>OX940796.1:40158968-44958968 GCA_954870985.1 Trifolium fragiferum | reverse complement strand
CCCGAAAAACACAGTAGTTTTCAGCTTCATCATCTCCGAGCATGTTTAGATAGATAAACGCACGCGCGATCGGAAAATCTTCCTCCGTCACGGTGTCTCGACGAAACGCAACACAACGTTCCGTCACAATATTCAACATCTTCTAAGGTACTCTTTTTTAATTTCGCAAACCCTCAATTTCTCAATTTCATAAATTAGGGTTTAGAAATAGCTACCAGAACAGATCGCGGCGCTAGAATGAAAGGGCGATCGAATCGCCCTCAGAGTTTTGACCCTCCGCCGGACGAATGGGTCGACGGTTCATGGACGGTGGACTGTATCTGCGGCGTCACGTTCGACGACGGCGAAGAGATGGTAAAGTGTGATGAATGTGATGTTTGGGTTCATACGCGTTGTTCTCGTTATGTGAAAGGTGATGACATGTTTGCTTGTGATAAGTGCAAGAATAAGAACAACCGTGCCGGAATGGAAAATAATACGGAGGAAACCGAGGTTGCACGGTTGCTGGTTGAGCTTCCGACGAAGACGATTTCGTTAGAGAGAAGGAATAATAATAATAATAGAAGTAATTCGCTTTCGTCTGCGAGAGCTGCGTCTTGTTCGCGCCGTCCTTTTAAGTTATGGACTGATATACCTATGGAGGAGAGGGTTCATGTTCAGGGTATTCCTGGCGGTGATCCTTCTTTGTTTGCTGGAAAGGCTGTGTCGTCGATTTTTGGTCCGCAGTTGTGGAAATGTACTGGTTATGTTCCTAAGAAGTTTAGTTTTCAGTATAGGGAATTTCCGTCCTGGTATGAGAATGATGATAAGAGTGCACAAGATAATGATAATGATATTAAGGATAAGGATAATGGGGCTGGGGTTCTTTTATCATTATCGAAAGAGACTAATAATGTGTTAGCTACGTCTCCTGTTGCGGCTTTGGTTGATATGAGATCAAGCCAGGGTAAGAAGGGTTTTAAGGAGAGTGGAACGGGCAAGTTTGGCAGAGATCATATGCCACGTGTCCATAATGCGGTCAAGAAGGAGAGGACTTTGATTAGGCCTTTTGTTCAGTCGAGTAAGCGTAGGAAAGAGGAATTCTCCAAAGACCGGAGTGGGAAGAAGAAGCGGGTTAAGACTTCTGACAGAGAGGAGTTAGATCTCAAGAGGATGGCTTCTGATAGAGAAGATGTTGATCCCAAGAGGAAGACTTCTGATCGAGAGGATGTAGATCCCAAGAGGAGGACTTCTGATCGAGAGGATGTAGATCCTAAGAGGAGGACCTCTGATCGAGAGGATGTAGATCCCAAGAGGAGGACTTCTGATCGAGAGGATGTAGATTCCAAGAGGAGGACCTCGCATTCTTCTAAAGCAGGTTATCTGATTTGATTCACTTTTGTTTTGCCTTTTATGCTGTTGTACTATTAATGTGTCCATCTTAATGTGGATAATTGCTTAAATGTTAATGTGGCCTAGATTATAGATATGGATATATGCTTTTCCAGAAAAAACTTATAGGAAAATAATTATCTGATTTGATTCACTTTTGTTTTACCTTTTATGCTGTTGTACTATTAATTTGTCCATCTTAACGTGGATAATTGCTTAAATGTTAACGTGGCCTAGATGATGGATATGGATATATGCTTTTCCGGAAAAAATTTATAGGAAAATAATTATTAAAATAATCGTGCAATAATTATTGGATTAGTCAACATGTTGAGTGCCAGGTAGTATGTATAAACTTTATAAAGTAAGTATCTTTCTTTTAGTGGTTGATTTTTGCCTTGAAATTCATATCTCCATCAACATATCTGTCGGTAATTTCCTCTTGTTATAATTATTACTAGTTACTATGAAAAAGTTATCTGATCTTATTTCAATGTGCAATATTCAACATCTTGCAATTCTTGGCGCGTGCTTGTTGACTCTGTCTCTTTTTCCTCTCATTTTGATCACTAGTATTTACACCCACCAGTGATGCAAAACAATTGGCATTTTATGGAGACAGAGGTCCGAAGGTTTTCAAGGACGGCATTCGGAGCATAAAGAATAAATCCTTAAAAGACACAGTGGTTCGAGATCATATTTCTAATGATTCTTTTGCTGTTGGTACCATCATGGATGTATCAAATAACAACTTGACAACTACTGAGGAGTCTTCAGAAGCTTTATATCCTAAGAAATCAAGACGTAGTCACTCTGCTGGAGATGTATTAGCAGAAGAGAAGACTGGCCATAAAGTTCTGGAGATGTCTTCTAAGACTGATGATGCTGTTACATCAGTTCTAAAGCATACATATCTTGAAAATGCCTCAGCTAAAAAGAAGGTATGTATTACTAACATTTCTGCAATCAAACTTATCAAAGTTTGGAAAATTAAATCCTATTGTGTCAATTTGTAATACCTGCACTTATTGCTTTGTTCTGCATTTAATAACGTAGCATCAATATTGACTGTGTGAGCTTTCCTCTTGTATCATTGCAACTGCCTGATAACTTCTATTTCCAATTATAATTGTGACTATAAAGGAATTACTATCTAGAGCTAAGAGCGCCTAAGACTGCACGTGATAAAATGTGCTCAGTATCTGATGATAAATTGGTCAACTAAAGGGCCATGGCTTCTGATATACCGGGACATATATGGTTAAACCTGTCCTTGATGCGTTATGCATTTCATAAATTCCTCTTCTACCCCAATACCCTTTTCTTCAACCTTAGTTAAAGAATGTAGTTTAATGTTGAGATGTTTTAAGGGAGGGTTTGCAGGCTCAAAGGACTGTGGCCAGGATTTTAAGTAATTTGAGCAGATTGTAGAAATGACTGGTGTGCTTTTATCTAGAATAACAGTTTGATAAAAAAAAATTCATGTTTTTTAAATACGACAATAAATTGCCTTTTTGGTGTTGTTTGAGATTAGTAAAGACCTAAACTGTGGAGAAAGGTACGTGAAAGAGCTTGGTAAATTAATTTGAAAATAAAATTTAAGAAAGCTTTTTTGTTTATCAAATACTATGCTAAAATGTCAAACCATTATTTCTTCCATGCTTTTTTTTTGTTGCAATTTGGAACTCGTTGTAGTCATGCCTAAATATGTGATATTTTCCAGCTTGGGAGTTAGGTTATTTTTTGCATTTTTTTTACTAGGTTTGTCATGCATAGCTTTACGGATGTTTTGTCTTGTCTTGTATGCCTTTAGACTTCGTCTCACACTATATTGTGATGACATTTCATGCTTCTACAAATAAGGGTGGAGATTGCTTGGAAGCTAATAATGTGGATGATACTTTAATAGTAAGAAGCTCTATGAGTCCTCAGACAGAAGATCACAGTGGTTCTGCACCAGAACATATGGAAAAGCAAATTTCTCAAGACATTGACTGTAACCAGTATCCAAGCTCTGGACAATGCAAAGTTAAGGTAAAGATAGGTGAAGATGACGGCGATACGCTTAAGCTCACTGATTTTCATTCTTCTCCTATCAGTGATCTTAAAAACAATGGACAGTCAGCTGATCCGACATCTGATATTGATAAAGTGAATGGTGCTGCAGTTCTCAGTTTACCTTTATGTGAAAATAAGGCAGTTAATGTTGGCATACCGCCAGTAGTAGTCCCTGATAATCATACCACTGAACTCAATGAATTACCGGGTAATTCTTGTCTTGGAAAAGAAGTAGAGGGGCCTGAAGGTTCCTTGGAAACACACAAGAGATTTTCAGAATCAAAAGATGGTTTGGACTCTCCTAAGAATGCATCAACATCTGAAGCACTTGAATGCCCAAGTAAAATGCTTGTTTCTGTCGGGAAGTCGTCTCCAATTTCATCAACCATGAACTCCAAATCATTGAGTCATGACTTCAAATCTGAAGATTCTGAAATTGCTAATCCATTTACGAAGCATGGGGCTAAAGCTGATCGTAGCATTCACTTACAGAGTGAAAGTTGTAAGAATGATACTGCAATGGAAGAAGTTCCAAGGAAGTATGTAAGAGAACGTCCAAAATCCTCTTTGAATTCCAATTCAAAAGGATTACAGTCAAGCAGGAGTACACAGAATTCCGTGTCAAAGCAAATAAATCCAGATGCGAGAGATTCTGTTCATTGTTCATCATCGAAACCATCCGCGGGTCATCAGATTCCAAGTGTTTTTGGTCCTAGTGAGACTAATGCATCGATGCACCATAAAAAAGAATCACAAGTGCAGAATAAGATTTCTTCTTCAATGCCACCGAAAGTAGAAAAGCTTAATCAAACAAACAGTCATCCTTCCTCGAAGTTGAACCAGAGCCACACACAATCATTGAATCCTTCTCCAACATTAAATTCTCCAATGCTGAGCGATGAAGAGGTTTGGGCTGGACTTCTAGTTTTTTCTAATTAAGCTCCTAAAATGTTTCTCCTATACAATATTCTTGTTTCTTTTTCTCTTAATTGATATTTGTGTTATATTTTGGCAGCTAGCTTTGCTTCTACATCAAGAACTGAATAGTTCACCTCGTGTACCCCGGGTACCCCGTGCACGTCACACGGGTAGCTTGCCACAGTTGACTTCTACCAGTGCTACAAACATGCTAATGAAGCGAGCATCAGTTGGAGGAAAGGATAACCATCTGGTAGGATTATGTGCCAACAATTAAAAATGATACATATGGCTTCATATATGAATTCATATATAGTTTTTTGCAAGTTTTTACAATACAGTCATATCTCCACAATTGTTGTGACTTATTACATTGTTATATGTGCAGGTATCTAAAAGAAAATACAAGGATGCAACAAGAGATGGGTTTTGCAGTTCTCGTGACCATGAAGATGAAACTAAAAGGATAGAGAAAGAGAAGGGTCAATCGTCATCTGATCAGAGAAAACAAGACATGGCACGTGTGGAAGATGCTTCTGTAATGGAAGAAGGAGGCAGTGTATGCGTGACAGCTACAAATTCTATTACAAGTAATATTGTTTCAACAACCTCTGCCATCGCAAACGGCAGTTCACCTTCCCCTCGCGAGGATCGTAATTTGTCATCAATGAGGAACTCACCCAGGAATATATCTGATGATGATACAGCAACTGCTGGAAGGCCAGTTCATCACACCTTACCTGGTAGCTTTCTTACAGGGAGATAATGACTTTTGTTTTTATTTTTAAACCACTCTATATTCATTTCATAAATACATAGGAAGATCATGTTTGGTTTATAAACAGGGACTTTAAATAATACTTAGTTAGTCTCACAACTTTTAAAGTTCATGCAGTAACCTTGAGCTTTGGGTCCAGTTTCAAATACCTTGAATGCTACTTAGATTTTATAACACAAAATTATTTTTATACAGTCAATAGTTTGTGCCATAAGTGCATCTAGATTTGGGCACAATCGGCTCTTGTAATTGTAGTTAGACAAGCACCACATACCTCAGGGTTATACTTTTTCTCTTAACAAAATAAAAAGAACCGTTGCTTATATATTGGGAGCTTTGTGGATTAGTTTCTTATCAATATACATATGTATTCAAATGCAGGCTTAATCAGTGATATAATGAGCAAGGGCAAGCGCATGACATATGAGGAACTCTGTAATGTTGTTGAACCGGTATGGTTCTCTATCACTGTTGTTTCAGCGGTTTCTCTACTTTTGTTTTTCTTTTTTCCTGCCACAGGTTGAAATAAGTTGTCCATGAACATGTTTGTTTCTTTTTAATTGTCACAGCACTGGCCCAACTTGAGGAAACATAATGGGGAGCGATATGCATATGCAAGTCATTCCCAAGCTGTTCTTGATTGTTTGAGGAACCGGCCTGGATGGGCGAGGTTGGTTGATCGCGGTCCAAAGGTATGCATATGTAATTTGATAATCTCACTTGAGCTGTCTATGTGTTATTGAATCATAATTAAAATTTAATTTTCATAAAACCCACTCAAAGAGGATAGGATTATTTTCTGGCCATAAGAAATTAGCTTCTTTTTTTTTAAATTTATTTTTTAAATTTCTGCTTGTGTCCCATTTGTTTGCTATCTTGAGATAATCATGCATTTTGAATATATAAAATGGCCAGTGGGGGGACTAACAGATACAACCTTAAACTTTATTTGTCTGCCATGTCCAACCTGCTTGTATGATTTCTGAGACAAACCAATTTGAAACTCTGCTTTT
This sequence comes from Trifolium fragiferum, assembly GCA_954870985.1. Classification (NCBI taxonomy): domain Eukaryota; kingdom Viridiplantae; phylum Streptophyta; class Magnoliopsida; order Fabales; family Fabaceae; genus Trifolium; species Trifolium fragiferum. The sequence continues at coordinate 44,952,830 of OX940796.1, read as the reverse complement.
TTATATTGAAGGATTTAAATTCATTGCAGACAAGATATTCTGACATGTTGCCTTTACTTGACTGGAAAAAAAAAATTTATTTATAAATTGATAGCAGAAAAATAGAATACACACTCCTCCCAGGGAGATTATCTAGACCCCTATAAAACTAGGAAATTACATTTAGCTTGTGGAGTCAGTTTCTTGTAGATGCAAGTTCAAGTACAGAGGAAGAGATGACGTCTGTGAGCTATTGGCAGTGAATATCAATTTACATTGTAACAATATTCTCTAGTGTAATTGCAGTCATTTGTAATATGTGATGTAGTAGAAGCTCTGTCTTCTATTCATTTTGTCATTTCTTTGCATTGTTGCATGCTTTTAATCTTTGTCCACCTTCTGTTACATTGCTATTATTATATTTTCTGTCTAGAAAGCTTTCAATCTGAAAATGAACCAATATTTCAGACAAATACTAATAGGAAAAGGCGTAGTAAGCTGGATGCTGAAGAATCTGATGACAATGGATATGAAAAAGGAAAAGCTGCTAAAGAGACTGAAGGGAAGAACTTTGAGATGCAAAAAGAAGAGTTCCCTAAAGGCAAGCGTAAAGCTCGAAAACGCAGGCGGCTGGCTCTTCAGGGAAGAGCAGTAAAGGATGTCAGGAGACAAAAAGCTGATTCACTAACCGGGGAGGACGTTGGTCCATTCTCCAATACTAGTGAAGAGAGCATGTTTAGTGAAGATGAAGTTCAAGTTGACAGAATACGTCCATCAGGAAGTACATCAGACGAGGCGGGGAGTGCTTAATTTCAGGTGGCTAAATATCTAATTGGGTTTATTCTTGCAGTAATTTGCATTTCTTGGTTTGAAATCCAACCAAGTCTTGTGTCTTTGAGCTTGTCTAGTAGGGGAGATGCTCTATTTGTGATGTTGCTTTGTATCAGTAGTGTAAATAGTTCCAATAGTATTAGTAGTATATAGTGTATCCTTTTGAAGCATGAGACAGAACCGTGTAGATTTTGTAGAATCTTCTGTAACTTATTAAAAGATTCAGTTAGGGATAAAAAAATGAATGTACAATTGGCTTTGATTAGGAATTACTAGTGTCAAATCATAAAACTCTTTTGAGTAGCTTTCTTGCGATGGATTAGTCTCTGATTGACAGCTATTATTATTGATGAATGATTGAAATATGATTCTAGTTGTTGTACACAGTAGTAACATAACATTTCTGCTCAAGACATTTCACACTCTTTGTCTGTGGCCTTTCAAGCGTTGAAATATTTATTGCACCGCATTTGCCTCTCAAATTGATCTGTTTTGTAGCACTACAGTGAAACAATAATCAACATCAATTGAACTGTGAAAGCGATTTATTTATATTATTAGTAAGTGAAAAGTAGAAGAGAATCTATACATTTTCGTGAATAAGTTATTCTGGTCCTCTCTCATCACCATGATCAACAAAGGAAGAACTGCACGTTCAAGAACATATATTTGCATATTCAACAAAGGAAACTTTGTGAGATAGGGTATCCTAACTTCTCTGATAGAGGTATCCTAGAAAGTTAAAAATAATTTTGTAAACTTTACGTGAAGAAAACTTTTGTAATAAATAATACCGCTGTCACACTATTTTATGACAAGAAAATAATTTGTCACTGTTTTTCATTCAACTACCTGATTTTTTGTTGTTGATAATTCCACCTACCTGATTATACATATTAAAAGCTCCCTCTCTCATCTCTATTCAAATTCATTACATCATCTTTTTTGCAGAATCCCTTCACTAGGCCTACATTCGTATTTGTAAATTTTAAAACGTATAAGTACTAGTATTTATACTCACTTAATGTCATATAATCATATTTATTTTTACTTCTAATTAAAAAAATTAAGAGAACCTAACACGACACAAGTGAGTGGCAGATGCTTGTCTTGTCTTGCTTGGTCTCTTAACCATTTGGTTTATTTACAAAATAAAAAAAATGTAGAGAATGCAAAGTTAGCAAATATAATCTTAATTATTACTATTATTTTTTTGGTCAATATCACTATTATTATTATTAGTATTAAAAACTAAAAATTAATGTACAAAAAAATAAAAAAGAAAGAGAATAAACAATAATTTAAATAGTGCAATGATTGCACTTTGGTATTTTATTTAATTTTGTGAACCAAAGTATATAAATAAAGTGATATGTGCTTTTTTTTGCTTAATATTTGGTAAGCAAGATGTAATTTATGAGAAAAGATACAAACAACACTTGAGTTTACATAGACAAAACTTAACACATAAATTTGTTCAAGAACTTCTCTAGACACAAAACACAATTCTCTCTAGTTATTGTTGTTGGTAGAGCTCCAAATCTCCTCCAACTCTCTAGCAAAATCTTTTTGTCTTCCAACAACAATAGTTATATGATCTTTATCATCAATAACTCTAAGTTGTGCACTTGGAAAGTTTTTCTTTAAATCATAGCTACATTCAGTTGGAATAACCAAATCATCTTTTCCATGAATTATAGTAACTTTACAATTTGGATTTCCTTTTATTGTTTCCAAATATGATCCAACTTTAGCACCAGCTCCACATATAATGTTGTGTAGTGTATGCCATGCTGCATTGTGGGTGTGACTAAAAAATCCTTCAAGCAAGTAAGTCCTCACCCTATTAATAATTTAATACCAAAGTTTTGATTAGATAATATGTCTCCATCAAATTACTTACACTTCAAATGAATCTCATTTATGGCCAACAATACAAGAATAAATTAAAGGGTAAAAATAAATGTAACCATTAAAACTATCTGACTCCATCTACTATACTCAGTTTGCTGACACATTTGACTTAAGCTCACACCAAGCTGGGGAGGGTGCAAATATACTATTACATTATGTCAGCAACTCAGCGTTGTATACCCCCTTAGTCAAACAATATAAAAGAAAAACAAGCACAACTATAATAGTACAAAAACAAATTTCTTATTTTTATTTTTTATTTTTTACTCCATCTCATATAAATGTCTTTTTTTTAGAATGTTTCTACTTTTAATTATTTTTCATTTTATTATATAAAGACAACATTTATTAGCCTTTTCTAATAATACTCCCATTCAAGAAATTAGTTCACCTAAATAATAGTCCTACATTAATGCTACCATCAAATATTTCATCTAACATAAGTATTATAGTCTTAATAAATTAGTATTTTACAAGAAAAAATATCCATAACAAATTATTTTTTTAAAAAATTGAGCATTTAAAATACTTAAATATATAAGTATTTTTTGCTTAAAAAAAACTTAAATATTACAAAGCTAGTTATTCAATATTAATCATATAACCTCTTCAAAAAAAAAAATATTAATCATATAAAATATGTATAAGAATTAAAAATGAAAAATTGATTTTTTTATTTATTTTAAAATTGATTGAACAAAGAAATAAAAGAAAATCCTGTGGTGCGGTGGTTTCTACTTTCATAAAATGAATGGAGAAAAAGACATGACTTGTGAGTTGTGACTTAAGAATTAAATTTGACAGCATCAAATTCCTTTTTTATATACTTATACAGAATAGGTTGGCTCAAAACAACTCAACCAAAGCTATCCTGTGATTTATGGTGGCATCTATCACCATTGTTTTCAATATTTATTTTTATGTGAATGCTGAATAGGATAGATTTTGTGATCACGTGCATTTTGATCTATATATTAAGAAATTATTTTTATAACATTTTATGAAGGAGTTCAAACTTCAAACTGCATTTATTTTTGTACCAAAAAATCCTGCACTTATACCTACCTAATAACAATTCTGAACCAATAAAAAAAATAAAATACTATAGCTAAGAAAGTAAGTACTACCAATTATTTCAAATGTTTTAGTTTTATGATAAATGCATGTATGAAAAAATAGAAAAACTGTCTTTTTCTAAATTTAATTGATTTTTGTCCCAGAAAGGTACGGGTTAATATTTGTTATCACTTACAAAATTAGAAATAAATTATAGTACTCATGAATAAATTTAAAACTAAAACGGTTAATAAAGCAGTAGTTACAAAGATTAAGTCATGTATTTACTAAGATAAAAAAAATGTGTTAGTTAAAAGTGGAACACCTAAACTGGGAAGGGTGATGAAGCAAGTAATGCAGTGGTTGAGAAGTTAAGAAAAAAAAAGTTTTTTGAGTGAAAAAAAAATACTATATATACACAAAATGATCATCAATAATTAATTACTAACATTGATCGTTTAAAATTAAAATAAAAAACAAAAAAACGTCGAGTTTACCTGTTTCTAGTGATGAGTCTGGTTAGAAATATCCAAAGACGATGGTTCTTGCAAATGAGGAAACAAATCATCCTAGTTATGTGCTCATACCAAAAAAACAACGACGAGCCGAGCGCCAATGGCGGAAACACGCGCCTCGGCGCCATTTGCCTCATAACATATTGTGTAGGCTGTGCTTCACCCTTAGGTACTGGATAGTAAGGCTATAACCAAAAAAATAAAAAAAAACCATAAGATAAAAAATATGAAGATTAAATAAAATAAATATCAACATCAACATAATAAGAATAGTGATGGAGGGAAATTAATTATTTTACTTACAGGGGCTATTAAAGTAATTGATTTGACACATTGAGGGTATTTAGCTGCAAGTGCTAAAGCTAAAATTGATCCCAAGGAATGGGCCACAATGTGGAAGGATTGAACTTTATGGGCCTCCAAAACTGATTTCTCTATCATATCTAAGTGTTCCCTTAATGTATACAGTGACTCACTAGGTTTAGGACTTTTCCCAAAACCTAGCAAATCAACTGCAAATAATCTATAACTTGATTTTGCTACACTTGAAAAATTTGGGAACAATGTTTCTGTCCAAAATAAGGATGATGAAATGAATCCATGTATGAACAACACATTTTCTTTTGCTTCACCTGTTCATCATAATAATATATATTAGTTCTACATACCATCATATATCATTGTAATTATGTAATGAAATTATTTTACACTGATAACTAATTACATCTCACCAACACAATAAAAAGTTACGTAATTTTGTTTTTTTAATATTTTTTTTGTGAAACATGATTATAAACAAATTGAAGAGTTGTGATTGAACATATTAAATAATGCATATCCCTTAATCTTTAAAAATTAACAAGAAAACAATCATATAATTATTTTTTATTTTATTTTGAATAGAGTGTAGTCATTTTTTTTTGAAAAAGGTAAACGACTTCATTAACTTTGATTCTTCGTAATATTATGAATCTCAACGCTAATGTGAATTAAAACATTTTAATATATTGTAAAAAAGTTTGATTCTCTACAAAACTGCAGTATGATGTTGCGGATAAGATTTAAAGAGAAAAAAACTTGTCTCTCTAACTCTAACCGTCCCTACATCTGCAACCCTATACTGCAACTTTGTAGAGGATATGTGTAATAAATATCTTTACCTAACAAAAAAAATAAGTAAATACAATGTAAGATTTTTTTACCTGAGGTAGGGTATTGAGATTCAACATAGAGAGTAGGTTTACTAGAAGTGTCAATCCAAGAACAACATTCTTTACAATCACAATCTGACCATCTAGTAATAGGATGAACATCTTGTTTTCCAATTTTACCTTGAAGCATTTCAACAATAGTTGTATTTACGGTAAAACTAGAACATCGTGAGTAATTATTCCTCTTTGATTGATGAAGAACCGGATCTTCTAACTTAAACCTTTTAATTTCATTCATAGTTAATCTCGAAACCTCAGAAACCAACGAAGGACGAGAATAAAGCGTGTCGGATATATCTTCCATTTGTAACTTAGTTGAACTAAGCGAAACAATTTTCGATTCGCCTCCATGCTCCGAAACCAAGATCTTTCCACCACTTGTTATTGCTTCTTTAGCCGAAGACGAGCAATAACAAGGTTTACATTCGGATTCGACTAACATATCAACCGATTTGAAGAGAAAACATAGCGTAAAATCGAGTAGGTCAAGGAAACAAAAGACTATGAAACTTATTGCTTCATTCATAAATCTTCCACTCATTGTTAAAATGGATCTAGTTTTTCCCATTACACTCATTATTTCTTCTTTTTTTTTCTTTCTTTTCTTTCTCTAGCATGCAAAAAATGAAACAATAATAAAGAAATGAATTTTTTTGAATGATGGGTGATGATGATGATGAAAAAATGTTCACTAAATAGAGGTATGAGAAATGGGGTTAAGAAGAAAAAATGAATATAAGAATGGTAGGAATAGGCAACACTTTTTTGTTTATGTTACTAAAAATTGCAAAATGCAAAAGAAACAAGAAAATAAAGATGTTTGGAAAAAAAGTATGTTTAAGGTTAAAGAGTGGTGGTGGAGATGGTGGTGGTGGTGGTGAAAGCGTGTGGTATTGGGTCTCTTAAATTGAAACTTTAACACAAAAACAGAGAAGCAGAGAGAACAGTTAAATGGAAGTTATTGATTGTTTCATTTAACAGCATTTGTTGGCCAAGAAGAAATGAAAGTAGTTGGTTGTTGAACCTCTCAAGGAAATTAGTTTTATTTTTTGTTTTTGTTATGGAGCTATATTAAGTGTAAACAAATGAAGTCATATATATAACAAAAATTTGAGATGCTTTTTCCTAATTCTATGAAACAAGTCTTAGTCTTTTGCCCATACGAAATTATCGCCACCTTTTTTTTCCATCTTTCTTCATCCGTCTTACTATACTCCATTAATTAATGCGCCTACAATTATTATTTTTTCTTAATCTTTGTGTTATTTTAATTTTGAAATGGTCCTATTGTTAGTTTTTTTTTCTTATGGTGAAAATTGTGAATTTTTGATATTATATGTACTACCAACATTAGTTGTATTAGAGTAGTTTAGTAGCGTCTTTTGAATCAAATATGCGAGTCCTTTTCGAATTCGAAAGGCTCTATCTCAGTTATGAAGTGATCTTTATATCTTTCTTAATTCTTCAGTTAAAAGGTAGATAAAATTTGATTAAAAATGATTTAAGTATGTTTGAACTTTGATTATTTCAAACAACTTGTTTTTAATCAGAATAAACATTATGTGAATAATATTTTTATAATAAAAAACTTTTTATTATTCTTTATGTCTCTTAATAATTAGGTGTGTATCAAAGTGTTCACCCAATAATTATCACAGTTGTAAAATATATTTTCCTAAAAAGATTGTTACTCTTACTCCCTCATTCTCATTTTATATGTTACATTTGAGATGTGCAAATTTAATAATTATTAGGTTTGTTGATCATTTTAATGATAAAACTAGTTTCATTTATTAATGATAATTTTTGTGGGTCGTAAGAATAAAATAAAAATATACAAATGAGTACAGTGTCAATGTGTCATGTAAATATCCTTTGGTTAAAAGAAATTAAGTACATATAATTTACCAAACATCCTCAATAATTTAAATGACTTAATCAATGAGTATCCAACTATCGTCATTCCACTTGATTGATGACTTAGTAGCATTTTTTTTTCACTATTTGAACTAATTAATCCTTCTTGTATTTAATGCAATTTGTTTCTTCCACATGAGCTCCATGCCTATGGGCACCAAATTTTTATGAATTGTTTCTCAATGACAATGTTTTCAAGACTCTGTCCGACTTAGTTGCGGGACTTAAATGTACCAAAGAATAATCATGTCCCACATAATTACATTTTTTGTTTTTGTTTACGTGGAATACAAAATAAAAATTGAAATTCTAGTCATATAGTAGTACTATACTAGAAGTATTGATAAGAAAAGTCATATGCAAAGTACTATTTTGAATATCTTTTAATTCTTTCAATTTTTTAACCTACTTTTTTTTCCCTTTCAAAAAACATTCTTTTGTTTTTTTTTTTTTAAAAAATACTACACTCTTTTTAATTATCTGGTTCTAGATAAAAGAGTTTTAATAGTTCAAGATACATGCGTAAAATAAATAAAGTCTGACAAAAAAATATATTATTTCGTCAGCTGTTGGACAAGATCAAACTCTGTTCTTTTAGGTGGTTGAAGGCGACGAGTGTTACTTTAGCTTCTAACTGTCATAGCTGGTGGTCTTGCCCTATGCTTTGTTTGGGACTTGTATGATTTGGTTCTATCTATCTTTCTGTATCATTATATGACTCTTTATAAACGGTGGTAGTCGACCTTAGCACATCTTGTGCTAGAGCGACTGTTTCTTTTATTATATATTTCATTTTGGCTTGTTAAAAAAAAAAAAAAAGATTGAGTTGAATTTGCTTCTCTTCTACATTCCTCAGCTCAACTTTCTGTTGTTGAAGTTGTCTCGAGACCTCTTCCTTTTGGCTTCCTTGAGTTAGGTTAGTAGCAGTCTAGTAAAATAGAATTTTCCCTACATATATATTTTGATGTTTTATGTAAATTTTATTTTTAATTTTTTAAAACATAGTCAATTTTGTATGAGAAATTAATTGTAACTTATTTATAAAAATATTTTTCATTAATATTATAAAAAGGAAAATTAGAAAGTTGAGAAAAAATGAATAGTAAATAGCAAGAAAATATATCAGCCTATCAGGTTAAAAACACCGACATACATTTTTTATTAGAGTGACATTGTGAGAAAAAGATTATATAAAAACTGACAAAAATTTGTTCCATACAAAAATTAAACTCATGTCCAAAAACGTCGTCATTTGATAATTTTTTAAACTATTTGAACTCAATCACTTAATTAACACATAAGTACAATTTTTTTTTTTATAATACACATAAGTACAATGTTAATCTTCAATGTATATCTCAATGATATTAATTAAATTAAATAATTTTAAATTTCATAACGTTTTATAGAGATAATCTAATAACAAGGTTTGTAATATAGACGTGTGATAAAAATTATGGAGCAATAAAACTATGTTATGCCCATGTATTTTTTTGGGTGGATTATCACAAGTTATGTAATACTCCATATGTGTGATAAAAGTTATGGAGCAAAAAAACAATGCTACCGATATAACTAATTTGATTCCTCTTTATTTTCATCGATATAATAAAGATATGTGTATATTCTTTATTGAATTGACCATAATACCCTCCTATATACAATGTCTTTTGGAAAGGAGAAAAATTGGGTCATAGACGCTAAGTTGAATAAATTTTCATTTTAATTTTAATTTTTAGGATAAGATATGTGTTTAGCCACTACTTTTACAGCGAGTTTTGGTTTTTGTCTTGTAAAATAAATCACTTGTTTTTATCTTTATCATTTTTCGTGTTTTGTTTTGTTTTTAGTCATTAATTAATGGACAAAATTTTGACATTTTTAATATAATATGAATTTATATAGGTTTAACATGATATATAGATATAATATAAACATATTTTGAAAAAAAATGTCATAATATTGACATTAAAATGAACAAAAATTAGCCACTAAGTACTAAAAACAAATGAATTTTTTTTAAGGATGAAAACAAATAATTTTATTTTACAGGGATGAAAATCAAAATTCGCTATAAAAGTATGGACCGATAACATATTTTACTCATTTTTATTTTTATAATTGTTGAATAAATGTGTTATGATTAATTATTGGATACGAGAAATATGGTGGCTGCTCTTACCTGAAATTAATACTGTTGGAAGCAGCCTAAAATAAATAGACCTTATTTAGTCGACAAAATTTATATCATATAATTTGAACAATTATACATCTGAAACCTTCAAACGAGAGTGATCAGTGTCAATTTATAATTAATGACATGCTTAGATCAATTCTTTTATTGGACTAAAAATTTAGATGGACTTGAAAATAATTAATGAGATCAGAATTTGTTTTAGCCTATATTGACTCGTATAGTCCAAATTCTAGTTCAGTGTAGTATTTAGTATTTGTTTGACCCGTTAATTAATGATTATTTCACTGTTCGTATATGGATATGAAAATTTCTTTTTGACAAAAATATCTATGATCAGACTTTGAATTGCAGTTATTTTGCATATAATCATATACTTTGAATTAGTTTTGTGTATTGCAAAGTTTGAATGTGTAAGCACCGATAGTTGTATTAGGTTATTTCTTAGCACTATTATATTATTGTTATTCTTTAACATTTATTACTTTTTTTAATGTAATATTTTATGTAAAATGTTAAACGGTGCTTTCAGAGTATTAGTTAAGCATATAAATATAAAATTTTTGTTTTGAAATTTGTGCATTCAATGTATCGAAAATGTAAAAAATTATTTTATTAATAGTAATTATGTTTTTAATTTCTATTTTTAATATGATTAACAAATGTCTCGGGGACACCGTTTAACATGACCCATATTTTATTGCAACGCACAATTTTATAAAATCACTATTTTTAATATATATATATATATATATATATATATATATATATATATTAGGATTTTGATGAAGACTACATTCTTCAATTGAAAGATGATATCATATTATAGAGATAGAGAAGAGAGGAGGTGATACAACACATTTATGTTGCTTGATTATTATATAGTTTTAATATTCTTTTATGATCTTTATTTTTAAAAATAATATTCTTTCCGATTTTATATATAAAATAATTTTTACTTTTTAGGTTCATTAAAAATGAATGTATTTGAACAATAAAAAAGAGAGGAGGTGATAAAACACATTTATGTTGTTTGATTATTATATAGCCTTAATATACATCTACGATCATTATTTTTAAAAATAATACTCATTCCGGTCCTATATATATATATATATATAGAAAACAAGCTAGAAATAGAAAAAAGTAAGGTTGTCAAAACCGGACCGAACTGGCCGGACCGATCGAACCGAGAACCAGACATGTATCCGGTCCGATTCAAAAAATGGACAGCGCAAGAACCAGTGGAATAATGGTTGAACCGGTGCAGAATCGGAAAAAATCGGTGAACCGGTCGATCAAGCAGTCTGACTGTTCCGAAATTTTTTTATTATTTCAATTTGAAAAATGATTTTTTTTTTAATTGAGAAAGATCAAAAAGCAAACAAGCGCACACACACAAAAAAAAAAAAAAAAAAGAGAGAAAGAAAGAAAATGTAATAGAGATTCGCTTTTTCACAATCACAGAAGAACAACAAGAACAGAAAGAAACGGAGGAAGATGAGTCCAAAGATATTGTATTTGGGTAAGTAAAACAACTGATAAAAGGAGGATCCCATATTAGGGTCTGTTTGGTTCAACGGAGGGGAGAGATTTTAATGGAGGGGAAGGGAAGGGAGGGGAGAGGAGGGGAGGTATTTTAATTTAAGGGTCATGCTAAACTGTGCCCCGAAACACTAGTTAAGTATACCCAAAAAGGAAATAAAAAATAATTTTAATATTGAAAAAATAATTTTTTACAATTTCAAGGTATTGAATGCACACATTTCTAGACAAATTTTCTATTTTAATATACTTAATTAGTGTCTCGGGGGCACTGTTTAACATTTTTCTTAATTTAATACGTGTTTGGTTCAAAAGAGGAGAGGAGAGAGGGAATGTGAGATATTTTAATTAAATATATCTTTGATTCACAAGGGAAGGAGATGTATTTTAAAACTAATTTACTTTTTTACCCTTAAAATTGTATAACACTCACTAATATTCAACAACATATTTTTTTACCCTTAAATATTTACAAAATTAAATACTAAACAATATACGATGCAACAACTTCAGTAAAAAAAGTCCCATAAGTTCTAGCTCAATTGGCAAAAATTTGTCGAAACTGCAAGGCGTGGACGTCATGACCGGGGTTCGAACTCGGGCTCTCTCACTTGTGTGTAGAGCTGTAAAAATGGATCGGGCTATCGGGCCGACCCATTAGCCCTATAGTTTTACACGGGCCGGACTTTTTTAAAAAATTTATCGGGTCTTATCGGGCCGGACCTTCGGGCCTATATTTTTAATGGACCGTTATAGGCCGGCCCTTTAAAGAGTTAAAAAAAATATTTTTTAAAAAATTCTAAAAATAAAGAGTTTTATTTACCATTAAATCTTTAGATAATTAAGTAACAAAAGATGAGATTTGTTAGTTAGGAGATAATTATTAAACCAAAATTATTTTTTTTAAGATTAAACCAAGTTTGTTATGATTATCTTTATTTGAAAAAAACTAATAACAACTTAATCAATCATTATAAATAGTTTTATTGTCCATTGAATTTATTTTGTAAAAAAAATTGTCAATTTTTTTTTTTTGCCGGGCCGGCCCATCGGGCCATGTAGGCCTTGGCTTATTGGACTGGGATTAACGGGTCGCTCCATGAGGCTTAATGGGCCGGCCCACTAAAGCCCTTTTATATGGCACGGCCTCCGGGCCGAGGCGGGTCGGACCGGCCCCTTTTAACAGCTCTACTTGAGTGAGAATTTTTTATATTTACTTTGTCAATTTTTCTATGTAAAAAAAAAAAACCTTAAGTAAGAAAAAATAATATTATGCAACAACTTATAAAATAAACAAACAAATAAATACATGCTTAATAATATTTTAATAATTAATCATAACTTGATATCAATATAATAAAAATATCAATAAAAGAAGAACAATTGAAAAAGTCATCCAACAAGTCTGTAGCATATGTTTATACTATTACTATGTTCAGCAAGAATTGAAAAACGCCATCCATGTATATAGGCAATTGATACAAAAGAGAAATAGCATATAATCAATAAAAATAATATCATATAATCGAAACGTAATAAGGCATCTTTATATAATAGATCTATATATAATAAATCTATAGAGAAACGGTTCGAAAAATGGAGGAGAACACGGTATAACATTCAACAAGTTATAAGAGCAATGAAAATATACTCTAAACTTTTAATATTCTAAGGATAATTTAGGATTTTAACAAATTAATTGAGGATAATTTTGTCAATATAATAAATTATATTTTAGTTTACCTTCCCTTCCCTCTAATTCCCCCTAATTTGGGGGAAAGCAAAAATTGCTCTATATTACCTCCCCTCCCCCTCATAAAAAATTGAATCAAACATAAAAATTTAAAATATCACCTCACCTTCCCTCCCCTCCAAAACTCCCGAATCAAACAGACTCTTAGAGTGTTGATCAATATTTCCAACAAGCTACTTGTACAAATTACATAAAAAAAAGGTATTTTTCTATGTATATCATAGATATGAGAAAGAGAGAGAACATAGAAGGAAGGAATTGGTTCGCGACTGCTGTTTGTTGTGTATAGAGAATGAAAACACTCTTTAGCATTTTAGGGTTAGAATTAGAATAAGTGGGTTTGGGCCTAAAAACAACCCACTTATAAAAATATAAAAATGTGTTTTTTTTTTTTTTATGTTTTTATATAATTGTATATAAATGTGAAAATTTGTTATTGTTTTATATCAAATGTACTAAAGTTTTTATTTTATATTGACTTTATAGCATTTTATTTTTTTAATATGTAAAACTAGAGAATATTGAGTCATCATTTATATAATTTTATTTATATATTAATTAAAATATATATATATATATATATATATATATATATATATATATATATATATATATATATATATATATATATAATTAAAAACGATCCGACCCCCGGTTGAACTGGTCCAACCGATTGAACCTTGAACCGTTGAGCTCGTCGGTTCAATGACCGGTCCGGTTCTGAAAACCTTGGAAAAAAGAACTCCCAACCGCCTAAAACACCACACCAACAAAGATGACCATCATCAGGAAAAATATAGGTCAGAGGCTAACAAGGAGATACATCCTAAGAGATGTAACTCAAAACAACAACTAAAGAACCCCTGACACCTCACCCTAACCTTTCTCTACCGGACCCAACACAAGTAGGGTTGCACCTCCCACTCATGAAAGCAGCAGAAACTACCAAGGTTTTTATATAGGAATCATTTTCAGGAGGAAAAATTCACCTTATCCACAAGAGTGTCAACTGACGAGGTTCCACTAGAAAAAATAACATCATTTCCGACAGTCTAGATAGACCACACTGAAGGTGTGAAAACACAAGAAGGGGGGTTGAATTGTGTTTTGGGTAGTTTTAAAAAAAAACTTCTTCTAAGTTTTGCAACTTATCAGATTTAGCAGCGGAATAACTGAACACAACCAACTTCTGGTGATAGTGAAAGCAAAACAGAGTAGGAATGAATAAAACAGAGAGAAGAGATGAACACAAGAGATTTATACTGGTTCCTCTCACAAACCGAGCGTAGTTCAGTCCCCTTGCACTTCCAAGGGATTTCACTATAATCACACAAGATTACAATTGCTCAAGCAAACAGCATGAGACTTCCTTTGCTCAAGTAACACAGTACAAGAGACTTCCAAATGCTCAAGCTCACAAGCAAGAGACTTCCTAACACAAATGGAAAATACAAAGTTTGAACAACTGATAAACAATATCAGAGTTCTGAGAACAAAATAATACAACTTTAATAACAAGACTATTCTTAGAATTCTTGAAAAGAAAACTAAGGTTCAACAACTAACTAGTCAGAAGTTGAAAACTGTTTGTCTTGAATTTTGATATAATCTCAAGTTGTATCTAAGTTAAAAATGCTCTTGAAAATTTAGCAGAATAACAGCTCTTTTGTTCTTCGTAAGTATGTTGTCACGTCTTCAAATTCTTCCTCCTTTTATAGATGATGTTGGAGCATCTTGAATTTGAGCGGACAAAGATGAAAACAGCTACGTAGTACAGTACTAATGTTTTCATTTGAAATATGCTTATTCAAATCAGGTAAAGATCAAAATCCGAGCCTTGATTTCGAATATTAGCCCAAATCAGGAAAACAAAGATAGTACAATAGTACAAACGTCATTATCATGAGGATAACGGTCTTGAAAGAGATTTCTTCTGCCTCTTCAGTTTTTGCCAAATAGATGATAGTCGTTAATGAGAATAGAATGTTCTTCTGGCTTCCTCTGTTGTTTCATCGTCATCAGAATCTTTAGATATGAATTTTGCTTCTGATGAGTTAGCTTTTGGTTGACTTTGACTTGCAACTTCTGATGACTTCAACTTCTGGTGTCGTCTTCAGAACTTGCATTTTTTTCAACTTCTGGGAACGCTTTTTAGCATGGCAACCAGAACTTCAATTTCTAGTGTAAATAAAATTTTAACTTGTATACTTGCACACTAGAGTAAATTATCAGTATTCCCTATTGTATATTAATACTATTGTTATCATCAAAACTACTTGAGTTATATTAGAACCAACTTTGTTCCAACACACACAACAACATGCCATACTAACATCATACCTAGACGCCCCACACCCATACCCAAAAAGCTCTAAAAAATCTGACCAGCTTAAGCTTTGTTAGAAATAATATAAAACCATCCTATCCTAACAGCTTAAGCTTTTGGGAAAATCGGTTATTTGACATGGTATCAGAGCCTCTATGACCAATTGGTCTAGAATTCGATCATCGTTCCCCTCAGTTTCTAATTAAAAAGTGGAATTTAAGCATATGGTAGGTGGGCTTTATTCAGGCTTCAAGTCCAAGTGAACTCTTACGTGAGGGGCGTGTTAAAAATAATATAAAATCATTGATGTGGCCATATCCTAACAGTTTAAGCTTTTGGGATAATCAGTTATTTGACAATCAATATTGTTTTGGTGACACATACTCTCTCCCTAACCATCTAGAAACAGGATTTGGATCCTCTACAATTTTTCCTCTCATGTTGGTCATGTGGTGGTAATTTTAACCCTCTATTCACTTTTTTCTCTCTCTTCTTAAATTCTTTGTTACTTTTTATGGTTTACCAACCATTGGATGAAGAATTGAAGAGAAAACATGAGAGAAAAATTGGAGAGGATCAAAATCCCTAGAAACATGATACCAAATTGGGGAAATCTAATCACAAGAGACAAAAATATGGTCAACTGACTTGTCAACTACCCCATAGAACACACATGAGATATGACTAGTTCCCATCAAAACTCTCCGCCTATGAAGATTCTGCCTAAATGGAACCCTATCTTGAAGAAGTTGCCAATAAAAAACAATAACCTTTGACGTAGCCCAGGAATCACAAATCTTGGCTAGATTAGCGATAACCTTCCCGGGGAGAGTCCGCTGAGACATTAATCCCTCAACAAGAACTAAGTAAGCCGACTTAATTGAAAACACCCCACTTAAATAATGTCTCCAACACCACTCGTCCTTCCTTATAGATAATTTAACTCGGCCCAAAGAATCCATCAAATCAGTGAGTAATAAGACACCATAAATTAACTAACATTCACTATTATGCGTACCCAACACTAACAAGAAGATCATGAAACATATTTCATCGTAAGATATGCGCCAAAATAGTCCATTAAATTTATTTGACATTTTCATGATGGACATATTTCATCGAGAGGTTTTAATTAAAATATTGTTTAAAGTCTTCACCTAGTTCAGACTCTCGACATTCATAGTCCAATGTAATTTAAGAGTCCAAAATTTACTTTTTATCTTTTCTCATAATCAGTTTTTCCTTAATTTTTTTTCTGCACACTTAACAACATAGTTAGTGCATAAAATTGTTCTCTAATGTTTTGTTATCATCAAAACTCCAAAGATAATAGTTGCAGAATCAACCTTGTTCCAACACGATATAATATTTATCTTTTCACTCATTCATATTATATCACTACTTTATGTTAATTATTATAAATAATATATTTTAGTTTTACTACATATATAATTGATTCATTTTTAACTTTACTAGCAATTTTTTTAGTTTATCTTTTAATAAAATATAGCTTTTATGTTGTGTTCATAAGTTCTAGTTTAACTGGCAAAAAGATGCTGAAATTGTTAGACTGAATGTCATGATCGATATTCGTACCCCGACTCTTTCATTTGTGTGTGGGTTTATAATAATTTTGTCATTTTGTATATCTACCAAAAAAATATAAACTTTTTTATGTTGTTCTAGCTTACATTTTTAATACCGAAAAAATGTCATTTTTTTGTAGGCCTCAATTTAATTTTAACTTTAGGCCTCACTTATATTCGGTCGGCCTTGCCGATTATCTGAACATGGAGGATCCCACCTTATGGTTATTCCTCAAGTCCCACTATATATGCATGCACTCACTCTCAATGTACACATTTTCTATCCCAATTTAACATTTTCTCTTACCTCATTCAAGTACGCACTTAAACATTGGAGTGCTAACATTAATGTTGATACCTAAAGATCATATCAGCACATACATCACCATCCGAATAACATTTTCATCTGAGCACTCAGTACACCAATTGCTATGGAGATCTTAAAATTTAGGCAAAACAATTACTGTTGTTGAAAAAAAAATCAAAATTATTAAAAAATTCAAATATCTTACGTTCAAGCTCATAGCACATTTTGCATAGGGAGCAACAATTACAATTAAGTAGGAAATAATGCAGTGAATCATGAGAACATTAATTTGGACATGGAGTTAATACAATCGTTGTTATACAATTAGTACATCAGAATCATCCGATTAAAATAAGGAAAATGCTAAACAGTGCACCCAATTCACTAATTAAGCAAATTATTATAGAAACTTTCTTTTGAAAATTGTACATTTAATGTTTTGAAAGTATAAAAAGTTATCTTATTATTATTATTATTACTTTTATCTTTTATTTTCTTTTTTAGTATGCTTAATAAGTGCACCGGGTGCACTGTTTAGCATGACCATTAAAATAAAACGGTTCAGATTTACATACATTTAAACCATAAAAATTATGATTTTTAAATATAAACCGCTCGATCTTGATCAAATAGGTTTGATCTCAGTGACTATATGTGTAGCCTCATGCCTATGAAGCACGGACACCTCTATAATTAGGCGTGTCGCGGTGTCTGACACGCGTCGATGTTCAACATTTGTATGACACTCGTACAATACGTGTCAGATATGTGTCAAATTTTTTTTTTTTTTTTACTCTGACACTTCTTAGTTCGGTGTGCGACACGTATAATTATTATTTTTCTTTGCTTCTAATTAATCTCCTTAGACATATTTATACGAATTAAAGATATATAAACAATAATGTTGGTTAATGAATGATTAAAAAGATTACATTTTGATTATATTGTTTTTAATTTTTTGATAGTAAATGGATAAATAAAGCTTAAATGTTCTATCGTATATTCTCTTAAACATTTATAATGAAAAATTTGTTCAATTTAGATATACATGTATATATTTTGATTTTGAATTTAAATCTCTTATAAATATGCAATAATGTCGGGTTTTTATAGTATATTTTACATTAATAATATCAGAATATTCATGTCGTATCACGATGTCCATATCAAAGTCCGTATTTCATAATCATGAATACTTACCGCATCCGATCCGATACATGTTCATTAATTGAGATGGGTGAATGACGGTATATATAATATAATGGAACGATTCAAATGTCAACTAGAGCGAGCCAGAAAATTTATTATACCCTATACAAAGTCAAACCACCCCCACATGAATAACGCCCTATATGTCTTGGGAGAAAACAATAGTCAAGAGAAGAAACATGCATGCAACATCATGGAATTCGATTATGAAAAAATAGCTGCCACCCAATTGACCTTATAGTAAATGGCTTTGTGAGATGACACATATACAATACTAGATGAGATGAGATGACTTCCCTAAGAAAAAAAATATCAACCATCTAATGGCAGCCAGGCAGCTGTGGCACTAGACACAAAGACTTCTTCTAAACAATACTACAGAAATAATGGTCCTTCAATTCCCCTTCATGTAAGGTTAATTTGTCTTTCCAATGCTCCAAAATTTACTCTTGAGGTTTTAATATCTTGTGCTTTAATTGGTGACTTCCCCATGAAGTTCTAGACATGTCAAACTATATTCGTACGTAGTACTAGGAGTACCTCTAACTTTTATCGATGATGAAAATGAATACTCGTATTAATGATAATTGAATACATGCAAGAGGTATTCCTTCATGCA
This sequence comes from Trifolium fragiferum, assembly GCA_954870985.1. Lineage (NCBI taxonomy): Eukaryota > Viridiplantae > Streptophyta > Magnoliopsida > Fabales > Fabaceae > Trifolium > Trifolium fragiferum. The sequence goes on along the minus strand of OX940796.1, from coordinate 44,933,868 downwards.
CATATACCGAAAATACTAAATGGTGCTTTCGGGAGAATGATTAAGGATACAAAAATGATGATATAATTTTGAAAGTAGTGCATTTAATATTTTAAATTTTTTAAAATAGTCTTTTCTACTTAATTTTTTTTTCTTTTTTAGATTCATTAAAAAAAAAATACCCCCCCGTCCTAAAATAATTATCGAATTTGACTATTTTACACTTGCCGATTCACAATTTGATCATTAATATATATAGTTTTGTATTATTAAAAATTATGGAAAATTGATATTTTGATATAATACTCATTGAAACAAATCTAACAAGATCTCATATGTTAATAATTAATATTTATCTTTATACATTAATAAAAAAATATGAGGTATCTTATAGGAATAATGCACACGATCATATTTATATGGACAAAAAAATATTCTAAATGAATTTTTTTTAATGACAACATATATACTTATAATACAAATATATGGTTCACGGAACAAGGAGTACTACGACTCCAAAAAAATAAAGAATAGTACAACTCTCAGCCGTTCGATTTAAATCGATAGCTGAGATCATTTTACTGTATGATTTGACTGTGAGATTTAGACTGCTCGATTTCAAATCAACGGTCGATATTCACTACAGCGTGAAATTTGTATTGTATGGAATCTTGATTCCCACAGCTATCCCAGGGAAAGAAGTTCCCTCAAGAAGGAGAGAAAGCGGAAAAAAGTAGGTCCACACTGCATCAGGACACTAAGACTAATGATCACCACGATAAGACATCAATCTGATAGCTCCAACACAAAATAGGTTGTACCTCTCACTCATAAAATGAGCAAGAGATACCATGGTTTTTCGATATAAATCACTTCCAAAAAGAGAGTTTCACCCTATCAAACAAGTAATCGACAAATGAAGTTCCCCCTAACAAAGATTAAGTCATTTTCAATTTTTTAGCCATTTTCAATTTTTTTAAAAAAACTAAAAAAAATACGGACTAGCTCGAAAGCCCATAGCCTATGTAGGGCCGAACTCAAGTCATAGTTTTTTCAACTTGTTTTCCATCCGATTTTTTTTTTTAATCGACCCGATATAACCTGCTCGGGTGACCCAAAACGGGCCGGATAACCCATTTTAACAACTTTAATTAATCTCACATACATAATAATCTAGTCTCATTTCGAAATGTCCAAATAGCCCAAACCACTAATGTCAAATGACTTGTCCGACCATTTCTCTTTAGTCTTTACCCGTGTGATAAAAAAAAATCAAAAATAAATTGGTCATATATACTTCAAGCCACCTACATACGGCTGAGAAAGGAAAATTATCTTTGAAATAAAAAAAATAAATCAATTAAAATTATATAGTAGAGATATTATGAGCAACGACAACTCACAATGCAATTAAGTATACTTTATTTTCCTGACTTCTTTCAATATTTGTGTTGAAATATCATTTTTCGAGTTTTTAATATTTGAATTGAAATACCCTTTTCTAGTTTTTAATATTTTAATGCAAGTTATTGTCAAAAAAATAAAATATTTTAATGTATAATTTTCATTTTGTAATTAACAATATATACAATAAATGACAACACATTGCAAGTAAGGTCGCCGCTTTTTTATTGAAATAAAATCACAACCATGCATGATGAACAACATTAAACAAGAGGCCGGTGAGGCTATGAGCTGTAGAATGAGGATTGTCACGAGCCAATGTGTTATGTTAGTTACACTATAGAGTATAGACAGTATATACTATTACTATATGGATCAGTAACACTTATTTAGCATGCATGTGGTTGTTGGTGGTTTTCCATTTTCAACCAATGATTCATTCCTATGTGTACTGTCATTTTTTCAACATGATATCCATTCGGTTTAGTTTTAATAATGTTTTATATGAGAACAGATCCTCATCTCCATTACAATCATTGATGTTAGAATTCCTATCAGAATTCTAAAATTCATGGATTTTGCTCATCCTAAACGATCTGAATCGTGAGTAGAATTCTAAATCAAAGAAAAATTTCAATAAAATCGCACAAAATCGTTAAATCGTAGCAAAATTCGCGATCTTATATGGATTCCACCGATTATGAGACTTGGTTGTTTTACGATTTTAAACTTTGAGTATATATTATAAGTTGAATCCATCGATTTTGATTGCGATTTTCGATTATACGATCTTGATTTTCCCTTTCGACTCAACAAAATGATTTGAGTAGAATCCACCGATTTTGGTTGCGATTTACGATTTTTTAATCTTATTATTCTCTTTCGATTCAAAGTAAACTCTCGATTCTGACAATCTTACTCTAATTTGCTTATCCAAAAATATCTCTATCATTTTTTTAATTCAACCAATAATGTTAGTATTATTAGAAACTTTTTTTTTTTGTATAGTAGTAAAAAAAACAAGTCTTGAATTTAATAGGTTTCGAGTTAGAGCTCCGCTAGTGTCTTTGAAAAGAAACATATATGTTAATACTTTTTTAAGTGTTCTTTGTACTCTAACGTCTTTCCTACTTTAGATCTGAACTTATCTTTTCACCTATAAATTTTTTTTATAAAAAATAATTTTAATGGTGTTTATAGTTTGAACACGAGATCTTATAATTAGATATAAATTTCAATAATTTACCATTTCATCAATAAACAAAAACAAAATCACAGAAATTTTCGTCCTATGTTTCTTCCAATAAAATGTTGTCCATAAATATGTATCTACTTATGATTCACAAATCACATTTGCAAACATACAATATTGTAGATCGTGTATTTAGGTGAGGCATTTTTTTACCCTTGAAAAATTGGAGATAATTTATCCAATGAAAATAAGTCACATGGATAAATTTTCATATATGATATATATATCCACAAACTAATTTTTACATCATTTTGTTATAACCTTTTTAAGAGAGAATATAAAAAAAATATCAAATGAGAAATTGGCTTAAATAGCTTCTCATATAAAAGTAGTGGAAATATTTTATCTTTTTATTACGAATTTTTATGTTAAAATGTCAAAAGTACTTAAAATAGGAAAATATTTTGAATATTTTCTCATAAAAATAATTTTTAAGAGATATCTTTTTTATAGTAAAAAATGTGATTTTAATTATATAAATACATTTTTAATATATTTTCAAATATTGGTTATTAAATAAAAATATATTTAATATATTTATAATTGATGCGTCAATTATAAATATATTTAATTAATTCCTCGGATTTTATAAGACTTAAATAAATGATAATTTTTTCTAAGCTTTTCTGGATAGTTTTTTTTTTTTTTTTTTGACAAGATGCTTTTCTGGATAGTTATTTTTGATGTTATGTGTATTTCTGCCACTCTTTTCTGATTTCATCTCGGTTTAGTACAATAGTTTTACTATTTTGTTTTTATAAAATCACTTAAATCCCTTTTAGCATCATCATTTAATTTAATTTAATTAAAAGAACACATGAGTTACCGAAAAAACATGTGACTTTCTTTACGACACAATCATATAAGAGTCAGTCAATGATGGTTTGTGGATGTGTGTGGCGTTACAGCACATTTTACAAACCGGGGAGAACAAGCTCATTCACAAAGAACACTTTATTAGGAATGCTCAAATCCAAACATATATTTTAAAAATCGATTTTAAAAATATTGAAAATTGTAAAAAAATGAATAATTTTGGATGACTTTTCGTAAAAACCATTAAATTAAATTGAATTTTGGATTGATTTTTCGAATTCGATTCAATCGAATAAAACCTTAGACATATATTTTAATACTTATTTTTTTTATTGGTATGATATATTACATTAATCTATTATTTGTTGGTTTTTAATTTTTCTGATACTTTTTATCAGTTTAATTTAATCTATATTTTTTATACTATTTCATATGTTTTATATATAGGAGTAATTGATACTTGTAATTCTAAAATATTAATTTTTATTATATCATACTATGTTATATTTTATATAAATTTATTATTTATTTTTGGTCAATAAAATCTAACTTTTATTTTATAGTGTTTTTATAATATTAATATTTAATAAACAAAATTACAATTTGTAATTTAGATATCTAAAAATCAATCCAAATTAAACCGCATAAAATTGAATTGGATTGAATTTTTTAACTTGTCATCCAAAAACCAAACTGAACTGGGATTTGAATCCTCTCCAATTTTTTCTCCAACGTTTTTTTTTCTTTTTTTTAATCCAATATTCTTAACCATTCATTTGCTTATTTTCTCTCTATTTTCTTAAATATTTTTTTATTATTTATAATTTAGCAACCATTGGATTAAGAAAATGAGAGAAAACATTGAAGAGGATCCAAATCTACTAAACCGCAAGTAAATTTATTTTTGAATCAAACGAATTTTTGCTTCAAGATCGATCCAAATCGAACCGCGAACACATGTGTGTGTATATATATAATGAAACAAAAACGTGTTAAGGAGGCAACTAAAATTATAACATGCAGATTAAGGAAGTTGCAACCCTAGCTAGCTAGCTAGAGCAAAGAGAGAATTCTCAACGTAAATATCTTTAATTTGGACATATATAATTGTGAACCTAAAAAAAGCTCTAATATATGTTGCTCTATATATCATATATCACTTGGACTCTTGGAGACTAGTGTTGATAAATTAGAGATTCCGGCTTTTTATAGACAGGTTAGATTAGATGACAATTCTTGAATGAAAGATAACTACTTCCAACTGCTATATATATTCAAGGATCCTAATGCCAACCCAACCCAATCCATTCATGTCTGACATTTTAACTATTCCCCAATAATAAATTATATTTACTATATTCAATCACAATACTGCAAATAAATGTACTATATAATATATGGTGTTTAATTTGAATGACAAATTTAAATAAGTATTAAAGGCATGTTTGGATAGAAAATTTATTTTCTTGAAGTTATATAGATTATTTTTATATCAAAAATTAAAAGTAAAAAAATAAAAGTAAATATAAATAACTTTATATGTATTATTAATTAGTTGTATTAAAATAAATTGAAAAAACTTATGAAAACTGTTATAAGTTGCATTAAAAACTCTTATAATAAGTTTTATCAAACAATCTCATAAAAACTTATACCGATAGATAAATTTAAATAAGCCAATCAAAACAGACCCTATTATCAAAATAAATTTAATTAGTTAAAATATTTTATATATTATTTTCATGCTTTATAAAAAGGTATACAAACGAGAGAAATTTATTGGTATGAAAGTTAACATTACTAACTTCGAAGATTTTATAATGTGATAAAAAGGAAAGCCTCGGTCTTGACAAAAAAATAAATAAATAAAAAAAGCATACTTTGAAACTCGATTATCTTTGAAAAAAGATAAATGTAAATATCTTTGTAATCTTTGTTGTTGATCCGACTCACCATGTTCCACTTTAAATGGATTGACTGTGGGACGAACCTAATGAGGGTGGGTGGCAAACTCATTAAGGGGCAAGGTGATCATTTGAACTCAAAGACTCGATCATTTCATCATACTTTAAACTGATTAATTTGAAGGACATGTCAAAATAAGGCGGGCAGACGGGCTTTACCATCAATCCCTGGTTTATATTGGAAAATTGCTATATAGACCCCTCAACTATAATCCTAGGCCCCCAAACTGACCAAAATGCCCCTGATAATGAAATTCGTTGCGTAGAAAACGACGAAAAACACATTCGTTACGTACGCGATGAAACAACGTGCAAGCATTGGTTGACCTGGTTGCTGCACAAGAATCACATATAACTGTATTTCGTTTCGCAGTCAACGAAAACCAGCATGTTCGTCGCGTAATTACCAAAATGATGTGTTTCGTTTCGCAATTCACAAAAACATCATTTTCGTTCCGTAGTTAACGAAAAATTGGTTATTTTTGAAAAGTATAGCGTTTCGTCGTCTACGTACCGAACATTTTTTTATTTCGGTATGTAGAAGACGAAATTTTTATCCACTAAATCTCGGATATTTTGGGAAGCCTGGGAGCATATAGGAGGGCCTAGATAGCAATTTTCTTTATATCGTTCATTGATAGATAACAAGGCCTCTTCAAATCTTAGGGCCCATATTTTAGATTTTAGACCATATGGCATTTCAAGACCCAATCTTGTGAGAGAAATTTTCACCAAATTTCCATAATAATCGCAAAGAAGGCCGCCACATGCACTGCTGCCTCAATTTGAAGGGAAGAGATTTTATTTGCCACTATGCGTTTTTCGTGCACTCTACGCTTTTTCCTTTTATCCTTTTAGTATTTAAGTAGCAGATGTTATAAAAATAATTTTTTTTTATAAATATCATCGACTATTTAAGTAGTAGAAGTTATAAAAATAAAATCTAATAGAATGTTTTTTGGATGTATTTGCTACCTAAATAGCAGACAAAAATATTTTAGTAAAATTGTAAGATGCACGAGAAAATAGGTAAGATAACAAAAGAAAATCTCAAAGGAAAAAGAACGTTCAACATTTACATTGTGACACCAACGATTAGGACCATTTCATTTCCAAACTTTACAAAAAATTAGGATTCAAATGAATTTTAATATACCCACTGGTTTTGATTGGATAACCGATCATATGCAGATTATAGAGGGAAAAACTTATTCAACGACCATGAAGAGAATAACTTTCATTAGTTTTTTAAGTGCGGGAATAACCGCAATATATGGCTCAATTCAAGCTTTGCACAAGTTGTCCTAGCAGCTACAAATGTGCAGGTTGATGCTACTGCTGCAACAATTAAATTGTGATAAAGCTGGTGACAAGATGAAATAAGTGCTTTTGCTCTTGCTAGGACAAGATGGATAGAATCAAGGTGTCAGTGAGGTTCATATTCGAGAAGCTCTTGGTTTTCTTTTTGCTCTTTAATGGGTTTATGAACTTAATTTGGGTCCGGTTAATTTTGAACTATACTCTAAATTGGTAGTAGATACAAGGACGAATTCAAGGGACGACAAGGGTGGGCTCCGACTCCTCATTCCCATCCCTAATGTTATATATATTATATGAATAAACTATTAAATTAGTCATTTTCTCTGTAACCCGCTCTCAAATAGATATTTGAGTCTTTTAATATTTCAAATTAATTCTTGTCTCTGTCATATATTTCTCAATTTGGTCTCTCTGTGAACATTTGTTTCACATATTGTCAAATAAGTCTATGTATTCATCTACTTTCTATCAAAATACTGTATGATATTTCCAAGTTGCTATCAAATTAGTCTATAACTTTACTTATTTTATCAAATAATTATTGTTTTAAATTGATTATTAACTACGTGACATTAAAATTGCGTGATGTTATTGTTCACGTGACACTTAACATTCTACATCAACGCATTTAACGTTACTAGTCTCTAGGTGTTGACTTTTTGAAATGTTGACAATAAGCCAGAATCAATGTAGTTGTAGTCCGTGAAGGCAGCCTCTAACAATCCATTCTCACGGTCACCGATAGCCCAAACAAATTACTCTTCATCAAGAAAGTTTTTGCTCAGTGATCTTCTATCAGTTGTTGACGCACTTCAATATATCACGAAAATGAACAAAAAAAAGAAATTGTAAGTTAATAGAAATTACTATAAATTAATATGGGTATAAAATAAATTATAAGTAAATAGAAATTGAAAATGAAATTGTAAATTCGACATCTCCATCTCATATATGTCTTGTGACCTACTCTAACACCGGCGTATTGTAAGGACCTCCCGAATATGAGTTGGGGCCAATGTTTACTTTGTTTTTCTAAGAAAACAGAAAACTTGATGCATATGTAACTATTAAACCATATGATCAAAGTATCAAACTTATGTTAACAACTAACAAGGCAACTTCCATTCAATGTCTTTCATATCACACATACACACACAAGGCATAAGTACTTTTTTTACAAAAGACATAAATAATACATTACACATTTTATTACAAAGACAAGCAAACATAGACACACGAACGATTTAAATAGAGATTCAATTTTTATTGGCGAACCCATATTCTTGAAGTCTCGTAACCGCCTTTTCAAGTTGGTTCCATTTCTGCTCCAATGTCCCAATATAACCTACCGACATCCTCACAAGACCGGGCGAGATCCCTGCAAGGACCTTTTCCTCGGAACTTAGTTCGCTACTAGTGCTACTTCCGGAACAAGACATAAGTGTCTCATAGTAACCCAAACTAACAGCCATGAAACCAAATTGACCATAGTTTTGCAAATAGCTCATCAATTTGTTAGCTCTCTCTTCAGTTTCCATGTCAATACATAAAAGTCCTCCATACCCATAATCTTTGTTGTGAATGGATTTCAATAATTCATGATTTGGATGGTCTTCTAGGCCAGGGTAGATTACTTTGAGTCCTAATTTTTTAAGTCTTGTTGCAAAAGTTAATGCACGGTTGCTATGTTCTTTCATCCTTAGGCCTAAGTGAGGGATTCTTTCTGATAGTTCAAATGCTATTTTGGCGTTCATTGTTGGGCCTAATAGCATTATGGCCCCTTGTTGAAGATCCATCATGGAATTTACTAGGCTTGCAGTCCCACATACAGCTCCTGTTAATCATCAATTCAACAAAAAAAATATATTTGAGTGCCAATAAAAAATTGATTAGAAAAAACATTTTAGAAGCTTAAAATCGTTGTTTGTAATGTAAAGCTATTACTCCATATGATCTTATATTCATTGTAGATTATGTATGTAGACAATAATATAATATAAATACATCAAGTTTATCAACAATGAATTGGTCCAAGTGAAAAAAAAATCTTAGTCCCCTTAAACATGTGATCAGACATTCAATTCTTGACTCATGCATATTGAAAAAATTCAGTTGAAATGAGAGAATACACTTTGTGTGCTTCACAGATTCCTTTACAGAGATTCGTCATTTCTAACGACGGTAACTTTATAATATCATGGTATCCCAAGTACTCCCTCTGGTCCTTGATATAAGAGAAAGTTGACTTTTATGATACATTAAAAAATTGATGTATCTAGCCAATAATATAGTCTAAATACATTAATTTTTGAATGTATCTAAAAAGTGATATTTTTCTTATATTAAGAAATGGAGGGATTACTATCATGGTTACAAAAAAAAAAGTATTTTTTACTTTGAAAAATGCTAAACAATGCACCTGATGCATTGATTAAGCATATTAATATAGAAAAATTTTCTTAGAACTTGTACATTTAATGTGTTATAAATGCAAAAATTTATCTCTCTAACATTAATTTTTTTTTTTTTTTTTTTTAAATATACTTAACTAGTGCCTCCGTTTAGCATGACGCTTTTACTTTTTCTAATTAGTGCTCTAAAGTAAAGAGACTTGTTACATCGAAGTATTTCACATCCAAGATACAGATTCAATTTTGTTATGATGTATGCGTTGAATCTTACCATCTTGAGTAACAAAACATCTAACTTTACTCCCTCCATCTCATTTTATTTGAGTCATTTTGACTGTAGGCACTATTTATATATTTCGTTTTGACTCTATTTTTCTATTTATAAATAAAAATAAATATTAGCATATAAGATCTTGTTGAATTCGTCTCGATTTATATTTTCAAAATATCAAATTTTTATAATTTTTACTATTATACAATTAAAGATATTAATCGTTAAAGTTTTACATTGGCAAACGTAAGACAGTCAACTGGCTCAAATAAAATGTAACGGAGGGAGAATAACTTATGCTGATTGATTAAAAAAAAAACAACGTATGATGACTTATGCAAAACGCATCATCAGTTGATGACTGATTACTTGAAGTATTCCCTCCGATCTTTATTATAAGAAAATTTTTACTTTTTAGATTTATTGAAAACTCAATGTATGTGAACCTTATTATAGTTTAGATACATTGATTTTTCAATGAACCTAAAAAGTCAAACTTCTCTTATAATAAAGAATTAAGGGAGAAATAAAATTACAATTATTTTATTATATTATTACTTTTCAAATTGATGAAGTCGCATCATCTTTTAGATTAGTCTTCTTCTTGTCTTAATCCTAATCCTAATTAAAATATTAATAAGTTGGGTAACACGTGTTACAATTAAATGGAAGTGGGCAGAAAGAAAAGAAGACAATTGTTCACGAGAGTCCGGAGCAAACATGTGACCACATACATTTTTATTGATGAAAAATGTGACTACATACATTTTTTTTTAGGCAATGACTACATACATAAGTGCTTTCAAATTTGAATATTTGCATTTATAGAGACCAAATATCAATTTGCTCCCTCAAATTTCTATGCCGCGCAATTTAATTCTTTTCGGATCATACTAGTCCTTATGTTAAGTGTTTTTTTTTCTTCAAAAAACAACAATATTCATTCATTTAAATTGATAATTATATTAGTTTTTATCAATATGTAATCTAAACCATTAAAATTTTAATAGACGGTTGAAATTGAATCGTATAAATATGTGATAGTTTATACATTTGACAACCCGGGTTGGCGGGTATTGAGACGGATTCCGGCAACATGGGATAATTGTTAATGGGGTCACTCGAGACAATCGGTGGTAGGGTCAATATAGTGATGGAGTGTTTGATAATAATATATTAATATTCACGATTACTTTATATTATTAATATATATTAATAATAAGCACAAAAAAAAAAAAACATATGTCCACGTCCAATGTCAATCTAATTATCTTCTCTAGATAGACTCAAGGAAGTTGTTCGTCATGCAGGTCTCATCGGTTCAAAATGGAACTTCTTTATTTAATTTATTTTGATAAATTTCTTCCACAACACAATGATAATATTGATTATTAGATAAGAAAGCCACTTACTGAAATACTAATATTAACACACACACACACACACATACTATATAAGAAGATTAAATATTATATCAGCTACTTGATAGAATAAAATTTATTATAAGTCTTTTTGATCAAGTATTTTATAAGTCTTAGGTTATATATTTTGTATTTTTATTTTAATGTCTCACATAAAATGTGCTGTAGAGTTTAGACCTATATATAAAAAAATTAGTCCACCAATGGCACCCGTAAAAAATAGGAAAAACATGACAATAGTACATGTGCGTGATCATAACTCTTGTATTATTAATTAGAATACTGGTTGTCTTATTTATCAAAATAGTGTATTCCTTAGCATGTTTTATTAGAATAGAAGCTATACCAAATATGTTAAATAATTTTGGATCATAAAAAATACTTAAAGAGTAAAATAAAAAAGAATTAAAGGTAATGATTGTAGGGCTTTATCCCTCTATGTTATTAAGAAAAGAAGGGATGATTGTAACGATTTTTAATTTTTTATGATGTATGTATTTATAATACTTATTTTTAATTTATTAATTAATTATTAATATTATTTATTTTACATTTTAATACAATTTTAATAAGTGGAATTCATGCAACTTTGTGTATCTTTCAACGAGTATTCTCTACCTGTAATTGTCAAGACTAATCTCTCAAATAAATGGAGAGAAATTAACCTAAATTGAAGATAAATTCTTTTTAATAACTAAAAAGGGAGGAAAGAAAATTATAATTAAATTCGATTTTTAGTTATTAAAATTAGAAACAAAAAAAATTAGAAAATTTTAAATATAAGCAAAAGCTACCACAATCATTATATTTATTTTGAATATTTCAACTTTACCCTTAATTTTACTTTTCCAATATTTTTCATACTACTACAAGCATATAATCATTACTACGGTTTTTGAGATTTGACTATTTTTTAAGGATAAAAATGTAAATGTCATATTTTTTTTATACTTTATCTATTCTTTTTAAATGATGTGTTTTTTTTTCTTCTTATAATCAAGATCGGAGGGAGCGACACCTTTAATATCATGAAAGTGACAGATTACAACTTAAAAACGAAAAGAATGTGTTACTTTAGATATACTACGTGTTAAGTTTATTTCATACTAATGGACAAAGAAATAACCTGAGTAAGAAAAAAGACAAACAAACCTGCAATGATGTCAGCCCCACCACTCACAAACTTCGAGATACTATGAACAACAACATCAGCACCAAGTTTCACCGGCGAAATCACCATCGGAGTAAAAGTATTATCAACAACCACCGTTACACCTTTCCTATGCGCCACTCTACTCAACTCCGGTATATTCGCCACCGTAAGTGTTGGATTCGAAACCGATTCAAAATACAAAACATTCGTTTTCCCTTCAATAATCGCTTCATCAACACTCTCAATATCAGTAATCTCAACAAAAGTTGTTGTTATATTGCATGTGCGTGGAAGAAAGTGTGTTAAAAGCGCGTGTGTTCCACCGTAGAGTGTTCTAGAAGCTACCACGTGTCCTCCGCTTTTAGTTAGTTGGAGAATTGAAGCGGAAATGGCGGACATGCCGCTTGCTGTACAGTAAGCGGCTTCTGTTCCTTCTAAAGAGGCCATCAGACGGCTTAGATTTAACACCGTTGGATTAAAGTGACGGCTGTAAACGTAGTAATCACTGTCTGGACCTAACTCTCCGGCGAATATTCGCCTGAGAGTTTCTGGTTCCATGACGGTGAAAGTTGCTGAGGCTTCTATTGACATGTTTACGCCGCCGTGTTCGCCGAACTCGTGACGAGTGCTGGCTAGTGCGGCGGCTGGATCGGTGAAAGTGTTTTGAGGGGAAGGTGTCATGAGTTTCTTTTTTGTTTCGATTTCGTCGTTGGGACGGTTACGTTTTGCTGTAGCGGCGGCGGTTGTGGTGGTGGTGATGAGGAAAGTGTCGGCCATGGATTTGGTTTAGTGTAGAAGAAGGAAATTAAATTGTGATTAATTAGCAATTAAGGGTGGGAAGTTAATGATGATGAAAAAGAGATTAAATGGAAAAGTGTGTATACTATGAATGTAGCCAGAACTCAGAAGCTCCTTGTCTAAGGTTGTTTTGAACTGATTGGTGTTTATAATAACGTCTATATATAATGGAATGGAAAATGTCTCATGTGAGTATGTGTATGGGTTGGATAAGTGGATTTACACTACCGACGTGTTTGGTTGGTGGAAGAAAACGAACATCGATAAACGAATTTAGACTAAAAATTATTTTTTTCGGTTTTATATATAAGCAAATTTTCAAAAAAACACACTTTTTAAAAAAGTAGGTAAATGCATTGGTTGAAGAGAAAAAACAATTTGAAAAGTGTAAAACATTGCATTTATTGATTGAAATTGAAATAATATCATAAAACATAATAATTATAATATACTTTTGCTTATATTTGAAACTTTTAATTTTTTTGTTTTGTTGTTTATATTTAAGACTAGAGGGAGTAATTCAAATACATTTTTTGATTTTTTCTTTTCGCCAACCAAACACATCTTCTATATGTGAAATTTTTTTTATTGTAATTATTTATATATAAAAGAAAAGTGATTTGATTAATTGAATCTTAAAAATTTATTGCTTTTCAAAATTTTAAAAAGTTGATTACATATTTTCTCTGGTGTTATGCTTTTTTTAGTTTTATTGAGAATTTGATAATATCTAGTCTATCATATAATCTAGATGCATTAGATTCTTAATGAATCTAAAAAGTTAATTTTTTTTTATATTTATGACCAAATGAATATATATAAAAAAAAATTTGTTGTTCATATTCATCGTAAAATTGATGTATTTAGACTGTAATATAGTCTAAATTCATCAATTTTGCAATGAATCTAAAAAACAATTTTTTTTCTTATATATAAGATCGAATGAAGTATTTGATAACAAATATTTTTTTATCTCTCTATTATTTTATTTTTTTTGCCAAGTGGTTTAGTAGTTAGAATTTCACTTATAAAGTAAACAAGTGGTATATCATGATTGCAAATTTCTTTTGGTTTTTATTATAAGAAAAAAAATTATTTTTTCAAATTTATTGAATATAGACTATTATGCTTTTTTTTCACCACCAGTTAAATCTGGTTCGGGGTCAATTCTGACATCAAGTAGTTTCAGTCCCCTCTTGATCGCAGTTTTGGGGATCGAACCGTGGTATTCCCTACCAAATTCAGCGTCAATTACCACAATCAACTAACAATATGGGTAACTATTATACATTTTTTAGTTAGTACTACCTAACAAAATAAAATAAAACTTTGTATTTAATATCTTTAGAGGAGTTAATGAATCTACCACCAAAAACAGTATTTCTTCATTGACAAAAAAGAAGTCAATTAACGGTTACTATATAAGTTCCACATAGGGTTAATTATAAAAAAATGGAACTGCAAAAAAATTTGAATAAGAGTTAATTTCATTTTATTTTGAGAAATTAGCTTTCACATAGAGAGAATAATACTGGTCAACAAAAAAATAGTCTGCCCAATTATATTTTTTTATTTCAAAATAGTCTGCGACAAGTTTGCTTATGGATTGCATTGCATCACGATTCATGTCCTATCTCAAGACACTTCATATTCACCTTGCATGAAGGAATATTCTTTATACACAATTTGCAGAAAAATGAATTTATATCGTACTGTTTTGTAAAATTACAACAGACAACAAACTTCTCTTAAAAATTTAGATTTTAACTAATATTCCGAACACTAGTTAATAATATAAAAATGAAAACTTTTACATTAGAAATAATACTTTTATAGTTTACGACGACACAAATTTTTCAATATAATTTTATTATATTATGTTTCTTTAACTAATGTTTTCTAAATATTAGTTAACATTTTTCAAAAATTTAATACCGATGTAATTTTAAGGCCAGAGTCAATTGAAACTCATAACAACACAAATTTTAATATGATTTTATTAATTATATTATGTTTCTTTAACTAATATTTTCTAAATACTACTACGTAGTTAATATTTTTCAAAAATTTAATACCGATGTAATTTTAAGGCCGGTCAATTGAAACTCATTTTTTATTTTCTCTGAGCACTATTATAAATAAAACATATTTTTTATATGTGTTATAGAATTAATATATCTGATCAATAGTATTATAACAAAATACATCAATTATCAAATAAATCTATAAAATATTTTTGGTATATAATAGTGTACAAAACGTGTATGTTTAAATAGTATTTCAAACAAATTAGCATACGAATTGTAATTCCGGAAGACATTTGACAATTATATGTATGTCACGTGTGTATAAAGTCACATTAAACTAATAAAAATATCTGACATTGTTTTTGAAGCAAAAATATTTGACATTTATAAAAAGTAAATCACATCTAAATGAAGCAAATAAAAAAATTTATTTTGAAAAAGCTAGTTTTATTATTTTTCACTCCAACAAATATGTTTGAACTTTTAGCTTGTCTTGGACAGAGACAATAAATTGAAAGTCGATTAATTCTAACTTTAGTGTTGTTGAATTCAACAATACTTCACAATACTTCTTTTGCTAGATGATGATGATAATACCATCTAATCTAATTGTAATGTTACACGTCCATATGTGCGTGTAGATCTTATCTTTATATAAAGGAAGATGGTTAATTCTAAACTTTGTTAATTTACTTGTTTGTTTTAATGAAGATGGAAAAGTATATTAACCAACCAATGAGTAAATTAGTGTTAAAAATTGTAAAAGTTGATTACTTTTGTTCCTCAAATTTATGAAGATGGAAAAGTATATTAACCAATGAGTAAATTAGTGTTAAAAATTGTAAAAGTTGATTACTTTTGTTCCTCAAATTTATAAACTACCGTAAAACTCAATGATAAAAGTCGAAGGTATCGTTTTCTCTGGTTTTAGAAATTATCTAAAAATTATAAGTAAAAATAAGAATTTTTAGAAGAAAAAACTAAAATTATTTGATAATTATTATTTTTTTTTGACGTAATAATTATTATTTTTTAACTTCAAAAGTCTTTTAATTATGTATTTTATTCATAAAAATTAAGCAATTTTTTTCTATAAAAAATTATTGAAAATATGTTTGGCTTAACTTCTCCTTTTATTGAGTAAAAATGTTTAAATTAAGTTTGACCAAATAGTGCGTAAATATTATATAATATTGATTTGTATATTAATTTTAAAAATTTTGACATATAAACTAATGTATATTCATCTTTAAGGTGAATTTTCTAGCCACTTAACAAAAAAATATATATAGTTTTTTTATATGGAATATATATACTTTTTTTAACAATGTTAGTATATACTTTAAATAAAGTTATTGATGCAAAAACATAATCAATATATTGTAAAATAAGTTAATAAAAAAATATATTGTAAAATAAAATCAAAATTAAATAGAAAAAATTATAAGCACGGTCGAATATAAACGAAACATGTGTCATTTATTTAATTGGATTTATTTTTAAAGTTTTTTTGTGAAGTAGAGTGAGAAATCTAGGAAAATAAATTAGATTAAATGAGATAAAATTTGTCTAGCCAAGAAGAATGGAGGGTTAAGGGTGTGTCGAGTATAGAGATTAATTTAGCCTTATTACTTATTAGGTAAATGGTGTTGGAGGCTTTTGCAGAATTATGAGGGTCTTTAATTTGTTTAAGAATTTGGCGGTGAAATGTGGTATAAAGGATGGCCAAGTGGATGGTGGGGGAATTAGAGCATCTAATTGGTGAAAAATTATTCATCGTATTAGGCGTGGGACATGTATAAGGGGGGAGAGGTTGTTTGGTGATAATATTTTTAGGAGAGTAGGAGATGGGGAGATGACTTTATTTTTGATGGATGAGATTCCTCTTAAGGCTTAATTTAGTATATCATTTGAGTTAAGTCTCGACAAGAATTGTACGATGGCAGATTTGTTTAGAGCAAGGTAGGGTTATGGTGGAAATGGTTGGAGGTGGCATATGCAGTTGTTCGCCTGGGAGGAAGAGTTGTGGGGAGAATGTTGTTCTGTTTTAGCTAATGTTTTATTATAGGTTGACATCCCCCACTACTAGAAAAATGATTTTTAGAGAGGGATGAAATCCGTCATTAATGTGTCAAATTTCCGTCACAAATATATTTAGCGACGGATTTAACGACGAATCAAAATTCGTAAACAATTTCAACGTCGCAAATTTTTAGTGAGGGAATTTATTGTCCATCACAAATTGCGACGGATTAAAGGTGTCGCAGAAGCAATATTTCCGTCACTAATAACTGACCAAAAACACAACATTTATTCTTAGATTTCCGTCACTATGTAACAGATGTCTATCTGACCGAAACCAGAACAACACAAGAAGGTAGCAGTACAACATATGGGTAGTAATTAATTTTTTTATTAAAACGTCAGGCACAAAAACTACATCAATTTGTGCCCATTTATACAAAAGTTAAACATACTAATATTACTAAAATAAGAAGAAAAAAATGAAGCAGAGGAATAGAAAGAAAGGTGTGAGGGATGCAAAATTCCGAAGCCTTCCATTTATAGACAATTTGGCCGTACATGGGGCCAATTAAAATTGGTCACGTGATAGGCCTTTGACTGAAACATAAGGACTTGACCATTGACGAATCTATGACTTAAGTAGCGGACGGACGAATTACTCAAAAATTACTCATTTTTTCTACACTCATTATTTAAGTAACGAAAGGATAAAATTGTCAATTCATAAAGCGCACGAATAATCCATAAAATGACAAAAGTATTTTTTTTTTTTTTTTTACATATGACCTGTGTCTTTCTCCTACTAACATTTATAATTGATAAAAAAAACACTAATATGGTGATATTTTGTCACCTTCCCACTAACATTGGGAGTTGAATTGCTTATCAAGAAAAAAAAAACAAAAAGATAAACATTGATAGTTGAGTTGGGTCTAACTCAACTCTATAAAACTAGCTTGTAAGATGATGATTACCTTTTACTTATAAATACACATTCAGAATATATCGCAATCAATGCGGAACTTCTCAACACACACTCTGATGCCCGTTTTGATGATTGCTTTTATTTATAACTGTGATCCCACTCACGTAGGCGCGGGGCCAAGTGATATGCTCCATTAGTTTATCCTCCATTACCATCCATTATCTTGCTCAGATCGTGACACATGGATAAAAAACAAATCAACGGCTCAAAAGTAAAATCAGATAAAAAACACAAAACACGGATAACTCTTCTTTTCCCTTTCAAATCACAATATTGGTTATAATTTTATGTGCTTTTACATAGACATATAGAACCGTGGTAGTAGCCAAACATGACAGAATTGCAATGCAATTACCAAGGCAAAGCCAGCGAAAATCCATCCTCGCATGACTTACATTGCCAATGAAGTAACCACCACGGTGAGGCATGAAATCAAAAATCCAATTAGGTAGAGAATCAGGCATCACATAAAACTTGTTTACTGCAGTATGTGAATACTCTTCTGTTTTGTATCGATATACATTAACCAACAACTCTCAATCTCTCCTTTGTTATTTCTTAGGTTCGCCGTAAATTATTCACCAATCCATTTTTTCAGTTTGAAATTGAAAATTTTTCAATTGAAATTGAAGATTGGGGTTAGCCAATTTTAGGTTTGGTAGATCCAAGTGACGATGAGGTTAAAATACGGCAACATTGCGATGGTGAGGCAGAGAGATTGCAACGGTGATGCGATGGACGTGAGACGGTCATGAAGGTGAGGTTGAAATACGGAAGACTTCTGCAAGTTGCACAAGGGGGTAATGATGAGGAAGAAAGACCGATACAATTTACAGAGAAGAGGGGGATTGAGATTTGAGAGGGAGAAGAAGAGTTATCATGTGTTTTGTGTTTTTTGTCTAATTTTACTTCTGAACCGTTGATTTGTTTTTTATCCACGTGTCATGATCTGAGCAAGGTAATGGATGATAATAGGCGATAAACTAGTAATGGAGCATATCTAATGTGAGGGGAGCAACTGCACACTTAGAGATTTAAAACTACACATAGCATCCTTTAGTTTTTTGGTTTCCTAAAATTTGTTTTTGCACATCCTTTATGTATGTTCATGCGGATTGATGGTAAACCTCAAATGCCAAACATTTTTCCCCTCATTTGACAAAAAACCATCACTGCAAAAATGAAATTGAGGGTGTGTTTGGTAAAAATAAGCTATAAGCTAACTGATAGCTAATAAGCTAGTTTTTAGCTGATAGCTAAAAAACTAGTAGAATGAAGTTAAAATGTTTGATAAATTTAGCTTTTGTAATTATAAAATGACATAAAAGTACATGATTAGTTTGTGTGAGTGGGTAGTTATTTTTTTTAATGGGTAGTTTATTTATTAAAAAAAATAAAGAAATTAAAAGAATAAGGTTAAAAATGGAATAAAAGGTAAAAATCTATAAGCTATAAGCTCAAACGCTACTTGAAATAGCATCTGGAAAAAAACTATAAGCTCGTAAAAAAAGCTTATTGTCAAACACCTCTAATTTTATGAAACAAGCTTATAAACTAATAAAATAAGCTATAAACTAGCTTATTTGTGTTACCAAACACACCCTGAGTCTTTTTGTGACTGTTAGAAGACTAACTTCTCAAGCTATACAAACAACTTCCTTTTCCTGATCATAATTGTTATTAACATACTGGGTTTGCCTAGTGTCTATCGAAACCGAGTTATACTTGAATAAGCTGTTAGGCGAGAGATAATGGCGCAATGTGAAAAATACTTTGATGGTGTTAAACAAAATTTTTTTTTATATAAAAAATAAAATTAAAGAAAATAGCACGCAAGTGGTGGTGCATTGAGTTTTTTTTTTTTTTTGGAAAAAGCAAATAAGGATATATTAATAACCAAACACACCTCAAAGTACAAGGAATACTTTGAAGGTTCAAAAGCAACTGTACAGGCAAAAATGCTAAAGATAAAGGTAACACCAAACAAGCTAACAGGCTAACTTGTACTACGAATGCCACTAGCCAACAACAGCACTAGGGACACTCTTACAAAATCACCAACAACTACATATAAGAAAATCAAGCCACATGATATATAGCACCCAAACTCTAAGACACAGACCCTGCAACAGATTTGGAAATTTACAAATAAAGTCCACCAGACCTCAAGAAGAAGAGATACACCGTTCGTCGAAATTCGTTGACCAATGGGTCGTGCTATATAGCACAACTAAAATAAAAATAAAAAATACTAATTTGCAATTATAAACGCACGAAGAACCAAATAGTATTATTTTTTTTAAGCAATCACAACAATAAACTTTTTTTTATATAGATATTGACATGCAAATTTTTTTTATTACCTTTTCACACTTCAATTGATTTGTCTTTACTAAAATAAAAGATATGCATTTAATTAAATTGACAGAGTATATCAGATTTGAATACAAATTGAATGTAACTAAAAATAAAAAGGATGAATCGCAAACTCAACATTCAAGTTAATAATATAAAATGACATACTCTTGCCTACATGTGATAAAATTAAGGTAACTAGAATACATATGTCTCTAGATCTGTATCGTTGATGAACTTAGTCACTGTGTGAATCATAGTTACCGAAGTTGATCTACCAATTAAATTAAACAAACACCGTAACAAGATGGAAAAACAATCACCACACCAAGAGCTAATAAAAAAAATCACCGCACCAAAACAAAAAATTAAAAAGACACCCCACGAAGATAAAAAATCAAACAACATTGTACTGAAATGATGAAATAAAAAAAAATCTAATCAGTGTCATATAGTATAGTATGACCGCTTACAATATCATACTAGAATAACAACTTAGGAAAATTCTTGGATAGGCACAAACATAAATAAAAGTTGTTAGGCACATTCATAAAAAAACAAAATAAAATTAAATAGAAATAAAATAAAATGATGTTGATTGATATGACTATATTATTTTTGTTTTAAATTTTTAGATCTATATGTGTGTGCCCAAATATATTTGATTTAAGTTTGTGCATATACAAGTCTTCCTCTAACAACTTATTGCACTTTTTGTCAAAAAAAAAAAAAAAAAAAAAAAACTTATTACACCAACTTCAAATGTAAAAGCCAGTCTCCAATCAAAGGATATATCCAAAGACGCTAGTTCAACTACATAGCCACAAAAGCAAATCCAAGGAACAAAGAGGTAATGAGACTGGAACCATAATTAGCATGGGCAGCACTGATCATGTCCTTAGCCCTATTGAATCCAAAGTCTGCACCTGTTTTAACGGTTTCCTTACCAGATTTCGATTTCCCAATTATCACGGCTGCGACTTAGCAAGGGGAGCCAAAGAAGCAGAAAGGATTGTATTGATAGTGATAAGGAGAAGAATTAAGATCAATTGAAGTTTATATGAATATGACTTCATCGTGTTTTTAGTTAATGCACAAAGATAATTGAAATATGTACTTGTAGATCTAATTGAAGAAGAATCTATGTATAGATTGATGAATTAAGCATAAGGTTGGATGGTTGCTACATACTTACTTCAATTGACTAAGTCATACGTGTTTTTGAACTCCACTTGATCTCCAGTTGACTAAACAATAAAAATTTATGAGAACCTTATAAAGGGAGAGTTGACATTGCCTCCCCATTAAACGCGGCTTAACCAGAGAAAAAGAGACATGAAACTTCCTTGATATATTTGTCCAAGGAAAATATTAACATGTACCATAAAAACATATGATATGTTGTTTATGGAGTTAAAATTGATTAAAAATAATTTTTTAGTCATCGGAGAGATTATTGGATTGAGTTGCGGATTAGGTCGTTCTTTTTAAGACGTTTCGCGACACTGTTCAAAATTATGCAAGCAGATTATCAATCACAAAGTTCTCAAGATAAAAATGTTTAGTTCTACTGATACCGATAACTATACACTATTAATATTGGGCAAGAATTACACCCTCAAATATTCTACTAAAACCAGCGCGCTATGATTTTTTTAATCCATTCTGATACGGTGTTATGGCCATTGTTATATGGTACTTTAACTATTCTCACATGGTAACTAAAATCATTCTTTTTTTTTAAATAAAAAAAAAGCTAAACAGTGCCCGGTGCATTAGTAAAATAAATTATTATGATTTTTTTTTTGAAAATTGTGCATTTAATGTTTCGGAAGTATAAAAAATTATCTTATCGCTATTACTTTTGTTTTTTATTTCTTTTTTTATAATGGTTAACAAGTGCACCGGGTGCACTATTTAGCATGACCAAAGAAGAAGAAAAAAAGAATGATTTTAGAACATAAAAACTCAATATGTTCTGGACTGGATTTTTAAGTCCAAGTCCCCTTAAGACCAAAGGCTCTGTCCTTCAGAAGGATACCTTTTCCGTCGGCCAACGTTACAGAATTCTGCATTCTGTAACGGCCGACCACCGGAATGATAAACATTAACTGCTCATCATGGCCCAACGGTCAAATTTCGACAGCCACTTAATGGGCATTAACTGCCCATTAAGGATCTTAGTCCAGCGCTGGGGATATATATACTCCTCATTTCAGAGGAGTCAGATACGTTTTTACCACTTCTGAAAACCTTTAGCTATACCACTTATACTGACTTGAGCGTCGGAGTGTATACAGGTACACACCCACTTTCGCTTCAACAAAGGAGCTTGCTGAACCACCGCTGCTGCCGGCCATCCATTCTGATCAGATAAAATGACAATCAATAAGGAAAAACTTGTATAAACAAAACCAAGTATACATCTCAAACTATTAAAGTATCTGATAATGATTATTCATTAATCATTTGTCATTATTCAAACAAAACCAATTAATAAGAATGAGAATACCAACCTTGTCCTTACTGAGAAGGCTACAACTTGAAGTGTTCAATAATCATTAGTTAGTATCATGACATAGGGTCCGTTTGGCCTAACTTATTTTTGAGTTTATGCAAACAGTTTATGTAATTTTTATGTATTATTATAAGTTTTTAAAGGTAGTTTATGATAAAATAGCTTCTTAAAATTCAATTTTCACTAGTTTAAACTTATAAAATAGCATAAAACCTAATTTATATTGCATAAACTCTAAAATAAGCTAGGCCAAACAAGCCCTATAATCAACCAAGCTAGCTCGTCATGGGTCATGGCAGCGCAAGTATACATTAGTTGTAGGTGAGTTGACGATGAAAAAAGGAGTAGTTATTGCGGCATGAGTTGATCTTTATCTTTATTACTCCCTCCGGGCTTTTTTATAAGCAAAAGTTGCTTTTTAGGTTCATTGAAAAAGTAATGTATCTAGTCTTAAATATAGACTAGATACATTACTTCTCCAATGAACCTAAAAAACAACTTTTGCTTATAAAAAAGGTCTGAGGGAGTATTATAAAATGAATATAACTAAAGGTATTTAATCATAATTTTAATTTGATATTATCTTGTCACATCAATTAATAAAAGTAACCTTAAAAAAAATACATAATGTGTCAATATATGATGTATGTATAAAATAATTTTAAATCTAATATTATGCTATCACATAAATATTGGGCAAGAATTACACCCTCAAATATGCTACTAAAACTAGCACGCTATGGTTTTTTTTAATCCATTCTAATACGGTGTTATGACCATTCTTATATGGTACTTTGACTATTCTCACATGGTAACTAAAATCATTCTTTTTTTTAAATAAAAAAAAATGCTAAACAGTGCCCGGTGCATTAGTAAAATAAATTATTATGATTTTTTTTTGAAAATTGTGCATGTAATGTTTCGGAAGTATAAAAAATTATCTTATCACTATTACTTTTGTTTTTTATTTCTTTTTTTATAATAGTTAACAAGTGCACCGGATGCACTATTTAGCATGATCAAAGAAAAAAAAAAGAATGATTTTAGTTACTATGTGAGAATAGTCAAAATACCATATAAATCAAAAAGATTATGATACTATGATCATTCTTAATTTGAAGAAACCAATAATACTTTGATCATTCTTAAAAACAAATAAATACTAATATTAGTACACACATCACATAGCATAATACAAATATTCTCAATACATAATCAAATAAAGCTCTCATTTAGTGCAATCACCTCATTTTAACTTTCAATATGGCACATTTCACTCTGTTTAAAGATTAAAAAATTGTCAGAACACGCCGTAAACAACAATAATTTCATTTGCCAGAAGCCGTAATTAGTATTAGCTAGATTAAACAAGTGGTAATATATCAATTAGCAATATAAGAAAAAATGACCTATTAGTCAATGTGGACCGAATCAACCAAAACATGATTTCAATATTCTACGACATAAAAACTCAATATGTTCTGGACTAGACTTTTAAGTCCAAGTCCCCTTAAGATCAAAGGCTCTGTCCTTCAGAAGGATACCTTTTCTGTCGGCCAACGTTACAGAATTCTACATTCTGTAACGGCCGACCACCGGAATGATAAACATTAACTGCTCATCATGGCCCAACGGCCAAATTTCGACAGCCACTTAATGGGCATTAACTGCCCATTAAGGACCTTAGTCCAGCGCTGGGGATATATATACTCCTCATTTCAGAGGAGTCAGGTACGTTTTTACCACTTCTGAAAACCTTTAGCTATACCACTTATACTGACTTGAGCGTCGGAGTGTATACAGGTACACACCCCCTTTCGCTTCAACAAAGGGGCTTGCTGAACCACCGCTGCTGCCGGCCATCCATTCTGATCAGATAAGATGACAATCAATAAGGAAAAACTTGTATAAAGAAAACCAAGTATACATCTCAAACTATTAAAGTAACCGATAATGATTATTCATTAATCACTTGTCACTATTCAAACAAAACCAATTAATAAGAATGAGAATACCAACCTTGTCCTTACTGAGAAGGCTACAACTTGAAGTGTTCAATAATCATTAGTTAGTATTATGACATAGGGCCCGTTTGGCCTAACTTATTTTTGAGTTTATGCAAACAACTTATGTAATTTTTATGTATTATTGTAAGTTTTTTAAGGTAGTTTATGATAAAATTGCTTCTTAAAATTCAATTTTCACTAGTTTAAACTTATAAAATAGCATAAAACCTAATTTATATTGCATAAACTCTAAAATAAGCTAGGCCAAACGAACCCTATAGTCAACCAAGCTAGCTCGTCATGGGTCATGGCAGCGCAAGTATACATTAGTTGTAGGTGAGTTGACGATGAAAAAAGGAGTAGTTACTGCGGCATGAGTTGATCTTTATCTTTATTACTCCCTCCGGCCTTTTTTATAAGCAAAAGTTGGTTTTTAGGTTCATTGAAAAAGTAATGTATCTAGTCTTAAATATAGACTAGATACATTACTTCTCCAATGAACCTAAAAAACAACTTTTGCTTATAAAAAATGCCTGAGGGAGTATTATAAAATGAATATAACTAAAGGTATTTAATCATAATTTTAATTTGATATTATGTTGTCACATCAATTAATAAAAGTAACTTTAAAAAAATACATAATGTGTCAATATATGATGTATGTATAAAATAATTTTAAATCTAATATTATGCTATCACATAAATTAATGAATGTGACACGTCATATGTGTTATTTACCATTTCCACTGGCACTTAGTCGTCTTCTTCATATGATTCTGAAAAAAAGAAAGGAAGTTCTTATTGTTGTTTGATAATTTTTTTTTTGAAGAAGAGTGATATGTGTGAGTTGAGACAAAGAAGAAAGGAGAATTGGAATTTTGGCACACAGCTGACAGATGTACTGTCAAATGGTCCAACACCTATCCAGAGTAAGATGTTGGGACAGATGTGCCAACACCTGACCACACACAACAACACAGTAAATAACACAAATAAAAGGACCAACATAAAATAAACTTGCTCAATATATTGTTGACCCAGTTCGGAGAAACCTTGAATACTTTGGAGAATATCAATCCATGAAGGAATCCCCACTATGATAGTTTCAATTCAAAGTTAAACTCTTACAACTTATCACTTAAACATTATCCGCGCTAATTCTACCTAAGAACTCTTAAATATGACAATCTCTGGTCACTTCCTACCATAATGACAATACCTTCAGCACTGTACTACAATCAATAGCAAAAGCAAATAATTTGGAGACATTCTCCTAGACAAACTACATACTCGTACCTAAAGACTTTGAGTGTTGTACAATTAAACAAACCTTACTCCGTGCTTCAAAGCTTTGGAGAAGATTACAAATACAACTCAATAAATACAGTTCTTAGCATGCATTAAAGTGATACAATAAAGGCTCACAAAAATACAATGTACATAATAAAACCCTAAAACACAGTACGACAAGACACACGACCAAACTAGGTTTTTGTCTTCAAATATATATGCTCTGAGTTGTCATGGGCTTCTTGAATCATTAGAGCTTTAAAAATACAGCTGGAAAAACGTGTAAGATCCAGCACAAATATATTCTTGAACCACATATAATATTTCCTTAAATATCTTTATATATATCTTCATATATTAAGGAAATAAATAATCTTCAGCAAACAAAAAAAATAAACCAACGTCTTGGCGTACAAGGAACATATGAAGATACCAGAAATAAGATTCAAGATAAAAAAGCGTGTACACATGACGCAAAATAGGGTTCACAAAATATCACACAATGTTGTTCACTGATGTTATCACATCTGGTTCAACACCTGGCTAAAATCTTATTTTGCAAAATTAAGTCAATCTTCAAAAACTCAACAATCTCTCCCTTTGACAAATTTTGGCTAAAAAAACCTTAGACAACTTCTGAAGAGATGTAGTCAGTACCTTCCTTCAAGTCAACACAAGCACACAACTAAGAAAGAAGATACAACAATGCATAGTTACTTTTCCAAGGATACTTCAAGTGAAAATAACATACAAGAACATCAGAGGCAATGCAACAACGGAAATAAACACAACTAGCCTCACAAGGAACGACATTGGAGAGAAATGAACTCTCATAGTGGATCCAAAAATGGAAAAATATACTATGTACATTAAAAAAAATGGAGAAATAAACTCCGTACAACAAATAATCTGGAACAAGAATTCCCACAGATAATAAAACACCACAATAAAGTGCCACAAGGAAAAATAAATGCTTGACAAACCGAGAAAAATAAATTCCCAGACAATAAGCAGATGCACAACAAGATGTGCAAACATCTGACACTACATCTGTCACATAGACCACATACAAGCTACTTGAGCACACAAGAGAGTACTTCATCAACACCAATCAGCTAGTTACATGTCACTCCCCCGGATACATGCACATTGAGAAAAATAAATTCACAACCATAAGGAGCATAACAAACATCATCAATCAAAGAACAACAAAATTACTCCCCCTTACTGCATACATCAGATATGCATCAGACAATCGTACTACCTCTAAACACCTATTATATATCAGATACACTTGCTCCCCTTACTCCAAGGACTCATGCAAGCACAAACAAATAACCAACCATATAAAAACAAACCAGATGTGACCACACGTGTCTACTATTACATCATATATCAACAAACACATCAGATAAACTAATATTCCTACTGTAGCATTCATCTAAAATACGTTGACATGTTGAAACTTGTGTCACCACATCATACATAACAAATAATACTACTCCCCCTTTTTAGCCATCAAATTTGACAAATAAAATCATTCATTAAAGTAGAAAATACCAGAACATAGAGTACCAGACAATAGAAATCACAAAGTGCAGATTATTACAAACCATAAGCACACATTGGTGCAGAGAATATCCAAACCATAATCTAGGGTATTTTGGTCCTTTCAAATTGCAATTTCCTTAGTCAACATCTCTCTCAGCCCAGTCATCAGTGACATCTTACAGATTTAGTGACACATTATCAAAAAAGTCAAGCGAGGAACCATTTTTAAATTTGACTGGCTGTGCAGTGGCAAAAAGTTAATTTTTAAAAAAGTAGAGACTAAAACTCAAGAGATCTTTAAATGAAGAGACTTTTTGCATATTTAAGTTTTATATTTTTAAAATTATACTACCTCCGATCCTAAATATAAGAGAAAAACTAGTTTTTAGATTCAATGAGAAATCAATATATTAGCTTATAATATTGACTAGATACATTTAATTTTTAATGAATTTAAAAAATAATTTTTCTCTTATATTTAGAACCGAAGAAAGTATAATATAGTACAAATAGAAAAAATAAAAAGAATAGAAAAGGGAGAATATTGAAAATAAATAAAAAAAATTTTAAAAAAATTAGTGTTTTCTTTTTCCATTTCTTCTTCGTTGAGCATTGGCTCTGCCTCACACAACACTCTGCGAATTTGATCCGATCGAAACTTCCTCTTCTCCTCAATTCTCAATTCCAAAATGTCCGAACCAGAATCTCACAACGAACTCCAACCATCACCGGAACCAGAATCTCACAACGAACTTCAACCATCACCGGAACCAGAATCTCAAAACGGACCACCACCACCACCGGAACCAGAATCCGAACCGGAAACAAAACATGAACCTGATTCCAAACCAGAATCCGAACCAGTGGCAAATGAACAAGTTGAATCACAAGCGCAAAC
Source organism: Trifolium fragiferum (assembly GCA_954870985.1). NCBI lineage: Eukaryota > Viridiplantae > Streptophyta > Magnoliopsida > Fabales > Fabaceae > Trifolium > Trifolium fragiferum. Next base: position 44,905,424 of record OX940796.1, on the reverse strand, counting down.
GCAATTGGAACCGGAATCTGAATCAAGACCCGATCCAGAAGTTAACGACGATGTAGATCTCAAGGAAACCGCGATCCATTCCAATGACGCTGATAAATATTCTTCACCTCATCCTCAGTTGAAAAAAGATGAAGGAAGTCGAACTTTCACCATGAGAGAATTGTTACATGGATTGAAAAATGATTCTGAACATGAAAGGGAAGATGTCAGCTCTCCCTACAGGTTTATCGCTGAAACTTTCTTGTTTTCGCATTGTCTTAGTTTCATTATGTTTATAGATTCCTGTTTTAGTTAGCATAGATATTGCAGATAGTGAATGGCTTGTACAATATGCACTGAGAAATTCTCCAATTTTAGCATTTATATGGATATAGATATTGAATAATTGAGAAATTCTATAATATTACCATTAATATAGATAGATAGATATAGATTTTGAAATATGGGAATAAGGATTTGAATTTGAGTGTGTTTTCGGCTTATGCACGCGTGAAATGCATGTTTACATTGTACTATTTTTACAGCCAAGATAGTCAACATCAACAGCATACAGAACAGAACAATGCTGCTATGGATTTGATAAACAGTGTTGTAGGCGTTGATGAGGAGGGACGATCCCGGCAACGGATTCTTACATTTGCTGCCAAGAGGTACTACAATTGTTTTGTAATCTTTCGCAAATATTATAGGAGTCCTACCATGGTGGGGATTGCGGTTTTGCTTGTGCTTCTTAGGGACAGGGAGATGTTTGTTCAAACTTATAGTTTTCTTACTTGGATTTTCTAGGTATGCTGCTGCTATTGAGAGGAACCCTGAAGATTATGATGCACTATACAATTGGGCATTGGTACTTCAGGTCTGAGCAGCTGTCTAATTTTGTTCTTGTAATATTGAAGTCTGCTGAGTTTTTATATTATTCTGTAAATTTTCTATGCTTATTGTCTATTTTTTGTTAGAATAATTGGCTTCATATCAACTTTGACAGGTTAGTTAATAGAGGGAGTTAGAGTAACATGGTTAGTTAGTAGTTAGGGGCCAGAATTGTTAAAGAAATAAGGCATTTTACCTATAAATAAAAAAGATGGGTTGAGAAGGAGAAACATATATGATATACCCAAGTCCCAAGGGAGAATTTCGCTAAATCTTGTAATAAATTACAAGTTGCTATCGACTGGTATCGGAGCTGTGGGTAATGCATATTGAAGCATTCAATAGCTATTCGGAATGCAGCAAGGTTTAAGAAACAAAGTTTGGACATTCTTGGTGAATTAAGGAAAGTGGTTACAAGTTTCAAAAGAGAACTCAAGCAAAAACATCTTGGAATCCCAGTGTTGGATGCATGTGGATGGATAAGCTTCCAATTTCTGTTGAAGACGAGTGTTTAAGGAATTTATTCTGTGAGCCTAGTAGTGTTATCGATTGCAGATGGCTTGAAGTACACTAAAGCTTTCATTTTTGCCATAAAATGCCACGATGCCACCATCCTTTACATGCTGAGTGTTGACCATAGTGGCTGGAAAGAATTCTGTCAAGGCATGTTGCCTATAAATAAGAAGAGGGGTTGTTGAGAGTGAGAAATATGTTGTCTTTTTGAGAGAGTTGAGCATAGGGAGGTTTATGGACCTTCGAACTTTTGCAATTTTGTAATCAAGGGTGAACTTCCCTAAGTTTTCTAATAAAATACTACTAGTTACTATCAAACTTGTTATTCAGTATAAATTATTCTAGGATGTATGATGTTCTATTTGTGCATAAATACAGGCCATACACTTCTGTTGGCTAATTTTAATTTTTGCATGAACCTTATGTACTTTTCATTTCTCATAAAATGAGATTGCAACTTTGTATTATTTTCGACAACAATAAGCCTTTTTCCACTAAGTGGGGCTGGCTTTGTATTATTTTTACATACTAAAAATCCTTGGATATTCATTACAAACATACAAAATGCTGCTTGTATAAATCATATATATTATACTTGGTCCAAGCTTTGAAGTTCATTCAATCATTGTTGACATGCAGGAAAGTGCGGATAATGTTAGTCCAGATTCCACTTCACCTTCTAAAGATGCTTTGCTTGAGGAAGCTTGCAAAAAATATGATGAGGCCACTCGCCTTTGTCCCACACTACATGATGTATGTAAGGATATCCTTCTGTATAAAGTTTAGATGAACGGGTCAACGGGTGGAAATTATTTATCTAGGATCAAGTTAAAGTTGTAAATGAGCTGAACAATATCATGCCTAGGGGGCACAGCTAAGAGCAGTTGAGCTTAAATGTGCTAGTATATACATATTAAAAAATACTACTAAAGAAAATGGGTGGTTAGACATATACATGATTTATAAATATTAATTTATATTATTAATATTTTATTCTCACGCGAGCTATTGACATGCTGAACTAGGCAGTGAAATTTTCATGCTCAGATAATTTGTTAAATGAGCTTCTGCACTAATATATTTAAATGTTGACATAGGATGGAACTGAAAGTAATAAAAAATATACATTTTAATATATATGTAATATATAATTTTTATGTACAAAATGAGTTAGGATGCTCTCCATTTGTATTCTCCATTTCCCCTCTCCATTACTATAGTTTTGAAGGATTTTAGAATATATATTAAATAATTAGACCCATCAAATGTCACATTATTGCATTTATATTTTCAAAACTTTAATAATGGAAGAAATGGAGAAAGCAAGAAATGGAGGGGATCCCAACTCAAAATGATAATGTCTTTTTTATGTTACTTTATATTTATTAGTTAGTTCAACAAGAATCAACCAGCTTTTCACTATTGCCTAGCTTATCAGTCTCTTTTCACGGTGAGCTATACATGTAAAAATGAGTGTCATTACTTGTAATTTTAATCTCCGTCTAAATGTATTCAGGCTTACTACAATTGGGCAATAGCAATCTCTGATCGTGCAAAGATGCGAGGCCGCACAAAGGAAGCTGAAGAGTTATGGAAACAGGTGAGGAAAAATTACACGCTTCCTTCTATTAAATGGCTTCACACTTTCACACATATTTAGGCTCTGGGGATATTGACATGATTTTTGGAAGCTCCTGTTCTTGTACTAATCTCTTGATGCCTATTAGATGATGCTTGTTAGTTACAAAACTGAGTTCATACTGAATTTGAATGGAAGAACTGTTCACTTTTTTGTTTATCGATTTTGTTAGGTGTTGATTGATAGAGTTACCATTGTACCATCTAATTTTTGTTAAACTAAAATTTTCGCAGGCAACAGGGAACTATGTGAAAGCAGTTCAGCTCAACTGGAACAGTCCTCAGGTTCTTCTCTCTTTTATGTTAAAGTTTTATTATCGTTTTATTATGGAATCAGAACATGATTTTGAAACAATTTTCTTCTTATATCCTTAGTAAATACTTGCTTTGTCGTGTACTGTCTCAGTCACTCTATTCCTAACACCTTTTAATTTTCATCACAAGCATACTCTTCTGCATTTAGAGCCCCTTTTACTAACTCTTGTGGTATCTATTTCAGGCACTTAATAACTGGGGACTTGCGCTTCAGGTACTTTTTTAATTTGTGTGTACAAGCATTACACTTCATACAAACTACGTTAAAAAACAAATAAAAATCATGCAATTTAATGATTACATGTTTTAAAATTTCTAATAGCACGTTAGGTTGTATTTTTCCCTAGGTTAAAAGTGTTTAGTTTATTTGCTCAAGAAATAAATAGAACTTTTGGAGAAGAAAGAATCTTTAGCTTCTTAGAATGCTCTTAAAAAGCTATTTTAACCCTTTTCTTTGAGCTGAAGCTTTTAACTTGTGAAAAATTATTTAATACCAAAATCACTTTGTTAATTAATGCCCATCCAAGAGTTTAAAATATTGCAGTATACCCTTGGACTTTGAAACGTATTTTCCGTAATGCACAACCAGTAAACCACCAAGTCTTGTACACTGGGTGTGACCAAGATATAGGGATCAGTCAATGCCATTGGGTTTCATAAAAATCTTAATCTTCAATAGAACAATTTTGATTATTGAAAAAACGGGGACCTTGGTCCTATAAAACTTTTGTTTTGGTAAACTACAAGGAAGGGCCAACCCTATTGTGGGTTTATTGTTGGTATTCTGATTTTCATTTAAGAGGTTGATTCATTTACTTGAGTTTGTCACCTTCAAGTTACATGACTACTATCTTAACTGCTTCTAAGGCTCCCCTTCAAATATTGCACTTTATAAATTTATAATTTTCTTAATGGAAATTCTCAATGATTTTTTTTTTTGTATTTTCTTCTCTGAAAAACTGGTTTCCAATTTAGGAACTCAGTGCCATTGTTCCTGCTCGAGAAAAGCAAAAAATTGTCAGAACTGCCATCAGCAAGGTACAAATATTTTAGGAGGGAATCATATGGAAGTGACAAACATTTACATTAATTAACTTCGTCCTTTGAATATAATTTATGCACTTCCCCCTTTTGACCTTTCCTTATTCTTCAATGCAGTTCCGTGCAGCCATACAGTTGCAATTTGATTTCCACCGGGCAATTTACAATCTTGGAACTGTTCTGGTCATATTTCTTCTTCAATTTTTCACACATTTAATGGGATCTTATGCTTTGTTGTCTTAGATTGACATGTAACACAAACAGTATTAAGAATGTATAATTGACTTGCTAAATGACTTTGCAGTACGGACTAGCAGAGGACACTTTAAGAACAGGGGGATCAGTGAGTGCTCAAGAAGTTTCACCAAATGAATTGTACAGCCAATCTGCAATATATATTGCAGCTGCACATGCATTGAAGCCAAACTATTCAGTAAGAAGCCAGCGTCTATTCATCTTTCCCTGTACATATTTATTGGCCATATGCTTTTTTGGAGTTAAAAGGCTTGGTCTAGTTAACATGCATTTTTTCTTAAATTTATTTCCTCGTGTCCTGTTCATTTTTTATTGCAACTTTTATCCTGAATTCAGTCAATAATTTTTTGGTATGTGACAGGTTTATAGCAGTGCCTTGCGGTTGGTACGTTCTATGGTGAGTACATGTTATCCTAAATTATGTTTGTGTAGTAGCTTTCAGTCTGTGACAGTATTACATTGTGCAACGGAACATATCATTTGAGTGACTTAAATTTTCTCTTTCAAACTTTCTGTTTATTTTTATTTTTTATGTAACCATACTGTTTTATTGGATTTCATCCCTATTACAAGTATTTGAGAATGAATCATATCCTTTTCCTATCTTCCTGTTAGAAGATAACTTAACTTCTACTTGAATTGATATGCGTGATATGTTAGAGTTGTTTTATTTATTTAATTTTATACAAATGTGAGTGCTACTTATGTAATCATTCATTTATATACCAACTTTGACAGAACTCAATTTTCACAGCTACCACTACCACACCTTAAAGTTGGATATTTAACTGCACCTCCTGCGGGGGCAATAGTTGCGCCTCATAATGACTGGAAGCGATCAGAATTCCTTTTGGATCACGAAAAGCTTCAACAGGTAAAGTATCTGGCTGACACATTGAAATTTTTAAGAGGCTGCTCACTTTAAAGTTTTGAAACAATTGGATAATCAGAACTCAGAAGCCAGTATCTCAGTCAGGTATGAGAAATCCAAATTTTAAATTAAATAATTTATTTACATGCTTCCCTTCATACAGGTGCCCAGAGGTGACCAGAAGCCAGTATCTCAAAGTCTTTCAGCCAGATCAGGAGATGCCGTGCATGGAGATAAGAAGACTATCAAAGTAGATATAGCAGATATTGTTTCTGTATCAGCATGTGCTGATCTAACTTTACCACCTGGTGCTGGCCTCTGTATTGATACAGTTCACGGATCAGTTTACTTGGTAAGCAACATTTTCATTGACCTGAATGTATTTGTTTTGTTGCTTTCTTCCTCTACACTTGCCGTAGATTGTTTAATCCAGAACACTAAATAAATTATAACTGAAGCAAATTACCAATTCCGCACTTTTGATTGTCTCAACTACTTGTAACATTAGTTTGAGTTTGAGATTTTTATGATGGCTAGTTCTTTATTGATACTTAATAATGTAGTGCATCTGATTATATCATGAGATTGTCAACCTTAATTGGGAATGCAATTGTGTGAAACCTGCACTCTTGTTGTCCTATTGAAATGGGGGACACATCCCCTTTATGGCATGCCGTTTTTTATGCTTCTAGGACTAGTAGAGCATACTATGCTTTGAAATAAAAGGCTAAATTCATACACGTATTTCCTGTGGTCTCTCCTCCACAACTCAACGCCAATGTAATTAAAAATTGTTCTGCCAACTCCAAATTTTAGTAAAATTCTAAAGGGTTGATAAAATCTGTGAATTGTGCTTCATATCGCTGAAAGCATGAGAATCTCTTTAGGTTTTGAAGTTGCAGCACTAATTTTCATTTTTGTACATTGCTTTATTAAGGTTGCTGACTCGTGGGAATCATTGGATGGGTGGCTGGATGCAATTCGTTTGGTTTACACTATTTATGTGCGAGGCAAAAGTGATGTATTGGCGGGTATTATAACAGGGTGATTGTATTTTTGTTAAATGTATTACCAATTTGGTCTGTCAAATTGAGTAAGAACTCATCACAGCATTTTGCACTTCTCTGCGAACTTGTGTATAATGTTGAGTAATGTATGAAATAATTTTAACACAATTGAAAAGTCTGAGTTTACTAGTCAAGTATCTTGTTAAACATCGTGGATTTTGCCGATAATTCATATTTTACAAGAATTGCAGAATTTGTATGGCTTGGACCTTTTACATCTGTTATATATTTGTTCGTGCATATCCACACCTGCATTGTGTTTTTTTCTTGCTACTTCGGACTTTCTTCGGCCCTCTAATTTAATACTTCATCAGTTATACATTAGTAAGGTTGAAAAATCATCGATTGTTCTGCAGCAAGAGCTATATTCCAGAAACCTGCGTTATTTGTCAGAATTCTGTCATGTTACAAACTGCTTTTTAATGCCAACAGTATGTGGTAATGTTCTTCTGTACCGAACAACATTTAAAATTTGTTTGATGTGTGCTTCAGAGTGCACAACCAGTGACTATAAAAGAAACAAAAGAGAAAGGTAAACTAGCTAATGTTCTTCATTGCTTTATGTGTTGGGTCAAGTTTTACGAAGTAACAAATTTCATGCAGATAGGCGGGTTAATTTTCGCAAGAGCAAGAATAGCAGCAGGAAGAGTCCATAGTCCTTCCCCGCAAATTAGTCCAGAGGCAATTGCTGGAACCATCAACTCTGCTTTCTTGGTGTTAAGCTTGTGCAACACGAACACAACCAAACTACCCATGCACATATCAATCGCAAAGTATGCCCCTACCAGAAACGGTACGGCCATGACCATCGGTAATGGCATCCATTTCCCAATCTTTTTGGGCAAAAAATCTCTTAACATGTTTGTTCCTATTGCAAAAGCAAAGAACCCAAAACATAGTTGCAAGCAATGTCGGGGTAGTGCTGAGAAACCTTGAACACCGATAACTGCCATGTTTCTGTAAATTAGTGCATAAGGGGCTTTGAATTCTCCATTCGGGTTTCCCACATCGAATGCTTTGTAGAACAGGAAGAAGCTCAGAGGACAGCATACACACCCCATTGCAGTGCCAACTACTTGGCATATGAACATCGCCCTAGGAGAGGTACGTGTACAATGAGCAGTTTTGAAATCTTGCATCAGATTGCAAGACACCGAGATCACAGATTTAATGAGACCACACCCCACAAGTCCTGCCACTACACCATTCTCTTTTCCTGTCACTGTTGCCAGCAAAAACAGTGCAACTTTCCCATAGTTATATGCCATGTTTATATCAGTGAGACCTGCTCCAAAAGCATTGCAGAATGCAAGAGATGGTGCAAATATGTAAGCAACAATGACGTAGTACCATTTCAGCTGAGGAAACATGTGCGGGATTATAATTATCGAAATGGTTGTGAAAACACCATATCCAACTACTCCGATCCACATTGGAATGCTCTCCTTCAAGAATGTTTGGCCTTGTTTAAGGTCGCTAGTTGGATTCCCATGCCGATCATCAGCTAGTTCTACGGTAAGAAAATGAACTCAACATTAGATATATCATATATTAGTATTACTCGCGAAAAATTAAAAAGAAGAAAGCAAGTATATGCCTGCTCGTACCATTTTTATGGTTCTTGCTCTTGATTCTTTCACGAAAGCTAAGGACACTTGAAAATAGAATCTTGGTGAAAGTATACACACCATCACCAAGGATTAGAGCAATTGATAGAAAAACCTTATAACCATATAAACCCTTCATGTTAGTTTCTTCTAAGTTTTCAGGAAACCAATTTCCTTTAAGCCGGTCGACAAGCGGATACATGACTCCAAAAGAGATCACGGCTCCAAGGAGCAAAGACAAGTTCACAAGGTGGGAGCAAATCATTCCAGCTCCCACAAAAGTCGTGCTAAAGTCGAAATAGAATCTGCATAAATACAATCAAATAAAAATATCAGTAACAAGTGGAATGGAAGGAACCTTTCTCATTCCAAACCAAAAATCATCATACGTTTGCTTCCAAGCTTGCAATCCAAAAGTTGGGAACTGTTCAAATCCACAATCCTCTTTGCCTGAGAAGAACCACTTGAAAAACCCCCATAAGAAACTGATTGAAAAATACTTCATGAAACCATGGACTTGCTTCCTGCAATATTATAATACGATGATGATTATTAGTTAGTGCTTTTATTTTCCAAATTGCTTGAAACAAAAGTTAATGAATGAATAATAGATGTTTTTACAGTACTTGGCCATTTGGTCATCCTGTGTATGAAAACCATTGATCAGAACTGCTGTTGCCAAGCCACTTGGATAAGGTAAGTTGAGGTCAACTATCAGGATCTGCATCAGAAGAATGTGAATGTTAATTAGACACTGAATTTTTTGTAAGAGTCTTGTTGACTTGTGAGTACTAATCTTGGAAAGTTTAGTTCCTTTTTGGATAAACAACATAAATAACCACTTACAACATAAGCACTTATTATATAATAAGCTATTTCTATAACAAAATATAAAATAAAGTTAGTTAAGCATATTAAAATGGAAAATTTGTCTCGAAATGTGTACATTTAATTCTTTGGAATTGTAAAAAGTTGTCTTTTCAATATTAAATTTCTCTTTTATTTCCTTTTTTAATATGCTTAACTAGTGCCCCGGGGGCACCGTTTAGCATGACCCATAAAGTTAAACTGTTTTTATGTAAGCTATAAGTTGATTTCATAAGTTATCATAAAGAGGTCAATCCAAACAGGTCAAAGTTAAGCACGTTCCGTTTGAAGCAAATTTTAGAAAAACAAAGAAAATAAAATGATAAAAATAATCAAGGTCTCCATTAGTTTATGAGTAACTTTAACAAGTTCTACATATGTATGAATCCATTATCCAATATTAATTAGTATATGAGTAACTTTTAAAAGCCCTGAAAGATATTTTAACAACAATAAATAAATAAAAAACTCCTGAAAGATGGAAAGAAAAGAAAGACATCCAAACTGTTGTACAAAAAGGAGTCCTAGGTATGTAATTATCAGTTAATTAATTATTACTACTTAATTACCTTTCTGAGTGGAATTAAGACAAAGAGTCCAACAAAGCAAACCACAAAAAGAAAACCAGACATCCAACCAAATGCAGGATCTTTAACTGCGTTTGGATTGTTACCCTCAATGCCTATTCCAGACAACACATATGTCTTCCTGTTTAATCCCAACAAATAAGAAGCAAATCCTCCTGCAACACATACATATACACAAATTAAATTAAAGTTCATTTTAAGCAGCCAGTATTGTTTTTTTTTTGGTTTCAAAACCATCAGGGTCCGGTCTAATAATCCAAAGTTCAATCAGAAGGTAAGTAAAGTTTGATCAAAGATCGTTCTAGTCAGAGATCAAACTCAGATACACTTCCGGTCGATTCGACCTTAAGTGAAGTTCATTATTCACTTAAGTCCAACCACTTAAGTAGCTAGTATGAAAAAAATAATATGTTTATGTAACGACCTTACTTTAACATGATCTGTTCTATAGGCTCGTACTACTGTGTCTTTGATTTCTAAGGAGACGGGAACGAAAGATATATGTATGTAGGTTTTGAAGCTTACCACTAACAGCAATGCTATAGCAAGCAACAGCACAAGTTTGAATGATGGTATTTTCTTGGCGAGTAAATGGCTTAGAAACAAAGCCAGCTTTTTCAAGAACTTTAGTCCAACTTCTTATAAACACAAAAGCAAGTAAAGCAGCAGAAACATTCAAATTTGGAACCATTCCTGTTGTAAGATTCAACTTCATTGCAATTATACTATAGATTATTCCAATCATCATACTCACAAACAATCCTCTAACTGTTATATGTTCTGTCCAATGTTCCTCAGCTTGTATTGTTTCAGAACCTATCACTGGTAACTTATCTTCCATATTCTGATTAATATCTCTTTCAATTTCCATTTTTTTCTCTTCAAAATCCATGTTGATGTTTAGTGGACTTGATGGAGAAATCATTTGCACTTGTCACCTTAATAGTACACAGTTCATATATCAGACAAAGGTAGTTAGAAAAACAATTATTAATTTATAAATATATTGTATTGTATACTATTATAGCAAGTTACCTTAGTTTATTTGTTCTTTCTCTTCTAGTCTTTTTGTAGCTGATGAAGCAATGAAGACATTAAGATGCTTTTTTCCAGCAAAGGCGTGGATATGGTATGGACTTATTATATATTTGTGGGGTACATATATAGATAGATCGGTTTTATGGACCACCTGTAAGAATATATCTTTTTTTCGGTATAATCGAACTTGGTACCTCAGAATTTACAACACTCACACACATTACGCAACAACTGTTTGTTATACTATATATTATCCGCTTTAGATTTTACGTGAGTGTTTATTAACTAATAGTAATCTCGATTTTCAAACAATGTGAAAAAAAATTATGTATAATGTCAAAATTAATTGTCATATTTTATAGTTAAATAGTGTATACCCTATGTAATGTGAACGGAATTTTGTTTATCCCATGTAATATATTTTTCTTTGATTACCCCGTATAATGTTAATGAATTTAGGTTTACCTTCTCATTAAACATGTCACGTCATCATTTATAACAAATTTTAAGCCAACAAATTTCAAGAGAGAATAAAAGAACCAAATCTTGACGAAGCTTTCTCTTCCCACCCCCCACATATCTTTCCCCCCCTAAATTTCCGATTTTACCTTTGGTTAAAAAGTTCGGAACGCATTTTCCGAACTTTTTTTTTGCCTTGAATACGAACTTCGGAATGTGTTTTCCAAAATTTTTGTCGTTTTACACTAGCAAAAGTTCGGAAAACACGTTCCGAACTTTTTAATCAAGGGCAAAATCGGAATATTGGGGGGTGAAAAAGATATGCGGGAGGTGGGAAGAGAAAGCTTCAATCTTGACATTACATAAAATAATCGAAAAACAAATATATTACAACGATAAATAAAAACTTGCTAACATTTCATAGATAAACATGCCCTATTTTATTATATACATGTAAAATTATTGGCAATGCCTAATAATGTGTTTAATTTTGTCAGCGTATATACTGTGATGAACAAGTTGTAGTTAAGTTGACTGCAAAGTCATTGGGTAATAATGGTTGGCATTCTTGTTCTTGATTATCAGTTTAATATCCGATATGTGAGCCAATGACTCACACGATATTAAATTTATTTTTTGAGGGAGAAAGTCCACCACAATAGTTTGCTATTGGGTCTTTTAAGTGTCGTTTTTGCGTTGCACTACAACAATTGTATGGCGCACCCACCATAAGAGAAAAAAAAAAAAAAAAGATGGCATCATCCATAAATACTGGAATATAAAGTGAGGAAAACAAATTAAAAATAATAATGATAATAAAAAAATATTCTTGTCAATCATAAACCAACCTCCTTATGAGCGACTCGTGTGGAACCTTCTTTCTAAAAGAATAGTTTTTTCTTTTAATTTTTTGTTGTCGTTTTTTTTTCTCTTTTTCTTTTTGCTTTGATTAGCCTTGTAACCAAAAAAAAAAAACCAACCAATTTGAAAGAAAAGCCGCTAGCGTCATTGGTGTATGGAAAAATCAATATTCTCATTTTAGATTTTTACTAAATTATTATAGAATTATAGGAGAAATTTAATCATATTCTTTTTTTTTAATGGAAAATTTAATCTTATTCATCTCTCTTTCTATATATGTAGAATTATCAAATATGAATGAAGAAGGCTGGATAATTTTTTCACATAAGCATAATTAATTTCACATGTAGATTATAGATAATATATTTTACTACAACTAGCTATCACTTCATTTAAAATGTTAATTAACACATTGTTCATCCCCGTGATCATGGTCCACCCTATAGGCCTTAGATTGTAGCTTAGTTCATAATATCAATTGATACTCTTAAAATTGAGTTTTGGACTTAATTCATTTTTACAAAACCGATTTATAAGATGGTGATTGTCTCCTACTTATAAATATATATTCAGACCATTTCGCAATCGATACTTTTTAACATATACCATACTACAATAATTTACAAATTTCAAACAAACAAACATTCTAAAATCATAAACCTTTCATTTGAGTGTATATAAAACGAATAACACAAACTCTAAAAGATCCAACTTGATATTCTATATATGTAACATCCATTATTCAAAAGATTTTTAAATTTTTTATAAGCGCATCTTTTAAAAAGTTGAAACTAATTACTACAAGTTTGGATCTCAAAGAAGCTTAAAGTTGAAATTTAATCATGTGTAAAATGAATTTAGAACTCATTCCAATAGATAGTTTAAAAGATGAAGATGCTCAAACACATTCATACATCTAACAACTTAGACATTGAAACAACATTAATTTGAAATCAAACGGTTCATATAACACATTGGTTAAGAAGTCTCACATCAGTTGCGAGATGATATGAATATGTATTTATAAAGTAGAGACAATCCTCATTTTACAAGCCGGTTTTGTAGGGTTGAGTTAAGCTCAATATTCAATGCTAAGATGGTATCAGAATCTCTTCAAGATTCGTTGGGCCACCAGCAATTGGGTCATCCGTCATTTATATCCCCGCACCAAAGTTCAATAGTACTGGGTGTGAGGATGTGTGTTAAGAAGTCTCATATCGACTGTGAGATGATCTGGATATGTATTTATAAATTAGAGACAATCATCAGTTTTAATCTAATTACGCTAAACAATCTTAAATGTTAATTCGAATCGAACAACTGGTACCTAACTACGTCATGCAGTTACCGCACTAAATTAAATTCAATAAAGTATATTATTTAGAATAATATTAATTAGAATATAGTTATAAGTTACATCCCACAGAACCATACACAATCAAAGACAGATATATCATTTTGAAATATCAGAACTTTCGTTAAGGTGAACATTTACATGTCCCAATAAAATGAAATTATTGAGTCAAAAAAATAGTAAAAGGAAATTCTATAATTGAGGATCAGAATATATACATAAACAGACACAGGCACAGCTAATGAATTGGATGCACTTGCAATTGCAACATGGAAGTAGAATATATAAACAAGGAGGTTCCAAAAGGTTGTCACTTTTTCTACACTTAACGATTAAAATAATATTTTATTTGTTATCTAAAATTATGCAACTACATCAACCTAGTTTGTCATGCTATTAATATATTCTAAAATAGCCCTCTTCAAAATATTCGAAATAATATCTCAAATTTGATTTTTTTTAAAGTTGTTTATAATTTCAAGATGAATACCACGGTTTAAACTTAGATTCCTACTAATTGAGTTATGCTTATAGAAATCAAATTTAAAACTTTAATTAAGATAATTTTTCTCTTTTGAGAGATTTATTAAAGATCTAAATTAAAATGATGAGGATGCTTTCGAGTTTGATTCTCACTTAATAAATTGAATACTAACAAATTATGAATTAACATACTAATTACATTGAGTGTTTAAAAATAGAAAGTTAATTTGTCTCTTTATTTAAATATATATTATCAATTGTGTCCCCGGCATTATTCAATTAATTTTAATTTTATATTTGATATTTTCTTTTTTGAAGAAGCCAAAGAAATTTGCTATAAATTAAAATATAATTAAGCACAAGACGTGCTTAACTAAATAGCGTACAAGAGGTTACACAAAATGCAACAACATCAATGTTTAAAGATACAATCAAAATATTAGACAAAACAATAGATTTAACCACCACATATTCAAATAATAAGTAAAACCTTTTTTTCTAGTCTTCAACCACGACCACTATAATATTTTCACCTTATCAAATACAATCTCCACCGTAAAATCTTCATGAGCAAAAATCCAATTGTTTCTATCCTTTCAGAGAATCCAGCAACAAGTCAACCAAGCCACTTATAAATATATCCGAACTTCTTGACGAAAAACATAAGCATTACAAAATTGCGATGCATGATAAAATTACACTAAGTTCTTTTGTATACCCCACAAAATAAAATTATACACTCCAAATTACCATCTTAATATTACTTTAGTAAAAAAAATAAAAAGAACTTGATTAATATTTTGTAATTTATGAGAACATTATGAAATATTTATAAAAAATTGTATGAATATTTTATTTTATAATTTTAGAGACTAAATAACAAAATTTATGTTTTGAACTCTCATTTTCCATTGGATTGACTAGTCAACTTTCCTATTGGCCTAACTCTTTGGGTTTGCCCTCTTAAAAGATTCCTTAGTGACCTCTATATTTTGAATGAAGGAAATTGTTAAGTAGTGTCTTTTGATACTATTTAAGCATATTAATAATAAAATTTTACGTTATAATTTGTATATGTTAAAATTAAAATGCAAAATATTATCCTACCAATATTAACTTTATCTTTTATTTATTGTTATGGTTAATAAGTGTTAAGTGTCATAGAAACACTATTTAGAATAATCTTTGAATGAATACAATTGAGAAGATATGGACAAAAGAAGAAGAAAGCAATACACACCCAACACACCTAGATTGCGGTGAGATCTATAAATAGGTTTCTCTATGTCTCGAAATGAAGCATATGTATGCAATTTTTTATCCTTTAAATCTTCTTTTCTTTACACATTCAAATAAGTAAAGAGTACTTAGTAGTAGTATACTTTAGCTTATTTGGACTTTTATGTGTAATTTTGATCTAATTCATTGTTGTTAAACGGATGGATTAGATCAATCTATGAACAATTTTATTGCGATGTATGAATTAGATGCGTTTATAGTTGGATAGATTTGATGGATGATAAATTATTGAAAGCAATAATTACTCATATATCATGCTAATTTTTTCTAATATGTATTATTTTTCATCATCCAAAACAAGCACATGTCAACCTTTGAAATGGCTAAGCTACATATATTTATTGGAGCTGCCTAGTGGATGAGTTGGTCCGTCAAATTCAGTATTGAGTTTGAAAAAGATGTGTAGAGACATAAACTTGGATCAATGCAATTTTTCCTCAACTTATTTGATTATTCATATAGACATGTCTTATCTACATGTAATTTAGTGCAAAGTATGCATATATGCCAAACAACTACAGTATTATCTTTCAAGAGACATATAGTCTTGTACTATGGCCATTAAATATTACTTAAAAATTCATGCATTCAAAAATAAAAAATTTGATTTTGAATTTGACCGAATGCTTGAATAACTAAAAAAGAACTATCTAATCTAATAATCCGACGCTTTTAGTTGAAGTGGCTAGGTTTTTCGGACATTCGATTTTTGCTAAATTAGAGTTTTTAATTTCGGACATTTTTTAAGAATTTTAACACTGCTACATGTTCAAGTTTAAGGTCGAACTTAAAACCTTAGTTAAATTAGAAGAGACTCATACCATGTCATTTAAACATTTGTGTGTTATTTTGTTTAATTTTTTTATTACTTTAACAATGCGTTAATATGGTAAAAATCTATATACTCCAATTTAAGAAGATGGTTGTTGAAATAATTTCTATCATATGGACCATAGAATATGGAGCACTAGAAGATAGATATGGATTTGAAAGCAAAGTTTACCACATACATCACATCATGCACAAATTCGGTGACTAAATTCAAGAACATAACAAGGGAAGTTTAATTTGTTTTTCCTCTATATATCTTTGAGCATCAATGCAATTATTTGTGGCTAGCTAGCTGCTTGATTCGCATATTTTTATTGATGGTAAATTTGTGAATGATAATGTCACTTTGATACTTAGTGGCAATTGGCTCCCACCATACCATTATAAGAGACACATGAAAATGACACGTAGCATAAAAGTCCTAATTCTATACCTTGGCGTGTGGACGACATGTGCTTGTGCTAGAGACTTTTGCTAAGTACTGATTTTGACATTGATTCTTTTATCTTTTTAGAACACCCCTACAAAATTCTTGCTTATTCTTGTATATCAACACAACTAGACAATACAAGATCACAACTTTTAACTTTATTTTTTGTTTCTCATTGTATCTTCCTTGGAAGTCGGAGACTAATTATTCTAGATATACAATTTACGTAAAAAGTGATGGATTTAGACTTTTCTTTCTATATCGAGAAAGATTTAATTTTATTAGTTTATTATGTCTCATTTATATAAATGAAGAGGGATCATATAGGGTGATTATATGAATAAAATTTTATGAAGAGAACATTCTTTAAAAGTGAGAAAAGAAGAGTGAAATAAAATCTCATTTGTTATGCAGCTATCTCAGTAAAACAATTATTTTAGATTTGTTAACTGTTTGACTGGACTGGTTTTTGAGGGTACGTTCGCAACACTTGTGTCTACACTTTCATCGTTCGAATCATCGAAACAAGTTATGAGCTTGAGAGATATTTTGTTCGCACTGAAGCTGCGGTTTTTAGTATTTTCATTTGTGATTTGTTGTTTGATTTGTTGTTAAATGTTAGCACTAGTTTGCACATCACTTTAAAACTCTCTTATGCTCTTATAGTTGAGCTATTTTTTTGGTCTAGACGACTTATAATTTTTCACTCTCAAATTAGAGGTTTTAAAACTAAAACTTTAGTATTCTCTTATGCTTTTATTCTATTCGGTCAACTGTGTTTTATTTGTTATTAATTCTCATATAAGTTTTTATAAGTTTGAAGAATTTAATTTTTGCAGCTATTCGTTTGTTATTGTACGTTAATTTTCCATCAAAATATGATGATATCTTTTAACAAATGATATTTCATATTTGCTGATAAGTAATTGAATTCATGATCACATTTGATATTTCATTTGCACTTAAACTTATCTTTCAATAAAGAAGAGATATTTTAGTTAAGAGAATAATTTTTTAATCTTAATCATATGTGCAACTAATTATTATTTTTGACATGTGTTTTGGTCAATAATAACCCGTTTGACTTTGTGTAACATGGTATTACCCTACCTCTTAATCTTATGTGAAGTGGGTTGCGAATAAATTCTTTCAAGTGAGAAAAAAAAATTAAGAAAATAATGTGGGCAATAGACAATTAGATTATAATTTAAACAATATTTTAATCTAAAAAAAATGAAAAAAATTAAGGGATCTATTCTCGATGAGAGTCTCTAAACTTAATTAATCCATTAAGTGTGGAGAGGAGATGAGATATCCATGAGAAAAGTTTATGTCTAAAAATTCATCATGAATATCATCATGACTAAAAATTCAAATATGTTTAGAAATACTAATTTTTGTAATGAAAATGCTTTGAATTTTGGTTTGCTTATACACCCCCATTTTACAATGGGCTACACCAAAGTCTTCGCACTTTTCTTAATATGAGGCCTGCTTGCAATCCCTGTCCATAAAATTACTATCGTGCACCCCTAGCATGAAACATAATTCTATTTCCTCTGCCATTTTTGAAAGTCGACCCAACACATTTGGAGTTCTAAAGACAAATTTAAATTGAGGTCTTTTAAAAACTCAATTCAATAATTGTATTTTAGGAAAATTATATTAAGTTTTGGGGTTAAATTATGTTCCAAACGTTTTAGAGCATATAATCATTTTACCAAACTAATGTAATTGACTTGGATGCTGTGAGCTTGTTCGCGGATTCATCATTTTCGTTTTTAGCGATGTTGAATTTGTATTTGCATCTAATATACTCTATCAATTATTAAAACGAATTAATATCTTTATTTTGAGTAAAAAAAACTAATGTAATTGATTTCACTCGTTTTTTTTATCTTAATTATTACTATTCAAGAGATTAATTCAATTAGGTTTTTAAGTTTCTTTTTTTATAAGCAAAAATTGATTTATAAGGAGTGCAGAGGTACTCAACCCTTCCAATTCAATGACAAAACTCAAAAAGTCAACGAAAGTAATCTAAAGGGCTTTTACACCGGTCGAAAAAAGTTACATTAACATTAAACCCTCCCCTTCCTATATACCAAAACTATGCAATATAAATAATTTGATCCACAAAAGAAGAAACATGGACAAATTCTCCTCAAAATAATATGTTATTGCGCTTACGCCATATGCACCACGTCGTTGCCAACCAATTAATATGACGGAATCTCTTGTTATCGCTTCCTTTTAATAAATTTCCAAAAAGAGTAAAATAATTGTGGATATCAACAAAGGGAATGAGCTGCTAGTTTCCACGGTAGCTTCTTGGTTTGAAGATTTTTCTTTAACTAAGAGGTTCTTTGTTCGAAACATGCATCACCAACAACAAAGGGAATGAGCTTAGACCCCATCCATCGGAAAACAATGCTGCAAATTTTAGCCGATACACTACATTTAAAGAATATGTGATGGATGTCTTCTACCTCCTTGAAACAAAAGACACAACACCTCTCAAGATTGTTTGTGATAATGCATTTGTTGTATAATTATTGGGGAAAGATTGCGGAGATTAATTTAAAGTCTCCCTTATTGGTAATTTTTTGAAGCAACAACCTCTAACTAAAGATGCTCTAAATTAGGTTTTTAAGTGAATATTGCAATTGTTTTGTAACAAACTAATTGGTGAATTAGTGTTTATATAAATATTTTGCTGAACATTCAATAGAAAACAAAAATTTCTTTGTCCAATTTTCTCTAAGAAACATGCATATCTTTCTCAATTTCATACCGATCAAATAAAGTGAGTGTGAGATCGAATCATCCATTGAATGTATTGTGTTTCAACTTTCAACCGTGGTGTCCAAAGCTTCAGGTGTATTTATGGAGTATCCATATGGAAATTTTCATGGAAATCTTCAAACTCATAATGCAAAGAATTATACGACAAGTGGTGCAAACAAATTAAAATGGTGTTTGGATATCAAGATATGATGGACTTGGTGAAATCCGGTGTTAATATCCTTTGTGAGTCCAACAAAAACACAAAGATTTCAAGGTATTGTTCATCATCTAACGATGTGTTGATGTTGAATCTTCAAAGGAAGCATGATATATTATACAGAAAGCTTGTGTTGGAGATGAAGAGAAGGTAATGATTATAAATAAATCTTCTAAATTTTACTATAACAAAGTGCTCTAATCAAGGAAAATATCTATATATTATAGTTAGTTGGTTAGTGGTGATTGATACTTGTTGAAGAGTGCCTTGAAATTGCATGAAACAAGGTGCTGAAAATGATTGGAAAAACCAGGCCTGGCGCAGGGAGGGCGCGCGCCGCGCCCAGAGGAGGCCAGTTTGGCCTGCACTCTCTGTTGCTGGCGCAGGGTAGGCTCGCTGTGCGCGCGCGCGCGTCCATGAGCCTATATAAGGCTGTTTGCGTTTTCTGAAGGCATAAGGAGTTTTTAGGGTTTGTAGCCAATCAAAAGACTAGAGTTTATAGAGAATTTCTCTTGGCAATAATTCTAGGGATTGGGAATTGATTCAACACCTTGGAAACACTTTGTAATTGAATTTCTTGGTCACGGGAAGAAATTCGGGACTTGGGTAGAATAGGTTTGAAGACTAATTCTTGTAACCCTTGTTGTTGGGATTTCATTGTAACCGAGACATTTAATTGATAAGGAAGAAAGGAGAGCTGCCCTCTCCCCCGGACGTAGGTTCATTAACAACGAACCGGGTAAACAAACGAACGTGTCTTTTACTTTTCGCCGTTGTTATTGTTTGTGATTAATATTGTCGTTCTCGCTTGTTTGATTGTTCAATTCAATTTGCTTCACACACTAAATGTTATTGGTGTGGTTCAGTCCGAATTCACAACAATTGGCGCCCGCCGTGGGGCAAATGATCAAACGAATTGAGTACCATGGGTTCTAAGTGGGAGATTGAGAAATTCACCGGAGTAACGACTTCGGTTTGTGGAAGGTGAAGATGAAGGCGATATTAATCCAACTGAAGTGTGTTGAGGCGCTAAAGGGTAAGACACTGATGCCGGCAAATCTCTCGAATGCGGAGAAAACTGAGATGGATGAGAAAGCACTTAGTGCTATTATTTTGTGCCTCGGTGATAAGGTTTTGAGAGAGGTTGCCAAGGAGAAGACGACTTTGGAGATATGGACCAAACTTGAATCATTGTATATGACCAAGTCTCTGGCACATAAATAGCTACTGAAGCAACAACTGTACTTCTTTCGTATGGTTGAGAACAAATATATGGTGGAGCAACTTACGGAGTTCAACAAGATTGTTGATGATTTGGCGAACGTTGATGTGAGTTTGGAAGACGAAGACAAGGCCTTTCATTTGTTGTGTGCTTTTCCCAAGTCACTTGAGAATCTCAAGGATGCGTCACTATATGGTAAGGAAGGCACTATCACCTTGGATGAAGTTTCATCAGCTTTGAGAACCAAGGAACTGACTAAGCTGAGAGACTTGAGGGTCGATGATAGTGGAGAGGAATTGAATGTGGCGAAGGGTAGAAGCGAGAACGAAGGCAAAGGGAAAGGGAAGAAGAATTGGTCTAAGTCTAAACCAAGTGGTGATGGTGGTGACAAGTTCAAATGTTACCATTGTCATGAACCGGGTCACTTCAAGAAGGACTGTCCTCGGAGAGGGAGTGGTGATAGTTCGTCGGCTCAGATTGCCGTTAGTGATGAAGCTCAAGAGGAAGGCTATGAGACTGCGGGAGCACTCATAGTCACAAGTTGGGAACCATAGATGATTGTTCAGCCTGGAGAGACGGTGGTAAGAATACTCAACATCAGCCTGGAGAGGCGGTGGTAAGAATACTCGACATCGGCCTGGAGAGGCGGTGGAATAACACTCGACATCAGCCTGGAAAGGCGGTGGTAATAATACTCAGGTTACTATTGAAACAACAACGGTGTTATGAGGATGTGAAGACACTAGTGGAAGTTGGGAATCGGTGGAGCTTTGAGTCATGTACTTTGGATGCTCCTATCACATGTGGTTTGAAGAATGAATACCGTGAAAATCCTAGAGCTAGTTGAAGGTGGAGTTGTTCACTTTGAAGACGGGAAAGCTTGCAAGGTTCAAGGTATGGTGAGGTTCTTTCTCATGAGGTGAGGTATATTCCTAACCTTAATGTGGTCATACATTTTGTTACTAGTGGAAATTCTCATGATGTGGTCTAGTTGTGAAGCTTTGGATGGAATTTGTTAGTGACATGTGTTTTAGTTGAACTAGTGAAACAAGTTGAACTAGGTGGTAGAACTAAACAGGAAGTGTTAGAGACTAACAATGGCTTGAAGTGTGTTTCAGAGTAGTTGAATAGTTTTGGGTTACAAGGTGGAAGACATAGTGGAAATACCGGTTTGAGTCTTTGGTGAAGGAATCTCGGTTTGAGGTGGAGTTTGTTACTAGTGGTACTTGAGGAAGACAAACAATCAACAATAACTTTTGGCTATTTAGTGAGAAATAGGGAAGAGAGTGGCAATGTTGCACCAAAGTGGTATGGCTATGGAGACCTTGTGTGTTATATTTCAATTGTGTCTGAAGAAGTGCAAAACTTGAAAGATCTTCAGGGATACAATTGGTAGATTGGTGACAATCAGACTTGGGAACTTGTAGGGCTATTGAAGGTAGTTGGGTACAAGGAAAGTCAGATGTTGCAGCTTGTGGAACTTAGCTAAAATTCCAAGGCTAAGTTGAGAGGCGAGCAATTCTTCAGGAGGACGGACATGAACAATCCGGGGTTGAAGAGTGTGTGGTGAAGCTTGTAGGATTGTCCAAAAATTCCAAGGGCAATTGGAGGCAAGAGTTTCTTTGAGAGTACGAAGCGGTTCACTTCGGGGTTCGAAGAAGGTGTGGTGTAATCAAGGTGGTTGATGGGAAGTTGACATCACCATGAATTTAAAGGCAAGGTGGAGATTGTTGAAGAGTGCCTTGAAATTGTATGAAACAAGGTGCTGAAAATGATTGGAAAAACCAGGCCTGGCGCAGGGAGGGCGTGCGCCGCGCCCATAGGAGGCCAGTTTGGCCTGCACTCTCTGTTGCTGGCGCAGGGTAGGCGCGCTGTGCGCGCGCGCGCGTCCATGAGCCTATATAAGGCTGTTTGCGTTTTCTGAAGGCATAAGGAGTTTTTAGGGTTTGTAGCCAATCAAAAGACTAGGGTTTATAGAGAATTTCTCTTGGCAATAATTCTAGGGATTGGGAATTGATTCAACACCTTGGAAACACTTTGTAATTGAATTTCTTGGTCACGGGAAGAAATTCGGGACTTGGGTAGAATAGGTTTGAAGACTATTTCTTGTAACTCTTGTTGTTGGAATTTCATTGTAACCGAGACATTTAATTGATAAGGAAGAAAGGAGAGCTGCCCTCTCCCCCGGACGTAGGTTCATTAACACCGAACCGGGTAAACAAACGAACGTGTCTTTTACTTTTCGCCGTTGTTATTGTTTGTGATTAATATTGTCGTTCTCGCTTGTTTGATTGCTCAATTCAATTTGCTTCACACACTAAAGGTTATT
This sequence comes from Trifolium fragiferum, assembly GCA_954870985.1. Classification (NCBI taxonomy): domain Eukaryota; kingdom Viridiplantae; phylum Streptophyta; class Magnoliopsida; order Fabales; family Fabaceae; genus Trifolium; species Trifolium fragiferum. Next base: position 44,882,483 of record OX940796.1, on the reverse strand, counting down.
GGTGTGGTTCAGTCCGAATTCACAACAATACTGAATTTGGTAGGAAGAACTACGATTTGATCTCCCGCAACTGAGATCGAGAGAGTTAAAATCACTTGATACAAAAATTGACACTTGAGTTTGATGGTGAAAACAAATATATATTTGTATATGAAAAGAGATCAAATTACATAAAGAGTAATTTTGAGTTTAGCTACTTCATTTAATAATTATTTATATAGGACCAACCATAAGTAGTAGATATTTGAGTCTCTTAATAATTTGGTTCAAAGTTATATCCATAATCGATGCGTATGGAAAAATATTTATCGAAGAAATCAATCATTTAAATAGGTCTCAGTTATTTAAATAGATTAATATTTACAATTGTGCGTTGAGGATATCTTAATTTACCAAAAATAACCGTTTATATATGATAAATTTCACAAATTCAACGGTTGATTACTGTCATTATATTAATGATCAAATACACAAATTTTTATATCAATCCAAAATTTGTGACTTTTTTATATTAAAATTTGTGACTATTTAATACGACATAAGATATTTACTTGTATTTTTTAAAAGCTTATTATATAATTCATTTGAAAAAAATATTAATAAAGCATTGAATAATTTTAAATTTTTAAACTTCTTTAAAAAAAATTAAATTTTAAGAAAAACTTGTCAGTTTCTCAATTCATTAAAAAAAATAATTTGACGGGAAAGCTTGGTTTAATTTATCAATGTTAAAAATGAATTATTAATTAGAGTAACTTAGTCCATAGATGCTCCGTTGAGTGGGGCAAATTTTTCATTTCGGAAGTGATTTTTAAGTAAAAACTTTGAGTCTCGCTATTTTTTTGTGTTGAAATCGATAGAGTTTGTTGGGGTGTCATGTTGAGTCTCGATGAATTGGGAGGATTTGAAGTCTCTCTTATTGTTTTGTCCTATCAGTGGTTAATTCTTATTTCTCTATTCCTGAGAAGTATTATTCTCGTAGTGGTGCCTTGCTCAAGTTTGGTGGTGATCTGCCTCTTTATTTTTTAAAACTTTCTCTTGTATTTTTTTTAATATTTATATATAATATATTTACCATTATAAAAAGTTTATAATTGCTCTCTCTCTATGAAAATATTTAAGTGGTTACAAAATTTTAGACACAAGAATTTAACACATAAAAACATATATTATTTAATTATTTTTTAAAAATGCATATTATTTAATTATCCTCTTTCTACTTTTTTCCCCTCAATTTTGCAAATGTACACAATTCTTCTGTTTAAAATCTTGTGACCTTTTTTCACTTGTAACCAAAAAAAAATAAAAAATCTTGTGACCATAAAATCTATAAATTTTAACTCATATAAAAATGTTATGATTATTAAATTAAACGTTATAATTGGAGTTCAAACTTTGATTTATTTTTTTTTCACTTTAAATGTATTCAGCTTTTATGGTCTGTTTGTTTCCGGTGAAATGTCGACGAGAGAACTTGAGGAGAGAGAGTTTGCAAAGAGATGTCAAATCAATTGTGTTTGGATAGCAGACAAATTGAGACGAGAGAGTATAAAAGTGTGGTCCCTACTCAAAAAAGCAATCTCCTCCTTCATGAGAAGAAAGTGAATAATGACAACATTTTTTATATTCAATCCCCATTATACCCTTGTGTTGACAATATATAACATTCAAAAACTAGTTAATTAAATATTTTAAATCAAGGGTATTTTGATACTTATAAAAATAATCAACACTTCTTTTTTCTCTATCTCTTCTATCTTTCTCTTAAACCAAACAATATCTCAAATCTACTTTATTTCTCACTTATTTCTCTCTTCTCATACTCTCTCTCACGTATTTCTCTCTTCTCACTTTCTCTCCACAACCAAACACACCATTAATAGTTCGTCATTTTTCTATAAAATAGAAAATCTTGTGATGTATGATTCTCTCTGCCAGACAATTATTATATGATGAAGAAACAAAATGTCTGTCCAAAATCTGATTTCCTTTCAATCCTTGTCTTTTCCTCTCAAGTACAACTTACAGCACGGCCATCTTGGACTTTTTAGTATTCCTTAATAAGTGACCATCAATTATTTGCCTAACAAAGTTCCATTCTTTTGCATTTTATTCTTTTTAAAAACCATGTTGACAACTAGTTTCTCTTATAGACAAAAATAAATAAACTAACTTTATATATGTTCAACTATATACGAACTTGACCATTTGGATATATACAATGCACCTTGCAAAAAATATTGTCAGCATCACACGTGAATATGTGATGAAGGAACAAAAACTCCATATACAACAAATTTTAATTTTAGTCATAAAAATGAGATGTTTTTGTTCTTTGAAAATTTTTGGTTCAATTTTGTCCATAATAATCAATTTATGTTGATGTTAAATTATGACCATTTTATGTTCATGGTGTGTCTATGTTGTGACAAACTATTATGTTAAACTTATGTATGTTCATATTATGTTGAATAAACCTATGAGTATTTAGATAAAATAATGCGAGTCTCTTCTATCATAATCAAGGTTCTAGATTCGATTTTTGACGTGGACATGTAGCAGTATTAAAACTTTTAGGGAGAGTTTGTCATCCATTTGGATCCCATAAGGCTTGAGAGATTAGTCTCTGCAGTTGCGCACAGAGGATACCCTATTTGCACCAAAATATTATGTTCAATAAATGTCAAAGACATGCCAAAATTATATATGTTTGAAACAAAAATTTAAGAGGACGAAAAACATCTGGTATTTATTTTTAAGGATTAAAATCTAAATTGATTATATTTTTAAGGTTGGGAAACTTATTTAACTCTAAGTTATAATATTGATATACCAATGATAATTGTGTTTAATGTCGAACAATTTTTGAAATATTAGTAGCTCAAGAAGATTGAACCTATTGAAAAAGAAAAGGAGTTTTTTTGTCATCCTATAAATTTTTTGTGTGTTTTATTTTTACTCATTTATTACTTAAATAGTAGATGTTATAAAATGAAATTTTTTTAAAAAAAATATCATTCACTATTTAAATAGCAGATGATGTTTGAGAAAATAGTAAACCGGCCAAAAAAAACTCAAAAAAAGAAAATAATGATACTGATGTTACCCATTGTTGCAGACCCGGAAGAAAATTTGGGAGCATTAATATGGGCCGCTCATATGGTTTCAATGTGGGCTATACAGCCTACACACACCAACATTTTCATTACTTGTTGTCATCATTTATTTTCGAGTAAATTACAAAATTAATTCATATATTTGTAAGATATTTTTAAATATGTTTTTGACGTGATGAATATTTCAAAAAGTTTTTTACTCCAAAATGTCAATTTGGTTCTTATCTTTAATTTTATTTTTTTCACTATCAGTTGAATTTGGTTCGGAGATCAGTTCTGACATCAAGTGATTCCAACCTCTTCCTGACCGCAGTTGCAGGAGATCGAATTGTGGTCCTCTTTACCAAGTTCAGCATCAATCACCACTGAACCAACTAACAATTGATATCTTTAATTATTTTCCAGTATCAATTAAGTTTCTATTTTTTACAACTTATTATTAATTTGTCTTTAACTTTTTTCACTTATTCTCAATTTAGTCTCTAAAATATTTTTTAAAGACTAATATAAATAAAACTTAATAGATTCATAGACTTTTTTAAAAAAATCACAAAATCAAAGACTTATTTTAAGAATGTCAAGACCAATATAGTAATTTATACTTTTTGTAACATCCCGAATTTTTAATCCAATACATTAAGACTAATTATATTATTTAATTGAAAAATACTACATTGTTTTAAAAGCAAGTCATCATCATTATCTTCTCAAAATTACAAGATGATTAATTATTGGAAAAATTTAAGAAAAACTTATTAAATCTAAATATTACCAATCATCAATGTTAAAATATGTTAAATTTACAAAGCTATAAAATTGTTCAAAAGTCTTATTTAAATTTACAATTATATACTCATAAAACCCTTTACATTTATCCCCGCGTACATACAAGCAACACACTAACTTCATATTTCTTTGGTACTACAATAATATTTAATGTAAGGGTCAATATCCTTATCCAAATTGAAACATGCCAAGTGAAAGGTAAATGCCATAAAATAATAATGATATGTTTGGCCATAAAGAAGAAATCAAATAAAATCGATGAAAGAAACTATTTTTAATAACGTCTTATACAATTTAGTAATGCATGAAATGTAACTAGCTACAATGATCCAGATATCATCTATCCAACATACTTTCAATCATCTTACGTTTACAATCAAATAAATCATGAATAAAATGCAATTAAAAACTACACTTTTCTTGACTCAACCTTTTTAAGAAAAATTTAAGCTACGAATTTCATTATTTATTTCCTTTTTACACTTGTGGTTCTGGTTCGCCACTATAAGTGAAAAATTACATGTGAAGCAATCTTACTAGTTCTTTTAAAATTTATCTTGTCTTTGTGTAAACAAAATTAATTTAATAATAAAAAATAATAATAAACGGGTCTCGTGAAGCAGATATAAAAATTTAAAATATTACATCACTTTCCCTCCCCTCTAAAACCCCCGAACCAAAGAGATTTAAGGGATTGAGTGTGCAATGTCAGGCCATACATGACGATAGCTACACACGAGTTCTTTCCTCTCCAAAGTATAATATGAAATAACTTCTAAAGTTATACTAATTCGTAAACAATAAATTTTTTATACTAAAGGATAGCTATTGAATTACAAAAGGAATAGTGCATTTCTTCATGGGTGTGCTAAAATTTGTATTTCTTTGTGGGTGTACTAAAAATAAATACATTCTTAGTTGAGATTCAAACATATTAGAGACTAACCCTTTCCGATAGATCCAACTCTAAGATGGATCCTCTACTGTCATTTATGTGCTGCTATCCATTTTGTTCTTCATCCAATGACTGATAATAAAAGAAAAATTTTAAAGAGAAAGAAAAAACATAAATGAATGGTTGAGATGATAGCTGTACGGAAAACAGGAGAGAATAAGCTGAAGAAGATCCAGATCCATCCAACTCTATTAATTGATATATCTATTTGTAGATAAAATTTTATACTCTCATCGTCTCTTCTTTCAATATGTTTCTAAGCTTGTGTGAGAGTTTTTTTTTTAATTATTATTATGATAACTTGTTATAAGACTCGAAAGACTAGTCAGAGACAAGGACATGCTTTTGATCGAAAAGTATAAAATATTGAGCATTGCTATTTAGTAAGAATTTTTGATAGAAGAAAGAGAAGAATCCACAAAAATGGGAAATTTGACCAATCAAAGATGGGATAACCATACATAGGAGAGAGAGTGATTATAATTTAACCAATCAAATATTGCCACATATAATTCTTCTCTTTCTTGCATATCAAAATTCTTTCTAAATAGCATTTTCCTAAAATATTTGCTAATTTTCAATTTCATGGATCTCGATAGATACTGTGGAGATTGTGAGAATGAGAAATAATATTCCTCTGTGGCAATGATCGAAGACAAGGACATGAGAAAATTTTGGAGGCGGGGAGTGGAGAAGCATCCTCTACACATTCCTCCTTTAGACATCCCTACCTGAGTGATAATACATATTTTAAACATTGAGCATGTCACAAGTTTAACTCTTAAAAACGATATTGTTAGAACTCTTTTATATTGTTTACCACTTCACCAATTTTGTTTTTATTTTTATTAAGTAGTATAATAGCTAAAATTTTACACTTAAAGATCAAATCCTATATATAAAAACACGACGTCTCAACCAACCGATCCTATTATAAATAATTTATTATATCAATATTTTTCAATTTATTTTCGTCTACAAAATTACGTGAAATTCCACCACTATCCAACGACCACATTTATTTAGAAATACCAAATTATGTGCATTTATGTATTTGCTTTTGGTATGATTCTTGACGTAATAAATTCTGATTTCCTCAAATTCATAAATTTTTCAAAGTTTGTTATATAAAAAAAAAGTAAATTTTGTAAAAAAAAAAAAGAAAGAAACTTGTCTTTTAGAAAATTTAACACTTTAGTTTGGACATCTAAAACTTCACTCTACAAACAATCAAACATGAATAATTGACTCAAATTATGAATCATCCACATGTAGTAAATTGATGTTGTCAACCACAGCTTTGGAATCTAACTAAAAAATTACAAATATCAAATCAAATTAATTATAAACTTTAGGATCAAGAGAGTTGCATGTCAATATCACAAAAAGGTTCTCCCTCCCTAATAGAGACTACATACAGGTTGCATCTAAATAGTTTCCACCTGCACCAAAATAGTTTTTGCCAAAATGGATGACAAAGCCCAAAACCCTTTCAATTTTAAAAATCTAAAATTCACAATAAAAATAAATTTTAGTCAAAATCACAATAATACCTAAATACAATAATAATAAGAATAATAATAAATTACAATTTTTTTAAAAATAGACTTCAACTTAAAAATCGATTAATTTAAAGACATCAATCTTATCCTTCATTAACAAAGTTCAATAGAATCGCTTGATATCATAACCGACTTTTGAATCAGATTAAACTGGTGGTAAAAAAAAATTCAATAAAATCAAAAATAATCTTTATCATTCATTAATAAAGTTCAATAGAATCAGATTGACAGTCTTAAGACTTTATCACAAAACAACTTACAAGTTTAGTTTTTTTTCCTTATAAATAGACGAAATCAGAAAGCATCGAAAATTTATACAAAATTCGAACCTATCATAACGTTTAGTACAACAATTTCAATATTTTTATCGATTGTGATAAAATTTGTGGACTACTCACAAGTGTTTAATTATAAACTACAAAACTAGTAATTAATAATAATTAATTAAAATTGCAACAATTAACACGGCTTATTATCTTCTTCTTACAAAGTGATTTTTTATTTATTAGAGGGTTGAAGATAGATTGAAGAACGAAGACTACGGAAGAAGAGGGTAACAACAAACACAAACACAACCATAGTGTGTGTTAATACTTGTCTGATTCCGACTAGTCTTTCGCGTCTTATAATAAGTTCCATAATAATCGCTTCCGAAAATCCATTTTTCTGATTCTATAAACTGACTTGAGTCAACACAACGAACCAAACACATCACAAAAATGGGTTCGGGAAGCAGAAACTACTCTGCGAATCCAAACGATTACAAGCTTCTAGAAGAAGTCGGTTACGGTGCAAGCGCAACGGTTTATCACGCAATCTACATCCCTTACAACGAAGAAGTTGCAGTGAAATCTCTCGATCTAGATCGATGCAATTCAAATTTCGATGATATTCGAAAAGAAGCACAGATCATGAGCTTAATTGATCATCGTAATGTTGTTAAATCGTATTGTTCATTCGTTGTGGATCGTAAACTTTGGGTGATTATGCCTTTTATGGCTCAGGGTTCTTGTTTACATCTAATGAAAACTGCTTATCCTGATGGATTTGAAGAAGATGCTATTGGATCGATTCTTAAAGAAACTCTTAAAGCTTTGGATTATTTACATCAACATGGTCACATTCATCGTGATGTTAAAGCTGGTAATATTTTGCTTGATTCTAATGGTGAAGTCAAACTATCTGACTTTGGTGTTTCTGCTTCTATGTTTGATACTGGTGATCGTCAGCGTTCTAGAAATACTTTTGTTGGTACTCCTTGCTGGTAATTATTCATTCATTCGTTATCGACTTATTGTTATCGTTATGCATATTATGTGTTTGTGATATTGTTTAGTTCATGAATTCGTTTATCATGCTGATTATGTGATTTTGAATGAAGGATGGCACCGGAGGTGCTGCAACCTGGTACTGGTTATAATTTCAAGGCTGATATTTGGTCTTTTGGAATTACTGCACTTGAGTTGGCTCATGGTCATGCGCCGTTTTCTAAGTATCCTCCAATGAAGGTATTTATTTAGTTATCTATCTGTTTGAAGGGAAAAATGTGTTAGTTGTTGGATTCGCTTTTTGTCGTTATCATGTAATTTAAAGTTTAAAGAATGTTATTGAAATGAGGGAGATAGTGACTTGCTACTATAAATTGTTTGTGTTATGTATGTAGGTTTTACTCATGACCATACAAAATGCACCTCCTGGCCTTGATTATGATCGTGATAGAAAGTTCTCGAAGGTATGCCTTTTCTTTCTGCCTATACGTTGCATTATTACTTACGCGAGATACTTCTTTATTATGTATATATGTATGTATGTTTGTGGTTTTGTTTTGTCCGTTCATTAATTAGGTGTAATAAATAAGTGATGAGAGTGAAAAGGGGTTTGGATATCGACAAAGGTTTTAAAACATTACTCGAATGCAATTGCGGCTGCATTGGTTATATTTGATTGTGATCATCTGAATATTGAGGATAACGATGCAATCTCTATTGCGACCGCGATTGGTGCTGCATCACTCATGTTTGTATTGATTATCGAGGATATTAAGGATAACGATGCAATCTCTACTGTGATCGCGATTGGGGCTGCATCTGTCATATTTGATTATGATTATCTGCAGTATTAAGGATAACGATGCAATCTCCACTGCGATCGCGATTGGGACTGCATCAGTATTATTTGTGATTATCTACAATATTCAGGATAATGATGTAATCTCTACTGCGACCGCGATTGGGGCTGCATCTTTCATATTTGATTGTGATTATCTGCATTATTAAGGATAACGATGCAATCTCTATTGCGACCGCGATTGGGGCTGCATGTCATATTTGATTATGACTATCTGCAATATTTAGGATAACAATGCAATCCCTACTGCGATCGCGATTGGGGCTACAACATCAGTAATATTTGATTGCGATTATCTACAATATTCAGGATAACGATGCAATCTCTACTGTGACCGCGAATGGGGCTGCATCTGTCATATTTGATTATGATTATCTGCAATATTAAGGATGACGATGCAATCTCTACTGCGATTGCAATTGGGGCTGCATCAGTAATATTTGATTGTGATTATCTACAACATTAATGATATCAATGCAATCTCTACTGTAACTGCAATTGGAGCTACATCTGTCATATTTGATTATGATTATCTGCAATATTAAGGATAATGATGCAATCTCTACTGCAATCGCAATTCGGGACACATTAATCCTAAAATTGATTGCGATTATCTTCCATATCAAGGATAACAATGCGATCTCTATTGCAACTGCGATTTAAAAGTTGGATATTGTTTCTCTATTGAAATTATTATGTATTGAATTAATAATCATGTTACATTAATAGTATTCCTCAAAAAAAGAGGAGTACTTCAATAGTGGTAGTCTAATTAAAGTATTTCCAGTTGTGATCAGTCTTTTAAGGAAATGGTTGCTATGTGCCTGGTAAAAGATCAAACAAAGAGGCCGTCCGTGGACAAGTTACTGAAACACTCCTTCTTCAAACAAGCTAAGCCTCCGGAACTTTCTGTGAAGAAATTATTTGCTGACTTACCGCCTCTTTGGACTCGTGTAAAAGCCCTGCAGGTTTGATTTCATACATGCTTCAGTGCCTATTCTGTAATTTCTCTTTTTCTGTTACGTTTGCATGACTTCACTAAAATCTTGCAGCTTAAAGATGCAGCTCAACTAGCACTGAAGCGAATGCCTTCTGCAGAACAAGAAGCAATATCTCAGGTAAGCGGATATTCAATTTTTATTTATCATAAAATGTGGTGTATTGTTTTTGGGGGTTCTTGCAAACATTTTCATCTAGGGGGGAGGGGGGTTGGTTGGGTTATACAAGCCATGCTTGTCATTTTACTTTTCTTTCTCTTGATACCGGTTTCTTGCACTACTTGAAAACTTTATTGTAGAGCTTATTCCAGTCTGGTTGTTAGATACAGTGCATTACGTACTTGACATGGTGGACGTTTTAGTTGATTTTCCTAGAATTTATTGGCAATTTGATCTAAAAGGAAAGAGCTAGCAATTTCTGAACTTCTCTTTTTGATTTATAATTTATAAATCATAATAATAACAAAGATTGCACATTCATTTGGCCTTGCGATGAAAGTTTGCTATTTTGGTAAATGCTTTCACAAAGAGCATTTCTACTAGAAGCTTGGTTATAAAGAAAAAATCTGTGCCGAACATTTTTTTTCCTGCTTCTGTGTTTCTGTTTCCTTGGAGAATATCCAGTTTTTTTGCTTATCTCTAACACAAGTTTTTTTCATTCAGCTTTCACGTAAAAGCGCTATATTTTTTTGGCCAAACACCTCAAAATGAATTAATGAGTAAATAAGTACTTTTCGTAACTAAAATGCATCTTTTGTTGATTTTACAGCCCTGCCAAACAGTTATGTGCATGCTTGGTATCACAGTAAATTTTGTTGTGAAGCTACATAGTGTAGCTTTTGTAAAATCGCGGTGGCTCACTATGATTTCGGCAAACCCAACGTGTTACCAAACATTAATTATAATATATAGTCTAGTCTATACTCTATACTATACAAAGGGGAGGAATTTTAGGCTATTGGTCTCAATCCCAAAAATGTTTTTGGTTTTCAAGTGAGATAAAGAGATAACCTATAGCTTGTAATTTTAAAGCTTCAGTGAACATCTATTGAAGTGTGTGTTTTTCTTGCAGAAAAGAGAAAACAATATCGTTACTTTTATAACCATTGATGTCTAATGCATTTATGTATTTCCCTTTCTAGAGTGAATATAAGCGAGGAGTTAGTGCATGGAACTTTGATGTTGATGATTTAAAAGCTCAAGCTTCATTGGTATGAACTATAGTGTTTTCAGATCATTTCTAATTATACTTGGCTGTTTTTTCTTTGTTTGGTTAGAACTAATATCTGATGATCTTACTAGGTGCAGGACGATGATGATATTGCAGAGATAAAGGAAGAAGAGGAAAACAAGTTCTTCAGCTCCAGCAAGGTTCGTTGAACTGTTCTACACTTTCTTTATCATAAGAATAAAACACCATGCCTTTTTCCACCCAGTGGAGTGCCTAAGTTAGCTACTTAGGTGCTAGTGTCTTACAACAAATCCTGTCTTGTGATTTCTTACTGTAAAAATAATTTACAGAAATCTTTGTTAATTGTAATCACAGGATACAAGTGATTCCCAGCTTAATGTGGAGAAGAGGAATTCAGATAACTCGCAACAAGTTGACTTCATGTTACAAGTAGGTGACAATGATGTACCACAGAGTGATAAAAGAAATGGATCAATTGCTGACGCAACAACATCTACTTCAGAGAAGGATGTGGGAACAAGTAAGATTAAAACTCAGGCAGTCAAAGTTGGTAAAACCCAAAGTGGGCCGCTGGTGCCGGGCACAGTGCTTGGTCATTATTTACCTGAAAGAGGGCGCCTATTTGATAGGTATGTTGCATATTTCATATTATATCTTTGTTTTTTGTTCTTATATTGGGTCATATTTGGTAGCTTTAGAGAGAATGGAATGAAAAGGAAAGGGAAGGGATAGAATGAGGTGGAAGGGAAGGATGAAAAGTAGAGCATTGTCTTCCCCATGTTGAACGTTTAATGAGGAAACAAACAATAAGGTTATGCCACGAATCTAGGGAAGAGAACGGAAAATTGGTACAAACAAAGATAAGGAACATTTTTTGTATGATTTAAAATAGATTTTAAAAAGTTCTATTCAAAAGGTTTCCTCTCCCAGCAGAGCCTTTGCTTAGTTCACTCAACACGACCAAATCTGAATGATACTGATACCTGTACCCTTGCACCTTCCATTTATTTGTCAAACTCGTTAGCTGACTGGACTAACTGTCTCTAACTGGTTTTCCAGTCTGTTATGTCCTAACAATGCCACCCCCTTGAAATTCAACATTGTCCTCAAAGTTGCAATTTGAAAACTGGAAGTCTAGGAAACTCTGCTCAATCTTGTGTGTCCATTCTGATCTACATTGCTCCAGGAACAGTAAGAGACTACTTTGTTCTATCAACTTGGGCTTGGCCCTTGCCATAATGTCCAATAGCCAAATATGAGCTTGGTTGGCCAAAGCTCCATTTACCTCACCTTAACAAGTTTCATTACTAAAACCAATTTGGAACTGGTCAAGAATCAAACACTCTTAGCAGAATGTCAGTTCTGTCCCTTCTTCTCTAGAACCCACTTCTTTGCACCAGCGCGATGGCTCTGTCAGCATCGGTTGTGGTGGCCAGTGGGGGCATAGCCAAATTCCTTGTAACTTGGATCTCCATGATAGCTGTACAAAAACTTTGATTATTGCAGATAAAGTTAGAAAATACATTTAATAAACCAATAGGCAAGGCAATCAATTTTTCACTTTATTTTTTATTGAGTTCTTGTGAAGTTTAAAAGTCTACTTTTCTGGAGGATGTGTTCTCCGGAGAATCCTGTTGTTCACTTTTATCTTTATTGAGTTATTTGTAACTAGTTTAATTTAAAGTTAAAATAAATAAATAAATGTTTATTGTGGGCGTCTTTTCAACTTATCAATTTATGCTTATTGGTGATTGAGGTGTTCCAGTTTAATTTGCAATGCTTTGCTACTTTTAGGTTTGAGAATGAAAGTCAGTTATCAGGTGAGAAAAGTAATCGGGATATGCGACGAGCTCCAAGTTTTAGTGGACCATTGATGCTTCCTAATCGAGCTTCGGCAAATAGTTTGTCGGCCCCAATAAAATCATCTGGAGGTATTTCAATTATCATTTGAATTGTAAGCTAGCTATGTTTGCAATTTCTGGTATTTTTTGAAGCAGTCCTGTTAAGCACTTACTTGGTTTTGATTTTTGTTCCAACAACACTTGTTAGGATTCAGAGATTCCTCAGATGATAAATCTAAGGCTAATCTAGTGCAAATTAAAGGGCGGTTCTCAGTGACATCAGAAAATTTAGATCTGGTGAAGGTGTGTTTTTTTCTTCATTCCAATAAATTGATTTGCCCCTACTGACAACATTAACCGACTTCATTTGTTACACAGGATATTCCTGTAAGTTCTGTTTCACGCCGATCTCCACAGGTTAGTTGATGGTCTAATTGATTATTGTCAATAATTTATGTTCTTTTTTTTTTCGGTCAAGTAGTCTAGTGGCTAAAAATTTCACCCTTAAGGTGAAGAAGTGGGGTGTCCGGGGTTCGAACCTCGGCCTTTGCATATATAACGTGATGTCCCTACCAATTGAGCTTAAGCTCACGAGGACAATAATTTATGCTCTTTACCCCTCTCATTTGATATTCTCTTCCTGTTACATTACATATAGGATTCTTCACCACTGAGGAAATCTGCCAGTGTTGGTGATTGGATGTTGGATTTCAAACAACAAATGGTTTGTAACTTACCATTTGTTCTAAAGCAAGCTTTCTTATTTATCATAGTTATTGTGAATATTAGCGTCTTTGGTTGGTTAAAGAGTATCTAGGATGTGTCATTGACTATTGTATTTGTTTGATATGTAATGGTTGTCTATCTTCTGTTGGATGTATTTCTCTTCAGCCAATTGGACAGTCTTCCAATGATCTTCCCAACATGAATATTCCTACATCAGTTATTGTGCCTCACCTTCACAATCTTTTCCAGCAGACGTCTATTCAACAGGTGAGAGAAACTGAAGTTTAAGAAGTGACATATAAGTTGCTTTTGTGTTTCTGTTGGAAAAGATAATGTAACTTCACCAATTTATAATCTTATTGGAGAGTTCTGTTTAATACCAGGATCTTATAATGAGTCTGTTGAGTAGCTTGCAAATTTCAGAGTCAAATGATGGTGAGTGAAAGATTTTTCATTATGTTGGACATTACTTTTTCTGTATGGCAATGATTAAATGACCAGTGGATTTAATATTTTCAGCTTCTCAGAATGGAAAGATGCCACCAATACCTCGCAGTCCAGAGAATAATGGCACTGTAAGCAAATTTTCATTTCATTTCATTTAGTCCCATCCCATCACTTGTATGCATAATTATTTTTAACTATTGTGTATGTCAATATTTAGCCAAGCACTTGTTAGCTCTGTTGTTGTGGTGACATAACCCACACATAGTAAAACATGATTTTTCACGAGCTTGATTTCCCCCCCAAATGTTTTATAGGTTGATACTACAGCTTCAGAGAGAGAACTACTTCTGCTGTCCAAAATTTCAGAACTTCAGTCTCGGTTAGTTATAAGCTTGTAAAATACTTTACGAGTTACCTTTCTCTTTGACTTCAATAAAGCTCACTTGGTCCTTCTGTGTTATGTTAACAGAATGATCAGTTTGACAGATGAACTTACTTCTGAGAAGTTGAAACACATGCAGGTAAGTTACTCTACAAGTTCTTATAAATCGTCATGCTTGATTGTTCTTTAGCCTTTTTGGGTTCTTGCTTGCATAGTTGCATTACATATATGATGTTCGACTTGGAGAATTTAGGTTGAAACCTTGAGGGCTTGTTTGGCAGATAACGGATATAACTGGATAAACTATTATCATATACAATATTATAATCCATTATTTGGTGTTCCAATATGACAAGTCAATACCATCTATCACCTTATTAGCTAAAACTTTTCCCCAAGGCTTAAAGCTGAGTTAACAACTTACAAATAAATAGAACAAGGTTATATGAAAATGTAGCTTTATAATTCCGAAAATCTTAATAAGTAAATGATCCCTATAGTTTTCCAGAATTTTGTTTTGTCCCAAAAGATTTTTTTCGCACTTTTTGGTCCCTGAAGAATTTTCTGTCACTGTTTTTAGTCCCTATAGTTTTCTAAAATTTTGTTTTTAGTCCCTAAAAACTATGATGAAAATTTCTTCAGCAATCAAAAAATGCGAAAAAAAAGTCTTTAGGGACTAAAAACGAAATTTGGTGAAACTATAGGAACCATTTACTTATTTAACTCTTAAATTTATATATTTTAGTCTTAAATACTTTTTTTTGGTCATGTAGCCTAGTGTCTAGAATTTCACTTTTTAAAGTGAATAAGTGGGAGTACCAGGATTCCATGTCCTTGCATATTACATGCAATGTCCCTACCTACCGAGCTATGCTCACGGGAACTTAGTCTTAAATACTTTATTAAACAGTGTATAAAGTTATGGTTCTTATACAATTTCTATTGATTAACTAATTAATTAATACAGTAAAAAATTGAACAATTTTGTTATCCTTTTTGACAGTTGCAACAACAAGTAGCCGCTTACTACAGCCAGCAACAAAACGGGGAAAGAGAGGAAGGTGCATGAGTGCTGATAACAATGATAGTCTTTAGTGAAGTATATACACCAAGGGGGGTGCTGATAAATTATAAGTTTCTCTCCATTGTCTCCCTCTGCTGAAGGGGCTCTGCTTTTTGATGGTTGATAAGAGTCATGTATCTTCTCCTGTCCAGGTTGCCTTGTTTTCAACAGGCCTTTGTAACAATCTGAAAACCCGGCAACTGAAAATGAGCAAACTGATCTTTCAAGGTTAATCTCATTATTTATTTCATTCAAGATTCAGATGTATATAAGCTTTTCTGTTGTGTCATACTGCAATCTGCTAAAGTGCAGATTAATTAGGAACTCAAGTTAGGGGGACACAACCCCAGGGAAAAGTAACATCCCTAATTATTATGTTGTTTATATAATAATAATTATTCCTATATCGGATTTGAATTTGTATAGGTTTATTGTATTTCGCCCACCGAATAATATTAGGTTTTGTACCCAATGAATCAACTTAGTTAAATGGTTTTCAACTATTCAAATCAAGTACATTTGGTTTCATATTGAATTACATTAGAATTGATTTTACTCTTTTTTCTTTCTCTTGTTCACCCAATGATACTTGAGGAAAGGGGGGTCCTAGTAATTTGAAGTTCAACCGAGAGACAAGTAAAGTTAGACATTAATTGTTTCGTCTAAAATTCGAACTTGGTTTCTCTCGAACTATACGTCTCTAGGTATCGTTCATTAACCACTTGAGCTCCATCACTTAGTTAGAATTGACTTTACTTTGTTAAACACGATTTGCTTGAAAATTGAAAATGCAAAGTTTTTTTTTTTTTTTTAGTTTTTGTTATACAAAATTGATTTTGCTGAAAATTGAAAGTACAAAGTATTTTTCAGTTTTTGTTGCTCAAAATTGATTTTGCTTTCCAATATGTTTGACTAAAACTAATGAAAAATAGTTCTACAAGTATATCTTAAATGGTTCGTAAAAGTTTGTGAAAACATTTCGAAAATTGCTATCTAGGTCCTCCCCCTACTTGCTCGCAGGCTCTCCTAAAATACTCATGAGGTAGTGGTCAAGAAATTCTTCGTTTACTTAACAAAATTCGTCGTTGGCACGATATTTTGTCAGGTAGACAACGAAATATAGGGATAAATATATTGGTACAAGATTTCATCGGGCAGACAATGAACCTATATTGTTGACAAAATATTTCATCAGGTAGACAAGAAAATTGTGGTTTGGTAGTTTCGAGATGAAAATTGTGGTTCTTGCGCATGAACCAAATTTTGCCAATGTTTAGACGTATTTTCGTCGCGTATTCAACAAAACTGATTATCATGGGTTATTGTATTGTTTGATTGTGATGATGTTGTTATTGTTTGGTGATTTGGATGAAGGTTGAAGAGGGAGGTTTAAGGTTGGTAATGGTGGGAGTGAGTTTGAGTTCAAAGTTGAAGAACAAGGTTGTTGTTTTTGCATTTTCTGTTTTCTTTGTTTTTTATTTTTTAAAAATTATTTAGGATGTCCAATATAATTCAGCCATGTGTAAAAAAATTCTATGTCAATAATTTTTTGATCAAAATAGTCAAGGGACCATGAAATGCAAAAGAGTTCAAAACTGAGGAACTAAAATTGCTCGTTTAAAACTAAAGGGACCAAAATCGCAATATTGAAAAGCTTGGAGGTCAAAACTGTAATTTACCTTTTTTTTTTTAATATTGAAAGAACATCAAACTACGGAATCAATCATCACCACTTAGATATCCAAGCCCAACAACAACAACATGTGCTTGATCTAATTGGTCGGACATCATCTACTAAATCATCATCTCACTCTCACTAATATGCACAATATCATTTAATTGCTCGTCACAAGCTCAGTCATCATCTGCTCATTTGAATTCTCTTTTCTTACTTGTCGATGTATGTTAGCATATGACACTGCATTAGTACTAGCTCCTAGAATATGATACCCTTTTAAGAAAATGGGAGAGATTAAAAGATTGATCGTGGTTTAGAGCATCCACAATGAAACTCCTCATATTTTAGTATTTAACTGGATTCCACGTGTACACATTAATTATTCTTTTATAATTTTTTAATAATAGTACCAAATAAGTACTTAATTCCTCCAACCTAACATATCTTAAAAAAATTCTAAATGGATCCCACAAATAACGCATCTAACCAATAACTTTTCATCATCTCTTTAATATTAAATGATGTAATTAAATTATTTAACATTAATTTTCTCTTTTATGTACATATCTAAATGTATTTTATTTGGAATTGTGTTTTATCTAATAATTGCTACTTCTACCAGTGTCACATTATATTGTTACACATGATACCATTTCCATTTTGTAAACCATGTGATGTGCCTTCTCTGTTATTAATTTTCGCCGTGCACATGAATATTGATATAAGCGCAAACATATGACATGAGATGACAATAACAGACCATTCCCACTTCAAATCCCAAACTTTATGATATAAACAAATATTGCCAACTGGCCATGTTCAAATTATTAATCATATAAATGAATTTGTCTCCATGACCTCTTTTCCTATCTTATAATTTATCATTTGATATGTCTTACCTTTATCATATTTTGTTGTGTGTCAACATAACATTCTATTAAAAAAATAAATAAACCTTGTAAAATTTATCAACTTGTATGTATGTACAATCATAAAATTTACAACAAATTCTAAAGTTATATCAAACATTTTTCCCTTAATAACAACACCAATAGGATCAAAATTTTCCCCATTACATTATAGTATAATATTAATATAAGAATACACCAATCAATTAATTCAAGTGATAAAGGGTTTGAGTCTCTTAAACAAGTAACTAATGATTTGATTCATGACTTCTGAGTATGAAAAAATTCAGTTAATAGGGGAAAGTTCACTTTGTATGCCCCGCATGTTTTCCGATGAAAATTAATTATTGCTAACAAGTAACAACGTTAGAAACTTCGTATCTATATTATTATCATATAAAAAAATGATATATAGGACAGACAAGTAAATTGACATTAATATCCCTTTATATTTCATACATTACAATTATTTATCAATGTTCTAATCACCAGATTCAACCCAATAAAAAGTCCTCTTTGCTGGGTCCTAAATCTAAGAAAAGAATAGAACCCAAAATGGCCATTAAAAAGTTCTTGGTTTCTCTCTTGCTCATTACATTGCTCCAAATCCAAACCAAAGTGTTCTGTTTCCAATACCAAGTTGGAGATCTAAATGCTTGGGGTATACCCACCTCAACAAATTCACAAGTCTATACCAAATGGTCCAAATTTCACAACTTCACCCTTGGAGATTCACTTTGTAAGTTCATATATACAATTTCACTATATGTAGTGTTTATTTTTGTGTACATTTTTATAAGTTTATTATTTTTTTGTATTTTATGTAGTGTTTCTATATCCACCAAGTCAAGATTCATTGATTCAAGTAACACAAGAATCATACAAGAGTTGCAATATTAAAGATCCAATATTTTTTATGAACAATGGTAACTCTTTGTTTAATATAACATCAAAAGGTGATTTTTACTTCACAAGTGGAGTAAATGGTCATTGCCAAAAGCATCAAAAGATTCATATATCTGTTGGAGGAATTGGAAATGTTGATGAAGATGCTAATAGTCCAACTTCATTGCCTGCAAATGGACCCTCTTATCAAAATGCATTTGGAAGCATTCCAGTAGCTCCTTCTACATCAAATTCACATCACCTAACTTCAATTTTTCATGTTCTTATTATTGGATCTTTCATATATGCAATATTCTTTACTTTAATGTAAAAGATGAGGAGTAAGTTGAGTTAATATTAATGTTTATTGTTATTTTTATTTACTTTGGATTCTTTTTGTCAATGATTTGAATCTGTAATACTTTATGTGGTTAATTTCATTTTTTTGAAAGTTACTTGTTCTTGTTCCTTGATTTTGGAACAAACAAGGGCCTACCTTATACTATATGGTAATTTTAAAGCAAATTGGAATGTAACAATGTGTTATTTTTTCATTTATTATGGAAGAATTTTGCATAAATGTGGGCAACCTCATCAACCATAATTTTGTGCCCATTAGAATTAACTTTGCTGAACTGGCAGAGCTATCTTTTGAGTTGGAAAATAATACTGAAGAATTTTAGCGTGAATTAGTTGGTAGGAATATCATATTATATATATAGGAGTTGAAGTTTGAACTCACAATTTTTCACTAACTCATTTCAATCACTAGACTACTTAACAAAAAATAAATGAATTATTTATCTTACTTTAATACTCTTTAAGATCCTCTTTGCAAGATATCAATAAAAATTAATCTATTTGAATCATGTTATAAACTATATAATCAATTTTTGTTGCTCCATATTTTTTTTTATCAAAAGGACCAAGGTAGTAATATGTTTAGGAATCAAATTGATATTCTTTTCCACAAACTATATTGTCGTAGAATAGAGCAGAGCATAATAGAATGGGGCGGAATGGAGTATAATGAAAGACAAATTTCATTAAATTATTTGGAAATTGAACAAAACAAAACAAATTATAACTTTTTTCTACCATTTTTATCCATATATAAAAAATATTATTATTACTCATCCGTCTCTAATTATAAGCATCTTTAAAAAAAAGTGTCCCTAACTATAAGCTCCTTTACAAGTTTCAAGACAATTTAATTTTTTTTCCAAACATAATCCTAATCATTTACTACTTTACATTAGAATCAGGAGGGTTTCAAAAGATGTTCGAAAGGTGTGTCGGCACAGAGCACCAAATTTTTTTGGGCACCAATTGTTTTTTTTACATAGTGTGTATGAATGTGCGTGCATGCACTCATATGTGTGTGCACGCGTGCTTATAATTAGGGACTGCATCATATTAAAAGAAACATATTTATCTATAGATATATCCATTCTCATTAGCAACAAAATAAATTAATCTAAAATAGAATTTGCGGCAGACACATATAATCACAAAAATTCATTCACCATATTTATAAAAACAAAATAAATTAACTTTACCAAATTAGCTTTATTGTAGTTTTCTACACAAGATAGAGACGGAGAGGAAAATAAAATAAAGTGATGTGGTGAAAAGTTGTACTTATTTAGAGAAATATCTTTTGGAATTTGTCGCATGAAATTTGGACTTTTGTTAAGAAAGTCAAATTTTATGGTTAAGTTTATTAAGCGGCAAGTGAACATGGTTGCTCATATACTTATTAGGGCGGTTATTTCTTGATCTCGTCGTTGTACTTTTGAGACATTACCACTTTAAAATGATATAAGTTATTGCACTGCAAAAAAAACACGCCATTTAGCGGGGGTTTTCAACCTACGCGGATTGTTTTGCGGGAGTTTTGAAAACTGCCGCTTATTAGATTCTCATAAATTAATTGCGGGGGTTTTGGGCAATTAATGAATATCTATGAGCTCTGCACTTCTGCTTTGAATTTGGTCAAGTTGACTTCTTGTAGCATCGGGTATTGTATATCGTAGTTGAAAACCCAGCTAGAATGAATCATTTTTCAACATATTCAATGTCATATATTTTCACAAACATCCACATTTTCTTATGCTTTCCTTTCAATATTGTTGACTCTAGTCTCAATAGACGAGAATGTCTAAAGACACAACCCTCTCGATATGTCACCACATTAAAAAATGTAGAGGGTATGGTGCAAGACATTACCTCTGTGCTACATGAACTTCGTAATGTTGAAGATTTCCGTGTTTCAAACCCGCATTGAAACATGTCTAAAATTACTGGATATGTTTAGCGGCAACATTAGAATAAATATATTAATTAATTATGAAAATGTGTTTTTTTTTAGGAAAATATAATGGCACGGGTAACTTAAACTCGGATTTGAGAATTTGGTTAAGTGCAATTCATACCGATTTACAGGAGGGTTCCGAAGGGTTTTTCAAAGGAGTGAATACACAAGGTGCCAAAATATTTGTGCACCAATTTTTTTTACTCAGTATGTTTGTCTATGTGCGTGCATACACTCGCATATGTGTGCGTGCTTGTGTTAAAATAAATAAATTAAATAATTATTATAACTAAATTTTAAAATAAATTTAGACTTTTATAATTTTGATGGTAAAATATATTTGAAGAATTAAAAGTTAGGGATTTTAACAATTGAAAGTACAATTGTTAACTTTTTTTGTAAACAAAGCACTATTATTAAACAAAAACTAGGTTACAAACTCCATATCTTTTTTGACATGGTTTCACATTATATATTTATAAGAGTAATGCTATTTAGTAAGAAAAATATACATAAGAAAGAGAAGAATCCATAAAATAAGGGAATTTGACCAATTAAAAATTGGCTAACCATACATGGGAGAGGGTGATATTAATTTGACCAATAAAAACTTGACACATAAGATTCTTCTCTTTCTTGCATCAATAAATTCTTACTAAATAGCATTTTCCTATTTATAATTGGAAAATGCTAACTAGTATTCCTGGAGTACTAGTTGAGAAACCAAATATGATAAAATTACCTTGCAACTTGTGTAACCCCTCGAGTACTAGTTAGTATGGCGTTAAATTTATAAATTACCATAAAACTTTTATTAAAACTTAAAAAATATCCCGAAGACACTCGTTGGCCTTTGCCATATTTTAATTTTAAAACTCCATTGCATTATATACACTCTTCTAGATTAGGGGATGGAATGAGTTTCATTATATAAATCTATCATATTTTATCAATCTGGATATAACCTTAATTATATTCTATCCGTCTTGCAACTCTTCTATGGCTATAACTCCAAATGAATTATATTTTGATATAGACAAGAAAAATTTAACCATTAAAATCAGATGGTTTAAGTTTTCAGCTCAAATTCTATATTTAAAAACCATTAAAATCTGATTTTACAATCTAAACCGTTTAATATTAATTTGACGATCCAAATTTCCAATTCTAAAAATACAAAATAATTTTACCAAAAAAAGGAAGAAAAAAAAGACAATCAAGTTAGTACTTTTTTTCTTAATTTTCTTGCCCCCCAAATCATCATCTATTTATTTATTTATTTATCTGTCATCTAATCTTGCAATTGAAATAGTAACAACTTCAGTAATTTTAGAGCTGACATAAGCAATCCCTTTAGCAATGAGAGATAAAAAGGAGTGGTGACACAACCCAGTTACCCAATAAGCTTAAGATACTCAAAACTAAAACTTGCATAACGAAAAAAACTCATCTTCAACACAATCAAGAGCAGGTACCTATAATTCAATTTCAAGTTGCAAAAAAAAAAAATTGATTTTTTTCTTTTCATATTGATGTATGATGATCTGCGTTTGGTTTTGTTGTTTGCAGTTTTAATAGCCACTTTGGTGAAGAATATGGAGAATTTGATTGAATCCAGATTGTACTTTTGCTTTAATTGTAGAAACCATGTTGCTCTTCATGATGATGTCATTTCAAAAACATTTCAGGTGATTGATCATTATTAGATTTGGAAGAATTTTAGTTTACTTGTTTGGATTATTATTACTAGAGTTATTTCACATTACATGTGCAATTACTTTTATAAGTTTTAAAATTTGGACTTACTTAATCTACAAGACCGACTTGTAAGCTAAGGGGATGCCCCCTGCCCGGAGGCGGAACATGAGCTGAGTGGTCTGATAGTGGGTGACTAAATAGATTTTGGATTGACTCTGATACCGTTTGAAAATTTAGGTTGAGCTTAATTCAATGCTACATCACCTCCTTACAATGTGAGGGATGTCTCTTGCCTAGGGCTTTGTGTGACCTGAGTAATCCAATAATAGGTGGCTCGACATATCTTGGATAAACTCTCATATCACAAGAAAATGTTGGATGTCTCCCACCCTAGGCAGGAGCGTGACCTAAGTGGTCCAATGGCAGGTGACTCAATGAATCTTGAGTAGACTCTGATACCTTTTAAAAATCTAAGTTAGGTCTAACTCAACGCTAGATACCTCCCAAACAAACTCAATTTTCAGACCAAATCTCATTTGTGGAACTCTTATGTTATATATGTTGGATTTATTTATAATAACATGTTACAAATTGGTGATTCCAAGGTTATTTATAATTTCAGGGAAGAAATGGAAGAGGTTTTCTGTTTTCACATGCAATGAATGTTACAATAGGGCCAAAAGAAGACAAAGAACTCATGACAGGTCTTCATACAATTGCTGATGTCTTCTGTTGTGACTGCCATCAGGTGCTTGGTTGGAAGTATGAAAGAGCCTATGAAGAAACTGAGAAATACAAAGAAGGCAAATACATACTTGAAAAGTCTAAAATTGTTCGAGAAAATTTATAGAAGATGCAGCTACAAGCATACAACTACAAATTAAGAATTTGGATTAATTCAATTATTGATTTTGGTTTTTCAATCTAAAATCATTGATAAAAGTTATATAATGATGATTTATTGAAGGTGCAATGTGAGCCAACTAATCTCAAATTGATGGCCGAGATCAACTAATACATGTAACCGTGTGTGTTTCGTTTCGTCTTAGTGTCATTTGTATATAGGTGCATATATTCTATATGCTCAATTTCTGTGTGGATACTTGCCTTGGAGAAATTAAGTTATTGCTATTTTTTTAGTACTCTATTTTGTCAATTTTTGTGTGGATACTTGTCTTAAAGAAATTATTTATTTGTTTATTATCTATGGCAATTGTGGATGATCATGATTCATGAGTTATATACTTACTGAAAATTCCAATTTAGAATAGAATTCAGTCAATTCATATTAATGTGTAGATTGATCAATTGAAGGATACATTGGAATGAAAAATTAGAATTTATAATTCTATTTTGTAAGAAAATATTGATTTGGCAATTTGAAATTTTTTTTGGGTGATTATCACACTTTGGCCAATTGTTGGGGAAGGATCTGGATCTTCTCCCACTCTTTCCCTCATGTTCATCATCCTACTCTCATCTCAGCCATCCATTTTATTTTCTCTCTTCTGCACTATTGATTTTTCCTTTGTAAATTAACAACCGTTGGTTTAAGAAAATGAAAGAAGGCTAGACAGAAACCACAGGAAAGGATGCAAATGACTTAAGTTGGACCTTAGTGATGCATTGCAATGATCCCTTCTTCTCTAGAGAAACTAGAGTTAACTATTTTGATTTTAATTTAAAATGAATATTCAGGGGAGGGGGGATGTGTGTAGAAATTTTTATTTTTCTTCTTCTTCTCACTAGTTTTGTTCACAATTTGGATCCTCTCCTTTTTTTTCTCTCCAATTCCCTCTCAAGTTTTTTTTATGTGTCTATCTCTCTCATTATTTCTTCTCTCTCATCATTATTTATTTATTTTTAATTTTTAATTTTTCTCTCTTCACACTCACAAAATAATGAATTGGAGAGAGAATTAGAGAGAAATCATAGGAGAGGATCCAAATCCGTTTTGTTCATCAGAGATAATCTTATTGTTTCATCAGAGATAATCTTAACGTGTCGAGATTTAAAATTTGATTTGCAATATTTGAAAGTCTAGCTCCCTCAAACTCAATTTTTGTTGGGAACTTTTATTGTTTCATCATATGTAGGACTAGTATATTATGCAGGGACTGAAACTCAATCCTAATATACCTATTTTTTCACTTTAAAAAGTAAAATTTTAATCATTAAACTATTTGAAAAAAAATAATAATTATTATACTGGTATTTAATAGGCATGGTAATGGAATATTGGAATAAGTGGAAGTGATGTCGTGGTGGTGTTGGTTACCATGAATTTCCCAAAGATATTACTCCCTCCGTCCCTATATATAAGTCCTCCAAGAGAAATTTCACGCTTATTAAGAAAAGTTGATAATGTAATTAATGTATATTTTTTGGATATTACAATTACTAAATTGTTCTTGGTGAAAAAATGTATTTGTAGTTGACTTTACGTATTTCAATGAAAACTGGGGTTATGTTTGGAAAAGTAATAATAAATGTGTCTGGGGAATTGAAAGGGCGCTTATATTTAGGGACAAATAAAATCTTTGAAAGTGTGTTTATAATAAGGGACGGAAGGAGTATTGAACAATGAGCTCTCATTTTAGCTCATTTGATAACCATGAATTCGCTGTCTTTGGACCACTAGGGCCAAGAAAGAACCTTATTTATAAATGCTGGTTTCTTTTGAGGGAAACAAAGTTGATTGATGTTTAATTCCCTGTCAATTTTGATATTCCTCATCAAATTGGATTATTATCACTTCTGTGCAAACCTAATACAATAAAGTATAACCGTAAATATACTTTGAAATAAATTGTAAACTTACTTCAAGTCTATCAATCAATAGTTTACGAAATAAAATTTTGGGTTAAATATGTTTTTAGTCCCTATTTTTTAGCGAGTTTCGATTTTTAGTTTCTACATTTTTTTTATTATATTTTTAGTCCCCACATTTTCGTCGTTTGCATTTTTAGTCCCTACCGTTAATTTTCTGTGACTTGGATAACGAAATCAGCCATATATGATGACACATAGATGTCACATCATTCGATGCAAATATTATCATAGTCAATTTAAGTTATCCTATGTAGCCAATGCTATTATCCTGATCATAAAAAATTGACTAAAAATATAATAAAAAAATATAGGGACTGAAAGTCAAAACTCACATAAAAATAAGAACTAAAAACATATTTAACCCTAAAATTTTCTCACTTTTGCGCACTAAGGAAGGAAATGAATGATTTAGAGGTTGATTTTGGAAGGGTTTTGCAAAACAAAGACACAATTTCTGTATAAAAGATAAATTTCAAAATATCTCTCTTAAATCTAATGGTTCTCGTACGGCCATTTTGTTACCTCGACCACATAACAAGTAACACTAGCATTATACTACAACCAACCAAGAAATAGGCAATAGCCACCACCCCCACAAGAAAATAGCATGGTGGGGGTACATCACAGGACGATGGTAGACAAAAGCTTGCCTGTCCGCCCCCATCGATCAACACCCACGACATCGTCCTCAATAACTAAAACAATATCCTAAAATTCAGGAGCACATTTTTAATTGGAAACAGAGTATATTATATATCATTATACTAAATCATCTCCATGTAAAGCTATATGCTTGATTCAATGGAAAAAAGAGAAGCAAAAAACTACAGTAACCACAATCCATTATATCTAACATTATAAAGTTCAGGTCAATTTTTTTAACAGAGAAAAGAAACACCAGAGTCCCCTATCTGCAAGTTGGACAAGTTCTATCCTCATGAGCTGAGCTCCACAAACAGGCTGGCCTGAGGATGCAATCCGGCTTCCTTTAATGACTGTGTCAATTTTTCTTGTCCATAAACAACCCGAGGAAAATTAGAGACTAGGCTGTAATTCTCGGCTTCTAACAAACCCAATGAATCAACATAGTCATACAAAGACTGGATTGTCACTGTGCTGTTGAACCTCCTATCCTTGCGTACACCATTAGGAAACCGTACCAAAACCTAATAATTTTGATTGGAAATGAAAAAACAAAACAGAGATGTCATCCAAGTTAAAAAAAAAAAATAAATAAATAAAACCAAAACTAAGCTGAAAAAATGAGAAACTAAAGGAGTAAAGTTAAAAAATGAAGTCGTATATGAATTGAAGTTAAGATCTCACTTCACATACGTACAAGTGAAATTAAATATATGAACTAATGCAACAAGCCATGTGCAGAGTTAAAGCACTACATGAGAAAAATTAAATCTTGGTCGGATCGGATCTTTATATACTTTACCTGTGTAACATTAGGTCCTTTTTCAGGTTCTTCACCAAGAGACTGAGCTTTCTCTTCACGCAATTTAGCTAATGCTGCTTGTTTCTCTGCAGCTTCCTGTGCTGCTCTTTCACGAGCCTCCTCTTCTTCCTTGAGCTTTCTCTCAGCTTCAGCAGCTTCCCTTGCAAGACGTTCTTCTTCTTCTCTTCTCTGTCGTTCCCTAGCCTGGACATACACACAGCATTAATCTACTACAACAATAACAGTGCCAATATTTTACAAATAAATGTGTAAGCAAGGGACGAAGTTCAGAACAGGGAAAAACACAAATCATGGAATAGTGTCCACAGAAACCTGGCGTGACAATTAACCATACACTGCAAAAAAAAAAAAACATACTTGATCAGCTTCTAGTGCAGCCCTGTATGCAGCATCTTGCTCCTCCCTTAAGCGTGCATTATTACGTCTTTCTTCTGCATCAAGCCTTGCTGCAACAAGAACCGGGGAACTTTCTTCAAGCACTCTCTGAAGTGCCACTAACATCTCCTCGGGGGATTTTGGACCTTCAACCTGAATTGAGTGAAATAGATTGATCAAGTTACAATCAGACAGCTTTATAAACTACAATATTTAATACTTTGCACATCAATTAAGTAAGACAGTGACAAGGATGGCTTAATATCAATAAAACACGAAAATAGTACAGTCTCGAATCCCAATTGAAAAAGGTACTGATGATATTGAACCTATACAGTTACCATGATGTCATTTGTGGCATAACCATTTGGCACCACTAATTAAAATCTTCCTCATAATCCCTAACATTTCATAACAAGTGAGAAGGAAGAAAATACTTTGAAGTGACAAAAGACCAAACCGAGCAACTTGAAAAACACAACAACAAGGGATTCTTATCCTACTATATGAGATCTACTACATGAATCAAACAGTTTACTTCAAGGAACTGAATGGCAATAACTTTTTCGTACATCAAGTAAATCTAGACATGGTAAGTAGAAAACATCAGGTCTTGCTATATGATAAAGTAGAAGATACTTGCTCTATGTTTCTCATGGTGATTAATTTGACCTATGGATCTATTGCCCTAGAAAGCAAATTCCAGATAAAAAATGGAAATCAAGGAAATCATTCTATTCAGCTTCACTATGGAGATGGACTTCTTACCAGCCACAATATCGGAAAGTGGTTATCCCAACAAAAAAAATAGATACTGTAAATGTTGTTTGTTTCTCTGTAATCATTTGCCTGTCATTATTCATTTCTTCGACAAGAAAGTGGACAAGGAACAAGCAACATTAAAACTTCAAATTAACACTTATGCCTTGAGCTTTACTATAAGCAGTTAACCTCATTATTTTATCATTTTTTAATACATAAAACCCCTCCCTAGTCCCTATGGACTTTTCCATCTATATTTTAACAGAATCTGAATATAAACTGTCCCACAAGTGCCGAGAGACTAAAAGGCTGAAACTATCTTTGTTTGAATTTGATCTCTAATAGCTTATCAATTGTAACCGTATTATGTATAATTGACCTTGTATATCTACAACAAATACACAGCTTTTTGCCAACAATCAACATACAATCTTAATGAATCACGATGACAAAGATCAACACACCCACATAGACAAACACACATATTGGAGGGTTCCCGTAATTTCAAGAGCAAGTCTTGTTAAACTTCTTCAGCTTAACAATAACTTGGTCCGAGTTGAATTTTATTAATGCATCGGTTGAATCAAAATTTCTCTGATACTTCATAAAATTTTATTTTAACATATAATATATTTTTTGTACTATAAGTACATATCAACTATATAGATTGCACACATTACATATGAATGTAACTTATGTAAAATTTAGTGTGCAAGATCATCATGTTAATACTATATTATTCAATATTCAGATTTGTGACATGTGTTCTACAAGAGATCACCAAGCAAAGTTAGACATCCTTATAGAGTTAATAGATTCCCACTTGTGTGTGTGTGTGAGAAATCCACATGCTTGATTCAACACGTGTATGATATGACTCAGATACGGGGATAGCAGAATGGCTAAAAAACTAAAGATATGAAACAACCTAAATATATTAAGGGTCCGTTTGGCCTAGCTTATTTTTGAACTTTTGCAAACAATTTATGCAATATAAATTAGGTTTTATATTATTTTATAAATTCAAACTAATGAAAATTGAATTTTTATAAACTATTTTATCATAAATTACTTTGAAAAACTTATAATAACACATATAAATTGCATAAGTTATTTGCATAAGCTCAAAAATAAGCTAGGTCAAACGGACCCTAACACAAACTTCTAAAAAGTATATATTACATAAATGTTTAGCAATGAAGTACGGATACGTGAGTTTTGATCCCTATAGTACTGGATACATGTCAGTACGCCAATACACTCCGATATGTCATTGATACGTATTGGAGACATTTTTTTAAATAATAATTAAATAAATAAAGCACATTATGTGGTAGATTCGTCATCAACATACCGACGACACACATCCAAAAACTACGGCATCGAATATTGCAAAAGATCATACTCATTTCCTCTGTTTTATCCACGACAAACATATTGCAAAAGAAATTTCTACTTAAAACTTAGCATACAAGTGCATAATAATAACGCAGGCCACATCATACTACAATTGTACTTGGAGATAAGGAGCCTTTAACCTTTTCTCTCTCTCTTTTCCCTTTACAAATCCCTGCCACTCCAAATCCTTATCATCTGAACAATGCTTATCGCATCCCCGGGTGTTCTTAAATCCAACCAAAATTGAGTGAACTAGTTAACCCTTAACCCAAAACACACTTTGTACTCATTTCTTTACCACACCAAATACATACACACAAAAAAGCAATTTTAACCACTTAAATCAGAAGCATAATCTAAACATAAAAACATAGCATCCCATTAATCCATTTGCCTCAATTTCCACCAATAAATCTACTAAACAAAATGAAATCCATAATCCATTAATCAAACATCAACATAACCATAAAAATATTACCTGTTGAAGAAGTGCAATTCTCTGATTAGTAGCAGCCATAACAAGAGCACAAAACGGAAACCTCGAAGCTTTCAAACTATTACTCATCTTAAAACCTTCACTAGCACGAATACTACCACCCCAGCAAACAAAATTCTGATTCACAAACTCAACAAAAACATCCGAACAAAGCGTCCTTCGACAAAACAAGGGCGTATCAGGATGATCAGGTGAATGCAAATAAACAAACAAAAGCTTAAACGAATTCCTTGACCTCTGTAGCGCATCCATGAAACCCTCACTCACAAAATTCGGCTTTAACGTTGTTCCATAATCTCTCTCAAAAGCCGCAACAAATTCCATCGCTTCAGTAGTCGCCGCCGATACAGAAACCAACGGCGAAGAAGCCGAACCCGATGAACTCGAACTTCCCGGGCCCAAACCAACAAAGCCCAAGGAATACGAAAGAACACCACCAGCAGCCCATAAGCCCAAACCAATTGCACCGGAAACTAACCCTAGACCACCGGAAATCACGGAGATAGGTAATTTGATTAACTTCCAAGCTAATCCGGGAGGTGGTGGAGGAAGTGGCGGTTCTGATTCGGAAATTGATTGTAGATTAACATCACCGTCGTTAGTGTCGGTGGTGGCGGTGGTTGTAGTGGTGAATGATGAGATAGCGAGTTCGAGGTCCCAACCGTGAGCGGCGAGGATTTCAGTGCAGAGGTCGGGATCTTGTAAACCGGTGATTGCTTGGAAATAAGCTAGTTTATCGGCTACATCTGCCATTTTTGTTTGTTGAAATTGAAATCTGAAGTGAAAATTGAAAGAAAACCCTTAACACCGACAATAGAGAATTAAGAAGAAGAGAGTGATGAAACAGTTTGAGAATTACGTAATCTGATTGAATTGGAATGGGATTAGAAGGAATAAGTGCTTTTGTAACAATCGATTAAATTCGTACGTAATTCGTCGACTATAGCAACAGCCACAGCTTCGTGTGTGAGGGGTTTAATTGTAATTTAAGGCTTTTATAGTGGCCCAATATCTTAATCTTAACTTTAATTAAGGAAACAAGTACCTAACTCGTGTCATTCTATTTCTACTAACTTGCTTGATATAAACTGACAATAAAATAAAATTTAAAAAAACTTTACTACAGTACTTAATAGAATAGGTCTCCGCGATTATAACTCAGTTGACAGGAATATCACATTTTTAGGTACAAGAGTTTAAGTTCGAACATCGAACATTTCACTTATTTATTTTTTGTCAAGTAGTTTAGCGGCTGAATAAGTGGGATGACCGGGGTTCGAACTCCGATCCCCTGCATAATGGAATGTCCTACCAAGTACTAACCGAGCTAAGTTTACAGACCTCAAAGATGAAATTCTAATCACTAAATTACTTAACAAAATAATACAATTTGCATTCGCGATTATTACACTTTTTGTGTCCCCTAATTATTATTTTTTTCACGCACCTTCTTGGCATCAATTGTTGGAACAAAATTATGATTTTGTATCTCCTTAATTGATTTTGATGATAACAATGTATTTAAGGTTAAATTGGAATACTAATAATTTAATTCAGTGTGCAGGATTAAAAGTTAAAATTTGCGTACTAAAGAACCTTAGAATTTCTGAAGGAATTACTTCTGAGCTCACCAGATCTGAAGCAAGTGAAACTCTGAAGTTTTTATCTGAACCTTAGAATTTCTGAAGGAATTACTTCTGAGCTCACCAGATCTGAAGCAAGTAATTCTGAGCCTGTGAAACTCTGAAGTTATTATCTGAACCTTAGAATTTCTGAAGGAATTACTTCTGAGCTCACCAGATCTGAAACAAGTAAATCTGAGCCTATCAAAATCTGAAGAACATCTGAGCTCACCAGATCTGAAACAAGTAATTCTGAGCCTATCAAAATCTGAAGAACATCTGAGCTCACCAGATCTGAAACAAGTAATTCTGAGCCTATCAAAATCTGAAGGCTCGTCAGATATAAGTGTTAAGCTACATTTGAGAGTACAATTTTATTGAAGACTGTGCCTGACTAAGTCCAAACGCAGAAACCAAGAATGAAAAGGTTTGACCATGGAAAGGTCCTTTTCAAGTCAGGCTTCAGAAACGATTATTTCCTTATTTGGCTTTCACCAAGGTTCAAATATCAAAAGCCAAAAGGAATCTCTCATTTTGTAGTAAACGTTAAGCTCCTAAGCTACTGCAAATCAGAACAGCTAATAAGCTCACTGATCTATACAAAGGAGCGTCTCAAATTCTTCAAACGGCTATAATCTTCAACGTTCATTTTATCATCTATAAAAGGAAGAAGATTTGTGAAGAAATGTAATCAAGACTTAAGCTTCTGAACGTGCTGAAACTCTGTCAAATTCTGAAGCTATCAAACACTTAGAAACTTTGTGATAATTTTCTAAGTTAGTCTTGTAACTGAGTTGTATTTTGTAAACACCTCTGATTGTATATCAAGTGTTAATCTCTTATCTTTATTAACATTAAAACCAGTTAGAAGTCTCTTGCTTTGTGCTTGAGCATTGGAAGTCTCTTGCTTTGTGCTTGAGCATTGGAAGTCTCTTGCTTTGTGCTTGAGCATTGGAAGTCTCTTGCTTTGTGCTTGAGCATTGGAAGTCTCTTGCTTTGTGCTTGAGCATTGGAAGTCTCTTGCTTTGTGCTTGAGCATTAGAAGTCTCTTGCTTTGTGCTTGAGCAGTTTGAAGTCTCTTGCTTAGTGCTTGAGCATTTGTAATCTGAGTGATTATAGTGAAATCTCTTGTGAAGGACAAGAGGACTGGACTACTCCTGTTAGTGGGAGGAACCAGTATAAAAATTCTGAGCATCTCTCTCTAACCCTATCCTCATATATTGTGTGTGTTATACCTTATCCGCTGCAATTTGTTTTAACTTAGAAAAAGTCTCACACAATTCAACCCCCCCCCCCTTCTTGTGTGTTTTTCAACCTTCAATTGGTATCAGAGCCTGGTTTGTTGCTCTTCACTTAACAGTGAAACAGTAAAAGATCTAGGGGTACTTAGTTGAAAAACATGTCTGGTGTTACCTCTCCTTCTGCTTCCTCTGGACCTGATCACTCTGCTGTTCCACCTCCTCACAACTATGATAGGGAAAGGAACAGTGATAATCACAGAGACAAACCACCTTACTTCAACAGTGATCCTACTACTTTTCCTTTCTGGAAAACCAAGATGTATAGTTACATCATTGGGACCGATGATGAGTTATGGGATATCATTGAAGATGGTATACATTTTGAACACATGGATGATGAAGGTGTTGTAAGAAATACCTACAGAAAGTTCTTTGATGCTGAAAAGAAGAAACAGTATAAGAAGCATCATACTGTTAAGAATATGCTTATTGGTGCAATATCTCATGCTGAGTATTTAAAAATATCCAACAAGTCATGTGCCAAAACTATCTGGGACTCTCTATGTTCCACCTATGAAGGAAATAAGCAAGTCAAAGAAGCTAAGGCAAACTTATTAGTTCATCAATATGAGCTGTTCAGAATGAAGGAAGATGAAGATATTGAAACCATGTATTCAAGGTTTCAAACCCTTGTCTCTGGTCTTCAAGTTCTGAAGAAAAGCTACACTGCATCTGATCACGTGAAGAAAATTCTGAGGAGCTTACCTTCCAAATGGAGACCAAAAGTTACAGCTTTTCAGGAATCCAAGGATTTGGACAATGTGACTCTTGAAGATTTAATAAGCTCACTCAGAAGTCATGAGCTAGAACTTATGTCAGATGAACCTGTCAAGAAGATGAAGTCCTTGGCTCTAAGCTCTGTTCAGACTTCCTCAAAAGCTGCAAAGATCAAAGTGTCTGAACAAGAGGAAGAAACTTCTGATGATATGATGGATGAAAATTCTGAGAATGAAGAAATGGCACTAATGGTTAGAAGGTTTCAGAAATGGAACAAGAAATACAAAAGGTTTCCAAACAAAGGAAACAACTCAAGAAGTTCCTTTTCAAAGGACAAAAAGGAAGAACTGAACAACTGCTATAACTGCAAGAAATCTGGACACTTCATTGCGGACTGTCCAGAAATGTCATCCAAGGACAAAGGAAAGAATAAGAGCTTTGGGAAAGAAAAGTACAAAGAAAAGGTAAAGAAGAGTTTGTTAGCCACTTGGGAGACCATTGAAAATGACTCTGAAGGAGAAGATGATGAAGAAGGCAATCTGGCTTTAATGGCAAGAACTTCTGAAGGTAACAACTCTGATAGAGATTCTGAAGATGACTCAGATGATGAAAATGAGGTATACTCTAACATGACTAAATCTGAATTAATTGATTCTCTTAAGATTGCCGTGAAACATTACTCTCGTATAGTAAGTCAACACAAAATTCTGAAGAATGTTCATGAATCATTGAAAAAGGATGCCAAGATTCTTTATGATGAAAATGAATCGTTAAACATTCGTATTTGTCATGTTGAATCTAACTATGTCTTGGCAGACAAGCTCAATGATGATCATGAAGATGCTCTTCACGAATTTATTCGTTGTACCTTCAATAGGAGTAAAATGGCTTCCATGATTTATCATATGACTCGTAACTATGGTGAAGGCATTGGTTATTCTCGGTTTAAGAACTGGGATAAACCTCTGAAATCATATAGTGAGGATGATACTCCACCTGAATTATTCTCTACCTTTGTTAAAAGCGGTACACTTGATCTGAAGGCATCCAACTCTGAAGGAGGTTCTGAACCTGAACCCAAAGACTCAGAAGTTCCAAGTTCTTCTGAACCTAAAATTTCTGAGTCCAAAAGTTCTCAAGTTAAGGCTCAGAAGTCATCTGAACCTCTGAGAAATCAAGGTAAAGTTACTTCAGATCCTTGCTTGACCTTTGGAACTGTGATATACTCCAGATCAAAATCCAAGAATCAAATTAAGCCTAAACATTCTTGTCAAAGCTTAATTAATTCTAGATCTTGTGTTGATCATAGAAAACAAAGAAGGAATACTATTCAGAAGACTAACTCTAAAGGACCCATCAGAATATGGGTACCAAAATCTGAAATAATGTTTGCTTCAGATGCTCATGCAAGGAAAGGTAAAACAGCAGCCCTGGTACCTGGACAGTGGTTGCTCACGACATATGACGGGAGAAAAGCATATGTTCCAAACCCTAACTCTGAAAGAGGGAGGCTCTGTGGGATTTGGAGGAAAACAAAAAGGGAAGATCATTGGTACAGGTACAGTTGGTAATTCTTCTCTTTCCATTAAAGATGTTTGGTTAGTTGATGGACTTAAACACAATCTATTGAGCATTAGTCAATTTTGTGACAATGGGTGTGTTGTTACATTTAATAAGGAATCATGTACTGTATCAAAAGACTCTGACAAATCTGTAGTATTCAAGGGAATGAGAGTTGGCAATGTTTATAAAGTAAACTTTTCTGATTTGGTTGACCAAAAGATTATATGTCTTTTGTCTCTGGGTGATGAGAAATGGCTATGGCACAAGCGTCTTGGTCATGCTAACTGGAGGTTGATCTCTAAGCTTAGCAAACAAAAGCTTGTTAGTGGTTTGCCTGACATTGATTATCACTCAGATGCACTTTGTGGCTCATGTCAAAAAGGAAAATTTGCTAAGACTTCATTCAGGTCTAAAAACATTGTCTCTACTTCCAGACCCTTAGAATTGCTTCACATTGATCTGTTTGGTCCTGTTTCGACAGCCTCTATCAATGGTAAAAAATATGGATTGGTCATGGTTGATGATTTCAGTAGATGGACTTGGGTGAAATTCCTACGTTCTAAGAGTGAAGCACTTGTGGTGTTCAGTGACTTCTGCACACAAATACAAAGTGAAAAGGATCTTCGGATTCTGAAGGTTAGAAGCGACCATGGGGGAGAGTTCGAAAATGACTCTTTCGAATCTTTCTGCTCAGAGCATGGAGTAATCCATGAATTCTCTTCTCCTAGAACACCACAGCAGAATGGTGTTGTAGAAAGAAAGAATAGATCTTTGCAAGAAATGGCTCGTACCATGATGCTTGAGTCTAACCTAGCTAAGTTCTTGTGGGCAGAAGCCGTGAGTACTGCTTGCTATGTTCAGAATAGAATCTACATCAGACCTATTCTGAACAAAACTGCTTATGAACTGTTCAAAGGAAGAAAACCAAATATTTCTTATTTTCATCAGTTTGGATGTACTTGTTATATTCTAGACAACAAGGTCTATCGAAAGAAATTTGATGCTAGAGCTTATAAGGGTATCTTTATAGGCTACTCTGAACGCTCAAAAGCATACAGATTGTATAATTCTGAAACTCACACAGTTGAAGAATCTATACATGTTAGATTTGATGATAAAGAGCCTGACGATAAAATGTCAGAGCAAGCTGAGACTTTTGCAGAATTTCAAGTTTCCTCAAATTCTGAGTGTGAAGATCTCTCCATTGCTGTATATCCATCTGAGACTCAAAATGAAGATATCTCTGAAGACCCTTCAGAAACTGAACCCTCTCAGACACCTGCTCCACCTAAGAGTAAATTCAAGTATAGATCATCTCATCCTGAAGAGCTAATTGTTGGTAACAAGGATAGCCCAAGAAAGACCAGATCTGCTTTCAAAGAGGATGAATCCCTAGTTGGGTTAATTTCATTAATTGAACCCACAAACATAGAAGAAGCACTCTCAGATGATGGGTGGATTGTTGCAATGCAAGAAGAACTCAATCAATTTGAAAGAAATGATGTTTGGGATCTGGTACCAAAACCCAAACACAAGAACATTATTGGAACAAAATGGGTATTCAGAAACAAGTCAAATGAAAAGGGAGAAGTTGTCAGAAATAAAGCTAGACTGGTTGCACAAGGTTATAGTCAGCAAGAAGGCATAGATTTCACTGAAACCTTTGCACCAGTAGCAAGACTTGAGGCAATTAGACTTCTCTTGTCCTATGCAGTTAATCATGACGTCACTCTATTTCAAATGGATGTTAAGAGTGCATTTCTGAATGGAGTAATTTATGAAGAAGTCTATGTTAAACAACCTCCTGGCTTTGAAGATATAAAGTGTCCTGATCATGTTTACAAATTGAAGAAATCTCTGTATGGTTTGAAACAAGCTCCAAGAGCTTGGTATGAAAGGTTAAGTATATTTCTTCTAGAAAATGGTTTTGAAAAAGGACATGTTGATAACACTCTCTTTAGAAAAACCTTAAAAACTGATATTTTGATTGTTCAGATTTATGTTGATGATATTATCTTTGGTTCAACTAATGCTTCTCTTTGCAAGAATTTCTCTAAGCTTATGCAGGATGAATTTGAAATGAGTATGATGGGAGAACTAACATTCTTCTTGGGAATTCAAATCAATCAAAGAAAAGAAGGAGTATATGTGCATCAAACCAAATACACAAAGGATTTACTGAAGAAATTTGGTCTTGAAGATTGTAAACCAATGTCAACTCCTATGCATCCCTCTAGCTGTCTTCTGAAGGAAGAATCTGAAGGCAAAGTAGATCAGAAATTATACAGAGGTATGATTGGTTCCCTCCTTTATCTCACTGCATCTAGACCAGATATCTTGTTCAGTGTATGCTTGTGTGCTAGATTTCAATCAGATCCTAGAGAGTCTCATCTAACTGCTGTTAAGAGAATCTTTAGATATCTGAAAGGAACCACTAATCTTGGATTACTTTATAAGAAATCCTTAGATTATCAGCTTATTGGATTCTGTGATGCTGACTATGCTGGTGATAAAATTGAAAGGAAGTCCACTAGTGGAAACTGTCAATTTCTAGGTGAAAACCTTATATCATGGGCTAGTAAGAGACAAGCAACTATTGCTCTATCTACAGCAGAAGCAGAGTACATCTCAGCTGCTAAGTGTTGCACGCAATTGCTCCGGATGAAACATCAGTTGGAGGACTATCAGATAAGGATAAGTAGTATACCACTTCTCTGTGATAATACTGCTGCTATTTGTTTGTCTAAGAATCCTATTTTGCATTCAAGAGCTAAACACATTGAGATCAAACATCACTTCATTAGAGACTATGTTCAGAAGGGAGTAATTAAGATTCAATTCATTGATACTGAGCATCAATGGGCTGATATCTTTACCAAACCTCTTGCTATTGATCGTTTCGATTTTATCAAGAAAAATCTGAACATGGTTTTTATTTCTGAATGATATCTCTGAATGCTGTTAACTCTGAATGAATAAACTGGTTCTGAAGGGCCTCAGAAGTTTGGACGGCTCAGAAACTATTATATAGGTTCTGAAGCACTCTCTCATCTGAAGCAATCAGAATTATTTATTATTAAATATGATTTCTTGTGACTCAGATACCTACTCTAAGTGTTAGTTGACCACTCAGTTTCTCTAACTGACAGCTGGCTTCTGAAAACACTACTTATCTGTGTAACTTCCCATCATGTCTAGTAAACGCGGGGTAATGAAGGAGAGCTAATGATGATTTTATTAAAAGTAACTGCCAAGCCCCCATTACGTCACTATCTTGTTTCCCCAATATTTTGAAACTTCCACTATAATCACTTAACTACACACTAGTCACTATCACTTCTCACGTTTTCAATATTTTGAAACTTCCACTATAACCATTTCTGACACTCCTAAATCCCCTCAGAAATCTCCTATTAAAGATTCTGAGTCTACCCCAATAGCAATGGACGTAGACCAATCTGAACCCTCAAATGTTCAAAATTCTGAAGTCCCTGCTGAATCCCAAACTGAACCCCTTCAGACTTCATCTCCTAAGCCAACCACTTCTGAACCAAACCCCTCATCCATTCAAACCACTCCACCTTTTCCTGGAACTGATTCAGATCTTGAAGAAACTCGTCTTCATTCTGAAACAATTCCCTGTTTCACCATGGTACTTAACAATTCCCTTTTACCGTTGAATGCATTTACTGCTGGTGGTTGTTTGCTGTGTGCATTTACTACCCTGTAACTTGTGCTTTGACTGACCCGTTTTTGATAATGACAAAGGGGGAGAAAATATTATTTCATTTCCTATGGCAGTGAAATTATTTCTGAAGCTCTAAAGATCACATTTTCTGAACTCTACTCTTGTTAAGTTATATTAAAGTCTTTTAAACTTTTAATGAGGGGGAGTAATAAATTTTGTCCAACATAAATTCATATAATATAAGATACGCTTGCAAACCATATCTTATATTTGTCAATCTGAAGAAATAGAGCTTGCAAACCTCTAATTCTGAAGGTAGAATATATGAAATTATATTTGACATTAAATATTACTCTTAGACTGTTTTATATTTATCATTGATAAACTTTTGAAGCTTATCAGACTCAGGGGGAGCTTGCAAACCTCAGAACCTGAAGTCAAGATGTTAAATAAAAACAACAACAATTGATTTTAAATACATATAGTTGTCATCATCAAAAAGGGGGAGATTGTTGGAACAAAATTATGATTTTGTATCTCCTTAATTGATTTTGATGATAACAATGTATTTAAGGTTAAATTGGAATACTAATAATTTAATTCAGTGTGCAGGATTAAAAGTTAAAATTTGCGTACTAAAGAACCTTAGAATTTCTGAAGGAATTACTTCTGAGCTCACCAGATCTGAAGCAAGTGAAACTCTGAAGTTTTTATCTGAACCTTAGAATTTCTGAAGGAATTACTTCTGAGCTCACCAGATCTGAAGCAAGTAATTCTGAGCCTGTGAAACTCTGAAGTTATTATCTGAACCTTAGAATTTCTGAAGGAATTACTTCTGAGCTCACCAGATCTGAAACAAGTAAATCTGAGCCTATCAAAATCTGAAGAACATCTGAGCTCACCAGATCTGAAACAAGTAATTCTGAGCCTATCAAAATCTGAAGAACATCTGAGCTCACCAGATCTGAAACAAGTAATTCTGAGCCTATCAAAATCTGAAGGCTCGTCAGATATAAGTGTTAAGCTACATTTGAGAGTACAATTTTATTGAAGACTGTGCCTGACTAAGTCCAAACGCAGAAACCAAGAATGAAAAGGTTTGACCATGGAAAGGTCCTTTTCAAGTCAGGCTTCAGAAACGATTATTTCCTTATTTGGCTTTCACCAAGGTTCAAATATCAAAAGCCAAAAGGAATCTCTCATTTTGTAGTAAACGTTAAGCTCCTAAGCTACTGCAAATCAGAACAGCTAATAAGCTCACTGATCTATACAAAGGAGCGTCTCAAATTCTTCAAACGGCTATAATCTTCAACGTTCATTTTATCATCTATAAAAGGAAGAAGATTTGTGAAGAAATGTAATCAAGACTTAAGCTTCTGAACGTGCTGAAACTCTGTCAAATTCTGAAGCTATCAAACACTTAGAAACTTTGTGATAATTTTCTAAGTTAGTCTTGTAACTGAGTTGTATTTTGTAAACACCTCTGATTGTATATCAAGTGTTAATCTCTTATCTTTATTAACATTAAAACCAGTTAGAAGTCTCTTGCTTTGTGCTTGAGCATTGGAAGTCTCTTGCTTTGTGCTTGAGCATTGGAAGTCTCTTGCTTTGTGCTTGAGCATTGGAAGTCTCTTGCTTTGTGCTTGAGCATTGGAAGTCTCTTGCTTTGTGCTTGAGCATTGGAAGTCTCTTGCTTTGTGCTTGAGCATTAGAAGTCTCTTGCTTTGTGCTTGAGCAGTTTGAAGTCTCTTGCTTAGTGCTTGAGCATTTGTAATCTGAGTGATTATAGTGAAATCTCTTGTGAAGGACAAGAGGACTGGACTACTCCTGTTAGTGGGAGGAACCAGTATAAAAATTCTGAGCATCTCTCTCTAACCCTATCCTCATATATTGTGTGTGTTATACCTTATCCGCTGCAATTTGTTTTAACTTAGAAAAAGTCTCACACAATTCAACCCCCCCCCTTCTTGTGTGTTTTTCAACCTTCATCAATTGTTTAGTTCGCATTGTAGACTTCAAGCCTTAAAAAATGCAAATTATGGAAAATTCATTATTCACATCTTAGAGTTCGAACATAATTCGCAATTTATAATTAGATCACAGTGGTTAGAATTTTAGACGGTGGTCACAAGTAAATAGTATTGAAGACTTGAACGGTGGCCAATTTTTAGCGACCACCGAAGAGGCTTTGCAATTTTTTCGGTATGATTCGCCGAAGTCTATAAATTGATTTTTTTTTTTTTCATTTTCCATTATTCATCCTCATATCCTCTCCTCTCTTGTCTCAATTATTTTCTTCTATTTTTGATTTTTTTTTTCTTCATCTTGTGTGTAGACAGTCGCATAGTTTGTCATTGATTAGTCATAATGCACTCATCGATGTTTCTTTATGATAATAGAGAGAGTGTTATGTTGATCAACAAGGGACTTTTAAGGTCATTAAGATTGAGAATGTTGTGACTAATCGAACATAAGCTCTTGAGTCGCTATTAAATATTTTAATTATGTAACAGAATCTGCATGTTCGAATTCTAGAGTTTCGTTTTACAGGAAAGTTTATGGGGGTAGGCAAGGGTGAAGGAAAGGAAGTGAGACACTACGAGTTCATTTTATCAATGTTCTAACTCTAAGATGCAAAATATGTTCAAACTCTAAGATACTAGCAGAACTTTTTGGTAATTTCGAAGGGCGCACGAGAAATAATGAAGATCTCAAAAGAAATATCTCTTTGTACTAGTTTTTTTTATACTTCTATTAGAATATTATTAATTTCTTCGTCTCTAAATATTTTGTTCTAAAAATAAATCAAAAAATTATCAATAACAAAATATTCATTAAATTTAAAATACTTTACATGATTAATAGACCAAGACAATATTGTACCAAAAAATAATAGACCAAGCCAATACAATAACAAAAATGACTGAAAAACAACATTTATTACATTTATTTGAGTAAAGATAGAAACCCATAATGCACCCCAAAAAAAAAAGATAGAAACTCATGATGAAAAACACATAGACTTGAATCCAATGTAAACCCAGTTTGGTGAATCCCAAACTAAAACCATGTCACTTACAGTAATGAAAATGCACCTAAGCTGGTGCAGAGAAGACAAGACTTGTTTGTTTGTTCTTGTTGTTGCTTGGATCCAAAGGCAAACTTGGATTTTCTTTGCTTATCTTCAGGTGCAGCTGCAAGGTTGAGATCAAAATCTAAAGGCAAGACATTCATCTTCTTTCTAGGCTTATAAGGTTTGAAATTAAAAGCCCTTGGTTTTGAGGAGGTTGCGATCCCAACGGGTGCACGGTGGCGCGTCATATGTCCACCAAGGGCTTGTCCAGTTGTGTATTCAGATCCACAAATGGAGCACCCATGAAGCTTGTATTTTTTGTTGTTACCATCATCTTGAGCAATTTTCAATGCACTATGCTTCTTCTGACATAGTATTGTATGGCCACCAAGTGCTTGAAATTTAGAGAAAACTTTGTTACATGTTTTGCATTCATAGACATTGTAATATGCTCTTCCTCCTGTTCCTCTACCTCTAATAACCAATTTGCTTCCTTTCTCTTTGACAATAATATTGGTGTGTTCCCTTGAGCCTAAAGAGAGTTCTAGTTGTTCAAGGGATGCTTCCATGTTGATTTGGATTTGGACTAAGAGAGAGGTTGCCTTAACCTTAAATAAGAGAAAAAGAGAGATGGGCTAGGAGGATTATAAGATGATTGCGAATCACATTATTCACTTTTAGCATGTGTTCGACATGTTTGTTTCTCGAGATAACACTGTGTAGTGAACACGATACTATGTTTCCAGCAAGTGGATCGCGTGATGGATGGGTTTATATCGTGTTTCTAGCACATTGTTAAAAAAGTTACGCTCAAAACGATAAATGTTATAATCAAACGGCATGTCTACTATATAAGATTCGCGTTTGCGTGATCTTAAAAAAAAATCTTCTAATCAAAACCATGTCTATTATAAGATTTGTCTATTATAAGATTCGCGTTTGCGTGATCTTGAAAAATTATTAAAGTCAGACATTCATTTTTAGCTTGTGTTCGACATGTTTGTTTCTCGAGATAACAGTGTGTAGTTAACACAATACTATGTTTCCAGCAGGTGGATCGCGTGATGGATGGGTTTATACTTTATATCGTGATTCTAGCACATTGTTAAAAAAAGTTACGCTCAAAACGATAAATGTTATAATCAAAAGCATGTCTACTATAAGATTCGTGTTTGCGTGATCTTTAAAAAAAATCTTCTAATCAAAACCATGTCTATTATAAGATTCGCATTTGCGTGATCTTGAAAAATTATTAGTCACACACGCATATACATATGTGAAAATTTATTATTGATATTTTTATTGAAATGCAATATATAACAAATAAATTAAATACTCCTTTCAAAAAAATAAATAAATGAAATGTAAAATATAGAAAATTTAATATGTTCATTAGGTCTTGTAAATTTAATATAAAACATTGTGTAACATAAATTATTGAATTTTATGGGTTTTATTAGTGTGAGAAAACAATCTCCACAAGCT
The DNA here is from genome assembly GCA_954870985.1 of Trifolium fragiferum. NCBI lineage: Eukaryota > Viridiplantae > Streptophyta > Magnoliopsida > Fabales > Fabaceae > Trifolium > Trifolium fragiferum. Next base: position 44,839,028 of record OX940796.1, on the reverse strand, counting down.
GCAGTTAAGTAAGGGAAAAAACATACATAAATAACTAAAAAGTCACTATATGAGAATGAAGTTTAATGTGTGGACATATGAAAAGAAAAGCCAAGAATGGTTACTTAACATTTTACCAATATAATGTGCTTTTAAAACAAAAAGAGGAGAGGAGAAACATGAAGCTAATTTATTCAAATCCCTTAACTCTACTTTGTGATCTAGACATCATAAAATGTGTGGCTGTGGCATGTTCAATTTTATAATTAATGCCCCTCACAATTATTAATATTATATTTTTTGTATTAGCCTTCTTATTTTTAGGGGAAAAAACTTGATAATCCAGAATTCAACTGTAAGGTAAGTAAAGTCTGGTAAAAAATTGTTCTCTCCCAAACAATTTGTCCCGAGGATAGCTCATTAACCACTTGAATTCGATTTTTTGTTGACAATTAATCTTGTTGGTTACTAACTATAGCTAAATTAAAGTTCTCATCAATGAACTCAAATGATCAATTTTATGGGAATATTTTTAATGAATAAGTGATGAGTTACAACCGATTTTTTGTTGTTGGTAGTATAGTTCCCAACACGTTTTGCTTGAAGAATGTCATAATAATACAAGTATGTAGAGTGTAAGGGAGAAATTAAGGGAAGCACCAATATACACTATTGTGAAATGTGGAGTTCAAACTCCATTGATGAGCTTGAGATAGGTGCAAAAGCTTGAGATAGGCGCAGAAGCCAAGAACTGATAGGCGCAACATGCGCACAGGCAAGGCAGAGAGAGTTAGGCGCAAAATGAGCTCAAAGGAGAAGAAAAAAATTATTCACCAATCAAAATGTCACAATGAATGGTACAAGCTACTTATACACATTGGATACATCATAACTAACTATAAGGAAGTAGCTAAGCTAACTAATCCTAACTGCAAACATCAACTGAGTTAAGCTAACTGCTTAACTTGTGAAGCAAGTAACAATCATTACACATCTAATTAATGTTAACAACTATCTTTAGAAAGAAATTAAGAACATCCACATTCATGCCACTCATATGGGTGGTATAAATGGACCCAATCTATTATAATATATTATTTCATATTTTTCAATTATTTAAACCACTCAATCATATTTTCTAAATATCCATACCACTCATCCAAAACACTAACATGGTCCTACAAATTTTCCAATATATATTCCAATAAGTCATATTGTAGAAAGGATTGTGATGGTCATATTGTAGAAAACAATAAAATAATTGAAAAGACACGGTTCTTTGTTTGGCTACGTAGCATTCTAATACCACCCAAAACAATTGAAATAGTGATAGCTTTACTTTCTAAGAGAACAATAAACCATTACTTTCTACCCTGTCATGTCAGCATGACCATACATTTTACATTTATTCCAAGGACTTCTTGTGCTAACTTCCCACTCTTTTTTCTTCTCTGAATTTTTTGTTATGCCTCAATTGTAGTAAATTAGAATTAACAACAAATTCACAATTTTCCTGCTACATTTCCCCATTTTAATACTTTACTTTCCTAAATTCGATTTGTATAAGCCAAAACTTAGTACCGTTACACTTTGATTAGTTAGACCCAAAACTATTACCTATCTCTATAAAACTTGGACAACTATTATCTCACAAACCACTTAACAACAACCTCATTTTATGAAACAACTACAACAACTCATAGAATGCAAAATATAGTTACTCATAGAATGAATAATCTATGGGACAAAGTTAACATCACCATAAAACAAAGTTGACTTAACAACAGCCTTAATTTGCTAAACAACTACAGCAACTCATAGAATGCATAATATAGTTTGTTCTAAATGGACAAATGCATGATCAAATGCCATAAATCAAGTTCTAAAATATGTTTCATAAAATTTCAAACTGATAATTGATTTCATGAGATTTTCAAACAAATGTAAGGACTTGTATGTATCCCTATCTATATATCAAGTATCATCCCTTGAAACGAACTAAAAAGCAGGAAATATCATCACTGCTCTCACATTTCAAACTCATTTCCATGTTCAACTGAAGAGTAACTGGCATTGTTGGATGGTTTGGGGTCATACCCTTCTTATATAGAATTCTTAAATGATTCTTAAAAATACACGCAGCAAAATGAGTTCTTAATACTTAATATTAAACAACATGAAAAACAGAACAATGCAGACTTATGTAAGACTCTGGGGAGTCCAGCAAGTTTAAGTATTATATGAAGATTCATAGAAACACAAATAAGAAATGGGGCAGGTTGAACAATAAATTATTATCGTTATTACTAGTTACTACATCAATTCTAGAAATAAATTGACACAATCTTATACCATATCACAGATACCAATCATGGTTAACAAACAAATGTAGTTAGGACACGTTCAACATCACAAAATCGAAGCAAAAAAATGCAGTGAAAAGGCAAATTCAACATCACAAAAACGAGGAAAAACAAAAGCGGTGGAGGCAAGTTCAACCTCACAAAATCGCGCATCAAAACAAACACAGTGAAGGCAAGTTGAACCCAAAACCAAACATCCAGAGAAAGAGAAACCAAGATGAAATGGAAGAAAATTATTTTCACTACTCCAGTTAATGTCGTTGGTTTATAAATACTTCATAACGGTATTATTATTACGTTGTTTGTACTTCTGGAAGTCATCGATTAGAAAATTCGTTAGTGATTCTCAAACACTCAAAAAAGGCAGTATCTCAACTAAGAAAATCAAATAAAAATTGCTAAAAAAACCGATAATTCTCAATCTCAAGTCATATATTATAGTACAATAATGCCCTCTTGGACTAAGACTTTTGCACTTGAATTCATTTAAGGGAACTTAGTTGCAAATTTTTGTTTGACTTCTGAGTTAGATAGAACATACAAAGAACTAAGAATATGAAAATCAATATCCACAAAAATATCAGTGACATTCATTAAAACTAGATCAAGCAAATTAGAACTTCATGGAGAGGATAAAAATGAAGATGAGAGGTAAAACTCAAAATGAATCATATAATAATATCTCAACTGTCAGTAGAAGGGAACACAAGAGGAGAATGGTCAGAAGCCCCCATCCCCATTCCCCATGAGACATTCTAAAGTAGCCAATTAGTCGTAATTATATAATAATCTTATTAGATAGATAAAAAAAATGTCTCAACAAAGATATAAACTCTAAATGATACATGTCAATCATATCGAAGCAAAAAAATGCTGTTATTTGAAACTTGATTATCCATGATGCTATGCTTAAGAATTCTAAAACTGAAATTGTCCAAAGGCTACAGGGAAAAAATTCTGCAGAGTTTAGCAAATGTGCACCTGAGTCATAGACTTCAAGAAATCGACCAAGATTATATGATCATTTAGACTTCTTTCCTTGCTTTTTCTTGATAACTTCATCGGTATACATTATGCCTTTGCCTTTGTAAACTTCAGGTGGCTTACAATTGCGAACAGTAGCTGCAAACTGATGCACCCTTTGCTTGTCGATTCCTGTACAACAAATTACATTGTTTTTGAAGCAGAAAACACGGACAGCAGGAGGTGCAGATAATTCCACCTCATGACTATACCCCAACTTCAGATACAATAGACGCCCTGCAGATTCAGCTCTAGCTTTATATCCAACACCCACAATCTTCAGAAAGCGGAAAAATTTGGCCTCCATTAATTCCAAAGCAAATCAGTTTCCTAACATTGTCACAAAAAAAAAATATATAAAAAACTAGTATGTTTAGATAAATGAACCAAATTGGAGGCAAGAAAATACAAAAATGCAAGGGTCTGGACCCTGGAATCTGGACCATATCATAAGACACATTCACTATCATTTGTGAGTCAATGCAGGATGACACGCAGGTTAAGGCTCTGTTTGGATAAACAACTTAATTTGTAGCTTATAGAACAAACGCTTATCATATATAAAGGCTTATTATAAGCTAGTTCCGTAAAAAAAGATAAAATAAAGTCAAAGTGTTTTCGTATAAGCCATAAGCTGCTTTCATAAGTTATCATGGAGAGCTTATGGAAATACACTTAAAAACAACTTATGAACATGTCATATGTTGTTTCCATAAGTTCTTCTAAACAGTGCCACAAGTCCTTATGTCAGTAGAGTAGATAGCTCAAATAAATCAATCTAAACAGACCCGAAATCGTTGTATGCATAATATAAGAGTTAATTTTATTTATTTATTTATTTTGGTTGAGTAGCCAAGGCTAGAAATTTCACATGGATTAAGTGGAATGTATAGAATTCGAACATCAGCCCCCGCATATATAATACGTGCAATGTCCGAATCAGCTCACAGAGACAAGAGTTAATTTAGATTACCACACAATATTTAGCATGCATATTATTAAATCATTAAATTGGATAAAACAATGAAACTGTGCAATTTATTCCACCATTTTGTTATTAAGATGAAAAAATATACTACTGTAAATGTAAGAACTAAAAAAATCACTCTTTTTTTTTAACAGGCTTAAAAAATCAGTCTTGAAATGAAGAAAATCATGTACTAAAATGGTTGAACTCTATACTCAATAATATACTAAAAAATCGGTATCTACCACAAGATTTTACAGTTGCGGCCATGGCGGTCGCCTATAAGAGAGGAAGGAAGAAGAGAAAAACCTGAACGACGGTTTGTGGTGGCCAGAACCGCTCCAGCTAAAATTTCCGGCGAATCTGAGTTGTTTCTGATACAAGTGACGGAGTTCCTGAGATTTGTTCGATGTTTTAGGAGGGTTTTCGAACTTTTTTCTTTCTTGAAATTTTTTATTCTTACTTTTTTTCTTACATACAGTAGAAGATGGCCAAATATTTGATCATTTTTTTTTCCATCAATTAGCGGATAGAAAGAAAAAAAAAAGTTAAATATGTTTTTAATATTTATTTTTACGTGAATTTCGACTTTTAGTCCTTATATTTTTTTAATTATATTTTCAGTCTTTTTTATCAATTTTTTATGACTAGCATAACATAATTGATCGTATAGAATAATTTAAATCGATTAGAATAATATTTGCACTGAATGACGTGACATCTATGTGTCATCCTATGTCGCTGATTTCGTTATCCAAGTCACAAAAGTTTAATAGTAAGAACTAAAAATGCAAACGACAAAAACGTGGGGACTATAAATATAATTAAAAAAAATGTAGGGACTAAAAATCGAAACTCACATAAAAATAAGGACTAAAAACATATTTAACCAAAAAAAAATTGATATCATTTTTAAAAATTATACATTTTTTAAATCTAAATAGTATAATGTAAATAATTAGTACACCTAGATGATTATATATTATTAGATTGTATGTCATATCATTTAAAATATATTAAATCACATTTTTTATGAATTCTTATTGAGCAGAAGAACCAAAACTGAGTAGTTTTAAAATAGGAGAATCAATTTCGTGAAATAGTGAAAATATGGGTAGATGACAAGTTTAAAATATATAAAATGTGTCTACATTTACTTTTTTATTTGATTCCGTTAAAAAGAATTTAAGTGTGGTTTAATATTGAGATGACAAGTTTAAAAAATGTTTATGACACCAAACTTGATTACGTACAGTTTTTATTATAAATCAAGTACTCGGTTAATTTTATTTAAAATCAAGACTAAATAATATATGTATGAACTCCATAACTGAGGAATTCAGATTGTATGTAGTCAACAGATTATCAATACAGCGTTTTACAATCTCACTCCATCTTCGGCGAGGCACCTTCCTATTTTGCACGGTTTTCACGATCACCATGGCATCCATCTCGATCCCGACGTTGGTGATTTTCAATTGATTCAACTCATTCAAAGCTTCATCCAAACTTAAAACTTCTCCCACAACGCTTTTTGTGAACCCAACACGAACCTATGATGCTCTCATCCGCCTTGCGTAAGATTATACCCAAACTTCAATGTCCATCACCAAAAGGGTGAGCATCCACGTTGAGCTTTAGGCTATCCCCAGAGGGAGGAATCTAGTTGTTGTGGCTATTAACCTAAAATATCAAATTATGTTGACTGAAAAGCAATCTCGTAACCTAAAATACAAGGTTGCTTGATAATAGGAGACGACTTGTACTTACTCAATATATATATATATATGTGTGTGTGTGTGTGTGTGTGTGTGTGTGTGTGTGTGTGTGTGTTATATGGAAAATTCTAACATGGACCACTTAAGAAGTGGTCCATGGTGGACTATTCATGAAAAACCCTATAGCGAATACGAATTTTACAAAATCCACCGTTTTATTGAAATTTTATATCATATAGATCATCTATAGAAAATTTTAGAAAAATTGAAAATCATTTGATATGTTATTGAGATCCATCAAGATTAACGGTTTATTAAATACTGTAAATCTTGATAAATCCCAATAAAATATCAAATGATTTTCAATTTTTTTAAATTTTTTTATGGATGCTCTATATGATATAAACTTTCAATCTACCAATAAATTTTGTAAAATTTGTATTCGGCAGATCACTTGTCCACGGTGGACCACCTTCACACGGTGGACCACTTGTGAAGGTGGTCCACCGTAGCATTAGCCTATGTTATATTCCTCAATTTTATACATCAAGTATTATACTTACTCAATTTTTAGTTGTATGTAGTAATACATATTCCTTTATAAAAAAAAGTAATACATATTCCATTTTTATTTTTTTAAACGATAATTCAATTTTTAGTTAAAAATATATATGTCAATCAAAATGAAAAAAAAAAATGGAATGAGAAACTTTAGTGTTCTTTCTAAATGTATGATATTTATTATTATTTATTTGGAATTTTATTTTATACAATAACTTTTATTAATTTTTTAGGGTCAACAATCATGCAATCTAATCAATGATCAAATCGTCCGACCAATGACTCAGTGCCTTAATCGGATCGACCATTGATCCAGATTTTAGAATTGTGGAAACATCACATAAAAGAAATTTATGCCCTATATTGTATGAAAAAACTAATACGACAAAAAATATTTGTACCGATATATATATATATATATATATATATATATATATATATATATATATATATATATATATATAATTTGCCAAACCTTTTTTTAATCAAAATATATTTTGCCAAACTAATAAAAAAAATGTGGTCCTTGTGGGTTGGGGTGGGGGATGGGGTATGATCCCTATCTATGTATGTCCCCAAACTATCTTCGTGTAGACTTTCTACCCCTAATAGGAAAAACAATTCCTGCCCTCCCTCACTGCAAGGATAGTGAATAATTGATTAATTGATAAATAAATTTTGAAGGCCAAAGTTATTATGCTTAAACAATTTCCTTATGCAGGGTGCTTAAGTAAATACTAGCCACCAGATCTATCTGCCACGTGTTATAATCCTAGCATTCCCAGCAATTAACGGATTTTCACACGCGCGGTTAACGGTTTCATCTTTCAATTGACGGAAGTTCACACGCAACAACCAAGCTCCGCTCCGGCGAAATCCGACGGCGAAATCGTCATCACCGTATCCGGAATCATCATATCCGTCAGTGATTGGATCGTTCGTCGCCATCGCCGCCATTTTTTCTGGAATCACGTTTAAGGTTGGTGTTGGGCAGAACAATTGATTTCAATTTCAATTTCGATTTATTATGTTTGTTTCCCGTTTTGATTTTATTTCTGGATGCTTGTGGTCATTTGTTGATTGTTATGAGGATGTATATGAATCATTAGATTGTTGTTTTTATGCTGATTTGAGTAGGTATAGGAATTGTTGTTGAAGATGGTAAAGCTAACACTAATACACAACAGTTAGTAGTTAGTACAGATTTTTATGTAATTGATGTTAATAGACACAATGAATTTGTATGAAGTTGTTTATTTGTGAAACCTAAGTCCAAAGAGTGAAAATGGGATTGAGTAGTAAAAGCTTAGCAGCTTATCAGAGCACAAAACTTCAATAATTCTATTTCAATTTCAATTTCATGTATCAATGCAAATCCAAATTCTACATGCTTAATGTTTGCTGTCGATGAAATTTAAGTGGATTCATTGTCTAACGTCGAATTAATTGTAATGTTGATTAATTTTGGACTGTAGGTCTTCATAGTAGTGGATTAATTGTAATGTTTCATTAGCAGCATATTAAATTTACATGCAACCATAATGATAGTTAAATGGTTTCCAGCTTTTATACCTTGAAACCATGAATATAGAGGAATGGTTTCAAGAACAACAATTTGCTATGTAAATGATTTTTAAGTACACTACTTTATGCGTGTTATTTTGGTTGTTGTTCTAGTGGTTAACTAAATTTTACATGATTTTTGTTTATAGGGATTGTCGCTGTCTTTAATGGATTCGATGTCAACTTCATTTGAAACACTCCCATTGTCCGTTGTTGATAGTTCAAACACACAGGCGGATAGTTCAAGAACACTTGTTGATACATTTCAATGTTGGGAGTCTCTTACTAAAAAGGAAAATTGGGAGTCTCTTGCTTTTAAATCTGTTGAAGAAGTTGAAAAATTTTATGGTGACTATGCATTTAAATGTGGGTTTTCAGTTCGGACTTTGATGAGATTAAAAAAGAATTCACAAAATAAGCCATCTGATAGATATCATTACCTACGTTATGGTTGTAACAAACAAGGTTACAAGAAAGGAAGTTTGTTGGATCCAAAGAACAAGCCAAATTCAGAGAGTCCTGTTGTGGTTGAATTTGAGAAAGTAAAAGAAAAAGCAGAGGAAAGGATTGGTTGTAGAGCTGCGATTTCTTTAAAGTTGGATGAAACTCTGAATGTTTACAAGATATATAAATGGGATGTGGCCCATTGTCATCAGTTACATAAACCAGAGCATGGACGTTACTTGAGATCATTTAGGTCGGTGAATGAAGTGCAAGGACAGCTTGCTGTAATTAATTCGAAAGCTGGGATGTCAATGAGAACTTCATATGAGGTCATGGGTCAGGGTGTTGGAGGCACAGATAACTTGCCTTTTCGATTTTCGGATTTAAAAAATTATTTGATGACAATCCGGTCGAAAGAGATGGTGGTTGGTGATGCAACTGTGATTCAAGAATTTTTTAGGAATGAAGCTTTGTCGAAACCATCATTTTATTATGATATTCAAGTTGATGCAGCAGAAGATATAGCTAGTATTTTTTGGGCAGATGGGATTATGCAGCTTGATTATTCCTTGTTTGGTGATGTTATAAGTTTTGATACAACTTACCGAACCAACAACCATTATCGCCCTTTAGGTTTGTTTTTTTGAACTTCTACCAGGTTAAAAATTTTTGTTTTTATTCCATTATGTTATATAATGTGTTGCCATGAATAGTATAGGTAAGTTGAATATGTTGAAACCGTTTACCAATAATAATGGTTTCTTTGTATATCTTTCTGAAACCATTTATCATTAGTAATGGTTTCACTTGTTAACATGTTGAAACCAAAATAGCCCTTTAATTGTTTAAGTGTTTTTTATAATATAAGTGAAACCATAATTTTGATATCTGCTTTGTGTCCTTTTAGTTGCTCCATTTTATATTTCAATGATAGTGTGGCATTTGTTTGATAGTTTCAGTACCAAACATAATCAATTATAAGTAGCAGTTACTAGTAATTAGGGATTCAATTTATCCTTATGTAATTATGGTTGATCCTTGCAGTACATGTTCTTGTTGATAGTGTGGCAAAATAGTTGTTTTATTTGGTTTTTATGTTGTTTGTGAATTCAAAACCAATGAGAAACCATAAATAGGATTCACTTAATGTGTATCTGAAACCCAAATATCCATGTTATGGGTTGAATAGGTTTTATAATATAACTGAAACCATAAATCTGACTTAATGGTTTCACTGTATTTATTTCTGAAACCAAAGTTGCCACCTTATGGTTTCAGTTATAGCATGGCATTTGTTTGATGGTTTCAGCACTCAAGATAATCAATTCTAAGTGAAATAATAATTATGATTGATCCTTGAATTTGTTTTGCTTGTTTTTTAAGCAGTTGTTTTAATAATTTTTTAATCTTAGCTGTTTGTGAATTCAAAACCAATAAGAAACCATAAGTGTGGGTTAATGGTTTCACTGGGTATGTATCTGAAACCAAAATAGTCTCCTTATGGTTTCACTAGGTTGTTATTAGCTGGGGATTATATTTTTGATCTCAATATTAATTGTCCTTTTATATATGCATTTTTCCCCTGATTTGGTTTATTTACATTTCAGCTGCATTCATGGGCTTTGACAATCATCGGACAAGTGTCTTATTTGGTGCTGCCCTTTTGTATGATGAGACTTCAGCAACTTTTGATTGGTTGTTTGCGACTTTTTTGAGGTGTATGTCTAATAAGAAACCACAATCCATATATACAGACCAGGCGCCTGCATTGTTGAAGTCAATTCCTAATGTTTTTGAGGGTGTTTTCCATGGCTTGTGCTCATGGCATATGTCAGAGAATGCTAAAAAAAATCTGGGGTCTCGTGCAAATGCTGCATTTTTCAATGAGTTCAATTATTTGATTTCAAATGTTGAGACTGAATCGGATTTTGATTACTACTGGGATCAGATGATGAAAAACTGCTTTGGTGGAAGGCCAACTTCTGATTTTAGTTGGCTTGTTCAAACACACAAGAATCGAATGCACTGGTCGTCAGTTTGGGTCAAGTCGCATTTCACAGCTGGTTTGAAAACGACCCAATTAAGTGAGTCCTTTAATGCGTTTCTTCGTCGTTTTCTGCAACCTGACCATTCTCTAGTTCAATTTTTTAGCCATTTTAATATCATGGTTCAAAGATTGAGGGATAAGCATGCTGAGTTGGATTTTAAGGCTGCAAACACTAGATCAAGAAACAATTATCCCAATAGTCAACTGATGCGGTCTGTTGTAAACAAGTACACCCCAGCATGTTTTGCATTCATTCATAGACAGTATGATCTTTCCTTCAAATACTTCTATGAAGAGGTCACAACTCAATGTTCTGCCTTTAACAAGGTTTTCAAAGTTTTTACAATTGAACAGCTTGATGAACCTGAGGAAGTAGGTGGTGCTAATTATGATGATGATGCTAATGATGGACATTCAGACTGCAATTTTTTGGATGAAGAAATTTCTGAAAACCTTTCCCCAAATTTTGAACAGCATGATCGACTTGATGAAAGGGTTGTGACAATTGATATTAGGACGAAACATATTAGCTGCACATGTCGTATGTTTGAGAACAGGGGTTTTTTATGTCGGCACGTTTTCAAAATATTGGAATTTTTAGGTGGTTCCGTGCAATATCATAGTTTGAAAACGATACCTGCAGAATATGTGTTGAAGCGGTGGACTAGAGATGTTCGTCATTCGATTGATAAGATTAAACCTACCATCAATGCTGGCACTGAAGGGACGACTCAAGCACAAAGATATCAACAGATTTGTGCTGTTACAATCCAGATTTGTACACGTGTTTGTACAGACCCTGAGGCTTCTCAAGTTTTCCTTAATGGTGTACTTGAAGCTGGGAAAAAGGCAGAGGAGTTGATTATGTCCAAAGGTTTTTAAATATTTTCTTTTTGAACTATGTTTTTCACCTTGGCTGTCTGTGTGTTATAACTGAAACCCTAAGTATGGCTGAATGGTTTCATTGTCTTTGTTAGTGAAACCAAAGGTGCCTTCTTATGGTTACAAGTGCTTTTGTTGTGTCATTTGTTTTGAGGGTTTGAGTATTCAATTTATCTGCACAATGATTGATGAATTTTTTTTATAATTGTATAGGTATTCATACAGAACCACCTGTTGTGACGCCATCTAAGTCTTCCAATACAACTACTGTTGGTGAACCATCTGATAGGGTAAAGTCAACTGCTCCAAAGTTCAAAGTCAGACCAAATCCAATTAGAACAAAGAGGCGAATGAAAAGTGATTATGAAATTGTTAGGGAACGCCAGAAAAGGAAAGTAGAGCGGAGGAGACAACAAAGAGAGGATGAGGCTTTAAAGGAGAAAGAGGCTAATGTTTGATATATTTACATTTGTTTTTGTTTCATGTTAACTGTTTGTAATAGACTTTGTTACAAAACCATTAGACTTGTAGGAATCGTACTTCGTCATTTTCATGTTCTTTGTGTGGTATGTATTGATGATTATAAGATATCGATCATTAGACATATATTTTATTTGTATTAGAGAGAATGATTATCATAATTTATGTCTGTTATACTTGAATGCATACTTGTTTGGTATAATATGAATGAAACCATAAGTCTGGCTGAATGGTTTCATTGTATTTATTTCTAAAACCAAAGTAGCATTCTTTTGGTTTCAATGAAACAATGAACATTTACATACGTATTTTAATATATCATATATTATTGAAATATACAGTCATAATTTCTTTAAAAAAATATCTATATTCAAGTATTATTGAAAAAAAATCTTTGCCAAAAGCATTATAATAAACTCATATTATCTAACATGTCGAATAATTAAATGTAATCAAATAAAATCATAGATTATTGTTATTATACAAATAATCAAGACTATTCATATTATATAAATTATTATGATATTATTATATATGTCTCTTTATACCTGAACCCATAATTGTTTGGTATAATGTAAATGAAAACCATAATAGTGGCTCAATGGTTTCACTCCATATATTTCTGAAACCAAAGTACCCATCTTATGGTTTCAGGTAGTAATAACCAAGGTTTTTTAGTAAAATGTTGTTGTTTGAAAGTTAAAAGGGTATTATTGGAATTCCAGAAGAGGCTACACCAAAATGATTTTTTGCCTTTATATATTAGTATAGAAGTATAGATAATCAAGTCTATTGAATAATTAATGAAACCATAAGTTCTGCTAAATGGTTTCACTGCACTTATTTTTGAAACCAAAGTATCCCTCTTTTGGTTTCAATGAACATTACATACGTATTTTAATATATCATATATTCAAAAAACTATATATTTTAAATTTTACAATTTGATAGTTGTTGAAGCTTGTTTTTTAAACAGTGAAAACTAAATTTCCATGTGTGTATATTATAAGGTACATCTAAAGTAAAGATTGATTAAGAATTAAATTTCATAATCTACAAAGAGCAATTCATTAAAACTAGTCAGTAAATTGAACATAACTTGTCCCAAGAAGAAAAAAAACATTAAAACAATCCATAAAATCAGCAACAGAGTGTTTTGTCAATAAAAGTGTTCTAATGAGCAGGAGAGAACAAACTACGAATACAACCCTATCAAAAGATGCTGAAACCATTCTTGCTTCAGAAGATGCGAAGCTTCAGAAGTTGCTGAGCTTCAGAAATTGCGAAGCTTCAGAAATTGCTGAGCTTCAGAAGATGCGAAGCTTCAGAAGTTGCTGAGCTTCAGAAGATGCGAAGCTTCAGAAATTGCTGAGCTTCAGAACCTGAGATACTTCAGAAGCTTGTGAGCTTCAGAAGCTAGGAGCCTTCAGAAGCTGCAACCATTCATAGACAGTATGATCTTTCCTTCAAATACTTCTATGAAGAGGTCACAACTCAATGTTCTGCCTTTAACAAGGTTTTCAAAGTTTTTACAATTGAACAGCTTGATGAACCTGAGGAAGTAGGTGGTGCTAATTATGATGATGATGCTAATGATGGACATTCAGACTGCAATTTTTTGGATGAAGAAATTTCTGAAAACCTTTCCCCAAATTTTGAACAGCATGATCGACTTGATGAAAGGGTTGTGACAATTGATATTAGGACGAAACATATTAGCTGCACATGTCGTATGTTTGAGAACAGGGGTTTTTTATGTCGGCACGTTTTCAAAATATTGGAATTTTTAGGTGGTTCCGTGCAATATCATAGTTTGAAAACGATACCTGCAGAATATGTGTTGAAGCGGTGGACTAGAGATGTTCGTCATTCGATTGATAAGATTAAACCTACCATCAATGCTGGCACTGAAGGGACGACTCAAGCACAAAGATATCAACAGATTTGTGCTGTTACAATCCAGATTTGTACACGTGTTTGTACAGACCCTGAGGCTTCTCAAGTTTTCCTTAATGGTGTACTTGAAGCTGGGAAAAAGGCAGAGGAGTTGATTATGTCCAAAGGTTTTTAAATATTTTCTTTTTGAACTATGTTTTTCACCTTGGCTGTCTGTGTGTTATAACTGAAACCCTAAGTATGGCTGAATGGTTTCATTGTCTTTGTTAGTGAAACCAAAGGTGCCTTCTTATGGTTACAAGTGCTTTTGTTGTGTCATTTGTTTTGAGGGTTTGAGTATTCAATTTATCTGCACAATGATTGATGAATTTTTTTTATAATTGTATAGGTATTCATACAGAACCACCTGTTGTGACGCCATCTAAGTCTTCCAATACAACTACTGTTGGTGAACCATCTGATGGGGTAAAGTCAACTGCTCCAAAGTTCAAAGTCAGACCAAATCCAATTAGAACAAAGAGGCGAATGAAAAGTGATTATGAAATTGTTAGGGAACGCCAGAATAAATGATGGCATTGGCTGTAGTCCCTTTGATTCTTTCCCCTGTATCAAATGAAACAAGTAAGTATGGTTTCATATGGCAGAAAATAAGTGAAATACTATAAGTGTTTCATATCATGGTAGAACATAAGTTAAATACTCGAAGTATAATTTAAATTCAGTGAAACCTTATGGGGGCTACTTTGGTTTCATATTATGGAGGCTACTTTGGTTTCATAAGTTAAATACTATAAGTACATTTTAAACTCATTGAAACATTAAGAGGGCTACTTTGGTTTCAGATACGTACCAAGTGAAACCATAAAGGCACACTTATGGTTTCAAATAGTTTTATCTAATTTATGTTGTCAGTCTGGAAGATGTTTTGTTGATGCATCTGACAATATAAAAAAGTGATTATAGGAATTTGGTGTAAGCTAATTAATTAAAAGCAACACTATACATACATTTCTGAAAAAATTTCACACAAAATACACTGAAACCATAAGAGGGCTAATTTGGTTTCAGAAACAAATACATTGAAACCATTTAGCCACACTTATGGTTTCCATGACAACAAACACGAATCCTCAAACAAAATTAATATGTAAATCAAATGAAGCAAAGTAACTCATCTCAACAAGGTAATTCATCTAAACACAATCTGATACCAAACAGTTGTCATTTTTGCTCCATTCCTACCCAATCTTAAAATAGTACTGAAACTATATTTTGTTTGGCTATCATTGAAACCATAAGAGGGCTATTTTGGTTTCAATGATAGCCTAGATCAAATAAAAAATTACCAGCATCCAGATAACATATACAATTTGTAAACTATATCATATCAGTATATGATTTCCCCCAAATCAAAAGTTAGGTTGACACACATGCAATTACTTTACTAATTAAGCAAAATGGTTTCAAACTGCTAGATAAACTTCCAAAAACCATTGATGAAGTTCAAACCTGTTTTGATTTACTCTCTCTAACAAATGCAGCTACTTCGTTCATTATCTTGCTTTCTTCGATTACACATGGTCCCTTATTACGTTGCTTCCGTTCCATTACGATGATGAACAGTGATGATGAAAAGTGATAATGACGATGATGAACAGTGATGGTTGCGTGATAGTGATGATTACGACGGTGAAGGCGATGACGGGAGGTGGTGTTGGTTATGATTCCGGCGAAGGCGATGACGTGAGGTGGTGTTGATTTCGGTCACGAAAGTGACGTGTGTGAAGAAATGGGAATTGGGAAGTAACCGTTAATTTTAGACGATAACCGTTAGTGATGGATTGATTGTATTAGCAAATAGTGGGGTGGATGCAGTAAATTGATTGGGCTGGGCTTTCTTAAGCAGCGTGCTTAAGTATTCTTTAAGTATAATAACCGGACCCAATTTTGAAGACACAAAGACGTATAACTTGTCATGCGATTTTCACTTCCACTTTTCTTGTGTTTATTATATCCCTCCCCTTTCTAAAATAACTTTTGTTCTAACTTTTGCTTATAAACATTAGGAAGGGTTATAAATTAATTAAAGTAGGTTGCATGTCACAAAATTATCGTCATTAAACAATGTTTTGTTAGTGATTGTCACAACAGTTATGCTATTGGGATACACAGTCGTTTAGTGCACAAGATAAGACATAAAATATGATAATTATATTATTATTATTATTAGAGTCAGGATCCGTTGACATCAAATAGTTTGACACCAAATGTTATACCTCTCAATAACGTTTTAACCGATATAAATTTTATAAAATCCACCGTTGGATTAAAAGTTTATATCATATAGATCATTTGTGTGAATTGTCACACAAATCTAAAATCACTTGATGTGTTATTGAGATACATCAAAATTAACGGTTTGAGCGTTTTTTTAAATGCCGTTAATCTTTATGCGTCTCAATAACATATCAAATGATTTTGAATTTGTCTGACAGTTTACACAAATGATCTAGATGATATAAACTTTCAATCCAACGGTGGATTTTATAAAATTTATATCGGTTAAAACGTTATTGAGAGGTGTAACATTTGGTGTCAAACTATTTGGTGTCAACGGATCCTGACTCATATTATTATTATTATTATCATATCATGTTTTAATCTAATATTTGGAGAAATAGTAGAATATATGATAAGTTAATTATGAAACTTATTCTATCATACTTTTTAGTTAAAATTCTTATATTGAATTGAGCTGGATTACTAGCATGATATAATAAGAAAATAATTTATTGATTTATTCGATAAATATATTTTACAATAAAAAAATTAAAATTAATAAGATACAAATAATAAAATAATTTGATAGTAAATTAAAAGTAAAATTATTAATTTTTAAATATAAACACAATTTTCTCACAAGAGTTAATCCAAAAAATAAAAATTCTTCTAAAATTACAATATTTTAAAGTAAAATAATCATTAAAATTTGAAAAATAGAGATATTAATTTAAATTTTATAAAAAATTAAATATAATTCTCTTGCAATTGTAGATTTATTATTTATATATAAAATATATCATATATTTATTTAGCTTATCTGACATATATAATTAAGTTATTTATTTGATCATGATTAATATAAGAAAATTAACTTGGTTATTTGTTCATGATTGCTTATTTAATTTTTTTTATATATAAAACTCAAAGTATTTCAAAATATGTTTTTAAAAAAATGGTTTTACAAGGTTAATTAGTTTTGTCATTTAAAAATATGATATGATGATATTTATTATAAGCGAGCTATGTATTAATTAAAAACACGATACCATTGTTATTATATTTGTTATTTGTGTAGACCAAATATATAATAGAATAATTGTTATCTTGCTTATATAATATCATATTTTTATCATATTTTATATTATATCATGTCGTTATTATATTCTACGCACCAAATGGATTCTAGATCGATACCTACATTTTGATATTGTTCGTTGTAATAATACAGTGAATAATACTTCTTTTTGTCACTTTTGTAATTCTTTTTTTAGTCTTTTTGTTATGAAGAAAAAATTTATGATACAAAAATTGAGTTGTGCATTAACCAAATTTATTACTTTTTTAACCAAAAAACATATGTTAGCCATCAACACTACAAATACAATTGTTATGAATATTTCGGATACTTCAATATAGTTAAATATATAGACATGTGTAGTTTGTGTTTTATGTTATTAACATGAATATTGTGAGTTTGTTTGCAGATTAATTCTTTTTCTTTTAAGTGATTTTGAATTAGTATTACATCGATGTACTCGATCTACCAATTTGAATGAATGAATATCGTTTATTTAGCAAAAAAAAAAAAAAAAAAAACTGGTTAATGACTTGTATTTTTTTAGTTAATGAAGTAGTCAAAGTAGTTATTGATATATTAAAAAAATGACCAAAATAAAAGACATTGTTCACCATTTCTATGGTGTGTATAGTGTAGGCATTGGTATTTGATGTATAACTGTGTTCAAATAATATTTTTCTTGTAATCATAATTATATAGTAGAATATAATAACTGATCATTCACATTAAAATGACTTATTTCGAACATTTTTTATTTGTTAAAGCGACAATTATTTTGAAACAAACATATGATATATAATATAATTTTGATCTCTTATACATGAAACATGTAATAAGTCATGGATCAATATTATATTATAGACCAGTATATGTATTGCTTATTTATTTATTTCTAGATCTTCACTATGATCAAACCATCTGAAGTATTTTGTTTATTTCTTCCTCATCATTCTGTTGTTCTGGAGAGATCTTGCTATCTATTGAATGTTGTTTGGATTTTTCACACTTGGAAATTGATGGTTGAAATTTTGCTAAATTTGATAGTTCTTCAACACCTTTCACAATGTCTTCCACACGAGATACAATTTCAGCAAGCAAAGAAACAAATGTAACCACTTGAATTACTTCCATTATTGGGATTTCAATTTTTGCATCACCAGAGAATGCTTCTTTTGCATTAATATTGTATGAGCTTGAATATGATTTTAATAAATTTTGTAGCTCTTGTGCAACATTATTCATCTCTATCACCATAATATCAAGTTTATCCGACTTTGTCATACTTTTAATCGTAATTGCAAGCTCTCTTAAGACACTCGCGGAGTTGGCACCAACTTTCATCGATGTTGAGCTCATAATCTTCTTGATTTCATTCGAGGACTGCCAAAAAATTTTAAATCAATTAAATAATTAGAATTATTATATTGTTATTGTTATAAATTAGATGCATCAGTTATTTAACGAATTATTGTTTCTTATAAAAATGTTTGAAGAGAGTACCTTATTTTCTGAATTTATGCATCCAATGAGAGCATCAATACATGAAGCACATCTACGTATTGCGGCCCCGATTTTAAGATATTGCTTCCATGGGTGACGAAAATTGAAGCGTCCATGGGCAGGCTCCCATCTAGCTAAATTAGCCTGAAATTATTCAACAGCACTATTTTAATTGGCCCCACTCAATAAATGAATACACAGATAGAGTCAAGATTTATTTTGATATTTCCTAAATTTATGACAGGTCAATTAAGTCATGATAAAATTAAAACTCAAATTAATCTTTGATATTTTCATATTGAGATAAATTAGTCTCCAATTTATTATAACATAGAGATTAATTAATTTATACGTAGTATACTAGTAAAAAAAAACTTGTTTGTAGTATAAAAATATCAGAAATTAATTTAGATTTTTTGTCAGAATTTGCATTAAGCTTAATTTTGTATGTATGTATGTGTGTATATATGTGTGTGTTGAGTTTATTTTATTTGTCATGATCATTAAGCTTAATTTGCACCACAAAATGTTTTTTCTTCACTTTGAGTCACTTTTTTTAAAAAGGATTAAATATGTTTTTAGTCTCTACTTTTACGTGAGTTTTGACTTTTAGTCCCTAAATTTTTTTTATTATATTTTTAGTCCCTCATATTTTTTCTGTTTGTATTTTTAGTCTCTACCGTCAGATTCTGGTGACTGGGCTAACGGAAAATGCCACATAGGACGCCACGTCAATTAAAGAATCTACGTGGCATTTTTTATGTGGATATGTTTTTAGTCCTTACTTTTACGTGAGTTTCCACTTTTAGTCCCTATATTTTTTTACTATATTTTTAGTCTCTTACGTTTTCACTGTTTGCATCTTTAGTCCACAGTGTCAAGTTTTGGTGATTAGGATAACAAAATATGTCACGCGGGACGGCACAGAGGATAATAGGTCAATTAATGAATATACGTGACCTTTATGATGTGGATTGGACCTAAGGTAAACGGATTTATCGGTCCCAAAATGACATATTTAGCTAATTCTGAACCTATTCAATTTGATATGTGTATTATAAAACCCTCAAAACTAAAATCAACCATACAATTTCATGAAATCATTTTGTAACAAGTTATACATTTATAGTCATACATGACTAAGTCATTTGAAGCTGAGACTCTTTGTCTGTTTTTTTTTTCTATTTCAAAATCAGCACATTCCAAAAGAACATGCTCGAGGCCACTTCAAAAACATAACTAACAGTACTTTCATATCGATCCAAAATAATTTTGAAGTCTCAGCCACAATCATTACATCAGAAAGAAGTATACAAAAAAAACTTTTGATGAGAAGTATATTTGGAGTGGTTGGTCCAAATTCTTAAAGCGATACAAATTGCATCTTGGAGACCTCCTCAACTTTGAAGTTCAAGAAGATCAATTCCTTATTGTGACACAGACCAAGATAAAGGACAGAAAAAAAATACCTAAATGTTTAGGAATTGTGATGTTTGTTTTAATTCAGTTTATGTAATATTATGCCTACTTCTAACCTATAATTCAAACTCTTTCGATTGGTAGTTTATTATGAGTACTTTTGAAATGTTTAGCACTTAAGTTGTTATCGGTTGTTTGACTTATGTAATGACTAATTTAAATTAAGTTGTTTGTTTTTAATTGCTTTTTCACTATTTTATCATTTTCAATCCCAGTTTATGTAATATTATGACTACTTCTAACCTATAACTCAAAATCTTTTGATCAGTAATTTATTATGAGTAATTTTAAAATGTTTAGCACTTAGTTTGTTATTATTTGTTTTACTAATGTAATGACTAATTTAAATTAAGTTGTTTGTTTTTAATTGCTTTTTCACCATTTTTTTTCATTTTCAATTTGTATTAACCGACCTCTCCGACCCTACGACCCGACGAAATAACGATACCACAACATATAACGTGCCGAAGGCCCGTCCCGTGTGTATGCACGGATATGTAGCTAGTTTTATGATATATATTTGATTCAAGGTTTGACCAACTTAGAATTAAATGCAAGTTTATTAGTCACAGATACTATATTATTAGTTGAATGTATCATATATCCAACATCACTACCAAATTTGATCTTTAAATCCCTTTTTAATTATTTTGTCTAAAATCTCTGAAACTACGATATTATTTGGTTCCCTTCACACTCATGAATAAGAATTCAATTTTGTGTGTTAAGTGAAAATGTTCTCGTAGACAATCTTTGTGGGTACGATACTCTTTCTTATCACTTGTTATAGTTTGACTATGTATACTTGCACAACTTTGAACGCAATAGCTACCCTCATATCTTCAACAGTTGATTCGATTACACTCCATCACTCATAAACAACTTTAAAATGAGAAAAGCTACTGCGATTTATGGGTTTGAGAAGAAGAAAGAGATCATGAATTCAATTTAGGAATTTATGTTTTAGTTAGGTCGGGTCAGTTTTTGTGCCGGGTAAACCCGTTTGCATTAGGTCCAATCCTTATCATAAAAGCCACATAAATTAATTAAATGACGTGGTATCCTATATGTCCTCCTACATGACATATTTTGTTATCCTAATCACCAAATCTTGACAGTATGGACTAAAGATGCAAATGGTGAAAACGTGAAAGACTACAAATATTATAAAAAAAATGTAGGGACTAAAAGTGGAAACTCACGTAAAAGTAGGGACTAAAAATATATCAACAAAAAAAATGCCACGTAGGTACATTAATGTACGTGGCGTCCTACGTGGCATTTTCCGTTAGCCTAGGCACCAGAACTTGACGGTAGGGACTAAAAGTGCAAACGGAAAAAACATGAGGGACTAAAAATATAATTAAAAAAATATAAGAACTAAAAGTCGAAACTCACGTAAAAATAGGGACTAAAAACATATTTAACCCTTTTAAAAATAAATAAATAAATAAATAATTGTAAACAATATTTATACCATTGAATCTTCTGTTGCTTTGGAGTTTAACACAGACTTGTAATCCATCAACTTTTTGTTAGACTCCTCACTTGCCGTCTGAGCTTCAAAATACTGAGCCACACATCCTTAAGCACATATGGAAACAATATTTATATATTTTATAATTATACACATGTACATATTATTTATATGAAACAAACAAGGTCCATGTAAACAATGTAAATAACTAATGGGTTAATAGGCTTTTACCCCATGTAATGTTGGCGAGTTTTGCTTTACCCTCCTATAATTTTTGTTTTTTATATTACCCCTTGCAATGTGTTTTTATTTTTTTTCGCAGTTCATTTCACCTCCAGGGGGTAAAACAAAACAACATTACAGAAGGGTGCAATGAACTGCAAAAAAAATAAAAACGCATTGCAGGGGTAATATAAAATAAAAAATTATAAGGGGTAACACAAAACTTGCCAACATTGCAGGGGGTATAAGCCTATTAACCCATAAATAATTTGATTAGTTTTTAAATAACATGTCTTTGAACTAACCTTCTAAAGAATTTGCAAGTTTGTCGAGATTTCCGGTGACTAAAACATAGAGTTCTAGACCAGCCCAAACAGGGTAGATAATCATGCTAACTAGAATGCATAATGAAGTTCCAATTATAATAGTAGAAATTCTTTCTTTGGCCATATCAAATAATTCATCAATTCGATAACTTGATATTGAAACTAAGCAGAAAGTTAGGATAAATATCATAACACCATAATCAAAACGGGCTTTTATAGTTGGGATGAATCTTGAGAATGTCGCTGCAGAAACTGAAAAGAAAAGCAGAGATTAAACATAAAGTATCTTTAAATGATATACAACAGTTATTCAATGAATTTAAAAAATAAAAATTTACTTATAATTATGATTTAAGGGGATACATTATAATTTTATGTATGTGGCATATTGTTCATATAATAATAATAGTAATAATAATAATAATATTTATAAATAGTATACCTAGTAGAAAGAGTAGGATTCCAACAATTATCGGTTCCCATACTCCAGCTTTACTAGCAACCCAATGTAGACCAAATGCTAGAAGCCCAGCAAGGGTAGTGCCACATATTCTATTTATACTTTTATATATTGTAGAACCTACAAAAAGAAAAAATGGTAGAATGATATTATATATATATATATATATATATATATATATATATATATATATATATATATATATATATATATATATATATGTAATATTTTAGCTTTTAACTACGTCAAAAATTATTATTTTTTAGTAAATAATTTTTATATATAGTTAACAACTAAATTAGAAGGGAAAAAAGTTGATGTCCACAACATTTAATATTAAAATTATTAACAAATTTTATATAATCTATTTATCGTTAATTCAAATTTTTTTAGTAATTAAAAAGTGAACTATATAGTTAGAAATTTAGAATTACTTACCAGCAGTGTACTCAAAAACTACAACCACAGTCATGACTGCCCACATAGCATTTTTTCCAACTCCATCATACAAAGGATTAAAATAGTAGAAAAGTGACACAACCGTAAGGGCTATTCCTACTTTAAAGCAATGTATGAATTTTTTTTGGGTCATTCACACCTATATCCCAAGCTTTTTTCATAAATTTGCAAAACTTCAAATAAAGACTAACTATAAATGTCCACAAGAAATTCCACAAGCCACAAGAAATTCCATTTCTATTCAATGGATCATCTTCTACCTTGATGCTGCATTCTACTTCTTTTACCACTCCCTTGTCATCTTGAGACATTTTTATTTTCTTTCTACTTTTTTTGTATAGTATTCTCTTGTCTAATGTTGTGTGACTAACTTGAAGATTACCTAAAGTGGAAGGTTTAACTAAACTAGAAGTATCATTTGTATTTATATAGAAAGATATGGGATGGTCGCATGTCTCAACATTAGGATATTAAACCTAGAAAGAAAATATAAACAAAATTGTCTCATATTTTTTGGAATGGTCGTATGTCTCAACAATAGGATATTAAATACTTCACCTAGCTAGAATGAAAATATAATCAAAATTGTCTCATTTTTTGGCATGATGAAATATAAACAAATCTTAACAATCCTCTCATATATTTAATGATAGTATCTCTAGAATACCCCTATTTTAATTTTTATATTTTCATCGACCAAATTTATTAGTAATAGAGAATAATTTAAATACCAATAATGCTATATATATATATATAAAGAAAAAAAAAAGTGAATAGGCAAATACTTTCCTGAAATTGTAAAAATCGTCAAGTATCTTTTGAAATTTTTGAAATGTTAAATGCCTCCTTAAAATTGAGTGGCGTCTGTCAAATTGCATCTTCCTCCAATTACTCCGTTTGTGGTGATGACATATATATTAATTGTGTATGTGTCACCTACCAACGTGACTCCACGTCACATTGGGTAATTGATTGAAATTTGCATAAGAGAGAGCTAGAGAGAGAGAGAGATATTTAGTCACGTACCTGTTTTTTATGCACATTTAAGTCAATTACGTGTATCTTGATTAATTACTCTCATGTGACATGTACTCATATTGCCAGGCTCCACATACGCTGTTAACGTACATGTCATCACCATATACAAAATGAACATAGGTAAGAGACATTTTCAAAGATGTCACTCAATTTCACAGAGATATTTTATTATTCATTTTTGAAAAGAACTCACAACCATAAATATAAGGGTAGTTAATAATTGATTAATTGTTTATCTAATGATAACATGCCGATAGATTCAAATTCTTGAAATAATAAATTTTATAAATAAAAGAAAGAAAAGAATAAAATATTAAAATATTTTAATTTGATAAAAAATATTCAAATTTTTTTTAAACCATTTGAATAAAATAATTTGCATAACTCTTTTTTGAATAATCTATATGAAATAATTTGCATAAATTAAACCAACAAAAAATCATGTATTTTCACTTATACATTTTGTTTTTTTTTCATATTTCCACTTATACATTTTGTTTAAATATATTTTCAAATCTTTTTTATCCAATAGTTATAATAATTTCTTATTAAATTCTTTATCTAATAAATTTTTTATAATTGTATTCTTAAATAATTTTATTTTATATGGTTTGTACTTTATGTGTTGTAAATATTTGTTACTAATAGTTAAAATTTCACTTCATTGATTTAGTATGGATCAAAATAGATTAAATAAAAATTTAGAATAGAAATTGACATTAAAAAATGATTTTATAAGATATATATAATAAGTTTTTTTTTTAACAAATATATATATATATATATATATATATATAATATGTTGCATTATATTTAATTAATTTTTTACTTTACTGTTAAATACACCAACACACACTTATAAACAAAAAACATCCACACCCAACCATACAAACATTATATTAATTTTATACTTTTCTACGCCTTTTTATTTATCTTAATAAGAGTTTAATTAAAATGCTCTGACAATGTAATATCATCGTATATTATTAATCAATTAAAATCATTGTTTCATACACGTTAGCTATAAGTTAAAAATAGAAAATTAAATATTTTCTTCCCTCTCTTATTTGTTTGTGTATTGAGAAAACTCATGGTAATGATATTTATATGAATATTGTCATGAGTCATTCATTTTATTTGAATTGATTTATGTGTATCTAGAACAGATGCCCCCCAGTTGAGGCTAAGGGGTTGGGTTCGAGAACGAATTTTATCGTTGTCATAGACGGCGCTATTGTTCAGATTCGACCTTAAGTTCACACCTTCGAGATATTGTCGACTTTGGGGTTAATCTGTCACGGTTTTGTCCTTTATGGAAAAGATGCTTTGGTTGTTTAAAAGGTGTGAGTGTTTGTATATAAAGTACTGTTAGTCTCGATTATCAAGCGATATGGGATTTTTGGTGTATCCAAAACAATTTTTATGTTGATTCAAAGATAAATTCTATATTTTTTGAGCTTGAATTTATCCTCATGTTTCATACCAGTTTCAAGAACACGTTGCTTTTAAAAGAAGGAACCATACTATTTAAAATGAATACTAATTTCTATACCTCCATTTTTCATTAATTAATCTCCATAATTACATGTTTACCAATTCAAAATTAGAACAATAACGAGAATATATATTGCTCTCCAAATATCTTATTCAAAATGTGAGAAATGAATCTTCATAAATCAATTAATTGAGAAATAAATGGTGTTGAAAACAAGAATTGGTTGAAACTTGAAGGGGAAGAACAGTTGATTAGATGAGAGAGAGAAGAGAAGTGAAAGTATACAATAACATGATGCCGATTAAAAACATGAGTGAGGATCAAATATTACTAATGTATCAAACTTGGAAATATGACACATTTGATAATTTTTTATTGGATAATAGTATTATAAAATTGAGTGTTGGATTAAAATACACTTTAACATAGATTATGTCTATAAAATATATAACATTAATCGGAAATCATTTGAAACGTTAAAGAGATACATCAAAATTAACGTCTTACGAATTTTCAAAAATGAGTTAATTTTGATGTATCCCATTGACATATCAAATGATTTATGATTAATGTTTTAAAGATATGATATATGTTATGATATATTTCAATCCAACGGTTAATTTTGTAAGACGATTATCCGGTAAAGAATTCTCGAAGATGTCATATACTAAGTTTGACACATTAGTGTCATTTCATCGTGACTCTAAAAACATATATTCATTATCCACAAATCATAGCTCAATTGACAAAAATACTAAAATTGCTAATATTAAACACTATGACTGATGTTCGAACCATAATCCTTCCACTTCAAAGATAACAAAGTCATTTTTAAATCTATTTTGAGAGATTCATCACAAACACAAAATTCGCACGTGATATTTTGAGAGAATTGCAAGATGTTTTGCATGGTTTAATAGTAGTAAAAGAGAAGGAGAAAAAACAATATAATGTAGTGAATGCAAATGGAAAAATTCTTTTGATAAACCTCTTATCTTTTGCAAACCTCAATTTAATAATGTCCAAAAATTATAGTTTAACCGGCAGAAATGCTAATTACTAGTGTCGGACATCATGATCAGAGTTTGAATCTCAGTTCATCCACTTTGTGCATGAGTTTTTTTTTTTTTTTGGTACAGTTTGTGCATGAGTTTTTAATGATAGCTTAAATAACATTTTGGTTCCTGTAAGTACATAATTTTTTTTTGTTTTAGTCCTTTTATTATTTTTTGTTGCAAATATATCTCTGAATGTATAAATCTTGTTGATTTTCGTTCCTTCCGACTGCGTTTATAGCTAATTGAGACTAAAACACAATCATTAGCTATAAACAAAATTATTTTTTAATTGGAGAGACTAAAACCAACATGATTTGTATAGTCAGGGGTATGTTTGCAATAAAAAACAATACATAAACTAAAACAAAAAATTCTCATACTTTCTTTTTGATCAAGTAGCTTCGTGGCTATAAATTTCACTCATAAGGTGAATAAGTGGGATGGCCTGAATTCGAACCTCAGCCCCTGCATATATAATGCATTTGTCCTACCAATTGAGTTAAGATCACAAAACAAAAATTCTCGTACTTATAGGGACCAAAAAATTATTTAAGTTTTTAATAATTTACCATTTAATTTATTTAAAATAAGTACTTTAAGTATTTTTTTTTCAAATATTTCTGCAGCTTTACTTAAAAATATTTTTAAGTACTTCATTAAGGCACGCGATATTCCTTGATCAAAAAATTCATACAAAATCTCAATTTTCCATGGTGCATTGAATGAGAAAATATCTTTATCATCAAATGTAAAAAACGTGTGGCAGCGCTGCTAAATGGTACGACCTATTTACTTCTCAGTACTTGCGAAACTTGACCAATGAGCGTGTAAAGGTTCCACTGGTTTTTTAAAAAAAAAAACAAATCAAAGTTTTTATCTCCGTGCAACCGCATACATTATGAGGTAACCGAGATCCATTTAAGAGGTTGACCTCTTCCAACAAATATTTTTTCATACACACCGGCTAGAAATCGAACCCAGAACAAAATGGTTAAGAGGCCTAAATATCTATCACTTCTACCACACTATGTTGGTGGTTCCATTGATTTTCTATTTGAAAATAAGATAAATTAAAATTAAATAATATAAAAAATACTATTTCATTTATTCTTAATTATAAGATATTTTTTTATAGATTTTTTTCTCTTTTTATAAGTTCTCTTTCAAATTTACGATGGTATTAAATATTTCTTTACTAAAACATATATTTTTTAAGTTTTCATCACCGGTTTAATCTGGTCTGAAGGTTAGTTCTAGCATCAAGTAGTTCCAATTCCAGCCCTTTTCCGATTGTAGTTGTAGGGGATCGAACTGTGATGCTTCCTACCAAGTTCATCGTCAATTACCACTGAACCAACTAACGATTGGTACAAAAACATACATTTAATTAAGGAAAATATTAACAGGTGTCCTTTGAAAGAGAGGATCCTCTCAATTTTAAAAATAATTGAGAAAATAATATAGAATGTTAAACCATTAAGATTACAGATGGGACGAGAGTAGTACAATCTTTAATTACCGCTAGAAATCCATCTCCCAATTCCCCCAACAAAAATTACAAATTCAACTCCCATTATGCTCCTGCTCAACACCATCAGTGACATTTTCAATTTTTCTACCGGTGAATCCCAAAAAATAGTAATACTGTAGTTATAAAGTTATCAAACAGAGTCGTTGTATAAATTAAAATTGAGAAGCAGGAGACATTGTGACTTCCACCATGAAAGAACCTCTCGAAATACACTGCAACTATGCAAGCCTATATCTTTAATCTTCAAGTCGTATTCACTGCCTCAAATCGAAGCAGAATTCCAAATTGGGGACTAAGAGAAGCTTGTATTAGCTGAAGAAGTGGGCCGGGCAAAGGATGGTGGCTCCAAATTGGGGACTAAGAGAGACTTGTATAGGTTGAAGAAGTGGATCGGATAAAGGATGGTGGAGATGAGTCTCTTTTTTGCAATGATGGATGTGAAGTGGTCGTGAATATTGAAGATTATAATTTAGGGATGAAGTAAGCGGTGGGTGTCTGCCAAGATTTTATTTTTATTACTATGCCACTCGTTCGTGAGTATTCGCTGAAATTTTTATCGTACCATTAGGCATTTCCCATTATTTAATGAGATAAATCATCATGTTGTGTGTGTATGTATATATGTGTATATATATATATATATATATATATATATATATATGGGAGAGATCAAATTACACCGGTGTAACATTTGAGGTTAGGATCAAATGACACCAATGTGTCAAACTTAGTATCATAACACATCCGATAATTCTTTATTGGATTATCGTATTATAAAATATGCCGTTAGATTCAATGCTATTATTATATAGATCATGTCTATGAAATTTAACATCAATCAGAAATCATTTGATTAGTTAAAGAGAATGATTAAAATTAACAGTATAAATATTTGTGTGTGTGTGTGAGAGAGATATATATTACTTTGCTTAATAGTGTCTTATTGAATATAAATTTATTTTACAAAATTTATATTATATAAATTATTTATGTAAAATTTTATTATTAATAATTAATATAGGAAAAATACAAAACAAATGTTTGAAGGGGGAATCATACCCCTGACACCTTTGAAATAAGGCTGCGCTACCACCAATTAGACCGCAGAAGACTTTTGTTACTCAATTGAACACAATAATATATATAAGATAGCATATGACAAAAATATTTACATATATATATATATATATATATATATATATATATATATATATAACTATTAATATCGAAATTTTGAGGCGAGCCGCGGCACTCCCCGGTCCTAAGGCAGCTCCGCCCCTGCTTGAAGGTCATCTTTCACATAGATTTGTTGGTGGGAGTGATTATTCATGATTCGTGGCACATACACTCAACTGTAAACTGGGTCGTATTCATATTCCTTTTATGTATTTGAGTCTTTCGATCGGTGATGATGCTAGACATCTTGCATTTTGATCTACTCTAGTTGATAAATTTCGTTGTAAATTATCTCCGTGGAAAAGTCATCACTTGTCTATGGATGGTCATTTGGTGTTAATCAAATATGTTTTGTCCTCAATTTCGATTTTCTTTCTAAAAGTATAAATAAGTTTTGGTCATCCCATTTTGAAAACTTGAATTTTTGATCCAAGCCAACTTTTTGATCCCCTATTTTAATTTTTTTTTTTTGAATTTTGGTCACCAACTCAATTTCTTTGTAAAAAAAAAAAAAAACTCAATTTTGGTCCCACAAGAAGCTCCCTGATAGAAAGCAATAAATTATAGAGTTAAGTATTACAATTCGAGAAGAAATATATCTCCTAACAATTGTTCCAATTCGAGAAGGAACGGGTCTTCATAGAAATGGGGGATAAGACTAGAATTCTTTGATTAATTTTCTTTCTTCTTCTTTACATGTACAATACTAATATATATATAGATAAACATCACAAAACTACCAATAACTACTAATAACTCTTTAAAACTACTAATAACTACCTATATATAATTACCTAATTAATAATTTATATTATATATATTACAAATAAATATGCATATATTAAATAATAACATTACTTTATTAATATACGTATCATTACTCCATCCGTCCACGAAAACCTTGTCCTCAAGGTTGGAATTAGAATGAATGAAACGTCCACCAGGATCATATGGCGTTGTATCCCATACATGCGGTGTTATCGACTGCTCAAGCCATTGATTGATTTTGCAAGATGGTAGTAATTTAACAAAACAATGAATGATAATTGCATGGTCTTGTTGTCGTTGAATTGTGTCCTCTACAATAATTTTTTTCTCAATAAATTGTTCCAGTATTGATGGAATGTCGGCCAACAACACTGTTGAACATGGTGGTGTTTTCACCGACATTTGATTTCCTTTCATTGTGACCGGTGTTTCAGTTACCTTCAACTTCGAATTGACTTCGATAAATTCTGGTAGAGCAATCAATTTGTCGTTGAGATCACTTGATTTCACCACCACTTCTATGGGGTGTTGAATCCCTGTAACATGCGGTTGACATGGGACAATCAATTTTGCTTCTTTAGTGATAGACGATTCTGATTTGTGCAAGGTCTGTAGATTTGGAAAAGTACGAAGAAAATATTCGTGGCGGAGATCTTCTCTGAGATTAAATTCATTGAAGGATGTAGTGGCGGTTTTAATAGATGTGGTGAGGGCTTCGATGGATTCCCGAAGTTGAGATAATTCTTGGGCATTCATAGACATGTATTAATATGGATGAAATGGAGTTCGAAAATGAAAGCACCAATGATAGAATACAATAAATTATAGGGTTAAGTATTCCAATTCAAGAAGGAATATATCTCTTAACAATTGTTCTAATTCGAAAAGGAACGGGTCTCCATAGAAATGGGGGATAAGACTAGAATTCTTTGATTAATTTTCTTTCTTCTTCTTTACATGTACAATACTAATATATATAGATAAACATCACAAAACTACCAATAACTACTAATAACTCCTTAAAACTACTAATAACTACCTATATATAATTACCTAATTAATAATTTATATTATATATATTACAAATAAATATGCATATATTAAATAATAACATTAGTTTATTAATATACGTATCACTTCCCACCCTCTCAATCGTGTCCTTCATCTTGCTCCTTCTCTCCCTCAATCTTCATCGATCAATGCATTGAGGAGATCATCTTCCTTTTAAGCCTCTGCCTATTCCCATTCTTCTAAGCCCTCTTCGTTGTAACCCTTAGCCTCCAAAACAAGCTTCTGCAAATGCTTCTTGCCATAAACATTCATCCATTCTAAGTTCTCTAACAAATTCATTTTAACAAAGCTTGAAACTTTATAAGAAAAGAAGGAAAATTTTAAACTTTGACAAATCCTATATCAACATCTTCAACAAGCTTGGAAGTTTTGGATCCGATGGAAGAAAAAAAGATTAATATTAGCAAATTCTAGGGTGTTGAATTACAAATTATACAGGTAATAAAACAAGAAAAATGCTAAACAGTGCCCTCAGGGTGAGGGCACTTGTTAAGCTTACTAATAAAGAAATTCTTTTTTGTAATTTGTGCATTCAATGGCCCGATATTGTAAAAAGTCAATTTTTCAACATTAATTTTCATTTTATTTTTCTTTTTAAGTATGTTTAACAAGTGTTCCGGGGCACTGTTTAGCATGACCCATAAAACAAACATATGGCAAAGTAAATTGAAGTTTTGTTAAAGTTTAGAAAATGAGAATCCAAAACTGAGTTGAGGGATCAAAATTTTTAAAAAACTAAAATAGAAATAAAAAGTTGGCTTTTAAAATAGGGAATCAAAAATTCAAATTCCAAAACTGAAAAGTTTAGTTGTTACTAGCTCCTAGCTTTCGTTGAGCCTTTCCTAGCTTTAATTTTCACACAAATGCAAAAATGGCTAAGCTATGTGTTGAACCCAAACCATAAAACTTATGACTTTAACAATTATACAACAAACTAAAATTCGTGTATCAAACTTATAAACAATTAATATTCCAAAAGTTCATCTTAATTTTTTATTGGATAAAAGTAACACAAGTATAAATGTAGTATCCCTTAATAATTTTGATATTATAGTTTATATTCATCAAAATTATATTAGTTATTAGTTACTATCTCCGTTCTATTTTAACGGTCCGTTTTGAATAGTAACATTAAATTAAGAAAGTGGATTTTTCACTTTATCTTCCTGTTATACCCTAATTTTAATCCATCAATAAATTCATATTTTTTTGCACACACTTTCTCTTTCTAATGAATTTAATATATTATGTAAAAAAAAATTAATATATTATGTACTACCAAAAATATTTTAAAAAAGAAACTTTAGTTTTCCAAATATATAACATTAATTAGTTTTAGGGTTAAATATGTTTTTAGTCCCTACTTTTATGTGAATTTCGACTTTTAGTCCCTATATTTTTCTATTATATTTTTGGTGCCTACATTTTTTAATTATATTTTAAGTCAATTTTTTATGACTAGGATAATAGAATTGGCCACATAGGATAACTTAAATTGACTAGGATAATATTTGCATCGAATGACGTGACATCGATGTGTAGGGATTAAAAATGCAAACGACGAAAATGTGGGGACTAAAAATATAATAAAAAAATATAGGGACTAAAAGTCAAAACTCACATAAAAGTAGGGACAAAAAACATATTCAACCCTTAGTTTTATTGAAAAAGATAAAAGTAATTAATAAACGGTACAATTGACAAATCGTACCCTTAAAATACTAAACAGACAGTTAAATAGAATTGTTAAATCCGACAAAAGTAGACAGTTAACAAGAAACAGAGGGAGTATTAAATCGTAAATTTTGCACCCTAACTCAGGGTGATTCCGGCTTGTCATTGCTATAATTACCATAATGGCCATGCCTATTAGAGCAATTTTCTCCATTATTATTATTTTTTCTTGGACAAAATTTACTCAATTATATTATTCCTAAAGCATTGGAGTTACAATAAAAGAAGTGGAAGGTGTAATGTACTTTGGGAAAAATATAGAAATGAAGATTTTGAATCTAACATGAATATTATAAAAAGTTTTTCCAACAAAGCGTCATAACCTTAAAAAATAACAATATAACGATGATTATGGGTGCGTTTGTTATAGATTTTTATAGTGTAATAAAATTTTGTGTAAAATTTTTTTACAAAAAAACTTTTTATAAAAGTTTTAAATGAAAATTTGGTTTGAATAGTTATTCTTAAAATGTCATTTTAGGTATTTCATCATTTTATTGAAATTTTTTTTAGAAATCAAAATTTAAAAAAATCACTTTTTTTGAAGCTATTTCAAATAGATTTTCATAAAAATCATTTTTGAAATATAACTTTTTGTAAAAATTGAGATTTTGACTATGTTTTGATCTTCAATAATGTACATTTATGTTATATAATGTCAAAATTAGTGTTTGAATTTAGAAAAAATGAATATAAAAAAACTTATAATATTTTATAAAACGGTTTTATAAAATCTATTTTCAAAAATACAAAGAAAAATCTATTTTTTTTAAAGCTAAAACATACGCACCCATAATGGCTTTTGATACGTGTAGTGAATTGTTATGATTGTGTCAAATACACAAAAGTAAATACAACTAGTATGGACACCCGTGCCAAGCACGGGCTATAAATTCATTTTTTTTTTATAAATTTTAAAAATGCTTGTTTATATATATATATATATATATATATATATATATATATATATATATATATATATATATATATATATATATATATATATATATTTTGAAATATATATATATATTGAAATTAATTAATATTTTAGAAGTGAAAAATTGCCCGCATTATATATAAGTTGGCTTTCATTTATAAAAATATATTGATTTTCGATTTTTTTTGTTAGAATTAACGATTTTGACTTTAATGTGCACATATATTTCTTTTATTCTTGTTTTGGTAGAAAATTCAATTAATCTATCAAAAGGATTTTGTTCTAATGGAAGAGAATACTCTTTTATGGAATGAAGAACTCATTCAAGAACATCTAACCTTAAGCCTTGTATCTTGACTATTAGGTAAAAAAAATTATATTAATTATCAAAATGTATTTGATCTAACGGAAAGAACTAAATCAAGCCGGTGTAAAAAGTAAAACATAATTAAAACCAAAATCTTAAACCTCACATCTTTATTATTTTTTGTAAGAA
This sequence comes from Trifolium fragiferum, assembly GCA_954870985.1. Taxonomy (NCBI): domain Eukaryota; kingdom Viridiplantae; phylum Streptophyta; class Magnoliopsida; order Fabales; family Fabaceae; genus Trifolium; species Trifolium fragiferum. Next base: position 44,804,517 of record OX940796.1, on the reverse strand, counting down.
AGTTCAATTAAAATATTCAAAGAGATATCCGGTCAAACGGAAGAGGCGTAATCTCTTAAAGTGTGAAGAGCTAAATTAAACTCACGTAAAAAATTAAGAAATTGAGACGATATCCTTAGACCTCGAATCTTAGTTATTTTTATATAATGTTCGATTAAAATATTAAAAGGAGTTTGATATAACAAATTAATGAGGGTTAATCTCTTATGTTAGAAAGAAATAAAATCAGGCCCAGTATAAAAATAAAGCAATTGAGATAATAATCTTAGGTCTTCTGAATTGTTTTTGTAAAGAGTTCAATTAAAATTTTAAGAGGGATTACATCTATCTAATAGAAGAAAATAATTTATTACAGTGTGAAGAATTAAATTAAGCCTCTGCAAAAAGTAAAGCTCGTAATCTTTTACATCTCAGTTATTCTTGTAAAATGTTAAATTAAATTTTCAAGAGAGATCTGAACTAACGGAAGAGTGTAATCTCTTACCGCGTGAAAAACTAAATAATATCCGTGTAAAAAGTAAAGTAATTGAGATAATAACCTTAAGTCCCGCATCTTAATTATTTTCTAAAAACTTTAATTAAAATATCAAGAAAAATGTATTCTAACAGAAAATTGTAATCTCTTAAGGTGTGAAGAAATAAATAAAGATCGTGTAAAAAGTTAAGTAATTGAGACTGTATTCTTAGGTCTTGCGTCTTAAATTTTTCTTTTTTAAAAGTTCAAGTGAAATTTCAAGAGGGGTTTGATGTAATAGAAGGGACTAATTTTTTACGGTGAGAATAACTAAATCAAACATGTGTAAAAAGTAAAACAATTGAGACCATAACCCTAGGTCTCACATTTTTATTATTTTTGTAAATTATTTTTATTAAGATATCAAAATGAATTTCATATAACATAACAGAATAATCTCTTACAGGTGTGAAGAACTTATTTAAACTCGTGTAAAAAGTAAATTAATTGACACTATAATATAAGGTCTCGCTTTTTTTTTTATAATACTTGTAAAAAGTTCAATTAAAATTTCAAGAGAGATTTGCTCTAACAGAAAAGAGTAATTTATTACGGTGTGAAGAACTAATCAATCTCGTGTAATAAGTAAAACAACTGGACCATAACCTCAGGTCTCATAACTTATTTATATAAAATCTTCAAGTAAATTATTCAAAGAGATATGATCCAATGGAAGAGGGTAATCGCTCTTACGACTTGAAGAACTAAATGAAATCTGAGTAAAATGTAAAGCAATTGATATCATAACCTAATGTCTCAATTATTAATTATTTTTGTAAAAAATTCAATAAAAATATGCAGAGAAATTTGTTCTAACAGAAGATGATAATCTCTTACATTGTGAAGAACTAAATCAAACATGTGTAAAAAGTAAAACAATTGAGACCATAACCCTAGGTCTCATATTTTAATTATTTTTGTAATTTTTTTTATTAAGATATCAAAATGAATTTCATATAACATAAGAGGATAATCTCTTACAGGTGTAAAAATTTTATTCAAGCTCATGTAAGAAGTAAATCAATTTACACTATAATCATAGGTCTCGCTTTTTTATAATACTTGTAAAAAGTTCAATTAAAATTTTAAGAGAGATTTGCTCTAACAGAAAAGAGTATTTTATTATGGTGTGAAGAACTAATCAATCTCGTGTAATAAGTAAAACAATTGGACCATAACCTTAGGCCACCTAACTTATTTATTTATATAAAATGTTCAAGTAAATTATTTAAAGATATATGATCTAATGGAAGAGGGTAATCGCTCTTACGACTCGAAGAACTAAATGAAGCCCGAGAAAAATAAAGCAATTGATATCATAAGGTCTCAATTATTAATTATTTTTGTAAACACTTCAATTAAAATATCCAGAGAAATTTGTTCTAACAGAAGATGATAATCTTTTAAATTATGAAGAACTAAATCAAACATGTGTAAAAAGTAAAACAATTGAGACCATAACTATATGTCTCACATTTTAATTATTTTTGTAAATTATTTTTATTAAGATATCAAAATGAATTTCATATAACATAACAGAATAATCTTTTACAGGTGTTAAGAACTTATTTAAGCTCGTGTAAAAAGTAAATCAATTGACACTATAATATAAGGTCTCGCTTTTTTTTTATAATACTTGTAAAAAGTTCAATTAAAATTTCAAGAGAAATTTGCTCTAGCAGAAAATAGTATTTTATTACGGTGTGAAGAACTAATCAATATCGTGTAATAAGTAAAACAATTAGACCATAACCTTAGGCCTCATAACGTATTTATTTATATGAAATGTTCAAGTAAATTATTCAAAGAGATATGATCCAATGGAAGAGGGTAATCGCTGTTACGACTTGAAGAACTAAATGAAGCCCGAGTAAAAAGTAAAACAATTGATATCATAACCCAATGTCTTAATTATTAATTATTTTTGTAAAAACTTCAATTAAAATATCCAGATAAATTTGTTCTATCGGAAGATGATAATCTCTTATGGTATAAAGAAATAAATAAAGTCGTCAAAAGTAAAACATTTGAGACAATATTCTTAGGCATTTATTGATCAAATAGTTCAATTAAAATTTTAAGATGAATTTGAACAAATCGAAGAGAGTAATTTCGTGCGGTGTGAAAAATAAAATCAAGCCCGTGTAAAAAATAAAAACAATTGAAACCATAACTTTAGGCCTTACATCTTAATTTTTTTTACAAAATTTTCAATTAAAATATCAAAAAGAATTTAATCTAACAGAAAAGGGTAATCTATTATGGTGTGAAGAATTAAATCAAATGTATGTAAAAAGTAAATACAATTGAGACTATAATCTTATGTCTCGCGTCTTAATTATATGCGTAAAATATTCGTTTAAAATTTCAAGAGATATTTGATCTAATAGGAGAGAGTAATTTCTTATAGTATGAATAATTAAATCAAACTCGTGTAATATACAAAACAACATGAACATAACTTTAGATCTCACATCTTAATTATTTTTATAAAATGTTCCATTAAAATATTCAAAGATATATGAACTAACGGAAGTGATTTATTTCTAATTGCGTAAAGAATTAATAAAGCTCGTGTAAAACTTTAAATGAAGTTGATTAAAAGATGAAAATGTATGTTTTAATATTAGGGGGAAGGGGGATGAAATTCAAATTTCTTTTGAGGGAGAAGAGAGTAATATTCGCTAATATATTTTGTATAAGAGATGAGGAAAGTATATATTTTAACATAAAAGGGGAGAGTTATGTAATTTAAGCACATCTCAAGAGAGGGTAATGTAATTTACTATAATATATATTATCTTTTAATTAATTTTTGTTTGTTTTTTATTTTGTAAGGTTTGTTATTATTTTTTTGGGCAATACATTGAATAATTGGTAAAAAAAAAAGGGATAAATATGTTTCTGGTCCTTATAAATATTCCAAGTTTTGTTTTTAGTCCCTCTAAAATTTTTCTTCTACTTTTAGTCCCTAAAAAATTTTCAATTAACATTTTTAGTCCCTACTTTTAAATCAACTCATGTGTAGACTTCATATTTTTGAATAAATTTTTTTATGAATGTTTAAAATATTATAAGAATTTCTCCCAATTTTTTTTTGAATTTTTTAACAAAGCATAAATTAAATATAAATTTTTATGTTTTTGGTGCTTAGAAAAATCATATTTAATTCATGTTTTGATAAAAAATTCAAAATTTTTTTTGTGCGTGATTATTAAAATATTCTAAACTTTTCTGAAAAATTTCATTAAAAAATATGAAGTCTATATATGACTTAATTTAAAAGTAGGGACCAAAAGTATTAGTTGAAAATTTTAGAGGGACCAAAAGTCGAAGAAAAATTTTAGAGGGACTAAAAACAAAACTTAAGATATTTATAGGGACCACGAACATATTTATCCCAAAAAAAAACCAAGGCAATTTTATTATTTTGTTTGAGAATAGATTCTTTTTTGTACTTATCTTATAGAATTCATCTCAATCTTAATATCTATATTATTTTTTTTTTCACAATATATTCAATAATCGATAAAAAAATAAAAAGCAAGGCAAAAAAAAAAATGGAAAAAAAGTCATAAAATTATTGTTTTGTTGTTAGTGGGAATTGAACCGTGTCCCTTTAGGTCGTAAAGAAAAGACACATAGACGCCACATCAATAAAATAATGCCACATATAAATTTTCTCATTGAGAATAAACGTGAGAATGACAAGTGTACTATTTACTTTGAGTAAGGTAAATAATAATAGTATAGATATAGATTTTGAATTCAATGCAGTTTTTTTTTTTGACAATATTGAATTCAATGCAGTTAGAATGCACACAATGAGTGCATTTGGACCGTCTGATTAAAATCAGACTGTCTAAATTTTATAATCAAATTTTAATTGTTTATAAATAAAAAATAAAGCTTATCATCCAATCTTAATTTAACGGTAATTATTGAACCGACTGTACTGCAGTCAAATACACCAAAGTAACATAGCAATATGACCCTTGCATCGTCCTCCTTGCGACCAATGGGTTTATTTTGGGCGCGCAGTAGCTTAGTTTACTAGCCAAATAAAAAAGTGAGAAAAGAGAAGAAAAAAAAAAAAAAGCAAAAAGGGTTAGTTGAGAGTCATCGAGAGGTGGAATGGATATTGAAGACGATCCTGACTATGATATCTTCAGAGACGACGAAGACGATCCTGATGCTCAACTTTCCAGAGAAAACGATTCCACCAAAGAGTATGTCGTTTACCTCGTCGATGCATCTACCAAAATGTTCAACACTACTTGCTCCTCATCACCGGTTTGTTTCTCTTTTTCTTCTTCGCTCTTCCATGCCCTAGTTAATTAGTTAGTTTGTTAGTTTTTTAGTTGTTAGTATATTGTTAAAGGAAAGGGGAAATGCTAGGTATGAAACGTGGACACTGACACGCCGACATCGATAATAATTTGAGAAAATGACATAATTCAATACAATCTAAGTGTCGGTGTGTTAAGATCTATTAAGTGTGAGTTAAGTCCCACATTGGTTGGAAAAGTTGAGGATGAGTACTTAGGACCATAAACCTAACGCATTAGGGTGTGTTTGATTTTGTGGAAAGAAAGTGAAAGGAAACAAAATTACGGAAACCGATAGGTGAACTTTAGTCCAAGTTCATCCATGGATTTTCGTAATTTTCTTGTGTGGTGTCAAAGTCAGTTTTGTGGTTGCTCAATGTCTAATGTGTGGATCCAACCCGGTGAGGCTACCACATGCTTTATTCGAGGAGTGTCCATGCTTCATAGAATGTTAGTAGGGAAAACGTCCAATCCTTTACCACCTGGCTACACCTTCCCAACCATTTTAACACTTGGGCTACACCTTCGGGACAGTTAGTTAGTTAGTTTGTTAACACTTTGTTTCATTGGTTGCAGCAGGAAGAGGAAAATAACAAAGAAGAGGCTGAATCTCATTTTCAGATTGCCCTTAGTTCTATCTCTAACTCTCTCAAGGCTCAGATCATTAACAAATCCTATGACCAAGTTGCCATATGTTTCTTTAACACTGTAAGTAACTTCAATTCTCTTCTTTAATAAATAATAATGATATCAAATATCAATATCCTTCAATTCTCTTTTTATACCTAAGTTTTTCCACTTTTCTTTGCAGAGGGAGAAGAAGAACTTACAAGACCTAAATGGTGTTTATGTATTTAATGTTGCTGATAGAGACCACCTAGACAGGCCAACAGCAAGGCTTATCAAAGAGTTTGATAATCTTGAGGGTATGCTTTTTTATTGGCAAAATTACACTTGTGATCTCTTAACTTAATTTCAGATAACGTTTTAGCCCTTTATTTTTTTTTTTCATGACATTTTAATTATTTTTTAATTTTTGGATATGGACTTCAAGCTTCAAATCTATGATTTTCTTTCTCCGTGTGTTCTAAATCATAAACATATGTAATGCACACCAAAAGAAACTTGAAAAACCATATACAAACATGGATGAAGGATCTAAAAGCACAAAAATGACGTGAAAAAAAGATAACGGACTAAATCGTTATCTGAAGTTAAGTTAACGGACTATAGGTGTAATTTTACACTTTTAATTTTATGGATGGTTGGTTCATGTATGCATGTACGTATGTATTCTAGAGTATTTTATTATTCTGAGGTTACTTCTCATTTGTTTTTAATCTTCTCTAGAATCTTTTTCAAAAAACATTGGAAGCCAACATGGTGTCATGCCGGGAACTCGAGAAAATCCTCTCTACAATGCTATCTGGGTGGCTCAAGCACTTCTTCGTAAAGGGTAATACTTGCACTCTATTATCTACGTATGATTAATTTATTATCTTTATCACTGAATGACAAATAATGTGGAAACATTTATATCCATGGTTGTCAAGATCTATAGTTAACTCCCAAGATCTTACGATTTACGATCTTTGCCTTCGTCCACCGTGCCGGAGCGGTTGAAAACTCCTAAGATTGACCGAGATAGTGAAAGCGCAGAGGAAACTCCTAAGATCTTACGATTTACGATCTTTGCAATCTTCCACGCGTCAGTTTCAAACGGGTTATAAAGCTCCAACCCGTTTTGCGCCGCCCCGACACGGTTCTCAGTTTTTGACCCGATCCAATTTCCATTGTCCCGACCCAATTTTTGACCGTTTAACCTAGAAAACCGATCGTTCTGCATCGGAAACTAACGAGCTTCAAAATAACTTAGGAAATCGGTGCAAATCCATTGAGTCTTGCATCCCTATCCCTAATTCATCAACTGTCTAAGCTATTTCATTAATGGTTGCTAATCATTCACTTGTATTCCCTAGTTCAATCTCTTCTATAAATTCTCTGCTCCTCTATGAACTATTCTCATCACTTCAACCTTTCAGAACTGCACTTGTTTTTCATTATATTTAATAATTAATGAAGTTTTTATGTTAGGATCTAAGTTTTTGTGGGATCTTACGATCCTTGTTACGATCCTACGATTTACGATGTTTATATACCCCAACGATCTTTAGTGGGATCTCGATCCTGACAACCATGTTTATATCAGGTCAGCTAAGACGGTTGATAAACGCGTACTTTTGTTCACAAATGAAGATGATCCTTTTGGGCGTGTCACAGGGGCTATAAAAGCTGATATGACAAGAACCACACTGCAGAGAGCTAAAGTACCAATCTTTATATGCTTTATAGTTTGAAGAATGCTAGTAGTTAATACTAATTATCATTATTTTCTGTGTTTGTGAAGGACACACAGGATCTTGGCATCACAATTGAACTTCTTCCCTTGAGTTGCCCTGATGAAATGTTCGACGTAACTAAATTCTATGCTGTACGTACACATATTTTACATATATTCACTAATTTATTTTCTTAGCTGATACTGATTAGATAAACTGTTAATCCTAATTTGTACATTGCATGTCTTTCAGGATTTGATTGGCTTGGAAGGAGATGATCTTGCTAACTTTATGGCATCAGCTGGAAACAAGTATGACAACTTATCTATGTACCCTATCTATGTGTTTCTCCGGCTTATATCTTGCATTTTATGTACTTAACTAGGGCAACTAGTTGTGCTCCTGGAATCTGAAGTTTCTGTCACATAAATTGTTTTTTAGTAGGGATAATATCAAGCTTAAACTTGCTTCCATCGTCTGACTGTGTATGCCTTAGGATTTTACATGGATAATTTTGTAAATTAAGAACTATTGATGCGAGTTCAAATTGGAAAAGTTATAATTGGTAGTAATTTATAATGCAGAGAGCCAGAGTCGTCAGTAAATGGTGGTTCTGGTCTATTATGTATTGAGCACATCTATGTTGGATAGTTATAGTGTAGAAACTTATATTGATCAAGAATAAAGCCAAGTATACCTTTTAGTTTTATGCATTTTAAGAATTCCTGAATATAACCAAAGCAACAGCAAGATCGGCACAGTTCCTAGACACTGTTGTTTTGTTTTCAGCAAGTATTGTAAGATCTGGAAATGCTACTTTTAAGTTTTCTTTTGGGTTAGGGCTTAGGATTTAGTCATAGGGGTCTAACCCAGGACTAGGAGTTGATATTTTGAAGCAATACATTTGTGTTTATTTTGGCCCAATTTCATTTTTATATTCTTTTTGTTGTAATTTTGCATTCAATTTCAGATTGGAGGATATGAAAGATCAGTTACGAAAGCGCATGTTTACGAAACGCAGAGTCAACAAATTTAAATTCACATTAGTTGATGGGGTATCAATAGAACTTAATTCATATGCTTTAATTCGTCCCACTGTTCCTGGTAAGCATTTCTTGTTATTTTCTAGCTAAAAGGGGATATTGTTTAGGGAAATTTATGTTCCTTCTTTGGTGTTTTCTTTTCTTCCATTTCCCTTGCAAGGTTTCTCATGGCCCCTTTTAAGTTTTTTTACAGAGGAAAAAAATATAGCTCGCAATTTCAGTTTATGTTGTAATGGCAGTTTATATCTCTGATGTGTAGGAACAATCACATGGCTTGATTCCGTTACTAATCGTCCTTTGAAGGTGATGAATGTTTTAACCTTAACTTATAAACAATCTATTTTCTATGTTATAGTATAAATTTATAATGCACCAATCAAACAAAATTAATTCAAAGCCTTTTTCCACTCAGTGGTGTCAGTTTTGCGGATTAAATGATGCCATACATTTAAAATTTCAATGACAAGGTTAAAATATACCTTGGTTGAAATTTGAGAAAGGGTCATTGTACCCATCCCACAAGCATTTTATATAAATACACAAAAAACATAATTTTAAAGTGATTATAGGTTTTTTTGTCAAAAAAAAGTGATTATAGGTTTTAGAATTGTGTTGGCGGATATGTATATAACTGTAGAGAAAGATATTTATGGATTTTTATGAATTTGATAGTTTTGAGAAAGCCAAACCACTACACACATATTGCCGCATCATATTTTTCCTGTTAGTCAAACCTTTTTGTTGGATCATAATTCTCCTAAATTTTGTGATTATATTCTTTTAGCCGGACTGTTATGTTGAATGTTCTAAAATAATGTTCAAGTAAATGATTATAACTAGTTTGTTGGTCCAGAGTGAAAGAAATTTCTTTTGTGCTGATACTGGTGCATTGGTGGACGAATCTACCACACGGTTTCATCCTTATAAAAGGTATGCATTTTATTCTTCTTTCTTTTGATTTTCTGTACTTTTTAATCAATGTTGCTCTATTTATAGATTGGATTTGGAAAATAATAGCAACCCTACAGTCCCTGCTATATAAGACAATTCAGTCATCACTGAAAATAAGATTTGCTGGAATCCAGACCCTTACCATTTTTCCCCCTTCTGGGAGAAATATGTGATTTCGTTTAGTTTAGAAATTCCAGGGTGAATTATTTAGTTGCAAACTTTAGGGTGATAGTCTTTTGGATTATTTTTTATTTTTTTGAGATTCAGTGCTTCAAAAGGTCTCTGAAAAAAGAGATCCCAACCACACACTACTAGTCTTAACTACTTTAATTAGCCATTATTCAATATCCTAACAAGGTATCTTTATATATTTTTTAACATCCGAAATACCCCTTATAATGTATTTGGACAATGTGAGTTTCCGCAACTTCCATCCATGAGTTTCTGGATACCATAGTTTGTCAAGCTTACAAAAAATTGCAATTCAATGGATACTAATAGTTCAAGACTCGGAGACATCTTTATTAAATCTTGCATCACTTCTTCTCTAAAACACAGACATATATCTTAGTTTCTCTTTACCTTTGCATCAAAATAGAACCGATCAGTGTCTTTCCAGCTGTCAAGGTCATAAGTAGTGTAATACTCACAACACTATGGCCTTTTCACCAAAGGTTGTCCTGTCCTCCATGACTCCGGATACAATAGTTTATCAAGCTTGCATACAAATTTGCGATGCAATGGATGCTTCTATTAATTTTTGGAAACTTCATCTATCCAAATTTGAGATGCATATTGTTTCTCGGAAACTAATTTTTTTGTAAACTTTATGTATCCGGACTGCAAAATAATCCAGTTTCAGGAAGATTATTATTATTATTATTATTTTAAATGAGGGTGCCGACATGCCGTAATGAGTTGCGCAGAGAGGAGAAAGGGTGCCGGGGTATTGTTTTGAAGTAGATGGCAGGAATGTTAATTGTCCAAATATATTTCAAGGGGTAATTAGGTTTTTTTATTTTTTTATTTTTTTTTTATTTTTTTAAAATGAAAATCAGGCAGTGGATGAATTAGGTGACTGTGGTGTATGTAAAGATCAATTTGTCGAGGCTAGTTGGTTCATTAGACACTGCAATAAATATGCTAATGGCATGCTTGTTGAAATATCTTAAATGTTTTTTGATATTTTGTTGTCTCCTTTTGTTAGTAATTATAATTATAATATGATTGTTATATTTTTTCAGCCAGAATATTGTATTTTCTACGAAAGAGCTATCTGAAATTAAGAGAGTTGCTATTGGACATCTAAATCTTTTAGGGTTCAAGCCACTAAGTTGCTTGAGAGATTATTACAACTTGAAGCCATCAACTTTCCTTTATCCCAGCGACGAGGTTACTGTTCTTCTAGTCATTAATGAACTGTTACTTACATCTTTATTCACCAGTAGTTTTTGGTTTTAACCTCAACTTGTTTGCTTGGTGCCGATTTCTTATCCTGTACTTTTGATATTGTTCAATTTTTGTCAAACTTGAGCATCAACATCACGATGATCTTTCATTAGCTCTCTGATTATTTCACCACCTTCTACCCCATGGAATTTTATTTAAACACATTGTTCTGAAAAATTTGCCAACTGTGACTTCCCTCAAGTTAAAATTCCATTCCATGTTATAGAAATACATATATGTGTGCCTTCAGCTTATCAAATGGGTGCATATACATCTTATTGCACTGTTGAGTAGTATTCTCGTCAAGTGATCTATTGGTATTTTGAAAATGCTTTGACCAGTAATTGCCCCACATATATATTTAGTTGCAGTCTCACTTTCTTCAATGTTTTCATTCTGACGCCTCTTTTTGTTTTGCAGAGCACAGAAGGTGGCATGTGTACCTTCATTGCCCTTCATAGGTCCATGATACAGCTCAATCGGTACAGTATTTCTTGACTCCTTAGACCAATTACTCTTTTCAGTTGCACTATCACATCCTTTTAGTCATGTTTATGTCTTAGTGTAGTAGTGTTGGCAAAGAGGTTTAGTTTCCCTAACATGCAGAAAAAGGGACTTGGTGGGTCGGCCAATTTTATAAAATAGGTTGGCATTTGGAAAAGGCAACCCACACCATTTTTATTGTAGGTTGGGTTGGGAGCTTGGAAGAGTTTGAGAGGGATGATTCCGAATATTGTCGGAAGCATTAATCTTTACCAGTGTGATTTACTATTCATAGGCATATTCCAGTTAGACATGTGTGATTTCCTTTACCTGTAAAATCGGCTGTTTATGTAAAGTAGAATTTAAAATTTTAGTGTTGGGTATACTCAAGATCAATAAATCTTGGCTGTTAAAGGGTGGTTGACATAGTAGTAAAAGGGAAAGAAAACCCACTTGGGTTGGTCTAGTGGTATTGGCTTGGGACCTGGGAGTTTGCTCCTCTTAAGGTCCCAGGTTCGATTCTCCCTGGTGCCAATTTCGGTGGGTTAATTTAGCTTCTTCAAAAAAAAAGTAAAAGGGAAAGAAAGAGTGATTGTTGAAAGCTGCAAGTTAGGTAGTGTATACTATGCATACACACATGTATAAGTGTGACAAAGATATTATGGTTAACTAGACATCTTACTAAAACCTCTTACACATGTTTAGTACTGTAGTCTCGTGATTTGTGCATAGCTGATGCAAATGACTTGCTAACTTTGTGTTAATAATTATTATTACTAATCAAAGTAATACCCTTGTGTGTTCCTTTTAGTTTTGCAGTTGCATTTAGCGGTAGTTCATCTCGACCTCAAATGGTTGCCCTTGTTGCGCAGGTACAATATGTTGAACGCTACAATTATTTTGCATTGTACATTCTTGAGTTCAAGAGCTTGCATGTGGGGTTTTAGTTTGTTTAGAATCCTTGAATAACATAACCGCCTTGCATTTTCTTGTATACTTGTGATTTCCTGCCACAGGTCTATTTGCTTATAATCAAATTTTCTTCTGCACATTTCACACTACGTCCTGTTGTAGCAGCATCACTGCATCACCACTTGCCAGCTTGTTGTAATTAATTAACTATAGCTTCAAGTCTATCAAGTCAAACTGACAATTTGAAGCTCTGTTGCTTCTTAGCTAAATCTGTGTTTGTTGCATATTTATAGCTCATATGTCTATGATTGTAGGATGAAGTTATCCAATCTGGTGTTCAGATTGAGCCGCCTGGAATGCACATGATTTATCTTCCATATTCTGATGATATTAGACTTATTGAAGAGGTAGAGAACCACAAGTTGTACTTGTCTTTAAACGCCAATTGTCAAACTAGAGGAAACTAAGTTTGATGTTTTAAAAATGAAGTTATTAATAAGGCATGACATATTTCTGCAGCGTCATTCATATACTAGTGGGGCGGTGACTAAAGCAAGTGATGATCAGATAAAAAAGGCAGCTGATTTAATTAAGCGTGTGGACTTGAAAGATTTTTCTGTTTTCCAGTTCAGCAACCCTGGTAAGCTTCTTCCTCTAGCTCAGCTACTCTCCTTACTTAATGATATTGTGTTTATACTTCTAGTAGTAAGCTTCACTTTAATCCTTTATTAGCCTTTATTAGCCTCAGCTACTCTCCTTACTTTAATGATATTGTGTTTATACTATAATTTGATGCGGTCACTTTGACTTTATCAAACGGACACTTTAATCCTTTATTAGCCTTACATAACTAGTCAACAACTTAAAATCATGTGAATTTCGGATGCGGTCACTTTGACTTTATAAAACGGACACTTTTAATCTTGAAAGATTTACTCAAAAATCCCCTTCTCAACTTTGTAATAACATTTTACAGATTCATGTTCCTCTTGCTTTCTTATATGGGTATGGTCCCCCATATAGTATATCATTATTAACTAGTATGCTATTTGTAGATGTTATAAGTGTTTATGATTCTCATTTAACAAAATGAAAAGGTTATGATTCTATGGTTGGTAACGCAAGAGTTTTCATTCAGCCTTGCAGAGACACTATACAGTATTGCAGGCATTAGCCCTGGAAGAAGATGAGATTCCAGAAATCAAAGATGAAACATTACCTGATGAGGAAGGCTTGGCTAGGTAAGCACAAAGTTTTCATAATCACGAGTGTGTTGAAAAGTGTACTACAGAGATTGTTGGTTGTAGTATTTTTTTATCTCCTGTTTGGCCCTTCCTCTCTTCACTGGAAAAGATAAAAGATTTGTTCAAAAGACTTTTAGTATGAAATGATAATCTTCCTTATATGTTACCTTCAGACCGAGAGTGGTAAGGGCATTGGAAGAATTCAAGACCTCTGTATACGGGGAGAATTATGACGAGGAAAGTGAGCATGGCACTGGAAAGCCAACTGAAGCCTCCAAGAAAAGAAAAGCGCACTCTGAGTTTGCTATGAAAGAGTGTGAGAACTATGATTGGGGTGAACTCGCTGATACTGGAAAGGTAACCTTGGAATTTATTTGTTTTGCAGTTTAAGGTTAAATTGTTGATACTGAATCTTTTGATCTTGTTTTGCAGTTGAAGGATCTGACAGTGGTGGAGTTAAAATATTATCTCACAAGACACAATCTTCCTGTTTCTGGGAAGAAGGAAGCTTTAGTTAGCCGAATTTTAACTCATATGGGAAAATGATTTAGGAGCCAGTGTTTTGGTAACCTCGATAAGTAGAACGCCCAAGACTAACAAGTACTAACTAGAGTTATGTAAATTATCATTTTCGTGCCTTCGTTGATCTTGGCCTTAGTTTGGATTATATATACTGAATTGTTCGTAGATTAATCAACAAATATCAGCATGGATGATATTTTACTATTAGATGTTACTTAATATGTTTCTTATTATGAATGCTAAACTAAAAAAATACGTTGATAAACTAAAAGAGACATGGATTTGTTAATTTTGAAGTTTGATCCTCCCCCTGCTATACTACTGTTAGTGTTAAGGGTTATTGTAAATATGAAATGCAAGTATGCGATTATACACTATCGCGGAAAGTAATAAAGTGAAAGTAGAGTATCATTTTTAGGGGTGTAAGCGGATCAGAAAAATCCAATTAAATCGATGATCCAATCCAATCCAAATCGAAAAAAAACCGACGTTTTTGGTTCGGATCAAAAACCGAACCGAACCAATTAAAAACCGATGTGGTTTGGTTCGGTTCTCGGTTCCGTTTTCAAATCCATTGGATTGAACCGAACCAAACCGATACCTATAATAGAATAAATTTTAACCCATACATGATTAAAATAGCAACCAAACATGCCTTAATTATCATACAACCAATATAAGCTACAATTTCACACAACTAGATGTTTTCCTTTTCATGATGGATTACTTGACACAAGAAATCTCTTGAAAACAACGCCTCTAACTGAAAATATTGTTGCATCCGAAAATCTTTTCCTCTTTGTTCCGCAGGAAACACGGATAATAATACAGATGAGGTGGAAGAACCAAGTTCAGATGAGGAAAATTCTAATGCACAAGAAAATTCCAACGTTGATTAGATAGCAAAGTGTGAAAGACTCATTATGTCATTGAAGACTCTACAAATGAAATAGAGGACTCAGTTGAGGAATCAAACACTAATGCATATGAGGAAGGTTCAGCAGAAACAAAAATAAAAACAAAAGCATAATTGTAACTGGTAGCAACACCAAGTTTCTAGAGCCTTTCATTAAGCAACTCAATGTAGTATTCTCCCTTAAAGATCTTGTACAATTACATTATTTCCTAGGCATCAAGGTGCAAGAGATGCAGCAGGAGGATTGTATTGTACTTGAAACAATCAAGGTACATATGTGATTTGCTCAAGAAATTTAACATGGAGAAATCATCACCTTGTCTAATACCTATGGTTATTGGGACACAATTTACTACTGAGGGAGAACCAATGGCTGAACCAACTATGTATAGACAAGCCATAGGTGCCTTGCAATATCTCGCGAACACCCAACCAGATATTTCATTCTATGTGAACAAACTAAGTCAATATACGAGTGCATCTACTACTGAACATTGGCAAGGAATAAAGAGAATTATGAGATATCTACGAGACACAATAAACTATTGTCCACATATCAAGCCTTCCGCGAAATCCATGGGAAGGAAGACAGTGTGTTTTTCTTGGTCCTCAAGAAAATAAAAAGTTGTGTCAAGATCAAGCGTTAAATCTGAATACACATCTCTAGCTAATTCGGCAGCTGATGTAACTTGGATTAGATCTCTCCTAAATGAACTAAAACTGCCACTACCAAGGAAGCTAATATTGCGGTGTGATAACTTGAGTGCTAAGGTACTTGCATCAAATCCTGTTAATCATGCTAGAACCAAACACATTGAAATAGATGTCCACTTCATAAGAGATCCCAATCTTGTTGACTCGGAATCGGTTGTTGAGAATATAGTTTCTACATAGTTAATTTAAAACACACGCGGTATGCCAATTTTTTTTTCAAGTCCTAAATTAACATGTTGTTCATAGCGGTCCCTTGAACTCGTCAACAAGTTTCACAACATCTTTTCAATAATGTGTATCTTAAATTGATTTCAAATAAAAATGAACACATTTAGTAATGCAATATTGATGATTTTTCCATTTTTTTTTTGTATATATAATATAACGATCTCTTATACATGTAACATGCAATATGTCATAGATCAAAGATTATATACACAAATATTATAATTTATATGTATTGCTTATTTTTTTTCCAAATCATTCAAACCATTTGAAGTGTTTTGATTATAACTTCCTCATCATTCTGTTGTTCTGGAGAGATCTTACTATCCATTGAATGTTGTTTGGATTTGTCACACTTAGCTTTTGGTTCTTTGAATTTAGCTAAATTTGATAATTCTTCAACATTTTTCACAATGTCTTCCACACGTGCTACAATTTCAGTAAGCAATGAAACTACTGTGCCCACTTGAATAATTTCCATGATTGAAATTTCAAGTTTTGCTTCACTAGGAGATTCTTCTTTTGCATTATTTTGTGTGTTTGGATAAGATTTTAATAAATTTTGAAGCTCTTGTGCAGCATTATTCATTTCCATGACTAGAAGATCAAGTTTATTTGATTTTGTCATTTTCTTTATTGTAATTGCTAATTCTTTTAAGACATTTGTTGAGTTGATGCCCACTTTCAAAGAGGTTTTGCTCATAATCTTCTTGATGTCATTTGAGGTCTACAAAAAATAATTCAATTAATCAATTTAATGTACTAAAAAAAGTAATTAATTATTTTAGGAGATTTTTTTTTATATAGATATATTAATTAATTAATTAAGGAATACATATATTACCTTGTTTTCTGAATTTATGCATCCAAAAAGAGCATCAATACAAAAAGCACATCTACGCATTGTGGCACCAATTTTTAGATATTGCTTCCATGGATGACAAAAATTGAAGCGTCCATGGGTAGGTTCCCATCGTGCTAAATTTGCCTGAGATTATTCAACAAAGTATTGTTAGCTAGGCTAAATATTTTCACTCGGATTCGAGCTCAAAATCATAAATTGTGTGTGCTTCTGATAGTGATTATTATTTCGTCTACAAATTTTAAAAAATAAAATTGGAATGTAATGTATACCAATGATTCTTCAGTTGCTTTGGAGTTTAACCCACACTTGTAACCCATCAATTTTTTGTTAGACTCCTCACTAGGTGTTTGGGCTTCAAAGTATTGAGCCACACAACCTGAAACACATATGTACAAAATGATTATGTACATTTATTTACAATGTATTCTCAATATATGCAAATAAATATTTTGATTAGTTCTTTTTGATGAATTTTGATTAGTTTTTAAATTTTCTGTATATGCATTTTTAAGAAAAATCATCTACTTTAAAAACTAACCTTCCAAAGAATCAGCGAGCTTGTCGAGGTTTCCAGTGGCTAAAACATAAAGTTCTTGACCAGCCCAAACTGGGCGAATAGTCGTGCTAACAATTATACACAATGACGTTCCAATTATGATAGTGGAAATTCTTTGGTTTGCCAAAGCAAACAATTCATCAACCCGATAACCAGATACCGAAACCAAGCTGAAAGTTAGGATAAATATCAAAGCACCATAATCGAAACGAGCCTTTATAATTGGAATGAATCTTGAGAATGTTACTGCAGAAGCTGAAAACAAAGATCAAATAATAAAATTAGTGATGATCAATATTTATGGAACAATAGTATATATATACATTGTAAATTTACGCGTTTAATTTGTTTGTATTGACGATGTAATTTTGTTTTACACATGCATTTTATCACATTTTTTTTATAAAAATGTTTATGAAGACAATTAAAAAATTAAAAGAAGTAACATCTTAGTCGATTTAATTAGATACATAAAAATTAATCTCTATAAATAATATACCTAGGAGAAAGAGTGAAGCTCCAACAATTATAGGTTCCCATTCTGCCCCTGCTCTACTGGCAACCCATTGTACACCTAAGGCAAGAAGTCCAGCAAGAGTTGTTCCACATATTCTGTTTATACTTTTATATATCGTAGCACCTGCAATTTCAAGATATATAAAAATTAATATCACAAGTTATTAATTTTTTTAACAATTAAAAAATAATTATGCTATGTAACAACGAAAATTAGAGACTGAAAAAATTAAATTCGTCTCTAATTTTGTCTTAAATTTTCTTTCGGTAATTCAATTTTTTCTAATTAAAAATGCGAGCACTACGTACCAGCAGTGTACTCAAAAACTACGATCACGGTCATAACTGCCCACATAGCATTTTTTCCGACTCCGTCGTACAAAGGCTTCAAGTAGTAGAAAAGTGACACAGCTGCAAGTGCTAACCCTACTTTCACACAATGGATGAATTTTCTTGGATCATTCACACCTATTTCCCAAGCTTTCTTCACAAATTTGCACAACTTGAAATAAAGACTTGTTATAAATGTCCACATGCTACAAGAAATTCCAGCTCTTTTCCATGCACCATCTTCTACCTTAATTCTCCATTCAACTCCATTATCATTAGTCATCTTTAATTGATAATACTAATTAAAGCTAGCAATATGTGTTTGTTTGTGTAAATTCCAGCAATCAATGTTGTACACTCTAAAATGTTGCTGGAACTATTGGCAAACACTCCAATCCAATGCTATATGATTGACTTGTAGATTTACCTAAACAAGAAGAGTATCATTTGTATTTATATAGAAAGAAAGGATATTAAATATTAATCAAGATTCAGGATAAAATATTATATTTTAATTTTAGTTTATTGGAGATAATAGAACGTGCTAACTTTTTGTAGATTAAGCTGATGTAAGAGCACAACTAAACTTAAGTGCTATCTTTTTTAGTAGGTTAAAATTGTTGGAAATATATATATGGTTCTTGTATATATTATATATACTAACACTACTAATGTATATACCCTCGTGTGAATATAAGTAACACAAAAATATAATTAATTGATTATCATAAAAAAAATATAATTAACTAAGAATAGTAGGTAATCTCGATTATGTTTGTGATGCATCTTCTATACTAATAAATAAAGGTAAAATTTTTAGTTTTGGTGTAGCATTTTTAAAAATCATCATAATACTCTTAACATATATATATATATATATTTTTTTTTTTTGTAACCACCTTTTTTAACTTTCAAAACCAACCACATACAACCAGTTTCTATTCATTTCTTCTATTTTTTTGCTCTACACATCTTCTCCATATTTCTTCAACAATATAATATTCATATTCATTCATGTTTTCTTTTCTTCATTTTTTACCTTAAATTTATCAACCATTCTATATTACTTAATTCTAACATTTCAACATGGAACTAGACAGAGCATGAGTAATGAGACATATCCTGCCCCTTTGTTTTTATTTAGTTTTTCATTTTTTTACAGTAATTTAATTGTAAAGTGTGCAGAAAAATCATTTTCTTTCATTGTATTGATTTCCTTTTTACATTTTCATCGTAATTTTTCAAGTCTCATTTATGATTAAATTCCACAATTATTGCAAAGGCTACGCAAAGAAAAACACTATCACATATTGAGACGTTTACAACTACGAAGAGCACAACACCGAAGAAAAAATTATGCACACAACAACAACAGTTTAGTGATGCAACACTATTATTGCTACTTTTTATCACTGTTGTTTTTGCTTAATTATCGAAAAAACGTATGATATGGAGGAACATGCCAACAACATGACAATAGATTTTTTTTTTTTTTTTTTTTTTTTAAATTTTCAATACATTTGGTACCATATAAAGTTTACCTTTATTTATTTATTGTAAAAAATAAGATCATTAAAGTAATTTTTATTCATTTTCTTTTTTGTATGGAATTTCGATTTAATGTCAACCATATTTCGGATTTTTTATATTCTTTTAAATTATTTATGCAAAATTAGTAGTACGGTGGTCACATTGAGCATATGGTATTAAACAATAAAATTTACATTAGTTTGTTGTTGATGAAGTTTTCATTTTTAATTTGTAAACTGAGATTTATTGACATATTCTTTTGATGAGGTATGAAATTGAAATGTTCATTTTTTTATAGTTTAAAAGGAAAGTGAGAAAGATGTTGCATACAAAGATAACGAGGAAAGTGTCAACCGATAGAAGAGATGGAGTGAGAGAGAGACAGTGGAAAGAATAAAGAGATTCAAATGGAGACGAAGTGAAGGTCACGATCTCCAAGATAGAGAAAAAGAGTGAAAAAGTGAGATATATATACAACGTAACCTTTTCTGGAAATATGAAACACATATTTGTGACTACAAATTTTGCTTATATTTTTCAAGTGGTTTAACAAATTAAAAGTTCCTTTCATTATTTATTATTGTTTGTCTCTCTTTTGTTTAGTTTTCCGATATATTCTATTGGCTAGAAATTTCATCCTTAAGATGAATGAGTGAGATGACAATGGTTCGAACTCTTACTCTGCATATATAATACAACGTTCCTACCAACTGAACTAAGATCATGTGGACTGTGAAAATGGTTTTTGTTGTCTATTCAATGTTTATTATTCTTTGACATATATCCTCAGGCGTCGTTAATTAATTTTACTTCTTCCATTAATTTTCATGTTCTACGCATTTAATAATCCTTTTCGAAATCTAATTATTCACTTCGTCATTAAAAAAAAATTCACAAATAAAGATATGTACCAAAAAATAATGATTGATCTATTTGCAACTTAGCAGAATAAAAAATGTGTATCACACAAACATGCAAGGACAATAATAAAACAAAAAAAGTCAGACCGACGGGAACTAGAGCTAAGATTTTCTAGAGCCACTGAAGAGTCATCAAAATCCAAGACCTAGCAATAAGGAAAATGAATTTGAGTTTTGTCATAGAGAATGGTGAGATTTTTTATTTATGTTTTGTCTGATTATTGAGGGAAAGTTCTAGTAATATGAAGTTTTGTTTTTAGCTAAGTAAAATCTAATCAAGTTGTACAAAAATAATAATTTAATCAAGTACTCTCTTCATCTCTAAATATAAGATTTTCTTTAGATTTTTTTTGTCTCTTTTTATAAGATCTGTTTTCAAATTTTTAAGGATATTAATTATTTTTTTTACCAATATACTCCTAATTAAAGTGCATCTTTTTCTACAATCTATAATAAATACTTTGGAAAAACAAAAACTCATTCTCTTTCTTGAATGATGAAATTGTAAAAACAATACCAATTGTCAACAAATTTAATATCAAAATCCACATTTTTAATCTTCACAATTTTCTCAATGGAATCTTATAATTAGAGACAAAGATAATACTCCCTACGTTCCTTTTTATTTGATGTTTGAGAAGAAAAAAAAGGCCAAATTAAGAAAGTGTAATTTTGCACTTTATTTTCCTATTATACCCCCTTTTTTTTTTAATATATTATACTCTAATTTTAATCACAAAAAAATTCCTATTTTTTTGCACACACTTTATCTTTCCAAAAAATTAAAACCACAAAAAAATTAAAGGCGGATCGTAACAAACCAATTTTTTTGTTTTTGCCTTTTCAACAAAAAAAAAATCAATTTTTTAATAAGATATACTTCATCGGAAGAATGGTTGGATAGCTTCAAGTTGTAGTCACTTTATGTTTCTTAATGCTGTGTAACAAGATTTTCAATAAACATGCAAGGAAAAAAAAAGAACAAAACAAAAACAATAAAAAGATTATATGAAGAAGTTTAGTAAAAAAAAAAGATACAATAAAAAGATTATATGAAGAAGTTTAGTAAAAAAATAAAGATACAATAAAAAGATTATATAAAATTTAGTCAAAAAAAATATTATGAAGGAGGGTATAATAGACAAAATATAACCTTAAATTATCAAAACATCAAATAATTTGAAACAATTTTTTTTCTTCTAAAACATCAAATAAAAAGGAAAGGGAGTATTATTTTTTTTAGAAATAAATTGAAGTACTTTTAATTGACTCGACTTTAATTAAAGTCTATATATTAATCACTTAAATATAATGAGATTATTATTTTTCACATACGAATGAATTTTGTTAAGAGGCCAAATTAGATTTTTCTTTAGTATGACCTAAAACAAGATTTAGTATTATTTGATTAAAAAAACCAAGATTTAGTACATGATAATATAATTGTAACTTAATTATATAAACAAAATGTGATATAGGAGCATGCATGGTGGGGAGTTGGATGGAGCACCATGTGTAGCATTGCTTTGCCTGTTGTACCGCACACACACTCTTCACCTGATTCTTAGTGGTCGGATATTCTCCTCTGCTGTATGTTTACTATACAAGAATTAAATATAAGATCCAAAAGACATTAAGGGAATGAATTAGGTCATGAATAGGACACTTTTATTATTTAAAAAACATTTGAACATTTTACATCAAATGTGAGTCGTGGAATTTAATATAAGGACTCAATATTGGTTTCTTTTGATAACATATAGAAAAGAGCACTTATCTTGTGCACTATACAAATATTATTCTTCAAAAGTTAGTAGAAAGTTGCTTTTGTTCATATGTCCTAACTTAATTAGTCTCTAATTAACATATAAAATTGCTTGGTTGAACAACTTAACTTTTTTTAATTATCCAACTTTGTTCATATGTCCTAACGATTTTAAGTGTTTGAGTGCTAACATTTTTGCCAATACTCTCTTCTCCGTGTGTGCAACTCACAACCACTATCAATACATGCCTTATCTCACTAGATGAATCATCTAGTCTACTACCTCATATCAAGTTTGGTCTAATTCAATCTTATAAAATAAATTTGTAAGATGAAAGCTGCTCAACATTATAAACACTACATGTGTCATGTATTTTGCATTGTGAAACTAAATTCACCTCCTTCACACTCACACACAACGGAGGTGTCAGAGGCTCCAATGAACTTTTTTTTTTTTTTTTGTATTTAACCCTTTAGTTTTTAAAGAAGAGTTGGTAATTCAGAGTTCGACCGTAAAATAAACTGCTGGAGAAAGTTGAAGTTCCCAAGTCAATTAAGGAGGAAAACATGGTAATTAAACCACTGAATTAGGTCATGAATAGGACCTTTTATTATTTTACTAAATCTTTAAACATTTGGAGATAAATGTAGGATCAGAATTTAAAATAGAGATTTTGTGTAGTCACTTACTTGTCAACTGTAGAGCATAGCTAGGGAGATTTTCTAAAAGAGGCCAAATGAAATTAAAGCCAAGTAAAAGATCTTTTAATTTTATATGTAAAAAAATAATTGACAAATTTTTAGTGGGGGAGAAAAGGGAGGACCATGTTATGTTAAAATAAAGGTTGACAGCTTTTAACTTGGCCACGCCCCTTCTTATTGTAGAGCACTTATTCAGCTACTTCTTCACAACTTTTTTGAAAAGACAAACCAACTATCATAAGTGCTTTTTGTTAAAAATAAAAAATCCTATTAATTAGTTGTGAGGATTTACTACCGACTTAAATTTCTAAGATAATATTAGAGTCTTTTGTAAAATATGTTAGATCAGTTGTTATTAGAGATATGAATGATTAGTCCTGATGAGTTTAACTCAATTGGTAGAGACATAGTACTATATGTGTATGAATCGGGTTTGAACTCAGATACTCCACTTATTCATCTTTAAGGTGGATTTTTTAGCTACTAGACTACTTGACAAAAAAAAGAGATAGAAATGACTATTAATTACTTATTATTTAGTGTGAATGTATCTGTTAAAATATCTTACATTGAATAAAAATAGTTAAAAATATATTTATAAGTGAGAACAATCATCACTTAAAAAGAGTTAGATACAACTTAAAATTTTTAAACTTTTCGCTTCTTTGTTTGGTCACCATTTTCTTCCACTCCCAATTTTGCTCTTAACAAAGTTTATTCTGTTTAATTAAAATTATATATAGTAGCATTAGCAACATACAATGATGCAACATGATTTTAGTTCAATGTTTTATTTTATTTGCACAATGAATATGTCACATTTTGTTAGGATTCGTCATCATTGAATATTCTCTAGCAATAAAATATTTGAATACTATACCATATCACTATTGAAACAATCTTATATCATCAATGTTGCAGACGTGGTATTGTTAAGAGTCCGACATTAGATGAGATAATATCTGAAAATGAGTTTACAAGTGGAGTCGGTCATCATTTTACGAGCGAATTTTGTAAGGATTAATTCATACCCAAACAAAGCCTAAGATGATATTAGAATTTATTCAATATCTATTGGATCACCCGCAATCAGATCACCGCTTTCGAACCACTCAAAGGTCTCATATTAGATGAGACAAATTCTAATAATTGTAAATCAACCTAACTATAACCTAATAATTGTTACTATAATTGGAAATCAATTTGGGTGCATGCTGGTGAAATTAATTATATTTGCCACTTCAGAATTAAGATAACAAACCAACTAATTTATTTTGTCATATCCTTATGGACACAAGAATCTAACAATAAATTCTTGAATATGTAAAAGCTTCTTCAAACATAGCTAATCTATGTGGATATGCTCATTGTTTATCACTTACAGTTATTTGCTTAGTGTATACTAACTAATCTATCTACAAACAGATCCTGTTTCTAGAATCTGCAGAAATGTGCTTAATGTAGTTCCGAAATCACTTCAGCGCATCTTAATCGCCACGGTTAAGCAATGTTGGAAGGAATAATATTGCCATGCTTATTAGAAGAATCGATTCCGGAAGTGTTTGGTTGTTGTAGAAGATGGATAAGTGACCAAAACACATCTATCCTTGTCACGGGTCTATTTGCCTGTTACGCGATATATCAGATGTAAAAGTTAGTTATACTAGTTAGTTACATATAATACAATATGTAAACTGACATTTGATTTAGTTACCTCAATAATAAATTGCGCCCATAGCTTATTCTTCCTTAAATCCATCTTTGCTTTCAAAACATTCAGCCCGAGACCTCGAATTATATCGACTATCTCAAGGAAGAAACCTTGATTCTCACAAAGCATCTGCAACAGAACAATGCCAATTCAATTCACATAACATGGATTGTCGAATTTTCAAACCATATATATACTTTCGTACTCGTAATCTTACCTCTATAAGCATTTGGCCAGGTGGATTCATGTCTTCGACTATAATTGGACATACCATTGTTTGGTTTGTTACGTCAAATGCCCATGTAGCACCATGGTTTTTGTCTTTTGGAATCACTTCATTTTCTTGGTCAATAAGCTAAACATAGAAAGAAAAAAAAATCAAATATCATTTATGATGATGACTAATGAAGATTATGCATGCTTAATTAATATAATGTTCAAAATTAGTTTGATTAGTTAGTTACCTTAGGCTCATTAGGCTCTTGTAGTATGTCTGCATATTTAATGACGCCGCGTAAGAAAAGCATGTATCTGATCGTGCGGTCTAACAAAGAATCGATGCTACACTGTCAAATCAAGGAAAACATATTTGTCAGCATGTTATATCAAAAAAGTTTGCAGCATGCATGTAGACAAAATATTATAAGTCGGTTGAGGTTTTCGTTTACCTTTCCGCCATGAGGGATGATTCCTCTCAACTCTTTAAGACAGTCTTGGATCTGCTGCCGATCTTTAGGTCGCGGTCGAGTACTCTCTCCCGGCTTAGCCTTCTTCTTAGTGGGTTTCATGGGCTCTTCTGATCTTCTAGGTTGTACCGGAACAACACCCTTGATATTGATGCTATTTCGATCATTAACCAACATAGTTAAAACACTATTGGACTTGTCCAATTCAGAAACAGAATGCATTAAGTTTGCTCTAGTTTCGGCTCCAGCAATGTTTCCGAAATGCAATGAAGTTCTATTCATAGGTGAAAAATCCACCATATGCTTCTTATTTGATGATGATGACTCATTTTCAAAACTAGAACTATTAAAAGGATTGATGTGGTTTGTTTCACCTCTCAAAAGCTCTTCAATTCCTAACTCTGAGAATAACCTCTTCCGAGTATTATCGGTCGGTGTACTAGTATTCAACTCTGATATGCATTCAGAAAAGCCAGTATTATCAGTAGCCGAATTCACCACTGGTGTAAGTAAATTCACCCACCATTCACTACCTTGATCACATCCCAAATCAAATTCCATGTTATCCAAGAAAGCATTCTCGGAACTATGTATTACTACAGATGTTTCTTTCTCGGCTAGGCCTAGATCAGAACAAGTAGGATTAAATTCTATCGGTTCAGAAATGTTATTATCCAATTGAATCATTGTTCTGCAGCTACCGGTAGCTTCTGGTGAAGGAGCAAACCATTGACAAAGATCATCCATGGAACTGAACTTCAAAATTTCTTCTGACATCTCGATCGGCTCTAAGCTACTAGAGATTCCATTGAGTGTATATGAACTTGCTGGTAAAGCAACTTCTGTCACAACATTATCCATTGAAGTTTGCAATGAGTTCAATGATGAATCATGAACTATGCTGCTAGCAAATGAAGTGCACACTTCTTGTTCCATTGTTTCGGATGCAAATAGTTGCTCCAATGAATCAAAACAAGGATTTTCACCGAAAAGGGGGGTATTTTGGGAAATCAAGTTGTCCATAGAAGAGTTAGGCTCCATAAAAGCTTCTATGGTACATTTCAATTGGTCACTAAGAGACGAGGAATCAAATTCTGGCAAAGTTATCCTTTCTTCGAAAGAAGAAAAAACTTCTCTCAGATCGTTATGGTTTTCATCGTGTGCATATTTGAGATTCCAATCACATGAATTTTCAGAGGAAATGGAAGCTAACAATCCATTGAGATCATCATTTGTAAAGTCCATCGGAAAAAAGTCATTTCCTGACAATTCAATCGTGTCGATAGCATCTGTATCCTTGAGCAAACTTTGCGTTCGATCCAAAAAATTCATTGTCTCCAAAATCTGCAACAGTGAAAGTATTATGATCCATTTAGTACACTAAAATAGAATAATAGTATTTTAACCAATTGAATAATCAAAGTGAAGCATGCATGTTAACTAGTATAAAAAAAGATAAAGAAATAGCTAATGAAAAATGCTATTCTCCAAGAATATTTCTGCATACAAAGCATAAGTTAATTAATAATCATAATGTTTAATTATTTTATGTATCTTGATTCTATATATTATGCTAAAATACTTTTCCGGATTAAACATGATATAGATTTATTTCAACTTTCAAGCTCTTCATATTATAGGACTGCAATTTTACACAAGAATTAAACCTTCTTGCCAGTAAGTTTACTCAGGTCAAGTTTCAATATTGCAAAGAGTTATAGGGGCTATTTCGATTGACTTATTTGAGCTTATCTGACCTGACGTAAACACTTGTGAGATTCAGTGGTGGAGCCATAAAATTTGTAAAGCCCGGGCAAAATCTCAGTTTTGCACCGAAAAATCCAAGTTTTGAATAAAATACCAAAAAATTAATTCCTGAAAATTTCAGTTTTATCTTAAACTAACTGCTAAAATACCAAAAATTTTGGGTGGAGCCCAGGGAAGTGCCCAGGCTGGCCGGGCCTTGTCTCCGCCATTGGTGAGACTGTTATGAGGAGGTTATGGAAACAACTTATGACATGGTCATAGGCTGTTTTCAGCTTATTTCCATATGAAAACAGATTATACATGGAAATCCATTTGCATGATAATATGATATCATAAAGTTGACAGTACTGACCTTATTTCTGGATCCAAACTGTACCACTCCACATGCTTTGACAGGAATAACCACAATTGTCTACACAAATAAGAATTTTTCATCAATATAAACTGCTATAAATGCTTTAAACATAAAAGATTATCAAATAATTATACTTAATATGGTATCAAGACACTTATTAAGTTGTTATTATTACAATTGATATGGTGACATAAAACAAAATAATTACATTTAAGCTAAGTTATGAAATACATTTTCCTTGTTGATGAATTTTAGTACCTTTATTATCCCAGAGGAGAATTGTTGATACAATCCAGAATCAACCTGCAGAAAAAAGAAAAAAAAAATTATCAACTAATTTAGTAAACCAAAAGCAAGAAAAGTTGAAATATGAAATTGAAAACTATTTACCTCACAACTAACTGAATGCAACCAACTGTGCTTGTCTGTGAAAGCAGCTTCACCAACAATTCTAGAAAAACAAAATCAAAACTGCATTAGCCCTTTTATTTTTTCTTCATTAATAATTGAGTTTTTTCAAGGGTTAAAAAAAATCTAACTTTATGTAATAGATTTTGGTAAAAAAAAATTAGAGGTGTTTAGAAACATGAAAGTGAAACTAAACAATGAATTGGTCCGAGTGGAAACTAGACTCAGAGTCTCAAACCCCTTAAGCAATGTTTCAGACTAACGGTGGTTGGTCAGGTTCACCGGTGGAAATTAGTCATCAACAAATCCGATATAAATACTTCGCACCAATAGTTACAAACAATTTTAAAAAAATAAATAAATTAGTGTGAAGTATACTTACCCTTCACCCAACAAATGCACTTGAGGAATCATGTTTTGAATCACTTCTCCTAATTGCTCTTCATAGTATGCTTCTTTCACATTCAACAACCTATAATAAGAATAACAATTTCAAACATGCAAATAAATAACTAAGTTGATAAATATCAAATAAAATAGTGAAATTAATGTAAAAAAGCTTACATAGGATTCTTCTCATGAAAATGCCAAAAAATTGCATAAGACCAACCATCACCATAAGCACAAAGAGTCTTAAGATTATTCCTTAAACTAAGAGGCATTGTCATTTCCATTTGCAACAAACTAAAGGGTTATTTATTTTTGTATTTATCTTAGCTATACATAAAGATTATGATAACAAAATTGGTGAAATGTGAAGTGTCAAAAAAGAACACAACACAAAATGACTATGAATGGAATAAAAGGAGAAAGAAAAACACTGAACAAAAATGTTGTCAGGTTTGTCTTGTCTTGTTTTCACTTGCAATCAAATCTATAAATTATTAGTACATTGAATTATTTAATAATACTATAATATAATGTTGTAGTATTAATATGTAGTACTGTGTGTAGGTCTTTGTTTAGGGACAAAGAAACCAAAGTTCACTACAAACAGTACTATTCCATTCCCTAGCTTCCAATTTCCAACACAATTACAGCATCAATTTCCCTACCATTGGGTCCCACTCACTACCTACAAAAATTTGGGAAAATCACTTTTGCTCTTTATTATGTCATCTGACTATAATTGCTCATAATTTCAAAATATTCTCATTCATTGCTAACATCAACAAAAAAAGATTTGTTTTTCTTTTTCAAATATTCCCATATTAATTGGAGTATCCTATAGTATTTGCAAAGGTAAGATAGTTTTAACTAAGTAGTTGTGTTCAAGTAATCAATTGTTAGTTGGTTCGATTCAGTGGTGATTGATGCTGAACTTGGTAGGGAGGACCACTGTTCAATTCCCCGCAACTGCGATCGGGAAGGAGCTGAAACCATGGTGGTGAAAACCATATTTATACTGACCCTCGAACCAGATTCAACTGGTGGTGAAAAAAAAAGTAGTTGTGTTCAAGTAGTTCCTGAACTTCATCAAAAAATAGATTTTAGGAAAATTCGGATTCAATTCTTTAATGGAATAATTTATTGATCAAATTTTATTTACTTCGTGTAATAGCGTTCCTTTTTACCGAATTTAATTATTTATTTATTAAATTTCAATATTAACCAATCGTTAGTTGGTTCAGTGATGATTGACGTTAAACTTGGTAGGGATGACCACAGTTTGATCCCCACAACTGCGATCGGAAGGGGGTTGGAACCACTTGATGTCAGAACTGATCTTCGAACCAGATTAAACTAGGTGAAAATCATAAAAAAAAATTCAATATTAAGTTTTGTTTGGCAAAAAAACAATTAATTATTGATAAACTAACTTATATTACTTCCATTCTTAGATATACGATTCTGATAACTAAATAGCGGGAGCTAAAAGAATTTGGTAGTGGTAATGATTTTTTTTTTTTTTATAGTAGATACTTTTACAAGTTTATCCTTTAAAATAAAGAATTTATATATGCTCTACAAAAATAGAGAATTCATATATGTTTTATCATAGCATTTATTGTAATGTGTAAAAATAATAATAATAATTAGGGGTATGTAAGTAAAGAAATAATAATGACTAACGGGGTTGAAAATCGAAATAGAGTCTTGTAAAAAAAGGACAATAATTTT
Source organism: Trifolium fragiferum (assembly GCA_954870985.1). NCBI lineage: Eukaryota > Viridiplantae > Streptophyta > Magnoliopsida > Fabales > Fabaceae > Trifolium > Trifolium fragiferum. The sequence goes on along the minus strand of OX940796.1, from coordinate 44,774,645 downwards.
TTTAAAGAGATTCTTATATTTATGAACAAATGTAGTAGCGAATAATGTACTTGATGGAATTTGTAATGCTTGATAAAATCAACGGTTGAATTAACTTATAAATATGAAATAAACTTAATAAATATATTTGATTAATTTTTTTTTTCAAGATGATAGAAATAAACTTATAAGCCTCTTCCTAAGTGATCTCTTAGATAGATATTTTCATATCAACCTTGAGGTCCTTGGTTCAAAGCTGATAAAGATGGAAAAAAAATGCCATAAGGTCATGAGAAAAAATATATTCTCACATAGCTATAAGCTCTCTCCATTTTAGTAAATAACTAAGTTATAATAAGCATCATTTTAGTAAATAAATTATAAGCTCAAAATTTGATATTATTAAACAAATTTATGTATATGCTTAAAATGCTCATACTAGTATTAACTAATTATTTGCTCCGTTACTAATTATATGACTTTTAATTATAAAAAAATAAATTTGTCTCTAAATATAAGACTCTATAAATTTTTATATGCATTTTTTAATCTTTTCCAACTACATCATTCATTAATAGCACAAATTTACATTGCAATGTGAAAAATCAATATTGAATATATTAAACATAACAGATAATTAGTAAAATAGTCGCACACAATTCGAAAAAATTTATTACTATAACAATTTTTCTTAATAATTGTGTTTTTAGAGATTGTTACTAATAAACCGACGTGTCTCTTCATGCAAATATAAAGATTAATTTTTCAAAGTAGTTGATAGTTACTTAAGAGGTTCACCTCTCTCAACAATTTTTTTCCTTCATATTTACCGAATTTTCAGCCAAATACGTAATTAAGAGACTCATTTAGTTTTTTTTTTTGAGCAATTACTACCTCTGTTTCATTTTATAAAAACTACTATTTTACTTTGACTAAATGCATTATTTATATGTCTTGTTTTGATCCTATTTTTCTAAAAGCATATATATGTAAATATCATCATATAAGATATTGTTTGATTTGTTTTGACGAGTATTTTCAAAATATTAAAGTTTTATAATTTTTACTAATAGACAATTAAAGATATTCATAATTAAAATTGTGCATTGACATACGTGTAATGACCAATAAATTCTCATATTTTGGGACGGAGATAGAAGTTTATTCTTTTTACCAAAACTATTTAACTATAAGAAGCTGGGAGAGAAAAAAAATGAAAACGTATTAAATGTAGAAAAATTGTGGTCATCATTTTTTTTATTATCAAACAAATACGCATGTATGGTAGAAATAGAATTGAAAGATTAGATAGGAAAAAATATTTTCCTATTTATTGTGCTCGTGATTATATCATAATTCTTCATAATTCATAGAGATAGATGAGATTAATTTTAATTTATGACTGGTGTGTATATGATGAACATGTTGTTTTCATACATAAGTTGTGCTTCCCATTCTAAACCAAAGATGTGCCTTCTATTCTCGACCACAATCCAATCCTCAGCTGCATGTTATGTATAAGTATTTTTTTATGACCTAGAATATGCTTCTGCCAACACAACCAATACGAGAATGACATTAATATATGAGAAGGATAAGAATAATATAATCAGCCATCATATTTGTTCTGGACCGTACTTTTGGGCAGAAATATCAAACTCAATGTCATATTCATCGGCTTAATGATACATCAAATGGCCTATATATATATAATCTTTCACAATCTCATAAGGTGTGCATTATTCTAACGTCTACCTCCACCTCAAACTTTACTGAGACTTGGGTGTCAGAGCATTTTTTGTAGGTAGCTATCCTTTTTTTGCATCTTCGATCATCTCCACGCTCGAATTCTGACCTCTAGCTTGGAGCATTTCTTCCATCGATCCACCAAGTGAATTAACAAGATTAAAATAAACGGTTAAGATTTTTAAATATTAGTTAAAGTAAGTCATATATCTCATCTCATTAATTATCTCTATTCTCTCCCAGCAAACATCTCTCTTGGTCACCCTAACCCTTCCATGTTGCCTATTGATTTTCTAGTAAATTTTATCTTCTACTTGTCCCCACCGAATTTCATAGGACCCATTTTTCTGCAAAACTCACATAAAGGTTTGGTCTTCTTCTGTCATGTACACCATACAATTTTAACTGCATGCAATCCAAATTCCCACTACATTTGCTGTGTCTGCTGCCATACACATTAACCATTAGATTGACCATTTGCAAGTTGGAACCGTTTGATTTAATTGTTTTATAAAATGAAGTTTCCGCCTCAGTTTCTTTCAATAGTGCATGGACTAATCAATTTTTCACTGTAGCCCTGCATAGTCATGTTTGCATACTATTTTAATTTATTTTTTCAGATAGCATTCAATAATTTATAAATCAAGTTTTTCTGGTAACAAAGTCAAAAAAAATATTTTATTTTCTTTATTTTTTTATAATTAAAGTATAGACTCATTTTAATCTGTTACAATTTATTCACGACTCAATTTAGTCCCTAACAAAAATAAAATTCAAATTAGTTTTTGACATTTCTATATCGAAAATAAATTAATCCCTCTAATAAAATTTGGCTGTCAAAAAATTGTGAGAGACCAAAATAAATCGTCATTCGTATAAATACATCAAATTTCATTTTTAGTTTCTACAATATTTTGTTAAACTTTGTCCCCGTGAGCTTAACTCAGTTGACATGGATGTTGCATAATATATGTACGGGGCCAGAGTTTGAACTCTGATTATCCCACTAATTCATCTTAAACATAGAATTTTTAATCAATAGTCACTTGACCCAAAAAAATTTTGTTAAACTTTCGTCTCGCGCATACTTTTCGTTATCAATTTAAGTTCTCATTTTTAATATTACTTTGGTCTATAAAAAAAATTACCAACACAACAAAAACTCATACATAATTGCGAGGTTTCGAATTATAATTTGATTGAAGGTGGTCAACCTAATAATATCGGCATTATAAGTCGGGTTAAGATTTAATGAGTTTTTTTAGACTAAAACTCCATTTTTTTTACTAAAACTCCATGATTTTAATTAATGTAGAAATTTAATAAAAAAATTTAATGTAATGATTTAATCAAAAAAAAAAACTATTTATGAAGATGCAGGTCACAGAGTAAAACTAGGAAAATGCAACGTGCAAAGAAATTGGAACCCAAAGAAAGAAAGTACTCAGATGATTTAGAACATGGAGTATCATTTAATAAGAAAAAAGAATATGCAAGAATGGTCGAAGCATTTTTATTGATGATGTATGTCTTTTGAACTCAAATTTAATTAATTAGAATATATTTTTTACGAGAAAAGAAATATGCGCTGATAGTATAAAATAATTTTACACTGTTAATCAATAGCTCTTTATTTTATTTATTTGTAATATTTTGATCTTTTATCTTTGTTTTTCTACTTATGTCTTTTATCTTTTTATTTTTTGTAATATTTTGGTCATTTAAGGAAGAAGATGAAGATAGGAAAAAATTAATGAAGGTGATGAACATATTCATCAAAATAATGAGTTTGATTTAGTTATAATAAAAAGGTATTTTAAACAATAAAATTCAGCATTTTTTTAATAAAAAAATGAGAAAGGGGTGTGAATATTATAAAAGATAAATGACCTAAATGAGAAAAATAAAATATAAATGACGAAAGTGTTACAAATAAATAAGATAAATGATCAAAGAATTAAAAAAATAAAAATAAAGGATCAAGTGTTACAAAAACAATAAGATAAAAAACTTGCAATATAATTTTGTCATAATTTTTTTATAACATGCATCTTATTTTTCATCGCTAGCATCATCATCAACAACCCATTTTTCCATCAATTTGTTACCATAAATGGTCTGGATAACTTCGGTTCTCCTTTGACTGTGCTTCCTTGTTTTTCGCTTTCATATTCAAGAGCAATTCCTAAAATTTGCATAAACGGTTATAAAATAAACCATGAATGAGAATATGAAGGGTAAAAATGGAACAACAGAAAAATAAAGCGGCCTCTTTCCCTTTGTTCGTTGTCATGAGGAGAAACCAAAAAGTAGTGGGTCCCACAATTTTGTAATATCTCTGCTCTATTTGAGTGAAATGTCAAATATCCCATGAAATTTTAGAATTCGTCAAATACCCTCTCTGAAATTTAGAAATTGTCAAATATATACCTCTGAATTTGTAAGATGTTTATCAAATACTCCTCTGGTTCGTTTACTTAATCTATTGTAATGACATGATCATTAACCGCATATGTGGCACATGCCAACGTGATGCCACGTCATAGGGATAATTTACAAAAATTTGTAAAATCAAGGACTAATTGACTGAAATTTAATTTGCATATAAAAAGAGAGGGAGAGTGAGAGTGAGAGAGAGGGATGAAAAAAGAGGGTGAATAGTTACAAAAACAATATTCAAATTAATCCTTGAATTTAACCACATTTATGAATTCAACAATCATGACAATTTTTTTTTCTCTTATATTGAACAATCCACAGTTGTTATTGTTGTTGCTGCCACAACTATTTTTCCTCTCTCCCCTTAGCTCTCTATGTTTCTCCCTTTCATTGTCTTTCTCTATCCCCCTCTCTCTCCCTCTAACTTCTTCAATTTTCTCCTTCTCTTTTAGACTATTTTGAATATTTTACAAGGCTATTGTTGTTATTGTTATTGTTGCAACTGTTCTGTCTCCCTCTCTATCCGCCCCCCCCCCCCCCCCCCCCCCTCTCTCACTCAATGACATCCGTTCCCTCCTATATATTGTTGCAACTTTTTGATGCACTTTGATTTGGTTAGAAATGAAATGTATGAATTACATTTTTTTTAGAGAAATGTATAGATATAATTATTTTTTGGTAAAAAGAAGGAAAAGAAATTTGATGACTTTTGTTGTTCAATGGAGAGCCAAATGCATGAATAATTAGACAAAAAAGTTCAAAAATCAATATTTTCTTTTAAAAAATTATTATCTGCGGGTATATCAAAACTCGTGGATCAATTGTTTAGCGATACCACACATGACACAAATATAGGGTGAATATGAATATCTTATCTTATTTATCTAATAAGACGGAAAAATATCATACACTCCTATGGATATTCACTCTTACATCCTTAGTCATTAGCGGGTCTGGTTATCCTACATAAGCCAAGCTTATGTACGGTACATAAACCAGCACCCCCCCCCCCCACCCCCCCCCCCCCCCACCTCCAACTCATTTTTTTAAAATTATTTTTTATTTAGTTTTTTTTTATAGTTTTTATTTTTTATTTTTTTTATTATGTATGATTAAATATTTTCGTAATTATTTTTAAACTAAAATTATGCCCAAATTATTTTGGGGTGGAATAATTTCATAATGGATCTTTGAAAGCATAAATATTGTTGAAAAAATTTTTCTTAAAAAATCGGAACTTTTTTTTCGAAAAAACAAATCGTAAATTATTTCGGAAAAAAGATCGGAAACTTAATGTCCGATTATATTTGGTTTTAATGTCCGATTATAACAAATGGTTATGGATTATTTATGGACGGTTATTTAGGATTATCCAAGATAATCAACACTAGTTTTGTAAGAAACCATTAGGCAATTATTTTGGTTTCACATAGAAAATTATCAAAACCATTAAACCACATTTATGGTTTCAGTAATAATCGGTATTTAAAATCATTGAACCATTTAGTGTAAAACCATTTTACAATACAAATGGTTTCACTGTTTAACTCTCTGAAACCATTTAATCAGCATAATGGTTTCCAGGATTTTTAAAACTATAAAAACACAATATTGGTTTCAGTAAACACATAAAACCATTTAACAATAGTAATGGTTTCATTGTATAACTACCTGAAACCATTTAACCAGCATAATGGTTTCCAGAATTTTTAAAACCATAAAAACACAATATTGGTTTCAGTAAACACATAAAACCATTTTACAATACAAATGGTTTCACTGTTTAACTCTCTGAAACCATTTAACCAGCATAATGGTTTCCAGAATTTTTAAAATCATAAAATAACAATATTGGTTTCAGTAAACACATAAAACCATTTTACAATACAAATGGTTTCACTGTTTAACTCTCTGAAACCATTTAACCAGCATAATGGTTTCCAGAATAATATTGCATAAATAAATGATTTCCAGAAACCATTTAACTCTCTGGAAAAAAAAATTGATTTTTATTTTTTGGAAAAAAAGTTTCCGATTTTTCAGAAAAAAAGTTTTTCGATTTTTTTTCGGGAAAAAATTTTCAGAAAAAAGTTATCGGTTTTTTGGGAAAAAGTATTTGATCTTTTTTCGGGAAAATTTTATGATTTTTTTTCGAAAAAAAGTTTATAGTTTTTCCGGAAAAAAGTTTTCGATCTTTTTCGAAAAAAAAGTGAAAAACAACAATTCAAAAAAAAATTTTAAAAAAAAATCAAAAAAAAAATGAGTGGGGTGGGGGGGGGGGGGGGGGGGGGGGGGGGTTGGGGGGCGCGCAGAGTAATGTGGGGGGCGCGCGGAGTAATGAGGTGGGGGTGGGGGGTGCGCGAGCAAATTAGGGGGTGTGTGAGTAAAATCATTGTGTTTTGATTGGCTTATTGCACGGTACATAAGCTTTGGGCTTATGTACCATAACCTTTGCCGTCATTAGCAAACTAAAATAATTGTGCTTATCATAATTATATCATCAAAATTGTTTCATTTGTACACAATGACAAAACTTGAAAAAATAAGATATCAAACTTGGATTCTCATTATCGGTAATTTAATTTTGAACGTAATTTGAATTTAAGAACTTTGTCTTTGACTTACAAATTCAAATTTAGGTGTTATTGAATATTTATTAAATAAAATATAAAAAAATTATTATATTATTTTAAATTAATATAAAAAAAATATTGGATATATATATATATATCATGCACAATTAATTTTTTTTCTCATTTTCATGAATTAAATACGACTAATAATTGTCGTGTGATCATCTATCTCATTAACATTTTTTTTTTGTAGAGTCATACATTTCATAATCACAGAGAACACCAACAATTATACCCATCAATATATCTTTTAAGTAATAATATTTTTCCCATTTTTCATTTCCTAAATGACTCTTGGAGTCATGCAAGTCATGTGAGAAAGAATATATTATATATGATTGAAATTGTAAATTTCAACCTCTATTATTTATTTTTTTTATTTATTTATTCTCTACATTTATGTATCTATTATTTATCTATCAAATAACTTATTACAATAAATTTAAATAATCACATAATTTTTTGTAAGTGATATTACTTTATTGCTTCATAAAAAATAGGGATAAATATGTTTCAGGTCCCTATAAATATTCAAAGTTTTGTTTTTAGTCCCCCAAAAAATTTTCTTCGAATATTGGTCCCTCAAAAATTTTCAATTAACACTTTTAGTCCCTACTTTTAAATCAACTCATGTATAGACTTCATATTTTATAATGAAATTTTTTACGAACGTTTAGAATATTATAACAATCTCTCCCAAACAAATTCAGAATTTTTTTGAAAAAGAATAAATTAAATAAGAATTTTTGTGTTTTTAGAGTTTACAAATTTATATTTAATTCATGTTTTGTTAAAAAATTCTAATTTTTTTTAGAGTGATTGTTAAAATATTCTACACTTTTCTGAAAAATTTCATTAAAAAAATATGAAGTCTACACATGAGTTGATTTAAAAGTAGGGACTAAAAATATTAATTTAAAATTTTTGAGGGACTAATATTTTAAGAAAATTTTTTGAGGGACTAAAAACAAAACTGTGAATATTTACAGGGACCAACAACATATTTATCCCTAAAAAATAAGTTACTTTTGTTTCATCTCTTACTTGTTTTCATATATTGTTTTTTATTTTCTTTTTTTTCCTTTATTTCTTTTATCTTATTTTTGCACACGTGCATAACAAATAAAAGTCATTGTTGAAAACGCACGAGTATAAAAAATTGTTATTCGTCTATCGATTAACATATAGTATTATAAAAAAAATTAAGTGTTTCTCAAATATTTGTACATATTGTGTGTAAAATTAAAAAAGTTTGTTATCATCCACAAATCTTACTTCAGCTAATAATGAAATTGTTAGTCGGGACAACGTGACTGAAATTCGAACCATGCCTCCTCCACATGTGTGTGAGTTTCCAATTACTATTGTAAATTTGTTTATCTACCAATTATTAGTAGCCAAGTATTCTTCTTAAAATGAATTGTTTCATGGATTACCTCTAAAAGCACGCCCTCAGATTGGATATCTTCAACCAATGTGAATTGTTGAAGAAGCGTGGTGAGTAGAGATGTCAAAAGGGGCCGGCCCGGGGGCCATAACATATAAAGGGGTTTTAGTGGGCCGGCCCAATAAGCCTCATGGCCCGGCCCATTAAGCCCAGCCCGATAAGCAAAAGCTTACATGGCCCGATGGGCCGGCCCGACAAACTTTCATATTTTTTTTGACATATTTTTTTTTTTACAAAATAAATTCAATGATAATAAAATGTATCACACACAAATTAATAACCATAAAAAAGTGGATGTCATGATTTCACGAGATAATAAATACTACAAAATATTCACACAAAAGTCACAAATATGTCGATGATGATTCATAAAGTGCACCTTCAAAGCTAATAAATTTCAAGCTTACATCACCAACTAAACTTTTAACCTAACAATTCAAAATACATAAAGTAAATTATAAATTAAGCAACTTCTCGGCCTAAGTCTCTTCTTGAACACTTGATTTTTCATATAATTGTATCTCTTCTACTTCGGATATATCTGCAATTCATAATACACGATAACTTGATTAGTCAACAACTAAGAAGCAAATACAAATCGCAAATAATACAAAAGAGTTATTAATTAAACTTACCAGAAGGTCCAATTTCTTTAAAATCATGCAACCAATTACGTGTACAAATGAGAGCTTGCACAGTTTTAGGGAGTAAGCAATTCCTATACTTATTTAAGATACGACCTCCGATACTAAAAGAAGATTCAGAAGCCACTGTTGTGATTGGAATGCTTAAGATGTCACACGCCATTATTGCAAGTTGAGGAAATCGAACACTATTTGACTTCCAATATTGAAGAATATCCACATCATCATCCAGAAGACACTTTTCATCCAAGTATATTTCAAGTTCAGACTTACCATCATTTGAGATCTTTTGTATCTTTTCTTGACGGTATTCCTAGAATTAGACATACAAAAATTATTCAAATTAAACTTGAATGGAATATAATCAACCCCATTCATGTAAACAAAAAAAATGTAAGCAGTACTAAGAGGGCAACACAACAATTGTTTGACAACAATAGTAGAAATAAGTACAATAGTAGAGTTAACTTATATTAACTTATTTTAACTTTTCTAAGGGGAACATATTAATATATCAATGACAGCAGTACAATAATTATTTGACACATTTATTACTATTTAGACTTTAATTATAGAATTATCAAATTTACTGTTATTTAAACTTTTATTATTTGACTTACAACAATAGAAATAAGTACTTTCATAAGGATTTGTAACAATTTATAAACCTTACCTTCAAAAACGACGTCTTCTTCAATGGTTGATCAACTGATTGAGATTGAGTGTTTCTTGATGAACTATCTAAAGATGAGCTTGCTGGAACTGTGTCTTTTTTATATGCATCAAAGAGATCTTGCAAACCATCCTTCACTTTTTTAATCTTGTCTTCATAATTATTTGGGTAAAGTTTCTTAAAGCAAAACTTCAAAAAGTCCAACTTTGATGTTGGATCAAGAACATTTCCAAGTGAAAGAGTAATCGAATATTCACTCCAATACTTGTCAAACTTCTCCTTCATCCTCTTGGTCATATCTTTGATCACTTCATCTTCACTAATCAAATTTTTATTCAAATCCATCTCTATAAGTGCAACTTGCATGAAGTATAAGTTTGAGGTTGTGTAAGATGACCCAGAAATTAAACATGTAATATTATAAAATGGAGCCAAGATATTACAAATGGTTTCTGCTCTTTCCCACTCCTCAGTGCTTGGACAAATGTTGTAGTTCTTATCTTCATAACTCAAGCTAATGAATGCACGTCGATACCTAATAGCACTTTCAAGCATCATATATGTGGCATTCCATCTAGTGCAAACATCCAACCTTAAGAATCCACCTCCTACATTATCTAGTTGCACATCTTGAATGCATTTTCTAAACACCCTCAATCTCCCCTCTGAGGCCTTCACATATTTGACACTCTCTCGGATTTTATGCAAAGCATCACCCGCCGCCTTCAAACCATCTTGAACAATTAGATTCAAGATGTGGGCGCAACAACGGACATGAAAATATTTACATTTACATAACAACGCATCTTGCAAATTAAGCCTTTGTTTCAAAATTTTTATCATGCTATCATTTGAAGATGCATTGTCCAATGTGAGTGAAAATATTTTACGGTCTATTCCCCAATCCTTAAGAGCACCAAACAATTTTCCAGATAATTCGTACCCTGTATGTACATTATCCAAGTGACAAAATGAAAGTAATTTACTATTTAACTTCCAATCTCGATCAACATAATGAGCAGTGACAGTCATATAACCTTGCGTTGTTACAGCTGTCCATACATCAGAAGTTAGACAAACTCTACCTGGAATGGATGCTAAAACACTCTTTAGTCTTTCCTTTTCACTTGAAAACACACTCATGCAATCAGTTTTTGCAGTGTTTCTACAAATGGGAACAAAATCAGGATTCAATATCTTGTTTGTAGCCAAAACCGCATCATACTCAGCGTAGCTAAATGGAAGATCATGTCGTATGATGCTTCTAGCAAGTGAATCTCTGTAAGCCTTATCATCAAATTGAAACTTCTTCAATAATGTTTCTTTGTAATCATACATGTGTCCCTCATCATCTTCATCATTGTTTGGAATTTTAGGACAAACAATAATATGGCGCTTTAAGTGACCAGTGCCTGCACCACATGAATACATACCCTGACAACCATTACATGTACATTTTTCTCCCCCGTCAACTTTACCAATCCTTGTAAAATGTTTCCAAACAGAAGATCTCCTTGGCCTTTTTTTATTAGTATTTTTTGCAACATAGTCTCCCTTAACCATGACTACATTACAAAGTACAAACACATTAAAATTAAATTGATCATTAAAATAATATTATAAAAGGTAAGCACAAGAATTACTTATAAGTTATACACAAGAAAGATACAAGAGACAATCAAATGTTAAGGATTATCTAAGATGACAATATCAGACATATATAAATCAATTGTCATGTTTGTTTCTTTCTATCTTGTTGGCTTATACACTGAACCGAACATGACAATATCACTATATCAGACATCTATAAATCATGGTCAATTTACATTGGACGTATAACATTTTGTATATAAGATTATCAAATTTTATGTCGGTCATACTGTTCACATAATGAAGCAATCAACAACATACTTGAAACTCTTATATGGGCATAATTTAAAACGAACATAACAACACATATATACCTAAATAAATAGTGAACTAGTAACAAGTATTGGTGCAACTCATAATATTAATATACATATGTGCTAATAAATTAAAGGCAACTTAATCACTACATTGTAACTATATGAATGAACAAAACCACAAAGTATTAATACATTACCTCTAGTACTCGAAGGTTGTTATATTATGTTACTTTTATTTCGTGACCAATTATAATTTGAATAATTTTTTCTTATACTTTTCTATTTATAATGATTAATTAAAATGTTATTAGTTTTTTTCAAATAAAGATAATCATAACAAACTTGGTTTAATCTTAAAAAAAAAAAAAATTTGGTTTATTAATTATCTCCTAACTAACAAATCTTATCTTTTGTTACTTAATTATCTAAAGATTTAATGGTAACTAAAACTCCTTATTTTTAGCTAAAATTATTTTTAGAATTTTTTTCAAAATATTTTTTTTAACTCTTTAAGGGGCCGGCCCAAAAGCCCGTGGGGCCGGCCCATAACGGCCCATTAAAAATATAGGCCCGAGGGGCCGGCCCGATCACCTTTTTTTAAAAGCCCGGCCCGTGTAAAACTATAGGGCTAATGGGCCGGTCCGATAGCCCGACCCATTTTTACAGCTCTAGTGGTGAGAAAAGGAAGGTGTTCATCTACAGTAAAATTCCATCACTTGGACTTTTGAAATGTGATTATCGCAGAATATCTCTGATTAGGCAGTAGACGGATAGTCTGAAGAGCCCCAACCCCTAAATACTTGAGTTCTTCGAGACTTAATGTATCAAATTCGATAGATAAATGTAACCGATTATGAAGAAATATTAATCTAGAGATATTTGCATCTTGTTGTATGCAAATTTTATTAAATAAATAAATATTAATCTCTTATTTCCCGAATCCTTCTTAAATAAATAAATAAAAAAAACAAAATGGAGCTGTGCTAAATTCTAAATTAAGGAGAACTGTTTGACATGAAAAGCTGCACACTGCTGAATTCAAACGGCCCAATGATTTTCAATCAATGACTACCAGCTAAAATGACTTTTTTCATGACAATGGGGCGGGACGGAGACGGGTTTTACCCTCCTCAAAGTCATAAAGTTTAGGTATTTTTATACCATCTTTATTTTAAGTGGGAAAGAAAAGTAGAATTCTAAACCCATATTCGACGAGGTTCGGGTATCCTAATGAGTTTCGGGTATTCCCGTCTGGTTTTTTTTCACATGAACTTGAGTGTTATTTTAATATTTTTTAATTACAAAATGATTTAAAAGTCGATAACTATTTTGTTTCAATAGTATGATTTTATTAAAAAAAGAATATAATAGGGAAACAATTTATTTAATACTCAATTTAAAATAAAAATAAATGTATGAATGTAATTTAAAAGTATTTTTGTACATATATAATATTTTTTATACATAATTTAATTTAAGAAAAGGAAAAAAATGATGTTTATATAAATGAGACGAGTTCAGGGACCAGTTCGGGGTGAGTATTAATGTCCCAATTATCCGCCCCATCCCCATCTTTTAAAATTGGGAAAAACTCAAACATGGATCCAGTCAACTCGAGTTTTCCCCGTCAAGACGGAGATGATACTAGGTTTTTCTATTCCTTCTCGAGCTTCTATTTCATACCTTAAAGGAGATTCGGGAAAAGATAGAATAGGAAGACGTGTTTCCAGAACAAACAAGATACGGGTTGAGAGGGGGAAGTTAGCAAAGTTAGACAAGATTGGAATGGGCATAAGAACATGTATTGATGTACCATATCGGCTAATGCTCCCAGGTTGATGCAATGTATTCCACCAGTTGACTGAAGACTTTATTATTGGTATATCGATTGGTCCAGCACGGATTGAAATAGGAGCCGATTTGACATGAAGCTTTTGAAAACACAGTGCACCCAGGTAAATCAGAAACGAGATGAATACATAGGTTAAACGAGCATCCCACACCCAAAAGGTGCCCCACATAGGTCTTCCCCGAAACCCCCCAGTAACTAAGGTAAACAACGTAAAAAAAGCACCCATTTTTGTACCGGTTCCGGAAGAGCGAAGAAAAAGGGGATGTTTTGTTAATAGGAATAAGAAAGTGTTTATATACGGGCAGGTACTCGCGAGTATGGATTTTATTTCCATGATACAAAAGTTGGGTTTATGTGTATAAAAAATGAAGCCAATTTATGGGGCACAAATAAGATAAATTTATTTTAATGATTAATGAATTTGTTAGATTGGATTTTCAACGGTGGATGCACACAATTTTTTATATTATTTTATTCAGTTCACTTATACAGCTGGTAGTCTCTGTGCACAACGGTCCTTCCTCATCTCGTTTGGCTTACTTGTGTTTGGATCGTGTGGAATGAGAGAAATTATAGAGTTATTAGAAATTTGGCAACCTCCCTCCGTGTACCAGCTTCTGGAAAATGTCAAAATGTTCTCTTATCGTTGGTCGAGCTATTTGCTCTGTTTGAGGATCGACTAATTATTGTATTATCTTATTACTCATTTAGACTCTTTTGTAGTCTTCCCCGACACATCTTGTGTTAAGAGTGCTACATGTTTCTATGTAAAAAAAGTTATTAATGAAGTTATGAATTTTATAATGATAAGATTTATTGATTCAATAATAAGAATAAACTTGTGTAAAATAAAATATTTGTCTCACTTATATATGTTAGACAAAAACATAAAAATAAGGGTTAATAGGTCTTTATCCCCCTGGTAAGTGGGCGTGTTTTGCGTTTCCCCCCTGCTAAAAATTTCTTGAACAATGCCCCCTTGCAAAGTTTTTTTTTTTGGTTTCCCCCCTTGAGTGCACTTTTTACATCGGTTATTTTGTTCAACCGATTTAAAAAGTTATGTTTTTTAAATCGGTTATTTTGTTCAACCGATTTAAAAAGTTCAAATTTCTTGCATCCAAGAGAGAAAAAGGGGGGAAACCAAAAAAAAAAACTTTGCAAGGGGGCATTCTTCAAGAAAATTTTAGCAGGGGGGTAACGCAAAACACACCCACTTAGCAGGGGGGGTAAATACCTATTAACCCTAAAAATAAACATACTTACTGTATGGTGAATATAAATATGTTTATATTTTTTGAGTTCTTATTTCTTCTTCGTTTAAGACTGAAATATTATCCGGTCATTCTCTTAAAAAAATAGTACCTTCAAATTGGTCATTTGCTCACTTGTATATGTTAGCTTATTCTTCTACGTTAGTATGCTAATTTTTACTGGAGGTAGAAATTGAACACAAAATCGTCTTCATTACTCTACTCTTCATCCACCAAATCGAAATTAGTACTCCCTTAAGCCGTTATTTGCTCTCAAGATTTTTATTTAGCTATTTTAACCTTTTTAGCCTATAATAAACACAACTCAAAATAAAAAATACCTACGTAAATTTCTATGAAGCCATGATACGCGACACAATATTGATACGAGAAATTGTTTTAAAATTTCTATTTGATATTGCCGTTTTATAAACGTCAATAATTTATTGTATAAGAAGTATAAACAAATCAATAAATTTGCATAAGAGCAAAACAGTTTGAGGCTCAACATACAAATGTCAAAATAAAGATTTAACCGATACTTTTTCGATACGAGTATCGAGACGTATCAGACACGTATCGGATATTTTTTTTTTATTTAAAAATAAAAATTTAACCAATATTTTTCCGACACAAATATTATGACATATCAAATGAGTATCGGATATTATTTTTTTATTTAAAAATAAAAATTCGGAAATGCTTAATACAGCGAAAGCAATTTCACGAATAATACACTAACGGCAAACATGCTTCATTTCCCTTTATTTTTAATATATTAAAAAAACAATAATTCATTTCACTGATTCTCTCTCATCTCTTAAAACACAAGTTCTTTTTTTTTCTCAACACACACCATTTTTGTTTTGAATGGCATCAACATACACCATCTCTCTCCACTTTTTTGATGTATTCTCTAATCGATCATTGGTTCTCTTCCATACCCCCAATTTCTTCATTAGATTATTTTACTGTGGTTGCTTGCCTGTTATTACCTCTAAGTTAGAGTTAGAGAATTCCTTTTACTTCAGATTTTTTCTAGGTGTACAGTGTTGCTTCACGTGTAGTTGGGTCGGTGAGCAAGTTTTGTGTGGAACGGTTGTTTGATTTAGTGGACAAAAATGAAATAATAAAATAAGTGGATAGCAACAAGATAAAAATACTATGTAATAACACATTCGTGAAAATTCGCGAGACCACCGTTCGCGAGATATAGCACTGCCCATAAAAATTTAACCAATATTTTTTCGATACAAATATTATGACATATCAAATGAGTATCGGTATTAAGTAAGTATCAGACACAATACTTCACCATTTTTAGAGTATCGAGACTTCATAGGTGAATTTAAATAACTTTTTCCTCCTTTGAATTATAATTTAAATTGTTTTGTTTAATTAAAAAATAATTATTGTTGATTACGTAGAATTTACATCGAAGTCAACATAAGGTTCTAAAGGCCCTAAGAAAAATAAAATAAAGAGTTAACGCAAATTCTTGAGCATACAAATTTAAGAAATATCATTAAAAATTGACTAGCAAGTATTTTCGCATCATGTGTGAATAATATTCCTAGCTACTAGCTAGCAAGTATTCCAATTCGGATGAAGAAGTTCTTGAATACTCAAAACCAAAAAGGTGTGGCTCCATCGGTTGCAAATCAATGTTATTTCTCTTCTCTATAGAAACAAAAAGAACAAAAAATGTCATATTCTAATACTTAATAATTTGAGGGTATTTACTCATCAATCAATGATAACAAATCATATACATGTGAAATAAAAACTGATTACAAATTAGTTGTAAGTACTACATGCAAATCTATTTATGTGATTTGTTCTTGTTTGTTGATAAATAAATACACCCAAATTATCAAGGAGTAGTTTAAAAATCAAAATTATCGGATAATATATTGAGCTTATTAAGCGTTTAATCGAGTAGAAAATTTTGCATTCAAACTCAACCCTATATAAAACATATAGATAAATTAAAGGAACTATGTAAGTAAGATTGAACCTTTTAATTAATTAATTGATTGCATGTAAAATTCAAATGCAGCTTAGCCATATAATCTTTAGCTTTTATCGCTTTTTCGGTAATGTTTTTCCCTCAAAGTACAAAGCCAATGGATCCTTTTTTGAAATAAGACAGAAACAATAATGAGTTATAATCATGTAATGTTTTCTTTTTACGTACCAAGTTAGGTGGCACATGTGATTGTGTCTTTCTTTTGTTAAAAGGTTAAATGTAGAAATCTTATGCTAGAAAATGATATATTCAATTTTCTATAATTTTTAAATTGCTGTTTTTAATGTAATTTTTTGTTTTTACTAATGTGCCACTTGCTAGCAAGATTATTAAGTAATAATAAAATCTAAATGTTTCGATAAATTTACTTTAATTGGTAGAGACATCACATTATATATATATATATGATTGAAATTTAAATCTTAAATATTTTATTTATTTATTTTAAAGATGAAATTTTAGTCACTGAACTATTTAAAAAAAACGGCCGCATAGACTCCAAATTTGTTCATTGGAGATGGAATTTTTTTTCTTTTAGACTTCTTTTTAAGTACTCAATAGTTTTTTCCAACAAACTTTGGATTAGAACATTATTTTAAAGACAAAATAAATATTAAAAATTGAGTAGAGTGGAAGAAAGAAAAGTGAAGGGAATCTTACACTTTTACTGAGGTAGGAGCCAAAGCTGATAGTTACAGAGTTACAGGTCCACCGCTTGACGACATAAAACAGAAATACTTTAGTGACTTATGCATCTATAATGTTTGTCTATGAAAGTGAGACACAAATGTTCACCACCACTTTCCCCATGCTGCGCCACCACAACTACAAACTTGTGTTAGTTTGTTTTTACTTTTTACCTAAAAAAATATAATTTTTGATGTCATCATTATTTATAGAAAAGAAATTCCAAAATTTAGATAAACCAAATCTATCCCATATGAAAGTTTTCCTCAATGAACTGATGTTGGTACTTTAAAAGTTTTCCTCAATAAATTGAGTCAAAGAGTTCCACAAAAAATATCTTTGATCCAAGGCTTTGTCTAGAGTGGAAGAGTAAACTAGGTTTTCCATCCTAGGCAAGTATTATTAACTATTGATTTATCTAAGTCATACAATATGATCATACACTCTTCATATCATATCTTAGGTTAACTTCAATGGAAAGAAAAAAATAAAGTATGTATCATCCTTCTATGAAATTCACTAAGATATATTTGTTGGAGATGCTCTAATGTGCCTATCACTCTTATAAACGGATAAGAGATCGAGAATAATGAGTGGAGCAAAAATAAACTCAAAACCAACTTAATGGAATAAGTTAACGGATTGGTTCGAATTTTATACAGTAATTGCACCCACATTACATCATGCACTTAAAAAATGACGAGTGTGGTAATGTACAAGTAAGTAACACGAAGAGTGTAGTAACACTTAAAAAGGACAAATTTATTATTTTACAGAGTTTATTAATTCACCTAGTATTAATTTAAAGAGTTTCTATTGTAGTAAGTAATTTTAAGGATGCAATCAGTTTGGTTAGTCAAACTATACATATTGCTCTCTATTCTTCAAACAACTTCAAATTAGATAAATTTATACCACATAATCAATATTAAATAAATTCAAACATATTCAAAAGGATGATAGTTCATTATCAAATACAAATAAATTGATACAAACTATACATGTTCAAAATGATGATATTTCACCATGAAATACAAATAAAACCATCACGAGCATAACATGTCCATATATAATTAATTGGATTGGCAAAACTAAATATCAAACCAAAGGCAGTCAAAACGCAATAACATATGTAATCACATATTCTTCTCCAATGTGTCTCGGAACATATTAATTAATTGATTATGATTTTTGTTATCATTATGCTGTATTTCGTCAATTAATTGAGGACTCACATTTTTACAAAGTCAACTTGATAACTTTTTATTATTTGTCAAGTCACCTTTTCTTGCTGTAATTCATTGTAGTCAGCAGGGCTGGCCTAAATTAAACTAAAGTTCTGGGGAAGAAAGTCACTATAAAATTTATTTAATTATGATAAATTATATAATACGATAATATAATTTTGTTACAAAGCTTTTTTCTAATTGAGTTTGCACACGAGAAATTCTATATATTTTTTTATCATGATTTAATCCTTTTGATGAGGACTAACCTTAAATGAATGCTATTGAGCTTCAAGAGTTAGGAGTAAAATGCCCTTTGACTATAAAAACAAGGTTAGGAAGCTAAAGGCGCTCTTGGAGCAACAAATTATTAGATTTCTTAGCTTTTTAAGAAATATGATATGATAAGATTGATCCACATCATACTAATTTTTTGTTATAAAATTATCTTAAGACTTACTTTTAATTTTGGAATGTTATAATCATACTTTTAATTAGAAATTAAGTTTAGTTTATGTGCGTGCCTAAACACTTGTTAACTTAGACACCATGTCATTAGTTGTGTGCATCTTAATTTTTTGTCTAGACTATAAATACATTTCACTTGTATGACTTTTATTAACTTTGAAGAAAGACTACTTTTTATGTGAGTCCATAGAAATGCTCTCTAGGGTTCTTATTTAAACCAAATTTGAATCTTATCAAGAGCTTCTTACTCTTGTGGTGATTCTATCTTGATCTTATCATATTCCCTTGTGAAATGCGGCGATTTCTTTCATTTCTTTCCTACTCCACCCTTTCTTATTTATGTTTATCTTTTTTTTTTTTTTTGCTACATTGTGTGAATATTATCACTTGATTAGATCCTATAAATATGGAAGCACTTAGATCCATGTCACCTTTAGGCTTTGTTTGGATTATAAAGGAAAGTTGAAGGAAAGAAAGTGAGAGGAAAAAAAATTGAAGGAATGAAAGTGAGAAGATTTTTTAGTTGTTTGGTTTGAGTGAAAATAAAAGTAAAGTGAAAGGAAATAAAGATATATATTTTATTAAACGCCATAAGTACCCTTATATAAATAACTTAAAAAAATATAAAAAAGTAATGTTTTTCATTTCTTATGTACATATATATAATAATAATAATAAAATAAGTGATTGATAAGATTATCAAAAAAATAAAAATTTGATCGGAATCATTAAAAAAAATTATAAGCCATCAATGTTAATAAATAAAAACGTAATTGGATTTCTTTTTATTATAGTAAAAAAATGTGATTGGATAGACATATGAAAAACTGCATGTTACATTTACCAAAGCAAGGGCAATATTGTCCATTTATTGGATTACACCACCAATTTCAACTTTTTTCTCAATGTTGGACGAAAGATTTTTGTGCATGGGGTCCACAAAGATTTTTCTTTCTTTTCTCTCTGACAGGGTTCCAAACAATGGAAAATACGTGCTTCCACTCACTTTCTTTCCTTCCTCCAATCTTTCCGTTGAACCAAACACAATGTTAGTCTTATCAAAATTGAGATTTTTTTTTTCTTCATAAAATTCTATGTAATTTTCTTTTTAAATGTGTCATGGTAGAAATTGAGTTAAACTCTTGACAAAAAAAAAAAAAATACTGAGTTAAACCAATAAATATGTTGCACATGTTTCAATTTATGGCTAATGCTACGGTGGACCACCTTCACAAGTGGTCCACCATGGACAAGTGATCTACCGAATACGAATTTTACAAAATTTATTGGTAGATTGAAAGTTTATATCATATAGAGCATCCATAAAAAAATTGAAAATCATTTGATATTTTATTGGGATTTATCAAGATTTACAGTATTTAATAAACCGTTAATCTTGATGGGTCTCAATAACATATCAAATGATTTTCAATTTTTCTAAAATTTTCTATAAATAATCTATATGATATAAACTTTAAATCCAACGGTGGATTTTGTAAAATTCATATTCGTTATATGATTTTTTATGAATGATCCACCATGGACCACTTGAATTTCCTTCAATTTATTCCGTAGATACAAAATTTGGATAAACGAAATCTACCCTTATGAAAGTTTTCCCCAATAAACTGAGTCAAAGAGTTCCACCAAAAAACATTTTTTATCCAAATATCCAATGAGCAAAGTATGCAAGCTTATCCACATAACAAATTATCTTTCTATGGATGTGAGGTTAATGATGCACCTGCTCCACATAAGACATGCAATTCCTCCATCTATTCGGGAGCGCCTCCAAAACAACAATGAAAGAATTGGTAAAAGTAAGATTGTCCATCCTCATAGAATCACTCTCAATTCAAAGGTTTCTTTTTTTTTTTTTTTTTTTACGAATTAAAAATATTTTAATGTTGATTTATGAAATTAACATAATTATTATATGTTTTGGATCAGTTAAAAGTCCAATAAATAACAAGGTTCATCTCAATGGAATAAAGATAAACTGCGTGGTCAACGACCACAAGTCGATACAACGGGCACGAGGAGAGACGAAGAGTCTTCAAAATTCCAAACGTGCTTTTAAGTATAAATGACAGTCATTCCCAAAGGACAATACATATGTCAAACACATGGCCAATCACCCAGATCGGGGAACCCCCCATTGTGTCATAAACCTTAATATCCTCTTATATATAAATATTCATACATCAATCCCTAGGTATAAAATTCATGCATCTCCAACACTTAATACTCCTTATTTCTCATTCAAATACTGACTTGAGCGTCAGAGTGCTAACATTTTGCAGGTACCCTTTCCATCAAAGGAACCAGAAAACAACCGATCATCACCAATCACCTTCACCAAACAGCTTACCAATATGATTTAAGACAATCATTTCTAAACCGCCAGTTCATTATAAATCATGTTAACGCTCTTATCTTTGTTGACATATCCACATCGTCGTATTTAGATTGTGTTATAAATAAATATATGATATTTTAAGTGTTATATTTTTATAATTGATTGTGCGGGTATATAGGATGGGGTGGATACTAGGATATATTCACCTATATCCGCTCATTTTTGTGGGTAATTACTCATACTCACGCTTTTATTCAAAATGAGAGTTTTTACTTATTTATTATGCGTATTTTTTAAGGATATCCAATTGGTATGAGTCCAATTGTCATTCCCAATTACAGTGGTCTTTTGAACAAGCAAAGGAGAGTTAATTAGACAAAAAAATTTCCTCCAACCCTTACGGTTATACCTCCACCTCTACAAATCTATTTTGTTTTCCAATTTTACCCTTTATGTTTTCATAATTTGAGTTTACAAGAAATTTGACTTATAGTGATAGACAAAATTGTCACTCAAAGTAAACAATTCATAGATAGATATCATTTTTCACCCATACTGTAACTCTTTCAAAGTAATCCAGTTCATTGTTTCTTACCGGAACACCTTCTTTAAAATTTCCGGTCTTTTATTTAAGTATAAGAAATTTAACTTATAGTGACAGACAAAATTGTCACCAAAGTTCAAAAATCCATAGATTTCACGAGAACTATTATTAGAATTCAGTATTCAGATTGAGTTGCATTTGCTCCATGGGAACCATATTACTGCTCTTTATGAGGTATGTCGTTTTCCATTCGATTTTAACTCAATACTTCTCGATTGTGGAAATTAATCGCAGCAACATATTTCAAGTGTTATTGTCCTATTGTTTATTTCGAGTCAACAACTCAACATCGTACTAATTTTTCATGCAATTTGTCAGTTATGCAATAAAAGAACCAAGTTTGGAATTTGTGCTAATGCATCTTGTGGTACAAATTAGTCTGGTATAGGTGAAAACGAGATCCATCTATAAATTTTTGACTTTTAATTAGTGACAGTTTTCTCTGTCATTTTCAATCAAATTTTTTGTATTAAATAAAAAAATCGAAAATTTTAAAAAAGGTGTTCAGGTAAGAAATAATGAATTAGATTTTGAAAAAGAGTTCAGGTATAGGTGAAAACGAGATCTATCTAAAAATTGTTGAGTTTTAGTGACATCTTTATTTGACATTATAAGTCAAATTTCTTGTAAACTCAAATAATAAAGGGTAAATTTGGAAAAAATTTTGATTTGTAAGGATAGAGGTATAATTGTAGGGGTGGGAGATTTTTTTTTCTTTCTAATTAGACCTAATTAAGTTGCAAGCAAACCAATCAAAGAACTAGACAAGAAAAAGAAAAAAAACCATATAATTTAGGAATTTTTCTCTTCTCATCCCCTGTGTTTCTTTTGTAGCCCATTTTTCTAGTTTTATTCTTGTATAAAAACTTCAAAACGTTTTTTTCGAAGTTTTACTAGTTCAAATTTCAATAAAAGTTCGGAAAACGCATTCCGAATTTTTTTTTCAAAGACAAATTTTTTTTGAAAATGCATTCCAAAATATTTATTCAAGGAGAAAAAGAAAGATTAGAGGGTATAAAAGAAACATGGGTTGGAAATAGAAATTTTCATAATTTAGACACTGAAGGGGCTTATTGGGCTCATCATGGGTGCTAACCGGTTGAAAGAAAAAAAAAACAACAAAGGACACAAATGCTGTCTTTGTGGCATAGCTAGCCGAATGAAATAACATGCTATTTCAAAAACAATTTGAGAACTTTTTTTTTTTTTTTTGGATTAACTAATTAAGAAGAAGTATATAGGAAAGACAAGAAGAAGAAATAAAGATTTTATCAAATTAGCAGTCATTAAAATATGAACATAACTACACAAGTCCTAAAATATTTTGACATATATAAATATTTTTTATATTCATGAATTGCTTGATTTACTTCAACCCACCCATAGCATATAAACTCGAATGGGGATTGAATGTTGTCAAGTAGTCAACACATGTGATTGCAAGTAGTTGGAGCAGCGGTTACATCTATTTAATTTTGATCAAACATTAAGAATTGTTAACTGCAGTACAAAATTGATTGCGATGAATCCTTTTCCACTTAAACTCCAAAGAAAAAGACGATTTTATATATGAGAAATGGAGTTGAGTTGGTTTGAAATTAGGGACGGACAGTGGCGGGTTTAGGTGGGTTCGAGTTTTAAGTTATCATCCAAATTAAATTGTAGAGTCAAAAAATAAGGTTTAATCCGTCCGTAACCGGGTTATTGAGTTGTTTGATTCAGTTAGAAATAATAAAAATATACTTAGTAACAAACTCAATCTTTGCAATATAGATTCCGAGAATATGCAACCAGAGATGAGACAATCATGAAACAAACACAAATGAAAAATGTTACAAATTCTAAATCAACATAAAAAATAAGAAAAAAAATTAACATCTCAAATAAAATTAAAAATATAACATTTGATTCCAGCGAAGTTAGACAAAAAAGATGAAGAAAGATCAAGTTTTATGTTTCAAAATGTTCCATGATTGTCTCAATCTTCATGGATTTGAGGTGAAATGAGAAAGTGTGGAAAAAAATGCGGGAGAAAAGCTTAGAGTGTGTATATGATAAAAGAAAAGTGTTAAACTCATCGGTCTGATTCTCTCCATCCGAAACCGCCCATATTAACTCTATTTAAATCAAATTTCAAATCTACTAACCCACGACCCAATCTAAACCGTCCATTTTCCTATATTTTTTTTTCAATTTTCTCATATTGAATCGGACAACAATTTTTATGTCCACGGTGAATCCATGGATATATATATCAACCTTGTCAATGTGGGACCAATTCAGTGTTTTATTATTCTTAGGAGTATTTAACACACATGCCAAGGGGAATGTTTATGGGCCCTCCTCCTGAGTGAGTGACGAAAAAAGAAAATAATGCAGTATGTCATATTCCATCGGAGAAATATTTCCATGGCACATATAATGCTTAGATAAAATTTTAAAATAAAAGAACTGATTGATTAAATTGATGTGCCTAGTCCCCGTGAGCTTAGCTCGATTTGTAAGGACATAATTATTGGTTTTATAAGCCAAGCTCTCAAATATGTGTTGGTTTCTGAAACACTTCTGAAGCTCAGCTGACTCTGAAGCATATTCATATGCTTCAACTTCTGAAGACACTAGGCTCTGAGTCAGCTTCTGAAGCTTCCCAGCTTCTGAAGCTTCCCAGCTTCTGAAGCTTCCCAGCTTCTGAAGCTGCCTAGCTTCTGAAGCCTCTTCTGAAGCCTCTTCTGAAGCTCTGTTCAGTTCTGTTTCGCGTTTGTTTGTTAGGTAGTTTGTTTGTACAGTTTATTTTCAGTTAGTTAGTTAGAGAGGTCACCTCTCCCACCTCATGTACATTTTTCACCTATATATAGGTGTCGTTGTTGTTAATAAGATTTACACATTTTTCCTTTATTCATTCTCTTCGTGTTATTCATAGTATTCTCACTTTCTTTCTTAGTGTTTCAATTGTTCTTTGTTGTTCATCTTTGTGAGAGTTTATCTCCAACAAAGTGGTATCTAGAGCTCGTACGATCCGAGGGATCTTGATTCGTTCTTGACAAGAAGAATCTGGTTGAAAGTGAATCAACCATGGCTGGGAACAATTTCCATACGAATTTGCCAGTTTTCGATGGAAAGAACTGGGATAGATGGGTGAAGCAGATGAAGGTGATCTTCAATGTTCAAGAAGTGTATGAACAAGTGAATGCAGAAATCACCCCTCTACCAGAAAATGCAAATGAAGAGCAAAGAACAACGTTCAGAGAAGCAAAGAAGAAAGACAACAAGGCCCTGTTTCTCATTCACCAATGTGTTGATTCAAAGGTGTTTGAGAAGATTGCAGATGCTGAAACCTCCAAAGATGCATGGGATATCTTGCAGAAGAGCTATGGTGGTGATGCAAAGGTGAAGAAGGTAAAGCTTCAGGCCTTGAAGAGGCAATATGAATTAATGCAGATGAAGGGTGATGAAAAGATCTCAGATTATTTCACAAGATTAGTGACACTCACTAATCAGATGAAGAATTATGGAAGTAATCTTGAAGAACAAGAAACTGTAGAAAAAGTGCTTAGGACTTTAACTTCAAAGTTTGATCACATAGTGGTGACAATTGAAGAGACTAAAGATCTAAGTGAGGTGAAGCTTGAAGATTTGCAGAGTACATTGGAGGCTCATGAGATGAAGCATGGTGATAAGGACCAGGTCAAGGAAGATGAGCAAGCCTTGTATGCAAAATTCAAAAAGTTTCAAAGTGATAAGAAGAAATGGCAGAACAAGAAACATTCCAAGAAAGGAGAAGATCATGTTGAAGATGATGTTGAGACATTGTCTGAATCCTCTGATGGAGGAGGAGGGAAACAAAAAGATAAGTCAAAGAAGAAGGACAAGAGCAAGATTCAATGCTACAATTGTGACAAATATGGGCATTATGCCAGCGAATGTAAAAATTCAAAGAAAAAGAAAGGTCATGAAAAAGAAGAAGAAGCAAACGTAGCACATGATAGTTCGAGTTCAGAGGAAGAAACAAGCTTCATGGTGATAGATGCTGATGAAACAGCAGATTCTATGGAGTGGTACTTTGACTCAGGATGTTCTAACCATATGACAGGTAATAAAAGCATTTTATCTAACTTTAATGAATGTCTCAACAAAAGGATCAAACTTGCCAACAATGAATTCACCAAAGCTGAAGGTATTGGGAATGTTATGATTGAGATGGAAAATAGCAAGAAAGCTGTGATTGGAAATGTTCTTTTTGTGCCTGGAATGCAATGTAATTTGTTGAGTGTAGGGAAATTGATTTCAAGGGGTTTCAAAATAGTGATTGAAGATGAGACACTACAACTCTTTGATTCTAAGAAGAGACTGGTCCTGAAGACAGCTCAGAGCAAGAACAGAACCTACAAGACTCAATTCAAAGTCATTGGGGCAGAATGCCCACCTGCAACTGTTGATAACAGTCAAGTAAGTTCTGAAGGGAGTGGAAGTATCTTGGTGAAGAGAAATGATGGACAAGAAGCTAGTATCACTGATGTGTTAAAGAGTAATGTGATAAGTAGAAGTCAATTACTAGAGAAGAACTACTCAGTGAAAATGCATGATAAGGAGCTAAAGCTAGTTGATGCAATGGATAGAGAGATCCTGAAAGCTCCAATATCCAGCAACAAAACCTTCAGGATGTTGAATATGTTGGAACATCAGTGCGTTGTTCCAACTGTGAATGAAAGTCAAAACTGGATTTGGCATCACAGGTATGGCCATTTCCATTTCAGAAGTTTGAACCTGTTAAGTTTGAAGAAGATGGTGAATGATCTTCCTCAGATTAAAGTTCAAAGGCAACTGCACAAGAGTTGTTGCATTGCCAAGTCAACAAAGATGTTAATGAATGAGACACCACATAGAGCATGGACTGGTGTGAGACCATGGATTGGTGTGAGGCCTAGTATAGGTCACTTTAAGATGTTTGGGTTACTATGTTTGAGATATGTGCCAGCACACTATAGAAGAAAGTTAAGTTACAGAAGCCAATCAATGAATTTCCTTGGTTATCACTCAGTTGGGGCTTATAAATTGTATTCTCCAACAAGAAACAAGATGGTTACAAGTGGAGATGAGCAGTTTGATAAAGCTAAGAGGTGGAACTGGAGTGGTAATGTTGTACATAGAAATGTTGCAGCATCTGGTGTGACAACTGTGCTTGAAGAAGCCAATAGGACTGTATTCATTGAAGAACATGCATTAGGAGGTGTGTTGAAGCATAATTCATGTTCTCAAAAGATGTTGGTTTCAGAAGCTCTGAAATGGTCAAGAAGCTCAGAAGCTCCAGGTTCTCAAGAAGCTCAGAAGCTCCAGGTTCTCAAGAAGCTCAGAAGAGAAATGGGGTTGTGAGTTTTGACAGCTTGTCTTAAGGAGGAGTATTGGTTTTATAAGCCAAGCTCTCAAATATGTGTTGGTTTCTGAAACACTTCTGAAGCTCAGCTGACTCTGAAGCATATTCATATGCTTCAACTTCTGAAGACACTAGGCTCTGAGTCAGCTTCTGAAGCTTCCCAGCTTCTGAAGCTTCCCAGCTTCTGAAGCTGCCTAGCTTCTGAAGCCTCTTCTGAAGCCTCTTCTGAAGCTCTGTTCAGTTCTGTTTCGCGTTTGTTTGTTAGGTAGTTTGTTTGTACAGTTTATTTTCAGTTAGTTAGTTAGAGAGGTCACCTCTCCCACCTCATGTACATTTTTCACCTATATATAGGTGTCGTTGTTGTTAATAAGATTTACACATTTTTCCTTTATTCATTCTCTTCGTGTTATTCATAGTATTCTCACTTTCTTTCTTAGTGTTTCAATTGTTCTTTGTTGTTCATCTTTGTGAGAGTTTATCTCCAACAATAATATTATAGGTACAGAAGTCGGATTCGAATTCTAATACTCCACTTATTTATCTTTAAGATGAATTTTCTAGCCACTAAACTACTTAACTGAAAAAAAAAATAAATGTGCCTAAATTATTTATGATTTAATTTTTATCTTTTATGTGTGTGCGTCTATATATAATAGATTTGGGGTTCTACCCATAGTAGAATTCTTCATTCAATTGGAATATACAAATGAAATGAGGATTCATATTTGCTCTGGAATAGCAAACTGCGGTAATGTATTTGGACCGTTTGATTTTTATTTAACAGCTGAAATTGAATTAACTAAAAAATATGATTTTCAATTTTGACCGTTCAATCTAAAATTAACAGTTGAGATTAAAATATGTGTGCTACTATGTGTAATAGTGACAACAACAAATGCTCATATCACAAATGAAAGAAGTGAAACTTCGATGTATAATGTGTACCGATAGTTGGTTTGATCTTATTTGATATCACTAAGTTTGGTCCTTAATCCTAATTACTACTTCTTTGACCTTAATAATATGATTAAGTTTTTCTAAAGTGAATAATTTTATTGTTTAGAAATGGTGAAATTGTTAGATTATTTTCTTATGATTACTCAAATTTGAATCCGTTGTTTGTGTGTGGATAAGTTTTTATGAGTAGAGAGTAAAAAATATCAAAAATCGTATTTACTAATTATATTTAGAGAGTAAAGTGACAATATCAACGTTTATGCAAATTAGAAATGGAAAATAAAAGAAATTCTAATATATAAATTAAATATGAAGAAATGCTATGTGTTAAAGTGGATATTCATCCAAGCTTGACATTAGGTAGTTGGAGGAAAAAGAGTTAGAGAATATCATTCATTCAAATTGATAGAGGAGATCGATTCAATACTAATTTAAAATTGTTAAAAAAAAAATTTGCAAAATAATTTAATAGCTTAAAATGATTAATTTCATAAGCTTACAAATATGATTGTATTGAAGTGTTTGAAATATATGTCTCTGGATGTGTAGCATTGATGACACGAAATTTATCATTAATTAGATTTGAATTAGATCGAAATTAATCATACCGCACAATGATGGAAAAACAAAATAATTCATACAAGAAAGGAAGTTAGAACAAACAAATATATGAAAATCACACTATTAACTAAAAAAAATTATTTGAATGGGTGATCCTAGGTCATATATTTTTTTTTTCTTCTGAAAACTAGATATCTAGCTTAAGCACCGACTAATATAAGAAGATCAATCCCACCGTCCACTTGCGGGGACTCCGTTTAAAGTCAGAGTTTTTTTTACAATCTAATTTTAAACATACGATTCTAATATGTCACCGACTTCATACAATCATAAATGACGACCGCACCCAACCCAATCCAAATCATGATCATACCGTTCAAAATTGTGGTTTGTGGAAGCCAGTAGGTGAGCTCTTGATTGAAGCATTAGCTTATGATAATTTAGTACGTAATTAAATTAATTAATCTAACTATAGTACTTTGTTTAATGCAATGTCACGTGAAAATATCAGAAGTATCACCTGGCTGGTTTTATTCTTCTCTAGACTGAGTAGTAACTATTTTCATGTCAAGGTGATACTTGCTTTAATGAAGACAGAGATGTATCTATCATTATCTGACACACCAAAAACCTGAATGAATGAATGTCTTTAAACAGGACAGCACGCAAAGAAAGAAAATGGCAGAGAAGAAAGTAAAACAAATTAAACCATCGCATTCATTCACCCATTCATATTCACACCTAAATCATTCAATCTCAAATTCGTTCCATTCATTACATATCATCACATTCCAATTCATTACTCCCCGTCCTGATAACTCAGTCGATTGTTTCATACATGT
The DNA here is from genome assembly GCA_954870985.1 of Trifolium fragiferum. Lineage (NCBI taxonomy): Eukaryota > Viridiplantae > Streptophyta > Magnoliopsida > Fabales > Fabaceae > Trifolium > Trifolium fragiferum. The sequence continues at coordinate 44,744,971 of OX940796.1, read as the reverse complement.
TAATGCATAATTTTAATGATTAATATTTTTTATTATATAATAAAATTACAAAAAATTTATATGTTTTAAAAACTCTCATCTAGACGAATTCAATAATATTTTATATAATAAATATATTTTTTACACCGACAAAAAATAATAATAAATATATTCTATGTATAAAGCAAAGAAGTGTAATACTTAATATAAAAAAAATAAAAATTCAAATAAATTCAAATATGAGTCAATAACCTGGATCATTCTCTATTGGCAAGATGTCCTTGCTTATAGGAAGCACATAAAATTTAAGGGTCATGCTAACATGTGCCTTAAGGGTACAACCTTAAGGGCACATGTTAAAGAATCTTAAAATAGAATTATTCCATTAAAAAATACAATGATTTGACTTTTATAAAATTAAATGCACAAGTTTTGAGGAGAATATTTCTTTATTTAGTTGTTTATCATGTGCCCTTAAGGGCACATGTTAGCTTTTGCCAAAATTTAAACAAGTAGCAATACTTAATTTGTTAACCCTAAAAAATTTAGGGATTAATTAGAACTTTAACAAAAGATAATGTGAATTATGTTCCCAAGTACCGAAATAAAATATCAAAATAAAATTAAGAAGACATCAATATATAACTACTATATATATACTACATAAAAAGAAATTCAACTAAGTCATGCTCACCAACAACAGAAAAATATGAAATTCGTCTCTAATTTTGTTACTAAAGATCAATTCCATTTTTTTCCGACACTAATTTTTATCGATAATTCAACTTTTATGGAAATCAAGCGAGAAGTAAAACTATGAAACATATTCATAACTTTTCCTTAGTTAATTACTACCACGATCCTCCTCCGCCACCCAACATTCCGGTCCAAATTCCGGTTGAATAACTTTGTTGATGATCCTCCTTAATATTATTTTGATCCAAATCCAATGTTGGGTTATTAGTACTAGAAACTTGTTTTAAATCCTCAAAAGGAAACAAAACTTTTCCTTCACTTATCTCTTGAACACCATGATCAACTTCAACACTTGCAAATCCACTTCCTCCATTAATTCCATCTAAACAAAAACTCATTGGCACTTGCTTAAAATCTTGTAGAGGAAATCCACCTTGAAGTTGAACAGGCATAAAAGAATGTTGTAAACCTAAACCCCTTGAAGTAGTTATCCCATTAAGAAGCTCCAATGCTGAAAAATGATGATTATTTTGTTGAACCAATTCTTGAGAGATGTTATCACCACTAGATCTTAGTGTAATTGAAGGAAAAGATAAATTTAGATCTTGTCCTTGATCTTCATGATGGATCTTATTTTGTGGTGCAACACCAACAAGATCATGATGAGCATCATGTAGGTTTTTTGTTGAAATTGAAGAATTTGAAGATGAAGATCTTTTGTTTTTTCTTGAACCACCACCAACAGGAATGTTTCTTATAGATCCACCTTGAGTCCAATATCTTCTACATGTTTTGCAGAAATATCTTGGTTGTGTTAAGCTATAATTGTTATAGTAACAAAATTTTGTGTTTATTGAATTACATCTTGGACAATTTATAGCTTGTTCTTTTTGTGGCTTTGGTTTCTTTTCTAACACATGATGATTTGTTGGTACTATTGGCTTCACCATAATCTCCTTCAATATTCAAAATAATTAAATATAAATATATCATGAATAAATAAATAAAAATAATTAATTATAAAGTTTGTAAATATTTGTGTCTTTGGATCAAACAAATATATATACTATCATATGTGAAATTATGCATTTTGTGAAGGAAAAAAAAGACACTAAGTATAAAAAGATTAATTAATTGAAACTTGTTGAAGGTCTTTATTGAAAAAGAAAATGAAAAAGCAAGAAAGGTAAAGAAGACATATTAAAGAAAATTTATGTGCAAAATCTTTACTCTTTCATGTATAAAGAAAGTGCATGGATTAATTAATTACCTGAGGCCACTGAGCTGTATTCATGGATTGATGAAGAAGAAGATGATGATAATAATAAAAGGAGTAAGTTCAGAGAGAGAGAGAGAGAGAGAGTGAAGGCTTTGTATTTTTTAGTTGAAAGGTGTGTTGGAGAAAGTTAAAAAAAGGGAATGAATGTGTTTTATTAGAGAGGATTGTGAGTGGGGAGGTCTTACTATGTGAACGGTAGGATTGCTTTACTTTTTCCAACTTTATCATATTTACTTAACACAGAAGCCAAACATGGTGGCTAGCTTTTATATTAGTTTTTAAGAAAATGCTAAACAATGCACCCAATATAGAAACTTTTTTTTGGAACTTGTGCATTTAATGTGTTAAATATGCAAAAAGTTATATCTCTAACATTAATTTTATCTCATTTTTTCCTTTTTGGATATGCTTAACTAATGCACCAGATGCACTGTTTAGCATGATCCTAGTTTTTATTATTAATAATGCTTCATCTTCTCACCAATAACTCATAAATATGTTTCATTTGTGCATATCAAGAACTTCAAAAATGTGTCAAAAAAAACTTCAAAAATGAATATGAAAAATATTTCAAAAATGTAAATAAAATGCAAAGAAAGGGTTAGATAAATAAAGGAAAAGGAAATAGTAATGCACCATGCAATCATTATTATTAAGTTATTTAATTGAATAATTAATATATTTAATTTTTATCTAATAATTATTTTTGTTATCTATATATTTTTGTACTCTAATTTTGAATTCTCTTTAAAAATAGGGTTCTATCTCATTCTAATTAGTACTGTAATTAACACCCAATTTCTTATGCTTGTGTGCATTGTTCTATGTGTAAAGTTTTGTAAATTTGTGGATATCGCATTTGTTAATTTGTGAGAATAAATTAATTATAAATGAAAATAAGTATGAATGTAAATTCAATCAGAAGTTTGATTATATTGTAAAAATGATGAAATTAAAAAGTAAAAGAATAAATAAAGCAATTCAATTAAAGTAAAATTATTTTAAATATTGTCAACTATTTTCACATATCAACATAAGTTTTTTTTTGTTATTTTATCGTCACACAATTTTTAGGAACTTTTTAAAAGGTTTCTTTTTGTAACTCATTTGACTAGTCCATGTTTGAGTTGTGTGGAACGAAAAGAAACCATCATTTGTTCGAAAATGTAGTTAATCCCATGCATCATCTGTTGGACAAAATCAAGATGTTCTCTTTTAGGTGGCTAAAGACGGCAAATGTTACTCTTATTTCAAATTATCATAGTTGGTGGTCGAACTCATTGCTTTGCTTGGACATCGACTAATGTTTTGTATACTTTTATGATGTTTCTTATGTATTGATATCTTTGTAAAACTATCGTAGATCTCCTTGGCACACCTTGTGCTGAGGCGACTACTTGTTTTTATTCCATATATTTCATTTTGATTTGTTCAAAAAAAATTTGCTCCAAACCAAACACATAGGTTTAATTATAACGTTCTTAATTAAGGTATTGGCTACTAACAAGAAAGATATATCATCTTGGTATAGGTAGTGTCAATTAATTCTTATAAGTCTTCATTTAATCATATAATACCCGCATGCATAAGCTCAAAATCTCTTTTATTTCGATATGAATTTTGGTTCATTTATTTGTCTATTTTTCTTAGAAATTGAACATTCAAAGAGCTTTTGAGCATATTTTGTGCACCGACGATCACCATTGATCCAACTCAGCTACCACAACAAAAATATATTGATTAGGTGTAACTTTGTTGGGATCGAAAGCCTCAATCATAATTTTAGTAGAGTTCCTAAACTCCATAAACCAACTTCTTAATTTTAGCGAAGTTTAGTAGAGTTCCTAAACTCCATAAACCAAATTCTCTCTTCATAATTTTAGTAGAGTTCCTAAGCCTCAATCAAGCCATTCAAATTCTCTAGTGTTAATAATATTTCAAAACCATTGTTTTCTTTGAGTCTTATGTTCAAGTGAGTATGTTCATCAACCCCTACCTTTGTTCTTTAATGTTAAAATTACTCATTAGGTTATAATTTTGACATTATTTTATTATTGTAAAGTTCTACTAATTGTTTCTTTGAAGTTTGAAGTCTAGCCTTGTAACAAAAAAAATCTATATTTTGGTAAAATTCTAATTTAGGATTTAGATTATGGACCGTCACTAACCGTATACAATCATGCAATTACGACTTTCTAACCATTCGATCACGATTACATGGTTAGTGATTACACATAATTTAGGTTGATTTTGATTGAAATAATGATTTCATGCATTTTTAGAATGTTTTGACTATGGATGAAACTGACAACAAATTGGACGAGTATTGGTAGTAGTGACTAGTATTGATTAGTGAATGTTCTTTGTATGAGCCAAAATCACCAAAAAGTGAGCATGGAAGAAGTTGCAAAACAACCCAATGTAGCATCACATGCGTAGCAGTTCATCATGAGTCATGAATCACATGGCACAAGGCAAGGCAAAGGAGGAGAAAGTGTCCACTGTCCATGGTGTGTCATGACATACTCTAAAGATATGCTTATAAAGCAAATATATTCTCTCCATTTAACTTCTCTTATTTTTTGTTAATGGTTGCATTTCAACTATTCAATTCAATATTATTATTATTTTTTTTATAATTTTATATCTCTTTTTCTTTTTCTTATGTTTGATGGTGGATATATATGTAATCCATTTCCATCTATAACTTACCCCGTGTTTTTTTTTTTATAAGCTTAACTTACTGCGTGTTTGATTCTATGTATGTGCGTTGATGTTGGATAAATTGATTTTAATACCACTTTCGGTTAAAATGAGTGTTTGTTCAATTTTTTGCATGTAAATTAGAAAAACGATAAATTTATCTAAACGATGATTTATAAATTACTATTTGTGTGTTTTCCACCTTTAACTTAGAATATAATATTTTGAGAGTAGTGTATTAGTAATAGAGAGAGCACAATAAAATAAAATAATAATAAATTTTACATTAAAAAGTGAGAATAATATTTATTTTAAAATAAACTTTAATTGTTTTTTTTTTTTAACAAGCCAGAATGGAACATATATATATATAATCAGGTGAATTAGTAGACTCCTTAGCACAAGGCGTGCTAAGAAGTGCTACAATAGTTTACAAAAGAATCTGAGTAAGCAACATACAAAAAAGATAATTAGTCGATACCCAAACATAGCAAGAGACTCGACCACCAACTAAGGTAACATCCGTCGTCCGCATCCACCGATAAGAAAGAAGCTTGACTTTGTCCATGAGTTGATTTACAGAGTTTGCGGAGTTTCTAAAAACCCGAAAATTTCTTTCATTCTACACTACCCAAACACAAGTAAGCCAAACAACAAGAAGGACCGCCGAGCACGGAGACCACCTGCTGAAAAAGTGAACTGAATGAAGTGATCTGTGAGACTGTGTGCATCCACCGCCGAGAAGCCAATCCAAGATCGGATTAGAGCCCAAAGAAAACCAAATGTGCTGCAAGAGAGAAAGAGGTGAATAAACTTTTATTGTTAAAGGAGGGAGCAAAACAAATTTATATTAAAAGTGAGTTTATTTAATTATAAAATTATGGAAAATGCTAAACAAAACAATGTACCTGGTGCAATGGTTAAACATATTAATATAAAAAAAAAATCTTAGAATTTATGCATTTAATATGTTAAAGATGCAAAAAGTTATCTTTATAGCATTAATTTTGTCTCTTTATTTCCTATTTGGGTATGCTTAACTAATGCACCGGGTGCACTGTTTAGCATGACCCTAAAATTATTTATGTTTAAATATAGACATTCATATAAAAGTAGATTAAACAATAAATTAAAGACTAAAATTTTTTCTGCAATTCAAAATATACAAATTTACTTAATTATAGAAGTAAAATCAATTCTGCTTGAAAATTTCTTAATATGTCAAAAATAAGATGAAAACATTTTAAAAATATTTAGAAATGACATTTTTTATCTGACATACAATTGAATAGCCAACCCTTGTCGATTTCTTTTCCATTGTTGTTCTCTCCAGTTGCAATTAGTGATGTAGTGGTAAGTTAGATACTCCTTGGATGTGGAATTGGAGGTGAGACTTAAGAATGTGTCAATTTTATGGGCCAAGAAATTTGGACCCAGTTCTTATAGGAAGAGTTTCAAATTCAAATGAAACTTTCTTCCCACCCCCTACAATTTTACTATCACCTCTACAAACCACTTAATCTTCCAAATTTACCTTTTTTGCATTTAACTTCCTGCACTTTATTTTTCACCCTTCTTTTCAATATTTTTTTTGAACAAATGAGTTCATCCCACATCATATGTTCCGGTATGTATAAAATGTTCAAGTTTATAAAGAATTTACCAAAAAATTTTAAATGTGTATATCAGTAAAAAAATAAAAGTTCTCGTAATTTACAAAATATGTTTTTGAGTTATCATAATTTTTGTTTGAAAAAAAGAAATTTTTTGAAAATGTTCAGTGAAAATATTTTTCAAAAAAAATGTTAGAATTTTTTTTGGATAAAAAATATTTTGAAATTTTTATGAGTTAAAGAATTTTGAAGCCTCTTATTTAAAGCCCACAAAAAAAATTAATGACACAATGTGAGTCATAATTAGTTAGTAGAGGCTAAAACAAGAGTATTACTTTTTGCCCCTCTCTAAAAATTCTCACACACCCCCTGAAATTATCAAACTTACCCTATCACCATCTAGGGTGCGAGCATTGTTTGCCTTTTAGAAAGCGATGGTTTTGAAGATGTGACGTTTGTCCAACAGTCAAGAAGCATCCACCACCATTTGAAATTTGAGAGAGGAGAACCCTACGTTTGAGTTGTAATTGCCACATGCGCAAATATTTGCAACTACTAGAGGACATACAAGGGTCAGTTCAATTCGGAAGGCAGATGATCGGTTACTCCCACACGATATGGAGTGGGCATGTTATGAGGAACATCGATAAAGTTGGCTTCTTCATACGATCAGCTTGTACTCCAGCTGGACCAGATGTGGACCGATCAAGGTCTGATACCTCTAGAGAGAGTCCTACGACAGCTTGGTTATATCTAGACCATTCAAAGGCCTCCACATCAATTTGCTCCTGTTGGCACAAGTCCACAATAAATAGACTACCAGTTTGTTCATTTCATGGATCAAGTCTTGACTCCTCATATGCAAGGAATTCATGCTCTGTATTTGCGGCTCATGGCGCCTAATTATATGACATAATATATGAAAAATTCACATCTTTATCTCGAACTATTGCCAACAGGGGATCCTCCCAAGCCAACTGAGTTTGATGCTATTATATATCCATGAGGAGGCTGAGGGACAGAGGACGACAACTTTTGTGTCCAAGTTGCTCGACATCCGACAAATGATAAGGGCATTGATGACCAATTAGGATATACCACAGGACTTCCGTCCTTACCGTGCTCTGTAGCAAATAGAGAGAAATACACATTTCTTTCACCAATTTCGGAGACAGAGTGATAGAGGGGGTTCGTCTACGCAGTGATGTTGTGTGTTTGTGGTAATATTTAGATTATATATGTTTTTTGTTGGATAATTAACACATTTTGTAAGGTTAATGTTTTTTATGGTTAACTAGCGTATTACCCGTGCTGCCGCACGGGTCGCGCCTTCGGCGCGTTGAATTCGTTTATGGATGTTAGGTCGCGTGTTTGGGTTGTTAAATTTAGCAATTGAAAATGAGTTGGTTTATTATTTATAATAATGTTGAAATTTAGATGATTGTAATAAATATGAAATTTAATAATAAAACATTAGATCATTGTTAACATAAAAGTTAAAGACATTTGCATTAAACTTGAAAAAATATAGTAGACATTACAACAAATACAAAAAAGTAGATAAAACACAAGACAATAATAAAAACATAAAAATAGATAAGTGAAAAATACAACATAAGTAGATAAATGTAGCAAATATAAATATCAAATATGAGAGACAATTAACACATTGTTATAGTCCATTTCTGAGTCACATTTGAAGAGTAATCGATTCCCCACAGCAATGTTGTTGACTTCACAAATTTTTTTCCAGCCATTTCCGATTTTGACTTCCAAAGAAATAGGTTGTGGGAGGATTAAGTTGCAGTTGATAACATTATTCAATGGTCCACATAGCTTGACATTCGAATGAGTTTTTTGTAACAAAAAAGTCGAAAAATCTGGTGGGAGAACCTGAAAAAATATGAAATTGTTATATTAAATGAGATTGTATTATAAAGATAAATATTAATCAACATCGAAATGAACAAACCAATTCATTGTTGTTGAAACTGCTTTCATCGATTATGACTGAAAATGATCGATTCATTTCAGTCATTGTGCTTAAGGTGTGGAATGATGGAAAAAATTGAAATGGAATGCAACCTTCATTTGGTTTCAGCAGGAATTTGTTACATCCTAAGTAAAACAAGTCAATTTTTTTGTTTCCAACCCAATTAAAATAGTATCTCAAGGAAGACCATCCTGTAGTAAGTAGTGGTTGTGTAGCTGACATGTTGAATTCCACTTTGTGGTGGTCACCATACATATCAATTAAAATATTAATTAATTTATTAATATTTTGTGTATTTAAGCTATTTTTGGTTTAACTTCGTATTTATTTCTGCATGATTTAAATGTTTCAAACAGGTTCTAGTATCACGCGAAAAAACAGGCTGACTAACGTGAAAAAAATGTTGATTAACATGATGAAGAACCACACCTTTCACATTATAGGCAACGAATGATGAAGGTGTTTGTATCCCAAGAAGCGAACAATGTTGGTGTTCGCTTCCTAGACATCGAACTTAGAGGGTGTTCGTTTTATAGATGGTCAACTTCTCTGTTGCATAATTCTCACAAATACAAAAATTAAATCAGAAATCAAAGAAAAATGAAATGATAGACATATTAAATGTAGAATTTTTTATTAATAGTTTAGACAAAAAAAACTATATCAATTTTAACATTACATTCAACATTTTCATTTACAATTAAGTCATTTAAGTAAAAAAAAAAAAAAAAATCTTAAAAAACATAGTAAGTCTTCAAATAAAAATGATATGAGGGGCCAAATCTAGTAAGAGAAATCACAATTTTAAAAAAGTTCACAAATGATTAGCACCATGTGTTATATATTTCCACCACTCAACGTACATGACATAACAACCTTCCAAATGTATTCATCCTAAACAACTGTTCAATCCACGCGTCATCCAATGAATGGTCCAAACATTCCAAAATTAGAAAAACATCACGTGCTGTCTCTATCATTGACATTCAAGCTACTCGCTCTTGTCCGCGTGGCGGTGGTAGCCGCCGTCCTAGTCATGTCACAGCGGACCATTTCATCATCGCCGGTTATAGTGACGTCAGATTAGAAAGCACGTGGAAGACTTAGAAACTTTGGACGGTAAGTTCTTACGAATTAGTCGGTTGCCAAACAGCAACTATAACGATCTTTTATGTTGTTTGACAAATTATATGTATTTTTATACATAAGATATCAACTTCAATCACTATTAAAATTCCTAATAGAAACAATATGGTTTTAATGATCACAAATGCATGCATGTAAATAATTGATATTTCTAAAGTAGATATTTGGCAACTACTGTACTTCATGCTTTCTTACAAAATTACTTTGAACAAGTAGTCAATAGATTGCTAGTACGGGTGAGCACAAACCTGCAACCCGACTCGAAACCGACATAACCGCCAACATATTGAAGCACTTGGTCGGGTGCAGGTCGAGTCTCGGGTCAATAATTGTGAAAAATCGGTTATGAACGGTTATATACGGGCGGGTCTCTAAAAATCCATCTCTTCATAACCGAAACCGACCGAAATACAAATTAATTTTTTTCTAGTTTCGAGCACCTATTCTTTCTCTTAATATCATATCCTCTTCACTTTGTTAATTTTATCTATCTTTGATAGAGGAGAAAAATGTTGTATTTTACAAGCTTTAGCTTGTAATATGTTGATAAAGGAGATGCGAAATATAATATTTTAGATTTAAATTAATTTTTACTTCTCATTTACTATCTATTATTGTCGTTGAATTTACAAATTTAAAAGAAATTAACTTCATCTCATCATTTTTATTGTATTTTTTGTTGCAGTATATACGAAATATTGAACGAATTGTCAAAAAACAAATAATTTTTTTATCAATGAAGTTTTAAATGTAACAACAACATTTCAATCTAACCCGTTAAAACCGACCCGATGTACCCGTCACCCGTTTGACCCGAACTCGAACAAACCGAAGACGTAAACGGTCGGAATTGGGTCCAAATTAAGAGGTCGCGATTTTTAACGGTTTGACGATTTTCGGCCCGAATCCGACCGAACCCGACCGATGCTCACCCCTAATTGCTAGTATGGATTAAGATACCATAAAATAAAAGTATTGTAGTATGTTGTATTTATAAGTTCTATTTATTTTTATCTAGTAAATACAACTCAATTGCAACTGCATAATACTAATATAGAGTGGAGTAAATCAATAATTTATTTTATTTTATTTTGTCACAAGAAAAATCAGTATTTCATTTAAGAGCAAAACATTTATCAAAATATTATATTATTAAGGCAAAAGAATTAGTATAATGTGAATTTATGCCATATGTTTAGGTAAAATTATCGATATTTTGATTTGTTTAATTTACTTTGGTGGCAATTTTAATTGAGTTCTTGACTTGAATTTTATTGTAATACTCTTTCGTGATACAACTTGTGTTTTTTTTTTTTTTTTTTTGCCTTTTCTCGTTTTGTTTACTGCTTAATACTTTAATTTATTCCTTTGCCTTTTTTTAATTAAAAAATGTACATTAATTATAATTTTTAAAATATTTCATTTTAATTTTGTGAATAAAAAAATCATTTATTAATACTAACATTTTGTTTTGAAATATAAAAAATCAATAAAATTCATTAATTATAGAATTCAATTTTTGACCACTTGTTTAAATATTCAAACTTTTTACTACTTAGACAAATTCCATTGGTGACTAATTTTTTAGTATAATATTTGAAAAATATCAAAATCATGATTTTTTTTAATGACAAATATATAATATATATTAAAATAAAACCAATACGAGTACAAATGGATCAGGAAAAAAAAAAATCATGATATTAATAGGAAAGGATCAAAGGTACATTAACAATATCACTAAAGCTATGACTCTACATCAATTCCAATAATCTTTGACAATCTCTAAGAGCACCAATATCGGTGGTGGTAATAGAAAAGTTTGGATATCTTGTCAGTAATACCACCACTATTTGAGTTTAATTGAGTGGTATTTTTCAACCACGTTGCCAAATGAGGCACCGGTGCTTTTCACTATTGTTTACTCCTTCTGTTTCAAAATATAAGTCGTTTTGACCATATTACACAAATTAAGAAATGTAATCATTGTTGTATAGAAAAGAGAAATTATGAGCAAGTTTACAAAATTGTCATTCATTAATTATATGAGAAAGATAAATGAAAGAATTGAAAGAAGAGAGAAAAATAAAAAGTTAAGGGTATAATGAGAAAAATAGCTTTAAATGCTTCATTAGAATTGTAAAACGACATATATTTTGGAACAAATTTTTTCTCCAAAACGACATATATATTGAAACGGAGGGAGTATTGTTTTCCAACATTTTGCCCGCTGCCTCATAGTACTTTCACCAAATATTAATTTAATTTTTTAATTTCTAACTCACTTTTTGTGTAGTTAGTGGAATCCGTTTAAATTTTTTATGGGTAGTATTGATATTTGGAAAAAATGGTTGAGTTGGTTAAATAGTTAAAAAGTATAAAATATTATAAAAAGTTATGTATGATTCATTTAAGACACCAAATTGAGTGGCATAGATGTGGATGCTCTAACAACATCGAGGTGATTTACGAGGATCGATACGCAAATGACATATGAAAATGAATTCAAACAAAAAAATCTCTTTTCCCATTGTTTTTGGAAATATTTCATTTGAACTTAGTTTGCTTAATATACGTATGGACTAGGTTTTCCGCAGAGATGGAATGCTGACCACTAGTTATAGACAAGAACATCATGCACTTTCAAATGCAAACGACAGGTAACATATACATTGACCACTCAAATATAATACGAGATCCATGTTTTTTTTTATTCTCTTTACAATACGCATGACATATTATTAAATATATACTTTTAGATTAATTTATGATGTAAAGTTCTAATTATGACATTATTGCTTTATTAATAATTGTATTCTAATTCTAATATAAAAGTATTTATTCTTCTTATTGAGTGACATTGGTTGAACCATCATAAATGATTATACTTAACTATTTAGGCTTAAGGGTGTGTTTGGCTAGCCAAAAAAGTTAGCTTATACCTTATGTCTTATAGCTTATAAGCTAAAAGATCTGTTTGGTAACAGATTTTTCTGTATGAGCTTATAACTTATTTTACTGACTTATAGCTTATTTTCCAGATGCTATTTCAAGTAGCTTATGAGCTTAGAGCTTATAACTTATTATTTTTTCTTCCATTTTTACCCCTTATTATTTTAACTAATGTTCAATCTTACCCTTTTTTTATTTCACTTTAAAATAAACCATACCTTTTTTTTTTGGCTACATGATAAACAATAGTTTTTTTAATAAATATAAACCATACTTTTTTTTTGATAAACCATGCATGATCATTCATTATTATCTTATGGCAATTTTTACGTGAATATAAACCTTATGTATGCACTACCAAAAAAAAAATCTTATGTATGCTACTCACTATAAAAAAATAACGTTGCTCAGTTTTATAAAATAGTCTAATAATTATTGTTTTGGACCAAAATATAATAATAAACCATACTTTTTTAATCTTGTCAAAAAAAAAAACCATACTTTTTTAATAAAAAAGTCAATAAGAAAACCCATAATTTTTTGAAAATAAAATATCAACCAATAATAACAATTAGTTTAGTAATATAAAAAATATATTATATTAGTACATTTAATTTTTAAATTTCAAGTATATTAAATATTAATTTGACATAAATTTTATTTTGAATTAACAATACCCTTTTATGTCATTTTACATTTATCAGTTAGTTGAACCGCTAATTTTACCAAACACTTCAATTAACTTATCAGCCATCAGTCATCAGCCATCAGCAATCAGTCAAAAGCTATAAGCTATCAGCCATCAGCTAACTTATCAGCCAACCGCTAATTTTGCCAAACAGAGCCTAAATAATAATACTTTTTATATGTATATTTATATAGAATAATTACACATGAAAATTCCAACCCTACTAGTGTCTTTAGAATGCAATAAATATAAATATATTTGTGATTTTTAAGATTTTTCTATCTTAGACAAAATAACTTTTTTTGCATGTTACTTGGTTTCATTTGAATGACTTTTAATAACGATATTTGTCGTACTTTGATTACTAATCTTGTGTGTAAATACCTAATTCTCGTATTTGAAATTTTATCTAACTCACTTTATCCTTAAAAAAAATACAAATTAAGTCGCCTTTAAACTAAGCTCTAACTAATTGTATTGTGCATGTGAAGATGACATACAATCGTGCATGCGTGCACATCTAATTAGCGTTTTCATGTGCTTTTTGAGAATAATTAGCGTGCATTACGAGAATAATTAGCATTTTCTTGAAAATGTGAGTTATGGTATAATATTTGTGTTGAATTATGCATATATACGAGATAATACATTGCCAAACGCACACTATCTATGTTTACATTTAACAACACTTTTCAATTGCAGAAAAATCGATCACTGTCAAAGGCCAATAGTCGTCGAAAATAATGAAAACTTGTTGGATAGTTAGTGAAAGATATAATTTCTGATTAAATTGCCTTTAACGGGTTTGCTCGTCCAAATAAATACAATTGTCACAATGTTGCAAAGAGTTTATCCTTTGGGATATTACAGCAAATTGCAATCGTCCTATATAAGATGAAAAATTTAATAATATAAACTTTCAATCAATTTATTTATTATAAAATTTATATTTATTAAAATATTATTGAGCGGCGTAATATTAATAAAATTTATACGGTAAAATTGATGTATCCCTTCCAAACTTATAGATATTGTAGGGAAAAAGTGGAGAACCAAAGAAATTTCTCATCTATCACTTGTGGGAAAGCATGAAACACAGCAAGTAATGAAGAAAAAATAAAAGAACTGTAACAAAAAAAAACTTAGAAAAAAGAAGACTTTTTATTGTTGGTGACATTGGACCACTTGATGTAAACTTGCTTTCATGTGCTTTTCAACGGTGGTGATGCTACTGCATGTCTACTTGTAAGTTTCTTGATATTCAAAATTTTGATAAAATTAAATAATATTGGGAGCCTTGTGATTTAGGGAAATGCTATAATCAAGTCACATTTAGCATGAACTTCATGAAATTTGATAACGAAAGAAATGTCAAGATTATAATATATTTACAAGTGATATAAGTTTTTTATTATATACTAGCGTCCAGCCGGGCACTCCCGTGCCCGTCTGTCCGCCTTTTCTAATTTTGATTATGATTTAGTTATTATGTATTTATAGTAGTGAACAGTGATATAGTTTTATATGTACATTGTTGACTTCGAAACAAAATACATATTCAATCCGTCTGAAAATATAAGCAAAAATGAGTCAAAGAAACTTGATGTATTTGGTTCAAAATTTGGTCGAAATATATTCACTTTTGTTGACCAAAATTTGCTTATATTTTGGGACGGAGAGAGTATCATGAAGCCTCTCAATCAAGATATATTAGCATCCAAATATTCTCTAAGGTAATGAAAATCGAAAAAATAAAAAATATGGTCATCATTTTCATATTTTCCTTGTGTGATACGCATTTTTTATTGTGCTAACTTATATATATATGTTGAAGATTATTATAAATGTTTTGCACTTTATTTTTTTGAATAGTTAAGTCACATAGAGACGTGAAACTCAATGTGAAATCATTTTAAATGAAAAATAACAAATTAAGTCAAAATACCATACTCAGTGTCACATAAATGACTGTAGATTGAAGTTTGTTAGCCAAAATTCCAAAGTTGTACATGTTGAAGAAAAAATATCATACTGATACTGCCCTTATATTTTTCTAACTTCTAAGTCAATTTGAAGCATTTTGTAAAACGTAAAATTAGGATGCAAAACAAAGCAAAACACCCCATTTGTAAACTTTTTTTAATGTGCTATTCCTACAATTTTATGTCTCTGTTGTAGCATTTTCTTTGTCACGTTTTGTCTAGAAATTTTATTTATCATGATTACCATATACACAGTGCCAAAGAGAGAATAAGTACCAACTGTTTTTTTTCTTACTGCAAAGGATATAAGCATGAAAAATATACTAAACCAAAAAGAGTATTTTGCCTTTATATATTGTTATAGATTATAGATAGAATTATCTTTTATATAATTTTTTTAATTTGTCATTAAAATTACCACAAACAGATCAATCAAAATAGTAACAAAGAAAAATTAACACATAATAATTTTTATCTATGAATCTTCACAACATTTGAACAAAAATTGCAAAGAAATAAAAAAAAAGCAAAAAAAATGAAATTGAATTGAATATGCATAGAAGAATAACATAGAAAAAAATGAAAAATCAATGAAACAGATCAATCAAAAAGTAACAAAAGCAATTTCTTTTAATGCGGGTTACATAACCAATTTCTTTTGGCAAATCAATAAAGCATATATGAGAGTTAGCTTGGAGGAGGATAACCATATTTGTGTTTATTAAATTTTCTTCTAGAAATTTGTAAAAATAAATTAAGAAAGCAAAGTCACCATGAATAAATTCACATAAATAGTTAAGAAATAAAAAATTTAACATGGTTCTTCACTTCAATCTTTATCTTTGATTTGAAGCATGTCTATAGAATCTGCGAACAAAACAATTAAAGGAAATGTTAAATGCATACACAATGACATGACATCTAAAGAAAAGGAAAATTATCATGTTTTGCATTTATATATTGTATAGAATATTGTATTAGATAAAATCCAAAATGAAAATAACTTCTTTTTTGAAATAAATGAATAAATAAAAGAACTTGAATTAAGGGCCAAATTGTGAGATTGAATGCAAAGAGAAGCAAAATAAATATTAGAAAGACATGGAAAAGAGAAGAATGAAGAGAAGCATAATTGATAATGTATCGGTTATTTTAACGTTTATGTTGAAGATTTACAATGAAATGGTTACATTTGATAGAAAGAGATATGAAAGAAAAAAAAACTACCAATGAAATGATTAGTGGAAGGGAAGTTAATTTTTGAAAGAAAAAAAAACTAAAAAGGGTATATTTGGAACAAAAATAGACTACACCAAACATCATGTTTTGGCTTTATATATTGTATAGATAAGTTTGATTACACTAATAGATGCAATAAAAATGGATCAAAATGAAACGTATTGATTCAATAGTTAAATTTATTAATCTAATGATAAAATAAATTTGTGCATAGTAAAATTTTTGTCTTATATTTGTGTATATTAGATAAACCCTAAATCATCCAAATCATTCCAAACAATCACAAAAACTGGCCCACAAAAGTTGGAAAACACGGCCTTTGAAATCGTGCGGAACACCTATTACAACAACGAATAGATCGTAGATGGAAAAACGACCGCGGAAGACGGTGTTTGAACCATCACAAACACTTTTGAAAACTCAATTTGAATTCTAAACCGACAAGTCAAGTGTCACCCAAAAGTAAATCTAGCAGTGTTTGAGTGGTGCGGATGGCCAACGCTGATCATTGGGATAGAGGTAGTACTCATAATTAAATTCAATTTCTATAGGGTTTATGTTTATTTGGACCAACAATTAATTTATGTTGGGTGAGATAGTTTATTTTATTACTTTCAAATTTAAATATGGGTGTCTTGTATAGGATTCAGAGGCAAATATATTTTTTTTTTTCAAAATAAAATAAAATATTACACATGTTTTCTATATTTTTTATTTTTTTTGGTCAAGTAGCCTAATGGCTAGAAAATTCACCTTAAAGGTGAATAAGTGGAGTGTCCTGGGTTCGAACCCGGGCTTCTGCACATATAGTGCAATGTCTCTACCAACTGAGACAAGCTCAGGAAGATATTATAAAATTTATTTGTAAGAAAAAAATAAAGAACCAACCTTATATATGAGAATGGATAGTCTTCATTTTTTTCTTTAATTTTCCTCAATTTTTACATCACAACCCTCAACCAACTTTTCTATTTTTTAACAAATTTCAACTTTATTCTTTTAATTAATAATATAAATGGTTTATATTACACATTATTCCCTCAATCATTTTTTACAATTGAGAGAATCCACTATTCTTTTATATATATGACTTACGAGATATTTTTATGTCTACAACGTCTAATGAAAATATGCGGAGGATTAAACTTGAACGAAAAATTGTATACACTAAAAAGTAAAAATAAATACTTAAAATTTTATAGAGATTAAAAATAAATTCAACTTTATATTTTTTTTATCCGAAAAGTGAGTTATAGTTTAATGTATTAACATTTAGGTTTAGTAAAAAAAAATATATAATAGGTTTAGTGTTACATGGTTGGTTCATGAGCTATTTAGGAATTTTCAAATAGATATTTTAATTAACTAAAATTTTTGTTTAATTTTTAATATTGTTATAGTATATTATTGAATATTAATTAATCAAATTTACTAAAATTTAAATAGGTTTTTTTTACTAAACTTTTAAATATATTTGTGGTGCATGAGTTTTATACTAGGGGAACAATGCAAGATAATTCCTAAATCTTTAAAATCGATAACTGAAATTTTTATCACTCATTAAGTTAACAGGATAATTTTTTTATCTCAAATATAAATACGATAAAATATCAAAATTAAATAACATTTTATTCATCTAACGTCATACAAAACAAAAATTATTCAATAATACCATAAAATTTTACTTCATGATGTTTTATCTCATAATTCGATCCCATACATATTTTTTTTAAAAAATTCTTGGGTTGGTGGGTGGCTCAAAGTTACTACAACTTACAACCACACTTCTCTACTTGACAAATCATATCATATTGATGCGAAAGATGAAACAATCATAAAGTGGGAATGTAGGAAGAAAGAAGCAAAAAATATAACTATATTAAAATCCATTGTTGGGCACTTTAGATGCATCCATCGACATGAGTATAGTGTGACTTCAATTTAGATTCATGCATTTTCTTTGTAGCATAAATAACAATGATTTAGAGATACCTCACTCACTGACATTACTACTCAGAAGTCAGAACATAAATGTAAAACTTGCACAAAAATGGGGGCTTGAAGAAGTGGTGTATAAAAGTTACAAGATTCTTTTTTTATTGAGAGGAAAAAGTTTCAAGATTCTTGTCACAAGATATGGCCATTTAAAACATTATGTATGTATTATTAAATAGCATTTATGTAAGGAAAAAAATTTGGATGTCATTTTTGTCAAGTTACAACTTACAAGGACATGTCCAATTGGAAACTTACTAAGACCATCTCTAATGGTATAGTACTTATTAGATATTTATGGTACTTATTAGGTACTACAATCGGAGTATCATCGATTTGAGTACCTATTAGGTACTACTTCTAAAATAAGAACTCTCTCTTTCTTTTGGACCCACCTTATTTGTCATTAAAATATTCTTTTCATTGAAACTCTCTCTCCTCTTACACAATTTTTTTAATGATGTAGAGTTATTGATGAGACCAATTTTAGAACTTTTTAAGAAATGCTCCATTGGAGGGATTAAGTACATATTAGGTACTATTATTAAAAAATAATAAATTAAGGATGTGTCCATGTAAGACTCATTTAAATACTTAAAGATGAAGTGTTTCATTATGGATGCTCTAAGAGAATACAATTCCTTGCACAAAGAGTGATAAAATGCATCGATTAGACGTATATGAATGTTAACGGGGTAGAAGTACTTTCATGCTCTTCGTTTCTGCTATCTAAAATATTCTCTGTGTGCATCTCCGTTTTCATTTTACTTCATAATTTTTTTTCTTCATAAATTCTCACACTTCCTGCAGAGATCCTGTCAACAATAAAAAAAATCAATTTTTTCAAATCATTTTCAATCAAATCGGTGCCAAATAATGGTTTAATATCTCTTTAGCCCGTTGACTATTTTAAAAGTCAGCTTAATCCTTTAATTTTAAAATCCGTCAAGCTGATCGCTTAATTTGTGTAAGTTAATGCAACTTGATCATTTCTGTTATTGTATTGTATATGCAGGGAGCCGAGATTCGAATCCAGTCATTCCATATCCACTTTAGATGAAATTTTTAGGCATTAAATTATTTGACGAAAAAAAATATCAATTCTTGACGATGAGCATATATATGAGTTGTATATAACTGTTCACCAAATACAATCATTCCTAAAATATTGTCTTTATTTCTGCAATATAGGTGAACATGGTAAACAAATTTAGCTCATCTACTTCCTTACAACCTTGTGAATCTGAAAAAATTATTTCACAGTCTTTTGGTTTATCTTCAAATCCAAATGATAAGGGGTCCTTTAATAAGATTATGACACCTAAGTGTTGTTGTTCATAGGGATGCTACAATGTCAATTTTTTAAAAAGATCATTCGGGATTGTCTAAATTTTAGGGTATGTTGTCCAACTATACTTAAAAAAAGTTTAGTTTGATCCATTAAATTATGTTGAAAGTTTTGGTTCTATATTTATGTAAAAGTCCCAATTGGTCCCTAATCCAAAATATATAGGTGGGTATGACTGTATAATTAGAAAACAAAATATTATATCCGGCAAGATATTAGTTTGACTTTAACTAATAATGAAAAACTTAATGAACCAACTAGACTGATTTTAATGTTATGAGATCAAACTAAATGAGTAAAATAAATGAAAGGATAAAAAAATGTATTTAATCCTTTTTTTTACACAATGTAAATTTGTTTATAAACATATACTGTATAAAAAAGATAACATATAAAATATTTGAATATATACATATAAATAATTATAAAAGTTATTTTTGTAGAATATTTGAGGATGGAGTCTCCACATAACAGGAATATGAACCTCATTCCAAAATCTCTATTGAGAGAACTTTCTCCATTAATATTATATCCACGAAAAAAACTCTTTGCCATTGATTGTAAATTTGAATCATCGATTCTAGAAAACAATTTGTCATACATCCTAGAAAATTAAAACTCATTATTTCTTATGTGGAGCAATCCACACTCTCATATGTCTAGTTTTAATTTAAAATTTTGTTTCTCTTTTATTATTTTTTGGTTAAATATGTTTTTAGTCCCTACATTTTATCTTATAGTAAAAAATAGTCTCTACATTTTTTTTGTGATTTAAAAAAATCTTACAATTTTTTCTGTAATCAAAATTGATCCCCGCCATTAATTTTTTTTAACAAAACGTTGACGTGACACAATTAGCCAATAACATGATGACATATGTCTTTTTTCATCAGATTTATTGCGCATCTTTTCGCACCAAATCTTTCTTTCTACCTTTCTTTCTCCAACACAATCTCATCTTCATCACCACAAACTCAACCAAAACCATAATAACAACCCAAACTAAAGTCATGGTAAAAGACACATGTCATCATGTTATTGGCTAATTGTGCCTCATCGGCGTTCTGTTAAAAAAAATTAACGGCGGGGACCAATTTTAATTATGGAAAAAATTGTAGGTTTTTTTAAACTATAAAAAAAATATAGAAATTATTCTTAACTATAAAGTAAAATGTAGACACTAAAAACATATTTAAACTTTACTTTTTATATGGTTCAGATTTCACTAGATTCTCCATTAATTAACAGAAGAATCTATTAATTAATAGAAAAATTCAGTCCTATATATAATCCAAATTCAGGATCGCTATTGGGTCTTGAGAGGAGCTTGCAGAATTATCTACATTGAACATCATATTTTAATTTACTCAAAACTTAAAATATTATATTTATCTTTAAGAGTTATATATATATATATATAAGAAAGGCATCAGCTCTTGGTTTTATACCTCAATCAATGTAGGATTGAAAAAATTTGAGATAGACCTAAATATCATATCTTTACCCAACTTGTATTATTGTTGAATTATTATATTAGTACTAGTACAGCATTTATATATATAGTATTAATTTATTAGGAATAGGAAAAAAGAATGAGACTGGGACGGCAAGCAATCTATGGTCTGTAGACTGTAGAGATTGTGGCAAAGTCGTGTCACTTGGCACTCACGGTTATCACAAACACAAACACTATTCTTGCCTGTTAATATTGCTATGCTATTACTCTAGTGCCACTATAAAAGACGGCTAAGTTAGAAACAAAATTCAAATATGTATTTTTAATTGACTAATATTTGTTTTTACTTATTTAAATATATAAATAAAAATTGATAAAAAGGAGTATAATTGATTAAAAAAAAAAGTTAATAAATTTAGTTATTTATTGAAATAATCCTTTTTTTTCTCTTTCATTTATATATAATTTTTCATGTGATTTCATAATTGAGTTATTTTACCCAAGTGATTAATCAATTTTTTTTATAATGAATTATTTGAAAGAACATGAATTCAATTTCTATTAGTTAGACTTTATTTAGTTTTTGATGATCTTCAGATTATCAAAATTTCTCCCTCTTTAAATTGGAGGGTTAAAAAATAGAAAGAAAATTGAATGAACGCAAATTATTAAAAAACAATTATAATTTTTTTTAATCATTTTATAGATACAAAGTTTATCGATAAATTTATGACCATTTATGTAAATGGTTCATATCTCTTATGATTTGAACCAATTCATAATGAATTTTCTATTCTATATTAAAAATAAAAGAAGGCACGTTATTGTTTACTTGCCTATAATATAAAATTCAATGTAGTAAAATACGTTAGATATATGTCAATTAGTTAATAATAAATTTTATATAAAAAAGAAAAGAAAAGAAAAAGTAGCTATCTAGACGCAAGATGCAAATTTAGACAAGAATCAAAATATGATTTGAGAATATGTGGTTTTATCTCATAATAATAATAATAAAAAAAAAAAAAAAAGGTTTTTCAATGAGCACCATGCAATCCCAATTACCATCATCATTATATAATATTAATATATAATAATGCAACTAATACCATTTATTCCCTAAAAAAAAGTACAATTTCTTAGCATATAGTTGTACTTAGAGGTAAGAATAGGCCGAATCGAGTTAGATATTGCTCATAACATTTTTTTTCTAATTAAATAATTTTTTAAAAATTTTTTTAACTAAAAAATTTGATTTGTATTTGTCATAAATTAGATCGTATATCTCTGTAGACCGGCATATTCTATTTAAGTATTAATACAACTACTTTTTTTTTTTTTTTTTTTTGACGGTTAATACAACTACTTATATACAACTTTGTAGGCATTGTCATACATAAATATAAATGTCTTTATGCACAATTTATATATTAATACTATATAAAAAAAAAAAACCAATATCTAATCAAAATATTAATATATTAATTAAAACTTTGTTGTTAAATAAGACTCTCTGTCTCTGTCTCTGTTTTTCTCTTTTGAAGGAAAATTGGTTACAAACACATTCTTTTCATTTTACTCTTTCACTTCTACGATCTTCACCTTCAATTCAACCCTACTCTCTTCATTGTCACACATCAAGTTCTTTTCTTTTTTTAGGGTTCTTTTTATTCTCTCAATTGGGTCCAATTTTACTCACTCTGCTTTGCTCAATTCTTGCTGCACCAACTCTATCTATTCAGGGTAAGACTCATTACTATTTCATTCTTAATTTTATTTTAATTCAATTCTTAATTGGGTCTTAATTGGATTATTGGGTTTAGTTCAATTCTTTGAAATGATGATGAATTCAGTAGTAAAAATTGAATTTTTATCATCAAATTAAAAAAAAAATGCTTTTTTTGGGTTAGGTACTGCTTTTGATTATTACCTTGTTTGGAAATTAGTTCAACCTAGTTCATCTTATAAATTCTGAAAAAGGGTAATTTTTTTTTTAGATTCTGATTGATTTTTCAGCTCTGAATTTCAAGGTTATGATTGATTTTTCATCAACCCAATGGAGCATTTTTTTCATTACTTTCAAAAAGTTTTGAAATTTTAACCAATGAGGCACAAAACACGTTGTTTGATTATAATTGGTACAAGGAAAAGATTAAACAATGCATATTTTTGGGTTTCTTCAATTGTTGTTTTTTTGGACTTGTTTGGAAATTCTTTACTCACAAGTCAATAGTTCTCTTTCTTTGCTGATTTTCAGCTTCTCTTTCTAATTCATTTTTTCATCCAAAAATATCTTATACTTGAAGCTACTTTACCTTAATTAAGTTCTCATTAATATTGATTTGTTTGTGTTGTTGATGTAATGGGGAGCACGAGGGAAAGATAGATAGATAGAGTCATGCATGTTGTTGTAATCTTTTGAAACCTTTTTTTTTTGTTATTGTCATGTTTCATGTCATTCTTGTGATTTAGTTTTTTTTTTTATGTCTATATCTTTATCAACCTAAGGCCTCTATTGCATGTGAATTTTTGGCAAAGAAAAAATAGCATAATAACTTTTGACTTCAGCAGAAAACTGTCAGAGCAAAGGACAAGGTTAGTTAGGTAAATTTTAGGTTCTTATTATTAATTATATGACTTTTAGATTATGAAATAGGGACCTTACAAATAAAGAACTAGGAACCAATAATTCTGTTGAAAAATGGCCAAAAGAAAAAAGTAAGAAGAATCAATGCAGTTGAATAAAAAATTGTGTTAATTTTTTTTTTTTTTTTATATAATATTAATAACATTGATGGAGTGATGGACTATGGATAGTTCTAGTATAGTTTGTAGTTATGCAGCTCGTGAGTAGCCTACTTTATTGGTTGGCATTTAATAATTCATGCCTTGATAGCTTTTTTACCATTAATTTCTTTTTAAGTTGTAAGTGTTTTCTAAACTCTCTTTGAGCTTAATTGATTATCTTTGTTACTGGAGTACATTTGTGGAAGTGTTGTTCAGTATCATTTTGTTCTTAAATTTGTGAAGCTTGATGTCTGATACAGTTCAAACTCATTGTAATCACAGAAACATAAGATACTTGGAGGTGATTCACTGCGATTTGTTTGTACCGGCAGGTAAAGTATTTAGGACATGGGTTGTATCGTGTCCTCACCGAAGGATTCTGGTGGAAATAGAAGGAGGCTGGGGAGTATTGGAGATGTTTCTGTCTATGTTCCCGGTCTGAGAATTCCTAAACCTGTTGATTTTACGCAGTCACTTGGTGATTATTTGTCGAAGAATATAGTTGAACGCTTATCTGCTCTTAGAACTCGTATAGTTGTAATGGCTGGCCAAGAAGGTCCTACAATTACAAGAACAAAAAGAAAAAGTGCAACTCAACATGGTTAGTGTTAACAAGGACAAATAAATTCTTCGATAATAAATAATAATTATGTTGCTCGTATTTGTTGACGCGTGACTCAATTTCGTCTGTAGGAGGTTCAACACTTGCTGATCTTCTACAAGCTCTTGAAGACTACTTACCAGTACTTTTGGGATTAGTAAAAGATGGTAAAGCATGTTTTCGTCGATTTGAACTTGATGCAATTTTTCTCCACAACATGTCTTGATTAATTGCTTATCTTTATTGTGCAGGAAGTCATTTACAATACAAAGTACAATTTGTTTGGGTGAATCAAGAAGATGAGGCAGAGGTAGTTTAGTTTCTAATTTTTTTTCCTTGTTAGTTTAGCTTTGATTTGAAAATTTAATTCTATATGCAGAATTTATAATTTTTTCTCACTTTCTACTTTTCGCCCCTCTTTTGATGTGATTGACGATTGCAGGAAACAGCCATATCTAATGCTTGGTATGAAGTGTTGTCAGTCTTGCACTTGATGGCAACACTATTGCTATCACAGGCTAATTTATTACTTCTTCCAAGAACATCCACCGACGGTCATCAGCCAAAAGTATCAGAAGGTGAGTAATACCGAATAAATTTTGGTGCTTGTCAACACATTCCTCGTTACACAACAAAACTGTATTTTATCGGCTAAATGTTTAGGCCTTCAATTGAAACCACAACTTCTTGTTGTTTTGAAGAACAACTAATGATAAAAGTAGAATATTCTTGATATGCATTCAATTACTATTGTTTCTTTGTATTCTTGAAGTTTGAGGAATGGAATTTTTATCTCCTTTTTTGTGTGTCTATCACTATGTCTTGTCATGGTTGCAGGATCCTACCAGTAAGCATGACCTGACACGCATACACGGCATATGCTGTAAATAATTTATCTTCAGATCTATGTTTTTTATGTTGAAAGAATAATATGAACATACGAAGTTGGCTGTAACTGTATTCAATTCTTGGTCATATATGGCAATAGCTGATATACTAGAAAACATATTTTTTGTTTTTTCGTATGGTAGTATGCTATAGAACCGTGTTTCTAACGAAGTGTCTTCGTTGGTTCCATTGTGTTATATCTCTTTTTCTGTGAAGTTTTAAACTTTTTATAACTATTACTCGTTACGAACAGAAAACCGACGAGCCTCTGTTGACATCTTCCTAAAGTCGGCTGGATATCTTGACTGTGCTGTCAGGCATGTTCTTCCACAGTTGCCTGCTGAGCTCAGGTTAATACATATAAAATGCAACAAATTGACTGTCATGGCATTATGTGTAATCTAAACAACCATCTTCATTATTTTTCTTCCAATTATTACTCTTCTCACTGTTGGTTCTGATTTTAGGAGAAATTTACCAGTAGACCTTGCGGAAGGAGTTCTTCGAGCACTTTGTCTACAAACATTGGGACAGGTATTAATGTTTTACTTTGTATGGACCTACCAAATAAATTTTATTACACATGCTCAAATTGGAATGCGCCTAGAAGATGATTAAGGAATCGAAATATCATATTTAATGGCTAAAAAACCACTGTATCTTGTAGCTATTTTTATCACTGAGTTATGTTGATTATTCAAGTAATTGATTACTCGAAAACACTTCGGTAGGGTTTATTTATGTATCTATTCTTGAAATTGAGATCGGACTAGGTACTTCGGTACCACGTCACATGCCAACCGGAACCGGCCAAACATGCTTTAAAATTGATTGCTACATGCTTAGGCTGTCAAAGATAGTTTTTCATAATTTTCTCTCAAGTGAAATACCACTAACATGAAATACTGATGGAAACTATTCTATTCTATACTGTCAAAGATCGTCCTAGGCAAGGTATTCAGAGTCTAGATCCGATTCAAGATCAGGGAGGGGACACAAGATCGTGAATCGAGGGATCGTAACACGGATCATAAGATCCTCTCAATTTCACAAAATCATATATTGCATATAAATTCATACATATGCATATGAAACAACATTGTTTAGTAAAAAAAACTTCAAAACACACCTAACATACTTAAATAAACTCAAATTTAGGATTATAAGATTCATAACATAAAACATAAATGCCAAAATGTCAATAACATTAAAAAACAGTGTATTGGGAAGATTTCCACAAATTAATTGGTATAATGGGTGAGATACTATCTGTCGCCCATGCGAGAGCTAAACAAAAATGTGTTTGTTTAGGGTTTTTGAAGGTTAATTGTCGTAACCGGGTCACGTATCCAACCCCCCAATCACAGATTTGTGAGGAAGACAAATAGGATCTGAAGAATTGCACAGTTCTACCTTTCCTATCCTATGTCTTTGCACGACGATTCAGCCGCTCCCATCAATTTGTGATCCTCACCATACATGAACACGGCAAGGGGTAGCAAGACTGTAGAAGTGTGAGATCCTACATTCCATATCGTGATTTGACTACCTTGGTCCTAGGGTAGTTTAGTTGTCAATCACTAAATGTGGACAAAGGAATCGATTTCAAAGCAAGAATAACCTGATTTTAGAAAAAGTTTAGGTCTACGACCTTGTTTGGATAAATAACTTAGTTAAGCACTGATAGCATTTGCGCTTATCTACCAAATAAGTGTTTATGTATATGTACAACATTCATCCCTAAATATAAGATCCTCTTGATTGTTTTACTTGTCCCTTTTTATAAGACTCCTTTCAAATTTTCAACTGCATTAATTATTTGTTTACCACCATACCCTTAATTATGTTACATCTTTTTTTATTTTTCTTTCTGCCATCTGTAATAAATGCTTTGTGAAAACATTAACTAATTCTCTCTCGGGAAGGATAAACTTGTAAAAACAATACTAATTGTCAACAAATTTAATATCACAATCAACTTTTTAAATTCCCGTGATTTACATTATGTTTAGCGATGGAGGTAGTATTTCTACATCAAAAGATAAACTAAAGTCAAACTATTTCCAATAATAACCTATAAGTTGTTCTCATGAGCTATCCTGAAGAGCTTATGGTAAGAAGTTGAAAACCGCTTGTGGAAATGTCATAAACTGTTTTCATAAGCTCTCCCAAATAGTCACACATGTGCTTATACTAGTAGATAATCTCAAATTAGCCAATTCATATATGTCCTAAAAAGACTATCAAATAGAAAAGGCCCTATGCTTCTAGCAGATTCTAGGTAGCTTTCCTCTTCTAATAAAGTAATAAATAAGCTTTTCTAAGAAGTTGGTTAGTTATAGAAAAATATTATTGCATGTTGAATAATTGAAACTGAGATGTTAAGTATAAGTATCCTAATTACACTTCTTTGTTTCCCTAATTAAGTAAGAAAGGAGGAAATAACCTTATTTACACTAAAGTTCAAGTTCAACTCTTAGTTCTATATAAAAAGCAAACATTATGAGTCGGGGGTGATAATTAATACTACAAAGAGAATTACTAGAGGGATATTCTCTGATGGCTGCATTCAATTTTGAAGGTTGTACACAAGAAGGGGGGGGGGGTTGAATTGTGTGAGACTTTTTCTAAGTTAAAACAAATTGCAGCGGATAAGGTATAACACACACAATATATGAGGATAGGGTTAGAGAGAGATGCTCAGAATTTTTATACTGGTTCCTCCCACTAACAGGAGTAGTCCAGTCCTCTTGTCCTTCACAAGAGATTTCACTATAATCACTCAGATTACAAATGCTCAAGCACTAAGCAAGAGACTTCAAACTGCTCAAGCACAAAGCAAGAGACTTCTAACTGCTCAAGCACAAAGCAAGAGACTTCCAATGCTCAAGCACAAAGCAAGAGACTTCCAATGCTCAAGCACAAAGCAAGAGACTTCCAATGCTCAAGCACAAAGCAAGAGACTTCAAATGGTTTTAATGTTAATAAAGATAAGAGATTAACACTTGATATACAATCAGAGGTGTTTACAAAATACAACGCAGTTACAAGACTAACTTAGAAAATTATCACAAAGTTTCTAAGTGTTTGATAGCTTCAGAATTTGACAGAGTTTCAGCACGTTCAGAAGCTTAAGTCTTGATTTCCATTTCTTCACAAATCTTCTTCCTTTTATAGATGATAAAATGAACGTTGAAGATTATAGCCGTTTGAAGAATTGAGACGCTCCTTTGTATAGATCAGTGAACTTATTAGCTGTTCTGATTTGCAGTAGCTTAGGAGCTTAACGTTTACTACAAAATGAGAGATTCCTTTTGGCTTTTGATATTTGAACCTTGGTGAAAGCCAAATAAGGAAATAATCGTTTCTGAAGCCTGACTTGAAAAGGACCTTTCCATGGTCAAACCTTTTCATTCTTGGTTTCTGCGTTTGGACTTAGTCAGGCACAGTCTTCAATAAAATTGTACTCTCAAATGTAGCTTAACACTTATATCTGACGAGCCTTCAGATTTTGATAGGCTCAGAATTACTTGTTTCAGATCTGGTGAGCTCAGATGTTCTTCAGATTTTGATAGGCTCAGAATTACTTGTTTCAGATCTGGTGAGCTCAGATGTTCTTCAGATTTTGATAGGCTCAGAATTACTTGTTTCAGATCTGGTGAGCTCAGATGTTCTTCAGATTTTGATAGGCTCAGAATTACTTGTTTCAGATCTGGTGAGCTCAGAAGTAATTCCTTCAGAAATTCTAAGGTTCAGATAATAACTTCAGAGTTTCACAGGCTCAGAATTACTTGCTTCAGATCTGGTGAGCTCAGAAGTAATTCCTTCAGAAATTCTAAGGTTCAGATAATAACTTCAGAGTTTCACTTGCTTCAGATCTGGTGAGCTTAGAAGTAATTCCTTCAGAAATTCTAAGGTTCTTTAGTACGCAAATTTTAACTTTTAATCCTGCACACTGAATTAAATTATTAGTACTCCAATTTAACCTTAAATACATTGTTATCATCAAAATCAATTAAGGAGATACAAAATCATAATTTTGTTCCAACAATCTCCCCCTTTTTGATGATGACAACTATATGTATTTAAAATCAATTGTTGTTGTTTTTATTTAACATCTTGACTTCAGGTTCTGAGGTTTGCAAGCTCCCCCTGAGTCTGATAAGCTTCAAAAGTTTATCAATGATAAATATAAAACAGTCTAAGAGTAATATTTAATGTCAAATATAATTTCATATATTCTACCTTCAGAATTAGAGGTTTGCAAGCTCTATTTCTTCAGATTGACAAATATAAGATATGGTTTGCAAGCGTATCTTATATTATATGAATTTATGTTGGACAAAATCTATTACTCCCCCTCATTAAAAGTTTAAAAGACTTTAATATAACTTAACAAGAGTAGAGTTCAGAAAATGTGATCTTTAGAGCTTCAGAAATAATTTCACTGCCATAGGAAATGAAATAATATTTTCTCCCCCTTTGTCATTATCAAAAACGGGTCAGTCAAAGCACAAGTTACAGGGTAGTAAATGCACACAGCAAACAACCACCAGCAGTAAATGCATTCAACGGTAAAAGGGAATTGTTAAGTACCATGGTGAAACAGGGAATTGTTTCAGAATGAAGACGAGTTTCTTCAAGATCTGAATCAGTTCCAGGAAAAGGTGGAGTGGTTTGAATGGATGAGGGGTTTGGTTCAGAAGTGGTTGGCTTAGGAGATGAAGTCTGAAGGGGTTCAGTTTGGGATTCAGCAGGGACTTCAGAATTTTGAACATTTGAGGGTTCAGATTGGTCTACGTCCATTGCTATTGGGGTAGACTCAGAATCTTTAATAGGAGATTTCTGAGGGGATTTAGGAGTGTCAGAAATGGTTATAGTGGAAGTTTCAAAATATTGAAAACGTGAGAAGTGATAGTGACTAGTGTGTAGTTAAGTGATTATAGTGGAAGTTTCAAAATATTGGGGAAACAAGATAGTGACGTAATGGGGGCTTGGCAGTTACTTTTAATAAAATCATCATTAGCTCTCCTTCATTACCCAGCGGTTACTAGACATGATGGGAAGTTACACAGATAAGTAGTGTTTTCAGAAGCCAGCTGTCAGTTAGAGAAACTGAGTGGTCAACTAACACTTAGAGTAGGTATCTGAGTCACAAGAAATCATATTTAATAATAAATAATTCTGATTGCTTCAGATGAGAGAGTGCTTCAGAACCTATATAATAGTTTCTGAGCCGTCCAAACTTCTGAGGCCCTTCAGAACCAGTTTATTCATTCAGAGTTAACAGCATTCAGAGATATCATTCAGAAATAAAAACCATGTTCAGATTTTTCTTGATAAAATCGAAACGATCAATAGCAAGAGGTTTGGTAAAGATATCAGCCCATTGATGCTCAGTATCAATGAATTGAATCTTAATTACTCTCTTCTGAACATAGTCTCTAATGAAGTGATGTTTGATCTCAATGTGTTTAGCTCTTGAATGCAAAATAGGATTCTTAGACAAACAGATAGTAGCAGTATTATCACAGAGAAGTGGTATACTACTTATCCTTATCTGATAGTCCTCCAACTGATGTTTCATCCAGAGCAATTGCGTGCAACACTTAGCAGCTGAGATGTACTCTGCTTCTGCTGTAGATAGAGCAATAGTTGCTTGTCTCTTACTAGCCCATGATATAAGGTTTTCACCTAGAAATTGACAGTTTCCACTAGTGGACTTCCTTTCAATTTTATCACTAGCATAGTCAGCATCACAGAATCCAATAAGCTGATAATCTAAGGATTTCTTATAAAGTAATCCAAGATTAGTGGTTCCTTTCAGATATCTAAAGATTCTCTTAACAGCAGTTAGATGAGACTCTCTAGGATCTGATTGAAATCTAGCACACAAGCATACACTGAACAAGATATCTGGTCTAGATGCAGTGAGATAAAGGAGGGAACCAATCATACCTCTGTATAATTTCTGATCTACTTTGCCTTCAGATTCTTCCTTCAGAAGACAGCTAGAGGGATGCATAGGAGTTGACATTGGTTTACAATCTTCAAGACCAAATTTCTTCAGTAAATCCTTTGTGTATTTGGTTTGATGCACATATACTCCTTCTTTTCTTTGATTGATTTGAATTCCCAAGAAGAATGTTAGTTCTCCCATCATACTCATTTCAAATTCATCCTGCATAAGCTTAGAGAAATTCTTGCAAAGAGAAGCATTAGTTGAACCAAAGATAATATCATCAACATAAATTTGAACAATTAAGATATCAGTTTTTAAGGTTTTTCTAAAAAGAGTGTTATCAACATGTCCTTTTTCAAAACCGTTTTCTAGAAGAAATATACTTAACCTCTCATACCAAGCTCTTGGAGCTTGTTTCAAACCATACAGAGATTTCTTCAATTTGTAAACATGATCAGGACACTTTATATCTTCAAAGCCAGGAGGTTGTTTAACATAGACTTCTTCATAAATTACTCCATTCAGAAATGCACTCTTAACATCCATTTGAAATAGAGTGATGTCATGATTAACTGCATAGGACAAGAGAAGTCTAATTGCCTCAAGTCTTGCTACTGGTGCAAAGGTTTCAGTGAAATCTATGCCTTCTTGCTGACTATAACCTTGTGCAACCAGTCTAGCTTTATTTCTGACAACTTCTCCCTTTTCATTTGACTTGTTTCTGAATACCCATTTTGTTCCAATAATGTTCTTGTGTTTGGGTTTTGGTACCAGATCCCAAACATCATTTCTTTCAAATTGATTGAGTTCTTCTTGCATTGCAACAATCCACCCATCATCTGAGAGTGCTTCTTCTATGTTTGTGGGTTCAATTAATGAAATTAACCCAACTAGGGATTCATCCTCTTTGAAAGCAGATCTGGTCTTTCTTGGGCTATCCTTGTTACCAACAATTAGCTCTTCAGGATGAGATGATCTATACTTGAATTTACTCTTAGGTGGAGCAGGTGTCTGAGAGGGTTCAGTTTCTGAAGGGTCTTCAGTTTCAAGGCCTTCAGAGATATCTTCATTTTGAGTCTCAGATGGATATACAGCAATGGAGAGATCTTCACACTCAGAATTTGAGGAAACTTGAAATTCTGCAAAAGTCTCAGCCTGCTCTGACATTTTATCGTCAGGCTCTTTATCATCAAATCTAACATGTATAGATTCTTCAACTGTGTGAGTTTCAGAATTATACAATCTGTATGCTTTTGAGCGTTCAGAGTAGCCTATAAAGATACCCTTATAAGCTCTAGCATCAAATTTCTTTCGATAGACCTTGTTGTCTAGAATATAACAAGTACATCCAAACTGATGAAAATAAGAAATATTTGGTTTTCTTCCTTTGAACAGTTCATAAGCAGTTTTGTTCAGAATAGGTCTGATGTAGATTCTATTCTGAACATAGCAAGCAGTACTCACGGCTTCTGCCCACAAGAACTTAGCTAGGTTAGACTCAAGCATCATGGTACGAGCCATTTCTTGCAAAGATCTATTCTTTCTTTCTACAACACCATTCTGCTGTGGTGTTCTAGGAGAAGAGAATTCATGGATTACTCCATGCTCTGAGCAGAAAGATTCGAAAGAGTCATTTTCGAACTCTCCCCCATGGTCGCTTCTAACCTTCAGAATCCGAAGATCCTTTTCACTTTGTATTTGTGTGCAGAAGTCACTGAACACCACAAGTGCTTCACTCTTAGAACGTAGGAATTTCACCCAAGTCCATCTACTGAAATCATCAACCATGACCAATCCATATTTTTTACCATTGATAGAGGCTGTCGAAACAGGACCAAACAGATCAATGTGAAGCAATTCTAAGGGTCTGGAAGTAGAGACAATGTTTTTAGACTTGAATGAAGTCTTAGCAAATTTTCCTTTTTGACATGAGCCACAAAGTGCATCTGAGTGATAATCAATGTCAGGCAAACCACTAACAAGCTTTTGTTTGCTAAGCTTAGAGATCAACCTCCAGTTAGCATGACCAAGACGCTTGTGCCATAGCCATTTCTCATCACTCAGAGACAAAAGACATATAATCTTTTGGTCAACCAAATCAGAAAAGTTTACTTTATAAACATTGTCAACTCTCATTCCCTTGAATACTACAGATTTGTCAGAGTCTTTTGATACAGTACATGATTCCTTATTAAATGTAACAACACACCCATTGTCACAAAATTGACTAATGCTCAATAGATTGTGTTTAAGTCCATCAACTAACCAAACATCTTTAATGGAAAGAGAAGAATTACCAACTGTACCTGTACCAATGATCTTCCCTTTTTGTTTTCCTCCAAATCCCACAGAGCCTCCCTCTTTCAGAGTTAGGGTTTGGAACATATGCTTTTCTCCCGTCATATGTCGTGAGCAACCACTGTCCAGGTACCAGGGCTGCTGTTTTACCTTTCCTTGCATGAGCATCTGAAGCAAACATTATTTCAGATTTTGGTACCCATATTCTGATGGGTCCTTTAGAGTTAGTCTTCTGAATAGTATTCCTTCTTTGTTTTCTATGATCAACACAAGATCTAGAATTAATTAAGCTTTGACAAGAATGTTTAGGCTTAATTTGATTCTTGGATTTTGATCTGGAGTATATCACAGTTCCAAAGGTCAAGCAAGGATCTGAAGTAACTTTACCTTGATTTCTCAGAGGTTCAGATGACTTCTGAGCCTTAACTTGAGAACTTTTGGACTCAGAAATTTTAGGTTCAGAAGAACTTGGAACTTCTGAGTCTTTGGGTTCAGGTTCAGAACCTCCTTCAGAGTCGGATGCCTTCAGATCAAGTGTACCACTTTTAACAAAGGTAGAGAATAATTCAGGTGGAGTATCATCCTCACTATATGATTTCAGAGGTTTATCCCAGTTCTTAAACCGAGAATAACCAATGCCTTCACCATAGTTACGAGTCATATGATAAATCATGGAAGCCATTTTACTCCTATTGAAGGTACAACGAATAAATTCGTGAAGAGCATCTTCATGATCATCATTGAGCTTGTCTGCCAAGACATAGTTAGATTCAACATGACAAATACGAATGTTTAACGATTCATTTTCATCATAAAGAATCTTGGCATCCTTTTTCAATGATTCATGAACATTCTTCAGAATTTTGTGTTGACTTACTATACGAGAGTAATGTTTCACGGCAATCTTAAGAGAATCAATTAATTCAGATTTAGTCATGTTAGAGTATACCTCATTTTCATCATCTGAGTCATCTTCAGAATCTCTATCAGAGTTGTTACCTTCAGAAGTTCTTGCCATTAAAGCCAGATTGCCTTCTTCATCATCTTCTCCTTCAGAGTCATTCTCAATGGTCTCCCAAGTGGCTAACAAACTCTTCCTTACCTTTTCTTTGTACTTTTCTTTCCCAAAGCTCTTATTCTTTCCTTTGTCCTTGGATGACATTTCTGGACAGTCCGCAATGAAGTGTCCAGATTTCTTGCAGTTATAGCAGTTGTTCAGTTCTTCCTTTTTGTCCTTTGAAAAGGAACTTCTTGAGTTGTTTCCTTTGTTTGGAAACCTTTTGTATTTCTTGTTCCATTTCTGAAACCTTCTAACCATTAGTGCCATTTCTTCATTCTCAGAATTTTCATCCATCATATCATCAGAAGTTTCTTCCTCTTGTTCAGACACTTTGATCTTTGCAGCTTTTGAGGAAGTCTGAACAGAGCTTAGAGCCAAGGACTTCATCTTCTTGACAGGTTCATCTGACATAAGTTCTAGCTCATGACTTCTGAGTGAGCTTATTAAATCTTCAAGAGTCACATTGTCCAAATCCTTGGATTCCTGAAAAGCTGTAACTTTTGGTCTCCATTTGGAAGGTAAGCTCCTCAGAATTTTCTTCACGTGATCAGATGCAGTGTAGCTTTTCTTCAGAACTTGAAGACCAGAGACAAGGGTTTGAAACCTTGAATACATGGTTTCAATATCTTCATCTTCCTTCATTCTGAACAGCTCATATTGATGAACTAATAAGTTTGCCTTAGCTTCTTTGACTTGCTTATTTCCTTCATAGGTGGAACATAGAGAGTCCCAGATAGTTTTGGCACATGACTTGTTGGATATTTTTAAATACTCAGCATGAGATATTGCACCAATAAGCATATTCTTAACAGTATGATGCTTCTTATACTGTTTCTTCTTTTCAGCATCAAAGAACTTTCTGTAGGTATTTCTTACAACACCTTCATCATCCATGTGTTCAAAATGTATACCATCTTCAATGATATCCCATAACTCATCATCGGTCCCAATGATGTAACTATACATCTTGGTTTTCCAGAAAGGAAAAGTAGTAGGATCACTGTTGAAGTAAGGTGGTTTGTCTCTGTGATTATCACTGTTCCTTTCCCTATCATAGTTGTGAGGAGGTGGAACAGCAGAGTGATCAGGTCCAGAGGAAGCAGAAGGAGAGGTAACACCAGACATGTTTTTCAACTAAGTACCCCTAGATCTTTTACTGTTTCACTGTTAAGTGCAGAGCAACAGACCGGAGCTCTGATGCCAATTGAAGGTTGTACACAAGAAGGGGGGGGTTGAATTGTGTGAGACTTTTTCTAAGTTAAAACAAATTGCAGCGGATAAGGTATAACACACACAATATATGAGGATAGGGTTAGAGAGAGATGCTCAGAATTTTTATACTGGTTCCTCCCACTAACAGGAGTAGTCCAGTCCTCTTGTCCTTCACAAGAGATTTCACTATAATCACTCAGATTACAAATGCTCAAGCACTAAGCAAGAGACTTCAAACTGCTCAAGCACAAAGCAAGAGACTTCTAACTGC
The DNA here is from genome assembly GCA_954870985.1 of Trifolium fragiferum. Lineage (NCBI taxonomy): Eukaryota > Viridiplantae > Streptophyta > Magnoliopsida > Fabales > Fabaceae > Trifolium > Trifolium fragiferum. The sequence continues at coordinate 44,708,823 of OX940796.1, read as the reverse complement.
TCAAGCACAAAGCAAGAGACTTCCAATGCTCAAGCACAAAGCAAGAGACTTCCAATGCTCAAGCACAAAGCAAGAGACTTCCAATGCTCAAGCACAAAGCAAGAGACTTCAAATGGTTTTAATGTTAATAAAGATAAGAGATTAACACTTGATATACAATCAGAGGTGTTTACAAAATACAACGCAGTTACAAGACTAACTTAGAAAATTATCACAAAGTTTCTAAGTGTTTGATAGCTTCAGAATTTGACAGAGTTTCAGCACGTTCAGAAGCTTAAGTCTTGATTTCCATTTCTTCACAAATCTTCTTCCTTTTATAGATGATAAAATGAACGTTGAAGATTATAGCCGTTTGAAGAATTGAGACGCTCCTTTGTATAGATCAGTGAGCTTATTAGCTGTTCTGATTTGCAGTAGCTTAGGAGCTTAACGTTTACTACAAAATGAGAGATTCCTTTTGGCTTTTGATATTTGAACCTTGGTGAAAGCCAAATAAGGAAATAATCGTTTCTGAAGCCTGACTTGAAAAGGACCTTTCCATGGTCAAACCTTTTCATTCTTGGTTTCTGCGTTTGGACTTAGTCAGGCACAGTCTTCAATAAAATTGTACTCTCAAATGTAGCTTAACACTTATATCTGACGAGCCTTCAGATTTTGATAGGCTCAGAATTACTTGTTTCAGATCTGGTGAGCTCAGATGTTCTTCAGATTTTGATAGGCTCAGAATTACTTGTTTCAGATCTGGTGAGCTCAGAAGTAATTCCTTCAGAAATTCTAAGGTTCAGATAATAACTTCAGAGTTTCACAGGCTCAGAATTACTTGCTTCAGATCTGGTGAGCTCAGAAGTAATTCCTTCAGAAATTCTAAGGTTCAGATAATAACTTCAGAGTTTCACTTGCTTCAGATCTGGTGAGCTTAGAAGTAATTCCTTCAGAAATTCTAAGGTTCTTTAGTACGCAAATTTTAACTTTTAATCCTGCACACTGAATTAAATTATTAGTACTCCAATTTAACCTTAAATACATTGTTATCATCAAAATCAATTAAGGAGATACAAAATCATAATTTTGTTCCAACAAATTTGATTTAATTTATTTAAGCATTAATTCCTATTTAATTTGTCTTGATTTACTTATTAGCATGGAGTTTTGAGTGTTATGGCACACATTTATATTTAAGAATTCATAAGGTTAATCTCATGTAAAATGGTTTCTGTGTTGTATAGAAGACTGGAGAAGGGAAATGTTCTCATATCTATTTTGGTATGTATTTAATTTTTTTATAGGGTGTAGATATCCAACTTGGAATGGCAATTGATAGCACCAAAGCCACTCTTGCGGTAAAACGAAGACTTGCATGTGAGATGGTGAAATATTGGCAACAGGTATAAATGCGAAGTTTTTAATCATTACAATGCCAAACAAATATTGATAGGCATAGCTAATGCAGTCGTTGGAACTGTCATTTTACTGCTGGTGCATTCTACCCTTCGCTTATAACCTGTCAACTGATTTTTTATTTGCATATCAATTTTCAAATTTAATATCTTTAGTATAAAAGAAAGTTTTTTCTGCAGTATGTATATTATTAATCACTTCAAATGTGGAATTGTATGGTTGTGTTCTGTTGAATTTTTTTGGTGTGGATTGCATTGCACAAAGTTCGTTTAGCATGACTTCTGTTCTTTTGGTTCTGAATTTGTAGAATTTTTTTCCCAAGACAAATCTTTGTTTCAATTCTATATACCGCGTGTTTTCATGTGTTCATTAGTATGTTAACATAGGCATGATTATCCAACAGACATTACTATTGTTTAGACTGCTTTTCTTTCAGGCTCAAGATAATATTATGAACCTTCCGTTAGCGAATGGTTGGGGTGAAAAACACCGTCTTTATGTCAAATGGAAGTATATTGAATCAAAGGTTTGTGGTTTTTGTTCCTTCGATTAGCTTTGTCTCGTTAGCTAGTATTATGTCTTATAATTGCATGGCGAGTCGAACAGAAAATGAAATGTGAATCAAAAGTGTCATGAGAAATCAATATCTCTATTAGATGAGTTAGTTCCCTCTTGCTAGCCGGGTATCATGTCATACGGTGTAGAAGATATATTCAGCTGATGCAGAGCTAATGATATGTGTATTGTTTTGATTTATCAGGCTGCGGCATATTATTATCATGGTTTGATTCTTGACGAGGGGAATACAGAGAAATCTCATGGGATGGCTGTAGCTGCGCTGCAAGCAGCGGATGAGTATTTCAAAGAAAGTAAGAAGCTTTGCGAGGCATTCAATGCAGCAACTCCATTGTCAAGGTTATCATTACATTTCCTTTTACTCACTGTTATGCTGTTAAATCTTCCCTCAGATAAGAGGTTTTGCTTTCGATTTTTAAAATTTCCTTTGAGCAGATAATTCTTAGAGTCATGTTGTATGTCTTCTATATGATGTAATAACATCCTTATTTATATTTAGTTCATGTTTGGAACCAGTAACGAGTTCATGCTATAAACATGTCAATTTATGGCCTCGTAAATTAGGTCGTTTTATGTACATATGTTCAACTCTTTGACACGAACCACTACATTAGATATATTTTAAGAGCATTTTTCTTGCACTATTTTAGTTGCCCTATTTATGAATGAAAATATAGTCTCGTAATTTAGGTCGATTTATGTACATATGTTCAACTCTTTGACACAAACCACTACATTAGATATATTTTAAGAGCAATTTTCTTACACTATTCTAGTTGCCCTATTTATGAATGAAAATATTGCATTTTTGGTGGCATCTTTCTTGTTTACAGTTCACTTAACTTGCTATCATGATGCAGAAATCCACCACTTTGGGGAACAATGAAATATCTCTCTGAGAAAATTCCTAAGGATACGTCAAGCAAGGTCCGAATAAACCGTGATCTATACACTCCGGAGAGGTAAATATAATTTACTAGAGTGCATGATTAAAGTGTTGCCTAACTTAGTTACTGTAACTTTGTCATCTATACCTCTATATAATGGGGATATTGAGTTTAGGTGTAGTTTTCTTCTACCAATTTTACCCTTAAACTCTTTTATTTACTATACAATTTTATGCTTTCTTACCCAATCAAATAACTGAACTTTTTCATCATATCTTCTATATATAAAAGGGATACCGAGTGTTGGTGTAACTTTATTTTCTTCTATCATTTAAACAATTTTATTTATATTTTATCCTTCTTTTCGAATCAAATGATTGAATTTTTTAAATATCACATAAAATTTTATAACTTCCATTATTTTTATCGAGAACATCAGACAAACGGGTACATTTAAACGTGTTAGTAATTGATAATTATTTTTGCTTAGTAAAATGTAAAGTACATGGGCTAATAAAACCGTGTTTGTTGTAAATATTGATTGATTGCAGAATCATGGAAACAGCGCCAACATTGCCAGATTTTGCATTGGCCTTAAAACCAGATGATTATCAACTTCCACAAGTGAGTCCCTCTTGGAGTACAGAAAATGTGAAGGGAGGCTCCCCTAATCATCTCAAGGGATGAGAAAAGACAAAAGTGAGCAATGTCAACTTAGCTTGAAGATGAAGCAAAGGGTGATTTTTCAATGCTTGTCAATGTCAACAAGGGAAACAAATTCATTATTTATGACTTTTTCTCTACCTTCTTTCTTCATTCATCATCTTCCTCCCATTCTCTACAACATTTGAGAGAAAAAGAAATGCCTACAACTGGAAAAATCTCAAGTTGTGTTCAATGTAAACTTTCTAAAGAAAAGGGTTATCTTGCTAATTACCCAAATCCCTCATTTGTTAAACCAAGTTGCATAAGTTGGTGTGTAAAATTTGACTTGTGCTTTGCATGGAAAGAATGATTTTCTTTTATTAAGTGCTATAATTTTATAGAGTTTGCTATGCAAGGGAATTTATGATATTTCAACAAGGTTTATCTTACAATATTATGTCTTCACAGTCAAACCCTTATGTAATAAATAGTAACTTTTGTTGTGATTACAATGATTTTAAAAAATAAAATGATGAAATACAAAACCAAAATAAATTAACAAAACTAAAATTTCAGATCAATTTTGCTTAATAATTTTTTAAAAACTATTTTACCCAATTTGTCCTACTACTCGTTACTAGGAAATGGAAGATGAACTTGACAATCCAAATCAACTTAACTAATTAAATTAACTGTTGTCAAAAAACAAAATTAGTTTAAATGATAATTGGTTCAAAGCATTATTATTATTATGATTATTATTATTTAGTACAATTGGGAGGTTGTACAATTAGTTTAAATTTACTTTGTATACATTCATAGTTGATTTTTAAGTATCCTTTGTTATAAAAAAAAAAAAAAAAAAGACCATGATTGATTGTTCAAAATTCAAATAAATAATCATCAAAAGAAGATTGACTCAAAAATACCAGGAGATTTATGCTCGTGAAAACTTCCAAAAGACTATATTACCCCTTGAATTCACTCGAGGTAGAAAGATACTAACACCTTCATTAAGCTTAAGTACATGTTTCTTATAGTAAAAATTTTACCTATCAGATACTTGAAACTTGAACAATGTTGCATGTGATAAAATTTTAGTACTCATTTGGCTTTAGGGATGCCTGAATGTTTGACCTCTAAAACAGATCTAACACACCCATGCTTGGCCAATGAAAGAGAATTGAATGATACAGCATTCACCATTTCGCTGCGAATTTGCAAGAACATCAGTATCTAATTCGAATTTTATATGCATTAAGCAGGCTGCATGGGATAAGGGTTTTTGAAATATTGCTTCAATATATCGTAACTGCTGACCTAATCCTTGACACCATTTGTATCATCATCTCCTTCGGCCAACTGGTTTTGCTTCTCTTGTTCCACTGTTCAAAAATCACCAATCCATTGTTATGTCTCCACAGTCCACATTCATGGAACACAAGCAATTCAAACAAATGTAGAGTATTAACAAATTCAAAGTCAAACTACTGACTAGAAAAAACTACAAAGAGAAGTTCTCTTATCCTACTAGCAAGAATTTATAGTTGTAGATAAAAGAATCTGCATAGACATATGACTATAGCCAAGGGAAATAAAAGGACATTTGAGATTTGTCAACAATACTAATTCATTAGTCCGAATCTGAAAGTCATTTATGAGAGAAATAAAGACTGAAAATTATTAGTTTGAGGCAAAATAGGATGGATTTGGATCTTATATTCTTATTTAGTCTCAACTCCTAACTTCAGTTCTGATCACTCGGCATTAAAAAAAAATAAAAAATCAGTGACCATGCTTGACACCAATTTGTCAACAAAACGAAAACCATAACACTAATTTTGTTGTAAATCTTTTTTTTTTTAAGAAGAAGCTAAATTAGCCCACAAAAATTTGCATCGGTGGGAATCGAACCCGAGACCTTAAGAGGAGCACACTCCAAGGTCCCAAGCCAATACCACCAGACCAACCCAAGTGGGTTAATTTTGTTCTAAATCTGTTTCATGCACCATCATAAATTGTCTACATGACAAGATAAAATGGAATGAAAGTGGCAGGGCCTCAAAATACTAATTGCAAATTCAGAAATCTATTGGAGAGTAATATGCTTTAGAAATTTCTGAACTTAAAAAACAAGGGATCACTGGGAGAAACACAGATATTTTGTAATCAATATTTCAAGCATTCACTAGAATCAGAGAAACAGAAATGGTGGATCACTTTTTGACCTAAACAGTTAAAAATAAATTAATTTCAAAACCAATCTTCACCCAAATTCCAACAGTTTTGATCCGTTCATTCAGTCAATGCTTGAATTCTTAACTACAACGAATCTAGGTCGTAGATTTATTCTATATGGCAAAATAGACAACCTCATATTTCTACCCCCATACTTTCTTTCTCTTGCATATTTCAACCAGTTAAAAATACCCACTACAGAACCTGCCATTTATTGCAAATGTGTCAATTGTCAAACAATAAAGGCCAAACAGTAAATACTACGAAACATTAGTACTAGAGGGCTAAGTATATATTTTTGATATATATTTTCTATTCTTAAAAAACTGATAGAACAACATTATAAATCATCAAATAATACTTCAATAGCGCTTAATTCATTTTTAAAAACATTTTATAGTGTCCTTAATTTAAAAAAGAAAAGTAAGCTCTCTCATTCCTTCCCTTCCCTTCCAAACCCGTCCATACAAACCTACCTTAAATGTGGAAAATAGAGAGTGATGACAAAGATAGACATACCCATTAGTTGATAGAGAGCCTTCTGAGTTCGCTTCTCGAGCTTATCAAGCTTCTTCTGGACATCTCTGCGCAGGTCCCAGTTGGGTTTCTTGGGAGCAATATTGAGAAATGGATCCTAATAGAAAGTAATTAAAAGGTTAAAGGCAACTCAGAGTAAAGGTCTCTTTACATTGGTTTATTTCAGCTTATATACTTGCATAAACACTAAAACACTTGTAAGATTGCCTAGGAGAGCTTATGCACACGGCTTATGACACGTCCATAAGCTGTTCTCACCTATCTTCTTAAGCTCTCCATAGTAACTTATAGAAACAACTTTTAATAAAGACAGTTTAACTTCACTTATATTTTGTTATAGAAATAACTGAGGGTCTGTTTTGTAAGACACTATTTTGAGATTATAACTTATAGCTTATAACCTCATATGATTAAAAAAGACTTATTTGGTAACTGACATTTTCTCATGATCTTATAGCTTATTTTTACTAGCTTATAGCTTATCACTTTTTCTCTCAATTTTCCCTTGTTATCTTCAAAATAATTAAATATTAATGAAAGACATATATTTATGTCATTTCATTTTTATAAGCTAGTTCAAACGTTAATTTTGCAAACACTACAAATTCAATTAGCTAGCTTATCTGCTATAAGTTGTAAGCTAGCATATAAGTTATTCACTATAAGTTCATCCGCTATACGCTAGCTTATCACCTATCCACTATTATAAATAAAAACTTATATAATAAACATTTATTATTATTAAATTGATAATCCAAACATGGTCCAAGAGAAAGAAAATTAAAGTTGAGAACTAAACCCTAACTAACCTCTGTTGGTTGAGGCTCAGGTTCAGGAACAGAAACAGGAACTAAACCCTAACTAAATTGATAATTTAAAACACTTATAGCTAGCTTATCTGCTATAAGTTGTAAGCTAGCATATAAGTTATTCACTATAAGCTCATCCGCTATAAGTTAACTTTCATATTTATAAGCTAACTTTCAAACACTAATTTTACCAAACACTACAAATTCAATTAGCTATCTTCCGCTATAAGTTATAAGCTAGCATCACCTATCCACTATTTTTTGCCAAACAGAGAGCCTGATACTATTATTATAAATAAAAACTTATATAATAAACATTTATATTATTAAATTAATAATCCAAACATGTCTAAGAGAAAGATAATTGAAGTTGAGAACTAAACCCTAACTAACCTCTGTAGGTTGAGGCTCAGGTTCAGGAACAGAAACAGGATCTTCAAACTTCGGAAGCACGGCCGGTGCAAGCTTCCCTTCCTGAAGATGTTTATCATGAGGAACATAGTTACGAAACTTCATGCTCAGTTTTTCCTCACCACTGCATCAACAACAATAATTCAATTGGAAAATCAATTAAACCACTTATATACATCACATTACTCAAATTCAGAAGAAAACAACACAAATACATACTTTTGTTCTTGTTCTTGTTGTTCATCATCATCTTCAGCATTGTTATCGTTAGATTGTTCAGATTCGGAAGCATTGGATAATTCTTGAGCAGCTCTGAGAGCTAGAAGCCTTTCCCGACGTGAAGCAACAGCTTGCTCGATTGATTCGTCTTCGGCAGCCATGTTTTCTTCACAAATTGAACTTTCTCTGTAATTGTGATTTTCTACACAAAAACCCTAACCCCTCTTCGGTTTTAAACTCAACAACAAATATAATAGATACGCTCGTATTTCTCGGTTTTTTTTTTTTTTTTTTAAACTTATTTTATACTACTCACTTCATTCCTTTTTACTTGTCTTTTTAGAATAATAATACCAAATTAAGGAAGTGTATATTTACATTTTATCTTCCTATTATACTCTCGTTTTATTCCACCGATAAATTCCTATTTTTTTCACACACTTTCTCTTTCCAATAAATTTAATATATTATGTTAAAAAAAACAAAATTTAATATGTTATGTTCCATAAAAAAAAAATTTGTTTTCCAAATATATAACATTAATTGGTTTTATTGAAAAAGATAAAAGCAATCGACAAATGGTATAATTGACAAATCATAACCGCAAAATATCAAAAGGACAATTAAATAGAAACACTAAATCTAACTCTAAAAGACAAGAAAAAAGGAACGGATGAAGTATTTTTTAATTGAGTAATTTAATTTGAACTTTGTCAAAAAAAATAAAATAATAATTGAAGTATAATTTGATAAAAAGCCTACAATACTTAAAATTCGTATGATAATATTAATATTGTTATTGTTGGATTGAATATTTTCACCAAATTTAAAATTAAAAATTCATCTAACCAAAAATAATAATTCATAATTTTTTTTAAAAATTGTAGTATTTATCATTTCATTTACGGAGAAAATAAATTCTATTAGAAACTCTTATAAAGTTGAGCGATCACCGATCGAAGTTCAAACGACAATTATAACATCCGATTTAATAATTTTGACATTCTACAAGTTGAATCATGATTTGTCGACAACCTATAAAATATTTGTTACTAAAGAAGTCCTAAAATCCCCCAACAAATTTTTTAAAGAGAAATCATTCTTATAAAATTAGAAATTTTTGTTTTCAATTCCTATTTTCTTTGACTGTTTGTCAACAATATATTTTACTGTTAAATTCAGTTTATATAGTCAAGTGAAGTCGAAGTACCACTTGCCATGTAAACATATTCATTTTTTTTTATTTTTTTTTAAATTGCCATGTAAACTTTCTTTAATGAAACAAAAGTTTTATGATTTATTAACTTATGACTTTTATTGATTTAAATATTATTTATAATTAAAATAATATAAATAATTTAGTAGGATTTTTATTAACAGTAACACTTGCCATGTTAGTGGATCTTAAGGAGAAAACAAATTATTTTTTTTTATCAAATAATCCAATAGTTAGAAATTCACATCTTGAATTTCAATAAAAAAAAAAATCACCTTTTGAGGTAAATAAGTGAGAGATTCAATGTTCGAACTTTAGTGATAAGTGATGTTTTATAACTTCAATCCTATTAGACTCGGTTAGGTAGTTAGGAGGTGGTTACATAACTACCTTGAGTTAGTTAGTTATGGTTACTTGTGTTACAAGTAATGGATGTGTTAGGAGTTTTCCTTATAAATAAGCATGTGCCTCATGCATTGAAAACACAACTTATTCTCTATTTTTCTTATCAATAAATCTTAACACTTTCCTCCTAGTTTTCTCTCTAGTTCTTACTTGTTATCTTCTTCCTCTTATCTTGGATTACCCTAACAAATTGGTATCCAGAGCCCTTTGGTTCTTAGTGTAGAAAGCACAAAGATTCAGTCTTGTTTGGTGTTTACATTTTCTTCCCTTCAGAAACAATGTCAGGGAATGGTTTACCAAACAATCTTCCAATTCTTGAGGGCAAGAATTGGGAAAGATGGAGCAAACAGATGAAGTCTCTCTTTGGTTTTCAAGATACATGGGAAGTGGTGGTTAATGGTGTGCAAGACTTGGTGGGGAATGCCACTGAAGCTCAGAGATCAGCACACAAAGACTTAAAGAAGAAGGATTGCAAGGCAATGTATGCAATTCAAGCTGCAGTAGATTCTGCAAATTTTGACAAGATATCTAGTGCTGAATCCTCTAAGGTAGCCTGGGATATTTTGGTGAAATATTATGAAGGAGGAGAAAAGGTGAAGGGAGTAAAGTTGCAGTCTCTGCGAAGGCAATATGAGCTTCTGCAGATGGATAAGAGTGAATCCATTGGAGCCTATGTGTCGAAGGTTCAAGGCATTGTCCATACAATGAAGAGCTGTGGTGAGGTGATGACAGATAGGATGATTGTAGAGAAGGTAATGAGAACTCTAACTCCAAATTTTGATCATGTCATTGTTGCCATCCAAGAAACTGGGAATGTAGCTACATTACAGTTGGAGGATCTTGTCGGATCTTTAGAAGCACATGAGTTGATGATAAATGAAAGGAAAGGGGTTCAAGAATCTGTACAAGCCTTACAAGTTCAGGCTTACAAGAAAGCTAACAGTCACAAAGAGAAAAATCAAGATAAGGGAAAGAATGGCTCTCAGAAAAAATTTGATGGAAAATCTGAATCCTTCAAGAAAGGAGGAGGAACATCAAATTCAAAGAAAGGGAAAGGCAAGGACAAGAGTCACATTCAGTGCTATAACTGTGAGAAATGGGGACACTATGCTTCAGATTGTTGGTTCAAGAAAGGCAAAGAAAAGGGCCAAGACTCTGATGATGAAGCAAAACTTGTGCAAGAAAAGGTTGAAGACAAAGCTGTGACTTTCATGGCTACATTATCAGAGGTAGAATCACAAGATAAAGTTGATGCTGAGACTTGGTTCTTAGACACAGGGTGTTCCAACCACATGACTGGTCACAAAAACTGGTTAGTGAAGTTCGATTCTGGAAAGAAAAGTAAAGTGAAGCTGGCCAATAGCAGTTCATTGCAGTCAGAAGGCATTGGTAACATGGTTATCAAGAGGAGCAATGGAAGCACTGCAGTAATTGAAGATGTGATGTTTGTACCAGGTATGGATTGTAATCTTCTGAGTGTTGGACAGCTAGCAGAAAAAGGTTTTTCAGTTATCATTAAGAAAGAGAAATTTGAACTTTATGATCCTGCAAATAACCTAATTCTGAGGACTCCTTTGGCCAAGAATAGAACTTTCAGAACTTTGATTCACACAAACACTGTTCAGTGTATGAAGGTAATAACAGATGAGAAGTTGAATTGGCTATGGCACCTGAGATTTGGACATTTGAATTTCAAATATCTGAATCAGCTAGGGAGCAAAGGAATGGTACTTGGCTTGCCTAAGATTGAAGCTTCAGAAAGAGTATGTGAAGGTTGCTTAGTTGGTAAACAACCTAGAAATGCTTTCAGCAAGAGTCTGCCTATGAGATCATCAAGTGTACTAGGTGTTGTGCATTCTGATGTGTGTGGTCCCTTTGATGTGAATTCACTTGGTGGTAATAGATATTTTGTTACCTTTGTTGATGAGTATAGCAGGAAGATGTGGATATACTTGATTCAAACCAAGGATGCAGTATTTGATGTCTTCAGAAATTTTAAGGCATTAGTTGAAAATCAAAGTGGAAAGAAGATCATAGCTCTCAGAACAGATGGTGGAGGTGAGTATACTTCCAAGAAGTTTGAGTCATTTTGTGTTGAACAAGGTATAGAACATGAAGTCACAGCTCCCTATACACCTCAACACAATGGCTTAGCTGAAAGAAGGAACAGGACTATTCTTGATATGGCAAGGTGTATGGTGAAGCATAGGAACCTGCCTAAAGCTTTCTGGGGTGAAGCAGTTCACACTGCTGTGTATGTGTTGAACAGGTGTCCAACCAAGAAGCTGAAAGACAAAGTACCTGAGGAAGTGTGGAGTGGTAGAAAACCTAGTGTAAGTCACTTCAGAATTTTTGGTGCTTTATGTCACAAACATGTGCCTGAAGAAAAAAGGAAGAAGCTTGATGACAGAAGTGAAGTCATGATCTTGGTAGGATACCATGTCACAGGTGCTTACAAGCTGTATGATCCTGTCACAAAGAAAATGATCTACAGTAGAGATGTTGTAATTGATGAAGAGAAATCCTGGGATTGGATTGCTGGTTGCAGTTCAAGCAGAGCTCAATTGAATCCAATCATGAATGAAGAAGATAGCGATTCTAGTGATGAGAATGAAGCACCTGCAGCTGTGACTAGAGACAGGCCTGCCAGAACAAGGAACATTCCTGCTAGATTGCAGGATTGTGAAATTATTAATGATAATGAGGTAAATGCAGATGGTGACTTAGTTCATATTGCATTGATGGCTGGTTCTGAGCCTATCAATTACACAGAAGCCTTGAAACACAAGAAATGGAAGAAAGCTATGGAGGAGGAGTTGGCTTCAATTGAGAGAAATCAAACTTGGGAGTTAGTTAAACTTCCATCAGATAAGAAGACAATTGAAGTAAAATGGGTGTTCAAGCTGAAGCTAAATCCTGACAATTCTATAGCAAAATATAAGGCAAGGCTGGTGGCAAGAGGTTTTCTGCAGAGGGAAGGAATAGATTACTCAGAAATCTACTCACCTGTGGCAAGAATTGAGACTGTGAGACTTGTCATAGCTGTAGCTAATGCAAGGAAATGGCCTATGTTCCACATGGATGTTAAGTCAGCCTTTCTTAATGGTCCATTAGAAGAACTTGTTTTTGTAACTCAGCCACCTGGATTCATGATTGAAGAGAAGAAAGACATGGTCTACAGATTGAACAAAGCTCTATATGGTTTGAAACAATCTCCAAGAGCTTGGAATAAAAGGATAGATGGATTTCTTGTGAAACAAGGTTTCAGGAAATACAAGTCAGAATATGGAGTATATGTGCAGGAAGCAGCTTCAAGCATCATTCTGATATGTTTGTATGTTGATGATCTGCTAGTAACTGGAAGTGTCACAGCTGAGATAGAGAGATTCAAAGAAGTAATGAAAACTGAATTTGAGATGACAGATTTGGGAGAAGTGTCTTACTTCTTAGGATTTGAACTTCTGAAGAATGGTAAAGGTCTATTGTTGCATCAGAGGAGATATGCAGGAGAAATTCTGAAGAGGTTCAACATGACTGAGTGTACATATGCTGCAACTCCTATGGAGGTGAACTTGAAGTTAGAGAAGAATGAGACAGAAGAGACTGTGGATACTACAATTTTCAAGCAAATTGTAGGATCATTGAGATATCTTTGCAACAGCAGGCCAGATATATGCTTTGCAGTTGGGCTTGTAAGTAGATTCATGGATAAACCTAGAAGGTCACACATGAATGCAGCTAGAAGAATACTTAGGTATATAGCAGGCACAATGGAGTTTGGAATTCTTTTTCCAAAGTCAGTTCTGAATGAGAAATTTGAGATTGTGTGCTACTCTGATGCTGATTGGTGTGGTGACAAAGTAGATAGAAGGAGTACTACTGGGTATTTCTTCAGATTTATGGAGGCTCCTGTTGCTTGGTGTTCTAAGAAACAACCAGTTGTTGCATTGTCTTCGTGTGAAGCTGAGTACATAGCAGGTGCATATGCAGCATGCAAAGCTTTGTGGATTGTGACTGTGTTGAAGGAGCTAGGAATTGAAGCAGAGAAACCTGTGGTTCTGCAGATTGATAACAAGTCTGCTATAAACTTAGCCAAGAATCCAGTTTTGCATGGTAGAAGCAAACACATAGAGGCGAGGTTTCATTTCTTGAGGGAGCAGGTGAATCAAGGTAGCTTAGATGTCAGGCATTGTGCAACAGATACTCAGGTTGCAGATGCTCTAACTAAGAGTTTGAAAACAGACAGGTTTTTGAAGCTCAGAAGTGAACTTGGTGTGTGTCAGGCGCGCGCGCCCAGCATGGCAAGTTCTGAAGCAGTTCTGAAGGATTTCTGAAGGACAGACAAGTTTGCAGTTCTGAAGGATTTCTGAAGGACAGACAAGGATTTCTGAAGGACAGACAAGTTTGCAGTTCTGAAGGATTTCTGAAGGACAGACAAGGTTACAGTTCTGAAGGATTTCTGAAGGACAGACAAGTTTGCTTAGGCTTGAAGTTAAGGGAGCATGATGTTTTATAACTTCAATCCTATTAGACTCGGTTAGGTAGTTAGGAGGTGGTTACATAACTACCTTGAGTTAGTTAGTTATGGTTACTTGTGTTACAAGTAATGGATGTGTTAGGAGTTTTCCTTATAAATAAGCATGTGCCTCATGCATTGAAAACACAACTTATTCTCTATTTTTCTTATCAATAAATCTTAACACTTTCCTCCTAGTTTTCTCTCTAGTTCTTACTTGTTATCTTCTTCCTCTTATCTTGGATTACCCTAACAATAAGATGCAATATTTTATCAATTGAGTTATGCTTACGGAGACAAATACAAATCAAATTCTAACCCTTTCACAAGCAAATCAAATCTTGAGAGATTCGAAGTTCGAACACAAGACAAATACCATAGCAGTTTATTATTCATAAAAGAATCAAGCTTTCAAATTCCAAAAATAAGAAAGAGAAAAGAAAATCACATGAACTAATGCAAACTCTCCTATGATAAGATTTAAAGTTTCATTTTGAAGTTACAGTTACTAGCCTTAATGCTTACAAGATTATTAGATGATAAGCTATCAACCACCAACTGACATTGACCCAACACTTTCACCTTCTTAAGCTTCAACCTCCCAAATTTGATAGCAACTGGTGCATGGATATTGAGATCCAATGGAATTCTTCCTGTCTGCTGTTGTTGCTGTAATGCCGTCATTAACGTGCTTCCGGACTGAACTTGACCTGTTAAGGACACATTAAGCACTGTTTTGTTCTGATGACCTTGGTAGAATTCAGGTAATGACCCTTCACAAAGCTTTGTGTTTGTGTAGAACACACTTAACTTCCCTCCTTTTTCATAGTAAATACCGATCTTCTTGTTCGGGTTGGTTGCTGTGATTCTCACATCGAACTTTGCATACAGACTCAAATCAAAGTTAAGTCTCAGATCACTTATCCTCAAAGTGTCAACTGAGTAATTTGGAAGCTTTGGTTTGAAGACAAGGTAAAGGGTTCCTACAGTTGCTGCCAAGATAATGAGAAGAAGGAATAACAAGGTTATTGTCCAACACATGCACTTGCAGAAACAGTTTCTTTTCGGTTTTGACGAGTTTATTGCTGCTGCTGGAACAGCATGTTGATGCAGTAGTGGAGGAGGCACATGAATAACCTTTTCTGATCTAGAGGAACCTGGAGGTACTAATGGTGTCCTATGGTGTGGCGGTGTTGCCACATTCATAGGGTGGATTCTTTGTCTCTGATGATCTGACATGAATGCCGGTGATTTTCTGAGTATTCTCTCTCAGATTCGGTGATCATAAATGTTAACACTAGCACTTTTTGTTGATGCTATATGTAGACATTCCTTATTTGACTTATAATTGTGAAAATATACTGTTGGGGGTGGATTGATTGGTTCTGCAATAGGTACTTTGGTATGTGCTTACCTTCCTTACCTACAAACTGTTGTAAATCACCAAAAAGAATAGTGGTAGTTCAGCTAAATTAGGACACTAATCACACTATGTTGACTTTAGATAAGAGTTTGGTTCCTTTCTATATTTTCTTTTGTTGAGGCTAAGACTCCCTTAGCTCTATCTAACCCATAACAGTAACATTAGATTACACGTATCTTCAAATCCCTCTTTATTTTGTCACTATTTTTTTGGCACGAGGTGGTGTATGAGAAAGTGTCGTGCACACCAAGCATTATGTTTTCAATCTAAAACAAATAAATGGCATGTGCTGGTAATTATTGCCATAAAATGGTAAGCTATGCATATTGCAGTACATTCTTGAAACCTGCTTTGCAATTAAGGAAACCTCACTTACACATTAAGAATTCATGTCATATATTGTACAATAAGTTTCTACCATATATCAGTGAATTTTCCTGTCTTAACAAAATCTTAACCAAATAATTTTTTTACTGTTTTTAAAGACAAGAAGAAACTTATAAAGCAGGTAATCAAATTGCCAAAACAAATGGTGCACAGGAAAACATTTTTTTTCATTGATTTCCAAAATAAAACACTTAAGAGTATAATCTAGCTGAGAGTAGCAATAGATACAGACTTCATAATACAAAGCCAAGCCATGAAAATATTGTTTACATTTACCATCTTTAAAGGGATGAAGAGAAAGGACTAGAGCTGATATGTTCTTTATGCCAAATGTGTGATTAGAATATTATAATTTATAACCAATTGAACAAATTGTTACTGTGCTTCTGGCATGCTGATGCTATGCAAGTTTTAAGAGAAAAAAGTGCAAGTTTTATTCTATTTCAATCTCTTGTGGAGCATCTTCGGTAGTTGATCCTTCTGCATTGGTTTTTTCTTCGTTGATATCAGAATCTTCAACCGTCCTAGTAATCCATTCCTTGAGAGGCTCCTCATTCAAATCAAGCCTTAAAATTCCAGCAAACACCCCACCCCAGAATGCCACTGGTTCCTGTAGATTAGATATAAATAACAGAAGTTGGTAAAAACAAAAACAAATTTTCAATGCTAGCCAATGAAAATTCACGTGGCTGAGCACAATGCTTTTCAGCCTACAGAATTGTGACAATTTTGAATATAGATACATCATATGAATCAGGGGTAGTAAATCGGATTATCATCCAGATAGCAGCTTGTTGACATATAAAAAAACAGAAGAAATACATTTAAAGATTACAGGTATTGATAAAAGATAAATAAAATATTATAGTCTATCAATTGACGCATGTCACCTCCAAGCGGAAACGAAGCATATAGGCTGATGATAAAATTGACAAATAAAGAAGTTCATGGTGGACTGGAGAGTTTTTTGGACTAATTCTTGTCATGCTTTATGACAGTGGAAGAATAAAGGTAGAGTGTGTCTCTTCCAACTCCTAATTATGGTCTCTGATTAGCCGTCAACTACCACCTTTGGGTTGGATTAAGCTTCTAAGGGTGGCTTGAGTAGTGGTTTGTTGCGGCAGACTAGCAGTAGTATGGAGAAATTCATTTTAAATGATAATTTAATAATGTAATGTTTAAATAATTGCGTCAAAACTTGTTTTAAACTTTTTCCTCAATGTATCTTCCACCAACAGTTTTATATGCTGAAAACACATCTGTTCATAAATCATTAGTAGCCATATTGACAATTTTTCAAAAGGAAAACCATATTGATATGGACAAAAAAATAAACTAAATCTGACTTCTACAATTGGCAAAAAAGGCCAAGAAGGGCAAAACTTAGGTGCCATTCGTGTGATCCTTAACTTAGGCTGTGAACACACATCATCACACCAAAGAGAACTACCTGGTTCGCCATACGTCCACAGAATTACGTGGTTCGCCATACCTCCGCAAAACCACCTCAACAATTATTTTCGCCTATCTGTAAAGAGTACAACACTAGCAACCTAACCCAAATTGTAAATCACCGTACAAACTCAAGTACCCTCCTCACTCAAGAGTTATAAGAAATGATAACACCCTCATCTCAACAAGTACGCCCACAGAACTGCGTGGTTCGCCATACCCCCGCAAAACCACCTCAACAATTTTCCTACTATCTATAAAGATTAAAGAGTACAACACTAGCAACCTAACCCAAACTGTGTAGCGCTGTACAAACTCAAGTACCCTCCTCACTCGAGAGTTACTACAAGAAATAATAACACTCAAATCTTACACATCATAAGATTACTAACACCCTCCTCTCTCTAAGACATAGTTGAGAATTCATTTACTCTCAACATGATCACACAAGGCTGAGAATGTTTCAACTCTTCACAAGTTCTTTTATTTATAGAAGAGAGCATGACTTCCATTCATGTATATAATTAGTGGACAATAATTGCATCATAACTCTTTATGATTGCGGCATTCTCGAAGGATCTGTTTTGAGCGTAGCATAAACTCATATGATTAAAAAAGACTCGTTTGGTAATTGACATTTTCTCACAAGCTTATACCTTATTTTGACTAACTTATAGCTTATTTTGAATTTTTGATAAAGTAATTCAATAGCTTATAACTTATCATTTTTACCCTCAATTTTACCCTTGCCATCATACTTAAAAAACTTAAATATTAATTAAACATATATTTTTTTTTATGTCATTTCATATATAAAAGCTAGTTCAACCATTAATTTTACCAAATAATACAAATTCAATCAGCTAGCATATCCGCAATTATCCGCTATTTTTCCTCAAATAAGCCCAAATATCAAAGCAATTCATCCACCTCTTAAATAAATGTATTTATTTAAAAATTTCAATTGATTTCTCAACACCACATGACACAACTAATCCTTTTTTTTTCCTATGATAAATTGATAACACATGACACAACTAATCTTTCTGGTAGTTGACCTTGACACATCTTGTACTAGTGCGATTGTTTTATATAATATATTTCATTTTGGCTTGTTAAAAAAAAAAAAAAAAAAAAACTTTCTGGTACAAGAACATGCTAATATTTGAAGATATGAAATTTAAAAATATCCGAAAAATGAAAAAGAAGATTAATAATACATACCTTTAAAGCTTCTTTGACGATAGGGTCTTGTGCAGGATTAAAGAAAAAAGCTGTAATTCGACTCCGATTACGAACTTTAAGGGAATTACAGTTACTGTAAGAATTAAAACCGCTGCTTCTGGTGATTACTCCTCCTCCTGATGATGATAAAAACCTACATTCCTGGTTAAATTTTGAGTAGAATTAGTTAATTGAAATGAAGAAAAAGAAGAAACATATAATAAGAATAATAAGAAAGAGGAATAATTAATAACGAACTTGAGTGCATGGAAGTGGAAGAGACATAGCTCTGCACTGCCTTTGTTGTTCGAATTTGCAACTACCACAAGATGATTCCGATTCTTGGGGTTGGTGCTGTTTTTCCCACGGTTATTTATCTGTTTTTAGTTGGAAATGGATTAGGAACACTAGGATTAAAATCAGACGGTTCACATTAAAATGATATTTATTTTTTAAAACATTTAAAATTCTGATATTTTACTCTTGAGAAAAATATAAATGATTTTTATAGTTAAAGAGAAAAAAATAAATTATAAGCTACGTTTTTATATGTTAATCTTTCGTTTTTTAAAGAAAAAAGACCTTGTTAATATGGAGTTTGGCCGAAAGTAAGCGGTGCGGTTTGGTTCGATTTTGAGTATAAAAGTCATCTTAACTACGAGATAAAATGACATGCGGTTTGGTTGGTTTTTAAAAAGTCGTCAAAACCAAATCAAACCAAACCAATGCGGTTAGGTTTGGTTCGGTTTCCGCGGTTTATCACGATAATATGATAATATTACCAACATGTTACAAAATGAACATCGGAAATTTTAATTTATTTTATTGTTTACATGATATAATATGCATATACATAAGTTGTACACATAAGAACTTATTTTTAATTTTAATAGTATAAATTTGAATCGTGTGAAATTATATATTTTTGACAACTTACTATTTTATTTGAGTTTGACTTGCTAAGTTTGACTAGGTAATATGTTGATTGCTAATAGTTGATATAGTTAAATTAACTTTTGCGGTTTGGTTTTGTTTGGTTCGGTTTTCTAAAATGAAAACCGCAAACCAAACCAAACCGTGCGGTTTGGAAGAAAAACGGTCCGTGCGGTTTAAACCAAATGCGATTTTTTGCGGTTTTCAATTTGGATTGGTTCGGTTTGCGGTTTTACATTTAGATTGGTTTGGATACGATCACCCCTACTATAAACTATTTGAAATAGCTTATAAAAAGAGAGGCTTAATAGATTTTTTTGTTCCCTGTATGTTCGCGAATTTTTTATTTTGATCCATATATCTTGTTTTGTTGCAAATAAATCCCTGAATGTACAACTTTTTTTGGTTTTAGTCCCTAAAGGCAAAATTTGCAGGAAAATTGGAATGAAAATTTACAGGAAAACTGCAGATTTTCCTGCGAATTTTGACTTTATGGACTAAAACCAAAAAAAATTGTACATTCGGGAACTTATTTGCAACAAAACAAGATACATGGACTAAAGTAAAAAATTCGAGAACATACAGGGACCTAAAAATGTATTAAGCCTAAAAAAAATACTACTATAAAATTGAAATATAAACTCATGAAAAAATAAAAATTATCATACAAATATTTTTTTGCGTATATATTCATAAGCTAGCTTATTATGCTAAATAAAAAAATTAATTAATTATACACAATAACAAATATAACCTAGCCAAATTTGCAAGAGCATGTAAAGTTCACATGCCTTTTGAGTGATAGAGGATATCTGATAAACCATAAGAACATTGTGAGTTCCTTTGAATCGTGACTGTATGAAAATTATGTAAAGAAATACAAATATAAAAAATAATCCAACTTTCATCACTCCACGACCCAGTTCCTACAAGGCTACAATCAATCTTTTATGAAAATTACTCTTTAGGCTCCCTTTAGTGCTTCCTAGACTCTCTGTTCTGACAAAAATGTCTTTAAGAAGGAATTTGGAATTTAGAATTTGAAATTAATTGGACCATATTTTGAAACGTATGTCCTTCTATCTCCATCTCCAGTGCACCAAATAAATTTTTGTGAAAGGAAGAATAAGGTGAACAGTATCTTCTTCGAAAGATGCGATCTAAAATGAAGCGTCTTTCGGATTGTAAGTTCCGAAACTTTAAAATTAAAGTTTGACACGTAACTTCCAAAATTCCCATCACCAAACAACAATTCTTTCATTGTGAATTGAATTCACTGAACACAAATTTATTCCTCATGAAACACATATTTAGCCCTCTTTCCAATTTCTTCACCATGAATTGAATTCATGGAACACATATTGCTCCTTAAATCTAATTTTTGTTGGATCATGAGAGGAGCTTGAGGGATCATCACATTGGACTAAGATTAACTACACAAAGTCTTAAAACATTAGAAATATAGACATTTTTATATATATTGCTCAATATTTACTTTTTGATCCGATGTAAGACTTCTAAGTCATTTTATTTTTTGTATTACTTCTAACTCATATTTGTTACACACAATTTCAACATACCCAATTTTCTTTTAATAATTTTTGTTGACCTAATGAAAATAGATCCGAAACTTACAAATGAGGTCTTAAGTTCAAACTCAAACTCAAATGTGTTGCATAATAATATCTGACTTTGCCGATTAAGCGAACACATGCCTCAAATATTATTTTTTCTGTCAAATAGTTTAGTGATTAAAATATTATCCTTATATAAATAAGTAAAATGTACGAGATATAAACTCCAACTTCTATATATATAATACGATATTTTTATCGACTAAATAAATAAAATGTACGAGGTTGTTTTACATTTAAAATAGCAAACTTCCATAATATATTATAAAAGTTACAAACAAAACTTTCCTCAACAAAGACACATATATTAGATATGTATAACTAAAAATGGATATGCATTGGAAATAAAAGAACTAAAATTGAAGTGAGTAGTCATCATCTATATACAACGTGGCTACTATGCAACATTTCACAAACCAGGTGTCCCACTTCCACATATAGCTTTCATCAATTCAACCTCTATTTGGCACATATAAGCATTCACACACTTCACACTTTTCATCCATGCAAATTATTCCAATTCTAACCTCTCTATATTCTAAGAAACTTTTCACTATTTACCTTCATTTAAATAATTGTGTAGCTGAATATACTAGTGTCTGGAAAAATCTCTTAATTGTCTAAAGGGGTCTTAGAAAGAAAAAAAAAAGAGAAAGAACAATTTAGTTGCAATGTCAACAAGAAGATATGCTTTTGGAAGGTTGGATGAAGCAAACCATCCAGACTCCATAAGAGCAACTGTAGCTGAATTCATCTCCACTTGCCTCTTTGTCTTTGCTGGAGAAGGCTCTGCCCTTGCTCTAAGTCCGTACCATATACTTCCTCTATTTCCTTTTCCATAATAAACAATTAATTTATTTTTTAATTCATTAAAAAATTAATTTATTTAGTCTATAATATATATGAAATTATTGATTTATAGTAGTATAAATCAAATATATTTTTGCAAAAAAATATAATTCAAATACATTTTTTATTCGATAAATTTAAGGCTTAAACATCATTTTTGTCTCTGTAACTTCATAATTTTTTGGTTTTAGTCCTGTAATTTTTTTTGTTGCAAATTAATCCCTGCATGTTCAAACGATTTTGATTTTAATCTTTAAAGCTAAAATCCGCAGAAAATCTGCAGGAGGTTTCCTGCAGATTTTCCTACGGATTTTGGTTTTATGAGACTAAAACCAAAAAATTTGAACATACAGAGATTAATTTGCAACAAAAAAAATACAGGAACAAATCAAAAAATCGCGAACTTACATGAACGAAAATGATACTTAAGCCTAAATTTAAATTTTTTTTTTCTTTTAAATAAATTGAAAGTAGTATTATGTTATTGATTATGGGTCTATATAGATTTACTTATTTTAGTTTATTTGCTCATAAATATTACGAGACTATTTCAAAGAGCTTGTAGAAACAACTTAGATAAGCCAGGGACGGATCTATGTGTTACAAATTGGGGGCAGCTGCCCCCACTTTTTTTTTTTTTTGAATTTTATGAAGTTAGTCTAATTATAAAGAAGTGTTGCCCCCACTAATTGAAAACTAAGAACATAAAAGAAGTGCATTTCTTATTAATTTTGTGAATAATTATACTTAAATGAATAAGAATGATATTTTTAATACATTATATTTTGCCTATCAACAATAAATTAGTCTTAGCGATAACGGATTTAAACTTTTTAAATAAATGGTAAGAGGTTTGGTACCTCTTTGTATGTATAAAAAAATTATTTTGAAAGAGGGAATCTATCTTATGCATTCTATAGGTTTTCCAACAAAAAATAATTAGCACTAAACAACAGTGAAAATTTCGTATCCATATCAAATAAAATCTTAATTACCACTATATATTTGAAATAATTTTGTATAAATGTTTATAATATATAACTTTACTTTGACCCCACTATTCAAAATTTCTGGATCCGTCCCTGAAATAAGCTGCTTATACATAAGTGCCACTATAATAAGCGCTTTTATTATAAGCTGTAAATAAGTTGTTTATTCAACAGGTTTCACTAGGATATGAAAAAATGGATATGTGACTATTCATTACTAATTAATTTGTGTGATTGCAGGGAAGATATACAAGGATGCAGGGGCATCAGCAGGTGAGCTAGTGGTACTTGCACTTGCTCATGCATTTTCACTATTTGCTGCAATATCTGCTAGCATGCATGTATCTGGTGGCCATGTTAACCCTGCAGTTACTTTTGGTGCTCTTCTTGGTGGTAGAATCTCTGTCCTTAGAGCTGTCTACTATTGGGTTGCTCAACTTCTTGGTTCTATAGTTGCTACCCTTTTATTGAGGCTTGTCACTAATAACATGGTATAACACTATACTCAATTCCACATTTTCCATATTGCAAATAAGTAAATTCTAATAACATGGTATTAATTTCTAAAGAATATTATCTAATTATCATTAGAATTTTTAATAATTTTAAGTGGATAATACTTTTTTCGATTTTCACCACCAGTATCAGCCTCATTGAATCCCTAATCTGATTCGAGCTTAGTTCTGACATTAAGCGGTTCTAGCCCCCTCCCGATCGCAGTTGAGGGGATCGAACCTTATCATTTCTACCAAGTTCAGCGCTAATCGCCACCAAATCAACTAACAAATCAACTAAACAATTGGTAGTAGACCGTATATTGATAGCACTTAGTTGAAAATATTATAAATTTTGGAAACTAAATTGTTTTGCAAATGCCTCACCTTGTGTTATCACTAAGGTAACACATCATAGACACTCAATTAGTTATCAATCAGTTATTAGTTTTATATGCTTAATCATTTTAAAACCATAAATCCATAATGTGTAAGTAATGCCTATTGTATTGTGATTTTTTATTACAGAGACCGCAGGGCTTCAATGTGGCAATAGGAGTAGGTGTAGGACATGGCCTTATACTTGAGATAGTCATGACATTTGGTTTAATGTATGTTGTGTATGCCACTGCCATTGATCCCAAAAGAGGCTCTATAGGCACAATTGCTCCCTTAGCAATTGCACTTGTTGTTGGGGCAAATGTCCTAGCTGGTGGTCCTTTTGATGGAGCATGCATGAATCCTGCTCGGGCTTTTGGGCCTGCTTTAGTGGGCTGGAGATGGCATTATCATTGGATCTTTTGGGTTGGCCCATTACTTGGAGCTGCAATAGCAGCACTTTTATATGAATATATTATGGTTCCAACTGATCCTCCTCATACTCATCCTCATCATCAACCTTTGGCTCCTGAAGATTATTAGTTAGTTTAATTAATTAATGTGTATTATGCAATATATGTATGTAAGATATTACTGTTTTGGTTTTCATTTTGTCACTGTATGCATTTTAGTATATGTATGTAAAAGTTGTTTGTCCACCATGGTACTTTTGAATAAAGTGAGTCTCTACTCACAAAAATGTTAATGTAAACAATTTGTTCAAAAATTTGCACAATTGAGTTTCCAAAAATTAAATAAAATTGTACAATTCACACTGCCAACCCTTTCTCAAAGTGCTATATGCACTACAGTTTAGAAATTTAGAGGACAAAAATCTCAAAAAAGCAAAGGTATTATAAGTGTGAGATGATGCGTATTTCGAAAAGGCCCTCTCAGGCTCCCTCATGCTCCGAATAAGTTATCACGGACAAGCCACAGGCACAACAAGCAAGGTATTATAAGTGTGAGATGGTGCGCTAGAGATTACATGGGCCAGTTTGTACTAGCTGGTACATCATGGATTCAAGGGAAATATTTCATAATTGAAAGGGAAGCACTTGCCTTGCTTGAAACTATGGAGGAGTTGGAGCGTCGGGGTCTCAATAATGTCATATTTGAAACTGATTTTTAGAGTGTAGTGAATGCAATCCGCCTTTCTTATGTTGGTGTTTCTGATTTTAGTATTTTAATTTGTAAGATTAAACAATTGTTGTCTTTACATTCAAACTTTGAGGTGAGTTTTACAAAGCGGCAAGCGAATATATATATGGTTGATTATACGCTTGCTAGCATGGCGTTATTTTTTGGTCTAATCGTTGTCTTTTTAAATTACTACCTTCTATAGAATGTTAAGTTTGTTGAAGGAGAATGGATTTAAGAACAATGGCCTCTAATTTAGTGTTTTGATGATAATAAACACTTAACTCAATAAAAGGAACCATATATCTAATTGTTTGTCCAAGTGTTTAGGTATAAGAAACAATCCTAAAAGCATTACCAAATGCATTCTTATGATCCTCTAAGCAATAATCCTTTCGACCAGCAGTGTAGAAGAAAAGAAGTCAAAATCAACGCTACGTACATCCTATGAGAACTACGCCAAGATTTCAACAAAAAGATAAAAAATAGAGATGATATGGATCATCATTCTCTATACTACAAATAAAGATACATAGTCAAAGTCATCATAGCATTCAAAATAATATTGTGTTCATCCATTTGTGATACAAATGATCACCTCTTGCTCTTGACAACATATAGAAGATAAGAAAGGCAAAGTAAACATATCATAAATACATAGTATATATTATATTAGTGATATAATAAAGTGATAGGATTAATTTCATTATTCAATCATGTAAACACTGAATTGAGATATGATATATAGATAATTATATCATAAACTCATTTTAGTCTTTATAATATAAGAAAAATTTTATTTTTTAAATTTATTAAGAATTTAATGTATCTAATTTATATTATAGACTAGATACATTAAATTTTCAATAAATCTAAAAAATAAAGTTTATTTTATATTAAACACCAGTAACATTTATCTTATATATTTTCAATCTTGAGGCCGCCTTTGGTCAGATTGTCATATCAACAATTGTACAGCTGTTTTAAGATAATCATAAATGAACGTAGCAAGGGCCAATGCATGTCTCAGATTTGAAAACAATGACCAAAATTCCTACACGTACTAAAACTGGCCTCACAGATCTTAAAGATGTATATACACTTCACTTTTGGATCATATATACCTTAGAGATTAAGATTAGAGGTCTTTGGTCTTCCAAGCTTATCCCTCTATAATGGTTTCAATATTTCATACAGTGTAGTTTTGTATATAATGTCGATCATCAATATCATTAATTAAAATGGAAAAGTTCCACGTATAATAACCAAAAGTTGCCACATGTGGCATAACTCTTGGCCTTTAAGCATTTGACATATATATACCTCACAAAAGCAGCAAAACTTTGTATTGATGTTTGCTTGAAGCATGAGTTTGATTTTTTTGGGTGTATATTGAAAATGTACATGTAAAAGAACTTTTAACGATTATCTCTTCTTAATTCTCATAAAGATATATAACCACTAGGCAAATTATAATATGGACTATTTCTTTAAGTTTATGAGTCATGAATAACATTATAGACTTATAGTGAACGTGGATTTTATAAAATTCATCGTTGTATTTAAAGTTTATATTATATATAAATTATTATAAAAAAATTAGAGAAATTGAAAATTATTTGATATGTTATTGAGAACTATTAAAATAACGGTTTATGAATTTTTATTAAATATCGTTAATCTTAATATGTTTCAATAATATATCAAAAGATTTTCAATTTTTTAATTTTTTTTTTATGGATAATCTATATGATATATAAACCTTCAATCCAATGGTGAATTTTATAAAATTCGTATTCGATAGTATTGATAACTTATCCACGGTAGACCATTTGTGAAGGTGTTACACTGTAGCATTAGCCTATATAGTAATACTAAAATTATAGGATCTTCATAGCATGATTGGGAGAGAAATACTACCACCACACTTTATTATAAAAGACTATACATTTTTAGATTTATTGAATAATTAATATATTTGATTTATAATATGAATTAAATACATTAATAATTGAAAATAAATTAAAAAATAAAAATTTGTTTGTGTATGAGATCAAAAGAAGAAATATTTAAGTAGTAGTTGATACGACAAATAATCACATGGAGTTATGACTTTATTTTTAATGACAAATATAGTATTATATATATATGGAATAACATAAGATAGAGTTCGATACAAATGTTTTTTGAATGACAAATATAGTATTATATAAACGAAATAAAATAAGATATAGAGCTCAATACAAATTGGGTACAAGAAGTGCACACAACAAGATACCCATCAATTGAATAAATGGGGAAAGCAAAATAAAATGAGACGCGGAAAAAACCCACCACACCAAAACTCCATATCACCAAAAGCAAAATAGGCAAAATGACACCAAATTAAAAGAGCACTCCAACTACTCCTCAACCACGAGAAGACCTAACTTCCATCGAAGAGAAGAAAAGGATCAACCAACAAACCACGATAAACATCGAGAGGGTCTCATACCAACCAGAGTCACCGAGACCTAAGTCCATACCTCCAAGCTGAGTTATGACTATACGAACATTTTCAAACTAATAAACCGTTGGAACAACGAGGAATGCTTCATCTGAAAATTCAAATGAGGCAATTACCTTGCGGATTAGATGATTATTGGTTCGAATGACTTAAATTTGATAAAAATTCCATGAGTACATAAAGATAATTAGATAAAACGTCTTATTTTATTTTTCGGAATATCAATTGAAAAAAGGAATGAGTTCTCTCAATTTACATGAGAGGAATAATGGAATTTAAACATTAAATAAAATTGAGATATCAAATTAAAATGAGAGAAAAATATTTGAGGATGAGATTAAAGGCACATGAGAAACATGAGAAAAAATAAATTAAAAGAATACACTTCTCTGAATTTGACTATAAACAAAATTATCTACTTAGACATTTATCAAAAGCATAATTAAACACATTTAGTTTTGATTTTAAGTGAAAAAGAAAATTTTATTTTTTTACCCAAAAATAAATACATTTACTTATATGAAATAAATCGTCCACAAATTATAATTCATTGGTAGAAATATCAAAATTGTTAAGTTGAACGCTTTGATCAAAGTTCGAACTCTGATTCATCTAATGATTTATCATTCCATATAAAGTTTAAAGTGAAAAAATCAATAACTAAAATTACCCACTTTATACTTTAAAGGAAATTGTTTCCTTTAGCCGAGCTGAATCCCTAATATATATATTTTGTTCATAAAAAAATAATTAATTATTCTTTGTAACACAAAAAATAAAACAATGAAACCAATTGTATATATAAGATATGAAGTAATTAATACTTCAGCCTTTTGATATATAGTCCAACTCAAGAAGAAAACCATCAAGTAGGTAGTAACAACTTCCTTCACTAACTAAATTTTGGTCAGATTTATTTATCCTCTAAATTTGACACTTTTATTTATTTATTTGGACATCTTACGAAAGAAAAACAGTTTAGGATCATATGTAGCCGAAATTTCAGTTGTAACATAGCAAAAACATTGAATTCGACATTCTCTTGATATTTAATTAATAAAACAAAAGAGAAAACAAAAAGATAGCAACAAACATGATGCATCATCGGTTTAAGGATAGAGACGTATCTATGTATGTATATGTATCCACTAGACAAGATGATTCATTGCATTAAATTATAGGACTTAGGATTAGGACATCCAAACCTTACTCTATAAATTGTGAATGCACACCCTCTATTTCTTCACACTTCTTTTCCTTTCTTTATTTGGCTTCAATACAATAGTATAGTACCCTCCTCTTGCTATTGTATTGGACACCACATTAAAATATATACACAAAAGATCTTCAATATTTAGCACCTTTTTATTTTATTCAAAAACACACATATATACACATTTAAATTTATATTAATTTGCATCTCACTATGGCAATTAGATCACCAATGGCTATAGTGTTTGTGTTGTGCATCTTTGTGCTATTGAATGCAAGTGATGCTCGCTTATTAGGTAACAAAACCATGTCCAAAGAGAAGGTAATGAGGAGGTACTTGCTAGAAAATGGACTTGGTCTAACACCTCCCATGGGGTAAGATATTCTTTTATGGGTGTTGTTAACATCAGCCCTAAGGCCACATGTTAAGAAATTTTAATATAAAAATTCAACTTTTAGAAATAAAATAATTTAATATTTAAAAAGTTCAAATGCACAAGTTAACATTCTCTTTTTTTATTAGTTTTTATTAATTTTTCATCTCGTACTAATTGTGTTTTTTTGTTAGCAGAAAGATGTGCGGCGGTAATATGTTCGTCTATCTTTTTTTTGAAGCATCTATCCATTTTTCTAATTTTATAATTAATAGTTGTTTTAATTTTCTTATTTCAATTTTATTCTATTTAAATTTACCTAAATTTCAGTTTAGATATTCATGTATTGCTTTTTTTTTTTATAATTCAAACAAGAATTAGGAAAAGATTGTATTTTTCAGGAGAAATTTTACATAAAAAAGATACGGGCTAAGTTAGTTAGAGAAATGATATTTATACGATCAATATTTGTTAACTATATTATATGCCATATTTTTTTTAAAAAATATATATATATTATATACCATTTATTTTTAACTATATTATATCCTCACACAATTACTTCTCATATTAATTAGTTAATTATTAAATGGGACACATAAGAGTTGTACAAAAACAAACGATACATAAGAGTATAATTTGACCTTTAATTTTTTTGGTAAAGATAATGTTAAGAAGTCTCAAATCGGATGTTAAAAAATTCTCATTTTATAAGTCGGTTTTATAAGGATGAGTTAGACCTAATTCTTAATTCTAAGATGGTATGATGCGGTGAGCGTGGATAGAATTGTAATGGAAAAATATAATATTCACAAATAAAATAGTAATTGATATTGTTATTATATATCATAACTTTCTAAGAGATAGCTAAAATGGAATAAAGATAGAGTTGTAATAATAAACACATTAATGCATGCAAAATATTAGAACAAAGAATATTTATGTATGCGACCAAATCTAATATATGAATTTTCTAGGTAATATTCCTTTGAATTCGTGAAACATAATATAAATGATTATAATATATTATGAATCTATTATCTATCAGGTGGAGTAGCTGGAATCACTTTGGTTGTGATGTTAATGAAAACATAGTTCGAGAAACAGGTAACTACGTTATATCATCAACTTGAAGAAAAAAATAGTAGAAATTTATACCAACATCTTTTTTTTGACACAAATTTACACCAACATGTTTGTGCCTCAAAATTTGAGACATACTAATATGGATTTATTTTATGTTTCTTGATCATCACAGCTGATGCAATGGTATCATCTGGGCTAGCAAATTTGGGGTACCAATATCTCAATTTAGGTAGGTCCATTGTATGGCTTGAATATTCGACTTGATTACATTACACATGCATACATATACACTTTAATGTAAAGATTATTGCATCATAAACTAATGTAAAGATTAGCTTAATTAGTAAGTTACGGTTTCAATATAAAAAAAGAGGTATTGTACCCAAAAAAATAAAAATTATAACAAAGAATGATATTTAATTTGTTTATTGTACAAAAAAAAATTATTTTTGGTGAATAAAAAAATTTAAATATTGTCTTCATGAGCCTACCAGACAGACACCCACACACAATTGACCAGTAATTATTTATTTATGAGGTGACAATTTTAATGTGTTTTTACTTTATATTTTTTCAGATGATTGTTGGGCCGAACTCAATCGAGATTCAGAGGTGATTAATGTTTACAATTAATTTAAATATACATATTTTTGTTCTCATAGTAATTAGTAATTTCCCCCTCCTCTTATGGTAAAAAGGGTAAATAAGTCGTATTCCCTTGCAAAGTATGTGAGTTTGTTTTACCCATGCAATTTTAATTTTTTAGAGTGTATTTTACCTCTCTATCAATTTTTAAAAAAAAAAAATAGGGGGTAAAATACACTGCAAAAAAATTACAAGGAATAATTTCAAAAAAAAATTTACAATAAATAAAACAAAATTCGTCTACTTTACAGGGATTAAAGACTTATTTACCCTAGTAAAAATGTATGTCTTTTTTCTTCGCTTTATTAGTCAATATCATGTACACTTTGTTGTTGTATTTTATATATTACTAAAATAAATAGTAATTTAATAAATATATTGTATAGATTATAATATATTCTTCAAATGTTCTAACTAATTGAAAATGACCTTAGGGAAACATGGTTCCAAATGCTGCAACATTTCCCTCAGGAATAAAGGCTCTAGCTGATTATGTTCACAGTAAAGGTCTAAAGTTGGGGATCTACTCAGATGCTGGGTATCAAAACAATTATATATTAATCTTTACTTAGATTAAATATGAACATAATTATTCAAGCATTTATATTTGATCACTTAAAATTTTCATGCAGAACTCTAACTTGTAGTAAACGTATGCCTGGATCACTAGGACATGAAGAACAAGATGCTAAAACATTTGCTTCTTGGGTATTATGATCTATACATTACATTAATTATTTGAAAATTATTTTTCATTTTTGTCAACATTATATTCTATATATCTATAATTTTAATTTTTTTAACAAATCTATAATTTTTCTTTAGGGGGTTGATTATTTGAAGTATGATAATTGTGAAAACAATGGTATAAGTGTCAAAGAAAGGTATTTAATCAATCTGCTTCCAATGCAAATAGATTTATATAATATGCTTAAGTTTTATAAACAACCAATAATTCTTATATAATTTTATACATTTTGTTATATAGGTATCCACCAATGAGTAAAGCCTTACTAAATTCTGGAAGACCAATCTTCTTATCTATGTGTGAATGGTTAGTTGAATTAGTGATGTTTATCATACATGTATAATATTATTATTCCATTTGCTATTTCTCCCTAAATGCTTTTGTGAAACATAGGGGGTGGGAAGAACCAGCAACATGGGCTAAAAATGTTGGAAATAGTTGGAGAACAACAGGAGATATTGAAGATAACTGGAATAGGTAAGAAAATAATGAAGATATCTGGAAATAGTTCGATTCTCACTGGTGTCAATTTTGGTGGGTTGGTCCATACAGAGTAAAAAAAATCTGACTTTAAATGGGACCCTCGCAAGTGGACGGTGGGAATGGTTCCCTCAGATTAGTCGGTCCTTAGGCCGAATACCGAGTTTTCAATATTTGGTTACTTTTTTTTTCATTTTCCATAATGTGATCAAATGATTTTATTACCTCCCTAGCATGACATCAATAGCAGATTCAAATGATAAATGGGCATCATATGCTGGACCTGGAGGTTGGAATGGTAATTAAATTACACTAGCTAGTTGTACAATTAATTGTTAATTATATGTAATGTTAACCATTGAAAGTTGGGGAATATTACATAAACAATGTCCAAATTGGATAATATATTAACTATTTCTTGAATTATTAGATCCTGATATGCTTGAAATTGGAAATGGAGGCATGTCTACAGAAGAATATCGTTCTCATTTTAGCATATGGGCTTTAGCTAAGGTATCATGAAATATAACTTAGAAACTTACTTGCCATTGATTTTTTCTTTTGTAATGACATTACCAAAATTTTTGACATTCTTGAAACATATTGTATTTTGATTTCTAACTTAATTGTTTTCTTTTCTATTTCTTAATAGGCTCCTTTATTGGTTGGTTGTGATGTTCGAGCAATGGATAGTGCCACATATGAACTAATAACCAACTCAGAAGTTATAGCAGTAAATCAAGGTATAAATGAAAACATAATTTATGACTTTCTAAAACGACAACATTATCGATCTCAGTTGATTCTGTGGTGGTTGACGCTAAACTTGGTAGGAAGGACTACGGTTCGATCCCCGCAACTGCGATTGGGAGGAAACTAAAACCACTTGATACCAGAACTGACCCCCAAACCAGATTAAACTGGTGGTGGAAAAAAAAAAAGACAACATTGATTTCATGTTATAACACTAAAGAAGTGCATTGTTATTGCAGATAAACTAGGAGTTCAAGGAAAGAAAGTTAAAAGTAATAACGATTTAGAGGTGATTTCCTGTTTTTTCATAAAAAATTCTCACATCGGTTGCGAAATGTTCTAAATATGTGTTTATAAAGTAGAGGCGAGCTCTATGTGCATTGATCATATAATCACTTATTTTCATTTTGTTGATGTTGTAGGTTTGGGCAGGCCCTCTCAGTGAAAACAAGGTAGCTGTGGTTTTATGGAATAGGAGCTCATCAAAGGCAACAGTAACTGCATCTTGGTCTGATATAGGTCTAGAACCAGAAACCATTGTTGATGCAAGAAATTTATGGGAGGTAAGATACTTACATAATTGACTTTATATTGTTCTTTATATGATATTTCTAAGATTTTAATTATTTCTAATTATGAATTATGCAGCATTCAACACAACCATCAATTTCATCACAAATCTCAGCTGAAGTAGATTCACATGCTTGTAAGATGTATGTCATAACTCCCACAAGCTAGTTTCAAGTGGAAGAGGATTGAAGATATGGTTCAATAAAATAATTAATTTTAAATAAGATGTATTAGAATAAATGCATATATATATATATATATATATGCTGGATTAATGTTTCTATTTTCAGTTGTAATTTTGAGGCATCAAGGCCTGCTTCATATCATGGCAATATGTATTTCCATTCTTGGTGCAATTTGAAAGCTAATTAAAGCATAGTTTCTAAATTTTAAATATTTCACAACTATACTTAGTTCCCATTTCATGGTGCCTAAATCTCGTATTTGTATGTACCAAAAAAAAAAAAAATCTTGTATTTGTTGTAAATGGAATATAATGGAAGGACTAAAATTATACATTTTAAAAATTTAAAGATCTATTAAAAAAAAAAAAAACTTAAAAAATCTATCTAATACAAATGCAAAACTTAAAAAACACGTTATATTCCAGATCAATAGAAAATGAGTATGAAATTTCATTATATAGATTTTTTCAATAGAAAATGACCAACAACTTGAATTATAGAATAACTACATATTTTAATTAATTAATATTTCCCAAAGACTTGAATTAGTCTTCAACGAAAATATAGAAGACTTCAATTAAGTCAACAGCACAGTGGTATATAGAGAAGACTTCATATATACATAAGACTTCATATTATGTAAGGAAGTTCAATGAATTAGCACATATACTTTCAAGCACAGGTAATTAACAAGTTCTTAAACTTTAATTATTGTTTCAAGTTCTCTTTTAGTAGATATTCTACTTTAATTTTTGATTATATATATTTCTGCATATGTTTTTCTTTTCATCAAAAGAATATATAATTTGCAACAATGAAAGTGTTTAATATTTGTGTCAAAAGTAACAAGTGACTTTGTTTTATTGACCAGGTTCTTCTTTTGTTGACTTTTCAATGGCTTCTTCTTCACCTATTGTTCATATAGAACACATAATTGACATTCCAAAAGTGATTAAGCCAGAAGCACTGCATGATATCTGTTGTATTTACAAGGTTCCTCTAAATCTTAGAAAGTTGAATAATGGAGAGTCCTATACACCACACTTGATCTCAATTGGTCCTTTTCATCACACCAAAAAAGTATTGAAGCCAATGCATACACAAAAACAAAGGTATTTTCTTTCCTTTTGGGAAAGAGTAACAAACAAAAATGCTTTGGTAAACTATAAAAGCTTCCTCAAAGACAACATTGAAAAGATGAAGAATTGCTATTCTGAGTTTTGTGTTAGGATCAATGATGATCAGTTTGTGGACATGATTATGTTAGATTCTGTTTTCATCTTAGAACTGTTTCTAAGAAAGGAATCTAAAAGTGTTAAAGATTACATGTTCACAACATCATGGATTTGCAAGAGTATTCAAAGAGATTTGTTACTTCTTGAAAATCAGCTTCCAATTTTTGTTTTAGAACAATTATACAAAAGTGTTTGGAAAGATAGTAATGATCTTAGTTTACTTAAACTTGCATTTAACTACTTTGAAGATTACAATCCACAAAGGTTAGAAGAAGAAGATCAAATTGAAGAGATGTTAAAGAATTGTAAATCATGCAAACACTTCACTGATTTAATAAGATGTTTTTACCTTCCACAAAAAGTTTATGACGAAGGGTGGTCGCGATCGAAGCATTTCACTAACAAAGATAAATGTGTTCTTAAGACAGCAACAAAGTTATATGATGCAAGTATTAGCTTTGTGAAAGCTCATGATCAAAGAAGCTTATTAGAAATAAAGTTTGTCAAAGTTCAAATTCTCAATTGGTTTCTATGCTTTGGTTGTTCACCATTTCTCAAATTTTTCAAATCAAAGTTGCAAATTCCTCAATTCAAAGTATACCAAACAACAGAATGTGTTCTTAGGAATCTCATTGCATTGGAACAATGTCACTATTCAGAAGAACCTTTCATATGCAACTATGTTTTTCTAATTGATTCTCTTATCAACACAAAAGAGGATGTGGAAATTTTGGTTGATAAGGAAATCATTGTTCATGAACTTGGAAGCCATGTAGAATTGGCAACTATGATAAATGGTCTTTGTAAAAATGTTGTGGTAACATGCAATTATTATGGAAAAACATCAAAGAATTTGAATGATCATTACCATAACTGTTGGAAACGTTATATGGGAATGTTGAGATCAGTTTATTTCCGCGATCCTTGGAGATTTAGCTCAGTTGTTGTAGGTGTTTTTATCTTCTTAGTTGCTATTGTCAATTTTCTTCGTATAACTGGTTTATATTTTCGCGATTCAAGACACTAATTTTTTTTCTGTTGTAACTTTCCACATTTCCTTGTATTGTTGTTCAGCTAATAATCAAGTTGTGTTCTCTTTTGTCTTAATTGCATTATTTTTACCATCACTATTGGTTAGTAATTTACTCTTTTTGAAGTTGTTACTTACTGTTTCTTGGGATACAATCAATGTAACAACATTTGGAAATGGGAGGGACTTCAAAGCTAACTTGAGAATTGAGGTTTGCACTACATTTATAAATGCTATCTATGCCATATATCTAGCCAACACGGGACTTTTAACAGCTAATAATGATACTTGTCCCCTTTGCATGACTCATACAGAGACTAATTTGCATACCTTATTATGTCAAACCAGTATGGCAGCAGTTGAATGTCAATTTTGGCCAAGACACTGTGCGCGCTACAAGAATCTTTCCAAATTGGTTTAACAGAAATATTAAACTAGATAGCAATCTGGGCAGACAACGATATTTTTGTTGTAAAAATTGGATCTACTCATCAAAATAAATAACATATAAATATAAGCAATCAAATTTATATCGATGAGAATAAAATAAATCAGAGAGTATAAAACTTATCTTTTATGAGTATAGCAATTGATGTATGCGCTACCGCATAGTACACGACCACCGAGTCACAGTAGAGATAACATGAGAATAGTAATTTATAAAACAATACATGAGGCATGTTGACCGCACTGTCCTTAAGGATTTATCCGTCTCATCAAATCCCCAGGATTCAACAGGTTCTTCTCGAATATAAATCATATCCGAGGTGACAGAACTGGCAAGAAATTAATAGCAACCGGTGATGCAACCCAAAAGAGAACTCAATATTGTGAGACATGTGTAATATATATTACCCAAGCTCTGTAACCGTTGCAAGCATAAAGCATATCCTATTAATTAGGATTGAAAACCACTTTAATAGGACATAAAAGATAAACGTGCAAAGGCAATATGTTATGACTTGGTCAAAAATCAATTAATTAATTTAATCATTATATAATAATAATTAACTTTAAAATAAATTATAAAATATCCAACAATTTTCCCTTTTATGGCAGCAACCAACTGTTGGGTGGGTAAAGGGCAAACTATGATGGCACAAGAATGGCAACTAAGAATTGAGAGGTATGTTTAATAAATTGATTAATATTCATTTGAAAATATGAATGTAATAATTTTTTCTAAAAAAATAAAGTATGAGTACAATTTTAGAGTTTCTTTAAGGATTTCTAATTTATAAATGATAAAATGTAATTTGATATAAGCGGGGCGGGATTGACGAATTCGGAATGAGTATCAATATCTCCATTATCCGCCCTAACTTTTAAAATCGGGGAAAACACAAACTTGAACCCAAACTCAGTCAACTCGGGTTTTTCCCCGTCAAAATCGGGACGGGGCAGGTGGATAGCCGCGAATATGGATTATATTGTCATGCCTAGTTTAATTGGTGTTCTTATGGTCTGTTTGGTTGTGGAAAAAAAATGAGAAGAGAGAAAGTTTGAGAAGAGAAAAATATGAGAGAAACGAAGTTGATTTAACATATTGATTGATACAAGAAAAATAGAAGAGAACAAGATGTGTTTAATTTGCAAAAAGACAAATGTACCCCTATATGCAGTTTTATTTCATTCTAATATAATTTTTCTATAAAAATTAATTTAACTTTTTATTTTAATTTAGTTGATAATATTTTAGTAAACTTAT
The DNA here is from genome assembly GCA_954870985.1 of Trifolium fragiferum. Lineage (NCBI taxonomy): Eukaryota > Viridiplantae > Streptophyta > Magnoliopsida > Fabales > Fabaceae > Trifolium > Trifolium fragiferum. Next base: position 44,671,531 of record OX940796.1, on the reverse strand, counting down.
AAATTAAAATAAAATATAAGTTATTTGTATAAAACAATACTATACTTACTCACAAATAAAAAAAATATACTATACTACTTCAGTTCAGGTTATGTTAAATTAGTGTTAATTAATTAAAGAAAGAAAATGATCATTCATTCATCGAATCATTTTTTTCACTGGATGCATGCGTTAACATTGTAATATTTTTTTTGTATATAAAAAAAATGTAATATTTTTGCCCAACAAATAAAGATAAATGTGGAAAAATAATCAAAATATGTTGCAGCTATGTCTTTCTTAGCATATGAGAAGAGAAAAGGAAAAGAGGGTGGGATCCACATTTTTTAGTCTTTCTTCTTTATTTCTCTTGTCCTCCAAACAAGAGAAATGTGCTATTTTTCACCAAACTCTTTCTCCTCTATTTCTCTTAAAACAAACAAAGTATTAGAGAAGAATCTAGTTCGTGGATTGGAGGTTTCTTCCGTAACATGGGGAGATGTTCGGTGATAATGGCGGAGTGTGAGGTATTTTGATAAGTATTAATTTCACTTGGGACAAAAGATACTGCAAAATAACACTTGAAACAGATTCCGCAGTAGTAGTCCCGAAGTTCATCATTGTGCCTTTATTATTAATCTCATACACTCTTTCTTACTCATCCCCCACCAACTTCAGTTAACTTTGATTAGTTCTAAAGTCAACCAAATTTGATCATATTTCTAATGGTTTAGAAATGTGACGATGTATCTTCTAATATGTTTCAAGACTATATTTAGACTTTTAAACTAATCTAGTTAATTTTGTTTAGTTCTTTAGTCAACCAAGTTTGACTATCCTTCTATTGATTCAAAAAAGGGTCGGTTTCTCTTCAAATAGGATTAAAACTATATTTAGACCTCTATACTAATCTAGCTAACTTAGTTTTTTTATCCGAATATAAAAGTAAATAGCATGAGATAAATTTTGTCCTCAATCTTATTGTCAGATTATCAATCAGCGTTTATAAAAAATCATCATTTACCATTTACTTTTTAAAGTGAAAAATGCAAAATTTGAACAAAAATTAGGGTTCTAGCTAACTTAGTTTAGTTCTAAAGTCAACCAAGTTTGACCATCTTTTCTAATATGTTTATAAAAGGGCCGGTATTTTTTCAATAAGTTTAAAATTATATTTTTGTAACTCTACCCCTACTAATCATACAATTTTATCATCTATATGGTCATGTTTGAAAAATGTGCTGCATTTGATTAATGATCACAGTGTTCGGCAAATTGGCAATGGTTCCGATACTTTCTTTTGGGATGATAATTGCCTTGGCTACAAATTAAAAGACTTAAATTTGGAACCTCTTCTTGATCCTATTTTAAGCAACAATTTCCTGATATTCACACTATTTATCTTCCTTCATCTCAGGAACCAAATAACTTAATTTGGAGTGATTGTAATTCTGATGAATATTCACCCCCTCCTTCATCTATTAAGCAAGTCAACTGGATCGTGCCCCCTAGTTGTTGGCTGAAATTTTATATTGATTGAGCATCTAGAGGATCACCAGGTATCTCCACTTGTGATACAATCTTTGGGTATCACCATAGTACATTTTTTAGCTAATAATGGTGTTGCAACTTGCAACTTCTCTTTTATGTTGAAATTGTGATGAAATTTATGCTATTAAGTTTGCTCATTTCAAAGGTTGATTACTAAAATGTGACTCCCTCTTCTTAGTCCAAGCATTTACAAATATAAATCTGGTCCCTTAGAAGCAAAAGGTTAAATAGAAAAAATGTTTTTAAATCACTGGAAATTTTCTTTGGAGGTGACAAATAGTCGGAATGCCAATATATTACGACGATGACATCCTCTCCAAATTTTCTTAAAAAGAGAAAAGTATAATAAATAAAAATTCATTTTTGTATATTTTTCAAACATGCTAAATTCTTAAATCGTATTAATATATTAATTGCATCCTATAATCTCATAATACACATTAGATTCAATGTATTGATTAAAAAATAAGTAAGAAATCTAAATTCTATTTTTGTATTTTTTGCAAACATGCAAAATTCTTAACCTCAAACATATTGATTGTATATGATATCCTATAATCTCATCATACATACATGTTCGATTCAGTGTATTTCTTTATATACAAATTAACAAAAATTTAATTATATATATCTAAATTCCAATTTTGTATTTTCTCAAACATGTTAAATTCTTAACCCACATAAACATATTAATTGCCTACAATATTCTATAATCTCATAATACACATTAGATTCAATGTATTGAAGATTACAAAATAAATAAATAAGTCTAAAATGGATATTTGTATTTTTTTCAAATATGTTAAATTCTTAACTCGTAAATATATTAATTGCATATGTTATCATATAATCACATAAATACACATTAGATTCAATGTATAAATAAAAAATAATAATTATCAAAGGTAAATAAATAAATAAAAATTCTAAATTCAATATTTGTAATTTTCTTTAATGAATATTTGTATCTTTTAAAACATGTTAAATTCTTAATTCATAGATATATTAATTATATCCTTTAATCTTGTAATACATATATATAGCCATTACCCAATATACTAAGGCCCAAAATTGATTCGGCCCAATTAATTACCTTATATATAACTCATCTTCCTATTTCCAAAACCCTAGATCGTCATTCAAGGTTATAAATGGAAACCTAGGGAGTGAAAAAGAAAGACGGAAGGTGGGAAGAGAAATCTTTGGTCTTAACCTACACTAAAAATCATATAGCCATTACCCAATATACTAAGGCCCAAAATTGATTCGGCCCAATTAATTACCTTATATATAACTCATCTTCCTATTTCCAAAACCCTAGATCGTCATTCCAGTTTGTGGCCGCCTGGTTCTCTAAAACATGCAACAAACCTCATTGTTTCACTCAAACACATCCTACATTTGTCTACTCTCCAATCTCCAATCCATTCCCTTTTCTCTAAAACCTAATCAACATTATCATATCACAACTCTCTTAATCATTCTCTGTGTAAGCTCATCACCATCTTCTTCTCCTCTTCAAGGTTTGTTTCAATTTAAAGTTCGATTTTGTTTCAAGTTGCATCACCCTCATCTCTTTCTCTTGTACAGATGTATTTTTGTTTGGTAAAACTTATATCTTATCTTTTTCTCTATTTCTTGGGTCAGATTTGTTTTAGTTTGCATCACACTCATCTTTTTTATCTTTCTTTTAGTTTCAATTGCAATGGTGAAATTAAAAAATTTAGGGTTTGCTGCTTTAATTTTGTGTTTTTGTTGTTAAACGTGTTTTCTTTTCCATTTCTCTTTATTGGATTAATTAATTTCATCGATAAGTTAAGAGATTGATTGATGCCAAAACAAAAGATAAGTCAATATCAGGAAAAGCACATTCCAACATACATCCATGGAAATAAAACTCCGGATATGTCACTTCCTTCAAAAAATAATGCAGACCCTAGTAGTCGAACAAAGTTATTCAGATTCCAACCACTACATAGATTTCGAAGATTTAGTGGTTGTAATCCAAATAGCTTTGTGTGATTGCCAAGTTATGCATTGTGTTTTGAAGGAAGTGACATCTCTGGAGTTTTAGTTCCATAGATGTTTGTTGGAATGTGTTTTTCCTCATATTGTTTTATCTTTTGTTTTGTTTCAATTTTAAGTTTAATTTTGTTTCGAGTTGCATCACTCTCATCACTTTCTCATTTTTGGTTGATTTTTGTTGTGTAAAAGTTATCACTTATATTCTTCTCTATTTCTCTTGTCTTTTTTTTCTTCAATTTGCATCACCCTCATCTTTTTTTTCTTTTTGTTTCAACTGTAACGGTAAAATTATGATTTAGGGTTTGCACTCTAGTTTAGTGTTCCTGTTGTTGTACATATCTTCTTCTCCACCTCCCTTTTCTTAACAAATTTTTCTTCTTCTTTTCCTTTTTGTTTCTTCTAATACTTCACTCTCACTTCTCTGGCTTCTTGAACCTACTAAAGGATTCTTCCAAAATGAGTTTACTTTCATTTTTGTGCAATTTTTTCATTTTTATCCATTGCTGTATTTTGTTTACAATTTGTTGGATTTAAAGTTTGATTCTTTCGTTGGATACGTAGATACCAAAATAATAGATACAACTATATGGCAAAAGTTACAATATCATAAAAAAGTAGATTGTATATGGATGGATTAATTGATGGCGATTGTGCGATCCTGAGAGAAGCCTTGAGAGATGTTAGAGTGTGAGAGCTTACTATATGGCATGAATGAATATTGTATTGAGCTATAATTAGGAACAAGTGGGTTGTTTTTTTGTTTGTATAGTTAGTCCGTTGAGAGGTCCCTACCTCATCTTAGGTTGGTTTTAATTACAGCCCAATACAACATTCATAAATGTCATTTGTTAAGCTTTCACGCTCTAACTTCTCTTACGACTTTTCTCAAGATCGCACAATCGCTACTAATGGATCATTCCATCATACAAGGTACACAATCTATGATACTGTAATTTAGGCCATATAATTGTATCTCTGATTTCGATATCTCTGTTAAACATCCAACAAAAGAATCAAGCTTTCAATGAAAAATAATTACACATGAATAAAAGGTAGACGGGCAACAAGTTGCGCCACTAAACCTTTTTGCATAGCAAAACCTAATCATTGAAAAATTATATTCATAGATTGAGTTTTGCTATACAAAACGGTTTAGCAGTGCAACTTGTTGTCGATCTACCTTTTATTTGTGGATAGTAATGAAAAAATTGCACAAGAACCAAAAGTACATTGGAAGAAGTCATTAGTAGAGTTCACAAAGTAAAGAAAGTGGAGAAAGAAAGTGGAGAGAGAGAGAGAGAGAGAGAGAGAGAGAGAGAGAGAGAGAGAGAGAGAGAGAGAGAGAGAGAGAGAGAGAGAGAGAGAGAGCAGTGCTTGATTTGGTACCAGTTGGGACAAATTGAGTGGACTAATGTAGTGGGTTATTACTATTAGTATAATAATAATAAGCTTATAAGCTTGATGTATATATTTTTCAAGGTGTAAATTGTTAGAATATTTTCTAATATTTTATGGGCTGCAAGTTTTAATAAAAACGGTTGATGTTGTTGTGATTCAGTTGATGATGCTTAAGCCCGATAAACGTGATCAGTAATAATAGGCTTCAGACACTGATTCGGATTTGTGTAGAATAAAGTGTAGGCCCAACTCTAGGGTCCATGATGGGTGGTACTAGGGTTGAGATCTTTTATATATAAGATAGGCAAAGGAAGACCCTACTATGGAATTTTGTAACCATGGAAGGTGTTGTACCAATAAGGATATAATTACCGCTATGATTCGATATCATTTAACTTTAGTTGGATGGAGTCTTAATCAAGTGTTGCATCTTGGGATCATTGTGGCCACGTAAAATAAACATGTTATCAGTCCGAGAGTCGTTTTTAAAATATTTTATTCAAAATAAATATATAATTGATTTTGCCCAAGTGAGAGAATGTTAGAATATTTTCTAATATTTTATGAGCTGCAATCAATTGTTGGTTTTGGTTTTAATAAAAACGGTTGATGTTGTTGTGATCCAGTTGATGATGCTTAAGCCCGATAAACGTGATCAGTAATAATGGACTTCAGACACTGATTCGGATTTGTGTAGAATAAAGTGTAGACCCAACTCTAGGGTCCATGATGGGTGGTACTAGGGTTGAGATCTTTTATATATAAAATTGGCTATGTCCCCTTTGCCGTCACGCATTCACAGAAAATCTGTGTAGCTCATTTGTGGTTTTTCCCATCAAAGACCTCAAAGATTGGAGCAAGTGATTAGACAAAGGAAGACCCTAGTCTAATATATTGATATTTTCGATATTGGCGCTTCCGGTAACGATTGTTTGCGATTATGATAATCAAGTAAGTGTGTTCTAATTTCATATAATATTATCGATCTCTAAATTTAAATTCTTACATGTGATATCAGAGCTTATATTATATGATTTAGAACCCTAATGTTTATATGTGAATCATTGCCATGATTGATCATTGTAAAATTTTTATTCGGCTATATTTGTTTTTCGGTCAATCACGTTTATTTGACTTTGGCTATGATAGAATCCTTATTTTCCTGAACTCATACGAACACTATATATTTGGATGATATTGTTCTTGATTTCGGTGAAGGCATTTGCTAAATTAGTGGGTTTATTCTTTGTAATTATATTTCAAACAAAACCCAGAGACTACCTCATGGATTCGTTTTTTTGTGAAATTATCAAGAGGGATATGATTATGCTTTTTAATTAGTTGTGTGTGACCTTAAAATTGTTTGGGGTTTCCATTATAATAGCTATGTTCTTGAATTAAAATAAGTGATACAACTCAATATTGTTTTCTTGATAAATTGCTTACCGATTATGATTATGATTACGATTTTGGGTCATATATTTACGAAGAGGATATAAATATGGGTTGCAATTTATTTGTCCTTGAGATTTATATGATGAAAACAATTGTTTGTTTTCAATCGTGTGCTTAATTCTGGGTTGCAAATTATTTTGATTCTGTGATCCCTTGGTTCTTTGTTAATAACTTTTCAGTTAATGTGTTGCGCTGCCGTGACTTCATATTTTACATCATCTTAATATGTGCTTGTGTGTGGTAATTGTGTTGTGTTTGAAACTAATTATACTATTCGTGGGTCGACATTTTGGTTTCAACTCAGCATGAAAGAATTAAGCTTTTGTGTACTGTTTATGTGATTCTTTTTGTAAAATTGAGAATCCCGTGAAATTCAATTTTGAACCTCCTAATTAAAATAATTGGTGAAGCAATATAAGATAAAATTGTTTGAAACAATATAAGATATGTACTGCGGCTATGCCTTATTTGTTTCGATTAATTGGTGAAGCTTTCTTTTACTATTTGTCTCACGGTGAAGCCATTTTTGGATGTAAGCTTAGGCAAATAAAACTTCAAAGTATTTGCTTCTTAATTTCATGGTTCCCAGATATTTGTTTTCATCATATAAAGATTACTCTTGTATTTATATTTTAAATGCAATTAGGTTTTGGATCGTATAAACAATGAATTAATTATTTGTTATATTGCATGCATATAAATAATTGACCATCAAATTAAATTTGGTCATAACTGATTCATATTCATGTGAATGCAAAGAACTATAATTCTTATAACCAAATGCCATGGGTCAAAGTTTATGTGTGCATTACAAGCTAATTTTAAATCTGGTTCAGCTGGTTCATGATCGTAATTTTGTGTTATGGCCTATATATGAATTTACATGCTCAGTCGTGAAATATTATAAGAGAAATTTATTTTTGAGCAATTATTAAGGCAATTGAAAATTACCCTTGCATTGATTTATTATAAGTCATTTTTATTATGATATAACGGTTTGTCTGATTTGTGACCGTTTGAGCTGACACCGTTAAAGATCTTATGATAATGGTAAAGTCAAAACTTAGTGACTCTATTTGCAAGGATGAAAAAGTCACACTCATGGAGGTTAGTTGTGCAATTATTTTTCCTCTTGTGACTTATTATATAATTGCATTATAAGGAGAAATTTATTTTAAATATTATCTACTCCTTTTGAAATAATAAATGTGCAATTATATATGAAAATTTTATTATTTTCCAGAATATTCTAAAAATTAGAAACTCTCTATATAATCGGTAATTGATTTCTTGTTACATACTTCAATTTTTAAAATTTACTCTATTGAGTGGGAGTAGTTCAAGTTTAATTTTTCGAGAGTTATATTCTGGATATAATGCAATCTATTATTCATTTTAAAACTTTTTTAGAATGAATTGCAATTCTCCTTGTGCTATGTAAGTAGTGGACATACCTATCAGTGTGACATTATTTGACATGTTCATTATGTGATAGATAAAATAGTTGAATATTTTATTAAATATTTTAAAAATCTTGGATTAATAATTCAACTATAATTCTCTATCAAGTGGGAGAGTTTTACATGTCAACTATCTATAAATGTTTATAGGAGACTTAAATTAAGGAAATAGTCTATTTTATTATTTATAAAAGTTTGAGACTATTTATTTTTACAACCTCAATTTGATTTAAAATTGAAGTCTCTTATTTTTTTCCGCTGTGTAAATTATTTAATTATATATTATGAGTTGACTGTTTAACAGTAATGATATTTCTCCCTAATGCATTGAATGAATCAAAACATGTTGATAATGCAAATCAAAATTATGAGTGATCAGTTTAGATGCATTAAATTATGCATATTTTTACTGAATTGTATTATGACAAGAATCATTGATTCCTATGCAAGAAGATTTCATGTTTTAGTATAGGCCGTTACCATCAAAGTGGGATCGCTTATATTGATTGATGAAATTTTCTTTGTTGTTTGAGGAATGTTTTTAATCATTGATTCCTATGCAAGATATTTCGTGCGTTGGTATAGGCCGTTACCATCAAAGTGGGACCGTTTATATTGATTGATGGAATTTTCTTTGTAGTTTGAGGAATGTTTTTAATTGTGACATGTGATTTTCTGCCTAAAGGTGATTATTATATGTTATAGTTAAAAATTGATTTGAGATGAAGTTATTGGAGAATGTATTGAACAGAGCAATTTTCCTGCCTAAAGGTGACAACTTTCAAAGTTTAATGCATACTCATTGATTAACTCATCTGAGGTTTTGACTGAGGATTTGACCTTAGTGTGTGCATTCTGCCCAAAGGTGATTGTACTATTATATTGGCCTCATTATGATAATTCTAATGCATTCTGGTTGTGATTCAAGATTAAATTTTCTCCACATATAATTGTTATGTTTCCATTGAAATGTTGAACATTTTTGTAAGTGGAAGTTAACTAAGTTCTTTTGATATGCTTGATTAGTGGGAGTTTTGAAAAGAACATTCGATCAAGTGGGAGATAATTAAGATTCTTTTGAAATGATTGATTAGTGGGAGTTTGAATTTTATATCAACTCCTTTATGATGTTGAAATTATTTAATCAAATGTAAATATATTATAGCTTAGGGTTATTCAGGATCACTTAGCCGGTGATCAACACTAATTTGGAGCTGAGGCATTGTGTGCAAACATAAATAAATTAAAGCTCAGTGTTGTTGGGATCGCTACGCCGGTGATCAACACTATTTTGGAGCTAAGGCGTTATAATAATTTAAGCTCGGTGTTGTTGGGATCACTTCGCCGGTGATCAATACTATTTTGGAGCTGAGGCGTTATAATAATTAAAGCTCAGTGTTGTTGGGATCACTTCGCCGGTGATCAACACTATTTTGGAGCTGAGGCGTTATGGTATCTTATGGACCACGTAGTTTCTCTGGCTTTTAGGCACTTGAGAGAAATCATGTCTAAAATTGGTGCTCGTGTTGATTGGATCATTATACCGCGGTGATCAACACTATTTTGGAGCACAGACATTGTGGTATCTTATGGACCATAAAATCTCTCTGGCTTTAAGGCATTTGAGAGAGATTTAGGACTGACAAAGAAAATGATAGTATGGTTGTTGGATCACGATGACATATCATTTTCTTGCTACACTCTACACAAATGACTAGTCGACGGAGTTTGGTGGTATTTGTAACCATGGAAGGTGTTGTACCAATAAGGATATAATTACCGCTATGATTCGATATCATTTAACTTTAGTTGGATGGAGTCTTAATCAAGTGTTGCATCTTGGGATCATTGTGGCCACGTAAAATAAACATGTTATCAGCCCGAGAGTCGTTTTTAAAATATTTTATTCAAAATAAATATACAATTGATTTTGCCCAAGTGGGAGAATGTTAGAATATTTTCTAATATTTTATGAGCTGCAATCAATTGTTGGTTTTGGTTTTAATAAAAACGGTTGATGTTGTTGTGATCCAGTTGATGATGCTTAAGCCCGATAAACGTGATCAGTAATAATGGGCTTCAGACACTGATTCGGATTTGTGTAGAATAAAGTGTAGGCCCAACTCTAGGGTCCATGATGGGTGGTACTAGGGTTGAGATCTTTTATATATAAGATTGGCTAGGCCCCCTTTGCCGTCACGCCGTCACGCATTCACAGAAAATCTGTGTAGCTCATTTGTGATTTTTTCCATCAAAGACCTCAAAGATTGAAGCAAGTGATTAGACAAAGGAAGACCCTAGTCTAATATATCGATATTTTCGATATTGGCGCTTCCGATAACGATTGTTTGCGATTATGATAATCAAGTAAGTGTATTCTAATTTCATATAATATTATCGATCTCTAAATTTTAATTCTTACATAAATAGCACTAAACAATTCTTTCACAAGAAAGGCAATAGCCAGAGGAATCTCCAAATAAAAAAGGCACTGGCAGTGTAAATACATTTGAAGTTGAATGCAAAATAGACATCATATAATCAATTTAATACCGAAATACATAGACTCACCTAAAATGAAAATGAGTTAACCGAAAAACTTTTTGAAACTGCTAAATATATTGATAAGAAAATGTAGGTTCTAGAAACTCCATTTTTTCTCATATAAACTTGTTAGGTTTGGCCGACAAAAATGTAGAGTAGTAAGATATATCAAATGTACATCAAAATCCGTTATGAACTAAATTCTGAACTTAGAGAAACAATGCACATAATAACTCAAGCATATTTTGTGAATCTGTGATTGTGTTTGAGATTAATCAACATCAAAGCAGAATATAACCTGTGTATTTAACCGTGCGACTTTATGTACATTAAGAAGTCCAACCATGTCTTGGTAACCAGTGAGGAGTTTGCATTTCCTTGTCCTCATCTAAAACAGGTATATAGTGTAGTTGTGACATTTGAACTAATTGATAAATAAACGCATGAAATTTAGAAGTTGATTATGAACCTGGAATTGCTCTAAGAGAATGTTAGAAGTCCCACATTGACTAGATATATGGCATAGATAGCCTTTATAAATGTAATGCAAATCTCAACTCTCAAGCTAGCTTTTGTAGTTGAGTATAGGCATCATAAATTCTAATATGGTATCAGAGCCTATTTTAGATCCGTTTGTCGTGGAGACCTCCCATATTTTGGGCACCCGTTGTTGATTCCACGTTCCAGCTTGTTCAGTTCTGGACGTGACGGGGTGTGTTAGAAGTCCCACATTGGCTAGATATATGGCATAGATAGCCTTTATAAATGTAGTGCAAATCTCAACTCTCAAGCTAGCTTTTGTGATTTAGTATAGGCATCATAAATTCTAATATAGAAAGCAAGGTTTCGGCCATGTGTTGCAACCTTTTTGAACAAGATGGAGAAAGAAGTGAAGGTGGAAATTATACAAGAACAACAGCATTTGAAGATCGGGTCATGGCTTTTAGGGACCTAATATTAAAGGATAGCATATGTCACTCCTGTATCTTAAGGAAGAGCACACTCTTAGGTCACAAGTCAATACCACCAAACCAACCGAAGTGGGTTAATACATAGAATGTTATATTAACACGTTTAAAATTAGGAAAATAGAGAGAAAAGCTACTAACTCTAACCATTATGTTTCTGTGAGATAGGATGTAAGTAATTAAGCATCATGGTTCAAACTTACATTGCAGTATAGTATTATTAGTGTTAGTATAGAGTAAACTACTCAACCTTCCGAATTTGAATGTAATAATTTAAAAAAATAAAATAAAGTATGAGTGCAATTTTAGAGTTTGTTTAAGGATTTTTAATTTATAAATGATAAAATGTAATTCGATATAAGCGGGGTGGGTTCGGGGATTGATACAGGATGGGTATTAATATCTTCATTATCCGCCCCAACTTTTAAAATCGGGGAAAACTCAAACCTAAACCCAATCAACTTGGGTTTTTCCCCGTCAAAATCGGGACGGAGCGGGCGGGTAGCCGCGGATATGGATTATTTTGTCATGCCTAGTTTAATTGGTGTTCTTATAGTCTGTTTGGTTGTGAAGAAAAAAAAAATGAGAAAAGAGAAAGATGTGAGAAAGGGTTTGAGAAGAGAGAAATATGAGTGAAACGGAGTTGATTTAACATATTGATTGATACAAGGGAAATAGAAGAGAAATAGATGTGTTTAATTTGCAAAAAGACAAATATACCCCTATATGCAGTTTTATTTCATTTTAATATAATTTCTTATAAAAATTAATTTAACTTTTTATTTTAATTTAGTTAATGATATTTTAGTAAACTTATAAATTAAAATAAAATATAAGTTATTTGTATAAAACAATAATATACTTACTCACAAATAAAATAAAATAAAATAAAATAAAAAAAAACTATACTACTTCAGTTCAGGTTGTGTTAAATTAGTGTTAATTAATTAAAGAAAGAAAATGACCATTCATTCATCGAATCATTTTTTTCAGTGAGTGCATGCGTTAACATTGTAATATCTTTTTTGTATATAAAAAAATGTAATTTTTTTGCCCAACAAATAAGGGTAAATGTGGAAAAATGATCAAAATATGTTTCAGCTATGTCTTTCTTTGCATATGAGAAGAGAAAAGGAAAAGAGGATGGGGCCCACATTTTTTAAGTCTTTCTTCTTTATTTTTCTTGTCCTCCAAATAAGAGGAATGGCCTGTTTCTAACCAAACTCTCTCTCCTCTATTTCTCTTAAAACAAACAAAGAACAAGAGAAGAATCTAGTTCGTGGATTGTAGGTTTCTTCCGTAACTTGGGGAGATGTTCGGTGATAATGGCGGAGTGTGGGGTATTTTGATAAGTATTAATTTCACTTGGGACAAAAGGTGTTGCAAAATAACACTTGAAACAGATTCCGCAGTAGTAGTCCCGAAGTTTATCCTTGTGTCTTTATTATTAATCTCATACACTCTTTCTTAATCACCCCCCACCAAGTTCAGCTAACTTTGATTAGTTATAATGTCAACCAAATTTAATCACATTTCTAATGGTTCAGAAATGGGACGATGTATCTTCTAATATGTTTTAAGACTATATTTAGACTTTTTAACTAATCTAGTTAATTTTGTTTAGTTCTTCAGTCAACCAAGTTTGACTATCGTTCTATTGATTCAAAAAAGGGTCGGTTTCTCTTCAAATAGGGTTAAAACTATATTTAGACCTCTATACTAATCTAGCTAACTTAGTTTTTTTATCCGAATAAAAAAGTAAATAGCATGAGATAAATTTTATCCTCAATCTTATTGTTAGAATATCAATCAGCGTTTATAAAAAATCATCATTTACCATTTACTATGCAAAATTTGAACAAAAGTTAGGGTTCTAGCTAACTTAGTTTAGTTCTAAAGTCAACCAAGTTTGACCATCTCTTCTAATATGTTTTAAAAAGGGCCGGCATTTTTTCAATAAGTTTAAAACTATATTTAGACCTTTATACTAATCATACAATTTTATCATCTATATGGTCATGTTTGAAAAATGTGTTGCATTTGATTGATGATCACAGTGTTTGGCAAATTGACAATGGTTCCAGTACTTTCTTTTGGGATGATAATTGTCTTGGCTACAAATCAAAAGACTTAAATTGGGAACCTCTTCTTGATCCTATTTTAAGAAATAATTTCCTGATATTCACATCATTTCTCTTCCTTCCTCTCAGGAACCAAATAACTTAATTTGGAGTGATTGTACTTCTGATGAATATTCACCCCCTCCTTCATCTATTAAGCAAGTCAACTGGATTGTGCCCCTTAGTTGTTGGGTGAAATTTTATATTGATTGAGCGCATCTAGAGGATCGCCAGGTATCTCCACTTGTGGTGCAATCTTTGGGTATCACCATGGTACCTTTTGGGGGGTATTTGTAGCTAATAATGATGTTGCAACTTCTCTTTATGTTGAAATTTGTGCTGGAATTTATGCTATTGATGAGTTTGCTCATTTCAAAGGTTGATAACTAAAATGTGACTCCCTCTTCTTAGTCCAAGCATTTACAAATATAAATCTGGTTGACAGCATAGTCGGAATGCCAATATATTACGACGACGATGACATCCTCTCCATATTTTGTTAAAAGGAGTATAATAAATAAAAATTCAAAATTCATTTTTGTATTTTTTTTCAAACATGCTAAATTCTTAAATCGTATAAATATATTAATTGCATACATTAACATTATCCTATAATCTCATAATACACATTAAATTCAATGTATTGATTAAAAAATAAATAAGAAATCTAAATTCCATTTTTGTATTTTTTGCAAACATGCAAAATTCTTAATCTCAAACATATTGATTGTATATGATATCCTATAATCTCATTATACATGTTGGATTCAGTGTATTTTTTTATATGCAAATTAACAAACATTTAATTATATATATCTAAATTCCAATTTTGTATTTTCTCAAACATGTTAATAAATTCTTAACTCACATAAACATATAAATTGCCTACAATATTCTATAATCTCATAATACACATTAGATTCAATCTATTGAAGATTACAAAATAAATAAATAAGTCTAAAATTGATATTTTTATTTTTTTCAAATATGTTAAATTCTTAACTCGTAAATATATAAATTGCATATGTTATCATATAATCACATAATACACATTAGATTCAATGCATAAATAAAAAATTATTATTATCAAAGGTAAATAAATAAAAATTCGAAATTCAATATTTGTAATATTTTTTAATTAATAATTGTATTTTTTAAAACATGTTAAATTCTTAATTCATAAATATATTAATTATATCCTTTAATCTAGTAATACATATAAGATAAAATAAATATAACATCCTGTTTTTATTTTTCAAATATGCTAAATTCTTAACTCACTTTATAGTATTGCTCAATTTCTATATTGTCCCCGTATTTTAAAATTGCATTGCTAATTATCTCTCTCTTTTTACTCTAATACAAATACATGCTTCATTTCATTATATTTCTCACACTTCCTCTTCATTTTTGTACTGAATTTTCAATTTATTCTTTCATTTTGATACAAAATATTATGGTTGAGCCAACAAATCAGACCTACGTGAACTTGTGTGAACCGGAGGAAGAAAAAGAAAAGCGGATGGGTTCTTATGTTTCCAATTTGCTTAATCTAAACCCAACCGTGAAGATTTCTCTTCCCACCCCGTCTTTCTTTTTCACCCCTTGGGTTTCCATTTATACCCCTAGAAAAAAACTTCGGTAAACACGTACCGAAGTTATAAACGATGTAAAACACATGTTTTTCTATATCGGCAAAGTTCGGTAAATGAAAACCGAAGTTTTGAGGGGTAAAATTGAATTTCTTGGCTTGTTCAAAAAAATTGAATTTCTTGAGGTGAAAAAGATATGTGGGGGTGAGAAGAGAAATATAAAAACCATATAGCCATTACCCAATATACTAAGGCCCAAAATTGATGCGGCCCAATTAATTACCTTATATAAAACTCATCTTCCTCTTTCCAAAACCCTAGATCATCATTCCAGTTTGTGGCCGCCTGGTTTTTTAAAACATGCTATAAACCTCATTGTTTCACTCAAACACATCCTGGATTTGTCTACTCTCCAATCTCCAATCCATCCCTTTTTCTCTAAAACCTAATCAACTATGATCATCTCACAACTCTCTTAACCATTCTCTGTGTAAGCTCATCACCATCTTCTTCTCCTCTTCAAGGTTTGTTTCAATTTAAAGTTCGATTTCGTTTCAAGTTGCATCACCCTCATCTCTTTCTCTTGTACAGATGTATTTTTGTTTGGTAAAACTTATATCTTATCTTTTTATGTATTTCTTGGGTCCGATTTGTTTCAGTTTGCATCACCCTCATCTTTTTTATCTTTCTTTTTGTTTCAATTGCAATGGTGAAATTAAAAAATTTAGGGTTTGCTGCTTTAATTTCATGTTTCTGTTGTTAAACGTATTTTCTTTTCTACTTCTCTTTATTGGATTAATTAATTTCATCGATAAGTTAAGAGATTGATTGATGCCAAAACAAAAGATAAGTCAATATCCGGAAAAGCACATTCCAACATACATCCATGGAACTAAAACTCCGGATATGTCACTTCCTTCAAAAAATAATGCAGAACCTAGTAGTCGAACAAAGTTATTCAGATTCCAACCACTACATAGATTTCATAGATGTAGTGGTTGGAATCCAAATAGCTTTGTGTGATTGCCAGGTTATGCATTGTGTTTTGAAGGAAGTGACATCTCCGGAGTTTTAGTTCCATAGATGTTTGTTGGAATGTGTTTTTCCTCATATTGTTTTATCTTTTGTTTTGTTTCAATTTTAAGTTTAATTTTGTTTCGAGTTGCATCACTCTCATCACTTTCTCATTTTTGGTTGATTTTTGTTGTGTAAAACTTATCACTTATATTCTTCTCTATTTCTCTTTTTTTTTTTCAATTTGCATCACCCTCATCTTTTTTTTCTTTCTTTTTGTTTCAACTGTAACGGTAAAATTATTATGGTAAAATTATGATTTAGGGTTTGCACTCTAGTTTAGTGTTCCTGTTGTTAAACATATCTTCTTCTCCACCTCCCTTTTCTTAACAAATTTTTATTCTTCTTTTCCTTTTTGTTTCTTCTAATATTTCACTCTCACTTCTCTCGCTTTTTGAACCTACTAAAGGATTCTTCCGAAACGAGTTTACTTTCATTTTTGTGCAATTTTGTCATTTTTATCCATTGTTGTATTTTGTTTACAATTTGTTGGATTTAAAGTTTGATTCTTTTGTTGGATATTTAACGTAGATACCAAAATAAGAGATACAACTATATGGCAAAAGTTACAATATCATAAAAAAGTAGATTGTATATGGATGGATTGATTGATGGCGATTGTGCGATCCTGAGAGAAGCCTTGAGAGATGTTAGAGTGTGAGAGCTTACTATATGGCATGAATGAATATTGTATTGAGCTATAATTAGGAACAAGTGGGTTGTTTTTATGTTTGTATAGTTAGTCCGTTGAGAGGTCTCTACCTCATCTTAGGTTGTTTTTAATTACAGCCCAACACAACATTCATTAATGTCATTTGTTAAGTTTTCACGCTCTAACTTCTCTTACGACTTTTCTCAAGATCACACAATCGCTGCTAATGGATCATTCCATCATACAGGGTACACAATCTATGATACTGTAATTTAGGCCATATAATTGTATCTCTGATTTCGGTATCTCTGTTAAACATCCAAGAAAATAATCAAGCTTTCAATGAAAAATAATTATATATATAAAGTAATTACACTTGAATAAAAGTTAGACGGACAACAAGTTGCGCCACTAAACCTTTTTGTATAGCAAAACCAAATCATTGAAAAACTACATTCATGGACTGGGTTTTGCTTTACAAAATGGTTTAGCGGCGCAGCTTGTTGTCAGTCTACCTTTTATTCTTGTGTAATAATATATATATATATATATATATATATATATATATATATATATATATATATATATATATATATTATTTTCATTGAAAAAAAGCTTTCAATCAAATAAATGGTAAACAAAAGAGGACAATGGATAGTAATGAAAAAATTGCACAAGAACCAAAGTACATTGGCAGAAGTCATTAGTAGAGTTCACAAAGTAAAGAAAGTGGAGAGAGAGAGAGAGAGAGAGAGAGAGAGAGAGAGAGAGAGAGCAGTGTTGATAGTGTTTGATTTGGTACCAGTTGGGACAAATTGAGTGGACTATTGTAGTGGGTGATTAGTATAATAATAAGCTTATAAGCTTAATGTATATATTTTTCAAGGTGTAAATAGCACTAAACAATTCTTTCACAAGAAAGGCAATAGTCAGAGGAATCTCCAAATAAAAAAGGCACTGGCAGTGTAAATACATTTGAAGTTGAATGCAAAAACAGACATCATATAATCAATTTAATACCGATGGTAAATAATATGTATCGGCTGAAAACCACCTATGGTTGATTGGATTAAAATAAATACCGACGATTCTAGCCAAAGAAGGAGGAGAAGAATGTGGAGGTTTGCTGCGAGGTGCCAAGGGTGTATGGATTTGTCAATTCAATAAATTTTTTTGCATATATAAAGAAATTATATATGCAAAAAGTAAAACATTACAATTTTCAATTTCCTGACTTCACATATTTTCATAAATTCCCATAAAAAGTTTACTAAAACTTACTATTTAAGGTGCTTAAAGAGTCTCCGAGGGCAGTCGTTAGCATTTTCCATTATATATATAACAATGTCACTTAAGCAAAATTAAAATTTTCATCATCCAACTTATGAAGCTAGGCTTGACAATGCAATTCAGGGCCTGCTAACAAGTGACACTGCAACAAAAATTGAGCTCTCAGATTCAGAGTTATGACAGAGTACAAGCAGAATGTGCATTTAACATTTCAAACATCAATCTAATTCTACAATAGGTTCGACGAGTTTGGCATGTTAACAAAACAATTAATAGAAACCTGTAAAAATATATTTTACAAAAACAAAACATTCCTCGACATGAATCTACATAGAACTTGTTTCGTAATTGAAAATATTTTTGTTGCGAGGACCTTTAACGTTTATCTAACTCCGGTTGATCTTCAAGTACTTAGGAAACATACAACTCACTAATGAAACAATACATGACATCTGACATTCTTTTGTTGCATAGATAGTACTGTTTTTCACAAGACCAACATATCATGAACAGCATTTATCGACTCGTCCATTTACTTTGTTTACATTTATCATGGTCCTCGCATCTTCTCAACAATGTTCCTGCTTTTTTCTTCAAGATGACGCCTTTTCTCTTCCAATTTCTCCCCCATCTTCTTCCGCAAATCAAGCATCCTTTCCTTTCTCCCCATTTTCTTTGGAAGTTCATCTTCATGGTCAAAGGTATGATTTTGTTTCTCCATCACCACCATACTTCCATGTAGTGAGGGGACCTCAGAATTATTTTCCGTCTTGTTTTCAGTAGTTTCAAGTTGATTGTCATTCTGCAATGAAGGTTCTTTCAAACCCCTAGTTTCTTGTGGTTTCTCATTCTCTAATAAAGGCGTTGTAAGTTCTTCCAAGTTGCTGCTGCTCTGTAGTGCTAGTGAATCAGAGGAACTAGTTGGTAGTGCTAAAGAATCTGATGATTTACTAGTTGGCTCTAGACTAAATTCAACACTCTTCGGTTTTTGTTGTTTGTTCGTTGGACCATTACTTGAGGTGCTTGTACTACTAGCTTTCGACCTAGCTTTCGCTCCACCGGAAGATTGATTATTGGTATTAGTTGAAGTGGAAGTCTCATTCCCAAATTCCTGGTTAACCCATATGAATGGAGCAACATTTGAAGGAACCCAATCATCCTTTTCTGCTAACATCCATGGGATACATATGTTTTCGCAATTTGGGAGCACTAAATTTTCCAACATTGCTTTCTGCAGAAGCAAAGTTAAATTAGTTTACAGCTAAAAGCAGCTTTTATCCTTTCTAAAGATTTGTCAAAAAAAAAAATCCTTTCTAAAGAGAAATGAAGTTTAAACTCATTTCTTTCTCGGTCAACTGAAGTGTGCCCAAAGGTTAAGGATGTAAACAATCTTATCAAATACATGTAACTATTTGATTTATTTATACATATAGACATGTCAACAAAAGGCCTTTCTTAAAGAGATATACAATGAAAAATAGATATTAATAAACCCAGATTTATATGGTCACATACTTTTTTTTAAACAGAAGGGTTAGACATTTATAATGAGAGAGCATTTTGGCAATTAAAGAAAGCACAAATGAGCTGACGACAGAAGGAGGAAATAAGGAAAAGATTTATCCTCTTCTTAGTAATTACTAATTCTGATGGTGTGTGTAAAGTATTTCTAAATTATTTTTCTTTTAAAAAAATAAATGAGAAAACATTTGAAACTTGAAGACCCTATTAAAAATGGTGCAGGAGAGAGCAGTCTTTAACTCAAACTGTTAAAATTATAAATCAAATGGAAAGAGAGCTACCATACCTTTAGCCTATTAACTACTAATGAAGAGAAGTACCCACTAGTTATCTTACGTTCTCCAACAGAAGACTCCAAGTTGAAATCTATGTCTGGCATTGATGTGAAACCATACCATAGTTGATCAGAGGGAGGCGGTTTTATATGCAAACGTAATGTCCCTTTTAGGGAACCTACTCTTATTGCAAAAGAGAGAGGAACCTGTGAGAATAAAACAAGGTTAGCTGTTTTGTTTATAAACTAATAGCTAAATATAAAATTAAAAATAAAATATCTCCATGTTATCAAATATTGGTGTCTGTGTAAATGAATGAAAAAATGATCAAGGACAACATTTGCAATATTTTGGACCTTCCCATTTACTTTGTATATAGTCAAAAATTCAAAATGAAAATGAGGTAAATCACTGCATGTGCAGAACAGAAAAGTGCAAGTGAAGATAACATGGAGAACTAGTGTCGTCATTCATAGATGCATATTAAATCAGATGAGTCATCAAGAACTGCACACATTTATGCCAAAACTTATGGATTTAATTTATATACACTGACAGTGTAAACTTATTACACATGCATCCAATCAAATCATGACATGTAGACATTTGAGGCTATATTTTAGGAACAAACCTATAAATGTGGCACTATGATATGATGATTTCATTGGTTGCATGTGTAAACAAGTTACACTGTCAGTGCATGGCAATTAATCTCAAAACTTATTAAGAACAAAAGTCGAATTTAATCTCGTTGATTCAGAGTCTCACATTGAATAGAAATAAGGGGGAAGCAACCCTCACCTTACAAGTCAGTTTTGTGTAGTTGAGTTAGGATCACCAAATTCTAAGATGGTATGGTGATAATCTATTTAAACAATCTTAGATTTGTTGGGTCGCCGAAGTCACACTCGAGATGTCCAGTTCTGGGTGTGTGGGAGAGAGTACATTGAGAGTCCCACAATGGGAGGTTGACTTTTCATGGGATATGTTTGTATGAAAAAAATTTGCATAAGGGTATAAGTGTCTGGAAGACATTTACAGAGAGGAGGTATCAATAAGATGAAAAGTTACTATAGGGGAATTCAGTACATTTTCCAACATAGGATTGGCTTTGGGTCAGTTAGTGTGATTCACTAAGGTATGGCACAAATAAAAAGAGAGAGAGAGAGGGAGAATCCCATTTGATACAACCACACAACATGACTAAAACAGAAGTCTAATAATGAAATAAAAGGGACTGCAAAAAGTGTTGTGGGAAGAAGCAATGAACGAAAAAATGGAGAGAGTAGTAGAGGGAACCTGTGAAACTTGTTTGGCAACAGAATTTATAAGTGATTTCCATCGTGGTCCATCATTTGAGGAAGGCAGGCTGCTCTTTGACGCATCTGCTTAGGGAAAAATTCCATCAATCTAAATACTCTATATAACACTATCTAGATATGAAAACTATTCATTATCTCCCCTTCACATTTATAGTAAGCCTAGTTTATAAAATGTCAAAATTAACAGTAAAAAATGGATGTAAGACCAAATTGAAGAAAAAGGAGCATAAATAATTGGGTTTGATAAAACACAGAAAAAGTTCACAAATGATTGGAATTGTTACAACTTGCAGAGAAATTGGATAAATAATTGGATTTTTGGGATTCGTTTACTAACCATTTTTCCAATCACCATCTTCCTTTTTCTCTTGACAGTCATTCTCTCTTTCTTCGAGTTTCAATTGCTTTCCTAAATATTCAAAACCTTCAAGAAGATCTGATGGGACAGCAACGTTGCTAGGCCCTGAATTTGAGTCCTCTGTCCCTGCATGGAGCTCAAGTTCACAAACTTCAAGCCTAGTTTCAATCTCTATTAATGCTCCTCCCGAATATTCAATGTCAACTTCTAAGGCCCAAACCTCACTCATTTCCATGGGAAGAACCCTCATTCCAACAATACAAGGTGGGACATTCCCAGTATTGATGTCAGTACAAATGACCTCACCAATATAACTTGGAGTCCTCATACTGGACAGTGTTCTCTGTGGCAAAAAGAAAGAAACAAACAAATAACCATCATTTATCTCATAGAAAATATAATGAAATATAATTTTTCTAAGTGGTAGTTCTCTGTAAAAACACTAGAGATTGATATTTATCTCATGACAGCCATAATAAAATGCAGTCTGCTGCAATGCAAAGATATGGAAGGGAAAACATAGTGTGTGTCTTAAAAAAATCATTGCCAGTTCAAACAATTATTGGAATCAATTCTTTCTCTATTCACTACATTCAAAAACACTGACGATGTGATAGATTCCTTTTTTATCTGGTTAATATAATGGGATTTTAAATCTACCCTATCTGTAAAATTTACAAAACCACTCCATAGAGACATCTAGAAGGATAAAACCCTCTATATTGAAGTTTTAAGCTTAACAGAGTCCATCTTGTACCTATAAACATGAGTTTTTGGAGCTATTAGGAATGCAAAAGGTTATAGAAAGATACAATAGCTTGTAATCTTGCATCATGTTTTCAGCATGAAATTATCAATTCAAATAACTAATATTAGATAAATTGCTAGACATTGATACCAAAATAAAATGACATGTACCTTCATAAAATAAACAAAGAAAATAGACTCATGCTAAAACATGTAAACATCAAACGGGAAAGGTTAAACCTGAATCCTTTCTTGCACTGATCTCTTCAATTGCATACTGCCTTTGACATCAAAAAAGAGTCGGGAAATCAATAAATTCCAGCATAATGTTCCCTCATCAATACAAAACTTCTTTTCAACATCCCCATTGGAACTGACAGATTGATGATTCTGGCTTCCCGAATGCGGTAACTTTGAAGTAGTTTCCGATAAGGCAGGGGCCAAAACTGTATCTTGACTAGCATAAAGGTTCTCAGTGTTCTTTTTTCCTTCCTGGCCTGACAATAAAGTCCAAGTAGATTTATTTTCCAAACCAACTCGGGAAGTTTTTTTAGCAATCTTTTTCAAAAACTGACGAACTTTTGAGGAAGGATCATCAGGCTTGATAACCCTTTCTATTGCCTCAATTGCCCCAACACTTAATCCTACTGATGGTTTCATAAAACAATGATGCACGGAATTTAAGGATGTCAGGTAACTCTGAAAATCTTCATGCACCTGGTTGAACCATTTGGTTTTTTCTTTTTCTTCACATGAAGCCATATAGAGAGCCTTACACCATGCTTCTTTCTCCCATGAAGTTTCAAGATACAAATATAGAGTTTTGCTTCCATTGTATATTACTGAGGTCTTGCTTTCAACTTTGATCGGGAACTTTTTTGCCCTGTAGGATTCGTCCCAAATTTGTAACAGAAAGACATAAAAAGATTCATCACTAATCAAATAAGAACTTGAAGACTCAATTTCCTTAATAAATCAGTAGTAGTTCAAACAAAGTTCAAGGTCATGTTTAATTCCTGAAAACATTTTCAATTTTCATTTTTTATTTTGCAAGTGTGAGAGTATCTTTCTTCTTACTGCCACAAATCCACCATATGCTCATTTTTCATTTCCATCACCATATGCAGATTGAGTTAGATTGACATTTCCAGAAATGGTGAAAAGGACTTTTTATCATTTTCAGAAATATCGATTTTGTATTCACAATTAAGAACATGAAATGGAGAAAGTAACCAAAGACTAATCTTTCCAATATCATTTTAGTTATGATATTGTAGCTATCAAAAGCTACTTTTTGTTAAGATATGCAAAGCACAAAAGAATGAGATTTATTTTGTGTCAAATTAAAAACCAGGGAAGTTTGCAAATTATTTTACATTTTCAAGCATTGAGTCACATATTGAATCAAAATACATTCACTTGGACAATCTTCCCTTTGAAAGGAACAGAAGAGAAGTTAAATAAGAGGAACTAAATCTCTAGGCACTATGGTAATTATTGATACCTATTAGATGATTTTGTCACTTCTGTTTCTCTATTACTAAAAACCTATACTCATGTACAGTACTTAAGAGTAAAAAGAAGGACACAAGTCACTCGAGTGTTTTCCTTGGCAGTGAGATGACATTACCATTTTTTCGAAGAAAGGATTGAAGCTGACACAGCTTGAACTGTACAGCCCTTGAGTTCAATTGTTGAATTCAACTGCGAACCATCGGGTTCTCTTAGAATAAGTGATTGACCCTTGATTTTTCCATACATTTTAATCGGGGAAACCTCCAAGAGCTCATCTTTTCTTCTTGGCTCCTTTGAAATTTTTCGTGATTCTAGAACCCAAACCACTCCCTGAAAGACAAAGCTATTATGATAGAGTTTAATAATTAATTCACTGTATATTTGGTTCCATTTTAGAGGTGTCAAAATTGATTCTAGAGGTGTAGAATTAATTTTGCATCCATTATTGACTATAACTTGAAGCTAGGCTTTGTAGTTTTTGACTTCGAAGGTGAATTTTACCCTTAAATTCATTGTTCAGCTCACTTTTACGGATATGTATGCAAAGATAAACCACTTTACATTCAAAACTTTTAACTAAAATCAATTTTTGCCACCGCATAACTAAGTGTATGTTTGGTTTCGCTTTTGCACAGGGCAAAACTGATCCCAAAGTTGCAGAACACTAAAGTTCACTATGACATTTTGGATATGCTCGAGTAGATTTGATTTTGCCTCTAGAAATCATAACCAATACTAACTTGAACTAGAACTTCAACTTTTTGCTTCTACAATTGATTTTTATCCTTAAATTTATCATTCAACTCACTTTTACATAAATCTATCGGAATATATATATCACTTTACATTCAACTCACTTGTACTCATAATCAATTTCACAAAGAATAAACCATCAATTTAGTCCCTGAACTATCAATCTCTCTCCAATTTCCAACTATTTTTAATCTATCAAGACAATCCCTGAACAATCATTCTCTCTCATGTTTTTAAAGGAACTACGCGATCAAATCGATAGTTTAATAATATTTTAGGAACTATTTAGTAAATTTCTATAGTTCATCGAACAATTTGGATAACGATCGATAGTTAAACGATTAAATCGATGGTTTATTCATTCTACAAAATCAATTTTCGCCAAGACTGAACCAAACACAAACTCAATTAATAAAATAACAAAACATAACAAACTCTCTACCTTGAAAAAACTTCAAACTCATCACTATTCTAATTTCTTACCTAACACAAGTGAAAAAAGGGGGGAAAAGCAAATTTGAGCATGAGGTGAGAATGAACCTGCTTGTGAAACGCAAAATGCAGAGATTGTTGATGATCAAGTTGCTTTGAAGAAGAATCGAGTTGGATTTGAGAAGAAGAAGGTTTGTGATTGCGGCGTAACCGTTTGATGATCCATAACAGTCCAACAGCTTGAACAACAAGAACAGCAACCGCACCGAAACTGAATCCGAGAAGAATTAAACCGAAAAACGAAGGCATTTTGGATTTAGAGAGAAAGAAAGTTGGTTAGTACTCAAATGAAAGTGATTAATAGAAGTGAGAAAAGAGATTGTGTTGAAAACGGTCCTAACACGGAATGAAAGAGGAAGCAAGCGCGTTGATTTGATTTGATTTGATTTGATACATTGTAGAAAATAAATAAATAAATAAGTGTAACTTGATTAATTAATAAACTCTTTTGCACCAAAAAAAATTAATAAACTCTTTTTAAAGTGAATTGTTTGATAGAATGATTTTATTTATCGTAATTAAATTTTATTTATTTTGCGTTTGAATTTGATTGAATAATTGAAAGTTGTATATAAGTTAATGTTGTCATTAGCTTTTATGTTGATATAATTTGTAATCACGATATGATTGGGTGTTTGATATTTAGATAAAATATTATTGATGTTAGTGTAATCAGTAATTATGATTTAGATAAGATGACACTAATGTCAACACCTACGGAAGTGTAAATTGTAATCGTGGTATGATTGAATGGTTAAAATTTAGATAAGATAACACTAAATTCACCAATAACATTAGCATACTCTGTAATCATAGTCTTGTTGAGTAACTAAATTTTAGATAAGATAATATTGATTATGAATCTTACGTCAACCTAATATGTAACAAGATATGATTGAGTATAGTATAATTTATATAAGAAAGTGTTTACATCGATGTAATATGTAATTCAATTTGATTGGATGACTGACATTTAGATAAGATAAAACAAATACAAGCGCCTACATAAGCGCAATATGTAATAACAATGTAATTGGATGATCAATATTTAAATAAGATATCACTAACATTAGTGTTATCTATAATCGCAATGTTATTTGAGATTGAGATATAAATAAGATTACACTAATTTTATGATTGACATAGTGTAATATCTAATTACAGTATGACTAGGTGACAAAGATTTAGATAAGATGGGAGTGACGTTAACACTTACGTAAATGAAAATTGGTAAAATGCATATAAATGATAACATGCATATATATAGTCAGGATTCATTGACATCAGATGTCAAAGTTTAATTTGAGACTAAATTTTATCATTTAATTTATTTAATTTAATGGCTAATATTTATTCATTTAATATTTAATTACTCATAAATAAATTTTTCTTTTGTTACAAAAACAAATGTTCTAATATTTAAAAAAATCATCTTCTTAACTCTAAAAAAAATCATCTTCTTCCTTAAAAAAAAAAGGAAACACATCTCCTTCTCCATTCCAAGTTTATTCACTATTTAATGATCCAAGTTAGCTTCATCAATAATTATGCATCACCACCACCATAAGTTTATCTAGCTACCATTTCGCGTACAAAAAACCACAAAATGCCAATGTAACATAATTAATTTATACGAAATATCATTTCACTTAAAATCCATAAATTTTTTTTCTCTATAGTCTACTGACAAGTTTTTGGTTTTCTTCAAATATTTTATAGATAATTTTTTAATTTATAGAACTTTAACCATGACAATAAAAAGCTCTTCATTTTAATATGAGAAACAACGTCTCTTTTATAAAAACAATCCAATAAAAAATAAAGCTTTTAAAAGGTTTTTTAAAGAAAAAACTCTAAGAATTGAAACAAACATTATGGGTTGATCTGCTAAAAAATAAGGACTGGACAGGAAAACTCAAGTTGTACTGTGTTTGATTGTAAAAATGTTTTAAGAACTGGACAAACTTAGAGGCAAGGGACCGGAAAAAATAAGAAATTTTTGTCCTCCATTAAACCACAACACAACTTTTTGTCTCAAGTACAAGTTATCTAAAATATCAAAAATACTATTTTGTTCACCAAACATCATGTAACACAAAAAATTGTTCGATATCATAAAAGTTTATTCTGTATTGTTCTGTCATATGTTGCTTTATGTTGTGCTGTTTTATACGATACTTACTTATTAACAGATCAAACACACTTATTTTCCTTTTTTTTTTAAGAATGAGGTGATTTGTTAGATGTTAAAATATTTGTTTTATGAATAATTAAATATTGTGTCATGCTAACTAGTGCATTCGGTACACTAGTTAAAGAATAAAAAAGGAAATTTTTGCATTAGAAATTGTATTTTTTATACTTTAAAAATATTGACTACACAAATTCCAAAATAACTTTACTATATTAAGTTGGGTCATGCTAACTAGTGCCCCGGGGGCACTAGTTAAGAGTAAAAAAAAAAAATTTTACATTGAAAACATCACTTTTTATTTTTTCAAACATTGACCGCACACATTTCGATGCATTTTTACTATTTTAAGTATTCTTAACTAGTATCCGAGAGCACTAATTAGCATTTTCCTATTAAGTTTTCTTAACTAATGCACCGAATTTACTATTTAGTATTTTTCTAATTTTAAACAAATAGCTCAGATTTATTACAGGATAAAATAGAGAGAATATAAAAAGGTCCAAATACTTATGACCATTTAAATAAGTTTTCAAGACAAATTTGTTCCTTGTCATTGTCAATTTGTCATATAATTGTCATTTCAATGTCTAACTCTTAGCTTAGATCACGTGATCATGTTATGCCCTCCATAAATTATTTTTGTACAAGACTATTTTTAAGCCTAAAAAAGAAAAAACATGTAATAATGATAATGAACATGTTTGATAAAAATAGATAGTTTATATTTCTTCCATTTCTAATTATAAGTACTTTTTTAAAGATAAAATTTGTTTTTAAATAGTATAAGTTCATTTTCAATTTTCAAGACATATTTATTATTACTTTTCAAACATAACATTATTTTGCATTGAAATACAAAAAATCAACTACAAATACATTTTTTCACTAAAAACAGTTTAGTAATTGTGATATTCAAAAAGTACATATTAATTACACTATCAAATTTTCTTAATATGCATAAAAAGCTCCAAGAGGACGGAGGGAGTACTTGATAAATTAGATAAAATTAACGGTTTAATTAGCCGATAATTGTAAAATGACATAAAAAAACATTTTTAATTAATAACTAAATTTATATTAAATTCATATTTAAATAATAATTTAAATTTAAAAATGTAATATATTATTATTTTTAAAAAATTATATATGCCGAAATTTTATTTTAATTTTGATTAATATATCTCTTTTTCAATTTTGCATTGGTGTACAATCAAACATAGCAACTAAATCATATATAGTGAAATCTTTATTCAATTTTAAAGTTAGATCATAGTATTAATATTTATCTTTATAAAAATTGGTGCATGACGTGAGGTAAAATGGAATAAAATATACCTATTGTAAAAAAAAGTTAACAATATAATCTATATAAAGAGAGTGCAAATCTCAACTCTCAAACTATTTTTTATGGTTAAGTATAAACCTCATAAATTATAATATGGTATCAAAATCCCTCCACAATCCACTGGACCGTCTACTAACAAATTTTCAATCAGATTATCTACTATTTATATTCACCCTCCAATGAAAACCAACACCCTCAATAATATATAGTCTCGATAAATGGTATAAAAAATTGTGAACTTTGAATTACATTCTTGTGTTGTTTGAACTTTGAATTACATTCTACTTAAATTCTCACCAGCATCAGTATATGCACACCAAATGTCTCTGGTGACATTATGATTTATGAAGAGGCTATTTATTTTCATGCTCATTTGTGCTGCAACTATTCCTTGCAGGATCTCCATCATGAATCTAGTTTGGGATCATAAGTTTTAGTGGTCCAACCTATCACACCTCAAAATTTTTAATACACACATAAAAACTCATAATAGACGACACAAATTTATGTCCGAAAAATGGACCGAATTTGATGCAGTCAAAATTTGATGCAGTCATACAGTCAGTAAGTTTAACATTGTCCAATTTTGATCGAACAGTCCAAAGGCTATTTAAAAAATTTATATTAAATAAAAATAAAAAATTTGACTTAAAATTTGAACCGCCTAATCTTAATCAAACTGCTCATAACCCTTGGTTGTATACATTCCAATTCCCCTTAAATCTCTTCTTCCAACTATAGGTAAGTATACTTAGATTAACATATTTCACTCCAATAATGCGCGCACACACACAAAAGTGAAAAAATAAAAATTAAATAATTTAGTCACGTCATCTAATATTAATTAACCATTTTATCTTAATTTTTTAAAATTATGTATGTATACCTAACAGGCTAACACCTTTTATTTGATGTTTGATGTTGTGCCTAGGCAAATAGTTCTTAATCTTCTTAGAACTTATTAAGGACAAAACATTGGAATGCTCTTAGAGCACATAAACCATTTTGCATCATGGGAGCAAGAAGAGAAGAATATAGAAAACACAAAAACAATCATTTAAATAAATAAACTGTACAAAAGATATTATAGTTTAGTCACCTCCAAGCTGCTATCACCCATCCAAGAAACTAGTCCCAAGAAAGCAACTAGGTTGATGAGCTGAGGGACATCGAAAAGAGTACTAACTCTCGAAACTAACATAACTCGCTAACATTTGTTTATCGAAAAAAAAATAATTAAACCTATCTAGGAAACGCATAAACGAAAAATATGTTTTTTTGGGAGGGATGTTCCTTCCCAAATAAACAAAACTCCACTCTGCTAGGGACTATACATCCTTCGACATATAATCTTGGTGTTTCCAAAACTGCGCCTATAAGAAAACTTGTTCTGACGAAGTACCAAACTAAATAAGACGGCGGAGGTGAGTTAGTAAATAACGACCGAAACCAATTTACAAAGGAGTTCGGAGGGTGAAAAAGTTGAAGTCATGGTGGTGGTGAACATTGAGTTGCTTCAACCACGAGTCTGCGGCACTGTACATGTCCAATATCCTTTCATTACCAGATTCTGAAGAGCTTAACCAAAAAGTTTTCTGCATTTTGTAACTAGCCATCCCAAAAGGAGACAGAGACATAAAACCGTTTTCCTTGCTTTTCTTTCCCACACCTTCCCATTCCACGAAACAACTTATGTCTTTTCCTATGTCAATATCATCGTACTTGTTTTTACTATCTGCAAAATAAGAACTCGAGTAATAATGTGTTACGCAAGTAAAGAAAAAAAAAATGTTATGAATCGCTATGTTTCATCTCAAAGCAAAAACTCTAAATTATTTCATATGTTCGTCTAATTTTTGGAAAGCATACTCATCGTTGATTGGAAAAAGAATAAATTGCTACGTCGAGATACCTTGGAAGGAGGACGACAGAGTATGGTAAGTGAGGAAGCATGCTGAGAGATCCTTTTCACTTGGCTGATGATTTGGTATGCAATAAATAGGGTACCTATATCCGAAGATAAACAATTCAGTATAAGATAAACATTACTATATCGAAAAATTTGTGACAATTCACAGAAAACTATACTACACTCTCGACTACAAGTTACTTTCAAACTACTATGTGCAATGCCACCACTTTAAGTTGAAGTTCATCTTCAAGAACAAGACGATTTCATGGTAACACGGAAAATTTAATTCTGCTCACCAAGCAACAGCCATCCAACTTGCTGGAGAAACATCCACATTTTTCAATGTCATCAACGCTGGATGACTTTTAGCTAGCTCAGTTATCTGAGACAAGAAAAATCAGGAGATGGTCGTCGTGTGAGAGAGAATATAAGATACATTCCTTTTTGTGTAACCTCAGAAAAGTTGTGAATACTACGTAGCTTTAAAGTCTACCTTCTCAGCGAATGGAACCCTCGACGAAGGTGGTGTAGTCTCAATGTACTGTAAGTAAAGATATCCAAGCATATCCCTATTTGGCGACGAACCCAATTGGTCGGAGCTTGAATCCAAGGAAGCAGCATCCCATGCCTTACTAGAATTGTTACTTACCGATCTAGACAGGATATCACTTGATCCACTATCATCTTCACTCCATGAATCAGATTCAAATTCAGCTGCGTCGATATCCTCTTTCCTATTCCTTGAATTGAATAAAGACGGCTCACTCGACCATTTTATTGACACATTTAGCAATAACTAATTAGCATGCAGTAATGTTTTCGGCTTACCTGGAAGCTGCAACAGACTTACTGGTGTAGATTTGGATGGAAGATAGATAGGGAACGTAATACTGCGTCAAAGCATCGCCATTTCCCAATAGTATAGGTGTACCAGCACCCATTGCACTCCATTTTTCATAGCAATCCCAAAGATCTTTCAATGCAAAGCATTCAACTGGGTCCTTACCAAGAGGTAACCATTGGCTATTTAGTTCATGAGAACAACTCTGCAAAATTACATAACACAATGAAACACATTAACCAACCGGTATCATTGAGAAAACAATAATCAATGTCTATTGAATTTTGAAAACGACAATAGGAACAAATCTTTTTACAAAAGCGACAACTAAAGGAACAAAGGGAGTACAAATTATTTGTTTCCTATAGATTCTATAACATCTCGAACTGCTTTTCTTATAGAGCTCAAGCCGGGCAGCCCAGCCCGTTTCCTTTTAAGTATTGTCGACTAACCTCACAAACCAACACACATCTTTTCAGCGTGATTTATCCTCACTCACACACTTTCTAGGAACTTAGGCGTCATAGATCCCCTCTACTCTGATACTAAATGTGGACCCCTCTCCCAACCGGGATTTAAACATTGATTTGATACATTGTACGAGTCTAACTCTTTCCGCTAGACACAACCATCATTGATGAAGGCAGTATCATTTACTATAAGTTACCTGTCCTTACCATGTTAAATAATTTTTTTTTACAATTTCATGTTCAATAATTAAAACTAGTAAAAGTAGAAAACTATGCCCACATGTTGTGACCAATTTTCAATCATCATCACACATGGGGCATAGTGAACAAGTCATGAGAATCACGTGGCTTCAACTTCTACTAAAATTTGAATTTAACTATAAAGCTTATCTTTCCAGCTAGGAGGACTTTTGTCACAAAACCAATAGAAGAAAAATACAACAAACCAATGTCTTTTGTCTTTAAATCACAAACTTCTACACATAATCAATTTATTAAAAGTTTAGAATAGTACTCCCTCCGTCCCTTATTATAAGCACCCTTACAAACATTTTATTTGTCCCTAAATATAAGCCTTTTTTCAATTCCCTAGACACATTTATTATTACTTTTCCAAACATAATCCCACTTTGCATTGAAATACGTAAAGTCAACTACAAATACATCTTTTCACCAAGGACAATTTAGTAATTGTAATACCTAAAAAGTATACATTAATTACACTATCAACTTTTCTTAATAAGCGTGAAATTTCACTTGGAGGGCTTATATATAGGGACGGAGGGAGTACTTACAAGATTAGTAGATTCTTATTCAGACGTAGTAAAAAAAATTATCTTAAAAAGAACTAATAGTAGTAGTACCTTATTCCATTTTTATATTCACCAATTACTAAAACCAATAAGATCATCCCGTTTAAAATTTATATTAAAAGAAAGGCAACTAATAAAAAAGGTTTAAGAAACTCAAACTCAAATCATGTGCCATTTATTTATTTATTAAAAGTGAATAAAAAATGACATATATTAGAGACATTGCATGTATTATGCAGACGAGCAATTCAAACCCGGTACTCTAACAAATGATCTAGAGTAGTCCAACTTAGTTGGCAGAACATTGAATTATATATGTCACGATCGAATTCGAACACCGGAACTCTCACTTATTTAGCCAGACTAAAAATTTTGAGAGGATGAAAGTTTTTATTTTTATTTATAGAAATAAAAATAAAAATAAATAAAAATCTAAATGGCATCAAGGAATATTCCTTAAACCAAAGGAAACGGGGTCCTTTGACTCTAACCCTTCATTATTGCGTTTTCATATTCATTTGCGTAAAAGTCTCAAAGTGACGACCCTTTGACGCACATACAACAAAGTCTTATGTTACGGATAATCATGTACACGAAATATAATTAAAACAATTAAATTAATTCAAATTTCAAAATTATAATATGTTTTTTCTAAAAGAAGAAAAAAAATCATAATTTGCGATTCTTCATCAAATTGTACCGACATTATAGGACTTATTTCAGATTCTAGTACGGAAAATAAAAAAATAAAAAATACATTATCCAAAAAAAAGATCAAATCTTTCATTAAAAAAATAAAAAATAATAATACCTGAAGATCAAGTGTTTGAGAAGGAACATCTGGAGTGACACTAAGAACAAAACGATCCACATTTGAGAGAAAACTTCCACAACATGAAGATGATGCCATAATTTTCCCGAGAAAGTGATAGAAAATACTAGAAACACCCCACTATCAACAACAGCTTCAAGTTCTCATCTTTCTATTTATTTTTACAAAATGCCAAAACAAAAATTAAAAAATAAAATAAAAAAATCATCACTTTCACTTTGAACTTTGTAGAGAGAGAGAGATTAGATTACCTCAAAATTTCAGAAACTAACGAAACAATAATAAAATAGAGAAAAAAAGTGATCCGAATAAAAATAATAATTAATGAAAGTATATTAGAAAATCAAGTAAAAAAAAAACATAGATAGAAAGAGTGTAAATTGTGTTGCTTACTGAGATAGAAGTGAATGAAAGAGTGATAATGTGAGAGTGGTTGGTGGTGTTGTTGGTTAAAGTACGCTTCGCCGCGTGTGAAGGAGACAGTGTTTGTCAGTGATTGAGTTTGAGTCTCACTCAACCTTTTAACCTATGTTTTCTTTTCTGTGTTTTTATCTTCTTATATAAGGTTTTTTTTTTGGGCTTTTTTTAATTGATGTTCAAGGTTTTATTTTGTGATTTGTAGAGGTGGTGAAGATTTGTTATTTATTTATTATTTTATTTGAGTTTAGAGATTAAAACACACGTGTAGATTTTGGCTTTTTTTATTGCCTTAAAATAATATAGATATCGTCCTTTCTGATTTTTAGTATATGTAGAGTACTTATCGATCACCTGTCTTTTTCTCTAACAAGTAGTATAATATAATAATAATAATAATAATTGAGAATATCAAATTGGTGGATTATTAACCATATTAGTATTATTAAGTGGTTTATTAACATTCTATAAGACGAATGTTTAGAAGAATTTGAAATTGATTTTTGATAAGAACGATTTGGTCGATAAGTGTCACCTGATATGGTAAGATGAGATGAATCAATCATATTATTCAGATGATATTTTTAGGATTTTAGTGTAAAGTTTACTTATAGTTAATACGATATGATGCGGAAAATAGAGAGGTGTGTGATCTAGAATATGACTGACTTATCAATACTTCAAGTTATATTAATGTTGATTTGGCGTATACTATGACGCTTAGAGGAAGAAATTCGGACAATACCGACCAATCGAGTTGCAAAGGAGCATGGGAGGATAGCAGGTAGTGGTGGCGTTATTTGCGGTCACAATGATGGATGGACATATGATTACTCTAGATACCCTGCGAATCAACTACTTTCATTGCGGAATTATGGAGAATATTTGACAGGTTATTTATAGCACGACAAAGAGGATGTCAGCAGATAGAACTTCAAATAGATTCTCAAGTTGTCGTTAGTTGTCTGACTAAATATGAGGATGGGCATAACATGTGTTCTCTGGTCCGAAATATTCGAAATTAAACATAATGCAAGAGGATTGGAGGGTGGTATTCAACCATGTTTACCGTGAGACGAAAAAAGTTGTTGATAGTTTGGCCTTTTGGGCATGTGATACGAGAGTTTTTATACTTTTAGTCTGTTTCAAGATGATTTGTTCGGAGTTTCTACCCCTTTTTAGTTATTGTGTAGTTTGGGCTTAAGCCCTTTTCACAATTAAGACCAAAATCTATTAGGCTTTGTTTGGTGAAAATAAATGACTGATAAAGCTAGCTTATAGCTGATAAGCTAACAATAATGTTTGATAAAACTAACGGTTCAACTGTCTGATAAGTGTAAAATAACATTCTTAATTAATAATAAAGTTTAGATCTAATTTATATTTAAGATCATAATTTAAATTTACTAATGTAAGTCTATGCTTGGTATCGCGGGGGAGAGAGTAGCGATCAAAAGAGTAACGTACAGAAAAAATCTCAATTGGGTTATAAGAATTAGCCAGTTATCCTAATTCTACCCAACACTTGAATCACTTCATGTGACCATCAGACTTAATTGACCTAACTACCCAATGTGAACCAAAGAAGATTGCCTAAACCCCTATAATTATACCAAGAGCAAATTCTCTCTAAAACTCTTGCCTTTAATTGATGGCAAAACCCTAAAATTTCCTTAAAACCAACAGAAACGCACTAAGCCTATAAATAGACATTGCGCCCGCGCCCAGCTTAACCAAGCTTACTCCCCGCGCAGCAGGCAAATCCTAGAGCACCAAAAATTCTCAGGGCTGCGCTCAGCAACGAAAACCTATTTTCTGCAGCTCTAAAACTTGCTTCTGGACATTTTTTTTAAGGCAACTTCAAACAATTCTCCACCTTACCTTCAAAACGACAGTGATGCCAACTTCCCACCAACCATCGTGCTGCTCTCTCCATCTTGAACTACTATTCAAGATCACCGGTCAAGTCCAAGTCCCACTTGAACCTTGACATCTTCCACTTGCTTCCAACAACTCTTGCTAGAGTCACAATATATACCTCTAGCCTTGAAATTTTAGGTAGTTGTTAAAGCTCCAACATCAAACTCTTCTTGTGCCCTACTACCTCAAGTAGTCCAACAAGTTCCCAAGTTCGATTGTCGGTGTATCCAATTGCTTCCCTGAAGTTCTTCAATAGGTTTTGCACTTCTTCAGCTTCAATTGGAACATATCCCACAAGGTCTTCATAGTCGTAGCTCTTCAGTGCAACACTCTCCTCCTTATCTCCTATTGGATTGCCAAGAGCTAATGTTGGTTAGCTTCCTCTAGTCCCACTATCAGAAGGCTCCATCTCAAACTGAGATTCCTCCACAAAAGCCTCAAACTGATACTTCCACTATGCTCCTCACCTTGTAACCTGCAAAACTTTTAACTGGGTATTATTTGCACCGCCTCTCCAGAATGATGTCAAGTATTATTACCACCACCTCTCCAGGCTGACCTTCGCGATCTCCATTAATTTTTTATCTTCGAGGCACCAGATAACAACACTCCATGTTTTATCCATCATCTCGACCATTAAGATTGCTTCCATCTTCACTTTCCACAATTCAAGCCGGAAAGTCCATTGATCTCACACTCTAAACCCATGGTGCACACTTCAAATTGTTTTGATTGCCCTACAGTGGGCTCCAATTGTTGTGAATTAGACAATAAACTCACACCAATGAAATGAGATGTGTGGGGCAAACGTAACAAGCAACAAATATAAGAGGGTAAAGATGAAGATGCAATAATCCAAAAGCAATAAACGACGATAAAGAACACAGATAAATTTGTTTACCCAGTTCGGTTAAAGCAACCTACTCTGGTGGAGAGAGTAGCAATCAAAAGAGTAACGTACACAAGAAATCTCAATTGGGTTACAAGAATTAGTCAATTTTCCTAATTCTACCCAACACCTGAATCTCTTCATGTGACCAAGAGACTCAATTGACCTAACTACCCAAGGTGAACCAAAGAAAATTGCCCAAACCCCTAGAATTATACCAAGAGCAAATTCTCTCTACAATTATAGCTTTTAATTGACGAAAAAACCCTAAAATTTCCTTAAAACCATCAGAAACGCGCTCAACCTGTAAATAGTCATCGCGCCCATCCAGGCCTGCGCCCCACGCAGCAGGCAGATCCTAGAGCACCAAATATTCTCAGGGTTGCGCCCAACTCATCAACCAACAATGAAAACATGTTTTATGCAACTCCAAAACTTGCTTGTGAACATTGTTGGGTTGGACATTATGATTGAGGTTTGGATTTTGAAGGTGAAGCTTTTGCAATGTTGGAGACTATGAAATAATTGGAACAATAGGTTTCACTCATGTTACATTTGAGACCGATTCAAAGATCGTGGTTGATGCTACTCACAAGCTACATGGTGGAAACTCTGAATTTAGATTGTTAATTTTTTATTGTTAATTAGTAACATTAAAATTGTAATGTCTTTAAATCCAAATTTTGTTGTTAAGTTCATATTGCGACAAGCGAACATAATTGCTCACACGCTTGCTAGGTCGGTCATTTTTTGGCCTAATCACTATATTTTTGAATCATTACCTCATTGCATTTCATATTTATCGTTTAATGAAATAAATTAAGCTTTTGTTTATTAAAAAAAAAAAAAACATTTCTATCAGTTAAGTTAAGATATATAAACGAAGAACAATAATTTTTTATTTTTAAAAATTATTATCAGTTGTCTAGATCGGACAACTTATGTATTCAGTTCTTATAATATCTTCAAGGCAACTTATAGGATGGACCACGTTACGTTACAAATGGTTTACAAAATGACCACAAATTAGTTTCTTCAACAACTGACAGTTTCATCAAAGTTTAGTAGGGCTGAAATATATTAATACATGTCCCTACATTTTTTTTGGGTACAATGTCCCTACATTATCTACAATTTGAAAAATAAACAATCCGTGGATTATTTTTAAATGTATATATAATCCCCATTCTCACTGATTAAATTTGGTTTAACCTACTCCAAAAAAAAAATGGTTCAATGTTATTATTGTTGAATTGATTTGAAAGAAATCTTTTGTTAAAGTCTATTGAGAATTATAAATAACGCAATCATCATCTACATGAAAATATACGATTGCTAGTTACGTAATTAAAATTATTTTGCAAAGTGAAAATTATTTGGACCAGTAGTTCATATACATGAAGATGAAAATGATAAGACACATATCATTTTTTTGTGCGAATAGAAAAAAATGAAATACAAATATTAAAAGTCTGTCTTGTTATTCAAGAATATAAATAAAAGTTTGTCATTAATTATGAAGATAAATATTCACCTTAAGTATTGAATTTATATTTGCATCTGATGTACTTTTTTAATTATTGGAATGAATGAATATCGTTGTTTTTATTTTTGTCAAAAATATTCACCTTAAGTGAAATAATTTTTTTTTCTTACTTGATTAATTTTAGTAACATATGAAAGATTTAATAATTTTAGTAACATATGAAAGACTTAATTTATTTAAAGTGTTATATTTGTATGACTCACTTGTTAGGTTGGATGGTCAAAGTTTGTTAGAATTGCAAACTTATTTTAATGAGGTTTAATGCATCAAGAAACTAAAACAGTTTAATACATGAACAAATATAATATGTCGTGTACTAGAATAATTGCGATGCCTTGATATGAACAAAGATGATTTCACACCTCAAGAAAATGATGAGTTTTTGAATTTGTCTTGAAGTATCATAAAGGCTAAAATGTTCATTTGGTCCCTTACGTTTATTTTAGGTTTGAATTAAGTCCCTTACGTTTTAAAAGTTTGAATTTGGTCCCTCACGTTATCAATATTTGTATTAGTTAGTCCATTTCGTCAAATTTTTCACTAATTTCGTTTGATACTTACACGTGACTGACGATTTGGATAGGTGGAAGTGATTTTGGACACGTTGACAGCCATATAATAAACAGAACATTCACAAATAGAAAAAAAGAGTTAGTGTTTGCAAATGTCTTTCTCGTATTTTTTTCTATTTGCGAAGGTTCTGTTTATTATATGACATTCCACGTGTCCAAAATCACTTCCACATGTGTAAACCGTCAGCCATATGTAAGGATCAAACACAGTTAGTGAAAAATTTGACGGAATAGACTAACTAATGCAAATGTTGATAACGTGAGGGACCAAATTCAAACTTTTAAAACGTAAGAGACCTGATTCAAACCTAAAATAAACGTAAAAGACCAAATAAACAGTTTAGCCTATCATAAACTATTGCATTTTGCTAATTATATATGTCATACGGAGTAGTATTTTATTCTTGTCAATACCAATAAAAGCAAAGATATTGGAACAAGGTCAAACTTAAACATATAATTTGTATCTTGGATATACAACAATACCCTCCAATTATGTGGAAGTTTTAGCACTACATCAAGAAAGTTGACAATATGATTTTGTTGAGGTTTATGATTCTATGCATACAAGAAATTTGAAGAAAATAATATCGCATCAACGACTAATTCAGAGAATAGTATATTAAAGGAGATAACAAAGGCATCGGCAAGTAAAGGTTCTCATCAAATATATAGAAGATTAACTTTCTACAAAGTTACCGTCAAGTAAAACTTTTGATCAACTGACCTCCTTCATCTCGGATATAATTGTCTTTATGAGGGGAGCTATAAAGGTGTTTTGCACTCTTTTTTCTTTCACCATGGTTTTGTCACATTGGGTTTTCCTAGTAATGTTTTTAACGAGACAGTTCAAACACAAATGATATTGTACTATTTTCCCTTCACTAGCTTTTTTTTTCATTAAGTTGTTTTTATAGTAAAGTTTTAATGAGACATATCCTCGACGAACATAAAAATGGAGTGTTATGAATAATTAAGTTAGTGTCTTAATGGATGTTTTAGTGTCTTAGTGGATACCTTTGTTCTTTCACTTCTTTCTTTGCATCTTAATAGCATATTGATTTGTTTTTTTGTGTGTAAAAAGACTATAACATATCCATATTGAACTTTATTTCTTATCGAATGTGACACCGGTTAACAATATAAATTGATGAGATATTGATAACTCACTTTATGTGAGTATTATTACAGCTTTTTACTTGCTCTGTTATCTGCTAATATGGTTTTGTATTCAATGTTTAGGTTTATTTTATGCCATTTATGAGTCTAGCATGTATTTAGGATTTTTATGTAATCTCTTCATATAAAGAGAGCTCTAGAGTCGTTTGATGTCAAGACAGACCACTGGACCATTGAAAAGGTTCAAGAGCCAAGGCAAATGATAATTACAGTCAAGACAACCATTCCGTACAACCACAAGAGGTGGCTGACCAGTCAACGCAGTCAAAAGCCGCCACGTAAGATGAAGAATACGAACGGGCGCTAACGCGAGGAAAGACAGCTGGCAGATTTCCCATGTGCTGATAGTGCTGTCATTGTACTAATCATTGGGGAATATGCTTTATTCCTTTGGGCTTTCTTATCCTCGAATTTAGGGAGGCCCATGATCCAAGAGAATGTCCTATATAAAGGTGCCTTAAACCCTAAAGTTAGCATATGCTGAAAGGTGATATATGCTTAGAAAGTTCCGCCGTTGTGACGAAAGAAGAACCCTAAGACGTTCATGGTGCGTCGCTACTGCTGATAACTGAAGTCTAGTCTGCTGTTGAACTTGGAGCTTGAGACATCAACTCTAAGGCCATCTCAGTTGTAGGTTTACATTTAAGAATTCATTTTTATGTGTAATCTTATATCTTTGGGTGTTATGGTTTCTATGCTCATCATGAGCTAAACTCTTAATGTTGAAATTATGTGAAGTTTAATTGAAAGTTTAATATGTTTAAGTGATGTGATGTGTGTTTGTATGCTCTTTTAGTTCATTTGTTATTTTGCTATATATTCATATCTAGGACTGGTCAACTTAGGTTTGAATACAAGTTTGTTATTAAGAGGCATCTAATAATGAATGGATTGAATGAACTAATGTGGTTAAGTGAGGTATACACATATATTCTCTACTTGAAGTCTTAGACATAAGCTTTAGGGCCATAGTAAGAATACAACCACGTGTTTTCTGAACTGTAATGAAGTAAGTTTGACATAGACATAGGATTCATCTTATCACGCATTGCATTA
This sequence comes from Trifolium fragiferum, assembly GCA_954870985.1. Taxonomy (NCBI): domain Eukaryota; kingdom Viridiplantae; phylum Streptophyta; class Magnoliopsida; order Fabales; family Fabaceae; genus Trifolium; species Trifolium fragiferum. The sequence goes on along the minus strand of OX940796.1, from coordinate 44,630,455 downwards.
TCCAACGTTGTAGACATACACCATAAGGCAAGAGTTGCTTGCAGGAGTCTTGCCTACACTTATCTCATCACACACATATTAAGCTGGATATTGAATGGATCATAAGTTCAACATGCTTTCACAACTGTTTTCTCACACTCTTTTAATCAATTGTTCCTTTAATTTATTTGCAACCCTAAATTGTTATTTTGTTACTTTAATCACTCATAAGTGTAAAACTAATTGAACTAGTCGTGGAGCGAGATTTTCTTATCACAATCCCTGTGGGAACGATACATTTTCTTATTACTTGTGCTACATATAAGACTGTGTATACTTGCACATTGCGAACAATTATATCACACCTAAAATACGCAACAAATATACTTATTTGTTTTTTATGTGTAAAAAGACCACACCATATCCATATCGAACTTTATTTCTTACCGAATGTGACACCGATTAACTATGAATTGATGAGATATATTTGCTTGGACACAAGCCTAAATATTGTTTTATATTTAGTAGCACACACAAACCTTTTAAAAAATTAATAGTAATAATTTACCACTATTTGCCCCACCATCTAAAGTGTTCCTCATCCCTATCCCCATTTCCCGCTTTGAGGAATATTCTCCTTCCATCCTCATCCCCTCGAATCCCCACGGTTTATGCGGAGATCCATTAAACTTAAAAAAAAAAATCAAATTTATATTATTTTCAATCAAACTAATTGTCAAAAAATAGTAAAGTTTAATTTTAATATTATTGTGAATCTTGTAATAGTAATAAACATCATATATAAACAAATGTATACACATAATATGCGAAAATATAATTAAAATTAATTTATAAAATACTTAAATATACATTTATAAATATTATTTGAATAAAAATTTTGGGAACGGAGTCTCTGCGGAGCGGAAGGTAAATTATTGTCTCCATCCCCAAACCTCTTTCGGAGGATTTTCTCCTCCATCCCCGTTCTAATAAAAAAAAATCCAACAAAAACATAAAGGTCTCTAATAAAAATAGGAGAAAAATTCTTCTATATATATATATATATATATATATATATATATATATATATATATATATATATATATATATTATGAGGAGGGATCCGTTGATCTACTCAATGAGATATTTGAATTCAACGGTTAAATTGAAGAAATATAATGCCGATATCGAATTATTAAGCGGAGTAAATCAACGGATCCCTCATCATATATTATTTGAATATATATATATATATATATATCGGTAGATTCGCCGAAGTGGACAACTCTAACGCATTCACAAATAGTGTTTACTATTAATTTTTCTATAGTTAACTATTATCGTCATATAGTCTACCAATTATGTTTTGGATAGAATACATTTTTTAATGGGTTAAATATATTTTTAGTCCTTATTTTTATGCGAGTTTCAACTTTTAGTTCCTATATTTTTATATTATATTTTTAGTCCTTATATTTTTTTAATTATATTTTTAGTCAATTTTTTATGATTAGGATAACAGAATTGACCACATAGGATAACTCAAATTGATTATAATAACATTTGCATCGAATGACGTGACATCTATGTTTCATTCTATGTGGCTGATTTCGTTATCCAAGTCACAAAAAATTGACGATAGGGACTAAAAATGCAATCGGCGAAAATGTAGAAACTAAAAATATAATTAAAAAAATATAGGGATTAAAAATCGAAACTCACATAAAATTAGGGATTAAAAATATATTTAACTCTTTCTTAATTTATACGTAAAAAATTTAAACACACTCATTTTAAAATGGATATAATCATTTTTAATTTATATTGGGAATTTGGGATTAATATTATTTTGTCAGGGGGGTTTCTGATGATGTTTCTGCAGTGTCTGCCATATTCAATTTGGTTATGCAGAGATCAATGCACGTGAAATACTTATATAGGCACAACCATAAATGAATAGTGTTTAAGCACACAAATAATAATGTAAAAAAGAAAATAAAAAAGAAATAATATGATGTGATTAAATTATTTTTCAATTAATTTTTTCTATTCATGTTAGTGTGCCTAAACAATTTTCATTTGGGTTTGTGTCCAAATAAGACTTTCTCTCGATGCACATAATACTCCCTTAAATGCATCCCCATTCATTTTCATAATTTTCTTTTGGCTTTCATATCCATAATTTCTTCTGAAATTATATAGAAAATGTTGAGCAGTGTCCTTCAGATTAGGGGTGGATAAAAAATTGCGACCCGACTCCGAGGAAATCGAAAAAAGGAAATGAGCTATTTGGATCGGGCACGGGTTAGCAGGTTTGAAAATTCGATTTGAATAGAGTTGACATTGATGGATTCGGGTGGAGAGAATCAGACCGATGAGACTCGAAATTCGTCCGCATTAGTAAATCAAAATTTCGCATTTAACACTTTCATTTTGCGATATACACACTCTAAGCTCTTTTTTCGTCTCTTCTTCACACTTTCTCATTTCATCTCAAATCCATAGAGAATGAAACAATTAAGGAACATTTTGAAATATAAAACTTATCTTTCTTCATCTTTTTTATTTAACTTCGTTGAAATCAAATGTTATATTTTTAATTTTATTTGAGATCTTTGTTTTTTTCTTACTTTTTATGTTTATTTAGGGTTTGTAACACTTTTATTTTGTGTTTGTTTCATGATTCTCTCATCTCTTATTGCATATTCTTAGAATTCAAATTGCAAAGACTGAGTTTGTTACTAATTTTTATTTTTTTTATTATTTCTAACCGAATCGAACCGGCGAGGGTACTGGTTCACTCACTATTAGAAAAAGTTAAAATACTGACGGAATTTAGAGACAGAATATATTTTATCTCTAATAGAGATGAAATTAGAGACAGAAAAAACAGTTAGAGACAGATATTTTTATTTTAGAGATAGATATTTTCATTTTAGAGATGGATTTTGTCCGTCTCTAATAGTTTAGAGACGAGGAAATTACCGACGGGATCAAATCCGTCTCTAGCCTGCTTATTGACGGAATATTTGCATTTTAGAGACAGATTTTGTCCGTCGGCATTTAAGATTTTTCTAGTAGTGACTGGTTCAATGGTCGAACCACTGAGTCACTGGTCGAGCCGCATGACTAAATTAATCGGATTAAATCGGATAAACCGATAGATCGAACCGGTCTATATAATAAAAATATATAGGTATTTATCTGGACGAATTGGATAAATCGATCTCTAAAATAATCACAACATGACACCTAAAATATTTGAAAAACTCGAAAATATCATAATGTCATAAGTTCTTAAATTCAAATCCTAAACATTGTCATCACATACAATAAAATAGTGCAAAATACAAACTCTAATAAGTTTTAAACAACGTATATAAACATCGTCTTCTCTTTTGCTTCTTTTGATTAGCTATGTAACAAAATATATAAATATTTACTTTTTAAATTTGAGTAAATAGTTTATATTTTATCGTCAAAAAAATCCTTTATGTTTTAGCTAATTTTATGTTTTATTGTAAAAATATTATGTTTCAGTTAATTATATATGATGAATATAAATATTTTGACATCAAATCATTTTCTCAAAAATTAATCTAGAAAATTGACAAAAAAAGTAATATAAAAATAGAGTTGTCTTTTTGGATGATGACGTAACAACGTAGCTGAACAAATACTCTTGTAAAACTAAATTGCTGAACAAATATGTGTACAGCATATTTACAATAATATGTGTACATATTCTTATTAAACAGTGTACATATATCATCATAGTTAACAAAAATATGTGTACATATTCTTATTAAAAATCTTTTGCCGATGAGTGTTTTCTTTTCATATTAGAAGTAGTAATATATTAGAAAAATAATTTACAATAAATAAGGATTGAAGTTCTATGTATGTTATTCCTCCTCAGATCGCCTCTCATACCCAAAATGATATGAGGTCTGGCTGATTTGTGTTGGTTTTTAATAGACCTCTTTTATAAAATAAAAATAGGGGAAGATGAACTTCATAAATTAATCATTAGTTGGTTTAATGATACTTAACGCTGAATTTGTTAGGGAGAACCATAGTTCGATCCCCTGTAGCTAGAGACTTGCTTAGAAAGCAAGCTCTCACAAAATATAAATAAAAGAGAAGGAAAATACAAGAAAAGAGGGGGGCATAGAACCAAACCCTCAAAAGCAAAAAACACTAAGAGAACTTATACAAAAGCATTCCCAAACAGTTTCTATCAAAATCATCAAACAACATAGGGGGACATAATTCCACCAAGTAAAAGCAGGTAAAGATAAGTCTAAATTAGCTAATTTGTCAGCAAAGTGATTTCATTCTCTATAAATATGGGAGACATAGAAATTCATGTTGGAGATCAATAGTAAGCAATTACCTCAACAGTTTCTTAGATTCTGAGGCACAATTTTTGTAGAAGAGAAAACAAGAACAACTAACATAGAATCATTATACAAAACTATTTATTTTAAAATAAATTAAATAAATAAATTTAAAAAAATTCTATACATTGTCATCCATTAAAATATTATCACTATATGAAAACAAACATATAGATTGATTGTTTAATTAATTTAAACTACTACTAAATTATTTTCTGAGCGATAAAACTACTTAACCTTGTTCTTACGAGCTAGTTCAATTGGTAAATGACATTACACATTTGTGCAGGGATCGGAATTCGAACCCAATATGCCCATTTATTTACCTTTAAGAGGTAAATTTCTAACCGCCTAACAAAAAAAAAAACTACTTAACCTTGTGTAAAAAAAAAACTACTTAACCTAAAAATTTGAAGTTGAGAAAAAATGCTGATTTACTAAACTTAACTAGGTATTAAACCCGTGCGTTGCACGGACTTGATTAAATTTTTTATTTTATAATTTGCTTATTGAAAAAATAACATGATATTGAATTTTTTAAAATGTAATATGCACATTGATAAATAATTATTTTTTGGTTCTTAAATCTTGAAGTATAGTTTAAAAATGTGTTTAATCATACTTTTTTAAGACTTAAAAGCTAACTTAATATCATATGAAATCAATAGAATTGCAATAGAAATAATTGGAAGCTATCTTAAAAGCTACTTTTTTAAACTATCATTCATAGTGTATGTAAATCAATAGAAGTGCAGCGGAATAACGTATTATATTAAAAATTTGTTTTATTAATCTTTTTTTTTCTTCTCGGTTTGATTTATATCTCTTCAAATTAATTAGTATAATTTTTTATTTTAATATATTTTTAATTTTTGTGGAAAAAAAATAGTGGATTATTTTAATATATTATCTACATCTATCATTTTCAATATCTCCCAATTATGAATTCTTGGCCTTTATCTTTATCTTAATTATAGTCCAATCTCTTTATTATTATTTTATATAAAAAAAATGGAAGATACTTGTTTTGAGCTTTATAAGAATAAGAGGACATGTTAATTAATTGTATATTTTTTAAAATGAATAAATTTTCTATATCAAAGAGACTTTTTATAATAGAACTAAATACATTAGACTAAATATTCAAAGACCTTTCAAAACAACTTTGTCATGCATGTGTAAATATAGTATTTTATACAGTTAAATATATTTGTAATCCCTCTAAATATATTTCAAATAAAAATTATAATATTATTAAAATGATGTGTAGCAAAAACCAATATATATGTTAAACAAAGATTTAATCTTCATTCCAAAAAGTCACAATATTACAAAAAAAAAAATCATTGTCATTGTGCTCGAATAAAATTGTCATATTTCTAAAACAAAACGATGAGATTATGAGTTCACTAAGCATGTGAAAGGAGGCTTAAATAAAATGCACCAAAAATAAAAATTTTGTTCATTTTAATTTTATGTTTGACATTATTTTGGCAGCTTACGGTTCAGATCATCAGTTCACTAAACATGTGGAAAGAAGCTTATCATAAATATCAATTGGATGAAGATTTTTGGAGCCCAGCTTGAAGTCATAAACAGGAAGAGAATATTCAAATTGTAATTAACATTCATTTGTGGTTTAAATTTAATAATATTAATTGGACTAAATAGAAAACTATTAAGTCCTATTTTGTTTATTTTATATGCAATTTTGTTGTCTTTTATGGATGGATTTTTAAATGACATGTTGTATTTGTAGCATAGCATCTCTAAATGCTTTCTAGTACGTAGTGCTTTAAGTCATTATAATGATTAGTGAAAAATTATGATCATGTTTAGTGCGTATTTTATTTTCTAGGTAATGAAAATGCTTATAGTAAATGCATGGTTGTGAGAAATAAATTCTACTATTTCAAGATTAAACAATATATAAGAATCTCATGTACTTCTCAAACAACAATTTGAAGTTTAATCAATTTGAGAGTTTTCTATATTGTGAGAATTTTTCCTTTGTTCTTGGGTCAAGAACTTTATAGTGTTGGTTCTACCGGCATGTTACGGTCAGGGTCACGTTCTCTACCTATTTTCAAGACGATCCTAAGTAGTTACTTAACACAAAAGCTATTGGAAAGTACTAAAGTAACTTGGTCTAAAAAATTTATCGATTAAAGAAAACAACACACACAATATATAAAGGGCCATCTTAACATGTTTCCTTAGGACACATTAAGAAAACTAAATGACAGCTTTTAAATTTAAAAAAACCACGTTTCAAATACTTAAACAGTTAATTTCACTTTTTCTAAGAAAACATTTTCAGTTTTACACAATGAGGTCACAAATTTATGAAAACATATTTTGCGATAAGTAAAACAATAATTGCAAAAGGTACGATATATAAAACAAAGCAATCATTCTACAATTATACTCGACTTTCCATTGGTATATGGTTGTAATTAGTGTTCATCAAAAGAATGAAATAGTTACATAAACTTTAAAAGATATATCATATTTTATCTTAATATATTTAATTAATCAATTATTAAAAAAGATGATGTCAAGGTTATACGAAAGGAGATTGGAAAGTTGATTTATATTTAATTAATTATAGATGACATGTCAAAAATTTATATGATAAAATTATTTTTAAATATAATAATAGGACAAACAAAAATTTGTCTTGACCCGAAAAATTAAAAATAAAGGTGTTATCCGCCAATTTATTAATTAAAATTTGCTTCACCACATTTCCGTTTTCATGGATGATAGTAATGATGGATGAACATATATCATTACATTTTCTTTATGATTATTCACTTTTTCTCTCTATTATCACATATCATCATTAATTTTGATTAAAAATTTACATATCATTGGTTTATTTCTCCCTTTCAATATTGTACTTAGCATGTTTATTTTTAAATGTAAAATATAATATTTTAGAGTTTTTGTTTTTTTATTTTCAGGAACATACAGAGAAATTAAGACATATAGCATATTTAGGTCTATATATACGTTTTGATTTACAATTTTTAATGAAACACTATATTTGTACCCAAAAAATGTGATATTAATTTTAAGGTACTATATTTGACAAAAAAATATGATGTATAGCGACTAATTGAATGAGAAATGGTGTTTGTACAAAAAAAAGCATGAGAAATTGTGAGAATTTTTTGTAACTCTATCTTAAAACATAAGAGATAATGAGAAGATGAAGAAGTGTACGTAATATAAAACAGATAGAGAAGCTACATCTTAAGAAAGTGTGACTTACATAAAAATTATAAATCATAAATAGATAATGATTAATATGAATTTCTCGTTAGTACCACACACTTTTTTAAAAGTGTCTTTAAATTAGGATCATATACTAAAACGCTTAACAACAATATGCCATGTTGACAATAGATGTCTGGTCAATATCTTCAAAAGAAACAATAAAATTATTTCACACCACAATACCATATAGAAAAATAAAACGATAGAAAAGTTACATCTTAAAAAAGTGTTGCTCACATAAAAATTAGAAATCATAAATAGGTTAGAATTAATATGAAATTCTTGTTAGCACCACATTTTTTTGTCTAGTTATCAAAAGTACCTTAAAATCAGTATCACATAATAAAACTTTAAACGACAATATGTCATATTGACAATAGATGACTGATCAATACCTTCAAAAGAAACAATAGAATCATATCATCATTACCATATCAAAATATTGCATATTATTTAAAGAAACATAAATAAATAAACAAAGGAGAAATAGTACATTATTTTTTCTACAATCCCCAAAAATTTCTCGAACGAAAATTGAAATATGAAGGATAATCTGTAATCTGCAAAGCACACATTAAAAAAAAAATAAATCAAATCATCTTATCTTATGATACATAAAAATTGAAAAACAAATATATTGTATCAACCAATTATAAAAGCTGAGCAATTCTTCATCCTTAATTTCATCGCTAAAAATAAAAGTACAAAATATGCATTGTAGTGATATCATCACTCACTGAATACAAAGAGAAAAAAAGACACAATCTAAAATCACAAAAGTTTAAGAAAATTACCATTCTTTTACAACACTAATAATCATTCCAACATCCAAATAGAAATCTAATGTCCATATATAGAAGATAGATAGATAGATAATCACACACACACAATAGTAAGAAATTGAAAGGTTGAAAAGAATGAAAGATTCAACACTCAAAATAAGTACACAAATAAAAAAACATCAAAAGGGGTGATCTCTTCACCTTTCATAACATCTTTTTAATAATAGTGATTAAGGTGTATAATGATTAGTAAGTTTTTTTTATTTGTTTCAATTAATTAGTATAGGTGTTAAGGTGTATAATGATTAATTAGTAGGTGAAGAAATAAAAGGAATACACACAATATATTAAAAATTGTTGAGTTTTGTAGAAATGACACATAAGCAAAATAACATTGTAGAGATGACACATAAGCAAAGTAAAAACTTTTTTTACATATAGTAGATTGATTAATTAAAAATTGAGTTTAGGATTGATAAACAAGCAAGCAAAAGCATAACAAACAAGAAACCGGCGCCGTTTTGAAGTGTGAAGTGTGTCTACAAACAAAACCCTCTTCACTCGTTCGCCGCATAGAATCAAAACCAACCATGTTTCGCATTCGTAGAATCTTCTCTTATCGTGCACTCGCATCGTGCACCCGCAATGCACTTTCTTCATCCGAAACTCATTCTCTTCCGCATTCTCTCCCTCGTTCTCATGCCCCGATTCTACCTCCACCTTCATTGTTAGGTTTGTATCAATTTCACAAACTTCACTTCATTCATTGATTTCTCCTTTTAATTTTTGTATATTTTTTTTTTTGTAGGAGTTGGAGGAATTGCAGAAAACCATGGATCAATTTCTTTTGCGAGGCTAATGTCTTCAAGAGCATCATCTGAACAAGGGAAAGGCACTGAAAAGGTTTCAATTTTACCCTAATGTCTACTATTGTTCAAATTTGAGTGATTAATTAGTTAATTAATCCTAATGTATGCATTCCTCATTAGCTGATTTTAATTAAGGAATATAATTAGGTTTAGGTTTCTGTTGACTTAAAAAAGCTTTTAATCACCAAATGCGGTAACTGCGCGGTTGACACATATGGTTGGACCTTCTGCTCACACTTGACTGACTTGGGTTAAGTTTGGAATTTTGCAGGTGTTAGATTAAATTTAAATTCAATTTAGGATTTTGTTAGGTTAAACTTAAATTTTGTTGTAAATACTCAATGAAGTTGGTCAGGGCCGGTCCTAAAGGTGCCCTAGGTGAAGTAATAAAATATGGTCGGTGTAACTTTTTTTCTATATTTCATTTGTAATAATTGATTGAATACAATTTGGAATGCTTGTATAAGTACTACTAAGAGACCAAGATTGGCACACACTAATCTGTTGATATGTATAGATTCTGTTAACCTCGCAACATTTGTATAAATATACATACTGATAGAATTGGTGAGGTGTACGTTAGGACGGGCAGGGAGGTGCGGCCGGGAATCATTCTCACTAGTGTTGTAACTAACTTGTGAAAAGAATGATGAGGTGGCACCTCTGCTTGTGTGAAGGAGAGAAAAAGGGGAAATTTGAGAGAATAAAAGGAAGAAGGTACTTGTGTAAGAGGCAAGCAAGACTTTGGTGACTCAAATTAGGAGATCTTTAGGCTTCTCGAATTGCCTAGCTTACCTTTTGCATACAATCACCTTGATTCCACCATAGAATCACCTTGATTCTATAGGGTCATTAATATAACAGTGTTATTTCCTACACCTACTCTATATTTTACTACTTTCTCACCTTAGATGCCAAATTGGTTCCTATCACATACTTGTAAAATAATATGTTTGGTGCTCCTAAATGAATGGGCCCTGGGCAGGTCACCCACACCGCCCACCTTCAGGGTTGACACTGAAGTTGTTGATTCTCCTCAACCTTGCATGACGGTGTGCCTCCCTTAATCTAAATTTTTATTTGATAAAAAATGGCTCTGTCCCTTCACCAATTGGAGAGATATGGTTGACCTTATGCTCATGCTATTTATGAATTGGATGCAAGTATAGAATTTCCCACTTGGTTTAGGTTTCTATTGACTTTAAAAATCATTCAATCACCAAAGGTGCCAATTGTGGTTGGCACAAATGGTTGGACCTTTTGCTCACACTTGGGTTAAACTTCAGAATTTCGAAGTTGTTAGGTTAAACATAGATCCCACTTCAAATCCTCAATGGGGGTGGTGACTCTCCCTGATCTTGTATAAAAATATGGCTCACCTAATCTAAATTTTTATCTGATAAGAGAAAAACTCCAATCACCAATTAGAGTTAGGACATATGTTCGAAATTACACTCACTCTATTTATGGCTTGGATGCAAGTCCAGAGTTTCTCACTTGGTAAGCTATACGTATTTTTCATCGTAAATTATAGTTTATGTTAGTGGTTCTCTCTAGCCTTGCATGTGTGTGCACCTCCCCTAGCGATAATAGAAAACTTAAATCTATTATCTTCCCTTGTTTAGATGAGGCTTCATGCCGCATTAGTGTTTGTTATTGGCAGTGTTATTTCATAAAAGAGTAGCCCAATCAATACAAAAAAATATGATTTTTTTCCCCTTCTGTTCTGTGGCCACAGAATTGCTCTGTTCTACATGGCACTTTGTTTGGTGTTATTTGCAATTAAACTAAGTGACTTTTTTTTTTCTTTCCTTTTTTTCCCCTATTTGTTTTGTAGACAAAAAAGGAAATACAAAATGTTGAGGATCCATTTTCTTCTCCAACATATAATATTCCCGAGAAGCCGGTAACATTTGTGGAGGGGGCGTCCTACAGTGTGATCATTCTTGCAGGGCTTGGAGTTGCAGCTGCTGCTGGATATGCTGTTTTCAAGGAGCTTATTTTTCAACCTAAAGAGTAAAGAGTTTAATCTCCTTGGTCATATTATTTGTCTGTAAAGAAAATGCTAAATGGCAAGACCTTTTGAATGAATGACTTGGCATGCTTATTGATTGTTGAGTTTTGGGTGGTCCTTATTGCCATGATTACCCAACAACCACCCTAGAGTCTAGCTCAGTTGTGATTTTTTCCCCCTACTTAGCACTACTCAATTTAAAAAGTGCCATAATTCATCGTTTTTTCTCTTTTCTTTTATCTTGATCTGATCTGATTGTTATAAGCTGATGATAGGTACAAGATCTATAACAAGGCTCTCAAAAGAATTCAAGATGATGGTCAGGTGAGTGATGCTTTTCTTTCACATCCGTTTTCCTGAACATACAAAAAAACCAAACTAAAGTATTTCCATTTAAAGGAACTTAAATATTTGAACTATTCAGTCCAATATCCTTCAGTTTGTGTTGGTTGGACATGAAATGAAGTTGGTCATTCCGCAGATCACCATTTGTAGGAAGAAGCTACACAAAGACAACTAAAATTGGGTGATGGAATTGTATTTAAACAAATCTCGATGGGATTTTAATGTCATATTGTTATGTTTTAATTTTAAGGAAATGCTTAATGTTTCGTCATTAGTTTGAAAATAATAGATGCCTTGATGACAAATAATAATATCTAATATAAAACCACTAGGATTTCTACCTATAGAGCCAGTTGTTGAAGATCCTTCCAATATGCAGTAAGCTAGGTATTGAGTTGGTGGTTGGTTGTAGCTGGGAGAAGGACTTTTGTATATGAAATAAACCAAATTTCTGTATTTAACTTGAGCAAGTTACATTGAACAATTAGATACTATCCGTTATACGCTTCAATGAACAATGATTCTTACAACTGTTTTTGGCAATATAAATGAAAGAGGAGAGGGTTCATGCTCATTTGTAATAATTGTTGAAAAGGTCAAATTCTGCAAAAAAAAAAAATGCACACATCAAAGAACTAAATCAAACACTGATCTGTATGTTAATTTTTGGCAATGAGCAGTAACTGATTATCTACCAATTCAATGTTTAAATGTGAACTTGTATTGGAATTGCTTTGTTTCAGGTCAGAGTGAGGATTGGATCCCCAATAACAGGTTATGGCCAAGAGAGTAGAAACCGCGCTGCTCGTCAAAGGATTCCCAACAGGGTTTGGACTGATGAGGAGGGTGTTGAGCATGTAGAGGTAAATTTTCTATTTTAGTGGAAGATACTTGATGTTTAGCAGCTGTGCCATTTCTATTGTTAATTTGATTTGCTCTCAAATATATTCATTTGGGTTACAGGTTAATTTCTTTATCCGGGCCCCCCATGGACATGGGAAAGTATTCGCTGAGATGTTCAAAGGAGATGACGGTGAGTGGAAGTTCACATACTTGATTGTTGAGATTAGAGCACCCTCTCCAGCTCAATTAATTCTGGAGTCATATATCCCAGCTTACAACACAAACAAGTAGCCTAGATGAGAAAAGGTATCATTCTGCGCTGTTGCCTGATTAGTCAGTTTGTGGGTCTAGATAGTTTATATGCACTTATGCCCTCACTAACAATGCTTGTTTATAAGTATTGGGTAATTGGCGCTGGTAAATTTTTTCCTGTGTTTTGGCCGGGTAGTCTTGTACATGTCCTTTGCATAATCTATTCCGAATATATTTAGTAGCAGGAAAAGTTCCTTTAAACCATTGGTAATTTAGTGTCGGTCTGGATAAACTTCTTAAGAAGCACTTATGGAAAAAGAAATATTTAAAAAGTCTTGTAATTAAGTTTAGTTTTTTAAACAGTAACTTATCGTGCAAGTTAAAATTAGTTTCTGCATACAAATTTGCTCGGACGCTTTCCCATTTAAATTTCCATAAATACCCGCAAGCTTGCTAGACCATAAATTTATTTTAGTTGAAAAGCTCCCATAAGTTTAAGCTAATCCAAACTAACTGGGACTTGATTCAATTCATATTCTCATGTAGAGATCTAATTTCATTACTCAATGCAGGTCCTTGATATTTGGCCCATTACTGTAGACCACATTTTTCAACTTTCAGCATTGATCACCTTTGTTAGTCCATGTTCCCTTAGGGGTGAAAGTTGGAAGAAGGAAGGACAATTAAAGTAACAAATAATATGAAAATCTGATCTCAAATCTCAGGTTCAGTATTCTTTTTACTTCCATTAAGAACCTGCAGATGCGAGGGAAAGTTTTGGAATGGATCTTAGTATCGATGAGAGTGACCACTTTGTCGTTGATGCCGATTGAGACTGCCTTGTACTTCTAATTTATTGTTACTGCTGACAATTTCATATAGCTTGGTTTGTGAAGTACATTGAGTAGCTTTTAGGAGCATGCTAATGTTATTATGTGGATGAATATGAGAGCTCATTGTAGCCAAAACTAAAATTAATAATGGATCATATAAAATTGTTTTTTAGTCACTCGTGAGATGTAAAAAGTGCAGATAGTCTTATGATATGTGTGAGCAGAGCAAATAATTTGAAGCAATCATATACTTCCTCCGTCTCAAATTAAAGTTATTCGGATCATTTTACAGATTAAGAAATATAATTAATTTTTGTATTGAAAAAAGAAATTGAGTTATTTTATAAAATTATTTTTCATTAATGGCATGAAAAAGAAGAGATTAATAAATAAGTAAAGGTATAATCCAAAAACTAACATCTAATACATATTATTTTTGTAAAATGACTTGTAATTTGAGACAATTTTTTTTTTAAAAGCAATTTTTGATTTGTGACTGAGTAATGATAAATGTGACAAAGTTGAATCAAATGCCAATATAACAAAGACAAAATTTGGCGCATGTAATCCAAGAAGCGAAACATAAATTTTTTTACACAAACACAGGTACTTGGTCTATTATTATAACCCATGTTTTTTTAGGAAGAATTCTTTTCCCACCCCCTGAAATCTGATTTTACCCTTAAGATTACGAATATATGAAATAAAAAAGATCGGTAAACGCGACCCGAACTTTTTTTAGTGTAAATTTTACTCAAATTTGCACTAAAAAAGATCGATAAACGCGACCCGAACTTTTTATCTAGGGTATTTTTGGAAACTCAGGGGGTGAAAAAGAGACGTGGGGAGTGGGAAAAGAATTATTCGTTTTTTGGTTTAACACAAGTACAATGACATTTACTTTTGCCGTCCTACGAGTTTTTCACGCGTTCTATTTTTACTCATCTGCGACTTAAGTAACGAATGAATAAAAATGAGAAATTTGAGAAAAAAAAATACCTTCCGCTACTTGTAGTGGATGATGTTTGAGAAAATGGTAGGGCGGGAAAAGAAGATCCTAGCAAAAATATACTTGTTCAAAGCTAATCCAAAACATTTGAATGGGTTATACAATAAACTTAGATTGTATTTTAGTTCAGTTTTAACGTCCTCAATTAACTTTATAGAATACAGTTGAGCAATTGTCAATCCAGAAGTATCTTACAGAAGCTAATGTAAAAGCTCTTGGCTTTAGCAAGGAAATGCAAACCACCATATTACCAGCTTCAGTTTTTATAATAACAATAATAAGTATTAAGCAATGTGTTTTTATTTTATCATTTTAAAAGAAGCAAATAACATATAGACTGAGATACTTTATCTATAATAAATAATTGATGTAATTAAAATCATATTGAATGTGAAGTTTTTTTTTTTTTTTATTTTTTATAATAGAATGTTTAGTTACTAGGAAAAGATTCAGAGCAGCTGAACATAACAATTTTATACAATTCCTTTTGATAGTCTTACGGTGCATAATCTTTTTCCTTTATTAGGTATTCCGTTAGAAGCTGCATTATGCCTCGTGAAACTTGTGGTTAGTTCTATTTTATTTTCATCACCAAAATTAAAGTTGACTAAGAATAATTTATAGTTTCTAAGAGATTTGATAAAAAAAACAAGTGAATCTTTATTCCCTTTGTGTTGAATTGGTTGTGTCTTGGTTACTGATAATAGACCAAATTTCAGACAAAATGAATCTGATCTTACTCCTTTCACAATAACAACATCAATTCCTACAACAAAGTATTCTTTTAATTAAACACACTTACTGAACATTAACAGAAATACATACACTTGTATAAAAAAAGGATAAAGATATTCAGACTAATCACTATATGCTTGATCAACAGACCTCTCAGTAATATATCAGATGCACTGTTCTGCTCAATATTCACGTAAGTTTTACGGCATTCTATATAATTGAACAAAAATCACTCTTCTGTCACCTGCAGAATATTACACACAAAATATATGAATGGGAAATGGTTTATCACAATAACATATAATAGCTGACGCTGTATGAAATTGCATACGAGGAAAAAATTGTCAAATCAACAAATTAGACCTATTCTTGCAATCAATTATAGAACTACTAGCTTAATGGTTCAATAAATACTTAGAAAGTGTGTCAATTTAAATCACAAGTTATTTGATTTTGATTCAAAACCTCCTCCGAAGCCAAACAAGCATATGGAAAATGATGTAACGAAATTCAAAAGGAAAAGACGAAGTAAATACCATCAAAATAATCCATATAAAAAATAAATTATTTTTCTTATCTTTTATTCCATATAATATCAAATCAACCAAGGGGTCTATGCAATGGGAAAAATTGATAGAAAGGAATTAATACTAGAGCAGACTGTATGTAACAGCAAAATAATGCAATAAAATGCTAGTAGGGTGATTTTTTTGTTATTAAGTAGTCTCTCGCTGTAAGCAAACTTTTATCCTTGCTTACCATCAGAGGAAATAAATACAGATATTGCATTGCTACTTTGGTTCATCATGAATACTATAATAGCAAATAATTGTGTTCAAGCCCAGCGTTTTCCACTCATAATCCATTTTCATTACTGAAATAGTGCCTGAGGTTTAGGTGGGAATCATATAATTATTTTTAAAACCAAGAGCAATCAAAACCTATATCAGAATCACATTTAAATTAACTCTCTATTTCATGTAAAATGAATGTTTATGGTGGCAGAGTCTTGCATTTTTAATTGTCACATTATCACAAAACATATGTCAAAAGCGGAATATAAACAGTGTTCAGAACTTGTCTACGTGCAACTTAACAGGATAAAAGAGGGAAAGTGGATGAGAGAAACAGAGAAAGAAACAAGCACCAAATCAATTACAGGAATTTACATCTAAGAATTTAGCCAGCCTGCAAATCGTCTTTGTCAATTTATGGTAGCAACTTCTAAAAAGGTTCAGTACTGCATGAAAACAAGTGTTCTAAAAAAGTTAAGACTTTGGTATGATAAAAAACCTAAAGTTATTGAAATTTTTAAAAATAAAAATATATTCAGATAATTATGACCTTGCTTACATTGGTAACAAAATATTATTATTGGCTGAGAGTGAAACAGAACGCACTTAAACAAACATTCCATTGCATAATGAGAAAAAGGGAGCAGTCTTATTATCAAGTTAGTATGTTACCTGAAGAGATCTGGAGGTGATTGTATTGATTTTACATCATTGAGGAAGACTGAAGCTCAATCTTCACCCTCTCCGGTAAGGACGAGGCCAAGAAAGGAGAACCATTTACAGTAAAAGATATTAGTTTCGGCGTGGATATCACATATTTGTAATTTGGTGCAGGTCCCATTCTTTTGCGAGTTAAAGCATCCTTGATTGTCAAATCGGAAAGTGTAGCATTGGTTACATTAAGCTTTCCTTCAACCTCTCGGGGGAGAGAGCTGGGATAAACTAAGACACACTCATCGATGTAAAGACTAGTTAACTCAGTACAGGTTGAGAAGGGTTCAGCATGGCCAATGTCATCAGCTTGAATCCCAACAGACTCAAGATGCAAAAATTTTAAAGCTGGAAGATCGAGATGCTTAGGGAGTCTGGTTCTTCTTTTGACATCATACATTGAAACGGAAATATAAATAGAGGTCAAAGAATGACAAGAAAAGATAGAATAGGGCAACCCAATATTGGACGGGACAACTATGTTCAAATGCTCAAGACCATTAGACATAGCATGTTTTATTAGTTCAGTGAAGATCTTATGTTGAAAAGAACCGTGACGATTGAAGTCAAGCGTACGTAAGGGATAATTGCCCATATTACGAGATGACACAATCCCAGACACACATTCAGAGAAATACAAGGGCTTGCTGAATTCAGAGGTATTTAATTTAAGATGAGGGAGGTGTTTCCAGAGATTCTTCCACCGTTTTGACAATACACTAGTCTTAACAACATCTTGTATCATAAGAAATGACATTATATGAAGCAGAATTTCGTTGGGCATGTCATTGAGCCCGCTCCTCTTCATTTTCAGCAAATCACTCACCCTGCCTCGTTGGCTCCAACCTCTCTGATCCCCTACTAGTAAGATCAAAAGCAATAAATTCAGTTAATATACAATGCAACATAGTACTTACGGCATATTTGAATTGACTTATTTAAACTTATCTATTGACATAAACACTTCTGAGACTATTTGAGATAGCTTCTGAAACCAGCTTATGCTAGAATAGTCAATATTTTATTGTTTATAATTATTGTAATTAGATGGAAACAAACAATAAGGCCCTAGTTAGTTTGTTAGTCCTCTTTCTACTATTCTTTTATTATTAGTCTTGTAACAGAACCTTATATAAATAAGGATTTATCCCTCATTGGAATAATAGAGTTCATTTTTAGAAATCTAACATGGTATCAGTTGTTAACGATCTGTGCTCTGCGATGAACTCTATCATTGGTCTTTTTCACATTTTGCATGCGTGAGTCTTCATTCTCCTCCATTGATCTTCTATGAGTTTCTTTTGATTCTTCTGATTGCAACTCTTCAATGGCTTCTTCTGGTTTTGGAGATGAAGAATAAATTATGGTTTATTGATGGTTCAATTCAGAAACCAAATGAGTCGGACCTTAATTTTCCTCACTGGAAACGTTCAACAATCTGATCCGATCTTGGATCAATCACTCTGTGAAACCAGAAATTGCATCCAGTGTCATTTGGCTCACACAAGCTTCTGATATGTGGAATGCACTCCGTAACTGCTTCTCTCAAGGTGACTATGTTCGCATTTTGCAATTTTCGACCAATACCTTATTGAAGCTAGACAACATATTATTGATTACATTGCTAGACACTATAAGTATAGTATACCTCATTTCTGCATAGTCACCTTGCAAGACACTATAAGTATACTTGGCTTAAACTCATGAAAAATAAAACTGAAGCTAGACAACATATTATTGCTTACATTGCTTTAATTGAAACACATTTCATAAAATGATTAAAATCATTAGAAGTGATGATGGTCTTGAGTTTGTCATGCCTTCATTTTTCAAAACTAAAGGCATCATTCACCAAACATCATGTGTTGAGACACCCGAACAAAATGATATTGTTGAAACAAAACATCAACACATTCTCAACACAGCATGATCCTTAATGTTTCAATCCCATCTTCCTATTTGTTTTTGTGTTTTTCAGTCACACATGCTATCCGCATCCTTAATGTTACCTACTACACTCTTAAATAATCACTCTCCTCATAAGAACATGTCCTCTTCAATTGATTCCATTTTTCCAATAACTCTCCTTGATGTTAACATTATTCCAACTTTGACTTCTCCTAGTACAGAGGCACCTCTTGTTACTTCATCCTCTATCGATAATAACTCTGTACCAGCCCATTTCTACAGTTTCTGCAGCTCCTACAGTCATTGCAGCCCCTATTCCGACGAGATTTTTCAGTAGACCAAAAACCACTCCTAATTTGTAACAGCTTATGACATAATAATAGGATGGTTTTTTTTAGCTTATTTTCATAAGCTCTTCCTATATGAACTAATGAAAACAACACTCATAACATGTTGGAATGTATTTTGTCTTTTGTTATAGAAATAAGTAATACATAACAAACTTAAGTTGAATTTGAATTATAGGTTTTAGTACTAAAAATAGTGTGAAAAACATGAATTGGTAGATCTGAAATTCCAATTTACAATATAAAGTTGTATTGAAGAAAGAGAAGATGAATATAGGTACCTAGTGAGTTGAACAAAATTGTGAATCGACGAACAACCTTGTGCCGCGGTGGTGATGAGAGATCGCGCTACTTTCTCTGTTCGATAACTCTGCCCAGTGTGATACTCCCTGCGTCCCAATTTGATTGAACTAGTTGAATGGACTCGCATGCCGATGCATAATTTTAAAGGTTAATATTTTTAATTATATAATAGTAAAAATTATAAAATTTGATATTTTGAAAATGCTCATCGAGATGAATCCAACAACATTTGTTTTTATAAATTAGTAGAAAAATATGGTCAAATCAAGATATATAAAAATGTACATGGTCAAATTGACTCAATCAAATTGGGACGAAGAGACTATATATCTGCCACGTGTGTTCTAACTTCTTTAAGTATTGTATGTTATAAAAATAATTTTTTTAAGTAAAAATATTCTCTTGTAAATTGAACGTTAATTTGTGAAAAAAGTTCAAAAATTGAATTAAATACACCAAGAATCGGTTGAATTAATCTATTTTTTAACTTATGCAAAACGGCTTATATAAATAAATACATTTTTTATGGATTATTATAAGTTTGTCAAGATATTTTATGATAAAACAACTTATAAAAATATAAATTTTGTTAGTAAAAATTTATAAATTAACATAAAAAACTTATTTATTTGCATAAAATCATCTCCAATGATAATACTTAATTTAATAAAAAGATATACTTATTAGATGCTATCGTCGGAGTAACTCGTGCATTTGTGAGGCTATCCCTAGTCATGCATAAATCACACTCATTTTTACTTTTTTTTTACTCAAATATGGAATTCTTCAAAAAACAAAACTGAATATGCATGTGAAATTAAGTTTCTTTTATCATAAAAGCCATTTAAGTTTTTTCTTCTTCTATTGTATTGTAGATTTAATAATCAATTTGACCACAATTTATTTTATAGTAATTAACAATATAGATAATAATTATTAAATACTATATATACATGTAGACTATATAACAATATTGTTTAAAATTTATCTAATAAAATTCTTTAAAATTTTATTAAATTCTGTAATTCTCTCACACACACACATATTCTAATAAGTTATTATATATATAATTGTAAAAAAAAAAAGGAGAAATTATACATCATCAAATTTTGTTGAATTTAGCTCAGGTGTTACACGCTCTCTAGATTGATAACTAGTCATGGACAATTCTCATTCATTTCTACTTTTTTACTCAAATGTGGAACTCATCCAAAAACTAATTTGAAATTGTGTGTGAAATGAGATGATCTTTGTTCATGTTTCGTTACACTATGGGAGATAAAAGCGGTTTTAAGAAGTTAAAATTAATTTTGAGTGTTTTCTTCTTAATTTGATGCTTAATCTCAGTTTTATTGTTAACACACTTTTACATATGTGTAAGTCGATCTGTTTGAGAATTTGATGCTTGCTTAAGCACTTGTTTCCACACTTTAATGCACACACTCTAATGTTTTCATTAGCTCATGTATTACATGCTCTCTAGATTATTAACTAGTCATGAGCTATTACATGCTTTTCTTACTCATTTCTACTTTTTTATTAAAATGTAAAACTTGTCCAAAAATCAAAATGAAGTTGCATGTGAAATGAGATAATCTTTGTTCATGTTTGCTTAACAATAAAAAGTTCCCTATTTTCCACGATCTACTACTTTTACAGATGATTCATTTCCGTGTATCATGTATTACCACATTTTAATACCTTTATGAATCAAAAGGTTCATATGCTTACAAATGATCAATCTTCAATTTCGCTTGAAAAATCGGGGAAGTGCTTTTTGATTTAACTTAAATGCATCTCTTTCATCCCACAAAACCAAACATCTCAAAAAACATTTGATTCACAGTTTCATTCAACTTACAAGGAGAAGTGAGATACTCAAGATGAAAAGAGACATGATTAGTGACTTGCCAAACACAATTTTGCTTCATATAATGTCATTTATGATGATAAAAGATATTGTGCAAACTAGTATCCTATCAAAACGTTGGAAAAATCTCTGGAAATGTCTCCCAAATCTTAAACTATCTACCTTTGAATTCAACAATGCAAGGATTTTTGGTGAATGTATATCTGGGATTGTGTCTTCTCGTAGTAAGGGAAATTATCCCTTACGCAGTCTAGACTTCAATCGCCATAGTTCTTTTCAAAACAAAATATTCACTGACCTAATTACATATGCTATTTCTCGCATTCTTAAGATATTAAAAGTAGTTGTCCCATCAAATCTTGGTTTGCCAAATTGTGTCTTTATTTCTCATTCTTTAACATCTCTTCATATTTCTAGTTCATGTTATCCTATGTATCTTGATCTTCCTGCTTTAATAAGTTTGCATCTAGACCATGTTAAGATTCAAACCGATCATAATGGTCATGCTGAACCTTTTTCAACTTGAAATCTCTTTTCATTGACAATTGTTATTTTATTCATCTAAAATCATCTCTCTCTTTCAATGTCAATGGAGTCCTTCATATAATAAATGCCACATTCACTGACTTAACCATCAAGGATACTTCTGACACAACTTACAAATATGTGATTTTCGCACCAAACTTAATTTCTTTCAAAGTGAATGGTTCCCCATTTCATGCTTCTGCTTTTCCATGGGTGAAGATTGAACACTCCTCTTGATATTCTTCTGGTAACATATATATATATATATAATAATAAGAGTTTCTTTTTCCTTCATTACTCACTGAAATATTTTTAAGTGCTTTTAGTTACTCATTGTTAGCTATGATTAGGTTTTGATTTTTTTTAAACTACTCTTGACAGAAGAAAAAAAATTCGACAATTGCCCCACTTTTTAAAAAATATCCTAAATTGCCCTACTTTTTGGTGTGAGGGGGGACGCACCATCCAGAGGGTATAGCGTCCATAGGAAGGATGCGTCCAATAGGAAGCTCGCGACCAATTTTGGGTTTTTATAAAAACCGTTGCCGTAGAGCTTAACTTTGTTGCCTGTGAGAGCAAACGCAACGCTTCCATAAATCATTTTCTCTAGACATAATACGCAACTATTTTAAACCATTCTCAAGCTGTACAATTCAAATTCGAAGAACGGTTTAAAATCGTTGCGTATTATTTTTAAGGGAATAGTTATTTGGAAATATTATAATTTGTTGCCGATTATAAAACGAAAAAACAAATAAAAAACGTGGTGACTGGACGCCACACTGCCATTGGCGCGTCCAGTCTTTGGACGCTACACTCCCAATGGTGCATCCCCCTCACACCAAAAAGTAGGGCAATTTGAGATTTTTGTTTTCAAAAATTGGGGTAATTGTGGATTTTTTTTTTCTGTCAGGGATAGTTTAAAAAAAAATCCTTATAAACTTTTTGTATGGCTCATATGGTGGATGGTCCAGATCGTTAGGAACTAATATCACATTATAATTTTAATAATATTAGACCTAACTCACTCTTATGAAATTGGTTAATTTTTTAAACTAAGAGATGCCAATTTTTATAAACTCTCTGTGCTAGATGACTGCTCGTTGCTATTTCTGGGGTGTAGTGTCTTGGTGCATGTTTCGGGTGGATATGTTTTTCCTTCTCTGTTGGCTGTTGTTTCTTCTTGCCGGCTTTGGTGTTCTGCTTTGCCTACCTTGCTTTCGCGGTGTAGTGTCGTTGTCCTAGTTGTGCTCAAGGTGTGATGCGGGTAATTTAGGCTTATGTTGTGATTTAGAGTATGGTTGTTGTTTAGTTGTAAGTTATTATTTTTATTTCCATCTCTTGTCTCGTATGTGAGGCTTTATTTGTATCTCAAAGTTGTTTGTACTTCTTGTACCCAACTTTTCACATAAAAATATGAAGCATTGTAGTTTCTCCAAGGTATGAATTTCACTTTTTTTCTATAAATATATTACTGCTCCCTTTAATTGTAGCACTTTAGTTTCGGTATTTGTATTTTCAAAAAAAAAAATAGTTTTTGTCCTAACATTAATCAAACGTTAAACAAAAGAAAAAAAAATCAGTGGAATGTGACTACAGTCTGACAAGTGAATCAGTCAGCCGTCGAGTAATAATTCACACTATGGGTGTCTAGAGACTAGAGTGAATTCATATCCACATGGATCGTGCCAAGTACACTAGTTTTATTTAAGTTTGATAGTTTGTATTCACTTTGATTTTTAAAAAGGTTTTGTTTAAAATAGCGAATAGCTAAGTGCAGAAAAGTAAAGATAGTTGATTCAGAAAGATGAGGTAGGTTAAGTAGATGAAATCCTTCCCCTACTCCTGCTTGATAATTGGCGCATAATATAACTATTCAGATTATAGTTCGGCGGATTAACATCTTATATAGTAATATATGATTGCTCATACAAATGTTACCCTAGTTACAAGTATAAGTCACCATGGACCATGTCAATTAAGCATACCCACAGGAGCCTAATTCATGTTGTCATGTACCCTAACCAAGTGATCAAGCTTCAAATATGTAGTCATTAATGTGTGAGCAAGTAATCATCTATAAGCCACTAGCCTTGAATGTCTGAGTTACCGTATCAATGCGGCTAGCACTATTATTTATTAGTTCCAAGATAGCAGTCAGATTCGTGACTAAATGCTACCCCTAAAAGCGTTCACCGATCAACGGCCAGAAGTCGGAATTACGCCGTTAAAACATAAATAATAGAAAACATATATTATGAATAATAAATATTATGAACTTATCTACCAATTAAATGTTCTCAAACATTCATAGAGAAGATCATCTTCTCCACCTAAATCAAAAGGTTTCTAGCTACTAATTTACATAATTAAATTACAAGAAAATAATTATGCATACCAATGGCGTAGATGCCTTGTTGAGGAATTTACCTTTCTTTTTCCTGGGGAAAGTTCTTCTCGTAGAGAGCTCCCTTGCTCCTAAAACACTTGAATACTTTTCAGAATACTGAACTGTATTTTTCTGAATGAATAATTGTGAAGGAGGAGAACTCTATTTATAGATTTTTGGAGCTGTGCTTTTTGAACTATCGTGGCACAATGAGGTCCCATCGTACCATGATGAGGGCGGTTTGTTTGTTTTATGCGCATATTTACTTTAAAAATAGAACAAACCCTATCGTACCATGATAAGGTGCCATCGTGATACGATGACATGCAAAATTTATCTTTTTTGCTATCTTTTTGGTATTTTCTTGTCTTCTTCTACAAGTAACTTCATTTCTTCAATATTTTTACTTGTAATTGGTTTTCAAAGTTTTCAACTACTACTAATTAACTATTTGAAATACTAATTAAATTCATGTCACCAAAATGACACGTGGTCCTATTATTTTATGACACATGGCACTAAAAAATTGGTTTTAAGAAATTAAATTAAATCAAATAAATAAAATCAATTTATAATTGTTTTTGCTTTTTTGTAAAAAAATAATAATTAAATCAGTAAGCACTATTCTCCCCCAATTTGCTGCCAAACTCCCTCCTCCAAATCATTTGTGTGTAATATAATTCATTTTTTTAGTAACAATAACTCAACCATTGATATGATGATAGAGATAGGTAAGGTCAACAATGGAGGTAACAAAGTGAGGGGTGAAAGGTGATTGTGAAGACCGAATAGAATAAAATGTCAGTATGTTTTTTGTCACGAGGATAATAACTCATATGTCAGATGTAGTATGTGGGTCTTTATCCAAGTGGTAAAACATGATGTGACACATAAGTTATTTGGTTTGATTTGGTTTGGAGGTTTAAATTGCAAATTTATAAAAATTAGGGGATTAAAAACGCTATTTTGAAAGTCAAAGAGTTAAAATCACAAGTTTATAAAAATAAAATAATTTTATTTTTTGATTTAATTGAATTTCTAAAAACCTTTTTTTTTTAATGTGCCACATGAAATAAAGTGATTGAGTCACATTGCTATCCGTTACTCTTCCTTTTTTTTTAATCTCCAACTAACATTAAGGATATAAATCAAATTTTTTTCAAAATGTAGATACTAAAACACAACAAAAAAAAAAAAAAACTTATAAGGACTTAAAGTAACAAAATATTATAATTGCCAAAACTAGTAATATATTTAACCTTTTTTTTTAATATCATAAAGCATTTAATGACCCATTTGACTGTACTTTAATTTTTATTATATTATTATATCTTACTATTATTATCATTATTAAATATGATAACAAATTGTAGACTATATAGTAATATTGTTTAAAATTTGTTATCAGTTTGACCAAAATCTTTTATTATTAAGTTTTTTCTTTTTTTATCTTATTGTATTTAAAATTAATTTGACCATAAAAATATTGACAGTAATTAATAATATTCATGATTATTATTAAATACTATATAAAACATGTAGACTATATAAAAATGAATATTGTCTAAAATACGTTATTTAATAAGTGCTTTAACAAAAATGATCTAAAAAATATTATTCTAACAAGTTATTTTATATGATGGTTTAAATATCATTTATCTTTCTGTATCTTCGCAAATTTTTAGTTTTAGTCATTGTATATTTTTTTATTGCAAATAAGTCCCTGTATGTTCGCGAATTTTTGGTTTTAGTCCCTAAAGTTAAAATCCGCAGGAAAATCTGCAGTTTTCGTGCAAATTTTCCTGCAAATTTTGACTTTAGGACCTAAAACTAAAAATTCACGACGATACGGGGAAAAAAATATCATTTAAGCATTATATAATTGTACAAAAGAGAAATGTGAGCTTCTATGATGCCGTCTCCCACTTGACTATTTTGGAAAAGTCATTGCAATTAACCAATAGGAGCAAGACACTAATATGCCTTTGCCACATCATCATTATATGATGTAGGAGGTCTGTGGTACATGAACGTTTTACTTTTATTTTGTTCGAACCCTTAACTTTTTACTTATTGCATTATATGCGTCTTTTATTTTATTAAAAGTATTTTAATAATTAAAAACAATTCAGTTTTAAATCATCATAATTCAATATTCAATATAACTTGAATCATCATTCATAAATAAATCAAATTGAAACCCTAAATCCCTTTCCCTTTCTTCTTTGTTCTTTCCAGGAACACGACCGAAATCCTCCTTCTTCATCTTCTATACTGTTGATTCTCCATTCGATTCGTTTTCCAACATCCTTGAGCCCGAAAACGCGTTCATCCTTCATTCCTATTAGCTGGAGAGTATGTAGGTCACATCACAGAGCCCTACTCAGCACACAAATATGGGGCTGAAACTCAAGTTCTTAAAGGCAATGTTCTCTGTCCCATAAACTATGTTCTTTGTTGTTTCATGTTAAATTTAACATTAACCAGTTCACTTTTTCTTGTTAGTGTTTCAATATGCAGACTCGGTATGTTCAATAAAGTATCTTTAAAGATATTCACTCTTTGTAAAATTGTAAATTGGCTTCAATATTTTAGTTTCCAACTAATTATCTGTGCCTTTTTTTGGACGTGCATGCTACTAGATTTATTTGTTGTTGCTTGAAAGTCATCATCATTCATAATACAGACTTTGATTGATAGGGGGTTTCCTTGTTTCCATCACTTCAATTGAGTTATGTTAGCATTCATATTTTATTACTTTCTTCCATTCTCAAAATATTTAGCATTCACCACTTTGGTGCATAGTTGCTTTACATGCAACCTCTCAAATGACATTTACTTTATTTTGTGTTATACTGTTATTGCATAATTATAGGATATGCATTTGATTTCTTTACAACTCATTTTCTAGGTTCAAATCAAGGTGGTAGCGATTTGACTCTGAAAGGGCGGGCGACCTTTAGAAGTAAGACTTTGGCTCAATTCTCTCGGTTGATCCAACTTTAATGAAGAAATGATCTATATTTCAGTAATATTGTTACATTTAGTGTCAGTTTAAAGAATGTTCTGTTTATTGATTTGAATTTGTTAACCTGTTATGTGGTGTAGGCTTCTCTTTGGTGCCCAAAATCGTTTAACTTGCAATCTATACTTGAAGACCACACTCATTAGATAACTGATGTTAGGTTTTGTCCAAGCATGTTCTGTGTTGCTACATCCTCAACCGACAAAACTGAGAAGGTTTGGGATGTCAATAATGTAAGTTTGGATTTTCATGATTTAAATTTAGTTTTAATGTATTCATCAAAACTTATATATGTATGTGTTGTAATTATAGATTTAGTGTAGGCATCTTATATTTGGTTAATTTGGATTGAAGAAAAACTATAGTAAAACAACAACCCCTTTGAGTTATGTATATATTTGGTTACATAAAGGACCATGCTATGTTGAGAATTATAATTTTTATTGCTTTCGATCTTGCTAGAAGGGGATCAGAGAGGTTGAAGCCAAGGAGGCGGGGATTTTCTGAAAATGAAGAGGACTAGGCTCAATGACTTGCCCAACGAAATTCTGTTTCATATAATGTCATTTCTTATGATACAAGATGTTGTTAAGACTAGTGTCTTGTCAAAACGGTGGAAGAATCTCTGGAAACACCTCCCTCATCTTAAATTAAATACCTCTGAATTCAGCAAGCCCTTGTATTTCTCTGAATGTGTCTCTGGGATTGTGTCATCTCGTAGTATGGGCAATTATCCCTTACGTACGCTTGACTTCAATCGTCACGGTTCTTTTCAACATAAGATCTTCACTGAACTAATAAAACATGCTATGTCTAATGGTCTTGAGCATTTGAACATAGTTGTCCCATTCAATATTGGGTTGCCCTATTCTATCTTTTCTTGTCATTCTTTGACCTCTATTTATATTTCTGTTTCGATGTATGATGTCAAAAGAAGAACCAAACTCCCTAAGCATCTCGATCTTCCAGCTTTAAAAAATTTGCATCTTGACTCTGTCGGGATTCAAACTAATGACATTGGTCATGCTGAACCCTTCTCAACCTGTATTGAGTTAACCGATCTTTACATTGATAAGTGTGTCTTAGTTTATCCCATCCCTCTCTCCCGAGAGGTGGAAGGAAAGCTTAATGTAACCAATGCTACACTTTCCAATTTGACAATCAAGGATGCTTTAAATCACAAAAGAATGGGAGCAAATTACAAATATGTGATATCCACGCCGAAACTAGTATCTTTTACTTTAAATGGTTCTCCTTTCTGGGCCTCGTCCTTACCAGAGAGGGCGAAGGTTGAGCTTCGGTCTTCCTCAATGATGTAAAATCAATACAATCACCTCCAGATCTCTTCAGGTAACATACTAACTTGATAATAAGAGTGCTCCCTTTCTTTCATTAAGTTTAGTAGTTCTATGATTGATTGCAAAAATAAGTCTAATTTGTTGATTTGACAATTTTTTCCTTGTATGCAATTTAGTTCAGCGTCAACTATTATGTGTTATTGTGTGTGAAATTCTGCAGCTGATAACCATACCCTAATATTCATATATTTTGTGTGTGAAATTATGCAGGTGACAGAAGAGTGGTTTTCATTGAATGATATAGAATGCAACATAGACAAATATTATATTTAATTTTGCCATCATTTTCAAAACTTTTATATTCTTTTGCCCTTAATTATTCAGCCATGGTATCATGTTGATCTTTTTCTTTTTGCAATAGGTCCAATTTGTGGACCCCAATAAAGTATAGCCATACTTAGTGTATGTTTGAGAGTGAAAATTGAGTTTACAGACGTAGAATTGATTTTGTCATGTTCGATTATTTTTAATAGAATTGATTTGTTTTTAAAATACTCTACCATGAAATGATAAAAGTTGGAGATTTTGGTTGTAGAATTGACTTACATGAATGTATCAAAACACAATCATTTTACCTTCAATTAATTTTTGTCACCGCAGAACCATCACTTTATAATTATAACCATAATGAAAATTGAAACATTAATATAAATAAAATAAACTTAAACATAGTTGGTAATAGGTCTAGTAACAGAATTTTTAAATTTAGATATCTAAACAGAACAAAGTACAAAATTTAGCTATGCAAATTAAAAGTTTTGATGAACCACTTCATTGAATCATCCATAAAATCTATGATATGAATATGAGTGCACAGGTTTCATTAATGGACTGATTGTGGTAGGGTACAAAATGCACAATAAGCTGCATATAATTGTTTGGCATTAGATGAGAAATAATCTATAAACTTATATATAAGTTGGAGGTATATCTGTCATTTAATAAGTTGATTTTGTTGAATTGAATTAAACTCAACCTAAATATTAAGATGACACATAATAGAGCATATTCAAGATCTGTTAGATCATTCGTTATTAAATCACTCATTTTACGTTAGTCACTTCAGATGGCTTCCCATGTACAAAAGTTCAACATATGTACATGCATGCATAGTTGCATACTATTTACAAATGACTATATACGAAGCTGCATGCGCATGTCTTGTCGTGCAATGGCAGAAGAAAGAGATATCATTGCCAATCGGGTGGAAATGAAGCGAATTAAGTGCCTATGTTCCGCTTGCTGCCAATACAAGCACAACTTAACTTGCACGAGATTCAACAATGTACCGTGATAAATATGCATTTCCAGCATGTAAAAACTAAAAATCATAAAAACACCTTTGTGATAACTATGTTTATAAGAAATCATCTCCTACTCTAAAAGAAGTTTCCTACTCTCAGTTTCAGACTTTTAATTTTAACTCATCAAAATGTGGTTGTCATTATTGTTGAAGCATGTTTCATTAGCTCTAAGTATATGAGAAGAAAATAAATAGAAACGCACATATATATAAAAGCATAGCATGTTTGGTTTAAAAAATGTTTTTTATTTTTTTTTCATTTTTCACTTTTAATTATAAAAATGTGAAGTTGTCTTTACTTTGTTTCCTTTGAAAATTATAGGAAAAGGAAACCGGGTGAAAACAATGTGACAATTTTGTAATTTAAAGTGAAAAAATATAACAATAATGGTGAAATTGACCAATCACATAAATTTGTTACTTTTCGCAAAGCTACTACTTGTGGCAAACACATTTTTCAACAAAAAAAAATAAAAACAAGACATTTTCAAACAAACATATCAACAAAGTTGCACATCTCATTAGTCAAGAAAATGTTTCTTGCTTCAATGGTTGCGTTAGCCTAACTTCGGTACTTACATGAGAAGAAGAAAGTCCAACATAGCCAAGGACAACTTGCCGGCTGTGGAATAAGCATAATGCCTTCGCCGGCAAGTCATCCTTGGCTGCACTACACTCTCTGCCTCTTCATGTAAGTTCCTCTTAGGAAGATATATTATTATGCTTCTCTTTTTTCTCTTCTTCATGAAGCTAATTCATCACCATGTTTGTTGTATAAATTTATAGTTTGATATCATATATTTATATTAGATTGTGCATTCATTTATATCCTAAAAGTAGCAAGTGGCCATATGATTTCTGCCAACCAAATATACAGCCAAATTACCATGTTGCCAAATTTATCCAAAAACCTTTGTTTGATTGGGTATAGAAAATAGGGGACCAATTCATGCAATTTGGCCCACATTTTACCCCTTTTTGTGTCATCCATATCTTAGATGTTATTATGAAAGAAAGATAGGAATCTTGCATTGCGTTGTCCTTCAATTTGTGTGCGTAAAGATGTGACTTTTACTATTTCTGATTGTGTCTTGAAACTTGTAAATTGTACTCCCTCCGGCCACTATTATAAGGAAATTTGACTTTTTTAATACATTGAAAAAGTGATGTATTTGGTTCATAAAGTGATGTATTTGGTCCATATTATGAACCAAATACATCACTTTTTCAATGTACTAAAAAAGTCAAATTTGCTTATAATAATGGCCGGATGGAGTAATTAATTGCTAAGTTGATCTTTGGAATTACAGTTTGATTTCGTGGTGATTGACGTTGAACTTGATAGGGAGGGACACGGTTCGATCCCCCGTAACTATGATCGGAAGGGGGCTGGAACCACTTGATGTTAGAACTGACCTTCGAATCAGATTAAATTGGTGGTAAAAATCCAAAAAAAATGATAATTTTGTGATTTTGTTAAAATTCTATAATGTCTTTTACTAAAATTACGATGACACAATGTGATTCAGTCAAATTCATCGTTAAATACTCTTACTATATTGAAAGGTTATAAAAACATCGATTTGAAACTGGGCTAATGCTACACAAGTGGTCCACCGTGGAAAGTGATCGAATCGAATAAAAATTTTACAAAATTTATTGGTAGATTGAAAGTTTATATCATATAGAGCATCCATAAAAAATTCAAAAAAAATTGAAAATCATTTGATATTTTATTGGAATTTATCAAGATTTACAGTATTTAATAAACCGTTAATCTTGATGGATCTCAATAACATATCAAATGATTGTCAATTTTTCTAAAATTTTCTATAGATGATCTATATGATATAAACTTTCAATCCAACGGTGGATTTTGTAAAATTCGTATTCGTTATAGGGTTTTTCATAAATGGTCCACCATGGACCACTTAGAATTTTCCTTGAAACTGACCTATGACAAGTTCAAATCCCTAAAATGAAGGGATATGAGTGGATTAATGGTGACATCTATGTCGGTCATTATATGCAACATAGTGTTATTTTCTATAATAAGGCACTCTAGCTTTAGCAGAAAGAAAAATTATGCATAAAGTTTTTGACAAGATATTTCCTTTTCAGCTCATTATTATTTCTGCTTTATACCAAGAGGATCACTTGTTTGCAACAAATGAAATCAACTTTTTTAGAAATTAAATTAAAGTATTATATTAATGTTACCTGTTTTAGGCCACTGTTGTAACATTCTTAGACTATGTATGTGAATAATTGATCGACATAAATATGGAAGCATTGTTGCAAAAGCTAGAAAATTTGTTAATTGCATATATGTAACTATAAATATGGACTTATGGGGATTTAATCACACTTTCCTATTACTATGTAAGAGTTTAAAGGGGATACACACAGTTTAAACTATTGAAGTTTTATTTGAGTCCCACATTGTTAAAGTTATAAGATTTTGCAATGTATAAATATGTTAAGACACTTTCATTTTATAGGTGGGTGGTTTGTGGCTATTCAAATACATAATATATATATTAGTGTTTGGATAACCACATTCTCCCATCTTTTTAAATTTTAAATTAAAAGTAGCGAAGTGGATATTTCAATTATCCGCATTTAATGGATACTGATGTGGCCATAATGCTGGTTTTAAATCCCTACAAAATCCAAAATGTGGATTGCAGGTGTATTGTAGTACCCTATTGTTGACTGGTTATCCATACATATCCACAACTTTATGACCTAGTTGCTTTCATGCTTTAATTTTATAGTGCTCTATAAAGTTTGAGGTCACATAATCACTACTATTATTACCTTAACACAGGACCATACCTTTCACTGTTGCACATTAATCTGTTTGCTTGTTCCTTGTGTACATATCTGGATGTTGAAAAGCACAACATACACACAGTAATTCATGTCACATGACATGCTTTCGGTGGTTAATTTTGTCTTGTTTTAATATAGATTAATATATGTTAATTTGTTTAGAGGGAAAAGTTGTGATGATTGGATGCATGGCAATGGTTGGTGGGAATATGAAATACTAATATAATCTTATAGTAATATACTAGTTACATGTGTCATGTGACTTCACAGCATAATTTGAGGCACATTATGAAATCTGCATAATCCAGAGAAACTAAAACTTCTAATTTGAGAGAGACATAATCATAATTATGCAGAATACAGGCAAAATCTTAAGCCAAATCTAAGTGTGAACAAAATATCTATTTGGTAGAGTCAGCACAAATTTTCCTGTCTTTAATATGGCTAAATTGATAACTAAAAGTTAATTGCTACATATTGCCTTGCCATTTTCTTTCAAGTGATTGTATTATGTTTTCAAAACATTTGAAATCAGATGTAGGAATTTTTAATAGTCAAATGGAAAAGATCTTATTTTGGTTTTCATCAATGAAATTTGAAAAAACTGAAAGTGAATTCAAAGAGCTTCTTTCATAAGGAAAAGCAATCAATGTAAGTGGTGCAATATTTGTTCGGTTGCTGTTTGGGTGTATATTTGTGAGCATGTCATTTTATCAGACATGTTTTTACTTTACATGCAGTCATCTAGCATCTGGAGAAAAAGAGGGTGATGAGCTACACAGAAATCTTAAGGACGCGTCTGAATTAACTTATTTTTGAGCTTATGAAATATAGTTTGTGCAAATAATAAGGTTTTTATGTTGATGCATAAGTTCTCACTAGTAAAAATTGTATCTTCATATGTTATTATTTCATAAAATACCTTAACAAACTGATAAATATACATAAAAGCTTATTTATTTGTATAGTTGTTTTGCATAAGCTCAAAAGCCAATCCAAACGGGCCCTAAGTCCTAGATAAACTAAATACTCAGTTTCCAATAATTTCCACCCAAAGGAACAAAAATTAAGAAACTTCACCTCCTCTTTAGTAGAAGTATCATCTGAATTTGATTATTGACTGTGAAAACTTTAGCAGCATACCTTTCCATTTTACTAAAACACAGTTACAACTTACTTGAAAGCTTTCTCAATCTTCTTCAGAGATCAGTTGTATAATGAACGCAAATAGTTTATCTTAGAACACATGAACTCCCTGATACAGAATTCTGCTTAAAAACCTAGCCTCGTGTGAGTTTATTCCTCGACTTTTGCCTACGAGTACTAAGACTTGTGTGCCGGCGTGTCACTAAACATGACACATCACGACATAACAGAGTGAAACAAACGAGGGATTATACTAGAATACCAATAAATTGGGCGAATAAGTTGATACGAGTGCGCAATTCAAAAGACCAAGTTGTGTATTTACTCGCTTTTTTAGCAACATAACTATTCTGCAATTCAAGATTCAGTTTAAACTTAAAGATCTAAATTGCAAGCTTATAATCTTTCAGCCTCACAAGGCTACACTTTGAGCCAATTAAATGTGAATCTTAAACCGCACTGCACCTATTTTCTTCACACACACTAGTTTTCTCTTTTCAGTACCAAACAAAAGGTGGCCGTTACAACTAGGGGTGGCAAAACGGGTCGACCCGTTTGGCCCGCAATTTTTGGCGGGCTGGGCTGAGGTTTTCGGCCCGCACACCTAAGTTGGCCCGCCCCGCCCCACACCGTTTTTGAGCGGGCTTAAATGGGGCGGGCCTAAACGGTGGCGGGCATGCCCGTTTTTCCACCCCTTTCTAGTATTTATCGTTTTATCTTATATTGTAAGGGGTACTTATTAACTTAGTTGATGATTTGTTAGTTTAATTAAGCATAATTATAAGAAATTGTTTATTAACTTGGTTAATGTTTCTTTTAGTTTAATTATCTCTATTCTCTGCTGCAATCTTCTCTTAATTATCTATATTATAGTATTATTGTTAATTTTAAAATAGGAGGTAAGAATTGTAAGGAATTGTGAAGTTATTATAATTCAACCTATTTAATATTTTTTTAACATTTAATTGTGAGTTGTAATTGAAATCGTAAAAAAAAAAAAGTATTTGCCCGCCAACCCGCAACCCCGCCAATAAACGGGCGGGCTTGAATTTTGAGCCCGCACACCTAAGTTGGCCCGCCCCGCCCCACCCCGTATTTTGGCGGGCTTAAATGGGGCGGGCCTAAACGGGGCGGGCATGCCCGTTTTGCCACCCCTAGTTACAACTATGAGCAAGAGTTCAGCCAAAGGTTCAAAATAAAGCAACTTCAATTAAACCTATCAAAATAATGCATTCAGATCATAAAGGTTAACTGCCAGATAAAGTGTTCAACATAAATTTCATCAAAATGCTAACTGCTAGATATTGTCATAAAGGTTTCTATTTATCGTGTACAGAACTGCAACGCGGTAATTAAAATCTTAACTGATAGGAAAGATAAAAGGAAACTAACAAGTCTTGGATATAATGCTCTCCAGCATACTCTGAATATACCTTAGATTATTCTCAAGCCCATCTATTCCAATCTGCAGATGATCCTCATCCAGCAAATTTTCTGCCATTGCAATTAAAGAATTGATCTTCTCATTTTCTTCCGAGGTGAGATTCAAATCATTTCTCATTTTGTAAATGCATTCACTCAATTCATTCAATAATTCAGCCTTCCTTAAGAATTTCTTATCTTCAACACGGTAATCCTCGGCTTCTTGAATCATTTTTTCAACTTCTTTGGTCGACAACCTTCCTTTGTCATTCGTTATCGTAATCTTACTCGTACTACCGGTCCATTTTTCCTCAGCAGAAACGGTTAGGATGCCATTTTGATCAATATCGAAGCATACATGGAAAGGATGGCCTTTAGCAACAACGGGTAAGTTACAAAGTAGAAAAGACCCAAGAAAATTGTTGCAGCTCGCCCTCGTTCTCTCACCCTCGTAAACATCAATAAGGACGCTGGATTGTCGATCAAAAACTGTGTAAAATTCTTCTGTCTTTTTAACAGGAATAGAAGTGTTTCTCGGAATCACCACACCCATAATATCACCTTCTAGCATCCAACCTAGTGACAATGGGGTAACATCTCGCAGCACCATGTCTGGAACATTCTTAAAGCCATCACTCAACAAAGCAGCTTGCACAGCTGCACCATAAGCAACAGCCTCATCAGGGTTGATGCTCTTGCATAGATCCTTCCCATTGAAAAATTCCCGCAATAACTGCTGGACTTTGGGAATTCTAGAAGATCCCCCAACAAGGACAACATCATGCACATTATTCTTATCCATCTTAGCATCAGTAAGACAACTTTCAACAATCCTCATGCACTCTTTAAAAAAGTCCATATTGATTTCCTCAAACTTGGCACGAGTGATTGACGAGAAGAAGTCAATTCCCTCATACAAAGAATCTACCTCAACCGCAGTCATAGAAGAAAAAGAGAGTGCCCGCTTTGCCTTCTCGCACGCAGTTCTCAACCTCCTCAAGGCTCTTGGGTTCTGACTAATATCCTTCTTACGCTTCCTCTCGAACTCCTTCGTGAAGTGGTTCACCATTCTATTATCAAAGTCCTCTCCTCCGAGGTGAGTGTTCCCAGAAGTGGCCTTAACTTCAAAGACCTTACCCTTAATTGTAAGGAGAGACACATCAAAAGTTCCACCACCAAGGTCAAAGACAAAAATATTTCGTTCTCCCACACAATCAGCTCTCTTTTCAAGGCCATATGCAATAGCCGCAGCAGTAGGTTCATTGATTATCCGCAAAACATTAAGGCCAGCAATAGAACCAGCATCAATTGTGGCTTTTCGCTGAGAATCATTGAAATAAGCAGGGACAGTTATAACTGCATTTTTAACCGATGATTCTAAATATTCCTCTGCAATATCCCGCATCTTTGAGAGGATCATAGATGATATTTCCTCGGGATACATGTGTTTCTCCTGACCCTTATACATAACGGAAATCATTGGTTTATCATTAACACCAGCAATGACTTTGAATGGCCACAAAATGGCATCTTTTTTAACAACAGAATCACTAAACTTTCTGCCAATCAACCTCTTAGCATCTGAAAAAATATATTAACAAGTCTTCATCTATCATTTGTTCAACAAACATAGCAATGCGACAAAAATAGTAAATATTATTTGAGTAAACCACCAAATGGTTCTCAACTTTGTGAGTTACTATCAATTTAGTCATTGAGAATATGAATATTTTAAGATAATCCCCTACTATGTAAATCGTTTTGCATATTCATTTTTCCGTGAACCTTTGTGAACAAACACCGTGTTATTTGATAATGTGTCCATTAAGTTTACTATTGGAATTTGGAAGTCCTAGCCACATAATTAAGAATGCAAAACAAGTACACCACACTTTGAGAGACAGTCTCAAATTAGTCATGGATATCACAAAAAATTCCATAAAACTTCATCAATCTATAAAACATTACTCAAGTTAGTCTTTCTATTATGTGAGTTGACCATGTCCAACCGCTGACTTGGTTTAGTGCCCAAGTACATAGCTGGACAACGTCAACTCATGAAGTTTTACAACATGACTCGGTTTAGTGCCCAAGTACATAACTTGAATAATGTTTTACATATTCAAGCAATTTCTTTGAAATTTCCACAATTGCAATGACTACCAACAATACACTTAACATACAAATTATCAAGTAACTTGGCATTCGTAAATAGGAATCAATTTGAGATAGTCATATTTAGGTCTGTTTAATTTGCAAAATGTAAGTACTGAACGGTGCTTTGCTTATTTTTTAATCAGAAAACAATTTTAAAATCAAACACAGTACCTAAAGTTGTCATTTCCAATCTTTATAGTTTAATAAATCAAACGCACCCTTAGGGATCTTACTTAGTTAAGCACGACTCACAGAGTCATGGACTAATTTGGTAGTAGTTTACTCAATAGCTATGAAGTACGGACACTTCTAAGATTAGGCGTGGGTGTCCAGTGTCAGACACCAACACGACACTTATAATTACATCAAATTATGTCATTTTTTCAAATTAATAACGGTATCGACGTGTCTGTGTCGGAATCATGTCCGGTGTCTGTGTCCGTGCTTCATATCTTCATAGTAAACATTTAAAGAAGTAAAGAAATAGTGAAATTACCAAAGATAGTGTTTTCTGGGTTAGTAGCAGCTTGATTCTTAGCAGCATCACCGATCAACCTTTCATCTTGAGTGAAAGCAACAAAAGAAGGAGTAGTTTTGTTGCCTTGATCATTGTGAATAATCTCTACTCTGTTGTGTTGTTCATGCCATACTGCAACACATGAGTAGGTTGTGCCAAGATCTATTCCAACAGCATGTACTTTGTTCGCCATGATCTTTCAAAGAAAATCAAAACCTTTTGGATTGAAAGTGTGAAGGATGAATGAAAAAAAATAATAAAAATCCTAAGCGTCTTTTCTTCTTCAAGAAGAATACCAGCATGACCTAGTGACGACTAGTGTCGGAGTGTGCGTGATTTAAACTTTTTATTTATTTATTTCTTTTTGTTTTTCTTTTCTTTTCCATCGGTTTAATATAATTCGGGGATTGGTTCTCGGATCAAATGGTTTCAGTTCCTCTCGATCGTAGTTGTGGAGTCTAATTGTGGTACTACTAAATTCAGCGTTAATCATTATTGAACGAACTAACAATTTTATTTTTATTTTTTTAAATGTGGGTTGCTTCGTTATGTTTTAGTTTAGGTTTTACATTTTAATTGATTATTTTGGCTTATAAAGTTTTAAGTTGATTTCATACGTGAACAATTTAAAATGGTGTCTCGTGAAAAATTTAGATGAAATAAATTCAAAATTTAACGGAAAGAACGAATATATGTTGATATTAATAATGTAAGAAATTATCTTAAAACTTGAAAATTAAAATAAATGGAAGAGACTAAAATTTTTTTAATAGCTTAATATAATGCGAATAAATTATAAGCCAGGTTACTAAAATTGTATGTCATGATTTATACCCTTAGAATTTGTTAATAGGTGTCCCCGCGAGCATAGTATAATTGACAGAAACATTGCAAATTGTTGCAGAGATGGAGGTTTGAATCTTGATACTCCCACTTATTCACTTTTAAATGTGAAATTTTAGCCACTCTGCTATTTGACAAAAAACAATAATTTATTAATAGGTAAAAAGAATATTGATTCTACAACAAATGCATATATATGTTAATTTATTGTCATTCATTCTTTAAAAAAATAAAAAATAAAAATTATCGTCATTCGCGATAGAATATGGAATATTCTTAGCATAATTGGCAGCTTTGAAAGGTGTTGATATGACTCATTTT
This sequence comes from Trifolium fragiferum, assembly GCA_954870985.1. Taxonomy (NCBI): domain Eukaryota; kingdom Viridiplantae; phylum Streptophyta; class Magnoliopsida; order Fabales; family Fabaceae; genus Trifolium; species Trifolium fragiferum. Next base: position 44,591,338 of record OX940796.1, on the reverse strand, counting down.
AATACGAATGAAATACTCACCGGTCATCTTACTTATTTCTGATATCTCTAATTTGCAACTAACCAAAATTCTAATCTGGTGCTTATTTAGGCGGGAAATTTTGGTTAAAAAAGTGTAAGTGCGGATTCCCTTTTTTTTCTAATTAAATGAGACGTTAAATATTTTTTATTAGAAAATATAACTACTATAATACTCCCTAATATTCTTATAGCATATTCATAACTACTCTAAATATTTGGGACTAATAATCACAGTAAGAAATTACTATTCACTATTTCAATGTTTTTATTTTTTTATAGATCGCATTTCAATATTTTTTTTCCAACACTCATAGAAACCAAAACATTTTTTTTTGGTAGATAAAAAAAAAAATGCTTTCTAATTTTCGAGAAATATTTTCATCTTTTTGTTTACCTAAACTCTATAGTTTTCTTTGAATCTCCTTCATAACCCTAATTCCTTGCATTTGACATTAACTCATCATTTTCCTTAACAGAGTAATGTTCTCCATCTTCTTACAACCCTTCTTCCTATTCCCACGAAGTTTTTTTTTTCTTCTCTTTTCGATTAGCTACATATCTATATCTTCTTTACGACATTTGTAACCCTAAAATTATGGTATTTAATCACCCCCACTCCACATCTTTTTGTTGTATGTGGGTACTTGGAAATATCTCAAATGTTAGATATTGATTCTAATTTATGAACAAATTTTTTCATTATAAATGTGACCGGAATGAAAATATATTAATAATCATCAATACTTATTTTTCATACAAATATGACTCAACAATAATATATTTTTATTTTTATATCATATATACATTATTGGACTCATTATAAAAAAAGATTGGACTCAACAAAAAAACAATACTTTAAATGTATTTTTATATAATCGAATTATTTGATGTTATTTTAATATTATATAATCAATCACACATTATATAATTAGATGATTGTGTCTCGTGCGAATGCATGAGTAAAAAGTCTAGTATTCTTTAATGATATTATCAGACTTAGGAAAAATTTTATTCTCATTACTTTAAAGATATTCCTTCATTCATTTTGTCCCTGCCTATCGTGCGTCATGTCATCTTCCAAAAGTCCAATATCTTCTTCCAACAATTATGGCACTTCAAACTCCTCTCACCAGGAAACTATAACAAGACTCCTGAAACTGAAGAGGGAAAAGAAACATGGTCAACACTTGATGCCATGATTCTTTAGAGGATTTACTCCACAATTCGGACGACCTCCTGACCACCTTTCTTGAACCCGACTCCACCACTAAGGAGGCATGTAATCGATTATGTGACATCATTCAAGACAAACAGAACTCATGTGCAGTCACTCTTGAACAAGAATTCTCCATCGCCCAAATGGAAAACTTTCCAAATGCATCCCCATTTTGTCAATGACTCAAAATGTTCTCAGATCAGTTGAAAAATGTAGGTGCACCTGTTTTAGATCATTGTCTTGTCCTTCATATGGTATTTGGACTCATTGTCTCACCGATGCATAATGAAGCGTAAGAACACTCATCCGTTAAAGAAATTCGCTTCCCACTTTCTACAAAGCTCACTCCATGCTTACTTTGAAAGAGGCCATCTTATCAAAATGACAGCAACTGGATCAAATTCGGCCATGATTGTAGCACCATCCAAAGGTCTGATGAGAGCTCATCTAAGTCCACAACTTCTCTCAAAATCACGGCAGAAATAAAGGAGGGAATCAAACCAATAACCACAAAACCCGCAACAACAATGTTGGCGACGGATGCGACGATGGTGGACTTGGAAATAACATTCGCAATTTCGGTGTCGGCAACACTAGTTCGGCAATATCATCCTCCATGGCAAAGTCATAACACATATTTTGTTTGGGGATGGATGCCACGAAGGTTTCTCTCCCCACCCCCGTCATTCTTTTTCACCCCCCAGAAATTCAACTTTACCCTTGATTTTACCCCCGAAAACTTCAGTACACGCGTACTGAAGTTTTTCGATATTGAAAAACAGGTGTTTTACATCGTTAAAAACTTCGGTACGCGTGTACCGAAGTTTTTTTTAAGGTTAAAAATGGAAAGTCAAGGGGTGAAAAAGAAAGACGGGGGGTGGGGAGAGAAACCTTCGGATGCCACAACCTTAGGCAATCCCTCCTTGCCCATATCCATCTTCTTAATGGGCTCAACCAAATGGACCAGCAAAACATCCAAAAAATTTAGGCTAGCGGTCACAGGCTTATGCTACTAGCACCCCTCAAATGATGAAAATTCAAGGTATAGTCTCATGTCTTATTTTAATTTGATCAATTTAAATTGGAATATTTATGTTGGTAGTGGATAAGAAATTCCAACTCGAGGCTATGGTCAAACATCCATTTCCCCACCTCACCCACTTTTAAATTTAAACAATGTCCTAGATGATGCCACAAAACTTATAAAAAAATTAGTAACCTCTGATGCTCTTTTGTATCCGAGGCTTTGTAACATCTGAACATCTTTAGAGGTTGTCTTGTCCGGAGTTTACTTCAGTTTCTTTTATGCAAGTTCATTGTGGACTTATATTTTATCTTCTTGTCCTGCATACTTAAACATACATCCCTAATATCAATTATTCTTTTAATATATTTTTATCTTCAAAACTTTCAGAGAGATTAACAAAACCAATTTTATTCTTCCAATATACATGTGAGATCCAATTAAATACTCAAAATTTAAATGCTCTATTATATATGTTCTTAGGATCCAAATAAGAACTAACCAATTAAATTGATTTCATGTTAAATACTTGAATTCGTCATTGGTTTATTCTTACCCCCTACTTATCCTAGACTTAAATTTTAAGGACAAAAGTCTACTATCTATCAGGGTACAAATTTGAATAATTATGTGAGTGAACACAGACTCACACCTTATATGACTAGTGCCTAAGATAATTTTATTTTGGTCAAATGACATAACAGCTGGAATTTTATTTTTAAAATTTTAGAATTTTAATATTTTTATCAATTGAATTAAATTTACGAAAACATTTAAAATAACTATTTTCTTTAATAGTGATAAATAGTATGCCTAGTTTGTTCAAATTCAAATAATTAAAACTAAAGGCTCTTTAATAGTGGTAATCACAATCAAAGCCACATCATATATTGTATCCCCCAACAAAAAAAAACCCACATCTTATATACTCTTCTTTTAGTTTAAAGCCATTTAATGAAAGTAGTATAAATGATGCATTATATCTAATCTAATTACTTACGTGCATGATATATATATATATATATATATATATATATATATATATATATATATATATATATATATATATATATATATATATAGTATTTAAAATAAAAAAGTTGAAAACTTTAAGATTTAATTAATTCAAGAGGTCTCAGAACCGTTTAGGCTCTGATACCAGTAACAAAGCGGAAGTGAAAGAAAACATAATTCATAATGAAGTATGATCAAAAGTAGGTAAATCATCAAGAAGTAAATCTAAAGTAGTGGTTAAATAGAATATAATTTGATAAGTAAAAACAAGAAAGAAGAAATTATAGTAAAACATTTTTATTCAATAGTAATTAATACTTACAATAATATTGAAGCAAGTCAAGTATCTTCAGTTTTGATCTGAAAATTTTTGCATGCCTCTTACAAACAAACGAAGTATCCTTTTATAGACTAAGGAAACACTTCGGACTTCAAAACTTATTCAATACAATTGATAAATACTAACAGCTGTAAAGCGACCTAATAATTCTAACAAACGACAAAGCTCAAAACGCAAAAGCAAAAAGTAAGACATGACTCGATACTTTAATAATTTTTACAAACGACAAAGCCAACAAAACAAAAGCATAAAGCAAAAGTTACATAATTATTTCTTCCAATAATAGAGACCTAGTGATGTCAAATCTACAGGTCTTGAATACCGTAACAGTCATCTTCATTTTCTGCCGCGCTGGTAATACTGGTACTTTCAGTATCAGATAGAACAGACATAGCATCTTTTACTTTTTCTAAGAACTCTAGAGGATCAGTAATTTGCTTTAATGATTCTAATAGCTTTGGATGAAGGGACGAAAAGTCCTTAATATCTGATGAAGGAGGTAATTTTGTTGCCTTGCAGAGATTAGGATTTGCTTTAAACCAAGCATTTAATCTTTCTGATGAGAGTAATAACGGATTAAACTTGCTCCACCATTTGACGGAGTATCTTTTAACTAATTGCATAGTAGGGGCATCTTCCCATAAGAGTTCAGTAGATAGAGACCAGGAAGTAATCCAAGTAATTCCAAAGACAGCACAAAAACCAAGTAAAGCCTTATGCTAGGGGCAAGTAGTAGCTTCCCTAAATGTCTTATAAGCTTCATAAGCATAATCTGGTAAAGAATCCAAGATTGGTCCAACTGAATGAAACCATTCAACAAACCACGCCGGAAAATTAATTGATATGTTTTTATTAAACCAAATAAACCATGTGTGGTTGTAAGGTTCAACATCTAAAAAATGGTACCAAGCCTTCATATAATCAAAGTAATTGTAACATTGCGGAACAAAAGTTCTGCTAAGAGATTTTTCTTTAAAAGGGGGTTGACCCCAATCTGCTGGAGATAAAACTTTGTTAATCTTAAACTTCGAAAAGGTAATTTTTGATGGGTCTTTAGTATCGTAGTTATGAGTAAGGATTATGGAATCGGTATCAATCAAAATAAACTCGTAGAATTTTCTAGTTTTGAATAAGTTTGAATCTTCTGGTAGGTAAAAGAATCCAGGAGGTAAGACTTTAGACACTATTTGGGCTAATGAAGAATTTGGTGGACAATAGTGGTTTTCCAAAGGTACAATAGGTACAAACGGACCTTTAGTAATGAATGATGCTTTAGGTGTAGTTTCTGGGGGTGAGTAATAGGATAATTTGGCAGGGCGAGAATTCATTGAAGAAGAGCTCGAAGATTGAGCGGTAAATTGTAATGGAGTAACAAGAGCATGCCTAAAACCAGAGGATGGTCTAATTCTTGTAATAGACTGGGGGCTAGACATAATTTCGTTCAAATAACTAGGTGATTCTAAAGATTTTTCTGATGTCCTAGACGGATTTAAAGCTAATGTTGTATCTGTAATTTTCTTCGGTGGTCCATAATTATCACGAGGGTCAGCAGGAGCTTTACTCATGTTTACCCTGCAGAAATTCTCTGGTTAAGAAATCTGGTAATGAATTTTTGATTCCCTGTATATGCTCAATTTCAAAATCAAAACAGGAGAGTAATGCTTGCCATCTTGCGAAAATATGTTTTGAAACCAAGTTTTTAACATCTTTTTGTAAAACACTAGTTGCAGCTTTACAATCAGTTTTTAATAAAAAGGTTTTCGAAAACAAATCATCTTGAAATTTTGTAATGCATAAAACAATTGATAAGATTTCTTTTTTAATAGTACTATATTTTAATTGGGCTGGGTTCCAAGTTCCAGAATAATATCTGACCACTTGTTCCTTATCCATGCCCGGCAGTTGTTGCTTTAAAATTCCTCCAAACCCAAGATCAGAGGCATCAGTTTCCACTATTAATTTAGCTGTAGGGTCAGGTATTCCCAGGCAAGGCAGTTTCTTAACTATTGACTTAAGTTGTAATATACTCTGAGTCATTGTATTGTCCCATGGAGGAGGATTTTTCCTAAGTCTCTTAAACAAAGGAATACAAATGGTTCTTAGATTAGGAATAAAATCTGACACATAATTAACACATCCTAAAAACCTTTGTAATTGGACCTTATCCTTTAATTCATTAGGAAATTTACTAACAAATTCTAATGACCTACTAATTGGGGTGTACATTCCTTGGGCTATATCAAAACCTAAAAATCTAATTTTTGTCTGATATATTTTTAATTTTCTCTCAGATAATACTAACCCATTATCTTTAATGATTTGATAAAATAATTCCATATGATGAAAATGTTGATTAATAGAATCTGAAAAGACCAATATATCATCTAAATATACTATAGTAAAGTCTGAGTACTTATTAAATATAGTGTTCATAATGTTTTGAAATTCTGAGGGAGCATTTTTTAATCCTAAGGGTATAACATTCCATTCATAATGTCCAAAAGGTACAACAAACGCCGTTTTGTACTTGTCTTTTTCTTCTATTTGAATTTGATAATATCCAGATTTTAAATCAAATTTAGAAAAAATATTTTTATTATGTAATCTATTAATTAAGTCTTTTTTATTAGGTATCGGATACCTAATCCATTTTAATGCTTTATTTAAAGGTTTATAGTTTATTACAAGCCGAGGACTTCCTCTTTCAAGCTCAGAGGCATTGATTACATAAAATGCCGAGCAACTCCAAGGAGATTTACTTGGCCTAATTAAACCTTTATTTAGATAATCTTGAATTTCTTTCTTGCAGTAATTAAGGTGTTCTTGATTCATTTGTATAGGACGAGCCTTAGTTGGTATACTACATTCTTTAAAATCTGGCTCGTAAGGTAAAGACACAGTGTGTATTTTTCTTTTCCAGAACGCATTAGGCTGTTCTGAACAGAGATCTTTCTTAAATTTTTCTAAAACATGGTTAATCTTTTCTTTAATGGCAGGAGATTCTAATTGTTCTTCTATTCTTCTAGAGTGTATTTCTTTATTAATAAAATTAATTTGTTTTTTCTTTTTATTTATTAAGTTAATACGAGATACTGCTTTTCCTTGAACAGAGTTTAAATCTCTAATTTTTGGTTTATCCAAAAACTCAAAATTAATTTCTCTAGTTAACACAGTCGTGGTTATACCATTTTCATTGACCTTGAAAGGATAAAGTAAAGTTAGAAATGGTGTTCCTAAAATAATTTCTTTAGTAATATTTTTAACTAATAGGAAGGAGGTTTTATAACATATTTTATCTTTACAAACTTTAGCGTTGGATAATTTGTACGAGACTTGTAATCTATTACCATTAGCTCCTCTTAAAGATTCTTTAGTTTTTTCATAGTATTGGGTAGGAATTAACCCTTCTTGTATACAATTTAAATCTGCTCCAGAATCTACTAGCGCAGTGAATTCATACGTTGTATTTTTTATCACCAGACTAATCTTTGTATACCACTTATGAGATATCAGCTTTTCTATTTTATTAATATATATTTCCTCATTATCATTTTCACTGGTAGACGGTAGGGAAACAATTTTTCTCGATCTATTCTGTTCTTGAATAATCATAGTTCCTTGTAATTCTAATAGTTTAATTTCTAATTCATCATCTCTAGTTCTTAAGGATTGAATTTCTCTTTTAAGGACTTTAATTTCTTCTTGTAAATCCTTCAGAGTTATAGAATTCTGAGAGGGTTTCTTAAAGAGTTCCATAACATCCTTAAATTCTACCTTATGTAATTCTTTCTTTTCTATCTCGTTATCATCGATTATATCTTTAATTTGTCTCATAAAAGCTTGTTTACTTTCTGATTCTTCCATTTTATCTAAAATTCCTATTAACGTATTAGCTTGATGATTAGTTAAAACATTAATGCTTTTACTGCAATTATTACAGTTACAGAAGTCTATACCTAAACATTCTTCTGATTCTTCTTCGCTAGAATCACTAATTTCAACCAAATTGTTAATATCTTCAGCTTCGGATTCATAAGACGAAGAGAAATCTTCATCCGATAATAACATTATATTTTCTAAGGTATGAATTAGACTTCGTTTTAATTCTTCATATATGTCTAGATCACTGATTTGTTGAATTTTCTCTTTAACCTTACAGTCGTTAGCATAGTGACCAAATCGACCACATTTATAACATTTAATATCTTTAGTTTTGTTACTAGATTTTTGGTAATAGTTTTTTCTATTCTTTTTCTTAGGATTTTTATAAAATTTTCTATTTTCTTGATATTTTTCTTTTTGGTAATTATCTGTCTTATATTTTTTAGGGTTTTTCTTATATTTACTAAAAGATTTCTTTTTACCTTTAGGGTTACTCGGAGCTCGTATGGGGGTAGCACCATATTGCTCGCAGAATGATCCCATTTCTCTTTTATTATTTGCTTTCTCATTTTTAATTTTATTTTGTATTTTATAATCTGTACAGATCTGTAAACCAGACTCAACAATGTAGTTAGATATTTCTCCCATTGTTAATGAATTAAAAGGTATTTCCCCATTGTAATTCTGTTTAATGTTGCTTTTAACTTTTTCCGCAAATAATCTAGGTAACCCACTAATAAATCTTTCTTTCCAATAAATAGCAGCCCCGTCGGGACGCAGGCAAAGCTTAGAAAGAAACATGTCTTTATACCAGCGGTAATCAGACATGGTTGGGCAATATAGGTTCAATAATTGATCAGACGCTCTTTGTTGTAATTTTAAAGGTTCTCCTATAAAAAACTTAGTTATAGCATATAGTAAGGTTGTAACACAAATTTCTTCATTTGTTTCTATTTTAATTGCCGAATCTATTTTTAACTTATCTTCTTCACTGAGGATATTATCCCACCATCCTTTTAATTGACCTGTAAATCCCATTACAAGCATATCTTTTGTTTTTCTATCTGAATTCTTTTTAATTTTGAAGGCAGTAGCTGCCATAGTCATATTTTGAATAATATTTAATATATGTTGTTCGGACGCACCATCTATGTTCCATTCTATAATACAGTCTCCGGAGTAACTGTCTCCGATGAAACTATTTCTTTCTTCAAACTGAACATCAGCAAAGGAAGGTCTAGGGTAATAATTTCGAGTTTTAGGCCGAGGGACCTTATCTAATCTAGAAATAATACTCTCTTCTTCATTTCCAAAAGATAGAGTGTTAATCTTTACTTCTGACGTAGATCCTATATTTAGGATTTTTAATCTATCTACTAATTCATCTAATTTCTGCTCTGGATTAAAACCTAAGGTTAAATCTTTAATTTCTTTATCTGTAGGTATATTATAATGATAGACTGGCCTAGTAGGGTCAGCTACTTTAGTTTCTAAAGTTTCTGGTAAAAATTGTTCAACTCTCTCTAATTGTTGTGACATGGTATATAATATTTGATTAGTGTAATTTAGTTGACTATGAATATTGTTTACATCTTTTTTCTGTTCCGTCGGGTTACTTATAGCTTTAAAGGGTGATGCTTCTATCTCAATATTTTCTTTAGGAGGTGTAATTTTTAACGCTTCTAAAGGTGGATGGATAGATTCAACTATTTCCCTTTTAGAAGTTTTCCATTTAATACTCATTCTAGTTTTGGCGTTTAGAAATAATTTTTTAGCATAAGGATTTAATATGTTATTTTCTAAGCAATATAATTCAAACCAAGTAAAAAAGTAAATATTAATTTCATGTCGTTCTAAAAATTGATAAAACAATTTTAGATATAAGTCTGTCTCATTCTTTGAAAAGGTATCGAAATACCATCTACGCTTATCTTTGTTGTAGTCTAACAAAAATTCTTTTCTAATCCAAACTTTATCAATTTCAAAAGGTTCTTCTGAATTAATCATTCCTAGTATTTGAGACTCAGTAGGTGAAGGAGATCTACTGATTCTTTCTTGATAAATAGGTTGAGGTATTGTCGGAGCGAAATTTACTCCTGCTAAGTTTAATCTAATTGTAGAATCTATAGAACGTCGAGCAGAGGAAGATCCTATACTGGGCGACTGATTGTATCTATACGATTGACTCCTATTCATTCTAATTCGAATGTTTCCATCTTGATCAGTGATAATATCTCTAATAGATCTTGATTCTAGTTTTTCTGGTTGCGTAGCATTTTCTATTATCCATTCTTCCGGAATTTTTTCTTTTAATTCTGAAATGGTTAATATCTTTGGGGTAATTACACTGGATTTCTTTAGATTAGCTTCTATGATACAAGTTTCATTTCTAGGTGTAGATCTTAAGGATTTGTAATTGTAGTTAACATTCGTGACCTTATAGGTTATTCTAGTTATAATATCTACATTAGATATTCCTTCTGTAAAGTTATCATTTTGATGCTGTACGCAGATCACTAAAGAGGAACTTGTGATCTCATCATTTAAGCTCATAGAGTAATTTGGTTAACAATTAAAATAAACAGGACCATCATTAAGATTAGATTTTAACATGGCTATAACAGAGTCATGAAAATCTCTAATCCTAGAGTCTCTTAGTATTAATAATATGGGTGAATTTAATCCCAATTTATGTAAGGGTTTAACCGCCACTTGAACTAGACCCAAATGGATGTATCTAAATCCATCTTTATAATGTTGGTCTAAAAGTTTTTTATCTAATAAAGTAAAAGTTTCTTGCTTATTCTTAACATTTCTAGCTTGTTCTAGCGTATGTATAATTTTTTGACTTTTAAAATCAAAGGTACTAATCTTATAAACTTCATTCAACTTAATTTCTGGCATATTCCAATTAATTAATTTATTTTCCATTTCTTGTACTTCTAATTATTGATTTTGAAAAGTATCTTGATTTAAGGTTGATTCAGTGTCTGAGGAAGTAGGCGGAACAATAGTCCTATTAGATCTGCTATTTCTACCACTAATACTACTCAAAGCCCTATTCAGTAATATATTAAGTTTAGTAATGTTAACATTTTTCAGTTGACTTATAACTTATGGATAATAAAAAATTTAGTTATTACAGAGATTAAATTTTTCGATTGATGTTTAACCTAAAAAAAGAGTATAGTAACTACTTTAAAATTAAGTATCCAAATGAAAACTTATTTTATTGAAGTATATATTAAAATTTTAAATAATTTGTAAATAAATCTCTAAATACAAGAGGGATTGTTAATAAAATGTAATTGATCGATTACAAATTATTTAAAAGTTCATAAGAGACTTAATTACAAATCATATAAAAGATCAGATAAGCAGAAAAATAAAAATTAATTTAGAGACCTAATTACAAATTATAAACTAGTTCATTCAGAGATCCAATTACAAATCTTATAAAGTAATTAAACCTCTAATTAATTAGCTCTAAACATCAAGCATAATCTTCTCCCACTTTACCATTAATCTTCACAATCTTTTCCTTTCCATTCCCACAAACAAAATCCAAGTTATAAAGCACAGGAATCATAGCAACAGAACACAAGAAAACCAAGACAGGTCCAAAAATCCAAAGCAAAAGAGGGAATGCAGAGTAGAAAAGTCTATTTCCAACAGTGCTTAAAACAATTCCTTTGTCCAAAAGTTCAGTCAAATATTCAGGTGTGATTACAGCTTCATAAGACAAGACATCTTGTGGTGTACAAATGAGGATGCTTACTTGGTTGAAAAACCTAATGGAAAGAGTGTGACAGAAAAATGAGAATAAGAATATAGTTAATAGTGTCACATATTTAAGTGCTACCATAAATTCACTATGTGCTCCATATATTGTATCATTGAGTGGCTTTTTCACACTGTATGTGCTGCTTATGACTGCTGCTAAACCAGCTGAGAGAAGGATTGATGTTGTTGCCATAAGTGTTGATCCCATTATTAGATTACGTAGTGTTTGAACTGCTAAGATGTTCTTCTTTTCAATGTCCTATCATGAATAAATTTAAAAGATGTTGATTTTGTCAATCTAAAGATCTTATTATTAGTGTAATAGAAACATGAAGCTCATCTTCGCGAGTAAATCTCAGTTGGTAAAAACATTGCATCGTAGGAAAACTTGAAGCTTAAAACATTTATGACATATTATTGACTAAAAAGATACTCACTTCTACAACATGATTTAGGGTGCGTTTGTTATAGATTTTTTTAAAATAGATTCTTACAGTGTAATATAATTTTTTTATAAAATCTTTAAATGAAAATTTGGTTTGAATAGTTATTCTTAAAATGTCATTTTAGGTATTTCAGCATTTTATTGAAAAAAAATTTGGATATCAAAATTTCAAAAAAATCACTTATTTTAAGCTATTTCAAATATATTTTCATAAAAATTATTTTTGAAATACAATTTTTTATAAAAATTGAGGTTTTGACTATGTTTTGATCTTCAATAATATACGTTTATGTTATATAATGTCAAAATTAGTGTTTGAATTTAGAAAAAATGAATATAAAAAAACTTATAATATTTTTAAAAATATAAAGAAAAAATCATTTTTTTTAAAGCTAAAACAAACGCACCTTTAAACACATATTTATGAAATATCTGAGTTGAATTCTTACCAACTAGATCGATCTTAAGTTGACAAAAACATCTTTTCTTTGTAATTCATATTTATGTTAATGTGTTATCCACGTTCTATATACCAAAAAGATATACCAAAAGATGATTTCGAAAGTCAATAAATATAAATATAAATAAACATATCAAATAAGTTAAAGTTTAAAGATATAAATATCTATATGCTCTGCCCTCAAGCACACGCCTATATATGCCACATAATTATTTAATGAAAATCAATTAATTATTAACTAAAACTATGGAAAAGCATTCTCCACTTAGTTAGCGTAAAGACAAACTTTTGTGGATTGTGGCCAAAACATGAATATGACACCTTTCCATTGCTAAGATTTTCAATTTATATAAATCAAAACTTAGGACCACGAAAACAAAGTGCAAACGTCATCAACCCACATTCTTTTTTTTTATTTATTTATTTACTAACCCACTTTTTATAAGAAAGTGATGGGCCATATTTTTTGCCATGCATTATTATTTCCATTAAATAAATTCCAAAACTTAGGCCAACCAAGTGTATGAAGATTCTCTTAAATGTTCATGTGATTTCAAGATTCCAAATTTATAAACATCGGTCATACATTAAAGCAAGGGCCCTGAAATCCATTTAGCTAAAGCAATAATTTTCCATGTTGGGATTATTTTTTGTTGTTTTCAACTTAATTGATTCTCAAGTAATTTTAAGCATGTGCAAAATATATTCTTTAAGTGGTTTTCCCTTCAATTAATGTGGGGATGGCATAACTATATTTTGAAAAAATAAAAAACTGGACCTATATATAACTCACGGTAAAATATCCTTCAAGTAATTAACTATATAATGTTGGAACAATTTATATACCACTTTAGAAATGAATAACCAATTTGGTAGAAATTAAGTGATTCAGAATAAACGAAAATTCAATAAGTTCTACCCCGCCAATCCACTCGAATTGGTGTATGTTATTGCCGAGGAATATTTACTTGGGCACAAATTCAAGAAAAAGTATTTAGGTATACACTCATTAATAAAATAAATTTAAAAGAAAATAATTAAGTGATGTGACAATATTATTTTTGCTTTAACTTTTTTCCTTCTATGAGTGTGCATCTAATTATTATTTTTTTAAGTTTGTGTCCAAGTAAATATTGCTCGTTATTGCCAGTATGCGCTCTATGAAAATAGTATTCACCATCAAAACTTTTATAAAATTATTTAGTTGATCAACTCTACGAATTTTCATAAAATAATTGATACTTCCTAAAATAATTTAAACTAGACGTATCATAAACTTTTTAAAATGAAAATGTGGTGGTACATAAGAATAATTACACTATTGCAGTTAAAAAAATTATTTGAAATTGTTTGTTTTGTTTGATTGATAATATGATGATATTTAACGCTATATTGTTAATATTTATTTTAAAGGTTAATAAGTGAAGTATATGAGGTTCGAATCACAATTCTTACATTTATAATGCTATATCTCTTTGGTAAAAATAATAATAATGCTATATCTCTATTAATAATTTAATATTCAATATTTAATGGGTTAGTAAACATAATAACACCCTTGAAAGTTACTTGATATTCATCATCTATAACATATACAAATAAGGGTCTTGCTAACTAGTGCCCCCGGAGCACTCTTTAAGTTTTCTATTAAAAGAAATTATTTATGCAAAAAGTAAAGCATTCCAATTTTTAATGTGTTGAATTCACATATTCTCATAAAAAATTTACTAAAACTTACTATTTAAGGTGCTTAAAGAGTGTTCTGGAGGTACCCGTTAGCATTTTCCTACAAATAAATGTTAACGCAACAACTTATACAACATGTTACATGTATAATCATTTTGACTTTATCAGAATCTTAGTTGCTCATTTTGATTCTGGTAAAGCCGCCGTACGTGATATGATACCAAACATCAAAATATTTAAAAAATTATTTAATAATATCATCCAAGAATCATATTTTGTACATATTTCTCTTAAACACTTATAAATGATATATAATGATTGTTGCATTCGAGAAATTGAAAATAAAAAGAATTGAGTAAACTTCAACTTCAATCACTTCTAAACCAAAATATTCCAAGTGCACTCTTTCTTTCAATTCTACTAAATTTTTTTCACAAATCTTTTCGAACTTAATATGCAGCTTTTATTTAATTTTTCGACCCATTAATTTTTATCAAAAAATCTATAAGGCATATATAAAATGTGTTTTTCTTCTAAATCGAACTTTTTATACACAAAAATCAGATATTAAACATATGACCACATACTTAAAGGGTCTAATTTTTCACCATTTTGATCAATTGATCGTTGGTTGACACATGCGGCTTTGAGATATCAATGAGCAAACATATATAAGTACCACCGTGGCTAAAAACATGCAAGATATATGGAGGTATAAAATCATAATAACAAAATAAATTGGTCATATAATATTTGCCCACAAAAAAAAAAAAAAAAAAAAAAAAAATTGGTCATATGATTGATTAACAAGAGAGTATCATATCATGATTAAGAACTAATAACTAGCTAGCTAGGAATACATATAGTGCATGTCAACAACAAAAAATTAACTAGGATTCTATACATATGAATTAGATTTGTTATGTTCATTAGTATAGACAATTAAATTATATTATAGATATATGTTATAGTAATGTTTTGAGGATATATAAGGAAAAAAGAGATATATATACCTTGAGCATTGAAGGGACCCATGATCGTCTTCCATAAGTATTGATTCCAATTATGGTGGAAGAAGGCTGAGTTCGAACCTTATGCCATAGCCAAACATGATAACCAATTATTATCATAAATCCTAATGGTACCAAAATCATATCCAAATAATATTTCCTCCATTCCATCTTTTATATTTTTTTGATAAACTCTCAACAAGTTTAATATGTTATGTGCTTCCTCTCTTTGTTGTGAATTCTTTCTTAAAAAGAATACAACGGTTTTAATGTGGCCAACTTTGGAGTAAGATGTTGTGTTTATAAAGGAAAAAAAACTACGTGAGTGGGATGACATTTTATATACTAGCTATTAGCTAATGCCTAGCTAATAGGCATGATCTATAAAATGAAATCTTTATACATATATATGTGCTATATATACATTTATTATTCTATTTTATTTTGTACATGTGATTAAATATTTGAAATTTTGAATGCTTAATTAGGTAGGGGTGATCATATTCGAACCAATCCAAAATTAAAACCGCAAACCGAATCAATTCAAACCGAAAACCGCATTTGGTTTGGATGTATTTGGATGACTTTTTTATTGATCCGCAAACCGCAAAACCACCAACCGCTAAAACCGCAAAAGCCGCGGTTAACCGCTAGAACCGCATTAAGTTTATATTATATTCCAATACCTCTAAAACTCCTTTAAGTTTCTATTATAATTCAATATACAT
Organism: Trifolium fragiferum; assembly: GCA_954870985.1. Taxonomy (NCBI): domain Eukaryota; kingdom Viridiplantae; phylum Streptophyta; class Magnoliopsida; order Fabales; family Fabaceae; genus Trifolium; species Trifolium fragiferum. The sequence continues at coordinate 44,575,730 of OX940796.1, read as the reverse complement.
AGTCTAATTATCAACTCAGTCCACCAAATAAATGAAATTTCAAGTCGTTCTTATTTTTTGTATTGTAATATTACTTTAGTATTGTAATATTATTTTATATCAACAACTTTTATCGATAATGTGATGTTATTTTGGAACTTCAAGCTCTTTTTTTTGGATATTTAAAATTGTAAGGTACTATAATGTTATTTTGATTAAACAACTTTTATTGTACTGTAATGTTATTTTGTAACAAGTTCATGTGTGTGTCAAATGATCATGATACAAATTTTTTATGCCGTAAACTGCCGCCACCGAACCGATCCTAACAGCATTGGTTTGGTTTGGTTTGGATAACTTTTTAAAATCCAACCGAACCAAACTAAACCGCGTGCATTTTTATCTCGCGGTTAGGATGACTTTTTCACTCAAAATCGAACAAAACCGCTCCGCGAACACCCCTATAATTAGGTACGTAATGAGATAATTAATAACAATGGATTTGAGTGGAGTTATGAGATGGCAAAATTTGCTGGCAACTGTGCATAATCACCGTGGTTAGGCACTAATTAATGGATCTCAAGTTGTTTTGTTGTCATTAGTTTAAGGATATATAATTCTTTATTTTTGCTGATAAAATTTTAGGGTGAGGGTGTCCCGTCTTCGGTCTAAGACAAGAGACTATTCCAAAAAAATAATAAAATACTTAAAAAAATATTTATATTTACATTCTCGGTAATATACCAATATTTTGTATTTGTAGAGATTAATTATAAAGTATTAAGATTATTTATTTATTATTTAGACAATTAAAATTATTTTATTTAGACTATGAGGAGAAGTTGAGTTGTTCACGAATAATAAAGTAGTTTTTTATTTGTTAAACGAATAACAAAGTAGTTAAAAATGACATCAGGCCCGGATTTGAGGGTAGGCAATGGGTGCAACGGCCTGAGGCCCAATATTTTAAGGGGTCCAAATTTTTTTATACATACCTATTAATATAAAAAAAATAAAATTAATAATATTTAACAGAAAAAAAAAATTGATTAGGCCAAGGAAACATGTGTAGGATTATTAAAGAAAATATCATTAAAGGGCCAATATTGGTAGAAATATGATTAGGTATAATTAGTAGGATTATTAAAGAATAATTAGGCAGAGAGTTTGATTAATGCACTAGAAAGTTTTGAATTTTAGCTTGGTATGATTATTTGATACGACATTTTAGTTGCTATTAATATGGTCAATAAAAAGTTGAAATCTAAGTTTATGTGCATTGATGCTACCTGAGATCATCAATGTCATAAGAAAGATTGAACGGTTTGGCAACTTTGTCAATTGAGAAAGATATGTTAGCGGACATTGATGTTGATGGGTTTATCAATGATTTTGCATTTCAAAATGCTCGAAGAAATCACTTTATATAAATTTTTAAGTAATTTTTTTTATATTTTGTAAAATTTATCATGTACTAATGATATATATATATATATATATATATATATGGGCCAGGATCAAATGACACCAAGTAGTTTGACACCAAATGTTACACCGTTCAATAACGCTTTAACGAAATCAAATTTTACAAAATTCACCGTTGGATTGGAAGATTATATCATATAGATCATTCATGTTAAATTTTATAAAAATCTAAAACCGTTTAATATGTTATTGAGACTCGTCAAGATTAATGGTTTATGCGTTTTTATTGAATACCGTTAATCTTGACGATTCTCAATAACATATTAAACAGTTTTAGATTTTTATAAAACTTAACATGAATGATCTATATGATATAATCTTCCAATCCAACGGTGGATTTTGTAAAATTTGATTTCTTTAAAGCTTTATTGAGCGGTGTAACATTTGGTGTCAAACTAGTTGGTGTCATTTGATCCTGACCCTTTATATATATATATATATATATATTGAATGAAAGAGGTTTTTTTTTTTTTTTTTATGTTTGGCCTAAGGCCCATAAAATGTCAGGAACATGACTGAATGACATTTACACTATTGCTATAATTGATCACTCTATGATTCGATATGTACTCATAATACTTTATACTCTATGTCTTGGATATAAAAACTTCAACTTTTAAAAAAGATCAAATTTTTCTTTTGGTTGGTTTGTCACGATTTTGTGTCTACCATCTCTCTACTCAATCATTGCAAAATGAATCCTTCTGCCACTTGCACTCGCTGTGGCATCCAAGATGAATCATTTCTTCATTGCATTCGGGACTGTGAGTTCTCTCGTAGCCTTTGGAACTACATTGGTTTTAGATCTATATTTCTTCTTTAATATGGATGTGTATGATTGGCTCAATAATTGGGCGCCACAGGTTTGAGGGAACGTCATTCTTCCAAAGCTTTTGAATGACTACTAATACATTTGAATCCAAAACAGTGGAGTTGTAACCTTGAAGCATCATATCATAACAAGATTTAACAGAAAAGAAACCACTCGAAATCGGAACCCATCGCCATACATCCGGTAAATTAGAAGGAAAAATAACGCCGACTAAGAGATCTTTGAGCGCGCTTAGTTGTTGTTCTTCGCTACTAGATAACGTTTCGATCCACTGCCAAGACCACACAGAAAGCTCACAATTCCATCTCAGCCTATCTGCGATCATAACATCTTGAAATTCTTCTTTAACAAAAAGGTTTAGAAATAAGTCACCAAAAGAAAAATTACCAACCCATCTAATTCTGGAACCCAATATTTTTGCCATTGCCACCACAACAACTGACTTTAAAAAATGTAAATATTTACATCTCGGTAATATACAAATATTTTGTATTTGTAGAGATTAAATATAAAGCATCAACATTATTTATTTATTATTTAGACAATTAGGATTATTTTATTTAGACTATGAGGGAAAGTTGAATTGTTTCGAATAACAAAGTAGTTGAAAACAACACTTACTTAAAGTGATATGATATTTACTCATAATCCTTGACACTCTTGATCTTGGATATGAAAACTTCAACTTTTGGAAACGATCAAATTCTTCTTTTGGTTGGTTTGTCACAACTTTGTGCCTATTATCTCTCTACTCAATCACCGTAAAATGAGTCATTCTGCCACTTGCACCCGTTGTGGCATCGAAGATGAATCTTTCCTTCATTGCATTCGGGACTCTGAGTTCTCTTGTAGCCTTTAGAACCACGTTGGTTTTAACAATATAGATTTCTTCTTCAATATGAATGTGTACGGTTGGCTCAAGCTGGATATAGCATTATTCACAAATTTTGTTTTAACTATATTTTTTATTAAGGATAAATAGGTTTTTACCTCTGCAAAATAGACGAGTTTTATTTTACCCCATTCAAAATATATTGAAAATGTCCTTTTACAATGTTGACGAACTTTGTTTTACCTCCCTCTGTTGACTTTTTGCTAATGTGACAGGAAAAAAGTCACTGTCATGTCAGCAAAAGTAACATTTTTGCTGACGTGGCAATGCACTTTTGCTTACGTGACAGTGATTTTTTCTCTGTCACATCAGCACAAAATCAACAGAGGGGGGTAAAACAAAATTCGTCAACATTACAAGGGGACATTTTCAAAAAAAATAAAATAAAAAAAATTGCAGGTGGTAAAACAAAACTCGCATATTTTGCAGGGGGTAAAGACTTATTTACCCTTTTATTAATAAATAAAAATAAGAGTTAATTTTATTTTTCTTACAATAGTTAGATATATTTCTATTTCTACAAAATCACGAGTTTTTAAGTTTAGTTTTTTTAAAAAATTGTCATGTGTTTTAGTCGAGGACAAAAATGTCAATTTTTATCATGTCTCTTGACCCTCAATTTCTAGTATCATAAGCAGTTTTAAAATCAAACACAATAAAACTGAAATTGTTCAAACACACCATAAATAAATGAAGTATTTTCAATTACCAAAAAAAAAATGAAGTATTTTCTTTTGAAAATCATTTGTACAATTTTTATCTAAATGACAATTAAGTGTATTTAATTTCTTATACAAATAAATGAAGGATCTTCTTTTCAAAATCATTAGTAGTACAATTATACAATTTTTATCTAAATGACAATTACGTGTATTTAATTTCTTTTTACCATCATTACACGGTACAATGCTAACTTATCTTCTTCAAAAACTATTGGACGGTGCCCGTATTTTTTTCTACCAATCAAATTTTCTATATTTCTATCTAAATCAACAAACATAAAATTGTCAAATGGATCACTTAATAGTTAATACTATGAAATAAAGGGTGTATCTTCTTTTCAAAATCATTAGTACAGTTGTACACTTTTTATCTAAATGACAATTAAGTGTATTTAATTTCTCTTTATCATAAGTGTACCGTACAATGCTAACTAATCTTCATCGAAAATTATATACTCCCAATCAGAATTTTTCTCTTCCAATCAAATTTTCTATATGCTCAAAAGTCAGAGATTCAATTCTGATCACCATTATGGTTAAAAAAACTGGAATGGCACAAACTGAGAACAATGATGGAATAAAAGTCACTTTATTTCAATGGTTTTCTCAATAGCAAGTACACTAAAGAGATTCTTATACAAATAAAGGAAAGTACATTGAGTTTATTGAGCAAAATAGTAAGCATGACACCATAAGAGAATACTCAGATAGGAATAAATCAGAATCCAATCATTGCCTACTCAATTCTTACTCTTCTCTTTTATACCACAAAATCGTTCGATACTCCCTCTAATCTTTAATATAAAAAAAAAAAAAATAATTACTTTTTAAATTTATCGTAAAATTGATTTATTCAAATTCGTCGTAAATTTTACTTTTAAATATAGATACATCAATTCTGTAATAAATCTAAAAAATAAAGTTTTTTATATTAAAAATTAGAGAAAAGAGAAACAAAATATATATAATTTGAATTTTAGATGGCTCATATATTACGAAATAGATAGTCTTCAGCACAATCTCATTTGCAATTTATCATGCCTTAGATCCAATGGTATAAAAAGACTAAATAATAAAATAATTTAAAGAAAAGAGAAACAAAATATATATTCAATGGCTAAAAATAGTGCTAAATAGACGGCAAGGGGAGGGAACTAACATGAGAGTATCCAAATCCCATATATTACATTTGTATTTTTGTTAAGATTTTCTTATTTTCTACATAATATTATAAAGCAAAGTTTAATTATTTCTATAATAGCTTGTAATTGCTCTAAAAAAACACTACAAAGATTAGCATGATACAGTCTGCACGCTGGATATCTACATGAAAGGTGTGCTAGCTTCAAATGCACAACTCAGTTGCCTTGTAGTGTTTTTTTTTTTTTTTTTTGAAACGGCTAAATTTTATTAAAAGACAACTCCTCTACAAGAGGTGAAAGGAATTGTCGTGGAAACATACAAACAAAAGGTAACGTGATATAACACAATTACCAACACCAAATCAAACACCCCAAACCATCCATACACCAATTTTGATTCGCTAAACCCCCAAAGAAAACCCCTACCGGACCCTAGGAGACACCACTTGGCTCTAACTTCTGAACTCGAATTAAAATTACTCGGCCCATCAGATCCAGAGAGTAGCCCCAGAAGTCAGAGGTTGAGGGACTCCGGTAGTCAGAGAATCGACAGTCAACACCTGATACAGGAAAATTCGCCCAGATACCAGAGACCTGCAAGTTTCAACAGACTTGAACACCCCTCAGCGACTCCAAGAGTCCTGCAAATCTCACCAGATTTGAAAATGGTCAGAGCCTCTTGTATCAGAGAGAATCCACTCACACTCGGCCTTAACCATCCAACACCACTCCCACACCAAATCGTCCTGGAGGTACGAAAAAGCAACATCATCCGTCAACACGGAGAGTCTATATACCTCGCCCTTTCAGGCGCGTCAGGACAAGAAACCAAAGCCAAATCTCCCTCACTCCAAAACAGAAGCACCACCACCTCCACAGCCGCTACCACTGCTGCATCACACCACCACCACCTGGACAGAGCACACCATCACCTCCACAGCCTTGTAGTTAATTAATTAAAATATATGTCCTTAATTAATTATTATGTGTAGTTAAGGATAATATTAATAGCTGCTTAATAGTGGTTCCTTAGAACTTGAGTAAGATAAGAGATGTTTGGAATTGGAATCACGTTTCCATTGTTTGACTTGCGCTCCCAAAGCCGTCATGGCGTGTAAAAAGCAATTGGATATTTTATTTTTTTGGTTGGTTTTTATGTTTCTGAGTACGAATTTTCACCGTCCTTTTAATGATAATTAAATTTGTAAGATATTCAAGATAAATTTTTTCTTTTTAAATATTTTTATCTCATCACTTAAATCAATTTATTGTTGCTTAAACAATGGAATTTTTTTTTTTTTATAAGTGAAATTTTGGGTGAGGGAATGGTGCCCCACTCCAAGGCAGAAAAAATTTTATGGCTCAAAGAGCATTTACATTTACCTCACTTCAAAGGCACTAGCGAGGTGTAAGTTGATTAGTAAATAGTAATGCTTATTATTGTCTCTGATTGTATGGCGCATAAAAATAATTATTTAGATTTAATTACCAACAACATACACAACAAAGCCTACCCTAACAGTATGTGTTGATGTTACAAGTAAACTTTTACTTAGATGAATTATATATATTCATAATGTAAAGAATAAAAAAGGATCTAAAGTAGATAAAGATTAAGATTCATTGCTTATGGGAGTAAAAAAGGATTATAGATTCATTTCATCCACAAAATAAAATGAGACAATGAAAGGAATGCTATTGTGATACAGAAAAAGTTTGATCTTTGTGCATTGATTAATTAAAAAGAAAAGGAAATAGTGTATGTTAGCTTTTGTTGGATTGTTCCCATCACTATTCATATGGCACAACACAACACTCTCTGTGTGCCCATAAAGCCAAATTTAAGACTTTATATGAAAACTACTTATATATGATGCAACAAACTAAAGCTACATTAGTATTACTAAATTACCTTTTCTTATAATAAAATTCATGTACAGATAAATTTAAATATGTTTTGTATTTTAAGGCCTTAGATTCTTAACTGTTTTAGACTTTGTCATGTTTTTACATTTTTACTCAATTATTTTATTCAAGATACTCCCTATGTTCTATCTTAATTGTCAGTCACTAAAAGAAAAATACTACTTTAATAAGTAACTTTGTGGGTAAACATTGTCATATGTCTGTTTTTAAATACAAATTTTTCTCATTACACTCACTCGAACTATTAAAAATCAACAATATAGTAAGACCGGTTGGGTAACTCGAAGGTTAACCCAAGCTTGTCATATTATTTGTTGTCGCGTTTTTATTTAGACGGTTCTTTTTTGTCAAAAACAATTATAGGTGACTCTCCTCCTCAAAGTTCTTCAAGATTTGGTGTACTCACATTCGAATAATTTTGTTATTCAACTTTGCCTTCTCAGTTCTTAGGATTGTTGTTGTCTACATGGTTAAATGCTAAGAAGTTGAGTATATGCAAATTGAAGGCGAGGTTGATAAAAGGCAGAGGCGTGTAAAGGGATTGAATTGCTCTGCAATTTTTGAGATCTTTTTATAATGGTAAAAACCTTTCATGAGGAAGTTAACATGGTACATCTTCGTACTAAATATACCAAAATCATTCTCCTTCGTTTTTTCATTTCTCCTCTTCTGATTTTTTAACTGTTTTCACTATGATGTTAGACCCATGTACACGAGTTAAGATCCTCTTCATTACTATAATTTTAAAGAATTTCAAATATATATTAAATAATTGAACCCACCAAATGTCACATTATTACATTTATATTCTCGATTTCAGAGACACGTCTTTTCAAATGTTGTGCCTATATTTTATTTTAATGGATACAGTTCAAACAGACAAAAATACAACATATTTTAACAAAATTATGTCCTTGTACCAAGGTAATTGAACTGTCAATTACAAATAATTACTTATAATGTGTCCCCGAAGATGTAGCTCAGTTGATATGAGACGGAACAATCAACAAGTATTACGAAGGAAATACAGAATTCGAAACCTGCTACAAACAAATTTTTCCTCCCCTAACAAACTAACCAATAACATTTAACTATAAAAAAGAAATTCTTCATTATTTGTTATTCAATAGCAGAGTTTTGAATGTTATAGCAACATGATTCACACATTTCAAAACTCACCTGAGACTAACAATTTCTATAATAAATAAAGTATCTATTACCTCCTTAAGCATTGGTTAAGTCGGTTCTTCACGATTTGGATCGGGTTTTAACCCTAACAAATAAACAGCGGGTAATTTACAGGTTAAGTCACATAACACGGCAAATGGCTAGGAAGAATCATTAAATATTTTTAAAAAGAAATGATGGGTAAATTTACTCTAACAAATGATGACCTATAGAATCACAATTACAGCTCAAGCTAATTCTGCCCTATGATAGAATATGAAACGAGCAAAAATTTATGTAGCACACATAAGACAACTACCAATCCCCGTCTATGATCAGCACATTTCACTTACAGCAGAGATTTTCTGCCAAATAGCCGATTTCCCTTACTTGTTAAAGAATAATCCCTTCCTCTTTCCCCTCTTTCTGTCTCCAGCCTGCACAATAAAAAAAATATATGCTAGAAACATTCAAAACCAAGAAAACAGAAATAAATGGAATTCGCGAGCGTAAAATGAAGTAGAGCATTAAGATTGAAGATTCAAGGACAGGAAAGAATCACAACCATACAATTTATAAAGCACAATTGACTTTATTCCGATCAAGGGAGCTAAAGTAATCTAATCAAATTCCCATATTTTCCAAGAAGAGATAAGATGCACACACACACACACGTACAAGTGATTATTATAAAGTTTTTTAGAGGTTACCGTAGAGTTCATTGTTAATAAGAACTATTTCCTACATATACAACATACTCAGTGATGTTGGAATTGCAATGTTCAACCTTTCTCTATAACTATTTTTCTCTTTTTACAACTATCATGTTTAGGCCAGTGTTTAGGGTACACATGCCATGTTTAAGCAAGAAAAAACAGATTAAGAATTATTTATAACATAATGATAATGATATGCAGAAGAAATAGAAAAGCAAAATGGAAAATGTCTAAATTACATGGCATTTATATTAATCAGCTGTATACAAAATAAGGAGAAAATTTATATACCCTTCGGATAAATAATCTCAACGTGAGCACAATGGTGTCTCTAGCACTGCAAAAGAAGCAACATAAATAATCAGACAAGAATCAGAAATAGCCCTATTACACAACTATTTGATACTTAGAGATTAAAGAATAACAAATCCAAACGCATTTTGAGCAAAAAATATAAGTTTGTTTGCTACTGATTTTCCTAGTTCTCTTCACAGCCCGATGTAGTATATGTAAGGTCCAGCACTAGGGAGCAGGGAATATAAATACGGATTTGCTGATTCTAAAGAAACACATCCTCAAATTTATTCCAATATTATGAAGAATATCTTAGCCATTTGTTTGTAGCTAAGAACAAACTTCATATACAAGGAATTGAATAGTGATATTACCTCTGTTTTCCAGAACAAAAACAATAACCAATGAACTTTGGATGATAAAGATTTAAAAAATATACAAGGACACGAGTACAAAATAAAACCCTAATCTCCAGCTCGTGATCTTTTTTATTGCATTTAAAATTAAAAGAGAGAAGCAACCACAATCAATAAGGCATAGGAGAAAGGCATTCAGGTCAGGCTACAAAAAATGGAATCCCATTTATTGACTGACCGAGGGCGCCAAACCAAAGGACTATAGCCCTTCTACCCCACAGATTAACCAAGCTTAGACTTTTTAATGTTTTCAAAGGTGAAATTTAAATTTCACCAGCTTAGGCTTAATAATTATGCCACCATCACGTCAAGTCAATCCAGACCTATGCATTACTACTCGATTATAGTAGAAAACAACTGCATCCAAGCTTTCCTTCTAAGAACAATTGTATATACTGTCAAATAACCGATTATCCCAAAAGTTTAAGCTGTTAGGAAAGGCCACAGCAATGGTTTTATATTATTTCTAACACACCCCCTCACGCAAGAGCCCACTTGGGCTTGAAGCGTGGATAATGCATAGACCCACCTACCATATGTTTTTTTTAAATTCCACTTTTTTAATTAGAAAGTGAGGGGAGCGGGGATCGAACTCTAGACCACTTAGTCATAGAGGCTCTGATACCATGTCAAATAACCGATTATCCCAAAAGCTTAAGCTGTTAGGAAAGGCCACATCAATGGTTTTATATTATTTCTAACATATACATATGACAAATAGATATGTAACAACTGCATCCAAGCTTTCCATTTGATATGAACATTTTTCATTTAGAAAATAGATAATGAAACATATAACAAATAGATAAATGATCATTATTCCATTCAATGCTAATTCCTGAGCAACTTAATTCCTTTTGTCGGTCAGTTTGTGTAACAATGCAACAGTAAGAATACTTACCCACTAACATCTGTTGAGTTGTTCTCTGCTCTTAACAGATGTTCAGCACCAGTGGAGCCAATTATAATAAATTCTGATACATTACCATATGGAATCACAACCTGCAGAAGCAAAAGCAGAAGGGAGATAAACAAAATTAGCCAACCGCTAAAAATTAAGTCATCTTTAGAGTTTAAAACATTCAAACACACAAGTGTTTTCATAGCATTTTGCAAGAAAATGATTTATCTATCCCCGATACTTGCATTTTCTTCACATTCATATCAAATGCGCATCCTATATCGATACTTTTTTGGATACCTAACCAATACTTATTTGTAAAGTATTCAAGTCATTTAATAGTTGGATGGTTGGATCCTTTCATTTGAACAGGTAATGGTTCAATTTTTTTGGCACTAGATGCCAATATCAGTACAATATTTTCTATTTTCTTTATTAGTTCATTCCAATGCATTACTTTTTTATTTTCAAGTTGTTGCATATTAGAGGCTTCAAAAATTTTATTGCATAGGGCAACTGTAGAAAAAAAAATTCCCCATGTATTTGTCGTTAATACTCTTAACTATTGCCTTGTCAATAATACTCCTAACTATTTATTGCGGACAAATAATTTCATCAAAAGTAACAAAAGTGGTTTTCTTGAAATGTGTAAATAACTTTAAAATGACAACTAAAAAGAACAGAGGGAGTATGTTTTATGACTTGTTCATATATTATAAGAAATTTTATCATAAAAAGAAATAATTAGAGAGGTTTATGTTCTAAGGCAGAGAGAAAAAATTCACTGAATGATTCCCAGAATGTGTCACTATATTTTACTAAACCAGTCAATGACTTCGACACAATTCCAACTAGCCAAAACCGTAACACAAAATTGCAAAGAATAACACATACATTGGTTGATGGAGAAAACTTTTCTGTAATTACAACTCCATTTGGCCCGCTTTTGATACTGAAACCTTCCTTCTTAATGGCCAATGTGGCTGGTTCCCATATATCAAGATATCCAGTCTGTAATATTGAGAGAGAAGAAAATATTGAACTGTTGGAAATATTCGTAAAGATTGAGTAAAATAAAAATCTGAGACTATCATTTTTAAAGGAAATTAATAACTTCAATTAAACTACTTTTATTGAATTACCGAAAGAGAAACTTTATATGAAGCATGTCCGCTATAAAAGCTCTTCTCTATGTGGCTCTGCATTTCAGAATCTGAGAACAAATAATAAAAGAGAATGACTCAATAAACTATTTTAGGAACTCCAGACATTTGCAGCCCAAAAACGTTAGGAAAGAAGGGAGACCAGAGGAAACCTATATCAAATGGTTAAAATCAAGGTAACTTGGAATATTAAATTGTTTCACTTCTAACTCTTCTCTTTTGATTAATATTTAATGCTCATTATATGTAATATTTTTCTTTCTGACAATTTTTATTAAATTCTTACTTTTGATACCTTCGGCACAATGAATGCATAAAAAACGTAAAACTATATCCCTCTCGTTTTTACATACTTGTCTCAACTCTCAAGTGCATACCAAGTTAATAAGACAACTCGCCATTTAAAACGGTCTAACAACATTAATGGGCACTATCCCTACAAGTGCATAAGATGCTGTAACATGAATTGGAAAAGTAAACTTCACATTGAATAAGTATGAACACTGGACGTTAAAACGACACCAATTTCTTTCTCAAAACAACAACCATGCCCTTTTATATTTTTTTCTACTGCACATGTGACAAATAATAGGAGCTTATTTCAAAAAGACTACAGCAGATAACCCTCATACACAACACTTTCAAATTACTGAAAAATTCACAAGTTACATAGAAGGAAGCAACAACTACACTTCAAAAACATTAAGTATGATACATGTACTCACCACAAACGATCTTCTTCTTATCATTCGCAAAAACTTGCACGGGTTCTCCCTACAATAACAAGTAATGCATGAGATTTTGTGTAAAATAACCCAAGATAACAATAATCAGAAAGCCAAACTTATTCTAACTCATTTTACAAAATACACATTTATGAACTGTGTTTTATCTTCCCTCTTTGCATCTGAAGTTAATAAACATAATAATGCACTATCGTGCAAAGGGCCTATTGATTTGAGCCATGGCATTGCAGGGAAACAAAATTTATAAGAAAAACACAGCATATTAACATTAAAAATATTTTATGTAATTCAAACATACCAAAAAGATAAAAAATAAAAAGTACGAAAAACTTAATTAGCAACAAATATATAAGCATACAACTATATAAACCAGCACCCAAAAGTAGGAAAATTGAACATGCACATTTCAAAACATCATATAGGAAGGGACAAGTGAAACTAAATGTCATGTAATGACAAAATGGGTTGAGCCTTGACTCCTGTATTAAATCCACACTGAATTTGGAGTCACGCAATTCAGCCTATGTTATCAATCTCGGATAGCGGCGCGGGAGCGGGGAGCAGAGCGGGCACTATTTTAGCAACGCGGACACTAAATAATAATATTATTAATATTAATTAAAGACGGAGAAAGTATGAAAAATAATATTTAATGTTAATAGAAATGAAAGTAAAGATAATTAATTGATTGTTAGAATTAATATAAAATGTAATAATCAGTATTAATTGATTGATTGTTATTGTAAAAACAAGATACTAATACGTAACCCTGTTGAGTTTGTTGGGTTAGTTCAACGTGGGCCTAGCCCAATACCCAATTCGTAATTACTATGAAAAAGTAACCCTAGTTCATGTTTTTATGTCATTCATCTTCTCACCAGCCGCCACCCACTTATTTTCTTTCTTTTTATTACCTTTCTCCGTCGTTTTTTTCGTTATTCTTTTATTCTCCTCCTTCTTCTGCTCTTTGGATGTATATGTCGTTTTGCTGAATCTGTCAAACGCAGAGTTGAAAAACAATGAACAGTAGCCCAATGTTTTGCCGAATATGTCAAATGCGGACGCTTTGAACCCGCATCAGACCCGAACCGCTTCACCCATTTCACGGAGTTGTGACGCGTCTGGGAGCATGTGCCTGAAAAATCTCGCACCGCGCCACGATAGCGGCCGCTCCAGCCGCTTTTGATAACATAGATTTCAGCAACTTCTTTTTTGGAAAAAAAAACGGGTTTGCAGAGGGAAACAAAGGTTCTTGACAAAGAGAACAGCAATGACAGCAAAACAGAGAGATGTGGTTATATGTTGTTTTTGAGGATGCAAAAGAATTTTCAATCTAATCAAATTACAGTAACAGATGCTACTGCTGATACCAGCATTGGTGAAAGATTTTCTTACGTCGGCTGCTGAAAAAAGTTAATTTGAATGCCCTTACACACAACAAAAAAAAAACATTTATAAAAGAAATTTAAAAATAAATAGGTGCACTCACAGAACAAGGAGAATAAAATAAATCTGATGTTGAAAAAATTTATTATGATCAATGAAGTGAAGATTAAAAGCAGCCACTCAATGCACAAACATAAGTTCCAGTATATACTAATCCTCAGTGTAATCACAATGAGTAGTTTCCAAATTTCACAACACTCCATCAAATTCATATTTCCTTGACAAACTGCTTGCTTTATGATATGGATTGCATATCAGGGAAAATTCATAACTAAATAAATAGAAGCCAATTCATAAGAATTCCAATCATTTGTCGCATATATGTAAAAGACTGCTATTATGGTAGGTTCAAGAAAGTACCTTGCGCTTCCTGTCATCCAGAGGTTGGACTTCAATGGCAAGTAATGTGTCAACATCATCAGCACTCACAAGATAGTTGGGTTGCTTTGCCCCTATATTTTGGACAACGGCTATAATTGAGTTTATCACATAAGGATGAAAGAAAGGGAGAAAAAAAGCTCAAACAGAAGCACAAAAACACCTTCGATATAATTAAAGGAACCGTCTTCCAGGTGCCGAATCCACTAGAAGTCCAACAAGGGACAAAAAAAGACAATGTTAAGTTATTGGAAGAGATATCTAACATTGATATCATACAGAAAAAAAAAAAAAAAAAAAAAAAAAAAAAAAAAAAACTCTACGAAATCAATCAACAAGAAACAAGTTCTAAATTATATACGTAAAATGCACCTCAAAATTACAACTAGTGGTGCCATTGACGGAGTATCCACATGCCTGAAGTTCCCTTCCTGGAAAGGCATCTCCTGAGATTTGAAGGCCATCTATACCTGGTAATGGATCGTCATCTGCAGCTGCAGAATGATATGTTTGCTGAAGTTATGTGTTCCGATAAAAAGGAGGAGAGAAACAATAAGAGTTTGAATATATTTGATAAATAACTGTATAGTAACTTAATACAAAAGATTATACATGAATCCCTATATATAGGGATACATAGATTCGATCCCAAATAAATATTGAAATCAGTAAACCAATCGTAATAATATTAAGTAAAACAAAAATTAATCCTAAGAGATCATCTAAGATAACAAACTGATCCGAGAAAGTAAACCGGGATACTCAAATATTATAAGATATTTACTTATATCCTATCAATGTTCAACTTAGATTAGCGAACAGCAAAGCTTCAAATATTTAGTAAAGCTTTAAAAGAAAATAAGGGCCCATTTGTTTAATAAAATATATTGTAGATACAAGCTTTGTCTGGAGCTCTTTCCGGAAACTATTAGTTTAGATTCCAAAAAGAGCATAGAACAACATTTTTGAGGTTTTTACTTTGTTTAAAAAATTGAATTATTACAATTTTATGAACAAATTAAAGTGTTTTGGCAAAAATAAAGCAAACCAGCCGTAATCCTAACCTTCAGAAAATGAAGAAGAAGGTTCTTCAAGAACTGGCGGTAGATAAGGAGAATATGAGGAACTGGGATCATCAACAGTGGTTGTATAAGGAGGGTTTCCTGAATTCCAGTTAGCAGGTGCGTCTCTCTCACTATGGTCCCCATCACCCTCCGGATCATCCACGTCATTGTTGCTGACAGGGTCACGAAATGTGACTTGTTTGTTAGGCATCTCTCCATAGTATTCATTCTGAGTATCCCCCTGAATAACTCCCTGGTGATTGGGCACGTCATGGGATGAAGAATTCCTGTAAAATGACATATATTTTAGCAAACATGGCATTGTCTAACAAACCATAGAAGGTCTACTTTTATCTCTCCTCTACCATTGCTAGATGAAGTATAACAAAACTCAATACGAGAACTATAGCAGATAAATTCAGTGAAATCATTTCAATTAGCACTTGTTCATTTATGAAAAGACCCACTAACAATATGTTTGGTTTAAGAGAAAAGGGGACGAGAGAGATAGGAGCAATAGAGATAGGCGAGAAACAACAATTCCATCTGTTTGGAACTCATGAGAAAGACAGGCGAGAGACTAAATATTGGTGGGTCCTACCACCTTTTTATTTCTTCGCTAGATTGCAAAGAAAGTGGAAAGAATGCATCTTTTTAATTCATTTCCATTTATACCCTTTGTTTTCTCACCGTCATCTGTGTCTCACCGTGTATCAATCAATCCAGTGTATCACACAATTCATTAACATACTTCATCAAAGAAGAATTAAAAAGAGTGAATCACTAGCATATGACAATATACATATACTAGCAGTATCAACACATTTGTTTACGCTTTTATACTCCAGTAACAATTAAATGTCTTAAATAGGAATTGGTACCTAAACAGTGAGATTGAATGGTTAGCTTAATTTCGTTTTTTTTTTTGCTAAACGGTTTGATTAAGTTATTAATTACTCCATTAGTGCATGTTAACATAAAATATTTTATTTCTATATTAAAATAAAGCGTGCATTACATAAATTAATAAATTAATCTGACGTAAAATATTCAATTTCTATTTTGATAAGGTCATTTTTGTCAATTTATAAAGTTATTATACTTCTCTCTTCTCTATTTCTTCTCTTTCTATCAGACCAAACAATAACCTAAATCTACCCTATTTCTCACTTATTTCTCTCTTCTCTCACTCTCTCTCACCTATTTCTCCTCTTCACAATTTCTTCTTAGAACCAAAGAAAGCATAAAAGATTACATCCCTTCTCAATTTGTAATATATAAAAATCAAGAGAACTTTTATTTTTTTACAAACTTAAACAACAAGCTATGAAAGACCAGTTGGAGTGTAGTTACTATTAAATAAGCCAAGCTAGATAAATATGGCAACTCAGTCAAGCCGGAATTCATATCATCTATATCAGAACACCAAAGCAATTACAATATACAACACCGATAGCAATTGAAAGTCAGTTTCGTTGAGAAGTGAGGTGCCAAATTCTACATGAAAAACTCTTATGAAGTTGTTGTTCATAGCCAACTTGGAACTTGGATACTAATACTGCTAGGACAGCATTGTGAACCATTATATGTTGGAACTTGACAACATTAGAGGTAAAGTTAACCTTAACAGTGTTTGTTTCAATAGAATTTGTGAAGAGAGAAACATCGAAGAGAGAGGAAGAAGAGAAAGGCTCGATTTCTGTTGTTTGGAATGAAAAGAAATTGGGATGAGAGAGACAATTTTTATGGGACCCACGCCTTTTTCTAGTCTTCGCTGAACAGCAAAGAAAAGGAACAGAGATGCTCATATTTTATTAAATTCCATTTATATCCTGTCTCTTTTCCACAATAAACCGCCACACAGTAGCCATGGACATCTTAAAAACAAAGTATCTCACATAGTAATTGTTGGTTACTGAAAAGTGTGAATGGTGGAGAAAGAACAAGAGTCGCGTGTTGGAGTGGAGAGATTAATCTAGAAGGGAGCTGTGACAGCACATGAGTGGGTGAGGAGAAGAAAGTTTTATGACTTTGGAGTAATTTATTAAATCCTTATCAAATTACAACGTTAACGGAAAACAAATCGGAGGTTGTCGCTACTCCTAGTTTGAAGTTTGCAATGAAATAAAATTCCAACAATTGTATAATACAGTATATGTGTTGGATTTAATTATTATTTTTTTAACTAAATTTTTTATAGATAGGTAATTTATTAAATTCCTTAAGTACAGATAAAATTATGTTTTATAAGTCTTTTATAATTAGGGGCATATTTGAACTTTCAATTATAATAAACACTTATTTCTTCTTTATTTCTCTTCACTCTCTCTTATATCAAATGATACAACAAATCTACTCTATTTCTCATCTATTCTCTCTTCTTATATTCTCTCCCGCGCTCTTTCTCTCTTCTCACTTTCTCTTCTCAACCAAACAAACCATAAATTTCCTACTCTATTGTCTATAACTGAAACAATAGCTAATTGTACTTATCACCATGGATGCCAATTGCCAAGCTGTATGGCATACAAAAGCTTTCAATTTTCCATTTTAAGAAAGTAAATTCAAAAGCAAATATAGTCAACCTAAATATTCATTGACGGAAATAACCATAATATAATTAGATTAAATAACGATGTAGCAGTAAAAAATGCATATCACATTATGCAATGGATCATAGAGACGGGGCCTTATTTTTAATAATATTTTTTCCCGTCTGTTAAGAGTGGTGCCAGACAGATTGCCTAACAAGAATAGTTTATTTTTTTTAGTCTAACAGAAGGAACGACATTGCATGCATCAGGACCAGTTTAACAAAAATTTCATGAAAACAGAACCCACCAATACATTCAGTTCAGAGTAGCAGTCTTCATTTGATCAGGCTCACCTGCTTCCAAGAGGTGAATATCTCCCCATATCATCAGCATCAACATTCGCTACCAGCCCACCACCCATGCCGCTCTGGTAGCGGCCCATTCCATCCCAACCAGTGCCTGCCTGAGCATCAACAGGGGCCTGAGTCATAACTTGAGGGTACCTATGCTGAGGTACCAGTTCAAGGCTATTTTTATTCTGATAAAAAAAAAATGCAATATTTAGATTTTTATTTCAAGTATAACAATGAAAAGTGACAAATTGACAGAGTAAGCATACTGAAGTAGCCAAAGGTGCACCAATGGAGTTCAATGGTGATTGTGCAGCAACATTTCCATGGTTCGTATCTGATCGCCAAGGTGTTAGTTGATACTGTGACTCCTTTAGCTTTGACTGTAACACAGCAATAAAGAACGATATAACTAATAAAATCAATTCCTCAAGCAAAAATGGAAATATAAACTTCCAATATTTTGGCAACAGTTAGACAGTTAAACTTCAGCATTGATTATATTGAATAATAGACATCAATTCATATTAGTGTAAATGCAAACAGACCACCTGAGTATCTGCTCAACATACCTCAGTGCGAAAAAGTTTTTCCTGCAAATGTTTGAACAAAACCTGCCAAAAGCAGAAACCACTGTCAATTCAAGATAGGTGAGGTCCTATAATACAGATGTAAACAGAGGCACGGGTTCCAGTAATACTAAAATGACTTTTTTATACAGAAAAAAATAGACGTTCCGTGTCAAAATTGTCGAAGTTTTAGGATTATGGGTCAATTATGGAAGAGAAGGAATGAAGATTTTGAATTTTGATAATGGTTTTGATTATTTATTAGAGTGTTCACTGACCCTTGTTTACATTAACAGCAGACTCCTAATCATATTTCTACAAGAAAATAAACCGTGAAATATAATGAAATACGGAAGCCGAGTTAAGAAATAATATAAAATATTAAAAATAAATATTAATATACAACTCAAATATTATGAGATATTTTCTGTAACAGATATCAACCAACTGCTTGAGCATTTAGGTGGAGTCAAATTTTAAAATATTTCACATCCCACCACAATCGATGGAAGAGGAAACAAATATTCTCCATAATTTATTCAATGGAAAAGATTGAAATAAATAAATATTTCTTAACATGTCCTTTCATAAATATTCCCCTTGTGTGATGCTAATTCAAAATCAAAGGACATGTCAAGATATCAGCAGGGGGAAAAAGCTGTCTTCCATGACAGTTAACTTCACTGTATTAATATATTTCTTATTTTTCTCCTCCTTTTATCTTAAATCTCACAACTTCAACCTGGTATCTAAAACCTAATTTGATTCTCCTTCAACTGTCTCACAACTATTCTGCTGCCATGTTCCCAAAAGATTAGGAATATAATAATAGTTTCCTCTTTTCCGACATGTCTCCATCCCTGCCGTCGATGCCGCCACTGAAAAATTTCATGATGTGTTAACTGTCGTAACCACCTCCATTGTGTGCAGAAACTCCCAATCCAAATTTTCAACTCCAAAAACAGCCACAAGGACCGCGCACTGTCACCGTCCACCGTATTTCTACCCACATGCCACTGCTACAGTCCTCGCATCAGCAGCCTTTAGGCTCGATGTTTTGACACCTAAGTCGATGTTTTGCCAACAGTTATCAGTCTCAGGCCACGAGTACCTAGGTTCCTATTCAAACAATCCTTACCTCTTCTCCCAGTTCTATATGACTAAATCTGCTGCCAGTTAACAGTTTCGGAGCACAGGTACGTAATTGAACTTGAAATCCCTTATGCAAGGTTAACAGCATTACTTAATTCAAAAAAGGAACACGTTAAAACTAACCTTGACATTGCTAACAATTGATTGGGCATCAGGAACAGGTGGCTGCAGGGAGTATTCTGCAAGAAGAGGCAGCAACGATGACACAAATGTTGACCTTTCTTGCTGTGCATCCTACAAGAAAAAGAAAAGGCAAAAACTTAGAAATTTATTATATAACACAACAAAACAAGGTACTACCAGTTAGAATATTAGAAAACATCTTATAATATCTGTAAAGATATCTATAAGATTTAAATTATATTCTGTTGAATAGCCAAGTATGTGATCACCGCATTTGTCAAAATCATCATTCAAAGAGCCCTCAGCATCAGACTTCTTATTCTCAAGATAGGAAAAAAGATAGTGATGTGCTATATACAATGCTATGTCAGTTGTGTCCTCAACTTTCTTTCTATTTCTTCTCATTTTGGCCTAACTTTTGTACTTCTGACTTGAAAGTGACATAGACTTCGAACCAGACTCTTCTAAGTTAAAATGATCCGCCGTCATACGTTTTCCCATGTCTTACGCTTCAAATTCTCTAACTATACTTTAATCTTGTGACTCAATTTGCTTGAGTCTCAGTTCGGTCCATTTGAGGCGCTGCATTAGAGGTCGTATGAAACTCCTCCAATGATTTGTCAACTTCCGGTTTCTCCTTCTAACGTCAGGAACAAAAGGGCATATGCCACACCATTCTCACCAAAGAACCGCTTTGCTCCACTCCACCATCGGCCGTCGAGACTTAAGCAAATTCTGGAGCGAAGCAATTGTTTGGTGAGAATGGTGTGTGGCATGCCCCTATGATCCTTTTGGTCCTGGCATCAGAAGGAGGAACATGAAGTTGACAGATCATTGGAGGAACTTCATATAACCTCTAATGTGGCGTCTCAAATGGACCGAACTGAGACTCAAGCAAATTGAGTCGCAAGCATTAAAGTACGGTAGAGAATTTGAAGAGTATGACATGTGATCATTTTAACTTAGAAGAGTCTGGTTCGAAATCTATGCGATTTTCAAGTCCCCAGTACAGAAGTAATGCCAAAATGTGAAGAAATAAAAGAGAAATTGAGGTCACAACTGACATAGCATCTATACAGCACATCACTATCTCTTCTCCTATCTTGAGAATAAGAAGTTTGATGATGATGGCTCTTTGGATGATGATTTTGACAATCCAGTGATCACATAGCCTCAAGCCAGTTCAACAGAATATAATTTAAATCTTATAGATATCTTCTAATATTCTAACACTACCCATGGATATTTGTTGAAAAATATTAAGTTTGAATATCCAAATTATAGCGTAAATTTCAGCATATACCACACCAATAACAAGAGGAAACAAGTAGGAAAAATAACCTGCAAGGCATAAGTAAGACGTATATTTTCTTCTATTATGTCTTGTCGGTATGATAAAGCCTTTGATGCAGCATCTACAAGATCTTGTTGCTGTTGATCAAATGCCTGGCAGCAACATTACAGATATTTTAAACAAGCATAATCTCAAATCTAATATAGGGGAAGGGGGAAATATAAATGATGCTTAAGAAATTTCATGAGGACTTTAAAAATTTGATGCATACCAGGCGCATATATGCTATGCGCTTTTCCAGGACATATTTTTCATTCCGTATTTGTGCTTCCTATCAAGGAAAAATCATTAGTCACCATAATAAACATCAAGACAAAAGATAATAGAAAGATATATGCATCACCAGTCATCACTTAAAAAACATTTACATCTTTACCTTAGCAGAATAATCTGCTAGATGTTTCCTTAATAGAATGATCTCTTCTTCACGTTCCCGGACATTAATGGCCAGATCCTAAATAGATACACAAATGGCACCATAAATATCAAGCTCTGATTTAAGATGACATTTTTTAGAGCTGAAGGTGGTACCTGCTTCAGTAAGGAATTAGAATCATTCATTTCAGGTATTGGCATTAAGCCTTGCCGAGGTGAACTAAATTGAGAATTATGATCTCCTTCTGGCAGATGCCTACGACAAAGACAGGATTTTAAAGTTACACAAGTCCTTATTCAAAACTGCTTATATAAAGAATGAATATAACATCACATTATAGCTCTGGTATTATAATTGACATTTCACGTCACATACCTGCTTGGAGAGATTGACCTCATAAAAGGTGAAGACAACTGAGAGTGGCCAACAACATCCCCAGGCAGCTGATCATTTGGTTGTACTCTCAGTTCTCCATTTATGTGACTGTTCTCAAAATTGTTACCTGTATAATTTTGACATTAATTATTGTTGGGCAATTAGTTTACCAGTTAGCTTGCCTAAAAAAAGGCCCCTATATTGAGCATACATAACCAATTACCTGATGATGGAAATGATTGACGAGCTTCATAAGATCCATGACCCTGCTCCTTCCATGGAGCTGCTGGATGTGATTTTTGATCCAGTGATTCATATAACCTCTGTCAAGACGTGTAAATTAAAATTGCAAAATTAGATTTCACTAGTTTTCTTTTAATTTAAATTAGTTTTTAAGAGCAAATTATTATACTACTCTAGTCTGTCAATCCCGACCCAGACACCGAAGTGGAGCGGCCAACCCCAAAATGAGGATAGCAATATAGCATGTAGGAGAGTGACGCTATTCTAATTCTAATAGTTTATATTTATTGAATAATTAATACTTCAAATTATTAAGAATAAATAATAGTTGATCGGTGTTTTCAAATAACCAATAATAGTTAGGCAAGGAGGCATCGCTATAGCATAAGCAATGACAAAGCTTGGGTCATTTCTTCGAGGAGGCCCAAATATACGTATATATAAATATGATGTCACTTTAGTTCCATCAAACATTTGGTGGTGACGGCAATGAGAGATAGTGAGGCGATTGGGTTTCAGAAGATACTGTAAATAAAAAAATACTAATTTTAAACCTTTTAATCTGGACCATTAAAAATGTTAAGTCCACCTGTCATGCATCTGGGAAAGTAACTGGGGAAATGGACAGATTGTCAAATGGAGCGTAACCGGACTCACTAAGCATAACGTAATTTGAACAAATAGTTATTGTTCCACAATACACTATTTAGTACAAAGTGTTGTCAAATAGCAACAGCTGTATGTATCGGAGCTATAGCACTGCAGCAAAGAGGAATTTGAAACAGACACTATTGTCGGTGATCTAGGATTGACAATAGTGTAATTATTACCACTTATTAAATAATTAAGAGTAAAAAATCATACTATATTAATAGATAGATATATTCTATTTATTTTATATTGTTGTTGTTATTATATATTTATATTCGGTTAAAACTTTTTTAGTTCAAATGTCAGTTAAAACTTAGGAGAGACTTTTTTATTATTCAAAAGAATTAAAGACTCGGTTTCTGCCAAAAAAAAAGGAGTTAAAGTTGATCACTTTAACAAAGGCCTGTGATTCAGGTCAGCCTATGATTGGCCCAAACAAAAACAAAAAAAAAACAGTTATATAATTTCATAAAAACAACCATATAAATAATGTCTTTTCTAACAAAAACTCTAGAATCTCTCAACACGTGTAACAGTGGTCGCAGCACCTAATTCACAACAGTCAACAGTACGGTTGTTCATTATTCATTTATTCTCACAGTGTACTCTTCTTCTAATGTTTGTGATTCTTCACTCCTTCATTCTTTCTCTTCCTCCTCCTACAATGGAGAGAAGGAAAGTCCAGGTTTGTCCTTATTTTAGGGGTTTCGAAAAAACAACACAGTTGCAGTGCCATTATGCGCTCCATGCACAAAATGGGTTGCATTTTTGAGCCAGGAAAGGTGCTTCTCAAGCCGCATGATTTATGTGCACGCACCAGGAAGCACAGTGGCAGCAACCCCCCTCTCCACCGTGATAGTGGAGCTATTTTCCGCTATTAAGTATTAACAACGTAGATACTCCTTTCTACCTTTTTTTTTTTTTGAGATAATACTCCTTTCTACTTTTAACATGTCTTTACACTCACAAAATATTTCATCTTTGATAAAAAAAAATAAAAAAAAAACTACAAGCTCTGTATGTCATAAATCATTGGAGTATAAAATGTTCATCAAAATGAATGGGGATAAAGTTTGAAAAACCATAGTTTAGGACAACATTGCTTGATGGAGTAGACATCATGAAGCGTATAATTTAAATTTATCATCTGCTTAATGTCCACAAAGGCTCCAAAAAATCATCATAGCCTATCTTGGGTCACACTTAAGAAATGATAAGGATTTAGGTGAGCATATTAGACATAACATAAGACAGGCGGATGAAATGTAAAAATGCCTCAGAGTAGATCTTACTCCCTCCGTCGCGAATCTTTGGTCCTTTTAGCTTTTTATTTTTGTCCCAAAACTTTGGTTCTTTTAAGAAACCACGATACAATGAATGATGTATTATCATTTGTACCCTTACAAAAACTAAAGCATTCATTAAATGAAAATTTCTTTCTTAATAAAGTAAGGGTAAAAAGGACTTAATTTATCAATATTTATTATTTATTATTTCTTAATCCATGTACAAAGGTCTAAAAGGACCAACGATTCAGGATGGAGGTAGTAATTTTTATCAGAAAACACCTATGAAACTCAAAGAAGTTCTACAAAAGAAAAAAAAAAGTAAGACCAATATTTGTAAAATTTTGAGCGGAGAAGACCAGCAAGAGCATAATGAAAAGTACAATGTATACGAAAACGACAATGTGGATTGATGGATGAGAGGACATAGAAGAAAAGACAAGAGAAGAAACAAATGAATGCGAGAGAATATTCCCACTTTTTCTCAAATAGGATAAGCACGTCATTGAACTGCATATCCATTAAATTAGAAGAATACAATGCCGGTATCTTTTGATGGAATAAGAAGCTTGATTCCATTGAAGGATTTTTCCGTTTGTTATTAATGTTCTCTTTTTATATTAAAGAGGACTGCTTATCCTCCAAAATCTTTGTAATTATCTTCTCTTTGAGTTAACGAATTGTTTATTATTTCTATCAAACCATGCACTCACGTACACATTTACCCAATCATGGGGTGGCGCTATTCTCATGCTCCAAACCCCATTTCCAAATATTGGTAGTCTAAGATTGTCCTAGAATCTAGATCATGGACATGTAGAAACCAAACAACGTTCTCAGTTTTAGTAAAAATGCTACAGTTAGCAACTCATACTTTAGCAAAACAAAACCCCATTACAAAGAATAGAGAATGGCAAAAGAATTGGACAAACAACATAGCAATCAAATATATAAAAAAATTACAAAAAACATATTCATACTTTAAAATAATAAATAAAAAATACCAATGTGCAATAAATTGGGCAGGTGCCATTACAGAACTTACATATTTTTCCAGTTCCTGAGTTTTACTCAGAAGCTCGGTCCTAAGCCGGTTATTCTCTTCTACCTGTCAAAACAACATATTGCATCCTTACTATCCAATCTAAAATGATATGCAGGAAAGAAGCCACCATTGAACTAGAAAGTGAATCAGTTTCAAGGTAATGTTTTTGCTCAAGAACCAAAAGGGAATGGAGGAAGAAAGACATTATATTAATAAAGGTTCATATAACTTCCAAATATCTCATTGACCCAAATTCATGTACAAAAATAAGTTTTTTAACCAATCTACAACTAAGGCTCTACTATTTGGCAATGGAAAATTTTGAGCTTATAGCTTATAAGCTCATATGACAAAAGAAGACCGGTTCGATAACATTTTTTTCTCACGAGCTTATAGCTTATCATTTTTTTTCTCTCAATTTTACCACTATGACAAAATACAAATTCAAAATACAAAATAGCTCATATGACTGTCATTTATTTACGCACTATCATCTTACTTGAATTAAATATATCTTTTTTATGTCATTTTATATTTATAAGCTAGTTCAACCGCTAATTTTTTACCAAACAGTACAAAATCCAAATTCAATCAGCTAACTTATCCACTATAAGTTCATTCACTATAAACTAGCTTATCAACTATCAGCTATTTTTTGCCAAATAGAGCCTAAATAAGTGTAACTAATAGATTAACCGAGCTAGATGAAAGATATATTAAATAAACCATGAAGCAATACTCATACTGATTAATTATAAATCATTCAATCACAGTTGAAATGAAACACAGCATGAATTGAAGTTTGAAAGCTAAAGTACCTGTTCCTTAATGGTAGCTTCAGCAGCTTCAACAGCTTTCATAACCTGAAACAAGTTATCATTGTTGGTGTTGGGAGAAAGATTTGATTGATCATGCAGATGCTGTTGACCATTGTGATTAATATTCAATCCTGAAAATTTATCAGACAAATTCCCATTCTCCATACCCAATTTCATGAATCGATGAATGAATCAGTGAATGAATGAATCGGGTAAAGAAAGAATGAATCGGGAGAGGAAATTGAAAAAGAAGAAATGGGAGAGATTTGAAACCCTAAAAAGAGAGGTTTTTGGAAAATGAAAGTGAGGAATGAATGAATAATACGGAGGAAGGAAGAAATGAAAGAAGACAAAGAAGAGAAGAGAAGAGAAAAGAGAGTTGTGGTCAAGTGCGTGCGCGCGCGTGGTGTTTGTTCTTATGATTCATTCGTAGGATCGAGTTGGCACTTGGCATTGTCCTCTTTTTACAACAATTATTATTATTTATTTATTATAATTCCGATTTTATTATAAGAAATTTTTCTTACTAAAAAAATATATAAAAAAATTTATTGTAAAATTAATGTATTTTGACAATATTATAGCGTAGATACATTAGTTCTATGATGAATTTAAAAATTAAAGTTTTTCTTATATATATGATTAGAGGGAGTATACACTAAATCTTTATTATAAGAAAAAATTTATTTTTTAATTTTGTTGAATAATTTATATTAATTAGATGTATTTGGTGATTAAATTATGGTATTTTTTGGTCAAAAAAATATTTATGGTATGTTTGAATTGATTTATTTTTTAGGTTATGCGATTGCGGATAAGTTTATGTAAATAAATAAATTTTTATGTATTATTATAATTTTGTCAAGATAGTTTGAAAAAATAGCTAATGAAGATACAATTTTCGATAGGAAGAACTTATGAATGAATGGTCATGTTAAACAGTGCACTTGGTGCACTAGTTAAGCATACTCAAAAAGGAAATAAAAAGATAAAGTTAATGCTAAAAAGACGACATTTTACATTAAATGCACAATTTCCAATAAAATATTTCTATATTAATATGTTTAACTAGTGCATCATGTGAATTGTTTAGCATTTTCCATAAATTAATATAAAGACTTGTTTATTTGTGTGAGCTATTTTTATAAGCTCAAAAATAAGACAATATAACCGGAACCATAGATTATTAGAAAAAAAATTATATCGTAGTCTAGATACATTAACTTTTGTTAATTCATTTTTGCTTTTATTTTGAGATGGGATAAATCTTCTAGATTTTCTATAAAAAATAATCCTTTTGCGTCAAAAAAGAAAAAAGAAAAAATAATCTCTTTTACCCCTAAAATATATAAAATCAAAGTAAAGAAATCTTAATTAGACCATTTATGAATTGGTAGATACTTTCAACGAAAAAATCAAGTTTTTGCATGGCAATATACTTAAGGAGCACAAGTTAATGTTTTTCAATAAAGTATGTTTTCGAAATGAATGTGAAATAAGGTGAGGAAGAAAAATTCTCTTCCTATCCAAATGGTGTTTTACTATTATTGGCAAAACAACAAACATTTCTTTCATGGTGCTAGCCTCCTAAGATAATATAAGTACCGTAATCTATAATTTAGTCAAAGAATAATTAAAGTTTGATTAATTAACTACAACTCATTAATCATTTAATAGCAATCCTTTATTTCTCGTGCTTGTAGTTTTACTACACTTCAAAGATTTTTTTTTCCAACGTACGGTTCATAATAGATTGAAATTATCATTATAATAGTTGATTATTCTTTTGAGTGAAGTACAATCCACGACTTCAATGTTTTATATGTATTATTATTTTGCTTTTATTTTGTTGATATGAATATTTTTCCTCTTGGGTTGACAATTGGTTTTGCATGTCTATGGTCTATGCCTCTATGCCATAGAAAATAAGTATACTTTTCATGGAAAGTAAATATGTTTTTGATGATATTTTGTACGGAATTTTGATGATAATTAATTCAATGTATTGAAGATTGTGTTTGTTTTCACATTTGTGCTTTTTTATTTTTAAAGTTCTCATTCTTTTAGTCCATATAGATCTTATTTTCTATCATTCTTGACTTTTAGATATGTAACAAGTTGCAAGACAATGTGTGATAAGAGAATTCAATCTTTTAAACAAGTAGCTTAAAATTTGATCTCTAACTCTTGTATATTGTAAGTTTATCATAATCAAGAAATGTCATATTACCATAAGTTAAAAATTATTTTAATGTTCTAAAAAAATATATTACTAATATTTAAGTTTTGTTTCGTTATATTAATGAGATTATTTTAATACTTAATGTTTTTTAACGTAAAACTCTGAAATTTGATTTAGAAAATCTTAGACATGAACTTTTTACTTAAGCACTATAAAATAGATCATTTATAGATGATACTTGTATGACATGGGGCAAGGTTTACAATCAATTTCCTATATAACTTAATGTTATTGTATCAATTAACCGAGCAAGACATCAAAAGTTAATAGGTACAATAAATCTTCAGTACTGTTATTTGTTAGCCATAGAGATGTTGGTGAGCGATAAACAAAAATATCTTGAAACGCCATAGGTGTATAATCGGTCAATATGTTACCTTAGAAGATGTTAACGAAACTAGCGACGTTGTTTGAGGAGCATCATATGGTTTGGCGTTAGTATGTGTGTTTGTGATGCTCAAGGAACATTCTTAAATGCAAGGACCATATGGTATGACGGATTGCCTCCACCAACGGAAACAAAAGCTTTGATACTTAGTTAGATACACTATTATTTAGTCTGGGGACATGAAAGTATCGAATGTGTCCATTATTAAAGATTGTAAACTAGTGGTTCACGTCGTTGTTGATAATTAGCATTCAATCATACTAAATATTAAGCCATAAAAAAAAAAAAAATACTAAATCCATAATCTTGACAAAATCCAAAGTTAAAATTGTTACTGTAGATTGTTTTAGCTGTTTGCGGGTCAAGATCTACTCCAATTTTTGCAGTTAGCTACACAGAGGCTAGACACGTGTCAATTGAAAAAAGCTACGGTTGAGATTAAAAGCAAACAAAATAAAGAAAACACGGTGCCTGTTTCTTCTTCTTCTTCTTCTTCCTCACCGCTCCTTTCTCTCTCTTTTCACCTTCCCATCTCTCAACTTCTTCTCTAACCCAGCCCTCCATTTTTTCAATAGATTAAAAACCAGAAATTGCAAATAACAATCAAGATTAAAAACCAGAAATCGCAAATTGCATAGATTTTAATAGGTTGAATAGTTTTTTGTGAGTTCTTTTTGAAGAGTGGCGATTCAGCTGTGCCACGTCGGATAATTTTTTTTTTTTTTTACACGCATTGCGTTTTCTCTGTTTTTACGTGTCTTGTGGTTTTGTTCGCACGTTGTCTTCGACAGGTGTATGCGACGACGCTCCCAGTGTTGCCAATGGATTGGAAGGTTGAGATTGGGGATATCAGTGGTGGTGGTGGTAACTGGTGTAGGGTTATTGGAACTAGAAGTTGTCGTCTTCCCTATATTTAGATTAGGGTTCAATATGTTCAATGAATGTAGTCACATTTGTATGAATTGAAATAAGCCTTTCCCAGATAACACCTCCTCGTGGAGGTGTATACATTTTTCCCTCCCAAAGCTAATCTGCTTTGATTTTGAATTATCAAGAATGGTTGAGCATCTATAAATTGGGGCTCAATTTCTTTATCTTCACATCGTCAGTATCCAAAGCTCCTCATATTGAAAATGGGTTTCAACGAAAAGTGCAGCGCTTGTAGCAATTTTGATGATATCGCTGATATACTTCCTGGCAGAGAAAATGTTTGTATCGATGTTAGGGTTCTTCGTTTGTGGAAGGTACGTCTCTCAATCCAACCCAAACTAGCTCTATTGAGATGGTTTTGTTACCATATTTTTTTTTATTAATTTGTGTTTTTGTTTATATTTACTGAAAAGAGTGTGTTGTTGTTTCATTGTTAGACAAACATTTATTGAAAATTTGCGTGTTGAAGATTGTTAGCAGGATTGAAAGAGGGAAAAAGTGAAAGATTGTGTCTTTTTAACTTCATTTGCAACTCCGGTTAATTGATTTGGTTTCTCTTTTAGTTTTGATTATATTGGTTTTTGGTGTTTTGTTGATAGAATTTACGATTTGTGTTGTTTCTACACAAATTTGAGGGGGAAAATGGTGTTGATGAAAGTTTATTGCTTTTTGTTGAGGTGAATGATTCGAGGGGTGGAACGACGCCGATGAATGCTTCTGCTATGATGCCTTCGCCTGTTTTGTTGTGGAGATTCAAGGTTTATTTTTTTTCTTGCTTTTTAGGTTTTAGAAAGTTTTTGGGATATAATATCTATCAAAGAAGTATAGTTTTATTTAGTTGTTTTAAAATTATTCCTATTCAGAAGCAAGCAGTGAATCGCTAATTCCATGCTTTCTCAATAGCTATTGATTTGTGTTTGATACTTCGTATTCAAAGAAATAATTTTTGATTAGTTTCAAAACTCACTCTTTGTTCTCTTTTGGTTTAATTTTTCAGCACCTTTTGGTCCATTTTGAACAAACCAAAGGTAACAATTTATTCCACTTTTCCCCCCTTTTTCTTTTTATAAGTTGTTTTGAATTTCTGATTTAAAAAAATTTAAAGATAGTGATTTATGTGTTGAAATGAAATGTACTATTTTATTTGAAGAATGAAATTGCTAAGTTTCAAGCACTTTATGAGAATTTTTACAAAGAGAAACTACTTCTCTTCAGGCCTTGCAAGGTATTCTTTGTAATGATATTTGAATTTTAATCATCTATTTGAGAGTTGAATTTCTTAAAAGAATGAAATTATTAGTAGTATTATGATATTTTGACAGCAACTAAAATATGTAGTTATAATTACTATGAGGCTTACTATGAAATTGGGTGCTAAATTTGAAATATTTAATGGTTATTCATTTGTGATTATTTGCTATAATCACATTCTTTGCTGGTTAAATGCTAATTGTTGTTGCCCATTCAACTGCGCTTTCGAGGGATGGTTGTTCCTCCTTTTTCTTGAATTGCTTTGGAGCCCACGAGAAGCTTTCTCTTTTGCATTTTTCTTGTGTTGGATTAATATATGTATTAGAGGTGTATTTTTATAGTTTGTTTCACATTGTTTTCTGTCATAGTAGTGTTGTTTGGAATAATTTAGTTGACTTGATATGAGTTTTATTCATAGTAATGACTTCTCTAAAAAATTTGCAGACCTCGGTGCTAGCACTAGAAGAGTCAGCACTAGACTCTAATCAAGTTGAGAACCTCATAAAGTTTTGTCCTACAAAAAAGGAGATAATCAAGGTTGGTATACAATGATGTTTCATAACTCTACTCTGTTCAAATCCATAATCTTGACACATCCGAAAGGTAAAACCCCTACTGTAGATTTCAATTAGCGATGCCACATCAGCATCTGGTGTAGGCTTTATCTGTGTGCTTATGAATCTATACATCTATAAATATGTATTCAGGGTGATTAATTGTCTTCAAACATTTTTATCTCATCCTTGCAAAAATGGTCTGTAACGAAAAGGGGAAGGTTGATGCCAAGTTCGACGATGTTGCCGATATATTGCCTGGTAAAGAAAATGTTCATACCAAGGTAAGGGTTCTTCGTTTGTGGAAGGTTCATGCTTTCCTTAATCCCTGGGAGTCAAGCTCTCTTGAGATGGTTTTGGTTGATGAGAATGTCAGTGATTTTTACAATTCTGTGTCATATCTTTGGTAGTATTTCATAGGTAGATGATTATATTTTTTATTACACATGTATTCTGCATATTCTGATTTGTTGACTATGCATTAGGGTGGAAAAATTCACGCTTCTATTAGGAAGCAATTGATTTACATGTTTGAATCGAAGCTTGAAGAGGGATAAGTCTATGAGATGTCCAATTTCTCAATTTTCCCCAAAGTGGTTTCTATCGCACAACCCTTCACCCATACAAACTTGTGTTTCAAATTAAGACAAATTTGAAGTTATCTGAAAAATCTGATATATCTCAGCTTGGTTTAACTCTTACTAATATTGCTGAAATTTGTGCTCATACTCATGACTATGAGTATTTTGTTGGTGAGTAAAATGCTGTCGTTGTTGTCTCAGTACTTGCTTTCAAATTTTAAAAATTCTACTCAAATGAGATTTTCTTTGTCTATTATGTTGTTTGTTATTAGGTACTTATTCTTTAATTCTTGATTTTGAATCCTAGATTTGTGTTGACGTTCGCGGCAAAGTTGACGGAGCTTTTGATTGAGGTTTTCTGATGACTGCAGTTTTGAATGGAAGTCTATTCAAAGGAGTTTTATTTGCACCAGTAAGCTTATGAACTTTGCTTCCGTATAATGTCACACTTTTTAGTATATAGTACAAGTTTTGTATCAGTAACCAATATATGTAACAAATGAATAATAATCTATAAGGGAGCAGGAGTAGCCAAACCAAATTGTTCTTTACCGTGTTTATTTCCCTCCACTCAACCTCTCATGAACTTGATTCATGTGGATAATTCGAGGGATTCCGAGAAAGTGACTAATTATTTGCGTCCGGATTCTTGCTATGGCTTAAGGCAACCGCTACATGCTCTACCGTCTCCAATCACGAAAGGTGCAGCTAATAGCTATTGTGTCCTTACCGGAAGAACATAAAATCAGGAGTGACCTTCAAGGGTTGGATTTAACACTTGGAGGGCCTACAAGTGGTAATCATGTTTGATCCTAAGGTGGAATGTTATTGAAGAGGTTTATAAGGTTTTTGCAATTACTATGTATTTTAATAGCTATGGTTTTCTATTTAGTACTATTTTTTTTCTTCTCTCTCTCTGGGAATAAGTCATATCTCTCCACACCATAATACAATGGTAACTTAGATATTTATTTATGTATGTATCCATAATCTTGACACATCCGAAACGCAATAACTCTACTGTAGATTGCATTCGACGGTTCCACATCAGCATATTTAATCTCTCTCAGAGTGGTATTTTTGTTGTATGTGCTGAGATTGTTCGAATCTTCGATGGACAGGCTTGGTGGTATCCTACCTCCAATTGCCACAAAAGTGTTATTCCTGATGGTGGTTCTTATTTTTGCAATGCATGTGATAGGCATGTTTTCCATGTTATACCCAGGTACTTGGTCTTCGTAGTTATTAACTGTATTTTTATATTATTGGTTTGTTCTTCCAGCCATTTGTTATTAGATAATTGGATTTGTTATAGATTGTGATGTCCATAATAATTCATAGGTTTAGGGTTAAATTGGAAGTGACTGATAGTAAATCAAGTGGTGTGTTCTGTTCGATTCTGATATCATGGAAAATAGGAAAAGTCATGTTCTTTCTTTGTTGCTCAGTCCAAGGTAAGTGTTAGTTTAAAGGATTTTTTCTTTATTTAGTTTGCCATTAACTAACTGATGTGCGTAACTGTTTTCATAGGCTAAGAATTCTGGTCCACATCCAATTGAATTATGATTCCAAAATTATTGAATGTTTTTGTTCTGAATTCTGAGTGTCCTTTTTCCAATACATGACATATGCATACTTATAGTGTATTTTCTATGAGTAACAGCCCATGTTTGCTCTGAAAATGAAAAATTTAGTGATTGTTATTCACTTTCCTTTATTGTATTGTTCAGGAAATATCTGGTGCTATTGATTTGGAGTCTGATCTTGATTCATATGGTTCTGATGATACTGCTGATGTTGAGACCATGGAATTTGTTAAAGATCTTATTATCACACCTCCAATGACTCGTGGGAAGGATGAAATAGAAAGTAATGTTGTTGTCACTCTCAAAAGGAATCTGTCAAAGGCGTTTGATAAAGTTACTAAGGGCAAGAAAAAAGTTCCTTTGAAAAAGGTTAAGATTGAGAAGGATTGAACTCTTTTATAATTTCATTGCTTGAGATCCTCAATTCGTCTGGTGGTTACATTTAGATGCAGCTTATGGTGGAAGTATATTAGTGGTAGTGGTAATCCCAGCATGTTATATTTTGATGTGTTCTGTTCTTGAGCTTTGAAGGACAAAAATATGTGATAATGTAATGGTGTTAAGTAGTGTATTTGTATTGTGAAATCTGGGAACTGCATCAATGTTGTATTGGTTGTATGTTGTTTCCTCTTGAAATTATTCAAGTGGTATTGTGTCTAAGGCTTCCCATGTCATGTATTGTGTCCTAAGGTGGCCTATGTACAATTAATGAACCTAATGCTACTGATTGTGTAAACTATAGTATGTCCATGTTCTAAACATGTTGGTATGCACTGCATTGCTCAATCACTATTCATTGAAGGAAATATGATATACATTTATCACGTATTTGGGTTTTTTGCTACTCTTATGGTAATTAATTTTTAAATATAGAGACTTCATATTAATATACTTATTTTGTTGTTGAATAACTCTTATTTTTTAATATACTTATATTCATTTACAATTTATGGGGTGTTTTATTTTAGTTTTGGGGGTGTTGGTTGCTATGTTATGATGATTGTGGAATAGCTTATTGAGTTGTAGGCCTAATTATTGGGTCAAACAATTATTTTTTGGTTAAATCTCTATTCTTTAGCATGCAAAATAAAGAGTATTAAATTCTTAATGGATACATGGTATTTGTTTTTACTTATTTTGTTACATATTTGTAGTAAAAACAAATCTCAATGTCAATATAAAAAAAAGTCATCCGTGCGAAAGCACGGGATAAAAAACTAGTATTACAACATTTTGAGAGCTTGTAGACAATTTTTATATCTTTTTCCAATTTTTAAGATAAGTTTCATTTGGAGATAAGCGAATCACATCGCCCATAGCTTAGTAAGGGTGTTGAATTTGTATGATAATCTCCACAAGTTTGATTCGATCTCATCTTGTACTTTTTCTATTGTGGTGAATGAAATAGTTTAACTTTCTTTTTGTCATAAATCTTTTTTTACGTGCGAAGTTTTAAGTGGTGTTTTAAATCCCGTTAAAAAAATAATTTTAAACAAATATATAAATAATTCCGTCAACGCAAAACTTACTTGTATTTAAAAATAGAGAAAACAGAACATAAACTAACAATATAAAATAATTTTACATTCTCGACCATTCTTATTCTTCTTCGCTCAGGTAACCTAGCAGCATGTTTTATGTCAAAAAATAAAGATAACCTAATGGTTAGAATTTCAACTTTAAAATGAATAATTGAAGTGTGATTTCCCTACATTTAAGAGTTCTCTTTCAAAATTATCAACAAAAATGTTTTTTATAGAGAAGAATAAAATTAACGAATCAAACGAGCCAAACAAGTTCCTCTAAAGTCATCGTACAAACATGTGATTCGAGGTTTGGACCCATATATCACATCTTTTTATCTTAACCCTTCAGTTTCAAAGGGACGAGGACTTTGGTTATTTGAGGTTTGGACCCATATTTCACCTTTGGTTTATAGATGTGACATGACAATTAGTGAAAACTACAAATCTTAATTGAACTATGTGATCATATTTGAAAAGAGAAACTATAACAGCATCTGTTACATGGAAAGATAAGAAACTATCATCAAAGTAAAAAAAAAAAAAAAAAACTTCTCAACAAGCAGTACAACTTAGTATGAAAAGTGAATACTTTTAGAGAAACTCAAGTTTTAGCTATCAAAGAGAGATTTCCTCATCTCATCCACAATGCTACTAGGCTTGGCTTCCCTCAGCTTGAAAACATTTTCAATCACCGAGAGTTCCGTTGCTGTGGTGTCTGAACCACAAAATGCTGTCCAATCATTGACTGTCATGCCAGCAGCTATTACTTCGCTACCACGGTTGACTGTCCCGGCAACCAAAGGAACTTGAAGAAGTGTAGATAATTCATCCAAGTCTTCAATCGAAGTATGAGGGTGAACCTGCATTTAATGTATGATACTATGATCAAAAGATATAGAACTTTTATTCAAATTGAAACATTCAAGAGGACATGTTTTGCACTTACCAAACCACCTTTGTTGGAGAAAGCACAGTAACTGCCAACAAGAATATTACCGGCAACTGTCTGCCTGAAAACTTCTACTCCAAGAACATCTGCAACTACCTCCTCAGTTTCCTGAACCACGATTTCACAGTAAATACTAGACCACACAATAAGAGATAAATGCTTTTTAGCCTTGACGCAAGGCACTTAACAGAGAATCATCTTAAATGAAACTTTAAGTTGCAAGTAAGAGTTTGGTTAATTTACAAAACCAGCATTAGATACATTACCTATCTAAATCTAAATAATATACAACCCTGAACCCAAATCCACATTTAAATAAAAATGATTTCTACAGTTCATATGGTTTATGGAGTGATCAAATCTTGCTATATTTGACGAAATTGTCGATTCTTTTCAAGACACTACTAACATGAATTGTGATTATAATTTATAACCTAAAAATATAAGTGAATAGGTTCAGAGGAACTAGAACTGGATATGTGACTGATTGTCCACTTCTTTATTCAGCATCCATGTTTATCTCTAAATCAATTTCCTAAATAAGTAAGACATTAGGACACAAGAAAGTTATAATGTATAAACTATAATAATACAATACCTTGTCGAGATCAGTGTGTGTGAGGGCCACATGGTCATTACATGCTATACAATTACCCAGAGCAGATAACTTTTCTTCTATGCGCTGAACACGAACTTGATCGGGCAAACTGTTTTTCAAATGTTGAAGTTCTTCAACAGTAGCCATGAAAGAAATAAAATCAAGTTCCACAAATCAGTCCGACATAAAAAATGGTACTTAGTTTTATGCCACCAGCAATGATGAAACAATATGAGGAAAGAAATACTAATTAATCCTAGACTTCAGCGTATTTTAGTACTAAACGACATAAGTAAACTGATCAAACATCAGCAACCAGGGTGCTGATTGATAAAAGATCATAGGCGCTTTAATGAAATTGCAGGGTACCCTGTTTATACTTTAATTGATAAACTTCTATTATTATACATTAGCCACAGAAAAGGTTATCGATATCATTGTACAAAAGACCCACAATGGGATCAATCTTCCTTATAGACTCTGCCATAGCAGGATCCTTGTAGCTAAACAGAGAAAACTACAAATTAGAAACTTAAATCTTCATTAAGCAATTAATCATGGCTAACAATTGTCAATATCATCATTCGAAAGCAAAGCTACATTCTGAGAGTTCCTTTGAAGTTTGATTGAATGAATAGTTTTTAGTACAGAAATGAAATCTTCACCACTTAAAAATACATTTCATATTGTAGGAAGGGAAGAGGCGAATGATGAAAAGGATCACATAAGCTTTAAAAAAAAGCATTATAACATAATCTTCTAAACAACCATGTATGAGGCCATGGTATACCAAAATCAAAGACTAAAACATTAACTTATAATCACTTTCACCCCCATTATAAAACTTGAAGATATTTAATATGGCACATGAACAAGCAATGATTAACATACAAAACCTCATAGTAACTGTTTTTTCCTCCCCAGTTTTTCCTTTACTAAAAAGTCACAAAAATATTATACATGAATGTTTCACTTCCTTCATCACTTACTATTTAACACAACAGCATGACATGAAATAGCATTAAACAGTACTACAAATAATAACATAATAATAGGAATCACCTTGGTCTGTGGTGGTATGAGGCAACAGCAGCCCGTTCTTGTTTCCTACAAAGCAATAGTAAGTAAATTAGGCAAAAGTTTTTGTTGTGTTTTACAAAAGGAAGAAAGTTTGTCGCCGATTCAGATACTCCCTCCGTAACACTTTATAAGCAAAATTGACTTTTTAGGTTCATTGTAGATTTAATGTATCCGGTCTATATTATACCAATACAAAGAAAAAGTATTTTACCAATACAAAGACGACCAACAATACGAGTACCACCAATGGAAGTTTTGATGACAGGAATAACATCCGATAACTCAGCCTCGAATGCACTATATCAAACAACACAGTAATTGCAAATTCAAATCCATTTGAAACCAAGAATAAATAAGTAACTGAAATGCATATATTTGGAAATGTAATTTTTACCTGTAGAAATTTTGAGAACCTCCAATTGCAACCAAACAATAAGCATTGGTAAGTTTTGAGAAAACACCAATTTCACAAGAATTCTCAAACTGAAGTCCTGCAAGCATTATGAGCGAGTGAGTATATTATTGAAGAGAAAAAATGAATCAGAAATTGATTAGAAAATAATGTAACTTACTAGTTGCCATGAGAGGGATTGATTCAATAAAGCAACAATTTAATATCTGCAATTGTGATATGAAAACACAAATAATGATACTATTACTACCTACTAAAGTGCAAATGCAAGAAACAAGAATAGAGCTAAAATCATTCAAAGATATGAAATTTGTAATGTTGAAAGTAAGCATGAAGGGTTGAAACGGTGCAAAGAAGAGAAGAGAGGGTGTGTCGGTTGGTTACCAGGATGGATGGATGAACGGAGGAGCAAAGATGAAGCGGTGAATGGAAATGGAGAGACGCAACGATCACTGCAAAACACTCTACCACAACCGATACACAGATTCTTCAATTTTAATCATTTTTTATTACTATAATATATATATATATATATATATATATATATATATATATATATATATATATATATATATTTATTTTTCTTAATTCTACTTTTGCTCCTTATTTTTCTTAATTATACTTTTGGTCCTTATTTACTTTTGGACTTTTGGTCTTAATTGTAAATTGAAATTATAAATCCCTCGCCGGTGCGTATGGAAAATCATTTGTTGGAAGATGTTAACTCCTTAAATGCATCTCAGTTATCTCGAGGGGATTAGTCTCTGCAGTTGCGCGCGGAGGATACATTTGATTTACCAAAAAAAAAAACTATATGTTAAAATTATATAAAATCCGAAAATAGAAACACAAATTGAGAGAAGAAAACTGAATTATGTGATTTATCATTGAGCTCTTTGATTCTCCATTTTCTTCAATTCTTCTTCTTCGTTCTTTGCTCATCTTTGAATTTGATTATTCTTCTTCTCTAGTTATTCTCGTATGGTCTTGCAGTTTTATTTGCGATATTATGTCATCAAAATTTTAGATGAAATGAAGTAGGCAGACTAAATATTTGAATCTTTAAAAATAAAGGGACCTAAATTGCATAAAAAATAAGATATTAAAATTGTGAATTTGTTAAAATAAAATTACTAAATTGCTTTTAACTCTATTCTTTTTTGGGTACCATAATATGTTAAAAACCTCTGACCACCTGCGATTCTTTATATTTTGATCAATTCATTGTTAACTATTAAAAAAAAGTAAGTTTTGTATTGATAACAACACATTTTGTACTTTTAGGAGTTTGTCTACACAAATCTAAAGATACTTTTTATTATTTTTGCTTTCTTAAATAGTATCTCAGGAGTCCTAGTTAGTATTTTCTTTATTATTTTTACACCACGTAAAATCAATTTATACTTAAAAAACATACCTATTAAATTCCTTTTAAAACCATTTTGAACCTTTTGAACAGTAGACGCAATAACAAATACAACTAAATCTTACTCACACTGTGAGGCCTTTGGTACGAATTTAAGTAAATATGTCTAACCTAACAACATTTTGAGCCCTTTTTTAATACGCTTTCTGGTTCCATATATAAAAAAACTTTGCTTTCTAGATTCATTGTAAAGTGAATAAACCTATATATTCATCTATTTTACAATAAATCTAAAAGGAAAAGTTTTTCTTATATATGGAACCGGAGGAAGTAGAACATTTTGAGCTTTAAATTACATGAGCTCTAAAACCTTTAAAAAAATGCCTTAAAAAAAATCCTCTTTCAATGCATTTTTTAAGTTTCTCATAGTATGGGGAATTTTGTTTAAGAAAAAAAAAACTCAATTCAAGTTGGGATACTACTCTCTTCTTTTTTCCTAAAGTTCTCACCTTCTCTGATTGAACTCCCAAACATGGCCTAAACATTTTTTCTTTAATAAAGTTTTATTTATAACGTGAGTCCATGTAAGGCAAGAGACCCATATTTAAATTGAAATAAACATACAATTAGTAGTGAAAACCACAAATCTTGATTGAACTGTGTTCTTATACTATTATATTTCGAAAACAGCAACTGTTTACCAGGAAAGAAAAGAAACTACCATCAAAGTAAAATGAACTTTACAAGAACCAATACAACTTGGTATGAAAAGAAAAATGCTTTTAGAGAAACTCAATTATAGCTATCAAAGATAGATTTCCTCATCTCACCAAACCGGCACTAGGCTGTCTCTCCCCTCAGCTTGAAAACACTGTCAATCACAGAGAGCTCTGTCGCTGTGGTGTCTGAGCCACAGAATGCTGTCCAATCATTTACTACCATGCCAGCAGCTATTGCTTCGCTGCCTCGATTGATGGTCCCAGCAACCAAAGGAACTTGAAGAAGTGTAGAGAGTTCGTCCAAGTCTTCAACGGAAGTATGAGGATGGACCTGCATTCGATGTATATATGATCAGACGTTAGAAAATGTATGTATTCAAATTGAAACATTCAAAAGGACATGTCTTGCTCTTACCAAACCACCTCTGTTGGAGAGAGCACAGTAACTTCCCGAAAGAATATTACCAGCAACTGTCTGCCTGAAAACTTCAACTCCAAGAACATCTGCAATCAACTCCTCAGTTTCCTGCACAAAAATTTCACAATAAATACTAGACCAAGAGAAGAACAATTCTTACTTTTAAGAAAGTGTGCTAATAATAACACTCTTATATGAGGCATAAACTCTACTTTTATCAAAACAAGAGAATAGATTTGGTGAGCAAACACGAGCCTTGATGCAAAAACCTTAACAAAGAAATCATCTTGCATAACGCTGTATGTTGATAGTAAGTATTTGGCTAATTTACAAAACCAGCACGGGATGATATGCGTATGTAAATAATCTTCAAATTTTCTTTATCACGTATAACTCAAGTTTCCTTTATACTAGTCTATCTCCAAGTTAATTTCCAATCTGACATAAGTATGAGAGATTATCACAGAAAAGGCTATAATCTATAATATGACAATACCTTGTCAAGATCAGTGTGTGCAAGGGCCACATGGTCGTTACATGCTATACAATTTCCAAGAGCAGACAATTTTTCTTCTATACGCTGAACAACAACTTGATCAGGTAGACTGTTTCTCAGATGTTGAAGTTCTTCAAAAATAACCATGACAAAAAGATCAAGTTCCATAGTTAGTACAACATCAGAACTGGTGCTGAGTTTTATGTCACTAGCAAAGATGAAACAATAGATATGCCATAAAAGGAGGAGGGGATACTAATTAATCTAAGACAGCCTATACTTTAAGAGTAACTCTAATAAAGGAGACCAAAAACTGATAAAATGTCAGCGAAAAATTCAAAACAGTGAAAGGCAAACAAAGGTTTTCAGTTTCACAACCTACAAGGCCATGACATAGCAAAATCAAAGAGCTTAACATAGCTAGGTTAATTGATAAATAAGCATGCCATATTAGGATTTATCCATGCCAATACTAGGGTTATACAGATTACAGACCTAAACTGTACATCTTCTCGGTAGAATAGATCAAACCTATTAAAATATACGAGTTTCTTATTGAAATAGTGAAATCAAATCTTATTAGAGAGACTTCGTTATTGAATTCAGACTAAAACATAAATTGAAAAAACGACTAGAACGACAAAACTTGAGAATACCATCATTGCTAAATCTGCCTATGTGATTGATAAGACTAAGACACCAACTTGTAATCACTCTCACTCCCATTACAGAACTTGAAAACATTTAATATGGCGGATCAACCACCAAGCATAAAACAAACAGAAGCTCATAATAACCGGAAGGTTGAGGTGAGGTTATATTAGTTTGACAATGCTATTCAATACAATAGTTGGAGTATTTTGGTGACCAATAATAATAGCGTGAGCATTTTCTTCGTTTTTTAAGGTGGGAGGGAGCTCACAGATGTTTTGACAGGAAATAATGTATGGCATTGAATTGAAAGAACACCAAACAGTACTACAAATAATAACAAACTACATAATAACATAGTAATAGGAATCACCTTGGTCTGTGGTGGTATGAGGCAATAAAAGTCCGTTCTTGTTTCCTGCAAAACCATAGTAGAAGAAAGGTGCATAAATCAGGTGATAGGTCTAAATGTAATAAACGATAAATGAATAAATAAATAAATAAATAAATAAATAGGAAACTGATTTAACAATAGTTTACCAACAGAAAGAAAACCAACGACGCGAGTGCCGCCAATGGAGGTTTTGACCACAGGGATAACATCTGCTAACTCAGCCTCAAATGCACTATATTAAACAACAGATTAGTTTATTCATCTATGTATTGGAATTGAAATCCATTTGAAACCAAGAATAAGAGAATGAAAACCTGTAGAAGTTTTCAGAACCTCCAATGGCAGTCAAACAATAGGCATTGGTAAGTTTTGAGAAGGCTCCGATTTCACAACAATTTTCAAACTGAAGTCCTGCACAAAACCAATTTCATGGAGAATACATAAATCGATAAATGCCTTAGAGAATTCAGAAATGCAGACAAAACACACGGAAAAATGTATATGTCTATTCACTTACTAGTTGCCATGAGAGAAATCCTTCACCTAATAACAACTTAGTATCTTTAGCAGTGGGTACATGATTAGCAAAAGAAGACAAAGAAACCAAGATTACACATGTTAACAAATTGCAATTTTAGCAATGATAACAAAAAAGCACCTAATAACACATTATAAAGTTGTCTAAGTGAAGCATTTTTGTCCTCAAAATTGTAAAGTTCAAGAATATAATCCCTTAAATAAAATAAAAATTAATTGTCTGATACTTCTCTTATACGTGTATCGGGAGTATCGGACGCGTATCGATATCGTATATGTATCGGACACGATACTTCGCAATTTTTGGAGTATCGGAGCTTCACAGTATTATAATGTTAAATTTGAAAAACTGACACCAACATATTATGACACAAGTGGTACATATTTGAGTCCTTTTGTCTGGGTTCAATCTATGGCCGGTGTACTAAGATGTGTCAACCCCTTGAATGAAACTCAATTATCTCAAACCAATTGATCTCTGCGGTTGCGCACAGAGGATTTTTTGGTTTACCAAAATAAAATTTGAAAATTTAACCAAAAATTGTTTAATTTAAAGAAATACGAAGTAAATTGAGTAATTCAGAAATTTAAAGGACTAAAATGGAATCACGTTACAATTTCAATTACTAAAATGTTAATATACCACTCTTATTCAATTCCTATGTTAATATAGTATACTTAGTTAAATGTGTTCACTGTTTTCAATCAGTGCAATACAAATAGCAATCACCAAGTTAAATCTGAAATCGAGAGGCAGGGGGGGTTTGGTGGCCACGGTCTGTTTGGAAGGGGAGAGACCCGGCGGTAACGGTGGCGGGTCGCCGGCGGCCAGGGTTTAAGTTGTTGTTGTTGTTTGCTAGGTTAAAAAAATAAGACATGGAATAAAAGTTACAGCCAGCCGCTAGAAAACATACCTTCTGGTTGCTGTGAATGACTAGGGGTGAAAGTAAATTTAGTAAGACTCACAAGTCACAATTGAAAATTTTTATAATATATAGTAAATTATTGGGCTCAATAGTTTTTCTTTGTCGAATAAAAAAAGTTCTATACCTAGTACACTACAAAGTGATGTGAAT
The DNA here is from genome assembly GCA_954870985.1 of Trifolium fragiferum. NCBI lineage: Eukaryota > Viridiplantae > Streptophyta > Magnoliopsida > Fabales > Fabaceae > Trifolium > Trifolium fragiferum. The sequence continues at coordinate 44,531,831 of OX940796.1, read as the reverse complement.
TTACTCAAGAACATTTAGATGAGATGACGAGAGTTTTTTTTAACTTAACCAAGATTCTGAATTTGTTTTTGGCTTGGGTATGCAGCAGTGTTAAAACTCTTAGGGAGAAATTGTCATTCATTTGGGTCCAACAAGGCTCGAGGGATTAGTCAATGCAATTGCACGCAGAGGATACTCGGTTTACACAAAACAGAGTGATGTCAGTTTACTTATGTAATAATGGAGTTGCTCGTAACAGTTGTCGATTCAGGACATCAAAGTTTCCTTAAAAGACGAATACCGGATAATTACTCTTTCCCCCCGCAGATTTTTCGATCCTGGTCGGATTGGGTTGGATTTGGCCAAAACCAAAACTCGAACCACATATGATACTCCATATTGGTTTTGACAAAATAATCACCCATTACAATATTGTGCTGGGTTGGATAAACCCATTAATTTTCGGATTGAGTTGGATAGTGGGTTATCCAATTTATTTTATTTTTTTAAAATTAAATAACTAAATACAAATCATCATTTTTTTTCATAAAAATAACTCATCAATTGTATTTCTTAAAAAAATAGTATAACTTCTTTATACTATAAAAATAAGGGTAAATAGCTACTAACCCCCTTGTAAAATAGGGGAGTTTTGATTTACCCCCGCCTAATTATTTTTTTTAAAACAAACCTCGCAATATGAAAATTATTTCATTTACCCCCCGGTTGGACAACTAAGCATCTGACTGTACATTGTTGCTGATGTGGCACGTACACGTGACAATAACTTAATTTATATTTATTTTTTAATTTCACATCACTTATTAACATTATTTTTTTTTTAATTAAAAAATTCTGAAATAAAAAAAAGGCTTTATTAAAAAAAATAAAATTGTTATTCTTCAAACTCATCTTCATCCTTCATCATATTCTTCAAACTCACATTCTTGTCTCAAATCAAGAACAACAACACAAACAAGATGATGATGAATGTTCTTCTTCCTCAATTTTTATTTCTTTTTTTTCTTCTTAGAATAACAACAACAACAACCCACAAATTGATTTGAATTTGGTAATTGGTTCTGATGATTTTGTTTTTGCCAACAACAACATAAAACTAAAGTTCTTATTCCTTCTTCCATTATTCCTTATTCATCATCTTCATCCTTTAAACTCATTCTCCAATTCAATTAAAATAAATCAAAACAACACAAAACACATGAATCTAGGAACAACAACAAACTTCATCTTCAATCTTAAACTTCATCCAATCAATTCAATCCCTAACCCATAAATTCAAAAATCAAACGCAACAAAATTCTTTTTTATCTTTCTTTTTTTTTTCCTCTTCAAGATCTAAAACATCAAGAATCAAAATTAAAATTTAAAAGAAAATCAAAATCTTCCACAAAAACATCAAGGACAACATAAAAAACAAATCCAAATCTTCCTCCAAAATCAAAATCTCGAAATCTCTCTCGATCTCGATCTCGAATTTGGTTGTTATGTTTGATTTTTGAATTTAGGGTTAGGGATTGAATTGATTGGATGAAATTTAAAATTGAAGATGAAGTTTGTTGTTGTTACTAGATTCATGTGTGTTGTATTGTTTTAATTTATTTTAATTGAATTGGAGAATGAGTTTAAAGGATAAAGATGATGAATAGGGGATAATGGAAGAAGGAATAACAACTTTAGTTTTATGTTGTTGTTGGCAAACACAAAATCATCAGAGCCAGTTACCAAATTCAAATCAATTTGTGGGTTGTTGTTATTCTAAGAAAGAAAGAAAAAATTGAGGAAGAAGAACATTCATCATCATCTTGTTTGTGTTGTTGTTCTTTATTTGAGACAAGAATGTGAGTTTGAAGAATATGATGAAGGATGAAGGATGAAGATGAGTTTGGAGAATATGAACAATTTTATTTTTTTTAATAAAGCATTTTTTTTTTATTTCAGAATTTTTTAATTAAAAAATAATAATAATGTTAATAAGTGATGTGAAATTAAAAAGTAAATATAAATTAAGTTATTGTCACGTGTACGTGCCACATCAGCAACAATGTACAGTCAGATGCTTAGTTGTCCAACCGGGGGGTAAATGAAATAATTTTCATATTGCGAGATTTGTTTTAAAAAAAAAATTTAGGCAGGGGGATAAATCAAAACCCCCCTATTTTACAGGGGGTTAATAGCTATTTACCCTAAAAATAACCACTCATTTTGATCTGGTAAACCCATTAATTTTTGGATTGGATATTGGGTTACCGAATGATTTTTTTGTTTAATTATTAAACGACTAAACAATGAATCGTCGTATTTATTGTATAAAAATTACTTAATCTCTTTATTTTCTTAAAACATGGTATAATCTATTGCTATGAAAAATATTTAACTATCAAACAGCAAATCTTTAGTCTTTTTATAAAAATTATAACATTATTAGGTTAGTGAGTTTTTTGGTTGAGTCCGATTTTGTCCGAAACTCGGTTTTTTGTATGGGTTTTTCATTTTTGAAACCCATATCGACCCAATTGTCCGATCCGACCCACTTTTTGGGTTGGTTTGGTCGGCTTGACCGGATTTGCCCAATCCATGTACATCCCTAAAGAGTAATAGTTGGATATTGACGGTGATTATTTTATGAAGATTTCTCTTCTAGCCCCTTACATTTCTTTTATACCCCCCATAGATCCCATTTTGCCCCTGAAAATGGTGTAAAATATGAACAAAAAATTTCGGTTTTTACGAACCTAAATAATTGAAACCTCGATATGTGAACTTTAGACATCCTCTCAACTTCGCTTCATAAAAACCAAAAATTTTTGCAAGGACAAAAACATATGTTAGGAGATATAAAAGAAACGTGGGGGTCTGAAAGAGAAATGTTATTTTATTTTCTTGTTTTACTACCAAGTAACTCTAGAAAAATATTCCCTTGTGGCAGGGATTCAGGATGGGGAACAAACTAGGGACGAGAAGCGGGGAAACAACCTCCACATATTTTATGCCATGTCGACATCTCTATTAGTAAAATTCAGTCGATAGTCATAAGAAATTTAATATTAAAAGTATGAGTTCAACACAAAAAATTCTATGTTTTTTCGCACTTAAAGTGCGTAAGTTATTCACTAATTTTTACTTTTATTAAGAATATTTTTATTTAAAATTATAAGATTAAGACCGATAATAAGTATTTTAAGCTTGGGTTATAAATTTTGACTACTACTTTTCAAAAGAAATCAGTTCAAAATAAAATCTTTATAATTGATTTTTTTTTAACCAATTGTAATTAGGAACGCAATATGACCAATTTTTGAGTCGGCAGCATGACATTTGTTTCTTTATTTTTTTTTAAGTAATTTGAAGTTTTTTTATAAATATTTTGCGATGAAAGACGACAATGAAAATTTTACAATGAACTACAACGTCAGTGAGAGATTGACTTTTGACAATGCCGACAAGAGCTTTACAGCGGAGGTGACAGTGTGAAGAAAGTGAGCCAAAGATGGAGACGAGAGACAAACTTAGGGTCATATGAGGACTTGCAATTGAGCCATCAATTAGTGTTTCAGTAGTGAGAAGTTTAAATAGTATGCACAAAATTTTAAGTTAAAAACTTAACATCTCATTGACTTCGATTTAACCGCAAAAAAAAAAATGTTATAAAAAAAATTGTAAAATTTGTATTTTTGATTTGAATTTGAAAATAGTTTGGGCCGACAGTGGAGTCCAATGGGCTTGCATTTGAGCCATCATCCTGTAACCCTAACTGCTCTCTCTTTATATACCTACCTACCTCGTCACTCAATACAAAACTAAAGCGGCAGTTCTTGCCTCCTCGTTAGGGTTTTCGTTCCTTCTGATCCGTTGCATGTTTTTAATCAGGGAAATCACTGTGTCAAAAGCTTTTGATTGAGATCTCTGTATCTTCTTTTTCCACTGTGTTTTCTTGATTGAAGAAATTCAATGGTTCATTATTTTTGTTTACAATTATGTTTTCATTTATTTTTCTAATTGCTATGATGATAATGTGTATCCCAGCTCATTACGAGACTTTTATGTAAGGTCAGGGAATTTAATCTTCCACATTTATCTGAGCATGTTTAACTTAAATTCAATTTCAAAATTAATTTCTAATGGTATCACTTGTTTTTTTTTTATATTGTTGCTCTTTTGTGCGATTGCTTGGCGTGGTTTTGTTCTATATATTGCTATTTGCATCGAGAAACAGAGTGTATCTGTTATGTTTTGGATTTGCCCAAAACTGATTAACAATCCAGATTCAGATTAATAAGTTCAGATTAAGAACTAAACATTCACTTAAATGTGTACTCCAGATTGGTTACACATTACATTCAATTAAATTATATGAATCGCATATGTTTGGTTGAGCGTTGGAAGTCACTAAACGCACGCTGCCCAGCCCAAACGTGATTTCACCTTGTTGTAATGTTGTTTGGGTTCTTAAAGTAAAATTGCTTTTATTCTCCAAAATTGAGTTTGACTGAAGCTAGGAATTAAAGCTTCTGCGTTAGTTTGAATCGATTCTAGAATTTAATGACACTAGGGACTATAACTTTTACCAATTGCCCTTTGTTATACTCCTTTATATTATACTCAAGTCATGATTACATATACAACCATTCTGTACGTAGCGAGGTTCCATCAAAGGGAAATTTTTGTTTTTTATCATAACGAAAGGCAAATTCTCAATAAGGCATTTTTTTTAATAATAATAAGGCAATTTCTATTTGTTGAGATATAAAAAACATTTAATATTTTTTTATCATGTGAAATTTTTTAATATAATCTAACATAAATGATTTTTTTAATAATATTTTTTTTTGATAATATATTTTTTAATATAATATAAATAACTGAAATTAAATTCTCTATTTAATATAAAAAATATTCTAATACAATATAATTTTAAATACATTGAAACCCATTTTGGTAATTTTACATTTGAAATCAATTTTGATACAAACTATCCAAACAACATAAATTTATAAGAATCACTTTTAGTTTACCTATCCAAACATAAATCAATTCAACTAAACTTACTTTTAACTAAAATCAATTCTGTCAAACTCAATTTTTTCAAACTTAATTTTAATTGACGCCAAACCAAACACGTACGATGTAACTTTGTTATTTTAATTCCTATTATGTGATTGGAATTTATGCTTAAAATAGTTTTACACAAATTGTGTATAAAATTAAACCCAATTAGTTTTCTTAATAAAATATGAAAACAACAATTATCACTTTTTGGTTGAGGCATTTTTAATATTTTTTGGTTGACAAAAACAAACTTGATTCATTACAATTTACATCAATCAAAATATCATAAATACAAAGAAATTGTATTAGAAAGACCATGACTAGTTTAAGTATAATTTGCCCTAGCTAAACTATAAAGTAATTGTGTTTACTCGTTGCCGAATGCCGAATAAGCTTCCCCTCAAAATTGAGAAATAACAATGATTTGATGCTTGAAATTAAATTACTATACTCGGACGAGCCTACATAATGCGAGTCCACAATTTTTTGAAACACTTTCAAAATGAAGCTTTCCCATCCCCACAACTCTCCCCCCTCCGATTTTTTTATTTTATCTTTGATTCAAAAGTTTAGAACGCGTGTTTCGAAATTTTCCAAATGTAAATTTGCTTAAAATTTTGAAAATCGTATTCCGAAGTTCATTTTCAAGGCAAAATAAAATTTGAAAAACATGTTCGGAATTTTTTTATCAAGTGCAAAATTGAAATATTAGAGGCGTGAAAAAGATGTGTGGGATGGGAAAACTCTTTCAAAATTAACACTAGAGAAAACTCTTTGAACCACTTCAAGTATAGCTTTCTTGATAGGCATTTTTAAATTAAATGCAATTAATTTGTGAAAAGTTTAAAAATAATAAATTAAATATATCTATTAAGATAAAAAAAAATTATTTTTTAAATCACCAACATGTACTCTAAACACACACCTTAACTTTTCCCTTCTTGTTATTCCACATTAACATGGCCATTCTTTATGTTGCCATCTTTGCTTTCTTTGACACAAACATAAAATATTAACTCTATTGCATTTTGAAAGAATTGCATTATAAGATGTATAACATATTATAGACCCATCACATTCCAAGCTCCTCTACTCCATTCGCATTAAAAAAATGTGACATGTATCACTCCTTCTCATCTTGCAAACCAAGTTTTTTGGACACAGCTTTCCAATGTCTTTTTAAAATATTAGAGCACTCATATTTATTGAACTCCCACATCCATAACATTCAATTTAGTGATATAAATGGATCTCACTTAATATAATATATTACTTTATTTTTTCCAATTATTTAAACCACTTATCCAAATTTTTTAAATATCCTTTTCTTTATGACACAATATACATTAACTTCACATTTTATAAAATAAATAATTGGTCAAAATGACCAAGAATACTAACCATACGGTGGTTTTCTTTGACAACAATGGCATATGTATATCACATCAATTGAATTTAAATAATATTATTTTCTGACACATGTTGGCTTTGTGGAGTAATAGTGTAATATCACCATCGATGTGCATATCCTCTAACCTATTTAAGTTATTTAAATGGGTTCCACTTAATATTTTATATTTCTTCACACTTTTTAATTATTTAAACATCTCAACAACATTTACTAACTATCCATACAATCCATCAAACACTTTAAAATGAGTTTCATTGAACCCCACAATATTTTCCAATAACCATTTGAAAAAAAAAAAAGTAAATAACAAAATAGTCAGGCTATATCTACGTGGCACAATAAGGATCATGTTTTGTGCAGATGAACGTTTTTTAGTTTATGAACGTTGCCAAACATGAATTACCGCCTTTCTTCTGATATATACCTGTTGTATACAATTAAGGAGCAAGATATACATGACTGATAATTATGCTCTTAGTTGTTAATGTTACAATTTCTCTTTCATCAAGACTTGAATTTAGGTTCTTTTACACATAACATTTTTGACCCTTAGCTCAAATCAATTTGAACTACCTATTCAAAGCCATAACATTTTAACGCCGTCTAAACATATATATTATTTCTACCTCTGCTAAAGTTGTTGGAAACTCAATCTCCCTACTTCCCTCCAAAATTTCTCTCACACATGGGTGGGCCCCATTAATTTATATCTTAATTTGTTGCATTGGAAATTAATAGGAAAAGAACTCTTTCAACATCTAAACTGATCACTGCTCTCTCCGTCCCATTTTATTTGAGTCATTTTAACTGTAGATACTATTTATATATCTCGTTTTGACTCTATTTTTCTATTCATAAATAAAAATAAATATTAGCATATAAGATCTTGTTGGATTCGTCTCGATTTATATTTTCAAAATATCAAATTTTTATAATTTTTACTATTATACAATTAAAGATATTAATCGTTAAAGTTTTACATTGGTAAACGTGAGGCAGTCAACTGGCTCAAATAAAATGGGACGGAGGGATTATTCTATAAGAATCGATAACAACTTTTATGATTCGATTCTTTACTCCCTTCAAGACTTTGATTTTCAAGACTTCTTAAACACTACATTTTCTATCCAATGAAATTCATTAGTTAACAACTCTAAACATCTCAACAAAACTTGAAAAACTTGAACATCATAGAATTAATTATATATCTTTTCAATTCTCCATGCAACCATCGAGTTCCCGCAGGTGGGCTCTACTTTTAACCCTTCATTAACTTGGCTCTTTTGTTGTCTCGTTTATTCCTTAATATTGTTACCGTGAGATCTACATTACCTTTTAATAATTTGAGAGTATTTGTCCAACAACATAAGAACAAGCCACATAAATAGATTTGCATGTAGTACCTATAAGTAACTTTCACGTGGTACTCACAACTAATTTGTAATCATTTAATATAGTTTGTTCTTGGTTATATAGGTAAATACATTCTAAATTATTAAGAGGTAAATTAAAAAGAAAAAAAAAACATATTGTTATTTACTCTCTTTCAAATTAGAGATAAATATGAAGTTTTAGATTAAAACAAAAGTTAAAAAGAAATAACACTTTGTAATTATATTCATATATATATATATATATATATATATATATTTAAAATGTGATTTTTATCAATTTCAGTTGAGAACAAAATGAGTGTCTATCTATTAACATTTATTAACATTTTAGTGTGATTTCTTCACTCTATAAAAATAGTAACGACAACTTCCTATACCGTTATCTTGATTGTGTAGCACACCATATTAGTCAAACACTAGGAATTAGGGTCATGTTAACTAGTGCCTTTAAAGATACTAAAAAAAGTAATTTTTGTATTGAAAATATTATTTTTTATCTTTTTAAAAAGTCAAATACACAAGTTTCAAGATTAATTTACTATATTTGGTTCCTTAACTAGTGCCCCATTTTCCTTAAATCTATATGTACTTTATCTCTTTTGCTTTTCATCTTTTCTTAAAGTTTTCTAATTTTCTTAGAGGCCTTCTTCTAGATTCATCTCATCACCATGACATTTCCTCAAAATGAAAATAACATAAAATATTTAGTCTCATTTCAACGTGGCAAGCAGAGAAACAGTGTAAGCAAATGTTGGATTTATAATGTATGCCATGTGTGTGGTTCCTACAGTGACAACGTTTGTGTGACTCTTGAGTAGCTCTAACTATTTACATTTCCAAAGCAACATATCACAATTCACATGATCAGAATCTAAGCCAATCTCTTATTTTAGATCTTTTTCTCAATGATTGGTTCTCTGTTGTCTGAACCAAATTCAGCAACATTGGACATAGTATATAGTAGTATAATCATACTCACGGGTATTAAAAAGACATCTTTTTCTCAATGTATGATTATTCATCTCAATGTATGATCACTATGTAAATTCATAACAACCATATATCTGTATGTCAAATTCGGTCTTTTTATTAAGTAGTTTAGTGATTAATTTTTTTTAATAAGATAAATAAATGAGAGTATTTTAAGTTGAATTCTGATCTTTACATGTAACATGCAATGTCTTTATCAACCAAATTATATTCACGGGTATTAAGAAGTACCACATTAGTTGTTAGATGACCTGAGTATGTGTTTATAAAATAGAAACAATCTTTACTTTATAAGTTAGTTTTGTAAAGATGAGTTAGACCAAACTCTCAATTCTACGATAGTATCTGAATCTCTCCACGATCCGTTGAACCATCTATTATCAAGTTTTTGATCGAATCATTCACCATTTATATCCGCACCGCAAGTCCAATAACATTGAAAGAGGGACAAAAATTTTGTCATTTTTATGGTACCATAAATTTATTTAGATATTTTCACCAAATTTATATTAAATATGATTAATATAAAATGCAAAAAGAAATGCAGAAGGGTGTCCTAATAATAGGAAGCAAGTCCCATAATATTCCTATATAGTACGTACGTGGTAGTGTCCTGCAGGACCACGTACTATCATTACAGCTCACTTTCAACTAATTGTTTCACCGTAAAACAAATGAAAAAAAACATGGGGTGGTGCCCTTATGAACCCTTTTCAACGGTACATAAGCCAATAAATTTCTATTTAATTTGGCCCACATTGTTCCTTTTTCTACACCCTATATACAACTATAGAATCCACTTTATTGATATGTCATAATCATATGTTCATATTTTTGTTGTTTATGTTCTATGTAATAGTGACACATGTCTTTTTATAATATGCTTATTCATCTCTATATATATGCATACATTCACCACATTATCAATTGGTCATGTTATATGAGTTCAACAAACAATCTTCTCTTGTGCATTGCTAAACAATATCAAATATCAAAAACTTTGCACACCATTTGAACACCATGAAAGCACCAACCATCCTAAAGAGCTTCTTCTTGCGCCAGCTGGCTCCGGCCGCAGTGGTTCCTTTGCCGGAACAAACCCGATTCGACCGAGAACTAACGACGGAACTTGACACACTTGGTGGTGAAGTTGAGTTAGTTCAATTGCTTGATGCTGCAATTAGCACACAAAAAATTGCTTTGAATTCTCTAGGGAATATTTCTTATAGAGATGATTGTGATCATGTGGATGTTGATAAGTATTTAGAAGATAATGTTGAAATTCTTGATGTATGCAATTACTTTGTTGAAAAAATTGAGAATATTAATGAATATGTAGAGACATTGAAAATGGTTGTACATTTAGTTGATAATGATGGTGTTAAGTCTAATAAAATTGCAACAAAACGTGCAATGGAACTTTTAGATTCATCATCATCATCATCATGTCAAAGTGTAGAAAAGAGATCATGTAAAGGATTAAAAAAATTGTTAAGTCAAAAACTATGTCATGAGACAGAAATGAGTGAGATTATGTGTGGTTCTAAGGCTATGACATTGATGTGTTTAAGGTTTCTTGAACTTGGTTTGTCATTTGATTCAAAAAGTGGAAAATTACCAATGATGAAACTGTCTCAACCTACAAGTTCTTCATGGTTAAGATTGTTGAATGAGTTGGCAAAGCAAGTAGAAGATAGTTGTGATGAGAAGAAGCTGAAGAAAAAGAGATCATCTTTGTTGAAGCAGATAGTGGATGTAGCTAGAGAATTGAAGGAACAGATTAAGGGTGAAAAGGAGATTAAATCATGTGTTGAGAAATTGAAGAGAAGTTCCAAGGAATTGGAAGATATGATTGAGGTTATTGATGAAAGAGTAAAGGATTTGTATAAATGTTTGATTAATGTTAGGATGACCCTTTTGGGAATTCTTTCTCATCATTGAATTCTTTTGATCTATCTGATTAGATTGGTTTAGCTAGGAAGCTTTGTTAGGATCATAATTCAATACATAAATGATGTAACTTTTGTTACTGATGTGTAGATTTTGTGTGAGATATATTGTGAATATAAATAATTAATCTCCATTTTATGTATAATCCTCTGGTCTAGTTTGCTAGTTTCATCTTATAATCTCTAGTTATTTTTTAGTTGTTGTGATGATTTCTTCAATGTAGTTGCTTGTTATTTGTATATATAAGTTGGTTATTATGTTGGCTAATGCTATATGCATATATAAATGCTTAATTGTTCAACAACATAAAAAAATTAAATGCAATAGTATTCACTACATAAATTATGATAGGAAGCTAGGAAGCTTGATTAGGATATAATTCACTACATAAATTATGTAACTTTACTAATGTATAGTATTCAACAACAAAAAAAAGTTACTGATATGTAGATTTTGTGTGAGAGATAGTTAGCTAGGAAGCTTGATTAGGATATAATTCACTACATAAATTATGTAACTTTACTAATGTATAGTATTCAACAACAAAAAAAAGTTACTGATATGTAGATTTTGTGTGAGAGATATATTGTGAATATAAATAATTATTCCCCATTTCTGTCTCTTATGATCTCTAGTTATTTTTAGTTTTGTGATAATTTTCCTCAGTGCATATATATGCATATGGTCTAATTTACATGCTTGATTGTTTAACAGCATTCAATCCAATGGTCTTAATAATTTATAAATCATTTCACAACTTTAGGACAAAAATGTGATATTAAACTAGTGCTAAGGGTGCTTCTTTGTTTGGTTCATTGAATTTGAATTTTTTATGTCAAACTTGTGTGAGTGGATGTATTTTGTTATGGAAGTGACAAAACACTTTTTCTTTCACTTTATAAATTATAAATCTCACTTGATTGGTTAGTTGAAGTTTATATGATTCTTGTAAAGATCAATTTGTGGTAAGGAGGAATAAGCAAATGTGTATATTGATGGAAAACTTTTGTTTCTTCCCTAAAGGGAATGAGAATGAGACAATGCACAAAATATTCCTGGCTCGTTGTCACAGAAAAAATCCCCACTCCCAAATTGCATATATGCTCATCAAAAATATATATTTTTCTCTCTATACTCCGACGAGAGGGTAACTGGATAAGGGTATGGTGAGCTTTTTGAAAGGAGTAGAAGATGAGAGCATATTTGAAAGATAATTTCATAGCTTGAAAGAATGTTTTGATTTGTTGCTTATGTGTTTAACTATGCGATAGGGCTCATCTCCTTCTATATTACTCTAAAATTTTCTTTGGAATAACTTCTTATTAACAATCGAGCCAATCAAATTTATAATATAATAATTAATAAGATGCATACATAGATGAAGATTCAATGTTAAATCAGTCAAAGAATACTGTAGAGGCATGATAATGTTAACCTAGGGGTGTAAGCGGATCAGAAAAATCCAATTGAACCGATGATCCAATCCAATCCAAACCGAAAAAAAATCAATTTTTTTAGTTCGGATGAAAAACCGAACTGAACCAATTGAAAACCGATGTGGTTTGGTTGGGTTCTCGGTTCTGTTTTCAAATCCATTGGATTGAACCGAACCAAACCGATACCTATAATAGAATCAATTTTAACCTATATGTGATTAAAATAGCAACCGAACATGCCCCAATTTAGTTTTGATTTTGGATTTTCAAGTAATTGTTATATAAATATAGTGGGAACAACAAGTATTGATTTTTAAATTTTTAAAAAGAGAACACAATTTTTACTTGTTTATGTAGATTTCTTGATATGGCATGCCCTAAATTTAAACTTATAACTATGTGAATTTAAGTTTTTGTAAATTTAAGTTTTGATCTTTTTAACTATGTGAATTTGAAAATTTTATGAGTTTCGAACATGAACTACGATTCCTTTTTTTTTTATTGTGTATGATGATATTTGATTACGTATCGTCGAAAAAATAATAGTAAACAAAATAATAGCAAGAAAATAATTACAAAAAAAAGCATTACAAAACCGATCAAAGTATCCGAACCAAACCGATTAGTTTGGTTCGGTTTCAATTTTTAAAAACAAGACAAACCGATCCAAACCGAACCAATTGAGTACACATTGGTTCGGACATTGGATTCATCAAAAACCGATCCAAACCGGTCCAATTACACCCCTATAACCCAGATAAAGGCAAATGATAAAATAAAGAAATATATCTTCAATTTCTAAATCTGTATTCTAAATCTAAGCCTTTTGAGATTAATCCAAAGATTCATTCAGTTTGCCTATAAGTCGCTTGTTCTAACTGCATCCTTCGTAAGAAGGAACGATATAATATGGTCCAAGACACAATGTTGATCCGTAAAACAATACTCCCTCCGTCCCAATTTATTTGAGCCATTTAGAATGTATGCATTATTCATGTATCTTGTTTTGACCATATTTTTCTCTCAATAAGTGAATATAAATATTAGCATATAAGACGTCGTTGGATTCATCTCGATGAGTATTTTCAAAATATCAAATTTTTATAATTTTTACTATTATACAATTAAAAATATTAATCGTTAAAGTTGTGCATTGACATGCATGCTGAAGTCAACTGGCTCAAATAAATTGGGACGGAGGGAGTAGTTTTTTGGACGTGCATTGTTTTTGGAATTTCTCTGCGGACCACCGGAGATTGTCCTAAAATTCCAAGGGCAATTGGAGGCAAGAGTTTCTTTGAGAGTACGAAGCGGTTCACTTTGACGTTCAAAGAGGGTGTGGTGTTATCATGGTGGTTGATGGGAAGTTGGCATCACCATCGTTTTGAAGGCAAGGTGGAGATTGTTGGATATTGCCTTGAAAACTCAGAAAATCAGAAAACAGGAAAACCAGCTGCTGGTGGGCGCCCAGGCGCCAGGAGCACTCTAGAAAGTGCGTTTGGTTCTGTCGAGTGGCGCCCAGGCGCCAGGGAAGGTCTGGATTTGCCTGGCAGTTATGTTAGTCGGCGCCCAAGCGCGAGAAGTGGAGCCCAGGCGCCAGTACGCGTATATATACGTGCTGTTTGCGTTTTCTGAGGTAATAAGGTGTGTTTTAGGGTTTCTAAGGCCAACATAAAGACTAGGGTTAATAGAGAAACATCTTGGGAAGACTCTAGGGTTGGGAGAAACATTCTATCACCTTGGAAACACATATTGATTGAATCTCTTGGTCACGGGGAGAGATTCGGGACTAGGGTAGAATTAGGGAAACACTAATTCTTGTAACTCTTGTGGAGAATCTCATTGTAATCAAGGTTTCTATTGATAAGTGGAACGGAGAGGGCTGCCCTCCCCCCAGATTAGGTTCATTAACACCGAACTGGGTCAACAAATATTATCGTGTTCTTTACCGCTTTCGTTGTTTATTGTTCGTGATTATTATTGCTTGGTTCTCAGTGTTTTGGTTGCTTGGTTTATTTGCTCCACACACTAAAGGTTATTGGTGTGAGTTAATCGAATTCACAACAGCATTGAATTTGAATTTTTGATGTCAAATGTCAATCTTGTGTGAGTGGATGTATTTTGTTATGGAAGTGAGAAAGTACTCTGTCTCTTTCACTTCATAAGTCTAACAATGTTTGGTTAGTTGTAAGATTCTTGTAAAGATCAATTTGTGTTAAGGAGGAATAAGCAAATGTGTATATTGATGTAAAACTTGTTTCTTCCCTATAGGGAATAATGAGAATGAGACAATGCACAAAATATTTATGGTTCATTGTTACAGGAAAAAATTCCCACTTTCAAATTGCATATGCTCCTCAAAAATAAATTCTTTCTCTCTATACTCCAGCAAGAGGATAACTGGATAAGGGTATGGTGAACTTTGGAGATGAGAGAATATCTGAAAGAAGGACAATCTCTATTGCTTGAGAGAATGTTTTGGTTTGTTACTTACGTTTTGTGATCCTGGAGCATTTGACCTACCGAGCTCCCGTGGAGCATTTGACCTACCCAATTTCTACAAGACATATCCATAATTTAATTTTTAGCTTATTAAAATAAGCTATCCATGATAACTTTTAAAACCAGTTGACTTTATTTTATCTTTTGTTATAGAATCATCCTATGCACAAACACATATATTAAACACTTATGTTACATGTTATGTGTGGTTCTAAGGCAATATATTGACATAGACATGTGTAGGTTTCAAAGCACAAATCAGATAAGTGGTGTGCTTAATTATATGAATTAGCCAATTTAAAAATTCTCAAACATGTATCATCCTCAGACAGTATCAACTGCATAAGTTTTCACAGACATGAATCATTTCACAGACATGAATCATTCCAACGAGGTGTCTAAAATTGTGTTGTTAACATAGGTTGTACAATAATTTGTACTTGGAAGATGTTACTATATATGGCTTTAATTTTCTTTTTTAATAGTATATATAGCTTTAATATATGGCTTTAAATTGTGATGTTATGCAAAAGCATCTCCAATATGTAAGAAAATTTCAATATATAGTTTGACATGTTGCTTATTTTTTAAGTTTTACTTAACTTGTTTTTTTTTATTGGAGTGCGCTTACATAATAAGCTAGGTTGCTAATTTTGAAGCAATGTTGCTTGAACATGTCAGATAACCAATTATCCCAAAAGCTTAAGCTGTTAGGATTAGCTACATCAATGGTTATATTATTTCTAATATGCTCCCTCACACAAGAGCCCATTGGGCTTGAAGTGTGGATAGTGTATAGGTACGACCACCATATACTTGGTTATATTAGAAAGTGTGGGGAGGAGGGATCGAACCCGTGACCGTTGGGTCATAGAGGCTCTGATACCATGTCAGATAACCAATTATCCCAAAAGCTTAAGCTGTTAGGATTAGCTACATCAATGGTTATATTATTTCTAATAGAACAAGCTATCAAAATATGTGAAAACTTGACAATTAAATAATATATTTTATTTACTGCATGTGGCTATTCAATACATATTGGTTGAATCAAGCACAAGTCGCTTATTGTACCATTGAAATAAAATTGTGTAAACTGCTTTTCAATTACTTAAATCTTATGTGACAATACCCACAAAAAAATAGTAACTCAAACAATCTTAATAAAATCCCCTCGTTGCTTATTCTTAAATTCTTTTACTTATTTTGTTCTTCCATTAGAGTGCACTTACATAGCAAATTACATTGCTTATTTTAAATCTCTTTCTCAAAGATTTTGGGTTTGTATTGCCTTAACCATTGAGCAATATTTACATTTACATATTATAGTTCATGATTGGATACATTACATTTTCAACAAATTTAAAAAGTAAAATTAAATATAATAATAAAAAAAATTATCTTGAAATTTGTGCATTCAATATTTCAAAAATGTAAAAATTATCTTCTTAACAATAGTTTTTTTTTTTTTAGGATACTTAACAAATATCAGAACACTATTTAACATGATCCAAGTTATAGTGCAAAAGGGTGTCTAAAGATTGGAAATAAGTCCCATAATATTTCTTATAGTGCGTACGTGGTAGTGTCCTGCCGCACCACGCACTCTCATTACAGCTCATTTTCACCAAATAATTATCACCCTAATACATAGTTTGCTTAATTAATTATTTCACAACAAAACAAAACAAAGAAATGTAGGATCAATGGTTCCTGATGAACCCTTTCAACGGTACTAAATCCAATAAACTTCTATTTAATTAGGCCCACATTGTTCCTTTTTTCTCCCCAACTGCACCTTATTGAATCCACTATATATTATATTGTCATGATCATGTTCACTTTTCTGTTGTTCTTTACTACTTCTTTATTCTTTATGTTCAATCACTTCAATGTGATATTGACACTTGTCTTTTCTTAATATATGCTTATTCATATCTCAATCACTGACGACCACATTATCAATTGGTCATGTTATATGAGTTCAACAACCTTCTCTTGTACATAGCAAAACAATAGCAAAAACTTTGTACACCATTTGAACACCATGAAAGCACCAACCATCTTAAAGAATTTTTTCTTACGTCAAAGGGCTCTGGCCGTTGTGGCCCCTTTGCCGGAAATAACCCAATTCGACCGAGAACTTACAGCGGAATTCCACACCCTTGGTGGTGAAGTTGAGTTGGTTCAATTGCTTGATGCTGCCATCACAACTCAAAAAATTGCCTTAGATTCTCTAGTGAACATTTCTTATAGAGATACTTTGTTCAAAAAATTGAGAGCATTAATAATCATGTAGATACTTTAGAAGTTATTGTACATTTAGTTGATAATGGTAGTGCAAAGCCTAGTGAAATTGTAAAAACTCGAGCATTTGGAACTTTTGGATTCGTCATCATGTATGATTGTAGAAAATATATCATGCAAAGCATTGAAAAAATTGTTAAGGCGGAGATTATGTCATCATGAAACAAAAATGAGTGAGATTATTTGTGGTTCCAAGTCTATGGCATTGATATGTTTAAGGTTTCTTGAACTTGGTTTGTCCTTAGATTCAAAAAGTGGAATATTGCCAAAAATGAAACTACTATCTCAGCCTACAAGTTCTTCATGGTTGAGATTGTTGAATGAGTTGGGAAAACAAGCAGAAGCAAGCTAAGTGTTGAAGAGAAGAAGCTGAAGAAAATAAGATCATCTTTGTTGAAGCAGACAGTGGATGCAGCTAGAAAATTGAAAGAACAGATTAAGGGTGAAAAGGAGATTAAATCATGTGTTGAGAGATTGAAGAGAAGTTCCAAGGAATTGGAAGATATGATTGAGGTTATTGATGAAAGAGTAAAGGATTTGTATAAATGTTTGATTGATGTTAGGATGAACCTTTTGGGAATTCTTTCTCATCATTGAATTCTTTTGATCTATCTGATTAGATTGGTTTAGCTAGGAAGCTTTGTTAGGATCATAATTCAATACATAAATGATGTAACTTTTGTTACTGATGTGTAGATTTTGTGTGAGATATATTGTGAATATAAATAATTAATCTCCATTTTATGTATAATCCTCTGGTCTAGTTTGCTAGTTTCATCTTATAATCTCTAGTTATTTTTTAGTTGTTGCGATGATTTCTTCAATGTAGTTGCTTGTTATTTGTATATATAAGTTGGTTATTATGTTGGCTAATGCTATATGCATATATAAATGCTTAATTGTTCAACAACATAAAAAAAATATAGGATTGATGATTCGAAAATTTAGAACAAAATGGAATGTTAAATTTGATGATTTGGAAATATTGAAGTTTACGTTAAATGTTGATGTTAACTAAGAGCATAAATATTGAAGGTTACATTTGCCACATGTATCATCGGTGTTAGGTATTAGAGAACCACGTTTCCAAGAAAGGACATCGTATCCTTCATGGATTTATTTTTTTTTCAAATTTTTTTTTAAATATATTGTGAATTTCGTGGGACTCATGTTGGAGTTTTGGATGAGTGATATTCATATTTAGAAAATATGATTGAGTAGTTTAAATAGTTCGAAATTGTGAAGTAATATAATATACACGTCTAACTTGATTGGTTAGTTGAAGCTTAACAAAATTTTGTATTGTTCAATTTATAAACAAATGTTTACATGAAAAAGTTATTTTATTTTGCTTGAAGAGGAAGTAAAGTTTGTTCTTAAGTAAAAGGTTTTGAGATTGAGACAATACATAAAACATTTTTGGTTCTTTGTTCCGGAAAAAGTTATCACTTCCTGGTTATGAAGCCCCGATACGGAACATGATACCGATACGATACGATACCAATACGCCGATACGTAAATTTTTTTAAATTTGCAATCCGATACTGTCGCGATACGTTATTTAAAAATTAAATTTAAAATTAAATATATAAATACACATTATATAAACATGACTAAAATCAACAATATTAATAATTAAAAGAGAAAATATTTAATCTTATATCTGAATTTTGGAAAAAACTCAAATGTTTAACAACATGTTATATAGTAGGACACCATAGTTTTTCTTTTGAAAAGTAAAAAATTATATTGACAAAGGAAAACTACAAGAGCTAAAGATACAAACAAGCATCGGGTATTGGGACGTATCAGACATATATCGGGTATTACTTTTTTATTTAAAAATAATGATTTAACCGATACTTTTCCGATACGAGTATCGAGATGTATCGGAAGAGTATCGAATATTATTTTTTTATTTAAAAATAATTATTTAATCGATACTTTACCGATACGAGTATCGGGACGTATCGAAAGAGTATCGGTATCGAAGACGTATCGGTATCGAGGACGTATCGAACACGATATGTCGTCATTTTTTGAGTATCGGGACTTCATAGCTTTCTGGCCTTAGAATTAAAAATTCTTTTCATGAGCTACATGTCTATTCTAACCATTAGATGACAAACTACTAAGATTCTTAGCCGTCGTTTTCAATTAGCGTCCACTTTCTAAGATTCTTTAAAACTTAGCGTCGGTTAGAAAACAAACAAATAAAAAGAAAAAAAAAATACATTGGCCCATGCAGGTCTCGAACCTGCGACCTTCGCGTTATTAGCACGACGCTCTAACCAACTGAGCTAATGGGCCACTTGTTAATGTTGTTGTTGATTTACATTAAATAGTAATTTATATTTGGAAAAATAGCATAACGCAAGTGCAACGCTGCGTTTAAGACACCGATTCCGTTACCGTTTTCTTCCACAATCGTGTTCATGTTACTGTGTTAGGGTTTTCAGAGTTGCAGCATTCACTCGCACGCTTCAAATAATGCATTTCCAATAGCCAATTCTCGAAGACCATAGTGATTTCCTCAACATTTTCATAACCCTAATTCGCATAATCAATACCTTTATTCAACAAGGTACGATTTTCAGAACATTAATTTCAAACCCTTCAAAAAATTCTCTTTTCACTTTAGTTCCGTTTATCTTTGCATGTTTAATTAATTTTAAATTAAGGGTTCTTTGTTTTCTCATTTTTCAAATTTTCCATTTGTTGATTTGTTTCATTGTTGGTGAATTGAACTTTATTTGTGTGCATTGAGAATTTGAGACAATTAGGGTGCAAGTTGAATTATGATGTTTGCTACATTACTTGCAGTGATAATGGCTTGTGCTGATGAAGATGGTTCTTCTGACACTGGAGAAGATTTGAATATGTTGGATGGACACAAACGTCGTCCTGTTAATATTGTTCCTTCTAGTTCCGGTGGCCGGAAGCGGGGCAAGAAGGCTACCGGGGATGCTATTGTCGATGCAATGTTGGAGATAGCGTCTGCATCGAAGATGAGGGCATCTGCAATTTTGAAGAATGAGGACAGGTTCTCTATTAGTAAATGCATTAAGGTGTTGGATGGGTTGCAAGGTGTTGATGAACAAGTTTATTTTCATGCTTTGGATTTGTTTGAGAATAATTCTAATGCCCGCGAGATTTTTGTATCGCTCAAGGCTGATAAGAGATTGCCATGGTTGCAGGGGAAATGTGGTTTTGTTCCCTTTAGATGAAAAATTGTTAGTGAAAATGCTTTGAATATCATGTTGAAATAGGTCTCATAACTTTTTGTACAGTCAAGTTGATTGAAAGGGAATTGTGTATAGATTTGAAAATTTTGAATGCTGATGGAATATTTTGCCCTTTTCATAATGTCAATTTTGTTGCTTGGATTGCTGCTTTCTGAAACTATGAATAAACTAGATGTATCATATTATGTCATACTGTTTCTTGCATTCTTGCATCATTCACACAATTCTGAGTTTTTGTTTATCGATGTGCGAGTTAACTGAGTGTTGTTGACCCATAAATGGATGAGAATTTGAGAGGAGCTCGATACATCTGCTCCCGGCCACTATTATGGAGTAGCCAGCTTGCACATTTGAGCTGCAGATTATACTCATCTACCTTGTAATGTAATGGTGTACTGCCATAGGATTCCTTTTTGTTTTGCTTTTGACTATGTGTAGCTTAATCTCAGGATAATGTGTGGATAGATAACATTTATTTGGCATTCTATACAAGAGTTTCTTATATTGTTTATTCACTATTTGGAAAACTGATTACTTATCTGGATAGATAGATAGATAGATATCATTTGAATTGACCAGTCGGATTTATAAACTCTTATGAACTTCAAATATTTGTTGACTTTTTTAACAGTACATTACTACATTTATTACTTTATCCCTATTCCCTATGAAAACAATACCAAAACTCATAGTTTTGTATTTCATGTATTTGGGATGCACTCATCTTGGTGTGAGAAGCATGCAACAGTAAGCATCAGCAGTTCAATGGGTTAAGATCCCTTTCTCCATTTATAGGCATGCAACAATGGCAAACAAATATTAATAAAACAAATATTTACAACATAAATCAATCTTTATTGGTCTCAAGTCAATAACTGTAATACATGAATTATGACTACTTCAGTTACACCAAGCAATATCTTTCCAAATAAAGTAGTATACATTTAATTGAATCCTACTATCATTCTGCGAAAGACGAGAAAAAACATAAATAGAATCCCCAAAGAAAGAAAAATTAATTCATTGACAAGAAATGCACCCTTGCAAGGGTATATTCTTTTCCTGCAATCCAAACACCAGTTTGTGACCATTGTATATCTTCCCAGTCCAAGTTCTCCTCCAAAACCTAATCATAGAGAAAATATCCAATATCAATATCATGCAATTGAAATTTGCAAAAACGGTTTGAATATGCATTCTACAATTCATATAATTAACATTTGAAATAGTATTTACATGCATGTGGAAATTAAATGGAAAATGATATGAAAATACCTCAACATGTTCAAGAGGCAGAGGGATGCCAATCGTGCGCATCACTTTCTGTGGCAGAGGCTTCTTACAACGAGACCACCGGTACGCATCGATCAAGACATGATCATGCTCATTTTTTTCACCATTTGCAGAATGTGGATGGTGATTTTGAGACTTTTCTGCGCCTGAGTCATGTGTCTGAGTTGCTGGTGTAGGCTTGACCAGTTTCTCTCCAGCAAAACAAAGCTCATATCTAAAACGAAATGACTAATAGTTAAAAGAACACCAGAAGGAAGTCTCTTCGTGACTTCAACAAGACCTCAAGCTTTCAAGAACATCAATGAAACAAAATAGTGTAATAGTCGTCTCATAGGAAACAGTTGTATTATAAATGGAAAAACCAATTATAACAGTGAAATTTTATTCAATATAATATTACATTTATAAACATATTATGTTACATTACATGTGACATTTAACAAATAACAATGAATGCAATGACTTTTTACCTGGACATATGCGTCTCCAAATACAAAACTTCTCCCTTTTTCAATCGAGCAGACGTGTATTGTGGCTTCTTTAGTCCCTTGTCAGCTACAATGCTTATACTATATTTGATCCTGATGATTAAGAAATATATAATCACGAGTAAGGATAGGCGTATGAAATAAAAACAAAATAAGGTGCAAAATAAATGTTGTATTACATATAGTATTTAATATAGGATAGGAAATACTGCATCCCAATCCATATTTGCACCAACCCAGCACAATATTATATAGTAAATCAATTTACCGACATAAACTAGCATACCAAGGCTCATTGCAAAGATTGTATTGAATCGTAACTTCTCGAACATATCTTTGCTGCCGCAATGCATTCTGAAAAATGAAAGCCACAATATAAGACAGTAAGTAATACTATAGACTAAAGCTTTCTATCTAGGCTTAGGCTAGCAACATAAATTGTTAAATACCATGATTCAACATGTGTGAAACATAAAATTCTTCATAAAAAAGTTCTTATTAATAACACTTTACTTTTCATAGAAATTAATAACACGTTTATCCTTGAAAATGCAAAATAGGTCTTTCAGAAAAACAAGAATTTGTTTGCACCACCTGAAACACTGAAACCTTTAACTTTAAGAAATCAATAAAATGCATGCTTGAATTATTAAGAAGCACAAATGCAGGCATCAAGTTAGCATAAACAATTATTGACTATATGTTGGAGCTCAAAACTTTTGCTTATTATTAGATGCTGAAACATACCGAAGCTGCGGCCCTGGTAGTCATTGTCCGCTCCACAGCCACTGGAGCAAGGGTGGGCTCAATCGTTGATGTATGTGTAAGGCAAGGTTCAAGATCAATAGTTCCACCTCCTTTCTGAAGATAAAGAAAGAAAAAAATTAATATTAAGTTCGTAATATTAATAGGAGATTTTACAGGTCTTCTGACATTACCTTCACAATGCAACACCGTTCAATTCGATAACTGCAGCCAATTGCAGCACCCCAAGCACGGGAACGAACGTTGTTTCTCAGTGTAGAAATATAGCCTGGTGTTACATACATAACTTAAATCTTTATATTTGCCCAAATAAAGATTCAAATGGAAAGAAAAAACAATTGTTAGGATCCTTTCTTTAAACAAGAAAGAATTCCTAGAATAATGGTGTAAAAACAGATTCAAATAAATAAAGATCGCAAACAAATGAAGGGTTTCTTATCGGTGTAGAGAGATTGAAAAAGAAGATACGAAAGAAATAAAATGAAGATCATAACCTTGCACTCAAGTCACAAAACTTAACTATTCGAAGAAATCTTTTCCTTTAACAATCGAGGACTATTTAAATACTTCCTAAGAATCACCAAAATAACAACTCTTAACAATAACAACCACCTAACAAACTTATCAACTTACAAAACTAACTTCTACTAACTAACTCCTAACTACTCTAATTAACCTATATTCTCTACCCTAACATATATCATCAGTCCTAATTTCATTACCACTTAAAACACAATTAGGAATTATTGAAGATAATAGTGATAAGGCTGTATGGACATACAATCTTTTGGAGGTAGCACCCGAATGGTTGCGCGTAACTCTTGTATGGCTGCTGGAGGTGGAGATGCTGTTGGGCGACAGTAACCTGTATGCATGAGAACTGTGCCGATACCAACGTTAAATATGTATCTTCAACTATATGTAAGAACATTAATTTTGTAGAAGACATTTACCTGCAACAAGATCTGAATCATATGTGTACACATCAGTCCCCCAAAGCTGGCCGCCTCTGACCTGCATATAATAATGTGACTCTCAATACATGGAATAGCATTAATAGGAAAATCATGTTAAAATGTATCCCAGTCAATTTTTAAGGACATGGAGAAAAGGGCAAAAAAATGTAAATAAGAGACTTTCATCTCATCAAATCATCAACATCAAATTAAACACCTCAAATCACAAACGAAAAAGAAAAATGGATAACATGTAGGCAGGAAACAGCCATCCACATTTAAAGCCGGAGTTCCGCTTTGTATGGACTGGCCCAACACAAAAAGTGACACAGGGAGGATTCAAACCTGAGACCCTGCGAGGACCACACTCCAAGGTCCCAAGCCTTCACCACGAGGACAACCCATGTGAGTTAATTTTACAATCAGAATTTTAGTGTTTCAACAAATTTATATCGAATTGTTACTATAGTAACAAATTTATAAATTAACTGTAGCATTGTATTCACTGGCTCAATGCAGGCAGAAGATGATGCAAAGGTACAATGAAAGGAAATAAAAGGAAAAACTATACCCAACAATTTTATCAGAATAATAAGATCAAATCATTTAAAGAACTTACTTGGCGGTTTGTAGCAGTAACATACTCAGATGGTATCCGAATTTCCAAAGTGGGGCCATTATTAGAGCTTTCACCATTTTTTTCAATTTGAGATTGGGATGATTCATATTCTTTCCACAACTTTGTAAGCTCTTGAATGCTTTCACCAACTTTATAAGCAACAAAAGAAACCTCCATTTTACCTGAAATGCCAGAACTTATATATTGGACATGCAAAGGAAAAGGTACTTAAAACATAAAAATATTGCTTAGCAACGGGACAATGACAACAATTTCTGCTGGTATCTATGTTACTTCATGAAGGCGCATACTCAGTATCCTTTCTTTAAATCAAGTCACTGAAACAAAATGATAGCCATACCTTGAGACCTGCAAAATATACGGCCAGATATAGTTACTAGAATGAATATAATGAAGGATCATACTTATAAACACCATAAAAATAGGACTCAATCAATATAAATAAACATCTGTCCAATGTAATTATGAAGCTTCAACTTTTATCACTGAAACACACACAAATATATAGACAATTTCACGAGACAATTTTTCATTAGCAAACAATGAAAAATGAAGGAAGAGGAAGAAAGTACCCTTCACTGTCTTGGGTGCGGGATCTGAAACGAGGCTCCCGATTAGGCACCTGAGGACTCCCCCGTGATCTTTGTATCCTCTTACGGTGCTGAGCACTATAGTTATAGACGTCCCTCTCCTTTTCTGTTGCCCCTTCCCCACCAGCACATCCATCATCAGATTCCTTATCAAAGCCCCTACTGTGCTTATCAGACTTGTCTCCTACTAAATCAGCTTCCCTTTCTTTTCTCTTGTTGTCTCTAGCTTCTTTATCGACATTTTTCCAGCTATCAGCATCTTTTTGTTTCTTCTGCTCTGGTAACACAATTTCTTGTTCAGAAAGTTTAGCTGATCCCTCAACAGGTTCCTTCGCATTATTTGAAACACCTTTATCTGCTCCATTCCACGATTCCCTCTTCATCTGATCTTTTTCCCTTTCTTTTAAATTTTCCTTTTCTTTGGGAAGATCTTTTTTCTCCCTCTCCCACTTTTCTACATCTCTATCTTTCTTCACAGATTCTTTGCAGTCACCACCACTGCTGTTGCTAACTTGTGCGTTGTTTCTACGATCATTCATAGGTTCTTTGAAGTCACCACCTGTGTTGCAAACTGGTGCATTGTTTCTTCGATCATTCATAGATTCTTTGAAGTCAACACTCGTGTTGGAAACTGGTGCATTGTTTCTACGATCACTTCTTTCCTTTTCCTTTTCTTTTTCCTTCTCCCCCCAATCTCGATGCTTCACCTCCTTTCGTTTTCTATCTTTCTCTTTAGATCTATCATCACCTTTAGAATCAATTCTGTTTTCCCCAACAGCTTCGTGAGCATCCCCGCCGGACTCTCTTTGTTCTGCTGATGAACTCTCCTTTCCAACCTCAAGTGAACCTTGAGTATTTCCACGTGACATTTGCCAGGGTTCCAAACTCACGCCGGGAGAATCGGAATATATTTTCCCCCTATGGTATTCTTTTGAATCTTTCCAATCCAAATTGAGGCCACTAGCCACATTATAACCATCCTTTTCAGTCTTAATATCACCTTTTGAATCATTATGACTATCCCGCTCGTGTCTAACATCCTTGTTGTCATCTCCTCTGCCTTCAACATGCGCATCCTTTTCAATTTTACCGCTCTGAGGATCCTTTCTTACTTCGCCAAACAACTCCTTCTTCTCTGTCTTCGTATCACGATTCTCAAACCGTAGATCTCTATTGTCCTTGGAATCCCTTGATTCTAACCTCTTCTCAGGACCAACAGGATGATCAGCATGAGAATCACTAGAAGATGACGGCGGCATCCGATAAATTGAATGAAGAGGAGATCTTCTATCCGCCTCACGTGGTACTTTTCCCGCTCGGGAATCCTGCCCTATATCATAAGGCATATGATACTCATTTGAAACCGATGACGACACCAATTTGGGATACGTACCCGCATCTTCGTGCGGGTGTTTCGAAGATGGATGAACAGGCTCTTCATGAGATCGCTTAGGTGTACCACTCATAATGAAAAATACCCAACACAGTCATACAATTCAAAAAGAAAGTAATCGTCTGCCTTCTATTTGTTATATTAATTTCCGTAAAACCGTAACTGCAAGCCAACAAAAGAACCAAATTTCAGAAACATTAAAAAAACAATATCATTGAACAACACTCCGGCCTTAATTATAAGCAAATATTCTTTTTTTTCAGATTTATTGAATAACTGATATATCTGGTCTTTAATGTACACCAGATAGTATTCAATGAATTTGAAAAGTAAATATTTGTTTATAATTAAGGTACATGCATTACCATAAATGAAACACATTAAATGTATAAAAACAAAACATGTTATGATCAGAGAGACAACAATTGACACAACAACATCAAAGATACTACAATTATCAACAAATCAAAATAACAGCATATAAAAGTCCAAATTGAAATTGTTGACTTGTTTCATTCCATAGTAACAAACATAGAATACAAATAGGGTTACAAGGTTACATAGATTAAATAAATGTGTGAGCTTACCAAAAGAAAAAGATGAGAATTAGAATTAAGAAAACAAGATCATAGTGTAGTACTAGATCTGAAAACAAAATAACCTACTATGTAATGCAATAACCGAAAAAGTAAAACTTAAGCAACCTAAAAATCAAGATGAATTAGAGAAGAATATGAAGCACAATTGAACGTTATAGTAAGAAGTAAAGTGTGAAATTGAGGTAGAAACATGGAACAATTTGTAGTATGAACGTTAGTTGAAGAAGATGCAGTAACTAACATTGGAAAAAAAGTGGAATGAAAGAGTGGTTATGGAAGTAACACATACATTTTGGTGAATTGTAATTGTGGAATTTGAAGATGAAAACCCTAGAAATTGTTGTTAAATTGGTTTAATTTTGAATTGAATTAATCACCTTTGAGAATCGGAGAAGAGTTATGTTTGAAAAAACAAGTTGTTTCTACTACGTTGTTGTGTTTTGTGTCTTCGTTGGTTTGATGTTTGTTAACTTTGTTTCAGGAGTCTGTGTTGTTAAATGTCGTTTATTTATTTTATTTTTTTTTTTTTATGAATTATATTTATTTATTCACTTAAAATGGATATGTTTTTGTGTATAAATTAATTTTGGGTCATGTTAACTAGTGTCCGTAGCACTAGTTAATGATGTTTAAAAAAGTAATTTTTGTATTGAAAATATTATATTTTTTTACTTACAAAAAATAGATTACACAAGTTTCAATGTATTCATACCTTATTTACCTCTTTAAGTAGTGTCTGTGGGGTACTAGTTAGCATTTTTCATTAATTTTACACAAAAAGTATAACTAATATAGTTCGGCAAAAAGGTAGACATTTGAATCTATTAATCATTTAGTTTTGGATTTGATCCTCGACCGATATGTTTGGAAAAATATTTGTTGGGACAGATCAACTCAACCATTTAAATATGTAAAAAATCCATATTAATTGAATACTATGAAATTTCTATTAAACAATTGTGTAAAATTTACACTATCTAATTTATTTATAGTTTTGTTCATTAAAAAATGATTGGATTTAAGTGTAGTCACTCATCTCTAAATTACATTGTGGTCGATTATTTTTTTTGTCAATTAGTTTAGTAATTGAATAAATGAAGTGTTTGAGATTCGAACTCCGACATTATATATATATAAGAGTAATGTAATATTTCTACAAACTGTACAATCTATCAAATTTAGATTATTCAATTAAAATTAGATAAAATTGAGATATGCGGTATAAAATTGTTTTACACTAGCATTAAATATCAACTATATGTTTCATCAAATCTCTCTACTACACTTCACTCTAATGATAACGTGGATGAATAATTGATTTTTATTGAATATTTGGTGTAACATTAAATTTTATTTATAATTAAAAAATGAACTAAAATTTGAACTTAAAATCTTAACCATTGAATCTTGATCCAACTGTTCTTATTTGCTAACTGCATGTTTGACTGCAGTGATGCATATCCATCAAGAAACCCACCCACGTCAGAATCTAATACGGTTCCCAGTTGCAACTTAAACTTACACATCATTTCATCAGTTAGGCACGGCACAATCAATGTGCAAATTTTCAATGACCAATTTGCCCCCATCTAAGTTGTAGTAAACGCTTATTGATTTTACATACCCATTTTGTCATTGTTATGATGAATATGCCCTTTTCTGTCTTTATCCTTGCTAGCCATAGATTTTTTTATTTTTATTTTTTAATTATGTAATTGCTAGCCATAGATTATTGAAAATGCAAGTTCAAAGTGAAATTATAAAATCAAAGCCACTTGGTTTGTACGGTCTTTGTCATTACATAAATGAAGACTTAATAGATAAATTATGTAAATTAATTATATTAAAAAAATATATTAAAGTTGTTTTAAGGTTTATTTTTCAGAGAATAAAAGTCGGTGGATCTTGCTGGGTGCGGTGGTTTGCTACGAGACTCCAACGGTCAGTGAATTCAGGGATACACTCAAAAGATTGGTGCATGTGATGCTCTGCATGCTGAAATGTGGGGTATGTACACAGGAATGAATTTGGCTCGAAGACAAGGAGTTACTCACCTCATTGTAGAAAGTGACTCCAAACTACTCATTGACATGGTTACGGGGAGATGCAATCTTAATGGGGCCACCCCCATATTGATCCGTCGAATCCATGGACTCATAAACCTCGATTGGCAGATACAATTTAGTCATACGTGGCGAGAATGAAATAGAAGCGCTGATTGGCTAGCTAATCATAGTTTAGTCCATAGTTCTTTTGATGTATTATCTTTGGAGACTCCTTCTAGAGAGCTCCAGAGTATCCTTTTTGATGATTTTTCGGGGACTTGCATGCCTAGAAATGTGTTTTTAGTTTCTTAATTTCTTTTTCTGTTGGGCTTTTGCCCTCTTCATGTACCCGGAAAAAAAAAAAATCCTATATGCATTTGTCACCATTCTGATTTAGTAAGAAGAAATCAATGAATGTTTATAAACGTTGAAAAAAATTGTTATACTTCATTTTTTTTTATAAGATAATTATATTTCTACTTGTAAATTGTGTTCATTTAAAAATACAAAAAATTATCATTTCTACCTATATAGTGTATCAAGGGATGAGCTTAGAAGAAAAACAAAAAACAAGACTCATTGAATTAAGAATAACTTCACCATTTCATAATTGTATTGGACGATTAGAAAAAATAAATAAATTAAATTATCATGAGTCTAACTCAGTTGATAAAAATATTACATTATATATAATATATGTAGGGATTAGAGTTCAAATGCCGAACATTCCACTAATCATTGAAATTTCTAGTTATTAGATTACTAAAAGAAGGAAAACATAAAAATACATTTTTATTTTCTTTTTGTGATATATCAACCACACACTATATAGTATATACTTTACAAAAACCGTCAAGAAAACTCTTTTAGTATTATTTTTTTTTTTTAAATCAATAATTTAAATATATACCTTAAAACACATGGGAGTGAGAAATAGTTTCTTTTAGTTTGAGTCATCACAAATATTGATTTTTTTTAGTTACATAACTTTTCTCCTCTTTTCATATTTCTTACTCCCATCTAGATTCATAACATGGAATAAACACTTTTTATTTTAATGTATTTACACTTTCGAATTCGAAAAAATACAATATTTTTTCCATCCAAATTGACCAATTCCAAGTGGTGCGATTTTTAAGAAAATTATCATTGGTAAAAGTAGTTTGAAGTTATGACTTTTTTCCGTAAGCCTCTCCCATCTATTTGAAAGCTCAACAAAATACTCAGCTCGAATTTTAGAACTCAAAGCGTATGTATTTTTGGATTTTCAAGTTCTAGAATTTGAAATGGGGGATTTCGAATTCTAGAATTTGAACTAATATTTTATAGGAACAAAAAATACATGAAAAATCAAAATTACAATCAAAATAATCATATAAAAAAGTTACATAAAAAAACAGATGAAACAATTGTATAAATTTGTGGCGGAATGAGATTGTATGGGGCGTGATATTGACATATCCATAGGGACAAAAGATGAGGCGGTCCAACTTTTCATTTTGGAGCAGATGAGAGCAAATGAAACTCTCTTATTCACATCCACAAAATTAGTAGAATAACAATCCATCACAGGGGAAGTCCCTTTTGTGTTGCAATTTCAAAGCAACTCATGAGATTTCATTTGATCAATCATATTGTTTTCAATGATCATCACCAAACAGTTTATTGTTGATCAAGATAACAATATGACTGATTAACAATGGATGATACAACCGATTACAACAAACTTTTAAAAAGAACCGACAAGAATATAGTTGAGATAAGAGAGGAAAATACATTATACAAATAATGAAAGACAATATACATATAATCGAGCGAAATGACCAATTCGCAAATAATAGACAACACTTTTGCAATAACCAATTAGAAAAGGCTACGAATCAACGGCCAAAACTATGATCACCAATCATTCATTCAATTCATATTCTAAAACTCAAGCAACTAAAAACACCATTCGAGTTCTAAAACTCGTGCAAATTATTATTTATCAAAGGTGCGCGAGAGATTTAGAAAAAGTAAAAAAAAAAGAAAAAAAGAAAAAAAAAAAGACTAATTCAACATTAAAGGCCCAATTGTTCTTAGGTGAATAAAAGGCCATGTTGAAACTGCTAAACCCTGCAGTGGAGAAAAATCAGAGTGGCCTCTCTCTCCGCAAATGGCCACCACCACCACCAGGTACGCATATTCTCTACGATCTCTCTCTATTTTCTGTCACGCCTCATTTTCATGAACAAAAGGGTATTTCAAAAATGGATGCTTTTTTGTCAAAGAAATAAAAATGAATGCTTTAACTAATTTAACACTCACTCACCCTTTTCTGTTTAGGCGTTTGAGGGCATTTAAGCGGTGGATGAAGTCTAATGGATTCGAATGGAGCAATGCATTGGAGTTTATAGACACCCCAGAAGAAGGAATAGCTGTTAGAGCATTGTGTCAAATTAATGAAGGTGAGGTGGTTGCTAAAATGCCAAAGAAAGCTTGTCTTACAATTAAGACTAGTGGTGCATGTGATATCATTGAAAATGCTTGTTTGGGTGGTTATTTGGGTCTAGCTGTTGCTATTATGTATGAGAGAAGCTTAGGTGAAGATTCTCCTTGGGCTGGTTATCTTCAGCTTTTGCCTCAACAGGAATGTGTGCCTTTGGTTTGGACTCTTGATGAAGTTAACCAGCTTTTGTGTGGTACTGAGCTTCATCAGGTATATCTTTTTATATTTTATTGAGCTGAAATTGTCATTTGGGATGATTTAAATTTGGACTTATAGCTATGACCTATCAAGCATGGACACGACACAGACATGTTGACACCGATAATAATTTGAGAAAATGATATAATTCAATGTAATCTAAGGAGGAGTAAGAAATGTTTGCGCTTCACTTATGACAATAGAATATAGGCTTGTGTGTGTTGATTACTAATTAAGAGCTTGTTTGAATTGACTTATTTTATAGTGGGATAAATAAATACTTGTGAGACAGTTTGAGATAACTTATGGAAATAACGTTTGACATGTCTGTAAGTTGTTTTCATCTTACTTCCGTAAGCTCTCAAGTCTCAAGGATAGCTTATAAAAGCAGATTATTTGATAACAATTTGATTTGATTTTATCTTATGTTATACAAATAACTTAAACATAAACACTTACATGATAATGTCGTAAGCGTTTGATTAAGCTGTTTATCCAAACATAACCTAAATCTTCTTTGCCATGCTTGTGTGAAAATGAGAAGAGAATCCTGCTTGTAAGTTTGTCTTTTACTTTTTAGGTTTAGTTTAATGCGTTGTATTTCAATCTGACTTTTGCATGCCAGAATCGCCTTGATGCTTTCATATTTCGAATGATGTCAAATAGCTTTGTAGTTTATTTGTTGCTCTTAATGTGCTATGCTATGGGTTCATTAAAATGTGTAGTATAATTTATTTCACAAGGGTGCATATTAATTAGTTTATGATGCTCGATGCTTAAGTTATAGTAATTTCATTACTGTTTTTTAGGTCTTTGTATTAAACAAATATAGTGTGATACAAAATTATGTGCTTTTCCTTTTGTGAACATTTTCTGATCTCTTACAATTGTAGGCAGACAGTGCAAGAAGACAAAGCTCTCGTATATGAGGACTGGCAAGAGAATATTCTACCCCTGTTGGATTCAGAACCTTCAAAGCTTAATCCGACATTCTTTGGTGTTGAACAATACTTTGCGGCCAAAAGTCTTATATCTTCGCGATCTTTCGAGATAGATGATTATCACGGTTTTGGCATGGTTCCCCTGGCAGATCTGTAAGTGAAGCCTATGGTGATTACCATTGTTCTCTTTTCTAGTTTAAGATTACCCCTTTCTTTTCCTAGTTATTACATTTTCAATTTTGCCGTACTGTTAGTAAAAACTAAACCATAGATTATAAGGTGCTAATTGCAATCAATACGACTCCAATACCTTTAATATGCATAATGCACGAAGATTGTTCAACCTGGTATTTCAATTTAATCAAAGAATACCATTTAGATTTCAAAATCCCTTTCTTGGGAGAAGCAGGCACACCAGGAGAAATGATAATATTAGTATATTTTGAATTGTCAATGTCATAGTTATATTAGTCCATACATGTCTTAATTAATGTGTCAACTGTTATCCTTATTCTGTCCTACCGATTCATCTGAAGTTTCTAAGAGTGATCTGCATATCCTATTCTAATGAGGCCTATACTGCTGTCTTCTCCAGATTCAATCATAAAACGGGTGCAGAAGATGTGCATTTCACTGCTTTGTCTTCTAATGATGAATCTGACGATGATGATGTTGTTGATGGTTTTGATGAGGGCATTGTTGATGAAGAAGCATTGGCTCAAAATGGCGCTATGGATAAGACTGAGAATGGTGTTGTTAGCGACATGGAGTATTCTTCAGTTACTGAGGATGATACTTCAATGCTAGAGATGGTTATGATAAAGGATGTCAGCAGTGGAGTTGAGGTAAGGAAGCTCCTTTTAACTACATGGGTCTTTTTTTAACTTCCACTGAAAAGGTCTTGTGTACTTTCATAGAAATGATCCTCAGAGTAGTCAGTGTTGTCAAATAACGATGACATAGCGTAGTAGACTTTGAACAAAACACTACTGTTCTGCGATACACTATTTAGGACAAAGTGTTGTCAAATAGCGGCCAGTGGAATTTGAACAAACTGCTATTTTCCGCTATCCACAATTGACAACACTAAGACTAGTATAAATTTATTTATATCTATTTGATTAGAGTTTGGGAAATCTGGTTGTCATTTCAACTTGATATGTTCAATGACCTCCAATGTCACTCTTCTACTCTTGATACAATACATTATAGTTTTCTTTGACACGCAAGCCTCTTTTTCGTCCATTTGATAGGTATTTAATACTTACGGCATACTGGGAAATGCTGCTTTGCTTCATAGATATGGATTTACCGAGAATGACAACACCTATGATATTGTGAACATTGATTTGGAAATAGTACTTCAATGGTGTTCTTCTTTATTTTCTGACCGTCACAGCAGATCAAGAATCTCCCTTTGGAGAAGGTTAGGCTATTCCAGTGACAATGAAAACTCTGAATATTTCGAGATATCATTTGACGGAGAACCGCAGATTGAACTCCTCATTTTATTATACATCATATTGTTAACAGATAATGTTTACCATAAATTAGACTTATCTGTAGCAATTGCTGGAAACTGTCATGAATCAAGTGAAAAAATCAGTTTTTTGAATGGTGATAATATCTTTTTAGACAAGGCATCTAATATGAACAAGAAAACTTTGCTGACAAAAGAAGTCTGTGATGCTTTGTTGTCACTGGCTGATATAAGGGAGAGTCTCTATGGTTTGAAATCAATAGAAGATGATATTGAGGTATTGGAAAGGTGTAGTTTTGTCAGAGATAGAAAGCTGTATCACTCTTTGGTTCTGCGTATCAGTGAAAGGAAGATCCTTCAAAAACTCAGAAATTATGCTTCAAAGTCATGTAAGATTACCAACCCTATTTCTGCTGGGAAGAAGTCAAAAAAGACAACAAAGAGGAAGAGTTAATTTTTTAATTATTTTTTCTTTGTTTTCTTGTTTTCACGAGATGCTGTTACATATATGATTTATTTATATATTGCTGCATTGATTCATTGGCCTATGCAACGTAACCAAGCTGAATCAGATGTTACCATTTGGATTTTGATCTTTACATTCTTGGATGCTCTTGTTTGATACTTTATTATTGTACTTCATAATAATAATGATGAAGTGAAATGATTTTGTTCTAGTTCTTGCAATATGGTATCAAAGAATAGCATAGCAGCACTATGAGGGTGTCTGTATCTTTATTTATGCTGCTTGAGTCTGGTTTTCTTAAACAAATAATCCATGACTTTGAAGGTGCAAGCTAGTTATTGCCATGTAGTGAATAGCAATGAGTTTAATAGATGCGCACCATCATTTTTTATTTATTTTCACCACCAGTTTAATCTGATTTGGGAGCCAGTTCTGACATCAAGTGGTTTTCCAGCTCCCTCCCGATCGCAGTTGCGGGGGATCGAACCGTGGTCCTCCCTACCAAGTTCAGCGCCAATTACCATTGAACCAACTAACGATTGGTTGACACCGTCATTTTACATTCAATAAAAATGATCTAATCTTTTATGCCATAAAGTTGAGTGAATTTATAGAATGTAAGATTTCTATTAGTTATGATGATTGTAAAATTGTTTTTGTTTTACACTATGGCTACATATTCTTTTTCTCATATACAAAAGCACTGGTTTCTTTAATGTTTTATTTTTATAATGACAATGAGAAAAATTCTCTTGCAAGTTGCATGTTACTTCCTCACATATTATTTCAAATAGCTAATCAATGACGTCAAAACTCAATCTCTATGTTCAACAAAAATAAAATAAAATCAATCTCTATTGGTCATTCGATGAAAGGTCAACTTAGACGGCCTTAGAAATAATATTCATCACCTATAATTTTTTCATTTTGATTTTAGTTTCTAATGATTAATTTATATTTATTTTAATCAATGTTATAATCTTTTTTTTGTGTTTAAGATGTGTCTATATTATTTTGTCTTTTTTTTTTCTCCTCTTGTCTCCTTAAAAACTGATTTTCTTGTGTCTTTTTTCCCTCGTCTCCTTTAGCTTTGTTATCAAAACGAAAAAAATTACAGGGGATAATGCAAAACTCGTCTATTTTGTACGGGGTAAAAACCTATTAACCCAATAATCAATGACAACAACTAATTCGGTAAATAGACTAGACTCCTGCGATTTAACAAATTAATGTTTCAATACTTGTTGAGAGGTAAATGAGACACTTAGCATGACACTGCTGAACTATTGATCCTATTTTATATTTTAAATATTGATCTTAGAGAAAGAAGTAGTGGACAAAGTCAAATCTAAAAAAGTAATAGTATTTCACATTAATGGTTTTTTTTAATAAATATTTAATACTATTTTTAATCAAGTAATTTAATTGCTAAAATTCCATCTTTTAAAATGAATAAGTGAAATATTTAAATTTCGAACCTTGTATATAAAATACGATATTTTTATCTATTAACTTACATATTTATAATTATAATATTGGAAGTTAAAGTCTATACAGTATATAGTATAAATATTATACGAAAGAAACAATATCAAAATTTATAATAATAGGATAATGAAAGTTTGCAAATGGAATAGACATGTCTTTGAATATTAGAACCAGACAAAGGAAAGAACCAATGAAGAAAAAGTATGAAAAGATCACAAAAGAGTTTGGTCAAATGTCAAACATTTAAACGCGTAAGCAATTTGCAAAAGAAAAAAACTATATATAAGGAATAGCATATTAAGATTATATCATAACACGGTTCATTATTCTACACACACAAAGGAAAATAAAAATTCTACAAAAGAGAGAAGAAATAGGGAATTCAACAGGCAAGAAAATACAAAAAATGGCATTGAAGGAAACGTTTTACATATCACATGGATCACCAACATTAGCCATAGATGAAACAATTCCTGCATGGAAATTCTTAACATCATGGAAGGAAGTGTTTCCTCATAAACCCTCTGCCATTCTTGTTATCTCTGGTCATTGGGATACCACTGTTCCAACCGTTAATGTTGTTAAACACAATGAAACCATTCATGATTTTGGTGGTTTCCCCAGGAGCATGTACAAGGTTTGTTTTCTTTTTGTCTCATGTCAATGATTTCTCAATGATATTTTGACTTTATGATAAAATTGTAAATTAAATTACATCTTGAAATATGAGCTGGCTAATTTTCATATAATAGTTTAGATTTACAATTGTGTGACTGGCTGCAAAGAATCCGAATCCGTTTGAGAAATAGAAAATTTAAGAAATTATAGCAATAGATTTGATGAACAATTATGGTTGTAAATTGTAATAATGATATTCAAACGCCCACGACATCTGGTTAATCACATTAAAATATACGGGTAATTCAGTTGAATAGATAGTTAATTTTATTCACAGTCAAAATTGTGGTTAATTCAATTGCACGATTAATCACAATGTCACAATTTTGAATATAATCTAAATTAACAATCTAATCAACTAAATTAACCACAACTTTGCATGTGATTAACCAGGTGTTGTAGGTGTATAGAAAATTGGGTGTTTGCCAAATATTTTTATTGTAATAATATGCATTGCATACATATTAGGTTGGTTAGATTTCAATTGAATCATAACTAATTTGGGTAAGTCTGGCCAAATTGTTTAGTTAGGATTCGAATTCGGATTCTTCCGAATGATTAGACTCTAATTTGGTTATTGTCTTGCTTTTGGTTACTTAAGCTAGTCCTATGTAGAACTTCAATAGCTAAGAAAAAAATGTAGAGGGAAAAAATTGCATTGATCCATTTTTGTTTTGTACCTATCTCATCGAACTTGTTCTTTTATTTGCAGCTCAAGTATCCAGCACCAGGTGCTCCAAAGTTAGCAAAGAGGGTGAAGGAGCTAGTCGAAGCATCTGGTTTGAGTCGAGTGGACGAAGATAAAAAACGTGGTCTTGATCATGGAACATGGGTGCCTCTCATGTTGATGTATCCAGAGGCTGATATTCCAGTGTGTCAACTTTCAGTTTCATCAAATAAAGATGGCACATACCATTATAACTTAGGAAAGGCATTAGCTCCTCTTAAAGATGAAGGTGTTCTAATAATCGGATCCGGAAGTGCCACTCATAACTTGAGAGCAATGGCTCCTCGGGGAAGCCCTACTCCTGCTTGGGCTTCCGCATTTGACTCCTGGTTAAAAGAATCTCTCGTCGAAGGAAGGTACGTATTGTGTTTCCTTTTTTTATTTCATGTCACATTAATAACGGCTATAGAATTATAGTATATTGAAATTTGAACAAACTGTTATTGTTCTGTAATACGCGAATTTGTACAAAGTGTTGTCAAATAGCAGCTATAGCGCCACAGCGTATTTGTAAAATTTAGTTGTTGCACACGTTCTAATGAAAGTGTTCGATCTATGGATTTTGCAGATATGACGACATAAACCATTATGAAGAGAAGGCGCCATACGCAAAAGTGGCTCATCCATGGCCTGATCACTTCTATCCATTGCATGTGGCTATGGGGGCTGCTGGTGAGAATTCGAAGGCCAAAGTTGTTCATGAGAGTTGGGATGGTGGTGCTTTTTCTTATGCTTCTTTTGGTTTCACAGCAGCTAGCTAGTTGATACATTACATTTTCTTCATTCTTCTGCTGTCTTTTATGTAATAAATCAAATAAAATGTAGCGATGTTTTACAGTATGATCTAATCTAAAAAGATATCTATGTGACTGATTTTATATTATTTGTACCAAACTTTTTATGTGCCTGCAATTGCTCACTGAAAAATTAAATAAGAGAACATAAAATGAGAAATAAAGTAAAATTGTTTTGGTATATGTTATAAGTTGTTTTCATAATCTACGGTATCTTGAAGAACTTATGAAAACAAACAAAAAAAGCTTATGAAAAATGTCATAAGCTGTTTTCATAATTTCTCCCATAAACGGCCACATAAAGAGTTCTAGCTATCAGCAACCTATAATTGACACTTGTTTTTAGGGGTTAATCATTGTGGTTGCAATAGTAGACCACAATTAGCAGCTTCTTGTAATTATGATTTCTCATGCGTGCAGTTTACAAAGCATTAGGAGGAGTGAATATATACTTATTATAGTATAGCAAGATTATAAGTTTTGTTATTTTCAAAAGTGTCATACTGAAAACATCATTTAGTAGCAGAAAGTGAAAAAGTATTAACTTATTGCTTTGCAATTTGAGGATATATAAATCATAATATTTTTCTAGTAACACAAATTGATTGATTTGGAGTGAAGGGGGAGGATACTTTCGAGCAGAGCGGGAAGATACTTTTGAAACTGGACGACAATATTTAAACACAAATTGTACTTCGTAAAGACCAAGTTTGTATAGCAGAAATGTATTTCAACCTCTATATGCAAAAACGTAGGCACAATAAGTCGAACATCGCCATGATCAAACATCATGTATTTTCTGTTTGCATTTCCATATGCCAAATGCATTCAGGGGTCGATTAAGTTTCACGTTTATAACAGTTATGTCCTTTAAGTTTTTTAGGTAACAAATATGTCCTTCGAATTAGGGTTTGTGTTCTAACAACAAAATCAACATCAACAAATAATCTCTAGACATATGGTTTATACTAAATTAATTGCATTATACTTTTGGAACGTTGGTATACCAATGAGGAGTAGGGACAACCACCAAATCTAGCACAGACCAACCCTCTCAAGACTCAAAGTAATGTACTCATTGCAAAGCAATATAATGGACAGTCTTTTCTTCTAAGTGGACATAGTTCTCCATAAATATTATTTTTCTGCTTAATTTTTGTTCTTATCTTATTAT
Organism: Trifolium fragiferum; assembly: GCA_954870985.1. Lineage (NCBI taxonomy): Eukaryota > Viridiplantae > Streptophyta > Magnoliopsida > Fabales > Fabaceae > Trifolium > Trifolium fragiferum. Next base: position 44,492,347 of record OX940796.1, on the reverse strand, counting down.
TGTTTGGTAATCCTTTTATTAATTTAATCTAAACACTTTTAAAAAGATAACTTTTTTTAATAGGTGTCTAACAGTGTATGTGAAGCAAAGCAATATAAGCACTATCAACTTTTTAATTACTTGTCTCTAGCTAATGACATTTCTGTTTTCTTTAATTATTGTAATTAAGGCCTCTCATCTCACCCCTACAGTTTCACACATAGAGACAGCACATTTGATCTGAACCATACACACTAAGCTACTTTCCTAGCTAAGTAATCGATAAAATAGTACTATCTCCGATCATTTTTATAAGAGATAAATCACTTTTTAGGTTCATTAAATAATTGATGTATCAGGTCTATAATATAAACCAGATACATAAATTATTCAATGAATTTAAAAAGTGACTTGTGTCGAGTAGTATTTTGGATAAAACTTTGGCTACCCTCTTTAATTCGGATGTAGATTCTCTGCTGTAGCAGATCACACAATAGCAGACTATTTTAAATATCAACTATTGATCTTTAAATCAGACGGTCTAGATTACAAACAGACAAAATCAACGATAAACAATCTGAGACGTCGATCAAAGATCAGAGTCAGGATGAGTATCCAAATGATGCAGTTACTGCATCAAATCCAAATCCCTTTAATTCTCTCTCTCTCATATGCTCATGAATATTATATATATTATACAATTTCATTTGTTGCTTTACTTGCAAAATTTACAATCAAGACATTGCATGCTTGTTCCATCAAAATACTAATTTCTTCATTTCATTCCATCATAACTCTATAAATAGAAGGTTTGATTTTTCTCTATTCATATTCATTTATCACATGACCATAGTCATTGATTTATAGAAGCTTCTAAATATATACATGGAGAAAAAGATATTAGTGAAATACAAAGAGTGTCTTAAGAACCATGCAGCTTCAATTGGTGGCAATGCAATTGATGGATGTGGTGAGTTCATGTCAAGTGGAGAAAATGACACACTTGAAGCTCTTAAATGCTGTGTTTGCAATTGCCATAGAAATTTCCACAGAAAAGAAATAGATTCTGATTATTATTCTCAACATTATGCAATTGATCATAATATTAATGCACCCTTCTTGGCTCATTTATCTCCAAACAATATCAAAAGTGGATCAACTAGTCCTTCTAATCAATCTTATTATGAGAAAGAGGTTGAAAATCGAAGCGAAAAGATGATAAAGAAGAGGTCTAGAACTAAGTTCAGTAAAGAACAGAAGGAGAAGATGTTGTGTTTTGCAGAAAAGGCTGAGTGGAAGATACAGAAACTAGATGAATCTGTGGTGCAGAAGTTTTGTCAAGAGATTGGAATCAAGAGAAGAATACTCAAAGTGTGGATGCATAATAATAAGAACACTTTTGCCAAGAGAAATGTTTCTGGTACTAGCTAGATATATATATAGCATCAGGTCCATTTTTTATTTTTTGTTCTTGCATTTTACTAAATGATTTTAATTTCAAGGGATTTATGTATTTGACCTTTGTATGTTTAATTTGGAGGGTATGTATGGTGTTATATGATTTAAGAGGATCATGTATCCAACTGTATGGTTACAATTAATGTAATATACAGTTTTTTTATCAATTCAGTGAGAAAAATTGTTTACAGCTATATGTGTACTAACATTTGAATGAAGGCATATAATATATGTGATTATTACACCAATTGAATATAATTAATTTGGAACTTATTTAATTTTTCCAAACATTTTCTATTAATTTATAAAATTTTAAAATATTAATCAAGTAATCGGGCTCAAGTGGTTATCGATTTTTCTAAAATATAAATTGTTTGATATCCCTATTTTAGATGAACCGTGGCTCAATGATGGACTATTTTAGACGAACCGTGGCTCAATGATGGAGGGTGTATTTCGATAGCTAATAATAATAACAATAATGCTGAGATTAACATGCAACAGTAGAGTACCTTATTGATAGCTCAACAAGAGGATGGAACTGTGACATGGTTAATTCTTTCTTAAGAGACCGGGCTGTTGGTCTAGTATTTGGAGATTGAATGGTTCCTCCAAAGGTTAAAAATCTAGTGTGGCGGATTTGTCGGGGATGCTTCCTTACTCGCACGCGGTTTAGAGATAAAGGAGTTCAATGTGGAGCTTATGGAAACATAGGAACCTCAAACTATGGCAAAATACTACAGAAACATGTGCACAAATCGTAGACAAAGCTATGCGGCTGCTTGATGAATGGGTGCAGGCCAATGACAGCAAAATGAAATCACCAAATTCTGCAACTACGACAACAGCAACATGATGCAATTCTGTCGAGTTCAGCAGTAACACAGGCAGGCGAAGGTTTGGCATGTGGGAGAAGCTGGCACGAGGGAGATACAAGTGTAACATTGACGCCTCATTCTCGTCTCAACTTAACCGCGTTGGGATTGGTATGTGCATCCGTGATGATGAAGGTAGATTTGTGCTCGCGGAGACTAGTTGGAAATCGCCAATCTGTAATGTGGACTTAGGCGAGGCGCTTAGTCTTCTTTATGCCATCCGGTGTGTTCAAGAGCTCCAACTTGGTAATGTAGACTTTGCTATGGATTCCAACAATGTTGTTGATCTTTTCCATAATAAAGGGAATGTGTTAACAAAGGTGGGAATGTGTTAAAAGGAATGTAATCGATTATTTAGTTTATACTTTGAAAACTCTCGTGTTGAGTTTACTAAGAGACAAGTGCATGAGGTAGATCATGCTCTTGCAAGGATAGCCCCATCTCTAGCTAGCTCCAATATTTTCATTGATGTACCGACATGTATTCATCATTTGGTTATGAATGAAATCCTATAAGCACCTTATGAAGCACTAATCATGGTTCAGAATATACTTTGATCGATGTGGGACGCGTGTGCAGAAAGAAATTAACTTTTAAAATTCGAACCTTGTAAGATTAATGTCAGGCTTAGAGCTTAGGATACCAATTTGAGGAAGGATTAAAATACAATTAGGTCTTAATTATGATATCATAGGCACTGATTGATGTTTCCACGTTTCTTATATGAAAAGCACACATCAAAGACTACTGGCAAGTGCACTTTCTTGTTTAATGTTAAGATCAATGAGTGATTTACATTTGATCCTTGGTCATGAAGACATCTATTTCCTTCTGTTAATAGCTCTCTCCATACTGATTTTTTATTTTCATCAAGCAATTACATCAATATATATATATATGTCCCGTATTTGTAAATTCCTTCACTTCTCCAAAGAGTGATAATTACAAATTGTTGGATTTGTTACAACCATTACTACTAAAAACATGGTGAATAAAAGAAAAAAAAGACAAATGATATAGGAGAATTGATTATGTGTGTCTAAATAACGATGAATATTTATAGACGTAAGTAACATCCCACACACTCCCTGTGTTACATATCATAAGCAAAAATTATTTTTTAAGTCCATTGAACAATTGTTGTATCTTATATATAATATAGAGCATATACATTCATTATCCAATGAAATTAAAAAGTAAATTTAGCTTATAATGGTTAACACTCCGATGCACATGTTATTTGGACACTGCCGAAGTATACGATTCTAATAAGTTCACAAATGACATAAGTAACAACTTTTTAGTTGATTAATTTTCAATTATAATGATTATTGTTGTTTTGATAGTTTATATTTTTGGCATTTACTAAGTATAATTTATTGTTTATACAATTTCCATCTTTATATTATATAAAATAGAAATCTACAAGTAATATAAACTAGTTTTGTATAAATTTTTTAACAAATTATACCTTAATATTTTTGACAAATTATACCTTTATAATTTAAACAAATTATATCTTAATATTCTTGACATTACTAAGTATATTTTATTGTTTATACAAATTTCCATCTTTATATAAAATAAAAGTCTACAAGTAATGTAAACCCGTGAGAAGCATGTGTTTGTAATTAGTTTTGTATAAAAAATTTAACATGAGAAGTTAAAGTTGGAGGAAATGATTTGTTTATCAAATTTGATAAACTTTCTCTTAACATTTGAACATTGAAGGGTTTCAGCCACCCTTAGAGTTAGGGCATAGTGTGTAATGTTTGATTGAATCAAAAATAAAGAATTTTGGAGAGTCTATTTTTAATGGTTCTATAACAATGAGAAGAATGTCATTAGATGCATATTTCATCCCACATGATGATTAGTTTAAACATTTCAAGAAACTAAGAAATCATGAGCTTACTTGCCCATAGATTTTGACCCCATCTCAAGTGATTGCACATCGTGATCAAAATTACTTGGTTGTGGAACCGTTGGACGGTTCAAGATTTCTTCGACCAAAAATATTTATGATCTATTTTTATGCGTAGAGATGTGGTCAAGGGTTTGATATTTCTTTACTACGGTAACCTTGTAGAAATTTGAGAAGAAATATGTTTATGTTAAGAAATCATGAGCTTACTTGCCCATAGATTTTGACCCCATCCCAAATTATTGCACCTTGTGATCAAAATTACTTGGTTGTTGAACTGTCAGACAGTTCAAGATTTCTTCGACCAAAAATATTGAGATTTTTTGGATGAAAATAGTTGGAATGATATATATTTTTGTATTTTGAAAGAAGAACAGTCAGTTGCAATGAAGATTTGATGGGAAAAGATAACATAAAATATTTACACTATCTTTAAGTATGTTTTAGGTGTTTATTGTTTAATGTTTTATGATAAATTACCATTTAGAGTTAGTTTTGGTAAATATTTAGGATTAGGATTAATATTAGTTTTATGATAAATATTTAGGATTAATATTAGTTTTATGTTCTAATTTTAGGTCCTTTCTTAGTAGTCCAAAATGATTGATATGACAGAGTATATTATTTAACGATTGTGGTGAAAATGATATATTTTTATGTGTAGGGATGTGGTCAAGGGTTTAATATTTCTTTACGTTAAGAAACAACGATATCTTTGTAGAAATTTGAGAAAGAATATTTTTATGTCAAGAAAGAGCGTAAGCTATGAAATGTTATTGAGATACGAACAAAACTTTTGCCATCAATATTGATCGCTATAAATAGTTTTATTGAAGATTGCAAACAACCGACGGAGATAATGAAATCTATTATTTTTCATATTTCATGTCATTTTAATGTGGAAAGGCATAATGATTATCCTTGCTTTCAAGTTCGCCACTGTTTGAAATTTATTTCTTCAAACGAGCAAGTGTTCTTTATCTTTGGAATTTATTATGGGTTTTTTGTGAAGACATGTTTACCCTCCATGATAATTAAGCCATGAATTGCTCATTTTTAATTTGTTGTTGACCCCCAATTTTTGTGTGAAGCATATGTCTGAATGATGGGATTGTGTAACCATATATGTTCTTTTGAACGCGTTTTATTTATGAAAGAGATGAGAAAGTTGTGCAAGATTAATAAATCTGTAATAGATGATATCAACTCTTATCTGTACTTACAGGTTTTTCGATTATTTAAGTTCTATTTGCAAGGTAGCGTTATTCAGTATAGCATGGCCGACTTCTTCCCAAAGCTTCCGGGGAAAATCATTGACACGAGGAGTTGTGAAGACGTTAAGCGTAGACGAGTGTGTGTACGCCAACCGATAAAAACGTGTAAGCTCTTCGTTTCGATTTGCCAGCTGATTTGCAAGAATTTCATCCAAAGACAAAGACGCTCCCTGCTTCAGTTTATTTAAAACACCTTCTTCCTTTTCCTCAACAATTTTGCCTAAAGTAACAGCCAATTTCAATATCTTTTTAAAGTCATCTTCCATTAAAAGCAACTTAAGGTTCTGCTCTGAACACGCAATTCGCTCCTCATGAAGAGAGTCCACAATGCCCATCAATTTGCTGACCGATCCAACGAATGCCTGTCGCTCTGATCTTTCAACCTGGGTTTGCTGTAATTAAACAAAGTTATTAGAAGCGTTTTGGTCTATCAGACCACCTTCCCATTATATTAAGTATGATAAGATAAGATTGTTCCATACAATAAAGAATTAACAAAATATAAAAGTACCTTTTTGAATATAGGTTCCATTCCTTTTCTAAAGTCATCAAAAGTCCATATCATGTCAGCATGTTGCCCCAAGAACGCCCATGTGTTCAACGATTGATCTGTGAGAACTACAATGATGTTAAACCCATGTCGTTTTAGTTGAGCTATCAGCTTTGTAAAATCTTGGTCACCGGTAACAAGGATTACATTTCGAGGGAGGTTTTTAAATCCCTTCCTCATATAGTGTGTGACTGAGTTTGTTATTGCAGCGTCGACCACCTCCTTCTGTCTCTCCTCTTCTATAAATAAAGAAGTAAATCTAATCAATATACAATAACATGGTTTCAACATAATTTTACCACTAATATTTACACCAAAAAAGTTAATGTTATACCATTTCGAACCCTGATAAATCTGGGAGGTACCAACGTCACACGAACTTTAAAGTTCGTCATAGATTTAGCACTAGCAGTAAGTGTGTCCACAAATCCAATGGGAATAGTATCCGGTTTGACTGAATACTTCCATTGAAATAGGACCATTCATCTTTGCCAAGCTTAAAGCTGATTTGAACCTTGAAAGGATTTGAGAACTGTTGCACTTGTCCTTCCTGACTTGCTTGGGAATTGACGCATTTTCCAAATCCCAAAAGATTTTAATTTTTGCATTTTCGTAAGATTGCATTAAATAATCATCCATTATCGAAATAGAATTTCGATTCGATAGGTTTTTCTGAATGTGTGTAGGGTTTCTTACTCTCAAACAAACTTGAGTGAATATGAAGTTAAATCATACTGTAATTAATTGCTAAAATTATAGGAACCTAAAGTATCCACTAGTGAGGACTATAATAACTGAATTGCATTATCCATTGATAGGAATTTAACAGACACAAATAGCTCAAATTCTTTCCAATAACACAATGTATTAAGGAAGAATTAAACAGCTTACTGTACGAAGGGGGCGAGTCACGACGGCGGATGCACGCGGCGGAGACGGAACGGAGATGCAAGTCCGTCTGCGTTTTCCGAGCAGTTGAGTTGGATGCAAGGTAGAGCAGCAAGGATGGGTCTCATCTCAAAAGAAAATGAAATGGGCTTGGGCTTACGATTCCATCTCGGGTTATCTGAATTTTTCTCTTCGCCCCCTATTTTCTTCCAGCACCCCTGAAATTCCAGATCACATATTATTGTTAAAATCATGGTAAAATATGATTGAAACTGATGAAAAATCAGGTTAGAACAACAAATTTGTGGTTCTGATTACAGATAACAGAATTTCGGAAAATGTTTTCCAAAGTAATTTTTTATTCAACTTTCCGAAATATTTGATAAATATTAGTTTTATGTTCTAATATTAGTTTTATGATAAATATTTAGGATTAATATTAGTTTTATGTTCTAATTTTAGGTCCTTTCTTAGTAGTCCAAAATGATTGATATGACATAGTATATTATTTAACGATTGTGGTGAAAATGATATATTTTTATGTGTAGGGATGTGGTCAAGGGTTTAATATTTCTTTACGTTAAGAAACAACGATATCCTTGTAGAAATTTGAGAAAGAATATTTTTATGTCAAGAAAGAGCGTAAGCTATGAAATGTTATTGAGATACGAACAAAACTTTTGCCATCAATATTGATCGCTATAAATAGTTTTATTGAAGATTGCAAACAACCGACGGAGATAATGAAATCTATTATTTTTCATATTTCATGTCATTTTAATGTGGAAAGGCATAATGATTGTCCTTGCTTTCAAGTTCGCCACTGTTTGAAATTTATTTCTTCAAACGAGTAAGTGTTCTTTATCTTTGGAATTTATTATGGGTTTTTTGTGAAGACATGTTTACCCTCCATGATAATTAAGCCATGAATTGCTCATTTTTAATTTGTTGTTGACCCCCAATTTTTGTGTGAAGCATATGTCTGAATGATGGGATTGTGTAGCCATATATGTTCTTTTGAACGCGTTTTATTTATGAAAGAGATGAGAAAGTTGTGCAAGATTAACAAATCTGTAATAGATGATATCGACTCTTATCTGTATTATTGTTTTGGTCTTTAAAATACTTGGAAATCATATGTTAAAGATCCTCTATTTAAAGCGATCCCGGAGAAACCTAAATCTGGAAAGGTTATCCTTTATGGAAGTGAAGAAGATATCATTCGATTTTTTATTGCAAGTTTTGTTCATGCCAATGACTATGAGTAATGAGTATATAATCAACCGAAAATGCATATATTTATCTTATTACTTGTTTATCTTATTATTGTAGTATAATATTACTTCCTCCGATTTATTCTGTTGTCTTTCTAGACTTTGACACAACAATTAAGAATTCTTGTTGTTTTATTCTTATTTATGAAAGAATTTAATGTCTTGAAAATATAATCATAACACTAATATCTTAAATACTCATGCATTATTCTGAGTAAAGAAGAAGAAAAACATTAAGTTTGTACGAAAAAAATCTATTTTCAAAATGTAATAAGTGCAAAAATATGACTCGTGTTCATTTAATGTGAAGGGATATCATAGGAAAAAATAATCTCAAAAGTGCATTAGAATTGTAGAAAAAGTTAAATTTGTTTAATTAAACGTTTAAATTGTAATGTTTGTGACTAGATAAACCAAAGATATTATATCAAAAGAAATAATTTGCTCTTTACCATCGACTCCAACTAAATTTGGGTTAGACAACCGCACTCATGCCATGACTCTTGTTTTTCATCTATGCAAATTTACAAATTAACCCAACAGTACATACTATAAAAATAAAAAATAAAAAGTCCAATACATAAATAAAAACTAAAATAAACTGACTTAATCTGAGTCAAACTGACTTAAAATTAAAATAATCTAACTTAAACTGATTTAAAACTAAAATAAAGAATAAATCTAAAAGCATATTGCTTTAACTAAGCATAATAACATTAAAGAAAATAAAAGACATGAGAAAAATTAACCGAAGGAAATTTAAAATTAGGTAATTTAAAATGATTTTTAATTGGCGAATGAACTGACCTTCACCATTGATGAGTATTATGAAACACTTTTTCAAGGATTAATACGGATATTGAAACGACACCAATACAGTGAAGAGAAACCTTGAAAATTAAGCTGCAAATTTTAACAGAGCTACAAACGACGTATACAGACAATAACCAATATATCAATGATACATATAACAAAGCTGCATATGGCAAACCATAAGCAAAAGATTCTCCATTGTTGAGACGGCCGACTCAACGATGGGATTTCCCTTAACAAGAACGAATGCTTGCTGGAACTACAAAGAGAGCACTTTGGTAGGAGATATTTTAGGCAGCAATGATGTAGGTGCTACTCCTAAGATAGGCATGTAAGAGAGGATGTGATTGCCATCGGTTTTGTTTCTCTCAAATATTGGTTTGCTTGTTGCAATTGATTGAAATCATTGTGGTGCTTGCATGCATTTTAATTGGTGCCACATTGTGCTGCACCACTGGCTATGAGGTAATAAAAAAGGCTCTCTTACTCTATGTGATATAGTTGAAGAAGGCTATGAAGATATCTTTTTTCTTTTGACGATGCTTCTTGTATTTTAGTTGTATGTATATCACTTAAATTTTGCAACAAAGAGCAAGTTAACATGGCATTGTGCATACAAAAGTTAACCCATAAGCTTATTACAAAGACATATTAAAGGAAGAACCATAAGCATATTCATTGAAGAACATTTTATAATCTAGAAGTTAATCCAATACTAAAACAAAATTCTCAAAACCCACAAATTAAAAATCCTTAAGACACCATAATTCCTACCAATAAAATCATAATTCATTTACAAAAGTCATAGGGATTTTTAATTTGTGGGTTCTGACATTAAGTGGTTCCAGCCACATTCCGATCGCAACCGCGAGAAACGAACCGTAGTCCTCCCTACTAAGTTTAGCGCCAATCACCATTAAACCGACTAACAATTGGTAAGCCTTACCTTTCTGAATTTAGAAAATTCTCTTAGGCAACAATTTTGTATTAATTACTCTCTTAATGTTGGCAATTAGCCAAGGGTAATTTTGGTATTATGGACATTTCAACCCAAGAAAAAAGTGTATCCTTTTGGGGTTTTTCTCTTCTCCCTAAAACCCTATCAATTTATTTCAACATTCACACAATGAAGCGTTTTTTGAGATTCACTTCAGAAGCAACACAATCTTCCAAATTCAACCAAATTCGTTCGATTCTTCCAACCACCACATTCATCATCAAACGACGTCGGATCAATACCCTACTCCAGCCGCCATTGTTGAAAACTTGTATTCATTCACACAAAAACCATCTCATCAATGGTGAACAAGTCTCTGTTTTGAGTAACAAATTGCTTCTAGTAGCTTCTGATTCTGTTAGTGTTACAACCATTTTGAATGATAATGTTCGTTCTTTAATCTCTTCTCGCTCTCTCTTTCTTGCACTTCTCAATCAATTCAATTCACACCCTTCCCTTTTACTTGAGGTATTGTTCCATTTCAATTTTTTTCATTTTTTAGATTCTAAATTTTAAATCATTCTTGTTAATCGCGGATCACCGAGAATAGTAGTTTGGATAAATAATTTATTTGCAACTTATGCTGGAAGTTAATATTTTGATAGCAAAAGATAAAAACAATTTATTTGCAACTTATGCCAGAAGTTATGTAAGCTATTTTTATAGCAAAAGATAAATACAGGAAATTGCTTTTTAATATATGCTAATATGAAGCACGGGCACAGACACGACATGGACACTGACACATTGGCACCGATACTAATTTGAAAAAATAACACAATTCAATGTAATTCTAAGTGTTGGTGTCGTGTCGGTGACTGACAAACACTGGGACACGCCTAATCCGAGGAGTGTCCGTGCTTCATAGTTGAAACAAACTTATAAAATTGTCATAAACTGTTTTCATAAGTTTTTCCAAACAGTCTCACAAAACTTATGATAATAGATAAGCTCAAATAACGCTATAGCTTCTATTTGACAACATTGTTTTGAAGTAAATAACCCTTACTTACCTCCTTTGTGTTGTTGAAAAATCAACATTTAGGTGTTTAATTGGAGAAGGGAGAGAAAGGTTTCGGAATCTGATACTTGCAAGAATTCCATGGATGCGTATGAGTATTCCAAGGGTATTAAAGCGGCAGGAAGATGTAAAAAGATTGATCTTGCAATTAAGCTATTTAAGGAGGCTGAAAATAAGGGTGTGAAGATAAGCAGCACTTACAATGCACTAATGGGTGCTTTTATGTTCAACGGTCTTGCTGATAGATGCTACTCGTTGTTTCTCGACATGAAAAAGGATCCAACTTGTGTTCCTAACAATATTACGTATAATATTGTTATATCTGTTTCTGGTCGTGTGATGAACATTGATCGCATGGATGCAACATTCAAGGAGATGAGGGAGTTACACCTCTCACCTAATATATCCACTTATAACTATTTGATTGGTGGATATATCACAAGTTGGAAATGGGATGATATGGAAAAAGTTTTTCAAGTGTTGAAGTCAGGTCCTGTTGAGCCTAATATGAAAACCTACCTCTTAATGATTCGTGGGTATGCACACTATGGTAAGTTCGAGAAGATGGAAGACATATATTCGTTGGTAAGGGATTATGTAAATGAAAATGAAATGTCGATTATCAGGGTTATGATATGTGGCTACTGTAAAAGTTCTGATGCAGATAAAGTTAAGAAAGTAGAGGCGTTGTTAAAGTTGATCCCTGAAAAAGAATACTTGCCATGGTTAAATGTGTTGTTGATAAGCTTTATGCCCAGGAAAACAGGTTAGAGGAAATGGAGAATGCAATAAATGAGGCATTTGAGCACAAAGCTGTTATAACAACCTCGGGTATTATGAAGTGCATAATAGCAGCTTATTTTCGATGCAATGCAATAGAAAATCTTGAGAATTTCATTAGACGATCTGTATTTGCAGAGTGGAGAATCTGCCACTCCTTATTTCATTGTAAGCTAGTCATGTATGGTTCACAGAAGAACTTTAGAGAAATGCAAAATGTCCTTGAGGAGATGGAAGATATCGACGTGAATTGCAACAAGAGAACACTGTGGATAATGTACAAAGCTTACTCAAGTGCTGGTCAGAGATCCATGGTTTTGAAAATATTGGGAAAAATGTTCAAACATGGTTATGAAATTCCCGATGATGCATTTCCATCATGATTTATCTTGCTGAGGTGCATCACATATGTCAGTACCATAGCTATAAAAACATTCAGCAGGTTAACGCGAAGATGTTTATTGCATTTGGCATAAACTGAATTTGTCTACAGTTTTAGGCAAAAGGACAAGCAACTCGTGGATAATATTTAATGAATGGACTGCATTCAAGGAAATTCTGTAACTATGGTTGTACATGGACTTCCGATTAGATTTTTGTTTGAAAATATACTTCTTCAGCAGGTTTCCATCTCAAATAATATGAAGGTATGCATCTTCATTCTTGGTTTTAGTGGATTTATTCACTTTGTTTACCTATATTGTCTGTTTTGGCATAATTAATATTTCTGAATGCATATATTGTGGTTGTTTCTGTTTTGCTTATTGTATTTTTGTGATAGACCCCGTATGCAAGAGGAGGGGCCAAGTGAAATCTTAGCACATCACCATTCCACTGTGGGCCCAAAGGTATGGTACGTATATTCTAGAAGAAAGAAGAATGCAGCCAATACTAATGACAGTTAGAGCTTTGCTGACGTGGAGAGAAGAGATTGGCTGTTTACATGAGCTATCCATCACTTCCTGAATAAAAGGAGGAGTAGGTACTAGGGAATCTCATCTTGAGATCATTGCAAGTTTGTTAGTAATGATTAGGCAGGTACTACCTGGCCTACGGAGCTGAGCTCTGGTTGTTTCCCAATTGTATTACTCCATTTTCATATTATCAATAAAGCTCAATACATATTATTCATCACATTTCACGATTCTATTAAATTGGTTCCTAACAATTTGGTCCGACCTACCGGATTATCGAGACGGAAACCAGTGAATGCCACCCAAACAAACCCAGCTTACCTTAATACGAAGAATGGACGGACGAGTTGCAGCCTTAGAAAGCGAGATCGCCGGAATGAAGATATCTCTGTCGTCGTTGGAGGAGGGTCAAGCACACCTCATAGCCATGTTTGAAAAGAGCATCGGCAAGAGGACGGAGGTTTATTTTCGTGTTCAAGGAACGTGACCAGAAGTGAAGGTTTGCTTAGCTCATCTTTGTATGGAAGGAGCGACCATACATTTCTTCAACTCGTTAATCAACGACGAGGAAAAACTGACCTGGGAACAATTGAAGGAGGCGCTATCGGAGCGATACGGTGGACACGGTGACGGAGACATTTATGAGCAGTTGACTGAGCTACGACAGAAGGGTAGTGTAGATGATTATATTACAGAATTTGAGTATCTCACAGCTCAAATCCCTAGGTTGCCAGAAAAACAATTTCAAGGGTATTTTCTACATGGGTTGAAGGATGAGGTGAAAGGGAAGGTACGAAGTTTGTCAGTCATGGGGAATCTAACTCGTGCAAAGCTTTTACAGGTGGCACGAGCGGTGGAAAGAGAGATCACACGCGACGGGTCAGGTTTTGCCAGATCTAGTAAAACGGGTCAAGGGTCAAGTAGATTTGGATCCATTGGGTCCAATAGAGGTGGGTCAGCAGATTGGGTCCTGGTGAAGGAGAATAGAGAAGCCAAGTCAAATGGGCCTGGGCTTCGTAATGAAAAACCGGGTCAGATGGAGAGGAGAAATGGGCCAAGAGATAGGGGTTTGACTCACCTCCCTTATCACGAACTAATGGAGAGGAAAAGGAAGAATCTATGCTTCAAATGTGCAGGACCTTTCAGTGCAACTCACCAATGTCCGGTGAAGCATCTCAGGTTGCTGATTACGGATGATGGAGGAGAGGAGGAAAGCGAGCTGCTAGCTGTTGAGGTAGAGGAAGGAGAAGAGGAGATTGAAGGTGAGATGAGCTTGATGAGTTTCCACCAACTCAGTCAATCCCAACAGCTCAAACCACAATCAATCAAGCTGAAGGGTACCATCCATGAGGTACCAGTAGTGATTTTAATTGATAGTGGAGCCACCCACAATTTCATTTCACATCAATTAGCCCAAAAGATGAATTTGGCCACCAAAAACACTTCACCTCTCAACATCAGATTGGGGGATGGGTCCTTGTCAAAAACTACGGGAGTGTGTGAAAATCTGGAGATTGATATAGATGATTTGCATGTGGTCGTGGATGTTCAGTTGTTTGAGTTAGGAGGCATGGATGTAGTATTGGGAATAGAATGGCTTCGTACCCTTGGTGATATGATAATCAATTGGAAGCAACATACCATGAGCTTTTGGTTTGATAAAAAGTGGATCACCTTACAGGGGATGGATGGTAATGAGAAGGGGATGGAGACCTTGCATAGTATAATTAGCAAGCAGAAGAGAAGTCAGGAGGTATGGGGGAGTGAAGTTGGTAATAAGGTAGGAGGTGTATCCTTTCATGCCTTAGAGGTGGAGCAATCAAGGAGATTGGAACACTTGTTGAATTTGTGTGCAGATGTGTTTCAAGAACCTAAAGGATTGCCACCCAAAAGGAAGAAAGAGCACGTGATTACCTTGAAGGAAGGAGAAGGGCCAGTCAATGTGAGACCTTATAGATATCCTCACCATCACAAAAATGAAATTGAGAAGCAAGTTAAAGAGATGTTGGAGATGGGTATCATACGACATAGCACTAGTTCTTTTTCTAGCCTAGTCATACTTGTCAAGAAGAAAGATGGGTCATGGAGGATGTGCATAGACTATAAAGCTTTGAACAAAGCTACTGTGCCAGACAAGTTTCCAATACCAGTGATAGAGGAGTTATTGGATGAGTTACATGGAGCTAAGTTCTTCTCTAAGTTGGACCTTAAATCTGGTTATCACCAGGTGAGGGTCAAAGAGGAAGATATACATAAGACAGCCTTTCGTACTCATGAAGGTCACTATGAGTTCTTAGTAATGCCCTTTGGGTTGATGAACGCGCCCTCCACGTTTCAAAGTCTGATGAATGAGGTATTTAGACCTTGGTTGAGGAAGTTTGTGTTGGTTTTCTTTGATGATATATTGGTCTATAGTGGTGACTGGCAGACACACTTACAACACCTAGAGGAAGTGTTGAAACTGTTGCAGAGACATGGCTTGGTGGCTAATAAAAAGAAGTGCCTGTTTGGTCAAAAGTCAGTAGAATATTTAGGCCATTTAATTTCTGGAGAAGGAGTAGCTGTGGACCCCAGCAAGGTAGTGAGTGTGACAAATTGGCCCACCCCTAAGAATGTGAAGGGAGTAAGAGGATTTTTGGGACTCACAGGCTATTATAGAAAGTTCATAAAGGATTATGGAAAAATAGCCAAACCTTTGACTCAGCTCACCAAGAAGGATGCTTTTGAATGGAGTGATGAAGCACAGTTGGCAATGAATAAACTCAAGAATTGCCTTACTTCTGCCCCTGTTTTAGCCCTGCCAGATTTTGACAAGGAATTTGTAATTGAATGTGATGCATCAGGGCATGGAATTGGAGCTATTCTCATGCAAGGGAAGAGACACATAGCCTACTACAGCAAGGCTTTGGGAGTTAGGAACCTCACTAAATCTGCATACGAGAAGGAGTTAATGGCAGTGGTTCTTGCCATACAGCACTGGAGACCCTACTTGTTGGGAAGGAAATTCATTGTTTCTACAGATCAGAAGAGCTTGAAACAATTACTACAACAAAGGATAGTTACTGCTGAACAACAGAATTGGTCGGCCAAACTATTGGGTTATGATTTTGAGATAGTTTATAAGCCAGGAACCCTTAACAGAGGAGCAGATGCACTTTCAAGGGTGAATGAAGATGGAGGGTTATGTCAGATATACACAAGAGTTCAGTGGGAAGATGAAGAGATAGTAAGAAGGGAGGTGGCAGCAGACCCTCTGCTTCAGCAGATAATAAAAGATTTGCACAATGGTGAAACATCAAGACCGGAATATGAATTGAAACAAGGGGTGTTGTTGTATGAAGGGAGATTGGTGCTGTCAAAACAGTCAACATTAATTCCTAAGATGTTAGAGGAATTCCATACCACTCCTCAAGGAGGACATTTTGGATTTTATAGAACTTACCGAAGGCTTGCTGCAAATTTGTACTGGGTGGGAATGAAGAATGTAGTTCAAGATTTTGTGAAAGGGTGTGATGTTTGTCAGAGGCAGAAATACATGGCCAGTTCACCTGGAGGTTTACTCCAACCTCTGCCAATTCCTGATAGAATATGGGAGGATTTATCCATGGACTTCATAACCGGTTTGCCTAAATCAAAAGGGTATGAAGCAATTTTAGTGGTGGTTGACAGGTTATCTAAATATGCTCACTTTGTTCCCCTAAAGCATCCATACACAGCTAGAGTTATTGCAGAGGTATTTGTCAAGGAGGTAGTGAGATTACATGGGATTCCTTTATCAATTGTGAGTGATAGAGATCCCATATTTATGAGCAATTTTTGGCATGAGTTATTCAAGCTTCAAGGGACTAAATTGAAGGTTAGTACTGCCTATCACCCAGAGACGGATGGCCAGACAGAGGTGGTGAATCGTTGTTTGGAAACATATTTGAGATGTTTCATAGCTGATCAGCCAAAAACATGGAGTATGTGGATGGCTTGGGCAGAATATTGGTTTAATACTAGCTTCAGTGCTAGCACAAGCAGAACTCCTTATGAAATAGTCTATGGCAGGGTACCTCCCACTCTTACACGCTGGGTACAAGGAGAGATAAGAGTAGAAGCAGTCCAAAGGGAGTTACTTGATTGAGATGAGGCTATAAAGCAACTTCGGGAACAGTTATTGAAGGCGCAGGACAGGATGAAACAGCTGGCCGATAGGAAAAGATGTGACAGGAGCTTTGAGATAGGGGAATGGGTATTTGTTAAGTTAAGGGCCCACCGCCAGCAGTCTGTAGTCAGCAGGATTCATGCCAAGCTAGCAGCTAGGTATTTTGGGCCTTACCCCATCATAGGTCGTGTGGGAGCTGTAGCCTACCGTCTCAAATTACCTGATGGATCTCGGGTACACCCAGTGTTTCATGTTTCTTTATTAAAAAAGGCTGTGGGTAATTACCAGGAGGAAGACACACTGCCCGAGCTAGAGGGAGAAGGGGGTGTGTTGATTGAACCTGAAGAAGTACTTGCTAGCAGAAATATTCAAGTGCAAAGTGACAAAGTGGACCAAGTACTCATAAGGTGGAAGGGACAGATGATAGAGGAAGCTACTTGGGAAGACAAGATTGCTATGAGAAGTCAATTCCCAAATTTCTGCCTTGAGGACAAGGCAGTTTTTTCTGGAGGGAGTATTGATAGACCCCGTATGCAAGAGGAGGGGCCAAGTGAAATCTTAGCACATCACCATTCCACTGTGGGCCCAAAGGTATGGTACGTATATTCTAGAAGAAAGAAGAATGCAGCCAATACTAATGACAGTTAGAGCTTTGCTGACGTGGAGAGAAGAGATTGGCTGTTTACATGAGCTATCCATCACTTCCTGAATAAAAGGAGGAGTAGGTACTAGGGAATCTCATCTTGAGATCATTGCAAGTTTGTTAGTAATGATTAGGCAGGTACTACCTGGCCTACGGAGCTGAGCTCTGGTTGTTTCCCAATTGTATTACTCCATTCTCATATTATCAATAAAGCTCAATACATATTATTCATCACATTTCACGATTCTATTAAATTGGTTCCTAACATTTTGGACTTTGTGTCTTACTAGTTAGGCACACCTTGTGCTTAATTGGTTGCTTTTATGTATATTCATTTTTCTTCAAAAAAATAAATTCTTAAATGCATATTGGTTTGCATTTGATTTTAAGCTTATTGTCGCTTCTTTATGCCTTCCGTTTTAAATATCCCAATTGTGAAATTGGTTTGAGTGGTGCCTCTTGCATTGGTACAGAAGCACCATTTTTAAATTTCCCAATTGTGGAAGAAAGTACTCACCGATTTGTTTCGAAAATTAGCTGATGAGATTGTGGGAGTTCAGTTCATGCAGGTCATGGTGCAAGAAAACAAGTCAGCATTAATGTGGAGCATCCCATAAGCTTTTTCAAAGTCTCCTATCTTATTATTTCCTTTACCGACTTAATTCGAGTGATTTTACTTAATGTTTATCATCCATGTTAAGTTTCTTGTTATCATTGTTGAAGTGTAACATTTTTTCGTGTCCACCTCCAGGTGATAGATACTTGAAACTTGAAACAATGGACAATGCCTCTACCCAAAAGTAGTAAAAAAGTGCGCCTTATTGTAGCCAGTGATGGTTTAGAGAAAGGATTTGCGCGTGACGAAACTTGTGTGAAACAAGTAGACGTAAAGGTGAAAGATACCCATTTGGAGGGTTTCACCTTTGTTGAGAACCCGCCCCAACCTCCGTTGAATCCTCTCCAACTTCTGATTATGGTTCTTTTTTCCAGACATGGGAGCCTATAATCTTGTAAAAGAAGTATTCATATTTCACCCTCTCTGATTAAACATATAATATGTACTTTTTTGAATGTGAGTAAGCTGGATATATGGAGAATGATCCATATTATTAAGTCATCTATTGAATATTCTAAAGTCACATAGGTGGCTTGAAGTGAATAAAGTTTCACGCGAAGTTGACAGTTATTTTTCTGTGTTTTGCTAAGAACCTAAACTCTTTCGTTGGCCTAAACCTCCCGTTGAGTTTAAACTCCTCTTGAAGCAGAGCATATAAAGCTCGATTCGAATAGCCTGAGGTCTTATCTAGGAATTACTTTCATAAGAAACTCTATTAATCATAATACAAAAAACGCATAATGTAGATTCTATTACTTTCATATAAATTCTCGGATTGCTTGTAGATATATTAATATATATATATGAAAGATTACCACTATAATATTACATAAAACACACCCCACCCAACAAAAACAATTTAGAGAAAAACATACACATAGACGTTTAGACTTAGTTTACATTATATATCACATGCTTATGATGTTATTTTTAACTAACTAATGACAAACTATAAGACTTTTCATTGACAAAATTACAAAACCATCACAAAACAATTAGTTTATTTTGCGACAATTGCCTCGAACTTCGCCATTGGAACCTTGTTTAATATCAAGCAAACCCATTTTCACCATTGCTTGTTGAAAATCAAGGAAGAACATAGCTTGGTTCATTGCATAAGCATTGACAATGTTTCTTGTTCTTGGACTAGTGTAGAGTGTTTGGTCTGAAAACAGAACACCATTTTTCCTCAACAAAGCATCGAAGTAAACATTGTCAAAATCATTCCTAGTTGCATCGAATGGTTGTTCTGCATTGTCACCAGAAGTACATGTTTTGGATAGTGTCTTAGCAAATTCAGAATCCAAAGCTGGATCCACTTGGCTCAATCTGGTTTTGAAAGATGAACACCTTGCCACTCCTAGCGTATGAGCCCCTGCATATATCATACATGAGTAAATATGTATTAGGAAATATTTAAATATGTTTTTAATCCTTAAGATTATAGCTTATTTTAGTTATAGTCTGTTTTTTTTTTTTAATTTAGTCTAACGAATTTAAAAATTGTTGTTTTTAGTCAATAATGTTAGCTTACTTGACCATGTGACTTCACATGACATGATTATATTAAACCACATATGATTTTAGAGATCGAAAATAATAACCTTAGAATTGGTAATAAGGACTAAACTCAAACAAAAAAATTACGTGGACTAAAAAACACTATAATTACAATGACTAAAATGATATTTAAACATTCAATTTTCAAATATGTTTGTCATGAAACTATTTAATGAATATTAAATTAAAGTAATATATGCAGTTTACCAGAGAGAGCCACCATCTCTTGTGCAGAAAAACCATGTTGACCAAACTGCCTAATAAGCTCAGAGGCATTGAAGGCAGGGGATGGCAAATTTCTAGTATCTTCTATTTTTGATCTTCTTCCATCTTTTCTACCTTTAGGTATGTTATAAACTGGACCTCCAGCCTGTAAATAATTCAATATTTCATTTCATCATAAAACTCAATTTCAAGCCAATTTTACATCAAACATTAATCGAAGATCAATAACATAAAAAAAAAGTCATATATCAGTTGCTACGTCATTATAGTTAGGGGTGGCAAAACGGGCCGAGCCCGCGGGGCCGACCCGTTTGGCCCGCAATTTTTGGCGGGTTGGGCTGAGGTTTTCGGCCCGCCCTACCCCACACCGTTTTTGAGCGGGCTTAAATGGGGCGGGTCTAAACGTGGGCGGGCATGCCCGTTTTTCCATTTCTTTCTAGTATTTATCGTTTTATCTTATATTTTAAGGGGTACTTATTAACTTAGTTGATGATTTGTTAGTTTAATTAGGCATAATTATAAGGAATTTGTTATTAACTTGGTTAATGTTTCTTTTAGTTTAATTATCTCTATTCTCTGTTGCAAGTTTCTCTTAATTACCCATATTATAGTATTATTGTTAGTTTTAAAATAAGAGGTAAGAATTGTAAGGAATTGTGAAGTTATTATAATTCAACCTGTTTAATATTTTTTTAACATTTAATTGTGAGTTGTAATTCAAATCGTAAAAAAAAAAAAAAAAGTATTTGGCGGGCATGCCCGCAACCCCGTCAATAAACGGACGGGCTTGAATTTTGAGCCCGCGCATCTAAGTTGGCCCGCCCCGCCCCCACCCGGTATTTTAGCGGGCTTAAATGGGGCGGGCATGCCCGTTTTGCCACCCCTAATTGTAGTCAACATCGGTAACTGCAATTAGTATAAGCTTAGAAATAATTAATATTGTAGGAATGATTAAAAATAAATTTTAATATATACTAGTTTTGAGACCTGTGCATTCGCACGGGTCTTGACTTTTATTTATAAAATATTATTAAAATATAAGTGACGTGGTGTAAAAAAAATAAACAATAAAAAGTGACGTTATTCTGCTATTTTTTTATAAAAGTTATTAAATTAAGTAATTTTTTTATTAAAGCAATTGTCCCGTGTATGATTTTTGTATAATCTCTATTATATACATAGCGAGATTTCCACGGAGCTCTCTCGTGCATTCTCAAGAAAAATTGCTTATGTGGCTTTTAATTAGAGCTAAATTGAGTATAAATTTTTTTGAGTTAAATTGCTTATGTGGCATTCAATTAAAGCTTCTGTTTTTTTTGTATTTTCTCTAACGGATTATTATAAAAAAAATTGTTGGATATATACAACTAAACTAGATCTTCTCTTTTTCTTTTTTTTTAGTTAGTTTTTTTTTTCATTCAATTAGAACTTCTCTCACATTTTCTTATTGTAAAAACTTTAATATTATATATATATATATATATACTTTTTATATAAACTATATATTTTTTTTTTGTATAATCTTCGTTATTATTATTTTATTTTTTTACAAACTCTTTCTTTTTGCTGAGATTGATATTTTTTTATTTTAAAAACTATAATATTCTATTTTAATATTATTGCGTAAGTAAAACTCAATTAAAGCTTTTCTACTTTTTTTTTGTGGAAATTCAAATATTTTATTTTAATTATTAATATATATTGTAGTTTTAATGACGACAAACTTATTTAATCCATGATTAAATATTATATACTTAATATATAAAAACTAAGTAAACACTTCGATTTTGGATTTCTATCAACAAAAAAAAGTGAACACTTCGACTAAAATTTGATTGGATATGTATCTATTATCCAATTATTCAATTAAATTTTATATTTCTATGTTGATTTGTTTTAAAATAAATTTAAATCATATTTCATATTTTTTTTTATGGGATCACTCATTTGATTATTAAAATTATACTTTGACTATTAAAATAGGAAATAGAGAGCACTTCTCACTACACTATTAAAATTATACCTTGACTAATTATCTCTAAATTTTATCTAACACGATGAAAAGTGATCTCCATAATAAAAAGTGTTCGTAGATGATAGTGAGAACTAAGTGCGGAAAAGTATTATTTTTGAACAATAGTGCGAGAATTTTATTGATATTCTTAAAATAAATAAATAAAGGATTTACAACTATTTTTTTGTTCATAGAGCAGTCCTGTAACGGACGCATAAGACAGCTAGAATGAGAGAGAGAATCTCTTAATGGTAAACGGGAAACACTTCCCACTCTACTATTAAAAATACACATTGACTAATTAAAATTTGAATTCCGACTACGACAGTTTTTCCTTATTTTGTGTTCGTCGCACTTTCACTATATTACACCAAAATGAAAAAATCTATGTTAATTGAAATCTAAAATAGATCAATACTCCCTCCGTTCCTTTTTACTTGTCTTTTAGGGCTAGATTTAATGTTTCTATTTAATTGTCCTTTTGGTATTTTACGGGTATGATTTGTCAATTATACCCTTTGTCAATTGCTCTTATCTTTTTCAATAAAACAAATTAATGCTATATATTTGGAAAACTAAATCTTTTTTATTTTTTTTGGAACATAAAATATTAAATTTTGTTTTTTTTAAACATAATATATTAAATTTATTGGAAAGAGAAAATGTGTGAAAAAAATAAGAATTTATTGGTGGATTAAAACGAGGGTATAATAGGA
This sequence comes from Trifolium fragiferum, assembly GCA_954870985.1. NCBI lineage: Eukaryota > Viridiplantae > Streptophyta > Magnoliopsida > Fabales > Fabaceae > Trifolium > Trifolium fragiferum. The sequence continues at coordinate 44,469,679 of OX940796.1, read as the reverse complement.
AGATAAATGCAAATATACACTTCCTTAATTTTGTGTTACTGTTTTAAAAAGACAAGTAAAAAGGAACGGAGGGAGTATACTTTTAAGTTTTTTTTTTTTATAATTTCAATTTTAAATTTTCCATAAACATTCGTTCAAACCTTTTTCGATATGCTAATTTATCAATGTAAGTGGAGATTCATACATAGATTTTTTTTTCATTTGACGCTCACACGTGAAAATTGCTTCATTGTGGTACAATGACAAAAAAAAAAAAAAGGTTGAGAATAGAAACATGGTCAAAGTATCTTAATATTCATTTAAAATTTTGTTGATGGAGTTCCTATAGAGAGTGAAAAAGAGGGAGTCGGATAGAATCTCATAGTGTTGTTGAACGGGAAATGAAGGAGTATTTTCCACCACACTATGCCTTATAACATCCTTAAACATATATCGTATTTTCATACTCAAGTAAATTATACAAAATCAATCTCATAAATAATTGAAAGAAAAATATAGGCAACACTCAAAATAATATAAAATGAAAAGTGACATATATAGACAACCTTCCAAAGAAAAAAAAAAGAACATAAGCAAATAAGTATTATTAAAAAATGAAAATTATTTTGTTCAAGAGATAGAAATAATGAGAGAGAGATAGAATCTCTCACGGGTGTAGAATGAGAAACGTAGAACACTTTTGACCCCACTATTAAAAATGCACTTAGACTAATTAAATTTTCATTTGAGAATGAAGTTTATAATCATTTTATATTTAAAATGTCACTATATAGTCACATATATGAAGATGAGAAATAATCCATCTATTAATAGTGTAAAACGGGAAGCGAAATAATATTCGTTATCTCGCTCTATCTTATAACATTGTTAAACATATATCATGCAAAATATATCTCAATTTTATCTTAGCATTTTTAATTAAATATTACACTAACACATAAATAATATTTAAAAAGAAAATTATCTCGTGCACGGCACGGGCTAACATACTAGTAAACTATAATTAATAATAACAAATATTTATTATTCAATTCTTTTTTTTATTAAAGCAATTGTCTCGTGTATGATTAATTTTTTTTTATTAAAACAATTGTCACGTGTATTATTATAATATATATTCATCAACAATTGTTTCGTGTATTATTATAATATATTATTCAATTTCTTTTTTTATTAAAACAATTGTCCCGTGTAAGATTAATTTTTTTTATTAAACAATTGTCCCATGTGTGTTAGTATAATATATATTTACCCCGTAATTATTTATTATAATATATATTCATCAATAATACACTTCTCATGTATTTTTTATATAAGAGTAAACAAAAATAGAGCAGATTTTTTTATACTTATCTTCAGAAGTGTTTTCTATTGCTATTTTTATGAGTATATTTATTTTATTCTCTCTTTTTTTTAAATTAATTTTTTTTATGAGTAGATTTATTTTAGGCTTATTTTTGGATTTTTTTTGTTATTTTTGTTTTGTATCTTTTTTTTTATGAGTATATTTGTTTTATGCTTATCTTCTTTTTTTTGTTTTGTACTTATCTTTTTCCCAATTTAGAGTTAAAATTACATTTAAGGCCATAAACGGTGAAATATTATTAAACGTGCTAATGACAAAATAAGTTTTTTAGTAGTAGTTTCTTTTAATATATTGTAAATAGATTTATAACGACCCAAATTATATTTAACAAATAACTATCTTACATAGAAAACGGCTTCTGTAGCGGCCATAGCAAGAATATCAGCACATGAAACTACACCGGGGCATTGTCTTTCAAGCTCATCTTTGATATCATCTATGATTTCGTATCCTCTTAAGCTCAAATTTGCTGGTGAATCTTTCTCTGCTGTATTATCTTTAGTAGAGTCAATTAGAATTGACCCATCACATCCCTAATGAACAAAAAATACACAATTTAATATGATGTCACATATAATAACATGAATTACTATAGTAATGTAGAAAATGGAAGCAATATATTGATAGTGTGTTTGTCCTATATTTGTAGTTGATTGATGACATGATATTGCATTTTATGGTGTTATGGCAACCCACTTCTAAGAAATTTTGACCAACATTATGTGAAAGAATGATGCATGAAACCTTACACCATGAAAGAATGATGCATCATGCATGGAACCTTGCACTTTATCTTCAAAATTTGCATCATTCCTTCTATATGTAGCATCTTATTTGGAAAATAATGTATCCATGAGAAAATATATGTTATGTGTACACCATTTTTGTTTGTCCAATATCTTTTTTTTTTACCGTTTTTTATTACTCTCTGGTCTTTTTATAAAAGACAATATGGTCAATAAAAGTTGATTAAGTTGTTTCTTCGAACTTTTTTTAAAACGGCCAAAGTTAGTGACTAATTGTTAATGTTAATTTTTTTACTTTGCTAGAATTTGAACTCTGAATCTTTACTTTTTAACTCCTTCACCCTGAGCTAATTGGACTATCCACTCTGACTCAACTTTTTTGTTTATTGCAATTGCAAGGACAAATGAAAAATGAAAATAAAATAAAATCACATTCCCTTCAAAATCACCTGTATGAAGCAGTCATGGAAATGCATTCTAACAAGAGCAGCTGCAAGAGTGGGATCATTGTCCAAAGCTCTATTGACTACATTCTTAACAACAGGTTCAACAAAAGGGCAACTCATCAAATAGTAGTTCATGTTTAAACCACCATCCGCCCCGAAACCGAACCCGAACCCGCATGTAATCACCTCTATTAGCATAAACATTGTCATCAAATTAGCCATTGCCATTTTAAATGACTTCATAGATGATTTATACATCATCCTCAAGAAGCAATAGAGGGTAATTAATTATAAAGGAATATGAAGTTTGGTTTATGAGACCTAAAAACTAAGAACTTGTATATATAGTGGGGAATAGTTGGAAAAATGCAACAAAGTGGTGAGATGGTATTATATATTATGATTAAAAATGTAAATGATTAATTGTAAAAGGAGGTGACCAAAAAATAAAAATAGAAAATAATAAATTTTGAGTTAGTGGTGGTCTATACTTTATCTTATGTCCATGCACTATAAATATGATTTCTTCTCGAGTCCTCTACCTAATCACACTAACTATAGTCAATAATCAATATGTGTTTTGAATTAATTACATTAAACCTTATTAAATTATCGTTTGATTGCATGAAAGTTGACACATAAGGAATTTCACCTTCGATGATTATCGAATGTGTATTTGCCAGATCAATAATCCATACATTCATAGTTGTAAGTTTGCAACCTTGACTTGAATTGTGTAAAATGATGAAAACCTTGAAAGCTAGCTAGAAGTGTAACACTTGAGATTAATGGTAAAAATAAGATAGAATTTCTAACTATGAACTGCGGATATCGGACACGATACAACACTGACATGTCAATATTGATAATAATTTAAGAAAATGACATATCTACTAAAGTTGTAGTATAATATAATAAACAAAAACTAAATACTATTAATCAAGAAATTAATTAAGTTCAAGTGGTCAATAAAACGAATAATTCGAAAAGTTTAATGTACTAAATTTGAAAATTCAAATAAATAATGTTTCAACATGGTAAACAGTAAACATTAACTAGACTAATGACCAATTAAACATGTGCTCAAAGTCTAATATACTATTATCAATGGAATCAAAGCACCAAAGCATACTAATATTAAATTTTTAATTATATCAGTGCATATTTCTTTAATTAAATTACTACAAATTTAGGTGTCATTTATAGTGGACCACTTCAAATATGGTGAAATATTTAGTCTTATTAAAATTGAACTTGGCGTGCTAGTCTCAAAATGTGCCCATGAATGTAGTGTTCTCCAAATGGATTCCCCTCACATTGACTACTAGGAAGTGTTCTGACTTCTGACAATATTACAAGGCCTACAAAACAAATCATTAGCTTATGTACATTGAACTTTTAGAACATAATCCTAAAATTATTATGTTTAACTTAGGCATTCTACTAAAATGTAATTGGTTGAAATGTGAATTTGGGTCTAATTGAAGTCAAAAATTGAGTAAGATGGGTCCTTATTAGCTGGTTGGCACTTAGAATTTTGAGAGACAAATCACAAATTAAAGTATAAAGTAGTGCAACAATGTTGTTTGAGTGCTGTCCTATATATCTTATTAGTGTCAAAGTGGGACAAAAACTTGCTTGATGAAAAAGATATAGGAAATTAACATGAACCATGAATTTTCTACAACATTGATTTTGTAAGTGCTGTAGACACGTTTATATGTACTGTAGTATGTAGGTAGTTATATCACTCTCCACTTCTAACTTACAAACAAGAGTGCTGGGCGGCAGCAATATACTGTATTTATTTGTGGATAATTAAAGAATGTTTTCATTTCATAATACATCGTGCATGTGCAAAGTATATCACCATGCAACAAATCATTAGTTGATTAAGTGGTGATTGATGTTGAACTTGGTAGGGAGCATCACGGTTCGATCCCCACAACTGTGATGAGAGAGGGCTGGAACTACTTGATGTCAGAACTGACCCCCGAACCAGATTAATTTTTGTTTAACCATCTGGTTTTAGGGGAAGGGAATTCCGATAATCTAAAGTTCGACCGTGAGATAAGTAAAATCTAACAAAAATTGTTCTCACTAAGAATCGAACTTTGGTTAAATGAATTGACATTTTTAAACATATGATTTTTCATATGAGTTAAATAGAGATCGTTCCATCCATGGCCATTAATTTGAAATTAAGTATAAATAAAAATTATACTCTCAAATAACACAAACATATATTGATCAATTGGCATAACCGCATAAATGCAAAACTTTTACTTGCCAAATTTAATAATTTTGGCATAGAATTCAAAATTAATCAAAAACTTGTAAAATTATCATAGATTAATAATGCATGCATTTCATTATCGCAAAATTGTTCCCCAAGGCACCCCCTAGAATATCCCTGTCCCAGATAATGCAATAAAGTTACCGTTCACTGCAACGAAGAGATAATGCAGTAAAGTTTCCGTTCACTGCAACGAAGATATAATGCAGTAAGGTATCCGTTTGTCACAACGAAGAGATAATGTGGTCTATGTATACATAATGTAATAAGATATTATTTCTTTTTTATATACCTTGTTGAGAGTTAACCAACACTTAAAGAAGTACGTAGCTCTGATTCTCTAATCGTTTAGGGATACGTAGGACCAGAAATCCCTCCCTGTCGAGCTATAATTTCAGTAACTCTATATTTTAAATATGTATATCTGTTATAGTGTATTAGACTTGTCAGGCTACATACGAGGTCAGTTAGTAGTGGCCTGTGCGCCGATCATGATCAGAGATCGGGTCGTGACAAAGTTGGGCCAATTCCACTGCATTGTTATATGAAGGGAGATAACCCATCTCCCATGCCTATGGACAAAGATCCCTTCAATCGTGTGTTCCCCCTGCAGATCAGTGATGATATTTACTCTTAAAACATTATTTTCATTTTTTTTTGAATTTTTCAATTTTCAATCCAAGGGCCACAATTCTGGTCATGTTAAGGGAGAGAATCCACTCCCATGGCCCTATAAAATGCAGAGGTGCACGATTCGAACAAACCATTGATGATGTCATTTTCCTTATCACATAGTACTTATCTTAAAGTTTAAGGCATTTGAACATATCACATATATCAAATGTTAGGTTATTTAGCGCTCGTTTACTTATGCATTTGCTACCTCCAAACGCGATTTTCACCAATTTTTTTATGTTTGGATAATTACAAAATCAAATTTCTGAAACACGGATCTGCCTCCAAACGCAAGTTTCTTCGAAGCCACAATTTGGAGCTTTCACGGCAGAGCAAACTTGAATCCAAGCTATTAATTTTGTGAGAAGTACACTTACCTATTTACCCATAACTTTCTTCTTTAGAACACCTTCTCCCATTTTTTTCCAGAATTGGTGGGAAAAAAAAAAAAGAGGAAGAGGAAAAGTGAGAAAAATGCTTATTTTCAAGCCTTCAACAAAAACAGCAATCAAAACACAAATGAAATTTTGGCTAACTAAACACATAAATAAGGGTAAAAAATGATCCTAGACGCCACTCTCTCAAGTCTCAACCTCCTTTATGCTTCTCCATCATCCACCAGAGATATGTAGTTTTTGACCTTTTTTATCACCCAAAATCAACCATCTACACTGTTAGGCCTCCCTTTTGTCATATTCTGCTACTAATATCATATTGTTAATCGGATAACATTATGCATAATTCATAAACTCTGTCTAGATCAAATTATGAATTCAAACCAATTGTGATCCTAAGATATAATCAACTGAATTATGATTATTTAGCCCACCCTAGTTGGAGGCCAACCTAATCAACTCTTACATCTTGATAAACTCATCTGCTATCATCTTCAGCAATTTTAACAGCCGATTAAACTCAAACCACATGCTAATTATATTAGAGTAGCACATTTGTTTAACAAGGTCCACAGCCTCAAAATTACTCCCTCCACCTATGAGCACCACACTTCTACTAACCTCATAGCACAATCAAATTATGAATCTATATATTGTAACGAAAATACTTACTAATAGAAGCATCCCAAACACGTTTATTATTTATGTAATTCACAGCACTTTTTCACATATATAGTGTTTTCCAAAGGGACACATCTAATCTCACAAAGATTATATCCTTTAGTCTTACAAATATGTTGTTGAGGTTTGGTTATTGCACAATTATTTCAAATACATTACCAGAGAAGTTAAGTTACTATATGAGCCAATTTAAGTTAGATTTTTTTTTCCATCCTACCATCTGTTTGTATATACAAAATAAATAAACAAACGAAAATAGAACCTGAAATATGAACAAGACATGCCCTGTCCCACCAAGGCCTATCTGTTATCTACATGTTCTTTCAGGCCAAAGCAAAATAAAATAAACTGAAACACAGCTTTATATACACAGTCTAATCAATGCCTGAACGAAACATCTGAAGGCACTGGCAAGCCATTTCCAAAGAAACTACTACTAGTATTACTAACACTGGTCCCAGTCTCCTCAAATTTAGGCTTTGAGTCACAGCTTTGGCATTTCTGGCAAACAAAACGAGCTGGAACAGGAGCAGTATCAGGAATGCCAGAACATCGAGTGTGCCGCCACACCCCACATGTATCACAAGCCATCATTCTCTCTCCATCATCATCTTTAGCCCCACAGTTGCACTCCACAGTCCACCTCTCAAGTCCCCGTTCCATTCGAAACTTACTCAACCCAGTCTTCCCGGAGCATTTTCCTCGGACACAAACCATTTCATTTGATCCTAACAAGAGCTTGACCTGGGTGGAATCGTCTACACCACTGTAGCCAAGTAGTTCGTCAACTTGAAATCTTCTAAACATTAGATATACGTCTTGAAAAGCATTTGCTGCTTCAATCTTAAGGTCAGATACGGTGGCATTTGGGGGCAGCACAATTATTTCTGGTGGAGTTCTAGCTGAAGAATCTTCAGATTGGTCAGTTAGTTCAACCTGACATGAGATGTGCATTTTATGCAAATCCGACACCGGCAAACTCTCAGAACAATAATCTTTTACTAATTGCTTGCAGTCAAGAAGCCTCTGAGCCGAGCTCATTGCAAGAGTTCTTGTCTCATCATCAACATAGTTTAGCATCATCCGAGGATGAAGCAAAGACTCGTATAGATATCTCAAGCATTGCATGAGATGCTCTTCAGATGGGCACTTTGGGCCTGAAGAATTATTGTTGGCCATAAATCCATCGAAGCAAGAATCATTTGTAGCATCAATTCTGAACCAAATAGGACACAATAATATCAGAACTGATTTACATCACATAAGGATATCGACATTCCAAAGAATTAAAAGCATCAAGAAGAGAATCTTCCAAATAACAATGCTTTGAGAAGAATATCCACTAACTATTTCAAGGCTCAACCTCAGTATTGGAAATAATATCAAGAATGTCACGCATGACCTCCTTTTAGACAGTTAAACTGAAAAGGACAGAAGAGAAAACACAATATATAAATCACATTGAAGTCTAACCTGAATTCATAAACTCCGGTTTGAGGGTTGCTTCTGCTATTGACAACCCCACCATAGATCACTTTTCCTCCCAGTTCAGCAAGGCAATAATCAAGAAGCTCTGGAGACGCCACCTTGCAAACAGCACCCCTAAGAGCACGGCGGCTCACCCAATTAGACCCAGACACTGCACGCAGCACTCTGAGCATGGCTTCCTCCACACGTTCAATGTCACTCTTCTCCCAAGAACTTGATAATCCAGAACCATCAAACCGACGCTTCTTGCAGGTTATGTCATCAGACTTTGAGGCATTCTTGCGAGCATCATGCATCAAACCCATCAAAAAACAAAATAGGTCCCTCATATTTACAAGCTTATGCTCTGACAAAGACTGGTAATACAAGATCATATCCTGCACACGTGAGTGGGGCTTTTGTTCCTGGGAGAGGAAGACGGACAAGGGTAGATTGGATAGGCTTTCAAGAGCAGACTTATATGCTTCCTGTGTGAGACAATAGCTACCGGAGCCAAAATTATATCCCCACTCACCGTACCATGGACGTCCCTTCGTAATGGCATGGAGCAAGCGATACTCTAGCCCATATTTCTTCGAAACATCCATCACACTAACTTTTCTGCCAATGTACAAATGTAAACAAACAGAAGAGTTTAACTCAAAGCCATATATCTATATAAATACAAATAACCTAAATAATAATCTCCGGTTTCAAGAAAGTGAATGCACTTCTTCTCTTCAGGATACCCAAATCTTAAGTGTAATGTACTGAATATAGACATTCTTCGGTGACATCATGTTTAAGTTTGAATGATCATTAGTTTTTTACGAAATACTTTTATATCAATCTTCCCTATTTCACTGCAAGTTAGTGACAGCCTAACGGGATCCATAAAGATGATTAATTTCATACTAAACATATTAGGTCAGAAATTACTCCACTACTTAACAGAAGTATCAGGTCAGAGGATATAGCAGTTATTGACGATGATAAATATCCTAGTTTAACTCTACCAATTACTAACTGCAATCAAGAATCCTAACCTAACTCCAAGTGTCTTGCATAGGCGATCCCAGAAATCCATAATATGGCAACCAGAAAGAAATCTAGATCCCCCTTCTCTGCCATTAACCCGAAGAAGGTGCCCATAACCATTGGCATGGATAACACCGTGTAAGAGATGACTTGTGTTCTCTAGTTGGTGGTACACCCAGTCTTCAACATCATCACTAGTTGTCACATGGTTACATGACTTACACCTGAAGATAGAACAGATCAACCAAAATGAATGATCAGGTACTACATCCAGCACAACCTATTTCTATCATCATTTTGATTATGATTTAATTAAATATCAAAAGAGTAAGATAATCCGCACATGCATTGAGAAAACAAAAAGGAAACTATCCCCACACACCAGACTAATAAACATTCTGTTTCATCAGTCAATTAGTACATTAGTTTTGAAAAGAGTCAGTAACTACAATGTGTTGACTTAGGGAATGAGCAAATGAGGAATGGCTAAATTTTGAGAATTTGGTTTCCAAATTAAAATCTACAGTTAAGGATACAGCATGTGAATTAGTATAATACTATAAAACAAATAAAAGTCATGCTAACAAGTGCCCCAAGTCCAAAAAAGAAATACAGTAGTAATAGTAGTAGTAAGTTTATGTAGAAAAAGTCAATTTCTAAAGTTTCATGGTGTGGAATGCACCATTTCCAAGAAATTTTCTTTTTGGACTTCTCAATACTTGTTAGCATTTCCTATAAAATAAATGACTTAGGTTGAGTGACAAACTCTCATGATAAGAGCATCATCAACTCCACACTTCTCTATTGGGGTTCTCAAGTACACATAATTCATTTCCGCCTTTACGAACTTAAACATCTCTCCAATCCACCACCTCTAAATTTTTTAACTAAATAAGCTCATGTAATAACCCTCTCAGGCTCTCAGTCTTATATATCATCAACCAATTTTATTTTTTTTGAAGAATCATCAACCAAATATTATAAACATTAGTGTTTAAATTACTCCCTTATGATCACCATTGGAGATGGCCTAACAAAGTAACAATCAATCGAAAATAAGGCAACTCCAAGAAATGCAGAAAATCCTGCTAGTGGTAGAAGAATCACTCACTTGGATTCTGACAAATGCAAAATATCTCCACAGCACATACATGGTTTGTGGTATCCACCAATTGATCTCCCATCGGATTTTATTATAAAATGGTAGCGCTTCCCGCACACCGGGTTGCCGCTCCAACCTATAATTTTGAAAAAATAAATTTAGTCAATATATTTTTTTTTTTATAAATTAAAAATACACTACCAAGTAAACAAAAGTTAATATGAACTGTTTGAATTAACTTATTTTTAAGTTTAGACAAATAAATAAACTTTTACACGGTAAAAAAAATAACTTATGTATCATTTATAAGTTTGTAAATAAATAAAATTTTATGGATTATTCATAAGTTTTTAGAAGTACTAGTAAAAAAAATGACAAAAAGAAAATGTTAGTGCCAATTTATGAATTATAATTTATTTGTTATAAGCTTAAAAAAAATCAATATAAGTACAACGGCCCATATTTCAAAAAAAAATTGTTGATTATATTTAAAACATAAAAAGCATTACATAGTATTTACTAATTTTAAATACTTGATAAAATATTAGCTTAAAAAATAATTACAGTATAGTACTGTACTATAAAATCCAAATAAAGTACTGTAAATTACAAAGAAAGAGCATGATATCGTGCGAAACACGTCAGTGCTGACTAAGCAAGCAAAATCCAAATAGAGAAAGCAAAGTTGGACACAAACAACAATGACAAGCAGTTTTTAGCACAATGATAACGACAACAAACCCATAACCATACCTGTCACGCAACAAAACACACCACGTGGCACTCTATTACTCTTCCACTTGTCACACTCTTACCGGACCCACCACCCACCCACATATATCCCATTTTTATTCTCCTATATTCTCGTCAATATCTCTCCATCTTATCTTATCGTCAATAACTCGTCACTAATTTATCACTCTTTTATTTAAGTCATCTAATCTAATTCATCAACTCAACTTAATTATCATATCAGTAATTTTATGATTATATTCCAAATTATTATAAAATTGATATATGCGTCATCTCGCGAAATAAACATGATAATATCAAGGAATCCTAAGAATCTAGTTTTAATAAAACAAAAAATAAAATCTACTAGTTTCAAATAATTTGCATTTCATATTTTATCTATTTTTAGTAGAATATTTTATCCTATTATAGCAAAGAGAGAGTTGGTGGTTCTGTTATATCAGAAAAAGAGTCGATTATGTGAAACCGGCAACCGGATAAAAACCGGTAAAAAAACCGATGAAATCAAAGCGATTCACGTAAAACGGAATCGGTCAATAACTGGCGAGTCAACTCACCGAAAACTCGGCACTGATCGCAGTAAACGGATCTAGATCTAGCCACGTCCTCTTCCACAACATCGAGGCACACCACCGCGGGGCCTGAATCAGAACCATCGGTAATCTCACCGACACGGAAGAGGATCTGCCACGTCAGCAGATGTGGAAACAGCGCCGACGGCGGCGGGAGAAGCGCGTACTTTGTGAGAAAAGATCGGACGTTGGAACGGAAAGGTCCGCCGGAGAAGTTTTCTGATGGTGAAGGGAATGAATAGAAATCGTGGTGATCTGCAGTGACTCTCCTTTTCATACGTTTCAAGGATTTTCCTCCGCTTACGACCATGATAGAGGCGGTTAAAGGCGCGTGGTCCAGTGTTGGAGGCGCGTGAGATGAGATCTCGTTGGAAAAGGTTGGAAGATTCTGGATCTGATGGCAGAGAAACAGAGGAAAGGGAAGGAATGATCGTTTGGAATTTGGATTAGGGTTTGGTTTGATGAGATTTGATGGTTGTCGTTAGATTAATCTGTTATGAACATTTTATAGAATAGAATAAAATAAATATTGTTGTAATAATTTAGGAAGAAAGTGAAAAAAGGAAATATTAGTTGTTTGTTTCTGGGAAAAAAGAAGAGTGTGAGTGAGTTGAGTTGGAGGAAAAATAAAAGAGAGAAGAAGAGATTTTCAAGGATCCAAGTCTCAGCCGTTAAGCGAGTTTACCGCCATAAATGGCATGGCAATTAGACCAGGTTTCTTTATTTTGGAAAAGTTTTATAATCGATTTTTTTTCTTACTCAAAAGACAATGATGGAATTAACTATTTTAGGGGCATTAGGATTAGGATATTTAGATTAGGCTAACGCTACGGTGGACCACCGTCACAAGTGGTCCACCGTGGATCAATTGATCTACCGAATATGAATTTTATAAAATTTATTGATAGATTGAAAGTTTATATCATATAGATTATTCATAAAAAAATTTAGAAAAATTGAAAATCATTTGATATTTTATTGGGATTTATCAAGATTTACGGTATTTAATAAACCGTTAATTTTGATGGGTCTCAATAACATATCAAATAATTTTTAATTTTTCTAAAATTTTCTATAGATGATCTATATGATATAAACTTTCAATCCAACGGTAAATTTTGTAAAAATCATATTCGGTGTAATAGTATTCATAACTGGTCTACCATGGGCCACTTGATAAGGTTGTCCATGTTAGAATTTACCATTTCGATTAATCGTTTTTATTTTTTAAAAGTAGTTTAGTCACCATAAATTTCATTCTTCAAGTGAATAAGTGAAGTGTTTGGGATTTGATATATATATATATATATATATATATATATATATATATATATATATATATATATATATATGTGTGTGTGATAATCCTATCAATTAAATTAAGTTCAGGGAAATAAATCAATTTATTATTGTTATAAACTGGATTTCTCACATGTATTTTTAAATTCAGATTCTCAAGTGATTAGAATATAATTTTAAACTCGAATTTTGGATTTGAGCTACATTAATATTTTTAGAGAAAGATAAATATAAATTATTTGTGTTTGTAATCATCAATTGATAAGAATATTGTATGTAATATGTAGAGATTAAAGTTCGAACTCTGATATATTCACTTAGGGTCTATTTGTAATAATTTATGCAAAACAATTTATGAAAATAAACAAATTTTTATTTATTATTATAAGTTTGTTAGATAATTTACAAAAAAAAATGTTTATAAAATTACAGTTTTTGTTAGTGGAAATTTCTAAATTAACATAAAAATAATTTATTTGCATAAGTTGTTTCGTACTCTTCCGGTCTTATATATAAACAACTTTTCACTTTTTAGATTCATCAAATAACAAATGTATCTAGTCTATAATAATGACTAGATTCACCTGTTAATGAATGAATCATAGGGATCAAACTATTTTTTTCATGCATTTTTCATCCATGAGGGATTCCGGCGTTCAGTTCAAATATAAAATATTGACACTCACTACTTAGAGTGGGAACTAAAACATAGTTCGCTATTTAAAGAACGAACTCAGTTTACATTTTAAAAAAGGTGAAGAGGACAATTTTATTTTACTTTTATAAGGTTCGCATTCTAGAATGCGAATTGTGGTGTTCCCATTTTTACAATTTTACACACTCGCTTCCTACGTAGCGAGAGGGGTAAAAATGGAACGTTAGGGGGGTGATTGTGAGACTTGGGGGCGCGAAAAGTAAATCTTATAGTTGGGCCAGTTTTCCAAAGTATTTAAGCCCAACCAGGTCCAATTTAAGGAAACTTTCTCTTCTCACCCCCTATATCTTTTTCACTTTCAATATTCCGATTTTGTCCTTGGTTAAAAAGTCGAACTTTTTTTTGCCTTGAATACGAACTTCAGAATGTGTTTTCCGAAATTTTTGTTGAATTTACACTAGGAAAAGTTCGGAAAACACGTTCCGAACTTTTAACTAAGGGCAAAATCGAAATATTGGGGGTGAAAAAGATATAGAGGGGGTGGGAAGAGAAAGCTTCCAATTTAAGTGCTTCTTTACAAGAAAAACAAAACAGTGAAGACACAAGTGCTTATTACACAGACACATCAACAGCACAGAAATGGAAGTTACAAGTGCTGTTCATTCAGTTAGGTTTCTTCATTTACAAACGCGCTTTTCACAACTTGAAAGACTCAACAACAACAACAACAACAATGGATCCTTATTCATATCCACAAAAACCACAACACATACAAACCAATTAAGCAGAAAAAACAATAGTGGTTATGGTCTTAACTATGGTAGTAACAGTAACAGTAACAGTAAAAGTGTAATCATCATGAACTCAACTTTTTCTGCTACTACTTCAGCTGAAACTTCTGGATCATTATCTGAAGTTGAAAAGATAAAACAAAAATGTCTTAAGTGGAAGTGGAAGGATCAATATTCAATAAACTATTTTGTTTCTTCTGATTCAGAATCTTCTCAGCTCAATCATCCTCCTCTGTTACTTGTTCATGGCTTTGGTGCTTCCATTCCACACTGGCGCAGGTATGTTTCTTGCCACTCTCACAAATTCTAATCTTTTATTTTTTCTCTCAATTCTCATCCACTCATTTTTAAAAAAAATAAAATTAAAATCATTATCCTTGTTTATCACTTTTATATATATTTTTGTGTCACTATAGATAGTGTGTTATGTTGCTTTTATATTAGGAAATGCGTAAGTACCTAAATTTGAAGTTTTTTTAATTAGAAATATCAATCAATCTATCATACTTTTCCTTGCATAGTGCAGAATCCTCTCTATGTGTTCAGGTGCTTACATTGGTTTTGGAAATTTAATACTACTAACATAAAAAGTAATTTTTTATACATTACTTCTAAATCATGCAAGGCCATGTAGTTAAAACAAGGTTGACATTGTCCTTTAAGGCTTAGCTCAACTGATACATGCCAATATTGTTAGGTTGAACGCTTTCATCCAGGTTCGAACTTGCGACCTCGTAGTTGTGTTTGTGTATGCTTTTTAGGGATGTTTGTCACTTCATCTATGGATAAAAAACAAACAAACAAGGTTGATATTCACAACTAATGCCTCTAAAATCACTATTTTTTACTCTATGACAAATTTGCCTTTGAGGCCCTCTTTGGATTATACCTAAGTGTTTATTTATAAGCTATTTCTATAATAAAAGATAAAACAAAGTTAAACTGTTTTCATGTAAAGCTATAAGTTGTTTCCATAAGCTATGCTAGAGAGCTTATTGAAATCAGGCGAAAACAACTTATGGACATGTCCTAAATTGTTTCCATAAACTCCCTCAAAAAATCTCACAAGTGTTTACGTTATTACATAAACTCAAATAAGTCAATTTAACGGTCCATGAATTAATCTATATAATATGTATTTGTGTTTTTTCTTCTTCAGGAATATCAAGACTTTGTCTCAGAATTACACAGTTTATGCTATTGATCTTCTTGGTTTTGGGCTGTCAGATAAGCCCCCAGGCTTTTCATATACCATGGAAACATGGGCCGAGGTATATCTCTCCAACATCATTAACACCACAGTTCTAAATTACGGTTTGCAACTACAATTGCTTTAGCAATATAGTAAAAATTTTAGACGTTTCTGCAACGACATTGAAATTTTCAACTGTAATCGCAGCTGCATTTTGTTACAATATCATTAGAACTGCAACCGCAGTTTAGAACTATGATTAACACTCTAGCGCGTCACAAAATTAACTTGTACATGATATACTATTCGATACAAACAGTTGATCCTGGATTTCTTGGATGAAGTTGTTAAGAAGCCAACAGTACTAATAGGAAACTCAGTTGGAAGTCTTGCTTGTGTCATTGCTGCTGCTTCAGGCAAGTATGTTTAGCACTATCTTAAATTTCAATTAAACAGTTAAAACTTGAAACAGATTATAGAGTTTGCATCAAAAACTTGTTTTTTGCATTATTATATAGTATACAACCAGATTCAAGTCAAACACTTGTCAAAGGAATTGTGCTGTTAAATTGTTCTGGTGGCATGAACAACAAAGCTATTGTTGATGATTGGAGGATCAAGTTACTTCTACCATTGCTTTGGCTGATTGATTTTTTATTGAATCAAAAGGGAATTGCCTCAGCAATTTTCGAGCGTGTTAAACAAAGGTATTAGTTCTCTTTATATTAATTAGGCCATGATTTTCCTCAAATTTTTCAAGAGGCAAACTAAAATTGTATATTTTGGTTAAATGCAGAGAAAATTTGAGGAACATCTTGAGTTCAGTGTATGGAAATAAAGAGTCTGTGGATGATGAACTCGTGGAGGTAAACTAAGGCTATATTGTTTACTACTCTCTTCGGTCCTTTGGTCCTTTTTAACCGTAGCTTTTGTTAAAAATAAAATAAAAATTGACTCTATTTATTTGTCGTTTTGAAAGTTCATGCAACATTAACTATTGTTTTGTCAATAATACAAAAACGAAAATTAAAACGGAATGTAGAGAGTATTTTGTTTTCTTCTTCTTAAAAAACAGAATTCATATTTTGATTCTTCATATGCAGATAATTAGGGAACCAGCAAATTCTGAAGGTGCCTTAGATGCATTTGTATCAATTGTAACAGGGCCACCAGGGCCTAATCCAGTGCAGTTAGTGCCAAAAATAACCTTACCTATTTTACTTTTATGGGGAGATGAAGATCCATTTACTCCAATTGATGGACCTGTTGGGAAGTACTTTTCTTCATTACCTTCTCAACAAGAAAATGTTAAACTTTTCTTACTTGAAGGGGTTGGACATTGTCCTCATGATGACAGACCTGAATTAGTCCATGAAAAATTGCTTCCTTGGCTGGCCACTCTTTCAAATGCATAGAAAATACATGCAGTAATCATGAGTAGTAACCAACCGGTTGTTGATACCTCAAAAAATGTTACATTCACTATACTACATCTGTATAGATTATGTATATGTATTTATAAGTTGTTTATATTGTTTCAATATATACATTATCGGTGTAAATTAATTTTACAGTGATATTCAATAAAATTTGCAAAAAATGAATGATGTGGTAATATAATATATTTTTATTGACTGTCAATGTAAAACCATGTAAGATTTTCTCTTTCTTTAAATCCAAGTTTCACCCCATCCTCTATTGTTCACATGTTGTGTTGCGGACTAGATTTTACCACAAACATGTCCAAAATTTGAAAAGAAAACAAATAGATGAGTTGATTACAATTTTACCGTTTTAATTTAAACCGTATAATTTTACCTTTCAAATTTGTTCGAACCAAATAAGTGTTAAGAAATCTCATATCGATCGCGAGTTACATGAATATATGTTTATAAGTAAGAGACAAATCTTACAACTTGATTTTGTAAGAATAAATTAGGTTAAACTTTTCATTCTAAGACCAAGTTATTATATTTCAAACTAAAACAACTATGACTCCTTAAGTGTATTTATTTTAAATTTATTTTGAGTGGAATTTATTTAATTTTTTTTCACAATTTTATCAATTCAATTAAAAAATGTGAATAGGTTAGAATATTTGAGAGCTTAAATCTTAATCTTATCTTATCTTAATTTTAATCTTATCTTAATTTTAATTATAATAAAAGTAAAGTTTTGCTATCTCTTAAACCTTAATTTTTTTCCCTCATAATCTCGCTCTTAATGACCACCCTCAACTACCACCTCATTTATTATGTATCCAAATTTAAATTTCAAATACAACTTTAAAAAACTAACAAAGAAAATGCATTGGACTTAGGCTTGCATTGGAGAGTAAAATATGGACTTAACACTCAACTTCTTGATTAATACCCTTTATAATTTTTATTTATCTTAAAATTAGATTTTTCTCTTTCATATTTCACAATCTCTTTTTCTCCCTTATGATTTTTCTTTCTTTCTCTTTCTATGTGTGCGTTCTATTTTTTTTTTCTTCTCTCCATTTTTTTAACATGTTTCTCCTTTCTCATTTTATTTTTTATTCATTCCATATTTATCATCCTTTTTGTGACAAGAAGTGTTTGATTTGCGACAACTCACACACTGATTCTCTTGACAAGATAGTACCATGAAGACAAGGAAGAATCACTGTTTTTATTAAAATACATGATGTTGCATGTATTCTTTATGGAACTAGCAAATTATTAGTTTTTGTTTGATTTGTTCTTATTTATCCATCAGCTGTCTACTTTAAAAATGTTACAGAGCTACATAATATTTTGTAGAACTAACAATTCTTCTATTTGTACATTTCATTTTTGTATAACGTCGCTTAACAATATATCATGCAATAATTTTATGTTATGAAATATTGTATAAAGTCTGCACTGTTTATTTTTGCTTTCTTAATATATATATATATATATATAAGAATTTTCTAGCTAGCCAAAGTGTTAAGAATGCAAATCCTATAAAAACCAGTCATATATTCTATTGATGCAACTAAATTTTTCATCCTTAGCATGTTTTTTTAACAAAGTGATTGATAGGAGATCGGATCTTGAAATGCCCAAGTAACTAATGCTATTTTTGACCATAAACTTTAGAACATGTTCTAATTTGTGGCTCCATTGATATCGGGTGCTGGTTAAATATGTAATTGGGTGCTGATTAATTTGTGTTTTTTTTTATTGAATTGTGTTTTTGCCATCCATGAAATCAAGTCGGAATATGTACAAATGATTTGATTTTGTTTAGAGTTTTCGTTGGTTTATGCAGTCTACTATAGTGTGAGGTTGCTTCAATTATTCGCAGATAATTCACAATCTATTGTAATATATGCGGTTGTTTTCTTTCTCATCCCAATCACGGCCGTATAAAAAATCAGTGTATATCTTCAAAGTCTATTGACTTCAAAAAAATATTGTAGTGTGATATTTTTAAAAACCCGTGCGATTCACGAACCACACGAGTTAGATCTTCGTATTTGGCAGTTTGAACAAGACTCTATTTTGACTTATTTTAAGTTTCAATATATTTATATTTAGTTTTTATTTTATGTTTTTATATGTAATTTTAATTATAAAAATTTAAATCGTATACCTATCATACAACTAAATTCGTGCGTTGCGCGGGTAGAATTCTAGTTCCATAAAAAGTTGAGGATGTTGAAAAGAATTAGAACACTCAAAATTGAAATAGCCTTGAAAATAACGCAAATAAGCTAACGAAATAAATAGAGGCCAATGTTCATACATGGCACTTGGCAGCACCATGTTTTGGTACACACATGAAGCCTCTGGAAGAGGTTAGAAAACTCTTTTGCACATCATACTCATCCAGAACTTTCTCAATCTCTCTACACTTCCATTTCACACTCTTTCCCATCCATAATAACATATTATAGAATCTTCAAGAACCATGCTACATTGTACACTATAAATACAACACACCACCAATTCTGTTTTCACCAGAATTGAAGACACAAAACCAACACATAAACACACACATTTCTAAATATAACAAAAATGAAGCTACAACAACTCAACATGTTATTGTTATCATTGTTCTTGCTTATTCTCGCTAGTACTTTTCCATCCAAAGCAAAAGGGTCACTACTACCATTCATAGATTCTCCAAACACTCTCTTATCTGATCTCTGGTCAGATCGATTCCCGGATCCATTTCGTGTCTTAGAACAAATTCCATTCGGATTTGAAAAAACAGAATCATCACTGTCACCAGCTAGAGTAGACTGGAAGGAAACTCCAGAAGGACATGTTATAATGCTGGATGTACCAGGTTTGAAAAAAGATGATATTAAGATAGAAGTTGAAGAGAATAGGGTTCTTAGAGTGAGTGGTGAAAGGAAGAAAGAAGAAGAGAAAAAAGGTGATCATTGGCATAGAGTTGAAAGATCATATGGAAAATTCTGGAGACAGTTTAGATTGCCTGAGAATGTTGATTTGGATTCTGTTAAGGCTAAGATGGAAAATGGTGTTCTTACTTTGACACTTGATAAATTGTCACATGATAAGATCAAAGGTCCTAGAGTTGTTAGCATTGTTGGAGAGGATGAACAAACATCTAAGCTTAGCAATGATGAGTTGAAATAAGCATGTGAATGTGATCATTGTAGTAATGAAATGAAAAATGGTTTTTAATTGTGTGTGAGTTTTGAATAATGGATTTCACATGTGATCTTTGTATCTTGTGTTGTAAAGGCTTTGGTAATATCTAATATGAATGAAAACTAGTTTGCTTTTGTGTTTTCAATACATAGGACTTCATCTTTTGAGGTTTCATACTTCTTGAATGCAAGATTCTCAATATATTGTCCTTACTCTCCACATCTTTGAATTATGATGTTTCCTTAAACAATTTATGATCATATTAGCTCCTAGGAGATGTTTGCAATTCACAAATCATTTTCTTTATTGTTATTTAATAATCAGGGCATATTTTGTGTTGACTGATAATTGTAAAGAAAATAACAGACAAACAATTTTTGTATTATTTTCTTTTTGGTATTAAACTTCTAGTTTTCGGTGTTTTGATAATTTAGAATTTGGTCGTGAGATAAGTAAAATATGGTTAAAAATTGTTTTCATTTAAGAATTAAATTTAGATTCTTTGGAGAAATTAATTTTAGAGGAGCTTATTAAACATTTGAATTCAATATCTTGGTTAACAAATTTTGTTTGTGTTAAGGGGGTGTAAGCGGATCAGAAAACCGATTTTTATGGTCCGGATCTAAAATCAAACCAATTTGGTTGGTTGTTTCTTGGATTCAAATTCTTTGAACTGAAGAATCGAACTAATAATTGTATTTATTATTAATCTTATATTTAGTTCAGCTCAGTTGCACACAACAACTCAAATTTAAACTCATTTGTGGTGTCAAAAGTCATTTGCGTTGTTGTTCTTGGTCCAATGTGTCGATTCAACTCAATGAGACTACTCTTCACGAACCGACAGTGGTATTAGATTCTGGTTTGACTTGATGAGGGAGCAATAAGTCTGTAGCGAGAGGACTCATAAATTTAATGGTTTAAATTTTTTGAGTGAAAGTGCAGTGTCAAAAGTCACTTGTGTGGTTGCTCTTGTTCTAATGTATTGATCCAATTCGACGAGGCTCCTCTCAACAAACCAACAATGGCATCAAAGCTCGGTTCGACGTGATGAGCAAGCAATAAGTGCACCATTACAAGAGTGCTAATATTTGACTCTCACAATCTTCTTGTGTGCTGGCCAGTGGCCACAGCTCTTGTGTGTGATACCAATACCAACAACCGATTCTGCTCAGTAGTTTGGCATGAATCCAAACTCACCATCTCTATATTACCAGTAATTCTGTTTCCACCAAATTGAAACACAAACACAAGTACCATATAATTGTGCAACATTTCTTCCTCAAGTTCTAAACCAAAAAACAACAAAACAAACATTTCCAAGTGTAGAAATGAAGCTACAATCACTCAATTTGTTTTTAGTACAATTTTTCTTGCTTATTCTTGCTACTAGTTTTCCTTCCAAAGCAAAAGGGTCACTGCCACCATTCATAGATTCTCCAAACACTCTCTTATCAGATCATTTCCCAGATCCATTTTGTGTCTTAGAAAAATTCCCATTTGGACTCGACAAAAACGAACCGTCTATGTTACTGTCACCTCGTAGAATCGACTGGAAGGAAACTCAAGACGAACATGTTATAATGATGGACGTTCCGGGGTTAAGAAAAGATGATATAAAGATAGAAGTAGAAGAGAATGGAGTAGTGAGAGTAAGTGGTGAAAGGAAGAAAGAAGAAGAGAAAACAAGTGATCATTGGCATAGAGTTGAAAGGACTTATGGAAAATTCTGGAGACAGATTAGATTGCCTGAAAATGTTGATTTGGATTCTGTTAAAGCTAAGATTGAAAATGGTGTTCTTACTTTAACACTAAATAAGTTGTCACATGATAACATGAAAGGTCCTAGAGTGGTTTTCATTGTTGAGGAGGATGAGTCATAGTGATTGATGATTGTGATCATTTAGTCATAAAGAATAAAAATGTCTTTTGATTTTGTGCTTGATTTGCAAATAAAAGGGTTTCATCTAGATGGAGTAACTAGCAAGTAATAATCTCTTAATGAATGAGCACTAGACGGCTTTTGTATGTTCGGTTTTTAAAACATTGCTTTATCGTTTCGATTTGGTATTTCTTAAAAGCAAAGTTCTCATTCAATGTTGTCTTAACTCCTAAGTCTTAACCATTTCTACTATCAATATAAGAAAATTATTAACATAAAACTACATTCAATTCTTTCTTAAGAAACAAAAAATAGTTGTTTATTCATAAACAACACTTTATTAAAGGAAAAACTCTCAAATGAGAATGAATATAGCTATAGTCCTTTGGACTATCATAAAATTTTACAGGAAAATTTAATTTGGTTTAGTGGTGGACATGAATTTCTGAGCCTCTTCAGTAGTTGGAAGTGCAGGAATGGCTCCTTTCTGTGTTGTACACATTGCTCCACAAGCATTTGCAAATAACAAAGCCTCTTTCAATTTTGGTTCATCCTTCATGTTGAAGTCAATTAAGCAAAGACAGTGTTAATCAATGAAAAAGAATTTAACAAAGCCTAGACTAAAAATTAGTTTTTATGTGTGTGTTTTGGATCCCTACAAGTGCAACAGCTATAGAGACAGTTAAATTTAGAGAAAAAAGTTTTTCCTCAGGTCACTACGCGTAACGGTTCTCACAGCTGCTATACTATGCAGAAGTCGTTGATGATCCAAATTTGTGTTTGTGTGTGTGCGCGTGTATGCGTGTCATTGTTTCGGATCCTCTCTGAGAAAGTTCTAGTAGGAGAGAAAAATACTCAATGAAATATTGAGTCTTTCTCTATCCTACTGGAATTTTCATCAGAGAAGAACTGATGTCACGTTCGAGAGAGAGCATACATCAAATATGGAAGGGTCTTTGGCCACAGCTTTGAGAACTGCACCGACAAATGAATCACCAGCACCTGTTGTATCCACTGCTTTCACTGAAAATCCACTTACCTTTCCTTTAAATTTCTGCAATCAAATAATATCTCCAAAGATTGATGACAGCTTTTATTACAATATAGTATAAGTGTTTATCATAAAAGTGCTTATATATAAGCTATTTGTATAACAAAAGATAAAATAAAGTCAAGTTGTTTCATATTTCATATAAGTTATAAGCTGTTCTCAAACATACCATATGCGCTAATAGATAAAAACTATCTTCTTGAATGGGATAACAAATGTCTAGTCAAAATCATTAATATGTTGGAATCAACCACTAATGATCAATTAAGAAAATGACTTATTGAATTGATTATAACAAAAATTTAAAGAATTGTTTTCAAAATATAAAGTGGATGGACAGTACAGTACCTTAGTGATATATCTGCAACCCTTCTCTCCATCAGTAACAAGAAGCAACTTCAACTTGTCATGCCACAAAGACATAACAGCCTCATCATTCTGAGAATCTTTTTGTGTAAGAAATTCAACTTCATCATCACTCACCTATGTAGAAAATGGCCAGTTATTTTAGTTAAATCACTTTTACAAATTGAAGCAAAACTTGCAAGCTTTTCAAAGAAAATCCCCCTATCAAGCTTTGTAGTACCGACACTTCAAATTGAAGCGTGTCCGGTTTTTGGCACGACACTAACATATGTAATTACATTCAATCATTTCATTTTCCTAAATTATTATCAGTGTCGTGTCTGGTGTCCCTATATGTGCCATTGTTTCATAGTGAAAAAGTTAAGAAGCAGAATCTACTTCAACTTATAGCAAAACATGAAAAGCTCATAGTTACAATTTTTCTTAGCTTCTTTTTCTCAACTTACCAAACTAGCTCAAAATTTCAAATACAAACAATTGTACCTTAATAAAATCAGCCTCATTCCAAATGCTTTTGATTCCAGACCTAGCAGCCTCAGCAGAAGGCCACAAAGGAAGCCTCACATTTGGATCATAGGACAACAAAGCACCGGCTTCTCTCGCAGCTTTCATGGCAGCCATATGAGCAGATCTGCATGGCTCAGAAATAAGACTAATAGATCCATAATGAAATATTTTTGCTTGCTTAATCAAATCCATTTTCAAATCAGATTCTTTCAACAACATATCTGCACTCGGGTTTCTGTAAAACATGAATTCTCTCTCTCCGTCGTTTCTCAATGTCACGAACGCCAATGCAGTTCGAGCCTCTTTGTCGAAACTAACACCATCTGTAATCACTCCATTTTTCTTCAAGATGTCAGCTAACATCTTTCCAAACTCATCATTTCCTACCTGTCACATTGCAATCATTACATTTATTTTCTGAAGAAATGTTTTTGGCTAAATATCCAGTTTGGACCTTAAAATTGTAGAGTCATATCAAACTAGTCTCTCACATTATTAATATAAAAAATGATCGGTGAAATTGCAATATGTTAATCAAATTCGTCCTTCTGTTGATATTTACAAGAACTATAATGACATTAAGTTGATAATATCAGCATGTATTTGAAATTAGGTAAATAATGTTAGCGACACATTTGATAACGAATCACGATAGAGGGACAAAAATGATTAACATTTTGCAATTCCAGCGATTATTTTTTGAATATTTTGATGATGTGGAAGATTAAGTCTATTTAGTCCTACAATTTGACTAACCAAATTTAGATTAGAGGAGATACGTCCTCATTTGAGATCACATACAAGCATTAACCTCAGCATAGATTTACGACGAAATTTATGCACTCCCTCTAGTCTCATATATAAGCAAAGATTCATTTTTCAGGTTCATCGAATAACCGATGTATCTGGTCCATGAGACCAGATTCATTAGTTATTCAATGAACCTGAAAAAGAAATCTTTGTTTATATCTGAGACCAGAGGAAGTATAGTCTATCAATAGGAGAACTTGGGATTTGAACCTAAATCGTAGCTAATGCAAGCGGTAAGTGTAACTAGATTTGTCAACTCGAGTTGGCATTGAATTTTATGAGTATACATAGAAAAGAAAATAATCAATAATGATGATATACTCCCTCTTGTCGCATATATAAGCAAATTTTCACTTTAACCAGATACATTAATAATTGAATAAAAGTGAAAATTTGCTTATATATAAGATCAGAGTGAGTATAGTATAATAGGAAAGGCTTGCAAATTAAGAAATTGCGAACCTTGCCAATGAAGGCAGCATTGCCACCAAGTTTGGATACAGCACAAGCCACATTGGCAGGTGCACCACCAGGAGCTTTGATGAAAGCATAAGACTCAGCCAAGGATACACCATTTTTGTCAGGAACAAAATCAATGAGCATCTCACCAAATGATATAACTAATGGATCTTTTGAGCCTGACATATTGTTTCTTCTTTACTGTTTTTGATGTCTTGTGTTGTGTCTCTCACAATATAATTTTAAGATGAAACCTCAAAAATGTAACAAGTGTGGATTATAAATTATTCAACTTTGGTCTCTTAACCTTTTTTGAGTTAATAAATACTATTATTGTGCTGATTAGTCTCTTTGATTAGAAAAAGTAGAGACACCAGTGAAAGCTATAAGAATAATGTTTGATCCGAGAAAGATTGCTTTTGAAAGGGAACATTAAAATCACCACACAAACTCATCAAGTAACAAATAATAGTCCTTAAATTTTGGTTCATACTCTTCCCATTTACATAGGAAGCTATTTTTATGGTGTCTTAATATATGTGGTGTAAAAGAATTACAAGTACAATTTAACTGGCATATTGTAAAAAAAATAATTTATATAATACAACTGACATGAAACTTAATACTTAGGTGCAATTAAATAATATTTTTAGATGCGCATTGCTAATTTATAATTTATGGTTTTTTTTGTCTAATTAAAAAGTGTGCGAATTGCTAATTTACAATAGTCATTTCAAGACTTATAGTCGTTCGTCAAACTAAAGAGTGACTCGAATAATACATTAGAGTCCAAACAGAATCCAGCAACAAGAACAGAATCGAAACAAAAGTAGTACACCCTCACCACCGTCCAGAAAACGTCAAACCACCACCCACCGCGACCCTTGCAAACCGTGAAGGATGGTATCGTGCTGGAAGAAAAGCTAACGTCGCAAAGAAAGGGGAAAACACACCGAGCTTCATTCAAAATTAGAATAATCGGGCTCATCAAGAGCAGGACGCCAACCGTATAAAAGTTCAACGGACACATCCCAAGTGCAACTCATCCCTTTTGGAAACACAACCAAATCACCAGCACCAATTTCAACAGCCTCATTAGGACTGAGACTGACCTTCATTTTTCCTTTCCAAAGATAGAATGCTTCCTCTTTGGTATCATATGTCCATGGGAAAGTACCTAGAGGCATAGTCCATTTGTTTTAAATTTACACCAAATGTATGTTTTGTGTACACAGTTAGAAACAAATTAATTTAAAACAACAAATAACAAAAGAAATTTAAGAATGAAAATTTATAAACATCACACAACTTATAAATATAGATTAATTAGATCGGATCCTACCGTGCAGTAGGACTCCGATATAGTTGTAGCTGGACTATTTTATCTTGTGGACGATATGATTAATAATCTGCTTACACAAATTTGGACATTTCCCCGAAACGTCTTAATCCGCGACTCATCACAGTCATCTCTTTAATGGTTGAAAAATTATTTTTAAATTGTTTTTTAAATCTGGGTAACAACAATTATTAAATAATTTTAAAAAATTTTTTTAAAAAAATTACATGAATGATTATATATATTATATAAAGTTTCAATCAAACAATTGATTTTATAGGTGATCTGCTGGTTATGGGTCCCGTTGCTTTTTGGTGGTGATCGGCCTGTTCTTTGACGGTCTTCTCTTCATCCTTTTTTTTTTCCTTTTGTCAGGTGTCTTGGTTCAGGTGATTGTAGTTTTGAGAATGTATTTCTAGTGCACTTCCTTATTTTATTTTGTGATTTCTCTTTCTCTTATTTGTACTGATATATTTTTCGTAATATATATATTTATCTTTGTCATTAAAAAAAAATTGATTTTATAAAATTTGTAACCGTTAAAACGTTAATGAATAGTGTAATGTTACACCGGTGTAATTTGATTTGTTCTCCACTATAGATAATTTTATTCATGATATTGTCAGACACTAAATACAAATAAAAAACACATTTCTTTAGTCGCCATCACCACATTGTTGGAGTCCAGCCCGCTCTCCTAGTTTCGACCTCGTTGGTTATTACAATGGTGTTTTAGTTATGATAGGAGTTTTCATTTTGTATTATAACTTTATAAGTAATTTAGTGACTAAAATTTTATTCGTAAAATGAATAAATAAAAAATCACATATTTAAAATTCCAACCCCTACATATTCTACCAACTGAGTTATACTAACATGATAATTAGATAATTAAAAGTTTGTAATCTTATAGGTATATGCAAAAGTAAAGAACCAAGAGTAAATTTGATCTAGGTGAAAACTACTGTTGGAAGTAGTGAAAGTTCATTTAACATATAGTACATCATTACAAACAAAATCTGACCTATTTATTGGATTAATTAACCAAAGTCCTCCATCTTCATTATATTTTATTCAAATTTATAGTGCTTATCCACACCAACAGAAACATCCCAAGTGCAACTCATCCCTTTAGGAAACACAACCAAATCACCAGCAGCAATTTCAACTGCTTCATTAGCCCCACTAGGAGTTACCTTCACTTTTCCTTCCAAAAGATAGCATGTCTCTTTGGCTTCATATGTCCATGGAAAATTGCTTGGAGGGCATCCCCATCTGTTTTAATTTACAACAAATATGTGTACATCACCCAACTTACAAGAATAGATTGAATTAAAATTAATATACTACTATTTAATTTCATATTTGCAAAAAAAAAAAATTTACACTACTTTTAATGTCACACACATATGATTGGTTATGATTCATTGATAGTGTAAAACTTTTTACGTCTATATTGTAATAATTTTATCAGTTGGAAAATCAACATAGCATAGGCACATAATACTAATTAATACGTAGTTAATAAAAAGAAGATTTTTTTCATTAAAATCATATACATAAAAATAAGAAAAAATTCACATTAAAAATTTTTTTTAAAAAAAAGTCATATGAAAAAGAAATGGGATTTTTACTTGGGCCATTGCCTAACACCAAGTTGAGTGAGTTTGGACTCAGGAGGGTTCCTCTCAATTTTGATGCCAAGTTTCTCTGTAACAGCTGCTCTTACAACTCTTCTCCTTGTTGAAGGCAAAGTTACACTTATCAAGGGAGTAGCACATAAATGTTTGGTTTGTGAGAAAAGTAGAGAGGGGTTGAATGATGATAAAGTTCCTACACATGATGATGCCATTGCAAGTTGCAACAGAATGAATGATTTGTTATAAGCTTTGATTTAGTGTTAGAATAATGTCAATTGTTATGTTAAGTTTATCTTTGCTTTAATTTTGGTTCACTCATTTCTCATCTTTTGTCCTTTCTAGAGTATGGACAAAACAAAACAAAACAAAACAAACTCATTTATAGAATGTTCTAGGGGGAGGATTGAGGAAGTAAATAAAGTTTCATGTGAAAGTAGAAATTTTGAATGTAGAAAATCCAAATCCGTTTCATTGAGCTCATGGCTCACCTTTTCCATACAACAAGATTTTGATTTTTTTCCCACTAGGGATTAATTTGAGGGATTGATAATATTCACTTTTTGTAAAAAGTTTTTAAAATAAAGGGAATATGTTTGCAAACTGTAATATTATAAAGGATTAAAATTGCTATTGAAATTTAATATGGACTAACTTAAAATAAGGTAATTTTTGTAGGGTCTAAAAACTCTTTTTTGAAGTAGTACACAATGGATAATATATATAGAGAAAATAAGGAACATGAATTTAGTACAAGAGGTACTCTACCCACCCTCCTAAGATAAGTACATTTAATACTTGACCCAAAATACAAAACAAGAGAAGCAAAAACCGACCAACACAAAAAGCCGAAGGCCTATCCAATACCAAGTTAACATTAACTACTTGTCAAAAAGAAAAAGTTAACACCAAATTATAGAATTGATTTTAAGTCATAAACAAAAATTATAGAATAAATTATGCTGCTGCATATTATATTCATGTAGATAGTAGATCATTAGCAATGACATGTTTGCCGGCGGCTTATGTATGGCAGGCCTTCACAAATGTGTTACTAGCTGAAATTTAAATCAAATCCAAAATATAATGCATTAATATTTCTTAAGGGTTTGTTTGAGAGTTCAGTTTTGGAGGACACTTAAGTTTATATTTTTGTATATATTTAAGATTTTAATTTTTTGAAATAACAAATATTATGGTAAGATACATATGATCACATTGAAGTCATATAATTCAAATTATGAAACACAGTCCAAAGTAAATCCTTTTACATACATGGAATGGTTTATGAACTAACTGCTTTGGCATTGAAACTAGCAAATGGCATAGGAAGAATGCCTTGTTCATTAGTGAACACATTATTAGGATCAATCAAAGTTTTTGCCTTCACAAGTCTATCATAGTTATTCAAGAAATACTTTTCACCCCAAACCCTTGGATTAACCACATAATTAGTACTAATCAGCTCCATTACTCCAAGGTCAAAATCCATGTAATTAATATATGCAGCCCTTGGACCCCATGAAACAAAAGGAGTCATAGAAGAATAGAATCCTCTTATCCAATCAATATAATCACTACTTTTGTCATTGTCCACTTCTTTCCAATAAATCAAGTACTGAATTGTAAAAATGTTTCCTTTTCTGTGTGGAAAAGCAATGAATTCACTGCTTATATTATGCATAATCCCACCATAAGGATCCAAAATAACAAACCCTTTAGGCTCCTTTTCTAGAAAATCCAATGCAGTTTCTATACCTACAAGAGGAACATAGCTCCTTACAAAATCTGATTTTGCTTTGAAATATTCTTTATCTTGCATATACCTATTCCTCAAGTCAGAAACAGAAGCTCCAACATTTAATCCAGAGAAGAAAACAACTGACTCAATCCAACTCATTTCTCTGCATTCATCTTCTACAACACCCAATTCGGGAAAAGCATGATTCAACATAGATATGGCCTTGGCTTTAGGACCAAGATAAAGCCCTTTAAATGTTGTTGATAAGCCAAATTTTTTAGCCTCAGGCAAACCAGCACCAACAAAACATGATAAGTAGAATTCATCATCCAAATTTGGTGCCACATATTGCCATTTGTTCACAAGCTTAGCAATATGACTTTTTGTGCCTGATCTAGATACAATAAAACTAGTTACAATTTGTGGCACTTTCAACAATTGGATTTTCCATGCATATACAATTCCCCAAAGACCACCACCTCCTCCTCTAATAGCCCAAAACACATCTTCTCCCATGGTTTCACGGTCTAATAATCGTCCATTCGCGTCAACAAGAAGCGCATCCACCACATTATCGGCTGCAAGTCCGTATTTTCTAGACAACAATCCAAATCCACCACCACCGATATGTCCGCCAACTCCTACCGTCGGACATGACCCAGCTGAGAATCCATATGCATCACTTGCTTGAGAGATAGCATAGTAAGTCTCTCCTAATGTCGCACCGCCTTCAACCCATGCTATTTCTGTCTTAATATCCACCCTTACTTTGTTTAAATTCATCATGTCAATGATGACAAAAAGAATACCACCATCGGCAACGGAGGAAGTTCCTTCATAGCTATGTCCGCCACTTCTCACTCTTATTCCCAAAGAATTTTCTCTAGAGCATGCAACACTTTTCCGTAGCTGCTCCAAACTCTCCGGAAGTACAATTGCGACCGGCTTAGGAATATTAGCTTCTGCAAACCGAAGGTTTTGAATTGAAAAGTTAAGAATTTTGTAGTAATTATAAGCAGAGGGTTGGTCATGTTCATTGTAAGGGAAAGCAGTGAAGTTTTTTATTTTGTGATTATCCAAGCAAAAAGTAAAGTTCCCAAGTGAAGAAGAAGAAGAAGAAGAAGTAGAGAAACACAAAGAAACCTCAAAGGATATAAAGAGGAAACATAGAAGGCATAATAATGTTTTGAAGAAGTTGAACATGGTTTAAGGTTGTAAATGTGAAGAGTGAGAAGTAAAGTGGTTTGTGATTGGTAGAGAACATGTTTAAGTTGATGAAGATTGGAGAATGACTCCAAATGTTTAAGACAAAAAGGATGGAGATACGTAGAAACCATGGATAGTTATTTTGGCCGGCCATAGTTTAATATGGGAGTTTGGAAGGTTGGAAGAGTGTAAATGAACACTGTCATGGAATCATCTATAGTAGAAAACAGACAAGAATAGAAACACAATAACGTAAAGAACACCTGCATTTACTAAATAAAATTTAAATTTAAGCAATTTGAGTGGGAAAGTTGATTTACAAATGTGGATATAAAGAAGAGTTGCCGGTTAAGTTAACAGAGGAAGGCCAGGAAAAATCTTTTATGTTTTTTGTATTAAGCATAATCATAATAATAAAATATTATATCCGGTCCTAAATATAAGAAAAAATTAAGTTAACAAAAATAGATGTATCTTATCAACATGTGAGTCGGATATGGCATCATTGGCATGTGATATGCAAATATGAGATTATATATTAGCCTACCATTTATATTTAGAGTTGCTAAAAGGATCTGAGACCAAGGTTCATTTAAAGTAGGATCAATTCTTGAGAACAGTCTCTGATGTTAGGAAGCTATAAGTGTCAAATGCAAATGGTATGAAAACATGTTTGGTAGAAGCATGGTATGAAACTAATGTTTGAGTATCCTTGTTTTTTATTTAGGCATCCCACATATTTCTTCAATCGGAAGTAATCTTATTCGAAAGTGCCTAATACTAAATGTGAGTCTCGATCAAGATTCAAATATTGGTTTGTCATGTTGCGAAAATCTAACATTTTCCACTAGACAGAATCCTAGTTGGTTTGATTAACCTTGTTTTTCGTTTTTAATTATTTTATTTTTCATGCCATGCAAGGGGAATTCTTTTACAAATTCTCTTACGGTAGTAGTTACTAGTTAGTATAAGTAACCATGATTATGACACTAAATCAAAATCTAATATCAATTACAAGCCAAACGAAGTCATGTTTAGATATTATTGATACGCTATGCTATTGAAGTACCTTATCATTTTTCAGGAAACACCCGCCAACTTCAAATATGGATAAGGCCTAGTAACAATGGCCCAAAAAGAGGTCCTTGCGAGCTTAGCACAATAGGTAAGAACATTACATTTTATATGTTGGAGTTGGGGTTCGAACTCCAGACACTAAAAGGTGAAATTCTAGCTAGCCATTGTAATAGAAAAACAAAAAACAAAAAATACCCAAAAAGAAGGCGTTGGAATAATCCTCAATCAATCAAGGGTTCGAACTCCATTACTTTCATAATCCTCAATCAATCAAGAAAAGTTAATGTTCTCGCAATCAAAACGGAGAGATAATGCACCCACAAGGGGACAGTTTCATGATTTGCATTTCAATAATAACACATTGAAGACAAGATTTGGTCCCAACAAATAATGGTATGGTATACTCTATTTAGATTGTCAACGTGTTTTAAATTGTTTATACCAGGAACATAAAGTGAAAGATATACACACATATACACAATGATGTCAAGAAAACACAACTTACAAAATGAACAGGTTTATAGATTAAATTCTGAATTTTTGTAGTAAAATGAATTAAATTATGGAAAAAGGGAAAAAATTTCAAACTTGGCATTTATCATATGCTTTAGATTTTTCGATCACAACCTTGCTGTTTTCATCTCTTTTTCTTACCTGCAAAAAAGATAGAGACACCATAAGTCAAGATATGAAAAATCCTGAAAAGATGATAGACTGGCCCTGAATTCAAGGTCCATAAGAAGTTTATTTTATACATTGGGCAGACATGTTATAATCTTAACTTTCAAGGGGCCCTTTTCTGAGAATATTATGATAGGAAAAGAGTAATGTGCACCACATGACCAGAGCATATATATGAACCAAATTCAAAAAGAGAAATATCGGTACGACAATTTATCACACACCAACTCAAAACCTTTGAACATAAATCTTCATATTATAGGAAGTTACTCCAAACAATTGGAACCTAATGTGAAGTTGATAAAGGCATGCATAGCATCATGCTATAGGTTTTGGTCTAGAAAAGTGCGATGTTATCTGTAATTTCCAAAAAATCAGGGAATAAGTTTTGCGATAAAATTCATATCTGAAGAAATGTCTACAGTCATTGAAAATATGGGCTTCCAGAAAATATATAGGTGGACGGACATTCATTGTGCCACAATGTAATCCTAGTTTGGAAGGGGGGGAACTGGGGAAAACGCCCGTGAGGAAAAAACCAATCAAGCTAGGTATAAACTTGCACTTCTATGGTAATAGCATAATAGGTACTCAAGCTTATCCACCTCACAAAGGATAACAATATCCTTTGGTCTCTATTGAATATTTTCCAAATAAGAGCTTCTAACGTAATAAACTACTAAGAAGTGTAACACTAAAGAATTACCTCGACCTGTGGGATCTTGCCTCGAAGCAACATATCTACGCTTTTGTCGGTCTACAAAAAGATAACATAGAATAAGCATGTTAAACTTAAAACTAACTCCTATTTTAGCTTATAAACATCTCTAGTTATCTACTGATTAACAGAAAGTACCCTCGCTTTATAGTTCAAGCCTCAAAGCCATAACAAGTCCGCTTGACTAAATTTGTAAGCAATGAAATCATATAATCAACAAATATGGAAGCTAAATAAATTCAAAATTCAAAATGTGATAATGTGTGATCTTCACATGCATTATTAGCAGCTATTGAGCAAATGTATCAAACAATACAAATTCATCATGTCTTTATTTATTTAATCATTAACTAATTGAAATTAGCAATCTACAAGATATGAAAATTTCATGAAAAAGTAATAAAAGCTCAATTAACATACCTGATGTGTAATCCAGTAGTGTCTGTCTCTCATCTCAATCAAGAAATCAAATGTTGGAGGAGCTTTCCTCTCAAGAATAGTTTTCTGAGATTTTCTTGCTCTGGCTTCGACATCACCCAGCGTAACGCTTTCAATTCCGCCAATCTGATAAAGCAATTGGAGGGGAAATTTTGAATGTTAAAGTTTATTAGATTACATAATGACTCAGTTCTACACATCAATCATCTCTTTAACATCAAATATTATTCTACTCAACATGTACCGCAACTGAATGAGTGAAACAAATTTTCAGGATACTTTAGACATTCTGATGAAATTTCTAGTACGCCATAAAATAAGATGTAGTTACAACTTACAATTATCCTCTAAATAGAATTATTAAATTCACCAATGAAATAGCATGTCTAAACCAGAATAAATAAGTGAAGGCCTTTTGAGTTTTGACCCTTAAGTAAGCAACAAATTGACTTTGAATCCATATAAAATCAACACAGCTGAAGTTAACATACAAGAAAGTGATACGAATGATTGTCAGATAAATGACTCAATGAAGCTATAGAGCTCAACTTTTTAAATGGGGGAAAAATGTCATAGAGATTTTGGTACAAAAACAACATGAAAATCAAAACGAACCAGGTCAGAGAGTGTAGGATTCTTCATGACATTATCAATCTGCTGTCCATGAGCAGTCCCTATAAGCATGATGCCTCGTTCAGCAATCGACCGGCAAGCATGAGCTTCAGCTTCTGTGCCAATTTCATCTACTATAATCACTTCAGGCATATGATTTTCTACTGCCTCAATCATCACACTATGTTGCATTGATGGCATGGGCACTTGCATTCTCCGTGCACCACCTATTGCAGCATGAGGAATATTCCCATCGCCTCCAATTTCATTACTGGTATCGACAATGACCTGCTCAATTTGCATGAATTCATTCTATCATGAGCTGAACTACAATAGTACTTTGAGGAAAAAAGCTTGCAGTGAGGTGCTGAAAAATCAGTTTACCACTCTTTTGTGAAATTCATCTGACAGTACACGAGCAATCTCTCTCATAACAGTAGTCTTGCCAACGCCAGGCCTGGAACAACCCAAATAATAGGAATACAAGAAAGAAGATAAATACATTATCAACATTTGTTGGTAAGAAATAGTGTACAGTGAATCTAGGAGTATGATTCTATTATGTCGTTGGATTAAGGGTCCGTTTGGATTGGCTTACTTTTTAGCTTATGCAAAACAGATTATACAAATAAATAAGTTTTTATGTATTGTTATAAATTTGTTATAGTTTATGAGAAAACATCTTATACAAATACAGTTTTAGTTAGTGAGAACTTATGAATTGATCTAAAAGTTTATTTATTTGCATAAGTTGTTTTGCAATAAGCTCAAAAATAAGGCAATCCAAACGGGCCCTAAGAAATCAGCACACAGTGATAAGTGGTTTCTACCATTTATTAGATTTCTCCATAACATCAATTTCCCAAAAGCTTCAAATGAACAAACCAGATTATATATATAACAATTAACATCACCAAACATGGAACCGACAAAAATGTCATAATATTTAGGCCAAACATAAGACGATAAGATTGACAAGAGAAACATTTCTCATTCAATATGTTGAATAAAACATTAGAACTTGAAATACTA
The DNA here is from genome assembly GCA_954870985.1 of Trifolium fragiferum. Classification (NCBI taxonomy): domain Eukaryota; kingdom Viridiplantae; phylum Streptophyta; class Magnoliopsida; order Fabales; family Fabaceae; genus Trifolium; species Trifolium fragiferum. Next base: position 44,434,018 of record OX940796.1, on the reverse strand, counting down.
TAAACTCAAAACATGCTTTAGAAATTAAGCCATGAATAATGCGCGTGCAGCTATACCTTCCAACAAATAAAATGCTCTTGCCATATTGAAGCAGATCATAAACCATATCAATATGGCCAGTGACAGCCCTCCCAATTCGACACGTCAAACCAACAATGTCACCATTCCTACTCCTTATTGCAGATATTCTATGCAAAGTACCTTCAATACCAGCTCTATTGTCCTTCCCAAAATCTCCAACAGCTCCTTCGGCATATTCCAACTCGCTCACAGTTACCTAGCTATACATACATTCCTCAAAAACATGAGATTATTTATATCACAAAAAAACCTGTAATCAAAGCCGAAATTCATCGAATTGTTTTGACAGTAGAAAACAAGAAAAGTTGGAAAATTGAATACCTCGGAATTTCTTAGATAGTGGTTTCCATGTTTGCCTAGATAACGCGCTTCAGGAAAACGGCCCAAATCCAATATAACCTAATGAAGAAGAAAGCTTCACCTTCAATAACCAATGATAAAGGCTCTGTTTGGTAAAAAATAGCGGATAACTGATAAGCTAGCTTATAGCAGATGAGCTTATAGCGACTAGCTTATAAGCTATCTTTTAGCATATAGCGAATAAGCTAGCTAATTGAATTTGTAGTGTTTGTTAAAATTAGCAGTTTAACTAGATTATAAGTATGAAATGACATAAAAAAATATGTTTAATCAATATTTAATTTTTTCAAGTAAAATGTCTGGGTAAAATTGAAGAAAAAATGATAAATTATAAGCTCATAAGCTACTTTAAATAGCGTCTAGAAAATAAGTTATAAGCTTGTAAAATAAGCTATAAGCTCATAACAACAAGACCGTTACCAAACAGAGTTTTTAGCTTATAAGCTAGCTTCCAAAGAGAGATGAATAGTGCTGGATGAATACCTCCAAAAGTTGAGGGCGATTTGGTTGATTGAGGAGACTGTGATGCAAATCTGAAGGAAGAATCTGCAAAAAGAAAAGAAGAGAATTGTAAGAAAGAAAGAGCAATGAAAGATGTGAGAAGTGAGGTGTAGTGCCTGTAAGAGAGCTTGAAGATCATCGTTGTGAACTAAAGAGTGTTGTGTTGTCGCATAACATTTGAATTTGAGCGGAGAAGAGAGTGTTGGTGGTGGTGACTTCAAATTCCATGGCGCTGCTGCTACCATCAAACATGCCATTGCAACAGAAACCATTATCGTTTCGTTTCCCTTTATTTATACTAGCGTCCAGAGAGTCCGTCCTTTTTTTGTTTTATTATTGGGCTTAATTGCACTTTTGGTCCCTCTATTTTGCAATATGTGCAATTTTGATCCCCCTATTTTAAAATCAAACATTTTGGTCCTCCTATTTTGATTTTTTTGCACTTTTGGTCCCCCGTCTCATTTTTTAAACAATTGACAACAAAAATGCTTATGTGGCAAGAACATGTGGCAAAATATGAATCCACGTCAACAATTGATTTTTTTAATAACAATTAAAATTTAAAACAATTAAGTTATTAAAAATAAATAAAATAAACTTTTGAATAATTATAAATACAAATTAAAACACACAAAAAAATTGCAAATTAAAAATAAATTCAGAAATCATCATCTTGCTACGGGTGCTAACACCATCATCTTTTCTCTCAATATCACCACCACAAACCACAATTTTTAACCTCACCATCTATTTGTTTACATCAATAATCATCAACAACCCATTTCCAAATCAAAATACTTAACATCAAGCAGCAAAAGAAATAACACAGGAGAACGAGACAAGTAGAAACGGAACAAAATAAGCAAAACGATAAAGAAAGAAACAGTCGCCGCAGCATCACCATCGGCCCTTTCTCTCTGGCGCGCCTCCCTCTATCGTCGTCGATCCCTTTCTCTCTCGGTCGAGACTTCTTTTTGTTTCTCGCGTTCAGATCTGTTCTATTTCTAACCTCTTCTTCGTTTGTTTTAATACAGTATATTTGAAGAGAAAACTCAAACCACAATCCTTGTGTGATTGCAGATTTGATGAAAGATTTCAATTTTTCCAATTTTTTGTGTGAATCTTGGGTTGTTGTTATTGTTAGAGTTTGAAAAAAATTGTTGAAGTTGCTGGGTTGTGGTTTGAGTTCATGATTTCTGATTATTTTTTAAAGTTGCTGGATTTTGAAAAAAAAAAAAAGAGTATTAAAATGAAGAGATATGAATGAAGATTTTTTTTGTTACAATAGAAAATATGAAAGAAGAAGATGAAGAGATATAATTTTGGGTTTAGTTAATTTGTTTTTTTTTTTTTTTTTTTTTTTTATTAATATTTTTTTATTTAATTTAAATAATAAAAAAAGTGATGATATGGAATCTTATTTTGCTTATGTGGAATCCTATGTTGCCACATGTTCTTGCCACATCAGCGTTTTTGTTGCCAACTAGGTAAAAAATGGGGTGGGGGACTAAAAGTGCAAAAAAAATTAAAATAGGAGGATCAAAATGTTTGATTTTAAAATAGGGGGACCAAAATTGCACACTTTACAAAATAGGGGGACCAAAAATGCAATTAAGCCTTATTATTGTTTTTGTCTGTTTATGTGATATACAATTTCTTTTATGTTAATTTATACGTTGAAAATTATTATAAATTTAAAAAATAGTGATAAATGCATTTGACCTAATAATTTGTTAGGCAATGATCGAACCTTAAACCTCTACCAATTGATGCCCGCTCTTATAATTTCAACAAAATGACACTTTTGAGATTCATCGTTCCCTTTTTCATTGCCTCTTCTAAGAATTGGAGAATATTGGATTTCAACTCTAACCACATCTGGGAGTGTGTTTCTAATATCTCAGGTTTGATTCTCTCTAGTGTCAATTTAAATGGGTTAGTCTAATTTTATTTTATTTTTAAAAAAAAAACTCTAACCACTTTGTAAAATGGTGAATATTGGGTTCCAACTCTGACACACATCTATGAGCATTCTTGCAAAGAAATCAAGACACTTTTTGAGGAAAATTTCAATTTGTTTTGCAAGCCATAAGTTTCACGCATACTGAAAGCTTGGATTCGGAAGCACCCTCATATAACGGTTTGCTAGTAGAAGTTAGCAAATCATAAAAATCTCTAGCGTCCTTATTTGGTGGCTCTTCGTTTTTGTTTCCCACATTGCCCTTTTTCCCATCGATCCTGTCCACATTGTTCTTATTTTATGCTTGCTAATGCGCATAAAAGAATATTCTTAAACTTTTATGTATCTTTTTATTTATAAATAGTTGATTTTTGAAAAACAACAAATTATAAAAAATAGTTTCACCAAAATTTGATTTTTATTTAAATTTTTTTAGATACTTTTAATTTTCATTTAAATAATAATATATTCTATATGTATTGACCGACACCATATGTAAAGGCGTAAAACAACACCTTGCCATCAAATCTAAAAACCTAAAATAATATTGGAAATTTTTTGTAAATCCACAACCTGAAATAATATTGAAAAAAAATTAAAAAGAAAGAAATGAAAAAAGAGACCATTATCCTCTATGAAATTTCGACACTACCAGTAGACAGATGTGATAGCAGATGTGTTAACACTTGTCGCAACAGCGTTTGGACTGGGAGATAGATGTTACCCCGTTTATCTCCACAAGAGTTAACTGAACAAATAATAATGCACTAATTAAAGACAGAAGGTAAAATGTACGCATGGTTTGTTAACCCAGTTCAGAGTCTAACTACCTGTTAACCCTCCTCACTCAATCACTATCTGATAAAATTTCACCTTTTTATTGGTATACATACATATTATGCATTAATCATCATAAACTAATTCAATATAATATATCATTTTAAATACACCATCTTCTTAATAAAATTTGAAATTTGACCAATAAAATCTATTCAATCTTAAAATTTTGATGTTTTGAGATGATGTAGTTTGGAAATTAAATGCCTATAGTTCAAATGAGAATCTATTAATGGTTATAAACCGTATTCTATAGATTATGACATGAGATCTTTAATTTGGACTATGCTTTGTGTAAAGAAAATTTATAATACCTTTTTTCAATTTTTAATATGTTTCTGCTATTTTTCATTGAAAAGAGAGCATAACATGTTTCCATAGTATTCTACTGGACAACAATTTGATCAGGGGGCTTAAATTTTCTCATCGAAAGGTAGTGATTTATTTAATAATGAATTTGGTTCAATTTTTGCAATTCATTTCTTTTGTTGCTAATCGTGCTTTGTTTTTAGTTTCATGGCAGGTATTTATAGAAAACCACTGGAATTAGTTTATGTTGAGTAGATGGACCCCTAAGATAAGAGGTGCTTCTCAATAGAGAAATATTCAATAGAGAGTAGCCACATGGTGTGGCGCCTCTCAATAGAGAAATTTTCCAGTCAAATCTTGAGTTGAAAGTAGGACATTTAGGAATTTTATTTTTTTTTGAATGTAGGACATTTTGAGATTAAATATTTCAAAATGGGGCATATAAGTCAAAAAGCCTAGGTTCGTGAGATTATATAGCCAAATTTTACTAACTCTTTTACGTAAGAGTAAGGTTTAGCATCATTTATTTTTTACCACATTTTGCAAATATTTGAATATTTGTTAAAGTTTACTTATGGACCTTACTCTTTTCCTGCCTTTTATTTTGATTTAAATTTCTTTAGCTATTTCAATTTGTTTTGATGTCAATCTGTTTGCATTGATAATTCTTTAATCAGGTATTTATGGCAACTTCTTTACACATGATTCAAAGATGAAGATTATGTGTTATTTTACTTTGGTCTTCTTTTGTTATTCTTTTCCTATCCTATTTTGCCATTTTTTCCTTTGTTATGTTGCACTTTGCTTATAATCTCCATCAATTTTTTTGACAATTTTAGGAGGGTTTATAGTGGACATTTTTTTTTGTCAAGAACGCTATTAGCTACACATTTTATTTTAAGATGAATAAGTGGGATGATTTGGATTCAAACCTCTATTAGCTACACATTTTATTCATTGACATTCGATCATGTGTCATTAATTAATGTCATTTCTTTCATTCTCATGTTCTACGTATTTAATAATCTTTTTCAAAACCTATAAATATTCACATCGTCATTATAAAAAGAAAATCAATTTTCACAAATAAAGATATCTACCAAAAAATTATAATTGATCTATCGCAAGTTAGCTTAATAAAAAATGCGGATCACACAAACGGGCACGGGCCGCTAGTCAACTATAGTTTTCTTTGTACATAAGACCACACCAAAAATTATGCATCGCCAATTGAATGATAATGAAAACTTAATAATTAAAATAACCAAATGGAAATTTATGACTGTCTTGGGCAAAGGCAATATAGAAAAGACATGGATTGTAGTTAAAAAATGGAGTACCAAAACTTGGTTTTGGTAGTAATAAATAAAGGTAAAACTTGGTTTTAATGTAGCCTATTTTTCCTTCCAAATATACCTTTGATATCAATAATATAACTTCCTGTCGGTTTCTTTTTTTTATTTAAGCCTAACTCCATAATTATACACCAACCGCTTTGTACACTTTTTTTCCGTTCGTCTTTCTACAGTTTTTGTTTCTCATCCATCATTTTTTTTTCTCTCACTCCCACCCTCTCTCTTTGGTTCTTCATCAATTGTTATTTTTTCTTTGTTACCGTTCATCATTTGTGTTGTTCATTAATGTTTGTTCCATTTTTTTATGTCATTTCTATTGGTCATTAATATTGGTTCCCAATTTTTTTCCTCTTTCTACAGAAGTGTTCAAATGGCTTCAACCATGCATATACTGAATAGATAATAAAAACATATTTTTCATTTTGGTATAGCCTTTTTTTGGAATAAAATATGTTTTACCAAAATGAAAAAGGCTATACCAAAATGTATTATTATAAACTATCATCTCTATGCACCACTACTATATATGGCTGTATTGATCTCGAACAATTTTGAATTGCACAATATTATTACCTTATGCCAAAATACGCGTCTCAATACAAATCAATTTCTCCGAAGAACATGATTATTGAAAAGACGGTTCCACCACTGAGAGAAGAAAGTTGTCTCCCGACGCCGGTGACACCACAATCCTGCACCGTGTTGCACAACTCGTGTGATCACTGCAGCCGCCCTTCTCTTGACGTTGACACTGCTGCTACGACGTAACGAAGACGCAAATATGTGACTTTAGTTAACATGTATCGACAACACAATCAATGTTATTTGTGTTTTATATTTTAATCCGCAAGATCAATCAAACGGTCTAGATTTAGCAGCATGCGTTGTGGCAAATATTTGCCGCTGCTGAGGATCCATATCGCTCTTTTTTTCTTATAGAATCATCTCCATTTTTTAAAAAGAATTAAAAATTTTAATTTATAAAAGAGGTTGGCACAAATAATATAATGATTCAATAAATTTGTAAAGTTATTTTTAAAATGTGTCCCACTGATTTTTTTATTAGTGCCAAAATTTTATAAATGAGTAAGAAATGAAAAACATCTTGGCTTGATTTAGGTACATAATGATCAAGAACAAGACCAGGGCCGCGACCAGTAAAGAAGCTACTTTGGGCCTCGAATTTTTAAGCCTCAAATATTTTTTAATTTTAATTTGGTTTTGAATGGTTTATTTACTTAATAATAATACTTTTATTATCTACCAAAAAAAAATAATACTTTTATTAATATTAATCTTTTGGGGGCGTTAGTGTATAAAATTTTCACTAAATAATTCATAAAAACCAATCAAGCAGGTGTATTCAATATTCTTTTTGAGTTAATCACAATTTTAATTTATCTATCAAATATTTGATCTAAAATATGATGATATAATATATTTTGAATGAAATTTTTAAAATAAATTTCTTACAATTTTACAGATGTTGATAATTTTCCATTAGCATATATATACCACATCATTTAAAATAGACCACATCACAATTTTTTTAGTTAAAAAATAATAATATAGGAATTAAAACTGTCAAATTTTAAAATAAAAGAGTCAGATTAATCTGTAAAATGATAAAAAATAGTGGAACAAAAATTACAATTAAGTCTATTTTTAAAAAAAAATTGGAGACGATGACATGATGGCAATACATTAACATTCCAATTAAGTTTTGACACACTAATGCACCACCAAGAGTTGGAGGCATAAACCAAACTTAACAAGATTAATATTATCTTGATATATTTATGTTGATATTGTTTAATATTACAAAAACTAATTAAGCTTTAATATAATTGCATCCCACAATCTACTTGGAACATAATATCAAGTGTACTACATAAGTTGTTCGATTTCCCTATTGATTAGTTTTGTTCTCATTTTATTTAACATTTACATTCTTGCTTTGTAACATTCTAAGCTTTCTTTCTTTGACTTTATTTTGTTCCACAAATCGAATAACCTCTTGCAATACACTTATCACCATGTTGTAAGTTGTAACATGTTGCAAATATCCTTAGTAGGGGTGTACGTGGACAGTGGCGGAGCCAGGATTTTTGTAGAGTACGTCTAGGCAAAATAAGTTATAAATTATTAAAATAAGTTATAAGTTCATAGTAAAAAAAACAGTTATTAAATAGGACTATTTTTATCATATAAACTTATAAGCTATACACTATATGATAGAACCTAATTAGATTTGTAAACCCTGGAATCAATTATGTTAATCATTAAGAAATACTTTAATCATAAGCGGAGAAGCGTACCTGTGTTTGCCATTGGACTTGATTGAAGATTACCGGTATGATCTTCCAATTGTAGAGTTCCTTATGACACCTTCAATCTCCTCTGACGGGGATGAAGAGAGAATTTGACTTGATGCGCCAAATTCGGACTCACCCCATAATAAACATCATGGGATCGTGGGGAGTTATAGACCCCCTCTATGTGCCTATAAATACAACCCCCAAAAGAAAATTAAGGGCAGACCAAAAATTAACCTAAGTACAATTGATACTTTACTCACTATCACTAAATATACACCCCCTAAGTTCCACACCGAAACACTCAATAATATAAGTTGGATATTAAAATGTTCATCTTTAATTTATTAAAAAAAAAGAAAGACCAGGAATAATATCGAAAAGATTTCTTATAATGCATGTAACTCACTATTTTCATTTTCAATGAATGCAGTAAGTGTCATATATTGCAGTTCCTGTATTTAGCATTGCAGCAATACTTTAATCATAAGCGGAGAAGCGTACCTGTGTTTGTCATTGGACTTGATTGAAGATTACCGGTATGATCTTCCAATTGTAGAGTTCCTTATGACACCTTCAATCTCCTCTGATGGGGATGAAGAGAGAATTTGACTTGATGCGCCAAATTCGGACTCACCCCATAATAAACATCATGGGATCGTGGGGAGTTATAGACCCCCTCTATGTGCCTATAAATACAACCCCCAAAAGAAAATTAAGGGCAGACCAAAAATTAACCTAAGTACAATTGATACTTTACTCACTATCACTAAATATACACCCCCTAAGTTCCACACCGAAACACTCAATAATATAAGTTGGATACTAAAATGTTCATCTTTAATTTATTAAAAAAAAAAAAGAAAGATCAGGAATAATATCGAAAAGATTTCTTATAATGTATGTAACTCACTATTTTTGTTTTCAATGAATGCAGTAAGTGTCATATATTGCAGTTCCTGTATTTAGCATTGCAGCAATACTTTAATCATAAGCGGAGAAGCGTACCTGTGTTTGTCATTGGACTTGATTGAAGATTACCGGTATGATCTTCCAATTGTAGAGTTCCTTATGACACCTTCAATCTCCTCTGACGGGGATGAAGAGAGAATTTGACTTGATGCGCCAAATTCGGACTCACCCCATAATAAACATCATGGGATCGTGGGGAGTTATAGACCCCCTCTATGTGCCTATAAATACAACCCCCAAAAGAAAATTAAGGGCAGACCAAAAATTAACCTAAGTACAATTGATGCTTTACTCACTATCACTAAATATACACCCCCTAAGTTCCACACCGAAACACTCAATAATATAAGTTGGATACTAAAATGTTCATCTTTAATTTATTAAAAAAAAAAAAAGAAAGATCAGGAATAATATCGACAAGATTTCTTATAATGCATGTAACTCACTATTTTCGTTTTCAATGAATGCAGTAAGTGTCATATATTGCAGTTCCTGTATTTAGCATTGTAGCAATCTGATTCTTAGGTTTTGGCTTGTGTTTACTGCTCCTCATTGTTGGTCACTTCTGTCGTAAATCCGAGCCTTATGGTTATTCTACAACATGCTATTCAGTTTCCCTTATTCTCCTCATATTGTTCACATTTACAACACTTTATGTGCAAATCTCTGTCGTGTCGTTGTTTTACTGGTTTCGGTTTTGTAGTTGGATTTGCCATTAAAAAAACTTTTAGTTTACTAGGTTGGCCTATTAAAATTAATATGAATAATGGTTTTAATACTATTATTGTTTATATTTAAAATTTGTTCTTTTATAAAATTATATATTTATTAAATTTTTCAATACTTTAAATTTATTAATCCACATTAATTTTTCACATATATAAATGTATTATTATAAACTAGAATTAGAATATGATGATATATATAGTTAAATTCTCTAAAATATCATGTTAAATATCAAAAGGATGTTGGTTTATTAGTTCATAATTATTTTTAAAAATAAATATAATTATCTATTTAAATATGTTTACGTGAAATAGACTTTTAAATAGAGTAATAGACCACATTAAACTTTCAAAAAAGGTCAGGCTCAGACATCAAAAATAAGCCCTCAGTCCTTCGATTTTTTGACAGCCGGTCAGGTTTGGCAAAACGTAGCTCGACCTAGCCTATTCTCATCTCTATGCACCACTGCTATATATGGCTGTATTGATCTCGAATAATTTTGAATTGCACAATATTATTACCTTATATATATATATATGATTTCGTGATGTAATTATGAGCATGATTTGCTGCATAATTATTAAAAAAAAAATAATTAATTTTTATAAGGATCGATAATTAGAGTGAGAACGTCAGTTTTCATATGTTTACACACTCGCATTCTAAGAGATGTATAATTGAAAGGTGAAGGGCTGCATGTGAGAGTGGGGGTGCGAAAAGTAATTCGTTTAATAGAAAACCAACCACTGATCATCATTCATTCATTCCCCATTGCGCCAAAAAAATCGATCCTCTCTGAACCCTCCTTCTCGCCTCCGTCAAATGAAAATCCTGAGAACGCCGCAACAACAACCACCTGACGATTACGATGTCTTAACTCAGCCTTCTCCTCCGCCTCTTGAATCTCATATCGCTCGTGCTCCTCCTAAAGGTAAAAACGATAAAATCTGATAATTATTTTTCCTCTCTCTCGTTAATCGCAACATGCTGATTTTATTTCTATCTTGTCAACAATTTAGTTAATTATCGATTGGATTGTTTTTAATTAGGAGAGAACGGTTTGAAAGAAACGGTGATGGCCGCTGCTTTCTCTCTCTGCTGTATTCTGGGTGATTGGGTTCACCTTATCCTTCTCCGTTTTGACCTTATCCGTATCTATTTGAATTTCGAAATCTGGTGCTGGAAATATGGCAAAACATACCCTTCGGTAAAAGAGAAACTCTACAGATTCACTGTCTTCAGGGAACGTTTTGAAAGAATGGCCTCAATGCCCAACAGTTTCGGTGATCAAACATTCGATGAATTGGAGTACCTTCTCCCTCCTACAGACTCTGACAGTGAAGACGAATTCTATGAAAGCTTGCACAAGAGACCTGGCAATACATACCGGATATGTGAAGAGAATAATCAGGTTCTGGTCTATTGCTACGGCCCCAACACCTTCCGTGATTCTGATGACATTAAAGAGAAAAGATTATTTGAAAGGTTGCGCAAGGTTCCTAACTCTACATACCAGGTATTATGTGAAGGGAAGAATAATAGTGTTACTGTTAGCTGCTCGGCCAACCGCTGTGTCCCTGTCCCTGATCAAACCCCCTTTCAAATTCTCGCCTTTGAATCTTAGATAGGACTTTGTTTTATCCATTCTGTTACTTTTAGTAGTAGTACTTGTTTCCGGGAACATATTTTTAATTTCAAATGATTTCCTTTATTCAATATTTAATCTCTTTTCTGAGACTGTATCGTGGCTTATTAGGAGATTATTTACCTTTTAGTTTGTTAGTTAGAACCCCTGTGTGTGTGCGCGTGGAAGTGCTTCAAGAAGAGAACCAACAAACCTATAATAATGCCCTTGGGATTAGGCTGAGTGAGTGAGTGAGTGAGTGAGGATTTTGAAAGAATAAACTACTTAAGAGTCATGTATTAAGCTAAAAAAGAAATAGATAGTGGATTAGGCTGCAGATTAATGGAAATGTGTATAAAAATGTTAGTGTCAGTTTAGATATAGCTTTGTTATTGGTAGATACTAGATGTCATATGACCCGGATCCTCAGCTGGAATGTTATCTGCTGCTGTGTGTGTCTATAGCAATTATATTAACCATATCATTAATCAAACAGATGTGATTAAAGCTGGAAAAGTATATTAAAAAACACGGTGAAACTGTTTCAGAGTTGAAATAAATACTAGAAAATGAAACCCACAAACTGTGATGTCGAACGACAGTCTACGGCGAGCAATTGTGATGAAACCCCAAACTGTTTTGCTTATACACAAACAAACAAACAAGTTAATCGGCGCACGACAGCGAAAAATTGTAAATCGCAATTTACAGCGGACAAAGTTGAACCTTTTGATATACTAGTTAACATTTTATAAACTTAGGTTTGATGTAGTTGTTGACTATGCTGCAATCATTTTGCTCTAATTATTTGAACTGTTGAAATTCATTTGTGGATTGTGGTTGTTATGTTATGTTGTCTGTGCAAAATTAGCAGGATGAATTCTTGTCCCTGTTTAATTGAGTACTTTGCTCTTCATGTTTCTGTATTTGTTGGCAATGAAAGTAAAAGTCTGAATATCAAGATCTTGAATAAAAGCCATTGTTGTGCTTTGTGCATAAAATTGGCCTGAATATTAAGGTGAAGGAAGCACATGTTTGAGCGTGAGAGAGTTTGTGTGAATGATCCAAATGTAGAGAAGAAGACCGACAAAGTGGTAAGAAGAAATAGATGCATTGGAAAATTGGGGCAAAGTAGTGTGTTATATCTTTGCCGTTCGATTAATCTGAATAGCTGAAATGATGCAGCAGAGAAAGGTGCTGCTGAGGATCCAAATTGGATATCATAAAAGTAACATTGTTATCGGCAGCCTTGTATCTGCTGCAGTGTCTGCTTCAACAACCTATGCCATTGGATTAAATCCAATGGTTGATATATTTGATGGGACATGGGTAATAAAACTGAGGGGAAAAATATACCCAGTCCCTTATCGCCATTTCTCATCGTTCATAGATAATATCTTTTCTGCTGTTCTATTCTCATGGCATGCCGAATCCTTGCAGAGACAACATGCATTGAGGGTGTTCCTTCATTGTTGAGTGACAGAGAAGGGGTTACACTTACACACCCTAAAAGCTTTTCCAATTTTTCCAAATTGATGATCTATTTTTGAAATTACGTTTTGAATTTGCTTCTTTTTATGCTTTTTGTTTATATTTGGTTTTGATTACACTGTTGTTTTCAACATTATTTGGTTGTGGTTTGCCCCAAATTTATTATTAATAGTCATATTCAACACTTTTTGGAATTTTACCTCTCCTAGGCAATGAAGGCAAGCATGACCTCTAATAAGCATTATCTCTCAATTTTTATTAGATGTGTTGATTGGGATTTGAGAACAAAGAAGTATCTTATTTTGTAATGTGGGCCTTAAAGGCAACAATGCAGCCCATATTCTAGTTACTTTTGCTAGCTCTGAACACCCCCCACAACTCTTTTTCCCTCTTGATTTTTCAATTTTGCTCTTGATTCAAAAATTCGGAACGTGTTTTTCGAAGTTTTCCAAGTGCAAATTCAGCAAACATTTCGGAAAACACATTCCGAAGTTTGTTTTCAAGGCAAAAAAAAATTCAGAAAACGCATTCCGAATTCTTTAACTAAAGACAAAAACGGAATATTGAGAGGGGGGGGGGGGGAAGAGGGGTGGGGGTGGGAATAGAATCTTTCCTAACTCTCCTTGTTGTGTTTAGATTGAGATTCAATTTCATTTATAGCCCACAATGTATATTTTGACTCTTTATTTGATATATTGTGTATCTTGTTTGACTCTTTGAATTCTTAGATGTTCTCAATGTATGTTTTTTTTAGCAAAATTACAAGCCAATAAGGTTGCTTTGTCTCTTGCTAGAGTGGCCTCACTAGTGTGTTTGGTATGATGGAAAGAAAAAGAGAGGAAAGAAAATTACGGAATTCATGTCAAAAAAGCTAAACTTATAAGTCTTAAAAAAGCCAACAACATCATGATCTTAAAATAGGGGAGAAAAACATGAAAATAATTTGATTCCTTCTACAAATGAATTAACTAATACAATCAAAGTATATGGTAAGATATAAATAATATGTAGTAAACAAGAAAGGGCTAATCCTTCCTAGAATCACTTCTAAGTGATTGCCAAAAAACAGGCCAATTCTTTTGGGCCTCATTCCAGCCCAAAAGTGACCCTTCCCTTAATGGATCCCAACTAGCAGAAACAATCCCATAACTCACTCTGAAATTTTCTCTTCCCACCCCCCATGACTCTTTTTTCCCCCCCGGATTTCCGTTTTTACCCCTAGTTTTAAACTTCGGAACGCGTTTTCCGAAGTTTTTTTTGCCTTGAAGATCAACTTCAGAATGTATTTTCCGAAATTTTCGACAAATTTGAACTAAAAAAACTTCGGAAAACACTTTCCGAAGTTTTTGGACAGGGGTAAAATTGGAATATTGGGGGGTTAAAAAGAGTCATGGGGTGAGAAGAGAATCATTCACTCACTCCTAACAAAGCAGACCCAAAAAAGAAGAAAGACACAATGAAAGGAACCCAAGTTGGCACATCAATTTTCAAAACAACTTTAAGATAGTAAAAAAATGGGAAGAACAAAAGCCCAATACCTAAGGGTATCCCTACAGAAAATGTCATTCTACCTATCATTCTGTTTGTCACAATTTCAGGAATAATTCCTTGCTCTCTTCTATCTTCTTCCTCAACTTCATCTTCTTCTTCATCATCATCATCATCATCATCATCATCTTCTTGTTTTTTGTTCTTTTTGAGGTTCTTTGTCTTATTTTTATTGAAGTTTTTTGCCGTGTTCTTTTTCTTTGGAGAAGGTCCAAATCCCTTTGGACCTTTTAAGGTTGCATGTATAAATTAGGTTTTATGCTATTTTATAAGTATTAGTGAAAATTGAATTTTTATAAGCTATTTTATCATAAACTACTTTGAAAAACTTATACTAATTACGTAAAAATTGCATAAGTTGTTTACATAAGCTAAAAAAGAAACAATTGTTGTTGTTAGAAACAATTGCTGTATTTTCAAAAAACAATAAAAAGGAAACAATTGATCTGATATCACGTCGTATCTCTTATTATAAAAGCTTGTTACATTTTACAAATTTAAACCTAATATTTTCCCTCCCTTTTCATGTGGTCCATATCATTTTAATTAATTAATCAACTTTAATTACTTACCAAAATTGTAACCTTATTACTATATTATTGCAATTTATTACTATATAAAACTATATTCTTATAAAATAAAATAAAAACTATATATTACTATTACTATAGTACTGTTTGGCCTAGCTTTTTTTCTCTTAGAGCATCTTTAACGGTGATACCGCTTTGGGTATCATACATCATTAAAAAGTGATTCCTACAATGTTATATAGTATTTATGCAACTTATATGTGTTTTGCTCCAATGGAGATACCACTCTAAATATTATATATTATTAACAAGTTATTAATTCTATTTAATTCAATTATACAAAAAAAATATAACATTAAATTGATGATACGGTACCTTAAATAAGGTACCGGTATCATCAATTTTGATACCCTCTATGCCACGTCATGGAACTCCAATGATTAAAAAAAATAATGTACGGGTCATTAGTCTATGATACTCTCTATTATACCCTTATTGGAGATGCTCTTATCTTTTCTTAGAAGTAAGAAGCTAGGCTAAACAGTAATTTTTAAAAGCTCAAGTAAGAAAAAAACAACTTTTATATTTCAAAGAAAAATCTTAATAAAAGAGTTTTAAAATAAGGTGATAATAGTTACTTTCCAACAACTTTACTATTATTTATCTAATTCATATCTTTAAATAAGTTTTTTTTTTACTCCATCTTTAAATGAGTTATTGTTTATAAAAAAACAATTTTATCTTAGACTTAAGTGCAGTTTTGCCACCCCTATTTTCACTAAAACTGAATTTACCCCCTTTATTTTCAAACTCGGAATTTTGCCCCCCTTATTTTCATTAAAACTGGATTTTACCCCCCCTATTTTCAAACTCTGAATTTTACCCCCTAATCAAATTTAAAGTCATTAATGTTGATGTGGCATTACCATGTGGTTTTTAAAATATTATATTATTTTCCACCTAATTAATTATTTAAATTCAATATATTTTTTTAATTACAAAATTTTGAATAACTTTTTTTTTTCTAAAAAAAAAAACTTAAAATAAAAAAAATCATAAAATGCAGAATTTTTTTTGAATATAAGGAAATTAGTTTTAAGTTACTTTTTTTACAAAATTGGTTTTAAGGAAATTGGAATGTGTCCGTTTGGCCACTAGTAAAGAGTATAAAAATATTTATGTAGAGAGAGAAGTAAATTCAATGAATGGCTAAGATTACCATTGGAGAAAAAACATGAGGGAAAAAATTGGAGAGGATCCAATTTAACTTAATGGTGTCACTAATGTTGTATCTGAAAATCAAAGTAGCTCCTTTATGGTTTCAAATAAAACATTTATATTTAATTTCAAATAAATATTATAACTGAAACTATAAGTGTGACATAATTGTTTCATTAGTTTTGTATCTGAAAACAAAATAGCCCTCTTATGGTTTCTAATAAAATATTCATATTTAATTTAAAATAAATATTTTAATCGAAACCATAAGTATAACTTAATGGTGTCACTAATGTTGTATCTGAAAACCAAAGTAGCTCTCTTATGGTTTCAAATAAAATATTTATATTTAATTTAAAATAAATATTATAACTAAAATCATATTTTATTCATAATGATTTTCAAAATAAAATTGCATAAATAACCTATGATTTTGTAACAAATCTAGGGGAGAAAAAGAATAAAATCTGGGGGTATAAACTGGGTAAAAAAAAAATCAACAAACAAACAAAAAAAAAACTAGGCTTTCAGACCCAATAGGCTTAAAAAAAAAACAGAATGTGTGTAACCAGCAGAAAAGGGGGTGGGAATAACGAGTCTGTAGGAGGGGGCTGGGGGGCGTGCGCGAGTAATTTGGGGGGTGCGTGAGTATGAAATTGAGATGTACCTCGAGTGGTTTTATATAGTGCTCTCCAGCTACCATATGAATAACAATCCTAATTCAATCATTTTGCCACATAAACAGATTTTCCACAATCCTTATTTCCAATTACTTGATTTTAAGCTAAGAGTTTGATTGAATTACCCTTGGCACTCGAGGTACATCTTCCCATCTCCATTTAAGCTCAAAACCCATTCCAAAACTCCAGTTCAAAAAGGATTCTAATTCTGATGGTGTTGTGCGCCGTTTTGGGCATTTGCTGGTTACTCTACACCAAAGGGTTACTCTACACCAAGGTATGTTTGATTGAATAAAATAGGGTGTTTGATAAAAGCTTCTGATTGAATAAAAGTTTTTGGACATAAAGTGTTTGACAAAATGCTTGATTGAAAGAAATGAAAAAAATTATGAAATATTGATTATGAAATATTGAGGTTACAACAAGTAAGCGAACAAACACAATCTAGTTCAGCTACCATATTGAGATAAAGATTATTCTTCAAGTAAGGACCATGAAAATCAACCTACTAATTGAGGTTGAACAAACACAAAGTCAAGGCCTTCTCTTATATTCAATCTATTTATGATATATATAATTCCTCTTCTTTAACAACAATCTAGTGCTCTCCAGCTACCATATGAATAACAATCCTAATTCTATCATTTTCGAGGTACATCTTCCCATCTCCATTTAAGCTCAAAACCCATTCCAAAACTCCAGTTCACATTTCCTCTGCCACAGTTTTAACCTATCAAACAAAACATAAAATGTCTATAAGTAAAGAGTTTTTGAAATTGAATCGTGTCATGGTTCACTGTCTAATAGCCAGAACTGCCTTCAAAATGGAGTAGCATTCCATGGTATGGTAAAAATAACAAGTTGCATGTCTCAACAATAGAATGAAGCATTATCAATTAAACTATTTTGGGATTTATTAAATTCCCAGAAAATTGACACTGACCTGATGAAGGTATGAATTAATCTAATCATAAGTCTGATGCAATGTTTTCATAGGCATACCACTGAGCTCAATCTGACAACCAAGCTCTAATGATATGCTTTGCTTGACCTGAAGTAGCACTCACATGTCATACATTCCTTTAATTTATACATTCATCTCACTCTCAGAGAGAGTACAATCTCTACCTATGCTGACTCTACACTGACTCTACAGGGAACAAAATTTCATACTAGAGATTACAATCACGAATGTGATTGGAGGAAAGATGGTGCCGTGACTCCAGTTAAAAATCAAATGAAAAGCAGTATGTACATCTTTATTCTTAGTTTATATAGCTTTATTTTAACATATCATTTTGAGTTACTCCTAGAGTTATAATAAAAATAAAAAAACATTAGAAAATAGGCACAAAAGAAATAAAATCGGCAATATTTATTTACTACCATGTCAAATAATAAAAGTAAAATATAAAACAAAAGTGAAATAATAAACTTTGATTGAATTTGAAGAATTATATAGGAAGACTTTATTAAGAAATAGAAAACTTTGATTTAATTTGGCGGATTATACTAGGTTAGTGTTCATATGGATGGATGGCAACTTGCACACCAAAGGTTTACATGCCACACAATTCTAGTTAACACTGCATGCTTTAGATTTCATTCCACTCTCTGCTTAGAGTCAGAGGTTTTGCTGTCTTGATTGCAATAAAGATTAACAATTTAGGGAAAGTTTTGGCTAATCTAACTGTTAGGTCTTACTTGGTCCAACATTTTTCTGATAAAGGTTAGTTCTAGGGGTTAGCTCTAGGTTCAGAAAGATTCACACGACACTTACGTGGTTACTACTTGCATACTACACACAATTTTCTAGATGAAAGGCATGATTAGGTGGAATAATTAATGAGGCGTATTAGTTGGCTAGCAAAGCATTAATTACGTTTTTCCCTCCCTCCCTTGATCAACATGCAATTAGGGTTTAAGTTGTAGCAAATTATTCCTATTATATATGTTAGAATTAAGAAAATATATCTAGTTCCTAGATTATCTATGTGGAGTTCCTAGATTATTTGTTAGACTTCCTAGTGTTGTACAACTTACTAGGTAGTGCTTATTTATTACTATTCAATGTATTTATTGCATCATATCAATATAAATACAACTAGTGTGCTCTCCTTATAGACACACAGAATTCACATATATTTTCTATTTCTATATGGTATCAGAGCAGGTTCTGATCCTCTGACCTGACTCTGTGATTCACTATCGCTGCCGGTGGCGACTTGCCACCGGCAGCACCCACTTTCTAGCAACCTTCCGCTCCGCTGTCTTCTCCTTCAAATAGTGTTGTCACTCTGCTAGCCACACTCAAGACTAAACACCACTACCAACTGCCGCAGAACAGTCCGGTGAGCCTGACGGTGCTTTTCCCATCGCCAAACAACCACCAACAACTACCGCAGAACAGTCCGATGAGCACGACGGTGCTTTTCCCGTCACCAAACAACCACCAACAACCTCTGCGGAATAGTTCGGTGAGCCTGATGGTGCTTTTCCCATCGCGAACCACTGTGACATAGTTCGGCGAGCTCGACGGTGCTTATTCCCGTTGCCAACGGAGCCACCGTTTTCAGTGACAGTCACTGTAGGACTCCCTCTGCCACACTCAGAGGTGCTTTTCCGGCAATCTTTTCTCTTTCGCCTAGATGATCATGTCTAGCGCTGGATCTACTATTGCCTCAATAAATCCAACAGCTGCCAAATTTAGTTTCGATCTTTTTTTGTGAGAAAATGTTTTGATGTAACAAGCTTAAAGCACAGTAAGCTTTAGCTTGAGGAGGAGTGTTAGAATTAAGAAAATATATCTAGTTCCTAGATTATCTATGTGGAGTTCCTAGATTATTTGTTAGACTTCATAGTGTTGTACAACTTACTAGGTAGTGCTTATTTATTACTATTCAATGTATTTGTTGCATCATATCAATATAAATACAACTAGTGTGCTCTCCTTATAGACACACAGAATTCACATATATTTTCTATTTCTATAATATATATATAATACCTTAGAATAAGAAAGCATAAGTAAAACAGCCAAACCAATACATACATGATATACTAAAACACCCCAACTAAATCGTCAATCGTCTGTTTACGCATCAGAACTCGATGAAAATTCTTTTCAAAAGTGTTCACTGAATTCCACTTAGTACACATCAATTCAAGTGAACATTTATATCAATCCATGACAGAAAATGGGTTTTTTAACAGTTCTGAGTATCATGCATCGATGCAAAAGCTTCTATGAACATTTTTGGTGTTTGCATGTGAGCTTTGTGATGATGAGGTGTGGGTACATGAGAAAAGCTAAGGAATCAAGGATGTAGAGGAAGCTGGAGGTTCTAGAAGTTAGAGAAATTGCAAGAGTGAAAATTGGAACAAAGTTGAAGTTTGACAGCATCTATGAGCTCTAATGAAGGTGCGTTCCTTAGGAAAATTAGATAACATAGCTGCCCCTAATTGAATGAGATTGCATGACAACATTAGAATTTGCCCCTCTATTGCCATTAAACTAATAATAATCTGTGTTATTGAGTATGAATATAGTAGTAAAGTGTTGCTTTGTGATTTATTAAAGTCTGGTATGAATTAGAAACCAATGGAATGGATTGAAAAACATTTTGAAACTGATTCTGAGGCTTGTAACTGACTTTCACATAGTATGTATCGATACATGATCATATTTTCTGAAAAATCCAGTTTTGCAGGTTTGCATCGATACAAGTGGCCCTATGTATCGATACATGACAATTGTTTTTCAGAAAACACTTTTTTTCAGCATGTATTGGTTCATAGAAGCTTTTGCATCGATGCATGATACTCAGAACTGTTAAAAAACCCATTTTCTGTCATGGATTGATATAAATGTTCACTTGAATTGATGTGTACTAAGTGGAATTCAGTGAACACTTTTGAAAAGAATTTTCATCGAGTTCTGATGCGTAAACAGACGATTGACGATTTAGTTGGGGTGTTTTAGTATATCATGTATGTATTGGTTTGGCTGTTTTACTTATGCTTTCTTATTCTAAGGTATTATATATATATTATAGAAATAGAAAATATATGTGAATTCTGTGTGTCTATAAGGAGAGCACACTAGTTGTATTTATATTGATATGATGCAACAAATACATTGAATAGTAATAAATAAGCACTACCTAGTAAGTTGTACAACACTAGGAAGTCTAACAAATAATCTAGGAACTCCACATAGATAATCTAGGAACTAGATATATTTTCTTAATTCTAACACTCCTCCTCAAGCTAAAGCTTACTGTGCTTTAAGCTTGTTACATCAAAACATTTTCTCACAAAAAAAGATCGAAACTAAATTTGGCAGCTGTTGGATTTATTGAGGCAACAGTAGATCCAGCGCTAGACATGATCATCTAGGCGAAAGAGAAAAGATTGCCGGAAAAGCACCTCTGAGTGTGGCAGAGGGAGTCCTGCAGTGACTGTCACTGAAAACGGTGGCTCCGTTGGCAAAGGGAATAAGCACCGTCGAGCTCGCCGAACTATGTCACAGTGGTTCGCGATGGGAAAAGCACCATCAGGCTCACCGAACTATTCCGCAGAGGTTGTTGGTGGTTGTTTGGTGACGGGAAAAGCACCGTCGTGCTCACCGGACTGTTCTGCGGTAGTTGTTGGTGGTTGTTTGGCGATGGGAAAAGCACCATCAGGCTCACCGGACTGTTCTGCGGCAGTTGGTAGTGGTGTTTAGTCTTGAGTGTGGCTAGCAGAGTGACAACACTATTTGAAGGAGAAGACAGCGGAGCGGAAGGTTGCTAGAAAGTGGGTGCTGCCGGTGGCAAGTCGCCACCGGCAGCGATAGTGAAGCATAGAGTCAGGTCAGAGGATCAGAACCTGCTCTGATACCATATAGAAATAGAAAATATATGTGAATTCTGTGTGTCTATAAGGAGAGCACACTAGTTGTATTTATATTGATATGATGCAATAAATACATTGAATAGTAATAAATAAGCACTACCTAGTAAGTTGTACAACACTAGGAAGTCTAACAAATAATCTAGGAACTCCACATAGATAATCTAGGAACTAGATATATTTTCTTAATTCTAACATATATAATAGGAATAATTTGCTACAACTTAAACCCTAATTGCATGTTGATCAAGGGAGGGAGGGAAAAACGTAATTAATGCTTTGCTAGCCAACTAATATGCCTCATTAATTATTCCACCTAATCATGCCTTTCATCTAGAAAATTGTGTGTAGTATGCAAGTAGTAACCACGTAAGTGTCGTGTGAATCTTTCTGAACCTAGAGCTAACCCCTAGAACTAACCTTTATCAGAAAAATGTTGGACCAAGTAAGACCTAACAGTTAGATTAGCCAAAACTTTCCCTAAATTGTTAATCTTTATTGCAATCAAGACAGCAAAACCTCTGACTCTAAGCAGAGAGTGGAAGGAAATCTAAAGCATGCAGTGTTAACTAGAATTGTGTGGCATGTAAACCTTTGGTGTGCAAGTTGCCATCCATCCATATGAACACTAACCCAGTATAATCCGCCAAATTAAATCAAAGTTTTCTATTTCTTAATAAAGTCTTCCTATATAATTCTTCAAATTCAATCAAAGTTTATTATTTCACTTTTGTTTTATATTTTACTTTTATTATTTGACATGGTAGTAAATAAATATTGCCGATTTTATTTCTTTTGTGCCTATTTTCTAATGTTTTTTTATTTTTATTATAACTCTAGGAGTAACTCAAAATGATATGTTAAAATAAAGCTATATAAACTAAGAATAAAGATGTACATACTGCTTTTCATTTGATTTTTAACTGGAGTCACGGCACCATCTTTCCTCCAATCACATTCGTGATTGTAATCTCTAGTATGAAATTTTGTTCCCTGTAGAGTCAGTGTAGAGTCAGCATAGGTAGAGATTGTACTCTCTCTGAGAGTGAGATGAATGTATAAATTAAAGGAATGTATGACATGTGAGTGCTACTTCAGGTCAAGCAAAGCATATCATTAGAGCTTGGTTGTCAGATTGAGCTCAGTGGTATGCCTATGAAAACATTGCATCAGACTTGTGATTAGATTAATTCATACCTTCATCAGGTCAGTGTCAATTTTCTGGGAATTTAATAAATCCCAAAATAGTTTAATTGATAATGCTTCATTCTATTGTTGAGACATGCAACTTGTTATTTTTACCATACCATGGAATGCTACTCCATTTTGAAGGCAGTTCTGGCTATTAGACAGTGAACCACGACACGATTCAATTTCAAAAACTCTTTACTTATAGACATTTTATGTTTTGTTTGATAGGTTAAAACTATGGCAGAGGAAATGTGAACTGGAGTTTTGGAATGGGTTTTGAGCTTAAATGGAGATGGGAAGATGTACCTCGAAAATGATAGAATTAGGATTGTTATTCATATGGTAGCTGGAGAGCACTAGATTGTTGTTAAAGAAGAGGAATTATATATATCATAAATAGATTGAATATAAGAGAAGGCCTTGACTTTGTGTTTGTTCAACCTCAATTAGTAGGTTGATTTTCATGGTCCTTACTTGAAGAATAATCTTTATCTCAATATGGTAGCTGAACTAGATTGTGTTTGTTCGCTTACTTGTTGTAACCTCAATATTTCATAATCAATATTTCATAATTTTTTTCATTTCTTTCAATCAAGCATTTTGTCAAACACTTTATGTCCAAAAACTTTTATTCAATCAGAAGCTTTTATCAAACACCCTATTTTATTCAATCAAACATACCTTGGTGTAGAGTAACCCTTTGGTGTAGAGTAACCAGCAAATGCCCAAAACGGCGCACAACACCATCAGAATTAGAATCCTTTTTGAACTGGAGTTTTGGAATGGGTTTTGAGCTTAAATGGAGATGGGAAGATGTACCTCGAGTGCCAAGGGTAATTCAATCAAACTCTTAGCTTAAAATCAAGTAATTGGAAATAAGGATTGTGGAAAATCTGTTTATGTGGCAAAATGATTGAATTAGGATTGTTATTCATATGGTAGCTGGAGAGCACTATATAAAACCACTCGAGGTACATCTCAATTTCATACTCACGCACCCCCCAAATTACTCGCGCACGCCCCCCAGCCCCCCCCCCCCCCCTACAGACTCGCTATTCCCACCCCCTTTTCTGCTGGTTACACACATTCTGTTTTTTTTTTTTTTTAAGCCTATTGGGTCTGAAAGCCTAGTTTTTTTTTGTTTGTTTGTTATTTTTTTTTTACCCAGTTTACACCCCCAGATTTTATTCTTTTTCTCCCCTAGATTTGTTACAAAATCATAGGTTATTTATGCAATTTTATTTTGAAAATCATTATGAATAAAATATGATTTTAGTTATAATATTTATTTTAAATTAAATATAAATATTTTATTTGAAACCATAAGAGAGCTACTTTGGTTTTCAGATACAACATTAGTGACACCATTAAGTTATACTTATGGTTTCGATTAAAATATTTATTTTAAATTAAATATGAATATTTTATTAGAAACCATAAGAGGACTATTTTGTTTTCAGATACAAAACTAATGAAACAATTATGTCACACTTATAGTTTCAGTTTTAATATTTATTTGAAATTAAATATAAATGTTTTATTTGAAACCATAAAGGAGCTACTTTGATTTTCAGATACAACATTAGTGACACCATTAAGTTAAATTGGATCCTCTCCAATTTTTTCCCTCATGTTTTCTCTCCAATGGTAATCTTAGCCATTCATTGAATTTATTTTTCTCTCTACATAAATATTTTTATACTCTTTACTAGTGGCCAAACGGACACATTCCAATTTCCTTAAAACCAATTTTGTAAAAAAAGTAACTTAAAACTAATTTCCTTATATTCAAAAAAAATTCTGCATTTTATGATTTTTTTATTTTAAGTTTTTTTTTTTAGAAAAAAAAAAGTTATTCAAAATTTTGTAATTAAAAAAATATATTGAATTTAAATAATTAATTAGGTGGAAAATAATATAATATTTTAAAAATCACATGGTAATGCCACATCAACATTAATGACTTTAAATTTGATTAGGGGGTAAAATTCAGAGTTTGAAAATAGGGGGGGTAAAATCCAGTTTTAATGAAAATAAGGGGGGCAAAATTCCGAGTTTGAAAATAAAGGGGGTAAATTCAGTTTTAGTGAAAATAGGGGTGGCAAAACTGCACTTAAGTCTAAGATAAAATTGTTTTTTTATAAACAATAACTCATTTAAAGATGGAGTAAAAAAAAAACTTATTTAAAGATATGAATTA
The DNA here is from genome assembly GCA_954870985.1 of Trifolium fragiferum. Lineage (NCBI taxonomy): Eukaryota > Viridiplantae > Streptophyta > Magnoliopsida > Fabales > Fabaceae > Trifolium > Trifolium fragiferum. Next base: position 44,409,227 of record OX940796.1, on the reverse strand, counting down.
GATAAATAATAGTAAAGTTGTTGGAAAGTAACTATTATCACCTTATTTTAAAACTCTTTTATTAAGATTTTTCTTTGAAATATAAAAGTTGTTTTTTTCTTACTTGAGCTTTTAAAAATTACTGTTTAGCCTAGCTTCTTACTTCTAAGAAAAGATAAGAGCATCTCCAATAAGGGTATCATAGAGAGTATCATAGACTAATGACCCGTACATTATTTTTTTTAATCATTGGAGTTCCATGACGTGGCATAGAGGGTATCAAAATTGATGATACTGGTACCTTATTTAAGGTACCGTATCATCAATTTAATGTTATATTTTTTTGTATAATTGAATTAAATAGAATTAATAACTTGTTAATAATATATAATATTTAGAGTGGTATCTCCATTGGAGCAAAACACATATAAGTTGCATAAATACTATATAACATTGTAGGAATCACTTTTTAATGATGTATGATACCCAAAGCGGTATCACCGTTAAAGATGCTCTAAGAGAAAAAAAAAGCTAGGCCAAACAGTACTATAGTAATAGTAATATATAGTTTTTATTTTATTTTATAAGAATATAGTTTTATATAGTAATAAATTGCAATAATATAGTAATAAGGTTACAATTTTGGTAAGTAATTAAAGTTGATTAATTAATTAAAATGATATGGACCACATGAAAAGGGAGGGAAAATATTAGGTTTAAATTTGTAAAATGTAACAAGCTTTTATAATAAGAGATACGACGTGATATCAGATCAATTGTTTCCTTTTTATTGTTTTTTGAAAATACAGCAATTGTTTCTAACAACAACAATTGTTTCTTTTTTAGCTTATGTAAACAACTTATGCAATTTTTACGTAATTAGTATAAGTTTTTCAAAGTAGTTTATGATAAAATAGCTTATAAAAATTCAATTTTCACTAATACTTATAAAATAGCATAAAACCTAATTTATACATGCAACCTTAAAAGGTCCAAAGGGATTTGGACCTTCTCCAAAGAAAAAGAACACGGCAAAAAACTTCAATAAAAATAAGACAAAGAACCTCAAAAAGAACAAAAAACAAGAAGATGATGATGATGATGATGATGAAGAAGATGAAGTTGAGGAAGAAGATAGAAGAGAGCAAGGAATTATTCCTGAAATTGTGACAAACAGAATGATAGGTAGAATGACATTTTCTGTAGGGATACCCTTAGGTATTGGGCTTTTGTTCTTCCCATTTTTTTACTATCTTAAAGTTGTTTTGAAAATTGATGTGCCAACTTGGGTTCCTTTCATTGTGTCTTTCTTCTTTTTTGGGTCTGCTTTGTTAGGAGTGAGTGAATGATTCTCTTCTCACCCCATGACTCTTTTTAACCCCCCAATATTCCAATTTTACCCATGTCCAAAAACTTCGGAAAGTGTTTTCCGAAGTTTTTTTAGTTCAAATTTGTCGAAAATTTCGGAAAATACATTCTGAAGTTGATCTTCAAGGCAAAAAAAACTTCGGAAAACGCGTTCCGAAGTTTAAAACTAGGGGTAAAAACGGAAATCCGGGGGGGAAAAAAGAGTCATGGGGGGTGGGAAGAGAAAATTTCGGAGTGAGTTATGGGATTGTTTCTGCTAGTTGGGATCCATTAAGGGAAGGGTCACTTTTGGGCTGGAATGAGGCCCAAAAGAATTGGCCTGTTTTTTGGCAATCACTTAGAAGTGATTCTAGGAAGGATTAGCCCTTTCTTGTTTACTACATATTATTTATATCTTACCATATACTTTGATTGTATTAGTTAATTCATTTGTAGAAGGAATCAAATTATTTTCATGTTTTTCTCCCCTATTTTAAGATCATGATGTTGTTGGCTTTTTTAAGACTTATAAGTTTAGCTTTTTTGACATGAATTCCGTAATTTTCTTTCCTCTCTTTTTCTTTCCATCATACCAAATACACTAGTGAGGCCACTCTAGCAAGAGACAAAGCAACCTTATTGGCTTGTAATTTTGCTAAAAAAAACATACATTGAGAACATCTAAGAATTCAAAGAGTCAAACAAGATACACAATATATCAAATAAAGAGTCAAAATATACATTGTGGGCTATAAATGAAATTGAATCTCAATCTAAACACAACAAGGAGAGTTAGGAAAGATTCTATTCCCACCCCCACCCCTCTTCCCCCCCCCCCTCTCAATATTCCGTTTTTGTCTTTAGTTAAAGAATTCGGAATGCGTTTTCCGAATTTTTTTTTGCCTTGAAAACAAACTTCGGAATGTGTTTTCCGAAATGTTTGCTGAATTTGCACTTGGAAAACTTCGAAAAACACGTTCCGAATTTTTGAATCAAGAGCAAAATTGAAAAATCAAGAGGGAAAAAGAGTTGTGGGGGGTGGGAAGAGAATCTCTTCAGAGCTAGCAAAAGTAACTAGAATATGGGCTGCATTGTTGCCTTTAAGGCCCACATTACAAAATAAGATACTTCTTTGTTCTCAAATCCCAATCAACACATCTAATAAAAATTGAGAGATAATGCTTATTAGAGGTCATGCTTGCCTTCATTGCCTAGGAGAGGTAAAATTCCAAAAAGTGTTGAATATGACTATTAATAATAAATTTGGGGCAAACCACAACCAAATAATGTTGAAAACAACAGTGTAATCAAAACCAAATATAAACAAAAAGCATAAAAAGAAGCAAATTCAAAACGTAATTTCAAAAATAGATCATCAATTTGGAAAAATTGGAAAAGCTTTTAGGGTGTGTAAGTGTAACCCCTTCTCTGTCACTCAACAATGAAGGAACACCCTCAATGCATGTTGTCTCTGCAAGGATTCGGCATGCCATGAGAATAGAACAGCAGAAAAGATATTATCTATGAACGATGAGAAATGGCGATAAGGGACTGGGTATATTTTTCCCCTCAGTTTTATTACCCATGTCCCATCAAATATATCAACCATTGGATTTAATCCAATGGCATAGGTTGTTGAAGCAGACACTGCAGCAGATACAAGGCTGCCGATAACAATGTTACTTTTATGATATCCAATTTGGATCCTCAGCAGCACCTTTCTCTGCTGCATCATTTCAGCTATTCAGATTAATCGAACGGCAAAGATATAACACACTACTTTGCCCCAATTTTCCAATGCATCTATTTCTTCTTACCACTTTGTCGGTCTTCTTCTCTACATTTGGATCATTCACACGAACTCTCTCACGCTCAAACATGTGCTTCCTTCACCTTAATATTCAGGCCAATTTTATGCACAAAGCACAACAATGGCTTTTATTCAAGATCTTGATATTCAGACTTTTACTTTCATGTCTTACTTTATGCTTTTACTTTAAGTCATGTCTTACTTTTTGCTTTTGGCCTTATCGTTTGATTAGGTCTCTTTACAGCTGTTAGTAATTATGAATTGTATTGCATTATTTTTGAAGTCCGAAGTGATTCCTTACTCTATAAAAGGATCCTTCGTTTGTTTGTAGAAGCATGCAAATTTTTCAGATCAAAACTGAAGAAACTTGACTTGCTTCAATTATTGTAAGTATTACTTAATTAATAAAAATGTTTTATTATAATTTCTTCTTTCTTATTCTTACATATCAAATTATATTCTATTTAACCACTACTTTAGATTTATTTCTTGATGATTTGCCTACTTTTGATCATATTTTATTGTGGATTATGTTTTCTTTCACTTCCGCTTATTATCTGGTATCAGAGCCTGGTTACGATCCAGGGACCTGTGGGTTATGGATAATAAGCGGAAGTGAAAGAAAACATAATCCATAATAAAATATGATCAAAAGTAGGCAAATCATCAAGAAATAAATCTAAAGTAGTGGTTAAATAGAATATAATTTGATATGTAAGAATAAGAAAGAAGAAATTATAATAAAACATTTTTATTAATTAAGTAATACTTACAATAATTGAAGCAAGTCAAGTTTCTTCAGTTTTGATCTGAAAAATTTGCATGCTTCTACAAACAAACGAAGGATCCTTTTATAGAGTAAGGAATCACTTCGGACTTCAAAAATAATGCAATACAATTCATAATTACTAACAGCTGTAAAGAGACCTAATCAAACGATAAGGCCAAAAGCAAAAAGTAAGACATGACTTAAAGTAAAAGCATAAAGTAAGACATGACTTAAAGTAAAAGCATAAAGTAAAAGTTACATAATTGTTTCTTATAATTTCAATAACAGAGACTTAGTGATGTCAAATCGATCTACAGGTCTTGAATGCCGTAACAGTCATCTTCATTTTCTGCCGCGCTGGTAATACTGGTACTTTCGGTGTCAGATAGAACAGACATAGCATCTTTTACTTTTTCTAAAAACTCTTGAGGATCAGTAATCTGTTTTAATGATTCTAATAGCTTTGGATGAAGTGACGAAAAGTCCTTAATATCTGATGAAGGGGATAATTTTGTTGCCTTGCAGAGATTAGGGTTTGCTTTGAACCAAGCATTTAATCTTTCCGATGAGAGTAATAGCGGATTAAACTTACTCCACCATTTGATGGAGTATCTTTTAACTAATTGCAAAGGAGGAGCATCCTCCCATAACGGTTCAGTAGATAAGGTCCAAGAAGTAATCCACGTAATTCCAAAAACAGCACAAAATCCAAGTAAAGCCTTATGCTGGGGGCATGTAGTAGTTTCCTTAAATGTCTGAAAAGCTTCATAAGCGTAATCTGGTAAGGAATCCAGGATTGGTCCAACTGAATGGAACCATTCAACAAACCAAGCCGGAAAATTAATTGATATATTTTTATTGAACCAAATAAACCATGTATGGTTGTAGGGTTCAATATCTAAAAAATGGTACTAAGCCTTCATATAGTCAAAGTAATTGTAACATTGTGGAACAAAAGTTCTGCTAAGAGATTTTTCTTTAAAAGGGGGTTGTCCCCAATCTGCTGGAGATAAAACCTTGTTAATCTTGAATTTTGAAAAGGTAATTTTTGATGGGTCTTTAATATCATAGTTATGAGTGAGGATTATTGAGTCGGTATCAATTAAAATGAACTCATAAAATTTTCTGTTTTTAAATAAATTGGAATCTTCTGGTAAGTAGAAGAATCCAGGAGGTAAAACTTTCGACACTATTTGGGCTAGTGAAGAATTTGGTGGACAGTAATGGTTTTCCAAAGGTAAAATGGGTACAATCTGGTTTTTAGTAATGAAGGATGCTTTAGGTGTAGTTTCTGGTGGTGAGTAATAGGACAATTTAGCCGGGCGAGAGTTCGATGAGGAAGAGCTCGAAAGTCGAGCGGTAAATTGTAATGGAGTAACAAGAGCAGGTCTAAATCCTGAGGGTGGTCTAAATCTTGTAATAGGCTGAGGGCTAGCCATAACTTTGTTCACATAACTAGGTGATTCTAATGTTTTTTCTGATGATCTGGACGGACTTAAAGCTAATGTTGTATCTGTAATTTTCTTTGGGGGTCCATAATTATCACGAGGGTCAGCAGGAGCTTTACTCATGTTTACCCTGCAGAAATTCTCTGGTTAAGAAATCTGGTAATGAATTTTTGATTCCCTGTATATGCTCAATTTCAAAATCAAAACAGGAGAGTAATGCTTGCCATCTTGCAAAAATATGTTTTGAAACCAGGTTTTTAACATCTTTTTGTAAAACACTAGTTGCAGCTTTGCAATCAGTTTTTAATAAAAAGGGTTTTGAAAACAAATCATCTTGAAATTTTGTAATGCATAAAACAATTGATAAGATTTCTTTTTTAATAGTACTATATTTTAATTGGGCTGGGTTCCAAGTTCCAGAATAATATCTGACCACTTGTTCCTTATCCATGCCCGGCAATCTTTGCTTTAAAATTCCTCCAAACCCAAGATCAGAGGCATCAGTTTCCACAATTAATTTTGCTGTAGGATCAGGTATTCCTAAACAGGGTAGTTTTTTAACTATTGCCTTAAGTTGTAATATACTCTGGGTCATGGTATCATCCCAAGGAGGTGGATTTTTTCTAAGTCTTTTAAACAGGGGAATACATATGGTTCTTAGGTTAGGAATAAAATCTGACACATAATTAATACATCCGAAAAACCTTTGTAATTGGGTCTTATCTCTTAATTCATTAGGAAATTTACTAACAAATTCTAAAGACCTACTAATGGGGGTGTACATTCCTTGTGTTATATCAAAGCCTAAAAATCTAATTTTTTGCTGATAAATTTTTAATTTTCTCTCAGATAATACTAACCCATTATTTTTAATGATTTGGTAAAATAATTCCATATGGTGAAAATGTTGATTAATAGAATCTGAAAAGACCAATATATCGTCTAAGTATACTATAGTAAAGTCTGAGTACTTATTAAATATAGTGTTCATAATGTTTTGAAATTCTGAGGGAGCATTTTTTAATCCTAAGGGCATAACATTCCATTCATAATGGCCAAAAGGCACAACAAACGCTGTTTTGTACTTGTCTTTTTCTTCTATTTGAATTTGATAATATCCAGATTTTAAATCAAATTTAGAAAAAATGCTTTTGTTATGTAATCTATTAATTAAGTCCTTTTTATTAGGTATTGGATACCTAATCCATTTTAATGCTTTGTTTAAAGGTTTATAGTTTATTACCAGCCGAGGACTTCCTCTCTCAAGTTCTGATGCATTAACCACATAAAATGCCGAGCAACTCCACGGAGATTTACTTGGCCTGATTAAACCTTTATCTAGATATTCTTGAATTTCTTTCTTACAATAATTAAGGTGTTCTTGATTCATTTGTATTGGGCGAGCCTTTGTCGGTATACTAAGTTCTTTAAAATCTGGCTCGTAAGGTAAAGAAACAGTGTGAACTTTTCTTTTCCAGAACGCATTAGGTTGTTCTGAACAGAGATCTTTCTTAAATTTTTCTAACATATAATTAATCTTTTCTTTAATGGCTGGAGTTTCAAGTTGTTCTTCTATTCTTCTAGAATATATTTCTTTATTAATAAAATTAATCTGTTTCTTCGTTTTATTTATTAAGTTAATTCGAGATACAGCTCTTCCTTGAACCGAGTTTAAATCTCTAATTTTTGGTTTATCTAAAAACTCAAAATTAATCTCTCTAGTTAAAACAGTCGTAGTTATTCCATTTTCATTAACCTTGAAAGGGTAAAGTAAGGATAGAAAAGGTGTTCCTAAAATGATTTCTTCGGTAATATTTTTAACTAATAGGAAAGAGATTTTGTAACATATTTTATCTTTACAAACTTTAGCGTTAGATAACTTATATGAAACTTGCAATCTATTACCATTAGCTCCTCGTAAAGACTCTTTAGTTTTTTCATAATATTGGGTAGGAATTAACCCTTCCTGTATACAATTTAAGTCAGCTCCAGAATCTACTAACGCAGTAAATTCATACGTGGTATTTTTTATTACTAAGTTAATCTTTGTATACCATTTATGAGATATCAACTTTTCTATTTTATTAATGTATATTTCCTCATTATTATCTTCACTGGTAGAAGGTAGAGATTCCACTTTTCTCGACCTAATCTGTTCTTGAATAGTCATAGTTCCTTGTAATTCTAGAAGTTTAACCTCTAATTCATCATCTCTCGTTTTTAAGGATTGAATTTCTTTTTTAAGGATTTTGATTTCTTCTTGTAAATCCTTCAGGGATATAGAATTCTGAGAGGGTTTCTTAAAGAGTTCCATAACATCCTTAAATTCTACCTTATGTAACTCTTTCTTTTCTATCTCGTTGTCATCGATGATATCTTTAATTTGTCTCATAAAAGCTTGTTTACTTTCTGATTCTTCCATTTTATCCAAAATTCCTATTAACGTATTAGCTTGATGATTAGTTAAAACATTAATGCTTTTACTGCAATTATTACAGTTGCAGAAATCTATTCCTAAGCATTCTTCTGATTCTTCTTCGCTAGATTCACTAATTTCAACTATATTGATAATATCTTCAGCTTCAGATTCATAAGTCGAAGAGAGATCTTCATCTGACAATAACATTATATTTTCTAAGGTATGAATTAGATTTTGTTTTAATTCTTCAGATATGTCTAAACCACTAATTTGTTGAATTTTTTCTTTAACTTTGCAGTTACTAGCATAGTGCCCGAATCGACCACATTTATAACATTTAATATCTTTAGTTTTATTACTAGATTTTTGGTAAGAGTTCTTTCTATTCTTTTTTCTTGGATTCTTATAAAACTTTCTATTCTCCTGATAATTTTCTTTTTGGTAGTTATCTTTCTTATAATATTTTTTAAGATCTTTCTTATTTCTACTAAAAGATTTCTTTTTACTTTTAGGGTTACTAGGAGCTCGTATGGGGGTAGCACCATATTGCTCACAGAAGGATCCCATTTCTCTTTTATTATTAGCTTTTTCATTTTTAATTTTATTTTGTATTTTATAATCTGTACAAATCTGTAAACCAGTTTCTACAATATAATTTGATATTTCTCCCATAGTTAATGAATTAAAAGGTATTTCACCATTGTAATTTTGTTTAATGTTGCTTTTAACTTTTTCCGCAAATAATCTAGGTAACCCACTAATAAATCTTTCTTTCCAATAAATGGCTGCCCCATCAGGGCGCAGACATAACTTAGAAAGAAACATGTCTTTATACCAGCGGTAATCAGACATGGTTGGACAGTATAGGTTTAATAATTGATCAGACGCTCTTTGTTGTAATTTCAAAGGTTCTCCTATAAAAAACTTAGTTATAGCATATAATAAGGTTGTAACACAAATTTCTTCATTCGTTTCTATTTTAATTGCCGAATCAATTTTTAACTTATCTTCTACACTGAGTATATTATCCCACCAACCTTTTAATTGACCTGTAAATCCCATTACAAGCATATCTTTTTTTTTTCTATCTGAATTCTTTTTAATTTTGAAGGCAGTTGCTGCCATTGTCATATTTTGAATAATATTTAATATATGTTGTTCAGACGCGCCATCTATGTTCCATTCTATAATACAATCTCCGGAGTAACTATCTCCGATGAAACTATTTCTTTCTTCAAACTGAACATCAGCAAAGGAAGGTCTAGGATAGTAGTTTCGAGTTTTAGGCCGAGGGGCCTTGTCTAAACGAGAAATAATACCCTCTTCTTCATTTCCAAATGATAGAGTATTAATCTTTACGTCTGATGTAGAACCTATATTTAAGATTTTTAATCTATCTACCAATTCATCTAATTTCTGTTCTGGATTAAATCCTAAGGTCAAATCTTTAATTTCTTTATCTGTAGGTATATTATAGGTATATTATAATGATAGACTGGCCTAGTAGGGTCAGATACTTTAGTTTGTAAAGTTTCTGGTAAGAATTGTTCAACTCTCTCTAATTGTTGTGACATGGTGTATAATATTTGATTAGTGTAATTTAGTTGACTATGAATATTGTTTACATCTTTTTTCTGTTCCGTCGGATTACTTATGGCTTTAAAAGGTGAAGCTTCTATCTCAATATTTTCTTTAGGAGGTGTAATTTTTAAAGCTTCTAAAGGTGGATGGATGGATTCAACTATTTCCTTTTTAGAAGTTTTCCATTTAATACTCATCCTTGTTTTGGTGTTTAGAAATAATTTTTTAGCATAAGGGTTTAATATGTTATTTTCTAAACAATATAATTCAAACCAAGTATAAAAGTAAATATTCATTTCGTGATGTTCTAAAAATTGATAGAACAATTTGAGATATAAATCTCTTTCATCCTTTAAAAATGTATCGAAATACCATTTACGTTTAGCTTTATTATAGTCTAACAAAAATTCTTCTCTAATCCAAATTTTATCAATTTCAAAAGGTTCATCTGTTTTAATCATCCCTAATATTTGGGATTCAGTAGGTGAAGGAGATCTACTGATTCTCTCCTGATAAATAGGTTGAGGTATTGTCGGAGCAAAATTTACTCCTGCTAAGTTTAATCTAATTGTGGAGTCTACAGAACGTCTAGCAGAGGAAGATCCTATGTTGGGCGACTGATTGTATCTAAACGATTGACTTCTATTCATTCTAATTCGAATGTTTCCATCTTGATCAGTAATAATATCTCTAATAGATCTTGATTCTAGTTTTTCTGGCTGCATAGTATTTTCTATTATCCATTCTTCTGGGATTTTTTCTTTTAATTCTGAAATAGTTAATATTTTTGGGGTAATTATACTGGATTTCTTTAGATTGGCTTCTATAATACAAGTTTCATTTCTAGGTGTAGACCTTAAAGATTTATAATTGTAGTTAACATTTGTGACCTTATAGGTTATTCTAGTAATTATATCTACATTAGATATTCCCTCGGTAAAGTTATCATTTTGATGTTGTACGCAGATGACTAAAGATGAACTTGTGATCTCATCATTTAAGCTCATCGAGTAATTTGGGTAACAATTAAAATAAACAGGACCATCATTAAGATTGGATTCTAACATGGCTATAACAGAGTCATGAAAGTCTCTAATCCTAGAGTCTCTTAAAATTAGTAGTATAGGTGAATTTAATCCTAATTTATGTAACGGTTTAACCGCCACTTGAACTAGACCCAAGTGGATGTATCTGAATCCATCTTTATAATGTTGGTCTAATAGTTTTTTATCTAATAACGTAAAAGTTTCTTGTTTATTCTTTACATTTCTAGCTTGTTCTAGAGTATGTATAATTTTTTGACTTTTAAAATCGAAGGTACTGATCTTATAAACTTCGTTTATATATATATATATATATATATGGGTTTTGCTAATGCACACCCACTATTTTTTATGAAGGTGTGCATTAGCAACATACACCTTAAGGTGTATTTAACTACTTTTTAATTATCAGTTGCTAATGCACACCTTCTAAAAAAATAAGTGGGTGTAAGATAGCAAAGGCCTATAGGAGTTGCTAACTTACACCCACCTATATTTTAGAAGGAGTGTTTTAGTAACATGCACCTCAAGGTGTATTTAACAACTTTTTAGTTATAACTTGCTAAAACACTCCTTCTAAAAAATTATCGGGTGTACGTTAGCAAAACCCTATATATATATATATATATATATATATATATATATATATATATATATATATATATATATATATATATATATATATATATAATAAAAACTGGACCGGTGATTAACTCGTATAAACAAAACATAATCCATAATAGGTTATGATCGAAAACAGGTAAATCATCGAGAAACAAATCCAAAGTAGTTGTCATATAAAATATAATTTGATAAGTAAAAATGAGAAAAAAGAAATTATAGTAAAACATTTTATTGAATAATGTAGTACTTACAATAAGTTGTAGCAAGGCAAGTCTCTTCAGTTATGATCTGAAAATTTTTGCATGCTTTGTAATACAAGCGAGTGTTCCTTTTATAGAGTAAGGAATCGCTCCGGACTTCAAATTCTAATACAATTCAACTTAATTCCTAACAGCTGTAAAGTGCTTTAATAATTTCGAAAAAGCAAAAAGTAAAGCTGACAAGAATTGCCCTAATAATGCTTACAAACGACAAAACTAATAAAGCAAAACATAAAGTAACATGACCGGGACTCAATAATGTTTACAAACGACAAAGACAGAAAAGTAAAAGCAAAAAGTAAAAGTTACATAATTGATCTTTGTAATTATGATGAAGATCTTGCGATATCACATCTAAAGATCTTGAATTCCGTAACAGTCATCTTCGTTCTCAGCTGCACTTGTAATACTGGTACTTTCTGAGTCGGACAGAACTGACATAGCATCTTTAACCTTTTCAAAAAATTCTTGAGGATCCGTAATATGCTTTAATGATTCTAATAACTTCGGATGTAGTGAAGAAAAGTCTTTAATTTCTGATGGAGGAGGTAGTTTCGTTGCCTTGCAAAGATTAGGATTGGCTTTAAACCAAGCTTCTAATCTTTCTGATGAGAGTAATAATGGATTAAATTTACTCCACCATTTAACAGAGTATTTTTTAATTAATTGCAAAGGAGGAGCATCCTCCCATATAGGCTCCGTAGACAGTGTCCAAGAGGTAATCCAGGTAATTCCAAAAACAGCACAAAACCCTAGCAAAGCCTTATGCTGGGGGCAAGTAGTAGTTTCTCTAAAAGTCTTATAAGCTTCAAAAGCGTAATCTGGTAAAGAATCTAAAATTGGTCCCACTGAATGAAACCATTCAACGAACCAAACCGGAAAATTAATTGATATGTTTTTGTTGAACCAAATGAACCAGGTATGATTATAGGGTTCAACGTCTAGAAAATGATACCAAGCTTTCATGTAATCAAAATAATTAAAACACTGAGGAACAAAAGTTCTACTAAGGGATTTTTCTTTGAAAGGGGGTTGTCCCCAATCAGCTGGAGATAAAACTTTGTTAATTTTGAACTTTGAAAAAGTAATTTTTGATGGATCTTTTGAATCATAATTGTGGGTGAGGACTATAGAGTCAGTATCAACTAAAATAAACTCGTAAAACTTTCTGGTTTTGAATAAATTTGAATCTTCTGGGAGGTAGTAAAATCCAGGAGGTAACACTTTTGCCACTATTTGGCCTAATGAAGAATTTTGTGGACAATAATGGTTTTCCAATGGTACAATGGGTACAATCTGGTTTTTAGTAATGAATGAGGCTTTAGGTGTAGTTTCTGGGGGTGAGTAATAGGATAATTTAGTTGGGCGAGAGCTTAATGAGGACGAGCTCGAAGATTGAGCGGTGAATTGTAATGGAGTAACAAGAGCAGGTCTAATTCCTGAGGGAGGTCTAATTCTAATAGGCTGAGGGCTAGACATAATTTTGTTTAAGTAACTAGGTGTTCCTAAGGTAATTTTTGACGATCTGGCTGGGCTTAAGGCTAATGTTGCGTCTGTAATTTTCTTTGGAGGACCATAATTATCTCGAGGGTCCGCAGGAGCTTTACTCATGTTTACCCTGCAGAAATTCTCTAGTTAAGAAATCTGGTAATGAATTTTTAACTCCTTGTATATGCTCAATTTCAAAATCAAAACAGGAGAGTAATGCTTGCCATCTTGCAAAGATATGTTTTGAAACTAAGTTTTTAACATCTTTTTGTAAAACACTGGTTGCAGCCTTACAATCAGTTTTTAATAAAAAAGGTTTCGAAAACAAATCATCTTGAAATTTTGTAATGCATAAAACAATTGATAAAATTTCTTTTTTAATAGTACTGTATTTTAATTGAGCTGGGTTCCAAGTTCCAGAATAATATCTGACCACTTGTTCCTTATCCATGCCCGGTAATTTTTGTTTTAAAATTCCTCCAAATCCAAGATCGGAGGCATCAGTTTCCACTATTAATTTAGCTGTAGGGTCAGGTATTCCTAGACAAGGTAGCTTCTTAACTATTGCCTTAAGGCGTAATATACTCTGAGTCATGGTATCATCCCAAGGAGGTGGATTTTTCCTAAGTCTTTTAAATAATGGAATACATATGGTTCTTAAGTTTGGGATAAAGTCTGACACATAATTAACACATCCTAAAAACCTTTGTAATTGAGTCTTATCTTTTAATTCATTAGGAAATTTACTAACAAATTCTAATGACCTACTAATCGGGATGTACATCCCTTGTGTTATATCAAAACCTAAAAATCTAATTTTTGACTGAAATATTTTTAATTTTCTCTCAGATAACACAAGACCATTATTTTTAATGATTTGGTAAAATAATTCCATATGGTGAAAATGTTGATTAATAGAATCTGAAAAAACTAGTATATCATCTAGGTATACTATAGTAAAGTCTGAGTATTTATTGAAGATAGTGTTCATAATGTTTTGGAATTCTGAGGGAGCATTTTTTAATCCTAAAGGCATAACATTCCATTCATAATGGCCAAAAGGCACAACAAACGCTGTTTTGTACTTGTCTTTTTCTTCTATTTGAATTTGGTAATATCCAGATTTTAAATCGAATTTAGAAAAAATGCTTTTGTTATGTAATCTATTAATTAAGTCTTTCTTATTAGGAATTGGATACCTAATCCATTTTAATGCTCTGTTTAATGGTTTATAATTTATAACAAGCCGAGGACTTCCTCGTTCAAGTTCAGAAGCATTAATAACATAAAAAGCCGAGCAGCTCCAAGGGGACTTACTAGGCCTGATTAATCCTTTATCTAAATAATCTTGTATTTCTTTCTTACAGTAATCAAGATGTTCTTGATTCATTTGTATCGGACGAGCCTTAGTTGGAATACTAAGTTCTTTAAAATCTGGCTCGTAGGGTAAAGACACAGTGTGTATTTTTCTTTTCCAGAACGCATTAGGTTGTTCCGAGCAAAGATCTGTTTTAAACTTATCTAAAACATTATTAATCTTTTCTTTAATGGCTGGAGTTTCTAATTGTTCTTCTATTCTTTTAGAATGTATTTCTTTATTAATAAAATTAATTTGTTTCGTCTTTTTATTTATTAGGTTAATTCGAGATACCGCTCTTCCTTGGACAGAGTTTAAATCTCTAATTTTTGGTTTATCTAAAAACTCAAAATTAATTTCTCTAGATAAAGCAGTTGTAGTTATACCGTTTTCGTTAACCGTAAAAGGGTAAAGTAAAGTTAGGAAAGGTGTTCCTAGAATAATTTCTTCAGTAATATTCTTAACTAACAAAAAGGAGGTTATGTAACATATTTTATCTTTACATACTTTAGCGTTAGATAACTTATACGAAACTTGTAATCTGTTTTCATTAGCTCCTCTTAATGACTCTTTAGTTTTTTCATAATATTGAGTAGGAATTATTCAAAACCAGAAAGAGTATTTTTTATTCTTTTTTCTTGGGTTCTTATAAAACTTTTTATTCTCTTGATATTTTTCTTTTTGGTAATTATCTCTCTTATAATACTTTTTAAGATTTTTCTTATTTCTACTAAAAGATTTCTTTTTGCTTTTAGGGTTACTAGGAGCTCGTATTGGAGTAGCACCATACTGCTCGCAGAATGATCCCATTTCTCTTATATTGTTGGCTTTTTCATTTTTTATTTTATTTTGTATTTTATAATCTGTACAAATCTGTAAACCGGTTTCTACAATGTAGTTTGATATTTCACCCATAGTTAATGAATTAAAAGGTATTTCACCATTGTAATTTTGTTTAATGTTACTTTTAACTTTTTCTGCAAATAATCTAGGTAAACCACTAATAAATCTTTCTTTCCAATAAATGGCTGCCCCATCAGGGCGCAGACATAACTTAGAAAGAAACATGTCTTTATACCAGCGGTAATCAGACATGGTTGGACAGTATAGGTTTAATAATTGATCAGACGCTCTTTGTTGTAATTTCAAAGGTTCTCCTATAAAAAACTTAGTTATAGCATATAATAAGGTTGTAACACAAATTTCTTCTTTCGTTTCTATTTTAATTGCCGAATCAATTTTTAACTTATCTTCTACACTGAGTATATTATCCCACCAACCTTTTAATTGACCTGTAAATCCCATTACAAGCATATCTTTTGTTTTTCTATCTGAATTCTTTTTAATTTTGAAGGCAGTTGCTGCCATTGTCATATTTTGAATAATATTTAATATATGTTGTTCAGACGCGCCATCTATGTTCCATTCTATAATACAATCTCCGGAGTAACTATCTCCGATGAAACTATTTCTTTCTTCAAACTGAACATCAGCAAAGGAAGGTCTAGGATAGTAGTTTCGAGTTTTAGGCCGCGGGGCCTTGTCTAAACGAGAAATAATACTCTCTTCTTCATTTCCAAATGATAGAGTATTAATCTTTACGTCCGATGTAGAACCTATATTTAAGATTTTTAATCTATCTACCAATTCATCTAATTTCTGTTCTGGATTAAATTCACCTATATTATTAATTTTAAGAGACTCTAGGATTAGAGATTTTCATGACTCTGTTATAGCAATGTTAGAATCTAATCTTAATGATGGTCCTGTTTATTTTAACAGTTACCCAAATTACTCAATGAGTTTAAATGATGAGGTTACAAGTTCATCGTTGGTTATATGTGTACAACATCAAAATGATAACTTTACCGAAGGAATATCTAATGTAGACATTATTACTAGAATAACCTACAAGGTCACAAATGTAAACTATAATTATAAATCGTTAAGATCAACACCTAGAAATGAATGTACAAATTAAAGGAATGTATGACATATGAGTGCTACTTCAGGTCAAGCAAAGCATATCATTAGAACTTGGTGGTCAGATTGAGCTCAGTGGTATGCCAATGAAGACATTCCAGCAGACTTGTGATTAGATTAATTCATACCTTCATCAGGTCAGTGTCAATTTTCTGGGAATTTAATAAATCCCAAAATAGTTTAATTAATAATGCTTCATTCTATCATTGAGACGTGCAACTTGTTATTTTTACCATACCATGGAATGCTACACCATTTTGAAGGCAGTTCTGGTTATTAGACGGTGAACCACAACACGATTCAAGATTCATAAACTCTTTACTTATAGACCTATTATGTTTTGTTTGATAGGTTAAAACTGTGGCAGAGGAAATGTGAACTGGAGTTTTGGAATGGTTTTTGAGCTTAAATGTAGATGGAAAGATGTACCTCAAGTGGCAAAGGTAATTTAATCAAGCCTTTGAATTAATAAAAACTATTCTTATCAATGCAGAGTGTTTGGTTACGTTTAAGAAATTTTGAATTTAACACCGGACAACACTAGTTTCTTATAGTTGGTAAGATGGACCAAGCTTCACATATCTTACAAATACCACTTTTATGCTTGTTACGTTGTCTTAGTCTTGATGAGATCACATATAAATCACTTTGAAGAAAAGATGAATCAAGTACATGTGAAGATTTTGTTATTCTGCTTCAAACTTGGCTGACCAAAATTCAGGTGTATTAATCAGGATATGAGCAATCATGCTACTCGTAACATAAGAAACTAAATTAGCTTAAAATCAAGTAATAGGAAATAAGGATATGAGCAATCAAAGTACATGTTCCCAAAGAGTTTTCAGAATCCAATTTACATATAAAAGAAAACTAGTTATTGATATGTAACATGCCTATAGGGATATATGGCATGTTTATTGATTCCATATAATCCTTCGCCGGGACTTCTTAAAAAGTGCATATATCCCCCATGTTGTTCCCCAAGAATTTTTCAAAATCCAATAGGGTATTCCTTCTAGAGATGTACCATACCCTACTATAACCATTCCATGACTTCTCGTTTCTTTCTTTGTGACCAGCACTGTAGAGAATCCAGTGTAAACACCCTAAAACATAATATAAAATTAGTAGTTTGTTTGACAAATTTTTTACCATCATACACTTAAAATAATGTTATTATCACATTCTCGTATTTCTGGAATTGTGTCATATCCTTTAGAGGGACACGTAATTTTATTAATATTGGTTGGCGTTTAACCGCCTCAAGCATCGCTTCGAGATTTTCTGACTCAACTTCTCTATATCCATCTATATAAACGACTTGCCTTCTTTTTAACTGCTAATTAATTAGATTGAGAAAAACCGTTAGTAACAATAAACTAAATCATTGACCAAAATAAAATAAAATAATAAACTAAATTAACCACACAAGCAATTAGAGAGAGAGGGAGACAAATAACTACTGTACCTGGTCTCTTTGGCAAATCATCTTTTTACCCACATATGGGTAATCTTTTTGCAAAGAAATCTCATTCTCTACTATGTATTCAAATGCTGCTATTGGCTGACCACCTTTCAGAAGTACCATTTTTTGTGTCACAGACGCAACAATCTAGCAATTCCTGTTCTGAAAAGGCCAGAAGTGTCTTGGGCCGGGATGAAATAAAATAGATGCCTTCGACGGTGCCTATCGCTCCAAAAGCCCAGCAACAATCCATAAAAATATAAAAGTTATTACAAGGATGTAGAGGAAGCTGGAGGTTCTAGAAGTTAGAGAAATTGCAAGAGTGAAAATTCGAGAAAAGTTGAAGTTTGACAGCATCTATGAGCTCTAATGAAGGTGCGTTCCTTAGGAAAATTAGATAACATAGCTGCCCCTAATTGAATGAGATTGCATGACAACATTAGAATTTGCCCCTCTATTGCCATTAAACTAATAATAATCTGGGTTATTGAGTATGAATATAGTAGTAAAGTGTTGCTTTGTGATTTATTAAAGTCTGGTATGAATTAGAAACCAATGGAATGAATTGAAAAACATTTTGAAACTGATTTTGAGGCTTGTAACTGATTTTCACATAGTATGTATCGATACATGATCATATTTTCTGAAAAATCCAGTTTTGCAGGTTTGCATCGATACAAGTGGCCCTATGTATCGATACATGACAATTATTTTTCAGAAAACACTTTTTTTCAGCATGTATTGGTTCATAGAAGCTTTTGCATCGATGCATGATACTCAGAACTGTTAAAAACCCCATTTTCTGTCATGGATTGATATAAATGTTCACTTGAATTGATGTGTACTAAGTGGAATTCAGTGAACAGTTTTGAAAAAAAATTTCATCGAGTTCTGATGTGTAAACAGACGATTGATGTTGTCATGCAATCTCATTCAATTAGGGGCAGCTATGTTATCTAATTTTCCTAAGGAACGCACCTTCATTAGAGCTCATAGATGCTGTCAAACTTCAACTTTTCTCGAATTTTCACTCTTGCAATTTCTCTAACTTCTAGAACCTCCAGCTTCCTCTACATCCTTGTAATAACTTTTATATTTTTATGGATTGTTGCTGGGCTTTTGGAGCGATAGGCACCGTCGAAGGCATCTATTTTATTTCATCCCGGCCCAAGACACTTCTGGCCTTTTCAGAACAGGAATTGCTAGATTGTTGCGTCTGTGACACAAAAAATGGTACTTCTGAAGGTGGTCAGCCAACAGCAGCATTTGAATACATAGTAGAGAATGGGATTTCTTTGCAAAAAGATTACCCATATGTGGGTAAAAAGATGATTTGCCAAAGAGACCAGGTACAGTAGTTATTTGTCTCCCTCTCTCTCTAATTGCTTGTGTGGTTAATTTAGTTTATTATTTTATTTTATTTTGGTCAATGATTTAGTTTATTGTTACTAACGGTTTTTCTCAATCTAATTAATTAGCAGTTAAAAAGAAGGCAAGTCGTTTATATAGATGGATATAGAGAAGTTGAGTCAGAAAATCTCGAAGCGATGCTTGAGGCGGTTAAACGCCAACCAATATTAATAAAATTACGTGTCCCTCTAAAGGATATGACACAATTCCAGAAATACGAGAATGTGATAATAACATTATTTTAAGTGTATGATGGTAAAAAATTTGTCAAACAAACTACTAATTTTATATTATGTTTTAGGGTGTTTACACTGGATTCTCTACAGTGCTGGTCACAAAGAAAGAAACGAGAAGTCATGGAATGGTTATAGTAGGGTATGGTACATCTCTAGAAGGAATACCCTATTGGATTTTGAAAAATTCTTGGGGAACAACATGGGGGATATATGCACTTTTTAAGAAGTCCCGGCGAAGGATTATATGGAATCAATAAACATGCCATATATCCCTATAGGCATGTTACATATCAATAACTAGTTTTCTTTTATATGTAAATTGGATTCTGAAAACTCTTTGGGAACATGTACTTTGATTGCTCATATCCTTATTTCCTATTACTTGATTTTAAGCTAATTTAGTTTCTTATGTTACGAGTAGCATGATTGCTCATATCCTGATTAATACACCTGAATTTTGGTCAGCCAAGTTTGAAGCAGAATAACAAAATCTTCACATGTACTTGATTCATCTTTTCTTCAAAGTGATTTATATGTGATCTCATCAAGACTAAGACAACGTAACAAGCATAAAAGTGGTATTTGTAAGATATGTGAAGCTTGGTCCATCTTACCAACTATAAGAAACTAGTGTTGTCCGGTGTTAAATTCAAAATTTCTTAAACGTAACCAAACACTCTGCATTGATAAGAATAGTTTTTATTAATTCAAAGGCTTCATTAAATTACCTTTGCCACTTGAGGTACATCTTTCCATCTACATTTAAGCTCAAAAACCATTCCAAAACTCCAGTTCACATTTCCTCTGCCACAGTTTTAACCTATCAAACAAAACATAATAGGTCTATAAGTAAAGAGTTTATGAATCTTGAATCGTGTTGTGGTTCACCGTCTAATAACCAGAACTGCCTTCAAAATGGTGTAGCATTCCATGGTATGGTAAAAATAACAAGTTGCACGTCTCAATAATAGAATGAAGCATTATTAATTAAACTATTTTGGGATTTATTAAATTCCCAGAAAATTGACACTGACCTGATGAAGGTATGAATTAATCTAATCACAAGTCTGCTGGAATGTCTTCATTGGCATACCACTAAGCTCAATCTGACCACCAAGTTCTAATGATATGCTTTGCTTGACCTGGAGTAGCACTCATATGTCATACATTCCTTTAATTTGTACATTCATCTCAATCTCAGAGAGAGTACAATCTCTACCTATGGCCGACTCTACAAGGAACAAAATTTCATATAGAAAAAGTAAATGAAAGAATGGGTAAATAATTTACGGGTAAGATTCTAAACTACACACCTAGAAGTTATTTTTATCAATGCAGGGGATCCTTATGATATATATGAAATTCTTACAGTATGACAAGTTGGTTCTCAGATTTTATTTTTATTTTCAAAAGAATAAGAAATTCTTACAGTACACACTTGACCGACTCCAAACCAAATAAAAACGTAAGTTATTATAACCATTTTCCTTTCAAAGCTGCTGCTTCAAATACTTTGTTTGTCGTATGAAAACTTACCATTTATATTCTCTAAGTCATTTATGCTCCAATAACAGTATGATAGTTACTTGAGCAAGCACGGCAGCTACTAGTTGAAGACTTCGTTCCAAGGTCTCAGGGACCACCTGCACAGGCAAGAAACAAAGATATAATACAGACAGGGAAGAGAAGATCTACTGTAAGAATTCCAAGAATAGCCAATTTTGCCAAAACATGCAATAGTTCTTAAAGCTAATTTTCCGACTCTTCCAGAATTACATCATTAAGCAATCATAACAGAAATAATAGAAGAGGTATTGGAATATTAATGCAGTAGCTCCAGCTTATAATAACTGGATTTGGTTCAGCTCATTCATATTAGATTTGGACAATTATGCTCAAATTAATAAGGCTGCAGCCTTGTCAAATTATTATAGCTATATTCTCTGCATTCTGAATCTATATACTGATTTTCAGGATTGAGAACCAGAAACCTGTAAAAGGTTATACTCACCACCATTACCATAAATTTAAATCAAGGATGAATCTGTAAAGCGTGAAACCATGTTTATAAGTGCCCCTCCTAAATATTTCCCTTAAAAGAACAAAGAATTTCCAAACTATCCATAAATATTTCCATCGAGTAGCAATTAGAGAGAGATATTGCATAGCAACATGAATGCAAAAAGAAAGTTAATCAAATCAAAATAAAAAACCACAGTTTACTGAATTGATGCAATTAGGAACAAATTGGAATTGCTTTGTTTCAGATTCTTCACTAAAAAAATCTATTTTTTAAAAAAAAAACACTTTATTTTACTTTGGTTTGTTTCAAATTTTTTTAAAAATCATTTTTTCCTTCAAAATGAAAAGCAATTTTCAATAGCTTTTATCAAAATCTATTTTCATCACCTATGCATGTTTCGTCACCGAATCATTTTCTTAAAAAAATAGATTTTTATGATTGTAAACAAACACAAAGTAGGTTTAGATTTTCTTCAAAATCTAAACAAAAAAATCTCTAGAATTTTTAAAGAAAAAATCACTTTTTTTAAAGCTTAAACAAACACACCCATACTATTTGCCTTGAAAAAGGATCGAAATCACTGAAATGAAAACTCACCAGTTCTGTTTGAAATTCAAAGTGACAAAATTCAAGCACATCTTCATTTTGTTTCTTAGTAATTAGGAAAGGACAACACAATCCTAGAGGGCATTGCGTAAAGAAAACCTACGGTAATCTTTGAAAGTTCTACAAGCCTTTCATAAAAGAGGTCTCTAGTAATGATTTCCCCGTGGGGATGGGGACACGGTTGTTCAGTGGAAAAACGGTATAGTGCATCCGCAACGGCACTGTAAATCAGTATGAATGGTATTTTGTCATATATACTAAGAAAAAAGCATCATGAGGGTCAAATAAAGGTCACTCGGGTATAGAATACATACTTGAGTGAAGCTTGATAACGAATGTGTTCATCTCGGCGGGCCTTATCTTTACGGGCTTGTATTTCTCGAGCACGAGCCTCTTCTGCTAATCGACGGGCTTTCTCTTCTTCTGCTACTTGTTTGGCTTGTATGTCAGATAGTACCTACAAATGCAATGGAATATATAAGAGGCTGAGTTGCATCCACAAACCAAAATCATGATATAAGTTTTTGTTACAATAACCAAATTAACAATACATATCATATATCATAGAGTGAGTTTTATCCAGATTAGTATCATAAATAATTATATCATCTCATCTCAGTACAAAACATCAACAACATAACAAGTTAAAATTAAACATCAACCCTATTTTTTTGCTGAATACAATTTGCTATTAATATTGAATAAAATTTTACAAATCTTTGTGTGGGATGGTATGAGTGGCGAAACTTGAAAATCTGCTAGAGGAGGCGTTATTGGTGGTCTTTTAGTAATCTGGTATTGAGGTCCTGTTGGTGAAAATGAGAATGAGAAAGAACATTACAACAGTCCAATGCAATGCTACACCAGTCCAATACAGTCCTACAACACTGTCAACAGAGATAAGAAAACAAGACTGTCCGAAAAACCTAGCTATTGATTCACACAAAAGCAACAAAAACACTCAACTCCAAAAACTTTCGATCAAAACAACAAAAACACTCAAAATCTAAGCTTGGAAAATAATTCAAAATCAAAACAATTAGAGCAAGAAAATAATCAACTCATTCAATCAGTCCCAAGAACACTCAAAATCTAAGCTTGAACAATCTATAGAACAAGAACAAAACAAACAATTAATAAATTAAGAAATCTTATACTAATTAAAATTAATAAATCTTATACAAATTACCAGATACATGATACAAATGAACATATATAGAACAATGAAGAATCAGAAAATAACATAAGACAAAATCAGAAATCAGAAGACAACATCAAAAGACAGAATACAACATTAAAGCACTAGAGTCAAAACACACGCGCATATACACAGAGACCAAAAAGCTACACCTTTCCCAAACATCCTATATTTTACAATCAAAGTTACAAACCAAGGCCAGCATAAAAGAGCATCTGTTACACGCCAAAATACCCCTTCCAAACAACATCAACTTACCCAAAATACTCCTTTCCAAAATTCAATCAAACAAACAAATTAAAATTTCCCAAAAACCTAAAACTTTTTCCTAAAAAGTTATCTTAATCTCAGGGATTCATATCAAAATTTCATCACCTCAAATTGAAAACAAGGGGTTGAGCAAAGTTTCATAACCTGAAATTGTAAACAAGGAAAGTTTCATCGCTTGAAATTGAAAAAGAGGTCGACGAACAGAGAGAGAAGGTGGGAAAACAGCGATTGGTCTCTTCATCTCACGAAAAGATTACTCTGAAACAGAACATCGATGAACCGTGTCGGAACCGGCGCCGATCTGGACAAGTGGTGCGGAGGATTGGTCTCTTCCTCGTCGCACCACCACCACCTTTAGATCTGTTTACATCGTGTATAAAAGTTTGGATTTGAAGGGGACGAAACAGATCTAAGTTTTCTAGAGAGAGGTTAGAGGAAAGATTTTTAAGAGAGAGAAGTTGCTGGTTAATTTTTCGACGGCGAGATCGAAAACCCTCTGCTGCCTCGATTGAATCGCTACTTATTTTTTAGAGAGAGAAGTTGCTGGCTTTTTTTATTTTTATTTTTTATTTTTGAGTCTGAGACTGTTTCTTTATGGGTAATGCCTTGACGTGGTCCAATGTCAATATTACATGTGTCTTGTTATTTTATTTATTATTTTCGTTTTAATAATACTAACTAGTGTTTTGCACGTGGACATGCTTCACTTCAAGAGAGAAAGTGCAGCTCAACCCAACTGAACTGGAAACAGAGTTCATCAAACTAAACCCAACTGTTTTCTCTACTTGAATTTCAGTTCAGTTTACCAAATATATGTTGTTGAACTGAACTCACTTTGTTGAAAAAATTAGACATAAAATTATCTTAATAGAATAAATAAAAAAAACTATTTCACAAATTATTTTTTTTTTGGTTAAATGCAGGACGTCTGATTAATCGGACGGTCCTGATTCTGCCTTTGTTTTTTTGTGAGACTAACCTTTTTTGCAGGTATTGGACTTGGGCTTTGGCTCCTGTTTTGCTAGTGCACCCCTGATCCACTATTTTTACCCTTTCTGTCTTATTTATTTTTCTCGCGTTTTTACTATACCGTGCTTTTGCTTATTTTAGTAGTTTTCTTTAATTCTTATGATTTAGAATGTAATTAGGTCCAATGTAAAATATAAATGAGAAACTGCATTGCATGCATATTTATTTATCGTTTTATGTCAAAAAACAAAAATACAAAAAATATTAACGTAGAAATTCCAAGGAAAATAGGAGTTTCATTTCGATACAATATCGTTATGAAAACTCTCGCGTTGGTTTTATTTAATCATGCTTAGTTTTTTTAATTAATAAATCAAAAAAGCAAAAAAATATTCAAATATCTAAAAAAATCATTTTTCAAAAAAGAATCTCTTTTATTTAAAAAAAAACCTCGACTCTCGTCGAGAGAATTTTTCAAAACTTTTTTCTTAACAAATATTTTAATTCATGTAAACATATTAAATTCTTTTTTTCCTCAAAAATAAAAAAAAATACAAAAACACAGTTAGAAACTTTTTTTGCCACTTGGCTTTTATTTTAAAACATTTTCAAAATTAAAAAACATCAAACAAACAACTTTCACAATTTTTACCCCGAACTACGGTGATTTTGATCTCTCGGGTACGTAGTGCAAAAGACATCGTGTCTTCCCAAATCACTAAAAAATAACAAAAACATTTTCTCTTGTCTTAATCAAATCAAATACATTTTCTTAACACTTTTTCTCTTAAGTCATTACTCTAGTCCTAAACTTATACGTTTTACAAGCAATTAAAATTAAGCGTGTAGATAGATTAGAACAAGAGGTTCCTATAGAATATTATAGATACTTAGGGTGCTAGTATCTTCCTTTCGTATAACTAACCCCCGGGCCTTGATCTCTAAAAATAGGGTTTTAACGAATTTTTTCTCCTTTTTCTTGGAAAAATAAAAGATTGGTGGTGAATCTAAAAATTGTGATTCAATGCTCTTCAATAGCTTGATATTCAAAAATCATCGTGGCAAAAATGACGACTTCACTGGGATGACTCTTTTTGTGATGTATGATTGATGGAGACATCTCTAGACCGGTTAGACTATTTTACAAATTAATATAATAACTCATCTTATAATCTAATATTAAATATAGATACTATTGAAATTCCATAACTATCCCTTTTTTGTGCCACATCATTTTCTTCTCCCATACATGTTTTCTTCCACACATTTTTTATATTTCAATTTCTTTTTTTATTTCATCTATGATGCGTTATGTTTTATATTCTATTTTATCGCTCATATTATACAGAGTTAAATATGTTTTTAATTCCTATAAAATTACTAAGTTTTGTTTTTGTTCCATATAAAATAATTGATATGTTTTGGTCTCTACTAAATTTTTATGCACATAGTTTTAGTCCCTACTATGTTTTGGTCTCTACTAGTGAGAAAGAAGTATTTTATGTGAGAGTGAGAGGAATCATTATCCACCTTTGGATCAAAATAGACAGTGGAGATTAAAAAGATTTTAAATCTATTACGTGGGTCTCTCGCCTACTATCCAAACCATCTTCTTGGCGCTTTTCTGTTTCCTTTTTATCTTCATACTAGCGTCCAGACGGGCTTTTTTTTTTATTATTGTCCTTTCTCGTTTGAAACTATCATCGATTATATATTGAAAGAAAATTTTTGAAGAAAGAAAACTACCATAAATCTTGAAAAGAAAAAACTACCAATAATCTTATCTTCTGTATTAAATGCATTTGAGAAGACGTCAATAAATTATCTGTCCTTTTAATTTTTTAAATTGTGGTTTTAATAAATACAATGTGTATCATTTTTTGTGTCTAAAATATTTTTTAGTAGAAATTAATCACCGTAAACAATAGTAAGTCGTATCCATAATATGGTTATAAAAATATGATAAAATGGTAAAATATAATTAAATATTGTGGGAAAACTAAATTTGGTTCCTAAATTTGTTATTCTTTGATAAATTGCTCAAATATGTTATTTTAGTTCTTTAGCATTTAAGCAACTATCATCTACATTACATAAATCGAGAAACATGTAGACATAAAATAAAGAGGTACAACACAACCTGATACCTTAAAGAAAAAGAAAAGATAATAAAGAGGTAAACTAGATAGCACCGGTTTAATAAGAGTGATTCTACCACCAATTGATATATTCTGACCATTCCAGCCATTAAGACGCTTCCTCATAGATTCCACAATTGGGTTCCAAGTAACTTTTCTCCTTGGATTAGCATTTAAGCAACCATCATCTACATAAATCGAGAAACATGTACAACATATAATAAAGAGGTACAACACAATCTGGTACCTTAAAGAAAAAGAAAAAATAAAAAGGCAAATTAGATAGTACTGAATTAATAAGAGTAATTCTATCACCACCAATTGATAAATTCCGACCATTTCAACCATTAAGACGCTTCCTCGTAGATTTTACGATTGGGTTCCAAGTAACTTTAATTTCCTCCTTGGATTAGCTCCCATTGGAATATCGAGAAAACGGAAAGGGATGGAGTCTACCTCGCAATGTAAGAAAGATGATACAATAACTAATTAAGAAATCTTCTTCAATGTTGATCCTATACAATTTACTTTTAGATAAATTGACTTTAATCCTGAGACTAATTCAAAGCTACGCAACACTATTTTAAGAGACTATAAGTTTCTCCAAGAATCTTCCTCAATCAACACCGTGTCATCCGTAAACTGAAGAGTGTGAAATAGTAAATCTTCACTAACATTAGAACCATGGAACTATCTATGTCAACAATCTTCTACATTAATCGAGTGAGACCCTCAACTGCAGGAGATGATCCATAATAGTAAAATAGGTCATGCTAATTAATCTCATAAGAACATTTGTTAAAAAGACAATAAATAAATAAATAAATAAATAAATGAGAGTTTTGTGGAGAAAATAAATGATTTTTAAAATTTTATATACACCATTCTCAAGATCATTTTTTCCTTGTTTTTTCTTATACATATATACGAACACTTAGCAAATGATATGAGCCTACGAGAGGCGAAAACTTTTTTGGAATGTCTTATAAGGTCCTTGATGTCATTATGATATTGATTCATAAGAAGAAGAAAAAAAATGACTTCTTAGCAAGTATCCCAAAAACATTTATTAGCATTTTCTTTTTTGTCCCAAATTATAAAATAAAAAATAAACATATTTACCATTTTTAATAACTTGTTTTGCTTTTGTCAAAAAAAAAAAACTTGTTTTGCTTATTCTCGTGAAATTAAATATTCAAACTGTATTTAATTTATTCTCTCTGTATCCAATGAAATTATTTTTACATCTGTCCATATAACTTTTTCAAGAAAAATACAAATAATATATGTAAAATTACATCTTTAGTCCTTTAACTTAATTTTAAGCAACACTTTTATCCTTTATATTGTTTAATAATATTTTAGTCTATTTTTCAGGTTTGGATATAAATTTTCAAGCTTCAAATTTATAATTTTATTTCTATGTTTGATTTCAATCATAAATATAACCATGTCATAAAAGAAAATCATAAATTTGAAGGTTAAAAAAATCATAAACAAACACGGATGAAGGAAAAAAAAATTAAGTTTAAGAACTAAAAATGTACTTTTACCAATAATATACTTCAAATTATTATGTTTTCATTTTTCTTGATAAGTTTGATTTTTTCTCCCTTTAATTTGGGATGGAGGGAACCCAATTTTATGAAGCTTAAAGCTAAAAAATTTGAGTCAAAGTTTATTTAATAACTTCCTTTAAAAAAAGTTTAATTAAATGTACCAAAAAAAAAAGTTTAATTAATAACCCACTTTATAATTATTATTTTTTTGTCAAGACTTTATAAAATGTTTTTAGTGACGAACAAGAAAGCGTGTGCAAAAAACAACAAAAAATGAAAGCATGTGCAAACTAGCGGTTACTATAAAGTTTTGAAAAATATCAAATGTAACAGAAAGTGTTCATTTTCATTTAACACACACTACTGTCTCTACTTTGCAATTGTAACGCTCACTCTCTTCAACAATCTTTACTTAACATTTCAAAAATCATAATCTATTACTACAAATTAACAACTCTAAAAATCCAATCTTTCTTGAATTCCAAAATCTAATCAAAATGGGTTTTTGTTTTTCTGTATTAGAGCTACTTCTTCTGTTTTTTCACATGTTCTTCTTCCTCTTAAACCCAACATGGGTTTGTGGGGATATAGAGTTAAGAGCATTAATGGCCATGAAAGCTAGTTTAGACCCAAAGAATCATTTTTTATCATCATGGACCATCAATGGTGATCCATGTGGTGGATCTTTTGAAGGAGTAGCATGCAATGAAAAGGGTCAAGTTGTTAACATTTCTTTGCAAGGAAAAGGTTTATCGGGGAAGCTTTCGCCGACAATTGCTGGTCTTAAACATTTGAAAGGACTTTACTTGCATTATAATTCTTTGTATGGTGAGATACCGAGGGAAGTTTCGAATTTGACTCAGCTTTGTGAGTTGTATTTGAATGTTAATCAAATTTATGGCGAAATTCCTTTTGAGATTGGAAGCATGGTGAATTTACAAGGTTTGTAGTTGTGATTATGTTGAAAAAAATTGAAATTTTTGTTATTCTATATATGTGCTGCATTTTTGTTTTTATTCCATATTTCTTGGACTGAAAGTTTGTTTCTTTTTTCCTTTTTGAACGAGCTGATGAAAATTGCTTATGATATGTTCATTAGTTGCATTCAGCTTATTTCTATAAGCTTTTAAGCTCTCTAAGTTTATGATAACTTTTGAATATAACTTATAGCTTATATGAAAACAAATTGACTTTGTTTTATTTTTGATAAAGACATAACATATATGTAAGCACTTATATGATAAATATTTATTCCACAAACACTTAATTAATTAAGTTGTTTTATCATGACCCCTGATCAAAATTAAAGTTGCTAGTTACTACCTAGATTTTTAATAGACTTAACTGCAGTTTTGGTCCCCATATTCTAGTAAAATCACAATTTTGATCCCCCTATTTTTTATTGTGAAATTTTGGTCACCACATTTAAATTTTTTTATCGAAACCATGATTGTAAAAAAAAAACCCATCAAATTTGACGACGTGACGATAAATTAGGTGACCTAACATTAAAATGAAGGTCTAATTGTTGAGGGTCTTAAAAAATAAAGTGTTAAAAATAAGTCGTGACCAAACATACTATGTCAAAGTCTGAGAATAACGTATTGCCACATCAGCAAATTGAATGGTCAGAAGCATGAATTGATCGAAATTTATGAAATGGGAGACCGAAATTGCACAATTAAAAATTGCGGGATCAAAATTGCAATTTTAGCAAAATAGGGGGACTAAAACTGCATTTAAGGCTTACTCAAATTTTATTTTATTGTACCCAAAAAAAAAACTGCATTTAAGCCTTTTCAATATATACAATTATACATTAATTAGAAATAATGTATTGTTGGTGATTGAAAGATCAAACTTGGAAGTGTATTATTTTTTTATTTTTTTTTAAGTGTGCTTATTAAGTTTTGCCATTTTTACTTGATTATGCAGTTTTGCAGCTTTCTTATAATCAGTTGACAAGAAGAATACCTACACAACTTGGTGGTTTGAAAAAGTTATCTATTGTTGCCTTGAAATCAAACCAATTAACTGGTGATATCCCTGCTAGTCTAGGCGATTTGGATATGCTGGTGAAACTATATTTGAGCTCTAACTATCTCATTGGTTCAATTCCTACTAGCCTAGCTAGTGTTCCTTCGTTGAATGTTTTGGATGTTAGCAACAATACACTTTCTGGGAATGTTCCTCCTGGTATGATATATAAATTTGTAACTACATGTCTAAATTTGTTTAATTTCATTGACGATTTATATCCATTTCTTTAGTACTACATTTTGCTTAGCAGTAAATTTGACAGAATCACAGTGGATCGCCACAATTTTGACGAAAGCTGCATTTTGTAGCTTCAACAAAATTACGGTATCACTGTAATTCTAACAAACTGTAATATAAACATACACTAAAATGTGTGTTTTTTTTTTTTGTTTAATGAAGCTCTCATGAGACTACATGATGGATTTTTATATGAACAAAATATGGGGTTATGTGGAGTTGGGTTTCCATCCTTGAAAACTTGCAATACAAGCAAAGATGGATCATCAACAAAATATATCCCAGAAACTGGAAATATGAGTTCATCTTGCAATGGAAATCGATGCCTTCATTCATCGAAATTCAATCAAGCCAAATCAATTATTGTTGGCATATCTGTGGTTATGATTTTAGTGTTGGCAATTGGTATCTTAATCTTCACAATATATCTGCGTCGAAGAAAACAAAATCTTGAAAATTCTTTGCATATCTCTGATAGCCGTCTAAGTACCGACAAAGCCAAGGGTATATACCGAAAAAATGAGTCTCCTTTGCCCTGCCTTGAGTACTCTACTAGAAATGACTCTTTGGTGGATTATAGAGATTTCGACGGGAATAGCCAAGATAGGTTCCATAATTTCATGTTCAACTTGGAAGAAGTGGAATTAGCCACTCAAAATTTCGCAGATTCGAATTTGTTAGGCAAGAGTGAATTTTGTGCAACATATAAAGGAGTTTTAAGAGATGGATCTGTTGTTGCTGTGAAGAGCATTAACAAAAATAGTTGCAAGTATGATGAAGAAGAGGTTTTGAAGAGATTGAACAGTTTGGCATCAATGAGGAATGGTAATTTAGTAAGGTTGAGAGGATTTTGTTGTTCAAGGGAACAAGATGAATACTTTCTGATCTATGATTTTGTTCCTAATGGAAAATTGTCACGTTTCCTTGATTTGCAAGAAATTAATGAAGAAGTCCTTGAATGGTCAACTAGAGTTTCTATTGCAAAAGGAATTGCTAAAGGTTAGCCTTCTATTTTACTTCTCAATTAATTATGCCTTTCTTAGAATTTTTTACACATTAGGCAATTAATTATGCTTTAAGTTGCGCCGATAAACCTAACGATAGTTATGTTTTTTCCTGAGCGAATATGCAAATTAGTCCTCAAAATTGTAAGTATTAGTTAAAATAGTCCCAAATGTGGAGGGGGCGTATATTCGATTAATGTGTCATGTCATAGTCTTTAGCCGTAAAAATGTGAAAATGGATTATTTTGCTAGAGATTTACTTCTTCAAGTATGTATTTGCGAATTCGCAGAATCAGGGCCTATTTTGCCTAATGCTTACAATTTCGAGAATCAATTAGCTTATTTACTCGCTTTGATTCTTTTATGTCGGTAACAATTACTAAGCCATGTTTTCTTAATCAGGTATGGCATATTTACATTCAAACAAAGCAAACAAACCCGTCATTATTCACCAAAACATCTCAAGTGAAAAAATTCTCATAGATCCGAGATTTAGTCCATTGTTGGATGATTATGGTTTGTACAAGCTTCTTACAAATGATATTGTCTTCTCTGTGCTTAAAGCTAGTGAAACAAAGGGTTACATGGCTCCCGAATACACAACTACCGGTCAATTTTCGGAGGCAAGTGATGTTTATGCTTTTGGAATGGTGCTTTTCCAAATCCTTTCAGGAAAGAAGGAGATAACTAACTCAATAAGACTTGCTGCAGGGTCCTTCAATTTCAAGGAATTTATTGATCCAAATCTTAATGGAAGATTTTTTGAGTGTGATGCAGCTAAATTGACAAAAATAGCTTTGTTTTGCATGCATGTAGGCATGGCAATGGGGCGGATCGGGGACGGTTTTTACCATCCCCGTCCCCGAACCCGAATTCTTAATAAATCCCCGTTCCCCGCCCCGTTACCCGACGGGGATGATTAATTGAACCCCAACTCCGCCCCAAATGGGTTCGGGTATCCCCGCCCCAAACCCATGCCCACCTGGATTTAATTTTTTTATTTTTATGAAAGAAAATCCTTGCCCTGAAACAAAATCTTACCCAAACACAAAATTCACCCCAAATCCTAATAAACATACAATACAAATATTTTTCAAATAATAAGTATAAACCAAAATATCAATGCATCAAACATACAAATGATATTCCAAATTATCAAACCAATATCAAAATTATCAAAACCAAATTAAATAGTACCATTACAAACCAATATTCCAAAATAACATCAAAACCAAATTAAATAGTACCAGTACAACCAATATTCCAAAATACCATCAAAACAACCACATAACCACATATTCCAAAAATAAAAAACCATTGTTCATTGAAATTCCAAACATAAGTAGATAAGTAGCCAACACCAATGTAGTTTTCTTTCTTTGTCTTTCTCTAAATGCTATTGACCGTCTTCAAAGAGGGAAGTAACACCACTAGCCATTATTTCACCTATATAAAAAAAAAATACAAGTTATAAGATAAACATTAAAGATGATAAAATTGAGAATAATAAGTCAAGATAATTAAAAATAAAAAACCATTGTTATTGAAACTGAACAAATGCACTTTCAAAGCTAAATCACTACAAACATTAGGTTAATAAATAGATGTCATGTTCATGGTCTTAATTACAGAGTCAGTCAGACTTATGCAAATTAACAATTGGTATAAGTGAATTATTGATGGATCAAGTGTTTTGGAATGTGGGGGATAGATTGGTGGAGCTTATACATAATAGTATGGTATAGTTCTTATACATAATAGGACAACACTAGTAACTAGTAGTAATAAATAGTTCACTTCGACTCAACACTAGACACTAGTAAAAATATATAAATGGAAGGAAAATCTCACCTTCATTCTCAGGCTCTATTTCATCGAGTAAAGTAGCATACTCATTGCTTACTTTAGAACTCATATTACCTATAAAAACAAAATTAATTACAATAAAAATCATAATTTGTTAACAAATACAAAACTGTTATTTCAAGTATTGAATGAGCAAATACAAAAAGCATACCACAATTTTCAGCACTCCATAACTAGCTTCTAGCACACATCAAAGCCTCTAAAGTTGTCCAATGAAGTCGACTGCGATGCGGGCTTAAGATTTGACCGCTAGTACTAAATGCGGATTCAGAAGCTACAGTTGAAATAAGAATTGCTAAAATATCTTTTGCAATTGCTTGGAGAGTTGGATACCTGATGCCATTCAACTTCCACCATAATAGAATATCAAAATCGGAACTTCGAGGTAAAACTTCCTCATCCAAATAATGATCCAACTCTGTTCTAACTAATGAAGTTTTAGCTCTTTTTTTCTTCCGAACATATGCATCATAATCATCTAAACCATCATTAGTCACATGACCGTATGAAGTTGTGAATGAGGTCAGTTTGAATATATATGAAAAATTGGAATATAAGAAGTGTAGATTGAGAATTTGAAAGGATTGGGACAGAAGTGAGAGAGAAGGAAATCAGAATCATTACTTCTTTTTTGGGAAGTGAAATTGTTGGAATTGAGAAGGAGAATTAGTTGGAAGTGGGAAGTGGAAGAGGTAGAGGAAGTGGGAAGGAGTGAAGGGAGACCGTGAGATACATCATACATGGTGACTTTCTAAATAAATAGGGGTAATATAGTAATTTTATATGAACAGGGCGGGTTCGGGGGCGGGTTCGGGGTGGGTATCAGTATCCCCGTTACCCGCCCCAGACCCATATTTTAAAAACGGGGAAAACCCGAACCCAAACCCAGTCAAAGCGGATTTTCCCCGTCAAACTCGGGGCGGGTTCGGATGGGTACCCGCGGGTACGGGTTCTGTTGCCATGCCTACATGCATGAGTCTCCATTTGAGAGGCCATGTATGGAAGCAATAGTTAAAGAATTGAGCAATTGTACTAGTTGTCTTTGATTCCAATGTATATAAATTGCTTCATACATCATCTCATTAATTACTAGGATTTGATAATGAGATGACAAATTAATTAATGCTACATAATTGGTCATAGTACATTTTAGAGAACAACATTGTTCCATTTATTATATATATATGGATGAATATAACAACATTGTTCCTTATATAGGGAATAATTTTTATGCGTATTCCTTTTAGATATTAGGTAGTAACTTAGAGTAGGGGTTTGTTGAATATTTTCTATAAATGGTGAATGTCTCTTCAATCATGTAAATACATTAATTCCCCTTATAAAAACCCTAGTATGCTCTTAAAGTGAAGATTTTTACTTTATAAAGTTTATTTTCAATTGCAAATAATTATATATGTTGGTGCCTTGCCTTTCAACAAGTTATGTTTAGATTACTTTTACCAAAAAAAATAAATAAATTTGTATGTATTATGGAAAATGGCAACACTTTTCAATTAATATGAACTAGCCAATGTTAAATTTATAAAATCAAATCTAGGATGGTTATGATTTTGGTAAACTCATTAACCTTATACGACTATAACGATACAAAAGTAAACTAATGCGAATAACCTCAACACACAACGAAACTTCGCCCTCTGATTCCAACGATCAACCTTGTGCCGAATCGCATCCGATCGTCCAGCTGAGTCCTTCGTTTCTTGTTGTCGAATCCTTCAAGACACGCACCATCTTGAATCGCTTGAGAGAAACACTAGAACCTTCTTCACACAATTCAACCCGATCACGATTCTGATTCACCGCGAACCGTATCGAACGTTATCACACAATAACTCAACCTCTATGGAATTGATCCCATACTCAATAACCAAATTGATTGCAATCCTTGATGAAGATGATGAATTTGTGAGGAATAAAATCCTTTGATGCAAATTCTCATTCAACTTGTATCCAAAGTGTTTTCTGATCTTTCACACTAGTTTTCTCTAATTTACAATGACACACCACATTGCTATTTATAGAGAAAATGGGATTGAACAAAT
The DNA here is from genome assembly GCA_954870985.1 of Trifolium fragiferum. Lineage (NCBI taxonomy): Eukaryota > Viridiplantae > Streptophyta > Magnoliopsida > Fabales > Fabaceae > Trifolium > Trifolium fragiferum. Next base: position 44,374,035 of record OX940796.1, on the reverse strand, counting down.
TTAGGCAAAATTTAACAGACATGTATCGATACAAATGATAGTGTGTATCGATACAAACCCTTTGACCAGCGTTCAAATTTGAAAATTTTGACCTATGTATCGATACAAACACGTATGTGTATCGATACATATATCAGTTTCTTGAAATTTTGACTGATATGTATCAAATCATGTAGACATGATTCGATACATCAAGCACATTCTGGTTTTCTGAGAAGCAGGGGTGTGTATCGATACATGTAAGCATGATTCGATACACAGAAGCCCTTCTGCCTCTGAGTGACCACTTTTGTATCGATACAAGTGATATATGTATCGATACAAAATGCTCAAAATCAGCCTGAAGTAATTTCAGGACATTTGTATCGATACACATGTTTATGTATCGATACAGAATACCTAAAAGTTAGTTTTTCAAAGTTTTAAACATGTTTCACGCTGCCAAGTGATTTGTAATGTTGCCAAAATATGTTCTACTCTATTTTCATGTGTTTTGACAATTATTAAAACATGAGGATGAACTGGTGCACTTACAATCCCAACATTGTTTTAACAAAAAAAAATTCTTATATTTATGTTTTAACGATTTTTTTTCCTTATATTATTGGCATTATTTGACACTTCATCTTTTACCAATTCTTTATGTCTATATATTTTACCTTTCTTCCTTTCAATACAAACTTCAGGATTTTTTTTTGTTCAATTATTTATTACATTTTTCATCATTCATTTAAAATTTCATTTATAATTTGTGCCTATGACTTTGTTTTGGATTTGCAGGTTGTACACCGAAACTATTGAAAGATAAGTCAAATATGAAATTCAAATATATTGTGTTATTTTAAGTATTTTTCCTATAAATTGAGGGTCTAACAATAAAAGAATCTTAGTTCCACAAAATAGAGTTCATGACAAATAAATACATACCGTGTTTTCAATTTTTAAGGGTTATTTCATGAAAAAATATTTGCAATTGACTACTTATAAATTCTATAATCGTTAGTACACCTTTATGTTTCAGCAAATGTATATGAGTGTTGTTGTCAGAACTACACACAGGAAATGTATTAGTTTGAGGGTTAAAATTAGAAATTTAGAATACTAGCACTGACATAAATATTAATTTATTTTACAAAATGCTTTTATTATGTCTCAAATTCGTTTTACAATGCTCTTCACATATATGCAATTCAAAAGAAATGCATAATTTATGCAGAATTCTATAGGTTGTACAGGAAGGAAAATCTTTCTCATTATTGTACTTATATTTGGAAGAAATCCACTATAGTAGTTTTGTTGCTAACAATATATAGTTTACATGTTTTTCACTTTTAATATGTTGTGTATAAATCTATGATACTGAATAATCAAATAATCACACATACAAAGTCGTGATTTTGGAATTTAGAACCACTATGAGTAATTAGCCCTTTATGATCATTTTGGGTTTCATTTCCCCTAATTTTTAATTTATGTGTAATTAAAGAGATAAATGATCGAACTTTAGAAAAATTTTATAACTGCATATCAGTGTTGTTGTGTTCCATTTATATTTCAAATGACACTATTTTATATGGCAGAGCATGAGCATCACACTTGGATATGCTTCTACGTATTCACCAATCACCATGGAGATCGCTTTGTCTATATTTTTTTTAGGGAAATTAAAAATAGACAAATTTTTTATCAAATGAATTTATTTTTTTTAAGCAAATAAAGAGCAGATGGTAAGCTATCTACAACATCCAAGATAAATTATAAAACGAATTGAGAACAAAAAGAGAAAGAAGACATCAACTAAAACATTTTCAAGCATGAAAAGCAAAAAAATGAAAATAGCGAGAAAATAAAAAGCAACATTGAAAAAAAACAAATTAATTTAAATAAAAATCAAATTTATAATAAACCATTGTTTACTATTAATTTAAAATGAAAAGGGATTCTATTTTTACATGCGTTAGCAACATCGAAAAATCGGATCTTTCCAAAAGGCAATTTATAAAAATAAAAATAGATGTGTGAAAACTTTGTGATAATCTTTAACATATAAATTTGCATAATAGAAAATGTTTATCATACAAACGGGCACCGAACATGCCCGTTGGCTCGCTAGACAAAAAAGAGCGAACTGACGGGTACGGGAGTGCCCGTCTGGACGCTAGTCTATATCTATACAATATATAAAGGGAAAACAAAGTGTTTGGTGTAGCCTTTTTTTCTTACCATTTTACCCTTCAATTGTGGTAGTTTTTTTTTCAAAATTTGTGGTAGTTTTTTTTTCCTTCAAAATTTGTGATAGTTTTTTCTTTTCAAAATTTATGGTACGTAGTTTTCTTTTTTCAAAAATTTTCTTTCAATATATAATTGATGATGGTTTCAAACGGAAAGAGCGATAATAAAACAAAAAAGAGCGGACTGACGGGCACGAGAGTGCCCGTCTGGACGCTAGTCTATACTATTAATAAAGGGAAAACACAACTTTGGTGTAGCCTTTTTTTAAAATATCATAATTGCCCTTAACAGTTTTTTTCTTTTAAATTTTTTTACTCTCTTTTTATTTAACTTCTATAACTTCTATACTTTTTAAATTTTTTTCCTTGATTAAAAAAATATAAATGTATATAAAAAATCCACAATATAATTTTTTACACAATTTAATAAAATAAAAAAAACAGATCACACAGACGCGCACGGTGGCAACTAGTTTGTAATAAAGGGAAAACTTTGTTTTGGTGTAGCCTATTTTTCTTCCCATTTTACCCTCAATTTAAATTTCTTCAAAAACATTCAGTTTTTTCTTTTTTCTTTTTTTTTTTTAAAAAAAGAGCAGTTTTAAATTCTTTTTTCCTTCAATTAAGCCGTTTTACAATTTCAATTACATTATTAACTGCCGGTTGGATTGGCCAGATATGTTGCCGTGCACCCTTTTCTCTAATCAACATATTCTTCTCCAACAAGACAACAACATTTACGGTGCAAGTAACTTGGTTTGATTTTAATTTACTTAACCATTATGTTTTTTCTCTTCTTCTTATTTGCCGTCCTTTCCTTTCATCTATTTAATTTATTAAGTTATTTGAACATCATATTATATATACTTCTGGTTACTGATGAGTCATTTTATTATGAGTTCAGAATTAAAAAAAAATAAAATGTATATTTTCATAGAAAAACTACATACAACAGGTGTTTTCTACTCTTCTATTTTTTCAGTACTCATATCTTAATTTTTTCGAAAATTGTAATTTAGTTTGTTGCTATAGTGATTTCCAATTTTGTTGATTGATGTTATTGTATCATAATTTTTTTCGGTAGATTTATTGTATCATAATATTAATTGTCTCATTTTCACTTCTATTTTTTAATGAAACTTATTGTATGTTTTAGAATCTCATTTTTCTATTGGCATATTTTAAGTTTGAAGAGGAGAGAATGAACCATTAACAACTAAAAAATAGACATAGAAAGGAAGAAGAGTGAGAGGGAGCAAAGAATTATTAAGAGTGTCAACAAACTTTAGAAAAAGCCACTCAATGGTTAATTATTAAAATTATTATAAAAAATATTACCAATGTAAGAAGATCGACGTAACTTAGACGACCACGTTGGTGGCAATGGCATAACCTTATATTTGACAATACTATTTAGGGGAAATTACTATTTTGGTCCCTGAAAGTATAAATCGCTGTCATATTGATTCTTGAATGTATCGAAATTGCAAATAGGTTCATAATATCTCATTTTATAGTAATTTTTTGGACTAAATTGATCAACAAGAAACACATTCGATGACTAAATTGACTACTTAAAACATATTCGAGGACTAAAATGACTAATAAAAAAGACATTTGTGGATCTGTTTGCAATTTTAATACATTCAGGGACTAATGTGACAGCGAATTACACATTCAAGGACTGAAATGACTATTTGCCCTACTAGTTACAATACAATTTAGGGGAAATATTTATTTTGGTCCCTGAAAGTGTCTTTCGCTGTCAATCAAATCCCTGAATGAACAAAAATTACAAAAAAAGTCCCTGATTGTTGATTCTGTTAGTCAATTTAGTCCAAAACGTTAAACATTTGTTAAATGTGATGATGTGGCATCATAACTAAGATATTTTAATAATTTGCTGATATTTTTAATATTTATTTTTAATTAACATTAATTTAAAAAACAATTTCTTTTTGACACAATTTAAAAAACAATTAGATAATAAAACACAATACATTTGAACAAATTCATACCAAAAAAAAAAATGAAATCCATATTTTATCATTGCAATTCATCACAAAAGGATCCAAATATTCCAAACCTAGAAATCAAAACGAAGGGAAAAAAAGTAAGATCCTAATTCCTAATTTCTTTTACAAACCATATCAACTTTAACTATCTCAGTTACAAATCTTGTGTTGTTATTTTTTACTCTTCCCCATGGACAATAATTTATTATCCCTTCCAAAGCTTCAATTTCTGGGTTTGAAGAGCATTCAAATAAGTAAGTTAATTTTTGGGATCTTCTCTTTCACAAGATTTGTGTATTCCGTTTACTCGATCTCGCAAGATTTTTGTTTCCTTGTGTTAGGTTTTGTAAGTTTTTGTTGGGTTTGGATGGTTTTTTGTTATTGTTATGTTTGGATGATTTTTGCTTCTTGCATTGTCTTCTTGCTACTGTTTTATGTCATTTGTATAGTAGTAATGGATTTGTGATGATGAAAGGAAGAGTTTGGCGGTGAGATGGGTTGAGCATAATCTTTCATTCATGTTGGTACTATTTTTATTAAGTTTGTTTTGGAATTTGGAGTGTTTATTTGATTTTTAAGTTAGTAAATTTGTTTTAGTATGAATTTGAAGGTTTAAAGGTCTTCGAGTTTCCGTATGAATTTATTTTCATTTTTTATTATATTTTTCTTTTTTAAATTAATATTAATTAAAATAAAAGGGAAGTGGAATTAAAAAACTCCAACAAATTATTAAAATACTATAGTATGAGTGCCACATCATCACATTTAACAGAAGTTAAATGTTTTGGACTAAATTGACTAACGGAATTAACATTCAGGGACTATTTTTAAATTTTTATTTATTCAAGGACTTGATTAACAGCGAATGACACTTTCAAAGACTAAAATGACTATTTTCCCTGTAATTTATTGTTCTACTAAACATTGCCAGACTATTTTCTATACAAAGTTTCAATGAATTATGGAGGATGTTTGTCTTTGTTTGTCTTCACAAAGACATGCATGATCATATATGGGATCAACAAAACATTTCATTTGTCTTATTACTTTTATGGTTGAATATATCTCTCTATCTTTCATACTTATCTTGATTGGAGTATTGATAGTTATGAAAATGAATTTTCATTTTCTATTCAAGGTTTTTTGTTATCCATTGACAACATCATGTATTTTACAAATTACTTTCCTATTCTCTCTTTCGTTCTTATGTTTTACACATCTAATGGAGTCTTTTGAAAATATTTTTCAAATCTAAGTTCACATATAAGCTTAGATTACAAATTTACAATTGGTAAGTCAAAGTTCAAATCTAAGTTCACATCTAATAGAGTCTTTTAAAATACTTTTCAAATCTATTTAAAATGTTTCTCTTACCGATTGTGTAGACCAATACACATAAAATACAATTTCTATTTAAATGAAAACTAAATGTACACAAAAATTGAAATGGATAAAAATATTTTTTTTAGTAAAACCATTGTTTAAAATTTATAAATGTTAGCACAATAGAAAAAGCGGACAGACGGGCACGGACCGTGCCCGGCTAAACGCTAGTATAGTATAGATGTACATATGTTGTTGTTCATGAATCGTGTTCTCTCGTAAATATTTCAATTTAATTAACACAACATGATGACACCATCTATGCTTTTTGCAAAGGTCACCCCATTGCCAATGATAAATCTACAAGCACCATTCTATTTTCATAATTGCTTTTTCAACACTAATCATCATTCTATTTCTTCATAAATTAATTTGGGTCAAATTATTTCTTTTATAATTTTAATTTTGGAAGATCAAAAACTACCACTAACCAAGAAAAAATACTTATATCCCTGAACAAATGCAATTTAAAAATCACAAAATCCCAATTTACATATCAATCCAACACCAGACTAGTAAGGGTTGTTGAAGGATCGGTAATATTGTTGGTTCTAATGGGAGAAGCGAAAACGTTAAAATAGCTTTACATTGAAACTTTTGATAACCTTAAATGAACCTTCGATTTTTTGACAGGTCAGACTTGACAAAGCCTAGTTCGGTATAGCCTATTCTCATCTCTATGCACCACTACTATATATGGTTGTATTGATCTCGAACAATTTTGAATTGCACAATATTATTACCTTATGCCAAAATACGCGTCTCAATACAAATCAATTTCTCCGAAGAACATGATTATTGAAAAGACGGTTCCACCACCGAGAGAAGAAAGTTGTCTCTTGACGCCGGTGACACCACAATCCTGCACCGTGTTGCACAACTCGTATGATCACTGCAGCCGCCCTTCTCTTGACGTTGACACTGCTGCTACGACGTAACGAAGACGCAAATATGTGACTTTAGTTAACATGTATCGACAACACAATCAATGTTATTTGTGTTTTATATTTTAAGCCGCAAGATCAATCAAACGGTCTAGATTTAGCAGCATGCGTTGCAGCAAATATTTGCCGCTGCCGAGGATCCATATCGCTCTTTTTTTCTTATAGAATCATCTCCATTTTTTAAAAAGAATTAAAAATTTTAATTTATAAAAGAGGTTGGCACAAATAATATAATGATTCAATAAATTTGTAAAGTTATTTTTAAAATGTGTCCCACTGATTTTTTTATTAGTGCCAAAATTTTATAAATTGAGTAAGAAATGAAAAACATCTTAGCTTGATTTAGGTACATAATGATCAAGAACAAGACCAGGGCCGCGACCAGTAAAGAAGCTACTTTGGGCCTCGAATTTTTAAGCCTCAAATATTTTTTAATTTTAATTTGGTTTTGAATGGTTTATTTACTTAATAATAATACTTTTATTATCTACCAAAAAAAAATAATACTTTTATTAATATTAATCTTTTGGGGGCGTTAGTGTATAAAATTTTCACTAAATAATTCATAAAAACCAATCAAGCAGGTGCATTCAATATTCTTTTTGAGTTAATCACAATTTTAATTTATCTATCAAATATTTGATCTAAAATATGATGATATAATATGTTTTGAATGAAATTTTTAAAATAAATTTCTTACAATTTTACAGATGTTGATAATTTTCCATTAGCATATATATACCACATCATTTAAAATAGACCACATCACAATTTTTTTAGTTAAAAAATAATAATATAGAAATTAAAACTGTCAAATTTTAAAATAGAAGAGTCAGATTAATCTGTAAAATGATAAAAAATAGTGGAACAAAAATTACAATTAAGTCTATTTTTTTAAAAAAATTGGAGACGATGACATGATGGCAATACATTAACATTCCAATTAAGTTTTGACACACTAATGCACCACCAAGAGTTGGAGGCATAAACCAAACTTAACAAGATTAATATTATCTTGATATATTTATGTTGATATTGTTTAATATTACAAAAACTAATTAAGCTTTAATATAATTGCATCCCACAATCTACTTGGAACATAATATCAAGTGTACTACATAAGTTGTTCGATTTCCCTATTGATTAGTTTTGTTCTCATTTTATTTAACATTTACATTCTTGCTTTGTAACATTCTAAGCTTGACTTTATTTTGTTCCACAAATCGAATAACCTCTTGCAATACACTTATCACCATGTTGTAAGTTGTAACATGTTGCAAATATCCTTAGTAGGGGTGTACGTGGACAGTGGCGGAGCCAGGATTTTTGTAGAGTACGTCTAGGCAAAATAAGTTATAAATTATTAAAATAAGTTATAAGTTCATAGTAAAAAAAACAGTTATTAAATAGGACTATTTTTATCATATAAACTTATAAGCTATACACTATATGATAGAACCTAATTAGATTTGTAAACCCTGGAATCAATTATGTTAATCATTAAGAAATACTTTAATCATAAGCGGAGAAGCGTACCTGTGTTTGCCATTGGACTTGATTGAAGATTATCGGTATGATCTTCCAATTGTAGAGTTCCTTATGACACCTTCAATCTCCTCTGATGGGGATGAAGAGAGAATTTGACTTGATGCGCCAAATTCGGACTCACCCCATAATAAACATCATGGGATCGTGGGGAGTTATAGACCCCCTCTATGTGCCTATAAATACAACCCCCAAAAGAAAATTAAGGGCAGATCAAAAATTAACCTAAGTACAATTGATACTTTACTCACTATCACTAAATATACACCCCCTAAGTTCCACACCGAAACACTCAATAATATAAGTTGGATATTAAAATGTTCATCTTTAATTTATTAAAAAAAAAAAAAGAAAGACCAGGAATAATATCGAAAAGATTTCTTATAATGCATGTAACTCACTATTTTCATTTTCAATGAATGCAGTAAGTGTCATATATTGCAGTTCCTGTATTTAGCATTGCAGCAATACTTTAATCATAAGCGGAGAAGCGTACCTGTGTTTGTCATTGGACTTGATTGAAGATTACCGGTATGATCTTCCAATTGTAGAGTTCCTTATGACACCTTCAATCTCCTCTGACGGGGATGAAGAGAGAATTTGACTTAATGCGCCAAATTCGGACTCACCCCATAATAAACATCATGGGATCGTGGGGAGTTATAGACCCCCTCTATGTGCCTATAAATACAACCCCAAAAGAAAATTAAGGGCAGACCAAAAATTAACCTAAGTACAATTGATACTTTACTCACTATCACTAAATATACACCCCCTAAGTTACACACCGAAACACTCAATAATATAAGTTGGATACTAAAATGTTCATCTTTAATTTATTAAAAAAAAAAAAAGAAAGATCAGGAATAATATCGAAAAGATTTCTTATAATGCATGTAACTCACTATTTTCGTTTTCAATGAATGCAGTAAGTGTCATATATTGCAGTTCCTGTATTTAGCATTGTAGCAATCTGATTCTTAGGTTTTGGCTTGTGTTTACTGCTCCTCATTGTTGGTCACTTCTGTCGTAAATCCGAGCCTTATGGTTATTCTACAACATGCTATTCAGTTTCCCTTATTCTCCTCATATTGTTCACATTTACAACACTTTATGTGCAAATCTCTGTCGTGTCGTTGTTTTACTGGTTTCGGTTTTGTAGTTGGATTTGCCATTAAAAAAACTTTTAGAGGTCGGCCTATTAAAATTAATATGAATAATGGTTTTAATACTATTATTGTTTATATTTAAAATTTGTTCTTTTATAAAATTATATATTTATTAAATTTTTCAATACTTTAAATTTATTAATCCACATTAATTTTTCACATATATAAATGTATTATTATAAACTAGAATTAGAATATGATGATATATATAGTTAAATTCTCTAAAATATAATATTAAATATCAAAAGGATGTTGGTTTATTAGTTCATAATTATTTTTAAAAATAAATATAATTATCTATTTAAATATGTTTACGTGAAATAGACTTTTAAATAGAGTAATAGACCACATTAAACTTTCAAAAAAGGTCAGGCTCAGATATAAAAAATAAGCCCTCAGACCTTCAATTTTTTGACAGCCGGTCAGGTTTGGCAAAACGTAGCTCGACCTAGCCTATTCTCATCTCTATGCACCACTGCTATATATGGTTGTATTGATCTCGAATAATTTTGAATTGCACAATATTATTACCTTATATATATATGATTTCGTGATGTAATTATGAGCATGATTTGCTGCATAATTATTTATAAAAAAAATAATTAATTTTTATAAGGCTCGATAATTAGAGTGAGAACGTCAGTTTTCATATGTTTACACACTCGCATTCTAAGAGATGTATAATTGAAAGGTGAAGGGCTGCATGTGAGAGTGGGGGTGCGAAAAGTAATTCGTTTAATAGAAAACCAACCACTGATCATCATTCATTCATTCCCCATTGCGCCAAAAAAATCGATCCTCTCCTTCTCGCCTCCGTCAAATGTAATTATGAGCATGATTTGCTGCATAATTGTTATAAGGCTTAATTACAGTTTTGGTCCCCCTACTTTGCTCTTTTCACAGTTTTGGTCCCGCTATTTTAATTTCAACCAGTTTTAGTCCCTCTTATTCAAATTTTGTCTTATTTGTCATATTTTTAATGACATTGCAAACATAATGTTAATGTGTCAAAGTCCACATATATTAATATTTTCCATGTCACTAATTATGTTTATTTTAATTTATTTATAATAAAAACACAAAAATTAAAATAGTAAAATAGCAATTATTATAAACCAAAAAAATAAAATAGAAAATTAAATTGTTATTATTTGATTCCATAAATAAATAAGAATCAAGAACCCTAAAATAAAAACAAATTACCAAATTTCTCAAATCTCTACTTCTCTCCATCGAAGTAAGAATCATACAAATCCCCAAATTTCCTTGCTCCACTTTTTCGTTCCTCTTTTTATTCTTCCTCTTCAATTGTCTTGTCCTTGTTCCACTTCTTTTTGTTCTTCTTCTTCAATTTTCGTTGGTAAAGAAATCATTGTTGCTCGAAATTTTTTGTTTGGTTAATCCTTCTTATGAATTTCGATTTTTCTCTTCTGTATTTCTGATTGTACAAAGTTCTTCTTTTGAGTTACAAGGAAGAAAGGGTTGTGATTTTTTTGACTAGTTTGATGAGAAGATAACTGATGATGCTAAAGAATTATTTAAAATAAAGTACTAAATTCCTATAACAGAAGATGAATGATGTGAAGAAAAAGGTGTTTCAAACAAGGCTCATGATGATTTAAAGTTGAAGATTAGTTTTTTAGGAATTTTTAGGCATTTTTTTTTGTAATTTCTAGTGTATTTGTGTACCGAAACAAATCCCCCTCTCGCGAACATTATTCTAGCAACAACGAAGAACGGTTTCGAATGGGTCGAGTTCTAGCAACAAATATTTTTGCTTCTTAGGGTCGATTGAGCGGCATCGATTTGGGGATCTCTGAGATATTTTTAGGGAGAGAATGAGAGATTTGGAAGATTTGGGAATTTGTTTCTTGATTCTTATTTATTGATTTATAATAATTGCTATTTTAATTTGTGTTTTTTTTTGTCAAATTTTTGTATTTTATTATAAATTAAAATAATAAACATAGTTAGTGATATGGAGAGTGTTAATATATGTGGATTTTAACACCTCATCATTATGTTTGCCATGTCATTAAAAATATGACACATAAGATCAAAATTGAGTAAGAGGGACTAAAACTGGTTAAAATTAAAATAGGGGGACTAAAACTGAGAAAAAAGCAAAGTAGAGGGACCAAAACTGTAATTAAGCCTTATTATAAAAAAAAATAATTAATTTTTATAAGGCTCGATAATTAGAGTGAGAACGTCAGTTTTCATATGTTTACACACTCGCATTCTGTATAATTGAAAGGTGAAGGGCTGCATGTGAGAGTGGGGGTGCGAAAAGTAATTCGTTTAATAGAAAACCAACCACTGATCATCATTCATTCATTCCCCATTGCGCCAAAAAAATCGATCCTCTCTGAACCCTCCTTCTCGCTTCCGTCAAATGAAAATCCTGAGAACGCCGCAACAACAACCACCTGACGATTACGATGTCTTGACTCGGCCTTCGCCTCCGCCTCTTGAATCTCATATCGCTCGTGCTCCTCCTAAAGGTAAAAACGATAAAATCTGATAATTATTTTTCCTCTCTCTCGTTAATCGCAACATGCTGATTTTATTTCTATCTTGTCAACAATTTAGTTAATTATCGATTGGATTGTTTTTAATTAGGAGAGAACGGTTTGAAAGAAACGGTGATGGCCGCTGCTTTCTCTCTCTGCTGTATTCTGGGTGATTGGCTTCACCTTATCCTTCTCCGTTTTGACCTTATCCGTATCTATTGGAAATTCGAAATCTGGTGCTGGAAATATGGCAAAACATACCCTTCGGTAAAAGAGAAACTCTACAGATTCACTGTCTTCAGGGAATCTTTTGAAAGTATGGCCTCAATGCCCAACGGTTTCGGTGATCAAACATTCGATGAATTGGAGTACCTTTTCCCTCCTAATGGAGACTCTGACAGTGAAGACGAATTCTATGAAAGCTTGCACAAGAGACCTGGCAATACATACCGGATATGTGAAGAGAATAATCAGGTTCTGGTCTATTGCTACGGCCCCAACACCTTCCGTGATTCTGATGACATTAAAGAGAAAAGATTATTTGAAAGGTTGCGCAAGGTTCCTAACTCTACATACCAGGTATTATGTGAAGGGAAGAATAATAGTGTTACTGTTAGCTGCTCGGCCAACCGCTGTGTCCCTGTCCCTGATCAAACCCCCTTTCAAATTCTCGCCTTTGAATCTTAGATAGGACTTTGTTTTATCCATTCTGTTACTTTTAGTAGTAGTACTTGTTTCCGGGAACATATTTTTAATTTCAAATGATTTCCTTTATTCAATATTTAATCTCTTTTCTGAGACTGTATCGTGGCTTATTAGGAGATTATTTACCTTTTAGTTTGTTAGTTAGAACCCCTGTGTGTGTGCGCGTGGAAGTAATTCAAGAAGAGAACCAATACTCTTCAACAAACCTATAATAATGCCCTTGGGATTAGGCTGAGTGAGTGAGTGAGTGAGTGAGGATTTTGAAAGAATAAACTACTTAAGAGTCATGTATTAAGCTAAAAAAGAAATAGAAAGTGGATTAGGCTGCAGATTAATGGAAATGTGTATAAAAATGTTAGTGTCAGTTTAGATATAGCTTTGTTATTGGTAGATACTAGATGTCATATGACCCGGATCCTCAGCTGGAATGTTATCTGCTGCTGTGTGTGTCTATAGCAATTATATTAACCATATCATTAATCAAACAGATGTGATTAAAGCTGGAAAAGTATATTAAAAAACACGGTGAAACTGTTTCAGAGTTGAAATAAATACTAGAAAATGAAACCCACAAACTGTGATGTCGAACGACGGTCTACGGCGAGCAATTGTGATGAAACCCCAAACTGTTTTGCTTATACACAAACAAACAAACAAGTTAATCGGCGCACGACAGCGAACAATTGTAAATCGCAATTTACAGCGGACAAAGTTGAACCTTTTGATATACTAGTTAACATTTTATAAACTTAGGTTTGATGTAGTTGTTGACTATGCTGCAATCATTTTGCTCTAATTATTTGAACTGTTGAAATTCATTTGTGGATTGTGGTTGTTATGTTATGTTGTCTGTGCAAAATTAGCAGGATGAATTGTTGTACTTTGCTCTTCATGTTTCTGTATTTGTTGGCAATGAAAGTAAAAGTCTGAATATCAAGATCTTGAATAAAAGCCATTGTTGTGCTTTGTGCATAAAATTGGCCTGAATATTAAGGTGAAGGAAGCACATGTTTGAGCGTGAGAGAGTTCGTGTGAATGATCCAAATGTAGAGAAGAAGACCGACAAAGTGGTAAGAAGAAATAGATGCATTGGAAAATTGGGGCAAAGTAGTGTGTTATATCTTTGCCGTTCGATTAATCTGAATAGCTGAAATGATGCAGCAGAGAAAGGTGCTGCTGAGGATCCAAATTGGATATCATAAAAGTAACATTGTTATCGGCAGCCTTGTATCTGCTGCAGTGTCTGCTTCAACAACCTATGCCATTGGATTAAATCCAATGGTTGATATATTTGATGGGACATGGGTAATAAAACTGAGGGGAAAAATATACCCAGTCCCTTATCGCAATTTCTCATCGTTCATAGATAATATCTTTTCTGCTGTTCTATTCTCATGGCATGCCGAATCCTTGCAGAGACAACATGCATTGAGGGTGTTCCTTCATTGTTGAGTGACAGAGAAGGGGTTACACTTACACACCCTAAAAGCTTTTCCAATTTTTCCAAATTGATGATCTATTTTTGAAATTACATTTTGAATTTGCTTCGTTTTATGCTTTTTGTTTATATTTGGTTTTGATTACACTGTTGTTTTCAACATTAGAAATGAAAAAGAAATGAAAAAAGAGACCATTATCCTCTCTGAAATTCCGACACTACCAGTAGACAGATGTGATAGCAGATGTGTTAACACTTGTCGCAACAGCGTTTGGACTGGGAGATAGATGTTACCCCGTTTATCTCCACAAGAGTTAACTGAACAAATAATAATGCACTAATTAAAGACAGAAGGTAAAATGTACGCATGGTTTGTTAACCCAGTTCAGAGTCTAACTACCTGTTAACCCTCCTCACTCAATCACTATATGATAAAATTTCACCACCTTTTTATTGGTATACATACATATTATGCATTAATCATCATAAACTAATTCAATATAATATATCATTTTAAATACACCATCTTCTTAATAAAATTTGAAATTTGACCAATAAAATCTATTCAATCTTAAAATTTTGATGTTTTGAGATGATGTAGTTTGGAAATTAAATGCCTATAGTTCAAATGAGAATCTATTAATGGTTATAAACCGTATTCTATAGATTATGACATGAGATCTTTAATTTGGACTATGCTTTGTGTAAAGAAAATTTATAATACCTTTTTTCAATTTTTAATATGTTTCTGCTATTTTTCATTGAAAAGAGAGCATAACATGTTTCCATAGTATTCTACTGGACAACAATTTGATCAGGGGGCTTAAATTTTCTCATCGAAAGGTAGTGATTTATTTAATAATGAATTTGGTTCAATTTTTGCAATTCATTTCTTTTGTTGCTAATCGTGCTTTGTTTTTAGTTTCATGGCAGGTATTTATAGAAAACCACTGGAATTAGTTTATGTTGAGTAGATGGACCCCTAAGATAAGAGGTGCTTCTCAATAGAGAAATATTCAATAGAGAGTAGCCACATGGTGTGGCGCCTCTCAATAGAGAAATTTTCCAGTCAAATCTTGAGTTGAAAGTAGGACATTTAGGAATTTTTTTTTTGAATGTAGGACATTTTGAGATTAAATATTTCAAAATGGGGCATATAAGTCAAAAAGCCTAGGTTCGTGAGATTATATAGCCAAATTTTACTAACTCTTTTACGTAAGAGTAAGGTTTAGCATCATTTATTTTTTACCACATTTTGCAAATATTTGAATATTTGTTAAAGTTTACTTATGGACCTTACTCTTTTCCTGCCTTTTATTTTGATTTAAATTTCTTTAGTTATTTCAATTTGTTTTGATGTCAATCTGTTTTCATTGATAATTCTTTAATCAGGTATTTATGGCAACTTCTTTACACATGATTCAAAGATGAAGATTATGTGTTATTTTACTTTGGTCTTCTTTTGTTATTCTTTTCCTATCCTATTTTGCCATTTTTTCCTTTGTTATGTTGCACTTTGCTTATAATCTCCATCAATTTTTTTGACAATTTTAGGAGGGTTTATAGTGGACATTTTTTTTTGTCAAGAACGCTATTAGCTACACATTTTATTTTAAGATGAATAAGTGGGATGATTTGGATTCAAACCTCTATTAGCTACACATTTTATTCTTTGACATTCGATCATGTGTCATTAATTAATGTCATTTCTTTCATTCTCATGTTCTACGTATTTAATAATCTTTTTCAAAACCTATAAATATTCACATCGTCATTATAAAAAGAAAATCAATTTTCACAAATAAAGATATCTACCAAAAAATTATAATTGATCTATCGCAAGTTAGCTTAATAAAAAATGCGGATCACACAAACGGGCACGGGCCGCTAGTCAACTATAGTTTTCTTTGTACATAAGACCACACCAAAAATTATGCATCGCCAATTGAATGATAATGAAAACTTAATAATTAAAATAACCAAATGGAAATTTATGACTGTCTTGGGCAAAGGCAATATAGAAAAGACATGGATTGTAGTTAAAAAATGGAGTACTAAAACTTGGTTTTGGTATTAATAAATAAAGGTAAAACTTGGTTTTAATGTAGCATATTTTTCCTTCCAAATATACCTTTGATATCAATAATATAACTTCCTGTCGGTTCCTTTTTTTTATTTAAGCCTAACTCCATAATTATACACCAACCGCTTTGTACACTTTTTTTCCGTTCGTCTTTCTACAGTTTTTGTTTCTCATCCATCATTTTTTTTTCTCTCACTCCCACCCTCTCTCTTTGGTTCTTCATCAATTGTTATTTTTTCTTTGTTACCGTTCATCATTTGTGTTGTTCATTAATGTTTGTTCCATTTTTTTATGTCATTTCTATTGGTCATTAATATTGGTTCCCAATTTTTTTCCTCTTTCTATAGAAGTGTTCAAATGGCTTCAACCATGCATATACTGAATAGATAATAAAAACATATTTTTTATTTTGGTATAGCCTTTTTTTGGAATAAAATATGTTTTACCAAAATGAAAAAGGCTATACCAAAATGTATTATTATAAAATATCATCTCTATGCACCACTACTATATATGGCTGTATTGATCTCGAACAATTTTGAATTGCACAATATTATTACCTTATGCCAAAATACGCGTCTCAATACAAATCAATTTCTCTGAAGAACATGATTATTGAAAAGACGGTTCCACCACTGAGAGAAGAAAGTTGTCTCCCGACGCCGGTGACACCACAATCCTGCACCGTGTTGCACAACTCGTGTGATCACTGCAGCCGCCCTTCTCTTGACGTTGACATTGCTGCTACGACGTAACGAAGACGCAAATATGTGACTTTAGTTAACATGTATCGACAACACAATCAATGTTATTTGTGTTTTATATTTTAATCCGCAAGATCAATCAAACGGTCTAGATTTAGCAGCATGCGTTGTGGCAAATATTTGCCGCTGCTGAGGATCCATATCGCTCTTTTTTTCTTATAAAATCATCTCCATTTTTTAAAAAGAATTAAAAATTTTAATTTATAAAAGAGGTTGGCACAAATAATATAATGATTCAATAAATTTGTAAAGTTATTTTTAAAATGTGTCCCACTGATTTTTTTATTAGTGCCAAAATTTTATAAATTGAGTAAGAAATGAAAAACATCTTAGCTTGATTTAGGTACATAATGATCAAGAACAAGACCAGGGCCGCGACCAGTAAAGAAGCTACTTTGGGCCTCGAATTTTTAAGCCTCAAATATTTTTTAATTTTAATTTGGTTTTGAATGGTTTATTTACTTAATAATAATACTTTTATTATCTACCAAAAAAAAAAATACTTTTATTAATATTAATCTTTTGGGGGCGTTAGTGTATAAAATTTTCACTAAATAATTCATAAAAACCAATCAAGCAGGTGCATTCAATATTCTTTTTGAGTTAATCACAATTTTAATTTATCTATCAAATATTTGATCTAAAATATGATGATATAATATGTTTTGAATGAAATTTTTAAAATAAATTTCTTACAATATTACAGATGTTGATAATTTTCCATTAGCATATATATACCACATCATTTAAAATAGACCACATCACAATTTTTTTAGTTAAAAAATAATAATATAGGAATTAAAATTGTCAAATTTTAAAATAGAAGAGTCAGATTAATCTGTAAAATGATAAAAAATAGTGGAACAAAAATTACAATTAAGTCTATTTTTTAAAAAAAATTGGAGACGATGACATGATGGCAATACATTAACATTCCAATTAAGTTTTGACACACTAATGCACCACCAAGAGTTGGAGGCATAAACCAAACTTAACAAGATTAATATTATCTTGATATATTTATGTTGATATTGTTTAATATTACAAAAACTAATTAAGCTTTAATATAATTGCATCCCACAATCTACTTGGAACATAATATCAAGTGTACTACATAAGTTGTTCGATTTCCCTATTGATTAGTTTTGTTCTCATTTTATTTAACATTTACATTCTTGCTTTGTAACATTCTAAGCTTTCTTTCTTTGACTTTATTTTGTTCCACAAATCGAATAACCTCTTGCAATACACTTATCACCATGTTGTAAGTTGTAACATGTTGCAAATATCCTGAGTAGGGGTGTACGTGGACAGTGGCGGAGCCAGGATTTTTGTAGAGTACGTCTAGGCAAAATAAGTTATAAATTATTAAAATAAGTTATAAGTTCATAGTAAAAAAAACAGTTATTAAATAGGACTATTTTTATCATATAAACTTATAAGCTATACACTATATGATAGAACCTAATTAGATTTGTAAACCCTGGAATCAATTATGTTAATCATTAAGAAATACTTTAATCATAAGCGGAGAAGCGTACCTGTGTTTGCCATTGGACTTGATTGAAGATTACCGGTATGATCTTCCAATTGTAGAGTTCCTTATGACACCTTCAATCTCCTCTGATGGGGATGAAGAGAGAATTTGACTTGATGCGCCAAATTCGGACTCACCCCATAATAAACATCATGGGATCGTGGGGAGTTATAGACCCCCTCTATGTGCCTATAAATACAACCCCCAAAAGAAAATTAAGGGCAGATCAAAAATTAACCTAAGTACAATAGATACTTTACTCACTATCACTAAATATACACCCCCTAAGTTCCACACCGAAACACTCAATAATATAAGTTGGATATTAAAATGTTCATCTTTAATTTATAAAAAAAAAAAGAAAGATCAAGAATAATATCGAAAAGATTTCTTATAATGCATGTAACTCACTATTTTCATTTTCAATGAATGCAGTAAATGTCATATATTGCAGTTCCTGTATTTAGCATTGCAGCAATACTTTAATCATAAGCGGAGAAGCGTACCTGTGTTTGTCATTGGACTTGATTGAAGATTACCGGTATGATCTTCCAATTGTAGAGTTCCTTATGACACCTTCAATCTCCTCTGATGGGGATGAAGAGAGAATTTGACTTGATGCGCCAAATTCGGACTCACCCCATAATAAACATCATGGGATCGTGGGGAGTTATAGACCCCCTCTATGTGCCTATAAATACAACCCCCAAAAGAAAATTAAGGGCAGACCAAAAATTAACCTAAGTACAATTGATACTTTACTCACTATCACTAAATATACACCCCCTAAGTTACACACCGAAACACTCAATAATATAAGTTGGATACTAAAATGTTCATCTTTAATTTATTAAAAAAAAAAAAGAAAGATCAGGAATAATATCGAAAAGATTTCTTATAATGCATGTAACTCACTATTTTCGTTTTCAATGAATGCAGTAAGTGTCATATATTGCAGTTCCTGTATTTAGCATTGTAGCAATCTGATTCTTAGGTTTTGGCTTGTGTTTACTGCTCCTCATTGTTGGTCACTTCTGTCGTAAATCCGAGCCTTATGGTTATTCTACAACATGCTATTCAGTTTCCCTTATTCTCCTCATATTGTTCACATTTACAACACTTTATGTGCAAATCTCTGTCGTGTCGTTGTTTTACTGGTTTCGGTTTTGTAGTTGGATTTGCCATTAAAAAAACTTTTAGTTTACTAGGTCGGCCTATTAAAATTAATATGAATAATGGTTTTAATACTATTATTGTTTATATTTAAAATTTGTTCTTTTATAAAATTATATATTTATTAAATTTTTCAATACTTTAAATTTATTAATCCACATTAATTTTTCACATATATAAATGTATTATTATAAACTAGAATTAGAATATGATGATATACATAGTTAAATTCTCTAAAATATCATGTTAAATATCAAAAGGATGTTGGTTTATTAGTTCATAATTATTTTTAAAAATAAATATAATTATCTATTTAAATATGTTTACGTGAAATAGACTTTTAAATAGAGTAATAGACCACATTAAACTTTCAAAAAAGGTCAGGCTCAGACATAAAAAATAAGCCCTCAGACCTTCAATTTTTTGACAGCCGGTCAGGTTTGGCAAAACGTAGCTCGACCTAGCCTATTCTCATCTCTATGCACCACTGCTATATATGGCTGTATTGATCTCGAATAATTTTGAATTGCACAATATTATTACCTTATATATATATGATTTCGTGATGTAATTATGAGCATGATTTGCTGCATAATTATTTATAAAAAAATAATTAATTTTTATAAGGCTCGATAATTAGAGTGAGAACGTCAGTTTTCATATGTTTACACACTCGCATTCTAAGAGATGTATAATTGAAAGGTGAAGGGCTGCATGTGAGAGTGGGGGTGCGAAAAGTAATTCGTTTAATAGAAAACCAACCACTGATCATCATTCATTCATTCCCCATTGCGCCAAAAAAATCGATCCTCTCCTTCTCGCCTCCGTCAAATGAAAATCCTGAGAACGCCGCAACAACAACCACCTGACGATTACGATGTCTTGACTCGGCCTTCGCCTCCGCCTCTTGAATCTCATATCGCTCGTGCTCCTCCTAAAGGTAAAAACGATAAAATCTGATAATTATTTTTCCTCTCTCTCGTTAATCGCAACATGCTGATTTTATTTCTATCTTGTCAACAATTTAGTTAATTATCGATTGGATTGTTTTTAATTAGGAGAGAACGGTTTGAAAGAAACGGTGATGGCCGCTGCTTTCTCTCTCTGCTGTATTCTGGGTGATTGGCTTCACCTTATCCTTCTCCGTTTTGACCTTATCCGTATCTATTTGAATTTCGAAATCTGGTGCTGGAAATATGGCAAAACATACCCTTCGGTAAAAGAGAAACTCTACAGATTCACTGTCTTCAGGGAACGTTTTCAAAGAATGGCCTCAATGCCCAACGGTTTCGGTGATCAAACATTCGATGAATTGGAGTACCTTCTCCCTCCTACAGACTCTGACAGTGAAGACGAATTCTATGAAAGCTTGCACAAGAGACCTGGCAATACATACCGGATATGTGAAGAGAATAATCAGGTTCTGGTCTATTGCTACGGCCCCAACACCTTCCGTGATTCTGATGACATTAAAGAGAAAAGATTATTTGAAAGGTTGCGCAAGGTTCCTAACTCTACATACCAGGTATTATGTGAAGGGAAGAATAATAGTGTTACTGTTAGCTGCTCGGCCAACCGCTGTGTCCCTGTCCCTGATCAAACCCCCTTTCAAATTCTCGCCTTTGAATCTTAGATAGGACTTTGTTTTATCCATTCTGTTACTTTTAGTAGTAGTACTTGTTTCCGGGAACATATTTTTAATTTCAAATGATTTCCTTTATTCAATATTTAATCTCTTTTCTGAGACTGTATCGTGGCTTATTAGGAGATTATTTACCTTGTTGAATATCAAGATCTTGAATAATGCTGAAAGTCTGAATATCAAGATCTTGAATAAAAGCCATTGTTGTGCTTTGTGCATAAAATTGGCCTGAATATTAAGGTGAAGGAAGCACATGTTTGAGCGTGAGAGAGTTCGTGTGAATGATCCAAATGTAGAGAAGAAGACCGACAAAGTGGTAAGAAGAAATAGATGCATTGGAAAATTGGGGCAAAGTAGTGTGTTATATCTTTGCCGTTCGATTAATCTGAATAGCTGAAATGATGCAGCAGAGAAAGGTGCTGCTGAGGATCCAAATTGGATATCATAAAAGTAACATTGTTATCGGCAGCCTTGTATCTGCTGCAGTGTCTGCTTCAACAACCTATGCCATTGGATTAAATCCAATGGTTGATATATTTGATGGGACATGGGTAATAAAACTGAGGGGAAAAATATACCCAGTCCCTTATCGCCATTTCTCATCGTTCATAGATAATATCTTTTCTGCTGTTCTATTCTCATGGCATGCCGAATCCTTGCAGAGACAACATGCATTGAGGGTGTTCCTTCATTGTTGAGTGACAGAGAAGGGGTTACACTTACACACCCTAAAAGCTTTTCCAATTTTTCCAAATTGATGATCTATTTTTGAAATTACGTTTTGAATTTGCTTCTTTTTATGCTTTTTGTTTATATTTGGTTTTGATTACACTGTTGTTTTCAACATTATTTGGTTGTGGTTTGCCCCAAATTTATTATTAATAGTCATATTCAACACTTTTTGGAATTTTACCTCTCGTAGGCAATGAAGGCAAGCATGACCTCTCATAAGCATTATCTCTCAATTTTTATTAGATGTGTTGATTGGGATTTGAGAACAAAGAAGAGGGGTGGGGGTGGGAATAGAATCTTTCCTAACTCTCCTTGTTGTGTTTGGATTGAGATTCAATTTCATTTATAGCCCACAATGTATATTTTGACTCTTTATTTGATATATTGTGTATCTTGTTTGACTCTTTGAATTCTTAGATATTCTCAATGTATGTTTTTTTTAGCAAAATTACAAGCCAATAAAGTTGCTTTGTCTCTTGCTAGAGTGGCCTCACTAGTGTGTTTGGTATGATGGAAAGAAAAAGAGAGGAACGAAAATTACGGAATTCATGTCAAAAAAGCTAAACTTATAAGTCTTAAAAAAGCCAACAACATCATGATCTTAAAATAGGGGAGAAAAACATGAAAATAATTTGATTCCTTCTACAAATGAATTAACTAATACAATCAAAGTATATGGTAAGATATAAATAATATGTAGTAAACAAGAAAGGGCTAATCCTTCCTAGAATCACTTCTAAGTGATTGCCAAAAAACATGCCAATTCTTTTGGGCCTCATTCCAGCCCAAAAGTGACCCCTCCCTTAATGGATCCCAACTAGCAGAAACAATCCCATAACTCACTCCGAAATTTTCTCTTCCCACCCCCCATGACTCTTTTTTCCCCCCCGGATTTCCTTTTTACCCCTAGTTTTAAACTTCGGAACGCGTTTTCCGAAGTTTTTTTTGCCTTGAAGATCAACTTCAGAATGTATTTTCCGAAATTTTCGACAAATTTGAACTAAAAAAACTTCGGAAAACACTTTCCGAAGTTTTTGGACAGGGGTAAAATTGGAATATTGGGGGGTTAAAAAGAGTCATGGGGTGAGAAGAGAATCATTCACTCACTCCTAACAAAGCAGACCCAAAAAAGAAGAAAGACACAATGAAAGGAACCCAAGTTGGCACATCAATTTTCAAAACAACTTTAAGATAGTAAAAAAATGGGAAGAACAAAAGCCCAATACCTAAGGGTATCCCTACAGAAAATGTCATTCTACCTATCATTCTGTTTGTCACAATTTCAGGAATAATTCCTTGCTCTCTTCTATCTTCTTCCTCAACTTCATCTTCATCATCATCATCATCATCATCATCATCATCTTCTTGTTTTTTGTTCTTTTTGAGGTTCTTTGTCTTATTTTTATTGAAGTTCTTTGCCGTGTTCTTTTTCTTTGGAGAAGGTCCAAATCCCTTTGGACCTTTTAAGGTTGCATGTATAGGTACAATGTGAGAGAAGTGAAATTGTGATGATGTATGAATAGATATCTTAGACTTTAAATTTCCACTCAAATAAATATTATTGTGACTAATATGCTGCAGGAAAAATAATATTATAGCAATTAGAATCATCGATAGAATATAAGACAAGATATATATAATTGAACATTTAAAAGCATAGTAATATTTTAAAACTATGTTGTACTATCCTAAGTTGGTGATATTTTGCTATGCTTAAAACTGAGGTAGAAAGATAACTTAAATCTTAAAATTGGTAAAATAATCGGCAATAAAAAAAAAAAATGTTAAGAAGTTGAATAGAGAAGGAACCTTGTGAAGAAATTGTGGATTGAGAAGTGTGGGGGGAGTTGTAGTGGTCATGATGATATGATATGTGGAAGGTGTTGATGGATTATTACTACATAGGTGTTTAATTTTGAGTAGTAGAAAGAAACACAATAGTGAGTGAGTGAGTGCTCAAGAGGATAGGTTGTGAATAAAATCTATCTAGTTCTCTTCCCCACTCTTTTTGTGCCACTTCACAAATTTGGATATGCTTCTATATTGAAACCACGACTTACCGTAAATTAAATTTAAATGGAAACTAATATAAATTAAAGTTATGTTGAAATATAAAAAAAAAAAAAAAGGTGTGATATTGAAGTTGAAATAATATCCCATATATATAGACTTTGATAAAAAAAATCTGACATAGAAAATTAATTAATGAGATTTGTTTTTCCTACAATTGACCCAATTAAAGTGAATATGTAATTGTTGTCATGAGCTTAAATTAGTTGGGACGCAGGCATTTTTGTTTTTGTGTTATGCAGCTTTTGTCGATTTTTATTCAACCTCATAGAAGTTAGTTTCCTTTGTCGTTGCATGATGCATCAATACTGATCATAGAACTGACTTTCTTGTTGAAGCCATTTCAAATCCACTAACTATTTGGCTTTTGTTGGTGGTTTAATTTTGGAGAAAGTGACTAGGACTATAAGGGTCCGTTTGACCTATCTTTAATTTTGAGTTTATGCAAACAGCTTATGTAATATAAATTAGGTTTTATGCTATTTTATAAGTTTATATTAGTGAAAATTGAATTTTTATAAGCTATTTTATCATAAACTACTTTGAAAAACTTATACTAATTACGTAAAAATTGCATAAGTTGTTTACATAAGCTAAAAAAGAAACAATTGTTGTTGTTAGAAACAATTGCTGTATTTTCAAAAAACAATAAAAAGGAAACAATTGATCTAGTATCACGTCGTATCTCTTATTATAAAAGCTTGTTACATTTTACAAATTTAAACCTAATATTTTCCCTCCCTTTTCATGTGGTCCATATCATTTTAATTAATTAATCAACTTTAATTACTTACCAAAATTGTAACCTTATTACTATATTATTGCAATTTATTACTATATAAAACTATATTCTTATAAAATAAAATAAAAACTATATATTACTATTACTATGGTACTGTTTGGCCTAACTTTTTTTCTCTTAGAGCATCTTTAACGGTGATACCGCTTTGGGTATCATACATCATTAAAAAGTGATCCCTACAATGTCATATAGTATTTATGCAACTTATATGTGTTTTGCTCCAATGGTGATACCACTCTAAATATTATATATTATTAACAAGTTATTAATTCTATTTAATTCAATTATACAAAAAAATATAACATTAAATTGATGATACGGTACCTTAAATAAGGTACCAGTATCATCAATTTTGATACCCTCTATGCCACGTCATGGAACTCCAATGATTAAAAAAAATAATGTACGGGTCATTAGTCTATGATACTCTCTATGATACCCTTATTGGAGATGCTCTTATCTTTTCTTAGAAGTAAGAAGCTAGGCTAAACAATAATTTTTAAAAGCTCAAGTAAGAAAAAAACAGCTTTTATATTTCAAAGAAAAATCTTAATAAAAGAGTTTTAAAATAAGGTGATAATAGTTACTTTCCAACAACTTTACTATTATTTATCTAATTCATATCTTTAAATAAGTTTTTTTTTTACTCTATCTTTAAATGAGTTATTGTTTATAAAAAAACAATTTTATTTTAGGCTTAAGTGCAGTTTTGCCACCCCTATTTTCACTAAAACTGAATTTTACCCCCTCTATTTTCAAACTCGGA
This sequence comes from Trifolium fragiferum, assembly GCA_954870985.1. Lineage (NCBI taxonomy): Eukaryota > Viridiplantae > Streptophyta > Magnoliopsida > Fabales > Fabaceae > Trifolium > Trifolium fragiferum. The sequence continues at coordinate 44,348,523 of OX940796.1, read as the reverse complement.
ATTTTGCCCCCCTTATTTTCATTAAAACTGGATTTTACCCCCTCTATTTTCAAACTCGAAATTTTACCCCCTAATCAAATTTAAAGTCATTAATGTTGATGTGGCATTACCATGTGGTTTTTAAAATATTATATTATTTTCCACCTAATTAATTATTTAAATTCAATATATTTTTTTAATTACAAAATTTTGAATAACTTTTTTTTTCAAAAAAAAAACTTAAAATAAAATAATCATAAAATGCATAATTTTTTTTGAATATAAGGAAATTCGTTTTAAGTTACTTTTTTTACAAAATTGGTTTTAAGGAAATTGGAATGTGTCCGTTTGGCCACTAGTAAAGAGTATAAAAACATTTAAGCAGAGAGAGAAATAAATTCAATGAATGACTAAGATTACCATTGGAGAGAAAACATGAGGGAAAAAATTGGAGAGGATCCAATTTAACTTAATGATGTCACTAGTGTTGTATCTGAAAACCAAAGTAGCTCATTTATGGTTTCAAATAAAACATTTATATTTAATTTCAAATAAATATTATAACTGAAACTATAAGTGTGACATAATTGTTTCATTAGTTTTGTATCTGAAAACAAAATAGCCCTCTTATGGTTTCTAATAAAATATTCATATTTAATTTAAAATAAATATTTTAATCGAAACCATAAGTATAACTTAATGGTGTCACTAGTGTTGTATCTGAAAATCAAAGTAGCTCTCTTATGGTTTCAAATAAAATATTTATATTTAATTTAAAATAAATATTATAACTAAAATCATATTTTATTCATAATGATTTTCAAAATAACATTGCATAAATAACCTATGATTTTGTAACAAATCTAGGAGAGAAAAAGAATAAAATCTGGGGGTGTAAACTGGGTAAAAAAAAAAAAACAAACAAACAAAAAAGAAACTGGGCTTTCAGGCCCAATAGGCTAAAAAAAACAGAATGTGTGTAATCAGCAAAAAAGGGAGTGGGAATAGCGAGTCTGTAGGGGGGGCTGGGGGGCGCGCGCGAGTAATTTGGGGGGTGCGTGAGTAATTTTGGGCTTATGCATGGTGTATAAATATCCCCCTTATATACACCATAACATTGGCCAAACGAATCGGCGACAAAAAGGATGCTAATTCTGATGGTGTTGTGCGCCGTTTTGGGCATTTGCTGGTTACTCTACACCAAAGGGTTACTCTACACCAAGGTATGTTTGATTGAATAAAATAGGGTGTTTGATAAAAGCTTCTGATTGAATAAAAGTTTTTGGACAGAAAGTGTTTGACAAAATGCTTGATTGAAAGAAATGAAAAAAATTATGAAATATTGATTATGAAATATTGAGGTTACAACAAGTAAGCGAACAAACACAATCTAGTTCAGCTGCCATATTGAGATAAAGATTATTCTTCAAGTAAGGACCATGAAAATCAACCTACTAATTGAGGTTGAACAAACACAAAGTCAAGGCCTTCTCTTATATTCAATCTATTTATGATATATATAATTCCTCTTCTTTAACAACAATCTAGTGCTCTCCAGCTACCATATGAATAACAATCCTAATTCTATCATTTTCGAGGTACATCTTCCCATCTCCATTTAAGCTCAAAACCCATTCCAAAACTCCAGTTCACATTTCCTCTGCCACAGTTTTAACCTATCAAACAAAACATAAAATGTCTATAAGTAAAGAGTTTATGAAATTGAATCGTGTCGTGGTTCACCGTCTAATAGCCAGAACTGCCTTCAAAATGGAGTAGCATTCCATGGTATGGTAAAAATAACAAGTTGCATGTCTCAACAATAGAATGAAGCATTATCAATTAAACTATTTTGGGATTTATTAAATTCCCAGAAAATTGACACTGACCTGATGAAGGTATGAATTAATCTAATCACAAGTCTGATGCAATGTTTTCATAGGCATACCACTGAGCTCAATCTGACCACCAAGCTCTAATGATATGCTTTGCTTGACCTGAAGTAGCACTCACATGTCATACATTCCTTTAATTTATACATTCATCTCACTCTCAGAGAGAGTACAATCTCTACCTATGCTGACTCTACACTGACTCTACAGGGAACAAAATTTCATACTAGAGATTACAATCACGAATGTGATTGGAGGAAAGATGGTGCCGTCACTCCGGTTAAAAATCAAATGAAAAGCAGTATGTACATCTTTATTCTTAGTTTATATAGCTTTATTTTAACATATCATTTTGAGTTACTCCTAGAGTTATAATAAAAATAAAAAAAACATTAGAAAATAGGCACAAAAGAAATAAAATCGGCAATATTTATTTACTACCATGTCAAATAATAAAAGTAAAATATAAAACAAAAGTGAAATAGTAAACTTTGATTGAATTTGAAGAATTATATAGGAAGACTTTATTAAGAAATAGAAAACTTTGATTTAATTTGGCGGATTATACTGGGTTAGTGTTCATATGGATGGATGGCAACTTGCACACCAAAGGTTTACATGCCACACAATTCTAGTTAACACTGCATGCTTTAGATTTCATTCCACTCTCTGCTTAGAGTCAGAGGTTTTGCTGTCTTGATTGCAATAAAGATTAACAATTTAGGGAAAGTTTTGGCTAATCTAACTGTTAGGTCTTACTTGGTCCAACATTTTTCTGATAAAGGTTAGTTCTAGGGGTTAGTTCTAGGTTCAGAAAGATTCACACGACACTTACGTGGTTACTACTTGCATACTACACACAATTTTCTAGATGAAAGGCATGATTAGGTGGAATAATTAATGAGGCATATTAGTTGGCTAGCAAAGCATTAATTACGTTTTTCCCTCCCTCCCTTGATCAACATGCAATTAGGGTTTAAGTTGTAGCAAATTATTCCTATTATATATATATAATACCTTAGAATAAGAAAGCATAAGTAAAACAGCCAAACCAATACATACATGATATACTAAAACACCCCAACTAAATCGTCAATCGTCTGTTTACGCATCAGAACTCGATGAAAATTCTTTTCAAAAGTGTTCACTGAATTCCACTTAGTACACATCAATTCAAGTGAACATTTATATCAATCCATGACAGAAAATGGGTTTTTTAACAGTTCTGAGTATCATGCATCGATGCAAAAGCTTCTATGAACCAATACATGCTGAAAAAAAGTGTTTTCTGAAAAACAATTGTCATGCATCGATACATAGGGCCACTTGTATCGATGCAAACCTGCAAAACTGGATTTTTCCGAAAATATGATCATGTATCGATACATACTATGTGAAAGTCAGTTACAAGCCTCAAAATCAGTTTCAAAATGTTTTTCAATCCATTCCATTGGTTTCTAATTCATACCAGACTTTAATAAATCACAAAGCAACACTTTACTACTATATTCATACTCAATAACACAGATTATTATTAGTTTAATGGCAATAGAGGGGCAAATTCTAATGTTGTCATGCAATCTCATTCAATTAGGGGCAGCTATGTTATCTAATTTTCCTAAGGAACGCACCTTCATTAGAACTCATAGATGCTGTCAAACTTCAACTTTTTTCCAATTTTCACTCTTGCAATTTCTCTAACTTCTAGAACCTCCAGCTTCCTCTACATCCTTGATTCCTTAGCTTTTCTCATGTACCCACACCTCATCATCACAAAGCTCACATGCAAACACCAAAAATGTTCTTATGAACTCCTAATCATAAAAGGGGAAAAGTGAAGCTATTGTTCTTATCTTAACTTCCTTATAATCCCACAAATTGATTTTGAATGGAGATCGTCACATGCAAGGCTTCCATGGAAGAACTTAAAATTGAAGTTTGGCTATGGTGAGGGTTTGCTCGGCCAAAGAGAGAAAAAGGGGATTTAGAGCAAATTCCAACTAGTGCTAGGTCCCAATCTTGATGGGTTAATAGATTCTATGTGTGCATGTGTTTAATTTTGAAGAGATAGATGAGTTGGAAGACTTGAAACTTGGAACTATAGGGGATAATGGTGGCAGGCTTGACCTTGATGGAGAAGGGGTTTGGCTTCCTGATTTTGCATCTCAGGAAGTGAAAGAAGGAAAAAAAAGTGAATCCTTTGACCATTGAGTCATGTGGCTTATAACCAATGTGTGGGTCCCTCTTCAGTCCTTATTTCTTAGCTTTTGCTTAGTAACATATGAGTCCTACTGCCCACTTTATTTCTTTTTTCAAATTTCGATGCTTCATTGAGCCATATGAGCATACACAACAGTCACGCATGAGAAATGAATATTAGGTTGTAGTCTTGTAGACAATTTTCTAGACGAAAGGCATGATTAGGTGGAATAATTAATGAGGCATATTAGTCGGCTACCAAAGCATTAATTACGTTTTTCCCTCCCTCCCTTGATCAACATGCAATTAGGGTTTAAGTTGTAGCAAATTATTCCTATTATATATATATATATATATATATATATATATATATATATATATATATATATATATATGGGTTTTGCTAATGCACACCCACTATTTTTTATGAAGGTGTGCATTAACAACATACACCTTAAGGTGTATTTAACTATTTTTTAATTATTAGTTGCTAATGCACACCTTCTAAAAAAATAAGTGGGTGTAAGATAGCAAAGGCCTATATGAGTTGCTAACTTACACCCACCTATATTTTAGAAGGAGTGTTTTAGTAACATGCACCTCAAGGTGTATTTAACAACTTTTTAGTTATAACTTGCTAAAACACTCCTTCTAAAAAATTACCGGGTGTACATTAGCAAAACCCTATATATATATATATAATACCTTAGAATAAGAAACCATAAGTAAAACAGCCAAACCAATACATACATGATATACTAAAACACCCCAACTAAATCATCAATCGTCTGTTTACACATCAGAACTCGATGAAAGTGGGTAATGCCTTGACGTGGTCCAATGTCAATATTACATGTGTCTTGTTATTTTATTTATTATTTTCGTTTTAATAATAATAATAATACTAACTAGTGTTTTGCACGTGGACATGCTTCACTTCAAGAGAGAAAGTGCAGCTCAACCCAACTGAACTGGAAACAGAGTTCATCAAACTAAACCCAACTGTTTTCTCTACTTGAATTTCAGTTCAGTTTACTATGTTGTTGAACTGAACTCACTTTGTTGGAAAAATTAGACATAAAATTATCTTAATAGAATAAATAAATAAAAACTATTTCACAAATTAATATTTATTTATTTTTTTGGTTAAATGCAGGACGTCTGATTAATCGGACGGTCCTGATTCTGCCTTTGTTTTTTTGTGAGACTAACCTTTTTTGCAGGTATTGGACTTGGGCTTTGGCCCCTGTTTTGCTAGTGCACCCCTGGTCCACTATTTTTACCCTTTCTGTCTTATTTATTTTTCTCGCGTTTTTACTATACCGTGCTTTTGCTTATTTTAGTAGTTTTATTTAATTCTTATGATTTAGAATGTAATTAGGTCCAATGTAAAATATAAATGAGAAACTGCATTGCATGCATATTTATTTATCGTTTTATGTCAAAAATACAAAAAATATTAGCGTAGAAATTCCAAGGAAAATAGGAGTTTCATTTCGATACAATATCGTTATGAAAACTCTCGCGTTGGTTTTATTTAATCATGCTTAGTTTTTTTAATTAATAAATCAAAAAAGCAAAAAATATTCAAATATCTAAAAAAATCATTTTTCAAAAAAGAATCTCTTTTATTTAAAAAAAAACCTCGACTCTCGTCGAGAGAATTTTTCAAAACTTTTTTCTTAACAAATATTTTAATTCATGTAAACATATTAAATTCTTTTTTTCCTCAAAAATAAAAAAAAAATACAAAAACACAGTTAGAAACTTTTTTTGCCACTTGGCTTTTATTTTAAAACATTTTCAAAATTAAAAAACATCAAACAAACAACTTTCACAATTTTTACCCCGAACTACGGTGATTTTGATCTCTCGGGTACGTAGTGCAAAAGACATCGTGTCTTCCCAAATCACTAAAAAATAACAAAAACATTTTCTCTTGTCTTAATCAAATCAAATACATTTTCTTAACACTTTTTCTCTTAAATCATTACTCTAGTCCTAAACTTATACGTTTTACAAGCAATTAAAATTAAGCGTGTAGATAGATTAGAACAAGAGGTTCCTATAGAATATTATAGATACTTAGGGTGCTAGTATCTTCCTTTCGTATAACTAACCCCCGGGCCTTGATCTCTAAAAATAGGATTTTAACGAATTTTTTCTCCTTTTTTTTGGAAAAATAAAAGATTGGTGGTGAATCTAAAAATTGTGATTCAATGCTCTTCAATAGCTTGATATTCAAAAATCATCGTGGCAAAAATGACGACTTCACTGAGGATGACTCTTTTTGTGATGTATGATTGATGGAGACATCTCTAGACCGGTTACACTATTTTACAAATTAATATAATAACTCATCTTATAATCTAATATTAAATATAGATACTATTGAAATTCCATAACTATCCCTTTTTTGTGCCACATCATTTTCTTCTCCCATACATGTTTTCTTCCACACATTTTTTATATTTCAATTTCTTTTTTTATTTCATCTCTCATGCGTTATGTTTTTTATTCTATTTTATCGCTCATATTATACAGAGTTAAATATGTTTTTAATTCTTATAAAATTACTAAGTTTTATTTTTGTTCTATATAAAAAAAATTGATATGTTTTGGTCTCTACTAAATTTTTATGCACGTAGTTTTAGTCCCTACTATGTTTTGGTCTCTACTAGTGAGAAAGAAGTATTTTATGTGAGAGTGAGAGGAATCATTATCTACCTTTGGATCAAAATAGACGGTGGAGATTAAAAAGGATTTTAAATCTATTACGTGGGTCTCTCGCCTCCTATCCAAACCATCTTCTTGGCGCTTTTCTGTTTCCTTTTTATCTTCATACTATCGTCCAGACGGGCACTCTCATGCCCGTCAGTCCGCTCTTTTTTATTTTATTATTGTCCTTTCTTGTTTGAAACTATCATCGATTATATATTGAAAGAAAATTTTTGAAGAAAGAAAACTACCATAAATTTTGAAAAAAAAAACTACCAATAATCTTATCTTTTGTATTAAATGCATTTGAGAAGACGTCAATAAATTCTCTGTCCTTTTAATTTTTTAAATTGTGGTTTTAATAAATACAATGTGTATCATTTTTTGTGTCTAAAATATTTTTTAGTAGAAATTAATCACCGTAAACAATAGTAAGTCGTATCCATAATATGATTATAAAAATATGATAAAAAGGATTTTAAATCTATTACGTGGGTCTCTCGCCTCCTATCCAAACCATCTTCTTGGCGCTTTTCTGTTTCCTTTTTATCTTCATACTAGCGTCCAGACGGGCACTCTTGTGCCCGTCAGTCCGCTCTTTTTTGTTTTATTATTGTCCTTTCTCGTTTGAAACTATCATCGATTATATATTGAAAGAAAATTTTTGAAGAAAGAAAACTACCATAAATTTTGAAAAGAAAAAACTACCAATAATCTTATCTTCTGTATTAAATGCATTTGAGAAGACGTCAATAAATTATCTGTCCTTTTAATTTTTTAAATTGTGGTTTTAATAAATACAATGTGTATCATTTTTTGTGTCTAAAATATTTTTTAGTAGAAATTAATCACCGTAAACAATAGTAAGTCGTATCCATAATATGGTTATAAAAATATGATAAAATGGTAAAATATAATTAAATATTGTGGGAAAACTAAATTTGGTTCCTAAATTTGTTATTCTTTGATAAATTGCTCAAATATGTTATTTTAGTTCTTTAGCATTTAAGCAACTATCATCTACATTACATAAATCGAGAAACATGTAGACATAAAATAAAGAGGTACAACACAACCTGGTACCTTAAAGAAAAAGAAAAGATAATAAAGAGGTAAACTAGATAGCACTGGTTTAATAAGAGTGATTCTACCACCAATTGATATATTCTGACCATTCCAGCCATTAAGACGCTTCCTCATAGATTCCACAATTGGGTTCCAAGTAACTTTTCTCCTTGGATTAGCATTTAAGCAACCATCATTTACATAAATCGAGAAACATGTACAACATATAATAAAGAGGTACAACACAATCTGGTACCTTAAAGAAAAAGAAAAAATAAAAAGGCAAATTAGATAGTACTGAATTAATAAGAGTAATTCTATCACCACCAATTGATAAATTCCGACCATTTCAACCATTAAGACGCTTCCTCGTAGATTTTACGATTGGGTTCCAAGTAACTTTAATTTCCTCCTTGGATTAGCTCCCATTGGAATACCGAGAAAACGGAAAGGGATGGAGTCTACCTCGCAATGTAAGAAAGATGATACAATAACTAATTAAGAAATCTTCTTCAATGTTGATCCTATACAATTTACTTTTAGAGAAATTGACTTTAATCCTGAGACTAATTCAAAGCTACGCAACACTATTTTAAGAGACTATAAGTTTCTCCAAGAATCTTCCTCAATCAACACCGTGTCATCCGTAAACTGAAGAGTGTGAAATAGTAAATCTTCACTAACATTAGAACCATGGAACTATCTATGTCAACAATCTTCTACATTAATCGAGTGAGACCCTCAACTGCAAGAGATGATCCATAATAGTAAAATAGGTCATGCTAATTAATCTCATAAGAACATTTGTTAAAAAGACAATAAATAAATAAATAAATAAATGAGAGTTTTGTGGAGAAAATAAATGAGTTTTAAAATTTTATATACACCAATCTCAAGATCATTTTTCCTTGTTTTTTCTTATACATATATACGAACACTTAGCAAATGATATGAGCCTACGAGAGGCGAAAACTTTTTTGGAATGTCTTCTAAGGTCCTTGATGTCATTATGATCTTGATTCATAAGAAGAAGAAAAAAAATGACTACTTAGCAAGTATCCCAAAAACATTTATTAGCATTTTCTTTTTTGTCCCAAATTATAAAATAAAAAATAAACATATTTACCATTTTTAATAACTTGTTTTGCTTTTGTCAAAAAAAAAACTTGCTTTGCTTATTCTCGTGAAATTAAATATTCAAACTGTATTTAATTTATTCTCTCTGTATTCAATGAAATTATTTTTACATCTGTCCATATAACTTTTTCAAGAAAAATACAAATAATATAGGTAAAATTACATCTTTAGTCCTTTAACTTAATTTCAAGCAACACTTTTATCCTTTATATTGTTTAATAATATTTTACTCTATTTTTCAGGTTTGGATATAAATTTTCAAGCTTCAAATTTATAATTTTATTTCTATGTTTGATTTCAATCATAAATATAACCATGTCATAAAAGAAAATCATAAATTTGAAGTTTAAAAAAATCATAAACAAACACGGATGAAGGAAAAAAAAATTAAGTTTAAGAACTAAAAATGTACTTTTACCAATAATATACTTCAAATTATTATGTTTTCATTTTTCTTGATAAGTTTGATTTTTTCTCCCTTTAATTTGGGATGGAGGGAATCCAATTTTATGAAGCTTAAAGCTAAAAAATTTGAGTCAAAGTTTATTTAATAACTTCCTTTAAAAAAAGTTTAATTAAATGTACAAAAAAAAAATTAATTAATAACCCACTTTATAATTATTATTTTTTTGTCAAGACTTTATAAAATGTTTTTAGTGACGAACAAGAAAGCGTGTGCAAAAAACAACAAAAAATGAAAGCGTGTGCAAACTAGCGGTTACTATAAAGTTTTGAAAAATATGAAATGTAACAGAAAGTGTTCATTTTCATTTAACACACACTACTGTCTCTACTTTCCAATTGTAACGCTCACTCTCTTCAACAATCTTTACTTAACATTTCAAAAATCATAATCTATTACTACAAATTAACAACTCTAAAAATCCAATCTTTCTTCAATTCCAAAATCTAATCAAAATGGGTTTTTGTTTTTCAGTATTAGAGCTACTTCTTCTGTTTTTTCACATGTTCTTCTTCCTCTTAAACCCAACATGGGTTTGTGGAGATATAGAGTTAAAAGCATTAATGGCCATGAAATCTAGTTTAGACCCAAAGAATCATTTTTTATCATCATGGACCATCAATGGTGATCCATGTGGTGAATCTTTTGAAGGAGTAGCATGCAATGAAAAGGGTCAAGTTGTTAACATTTCTTTGCAAGGAAAAGGTTTATCAGGGAAGCTTTCGTCGACAATTGCTGGTCTTAAACATTTGAGAGGACTTTACTTGCATTATAATTCTTTGTATGGTGAGATACCGAGGGAAATTTCGAATTTGACTCACCTTGGTGAGTTGTATTTGAATGTGAATCAATTTTATGGGGAAATTCCTTTTGAGATTGGAAGCATGGAGAATTTACAAGGTTTGTAGTTGTGATTATGTTGAAAAAAATTGAAACTTTTGTTATTCTATGTGCTCTAATTTTGTTTTTTTCATGTTTCTTGGACTGAAAGTTTGTTTCTTTTTTTCCTTTTTGAACGAGCTGATGAAAATTGCTTATGATATGTTCATTAGTTGCATTCAGCTTATTTCTATAAGCTTTTAAGCTCTCTAAGTTTAGGATAACTTTTGAATATAACTTAGCTTATATGAAAACCAATTGACTTTGTTTTATTTTTTATAAAGAAATAACATATATGTAAGCACTTATATGATAAATATTTATGCCACAAACACTTAATGTTAGAAATAATATAAAACCATTGATGTGCCAAATCCTAACAGCTTAAGCTTTTGGGATAATTGGTTATTTGACATGGTATCAGAGCCTCTATGACTAAGTGGTCTAGGGTTCGATTTCCGCTCCCCTCACTTTCTAATTAAAAGTGGAATTTAAGCATATGGTAGGTGGACCTATGCATTATCCACGCTTCAAGCCCAAGTGGACTCTTGCGTGAGGGGGCGTGTTAGAAATAATATAAAACCATTAATGTGCCAAATCCTAACAGCTTAAGCTTTTGGGATAATTGGTTATTTGACAATTAATTAAGTTGTTTATCATGACCCTGATCAAAACTAAAGTTGCTAGTTACTTACTACCTAGATTTTTAATAGATTTAGCTGCAGTTTTGGTCCCCCTATTCTAGTAAAATCACAATTTTGATCCCCCTATTTTTTATTGTGAAATTTTGGTCACCACATTTAATTTTTTTTTATCGAAACCATGATTGTAAAAAAAAACCATTAAATTTGACGACGTGACGATAAATTAGGTGACCTAACATTAAAATGAAGGTCTAATTGTTGAGGGTCTTAAAAAATAAGGTGTTAAAAATAAGTCGTGACCAAACATACTATGTCAAAGTCTGAGAATAACGTATTGCCAGATCAGCAAATTGAATCGTCAGAAGCATGAATTGATCGAAATTTATGAAATGGGAGACCGAAATTGCACAATTAAAAATTGAGGGATCAAAATTGCAATTTTAGCAAAATAGGGAGATTAAAACTGCATTTAAGCGTTTTCAATATATACAATTATACATTAGAAATAATGTATTGTTGGTGATTCAAAGATCAAACTTGGAAGTGTATTGATTTTTATTTTTTTTGAAGTGTGCTTATTACGTTTTTTCCTTTTTACTTGATTATGCAGTTTTGCAGCTTTCTTATAATCAGTTGACAGGAAGAATACCTACACAACTTGGTGGTTTGAAAAAGTTATCTGTTGTTGCCTTGAAATCAAACCAATTAACTGGTGATATCCCTGCTAGTCTAGGCGATTTAGATATGCTGGTGAGACTAGATTTGAGCTCTAACTATCTCATTGGTTCAATTCCTACTAGCCTAGCTAGTGTTCCTTCATTGAAAGTTTTGGATGTTAGCAACAATACACTTTCTGGGAATGTTCCTCCTGGTATGATAAATTTGTAACTACATGTCTAAATTTGTTTAATTTCATTGATGATTTATATCCATTTCTTTAGTACTACGTTTTGCTTAGCAGTAAATTTGACAGAATCACAGTGGACCACCACAATTTTGACGAAACCTGCATTTTGTAGCTTCAACAAAATTACGGTATCACTGTAATTCTAACAAACTGTAATATAAACATACACTAAAATGTGTGTTTTTTTTTTTTGTTTAATGAAGCTCTCATGAGACTACGTGATGGATTTTTATATGAACAAAATATGGAGTTATGTGGAGTTGGGTTTCCATCCTTGAAAACTTGCAATACAAGCAAAGATGGATCATCAACAAAATATATCCCAGAAACTGGAAATATGAGTTCATCTTGCAATGGAAATCGATGCCTTCATTCATCGAAATTCAATCAAGCCAAATCAATTATTGTTGGCATATCTGTGGTTATGATTTTAGTGTTGGCAATTGGTATCTTAATCTTCACAATATATTTGCGTCGAAGAAAACAAAATCTTGAAAATTCTTTGCATATCTTTGATAGCCATCAAAGTACCGACAAAGCCAAGGGTATATACCGGAAAAACGAGTCTCCTTTGCCCTGCCTTGAGTACTCTACTAGAAATGGCCCTTTGGTGGATTATAGAGATTTCGACGGGAATAGCCAAGATAGGTTCTATAGTTTCATGTTCAACTTGGAAGAAGTGGAGTTAGCCACTCAAAATTTTGCGGATTTGAATTTGTTAGGCAAGAGTGAATTTTGTGCAACATATAAAGGTGTTTTAAGAGATGGATCTGTTGTTGCTGTGAAGAGCATTAACAAAAATAGTTGCAAGTATGATGAAGAAGAGGTTTTGAAGAGATTGAACAGTTTGGCATCAATGAGGAATGGTAATTTAGTAAGGTTGAGAGGATTTTGTTGTTCAAGGAAACAAGATGAATACTTTCTGATCTATGATTTTGTTCCTAATGGAAAATTGTCACGTTTCCTTGATTTGCAAGAAAGTAATGAAGAAGTCCTTGAATGGTCAACTAGAGTTTCTATTGCTAAAGGTTAGCCTTCTATTTTACTTCTCAATTAATTATGCCTTTCTTAGAATTTTTGACACATTAGGCAATTTTCAAATATATTCTAAAATTACAGGTTATTAGTAATTAGACATTTTGATATTTATTGACATTTTGAATAAAAGATAGACGGGCAACAAAATGCGCCGCTAAACCTTTTGATATGTGTTTTACCAATGTAACTACTAATGATAGTTATGTTTTTTCTTGAGCAAATATGCAAATTAGTCCTCAAAATTGTAAGAATCAGTTAAAATAGTCCCAAATGTGGAGGGGTCGCATATTCGGTTAATGTGTCATGTCATAGTCTCTAGCAGTAAAAGTGTGAAAATGGATTATTTTGCTAGAGATTTACTTCTTCAAGTATGTATTTGCCAATTCGCAGAATCAGGACCTATTTTGCCTAATGCTTACAATTTCGAGAATCAATTAGCTTATTTACTCGCTTTTCATTCATTTATGTCGGTAAAAAATACTAAGCCATGCTTTCTCAATCAGGTATGGCATATTTGCATTTAAACAAAGCAAACAAACCCGTCATTATTCACCAAAGCATCTCAAGTGACAAAATTCTAATAGATCAGAGGTACAGTCCATTGTTGGATGATTATGGCCTATACAAGCTTCTTACAAATGACCTTGTCTTCTCTGCACTTAAAGCTAGTGAAACAAAGGGTTACAATCCTCCCGAATACACAACTACCGGTCGATTTTCTGCTGCAGAGTCCTTCAATTTCAAGGAATTTATTGATCCAAATCTCAATGGAAGATTTTTTGAGTGTGATGCAGCTAAATTGACAAAAATAGCTTTGTTTTGCATGCATGAGTCTCCATTTGAGAGGCCATGTATGGAAGCAATTGTTAAAGAATTGAGCAATTGTACTAGTTGTCTTTGATTATTAATTTCAATGAATATATAAATTACTTCATCCATCATATCATTAGTTACTAGGATTGGATGATGAGATGACAAATTAGTGCTACATAATTGGTCATGGTACATTTTAGAGAACAACATTGTTCCATTTATTACATATATGGATATGGATGAATATACTCTTTCCTTTTGGATATTAGTAGGTAGTAACTTAGAGTAGGGATTTGTTGAATAATTTCCTATAAATGGTGAATGTCTCTTTAATTTTAGATCATGTAAATACATTAATTCCCCTTATTAAAACCCTAGTATGCTCTTAAAGTGAAGATTTATACTTTATAAAGTTTATTTTCAATTGCAAATAATTATATATATGTTGGTGCCTTGTCTTTCAACAAGTTATGTTTAGATTACTTTTACCAAAAAATAAAATAAATTTGAATGTGTTATGGAAAATGTCAACACTTTTCAATTAATATGAACTAGCCAATGTTAAATTTATAAAATCAAATCTAGGATGGTTATGATTTTGGTAAACTCATTAAGGTTCTTATTTATTTTTTAAATATAATAAAAAATTAAAACTTTTAACTTATTGGGATTTATGTTAATTGTTGCAGGGCATTGATATAGAGGATTTTACCTATCCTCGTACAACAATAAGTATGACAGTTTGTCAAAAATAAAATATCGAATTTACAGAGACTCATGCGATATCAAAATTGTTCAACAGTAAAAATCATTTTAAGTATATAAAAAGGACTTTTTTTGTTAACATTCAACTTCTTGACACAAATAAATTTAGAAAGAAATAACAAAGAGACAAGTTACTCGGGTTGAATATGGTTAAGTATTCTTCTAATATAACCCCTTAATCGATTATGTACTTTTTAAATTTTAATTATGGCTTAGTCTATTGCTCATTGTATGTTTTCACGTCCGACAAACGACGAGAACTTTGTTATGCCTATTAACCTCTAATGGTTTTATAGATGAATTTATTTCAAGCCCTTTAAGCAAAAAGTCTATGTCTAGCACTTTCTAAATCAAATAATCAACTTCTGTGTTTTATGTGAGAAAAACATTAAGCATAGAAATAAACCATCAACATAAAGCAATATAGATTATACATAACCACTAAAATTAAGAGTTTACAAAATAATACTAGCCAACTAAACATAATCAAAATAGCAGTGAGAATTAGTTAGACTTTAATTACCATGGTAACCATACAATATATGCTAAGTAGAGATGAAAATATCGAGGCCTAACTCATCCTTACAAAATCGGCTTGTAAGGTGAGGACTGCCACTTGCTTGTTAAGTCTTATAAAAAATCCTTACAAAACCGTAGTTAATTACCATGATTTTGAATTTTTTGTACCTTTATATTTAGTTGTATTTACACTGAAATTAACTACGGAAACGTTCCCAAAATATTTTTTGCCTTATTTTGGAGGAAGAAGAGAAACATGGTGGGGTGGGGGAAGAGAAACCATCTTTCTTCATTGAGGAGTCAGCCCAAAGTCCAAACTTCAAAAGAACGGGCCACTAATAGTCCATTACATAAATTGCACTGAATCACACAACTTGGCCAGACTGTGGGGGTGGGAAAACAAATTAGAATCTTTAAGTTTGAGGACCTTCATTTTTCACCACCATTGCATAAATTGCTTCAAACTCTTTATTTACGGGATATATGCCCATTATATATATCTTACTTTTTTTTAATAAAAAGTTTCGCCAAGACCAACAATAAATTGATCTAAGTAGTAAGAGTCTTTGTTACGAGATATGTCCATTATATATTAGTAGAAAATACAATTAATATCCTTTAGTTGTGATAATATTTATCTTCATTTTGTTTCTTCTCTTAAACTTGTTGTACCTTGAGAGATTTATGTATATGAGACACATAAAATCTATCTATGGACAATCTAATCTCAGGTTTTATGCAACATATGATATTATTTTGGAAGATTCATCCGAGATTTTGTTGGAAAGTGACGCTCGATCGTGACCATAATCCACAACAACGGTCAAATACACCAAGACACTATCGAGACTAGTATAATTGTTGTTTAGCAAAAGCTAGATTACATGCCCAAGATTAATTTCGATCGGGGAATTTCACAATTATTTTCTATAAACTACCAATCAATGAAATATATATATTCAAAAAGCGTACAAGAAGAAAAAAAAATCAACATTTAGAATGAGAGCTATAAAAGAAGACGTTATTGTCTCGAGGATCGAGTGTTTTTTATCGTCCATTTTTTTCGGTCTCCATGGGAGATGAATGTTGGAAGAGTTGATAATGTAGTACTATTATATAGCAAATAGCTTAATTAATTATAATTGAACACACACAGAATAGTATAAAAAGCAATTGCTATTGCTATAGTATAAGAAGACAAGAATTCTGAAGCTCACATGATATATACGTTAATGCTGGTAGCAATACTGATTCCAAAATGAAACAATTAGCTGTTTTTGAGTGCTAATTAATTAAAACTGCTTAATTGCTAATGAATTATTACACACACACACACTCTTAATTAATTACATGATGATGATATAATAATACAACTAAGCAGACAGCACTATTCAAGGTTTGTGCTACAATTTACATAGACAAACCAACAAATGGCCCATGTTATATAGTAGTAGATCACTGATGAAGGTGATTAATTAATTTTAATTTGATTAGAGGAGCAGAAAACAAAACAATGAGTTTAAGGTACTCTTACTGTTCTGTGTGTACAGCCTGTTGTCTTCACGTGGATACTCTGCTCAAGGGTTTCAACTCTCTAATCAAGTAGAAAGAACCAATTAAGTTATTAGTATTACACAATTGGGAATGTCACTTTTAGAGTTTTCTTTAGATGAACTTGAATAAGGTCCTTGTGACCTTGTATTTGGACATACAAATAATTGTTATTATCATAACTTAACTTTTTATATGTTGGCTTGGAGATCTAAGTGATTTTATGGAGTGTGATGTAAATTGATAGAATGTTATGTGAATAATGGATGAATGAAAATACTCTTTTTTTTTAATAGGAGAAAAATAATCATAAATTTAAGTAGTTTTATATATAGGATTTTTTTGTATAGGACCAACATAATTAAGGGCTACACTTAAAAAAAAACCCATAACTAAGGGTCTTTGGCTCTCAATAGTGGTTCCATAATGTACTTCCACAAGTTTTTTTTTTTTTTTGTTCTTCGTTTAAATCGATTATGAGACTAATCTCTATTTGAATGTTTCGGTTGAAAATTAAAGCTCTTTATATTTTTTAAGATTGTGTTATGTGTAGGAATTAAACATTAGTGTCCTTTCACAAATTTAACTAATTGAGTCACGCTTATTAGATATTTTTCCATAATATATGAGATTTTATAAAAGAATGAAAATTTGATCGTTGTATTGCCCCGACCATCAGATAGATATGTTAAAAAAATTATGATGGTTATTTGTGTTAAATTTTCTGATATTAGATATTATAGTCTATATTTATGTATATATTTTTTTGAATATATTGAATATTTATTTAAATATATTCTGATATTAAATATTATAATCTATATTTATGTGTATTTCTTTGAATATATTGAATATTTACTTTTTATATTTTTTTGGCCAAGAATTTTATTTATATTTTACAAAATATATTTGTTTAATTGAACATTAATCATTTTAATTTTTATAAAGTTTAATATACTTGATCTATTCAATTAGAAATTCCAATTTAATAGCTTATACTTCGTGTTTTTAAACTGAATAAAATTTGTAAAATTTATATTATTAAATAATTAATTTTATTTCTGAAAAAAAAAGTGGATCTCCTCCTCTATCCTTAACATGTTCATCCACTATATTTGGGGATATTTGTGTTCGAAGTCTAAGATTCACATGCATCTTCAAATGTCTTGAACTTTTTGAACTGTATTTCCATGAATTGCTAAAAGTAAAGAGCCAATTTGACTTGACCAAGATTCTATAATTTGTACGTGACCTCTTCATTAGAACATACATATGCAAAACAATAACAAAAATCTTAATATATATGTAAATAATTTTGGATATACATGATAATGATAAAATAAAATTACTCATTCCAACTGCTTTATAATAATAATAAAAGCAAAATTTAGTACCCCAATTTGCTAAAGAATCAAATGGAGATAGAATTTAAGAGACTAATAATCTAATCACAATTTTAACAAACGTTCGAAATTTTCAATGTTGTGAAAATACAAATCACCATGATTGAGACTGCATCGGCCGCATTTAAACACAACACTATTCAAAATCAAAAGTTGTGCGATGCAATCTTAGTAGTTACCGCGACCGCTATTCAAAACCCTGGATCTAACTTTTTTACTAATTTGTACAAAATGATGAACCACAAAATTAATCAAGTTTGAATAACTTTCCCATGAGGATGATGTCTAACCCTAAACACATGTTCCTCACCAGTGCATTTATCAACCTTAACAACCCAACGACTTTTCATCTTCCCCATTGATCCACTTGTTCCATACTTTGGACTATTATTATTCATTCCAAATCTTGTGACCAAAAGTCCTTCTCCAATAGGTAAAAGTTGAGTCTTTGATCCACATGATGATAACCATGACCCTTTACAATTAAATGCATTATACCCCACAACAATTGTACCACCATTTTGAATTGTTTTGAGAATATTTTCATGATTTTTAATGTTACAATCAATGAGCAAAAAATCAGCTGCTTCAAATTGTTCTAACAAAAGTACTTCTTGTGCTTCTCCAACCATGAATTGAACTTGATTAGAAGCAATTCCTAAAGCTTTTTTAGATGCAATTAAATCTTTATGGTTAGGGACAATACAAATTACTTGTCCACAAGTTTGATTAGCAGCAGCAACTAAAGCTAGTGTTGTAGAATCTGCTTTTGTAGCACATGCTACAATCATCATTTGTGCATTGTTTCCTGCAGCTAGTGCTGATATAAATTCAGCTACATTTGGTTCTTTGGCTTTTTGATCCTAAAGAAAGAAAAAAAAAAACACAAAGATTAGATAAAGAAAATATAATAAAACTTTATATTATGTGAAAATAATTTCTAAACATAGATATTTGAGACTAATATGAGAAAAATATGACTTACCATTTTCAAAGTGCTAAGATAGGCCTTTGTGGCATTTTCAGCAGACCAACAAGCCATAGTTGAGTTTATATTTTGGTTCTTGTAAGGTTTTTATGTTTTGGGTTGCAGAGGATTTTCAGAGTTGATACAGATATGATGAATGCTTTGGCTTTGGTTCTTGTGCTTATATATATAGAAAGGGGGATCTTGATGGTTGTGGTGGGTCATGTGTCATGTTCCAACTAGCTTAGAGTATAGATAAATATATGATGATGATGCAAAAGCATTTTATTTGGATATATATTTGGTTCTAACTCAACATAATTAAATTGAATTGTAAAGTGAGCATTGATTCTACTTTATATATATATATATAGACTATTTTATAACTGAACTCAGCGCTATTGGGCTTGCGGTGCAAATATAAATAGTGGATGATTCGATCAGAAATTTGATAGCATGCGGCTTATCGGATTGTAGAGAAATTTTAATATCATCTTTAGAATTGAGTATTGTTAAACATAACTCAACCCTACAAAATCGGCTTGTAAAGTGGAGATAAACATATATTTAGATCATCTCGCAACTGATAAGAACTTCTTAACAGTCTTGTGAGCTTAGCTCAATTAGTATGACAAATGCATTATATATCCAGGGATCCCGATCATCTCACTTATCCACTTCATGGGTGGAATTTCTAACTACTAGACTAAAAAAAATCTTAACAATATAATTATATTTGTTGATGTAGTCAATTCTAATTGATGTAGTTTATTAATTTTATTTTTTTTTATATGAAACACTATTAATAGATCAATATTAAAATTATTCACTTTAATAATATACTGATATATATTTAAATAAGATGTGTATCGAAATGTTGACCACTATATATGTGTATATTTACCAAAATTAATTTAATAAAGCTTCTTTGGTTGCATTGCATGTGTACCCAACTTGGTAGGTAATTGAAAAATATATCATTTAAAGGGAAAAGTTCATTAAATAATAGTACAAGTTATTCTCTTCTTTGTTAATTAAGATCTGAGATTTGGAATGGAAATGACGATGCACACATGAGTATGACACGTATGTTGGATTCTTTTGTACATGCCACATAGAAACAAAGCAAGTATATAGTATATAAGTATACAATATATATATATATACTAATTACAATTGATTTCATCAATCTCTTTGTTGACCAAAAATGTAACTTAGGTGAGCTTCCTGGATCGATATTGGCACAGCACATCAAGTTTGGTTTATACTTTATAAATGAAATACATTATATATATGATCCTTTAGGAGTTTGATTTAAATTTCTACTATTTAAATACATAGTAGTTTGACAATCGAGTTTCATTTGTGTTATAAGTTTAACTCCTATTTTAAAATGTATATGCATTTTTCATGCATATTCAAAGGTCGTATATATGAGTGTGCATTTTTTTAAGAGTCTTTTTAAGAAATGAAAATTGAATTGTGTCTTCGAATTTATCTGATTAGCAAATAAATTATAAGATGATGGACAATATTTGTTAAGAAAAATAAATCCGGACATTCGATGTTAAGATCATATAACAACCAACATTTTTGATACAATTAACTCGGTGTTCAAAGACAATAAGAATCTCTCAGTCACTATTTTGATCCAATCAACGTACTATAGGTTGCGGAAACTATTTATAAAGAGTGGATGACAACTAGAAACGATGTTATCAACTGGTTGGAAATGTACATAAATATGCATGAAGAATTGTGTGCAATTCGACCTCATAAATATTGTTGCAGAGTGGCTGAACAATTGGTCAATTTTATAGGTTGATTTTCATATAAAGCTGTTTGATTGCAAGATATATTAAAGATTTTATGATATTCATATTATTATATAGTTGTATACTCTAGCATCTCTTAATTTCAATCTTTGCTGGGTGATCAAAATTCAAAACCATAATCCTGCCAAAAATCTATTCAAATTCATGTGGGACATGTTTGTTCTCTACCTAAGTGATAATATTAATTGTTGTGTATTAAAAATAGTATATAATAATTGTTTCCCGTATATAAGATGTAAATATTAGTAATATATAAGATCTTGTTTGATTTTTTTATGAGTATTTTAAAAATATTAAGTTTTTATAATTTTTACTATTTTATACTTAGCACCGGTCGCGGCGTTGCAAAAACTTATAATCCCCGTGAATAGTAGCAGTATAAATATTTCTTCACATTCCTCGTGTATAATAATAGTTAATAACATGTTTTTCATGTATAGTAGTTATTTAAAAATTTTACCGACAACAATTATTTCCCCTTATAGTTAAAATAAAATTTCCATCAAGAACAACTTATTTATCGTGTATAATAGTTTGTTAAAAAAATTTATCAACAACAATAATTTAGTCGTCATATATAAAATTTAATTAATTTTCTTTTTATCAATTACAACATGTTTTCCTTGTATAATAGTTAATTGGAATAATAAAGTGTTGAGGTGGCTCAATATAGTGATAGGAGGGGTAGAGTTGAACTTTTAATAGTATCTCACTTTACTATATTTATATGATATTCACTTCTAAAATTTTTATTTATAAGAAAAAGTTGAATTATAAGGAGTGTTGTACTTGTGAAAAAAAAAAGGAGTAGTGCGTGTACTCAAAATTTATAATTTGCAAATTCAATATTATATGTAAGGAGGCCAATGGAGCATTACGAGAATGGATCCTCTCAATTTGAAAAAAAAAATTGAGAAAATAAAATGGGGTTTTAAATCATTGGATTATAAATATAAAGTAATATTTAAATTGAAAAGAAATGAGGAAAAATTGATTGATGGTTGAGATGTGAAAATTGAGGAAAAATAAATTGAAAGGATCCATACACTAGTCATCAAAAACAAAAGAGGAATTATTTCTTATTCTCAATGATGACGGATTCAGAAATTTCATTAAGTGGTGTCAAGATTGTTTATCATATAATTTATATAAAAATATATAAATTCATAACCAATAAAATAATAATAGTATTATTATTAAGCAAAAAATTGTGACTACAAAATAAAATATACCATTGTAAATCCAAAAAAAAAATATTAAAGACACCTTACTATTAAAGAATTACAAATACTCTATTCGTTGCTTAATATTTTGAAAGTATCCTTAATTTTTATTTTACCTTTCCATGCATATTCAAATAATATAACTAATTAATTTACTAGTTTCTAATAAAACACAAGTGTAGAAACATAATCAAAATTGGGGCTAAAAAACTTCCATTTTTGTTTTATCCAAAGCCCACCTTTTTATGGATTTTATTTTCCTAAAGTTTTTTGTGTAGAAAAACTAATGGTTTGTTATTTTACATACATACACTCCTTCCGATCATATTTATAAGTAAAACTGACTTTTTTGGTACATTGAAGAGTGAATGTATGGGGCTTATATATCCATTTTTTAATGTATCTAAAAAATTAAATTTACTTATAAATGTGACCATTGAAAGTATCATTTATGTTATTGGTTTGTCTCTTAGTAAATTAGTGGTGTCATATGAGATCAACATAAAAATTAAAATTAAAATGGGGTTTTTATATTAACATATTATTATTGGTTAGAAAATGAAGTCAAAAGTGGGGTCATTTGACCCCAATGAACTCTACTTGCATCCGTGCTTGCCTATTTTTCTTATGATTCAAAATTAAGAGGTAAAAATAATTTGATTCACTAGCGAAAATAAATTAACCACTTCGTCATATGCTCTAAGTTGTTGCTAGTCAAAGAACATGACGATCCTTACATATTTCTTATAATTTCCCAAAACCCAAATGTGTTAAAATGCTTCCATCCTTCTTCAAACATAAAGTCCACATTCAACCATTTATAAATTTCCCAAATTATTAATATCATAAGAAAGAGAGCGGGAGAAAGAAATGATTTAAATTTTTTCAATATAGTAATAAATAAAACAAAGAAAATACTAATTAATGCCTTATGGAAATATAATAAAGTTGTCTAGTTAATATTGTTTTTGATGTAAAATATTAAAAGTGGCCTTATATAGTGGTGTTAAAGAAGAAGAAAAAATTATTGTACAAAAAAAAAAATTGAGAAAGGAGTGTCATTTTATAGTTGCAAGATTAATTCAACAGCTGACAATTTTGTTTTAAAAAAAGTAATTGGAAAGGGGGAAAATTATCAGTTACTAAAATAACTTTAATAGTCATTTTACAATTGTTTTGAGAGAAAACAAACTCTATATATAAAATTACAAGACCAAATAATGTTGATTACTAAACTGACACCTTAATTATAGACACACTAGAAAAAATAAAAAGAAGTTTTTGGCCGCATATATAGCTAAGTCCTTTGTTAATTAGAGCTTAATCTTTATGTATGTCATAAATAATTAACTTGGTAGAAAACTATATAACCCTATCGTTTTAAGGCTCATCCAAACTATATATTCTTTTTTTTTTGGCCTCACTCATTCATCTACAAGCCCACTCATTTTATGGCCTCACTCCATTTTATAGATAATCAGAATTACTTAGAGTCTAACGAGGAGAAATCAAGCTTAATGCTTGGAGTGCACACGAGTGTTTTTTTATTAATCGTCTGATTTTTAAGAGAATGGTTTCGATAATTCAAAATTTTGCTGCGAGGTAAGTAAAATTTGATTAAAAGTGTTTTCAGTAATAATCAAATTTGAATTCTCCTAAACAATTTTTTTTAAAGAAAGTTAATTAATCAGTTGAGCTTAATGTCTATGCACACAAGTTTTAGAGTAGTTGTATAATTATGATTTTCATCTCTATAGTTTATCTTCCGCAGCAGCCTCACCCTACGCAACTTTATCTAACACAATCACCAACTTTCATTTAGCAAAATATAGTACAAATTTATATTAAAGAAAAGAAACATGCACATGTAAACAAATTATGCAGTAGAATCTTCCGATCATAATTATAAGCAAATATTTACCTTTAATATGAACAATGCTAAATATCATGAGAAAATATCTCACAAGTGTATCACGAGTGGCAAAATGCTATGGTAACAAACAAAAAAAAAAACCACCCTACTCATCGTACATGATTGATTACCACAAATGAGTGTTTTGTTTTCACACACTGTGAAATGTTTCTGATTTCGCTATTTGCTACAAAAAAAAAAATTCTTTCTCATATTTATATCAAATATATTAGTTATTCAATTAGGCCAATTCTAGCATGGACGAGTGTCTTAGGTCTTCCATCATGGGAAAGTTATTTTTACCATTAGATTATGAATGTTCACAATAAATTATAATGAAGTTTCTACATTGTATTATACTCTATATATATTATATTTTTTTTGGCAAAATTACATTAGTGGTCCTTTATCTTATTTATTTGTAACATTTTGGTTTTTATCTTTTATTTGCAACATATAGGTCCTTTATGTTGTTTATTTATAACAATTTAGTCCTTTTTTTTTCCATTTAGATCCTTTAACTTCTATAATGCACACATATAACCTATTTTTCTCATTTTTTATTAAAAAAAAGATAATTTTATTTTTTAAATTATTTTTTATTAAAATTAAATAAATCTGGAATTTTGACGAACATAAGATGAACATATTCATCTTCTTCCTTTGATTCTTTATCATCTTCCTTGAATAAAAAAATTTCTACTCAAATATACCTACAAATATCATGAATCTATATTATATTCACAATGATGAACATGATGAATATCTTCATCAATTTTTTGGATTTTCAATTTTTTAACAAATAAAATATTTTTAAAAATAAATATCAGTATTTTTTTATTTAAAAAAACGAGATAAAAGTTTATATATGAGCAAATTATAAAAGATAAATAACCTATATATGGGAAAAGAAAAAAATAAAGGAATAAAGTGTTACAAATAAACAACACAAATAACCTATATATTAAAAATAAAAGATAAGGGACTAAAATATTATAAATAAATAAAATAAAGGACCACTAATGTAATTTTTGTCAAAAAAATATAATATAGATTAGAATACAATATAGAAACTTCATTATGGTTTATTGTGGACATTCATAATCTAAGGGTGAAAATAATTCTCTCATGATGGGAGTCCTATGACACTCACCCATGCTAGAATTGACCATTCAATTAATCTAAAAAATTGAGTTTTACTTATAATTATGGTTGGAGTAGTAATTGATAAGGCACACAAGAGTTAAAATCCCCACCATAATTATAAGCAAACATTTACTTTTTATATGGACAATGTTAAATATCACAAAAAAATATCTCACAAATGTATCACGAGTGAAAAAATGCTATGGTAACAAACAAAAACAAATAAAAAAGCACCCCACTTACCATTCATAAGTGTGGTTACCATAAATGAGTGTTTTGTCTTTACATTGTGAAATGTTCCTGATTTTGCTACTTGCTATAATAAAAAAAACATTTTCTTTTTTATATTTATTGATTAATTGTTGCATGTTTTATGATCTATGTTATACATCAACTACATTAATTATTCAATTAATCTAAAAAATTAACTTTTATTTATAATTACATTAGTTATGAATATATCACCGACTGATTGATTATAAGCAAACATTTACTTTTTATATGGACAATGTTAAATATCACGAGAAAGTATCTCACAATATATCACGAGTGGTAAAACTAAAATGCTATGATAACAAACAAAAACGCACCCTACTTATTATACATGAGTGGTTACTATAAATGAGTATTTGTCTTCACACACCGTGAAATGTTCCTAATTTCGCTATTTATTTACTAAAAAAAACATTTTCCTTTTTATATTTATTAGTTAACTAATATATCATTTTATGATTTATAATATCACTACATTAATTATTCAATTAATCTAAAAAAAGTTAATTTTTACTTATAATTATGGTCGGAGTGGTACTAATTGATAAGGTACCCTAGAGACATGCCAACACCAAACAGTAGAAGATAGAGTATTTAGCTGGCTATGGTAAATTAAGAAGTATTGTTTGATTCTTGATGTAGTATTGAAAGCAAACAAATATCTACATACTAAATACAGCTGTGTTGTTCCCTCTACCAAAAACATTGTTAACAATCATCAAACCCCACGATGCTCACTGTTTGTCTCATGTTCAATATCTGCCGGGGATAATCATGATCAAAATTAATTAGTGGACCTTATGTTATTGTTATTGTTAAGTGTTTAATTAATATAAGTTTTCTCTTTTTTCTATATACAAAATCCAAACTTATTTCCATGTACGTTCCAAATTGGATTCCAAAAAAGATTAAGGACAATAATCAACTTGCGTAAAAATTAACAATTAAAATATTAATGTTGATATTTTAAAAAAAGCACTCCTAGTCGTCTTGTTTTAATTGAAAAAATATAATTTTTAGTCTTCTAGATTTCAAAGTGTTAGGATTTTACTAAACAAATACATAGTTCGAAGCTTTGTTTTTATTACACATCATTTTCATTAATGTTGTTCAAAGTTCCCTTCTTACAATATCTTTTCCATTTCATTGATCAAAATGTAAACCTTCTTCTTTTTTTTTTTCTTTTTTTTAAATCTACTATTTATGGTTTAAATCAGCAACATCACAACATCAACATTTATTCTTTAATCGTTCTTTATCTATTCAAGTGTAGAAGAATGTTGATATTAATTATATCTTGTGATGAAGTTTGGAGTCATTTCATATGGTTTTGGTGCTTTAGTGAAGCACGCCAAATATGATAAATGTCGTCATCTGATTTGGTTGGCTATCACGTGGAGTTTATAGAATGTCCATGATAATATTGTGTTCAGAGGTGAAGTTGCTAATGTTTCTAAAATAATGGACCAAATTATCTTTATGTTTTGGTTCATAGGGAGAATAGGAAAGAACTCTTCTTCTTTTTTTCTCTGATTGGTGTAATGCTCCATTAGAATGCCTTCAAAACATCTAATGACATCTTGAATCGAAAGAGTTTTAAGTACTTCTTATAATACAATTTTTTTATTATAGAAAAAAAATGAACAAAACACATCAAAAAAAAAAAGTTTCAAATTTAGTTGTGGAAAAAAATCCAAAAACTTGTGTATCATGGAAACTAAAATAGAGGGATTAAAATAATGTTTTAGTGAAAATAAAAATACAATGAAGACTAGCACATGCAAATAGTATTCAATATGATCAGAATGTGGTCCTTGTGAGGGTGACAAAAATTGGAAATGAAGGTGAATTCAACATTCATCTACAATTTAATGTATAAACAAGTTATGGGTGAATATAAAATGTGGATTCAAATGTTTTTGGGTGTATCCATGAAGGGACCCTATTTGTATGGGTGAGTATACCTCATTTATAACCTAAGTATGGTAACTTGTCTGGTACCATTGTCGTGTACTTATGGGATGCATGTATCTCTAGTATCCTTCATTTTGAGACATTATGGGCAGCAAGAAAAGAATAAAAACTTATACATCGACACATTTTGATATTGTTTTGTTGAGAGAGACATTTGGATATTATAAATAGTTGAAAATGTAGATTAAATTGTGAGCTTTTATTTAAGATAAGAAAAAGATTATGTTTTTATAGTTGTTGATATTTTTTTAGTGAGAAATTTGATTGTCTTATATCTTTCTTTTGACACATTTTTTTTTTTTGGCGTTTGATCTGCTAAAAAATAAAAACTGGACAAGACAACTTTAATTATATTGTGTTTGACTGTAAAATTGTTCCTTTGACGGAATAAACTAGACCATAGGGCAACTTTTTGTCCTGTGACAAGTTGTCTAATATACCAAAATAACTTTTTTGTCCATCAAATATCGTACAAAACAAAATTTGTTCAATATCTTAAATGTTATCCTATGATGTTTTCTCTTGTACTGTACAATATTTATATTTTGCATATCAAATTTAATTTTTGTAAACTAAATTACTTAAATAATATTTTAAAATAAACACATAAATAATATTAAAAAAAATTGTACACGACACGAACTAACATATTAGTAATAGTAGAAAAACAATTTTTGCCGAAAGGTTTCTAGATGAATAGGAAAGTATAAAATTGGTTCCATCTAAAAAACAGATTTTTGAGGGTATTTAATGCTGCAAACTAAATTTGGTGCTCCAATTATTGAATTTTTCTGATGGGGTGTTTTTAGGGTGTATTTGCTACCTAAATAGCCAACATGAGTATTTTAGTAAATCATAGGCGTGCGAGAAAATTAATAGAAAAGCAATAGAAAATCTCTTTTATATATGAGAGTTTCTTTTCTCAATTTCTTTATTAGTTTTTAAAAACTATTTTCTCTTCCCCCCATTTGGAAATTCGTAGGCTCGCGAGAAAATGAGAAAATTCATAGGTAGCAATAGAAAATCTCTTTTATATATGAGAGTTTCTTTTCTCAACTTCTTTATTAGTTTTCAAAAACCTATTTTCTCTTCCCACTTCCAAGGAAATATGTCAAATGATTTGATGATGTGGCAAGTGAAATGATACAATGATTCGTCTACGGTGCATTTTTCTTTCTTTCTTTCTTTCTGTTTTGGCTCATTTTCGTTTAAAATGCTCATGACACTGTTGCACAGTATCATATCACCTATCGCATCACCATATTTCTACTCAACTTCACAAATAGGCAAAATGTCAAATATTTAAAAAATTGGGTACCAAATTCTAGAATTTATAA
Source organism: Trifolium fragiferum (assembly GCA_954870985.1). Classification (NCBI taxonomy): domain Eukaryota; kingdom Viridiplantae; phylum Streptophyta; class Magnoliopsida; order Fabales; family Fabaceae; genus Trifolium; species Trifolium fragiferum. The sequence goes on along the minus strand of OX940796.1, from coordinate 44,319,884 downwards.
ATGGCGGGATCAAAATCTTTAATTGGGATTTGGATTCTCTACATTCAAATTTTCTACATTCATCTACATTTAGTTTATTTTCAAGGACAATTTTGTCATTACAATTTATCACACTATCTCTCTTCATTCTCTCTCATAACATTTTTACACTAAATGCAAGTGAATTTAGATGAATGTAGGAATTTTGAATGTAGAGAATCCAAATCCCTTTAATTGGATAAACTATGGTGAAAAAATGTAATTAAGAAAATAATTTGTCAATCCCTTGATAATCAAACAAGTTCATCAAAAGAATGGAGAAACACATTCATGAGTCACCTTATTCCTAAGACTGCATAACACAAATTGTTAATTCTCAACTGCACATGAAATTTTCAATTCAAGTTTTAAAAAAACTATCTGTATGTGATCAAATGGTATTAGAGGACAAACTCTTGAATGAAAAATCTGCCTTGTAAAAGAATCAGACACAACTATAAGCTCTAAACTTCATTGAATTTGATTAGACAATCATACATCCGCGACCCAAGAAATTCTGCAACCTCAGGATGTTTCACCTGTAAACGAAAACAAATGAAATATAAGAAAATAACATCACCAGTATTCAATTTCTCATATTTTAAATAGTTCAAAAATGATGAAAAAAAAATTACCATTGCAATTTTCATAGAATCACATTTAAATTGAGCATAGAGATTTGTTTCTATTCCACGGCCCTGTCATAAGAAATATGTCAGTGTTTAAAACGCGCTATGCACACCAATTTCAGAAAAAGCTTCAATGTGAAAGGAAGAACTCATACCATTCCTTCTATAATGACTAGATCAGCATCACTAGCATGGGAAGCAATCTCTTGTGACACTCTTGTAAGATCAATAACCTGCAATCCATGGATCAAATCAACAAAGAAACTTACAATCATGTAATAATCATCATACAAGTCAATGATTCGACAATATAGACCATAAAGTAAAAAGAAACAAGAATTTTCCGAATATAAAAAACAGAATATTTCAGATTAAGATCTTACAGGTAAATCATTTCCAGAGTTTGCGATTAAAAGATTTGAAGTACTGACACCCAAGAGACGTCCTTCTTCATCCTTTAACTGGCAACCAACATGACAGAGTTAGAAAAGATCTTTGGTAATACCAAACAAAATTTGAAATTAATTTTTGTTACCTTTGATATAATTTCAATTAGCTCAGAGTAAGTTACATCATTGATAGAAGGTAAGTCATTAGCAGCCAACACGACCTGCATTAAAGCCATTCAAAATTTTAGAAAACTTTAAAAATGGACAATGAATCATGTCTTCTACAAATAAGAGTTCAATGGATTTAATTAAAGTGCTTAAACAAATTAAAAAAATCTGAAGTTCCTCTAAGTTCCTTATAAAGCAATATGAATTTCAGGTATTTCAACACATTGATCTATTGTGTTTAAAAATAAAAATGCTACCATTATCCTCCTCATCCTTCCTACTGATAGTCTGATAAAACAAAATTGCACGCGTGAAACATGTAAACACGTCATATGGAAAGAAAAAAAAGAAGAAGCCATGTTTACGAAGTTGTTGCTTCTGTCCACAAACAGACACTTCAACAAAAGAGCGTATAACTTTGTTTTACATAATGGTTTCAAGCTTACAGACCAGAAAACATGATTGAAAGAGAAATAAATTGAAGTGTGCAAACCTGACTCCCACGCCGAAGGAGCTCCCTTGCAAATGGCAAAATACCTAAAATAATATCTGCGCCAGAGTTATCAACAAATATGATAACCTGCCATGAAAAAGAAAAAGAAAAATGATTATGACACTACCCTTGGACAAAATACGTCAGAAAATATATAGTACATTATAAGAATTGTATATTTCTTTAGCAATATGATACTTGCCTTCTTCCAGGACTTCTTGCTCCATCTCACTTTCAAAGTGTCAAGATCATCAATAATCCATGGTCGAGGGAGAAGTTTTTCACAAGTAGCTGAAAACGACATTCCATCCCTAGAGAACGCTTCTGCGAGCTTCAAGAAATTGAGGGAAGAAAAAAATACCACATAAACCACAAGTTACAAATACTTAAATACAATCCTACAAAATTTGGCATATAAACAACTGTCTTCTAGTACGCAAGTAATCTAATTTTGAGGTAACGTTCCTATGCAAAAATTCAGCCTATGGCTGTACTTAATCAATTGTTAGCTACCATTACACCAGAAGTGACCAAACTTACATATAAAAAATCAACCTACCTCAGGTGAACCAAGATCAAATATGTTCCCTGCAAAAATTCCTCTAACTAAATTTTCAAGTCGCTTGCCTTCATCTTCAATGGCATCATTAAGGCGAACAACATTCTCAAATAGGGAGATGGCCTTTGCATTCTCTTCATCCTGTTTTATTCAATCATAGATGAATTACAAATCATGGTCAAAATTAAAAAACTACATAATTTATTGATAGTCAAGATAACACTCTGTCCCCTCTCTTATTGACATTGAAAAGTAATGGTGTTAAATTTTTTCAGCTTTGGCAAATATAAGAATGCAATTAAATTTCCCTGTATTCTTAGCGCAAGATGTTAAATTACTTCAACCCAATAATCAGATATACACAAACTATCATTCTATATTCTAGTTTAATGGTATTGACATTTAGCACATAGAGCCGCAGATTGATTGTTTAAATTTACCTTGACTTTCTTGAAGATGTCTCTGAATCCAAGTTCTTTAAGGACTTGCTCACGAAGTCGGCATAGAAGCTGAAACCAACACACCGTAAATAAAGAGAAATAAAGAAAAAACACAGATGGTGTAAATCAGATATATACCAAACATTTTATATTTTTGTATTTTTCTCTTTTGCATATAAGTTCAGCTTTAGAACATACAATGATATCAAGAGTATTGCCATGACTTGCAGGATCTTTCTTCAAATCTTCCAGTATTTTAGCATACCTGTTTAAAAGAAATGAACCAACAGAAGATGCAATATTGCAATTAACAACAATTTGAATTACTTAGGATAAAGACAGTACAATCCTGATGCTCATAAGAAAAGTATGCCTTCTTAACGATTTCAAAAAGAATAGGTTTCTCATGCAAAAAAACGTTCGAAGTGAACAAAAAGGGAAGAGTGAAGTAACCACCTAACCTTTGAACAAAAATTTCAGCTTTATTTGCAGCATCAGGAACAGAAGTATCACTCTCAGCACGCTTCCTGTACCAAATCAAAGCTAAAAAATGAGATAACAAAGAAACATTGAAATAATAGAATCCTCGTAACAATATAAGAATCACATTTCTCGGCTCGCTAAAGCAGAATTCATCCACATCAACGTTTTTAATCCTTAGACAGTAAAAATACTATATATTTAGTTCTGGGATGAACCAAATTATAAGTCATTGCTGTAAAAAATGGGCATGCATGATATGAATTTCTAAAAGAGAATTGTGAACCACATACGCCAAAAAAGTTAAATTGCTTCTTTTCTTTTAATGAGCATAGAAAATTGAACCACATCCCATATTCTATACCGAGAATTATAATTTTTGGTTAACAAATAAAAGATTAAGACAAGTTATGAATGAAAAACCTTGAGACATATACATGCCCCAAATTTGTTTTGAGAGAAATAAAATTAAGTGTATATTTGATTTCACATTTGAACACGGCTAAAATTTGGAGCTTTTGCCTCTACAATTAATTTTGAGTCTCGACTTTATTGATCAGCCCAGTTTTACATAAATGTATCCAAGCATAGATCATTGTACATTCAATTCAATTTTAGACAGAATAAATATTTGTCATCGCATAACCAAAACCAATCATACAGTAGGAAGGACATACTTATAAGAGGGGATACCACTGAATAGGAGATTAATCCAAGATAACTCAGTGGGAGTAGGGAGAGTTGGGTCATCAGAAGGGAACCTCCAAGGAATTGTGCATGCTGTGTAATTGGTAGTATCAGTATCATCCATCAACAATGGGAATCTTACAAACTTTGACGTACTATTCTCCATCGCTTCTTCGTCTGATATAAATAAATATATACGTCAATTCAGTTACAATGTAATTTACTCGGAAAGAAAGAGTCATAACAAAAGGGTGCTAATAGTTACAACAGAAAATTAACAAGTTATATTAGTTTCATTGAGGCCTTTCATCATACATTTTACATACATTAACATATGATAACAATTAATGATACCTAGTGTTATAGAGTGGTGATTGGATTGTGCTGATTGATGAATGAAAGTGTTTTGGGAAAGAGATTTTACCCTGCAGGTTGTTGACAGGGTAAAAGAAACAGCACCATATGAATGGATTGCAGCTGGAATATTATTCCAACGGCTGTACCTATGAGTTTGAATTGGTGATATTGTAAATGCTTTCATTTTCTCCATTCAATTAGGGGAAAACAAAAGGGAATCTAGGGGTTTCAATGAGAAAAGCTTAACATAATGAAAGTTACAAGCAAATATACAGTAAAACCTAATGGACTATCCTAAAGGGCCCAATAACATAAGCCCAATATTTTATTATCTAACACCTCCCCTAAAACTCATGATACATTACCAAGAAGCTTTATGAGTTTGTCTAACAGAAAACGAAAAACATACTAAATAACATAAACGTCTAACACTATCCCTCAAGCTAAAGCTTACTAAACTTTAAGCTTGTTTCAAAATTAACTATGAAAAGAAACTAAACCAACTAATTGCGTTGTCAATTACGTTGAACAACCAAAGATGAAGCAGCAGTCAAAGCGAAGAACCATCAAGACTAACCATCAAAAGGAAGAACCAAAGCATACCGATCATATCCAATCCAACTCATTTGAACCAAACATATTGCAAGCATTTGCCAAAATAAATTCCTATTCAAGGGGTGCATAACCGCATGGATAAGCTCACACTAACCCGTCACTTTCAGATCCAATTGGGGATTTTCTTTGGGAGGTACCAGACAGATTGCAAGCATTCACTCACCAGATAGATTGCGAGCATTCGCTCACCTGACAGATTCAGATTGCAAGCATATGCTCACCAGACAGATTCACATTGCAAGCATAAGCTTACCGGACAAATTCAATTTGCGAGCATTCGCTCACCAGACAGATTCAAATTGCGAGCTTTCGCTCACCAGACAGATTCAGATTGCGAGCATACGCTCACCAGACAGATTGCAAGCATACACTCACCAGACAAATTGTGAGTATTATCTTGACTCGCCAAACCGAACCAAATCAAATAGAACAAAACCAAACTGAATCGATCAAACTTTCCATCGCTTATTCAGTTACAATGTAATTTACTCGGAAAGAAAGAGTCGTAAGAAAAGGGAGCTAATAATTACAACAGAAAATTAGCAAGCTATATTAGTTTCAATGAGGCTTTTCATCATACATTTTGCATACATTAACATATGATAACAATTAATGATACCTAGTGTTATAGAGTGGTGATTGGATTGTGCTGACTGATGAATGAAAGTGTTTTGGGAAAAAGACTTAAGTACCCTGGTGGTTGTTGAGAGAGTAAAAGAAACAGCACCATATGAATGGATTGCAGCGGGAATATTATTCCTATGAGTTTGAATTGGTGATATTGTAAATGCTTTCACTTTCTCCATTCAACTTAACTAATTGATACTATTAAATGAAATGAAATGATATTATTAATATTATTGAGTTAGTATTTATTTGATTAATTGGGAAGAATGAATTTGAAACAATTTTTGTGGTGTGTATTAATTAGAAATTTGAGACTAAAAAAGATGTCCACTATTTTAGGATAATAGAAGTGAAAATACCTTGGAGTTTGTTATGCAGTGTAGGGTGTGTAAAGCAGCTTAATGATCATATGGAGTTATGTCTATAGAGGATTTCATAAGGTTTCTAGGAAGCTTGAGAGAGAGTCAACACCTTCAAAGAGGAGTTCAAAATGGGGGTTTTTGGGTTGAGAGTTTTGTGGTGAGGATCTATGATTGGATACCACATTCTAAATATCTTTGGCGGTAATTAATTGTTGGGGTTGAAAGAGGGTAAATGATAGAAAGTAGGAATTTGCTCATTTTGAGAAAATGGTCCGGTCTACCCAAGAGCACTTAGATGAGATGGCGCGGATCTCTTCTAGCTTAACCAAGGTCCCGGGTTCGATTGCTGGCTTGGGCATGCAGCAGTGTTAAAACTCTTAAGAAGAGTTTGCCACCCATTTGGGTTCCACAAGGCTCGAGGGATTAGTCTCTGCAATGGTCTGATCTCTATTAGCCGGCCTACTAAATTCGGATAAATGTATGATTTAGACTTTAATATTTTAGCTTGAATTTTTAGGACTTTTTATCCTGGTTTGAAAAAATCGTTTAAAATATGGACTGGCCGCATGGATCATAGGTAGTCCGTACCTTAAATTTCTTAAAAGTTCAAATAGAAACTAAACTACACCTTAATTCAATATAATGGCTCCATTGGTTAATCCCATATACTAAATTATTTTATCACTAAAATATGACTCTTAAATCTTTCATAATTCTTTTTCTTTCATTTCACATTTGCATTCTTAACATGATATGTAATTGTGTGTTTTTTTTTTTTTTTTGACGAGATGCAATTGTGAACCGGAAGCTTGTTCGGGCAGGCCCGTTTAGGGCTAGATATACCGTATGCAATTGTAAAGGGTCATTGATAATTGAAAGGAGAATCGTTCTCTGATTCAAACGTATGTTAATTTGTGCAAAATTGGCTAAAGATAAAATATTTGCATGTTTGTTCATATGCTTTCTTCATCTTTGCCTTTGAATTGATTGTATTTTTTTCAAGTTCAGTGTCAATTACCACTAAACCAACTAACGATCGGTTAAATAGCAATGTTTTAAAGAACAAATAGAATTTACCAGTTGAACTAAAGTATGATTAAATTAACATTTAACTAGTTAGGGTGCTTAAAAAAAAAACAAGAATCTAGTTACGGTGATGATGGAACCAGTGATAGTTACAGAAACATTATAATCATCAATTAATTGTTTAGATTAAAAACTACATACAAGTAAATGATTTTTATAAATGCCGAGTGACCTTTTATTAACAAGAGAAGGTAAAACTAGGAAAAACTGATATGCAAATTCTTCTTTCACAACAGAATATTTGTTTAAAGTTACAGTTCACATCACATTCACTCACACTTAATTATAGCAACCATATATATAAATAATAGCACAACTAGTATCCTACATCTTCTAACTGCTACAATAATGAGTAAAAACAATACATCAGAGGAACAAAACAAAACAACCGCGTGGAAAACTAACAAACCAACTAACACCTACCGCTAAAGACGGTTGCAACTTTTGACACACGACATACCACGATTCTGACGTGGTAAGTTAATTTTGACAGCATCAGTAAAACATGAGGTTGATTCGAGTCAAGCATTTGATTGGCTATGGTTAGAGTCCTTTTCAGCTAAAGGATCTCTGTCATCAGCAGATGAGTTGTTCCTAGAGTCTTGAACATTGTTGTTGAAAGAAACAATATTCTCTTCTTGAAATGCAGCCGGTGTCATAATAGGTTTCACTGCGCCAAAACTTACTTCATTTGACATATGATGATTAAGGTGTGGAGGAGGATTATTATGTGTAATAGTTGATATGTTATGCTCCACCCTCGGCTTCTTCGTCTTCTGCTCCAGATTGTGAGTAGGAAGAAAACTTCCTACGACGACCTGATGCATGCACAAGATAATGAGCGTTAGAAACTAAAAAGAGATTTTTTTTTGAGCGAGTGTTGCTAGCGCTTTTCTTTTATGAAACATATTCCTGAAGTTTACCTGCACAGGACCAGAAGCAATAAGCAAACCAGCGAGTCCACCACCCAGTACTCGACCATCTGGACCTGCCAAAGAGACACTCATCCCACCGGATCTGCTTCTTGTAATTCCATTATCAGTCGGCATAAAGGAACCAGACAAGGAAAGAATCTCAAACCGTCCCTGTAAAAGCACCCGGTTTAGTATGTCAAATCTCAGATTCTAACAGCCCATATTTCTAAAAACGAAAACTGCAGCACATAAAGGAGCCTTCCATTTATGGGAAGTTAAAATAAAATTAATATTTGATATCTGGAAAAAATACATCAATGCATAATAAACGGTGCTGCATAGAAACCGAGGGCATTATGATACAAACTATCCAATATGATAGAGCAACAAATGAAGGAACAATTTCTTTTGTATGCAGATGGCATGAGATTGAACTCACCTCGTATGTTAAAGTACCCCCTGAAGAAGTAGATTGACGAAGTGTAACATTTGAAATTGAGCCAGTTGCGGAGAGAATGCATATAGCATTTGATCCTTGTTGGGAGGACATAATTTTCATAGTAACATCCTGAACAAAGCATGAAAAATCACAAAAATAAATGAACAAGGGGAACACCAAAAATGAAATTCAAAATAATTAAATACCATATGTGCTATGCACATCACTATTACATATTGCAATAACTGCATTTCTACATCAGTATAACAATGGTAACAAGCTAATATTATATTCATAATTCAAACACATTTGAGCCACTAATGTAGCTGTTATGTTATCAATAGAATTTAACGATTTTATCCAATTGGTTATCTTCATTCCACAACGCACTTACATAAAGTACAACAATGTGCATATATATGTACAGAAAGACGCGTAAACGAGATGAACAATGAACATAAAAAGGTACATTCTACATGTATATGTGATTGGTTTGGTTTCCTTTTTTCACTTCATAACGAAATTGTACTAATAAATTTTCTTTTTAAGTATAAACAAAACAAATGTACTTTCATTGAGTGGGGTAGACTAGTAACTTTGTTACTAAACTTCAGGATATAAGCCTAAAAGGAAACGAACAGATTACCTCGCCAGAATTCACTGTAAGCACATAAGCCGTGAAGTTGGCACCTACTGAGTATGCAATTCCCTCATTTACACCAACACCTACACAAGAATAACATTCATATAAGGAAGATCAATAGATGGAGATAGACAGGAAATGCAAGAATGTATTAATAAAATTCTAGAGATGAACTTCATTTTTAGTTCACAAAAATAAAACAAAGCAACAACCAGTTCATTCATTATATAAAAGCAATACATTGAATCATAGATATTGTTAGTCAGATCCACCTTCTAAAGGACGATGTAGATTTGAAGGAGTGTACAATATTTCCTAATAGGCTTCCTTAATAGAAACAAAAAAGTAAAAGCATACAGCATTTTTAGCATGAAGATTCATTCATTATGCCACATTTGAAATCTTCAATCCACCTCAATTCATATATTTAATTAGACAGCTCACTCAACATCCTCGCACGGCCCAACATCAAATAGTAGTAAAAAGCTACCGTATTATAGTCCTGATTTCAGATTCTTTTTACCATGGATTAACACTGTTCCATTAGTTAAAACAATAAAGTATCTTCTCTTCTATGTATTGCTTATGAAGTTCTAACCCTATAGCATAAAAAAACATAACATTAGGGATATTTAAGGTTTTTTATTACATAATATATTTTAGGTATTTTCTTCTAATATTATATAGGGATATAAACATCAAATTTTAATGTTCAGTTACATTAACCCTTTAGATACTTAAACATCAAATTCTAATATAGCGGTATAAACACCAAAATTTTAATGTTTTAGTCTACATTGAGCCTTTAAATGCTTAAACTTGTTTGTTTCGAGTTTTCTTGGTATTAACTCCTATGTTTTTATTTACTTTTTATTGTTATTTAAGAGTATTTCGTGAATTTTGAGTATTGCTTTATTTACCAGCTATTGTATATCATATCAATATTAATTATTTAATTAATATGTTTAAGAAATTCAGAATAGCAGTCTTGCCTCTATAGCATGATTGAGGTAAGCCGATATGCGTCACTATCGTGGATTGATAACTATGCCACAAAATGGGGAAAACATGCGAATGTTAAAAAAAAAAAAGGATTGTTTTAAGCGATCTCATTAAAGTCTCTCATTTTGTAGCTCCTCTGAAATTTCTACCTAAAACCTTCTCTGATTCTCTCTATCCAAACATACCCTATGACCAAAAATCTTCCCTGTCAAAAATTCATTTCAAATTTTCAATGCATTTGACTGCAATATTGTTTGATACTACCATTCTAAGAGACCACTTAGTATCCACAATAATGAATAAGTTAAAATTATGCAAATACTTCGGACTGAAATTCCTGCATTTGCAACCAATTATTAAAATCAGCCAACAAAGCAAATTAGTATGCTGGTAAAAACTTAAAAATTAATTATTAGATTAGATTTAGACCAATTCTACATGACAAACTAGAATACTATTAGACTCATTCTAGCTGGTCCCTTCATTTAATCTAATGCATGCAATCTTTTTCTTCTTCTCATAAAGGAAAATAAGGAGCACCATATGCTACCCTAAACATAAACAAAAACTCACTTTCAACCACAAAAATATCCACATCCACCTCACAATTTGTATTCAGATCTGAAAAGGAATCTAAGTTAAGGGTCCACTCCCCCCACCCCCTACATATAAACACTGTTATCACAAAAGCAAAAATACAAATTTCACACAAAAAACACAGATCAAAGAAAAAAAAACTACCTCCATATCAATCAAAGTCATAACTACAAGCAAAATTAAAATGAAAATAATAAAAAAAATTAAAAAAATCAATTATGTTAATTCATTGATTTATTATGATTTTTCAATCTCAATTCTCAAAAACTGCAAATGTAACAGTAAAAACAAAATCTTAATCTTAACAACATTTAAGTAACAGTCAAACAAACAAACAAAAAAATTGAAAAACACAAGGACTTACTAAAATTAAAGGCTTCAAAATATTTCAAAGATCAAAGAGGTATAAATAATACCTTGTCCAGGTGGACTTTCAAAATCAAACTTAAAAGATGATTTCTTGATAGATTCAACAGGCTTTCCTCTACCCCTTTTCCAAGCAGAGAACTCTCCAGTCAACGGAATCGACGAAGAAATCGGCATAGGCGAAAGCGCTGTCACAACTCCTGGTGCAGGCTTGCCATCTGGTCCATACTTCCTTGGTCTCCCTCTCTTCTTTTTCAACGCCGGCACCGTAGCCGGTGATGGCACCGTTGCCATGGAAAAATCCAAGTTGTTTTCAATCCTTGGAGCAGCTTGGAAACTCACTGGAACCTCATTACCTACTACTGCATTCACAGCTCCAAAATTCTCTCTTTCTTCCATTTTTAAGCAAATCAAAGAAAATTATAACACCCCAAAACTTCTAAATTTGACTTAAACCCTACCCATTGAAGATTCAAACGTTTTCATAATTTAATTACACACAAAAACTCAGAAAAATATGAAATTTTTCAAAAGGGTCAAAGGAAATTCAAAAAAACAGATTTGGGTACAGAAAATTTTACAATCACAGAGTAAACTTCAAAAAAAGAGTAATTTTTGTATGAAACTGAAGAAGATAAAAACCTAAAAATGAAATTTAAACCGTTGAACTTGGTCTCCGAGAAAATCGCAGCTCAAATCTGCACCATTGTAATGAACACAGAAAATTTTGAAATTACCACGGAATTTTCGGAAAAAATTGTACAATTACAAAGAAAAAAATACAAACTTTGGTTAAGAAAATCTCATAAGTGATTTGTGAATTTAGGGTTTTGGTGGAAAAGGTTGAGTAAATAAATAAAGTTGATAAAAAAATGTGGAAAATTAAATAAATATTAAAATAAAGTAATTAAATATTCGGATTTTAATTATGAATTAATATTTTAATTTTAAAATTGAAAGTATAAATTTTGGTTAAGAAAATGGTTCACGTCCGTCTTGGAAATTTAATAAAGTTGATTTATTAAATGACTGTGAATACAGATACTTAATTTGAATACATTAAAAAAATAGGTTGGATTTTTGAAAAGGAAAGAAATTGGGTATTTTTTAATATAAATTTCATTTATTTATTTAAAGTTTTTCTTTTTTTAAATATTCAAAGCTGTAAAGTTAAGAATGGAACCATTACATTTTCTCAACTACTGACAAGTTCTTTGTCTTTTCAGTTAAATTAAATTAAAGTTGACTAAGAAAACTCTAATAGATGAATTTAAAAGAAAAATTAAAAAAATAAAATTTTAAATGCCCTTTTAGTTTGATGAATTTACATAAATGCCACTGTTATTCTAAACGCGTGTTCTTCTTTTTGTTCCCTTTTTCTTCACGCCATCTGTTGAGATTGTTGACCACAAGGACTATGTGTCTTAAAATAAAACCCACTTTCTCTTTATAATCATGAAAATTAAATTAGATTTTTTTTTTATAGAAAAAGATAATGATGATATATCATGGTTGTGAGAAAACTATTTTTGAAATTTTGCAAGTAATATTTTTCAAATTAAAAAGTGAATTATCTCTTATAAAAAGAACGAGATGGAGTATGAAGCACTATTGTGTCCATATTAAGAGTTGATGCATTATTCTGAATTCGAACTCAAACTATTGTGTATAAGCATCCTTACACATACACAACAAATATCAAATGTTAATTTGTTTATCTATAGTTATATTCCTTATTCTCAAAATAAAATGGCTGTGGACTGTGGCACCATAATGAATCTTTTGAAATCAATAAGTAATTAATGATAATACAAGTTGAAAAAGTGGCAGAACAAAAAGAAAAAGTAGGAGAATGATAAGTTAATTTGAGGAGGAATACAATAATTCAAGTCCATGATGAAATATTTCAAATTCATTCAAAACAGTAATAATAAGAATAATATTCTTCATATAGGTGGATCTAAAACAGTAATAATAAGAATAATATTCTTCATATAGGTGGATCTAATACAGCAAAGACCATTTTTCAGAAATCAGAAAAAGATGATGAAAATTAAATCGCATTAGACCACAAATATCTTGTTAATAAGTTTGTTCCACATCCTAGTCTATGTTCGCTTCTCGCAATGTGCACAATCAGGAAGCCAATTACAATTGACTTACGATCATCCATTGCAAGTATCATAGTCTCATAGCCAATTACAATTGACTTATGGATTATCCACCGCGGGTCTTAGACAAACAAAATAATCAAGCTAACATATAATGGGCGAGTCTTCTTTCCTCGAAGGAATATTCAATCTCTTGGACTGGAGTCATGTCACATCCAAAAGGAGCTGACGCGGGAACTGGAGTTGTGGCCATATTCATCAAAACTGATGAAGGAGCAGGAGTCAAGGCCATACTCATGGGAACTGATACGGTTGAAGGTGTTGCAGGGATAGGAATAGGCATCGCCTTTGGAGTCATATTCTCTACATCCGTCACAGTCATTGCCTTGCAGGGACTAGTGAAGGGCACTGTTTTCTGTGTGCTAGGTTCATTTGCCACATTTGCTTTTGACAAAACATTAGATGAGATGGAAGAAAAAGGTTGTCTTGTCAGAGGGGATTCTATGCCTTGAGCAGTAGCACCACCAAGTGAATGTTTTTGTACAGGAATGCCAGCAATATCCAGTCCTCTTCGAGCTGCAGACAGGGAAAAAAGAAGAAAAAACACTCATTAGAGTTCTAAATCAATATGTTACACCCAGAATGTGTATGTATGAGTTATACACAAACATCAAGAGGTATGCCAAATATATCAGCTCTGTGACTACGATTTCATCCTTCAGTATTATACAGAAATAAAATGCATGATAATATCCTTGATTCCACTTATATCCTTAACAGCTAATAACAAACATAAACAGATACCACAAAAGTATAACCAAAAGTAGAGTTTGAACAAACTACCTGGTGATAAACAAGAAGCACCTTCATCTAAGTAACTTTGTTGCTCAAATTGAAGCACTTTGTCAGTCTTTCTTATGGCACGTGAATTAGTAGCTTTTGAATCAGGTTTTGGAGTCTGAAGCATTGCTCCACCAAGAGAGACTCTTCTACTAGCTGCACATCCACAATCATCATCTCTTATTAAACGAGGAATCTGCAACCACGAAAGTATAACCAAAAGTACAGTTCGAACAAACTACCTGATGATAAACATGAAGCACCATCATCCAAGTAACTTTGTTGCTCAAATTGATGCACTTTGTCAGTCTTTCTCGTGGCACGTGAATTAGCTTTGGAATCAGGTTTTGGAGTCTGAAGCATTGCACCGCCAAGAGAGACTCTTCTACTAGCTGCACCTCCGGTTGACATCCTAGATCCCTTCTTTACACTCTGGGGCTTGGAAGGGCTTGGTTTTGATCCATATAGTGCCTCCTGTTCCGCTATCATTTGTCCCTGAAGCTTCTTCAGGTCCTGGAACAGAAAAGTACCATTTTAACAAGTTTTGGAGACATTACACAAAACATTTTGGAGACATTACACAAAACATCTATTTGTTAAAAGACTATAGATTAATAAAATGTTGCCTGGATTACAAAACCCAATGTCTGAGACAATATTGCGGGTTTTGTAACCAGAATTCAATTGGAATGCCTATTTAGATTGAATAAGAGGACTATACCCGCTGCCTACGGCGTTCTTGCTCTTTCTCTTGGCGTAATATATTGTACTCTTCAATCATTGAGAGTAGACGGATCTAAAAAACCAAAAACAGACTGAATCATTTTGAAGCAGATTTACTTGTCCCAACCAACTAACAGACAGTAATAATTAATAAGTAAAAGAAGTCCAACATTCAGTATGAGACTTGACAGAAATCTCAAGGAGAAAACTTACACCATCATATGTGAATTCGACACCTCTTTCGTTTTCCCATGCTATAGTTTTTGAAGTCAACACATCCACCATTGCTATATATACAAAAAGGGAGACATATCACAACTATAAGCAAATAAGCAAATATTGATGCAGATGTCTTGGCATAGAAAAGCTAATAACCAAACTAATGTCAATTATCCCATTCTAGATTTTGGAATTCACAAGCAAAGTAAGAATTTTAAAAATTATCACTTCACACATAAAATCAATTCAGACTCAAACTGCACTAAAATGTAATCCACGAAACCTTGTGCACGGAGGTTCGTGATTCAGTTTGATGTATTCTATCATTGAACCATGACTAATGTTAAGTATCCCATTCTAGCTTTTGAAATTCACAAGCAAAGTAAGAATTTTAAAAATTATCACTTCACATATAAAATCAATTCAGACTCAAACTGCACTATAATGTAATCCACGAAACCTTGTGCACAGAGGTTCGTGATTCAGTTTGATGTATTATATCATTGAACCATGACATATGCATAACAATTATCAAGATCTATGAATACCTGGAATTTTGTTAACCAACCCACGAGCTTTCTCAGCTCGCTTGAGAGTGAGATGAGCGCCTCTTCCAGCATTATATCGATTATCATCCTGGAAGATGAACAAAATGAACAGTGAGCATATTTGCAAGTATGACTGAAAAATGGTAGTCAAAAACGAGAAATCAAACAACTAACCCTGTTGTATTCCTCAAGCCAAGACTCTTCATCACATGCTGCCAACCATTTCTCAACCTTTTCAAGTATGTCTTTTCGACCCAAAGCTTCCTCTTTAACTTGGGCAACCTGACGCTCAAACTGTTCGAGCACACAAGCAGGGTCCACAGCTCCTGCATCAAGGAACAGCCAGACGTTGATGTGTGCAAAGGAAATAATTGCAATTTGTTTCCAGAAATACCTTACTAATCAAAATAGATAGAATGTTACCAGATTCTATAGCTTCAACAGCATATTCGATTGCACCATCTGTTTCTGGAACCAAATGAGTTTTTCGACAAATCTCCTCCAGCTCTGTTCTCTTCTTTAGTACAAGCTCCTTCATTTTGCTGGATTTTAATTCTTCTAACCTAGATACTTCCACCTCCACCTGAATGATATTAATATGTCTCCATTAATTATGAACCGCATAAAATAAATATACTCCATATTATAGTCAAGTAACTTTGGTTTTAACTTACACAATTGATAAAGTCGGCAGACAAGGTGTTTGGTTCAGTTATTTCATCTTCTGATGCAGCTATATTACATGTAACATTCTGAAACATTTGTTGCTCTTCAATAGGTGTATCCATCAAGTTCCAGAGCTCCAGCATTGTTGTTGCAAGATCTTGGAGCTGCCAAACATAAATGATTTGCAACTATCAACTAAAGGAAAGAAAACAGTTCAAAATAAGTGGCAAACATAAATGATTTTTTAAGTCATTGTTTACCTTTTGCATTCTCTGTAATTTAATTTCCCGTAGTTGTTGTGTAGCAACAGAGAGTTGCTGGATTGTATCACTGCTTACACTCGTAGGTCCTTCTATGTCTCCCAAACTGGGATGAATTCCCAGGACTGTCTGCTTAAAGTCAAACCCGAGCACTGAACAAAGCGAATTTAATGTGTACAGGTGCTCCTGAACCTTCTTTAGGCGATCACTCTGCATTAAAAAACAAACAACCATAATTAGTAATTAGTCATAGTGGCATAGTGTGCAAAAAATTGTTAAGTTGATGAAACAGGAAAAATGGTGGATAGAAATAAATTAATGACCTTTTCACTTTGAAGTGCATTTAGTTGTCTGTGCAATTCTTCGAGTTTTCTCAGGGATAAATCAGTTTCATCTACCATGGAAGGAACATAATCTTTGGGGCCATAAATCTCAATTGAGATGTTTTTAATCTGCTCTTGAACTTCTATAAATTGATTTCTGCGCTCAATCTTCTGCTTTTTCATCTCCTCCAAATATGGAAGAATTCGTGCATGCTCTTCCTTTAGGCTTCCAGCATTTTGATCAGACTACAAAAAAGAGAAAAGGACATAGTACAAATCAAATTAGCATGATTTCTTGGCAGAAAAAAGACAAAAAATCGCAAATTATGCATTAATGATGGTGACCATATCAAACATGACCTTGACATGGATATGGAGCTTCTAATTACCATTAGCATGTTCTCTACTAATATGATTTCAGAAATAGTTCATGTACATCAACTTTCCATCTGAATTAGCAAGGAAATGTCTCCATGTATAAGTCCAAACGATCACTGTGTGATGTGAATGAGTTGAATGATTTATCCATTGGTCTAAAATTAGTGAAAGATGTTCCGCTAGAATAGGATAGCAGTCTGCTCATGATGCTATTTTTTAAAACATTGTGATCTTACGTCTTTGAATTATTATTTTCAAATTAAGTTCTTCTACCACCATATTCAAGTAACAAACACACACACAGACAAAAACAAAAACTGAGCAAATTAATGCTGTTACTAAAATGTCTAACCTGTCTAATGTGTACTGGTCGCTCTCCCATAGCCGAACAGATGGCTGCAAGTTCTGCCTCACAATCAGCAATCGCCTGCCTTAATTGAGCTCTAGACCGATTTGCCTGATCTACCTTCCTTCTGTACACTTCAAGACACTCTTGTTCAAGCTCAAACAGCATTCTGTCTCTGTCAGGCTCAGCCTCACCAACTTCGTCCCATATTATCTAATAAATAAGTCAAAACAAACAATAATAAATACTCAAATTCGCACAACATGGTTTTCAGTCATAAATTGTCACTCTTTTTGCAGAATATTCAGAAAAAAGAAAATTGCAGTAAAACTTAATGGGTACCTGAAGTTCATAGAGAAGTGATCCACACGTTGTTTCAGCTTGCGAAAGTGGATCCTTTTGAGGAGTAGACATTTCAAATCACCGGTATCTGCCAGACAATCAAAACTCAAAATTATAAATCAAGCTAAACATATACAATACATCATTTTTTTTTTTACAGAAACAACCATTCTAATTCAACCGAAAATTTACATATCGTAGGCATAAACATTTAATCTAAGTCATAAAAATAGTAACTGAAATTGACTCAAAGAGGTTCAAACATAGAACAATTATTTGAATTTTGTTAGGTTTCCAAAATTAGAACATCAATTTCCTCAATACCATTCTCTCATATCATACAGTTAAAAAAATATTAATTAAACCAAATAATTGGGCTCAAGTGATTAACGAACTTCCCTTAAAACGAATGGTTCAGAAGAACCCAAATTCAATTCGTTTGTAGTGAGAACAATTATTAGTCAGATTTTACCTACCTCATGTCCGAACACTGGATTACCAGCGCGGGTTAATACCAAAAAACAAATATTTTAATTAAACCCTAAATTATTATTATTTTTGTTGAATTAATCTGATTGAGAGAAATGGTATATGGATCTTAGCTGGAAGTAGCTAAATGATTAAAATGAAACATAAAAAGTGAAAAATAGTAACGGATTTCAAAAGGAGTAAAATGGAAAGTGCCTAGAAAAGGAAGAGAAATGAGATCGAAGATAGAAAGAGAAGTAAAGTTTCCAAATTGAGTGAAATGAAGAAAACATGAAGTGTAAGTAGTTTACCTGAAGAGAAGAGATGGGTGAATTGATGATGTTAGGGATTGTAAAAGTTGAGTTTGGAATCACTTAAATTTTGCAGAGGAAATGAGGATAAGTGATTTTGAATTTTTCAAGTTTGAATTGTGATGAGAGAGAGAGAGAGAGAGAGAGAGAGAGAGAGCCGTTTTAGTTTTAATTGATGAAAGGAAAAAAGGGTGACCGTTGGGGTTGAATAGCGCCGATCTCCGTTTGATTTCGATTTCAATTTATTGTTATTTATTTATTTATTTTATAAAAAACAATGTGTGTCAAATAAAAAACAAAAAAAAAAAAAAAAAACATTGTGGACGTACGGGCCAATGGTAGTGTGGTGGACTTCTGCATTTTTATGGTTTTTATTTTTTACAACTTTCTACATTTTTTTAATGTAATCTTAATGTATAAGCAAAAGATAAGATAATTCTGTCAAAAAAACTAAAAATTATTGACTCTAGATTAAATTGGTGGTGAAAATAAAATAAATAAATAAATTTGATTTAGTTGTGAGGAGTTTAGATAGTATACATGAGATCTTAAATTTGATCTCTTAAACAAAAACAAAACAAAAATGTGTGAAATCAATAAATTGAAAATTGAAATTGTTTAACTTTCTTAATACATATTGTTTTTAAAAGGAATGTTTAGAGAGTTAGCATTTCTCATAATTTAATTAAAGTTAAGTTTATTTTTTTGTTCCACTAAATAAGTAAAATTTTAAATTTTTTCAACAAACAATATCTTTATATTTTACACTCTTTTTATTTACTCTATTTAAACCAAACAAAAACTTTATGGCTGCAGTTTGGTGGATTTGGAGAGTACGAAACAAATTTTGCATGGACAGTGAGTTGACTTCTTACTATACTCTTAGGATGTACATCGAAAATTTTGCTCAACTATTTAGAAAGTGCTTCCTCCCGCACTACGAGAGTCCGAACACTAGAATGGTTCGATGGAATGCTCAGCGTGATATTGGCATGATCATGAATGTTGATGGGAGTAGCATTGGGAACCTCAGAGTCTCCGGATTCAGAGGCCTGATTCGAAATTCGGATGGTGCTCTGCTTGGGTCCATGATTTTGTTGGTAATATATAATTTTCAAATATTCTTCATGCAGAATTTATGGCTGTCTATCATGGTTTAATTTTGGTCTGGGGACTAGATATTAAAGAGCTTATGTGCTATTCTGATTCTAAGATGGTTATCAAATTGATCTATAACCCAGTCAATGCATGGCACCACTACGCGGCTATCATTCACAATATCAAGGATCTACTCGCTAGATATTGGAGAGTCAAAGTGGTTCACACCCTTTGGGAGAGCGATGTCTGTGCAGATTTTTTAGCCGAGCTTAGAGCACGCAATCTGAAGGTCTTTTCCCCTATAATTGTGCTGCCTGCTGGAATGAATTTTCTCCTACTAGCGGAGGCTAGTGGGACTTTTTTTTTTCTAGATTGTTTCTTTATTTTCGTTTCCTTTTTCCTCTTTGTACCAAAAAAAAAGAACTTTAGCAACTCTTTTTTTATAACATTGAGAGCTAAAGTCCGAGAGAGAAAAAAAAACTATACAAGAACTAATTTAGGAGTAGATATTCTCATTACATCAGCAAGTAACAAATGGTTAAAATTCACTGGACAAAACTCATAAGATTCCATCGTATTATTAATCAAACATCCATGATTTACTAAATCAACTCTTTGTTACTTTTATATGAAAAATACAAAAGAAATGTATTGATAGATATAAAAACCAAATTGTGAGATAAATATTTGTCATGACAAATATTTGTTACTAATACATACAAAAATTGAATAAATATATATCTTTGATAATTATAAGTTGGATGAAAAATTGGAACGGTGTAAAGACTTAAATTTGTTACTTTAAAAATTTAAAAGAACAATATATTTACAAACATAAAATTTAAACAACCTCTAAATATATTTGGTAAAATATTAATGAGTAATGACCATTGTCGCCTTTTATGTTTAAAACCAGAACTTACTGATGAACACATTTGATAAGCTGGCAGCTTTATACCATCCCAATCTTTCAAAATAAATAAATAATTTCTCTATAGTATAATAATATTCTGTAGAAAAAAGATACATCCGATTCCCTATTTTTACCTCTCTATAAAGTCAAATTTCTACACAATTCAATCTCATGAGTGTACAAGCAGAACATGAAACTTCAGTGTCAAATAACAAAGTAAAATAAAGAGAATATTACATCCCCCACCTCCTCTAAAGTATGTTTGCTTAAATGGTGACACATTCATCACCTCTATATAGTAAAAAACATTCAACTTCCCCTAATTACAATCTCCTCTTACCTATTGTGTAAAATAAATAGAGGGGGGTGTCATTTGAACAGAACCGGAGGTGTCTGTGCAATTGCAATCTCCCAATGAATACAGGGCGGTAATCGGTCATTTGAAAAATAAAAGGGATGTTTGCGCTATTTAAGCATATCCCACGAGAGGTGAAAGTAATATCTCACGATGCACTTCCACCTTCATATTCTCTCTTGATGATTTCCAGCACAAGTTCATTCCAGGTATCGACAGGACCTGGCATGCACCAGTGCAAGCAATCCTGTGGCGGTGGCTTTCCATCTGGGCCACGTTTTGTGATCTTATTTGGGTCAGGGCTCCTGTAAGGCCCAGGATGACCATCATGCCGGTATTGAAACACTTTGGTAATGTCCATTAACTTCAACTTTGATTGATTTGTAGCCTTTTCCATGGCACGATTAAAACCTGTAACCTGCTGCTCGTGCATTGTATTTGTGTACTCATTTTCTACGAGTTTGCCAAGTTCAATAGGCTTAACCTTCCCGGTGCACGATCCACCTGTGTTCCAGGCTCCACCCTCATAATGATCGGGGGAATAGGATCTCACAATTGTAAGACCTTTGTAAGTTGGATGTGTAGCAAGAGCGGTAAGAATTGTTTCAACAGATATCCCATATGCTTGAATATTGTTGACCTTCATTTGCTTAGACTTGTCTGGCCACCATAACTGACCTCCCACTATCTCATTGTTTAAGATATACACAGACTGCTTAGCAAACCAATGACCGGAAGAAAGGACAACCACGTCGAAGTTTGGGATATACTCCATTAACTTCGTATCAGGGGCATCAAGATGGAGCTTATCCACACCAGCTGGAGCATAATCAAATGGTTCGGATGTTAGTTTGACAAGCCACGAGGACCATATCCGGACTATCATTACAGATGCGGACCTAAAATAATATCGCTGCATATTACGGTTTCCCCGATTCTTCGGTACCTCTACCTGAAAATACCATGTTTTTAGTTAAGCTTGTAGCTATGACAAAATGGATGTTCAATCACATGCACTATGCACACAAAAGCATGCATATGGAAAACCCTAGTTATGAATATATGACTATTTAAAGGCAAATGCATGCTGCTGAATAGCGAAAAACCATTTGAGAAAAAGAAAAATGGATGCAATTGTAAGAAAAGAAATGTTGAGAAAAATATACTTAATCTTAGAGCTTGGTTTCACCTTCTAAGCAAGTTTCTTAAGGAAAAACACCACACACTGATAGTATCAAATTTTAAGAGAGAAGGAGTTGCATCAAGATGCCAAAAGGGTGTAGTTGGTATGTGTTAAGAGGAATTCTTAAGCATTCCAAAATCTAAGATAGGATTGCATGTAACCTTGACATGAATATTAAATCCTAGCCCTATTTCTAGAGAGTTCATACTCACATATAATATGCAGCAAAAATGAGGACAGAAAAATAGTTAACACTTTTATAGACTTGACTATTGAAATCATTTTATTTTCCATGCAAAACAGATCAATAAGGAATAAAAAAAAAAACCTGCCACAGAATACACAACATTGATTCCATCTGGTTTCGAGCTACTGAATCTCCAATGAAAGCCAAGGTCTTTCCTCTCATCAGTTCCAAAAATTTCCTGGGATCAAATCGTGGGATGTCACATTGAAAGGGCTTCCATCGCCAATTCTCATAATCTTGGTCAGGCCTCCCATTACCCTGGCAATTCTGCATCTGTGTAATTACAGGGCATGTATTGTTTGTGTATAGTGGTCCCAATGGATCATGTACCCAATTCCCATGGTACAGATCACAGCCTACACATCAGAATGGAAAATACCAATTAAAAAACTCATACTGAGTAATTTCAAACAATATCAATAAAAAAATGTCACCTATTCACAATAAACATATTTTAGTAACGAGAAACAGCTACTAATAATTTACATATATGTTTGGGAATTTTACATACATATGTAGCGCCATAAATGTCAGTGTGTGTTCGTCTTGTTATATTTTCCAACCAAATTCAATTGTGGAGGGCATGGATTGTAGTATGTTTCGGAAAGAAAATTTTGAATTATACATATTATTTGAATAATTGGTTTCATAGTTTAATACTTCAATTTATTCATTTTGTATATACTATGATGAAGAGATTTCTAGTACAATTCTTTATAAGCAATTCAGTGTTGTTGACAACAAAATTTAGATCCTCACCCAAAACTATAATAACAAAATTGAATCCACAGATTTAGTTGCTATTAACAGCTCAATCATGTTCTATGGAATGTCTTTTTTGTTTTTAACACTTGTGTACTTTGTGATATAGGGTGAAAGTAGTATATCATAGCCAGTATTCAGTGCTTTACTTTAATGAAATAAACAAGAACAATGCAGACCATTAACCTACAACATGCCCCCAACCCCTTCTGTAAAAACATTATGGATATATCGGGAGAAAAGGGATAGTGAATTAAATAAATAAATTATATACAAAGAAACAAGGAATAGTGAACAACCAAACATCATCAATTCATCATGTCAATACTACTCCTGTCATGGTGGTTACAGGGTCGCCAGACTCAAGTGTACAATCTATCCCAGAGGGCCAGAGCAGAAGCAATGTTTTGATTAGAAAAAGACTTAATTGCATTTGTGGGTCCCCCAGATTCTCAATTGTGCGATTTTGAACCCCCTAATTTCAATTGAGTGATTTTTAGTCCCAGGAGTTTACCCCCTTTCTGATTTTTTGGTCCTCTAGCCACTTTCACCAATGTTTTTTGCTGATATGGCAACTTTTGATGATGTGTCCTCATTTGATTTGGTATTAAGGGTAATTAATAATAAAGATAATCAAATAAAAAAAAGGGAACAAGAGGCTCACGTGACTATTCCCCCCTCCTTCATCTTCACACACTCTCATCCAACAGAGAAATTAACCCTTCCAAGATCTCCTTTTTTCACCACTGTCCAATAATCTCATTCCAAAATCTCTTTCTTTGCCTCCTTTGAAATTCCGCTCTTCTTTGCTTCCACCTCGTAACACCGCTTTCGGATTTGATCATCATTGTGATCATGATAGGGATTGTGTCAGTGATGATGAAAGTGTTGCTACATCTTGTCCTGCTGCTGAAACCAATGTTGATGATGAAAGAGTACTTGATTCTTTGGATAATCCAATAGTCCAATTGCAGTATTATGATGAGGATCGATCGTTTGGGATTTGGAATGGGATAATGGATAAAAATTCAAACATTTTTCATTTTTTCTCGTGAAGAAGATGAAGAGAGAGCGGATAGTGAGGTAAACTTCTCCCTTTTTATATTAATTACCATTATGACCAAATCAAATGTTGACATATATCAACAAAAAAAATGAGGAAAGTGACTAGGGGGCCAAGAAATTAGAAAGGGGGTAAACTGTGGGGGGGGATCGTCCAATTGAAACTAAGGGATTAAAAATCGCACGATTGAGAAATTAGGGGGGCCAAAAGTGCAATTATGCCTAAAAAAAACACTTCTAGTAATTTAAAGATTTAACACCAAAATTCCAGTAGATCTTCATTTCCATTTTCCAAAATCAAATTATCATATCCCTAAGTTTATGGACAAGTTAGTGCTAATTAAACATGTATAGCATTATAGTTTACTTAACCAGACCAGAAAACCACGCAACAATAAGTGATCAAGAGGTATTCAAGGTCAACGGGTAAAGGAACATAAACTGCCAAAGGTTGAAAAACTCTTTATCTATCAAGTCATTGACCTGGATGGATCAAAGGCAACTTTGGAATAGGAGAATCATAGGTTCCCTCACAAAGTGAAAACACCAAGTGGCATTTCTTAAGAGAAACATTTAAAAGCATATAACAGGCCACGGAAAATGGCTTCAAATTGAAAGGACACCTCCAAGTCACTAAAGCGTCATAGGATCTTTATGACAATGGAAAAGCCAGTATAGAGAGCATTGCAAAACAAATTAGAGATGATAAAAAGGGATAAAAGTAGTGAATGCCATGAAAATCCACCCAAAATAGAACCATGTAACCACGAAAAAGTAAAAATTGTGGAAGGAACTGAATGATGAATCTCCTGTGAGCTTGCACGATCGACGTTAAATCTAATGTTTTGCATCTGATGCACTTGGTCACAAGCCTTAAATAATCACCTTGTTGTGATGAAAAAAACGATGTTCTAGTGGATGATGACATAGCCATATACCACTACAGAAATATCACTGAAAGTTGGTTCCATAATACAATGATAGTATAATATAGACTACCTTCAGTGACTTGAGGCACAGTGGTATGCTTTCCAATTTACAACACATCAGGTTTATGCTTCCTATAACAGGTGAAATAATTCTTATAATTTTCAAAAGCCTCTGTTAGGAAGAAGTCTTACACTGAGTAAATAAAAGTGCTCAAGTCCATGAGGCTCTCCCACATAATGGAATGGTCTTTGGGTTGGGCTCTTCTCACGGTCTTAAGTCCTAACAATCGGTGCTTCCATTGAGAGTTGGGTCGCGGAAAGGACTGCATATAAGTTGGATTAAGGTACCCAACTAAATATTGACAGGTGAGTGAAGCCGCCAAAGAGGAAAGGGATACCACCGGGTCAGTGCCAATAGAGTGAAAGCCCCCATGGACATCGACTCTTAAAGGGTGTGGCAATGATAGGAGCCTCATGTTGAGTAAATAAAAATGCTCAGTGTAGTACTTAAGCCATGAGGCTCTCCCACCTAATGGACTAGTCGTTTGGGCCGGGCTCTCCTCATTGGCTTAAGTCCTAATGGCCACTTAGTTAGCCCAATTGATAATTTAAACGAAGACCAAAGTAAAAGAGAGGTTACTCGACAGTTGTAGTAAAATCAAGCTAAAGTGATGGATGCAAGAAATCTCATTAATGCTCTCATCCTGTACTCGGGAGAAATATGTGGACAATATCACTTTTGTCATAATATTGTCCACTGTTAAAAAAAATTCTCTCTCAACCCGAATCCTTCAAATGCATGAGGCAGGACATATGTGTGCATGTATTAAAGACAAAGGCCCTGTTTGGCCCGGCTTATTTTCTCCTTTTTTTCGTCTCCTTAAAAATAGTAAAGAAGGAAAAAATTGTGTTTGACTTCACTTTTATTTATTTTTTACTTCTTTACTTTATTTCTTTGATACTTTTAAGGAGAAATATTGTCAAATATAATTTTATACTTCTCTATTTCGTTTAAGCTAAATAGAAAAGTAAAAAATAAGCCGGGCCAAACGGGGCCAAAATCTATCCCCTGTTCAGTTTGCAATAATACATTTCTATTCTTTTTATTTTTTCTATCACCTGTTCATTTCAGTTTCTCTAAGATCTAGCAAGTAATGAGTCAAAATTAATAAAATGAGACTATTTTACATCACACAACATGCTTCCAAAAGAGAGTGAAGTAAAGAAAAACAAACATTTTATGTTATTCTAGACTATTATACAAAACAAAAATGGTAGATACCAAACCAAATAACATGATGCATTTAAAACAAGCTAGTGTAGGTGAAAAGATTGAAACTGTAACCTGAATTAACTGAACCGGCATTGGATGCGCTGTCTGGCTTCTCTACTGATTCTGGAACAGTTGTTGATGCAGAATTATCAGAAGTCACAGAGGTCTCATTTGACTTTGTAAATACCGCACTAGACTGATTGATCGAAACCTCAGAAGGGGGTTCTTCAGTTCTAATACTCCCTGTCAAATTGGAAGAACCGGCACCCGTTCCTACTTGCACAGTGGCATTTGAAGTTGAATCAACATGTGAATTTTCTTTAGCAGGCAATCTAGTATTGGCCGCATCTAATTTATCACCAATTGAAGTCACGGGCTCTGGAGAATTAGTAACTCTCACATCCGAAGTTTCATTCACATCCTCCCTAGTCGGAAGTTTCACATAATTCGGCTTACTATTGTCTATTTGTGAGTTTAAAGTAGTATCGGTTTGTTCTACTATATTGCTATCACTAGATTTTTTATCTAAAGATGGTTTATTCTCATCAAGATCTAAAGTTTTATTCGAGTGTGGATCAACCGAAGCATCACGAGTATGAGAGACAGACACATCTAACTTCTCTGGACTACCTATACCGTAAAAATAGCCGTTAACAGTGGCACCAATCGGCGCAGACACAAGAACAAATGAAGCATAAATTAAGAAAATTGCAAGTGCTCCTACTAATACAACAATCCAAGAAAGTGACCTTGGATGGTAAGACATTTTGGGAGAATCTTTAGGTGTACCCCAATTCATGTCATTCAATATCAAACTCTATCTACACTCAAAATCATAAAATATATCTAAATGTTTAATTAATGCCTGTATATGATGAAATCAACCACCGAGATCAACAACCCTGTTACATCAAATAATAATGTAACAAATTAGTATTAGTTAATTAATGAAACATAATTAAAGTGAAATAAATAAAACTAGCTTAATAAATTGGTAGTAATTATGAAGAATCCGCATTAAACATTAAAAACGGAAATACCCATTATGAAAATTGAAAATAAAATCTAGGGGAAATTGACAAAACCCAGAAAAATAAATGAATAGAAAAATCTAAATAGATCACGGACTCATATTTACTTTGCCAATTCTTTTATGTACCAAAAAAAAAAAAAAAAACGGAATGAATGAAAAGCAGAAACCTTTGTGACGAGATTGTGGATGCAAGTTTGAAGTAGGTAAATAGTATGTTGAAATGCGATGCAGAATTTGAATTTGAGATGCTTGTCGGTTCTGCAAGGAATGATGAAGGGTTGTGTGATGAGAGAGAGAGAGATTGTTATGTCATGTGAATGAATGTGAAGAAGAAGCTCACCTCAAATTCACGAGCACCTTTTCTTCTATAAACTAAAAACCAAAAAGCGATTCACATTTGATTTTAATGGATATAGGCAGACGGAGTAAAAAAACTTTAAACAGTCAACCAATAAGAAATTATCATTCTTCCATATCATACATGTATTTTCAAAATAATCATACATGAGTGGGGTGATGTGGCAAGTTAGTGGAGTTTTATTGAATATCCGTGTAAAAATATTTTACACTGATTGTGCATATCCATTAAATCCTTCACATTTTATAAAAAAGGTGCATTTAATTATTGAATTTAATTGTTATGCACAGTCAGTGTAAATTTTTTTTACACATGTATTCAATGATGTGTTTCCACATTATTTAATGAATATGACACATCATGTGTTTTTAAACACAATACATGATGTGTTGTTATATTATTGGACGTATGTATAAAATAACTTTACACTGACAATGTATATAAATTAAATTCTTAATCATTTTTAATTTTATGTAGAAAAGTAAATAAATTCATGAATCTTTTTTTTTTTGGTCTTAATAAATTCATGAATCTATTCCTAAATATTTTCGCAATCATTAATCTATTGCTAATTAAATTGTTATTTCTTCACACCAATTAGTTATTAATGTATCATATTAACTTTGAAAAGTATTAAATTAAATGTATATAGACAAGTATGATAAAAAATATACGTTGATCTTTGTTTATAATTAAAGTTAGAAGGATTATTCTCAAAAAACAACGTTAGAAAAATTATGTTTCTTTTTATTTTTGTTATTAATTTTCTGATTATTAAGGGAGGGGGTTTCAATAATTCATAGTTCGACTATGAAATAAGTAAAATATCATAGAGATTAAATGGAAAAAATTAAATTAAAGGGGAAAAATTGATGGAGTAGTTTTCTTTTTGTTAAGAATATATGAAAAACTAGAGGGCTTTATTTGAATATTAAACGCGCAAACAAATTTAAAAAGAATATCAATGTAGTTCACTTTGGATTTGTTGCATTAAAGCTAAAATAACATGCGCGCGCAGTGCAAATGTGTCGCTGCCAATATGTTAGATAAGATGTCTTAGCTTGAGTAGGACATCTTGCCCCTGCATATCGGCCAAAACACGCCATACATATCATATGTGCTTTCCTCTCTCAAATTTGTTACAACGTGCGAGATTAGGATATGTCTGTTATCAGAAGATTAATTGTCAAGTTTAACAAACAAACTTGTGTGTTAGATATGATTAAAAATCATAACTAACTTTGAGAGGATATATTTGAAAACTTTATCTTATAAAGTTTGTTTTAAAACAAAATAATTCAATCGTTATGCAACTCAAACTCAACCATATCTAAAGAGATGCATCACTATATAAAAAGATTAAACACAACATTTTCAAGTACGAGCAATATTTGAAGGATCTGTAGTGCAGAGTTAGTTGCGAGTCAGTACCTATGTGTTTACACGAGCTTGTACAGTATTTAGAATTTAGGTGCTAATTAAATTTTGGAGTCTAGGTTAATTGTTGAATGGTTTTTCAACATCTCATTGTTATTACTGTTAGTTAAATCACTTGCGCTAGTGATTAGGAAAATGAGTGAGTTTTCACACTTAAGGGGAGCAAACCCTTAGATAGAAAGTGCACTAAGATTAAGAAACGACATGAGACAATATATGGGTTTGTTGTTACTAAGTATTGATTCCAAAGCAGTGGATTTTCTTTTTTGGATTGATCTCCCCATAGTAGGTGTGGTTTTCACCGAATTTAATAAACAATTACTTGTGTCGTTATTGCTTTCCTTTATTTTTTTTATCTTGTTGCGCCATATTGTCGTACAAGTTGTCCCAAACATCTTGTACGACATATGTTTGAAGAACAAAATTTCACTCACAAAAAATTAAGAGTATTTTAAAAAAATAAAATAAAATGTAGAGCAATGTTATTTAATAAGAATAATTTAAATAAGAGAAGAATTTCAACAATATAATATTTAACCAATTAGTTTTTGGATTACTACATGGAGTAGTGAGTAGTTATTTTTTTTGAAACAAATGAATTATGGCACACAAAATTCTTGTGTTTCTTGTAAAAAATTTATCGTAATAATAAATATTTAAAAAAAAAAAAAAATGCCAAGACACTTTGTATTTTTTGTTTTTATTTACATTTTGACTATTTCTCCGAGTAAGGATTCCATCATTTATCCAAATTGGTTCCCTTCAATTTTTTCAGACTATAGGTTTTTTCAATTTGCTCTTTAATTGTAATTGTAACTATTGAATTTTTTGTTTTTATTTACATTTTGACTTATTTCTCCGAGTAAGGATTCGATCATTTATCCAAATTGGTTGCCTTCAATTTTTTCAGACTATAGGTTTTTCCAAACTTTTCAATTTCCTCTTTAATTGTAACTATTGATAAATAAAAATTAAATGGATTTACTTTATTCTTAATCAGAAAAATGTTAAACGAAATTTATTATAATAATTTAATAAACGGTTTTGTATCTCAAAAAGCTCAAAAAATATTTTATATAATTTTGTAAAAATTTAAAGCTAAAAAAACCTCACTTTAAAATTTACTTTATGTTTTATTTAGTGTTGAGTCGGCCTTGATTGTAAAACCTCAAATTTTAAAAATCCAGCATTTAGAAGATAATATCTCTACATATAATATTTATTATTATTATTATTATTATTAATTTTTTATTTTTTTTATTATTATAGGACCTCTACAAACCGAATGTAACTTCTCATCTATGTTTATAAGGCTAAATTTACATTAGGAGGTCTAAATAGCAAAATTCTTATTATAGGAGTTTCGGCTCAAATTATGGGCTTTTTTAATTCTTTGCATAACTTAAGGAATTTTTGTCTGCCCCCCACCCCACCTCTTTTTAACCTCCCAATATTCAGCCAAGCAATTACCACAGATTCAAGCCAAACTATATATTTAAAAGAATTGAAATTAAAAATGTATCATCACATGTCTAAGCAATGGCTAAGTCAACACCAAAAAATAAGCAATGGCTAAGTGTCAAAAAAAGAAGTCAAGTTCGGTTCATGCACGTAGTTGTAAAATTGAATAATTTGGTCTACCACGAAATACAATGATTATGACACACGTGCTCATTAGTTCATCGGTGGGGAGCAAATTGTGTGGAATAAGACTACACATATGCAAAAATATATTTTCGAAATTCATTTTATTTAATATATTTGATTTATATTATAGGTCAAATACATTAAATATACAATAAATCTAAAAAATATATTTTTACTTATAAAGTATTATGAAGGGGGTAGACAACAAGGTTGGGAAGGAGGAGAAAACCTATAATATTTTACTACTTTCTATTCATACTAAAGTTTGTGGCGTGATTTGAAGTGTATAAAAATGTTTAAACCCGTCTAATAATTATTTTAGGTTGATAGACAAATAACTATAGTTTTAGAAAGTCACATACATAACTTGACCAGTTGAGGTATGAATTTTAGTCACGACTCACAATGTTCAATTTAACAATTTTATTATATTGTGATGTTTATATTTTTAAATATAATATAATAAAAGAGAAGATTGAGAGAAGAATTAATATTTCTGATGGCAAGGTAAGAACATTGTCTAGATTAAATAAGTAAAAAAAAAAAATCGTCTAGCTTATTGTTATGCATGTTATTTCATTCTTCAATTTGGCACTTTGGCTTATGACCTTAATTAGTTTGGGACCAATTTTTTATTAAAGAAATTTGAGATGTCCACTCAAAGTGGAACAAAGGTTCCGTAAAAAAAAAGTGGAACAAGAGGTGATCAGCTCTTCAAATTCTGATGAATGAGTGGCCATAATTAATCCATAACCTATGCATGTTTCCTTGGTTTCTTAGCATGGCCAAAAGATGCACCCTCCATTAACTTTGAATTTTATCACCACAAGTCAAAAGAGAGGTCAATTTTTAAATCATCTCATGATAGTATACCTCTTTGGTTCGTTTTGAACCTTAAAAGCCTTAGGATCTAAGAACATTTGAGCTACTTATTTTTCAGTATTTAACCGGATCTCATGTGTACAAATCATTTATTTATAATTTTAATTTTTTAATAATAATACCTAATAAACACTTATTTCATCCAACCCAACAATTCTTTAAAAGTTCTAAATGGATCCTACTAATAACATATTTCACCAATAACTCTACATCATTTAAAGCGGGTCCCACAAAAGTTATATATGGATCAATGCTTATTTAAAAAGCAATACCATATTAGATACTCCATCCGGTTCCATATATAAGCAAATTTTAGCTTTCTAGGTACATTGAAAAAGTAATGTATCTAGAAAGGTAAAAATTGCTTATATATAAGAACCGGAGTGAGTACTATTTTCTGTTTCGCTCCAATGAAAATATCTATTAAGTACTTATACTTAAAAAAATAAGTATCACCATTGAAGATGATCTAAGTAGGTTAGAAATGACAATTCAATATACATAAAGCAATGTAACATACAAAAAAAAAAAAAAAAGATTGAAAGAGCATTTAATATCTTGAAGTGTGAGTTTGTCGTATTTTTTTTTCTTTATATTTGGTGTGTGCGTTTCGCTATTATAACTTTTTTTACTTAATACATATCTAAATGTCATTTTTATTCAAATGAAAAAAGATGAGAGATTTCAATGAAGTGAAGAGAAAGTGATGCAAATTATATCTAACTCTACCTCAAAACCATGATTTAAAGGGGAGGATTGGTCAATTCTATATAAGCTCTCACACTAGGTTCATGACTTCCGATGTGGTACTCCAAGTTGGATCAAAATTTCTTGCAGTCCACTATTCATGAAGTTTCACGTGGAAATAAATTTGTAGCGAATTCGTGATAGTCACACCAATACTTTGATGCATGGAGAAAAATTAATGCCAACCAAAACAAGAGGAATATCAATAGTAAAATGTTAAACGGTGTCCCTAGGGCACTATAGCATACCGAAATAGAAATTGCATCTTGAAACTTGTACATTTATCATATTAAAAATGTAAAAAGTTACTTTTTTTACAACTTTATTTTTTTATTTTCTTTTTTGATATCTTTTTTATAGAGTTTGTTCAATTCTTTCCATTCAATTCCAACACTCAAGAATCAAACTTGTTCTTATATCAATTGATCCAAATTAAACTTAATTCCAACTCAAAACCATAATTCGAGGAGAATTATCCAATCATATATAAGCTCTCGCACTAGATTCATGTTTTTTAGTGAAAGTGGTTTTGAATTTTAATATATAATTGACGATAATTTGATAATTTATAATCAAGGTCGATAAAATTTTAATAACCCATGTTCTCTCTCCTCTAAACCTCCCCTACTTGGGGAAAAATGTGGTGTAGTTGGAATTTTGTTAGGGGTGTTCATGACAAAAAAATAATGTTTTTCTTAATTATTAATTGTTGAGCCATAACTATTTGAATTTAATAAAATAACCCCCTCAAAATTTTAGCAATGATTTGATGAAATAATCAAATATCCATAGACTATACAACGAAAATGGGGATCCAGATCCTCTTCTACTATTTCTTTCATGTTGTCCCTTCCCTTCTGCTCTCATCATATCCATTCACTCACATGTTTCTCTCTCTTCTGTATTATACTTTTTTTCTTTTGTTAATATCAACAACCGTTGAATTAGAAAAAAGATAGAATATTAAACATAAAGTGCTGGAGAGAATTTAATTTCCCAAAAATGGTTATTAAACAACTAAATTTGATATGCAGCATGGAATAGACACTCATCAATGATATTTTCATATAGAGCCGAAAGTGTGAAAGAAATGTCTAGAAACATGTCCTAAAAATGTACTCCCAATTCATCAAATTATACATTGCTTTCCCTGTCCCACTTATATTATCTATTTTGAATGAAAGTAATCAAGGGAATCTATACATATGTTCTATCTTATAATGAATAAACTTAAGTGACATCATGCATCATCACCCACACTCTCAAGTATGAAAACAAATTAAATTACCTCATTATGTACATGCTTTGCACTTCATACATAGAGATATAATGAGTGAGGTCATTGTAGCTGGTTTTGGCCACCACACCATGCAACCTTTCCCTCCCAAAAAAGACACTTTGCCCCCATTCTTTTTTGGTCGAGTTATTGGTTGTATTTTTGGCATGCCAGCGTGCAAGCATGCATGCTCATATGGTCGCATGGTGCAACATACATTGCATCCTTTTTGTACGATTATCAATTTTTTTTGTACTCTTTTGAGTACACATGCTCCTTCCCTTTTAAAATTGGTTATTAGTGCAAACTAATTTTGGTTTCGTGATCAACATACATAAACTTCCAATAATCAATTGTTTTATATATATATATATATATATATATACCATCATTTCAATTTCAAAATTTAGTACGATGTGCCGTCCACGAAGCATTTTCTTATATACATTTGTTTGAACATCTGATAACAAAAGAAAATAATAACGAAAATAAATGATAATGAACACAAGAAGTTTGATAAAAAAGTTTTCCAAATTATGGATACATCTCCTACTGTAGAATTCGCTACAACACATTTCTATTAAATAAATGAATAAATAAATTAAGATTTTAGTGTTATAAACAATATTTATACTAATAATAATTTGGTCCAGATAATTAACGACCATAAATACCCCTGAGTCATACTACGAAGACTAACGCCTCCCAAAATAAGCCCATAAATTCATAAAAATAATATCAATGATCAATATATATAATACCACAACCAATAGTATTGGATGCACGAGTTTGAGTTTCCTCCATTTATTCTCCATTTGGAGAGAGATAGAGACATTGAAAATTAGTGGGATCCACAAATTAGTGGGACCCACTTTTTAATGGGTCCCATTAATTTTTAATGTGTATATCTCTCTCTAAATGGAGAATAAATAGAGTAATAACAAATGGAGGAAACCCAAACCCTGGATGCACATTGAAATTTGAACTATGGGGAACTTCAGCTCTCTACTACCTTCAACTCTCATTGATACCACTTTCTGTTATTATTTGCCACTATCAATTCTCTACTACCTTCAATTTGCAAATGAACTAATTGGATGCACTTTTTTTTTTTAAAATTGGATGCACATTGAACTAAGGGAAATTCAGAATAACTAGGTGAGATCTAAACAAATCTCAAATCATCAATACAAATCATTGAAAATTTTACGAATCTTTGTTCGAGACAGAATTCTGTTCATTTTTTATCAGATAATCTAGTGGCTAGAAATTCTACCGTTAAAAATGCTAGTTTTTCATTCTGGTGAATTGATGAATTTTAAAACAACAATATATCATGTTTGAAATATGTCAATATGTGGAACCTTACGATAAAAATAATTGTGAATTTCTAATTCCAAAGGAGGAGTGTGCTAACATTTAGAATTAACATGATGATTTGATAAAATTCCTTGTTGTACATCCCAATACCGTAAAGGCTAATTGATTTTTGCCATTAAAGTTCCAAATTTCTTTGCCATGTGCAAGAAAAAGTGTGAATAAAAGAATACTCATCAATAATAATAGAAGTAACTAGCATCCTATCATTGCAAAGTTAAAATTGCACAAGTTTGATTTGTTTAGAGGCACTATGATGAATGTAAGATGGGCTAGGCCTATTCATTTTCCGACAATGCAACAAATATATCCTTCATTACTCATCCATTGGTTTGCTAAAGGTAAGGCAAAGCTTCAAAAATATAAAATACTTTGGACTTCATTTCATTTTATATTAGTAGCCTTTTTAATTCCTTATCTTTTTTGTCAAGCTTTTTCAATCTTAGAGAATCTTGAGTCCGGGACCAATTTTCATTCCAATTTAAATTACATCATCCCAAAATAAAAAGTTAAAAACAACTTCTAGTCTCTGAGAAAAATAAACCATGATAATTTAGGCCTTACACTTTCTTTACATTATGTTTGGTTGATGGAGGAAATTAAAGGATATAGAAAAGAAAAGAGAATGTAAAGAAGATAAAGGGTGCGTTTGTTTTAACTTTAAAAAAATGATTTTTTCTTTGTATTTTTTAAAATAGATTTTATAAAATCGTTTTTCAAAATATTATAAGTTTTTTTATATTCCTTTTTTTAAAATTCAAATACTAATTTTGACATTATATAACATAAACGTATATTATTGAAGATCAAAATATAGTCAAAATCTTAATTTTTACAAAAAGTTGTATTTCAAAAATGATTTTTATGAAAATCTATTTGAAATAGCTTAAAAAAAAGTGATTTTTTTTAAAATTTTGATGTCAAAAAAAAGTTCCAATAAAATGATGAAATGTCTAAAATGACATTTTAAGAATAACTATTCAAACCAAATTTTCATTCGAAGCTTTTATAAAAAGTTTCTTTGTAAAATTTTTTTACACAAAATTACATTACACTACAAGAATCTATTTTAAAAAAATCTATAACAAACGCACCCAAAATGAATATAAAATAGATAATAATTTAGAAGTTTAGCATGAGAGAACATAAAAATAGATTATGATAAAAAATAAATTTGTGTCTTTGAGAGAAATTAGATACAATAAATAGAAAATAACAACTATAAGTACTTCATTATTTAGTAAAAACAAGAAAAGTATTTCGTTATATTTATAGAAAAGTTACAATTTATAAATTACAAATATGAATATATATATTTTGTAATGATCATTCTTTTTCAATTTACTAATTACAATATTATTTTATTAATATAAAAGAAATATTTCTAATTAAAAAGTAATCATTTTTTACTCATAGTATAAAAGCACATACAAATATTTCTTTATTTTTATTTTTATTTTGTATTGATGAAATTATATTTGTAATTAATATATATATTTATTTCTTATTTTTTATTGATGAAATATTTATTTTGTTGATTGTGATGAAATATTTATTAATACTTGTTAAAATTATTTTGATTTATCATATAGATTAAATTAAAATGTTGCAATTTTTTCCTGCCATTAAAATGAATCTTCACATTTAAGTTAAAACAAAACCAAAAAAAATCTAAAATAGTACTTACAATAGTTTTGTTGTATTACAAACACAACCAAAACACAGTGCCCAATTCCCACTAGTAATGTGGCGTAAATGAGTGACCTTATTCCCCCACCCTACGGCAGCGCCAAAGGGATATATCACAACATATACGCCACTATCTATATCATTTTAAGTCAAACTCCATCATATAGTAAACCACTGATTTCTATTTTTAGCAGTTGACATTACTTGTTCACATATTTGGTTTTTTATGCATACCACAACTTAACGACCAATATATCACAATAGTTGAATGTTATATTTTTTTAGATGTTATGGGGAAATGTTAACATTGTTAGATCTGACTCGTTGTGATTGAGATTCAAGCTTTGATTCTTTTTATATATAAATAAGTTTTTTAATAACTTATCATTTTGTTTATCTATAAAAATAAAAAATTGCTCTCATAATTATAATAAAATTAGCACCCGTTGTTGTACAAAAAAAATAAAATAACATCCTTTATTGTTAAAGTTTAAATTCTCTATTGCGTACTATCATACAAAATAGAAGTGGGTTAAAATATCGGTGTTCGAGCTTTGCTCGTAGACTTACTCTTACAAAATATGTGTTGAGCTCTATATCGTACTATCATATACAATATACTAAGATTCCTAAAACTCTTTAAAATGAGATGGAGAAAATTAAGAGAGGTGTTTTTGTGGGGAGACACTGACCAAAATCATAAACTTCATCTGATTAGCTATGATGTTTGTTGTCTGCCAAAGAAAGATGGACGACTCGGGATTAAAAGCCCTCATCAAATGAATGCTGCCTTCCTTATGAAAATTCTTTGGAATATGATCAACAAACCTGGTGACCTTTGGTGTAAGATCCTTTACAATAAGTATGCAAGAAAGAAGGATGCTATATATTATTTCTCAACCCCATGAATCCCCATTATATATGAAAATCCATTTCTAGTATTTGGGACCAGTTCCAGAACCATACTGTATGGCAATTAAGAGATGGGAATCATGTAAATTTCCGGTTGGACAAATGAACTCCTTGTGGTTCATAACTGATGTTAGATGCTACCTAATAATTACTTAACATAAATCTTAATGTCAAAGGCGTCTTGACGATTATTGGACACCGAAATATTGACTTCATAAAGTCATATCTCCCCCGCCAAGGCTAATCAGATGTTTGTCATTCCGGCTCCCATGGATGCTGATAGACCCGACTCTATTGGATGGAAATGTACTAGTACTCGCCACTTCACGGTTCAAAGTGCATATGAACTTCAATGTCAAAATTGTAACCATATTGAGGGGGATTGGCAAAAGATATGAGACCAGAAGGGTCCCCACAAACTCTAAACTTTCATGTGGATAGTGACACATGAACATCTTATAACTAACTATCGTCGAAGCAGGGGAAAAATTAGAGTCTGACCCATTTTCCCTAGTTGTGGGAATGGAAATGAAACACGAGGAGATTTACTTAAATTTAATTATGATGGAGCCTATAAGGAATCCTTGGATCTTGCAGGTTGTGGGGGCGTTATTCGAGACTTTGACGGTCAATGGCTAATAATAAGTTATGCTCGAAAGATCGGAACGTGTGATGCTTTTCAAACTGAGATGTGGGAAATGTATGATGAGGTAAAGATAGCTAGACGCCAGGGTTTTTGCACATCTAATTGTGGAAAGTGACTCTAAAATTGCTAATGGACATAGTTACAAATAATTGCAACATTAATGGGGCTACTCCCGTTCTGATTAATCAAATTAGAGATCTTATTAATCTTCCTTGGTATGTTCAGATTAAACACACCTTACACGAAGGCAACATATGTGTAGGGTTAGCTTCATATAGTCTAACAAACGATTCGTTTTTGTCCATTGTTTTAGAGGTCCCTCTGATGAGTTGCAGAGTATCTCGTTTGAGGACATTTCAAGGGTTTGCATGCTTAGAAATGGTCGTTTAATTTCGCAGTTTTCTTTTTTGTTCATTGGACTTTGCCCTCTTTATGTAGCAAAAAATTGCTCTCTCTATTCCTTAAAATAAATGCACATTTCAATTATAGTATTTTTTTAAAAGATCAATTATACAATAGTTTTGTTGTATATACACATGTACGCTAGATGAAGAAATATTTCATTTAATTCAAAACCATTAATGATTATGCTGAGTTTGGTTCTATAATTAGCGTGTGGTTATGGTGCATAATGCACCATACATAAATAAGGGAAAATTGCTTAGTCCCCCATCATATTTCTCGCGCGCCCCCCATATGTCTAGCGCGTCCCTCCAGATTTCTAGCGCGTCCTTCCAGGTTTCAGAGATTTGCACTCCAGAACCATTAAGTGCATAAAATGGTTTTGGCTAAAAATGTGGGGGATGAAAAAAAATATGTTAAGTGCATAATTATAGGTTTGTACTCCAAAACCATTTTATGCAATGGTTTTGGAGTACAACCCCGTGAAACAATTCCAACAACAAAATGGTTTTGGCTAAAAATCTGAGGGGAAGGGAAAAAAAACTATGGGGGGGGGGGGGGCTCGCGAGAAATCTGAAGGGAGGAAATCACTTTTCATTGTTTATGCATCGTGCATAAAATTTGAGGGGTCCCCTATAATTATTTATTTCCATAATAAGTTTTTTAAAATAAGATTAACATCATTTATGGTTAAAGTTAATATCCTCTCTAATTCGTAATATAAATTAACATTTTAATTATATAAATCTTGCTAACATGTGCCTTTGGTAGTGAAAATGTATTGAACATACACTTGAACTTCGGGGTATATAGTTTGATTTTTACGAGAGACAAAAACCCACTAGAGAATGAGGTGAAGAAGATCATGTATTTTCAGCGCCGATATTGCCTACTAAATATGTAAGAAAGGGGTCCGAACTGTTACAGAAATTATTTTATGAAAAACAATCTTCATACCTATTGCACCACTCCTTATGAGAATATGCACATTCGAAGAAAAAATGCTTTAAGGATGCACAATCACCAGCCCAATAATACAACTTTGATCATCCCCATTATAGGCACCCATTCTAAAGAGATTATCATTTATTGGAATTCTATTTGCTACAAAGCGCCAAATAAATAAATAAAAATTAATGAACCACCTTATTTCAAGCTAAAACATTATTATTTACGCTGAGTTTAGTTCTATAATTATTTTCATAATGAATTTTCAATAATAAAATTAACAACATTAATATCTCTCCATTTTTTTAAAAAAATAAATGAACAATTTAAATTATAATAGTTTTGGTGTCACACATGTAATGCTAGATGTAAAATATTCCATTTAATTTAAAAACATTAATGATTATGCTCGTTTGGTTTTATAATTATTTTCATAATGAGTTTTTAAATTTTTTTAGTCATCATTGCTATAGATATGATGTGTGATGCCAACAAAATTATCAACATATATGCAATTAGATCTCTACCTGTTTTGCAATGTTTTATTCTCAGCGATTATTTTACAGAACTTAAATAATTGAATTTTCTATAATAAAGTGGACCTTCAGCCTCTAATTATGAAGATTTAAGAAAAATAGTAGTCAAAGCAATTGATGAAGGATCCATATAATATGGAACAATGAAGACTAACTTTTACATATATATGGCCACTATACTCGAGCATTTTACAACTTATTGTCATCACACTCTCAAATTTATTTGTTCATTATTTTGGAGCATGTTAAATAAAAAAAGTGAACAAATCAATAAGAACTACATAGTTTTTTTTTTTTGGGTACAACAACATAGTTATTTGATAAAAGCTTAGTTACATATTTGACTTCTTATCTTTCTTTTAATCTTTTATGTTTTAAAAATTTCAATTTGATCTCATATGCTACTAATATAAATTTAAATTTGCCCTTTCTCTATAAAAGGTGTATTTTTTGTGACAATAAAAGTGTTTTTTTTTTCACTAAATTAAAAGCGTATATATTCTTAAATAACATATAACCTGTGACTTTGTCTCAAAATTTTCCCCTATAAAATCTCCAAATTACATCTAACATATGAGACCGGAGGTCATAAAAACCAAAAGCATAAAATCAAAACCAGAACCTAACACAAAGAAAAAGCAAACAACTTATCGGAAAAAATATTGCTTACGTGCCTCCACACACCTCATAGAGAAATGAATAAATATGTGATTGAAAAATATATAAGTTATTGTGCTCTCTTTTTAATCCTTAACACAAAAATATTATAAAACTATATATTAATTATTTTCTTTTACATAAGTGTTAGCAATCATGAATTATATAAAAGTATTTTTAAGTTATAAATTAACATTAATGATTTGAAAGCGGTTCTTATAAAAACAGGCACCAAAATTCCCTTTGACACAATTTGATATAATAACAAATCAAAATCATTGATTTCTGATCAGACGATTGATATTAGTTCTTTACAAAATCTGTGCGAAACAATCTCTACCGTTAATTCATGATCAAATGGCTGCAATTGATTACAGCGGCACACAATTACTGTATGCAATCCTTTTCCTAAAAACATCAAGGAAAAAGGAATCAAAATATAAAAATTCTTGCCAATTGCTATAAAGAAAAAGCAAAGAGCTTCATATAATAATTTCTATGAATATTCTCATTTCAACACTCTTTAATACGTGTCTCTAATTGATTGAAGAGTATTTCATATCAAAAAATAAGTTAAATATAAATAGTACGATCCACGAAAAGTTTTTATAAGTGAATGTTAAAAAGAGTGTGATTGAAACTATCTTTTCAAACTTCAATAACTTAATAAAAAAAGAAGATAAGATACAAAGAGATTCAAACTTCACCAAACAAAATTTTGTTGCCTATTATAATTTTTTTTTCTTTTTGGTACAAGTTGTCTATTAGTATAAGGCTTAATAGATTTTTTGGTCTATCAATATTCTTAAATTTTTGGTTTTGGTCCCTATATCTTGTTTTGTTGCAAATAAGTCCGTGAATGTATAAAAAAAATTGGTTTTAATCCCTAAAGTCAAAATCCGCAGGAAAATCTGCAGTTTTCGTGCAGATTTTCCTTCAAATTTTCCTGTAAATTTTGACTTTATGAATTAAAACAAAAAAAATTGTATATTCAAGGACTTATTTGCAACAAAATAAGATACACAAACTAAAATAAAGAATTTAACAAAAAACCTATTAATCCTTAGTATAATTCTATCAAAGTTAAAAAATAATCTCTTAAATTAGAAGCAGAAACATACCAAACACAACAAACAATAAATCACAATCTATGACACTTTTTTGCTACTTGCCACTTCATGTGGTTTTAAATACTTTATTCATCTTCACTCACTCACTAGCCTCAGTCACTTCTTGCTCCCCTCTATTTTTTCCTCTCCCTTTCTCAACAAACAAACAAACACATTCTGTTATACATCATTCTTTTTTTCTTCATCAAACACCCCACGATCCTCTCCCAACATTTTCAATC
The DNA here is from genome assembly GCA_954870985.1 of Trifolium fragiferum. Classification (NCBI taxonomy): domain Eukaryota; kingdom Viridiplantae; phylum Streptophyta; class Magnoliopsida; order Fabales; family Fabaceae; genus Trifolium; species Trifolium fragiferum. Next base: position 44,277,758 of record OX940796.1, on the reverse strand, counting down.
CCTTTTCAATTATTATTATTACTATATTTCCCTCTTTCTCTCTTACACATTTTATCAAACACATGGTGTTCATTATTCTTCTATAGCTCAAACCTTTCAAAACCAACACACCCCATCAAATTACAACAACGACCCATTTCTTAACTCAATCCATGGCTCTAGAAACTCTCCTCTTCAAGGTCAAAACCGCCATTTCAAATAGCTTCGACTCTGTTCCACCAAAGCTTCTCAAAAAGAAACCTTCTTTCAAATCCAAACGAAACGTCGACGTTTTAGCTTTCGAGATCGCTGGTGTTATGTCAAAGCTTCTTCATCTTTTTCAGTCTCTTTCCGATGCAACCATTGTTCGAATCCGAAACGACGCCGTTACACTTGAAGGTGTTCGGAAAATCATATCCAACGATGAGTCGTTTCTTCTTGGACTCGCTTGTGCTGAGTTTGCTGAGACTTTACGAATCGTTGCTAACTCGGTTACTCGACTCAGTCACCGATGCGAGGATCCTAATCTTAGGGATTTCCATCGGGTTTTTCTTGAGTTTGCTGATTCGGGTCGTGACCCGAATGGGTGGGTTTTTTCTAGCCCAAAGGAAATTGAAGCTAAGTTTAGAAAAATGGAACGTTACGTGATGCTTACGGTAACTTTACACCGTGAAATGGAAGAGCTTTCTGTTTTAGAAAATGGGTTTAGAAAAGCTTTGAATTTGAATCATCATCATAGAACTAATCATCATCGTAATAATAGTTGTGAAGGAAATGAAGGTTCTTTGGGTGTTGGAAAAGAGCAGAAAATTTATGAACTTCAGCAGAAAATTTGTTGGCAGAAACAAGAAGTTAAGGATCTGAAAGATAGATGTTTGTGGAGTAGAAGTTTTGATGGTGTTGTTTTATTACTTGTGAGATTTTGTTTCACTGTTTTAGGAAGGATTAAGGTTGTTTTTGGGATTGGTCAATCTATGCCTTGTTTGTCATCACCTAATTTGTCAGCTTCTGCAACTGTTTATCCTTCTGATCAGAATCCAAATTCTTGTCATGAATTTGTTTCTGGGTCATTAGAAAGTTCTGAGCTTGATGAGATTAAAGAAGATTTAGGAAATGGGTTTTTTGAGTCTAACTCAAAGCTTTTGAAACCACCTCCTAGTACTTTAGGTGCTGCTGCTTTGGCTTTACATTATTCCAACTTGATTATAGTCTTGGAGAAGATGATAAAGACACCTCATTTGATTGGTTTGGATGCTAGGGATGATTTGTATGGTATGTTACCTAGTAGTATAAGGTCAGGTTTAAGGGCTAGGTTGAAAGGAATTGGGTTTTGTGCAAGTGATCATGTTCTTGCTGGTGAATGGAAAGATGCTTTGGGGAGGATATTAGGGTGGTTGTCACCTTTGGCACATAACATGATTAAGTGGCAAAGTGAAAGGAGCTTTGAGCAACAAAATTTGGTGCCTAAGACTAATGTTTTGCTTTTGCAGACTTTGTTTTTTGCAAACAAAGAGAAGACTGAAGCTGCTATAACTGAGTTGCTTGTTGGGTTAAATTATATTTGGAGGTTTGAGAGGGAAATGACTGCTAAGGCTTTGTTTGAATGTGCCAATTTCAATGGTTTTATTAAATCTACAAAAACATAGTAGTTAATTTTATTTTTTATGTTACCCTCCGGTTTCCGGGAGAAGAGGGTCCTAGTTATCCGGAGTTCGGCTGCAAAATAAGTAAAGTCTAGTAAAAAAATTGTACCATCCAAAAATACATAGTAGTTAATTAATGAGATTGGTTTCTACTTTATTTCTTGTCCCTTTTTTTCTTCATTTTTCCTTTGAATTCCTCTTCCATAATTGGGGTTTTAATTTTGCTACTTTAAATTTTATGGTGGTTGGTTTTCCAGATGAATTGGATATGTAAATGTATATAAAATGTAAATGATGTTATATGTTTTTTAGTGAAATCTCACACAAATGCATTGGCTTTTTCATCATTAATGCTTCCACACAATCATGAGAAAATATTCCTTGTGTTCAATTATGGTTTGACTAGAAATTGAGTTGTTGATATTTATATTAGTGGAGTTTATTGTTGTTGGAATAGTGTGTGGTTGTACCACTAATTCTAGATCCAACCTTGTGTGGATCATGTGGTAAGTAATAATACTAGTAATAATAAATTAGTAGTAGCTATTCAATCCTTTTCTTTCCATATCTTGATGTCTTAAATTTCACATCAATAACCTAACCATGATGGGCCCAGTGGCAGCCACTATCCTTACAGTCAGATTTGGATTAGGATTAAATTTTTCTGCATAGCTGGGGTTGATCTGGGAGGGGACATATTTCCACTCTTTGCTCAGCCATTTTTCTGTTTTTCTATTGGTAAGGTAGCTTAACATGGTGAGTGTAAAACTGAATGTTCTGTGTTGATTCCAAGATTAGTCTTATCACTGATCAAATGATTTAAGTTGTGAGATGGATTTAACTTCAAGTAGTCATTTAGTTATGGAAGATCTGGTCTGGTCGTTCGATTAAGATCGGACGGTTCATATATAAAGCAGTTGTTCAATTTGATTATATCTTTTATATCTGGACTGTCCAATCTTAATCAGACAGTCAAATTTTCTCTGACTGCATGCAATTCGGATCCTACTTTGAACCTTGACGCATATCAAGTGCCAGAATTATTACGGTAGACTAGAAAAATAAATTAAAGATTGTTTTGAATTGGGTCGAGGCTCATATTTACTGATGTTTCAGCACAAAATCACTAGACCTCAGAGTCTCAATCTCACAAAGGCCTAACGCCAAAATATCAAGGGAAAGAATCCTCTTCTTCTGTAACGCCATTGTGGCCAACAAAGGCTTTAATGACCTGATTTAATCCTTGTCAATCATCAATGATGAGCAACTCGGAGTTGCCTCCCCATCAATAACCGAAGGTTCCGCATTGGGCTTATCAAGAGTTCTTAAAAAGGACTCTGGTATGTAATTCCTACTATAAAATCTTTTACTTCACATGTTCATATTAACTTGAACATTGAAATGTTTGTAAATGTCCCTAATTTGAATCTTGACAGTTCTTTCCTCAACGCCGATAATCCGTTCTTATTACTTCAAATCAATTACTTATTAGTAAAAATGTTCAGTCTTTTGGTTTAATAATTTGATGTTTTATTAAAAATATTAGAACTCATTGTACCAAAAAAAAATAAAATTATTAGAACTCAATAGTGCAAGTTGACAAAAAAATTATCCATGTGAAAGATATTTGATTCCTCCACTACTACACCTAACTAGTAGCCAAGCAATTTTACAAGTAAAAAGCTAGAAAGAGAAGAAGGAATGAGAACTTGTTGAGATATAGCAAAAGAGATTCTCCAGGCATTTGTCTGCTCCCATGTGAATGTAGTGTGGGAATTTGATAAGGGGCCCGAAAGGTTTACCATAAATGTGATGTGATACATGCGCTATGCAACTGCAGCTTAATTACTTGGATGATTACTTTTGCCGCCCTACGAGTTTCTCACGCGTCTTATTTTTACTAATCCGCTACTTAAGTAACGGATGAGTAAAAATGAGAAATTTTAGGAAAAAACACCTTCTGCTACTTAAGTAATGGATGATGTTTGAATAATTAATAGAGCGGCAAAAAAAGACATCAATTACTTGTTAGTAACTGGTTCAGACTCCAGAGAATTTAGTTGTTGAATAAAATTTACAATGTCCATTTCATATATTTTGAGGAAATGAAATATAACTTGTGGCATTCCATGTTGCATTTCATGCTCCAAGTATCCTCTCTGCACAACGGAATATCCTCACTGCACAATGGATTCAATATTTTGATTAGAAAAGAGGATCACAACCAAACAGCATATGATTTGTAAGTTTCCTCTTTTCTCTATTTTTTCTTTTTTCATTTTATCTATATTCTATCTTTTTAACTATTGTTTCTTTTATCAATTAATAGCAGTGGTAATTTTTCTCATGATCAAAACAAAATTCAGTTTCTATGTGTCTTTGGAGTTCCTGTTGTCATTGCTTAATTTTATTATGGATTGTTAATATAGTTCCATTCTCTAATTTGGTTTCATTCTATGGAGCCTTAGTCAGTCAGATGGGTGTGCATATACATTTAAATGAGAGAAAAAAATCTATATTATTGTAAGTTTTTTATGTGAGATTTTTTATTTTGATGATTGGTAGTTTATCATTTTGACATTTTTCTTAATTTGTTACTATGGTACTACTATAGCAAGCAACTACAAAATTAGAGATTAACCTCTCGAAATATAGAGATTCATTTAACGGATAAACATATCCCAACATACGTTTCTCAAGCATCAGCCACTTGCATAATTTGTATAGCAAGTGATAACACTTTGTCATAATAATGGCTGAGAATCGTGAAATCTTTCCAAATAAGATTGCCCTCTAACAAGAAATAGTAACTTCTTTTTTATGGGAATAAAGGGGCAGAGCCCCAAATCCCAATCAGAATTGTTGTTAACCATCAAAAGTACCAAACCAGCATCCTCCTCTATAAAGTGGGTTACAATGATATCAAGGAAGTCATTAAAAACTAAACACTCCACATCTAAAGATAAGCTAAAGCCTAAACATTACTGGTTTATCAGCAACTTTGTTTGCTTTTCTAGGCACAAGTTTAACAGAAACAAAAAAGAGAGAGATTGACATCCTAGAAACCAAGACAAAGCAAGGGTGAGTGAGTAGGTGGATAGCTGCCATCTAGTAACTTGACAACACTACAGGAAATTGCAGTGGCCTCGAGAGGCACTAAATCGTCACCCATAAAAATGAACCCTCAAATCCTAAGTAACTCCAAGCTCGAGCCTCATGAGATTGCGAAGTTGCAAATTTTAGCATCTGTTCAAAAACCTCAATATTTTTCTAAGATTCTGAACTCTGAGGTGAGGCTACGTTAGGTGTCTCACCTGTAAAACACTGAAATATTGCTATAAACTTAATGGTTTGGTCAAATATCCTACTTTTACTGCTAGTACATCACTAACTAAAATCATCCTTCTACTAGCGCACATGACATAAGAGACTGATTTCACCTGTATATGTATAACTGCTTCATTAGCGATGATCATATTAAAACTAAACATGTTTCAAGTCCTGAGGCCAAATTTCTTAGTGCTTGACAAATTGTTCATAGAACAACATTATCATCAAATAGTAAGAATTATGCAATTGAAATTATTTAAGTTAAATCAAGACGATAGAGGTAGCCACTCTAACCTCAAAACCAATCATTGGTATTTCCTATTGAAAACACTGTTTATTTATAGATCTCTGTACAAATGTTTGTTTCCCCAAGTTCAATACCAACCCAGTTTCAATTGAATTCTAGCCCAAAAATATTCATGCTAATTGGTGGAAGTGTATGTGTACAAAAAATGTTATACCATGAACAATAGCTAGGAACCAAAGTAGAGAACCTCATAACTAACTAAAAACTTCATCGCTTATAAATTCTCATTTCTGGTTTTATTTTTCCTTCTATTTTCAGAGCATTCCCTCAGAGCTTGTATTTCTGCCAAAAGATCAGCAACTCATAAAATTACAATTGCTTTTATAATAAATAAAAAACTAACAATGGCTACTATAAACACAGGCATGGCATTGAAACTTTCTGGAGATAATAATAATTCAATAAAATAGATTATTTGCATTCCAAGTGAAAAATTCTATTAAGTTCAATCAAGACAAAAATTTGGATTTTAGGGGAGAAATCGAGAAACCCAATCCTAAATAGAAGATAATTGAATAAGCGAATGAAGTTCAGTGCAAAATGAGTGCTTAATTGCAGAAATGATATTCAGAGTAATAAGAGAAAAGAAGCGTTGTTTTACAAATGGTAATATGTATTTTTCACTGAGGCTCAAAGCAAACAAAATGCCACCGAGTGCGAGTGTGGTCCTTCGGGCCACCACACCAAACATCGGCCGTAAACAATCCTTACACTACATAAAAGTAAAACGATGAATAACTTTTGTATTCTATGATTCATTGACAGTGTAAAAAATCTTTTAAATCCTCAAAGTAATTGATAAAGTAGAGGTATATAATTGACAAAAAATAGTTAATGTACAAATGAAATTTGTAAACAATTTGTTATTAGTAACACATTGTTCAAGGAAACTAATTAAAAAGGAGTAGCATCACAAAAAACTCTTAACATGACTGAAAATGTGGTTCATAAAATCCACTAAAAATTTAGAAATGTTAAACCCTAAATCACAGTCTCAAGCATATAAAGAGAGAATACAAAAAATTAAATAAAAATACCTTTCTGGCATTCTTTAAAATTCCTGTTACTATGAACAACGCAATCCTGAGAATCAATGGGAAAAAAATCAGCCAACAATCGATGAATCAAAAAAATTAGGGGTTTAGGGTTATGGAAAGATGAAGAAGAAATGGCGTTTACCTGCATCAAGAGATAGAGAGAAGAACACTCATCGAGCTGCTTGACGTTCTCATCATCGTCGTCTGCATCGCTCCGGTGAAGTGGTTGTGGTGCCGCCACCAACGGTTTTGTTTCGCTCGTGTGAGGTGGTTGCGTTGCCGCCAACGGTTTCACTTCGCTCGTTTGAAGTCGTTGTTGCTCCATTTAGACGGTGTCCGCAAAATGCTCTGAAAATTACAAATTTGAGTAAAGCATAAAATCATTATATAGTGTTGGTAGTACCCTTGAGCATAATTCAGTTGATAGACTAAAATATTCAACGACTGAATAATTCGAGAGGACCAATTCCACCGCCTAAAATTTACAAGAACCGACTAAAACTTACAAATTAATTCAATTAATTTCAAGAAATGTTAGTAATAGTGTTGGTACCCTTGAGCATAATTCAGTTGATAGACCAAAATTTATCCAATTTAAGGATCGACTAATCCGAGTGGACGAATTCAACCGCCTAAAATTTACAAAGACCGAATAATCTGAGGGGCCCAATTCAACCGCCTAAAATTTACAAGGATCGACTAAAATTTACAATCAATTCAATTAATTTCAAGAAATGTTAGCAATAGTATTGGTGCCCTTGAACATAATTCAATTGATAGGACATTGCATATAATATCACACTTTTTAAATTCGTATTATAAAAACTCATATAGTTTCAAATTTCATCCTTCTTAGAAAAACAATCTTACATGGAATAGTTTCATCCTTCATATTACTACTTCATAGAAAAATAGTTTTCAAACATATTATAATAAAGTAATCATACATGGAATAACAATCTTGCACTAGGGAGTAATTTTGTAACGGGACTAATTTTGCAATATACAATATTCAGAAATTTTCCTCAAATTGCCTCACCCTTTTGATTGAATTACCTTCCATTTATCCCACTTTTCATACAACCAAATCACCAAAGACAAGTTCTAAGCCTTCTCCTCAAAAGGGGCCACAATAACATTATCCCACACACACTTGTTCACCTCAACAATCTCATTCAAGTTACGCCAATTTTTCACTCCAGTAACTTATACTAACCCAACATTCACTACCACATAGTATCATTAGTACTATAATTCTACAAGCATTAGGTTAAATCATATGCACTAGTATTACAAATTTACAATACACCCCTATTAGTTGCAGTTTGTAAGACTGATCAAATAAACCTAAATCATATTGTATCATGAATAATGTGATTTCTGATCCTAATTTTCACCATCAAAACATTGCAAACTCAAATCAACAAAACAAATAAAGGGGTTATTGATTCAAATCCCTAATTACATTTCAACAAAAAAAAAAAAAAAGCATCTTTTAGGGCGTAAATTGAATTTAACATACCTGGGTCTTGAAGGTGGAGGAGTAAACGGATTTGGGGTTATGATGGGAGAAGAAGAAGTACGCGAAAAGGGGTCTTTGAGGCCAAAAGCAAGAGAGGGTCGGCTATTAGATGCGCCGGGTCCTGAAAGCTTATTAAATCCAGATATTGAGACTTATTGATTCAATGGTGTAAATAAATTTGTGCACTTTAAAAGTTTATTTCAACATTACATATTAGGCAAAGTCGTTAAAAGCACCGTTATCCAAAGAACTCATATGAGTTTTTAAGTGAGTCTCATTTCATTCTTTACATTATTGATTCAACTGTTTTGTTCAAAACTAAATCAGATTCAATCGGTGGTGAAAACCGAGAAGAAAAAAAAAACTAAACCTTCAAAATTATCAAACTTAGAGATGGCAAAATGGGTTAGGCCCGTCGGGTTGGTCCATTTAGCCTGCCATTTTTTACGGAGTGGGTTGATATTTTCAATCCGCAAAAGTAGAGGGGGCCGCTCCGCCTAACCCGCAAAAAAATGGGTTGACGACGGGGCGGAGCGGGTTGACCCGTCGGGTTGAACTAATTATTTGTTTTTGCAAAAAATCTTGGTCCATTATAAATTAATCTTTTAATTTTACTCTATATAAACAAAATAACAACTACTCAATTAAACATTGAATCCAAGTTTTGTTTGTGTTCCTTACTTATGTTTGTTTGAATTTAAATTGAGTATTTTCTTAAAGTTTTATTGTGGATTTTTTAATTTTATAAATTATGGATGTTCAATGTTGATTGATAATTTATCTTTGAGACACCTTTTAGTTTATAATTATATTTTGATTTCATTGAATCGTTTTGATTATATATTATTTACAATTTTTTATGATATTTTTGTGAATTTATTGATTTTTTAAAAATTTTATTTTATTGACGGGGCACTCCCGCCAACCCGCCATCTACCAAGACACGGGGCGGGGTGAGATTTTCAACCCATCATAACTAGTTAGCCCGCCCCGCACCACCCCTTTTTAGGCGGGTTAATGACGAAGCGGGGCGGGACGGGGCTGGTTGACCCTTTTTGTCATCCCTAAATTCAAACTTGATGCTAAAAAGTAAAACATCATTGTTTCCGACTCTCTATATCGAAGATGGATAAATAAAATATATATATAGATAAATTCAAATAAGAGAAGACACTTTTTAAGAATCACAAGAGTTTAAAAAATACAGTAAGTTTAATTTCCAATTAATGATAAAGAAATATAAGATCATAGTCGAATTAGTCTATATTTGCTAATCTATTCTCTTTTAGACCATTTATAATACTGGAACAAAAAATTATGACAACAAATATTTAAACAACTTAAACTTATTAAAATATTTTATTTTTAAAAAAATGCCACATAAATAATTTTTAGTCAAAAAAATCAATGGGGAGCTAGCAAATGCAAAAGAGAATAAACTTAGAGGGTCAAAATCGAGTAATTGAAACATGAAGGGTATAAATCGAGCAATATGAAACTTTTGGGCCAAAATCACAAAGTTAAAACTTAGGGGTCAAAATCACATTAATTGTGAAATTTAAAGGGTCAAAACTACATTTAAACCTAATTTTTATTGCATCTTAGTTTTAAAGTTAATTGCACTTGTCATATATTGAGGTAAGAACACATTCCATTGCTTCTATTAGTCCATCCATCACACTCCTTAGTCATTAATCACAAACAGAACGTGTCCCTACATGGTTGATTTATAATATCATCCATTTATTATTTGCCTAGTTCTCTCTAAGAAAAGAACAACCTATCTTTGTGCAACTCACTTAAAGGACCGATTGTTAGAATAAAAAAGACTTAGAGTGTAGCTTAAAAAGAAGAAAAATAATTGAAAATGACTTATTGGACTACAGGGTGTCAAATTTTAACTGGCATTTGTTGTTAACTACACTTAAGAAACACATTAATTAACAAGAAGAGTCACCGACTCTGTAGAAGAGACAGTTTATAATATTTTTACAATTGCATGCATTACTGCAATTTACTGAGGCTATATATCTATAAGGTGATCTGTTCAATTGAGAATGGATTTAACGCAGTTATTGCATTAATACAGTAACCGTTAATAACTGTTTGATTAAAATTGAACAGATGTGATTAAAACTATAAAAAAGTAGTTAAGTAAAATTGTCTTTGTGAGCTTGATTCAGTTGGCAGAGACATCACACTATATGTGTAGGAGTCCGGTTCGAATCCGGGACACTCCACTTATTCACCTTTAAGGTGAATTTTCTAGCTACTTGACCAAAAAAAAGAGTAGTTAAATAAAATTAAATTAATAAGAACCATTTGATTATATTTAGACGATCGAGATTGTTTACCACATGAAACTGCGTAAAAGAAATACTGCAAACAATTTGGGCCCTGTTCAAACCGATCATGTAACTCAATTGAATTTGTATTTTACTCGAATCCATTTAAGTACGAGTTCAACTTATTGTTGGGTTTCAAGTATGAGTGGTTAAGTCTCACATTGACTATGAATGTGTAGAATATGTTGGATTTATAAAAGAGATGACTCATTAACTTAATGTCTTAAGAATTTGTGTGGAGGCATTGTGTCTCTCTTATGGTTATGAAGCATTAGGCCCGTTGTTTCTCTTGAGCTCCCCGGACTCCCCAACAAATGTATTAGAGCCGTGTTCGACTTGATGGAGGGCAAGAGAGATCCTGATATATTGAATTTATAAGAGTTGTAATTCATTAACCTAATGTTTTAAAATTTTTGGTGGAGATGTGATACCTCTCTCTCTCTTATGGTCCATAGCATTAAGCTGTTATTTCTTCCTAGCTCCTCCGAACTCTTAACACTCATGATCAACCATTGAAAGTGGATATTTTACCAAACCCAGCCAATAAAATTTAATCTCAGATAACAAGGTTGATCAAAATTGGCTCAACCCGACTCCTAAACACCACTTTGTTAATATATATCTTTAGTTATAAAGGTTTGTGTTACAACTAATTAGGAGAATTGTTTATATTCCACGTCAAAAAGAAGTAGTATATGCCACAACAAAAAGGTGTGTCGCAATTAGGGTTGGGAATAGGCTTGGCCGAGGTAGACTTTGCCAAGTCTGAGCCTGGTCTGTGAAAAAATCGAAGGCCTGAGCCTGACCTATGGCCTGTTATAGGCTTATTTTTTAGGCCTGAGTCTGGCCTTTTAAAAGTCTGACATGACCTATTAGCCTACTAGGCCGGCCTATTTCTCATGAACATATTTAAATAATTAATTATATTTATTTTTAAATATATTAATGAGCTAATAAACCAATGAAATTTTTAATTTTTGTTTATAATGATACATTTATATATGTGAAAAATTAATTTACATTAATAAACTTAAATTACTGAAAAAGTTAATAAATTTATAATGTAATCAAAGTATAAATTTTAATATATAATAATAATAAATGTAAAAATATTACTCATATTTATTTAAATAGGCCGGCCTAGTAGGCCTAAAAGTCTTTTTTAATGGCCCGAGGCCTGACCTATTTAACTAAATAGGCTTATAAAAAAGCATTGGTCTACTCTATTTAAAAAATTAGACTGACCTAACCTGAGCCTATATAAACTAGGCCGTAAGCTCATGTAGACCGGCCTGACCTATTCCCATCTCTAGTTGCAATAGCCTATCTGAATTATATAACGTGTCTGTGATTGCTCAAAGTCACAAAATGACAAAATCACAATGAATTAGTTGTAATCCTTACCAAGTTTTATGGCCAAGTCCAGTCACTGTGCGTGTTAGATATTTCATGTTCCACAACGTGTCTACACCAAGTGAGATTATACAAAATTTATAGAATTAAATTTTATGTTTAGTTCCATACTTCCATTTTCCAAGTCCAAGATTTATTTTGAAAATATCTACTTTACTTTATTGGATGAAGATCTTCCTCATAAATTAGAGAGCACCTACCTGAGAAAATATAATCTCATAACTCCTAACTCAACCGATAATTTAAAGGGTAAAATATATTTTAATCTCTGCATTTTGACCTATAATTAAGAATAGTTTCTATTTTTTATGGTAAAAAATAAAAAATTTACAATTTTTTCATATTAACTTTAATTCCTACCGTCTGTTTTTTGCACAATCATCAAACAAAATATTTATGTGGCACTTGTAGACTTATTTTTTAATAAGCTGACAAATAATACTATGACAAATATCTTTTACAATGAGATTCAACCACTAACGATTTTAAATTTAGCCTATCATCCAAATCTTAGATTTGAAGAATGATAAAGTAAGTCATAAATTGAATGAAAATATGAAACACAACATAAATTGTAATCATATTATGGAAGATCAACACTTAGAAATACAATTTGGTACAAGTAGTGTATATAAAACTTAATGAAGATTAAAAGAATAACCATTTTGGTTGGGACTAGATGTGGTTAACTAACTAATGCTTGGTTACATGGCATCATGCCTGCCACCACTAGGTACAAGAATATAATACAACAACTACTAATTAAGCTTGAAAAGGGAATGAGCTAGGTGATTGGAAATTATGGCAATGAATTTGAATGGCCATCATCAAATTGTTTTGTTTCATCTAATGGTCATCATCATCTTGACAAATTCATCATAATCAACCTGACCATCACCATCCATGTCTGCTTCTTTGATCATCTGCTCTACTTCCTCATCACTTAATTTTTCACCAAGATTGATCATTACATGTCTCAACTGCATTACGTTCGTACACACAAATTAATAAACAACTTTTTTAACATTATATATTTTTTTTTATCACAAATGTTAAATGTATGTACTTATGTATGTAAGATTAGAAGGAAACAAAATTAAGTGTTGATTAAAAACTAAGTGTAAAAGATTCTCTGATGCACTAAAATGTCAAACACCTATGCATCTTACGATCTTATCTTATAATTTGACAGCTAATATTCATGCATGTGGAAACGTACGGTGTACTGTCCTAGATGTGCATGTGCATATAAAAATACTAAACAATTTTTTATTTTATTAATGATTTTCAGATAAAAGGCCATTGGTAATTCAGATTTCTATTTTATCAAAATAAAATTGCAAAAACCTTGCACTTAATTAGTGGTAAAAAAATTTAATAAATGCTCTCTGAGACCTTATTTATAAATAAAAATTATTTTTTAAATTTATTGGACAAGTGATATTTAGTCTATAAATAAGGTTAGATATATCACTTGTTCAATAAATTTAAAAAATAATTTTTAGATATAAATAAGATTGGAGGAAGCACTTTTTAAAGCAGAGGAAATCAGAAACACGTCAAGAATTTTTACGAAAATTGTCATCAATCAACTATTAAACTACTAATTTCAAAATATTTAACTTGTTAGATTCAAAATTTGTACTTTAAAAAACGAAATAAAAAAAACCTCTGTAAATGGTTATTAAGATAAAAAATAAAACTCATGTATCTTTATCATATCAAAATTTTCATAAAATCTGATATGGATTGTTCATGAATATTTGAAAAGAAATTAACTTTAGAAAATAAATATATATATATATATACCTCACTGGCTGATATATATCCATTTTGATCTTTGTCAAAGACCTTGAAAGCCTCTCTGAGCTCCTCCTCTGCATCAGTGTCCTAAATGAAATAAAACAGAACTAAACTTAATCTTTATTTATTCAATAATTATGAATTCATGTGTACATACATGAATTAGCCTTTAGACCTTAGAAGTTTGGTATATATGGAATTAATGTATAACATTAATAAAAAATAGAAAATTGGAAGGAAAATAATTGATTATAATTACTTTAATTTTCCTTGCCATCAAGTTCAAGAACTCATCAAATTCAATGGTTCCATTGCCATCTGCATCAACTTCACTTATCATATCTTGCAGCTCTTCTTCAGTTGGATTTTGATCCAATGACCGAATAACAGTTGCCAATTCTTCCACAGTAATGCAACCTATTTTATCATTACAAATTAAACAACCATATATTATATATATGAAATGACTTTAATTAATGAGATTATTTCTTTCAGACTCACCATCTCCATCTTTATCAAACAAGCCAAAGGCTTCTTTGAAATCAACAATTTGTTCTTCACTTAGAACATGTGCCATGGTGTATTTGTCTTTGAAGCTTGAAAGAGAAAAAGAATAGAGAAAGAGTGAGAGTATTGTGTCAAATATAGTTCAATTAGGTGGCCTATATGTAGAACTTCAATGGGGCCAATCTAGTGAGATTTCTTTTTAAATCTTAAATTAATTATAAGTAATTGGTCAAATTAAACATATGACTGGATTTTAGTATTCTATTTGATGTTTTTATAATACACAATTCACTTTTTAAAATTTTATTGAGTAATTGATAAATTTAGTCTATATTATACATCAAATTTATTAATTATTTAATAAATTTAAAAGGTATATTATTTTTTATAAAAACGATTAGATGAAGTATTTAACAACATATTTTCATATATCAAAAATATATTCTCATTAAAATTTTCTATTTTGTATTTATAACAGTAACTAAATATGATAGTTATTTATATATTTTTACAATCTATATGAAATAATTAAATACGATAATTATTATTTAAAAGTGTTTTTTTATATTTATGTGTGTATATACTTATATATGGCAGAGTGTGGAAAGATAAAAGAACCACATAAGTAACCTTTGATCAAGTAGTGACATGGTGGAGGGATTAGTGAAATGGTTTACATATATCTTTTATTATTTTTAGTTAATAAAGTGGTCATAAGCTGTAATTTTTGGATTAGTAAAATAAAAAGTGGTGAAATGAAAATATTAATATATTGACAGCTGGAAAGGTTGGATGTTTAGGGGACAAAAACAAAAGGCGTTAATTCAAATTAATAGGGTATGGACTAAGCAGTATTGGGAGGTGTGAATAGTTGTTATCTTCACCAATTTGAAATTTCCACACACTATCCATTTTGGTTGGTTTGATTAATGTGTAAGATCCTTCTTTATATTATGTGTATCATTTTTTAAATTATTCTTTATTTTGCATGTATGAAACAAAATTAAAAATAGTTCAATACTAGTAAATATGAATAGTTAAATTAACATGTCCTCAAAAAATATATCATAAATTAATTTATTATATAAATATTTATCTTAAAGGATAATTTTTTTTGTTTTCACCATCAGTTGAATCTGGTTTGGGGGTCAGCTCTGACATCAAGTTATTCCAACCCCCTCCCGATCGTAATTGTGGGAGATCGAACCGTGATTCTTCTTATCATGTTCAGCGTCAATCACCACTGAACCAACTAATGATCGGTATGTATTTAACTTTTGTAATGGAGTGATTACTTGCATTGCACGAGATGAGAGAAGACTAGTTCTTTATGGTATGTGTAAAGTAAGGTGTGCAGATTACGCTGTCAACGCGGTTTAGGAATAACGAAAACATACAAAACGCGTTGTGTTGTCCTAATAAAATTGTGGGTGCGTGGAACAAACATACAAACAACGTAGGAATGGGTTTATCCCTCTAGTCATATTTTGACATTTTTAAGTTTTTATGTTTTATATTCTTGGAAATTTATTTGTACCTAAAGTTATGTTCAATACTTATACCATGTACACCAAGTTAATTTAATTTAAAATAACTAAATTTACAAGAATGATTTGTCATTAAACAATCGGATGATGAGTATTGTTCTAGATTGGGACTAAAGTCCAATAATCGGAAAACTCATCCTCTCATATGCCGAACTCGGCCCACTAAGACGTAGGTTTTAGGAAGCGCTCTTCTTCGAACGGTCAAGGAAGTCAGCCTTTCATAATAGTCGATATTGAAATGATTGATGTTTATTGTCAACCATGACTTTTTAGTCATTATTCTGACATCTATTAATGGCGAGGACGTCGTATCTGCCCTCACATTAATGACATTGCCTCTGTGTTAGGGACTATATATAGCCTTATCATTCAGAAGGCTTATGTACATTATTCTCTATCTCTAAAATCTTCACTTCATTAATAAACTGACTTCAGTGTCAGAGTGTCTATAAGTACAACCCATTGCCACAACCGTGTTGTAGAGGATAACTACGTGCCACATTGATTTTAATCAGATGAGATCAAGTATATATAGGGATGACAATTGTACAACATAAATAGGGTATTATTAGAGGCGGATCTGAAGAAGGGCAAAACGATCCTTGGTCTAGGGCCTCATATTTTTCGATTTATCTTACTATACTCCTTGTGCAACCTTTCCCTCCGATATATAACATTTGATTAACTATTGCTAACATTTGATTAACTATTGCTGAGATGAGATATCACACCATGTTAACCGTCTTAGTCCAAACACCTTAGAAATTGTAACATTTAATTATAGACATTTTTTTCATTTGAATTAAGATTTTGTCTAAAATGCATAAGTATTTCAAATGATGCATGGTGCATAAGTAGTGAATAATATTATAATAATTAGGAAAATGTTTAACAGTGTCACAGGACACTAGTTAAACATATAAATATGGAAATTTTGTCTCGAAACTTGTGCATTCAATGCATCAAGAATATAAAAAGTTATTTTATCAATATTAATTTTACCTTTTATTTCTATTTTTAGTATGTTTAACAATTTGCCATTCAAAAAAAAAAAAAAAAGACATGTTCATTATGTTTTGCCACACCATTTAAACATGGTATTTGAACTTTAAAATACCTTATGAAACTCAAATCAATTAAGTTTGATGTTTTATAACTTCAATCCTATTAGACTTGGTTAGGTAGTTAGGAGGTGGTTACATAACTACCTTGAGTTAGTTAGTTATGGTTACTTGTGTTACAAGTAATAGATGGGTTAGGAGTTTTCCTTATAAATAAGCGTGTACCACATGCATCGTATACAACTCATTCTCTATTTTTTCTTATCAATAAATCTTAACACTTTCCTCCTAGTTTTCTCTCTAGTTCTTACTTGTTATCTTCTTCCTCTTATCTTGGATTACCCTAACAAATTGGTATCCAGAGCCCTTTGGTTCTTAGTGTAGAAAGCACAAAGATTCAGTCTTGTTTGGTGTTTACATTTTCCTTCATTCAGAAACAATGTCAGGGAATGGTTTACCAAACAATCTTCCAATTCTTGAGGGCAAGAATTGGGAAAGATGGAGCAAACAGATGAAGTCTCTCTTTGGTTTTCAAGATACATGGGAAGTGGTGGTTAATGGTGTGCAAGACTTGGTGGGGAATGCCACTGAAGCTCAGAGATCAGCACACAAAGACTTAAAGAAGAAGGATTGCAAGGCAATGTATGCAATTCAAGCTGCAGTAGATTCTGCAAATTTTAACAAGATATCTAGTGCTGAATCCTCTAAGGCAGCCTGGGATATTTTGGTGAAATATTATGAAGGAGGAGAAAAGGTGAAGGGAATGAAGTTGCAGTCTCTGAGAAGGCAATATGAGCTTCTGCAGATGGATAAGAGTGAATCCATTGGAGCCTATGTGTCGAAGGTTCAAGGCATTGTCCATACAATGAAGAGCTGTGGTGAGGTGATGACAGATAGGATGATTGTAGAGAAGGTAATGAGAACTCTAACTCCAAATTTTGATCATGTTATTGTTGCCATCCAAGAAACTGGGAATGTAGCTACATTACAGTTGGAGGATCTTGTTGGATCGTTAGAAGCACATGAGTTGATGATAAATGAAAGGAAAGGGGTTCAAGAATCTGTACAAGCCTTACAAGTTCAGGCTTACAAGAAAGCTAATAGTCACAAAGAGAAAAATCAAGATAAGGGAAAGAATGGCTCTCAGAAAAAAATTGATGGAAAATCTGAATCCTTCAAGAAAGGAGGAGGAACATCAAGTTCAAAGAAAGGTAAAGGCAAGGACAAGAGTCACATTCAGTGCTATAACTGTGAGAAATGGGGACACTATGCTTCAGATTGTTGGTTCAAGAAAGGCAAAGAAAAGGGCCAAGACTCTGATGATGAAGCAAAACTTGTGCAAGAAAAGGTTGAAGACAAAGCTGTGACTTTCATGGCTGCATTATCAGAGGTAGAATCACAAGACAAAGTTGATTCTGAGACTTGGTTCTTAGACACGGGGTGTTCCAATCACATGACTGGTCACAAAAACTGGTTAATGAAGTTTGATTCTGGAAAGAAAAGTAAAGTGAAGCTGGCCAATAGCAGTTCATTGCAGTCAGAAGGCATTGGTAACATGGTTATCAAGAGAAGCAATGGAAGCTCTGCAGTAATTGAAGATGTGATGTTTGTACCAGGTATGGATTGTAATCTTCTGAGTGTTGGACAGTTAGCAGAAAAAGGTTTTTCAGTTATCATTAAGAATGAGAAATTTGAACTTTATGATCCTGCAAATAACCTAATTCTGAGGACTCCTTTGGCCAAGAATAGAACTTTCAGAACTTTGATTCACACAAACACTGTTCAGTGTATGAAGGTAGTAACAGATGAGAAGTTGAATTGGCTATGGCACCTGAGATTTGGACATTTGAATTTCAAATATCTAAATCAGCTAGGGAGCAAAGGAATGGTACTTGGCCTACCTAAGATTGAAGCTTCAGAAAGAGTATGTGAAGGTTGCTTAGTTGGTAAACAACCTAGAAATGCTTTCAGCAAGAGTTTGCCTATGAGATCATCAAGTGTACTAGGTGTTGTGCATTCTGATGTGTGTGGTCCCTTTGATGTGAATTCACTTGGTGGTAATAGATATTTTGTTACCTTTGTTGATGAGTATAGCAGGAAGATGTGGATATACTTGATTCAAACCAAGGATGCAGTATTTGATGTCTTCAGAAATTTTAAGGCATTAGTTGAAAATCAAAGTGGAAAGAAGATCATAGCTCTCAGAACAGATGGTGGAGGTGAGTATACTTCCAAGAAGTTTGAGTCATTTTGTGTTGAACAAGGTATAGAACATGAAGTCACAGCTCCCTATACACCTCAACACAATGGCTTAGCTGAAAGAAGGAACAGGATTATTCTTGATATGGCAAGGTGTATGGTGAAGCATAGGAACCTGCCTAAAGCTTTCTGGGGTGAAGCAGTTCACACTGCTGTGTATGTGTTGAACAGGTGTCCAACCAAGAAGCTGAAAGACAAAGTACCTGAGGAAGTGTGGAGTGGTAGAAAACCTAGTGTAAGTCACTTCAGAATTTTTGGTGCTTTATGTCACAAGCATGTGCCTGAAGCAAAAAGGAAGAAGCTTGATGACAGAAGTGAAGCCATGATCTTGGTAGGATACCATGTCACAGGTGCTTACAAGCTGTATGATCCTGTCACAAAGAAAATGATCTACAGTAGAGATGTTGTAATTGATGAAGAGAAATCCTGGGATTGGATTGCTGGTTGTAGTTCAAGCAGAGCTCAATTGAATCCAATCATGAATGAAGAAGATAGTGATTCTAGTGATGAGAATGAAGCACCTGCAGCTGTGACTAGAGACAGGCCTGCCAGAACAAGGAGCATTCCTGCTAGATTGCAGGATTGTGAAATTGTTAATGATAATGAGGTAAATGCAGATGGTGACTTAGTTCATATTGCATTGATGGCTGGTTCTGAGCCTATCAATTACACAGAAGCCTTGAAACACAAGAAATGGAAGAGAGCTATGGAGGAGGAGTTGGCTTCAATTGAGAGAAATCAAACTTGGGAGTTAGTTAAACTTCCATCAGATAAGAAGGCAATTGAAGTAAAATGGGTGTTCAAGCTGAAGCTAAATCCTGACAATTCTATAGCAAAATATAAGGCAAGGCTGGTGGCAAGAGGTTTTCTGCAGAGGGAAGGAATAGATTACTCAGAAATCTACTCACCTGTGGCAAGAATTGAGACTGTGAGACTTGTCATAGCTGTAGCTAATGCAAGGAAATGGCCTATGTTCCACATGGATGTTAAGTCAGCCTTTCTTAATGGTCCATTAGAAGAACTTGTCTTTGTAACTCAGCCACCTGGATTCATGATTGAAGGGAAGAAAGACATGGTCTACAGATTGAACAAAGCTCTATATGGTTTGAAACAAGCTCCAAGAGCTTGGAATAAAAGGATAGATGGATTTCTTGTGAAACAAGGCTTCAGGAAATGCAAGTCAGAATATGGAGTATATGTGCAGGAAGCAGCTTCAAGCATCATTCTGATATGTTTGTATGTTGATGATCTGCTAGTAACTGGAAGTGTCACAGCTGAGATAGAGAAATTCAAAGAAGTAATGAAAACTGAATTTGAGATGACAGATTTGGGAGAAGTGTCTTACTTCTTAGGATTTGAACTTCTGAAGAATGGTAAAGGTCTATTGTTGCATCAGAGGAGATATGCAGGAGAAATTCTGAAGAGGTTCAACATGACTGAGTGTACATATGCTGCAACTCCTATGGAGGTGAACTTGAAGTTAGAAAAGAATGAGACAGAAGAGACTGTGGATCCTACAATTTTCAAGCAAATTGTTGGATCATTGAGATATCTTTGCAACAGCAGGCCAGATATATGCTTTGCAGTTGGGCTTGTAAGTAGATTCATGGATAAGCCCAGAAGGTCACACATGAATGCAGCTAGAAGAATACTTAGGTATATAGCAGGCACAATGGAGTTTGGAATTCTTTTTCCAAAGTCAGTTCTGAATGAGAAATTTGAGATTGTGTGCTACTCTGATGCTGATTGGTGTGGTGACAAAGTAGATAGAAGGAGTACTACTGGGTATTTCTTCAGATTTATGGAGGCTCCTGTTGCTTGGTGTTCTAAGAAACAACCAGTTGTTGCATTGTCTTCGTGTGAAGCTGAGTACATAGCAGGTGCATATGCAGCATGCCAAGCTTTGTGGATTGTGACTGTGTTGAAGGAGCTAGGAATTGAAGCAGAGAAACCTGTGGTTCTGCAGATTGATAACAAGTCTGCTATAAACTTAGCCAAGAATCCAGTTTTGCATGGTAGAAGCAAACACATAGAGGCTAGGTTTCATTTCTTGAGGGAGCAGGTGAATCAAGGTAGCTTAGATGTCAGGCATTGTGCAACAGATACTCAGGTTGCAGATGCTCTAACTAAGAGTTTGAAAACAGACAGGTTTTTGAAGCTCAGAAGTGAACTTGGTGTGTATCAGGCGCGCGCGCCCAGCATGGCAAGTTCTGAAGCAGTTCTGAAGGACAGACAAGTTTGAAGTTCTGAAGCAGTTCTGAAGGACAGACAAGTTCTGAAGCAGTTCTGAAGGACAGATAAGGATTTCTGAAGGACAGACAAGTTTGCAGTTCTGAAGGATTTCTGAAGGACAGACAAGGTTGCAGTTCTGAAGGATTTCTGAAGGACAGACAAGTTTGCTTAGGCTTGAAGTTAAGGGAGCATGATGTTTTATAACTTCAATCCTATTAGACTTGGTTAGGTAGTTAGGAGGTGGTTACATAACTACCTTGAGTTAGTTAGTTATGGTTACTTGTGTTACAAGTAATAGATGGGTTAGGAGTTTTCCTTATAAATAAGCGTGTACCACATGCATCGTATACAACTCATTCTCTATTTTTTCTTATCAATAAATCTTAACACTTTCCTCCTAGTTTTCTCTCTAGTTCTTACTTGTTATCTTCTTCCTCTTATCTTGGATTACCCTAACAAAGTTTCTAACGACTTGTTTTAGAATCAAACACAAAAAAAGTTGAACACAATCTAGGTAATACAATTAGAAACAATATTTACACAATAAATCCACAAGGAATTAAAGTATATATGCAATTTTTCATAAGTTCTAGTATATCGCACAAAATTCTGCATAATTTAAACCTTTGATTTTAAGCATAATTATTATATTTGTATACTAAAGAAAGTTTGCACACTCTAGCCCAGGGTCTTGGATCCGCAATTGATCGTAAACAAATTATATTTAAATATACAGTTAAGATTACTCCATCCGTCTCAAAATATAAAAAAAAAGAGTCCAAGAAACTTGATGTGTTTGGCTCAACATTTGAACCAAATACATTCATTTTTGTTAATAAATTTTTACTTATATTTTGAAACGGAAGGAGTACCTCATTATCTCTAAACCGTACTGTTCTGTTGGGGATTTCCCCTGCACCCCAGTCGCAAGCCAACAAAGATATGGGTTTGGGCGACAAAGTCCACTTATCACTAACTATGAGCCATGCGCAACAGATTAACTATTAAATAATGCATCAAAGTTCAAGAAGTGCCGGTGAAATCAACTTAATTTTTTAATCAACATTTGTGTATCTATAATAGGATCATGCTAACTAATGTTGCGTATTCCCGGACACTAGTCAGCATTTTTCTATAAAAATATAATGAAAAAAAAAAAGTTGCATATGCATGAAACTAGCTAATACAACAAGTTTGGTATATTCAATGTTTTGGAAGTTAATTTTGTGAAAACAACTACTAGTATATATGTATAAATACTGTAATAGCCATCAACAAGGAAGTTGCACTTTTAATCAGGTGCATGACTGGGCTGGCATGTTTGTTTTTGCAATAGCTGGATAATGGCTGTAATATGTATAGATAAATCATTTTTCCAGAAGTCAGAGATCAAATGCTTTAAAATTAAGCCAATTAATTTATGGCATGGATAAGAATCACTTCAACAATGTCAAGTTTTCTTTTTATAACATAAACTTTTAAATGACTCAAATTGACATAATTACTTATAGATTACTTATCAACGAAGTCTTTTCGCTAGTAGTGATAGTTGAACAATTCCCTATTGGAGTATGAGTCGATTTATTACCAACTGAACCAAACCGTGTTGTCAAAAATACAATACAACAGACTTTGCTAAGGTTCGAGCAGTTGTATTTGTTTGTCTCCGAATAAACTTAGCCAAAAAGTAGGATCAATCACAATGTTTTAATATCTCACGCGCTTAACAATGAGAGAGAAAAAAACTATGGATATTGACTATCATTGACAAAGAGTTTAGCAATAATTTACCGATACCAATATTGTTTCAAAACTTACAAATTCCTAGGTTAATCTGGTAAATTATGGATACAATGGCAATTAGTATTCAATACTTATTTTCAAAGAATGCAGCATCTGCAGCCTTGAGATTCTCGAGGGCCTTCAAACCACCGATCCCATAACGGATTTAAGGGAGCAACTGTGCTGTCAAACCAGAAAATTGTATCATTTGTTAGTAAGATATATCGAAGATAAAATATGATGACGCATTAACACAAGAAAGTTTCGAGAAGAGATTATACGATGAAAGCAACGGATCCGGTCTTGTTTGCACGCTAGTCAGCATTCTGGCAAAAAGAAAATACAAGAGACAAATTCGAAGTTAAACTAATATGGATTATCCATTAAACTAGTAACATTCATTATACATGATAGAACCATTGTATTATTGCTTTTAAGCTTACTCTTTGCACGATGCAGATGATTTATCCATCCTTTCAAGTTTTTCCAGCTCTTCCTGCATTCATTTTATAAGCTTCTGTCAAATGCTGGAGACATATAAACATAAAGGAATATGAAGTAGTTTCTCATCCATGTCCAAAAGCTTTTAAATCTTCCTAGTCACTTAAAAAAGCAACCAATATATCGAGAAATGAATGCATGCTTTCATTTTTATGGATGTAAGTCTTACAGCATTCTCTCCATTCCCTGATTTTTAAATACTACCTTTTGCCAAGTGAACTAAAATCTCCAAATTTTGTTTCAAATTAGTCACAAAATTTACAATTGAGGATAAATTGCACTTTTAGCCCCTTAACTTTCACAAACTTGCGATTTTGACCTCTTAACTTTCATAATAGCACTTTTGCTCCCCCAAACTTTAGCCATTTTGCAAACACCTAAATGCAACATGTAGCTTCAATAGTATCGTGTGTTTGTCTACTTTCCAATGCGGATCCAAACACCTAAATTTCTGCAACTTATTTACTGGTTTTGACGATGGAGTTATTATTAAAGCCTAAGACACTCTCAATACTGAATCAAATCTTAACTTTATCCCATACACAAAAAATACTAAGGTCTATGTGTGTGTACCATAAACAAACAATTTGTAAAAAAACATAAAAATTTCCAACGTAAAAAATTTCATAGATATTTCAAACTGCATAAAGTGTATTTTCAAAATTTGTCGGAGAGATCTCAATGTTAAGCAAATCCATCAACAGAGATGGGTTGACTTAATCGTACGTCTGAGGTCTTTCGAAAGAATTGTCGAACATACATATAGTGCAACTACTGAGTCTCAATACCCTACAATAAAATTCAAAGTCAAGGTACATGTTTCATGTTTGCATAATTAAGATATGGTTATTTTGAGTTCTACTTCCATTTTAGACTTAGCTTCTAAGTTCATAGTAAGACTTAGCTCATATGAAGATAAAATTACCAGCTAAAAGCACACTTTGCTCCCTAAGCATGATTGATAATCCAAACACTATTAACAACTTAACATAATTGATGAAGCACAACACCAACACAATGACGAAAAGCTAAAATTATGAAGCAACGACCCTCCTCATATTAGGCATGTCCCGTTATCGGACATGCAACCGACACGACATTGATACATATGATTACATTAAATTATATTATTTTCTCAAACTATTATCAGTGTCAACATATCAATATTCATGTCGTATCTAGTGTCCAGGAATGTATCCATGCTTCATAAGTTAAAAATCTCCCTAACCCATTTTATCTTCATTTTTTTCTTTAACAAACAGAACAATAAAAATGCTAAAGTTAATTAAACAATAAAACCACACACAAATAGAACTAAACTCCAAAACATGGTGAAGAATGAAGATGAACATGAAGTACCTACCTCTAAGTACTTTTTTTCCTGTTCCAATTTTTTAAGTTCAGCATGTAACCTATGCTTCCCTCTAGTATCTGAAGAAGAAGAAGAAGAAGAAAGAGACTGAGACTGAAAAACAAAGTGGGTCATGGGGTTCTCGGATTCAGACCCAACTGATTCCATTTTCTGAGCTCTAGCTTGATGAACCAACCAATCACAAAGGCTATGAAACAAAGGTGATTATAAAGACTCCATTTTTAAGGAAACAAAGATGACCCAATAAATGATATTCATGACCCAATAAAGAATTGGCCATGAAAAACAAGACAAGTGTCTAAGATTGTAACTTGTAATGCAAAACACAGAGACAGTGCAGAAGTGTGTTTGTTTGTGAAGAATTCAGAGATAAAGGGTTCAGGTCTGTGGTGTTTTGGATTTTTTTGAGTTTCAAGTTTTATGAAATTGTCGTTCTTTGAGTTTCTCATTTTTATTTGTGTTTGTTGGGTCTCTCTCACTTTCTAACTTTGAAGACTTTGTCTAAGGCGCAGTTTCTGACTCAGTTCTGTTTATTTATGCAGTTGGCTCTTTGCTCTCTCAATGGCAAATCTCTGTTTTTACTTTCCCTGTTCATATAAAAACAGAGAATAATTATTACTACTGTTCTTGGTCTTAAAATATACACATGCTTTTATTGCAAGTTTTACCAAAAAAAAAATAATAAATTACATGTCTTTGTAATTATGTGGCTTTTGGGAAGCACAACCATATGAGCAAATTTTAAAATTATTGAATGTGTTTGAAATCCCACAAAATGTTTCAAATTAAAATTGTTGCCAAACCAAATTGAAATTATTCTTATTTAAAAGTATTTGGTTCTATTTGTTTTGTTTTTCTTCCACAAGTTGAACGTAATAAATTGTGTCATCGCTCTGCAATGTGTTTTCCTTGGTTATGGGGATGGTCAAAAGGATTATCGTTGTTATAATCCTCATGTTGTGTTTCTTGAACACATACCATTTTACTCTCTTTCTTTTGATTCTCATACTCCTACCAGATCCGAGCTTGCTCATATTGACCCTTTTGTCTTTGATGATGATATTTCTAGTGATTGTACTATTGAGAATTGCAGGGTTGATACTACTACCACTCTAGATACAAATGCTCCCTCTGTCCCCACGGCTATCCAGCAACCTCTTGCGACTGTTGATCCTATGCCATCTACAACCCCTGCTCCTCGTTATCCTTCTCGTGATTGTAAGTCTACTCAATTGCCTGATTTTGTTTATTCCATTTATTCCCCTTCTTTTGCCACTTTTCTAACCACCATTCATAATTTGTCTAACCCATCTTCCTATAAAGAAGCTATTCTTGATCCTCTTTGGCAGCAGGCTATGGCAGAGGAACTTGCTGCTTTGCATAAGACAAATACTTGGGATTTAGTACCGCTTCCACCAGGAAAACGTGATATTGGGTCTCGTTGGGTATATAAGATCAAAACCAGATCTGATGGGTCAGTTGAGCGTTACAAAGCTCGTCTTGTTGCTAAGGGGTTCTCTCAACAGTATGACATGGATTATGAGGAAACTTTGCTCCTGTGGCCAAGATGACTACTATTCGTACTCTTATTGCAATATTTCTCAAATGGATGTTAAAAATGCATTTCTAAATGGTGATCTTCATGAGGAAGTTTATATGGTACCTCCACCAGGTATTTCTCATAATCACAGAGAAGTGTGTAAGTTGAAGAAAGCTCTATATGGTCTGAAACAAGCTCCATGACCTTGGTTGAGAAGTTCTCTACCGTAATTACATCTCTTGGCTTCCGCTCTAGTGATCATGACTCTGCTTTATTTCTTAGGACCAATTCCCATGGTTGTATTCTACTATCCCTATATGATGATGATATGATTATTACAAGTGATGAGGTTAATGGGATCAATGAGTTGAAATTACAGTTAGCTAAACAATTTGAGATGAAGGATTTAGGCACTCTTCGCTATTTCTTGGGGATTGAGGTTGCATACTCCCCTAGAAGTTATCTTCTTTCTTAGTCTAAATATATTGCCAACATTCTTGAACAAGCTCGCATTTCTGATACTAGATCAGTAGATAGCCCTCTTGAGCTTAATGTGAAATATGCTCCCTCTGATGGTGTTCTTTTATCGGATCCCACTTTGTATCGTACTTTGGTTGGCAGTTTGGTGTATCTTACTATTACCAGACCAGATATTGCTTATGTGGTGCACATGGTCAGTCAGCTTGTTGTTTCTCCTACTATAGTGCATTGGTCAGCTGTTCCTCGCATTCTTCGTTATCTTCGGGGAACTCAATTTCAGAGTCTTCTTTTTCCTTCATCTTCTTCTTTAGAGTTACATGCTTACTCTGATGCAGATTGGGCTGGTGATCCCATTGATCGCAAGTCTACTACAAATTTTTGTATTTTTATAGGAGATTCTCTTATATCTTGGAAGCGCAAGAAGCAAAACATTGTATCTCGTTCTTCAACAGAAGCATAGTATCGTGCTATGGCAACTACCACTTCGGAGATAGTGTGGTTACGTTGACTTCTTTTTGATATGGGAGTTTCTCTATCTAAACTCACTCCTATGAATTGTGATAACAAGAGTGTCATTCAAAGAGCTTGGTTGATTCCATTAGGAGTTGAAAGTTTGATGACAACCTTCGATCAATCTCTACAATAAGGTTTGGTTTGTTTTCTCCCTAAATCTTTGGATTAGTGCCTTTCAAACCTTGAATTGTTGCACCGTGTCTGTGAGTTTGTTTATAATTAAGTATTGGCATCTTTTTTGTTGTATTGAGTATTTTGGAAGTGCTTGTGAGTCAATCTGTTACATATATATTTGGAGCATCTTTGTGATTTTATTTGATGCGGCAACAATTTCAATTTGGAGCATTTTGTGATTCAATTT
Organism: Trifolium fragiferum; assembly: GCA_954870985.1. Lineage (NCBI taxonomy): Eukaryota > Viridiplantae > Streptophyta > Magnoliopsida > Fabales > Fabaceae > Trifolium > Trifolium fragiferum. The sequence continues at coordinate 44,250,224 of OX940796.1, read as the reverse complement.
GTTACGCCATATAATCTTTGTGATTGTATTTGGTTTCAGCAACAAGTTTAAGTTTGATTCCCTTTGTTCTTTCATAGTTTTTTTTGCAAAAACTAACTCAAAGGATGAGATTGCCCTTACATATTTATACACTTCACAAAAACATCTTAAACTTCTACTTAAATATGACAATGTTGAACAATTCAAAAGTTTGAGCAAATTTTCCACTTTAATAAACCATCAATGTTGAACAATTCAAAAGTTTGAGCAAATTTTCCACTTTAATAAACCATTAATATAATTGACACTTCTCCAACAAACATTTGTCTTCTGAAGGGATAGGTTGAATAACTCAACTAATTTGAGCTAAAGGTGAAAGGAGTTAACTTTGGCGTTTTTTTTTTAAAAAAAAAACATTTGTCTCATGAATAAGGAAAATTTAAGTCATGCTCGTAATATTAATGAAGTCCCGATATGCGACAAAATACTGATACGGATATGCCGATACGGAAATTTTTTAAAAAATCTCTATCTGATACTGCCGCGATACGTTATTTAAAAATTAAATATATAAATGCATAATATATAAACATGACTAAAATCAATAATATTAATAATGATAAATTTTTTTGAAAGACAAAAAATTATTATTATAAATATAAACGTCAATAGTTCATTGTACAATAAATACAAACAAACCAATAAGCTCGCACAAGAGCAAAATAGTTTGAGGCTCAACATACAAAGGTCAAAATAAATATTTAATTGATACTTTTCCGATACGAGTATCGGGACGTATCCAACGCATATCGGATATTATTTTTTTATTTAAAAATAAATATTTAGCCGATACTTTTCCGATACGAGTATCGGGACATATCGAACGAGTATCGATATCGAGTACGTATCGGACACGATACTTTACCATTTTTAGAGTATCGGGACTTCATAGGTTTAACACTATTAATTAATATTACAAATCATTTTTTCCCAGTGCAAAGAATTGAAAAAGATAAATGCTCTACTGTTAAAAAAGGTCATGTTCATGGTGACTAGTAATTTTTAGTAGGTTCCATGACCATACATTACACATCACAAGGAAAAAGGGAAGGAAAAAAAATTCATTCAATAGTCCTTATGTCCATACACATTTGGTAATATTAATAGTGTGTCCCCAGTATATTAAAAACCATGCAGTGGACCATCCTTATTAAGTATTTTGACAGCAAAAATATTGATTCAAAACCACTTTCTCATAACACATTGTCTGCACAAAAATTGGAAACCATTTATGCTTAAAATGTCATGTAAATTTCAATAAGTCATTTTTGTGAATGAATTCTATCACACTGTTATCTGAAATATAAAAAACTATGTATTTGCTGTAAATAATATATACACACTAAAAGCATTCATGAAAAATCAAACTCACAAAATTTCTAGACCAATCTGGGATTAAAATGAAGAAAAAAAGAGAGTAGAACTTTGGCAATTAGCTTTAATCATCAGAGAATCGAACATCTGCAGCAGCCTTTCGAATCTTGAGGTCCTTCAAACCATCGATCCCATGTAGGATTTAAGGGACCAATTGTTCTGTCAAAGCAGAAAAAAATAAATCTCGTGTTACAAAAATATATCAAAGTTAATGTATTTACGACTAAGCACTAGAAGTTAGCTTAAGAGATTTTACGATTGAAGTAATGGATCAGGCCTTTTTTCCACATTGCTAAGAATCCTGACAAAACAAACACATGATGGAAATTCAAAGTTAAGCGAAACAAAAATTGATTCCACGTTATGGAAATATTTTGCGCTTGTAAGCTTACTCTTTGCATGACGTAGATGCTTTGTCCATCTTCTCAAGCTTTTCTAGCTCTTCCTACATTGAATTTATGGTGAATGTTAATATATAAGCAAAAGTTCGGAAATGAGAGAATGAAACAAGTTATTGAAAGAGGGGCTACAAATTACATTCAGCGTTTCAGTAAAAAGTTCATCATTAGTTGGTTGAGAATGCACTAAAAAATCAACCTATATATCTCAGAAAGAATGCTTGCTTCATTCTATCCAAAATCGGGCTCATGATGGATTCAAAATAATCTTAACTAGGTAAGGATTTGATAGCATACTTCAGAACATGAAATTATTGTCAAACAAGACAATATGTTATATACTGCTGCCAGTTGTGTAAATTTGGCCAACTGATCTATCAAATTTACTTGTTGCTGAAAAAACTGCCTAAACTTTTCGATGCAGATAATGTCATAACATTTTGAATGACATGATCTGTTTGATAGATATTTCCAGTAACCAACAAAAAGTTATTAAGACCCTGATCGTTTGTGCAACAAACGTTGCGTACAAACACGTGCTTAATCTCTCTTTTGCTCACTCTATAGGTAACTCTTCAAACAAGCATAATGCAACTAGTAATTCTCAACAAACCTCATCCTCCAGTAGTTCAAAACTCAAGGTACATATTCACTATTGCATAATAATACTATACGTGGTTTTTTAAATCATACCAAAGAAAATCTATGTCCCTTCACACAAAATAAATGGATTTTCAGGCAATTTCCTACTTATTGAAAAGGTTAATTTGTCCAAACTTCGAACATCAAGTCTCAACAGTAATAAGAAATTAAAGACAAAAATTAAAGCGAAAAATGAAATATATGTTAGTTATATCATTTAAATCATCAACCTTCTGTTTGTATAACAAACTGATGTCAGATTAATCAACATAGCAGCAATCATACTAAAATGTAGCTTCCTAAGTGAGGATCCCTATAGTGTAATGGATGGTTTCCATGGCAAAAATGTTCATACATCTATCTAAAGACAAAATTGTTAGATAAAAATATACACTCTATTTTTGTGTCTTAGACGAAGTGGCAACCAACTACAAGGTCCCAAGTTTGAACCCGGGTGAAGTTGTCCGGCCTAACAATATCGTCAGTTGAGCTAGGACTTGTGATCAAATAAATATACACTTTGTTCACTAAAAATAATGGATAACCAATATGCTATTACATAACACTAGAAAAATTCAAGTACCATTATGGTTCTCCAAATTACACATCACATCAATTTGGCCCTCCAAATATTTGCAACATTAGGAGCAACAAAATTGAGTAGATTTTATCTTATATGGATAACCTTACATTAAATAAAAACACAAGTACCCTATTAACTATGAAAAGGTAACCTTATATTTAAGGTACATGGACCCCAATTACAAGTACCTCAACAAAAAAAATCCAGCTCCCACCAGAAGAATACCCCAGAAATCAATTAACTAAAAGTTAAAAACTTTACCAATCAAATTTACTATAGTCACATGGAAAATCAACAATAAAACTAAGAAAACGACAGAAAGAACAAAACTCCAAAACATAGTAAAAGATGAAGAAGAAAAAAGTACGAACCTCTAAGTACCTTGTTTCCTGTTCCAACCGTTTAAGTTCAGCATGTATTCTATGTTTCCCTCTAGTATCTGAAGAAGAAAAAGACTGAGTTTGAACAAAGTGGGTCATCGGGTTATCGGATTCTGACCCATCCGATTGCATTTCTGTGAAAGGGAGTAGAAAGATTGGATTTTTGAAGGGAAAAAAGATGACCCAGAAATGTGAATGGAGTGTTGAGCATGTAAGAAAGAGTGGGATCTAAGGTTGTAGTGAGAAAAGAGATAAAGTGTGTTTGTTTGGTGAAGAAAGTAAGAGGAACGGGTTTGAGAGATTTGTAGTGTGAGAGAGTGGAATGTGGGGGTGAAAAAACAAAACAAAAGTTGGTTTCAATTTTGATTTGTTGACGTTGTCGCTTTCTGTGTTTGTTGGAACAAAGCTGGTTTTCTTTTTGCTTCTACTTTCTCTCTTTTTTTAATAAACCTTTTTTCTTCTTTTTGTGTTTTTCGTTTCTCTCTCTATCTTTATGTTATTTCTCTCTAGTTTCATGAGACTTTGCTTGCTTGAGGCTTCAGCAGTTGACTTTGGTGGGGAAAATAAGCGATTTATTCTTTGAATTAATATTTTTTTTGATAAATATTCTTTGAATTTTTAATTATCAATCAATTTTGTATCTGAATTTGTTGAGATAGCTAAAAAAATTCAATTTGTAAAAGTTACTATGACTTATATCACATTACTCTTTAAAGCAATTGAGTGAGGGATAATTGAGGGATTAAATTAATAGTATAACTTTTAATAATTCATGTATGCATTTGATTCTAAGAGGAACTGATTTAATATAACTTTTATAAATTAAGGGACATTTTAGCTATATTTGGATAAATTCAATGGTTAAATTGATATAACTAAGGGTTAAATAGTTGATACCCCTGTAAAGTAGGTCGGTTTTGCAATATCCCCTGTAAGTTTTTTTTTCAAAGATCCCCCTTGCATACTAAAGATTCTTTGAAATACACCCTTGGAGTAACACATAGGCAGAGAATCTCCTACGTGGCACCTCCACGTGGATTTTTATTAATTTTTAATTATTTTTTTGCCACGTGGCATTAATTTATTTTTTTTAAAAATTTTAATTTTAATTTTTTTTTCTGATTTCTTTCTTTTCCTTTATTTGTTATTTAAAAATTTAATAATAATTAATTAATATTTGTTTATTTAAAATTAAAAATGAAAGAAAAAATAAAATATTTTTCTCTATAGCATAGTGGAATATTAAAATAAAATAATTAATATATGAAATTGTAACAAAAAAACAATTATATATGAAATAAAAATATAATGAAATCAAATACAAATAAAAAAAATTGTAACAAAAAAAAAACCATTATATATAAAATAAAAATGAATGAAAAAAATATAATAAAATCAAATAATTAACAATTATAAAAAAAAGGTGTAACAACAAAAAAAGTAATAATTGTATATAAAATAAAAACATAATAAAATCAAATAAAAAAATTATAACAAAAAAAAACCTGATTAAAAAAAAAGGGAGAGAAAGAGAGAGAGAAAATATAAAACCCAGCAATCCTTTTTCACTAAAAAACCAAGTCAAATGCAGAAAATTCAAAAAAAAAAATTCCAAACCCCACTTGATCTTTTTTCTAAGATATTCAAGGCAAGAAACAAGGCTCACGGCCAAATTACTTCCAGATCAAAAACACCAAAACGCATAAGTCTGCTACACCAGAACAAAACACCAAAACCATCAGCACCATCAGCACACATTCCACAGATTCGTTAATCCCAAAATCCATCTTTTCATCTTCAAGAAATCAAAATCGAAAACGAAAACGAAAACAAAAAAAAAAGAAGAACAAACACATGAAATCGAAAACGAAATCAAGAAATCAAAATCCAGTTATTATGAAATTGAACGTATAATCGAAACCAAAACGAATCCAAACGAAATCGAAACCGAACGAAATTGAAACTGAAATTGAACGAATATGGTGATGTTGATGATGATGTTGCTGCTATGATGGTGTTGAATCTTGTTGTTGTTGATGAATATGGTGATGTTGAAAAATTAAGAGGGTGGAGAAGAAGGGTTTGTAAAACCCAGTGAAGAAGAAGAAGAGAAAATATAAATTTTCTCTCTCTCTCTCTCCCTTTTTTTTTTAATCAGATTTTTTTTTGTTATAATTTTTTTATATAATAAGAACATCATCATCAACAAGAATATTAATTATTTTAAGAACATCTTGTTTGTTACAATTTTTTTTGTTACAATTTCATATATTAATTATTTTAATTTAATATTCCACTATGCTATAGAGAAAAATATTTTATTTTTTCTTTCATTTTTTATTTTAAATAAACAAATATTAATTAATTATTATTAAATTTTTAAATAACAAATAAAGAAAAAGAAAGAAATCAGAAAAAAAAATAAAAATAATTTTTTTTTTTTTTAAATTAAATTTTTTTTTTTAAAATTTAAATTTTTTTTTAAAAAAAAATATTTAATACCACGTGGCAAAAAAATAATTAAAAATTAATAAAAATCCACGTGGAGGTGCCACGTAGGAGATTATCTGCCTATGTGTTACTCCAAGGGGATATTTCAAAGAATCTTTAGTATGCAAGGGGAAATCTTTGAAAAAAAAACTTACAGGGGGTATTGCAAAACCGACCTACTTTACAGGGGGTATCAACTATTTAACCCTATAACTAATGATAATTAGCTATTTGCATAATTTCAAGGACGAAATTGATTTATGAGTAAAAATTTAAGGACTAATTTGCTAAGTATTTATTTTTAGTTTGAATTTGCCTCATTTACTAATCATTATTTGTTTCAATTATAAGATAGATATAAATGAAGGTTAATAGAACCTATTTTTATAAGTGGACACCATCAATGAGTCTCGTATGTTGACTCTGAACACTTGGCTAAATATCAACATAGAAATGACAAAAGAAAATTGAACATGAAACTTAGAGATAAGCATTGATATACTTCATCCGTTCTAATATATAAAAAAGAAAGAGTCAAAAAAACTTGATATATTTAATTAAAAATTTAGACCAAATACATTTATTTTTTTTATCAATTTTTTCCTCTTTTTCTTATAATTTGAGAGGAGAGAGTAATATAGTTCTGATTCTCTAAATTTTTTACTTTCGTTTTAGTTCTGTCAAATTTTCTATAATATATGCTAGCTTTTGTTAAGTTTATGTATGTAAAATCATAGTTTGTTGAAAATGTTATTTGTTAATTAAATCACACTACATTAGATTCTCAAGCAACTATTAATTTCTTCTTAATCATTAAGCACTACATAGAAATGTACAGCTAGCAGCATCTGATAAATTGTGGCATCCTTTCAAAAAGCCTAATCATATGCTAATTTGTTTTTTCTCCAATATTTACTTTGTCTTTGGTTTGAGATTACCATCTTAACCTCATCCTAATTAATTGCACTCATGCATGGATGAATATGGACTAATAATAAACACTTATCCACTAGGTTTAATTTCTTCCTAGCTCTCTTTATTATTCTTGCCTTTAACTAAATTGAATAGTGAGAGTACCTTCTCTTTTTGGGTTCGATCGATGTATATTCACGATTGCTTTTGTCACATTCTTAACATAGTAAATAATTTTATAGAGTCATTGCCCTTATCAATCAGGCATATTTCGATGCTAGAGCCAAGGCCATGCTTATGTAAAATTTTTTTTTGAATGGCAAATATAGTATATATATATAAAATCTGATCTCCGAACAAGATGAGCAGAGATCAGAAAGGCGGGATACAAACAAAGGCGCCGTATATATGCGGAACACCGATGAAAAACAAAAACAAACAACACCTAAACTCCCCAACCACCATAGGCCCTCTACCCGAACCCAAAAGGAAACCTCAAGACACCGACTTCCAATCTCGAAGCAAAATTAACTGGCCCATCAATAATCCAAAAGCACTCCTTAAGTCAGAAGTTGAAGGGCCACCGGTAGAAAAATTACTTAGGCGGATACGTTTCCGCTTGCAGACCTCCTCTCAAGCAGTCAAACCAGTGCGATAAAAGTTACCCAGATCATTTGAAACCTGCAAATCTCAACAGATTTGGGCACCAACAGAGACTCAAGAGAATCCTGCAAATCTCAACAGACTTGACAAACTGTCAGAGAATCAAACAAACTTAGGGTAACCTCACGCACAACATCAACCACTTACCCAAAATTACCAATATGTCCTAAGGTGCGATAAACAACAACTACCGTCAACACGGAGTGTCTACGCACCTAACTCTTTCGAGCATAACAGGACAAAAAACACCAATCCAAACGACCAAACCGGCACAACAACACCAAAACAACCCCACCTCCGGCCACCCCCAACACACCGTCCGCCCTAAACACAGAACCGTCATCCACCAAAACTCCACAACCTGACTGCAACAGTACCCACCACTCCTCCTCCACTATGGCCACACCCAAACCACCACGGCCACCATCACCACCTCCACTACAAAGCCGAAACCGAACCATCATCGTATCCACCAAGCCAACACATGAACCAAAACACCCCAAAATCCGGCCAAACCAAAGCAGTCCAGATCCGGCCAAAAAACACCCAGCCGAAACCACACCGCTGCAGACAGCAAGAACAAGGCACCAGAACGAAGCAACAACGACGAAAACGGACAGAACCAACACGTAGCAGCGGCGGCGACGGAAAACAAATGGCTACCGGCGGCCGGAAAAGAGGAAAAGTGGGAAAGCAGCAAAACAACTTCAAACCCACAAGAACCGACGCCGGAAACGGCGCCAGAGACAGAGGACGAGATCGATCAAAGAGGTGCCGGCAGGGATCTAAGCACCACCGCAGAGTAAGGAGGAGAAAACACCAAAAAAACGGCCGGAGCCGGCGCCTGACACGGGACGGGGTGGTGCGGAGGGCCAAAACGGCAGCCTCATCGCACCACCATCATCATCATCTACATGGTGTTGGAACTTTTGGATCTTGAGGAGAAAAGTTTAGATCTACTTTTGATTTCCTAGAGAGAAGGCAGAGAAAACAACAGTTTAGAAAGAAAAAAAAAAAAACTCAAGCATATTGAAACCATATTCTATGTTATCACATACTAATTTGCAGGAGAATTGTTAATCATCTTTTGCTGAAGATTTTAATGTGGGCCATTGTTGAGTCGCACATGTACAATATGTGCATTCAATTTTAGAACTCCAAATGTATAAATATACAGATAGCAACAATCAAGTGTAAGAAGAGGGCTCAACTCCAAATGCCTTTTCAAGAGGTAATCTCTTTTCTCCACCGTTATGGACGGAGAACTTTAATCTATCATGAAGCTAATAGATGTGATGACCTGTTAGCAAATCTCGGGCACTTTGCTTTAGATTTTAATTGCAATTTTCTTGATATTTTTGCTTCTGCTTTAAAATTTCTTTTGAAAGATGGTGTAAGAGGAGTTAGTTTGTCTCGTTTTGTTTAGTAATTTAGTTCCTTTTCTTATAAAAAAAATGATGGTAGGAATAACAAACCCAAATTTATTTGTGGATAGAACTTGAAAAATTCTCTTTCCACCCCATGTTTCTTTTCTACCCCTAAAATTCCATTTTATCCTTGAATAAAAATTTCGAAACTCATTTTCCGAATTTTTTTTGCCTTGAATAAAAACTTCGGAACGTGTTTCTCGAATTTTTTCTGAATTTGAACTAGAAAAATTTCAGAAAACGCTTTCCAAAGTTTTTATTCAAGGTCAAAAATAAAATTGTTGAGGGTGAAAATACGTGGGGGTGGGAAGAGAAAGTTTCGTAGAACTTGATATATGCTTGGGCCCAACCCAATAGATGGGTGCTCTATAGTCTATACATACTACTAATTAATTTCAGAGAAAAAAAAACTGGGTGATTTGTTTGAAGCTTTCTCATCACCCCCCCCCCCCCCCCCCCCAATTTTTCAATTATGCCCATGATTCAAAAGTTCAGAATGCGTTTTCTGAAGTTTTTTTAGTGCAAATTCAGCAAAAAATTTGGAAAACATATTCTGAAGTTTGTTTTCAAGGCAAAAAAAGTTCGGAAAACACGTTCCGAACTTTTTAACCAAGGGCAAAATTGGAACATTGAGGGGGGTGGGAAGAGTTGTGGAGGGTGGGATGAGAAAGCTTTGATTTGTTTGAGTCATTTCACCAATTATATACCACAAAAAAAAAATCATCAATTATAACATGCCAAGTAAATTAAACTCAGTTAAATTTATTTATATTAAAAATAGTTACATTAATAGTACTATTGAATACACTGTCTATCTGTTGAATTGTTCCTGAAACAACACACAAGGAGGAGCATCACCTAAACTTTATCCCTAGTTTAATACTTTAATCAATATAACTATACCTAATTTCTCATTAAACACTACTTGAATCTCTCATAAACAAATTAACTCACCGGATTTTATCAGTAACTCTCGGTTGAATTTATTTGCATGTCTCACTCAAAAGGTGTGAATATATGTTTGGTGTGTCACATATTCCAAAACTCCTTGGCTTTGCCTCTAATAATTTTTTTTCATGTGATGGCAATGCCTCATTGGTGAATGAAACAAAGAGAGTCACAAGCATAATCCAATCAGCACCACTACCATATAGTATGTGGTTCATATCCACTTATTTATATTGCAATATAATCCATAATGTATCTTACAATTTTTCAATTCAGTAACAAATTCCATATCCATGTCTCATTTCTATGATATAAACTATCATAAATTATATATATCAAAGTGCTAATTTTCTTGGAAGAATCTTAGTATTAATTTCTACAACTCTATGGCCTCCTTAATGCTTAGTGGTGCAGAAAATGCTAAGCTTATTAACAGCATAGTTCCATCTGGTTTAGGTTCTGTGAGTCTTAACTTTCACAAGAAGTGTTTCTTCAAAAATAATGCAGTTTCATATGGTAACAAATATAGGACAATAAACTTGACACCGCGATGCAGCGTTTCATCGACAAGGCCTTCTTCTCAGCCAAGATTCATCCAACACAAAAAAGAAGCATTTTGGTTTTACAGGTTTTTGTCTATTGTATATGATCATATAATAAATCCGGGTCATTGGACTGAAGACATGAGAGATGAGGCACTTGAACCTGCTGATTTGTATGACCGGAAAATGCGAGTTGTTGATGTTGGGGGAGGAACTGGATTCACTACTCTTGGTATAGTTAAGCATGTTGATGCTAAAAATGTTACAATTCTTGATCAGTCTCCTCATCAACTGGCTAAGGCTAAGAAGAAGGAAGCATTGAAAGAATGTAAGATAATTGAAGGTGATGCAGAAGATCTTCCTTTTCCAACTGATTATGCCGATCGATATGTTTCTGCTGGAAGGTATTGTGTGTGTGGTCACAATTTTTTCTTCACAATAACTATGCACCCTCTTAGAATTTCGGGTTTGGTCTAACTCAACTCGTACAAAAGTAATTTGTAAAGTGAGGATTGTCCATCACTTATAAACCCGATTTAGGTCTTATCTAGTCCTGCAGTGCGGCTTTTCTACTATCAGTGACGATGTAGGGTTATAGACGACAACTTATATTTGAATATTACAGTCCACTTCGGTCAAATTTAAGGGATGCCTCTAAGATAATTTACGGTGGATGCCCATTTGAGCTTTATAAGTCAAATCTTAGTCCTATGATCATTGGATCAAAATATTTGAAAAATTAGCCTTTGTGAGTCATGATAGTGAGCATCTTTAATGGTAGCTAATACTTTAATATGTTAGCATGTTTTTTAGAAAATAGCTAATTTATCTGTGTTTCCTACTAATTGTGCTATCTTTTTCCTTATGTATCAATGTAACATAAGATTATTACATTGTTCAGCATTGAGTACTGGCCTGATCCACAGCGTGGCATTAAGGAAGCATACAGAGTGCTAAAAATAGGAGGCAAAGCATGCCTTATAGGTCCTGTATACCCAACTTTTTGGCTGTCTCAATTCTTTGCCGACATGTGGATGCTCTTCCCTAAGGAGGAAGAGTATATTGAATGGTTTAAGAAGGCTGGTTTCAAAGATGTCAAGCTCAAAAGGATAGGTCCAAAATGGTATCGCGGCGTACGGAGGCACGGACTCATCATGGGATGTTCTGTCACTGGTGTCAAGCCTTTATCAGGTGACTCTCCTCTTCAGGTAATATATACATACACCCTTCTTAAGTTCTTTAGATATCAAAATTCATCAAACACTAAATTCTTCATTATATGCATGTCTTTATGCAGCTTGGTCCTAAGGTAGAGGATGTACAGGAACCTGTAAATCCATTGGTGTTTCTCTCAAGGCTTATTCTTGGTGCAATTGCAGCCACTTACTATGTAATAGTACCAATTTACATGTGGATCAAGGACCAAATTGTTCCAAAGGGCAGGCCTATTTAATCTAAGATTGGAGAATCAAGTAAAGTTGGGGTAGGAAATGGTGGCCTAGTTTTGATGATTGATGTTCAAAAGCCTTACTTTCCAAATTAATGACCAAGAATGTTGCCTTCCATAATGTTAATTTGTCGACATGTGCTGGTATAGTCAGTTGCATTGCCTCTTCAATTTTACTATAATTCTAGAATGGATATTTTACTTTCAGCTCAAAGCATCAATTGTTTATTTGGAGATTAGGGAGGAGGTGTTCCTGCAGCAGATAAGCCAAGTTTATGAGATAGATTAAGAATATGTGCTGGTTATTTCATGATTTCTTATTTCTTGTATGCAAGATTCAGCTTAGTATTGCATGTGCTTCTGTAATGTTTTGTTTGACAGTGGACTAGACAGAATGACAATCAGTCTATGTTTGACCACATCAAAATGATCGTTTTATCTAATACACGCGAGCATGTGTCCCTATTAATTCTTTTGTCGAATATAACCCGTTAATGTTCACATTTTTAAATAAAAATATTTCAGACTGATTACTATATAAAGCCAACAAGGCAGGAAAAAACAGCCAGAAAAATAGGCCGCATTGATGAGAGGAAGCAGAAACAACTAAATGGAAATTATCAAGGTTCATGAATGCAGAGGCTTCTTTTTATAGCAATTTGAGAAAATGTGTGACTTAATAGATTACTGAATAACCTTTTTCTGCACAGCAATTCACACACACTAGTTTGGCATGATTCTTTTAAATATAAATGATACATATATTTTTTAAACTTATAACAACAATACAATTCATTAAAATAAATGTCATCCTTAGTTTCCAGCAATCCCACGTCATGCTTTGCCAGTTACTCGCCCGGCAATCCATCCAAGACCATCATAAAGCCCTTCTCCTGAGAGGGCACTGCAAGCTTGTATATGCCAATCGTGATCCTTGATGCTGTGAAGAGACAGTGCATCGGTGATCTCAGCAGGAGTCATAGCATCCTTGATATCTTGTTTATTAGCAAAGACAAGGATGACAGAATGCTGTAAATCTTCATGACCCAGTAACCTGAAAAGTTCATCCTTCATTATAGAGATCCTTGCTCTATCACTGCTGTCAATCACTGCAATTACAGCATTAGTTCCTCGGTAATATGTTGCCCATGATGTACGGAGTCTTTCTTGTCCGCCAAGATCCCAAACCTGAATTGAATGACAAATCCAAGTGAGTAATATTACATCGTGCACAATAGCAAAGCTTGGAAATATTCGATATAAAACTATATACATACATGGATTATTATCAAAAGCATCAAAACTAACTAACCCCTTAATTAAGAAAATAAAAATTAACAAAGAAAGTTGAGAGGTTAAGTGTTAGTTTGTATAAATTTTGATAAATTAAAGGATTAAATATGTTTTTAGTCCCTACAAAATCACGAGCTTTTAAGTTAGTCCCTCAAAAAAATGTATTCACTTTTCGTCCCTATATTTGCGTATTTTGAGGGACTAAAAATACCTATTTTTTGTTAAAAGTTTTCAAAATAAGGACACTATTCTTACAAATGCAATATTATAGAGGACTAAAATTACCATTAAAATTTAATGGGGACTAACTTGAAGGAACGCAATTTTGTAGGAACTAAAAACATATTTAACCCTAAAGTAAATTAGAGAAAAAAATTGAGGTTAAATTAGAAAAAAATAGACAAGTTTTTGTGAGTTATCCACCTAAAGCCAATTTAAAAAACAATCATCTCCAGAAATCAAATCAACAAAAAATTGATTTTCACAAGCCTAAGAGTTGGCTAAGTGAAATGCAAACTGTGCACCTTAATTTTTGTTGGCTGCACAGTTTTTTTTTGGTGGGAAAACAAACAAGCACTAAGAATGCCTGCCCTCTTTAAAACAAGAAGACTGAAATGATGCTCTTGGGCTCTAAAAACACATATCTTAGCCCTACGATAATTAGGGTACTTATGTTCATACAGACAAACCTAAGCATTTAGCAATGTTGAATACAGAGCTTCTTACAATCAGATCCTATAATATAGTATTACTATAGTAGCAAGATGGCATTCTGAATATTATTCATGAAGGATGAAGGTATATACGAAGCTGAAGATGAAGCTGATAGAAATAGATCAACTACTCTCATATAAATAACTAATAACTGTTTTGAATACGATCTGTAAAACTGACATAAATATTATGAATGATTCCTTTTACTTGGGAATAGAGTTATCTGCTTATCTGTAAACTGTATTTACAATTTATTTATTTGCTTTTTTATTCCTGATGTACAAAAAGGACATAGTTTATATACAATTTATCAGCTACTTTCATGGGTATAAAAGGGATATCTGTGTGTTGTGTTGACATTGTTATTACAATAAATGGCCGTGATGGTATTCAGAGTCTCAAGCACTATCTATTCTATCGTTTTCAGACCAAAGACTTGGGGTGTTTTGAAACATTTTCTTTAAAAATGAAGTTGCACAATAAAAGGCCGGAATTGTTATTTCAGCAAGGAAATATGCACTTTGTATGTTGTAGGAAACCGAGATTTAGACTTCAACCCCATTGTTTTACCTATGTGTCCTAATACTAAACTCATGACATATCAGGGGGGAGCACTTTTTAGGCCATGGTAGATATAAAAGATTGGTTGTAAAGTTAAACTGTCTTAGAGTGACTAGACCTGACATATCCTTAGTCGTCATTTTTGTGAACCAAATTCTCAATTCTCCTGAGGCATGTCAAAGGGTCTCAAAGGAAAGGAATAGTCTATGAGAATAGAGGCCACACTAACAATGTTGCATATTCAAATGCAAATTGGCCTGGATGTCCTAATAACCAATGGTCAGCTCTGGTTACTGTGTTCTTGTTGGAGGGAATCTTATTTCATGGAAAAGTAAAAGCAAAGTGTTATTGCTACTAGATCTAGTGCAGAAATATAAAATCAGGCTATGGCTCTTACTACATTTGAAATTATTTGGTTGAAACAACTCCTATGTAACTTAGAAGTTATCTAAATTAGAGCCCACAAGCGTCTTTTCTGTTAAGTTATAACCAGCAACCTTGTATATTGCATCTAATCCTGTTTTCGTTGACCAGAATTTGTTTTATGAATTTTCCTTCCAAGGAAACTAAGATGAGGCTAAGAGAAAGTAAAGAGGGGTGACCTTTGTTTTAGCTACCCCTTTTTTGGTTCAGATCAATACTATATTATCCCAACGTGAGGCATATGGACTACATGCATAGAGATTGATTGTCATTTTATCCAAAAGAAGATTCTTGGGGATAGTGTTATTTATTACATTACATCTTTTGTAAATTCTAATGATCAACTGATAGATGTTTTCACCAAGTCCCTCTCGGGCCTAAGGATATCTTATATTTGTATCAAATCCAAGTGTAACATTTATGCACCAGCTTGAAGGGAGTGTGGAGATATGTGATTGGAAAAATATGAGTTAACACTCCACTTTCTGCGTAGCTTAGATTAATTGTGTGCCTATAAAGTTATCTTAATCAGTGACCTTTGCAACTTGTACTTGGAATACATTATATTCTTTAGTTCTGATGGAAATATATATACATATCATAGAATATTTCAGGCCCATTTAATCTTCTATTCTTAATTTCAACTTATCCGGTTATCATAGTTGGTCAAGATCCATGTAAATGGCACTCCATTCCAAATGAAGAACATGTTAGTTTGTTGATGGTACCATCAACAAACCATCTTTGATAGCTGATCCACTAAGCATGCATGGAAATGCTGTAAAGCAATTGTCTTATATCTTGGTTGAACCATTCAATGTCACAAGACCAACTGACCAACATCATTTGGATTGATGGGGCATCTGAAGTTTGGCCTGATCTCAATGAAATGTTTTCCCAAGGTATTATGAGAATATATCAAATTCATTTGATCTATAGTACTCTCTTAAGCAAGCATTGTTTCAATCACTACTTACTCTACATAATTAAAGATATTGTGGGATAAACATTGCAATTTGCAGCCCCTGCCAACTTGCAAATCTCCATGTAGCACTTCTAAGATTGTGCGGATATAGGGATCATGATTGTGTTCTATGCTTCTTGCAAGTGTTCATGGGTACGGATAGACTAACCGTAAATTTTTTTTTTTTTTTTTACAATACTAACCGTAAAATTATAAAAAGTTTAATTGTGGAAATTTTCATGAAATAGAATGTCATGTAATTATTGTTTTTCTGGAATTTTCAACAAAACTTGTGTCTTATGACCCGAACCAACCTGCTCATAACCAGGTTGGGTTAGTTTGAGTTTGATAGGAAATTTATTCCGATCAAACCCAATAAAATTTGCATGGTTGGGTGACGGGTTTGGCCAAAACAAATCCAAACCACAAACACCCTTACTTGCAAGGACTCAATAACAGTTATGGTCCCAAATCTGTCTTTCTGATGGACCTAGTAGCAATAAGTTGTTCTAACGGTTGTCCGAAAAGAAAGAAAACTTTGGATTCGAACATTATAGATCCCACTATTCTAGCAATCATTTCCAAACTAGCTCCTACCCCAGCAACACGAGGTAGAGGTTGCTCATCTCATGGTAGTGCAAAACAGTTCAATGACAAGAACACTTCCCAAAAGCAATGTACACATTGTGGACACTTGCTTTTTCAAGGGCGGGATGTCCCTCTAGGCGCAAGTCCTGAAAAGCAGCCAATCAGGTGACAACTATACAAGGTCTAACTATTGATAAAATGCAAGATCTACTTGCATTGCTCCCACAATCAAATACTATAGCTACTTATTCATGATTCTAATCATGTTGGTTCTCAAAATATCTCCATGTCACCCTGACAACAAGGTAAAACCAATGCACCAAAGATCTTAGACTCTAGTGTTACAAATGACACAGTTTCCTCCATATCATTTTTCACCACCTATAATACTATACCTTTTTCACCACCTATAATACTATTTTTCCTACACAAGTTTTTATCCCTGATAACCACACATCACAACCAAAGATAAAGGAACAAAATTTTCAATATCCACACTAGTTAATTCTAATTTTCTTTTAACTTGACTTATGTCACAAAACAAACAGAATGAACCAAATATGAATTGTAATATATGCTTCGTATTCAGGATATAAATTTGATCAGTCCAGAAAGACAAGACAAAGAGTCACGACGTCAGTAGAATATTCAGCAAGCAACAATAAAGGTAAACGTTTACATATGATTTTAGTCCCTGCAAATTCAGTTTTTTTTTGTTTTACTTCCTGTAAGTTTATTTGTTTGGATTCAGTTCCTGCAAATTCAAAACCGGTTGTTTTTAGTCCCTAACACCAGTACACCACTTTACTGTGGCACCGCGTGGCATGATTAAGGACTAAAAACAATAATTTTGAATTCGCAGGGAAATGAATGCAAACAAAAAAAAACTTACAGGGGTAAACATCATATTTAAACCTAACATTAATTAACCAAACGTGTGGTTTTGAATTGCAGACCACAATTTTTAACTATTGAAGCATGCAAGAACAACAACATATAAATTACGATGAATAAGTAAATGAACTAACCTCGAATCGTATGTTCTTATAAACGAGCTCTTCGACATTGCTACCAACAGTAGGGTTAGTAGTAACAACCTCACCAAGATGCAATTTATAAAGTGTAGTAGTTTTACCAGCGTTATCCAAACCAACAACAACAATCTTATACTCTTTAGCAGGGAATAACATGAACCAAAATCTCGACATCATTGCCCCCATCTTTTTTTCCCTCTAATCTAGCACTATACTATCTACTTCCAAATTAAATTAATCACACCTGAAGTGAAAAAATCACACAAACAAATAACAAAAGAAATCAATCAGAAAAGTATCGAATTTGAATGTAAAAAAAAAGCATCTATTAAAGTTGCGTTAGATCGATGAAAAAAGAAAAGGATCGAAATCGAACCTGGAAGGTGGCGTTGTGATGTGTTGCGATTGCGGAGAGAATCGGATCGGAGTTGATTGGTGTGGGAATTGGAATGAATGAATGAAAAGCGATTTTGATGAATTGGGAACGAAATATTCAATTTTGATCCACGGAAGAAAGGAACTATCTAGCACGTCATATTGCATATCATCCAATTTAATTTGTTTATTATCATCTTTTTTTCTCCTTACTTTTTTTTTTAATAAATTTCTTTCTACTTATTATTTTTTTTAAAAAAAAAATTAAATATGTAATAAAAAATCATTTTTAATTGAATTAATTTTAGCTCAAATTTATTTATTTAATTTTTATTAAAAAGTTAATTTTTGTTGATGCATACGCTGAATGCACATGTGAAACCAATACATTTAAGACATTTAGGATGGACTGACTGACCCAATCTTATAAAATGGGTAGCCAAGTTGTCACCTTTTATCTACTAAAATCCTACATACTTGAAAATTCACACACTCAAGCAATGGACTCAATTTTCTGTGGGCAGATAATAGATTTTAGAATTTTCCGAACATCCAAGCAAGCTTAAAACATCAAGCCAATTTTTATGGTTAAAGCCAACGCATAAAACGATCATTCTAAAATTTGTCTCGAAGAAAAACTCCAATTCAGTAATTTATCAAAATTCCTACACAGAAACTGAGTTTTTAGAAACAAGTGCAAATTTTCTGTTTCCATTTAACAACTTGAAATTTCTTCTATCAATTCATTTTGTGTCAAAATCAAAAGCATCAAGACACAACAAAAATAAAGGATCGAAGACACCTGGACGAAATCGATTTGCACCGCTTCTTGTTAACTGAGCCGCCACGGCTATTTCACATGTCTGCTTCGAGACGGGATTAGATCCATCACTGCTGAGAAGCCTTCCACTCGCCGCTTTACCTCCTAGTCAAATCAGTCGGCGTTACCGCCAACGAGTCGCCCGTTGTTGTCCAGTATACAATGGCTTACGGCGAAGATTGTGTTGCAGTTGAGAAACTTTCGATTTTACTTGCTGTGTCGAATGAACTCACAAACTAAACCTAACAAGTGACTCTTAATAATTGAGAGAGTTTCAAAGATATTGTTCGGTGTTAAGCGTCTCTTCGAAATTTGATTTGGCCGGATTGATAAGGATTATTCATATCTATGAACTTGCATTGAAGCGTTACAATTGACCTCTGGTTTCGTTACATTTTAATTTTGTAGAAGGCACTTGCACGACTTGTTATTGTCAATCCAATTGTTCATTGGTAATGAAGGTCATAGTGAAACTGATCTCCTATTTGCATGTAGATTATCTCAGGCTACGAAATGAAGCTTTTTGTTAATGATATACCAATTGTGTTAAGTCTAATTTTCAGTGGGTTTAGAAGTGCTTTTGGGGGTTGCATTTATAGGGTCATAGTGAAGCTTAGTTAATTGAATAACTTCTCATGATCCCATGATCTCTATATTGGGGGAAGGTGGGGTTGTATTCCCGCCATAATGTTATTGATCATGACTGAATACATGTTTTACATGTGGTAATTTAGTTAGTGGGGCGTATTGGTCTTGGATTGAAATGTAGTGGGCTCGGAGCCCCCCATGCTTGTCGGGCGAACCAGATTAGTAGATAATGAGCCTATGCGAATATGGGTCTGGGCGAACTGCTCCGGTACAATTACAGTAGCATATCTAAATGAACTTTTAATATTTTGTTATTGTAACGTCTCAAACTGCTTTTAGATGACCGACTGACCCCATAAACCAATACGAGTCTTTTCAGCGTGCTTTGTCTTCATTTGCACGCTTTCCGGAAAACTTCACAGAAGATCACCCATCTAAATACTACTACAAATCAAGCACGTTTAACTGTGAAGTTCTTATGGAATGAGTTACCGAAAATAACTTTAAAATGATTTTTATGAAAATTTATTTGAAATAACTTAAAAAAAAGTGATTTTTTTGAAATTTTGATATAAAAAAAAAGTTTTAATAAAATTATGAAATGTCTAAAATGACATTTTGAAAATAACTATTCAAACCAAATTTTCATTTGAAGCTTTTATAAAAAGTTTTTTTGTAAATTTTTTTTACAAAAAATTATATTACACTATAAGAATCTATTTTCTGAAAATCTATAACAAACAGGCCTTATATTACACTACTAGACTCCGACCTGTGCGATGCACGGATTATGTAGAGTGTTAGATATACAACTTAAATTGCTATGATTAAAAATGCAATTACAAAAATAAAATGAATTCAAAATATATATTTAAAATCATTAAATCAAGTATGTGTTCATAAACGTCCATTGAGGAGTACATTGCATTTTGATTCTTAGCCAAGCAAATTAGAATAATAAAATTGGTGAATAACATTAAATAAAATATAACTTCATCAATATATCCTCACTTAATGAAATTTAGAATTTGAAAAGAAAAGGAAAAAAAATAGATATGCTATTTATGTCATTCATTTTGATCATTTGCAACTTTCGGATATCAACCGAATTATATACCAATAAATTTCTATAAAATTAAATATTGAATAAACGAATACCAATTCCCTCAAAAATCTAGAATTGCTAGTTGATTTTAAAATGTTACCTATCGGCGCTTTCTTTTTGCAATTACAATTCTTGTATTGGTGCACTAAAAGCAACAGGCTACATGTGATGACAAACACCACATGCAAATACATCAAACTCCAAACAATAACCAACTCCAAAACCTTCAAAACATCACATTATAAGCCTCCAAAAATAGTAGTTTACCTCAAAACTGTCAGCTCCTCCGAAATACCATATTCAATCTAACGGGCAAAGCAGTTTACCTCAAAACTCTCAAAAATGATTATATTGATATTGTAATTTGTTTTTCATACAAAAGTTACAAATGGCTAATCTACATTATAGAGCAGTTTGCAAAATCAATTTATGGAATTACAAACTATATAATCATCACATGTAGAATACTACTAATATCAATATGCATATACACAGGGCTTCAATGTGTGTTCACCCAATGAAAATGCAAAATATGCTGCATTGAAGTAAGTTGAGAGCTTCTTTGATTGGCGGTCTTGATTGAACTGGTTGGCTCCATGAGAAATCATGTTGGGCTTAACACAAACACTTCCTAATGCAACCATATATATTGCTATGTAGAATATCAAAACCTTCAACCCCTTTGCTTCTGTGCATTCTTGATGATCACCAGCTAATTGATTACACGGAGGCGGCTTCAATTAAGGAAAATGAGCTTGTGCAGAAAGCAATACGAAGCCCTGTGTATATGTATATGCATGCATATTAGTAGTATTAATTAATACGTGATAAGTATAGAATTATGGAATTACAAACTAAGACAATCATTTCTCATCTACACGTTTCTAATCTTAGTATTAGACACATATGCAAAATATCTATCTAATTTAACAATTCAATGCATTTCAGACTCATTATGCATCATATTGCGCAAGCAAGCCAAACATATCCAACACTTTATTGTACAAAGGAAGAGGAATTGGTGAGAAGAATATAAATAGAAGACATGGAATGAGTTATGAACTCAAATCAATCACAAAATCCATATATTTAGAAGTAAATCGCTGCAAAGCATTTAAATTCTTCAACCTATTGGGACCTTCTTCAATGTTGTATTCATCAAAAAGGAGAACCTTTTTATCATACAGTTCAGCTCGATCACAAAGATCAAGGGCAATGTCCTGAAGGTAATCAGTGCATCTAGTCTTCTCAAATACAACTAATTCCTCTCAGCAGATAATCAAACAATCACACAACCCAGAAAATGAGATGTGGTCAACCAAAAGAGAGTTTGTAGCTGCTTCAGGTACTACAACTGACAACAGGTTGCATCAGAATAAGTGTGTTTAGCATATATAGTTTAGAGTAAAAGTACAAAAACTGGAACCACATATCATGTTTCAGAGTATGCAAATTAAATTGTGACAAAGAATCAATAGAAAGCAAAATAGATCTACACAAAGTAATATAAACATTTTTGTCCTAAACCATAAATTAGTTTCTGTTGCCAAAAACTCAACTTAAAAGTTAACTACATTGATGTACAACTAAAGTTAGACATAGAGATGAAAAAACCGATGAAGAAACCATCAATGTTAACTATGAATATCTATCTTTAAAACAAAAAACAAATAATTACTAATAAACATGCTTACAATATTAAAAAAAGTTTCTAAACATACCACCACACAACGCCTCTTCTTCCCCAACCATTTTGAATCATGCTGAAAACTTAAAAAAGTATTTCTTAAGCCAACAAAAATAGAGGAAAACAAAAGTGGGTTAGGATTATTTTGTGAAACAAATAGAAAAAGGGTTGGACTTCCCTATGGAGAGGTGAAAACTGAAAACAAAAATGAAACAACACAGCAATACGAAAAGTGAGAGGTACAGAAAATTTGGAGTAGTGTGATCCATGGCAAGTGGTATGCGTAGAATGGATGAAAAACCTGGGTTTTGTTATAGAAGAGAAACGACTTTACTCTTGTGGCCAGAAACAGCTTCACTCCCTATCTGAACACACTCAGCATCAGTATCCACATGACTCATCTGTCATGTATGTTCAAGAGTTTAAGGATTACTAAAATTATCAATAAAAAATTAAGGAAAATCAATAGAAAATATATTCATACATCAATCCAATGAAGTGATAAAAACTGATTGATAATCTCCTTGTCTTCAGTCAACTTCTTAACGGTATAATTGCGCATTTATGAAACAAATTGGCATCACTAACGTATACCTTAAACAACATCCGTTTGTCCGCAAGTGTGTAGAGCTCCGGCAGATAAGCTAAATCCTACAATAAATAAGTACATTAATTTAACTACCGTAAGAATTCTATTACCTAATTCGTATTATTTTGCAGGTCTTATACATTTCTTCCCAAAGCTTGAGAAACCACACTATCAAAGAAAATAAAAGTTGTTGATTCAGAATTGTCAATTATTTAACATGAACCTTGAACCTGCAGTTTGTAGAAATATACATAACCACCATATTAATTAATTAATAAGTTAAATATGAATCAACATATCTTAGGCTTTATCCCTCTATTGTGCAATACAATTAAAAAAATAAGCGATTCATTTCTTGTATAAATTAAGAATAAGTTGTGCATACTATAAATTAAGCACACTTTACAGGTTTCATTTTTCTTAGAACCATACATATCAAATATGAAAACAGCATATGCACACAACATAGATCAGTTCAAAAACCAACTAAAGGAAATTAAAGAAGTGATTTTCACAACATAATAAAACTCAATTTGTAGTTCTCAATATAATTAAAGGAAATATGTTGTGAAACTAACTTCGATGGGTTCAAGAAACCACAAATTGTACCTATATGAAGAAAAGTTACCATGAGCCGTTCATCGACAATCATAGTCTTTCTATTTACAAACGCCACATAAACCTCCTTCCTACGCAATCTGTTAATCTGCATTTTGCAGGAATTGTCTTGCAATAAATAAGGAGCAAAAAAATAATAATGAAGAGGAGAAGAAGGGAGATAGAAATTGAAACAAAGAAGACAATGAATTTAGTGTAGATACCGATTTAGATCATCAACGACCGTCATTGATTTTGGCATCATTTGGAGGAGAATGTAACACCCCGTTTTTCAAAGGCCCAAAGGTAGGCACTTTTTTTTTAAAAAAACACGAGACAGAGTGCGCGGAAAATATTTTACAAGAGCCGGCATTATTCATACAACAGGACTAAAGCAATAATAGTACGACCAACAAGGTGACTGAAATAGTACTATATGCATCATAGTGCTTCTCGGAGAAGAAAATTGTGTACCTGAATACTTACATCCCAAAATATCGCAGTCTAGACCACAAGTATAAGTATTCAAATACAGTCATCCCAAAGAGTCAGAATTCTACTATAACCAAAAGCACAGTGTACAAGACACACCGGCACACCACCTAACTAGGTCCAACATGCCACTCGATCACTGAGGGCCCAGGAAGCCACCGTCGTCCTCACGACCCACAGTCTCAGACGGGAAACCATCGTCTAGGTGGGGGTAACCCGTTCATGTTTCATTGTAAGGGTCACCACACGTATACATACAGATAATTCACACAAGATATACACATACCAAATACGGAAAGCAAATAAACATTTAGCATTTCCTCCTCAACAGGCATTATAATTCAAATGCACACAAAGCCTATCAATGCAGATTCTACAATGAGCGTGGCACCAATCACTGGCTGCCACATGCATGAATTCCGAAATTTAACCTCTCCGCAGAGAGTCGTAGGTCCAACCCCTACTAAACCCCGTAGGGCAGGTGAAGCCACACAGACTATAACACCAAGGTGAAGCCACACAGACTCTAACACCATCTCAATAAAAATCCCGCATGATTAGGTGAAGCCACACAGACTCTAACACCCGGTGCTTAGGTGAAGCCACACAGACTCTAACACCCGTACACGCAACTATGAAATGCATGAGCATATTTTATATTTCAGCATATATAGGGCAGTCACACAGACAAATCCCCGGTGAAGTCACACAGACAAACACCCATGTAGTCTCCACTGACATACACGTTCCATACATGCTCATGCAACAATCAATATACATACACAAATGTAATCATCTCCACATACCAATACATATATTCGCAAATCATATGTAAAGCATACGCATGTAATTTAAACACGTTCTCGTCTCGAGAATACATAATACCAAGCACACAAACACATCACAGAACCAAGCATACACACATGTCATTAAAGATATAAGGCAGAGATAAAGGTGCCCTTACCTTGGCAAGCTTCCACGAACTTTTCTCGCACAACTCTACGATACGCGCTACCTAAAATTAAGTAGCGTACGATCAATAAAATATTCCTCGTATATTCTATCGAAACGAAACCTATCCTTAAAATTCTAGAGGGGTTTAGGGTACGTTCTAACACTCTAGGATAATGATTTCAAGACTTCCCTAATTGATCAAAATTCAAGTGAACCTCTTCACGTTTTTCCCATTAAATGAAATAGTTTCGTTTCAAAACATAACCATGAGATGCATTATTTCTAACTCCAATGTGATCATTTTCATACACCAAAACCTTTTCAATCAACACAAAAACTCTTCAAAGATTTTTCTCAAATGTTTACCTCTTAAAACACAATTCTTGACAAAATAGTTTTCAAACTAAAATGGCCATAACTCATTCAATCCTTGTCCGATCAAGACGAGCCATACGCCAAATTCATCGTCTCGAAAGGGCGTATCAAATGGTTAAGTTTCTAGGACACAAAAACAATTTTAAAGGGACGAAAATACCCCTGTCCATTTCGGCCAGAATCCAAAAACAAAGGTAGTTCAAACATTTTTCATTGCACAACCATGACATTGATCAATTAGTTCCCAAAATCATTTATTTGAACAACAAATACTTTTCAAAACACAAACTAAAATTCATAAAAGTTTTCTCTTGAACTCTCAAGAACAAATTTCTTGTTTTTCCAAAACAAAACTATTTTTCACACATCCATTTCTCTAAAAGTCTTGAAACAATTCATTAAACACAAAAGCTAAAACAATTTTCCATGTTCTTGATCAATTAGAATTTTCTCCAAAACCCTAATCCAATTTCTTCATGAGATTCTCATCAAACTCATGGAATACAAACCATCTAGTTCTAAACAAACTAGTTAAACACTTATGAGCAACTCTCATGGAACAAAAATCATTTATGAACATTTTCTAACAAAAATTTCTCAAGGACATAAACTAAAAATCCAACAAACTCCATGAGTTTGACCAACTAAGAGGAAAGGAGAAGTCTAGTTACCTTAGAGAAGATACTACTTGCAATTCCTATGATTCCAACAAGCTTGAAATCAAGAGATTTGATGAAGTAATGAAAATTTTGTGAAGCTATGGTGAGGAAGAAGAAGCTCACGGCCAAGAGAGAAAGAAGAGTCAATTTTGTGATATTTTCCAAGTCCACCACTTATAAAAGTTTTGCTAGTTTATGGCCATTGGATCAAATAGTGTTAATTTGCTAAGATTCAAATCTAGCCGTTGGATCAATCCAAGTCTATCCTCACAAGATATTTTCTATGCTTCTAGAAGCCACCTCGCCTCACAGCTCTAGCTTTCGCTTGCGGACGAGTCACGCATCGCTAACGGACGAAACTTGCGAAAATAGAAAATCTACGAAATAAAAGTTCGCTGTAAAACATTTCTAAAACTTATCGCCGAATTTGATTCTCCGACTGAAATTTTAGTTCTAAACTCCCAAAAATATTCTGAGGTCAGATTCTAACTCATGCCGATATATAAAGTCTCCGCTTAAATTTCGACGGAAAACAGAAACCGTAAATTTTCCAACAGCGGGTACAGTTTTCTACTCGTTTTTCCAATAAACGGAGAAAGTCGAATTTCGAAATTCTGAAGGCACAGGAACGTTCTCATAGATAAATAAAGACTAGGGAACAAAAGTCTGGGCTTTATTAGCACACGAGTACAAAACAGGCTCCAACTCAGCAATAATGCTGTTATTACAACGATGCTTGCAAAATAACTTAACAAAAACCCTAAACTCTTAGCCACTACTCTTGTTCTCAATACCCGTACGGTACAGTAGAATTATGAGTCTTACAGAGAAGCTAATTGAGATCCAATAATTGATGTCATCAGGAACTAAGTAACCTACAATTTACTCCTACAATATATACAGCCCCATGAGATCTAGTTCCAAATATTTCTCAATGACATTCCAAACTTAAAGTACCAAATGTTAGAATAATATACCAGATAACAAAACAGAAAACACTAAAAGCAAATAGGAAATGGGGAAAAAAATCAGAGATCAAAACAACTAAAAAAATATTATTGTAACTATACATACCTTCATTTGTTGAAAATTCACTCTATGAATACACTGTTGAACCTCAACCACACCATCAAAAGCCTTAATTCAAACTACAAACCCCCTCTAATTGCATCAGACTAAACCCCTAAAATCCAGAGAACACAATTCGTTGGACCACAAAGATGAATGTGCAAAGCTAAACTTTTATAGTGAAAGAAAAACGAATACAATATAATCGAATTGAGGGGTGAAGGAGAGAATAGATGAATTTGTGTGCGAATTGCAATGGAGAAAAAATAGAGAGAAGGAGAGAACTGACGGTGGAGTGGGTCGGTGGCGTGTGATGGTGATTGGATTCCGTCCGGAGATGGTAGCGGCAGTGGTGACAGTGGTGGTCCGGTACAATTCATGTGTTGTGGCGATCTGCTCTTTCACTCTTCTTTCTTCTTTTTCTTTGTATTTTGGTTTTGTGTTCTTGTTCACCCATTTTCTAAAAACCATTAATGATGGCTAATTCAAATTTTAAATTGAGAGTGTGTTTGTGGAAACACTTTTTCTTTCTCACATTTCCAAACCTACTGCTGATGATATTAATTAGATGTATTTGCTTTATCAGTTAATGTGCATTGGTATTAAGCAAAAGAAAAAAATAAAGCCATGGAGCAACACAACATTTAATGGGCCGCACCTGAGATTATTTTTTTTAAATAAAAAATTAAATAGGTTTTGGAGGGAAAATAGGAAGAGATTAAGAGAGAGATTAGGAGATCAATTAGGTTTGCAAAACACTATTTTTATATAGATTAAGATAAGATTAAGATTAAGATAAGATTAAGATTAAGATTAAGATTAAGATTAAGATAATTAAGATAAGATTAAGATAAGATAAGATTAAGATTAAGATAAGATAAGATAAAATTAAGATAAGATAAAAATCTATTTTCAAATAATCTATAACAAGGTCCTATATTACACTATAAAAATTTATTTTTAAAAAATCTATAACAATAAGGGCTATATGGAAGATTTTTTTTCAAAAAAATCTATTTTTTCCATAAAAAAATCTATTTTTTTTATCTTACTTGTGTTTGTTTTAGATTTTTCAAAAATCATTTTGGTATAAAAATCATTTTTTTTTATCAAAATGAGAATATATTTTCAATAGCTTTTATCAAAATCTATTTTTTTATCACTCATCATTCCTCACCATCTTAAAAAAAATCAATTTTTATGATTGTAAACAATCGGCAAATAGCTTTAGATTTTCTTTAAAATCTCTTAAAAAAAAAATCTCTAATTTTTTTTTAAAAAAAATTCATTTTTTTAAAGCTGAAACAAACAGGCCCTATATATAATACTTTAATCATTTATCTTGTAATACTTTTGTCCTTTACCAAAAATAATAAAACAAGAACGACGGAATACATTGTACAATACAGTTTTTACTAGTTACACTTACTAGTAGTTGCAATTTGCCAGTTTGCAACACACCTCGTGGGTTCCGCAGTGACAAGGACGATCAACACTAATAACAACGTCAACACCACACCGCACCCCCCCAACTTCATTTCCTTTTCTTTTCGGTTACCCTCGTTATCTCCGCCCCCTAACTACACACACAACAAACTCAAAACAAAACAAAACGCATCACAAACCTCACTCACCCACATTCATTCTCCATTTTCCACCACCATGTCTGTCTCGCGCCTCCATCTCCAACTCTTCACTCCACCATCCCCAACCTTCCACCACCACACCCCCTCCCATTTCTCACCTCCCACCATCTCCTTCCCTTCCATCCGTTTCCCCCTCATTCGCGCCTCTTCCACTTCCCAAATCACAACACTCCCTGACAACAACGGAGTACCACCTTCACCCTCATCCTCACCCTCAGATCTCGGCTCAATCGAAGTTGACGCAGTAACAGAAACAGAACTCAAAGAAAACGGTTTCCGTAGCACAAGAAGAACAAAACTCGTTTGCACTGTTGGACCTGCAACATGCGGTTTTGAACAGCTTGAAGCTCTTGCTGTTGGTGGAATGAATGTTGCTAGAATTAACATGTGTCATGGTACTAGAGAATGGCATAAAACTGTTATTGATCGTGTTAGAAGACTTAATCATCAAAAAGGTTTTGCTGTTGCTATTATGATGGATACTGAAGGAAGTGAGATTCATATGGGTGATCTTGCTGGTGCTTCTTCTGCTAAAGCTGAAGTATTATTCATTCATTCATTCATTCATTTCTTTTTCAATCTCATTACTTTTTGTTATTATGAAAATTCATGAGTTTTATTTTATCTTTTTATTCAGGATGGTGAGATCTGGACTTTTAGTGTTAGGGCATTTGATTCTACTCTTCCACCTCCGGAACGTACCATCAATGTCAATTATGAGGGTTTTGCTGAAGGTTAATTTCAATTTCATTAATTACCGCGTAATTATTACATACTACTCCGGCCACAATTATAAGCAAAAATTCATTTTTTAGATTCGTTACCGACATGTCTGGAGTCTGGTCTATATTATCAATCAGATACATCAGTTATTCAATGAATCTGTTTCAAAATGAGTGTCGTGTCGTCTAAGGTTTTTACACATATTAAGAAATGCAATGATGTTGTCAAAAGATATGACCGTTTTACTAAACTAATCTTATTTACTATTGGTGTAGTGTTTTGGAAGTAAAATAACACTCATTTTGAAACGGAGAGAGTATTTGAACGTTAATTTGGGACAACAAAATTTGACAACTTTTTGAATGGTTAACCGTTAATGTAAATCTAACACGTTTAACTTTGTGCTTAATAAAGTTAAGTATATGACTAATAAGCTGCAGATACTTGGTATATATTAACCAAATTCAACACTTTATTAACAATTTAAAAAGTTGAAGTTTGTTGTTCCAAATTGATGTTCAAATAACATTTTTGGTTCATTATGTTGAATCATTTTGTTTCTGATTTTAATTGTAAACTGTTGTGTAATTAATTGGATTATTATAATGTGTCAGATGTGAAAGTTGGGGATGAGCTTTTGGTGGATGGCGGAATGGTTAGGTTCGAGGTCATTGAAAAGATAGGTCCAGATGTGAAGTGTCTTTGCACTGATCCTGGTTTGTTGCTTCCAAGAGCAAATCTCACTTTCTGGAGGAACGGTAGTCTAGTTCGAGAAAGGAATGCCATGCTCCCTACAATTTCTTCAAAGGTTTGCAACTCATTTCTCACTTGTTTATAAGTATTTTGTTTGAGTAAGGTTAGCTTTTCTGGTGGGAAATTAGACTGTTACTGGAATATGATCCGTGTTTTAGACTTGTGGAATGATCTTTGCCTTGAACCGAGACTTTTGGCATGAATTTTGTTTGAGATGTGAACTTTTTCCATTGTTTTCCATCAATAAATTTTGGTGTGTTACTCAACTTTAGGCTCTTGTTCACACTTCGTTCCATAACGTTCATTACTTGAGAACAATGTTTGTCTGCTTGTTGCTCCATATTTTCTTTTGTTTGATATTCACATTCTGATCATGAATTATAACTGTAGCATTTCTGCCTTTTATAAACCGAGCTTGAATCTTATGTGTGACTTGACATCCCCGTCACTGTATATGATCTATCCAAGATACCTAAACCATGCAACTCAACTCACAGTATGCCATGTTTCCTAATTTTTTACCTCTTCGGGCAGTTACAGTAGCTCAGATGTTAGTCCTATTGTATGAATAAACGCTCTTGTATAATATCTCTTAAGATTCATATTGAATAATATTCAGAATTTTACTTTTCAGTTTCTCTAAATTCTATGAACTCAGATTTCTAAAAACTTCAAACGCACACATTAGCAAAATAGCAAAAACATTTAATGAGCAGTAAATTAGAAGAAAGAGGAAAGCTACAGATCTTTGTTCTACTCAGAGACCTGCGGGGAAACTGAAAGAAGAGTAGATGATGAGCAAACAATTAACTGAATAGAGTACATGCAGAACCGAGTAGTTGGTTAGTCTGAGCTTGGCTAGAAACAATAACAACGAGCAGTAGTTGGTGGTGGTTTACATTAAAACGAAAAGAGAGTGTAATTGGTATTGCTTGAATAAAGCCTTGACGAAGGTTTCAAATTCTATAATGTCTATAAGATGAAAAATGACTTAACATGGTG
This sequence comes from Trifolium fragiferum, assembly GCA_954870985.1. Lineage (NCBI taxonomy): Eukaryota > Viridiplantae > Streptophyta > Magnoliopsida > Fabales > Fabaceae > Trifolium > Trifolium fragiferum. The sequence continues at coordinate 44,219,369 of OX940796.1, read as the reverse complement.
CATCATGGATCTGTAGTGAATTTTGATATCATAATAGCTTTGGGGTTTTATACTTTTATTATTGGTGTTGGATTTCAAATGCTTTATCTATTGATGCTAAATTCTTCCATTAGTCAAAAAAACTATCAATCCTAATTTTTTTTTAATCTTATTTTCCATATCCAGGATTGGTTAGACATTGATTTTGGTATTGCTGAGGGTGTTGATTTTATTGCTATTTCATTTGTCAAATCTGCTGAAGTTATTACTCATCTTAAAAGCTATATTGCTGCACGATCTCGTGATAGGTATGTACTGAAAACTCTTTTTATTATAAAAGTATCATCATTCTTAACATCATTTTTCTCTCTCATCCAAATCGTAACACGACTCGTAAGATCCTACCGAATGTCAAACTTGTACTTACTATACACACACACAAGCATGAAAATTATCATTCATGAATAAAATAGCCTCTAAATCACAACATTAAACTAAGTTGATTAAAAATTCATAACCATCATTGCATAAGTTCATAACAACCTTAGTAAGCCTTTCAAAAAAAAAACCTTAGTAAGAAAAAAAATTCATAACAGCTAAGTACTATGTTCATAAAGTAACTCAAAAGACATAACTGGAATATTCTGAGACCCGATTGAAACCATTACACTACAGTGACCACATACTTCAGACTTGTGAAAGAAAAAAACAAGAAGAAATAGTCATATGTGCAGGGGAAGGCAGGAAACATAATGAAAACCGGGGAAGTTACTGCGCCTTGTGAAAGAAAACAGGGTATAGCAGGGAAGAGCTAACACCGTCGCAAGGAGGTGGAGAGATTGGCGCAGGAGGATGTGAGAATGTAGTTAGGGGTTTTCTCTGTTCGTCGTTTTCAATTTAGCCCAAGTTGAAGGGTTTTGTCGCGTTTGAATAAACCAAGTTTTTCGCAAAATCCAACCAGCTTCCCCAAGGCCTGTTGCAAAGTGGGTGGCACAACACGAAACGATCCTACCTTGAACTCACAATCTTGACCACAACGGCGACCTCCTGCGGTCTTGCCTGTATCGCCACACGTTATCATGATCATGGACCGTATGATCCTACATGCTAGATCGCGATCTTCACTACTACCTTGAAAGGATGGGTACAAAAATAATCCTATCCTAAATGAAATCTAGATTGAAATAAGTATCCTCAAAACTTATAGCATTCCTGTCTGAAATCTATTAAGGAAGAGGATAAAAGTACAAAGGAAGAGGATAAATTACCCGCTCGAAAAACAAAACTAAAAGAATGCAGGAGATTAGGACATGTAACAAAACAGAATAGTTTCTTTTGCATCTGAAGGGAAAACCCCCTTCTGAAAACATCATGAGCATTACACCGAAAGATGGCTAAAACAATAACCCTGTCCTGAATGAAGTCTAGATCCAAACAAGTATCCTTAGAAATTCTAGCATTCCTCTCAGGGTCTCCGGTTGTAAACATCAATAAATTGGACAGCTAAAACCTCTACAATCATTCAAGTAAAACTGATGGAGATCTTTAGGATAGACCCTATATTCTCCTAAAATCTCGAGGAGCTTATTCCAAAGAAAAGTCGGAGCAGGAAAGTGCCAAAAAGGATGAACGCCGGTTTCCAATCTACAACTGCATGTAACACACATGTTGGAGGTCAAAGCACCTACAGCTCTGCATTTCTGTAATATATGAAAAGTGCTAATCCTATTAAGTTTAGCGGTCCATAGGATTTTATGCACTCTTATCGGTTTTGGATTTATATTATAGTTACCAATTATGTATAAAATATATAAACACTTTAAAGTTGAAAATATGCTCATAATTAAAGATAAATTTATAATTAGAATCGTAATCTATGAAGCCTAGATGCTCAAAAATTGCTAAAGTATCAATATCACACCCTTACCCAATAGCGGTGCACACGTTACCCCTACATACACATCCAATCAGTATCCTTCATATTCTCCAAAAACTTTGAAAGCTTTTTGTACAGCCTTGTTCTCAGTCATGCTTTGAGAGGAATCAGAGTACATTCTCTATTTTTATTCTTTGAGGATATAAAACAAAAAAGAGGGACATGGTTGTGAGTTATTTGAAGAGACGTACATGATCCATATGATGATGGTGGTGACGGTCTTCTTGAATTGGCTGAATTATCTTTTGGTAAACTTAATTTTGAAAATGCGCTTTTTTTGAACGACGAGAACGGGGAGTTGAATAGACAATACTTCTTTTACATAGGGCTGGTCATGGTTTTTGCGACATCTTGACATTGGTTAGGGGGAAAAATCATTTTGCGGTATATATTTACAAGGATAACATATTTTTGATACGGTCAAGAGAAAGATACCCTATGTTTTTTCATTATGATCACAAGTATCTTTTTCTAAGTTGTGATCATTGTCAACTTATATAGTTATAATTATATATTTATATAATTTATTAATATCTCTTTACAAATATCCTGCACTATGCAAAACTTATATTTTCTGTTTCACCTTATCTATGTTGTATTGTACCCATGCGAATCAAGTATTTGGGCTTTCATGAATCATAATTAGTAATCAAAAGTCAAGGATTTTAACTTTTAAAACATGAAGTCTAAACAGAAATAAAATTGTGAAGTTAAGATAAGGGAAACAAAACAATGCTATAATAACATATGTTAGGCAACCAGAAGTAGAAGGAAGAACAAAGTAGTAGATGGATACAGAACAGACAGCATGAAGAACAGATCATAGTTGCAGGGCTTTGCTGTAAAAAGCTCTGATTCCTTGGCTAGAAATGATACTGGTGATGACTGGTTGAAGATTTTCATCCTAAGAGAAGGGAAGAGACATGTAGTTCAGACTTTCAGTTGTGGAGAACTGAGCAAGGGTTTGAATTTCAAACCCTTTTTTATGAACGAAGAATGACCAAATGCCCTTTTTTCCCCTTCAAAAATGGCTCTGTATTCCTCCATCCGATTGGGTTGCAACTTCCACGAATTCAGTTACTATAAACGACAATGGCACTGGAACACAACAGAATACATTAAAAAGTAGCCAGATGGAACTAAGTGTGATCCAATCCTATAATGACGCAATAGTGCGCTGTTAATAACCATGCTTTATTGTGTCAAAAAAACATAACCATGCTTTATATTCTTTGAAAATGCTAATGTTGATAGCCAAGACTGAACTGTTATGTGTTGATACAGTGATATTTCAGTCATTGCAAAGATAGAGAGTATCGATTCACTGAAGAACCTAGAGGAGATCATTCAAGCATCAGATGGAGCTATGGTGGCACGTGGAGACTTGGGAGCTCAGATACCTTTGGAACAGGTTCCAGCTGCCCAACAAAGGATTGTTCAAGTTTGCAGGCAAATGAATAGACCTGTCATTGTGGCCTCTCAGCTACTTGAATCCATGATTGAGTATCCTACACCTACAAGAGCTGAAGTAGCTGATGTTTCTGAAGCAGTCAGGCAACGCGCTGATGCTTTGATGCTTTCTGGTGAGTCAGCAATGGGTCAGTTCCCTGATAAGGCCTTAACTGTATTAAGGAGTGTTAGTTTGAGAATTGAGAGATGGTGGAGGGAAGAGAAACGCTATGAAGCTATGCAACTCCCTTCAGTTGGGGGTTATTTTTCAGAAAAAATATCTGAAGAAATCTGCAATTCAGCTGCAAAGATGGGTAAGCAGTCTTCTTGCTTTGTCTATTTTCCTTATTTTGTTTTTGCTGTTTATACTGTTATTGCAATTTATCTTTTCTATCAAGATATACTTTAAAAATTCAAAGTTAACTAAAGGCTGTTGCACTGCTTTCTAATTATGTTTGATAATCACGGCAACTAATGTTTAAAGAAACTTATATGTCGAAAGTCTTTATGCGATAATTCTGCATTGTTGTCTTTTACTTTCAAAGAATAATAATATTGAAGATTGCTGTGTCCTTGGCATTATTTGATCAGGAATCATGGTTTTCATATTTGAAACACTATCATAATGTTTGATGATTTTATTAATGCATTCAACTCTTGTACAAGTTTCAATCTTCCATGTTTAAGTGAAGCGAAAAGCTTGGTTTTTTATTCGGTTTTATTTGGTTTGGAGTTGTTTAGTGGTGTATCTTAATATGAATTTAAACTTTGGCAGCCAATAATTTAGAGGTGGATGCACTTTTTGTATACACGAAGACCGGGCACATGGCATCTCTATTGTCACGTTGCCGTCCCGACTGTCCAATCTTTGCTTTTACTACAACTCCATCAGTGCGTAGACGTCTGAACCTCCAGTGGGGCTTGATACCTTTCCGTCTGAGCTTCTCTGATGACATGGAGAGCAATCTCAATAAAACCTTCTCATTGCTTAAGGCCAGAAATCTGATCAAATCTGGTGACCTTGTCATTGCTGTCTCAGATATGTTTCAGTCCATACAAGTGATGAATGTTCCTTAACAACATCTTCCGAAGAGTTCGAGATTATGTTATCTGTTTGCCGTTTGTTCAAAACTCGGGATGCTGCTAGAGTGCGAAAATGGAGCAAAGAGACTACATGAACGAATTGTGGTTCTGTCATTTTAAATCTAAAGGATGCAACTTGAGTTTGTGAGAATTTATTTTTATGCTACTGGAGTTTTTTATTGTAGAATTTGTAGTGAGTGCATACACCTTCAAGCCCTTCATATATATTTTAATCTGGTGAAGCAATATAGTGTAGTATTCACCCCTTTCAAGTTGTAAGGCACATCTGCATTTTCTGTTAGAATGTATCATTGTATTAGCTTTCAAGCCATGATGAGTATAATGTGAAATTTCAATAAGATTACACCTTAGTTACTTGCTAGTACTGTATGGAACCATGTAACATATGCTCAATGTATGCATGTTGAAATTTTTTTGTTTCTTTATGTCTAGTAAATCATATATCCCCGCGTTAATATTACACGTTAGTTGCTTGCTAGTACTGTATGGAACCATGTAACATATGCTCAATGCATGCATGTTGCAAATTTTGTTTCTTTATGTCGAGTAAATCGTATATTCCTGCGTTAATATCAAATCCTTCGGTACATATTTTATTTAGATATGTACAAGTATATCCGTTGAGGTGTGCAATTTTCATAAGTCCAAAAAAAGTGTTTAATAAGCATTTTGAAGGGTTTGATAATTAGGGGTAGAGAGGGAGTACTTACTATCATTCTTTGCTTGTTAAAATTAAGCAGTCTTCCTATAATTGTTATAACAAGAGTACAAGAATAGCATTATTCGGTGTTTATGATCACAAAATATAACAAAAGAAAAATCATAAAATTTGATAAAGTGTAATAAGTGAGCACATTTTAAATGCACCAATGATACTCTTATACCAACACTTGTTTTTTCTTTTTCCTTTTTTCAGATTCGTGAGTGGAAATCTAAAATTTGAGGCAAGGTTTTGAGCTTTTCTACACATGGAAGTTTAGAAAGCAACAAAGAGTATCCGCATAAACAACTAAATAACACAAAACGCAAATCCGTTATTGACTTTGATGGGAAGCTGCATTGCCCTACGAGTACTTTATAAGGATTTCATTAGGGTGCATTAGTAGGCATTGGCGGAGCCAGGATTATAGTGGAGCCTGGGCACAATTTTAACCATAATATTTTTTTGGCTAGCATGAGTTAAAACAGAAAAAACCAACAAAACATGAGTTAAATAAGAGGGATAAAATATAACATACCAATAGTATACTATATAAAATTATGAGGTAAATGCCCTTTCCGAGACTTCTTTGCGGTGAAGGATCGGATAATATCAACATCATCAAGTGACTTGAATATCTCCCGCTCGGTATAACATATCATCAAGTCATTGAACCACTCGTCATTGATCTTGTTGCGCAATTTAGTCTTAATAATCGACATTGCTGAAAAAGCCCTTTCAACAGATGCTGTCGACACTGGTAATATCAAAGCCAACTCAATAAGTTTGTAGACCAATGGAAATACGAAATGTTTATCTGTTTGAATCATCTTCATAGCCAAACTTTGAACATCTTCACAAGTAGAAAATGACACATGTCTTCTAACATGAACTATATATGTCTCAAGTTGCTCCCTTATTGTTCCACGATCATTATTAGAAAAGTCTTCTTGATAAATATCAGCAAGACGAGCAAGTTTATCAACATCAAACTTGGAGAAAGAATTCTTGGGGTCAAGACATGAGAAAGAATTAAGCACAATGTTACTTCGTTCACTAAAGCGGTGATCCATCTCCACACATATTTTGTCAATAGCAACATAAAAAATCTCTGCACGGTAATGATGAAGATTAGTGACAGTCCTTCCTTCTAACCTTGAACGACCCCGGACCGGTATTTCTTCATTCATATCTAGCACCGGAATACCTTTAGCAATACAAAATTGTTGGACATTATCAAATAAACCATCCCAACCACTCTCTCTCAATGTGGCCAACCGAGCTTTAACATCATCAACTAAATCCATGGCAAACACAATATTAAAATCTTTTCTTTGCAAGATTTTTGAAAGTTCATTTGTGATACCAAACAACTTTAACATTAACTTCAAAATGAACGCAAATTTAAAACACTCCATTTTTTCTATTAAACCCGCCGCTTGAGATGGTAAACGTCCATTTTTTCTATAATTTTATTGCCTTTTGTTTTCTTTTATAAAAAAAATAATAATAATAAATAAAAATATGGATTGGGCAGCCTGGGCACGTGCCCAGGCATGCTGTATGCTATCACCGCCACTGTTAGTAGGTACAATAATGTTAAAGTAAATATTTATGATTTTTATTGAAGAATCAGTATTATATACAACATTTATACTTCTCCATCCGACGAGTAGTCTTTACAAAAGACAAAACAACACATGCGACTTAAAACGAACAATACTCCAAAAACTGAAGTGGCGTCATTCTTGATGATTATTTTGCACTTTTTATTGTCATTTGTATAACACAAAAGAAAAGTCAATAAAATTTATGAATTTATTATTACACCAAAGTGTCACTTAAAAGAAATTTAATTTTGATACACTTGCACTATAAAAAAAAATAAAAATATATATATATATATATATACTACCACCAAGCATCAATAAATCTTAATCAATTATATGAGTGATTCTAGAAGTAAAAAATGAACTTCTTTTATAAATTGATGATTATAACTTATTAACCACGTTTTTTTTACACTAATTGTATATATAAATTAAATATTAAAAAAATGCAAAATTGTACATCGAATATTCTTTAAAATATAGGAGTAGTACTAATAGTAGAGTGCAACACTATAAATGAACTTTATTGAATGTGATCCTGCCTTGTAAATGAACTTAATTGAGGTCAATAACTAGTTTGTGTTTTAAATTTCTTTATGACCACCCTTTGGAACAGGTACCTTCCTTGGCTCTTTGGTCTTCTAGGCCAACCCTAACCAAAAAAGAGAAAAGTGTTAAAAAGGAATAGTGAAATAGTAAAGACTTTGGACTTAGATGTGTTAATTAATTAGTGACCTTAGAGAGTGGATTCTCTCAAGTGAAGAAAACAATTGAAGAAATAATGTTAGATAATTGACCATTGGATTATAAAGATAAAACAATATTTAATTCTAAAAGAAATTGATAAAAGGTGATTGATGGTTAAGATGTGAAAATTAAGAAAAAATTGTGGAAAATTTTTTTGAGAGGATCCATTCTCCCTTAAATGACCAAAGAGCTTTGAGTCTTTTTGAACTACAATGATACAACAGCCGAAGACTTGGTTGGGCACAATCCCAACACTTATCATTTGGGCACACTCACATACTTTTAAAAAATTTAAATATAAAAGAATTGATTAATGATAATTGATGTGACATAATTATTTATCTTTAATATTTTCTTTTTGATGTGTGTGTGCTCAAATATTATTAATTTGAGATTGTGCCTATAATAAAATTTCTCTGATACAACAATACATATATATATATATATATGGGAAGAGCCTATATATATGTATGTGCACTATGGTAAGTCTTTTATGCTTCTGAAAAGTAATGCAAGTACTCAAGATGTATAGTTCTTTAACTTTTACAAATAAAATTCGAATAACGGGTACAATGCTTTTTTTGTTCTTTTGTCTTTAACTTGAACCAAAAAAGAACAAAAAGAGACCCCCACTATTTAATTTACCAAAATAAAAATGAAAGGATAGAAGATTCTTATTGTACATTAATTTGACATGTTACCTATACATGTCACTCAAGTTAAAGACATAACATATGAGGTACCTTATACTATTCATACAATTTTAGTCAAATTATTTGCATAATTAGATAAAATAGACTTATATTGTCCATTTTTATCTCAGACGAAAATATTGATATTATTAGATTGAGTATTTTCATTTAAATTCGAACTTAAAACTTTTCAATTGTGTGTAAATTTTAGTAATATTGGTTATTTCATTCACTCACAAATAAAAAAAATAGATTTATACATGATTTATGTGCTGCACACCACCTAATTTGCATTTATTGATTGTGTTAGTGTGTGAGATTAAAAAAAAAAAAAAGTGTGTGAGATTAAAAAGTATACAAGTGCAATCACTTGAAACCATATAGTAAAGTGACTTTCAATATGAAAAAACCACACAAGGCCAATAGATTATTGGGCTCAAATTATCAAACCCCAACTCCATAATTAAGTTGGACCTACACTTGCAATTGCAAGTTGGGGAAGAAGATATGAATGTGACATTTTTTTTAATTAACTATGTGAAGATGACATGAAAACTTGAAGGCACCATATACAAAACCTGCTACACTACCAATTATTATTGGTCATTGACATATTTTACATAATAGAATTCTAGCTTATAGTCTTCAGGTTAATCCCTATAGTAGGGGTTGATTAGTAAATATACATATACATACAAAGATCATCCAAAATGAATAGTTGATCATCACACGTGTGAAGATATTCTTTGGTGAGGTTAAAATCAATCGATTAAATCGGTGGTTAAAACATCAAAGGAAGAAAAAGTTTTATATGGATCATAATGTTGTGAAATTCTTGCATCATCATGAATATGGGTCCAATTGGTAAAACAATTGAGTGGCTCGTAGATTCATCATCAGCCATGACTCTTTCAGCCCATGTGTATAACATCATCATGCCCTAGTTAAAAGTTTAATAGTAAATTTGTAATTTTAGTCTTCATTTAGATTTAAGAAACAGTGATGCAACATATTTTTTTGACTTTTTTTTCCTTTCAAGTAATTAGTAGGATGTTTAGAATTTGAGTTTCGATTTCTGCATATATTATGTGATATTTTTATAAATCGAGTTAAGTTTACGAGAATATATTTTTTAACATGTTTTAAATGACATAATATATAACCTAATGATGTAAAATAATAAACACTTTTGAATTTGAAAGAAAACTGTCTAGAAACCGCTATTTAAACTTTAAGCTAATTGCGCTTTTGGTCCCCTTATTTTATAAGATTCACAGTTTTGTCCCCCTATTTTAAAAATCATACATTCTTGCCCCCTATTTTGATTATTTTTTTGCACTTTTGATCCTCCACTCCATTTTTTAACCAAATGGCAAGAAAATTGATGATGTGACAGTATCCATGTTGATATAAAGTCCAATATATAATTTCACATATGGTAAATGTTCTATTACACAAAAAAAAGTCATACATTGCTTGAGAATCGAGATTGAGATATTTTATAAACAACATCAAACAACACAACTTCTAATCACTAGGCACCTTAGACAAAAGACAAAATTGTGCAAATTTAAACACTTACGCAAGACCCAAAATGGACAATACTAATTTAGAAACGCAATGTTTTAGGCTTCAATGCAAAACATTGGTGCGTAAAGTAGGATTGAACCTATATATTGCGCTCAAAGGCGGACAAACCCATGGTTTCTTAACCTCAACCAAGATTACTATTATGATACACTAAAAAATTCTCACAATGATTAAGAAATCGAGCATACGAGTAGTATATAAACAACATCACACTCTTCTGACTAATGAGACGCCTTTAAAAAACAAAGAACAAAATAAAAATCACAATACTTTAAAAACGTGGTATTGTGATTTGTGAACTTTAGATCGAAACAATAAATTATAGGTAAATTTTATTGTTAAATGTAGATTAGGGTTGTGGTTCTCAATTTCTTTGCAGTCTCTTAAATTGATCTAAACTTTTTGTTTAATTAAGAGAATAACCTATATCTCTGATCTAATCTAATCAAATAATTGGTATAGTACAATACAATGTTAATAAGAAACCTTAGTTTTTGGCTTCTGACATGGGAAAATCAGATAACCGAAACATGAATCCAAAAGGTAGTTTTAGTGACTGAGGCATCATGTCTTGTATGGCCTACCCTTATCATACACTTTGTGTCCTTATCAGTCATTATCTCACATTTTATTTTATATATATTAACTATAATATTCAATATTGTTAAGACATCAACTTTTGTTGCAATTGATACATACAAATACAAACATCTCTATAGTTTGAACAACTCATGATGAAAAGCATCTATCATGATGATAGTATGTACATAGTGCACACATTTGAATGTGGTGTGTCTTGATCCATATTCACAAACATATACATTTTGCAAAGTTATTAATTTCAGACACATATGTACACATCAAATTTAAAATAAATAAAAAATCTTCAATTTGATTTGATTCAATAAGGAAATTCAACACAAGATGAGTTCAAAATCATCTAAGAAGACTAAGCAAGCTAACATAATGATTGCATTAGAACCATTATAAAATTTGTACCTATAATATTCAATATTATTCACAAATTTATATCAGCAAGGCACATATAAATAATAGTGATAAGAAAGAGGGACTTAAATTAATAAATAGTCTTTTGGACAATAGTTGCTATATCCATATCAATTAGTGGAATTAACAAGGTCAAACAAAGCATACTTTATTTTATACTACACCTATGAAGAAATCAAATATTTAAAACAAATTAAGTGGGTCCAATTTCATGTGACATATAGTATCAAATTAAAATAAACATGACATTGATGATAGTTTTTCTTAGGTGAGCAAGATATACACTTGACTTGGTATACATGTAAATACTAAATGGTGTAGTGGTAGGCCAACAATTGAGATACTTTGAGGGAATATAGAAAGTGACAAACAATTGTGTCTGACAATATCCTCTCTACTTAGCTAAGTGGTTAAATGGTGGATGATTGGTTCTTGTTTAGTTTTCAGTTGCTTCTATGGTGTGGTCACCCACTTTTTTTTACTCTCTACATGACCATGTTTTATTTTAATTGTAATTTTTATTTAGCACTTATGTGTAAATCTATTACTAGTATTTTCTAAGATGATGACTTTGTAATCTGATTTGCTAGCTAATTCAAAGAAAAGGACATGATTGTGTTGTCTATGGATAAGATTATGTATTATACATGATAAAAAAAAATGCATTTATAGTTTTCTAAACTTAAATAAGATTGCACATTTTAGAAGTAGGGATGTTGATAAATGTGAATTTGGTTTCGAGCTATAAATAAAATAAAAAATTATTTTTAATAGAATTTGAATTTGCATTCTTTCAATAATTCGACTTTAACTGAAGTTCAATTGTCATTTAAGTTTCAACACTTGATAATTCATATATTTACACTTTTTTTTTGAGGGGGGGGGGGGGGGGGGGTTTCTAGTTTTTTTTAAACAAATTAGGTGATTTTAGTGTAAAAAATTCACACATGGTAGAATTTTTTTAATGTTATAAACTTATAAGTCAATTTGCAGTAATATTTATACTTATGATGTGATTCTGATATTGGAAATGAGAAATTCAAGTTCATGTACTTGTGATATGAATTGGATTCTTAATAAGTTAGCACACAGCAGCGTCCGATTTCACTATAAGAAAATTTCAACCTCAACTTAGTCAAATTTAAATGGTAAAAAAATTTAAGTAATTGTGACATTATTGCTTATTTAGGTGTTGATTTTTTAAGAGAGTCACATGTATGCATGTCAAAAATCTAACTTCTACTTTATGTAAAACTTGATAAATTTGAGAAAGCGTCAAATAAGTTTACTCTACATACTAAATTGGAAATCAAGCAAAAATAGGGTAGCTAGTTTACTTTGATTGATCTTGATTATGAACCTTCTATGGAGAATATGACATAAGATTCTCCTACACAAAAAAAAAAAAAAAAAAAAAAAAAAAAAAAATCTTTTCTCTTCTTTTATGATTAGGATGCCAAAAAGCCAAAGGTTGGCCATTAGGGAAACATAATCACCATCAAAGGATTAGCATATTTGTGATTAAACACTTGATTTTACATTTAAGTATCGTTAGATTTAGATTTTAGATTCTTCACATTTAGACTTAAAAAAACTACAAATTAAAATGAATTCCAAAGGTAGAATTAATTTCATTCAAAAACAACTAAACATATTAAAATTAATTTTACACCTCTAAAATTAATTTAAGCTAGTTCAAATATGAAACCAAGCATAGAATAACAAATTGATTACATGACCTTTAAACAGAATAACTACACGCAATTCCTTAACATAGTGGACATGTTAATATGTTACATTATTCTCTTAATTTTCTATTTGGTTACAACAATGGACAATCTCCTATAAAATTTTCTCATGTAAGAACGTCCTAGTATACCGTTACATTTTAATCTCTTTTATTTCAATGTTGTCTTTGGTATGATGGGAAGAAAAATAATGAAAATTAATGAATATACTTGAACTAAATGTTCTTTTATTGGTTTTTAATTAACATAGACTAAAACTTAAATTCGCCAACTTTACCCTTTAATATATTAAATGTGATATTCCTATAAAGCAAGAATTAACACCTTCTTAGAAACTCTAATATAACAACAAATAATAACCACCCGTTATCAAAACAAAAACAAATAATAATCTCTAATAATAATAATAATAATCATCATAATTTGAGGTTCCAGTTGCTTGTCACTAGGGTTGGAAATGAGTCGAGTTGAATCGAACTCGTTTGAGTTCAGCTCGACTCGATATGAATTGTTTCAGCTCAAAACTCAGTTCAAGTTCATCACGAACTCTTTTTTTAGCTTAAGTTCGACTCGTTTAAAGTTCACGAACAGTTTAGTTCAGTTCGTTAGGTTTAACTCGTTAAGGCCAATCACTTAATTTTAAAGCCATTTTTTTGTTAAAATATCAAAAATTGATCTTTAACGTTGTAAACTATATTTTCAAAAGAAAAAACAAATATTAAATCAAAATAAAATTCATTCCAAGTGCATAATAAACACTTAAATAATTCAAAGGGACATAAACCAATACAAGTAACAATGAAAAGCCTTTTGAGAAAGAGAGAGTTTCAAGTAGTAAAATTAATTTTTTGGTAAAGGGAGATCGAGTGGGTAATAGTCGTACATAGGGAACTGGAAAGTTCATTGATATGTACGGCTAAAAAGATTTGAAATATATATATATATAATTGAGATAGTTCATGAGGCAAACAAGTTGAATTATATGAAGTTTTAACTTAAGTGCAGCTCAGTTGGTTTATGAACCAAGTTCACGAGTCAATTATCGAATCGAGCTTCGAACTGTTCACGAGTTGGTTCGGGTCATTGTCAATCCTACTTATCACAACATATTGGTATCTCTTAGGGGAGAGAGCGTGAGATTCATATATAAGAATGTTAATGTATGGACATCAACCATTTATATTATTATTTGGGTTCGAACTGTTCACGAGTTGGCTCGGGTTATTGTCAACCCTACTTATCACAACATATTGGTATCTCTTAGGAGAGAGAGCGTGAGATTCATATATAAGAATGTTAATGTATGGACCTCAACCATTTATATTATTATTTGGGTCGGGTACACCGTCTTTAAATATAAGATCTTATTAAAAAAATTATGAAGATTAACAAAATTGATTGTGATATTAAATTTGTTAACAATTGATATTATTTTTATAATTTTGTATTCTTCAAAAAAGAAAATTGGTTAATGTTTTTTCTAAAGTATTATTACAGATTGTAAAATAAGTACAATTCAATGGTATATTTGTAAATAAATAATTAATACTCTTAAATTTACGGCATCTATTAATAACTTTATATCATTATATTTAAAAAATTTAATATTAAAAAATTTAGATCCAATAAAAAAAAGTGCTTAGCAAAGCTCGTCTTCTCTAAGTATTCTTTTTTTATTTCTCCTCAATATGTGACTATATTTGTTGGTAATACAGTCTAGTAATTAGAATTTTACCTTTCACATCGGTTAAAAGATGGTCTGAATATATATATTTATAAAGTAGCTCTTATGATAGATAGAGTATTTGTTATAATATTTACCCTATATTTATGTTGTATCATAATTAGATAATCGACTCATGCTCGTTCTAGTGCTGAAGCCGAATATAGATGTGTTGCTAATGTTGTCTCTGAGTCGTGTTGGATTCGCAATCTTCTTCTGAAGCTTCATTTTTGTATTCATCAGGCCACTTTGTTGTATTGTGACAATGTTAATGCCATTTATCTCTCTGGTAATCCTGTGCAACATCAGCATACCAAACATATTGAGATGAACATTCATTTTGTTCGGGAAAAAGTAGCTCGTTGTCAAGGGTGCGTTCTTCATGTGCCCTCCCAATATCAAATTGCAGACATCTTCACCAAAGAGATTCCTCGCATTCTCTTTGATAATTTTCGAACCAGTCTAAACGTTTGTGAACTTCCCGCTTCGACTGCGGGGGCAGGGACGGATGCATGTTGTGGCCAAGTGTGGCCTTGGCCACACTGGTTTTTAAAATTATTATTTTTTATAATAAATATATATATATATATATATATATATATATATATATATATATATATATATATATATATATATATATATATATATATATTTAAGTATCATTTGTCCTAATTTATTTCAAATTTAGGTCAAATAGATTTTTAATAAGTTATTGATAGAAAAAAACTTGCTTAATTTTTATGAGTAAAATACATAAATAAAAGACTTTTGAAGTTAATAAAAACAACAATTACGAAATAACTTTGGTTTTTTTCTTTCCAAAAGCTCTTATTTTCATTTATCTTTCAGATAGTTTCTAAGACCTAAAAATGTAAGACCTAAAAATGTCAGGTCAAACGATACATTATATACCGTTTGTCCTAGATTATCTCAAATTTTTAAAGAAGAAGTTAGGCCAAACAGATTTATAATAAGTTCTTGTTTAAAAAAAAATTGCTTAATTTTTATGAGTAAAATACATAGATAAACGATTTTTAAGCTAAAAAATAATAATTATCAAACAAATTTAGTTTTTTTTTAAAGAAGCTCTTATTTACCCTTTTAGCTTTTAGATAACTTGTAAGACCTAAAAAGGTCAAGCCAAACGATACCTTAGTCTTGAAGTTAGCTTTAGTCTTGTAGGTAGCAATATTTGCAAACGTAAATTGTGTTTTTTCAGCTATGAATTTAGCGAAGGATCCGCTATGTAACAAAATGAGGGATAAATGGTTAAAATATCGTCTTGTAACTTATATAGAAAAGAGATGTTTTTGGAATAATTGATAATGATATTATTTTAGCTCATTTTCAAATAATGGATAGTGGACAGTTTCATTGTAAATGTATTACATTTAATAATATTATATATTTTTTTAGTATAATTTAATTTATTATCTCTTTAAAATTTTGGCCACACCAGAATTTTATGTCTGAATCCGTCCCTATGCGGGGGTGATAGAATAGAATATTTGTTATAATTTAGTTATAATATTTTCCCTACAATTATGTTGTATCATAATTAGATGACTGACTCGTGTGTGTATATATATATATATATATATATATCCGATTCACATAATGAGAAAGACAAGTATTAAATTATCTTACATAGTATTAATCTTAATCGATTCTTCTACTTTATAAACATATATTCAAGTCATCTACCAAGTAACGTAAAACTTGTTAACAGTTAACCTAGTCCTTAACATTATCTTAATTAACTAACATCTACTCGTGTAAATTTTCAATTTACATTACTCAAGAGTGGTTTTGATCATAAATCTAATTATGGAAGATAGAAAATTTACATTACTCAAGAGTGGTTTTGATCATAAATCTAATTATGGAAGATTAACAAATATTACAAGTCTTAACTCATTTGGTTTTAATTTAACTAGTGTCTTGCATCCTCTAAATCAGACAACATCTCTTGTGGATGGAAAAAGTGCACACAAGATCATGTAACAAGGGATATGCCTTTAATTATCGTAAATCTGATGAAAAAATTGACCGGACATGCGTACAATTGAAGGGTTATCCTACACTGTAAATTTCATTCATACTACTTTTACTCGCATAAACGACAAATCACTAAGTACATCATTTGGATTGTTTCTCCAAACTTGCTTTCCAATTCATGAATGTTGTTTGACTACTAAATGACCAATGAGAAACCTACAGATGATCATTATTCATTAGTACAGTACTATATAAATGAATTTCTATGATGGAGTTTTTATATTCTTTTAAAAGCAAAATATATTTTCTATGAATTATAAAGATTAATCTTTTAAAATGATTGAAATTCAATCAAGGAGTTGATTTTTTCTAACAAAATTAAATATTTAAATTGTCGCCAACAAGTTTTATCAATGATTTTTTTAATTCATGATTTTTTATTGAAATTGAGAAACTATTTTTTCAAGGAAATATATTCTTAATCTTTCTAGATATAGCAAATTTTTTTTTAGTTCCTCTAAATTTTTTCTTCAAATTTTAGTCCTTCTAAATTTCCAATTTTCATTTTTATTCTTTGCTTTTTTCTAAAACAAAATTGCGTATTATATTCGAACGAAATTCTTTTGAAAACATATCATTATTAGGATCTTAAAATATCATTAGTTTAATAATTTAACTATTTAATCTTTTATATTTTTTATTTATCTATAACTTTAAATTTAAAGATTAAAGTGTTTTCTCCAATTAACCATCTCACTTTTATCACTTCGGTTGAAAAAATTAAAATGCTCCAACAACATTTGGAAAATGACATAGTCGTAGAAACTTAATAAAACAACGAAATGAGCACAAGATAAAAGGGAGCACACCAAATTAAAAAATAATGGAAGAGGTCCGAGCAAAGACACATTTTTCATTAGCTAAATTCTAAATACTCCGACATTTCATCTTTAAACATATTTTTAGTTCAATATTTTTCATCGAGACTTTCCGTCATAGACCCAATATTTTACAATCCTAGGCTCGGAAAGTGGCTCTTCCTCATAGACCATCTTTTGTTTTATTTGAATAAAATCAATTTGTTCTTTATTCATTTTATTTTATTTGTTTTGAACTTATGTAAAAAGAAAAGTTACAACAAATAATATTAAACAATTAGTATTTTTTAAAGATATACAAACCAAAATCTTCGAGACACTAGTTAAAAAAATTAAAATTGTATATTTTATATTAAAAGTAACATTATTATATTTCGAAAACTTATTAACCATATAAAACTTTATGATGAATTTTTGTTCTTAATTTTCTTAACGAGTAAATGGTCAAATACCCCCCCTGCAATTTTAAAGTTCGTCAAATACCCCCTGCAATTTTAAAATAGACAAATACCCCATGTAATTGTAAAACGTCAATCAAATATCCCCCTCCTTAACAATAAATTCTCGTTAATCGAACTCGAGCCGAGAGATTTCAATTTTTCGAATTGCAAATTACATAAATAAGTCACCATATTATTGATCACAGTTAAATGCTTCTATTAACCAGCATAGAAGGTATAAATTTCAATTTTTTGAGCTGCAAATTACGTAAAGAAGCCATCATCTCATTGATCGAACTCGAATCGAGAGATTTACTCAGCGGCTGAGCCATTGGCGGGGACGGTGACTCCAGTGGAGTGGTCGAAACAGGAGAAGACATCAACGGTAAGGGAAAAGTCATTTGGACGGGGTATTTGATTGCCGTTTTACAATTGCAGTGGGGTATTTGCCTATTTTAAAATTGCAGGGGGGTATTTGATAAATTTTGAAATTGCAGGGGGTATTTGACCATTTACTATTTCTTAACTAATAGATAATCCGAAATATTAGTTAACACTTTTTTTTAATAATATATACGAGTCAGGATCAAATGACACCAACTAGTTTGACACCAAATGTTACACCGCTCAATAACGCTTTAACGAAATCAAATTTTACAAAATCCACCGTTGGATTGAAAGATTATATCATATAGATCATTCATGTTAAATTTTATAAAAATCTAAAACCGTTTAATATGTTATTGAGACTCGTCAAGATTAACGGTATTCAATCAAACACATAAACCGTTAATCTTGACGAGTCCCAATAACATATTAAACGGTTTTAGATTTTTATAAAATTTAACATGAATGATCTATATGATATAATCTTCCAACCCAACGGTAAATTTTGTAAAATTTGATTTCGTTAAAACGTTATTGAGCGGTGTAACATTTTAATGTTAAACTAATTGGTGTCATTTGATCCCGACCCTAATATATACTACTCCGAAATAATAGATAATCCGGAGTATTAGTTAACACTTTTCATAATTCAAAATTGTTTTCTCAAATGTAATGTAATTAAAATCAAACTAAATCAAACCAAACATGTTTGCAGCTATATAATGACCTATTGATGGTGAAACATATGGAGTACATAAACACATTAATGTGTCATTTATTATTAAGAAAAAGCAGTACAATTTCTCCTGCCTCCTAACGCAATTACCCATGGACTATCTTCGTACCGCACAAGAAATCTCTATCTCTCCTATCACTTTCACATCACTAATTGCAAAGATTAACCCAAAAACAAATCCTACTATTAATCCTTAATTAATTATTAATAATTTTTCAAATATACTGTACTCAGCAAGATTGGAGAGGTTTTCCACAATCCAAAACTCGAGGGGCATCTACCCGATATTCCATGCAATAAGAAGGGCAAATCTGTCAATTCAACCTCAACGAAAACCCAAAACGTACATCACACGATAATAATCTTCAACACGCGTCACTAACATGCTCTGTGATTGCCTTTTGGGTACCAAAATCATCAAAGCCATGTAGGATCCTACGTGGCATCTAGACTCCACGTCATCAACTCTCCATCTTCACTATAAATACACATCCTTCCCTACCTTCACACCTAATTCAAAACGCTAAACAAGAAAAACAAATGCAAAAATTATTTTTAAATTAAAAATCAAATTACAGAAAAGAACTAGCTGCCGGCGATAGTGAACTCGCCGGTGAAATGAACATTCCGGCGAACATTACTTCGTTATCCATTAACAATGCACGTCTCGCCGATCATCGCCGTCACGTCTTCCACGAAACATTTTTCACCTCTTTTTCTCTACTCGTCTAATCTAGAAGTAGTTTTATAGAGTAGCGTAGTTTAACGAACTTTTTCTTGCGGTATTTTTCATTTTTGTTGTTATTGTTGTGAAATTATGCCTCCGATGAAGATCCAACCGATCGACATCGATTCAGAGAAGCTGAATCAAATGAAAGTTGTGATTCGAAATGACACTGTTAAGCCTGTGTTGAAATCGCGGCTTAAAAAGCTGTTCGTGTTCGACCGGCAATTTTCAAGCGTGTTAAAAACTTCTTCAGAGAAATCTTTCGCCGGCGAAATTCCACCTCCAGTTTCCAGCAATAGGTTCATCGAAGAATTCGAGCCAAGCTCCATTGTCTTAGCAAAAATGGTGCAGAGTTTCATAGAAGGCAGTAACGATAAGCAGCAGCCTGTAGCAAAATTCACTCGCAACACATGCAATTGCTTTAACGGTAACAGTAACGATCTCTCCGACGAGGAAACTGATTTCTTCGGTGAATCTATCTCTTCCAGTTCCTTCACCGATGCCGGTGACGCTCTCAAGGTTACTTCAACAACTCTACTAGTTCAGGATTTTGATTATCTTTCACTTTTTCTGACATTTTGTGTTTCCATTTTTGCAGAGTTTGATTCCTTGTGCGAGTATTGCAGAGAGAAACCTCTTAGCAGATACATCCAAAATAGTTGACAAAAACAGCAAAGTTTACAAACGAAAAAACGAATTGAGAAAGATCGTTGCAGAAAATCTTTCATCTATAGGTTACGATTCATCAATTTGCAAATCTAAATGGAATAAAACACGATCTTATCCCGCTGGTAAAATAATTTCTTCAAATTAGATGAAATTTTGACTGGAGATTTTTTTAATCGAAAACCTAAAATTGAATGTTGTGGTTTTGATTCAGGTGAATATGAATACATCGATGTGATTGTGGAAGGTGAGAGGTTGATTATTGATATCGATTTTCGATCGGAGTTTGAGATTGCTCGATCGACTGGAACGTTCAAGGCGATTCTTCAGTTTCTTCCTCACATTTTCGTTGGAAAATCGGATCGTTTATGTCAGATCGTCGCTGTTGTTTCGGAAGCGGCGAAGCAGAGTTTGAAGAAGAAAGGAATGCATGTTCCGCCGTGGAGGAAGGCGGAGTATATGCTAGCTAAGTGGCTCTCCGCCTCGTGTACTAGAGAAATCCCGTCGCCGACCTCCGCTGTGTATGAAACGAAGGAGGATTTATGCGACGGTGATAGTGCTGCGTCGGAGAGTGATTGTGGTGAGTTGGAGCTGATTTTCGGCGAGAAAACGTCTTCGCCGGAATCGGAAAATGTTTCCGGTGGTGAGAAAAGCTTGTTGACGGTTGAGATGCCAGCGTGGCAGTTACCGGCGGTGAAAGTAAAGAGTGTCGAGAAAGGAGCAAAGGTGGTGACTGGATTAGCCGCTCTTCTCAAAGAGAAACCGTAAAAGAAAATTTTGCAGTTTTTTGCGTTAATTAAAAAAAGCATAATCAAAATTAAAAGGACTTTTTTTTTTTTGTCTCCTTCCAAATTTTAATCTTTTCGAATTTCTTTGTTTTTGCTTTTTGGTTTTTTTTGCAACAAGGGAACTCTGTAAGAAAGAAGTAACAACTTACCACTCAATGTAATAAAATACAGTAGTTGATCAAAATGGTAAATATTTGAAAAAAATATATATTTGGAGAATACTACCCAATGTTTATCTTGCGTTGAAAAATAAACTTTCTCCTCAATGCTTTAATTTTTTTTTACCATTAGTTTAATCTAATTTAGAATCGATTCTGACATCAAATGGTTTCAACTTTCTCTTGATCGCAGTCGCGGGATCTCTCTACCAATTTTAGCATCAATGATTACTAAGCCAACTAACGATTGATTCTACATGTTTTAATTTATAATTAGTGTTTTAAAAAAATATTGAGAATTGATAAAAAAAAAATATTGTGAAATATAATTTTATGAACTCGTGCCTTTTATGAAAAAAAAATAGAGTCTAATAATAATCTTTAGAGAAAGTTTGTCATTCGATTAGATTTGAAGGATTAATTTCTGCAATTATGTATGAAAGATATTTGACTCACGTTGAAAAAAAAAAGATACATTTTCACCGTGATGTTTTTGTATTTTAATTTTTGCTTAAAAATATAATGTTTTTCCTAAGATATAACTCTAAATTACAATAATCTGCAAAAAGAAAAGAAATCGAGATTTTTTTTGGTTCGAAGTCATGGTATCCAATTTAACAATTTCGTTAATTTTTAATTTTTACCAATTGAATTAGAATTTATAGGACGAATATAATGTTATTCCTTCAGCTTATATACAGAAATTATACACTTACTAAAAATAATGCAAGTTTATTTACTTTCTTTATTTATTTCATGTATAATAAGAATACATTTACAAAGTTACCCCAACATTGTTCATGTTGTTGAGCTCAAATTGTAAGTTGGACTTGTTAGCACGGCTGTCAAACGTACAAGCCCTGAAGCCCGTGACATGATAGCAATATGGTTGAACTTCATATACCCCTTCATAGTTTTTTTTCTCTTTCGATGAGATCTACTATTCATAATTTTACATTAAAAAATATTTAAAAATTTTAAATTTTATAACTATTTATTATTGAATTAATTAAAAATTATATTGGATAATTAAGGTGATATTTTAGTCCACATACTTGTAGCTGATAGTACCTCCACTTACCATGAGTATTATTTAACACAATGTCTCTAATTAGCTAATTAAGGTGAATTCTAGACATTATTCGCTTATTAAAATATTAACTCTTGTATGAATCAATATTGAATCATTTCCATGTTGAGGTCTAATTCATCTTTTTTTTTTTTTGAAAGTTTTGCTTTAATATTTTGAAAGTGAGGTCTAATTCATATTAATACATTGCATCTACAAGGAAACATTAATTCATGAAGTCCAAAACCAAAAGAGGTAGTACAATGTTAATATGTATTAGAACTTTAGAAGTGATTTTGGATCCTAAGTTTAACTTCCATTGTTCACTTTTTTATTTTTTATTTTAATTTCAACTTTCTTTATACATACTCGATTTATTACTTGCTTTTAGATATACAGATTTAAAATAAAATAAAATAATTGCATTTCACTCTATTTTTTCATTTTGTTTTTATCATTTATTGCATTATGTATAAAGTATTGAACAATTTGATAATTACAAATATTTGAACAATGAAGATTTAAATATAAACAGAGTTTCAATCTAACTTGTATTAACGAAAATAGTATCACTTAAGACTTTTGGTTGATATTTATAGAATATTCACACAATTATAAAGTAAAATTAATTTTCGCTCTTTCAGTGGTCAAATAATGATTTTTTTATTTTTAAAAATTGAATATATATATTGGTATACTATAGAAATGAGACTTCGTAAGTTCAAGGACTTGAGAACGGAGTAAAAATCAGGAAAAATAAACTCTTTTCCAAAAAAAATGTAGTTAGGTTGAAGAAACAATTATCTCATTTGAAAAGATATCTGGTCGGCATAAAATATGATGGGATAACTACATAGACTAATCAAGATTGATAAGAGAGAAAATAAAAAGAAAAAAAAAATAGAAAAATGATACTCCCTCCGTCCCATTTTACTATTATATAATTAAAGATATTAATCGTTAAAGTTTTACATTAACAAACGTGAGGCAGTCAACTGGTTTAAATAAAATAGAACGGAGGGAGTATATATATATATATATTTGGATTCTAATCAGAATATCAAAATACTCCACCGGACCAAACGGTGTTATGTTCCATAGTCATTATTCATGAACTCAAAAACCTTCATTAACTTTGTTGAGTAAAGAACAGCTTGCATGAATCAGAGATAACCAGAAAAAGGTAATGATATTAGCCTGCGCCTCACTTGGATCTTGAGCTTCTAATGCTTACCTTGCCTTTCAAGTCTTGCTGCTCTAGCTGAAAACATATCTTAGCTAGCTACTCTAAATTAACTGCTGATGTGATGTGATATGATGTTAATGCACTATTGATAGATAGTGAAAATTTGAAGGATCTTTAAAATTTTCATTTTTAAAAAATTTACAGTACATGACATGATGGTAGTAGTGCTGCTTCAATTGTGGTTATCTGTTTGCATTGGCAGTGACATGTTTGCCATAATAAACTATAAATTAATTAATACTATTAAAAACGCTTTGTTTCTTAATATGGGAGTGTTGTCTTTTTTCCAATTTATGGTGGCTAATGAATTAACTCCATAATCAATTTTTTGGTATGGGAATATGCCAAAGTAGAAGTCATGTCACATTGACACACACAAATCAGAAATGCACTCTGCACCTAAAACAATGTATCATTACCTTTTCGGCTACTCGCAGTGCTACTGAGATTTGATAAGATAGCAAAGTTTTGATTTTGGAGTATTCATTAAGTACACATAATTTAATTTAATTAATTAAAAAACCTATTAACCTAATCTATAATTGGTTCAGCTTCTAATTTGTCCTCAGGTGAGTGAGCTGGACATCATCACCTATTGTCTTTTCATTTTTCTAGCTACCAACAATGTCATGTCATATTTGAATAAATAATAGTAGTAATAAAAAAGTTTAAATAAAATAAAAAACAGCCATACATTTTTATATTAGGGAAATGATGTATTAGTTGATCATGATAATGATATATTTTTTTATTTTGTAAAAATAAAATAGTAATTATTTATGGTATCATAAATGATTCTTTTATTTTAATATATTATTTCAATCTATTTCCTCCATTATTTAATATAAGAAAAAATTTACTTTTTAAATTTATTGAGTTTTTAATATATTTGAACTATATTATAGACTAGATTCATTAAAATTTCAATGAATCTAAAAATCAAACTTTCTCTTATATTAAGGAATAGAAAAAATATTTTGAACACACAAACTATTGAACATTCTTTTATTTCAATTTATTATGAATTAGCATGAAATATGTTATTTGAACACAGAAAATATGATATATATTTGATGCCATGTAAAATATAATTATGATCTATAGTTTATTTTTCATCTAATATGAGAAAAATAAATTAAAAGTTTAATTTGTGCGTTTATTATAAAATATTTCTCATTAGAGATTGTGAGGTTGTTAAGACTAGTTTGTTGAGAAAGATCATATTTGAAAATTGAAACTTAATTTAAACTCAACACCATTAATTTACCGGCATTAATTACACTAATATTATTTTGACATAAAAATAGTTGTCACACAACTATTTTGGTGTGAGATCCACCACACTTTTATATTTTTTATTTTTTCTAAATTATTTTGATTTACGTGCACAAATAAAAAAATTTAAATATTTCAATTAAACAATTTTTTGTGATGTTCATATAACATCCCTTTACCGATCAATAGTTGCCATTTTGATTAAAGAGACAAACCATCTCATCAGAACTTTCAATCTTACCCATTTAATTATCAAGAAACAATTCTCTAATAATTTACAATTTGTTTAAAAAATGATCAGAATTATCTTTCGTCAAATTTTAATGGGAGAATATTTAATTAGCATCAACACCTTCCATTTTATTTTTAATAATTAAAGTTACATGTAGCGAAAACAATAGATAGAATATCACCGGAGAGTAATGCGATGGAAGAGGTTCTCCTCCCTTTAAAATATAAGTAAAATTTTTATATAAAAGGTTTCATTTTGTCCTTCAAACATGTGCATTAGTTACTTAAAACAAGATTTAATTTTGAAATAAAAGGTAATTCCTAATTGCAACACAATTGTAGCTCGATTTTGTAGTTGATTGTCCAGGGTTCAAGTCTTGATATTGAGAAAAAATTAACAATAATATTGTAATATTAACAACTCACAATTTACCATTAAAAAAAAAATTAATTGTCTATATAGCAGCAATACTGAAACAAATTGAAGTGGCTAAATACAAATTTATGTTCACTTTGTATAAGTTAGGAAGTACCTATAAAATATTGTACACAATCAAATTGTGATGCCTACCCCACATATATAGTTAATGCTAACTAGTAATTCAGATAAAATAATGCTTACCCCCAACAAATACCTTTGATTTTAAAACCCCTTTATCCTCTATGCACTTAAAAGTTCTATCATTAAAGTTAACCATTATGGTAACCAAATCATCATGCAAAAAGAAATACTTGAAGAGATAAGGACAAGAGGGGTGCAAATTCCCCTTAAAATATTGATCGATTTGAAGTAGTGTATGATTGTAGGGTACAAATTGCAATAATTATATGAGTTTATGCATGTGATTAGAAGATTAATTACATTACTTAGCACTTACTCCCTCCGTCAGTAAAAAATAGTCAATTGACTGCTGCACGCATATCAATATATAATTTTGATAATTAATTTTTTTAATTGTATAATAGTAAAAAACGTCATGCTAACTAGTATTTTCGGGACATTAATTAAGGACAGAAAAATAGGAAAATTCTGCATTAAAAACAACACTTTTTATATTTTTACTCGCATTTTTCTAATAAAAGTTATAAAAATTTGATATTTTAAAAATACTCATTGAGATGAATCAAACAACATCTTATATGTTAATATTTATTTTTATTTATTAGTTGAAAAATAAAATAAAATCAAGATATGTGAATAATATACTTAATCAAACTGGTTCAATTAAATTGCGACGGAGGGAGTATAAGTTATTGAAATTAATGTTATTTTACTTAAATGCCACACATAGTGTAAAAACAACATTATTCTTTGGATTTTTAGAAGCAAATGAAAAAAACTTATGCAAAAACTCTATTATTGCAATCTAGTCATGAGAGGTTAGAAAAATCAAATTACAGATTTGATCTCGATTTCATTGTAAATTTTTTTAAAAAAAAAAAAAACTCTACTATTGCATTACTAAAGAGTAACCACTAGTTTTTTATTTTTTATTTTTAAAAGTAACCAATAGATGATATGATATAAAAACAGGTGATGGAAAGGGAAATATATAGTAGTTCACACAATTAATATTGCTGAAGATGTAGCATTAATCAAGCATGACAATAAGTTTCATTTTTGTTCATGATTCACAAACAAACAAGTGGTCCAGATAAAAAATTACCCTTCTTTTGTTTCCCTTGTTTGCTACCCCAATAGTTTAGTAGGTAGTAGTTGCTAGGATCAGCTAGTATCAAGAAAGTGATGTCAAGTAGTAACTGGAAGGTGTGTACTACAGTTTCATTTCATATTTTAGCATTTAATCAGTGTTAAATTAAGCATTGATGTATGCTAAACAAACTCATTACACAGCTGAAACTACAAATATTAGCTTCCATCATTTATAACCTAGCTGACATTAACATAACATCTATTGTGCATTAAGCTATTTCATTTAGACATACAAATATTGTATACCGCATCTTTAACATTGTACTGTACTCTTTTCGATTAAATTCTAAGTAAATGTTTATTTGTTAAATTTATTAAATAATTAATATATTTAATCTATATTAATATAAATTAATATTAGAATGTAATTAAAAATATATAAAATAAATATAAAAATAAACGTTTATTTATATGATTGTAATTGAAAGGAATATCAAATGCAATTGACATGTGTATTGATATCAAGTTTCATATAAAAGTAAGTTGAATATATAATTAAATTTGGCATAAAAATTAATTCGAGAATCAGAATTTACAATTTATATCTTCATATAAAATCAATTCTAAAAACAAAAATAATTCTACTTTCAAAAAATCAAACATATCAAAATTAATTCTACCCATCTAAAATTAATTTTAGCTGCTATAGAATTGAAACTATTCACACACTTAACAATATTAAAGAAAGTGCATTATTATAGTACAAATCTTGTTGGTATATTAACTAAATTAACTTGGTTACAAGAACCAACTATAGGCTAAACCAAGGGAAAAAGAGAGAAGCCAGTTTATTACTAGTATTTGAACGATCCACCTTGATCTTACCAGGATCAGAAATAGTGGCGGAACAGCAGAAGGTTGATGCAGCAAACCCCTATTGAAGTGGAGGGGGGTGTGTACCTGTTTACACTCCGACGCTCAAGTCAGTATATGGGTGACAAGCAAGGTTACAAAATGGTGAATAAAGCATACCTGACTCCTCTGATGAGGAGTATATTTATACCCCAGCACTGGGCCAAGGCCCTTAATGGGCAATTAATGCCCATTAAGTGGCTGCCGGAATTCTGGCCGTTTGGCCATGATGAGCAGTAAATGCCATCATTCCGGTGGTCGGCCGTTACAGATGGTGAGCATCTGGGCGACGGGGAGGGTGCCCCCCAGGAGGGCAGAGCCTTTGGTTTTAAGGGACTTAGCCTCAGAAGTCCAGTCCAGAACAGAAGCCCTCCTAGTCGTTATGCTCGTTTACGAGCATGATGACTTTAACTTGGGCAATAAACTTTTGTTCGTGTATACGAGCAACGAAATTTGTGACCACCCTTCGCTGACAACGTGTATCGTCGTGTGCGAGCGACCACGGATTCATTCGCTCGTATCGAGGAGCTTGTGTTGCAATATTTTGCGAGGACGTCGAATTTCTTTTGGCATTCCCGCTATGCTGGTCGTTTGATTGTCCTCGTTTTCTTTGACGTCCACGTGGGCTCGAGGATTTTACGGATTTATTGGTGCTTAGTGAAGATCCTGCTATTTATTGCGAGGATTTCGATTTGCCCTTATCCGTTGGGATTCTCTCAATGATCGTGCCATTAATCGCGACGAGATTTTCGTGGAGATTTTCTTGGACTCTGCGAGATTTTCGCGTTCAGTGGATGTGTCCTGAAGGGACAAACCACTTCGTCTCTTGCTGCCACGTGTAAAGGCTACTTGAAGCGTTTGAGTGCCTAGCAGTGCAGTCCCTGCTCACGAGGTCGTTTCTGAACCGTTGGATTTTCGCGCCTTTTCGTTTTTGTGATGGTTTAATCTGAAGCGTTGGATCGTTTAAGATCACAACCTTTGGATCAAAGCAACGTTCCAGATTTTCGAGGCGTCGCTCCGTTTTGTACAGGTGCGTCTGCACGAGATTCTTCTATATATATGGAAAAGGAGGGATTTTTGAAGTTTCACTTCATTTATCATTTTCCAAACTTTTACTTTCAAGAACTCTTTCTCTCTTCAACTTCTCTGTGCAAAATCCATCTTTGGAAACTTCGAGTTTCTTCATCATCATCTTCAGTTTTCAACTTCCAACTATTTAATCAAGTAAGTTCCCATTTCCTTTTCTCATTTTTTACAGCATTTAGTGTACTGTATTTTAGTTTTTTGGAGTTTAGGAATTTTGAGACACGGTGGTTTGGGTTTGTAAGTGGTGGTTAACACCCTTTACCCTGCTACAAATGGTAGTTTTAGTGATATAAAACTAGGATTTTTTAGTTGGTGTCTTCCGGCACGGTGGTTATAGGCTATGAAGCACCGACACTTCTATGATTAGACGTGTCGCGGTGTCCGACACGTGTCGGTGTCCGACACTCGTATGACACTCGTACGACACTCCTACAAACGTGTCGGAGAAGTGTCCAAAAAAATAATCTTTTATTTATTCCGACACTCCTTAAATCAGTGTCCGATACCTATAAGACACTTCTACAAACGTGTCGGAGTAAGTGTCCAATTTTTTTTTTTTATTTGGTTATATTTTTCTCAGACATATATACAACGATTAAAGATGTGTCGAAATAATAATATTGATCAATGAGGGATTAAAGATATTGCATTTTGATTACATTATTTTTAGTTTTTCGATAATAGTTGGATGAGTAAATGTCAAATGTACTATCATATATTCTTTTAAAACTTTTTTTATTGAAAATTTTGTTCAACTTAGATGCATATGTATGTATTTTTAATTCTAAACTTATATTTTTTATAAATATGTAGCGGTGTCGGTGTCGTATATTTTTTACATTAGCAGTGTCGAAGTGTCCGTGTCGTGTCGTGTCGCGGTGTCCGTGTCCGAGTCCGTGCTTCATAGGTTATAGGCGTTTAATACCTTTAAAACGCATTTTTGCTATTTCTGTGGCTCTGTCGTTTGAGTTTTGTAACGACCATTTTTGGCTTTTATCTCGAGCATTCACATATTAGGATGAATGCTCGGTAGGATTTTAGCTTGGCTATTTACATTTAAGAGTTGGCGTAATCCTCGTTGCTCATATTTTGCGACTGTTAGGCTCTTCCTTTTGTTGCGCGAGTAACGTTAGGGTTTACCCCGAAATCGCATGTCCACGCCCTTTCACTTGAACGGCGGTGGAAGGGTGGATTTGATATTTCAAAGATGTCGAATTCACTTTTTCTCTTCCTCGTCTTTCAGGTTTAAATGGCGGAAGATCCTTCATCGTCGCATGCTAGTATTAACGAGGATAGAGATCTCTTGCTCGAGGAGAATCGAGGCGAGGTTGACGCGCAAGAGTCGTCGGAGCCTATAATGGAGCGAATCCCGATAACGGCCACGACGGATCCTGAGGACTGGGTCGCCGATGAGTCTCGTTTAACGCGCTCGCGTTTTTCTGGTCATCCAGATGGGGTGGAGATCCCCGGCCTTTATAAAGATATCCAAGATCCTCCCCTCGACCATTGGCATATCATCATCCCTGGAAAGAAGCGTCGCATTTTCCATAACTTTGGATTTGCGCATTTTAGTATGTACCAGATCGCTTTCCAGCACTTTGGGTTTAGACTGCCCTTCACTGATTTTGAAGTGGCGATATTCCATCACTTGAGGATTGCTCCTTCTCAACTGCACCCTAACTCTTTGGCTTTTATGAGAGCCTTCGAAGTGGTGTGTACGCATTTGGGTATCGTCCCCACCATCCCTTTATTCTTTTATGTGTTCGGTTTGCAACGGTCGAAGCCTAAGGGAGATCCGAACAGATTAGGCTGGGTGTCGTTCAGGCAAAATCATCGCCTTTTTAGTATGTTCGAGGAGTATCTACGTCCATTCAAGGGTGATTGGTATATTGTTGTCCCAAAGATTCTCAAGGTTGGGCGGACGTAATCGTTCCTGGGCCCGAACAAGATGAAAATGGGCGGACTGTCCTTGGGGAGGATGGGCAACCCATTATGGTCGACTACAGGAAGTTTCATTTCCGTTGGGAGGTGGAGCATTACTTGCTGCCCGCTAAAGCGTTCACCACCCCCAAGAAGAATCTGACGATCGAGGAGTGGGAGGATTTCTTAAAACTTCATAACTTTGTTAAGAGTTTTAGTGGGAAACCGGTGATTGATGACGAGGGTAACCCTTGTCTGGATGAAGAGGGGGAACCTTTGACGGTTCCTCGTTTTATCAATGTGAAGAAGCTTTTGGCTTGCTCGACTCGCGCTGAGGCCGAGGAAACCCTTAGTATGCTCGCCTATTTTATTGATTTTTTACTTTGCAGCTTGATTATCATCTATTACTCTTTATTGCTCGTACTGATATTGTTGTTCGTTTCTCTTTTTCGCAGTCAAAATGGTGAGTGCTCAAGAGAAGCTTAGACGCACTAGCAAAGCTAAAAGTGCTCGCCAAGGCATTGAGAGCTCCAATGCTGCTACTGCTCCTGCTGCTGAGAAACGCCCTAGTGCGTCGATCGTCGCTGACATTCGCCCCTCTAAGGTGCAGAAGACCACTGGTGATGTGGCGGGGTGTTCCGTTCATGCCAGTCCTCATGTTCTACCAGATCCCGACCAGCCTGCTGCTCGTTTCGTCATTCCTCCTACTTTCTCAAGAGGGGCTCTGTTTGACAAGGACACAGAGGTCGTCATAGATGAGGCCGATCAGGCAATCATCCATGACATGGGTCCAGTGGCTCTGAAGGCGGAGCTGGCTGCTGCGACCACTGCTGCGTTCAAGCTTATCGAGGTTGCCAACTTCTTGAATGGTCGCGAGAGCCGCTACTTGAGCGACCGGGACAAACAGAAGAAGCGCGCCGACGATCTTAACCTGAAATTGGGTGAGGTAATGGCCGCATATGAGGACTACAAGAATAAGCATGCCCTGCAGAAGGAGATGGCGGCGACGCTTGTGCGCGTGGAGGGGGAGCTGGAAGATATGACCAAGAAGTTCAAAGACTTGGAGGTCAAATGTACTGACTTGGAAGCCCGCAATAAGGAGTTGGAGCAGCGGGCGGAAACTGCTCCTTCGATTTGCACTGTAGAAGAAGATGTTGTGGACCCCGAGGGGGTGTACCGGAATTCAAGCCGCGCCGACCTTATCAAGAAGATTGCTGAGTGCGAGGACTCAATGGTCGAGGTTGGGCACAGCAGTTTTGTTAATGCTGTGGCTCAACTCAAGGTTTTGAATCCGGGTGTGGAGCTCGTTGAAGCTGGTCTCAATGAGCTCAAAGAAGTCATCGATGGGGTTATCGCCTCTCCTCCTCATACTGAAGAATGATCAAGTTTGGTTGTGCAGGCGTTATGCTCGCCTTAGGCACTTGGGTGCTTGTTTGCCCCTTTTTTGATTCCGTTTTTTTGTTAGACAGTCCTCGAGGCTGCCTTTTATTGTAACAAAGTACAATTTCCTTTTAATGCATTTTCTGATTCAGCTTATATTTGCTCTTTCTTTATGCTCGTATTCTTTACCTCTTTGCACGCGTTTTATTTACGATGCTCGATAATTTGAATACATGTTGTGATATTTATACATGTTTTATTTAAGTGTATAAATGGCTGTTGCGCGAGATGGAATACATCTACGAACGCCGTTCTCGAGGAGTTTGGGGAACTAGCTCGAGTGTTTGGGATAGGTTTCCAAACGAAAGGCGAGGATAGAATCGTATGAGATTGAATCCTCGCGGCCGGATCAACCCATCGCGAGCTGGGCGTCCAAGCCTAACTTGTACTTGAGACGATGGAGCTCGTTTAGAGTGGTTCCTCGTCAAGACTTGTTTGATGAAAACTTGGCTTTTTCTTCTTTTAGATTCATTGCCCGTACCTAGGCAATCCTCTGTTGTAAAGGCCAAACCTCTCGTCGTTTGAGTTGGTTTTTGCCCGCTAGTGAGTCATCGAATACACGAGACCTCGCTAACTGTAATATTGTTTTAATGTGTCTGCGTTCCATGTTCTAGGAATTTCCTCGCCGTATAGATTTTCGAGGAAATAGGCCCCATTATCCGTCTTTGCTCGGATTCTGTAAGGACCATCCCAGTTTGCAGCGAGTTTGCCTTCACGCGAGTCTTTCTGGTTTCGTCGTAGGACTAGACTGCCTACTTCGAACTCCATTTTTATGACTTTTCGATCGTGTCGAGCAGCAATTTTTTGTTTCAATGCGGCCTCTTTTAAGGCAGTTCCATGTCGCAATTCTTCGACCAAATCGAGCTCTTCCCTCAATAGCTCGTTGTTTGTTTCTTCATCTGGAGGATTATCCGTTCGTCGCGTTGGTTCCCTTATTTCTACGGGGATTAGCGCTTCAGTTCCGTAAGTTAATCGGAACGGCGTTTCTCCCGTGGTTGAGTGTGGTGTGGTTCTATAGGACCATAGCACACTGTACAGTTCCTCGACCCACTTACCCTTTGCCTCGCCTAGCCTACGCTTTAGGCCTCGCAAAATTACTCTATTGGCCGCTTCGGCTTGGCCGTTTGTTTGGGGGTGCTCGACGGATGTGAAGTGTTGTGTCACTTTTAGGTTGATGAGAAACTCTTGAAATTTTTTGTCCGTAAATTGTGTTCCATTATCCGTTACTACGGTATGTGGAATTCCAAATCTCGCGAGGATGTTTCTTTTGAAGAAACGTAGGACGTTGTGGGATGTGATTTGGGCGAGGGGTTCAGCCTCTATCCATTTTGTGAAGTAATCTACTCCGACGATTAGATACCTGTTTTGTCCAGGTGCTCGTGGGAATGGTCCTAGAAGATCCAACCCCCACCACGCAAACGGCCATGGAGATGATAGAGACTTTAGCTCGTTAGGTGGAGCTAAGTGCATATCTCCATGTTTCTGGCATTTATCACACTTTTTTTACGTGTTCTTTGGCGTCTGTTTGCATGGTTGGCCAATAATATCCTGCTCGCAATGCTTTTCGCGCGAGCGATCATCCACCGATATGTTGTCCGTTGATTCCTTCGTGGATTTCCTGTAGGATGGGTTCCACCTTTTCTTCCTCGACACATTTTAGTAGTGGGGTTGAAAACCCTCTTCTGAAGAGGGTGCCGTCTATCAAAACGTACGAGCATGCTCTCCTTCTGACCTTGACAGCTTCTTTGGGGTCATCGGGGACCATTCCGGAGGCGAGGAACTCTCTCACAGGATTTATCCAACTGTTGGCATTAATTGGGAATATGAGATTCACTTCAAGAGCTTTCTCAATGCTCGGTCTTTGCAATGTTTCTTGGATAAATGATTGATTTCTCCCCTTTTTCTTTTTGGTGCTCGCAAGTTTTGAGAGGACGTCCGCCCTTGAGTTGTGTTCACGAGGAATGTTTTGGACAGTTGACTCTTTGAATTTGGCCAACTTTTCTTGGATGAGGGTTAAGTATTCTGTTAGGCGTTCGTCTTTAGCCTGATACTCCCCGTTTACTTGAGATGCGACCAATTGCGAGTCTGTGAAGATTATGATTTCTTCTGCGTTCATGTCCTCGGCTAGTCGCAACCCTGCTAGGAAAGCTTCGTATTCTGCTTGGTTATTGGTCGTTTGGAATGACAGTTCCAGGGATACTTCGATGAGGACACCCTCGTCGTTTTCTAGGATTATTCCTGCTCCGCTTCCTTTGGAATTGGAGGATCCATCGACGTAAATGGTCCACTTGTTTTTTCTCGAAGTCGCTGGTGGAGTCATTTCAGCGACGAAGTCAGCTAGTGCTTGCGCTTTCAAAGCTTTTCTGCTTTCGTATGTTATGTCAAATTCTGATAGCTCTAAGGACCATTTCAACATTCTTCCGGCCATATCAGGCCTTTCGAGCAGCTGTTTAATTGGCTGGTCGGTACGTACTGCGATAGAATGTGCTAGGAAGTAATGCCTTAGCTTTCTCGCAGCGACGACTACGGCCAACGCTGTCTTTTCAATTTGTAAGTATCGAAGCTCCGGTCCTTGTAAAGCTTTGCTGATGAAATATACTGGCTTTTGTCCTTGCTTGGTTTCTCGGATCAAAATTGCGCTTATGGCTTCATGAGCCACGATCAGATATAGGAATAAAGTTTCGCCCATGTTTGGACGTGTCAAGACCGGAGGTTCCGATAATGCTCGTTTCAAATGTTGGAGAGCGTTTTCGCATTCTTCTGTCCATTCAAAAGCGGACTCTTTTCTAAGTAACTTGAAAAGAGGCAACGCGTGTTGAGCGGATTTGGCGACGAATCTGGCAAGAGCAGTTAACATTCCGTTCAAAGATTGTATTGACTTCTTCGAGTTCGGCGTAGGGAATTCGAAGAAGGCTTTGCATTTTTCGGGATTAGCTTCGATTCCTCGTTCTGTCAAGTAGAAACCGAGGAATTTGCCTGCTTTTACCCCAAACGTGCATTTTTCTGGGTTGAATCTCATGTTATACTGTTTGGCTCTCTCGAACACTTTTCTTAAGTGGGATACATGGTCGTTTTCCTGTTCGGATTTAACGATCATATCGTCCATATAAACTTCGAGCATATCGCCTATTTCATTTCTGAATACTTTGTTCATCATTCGTTGTTAAGTGGCACCTGCGTTTTTTAGCCCGAAAGGCATTACATTATAGTAATAATTACCCGACTCAGTCATAAACGTCGTTTTCTTTTTATCGATTTCAGCCATTTTAATTTGATTATATCCAGAATAAGCGTCCATAAACGAAAGTAGTTTAAATCCTGAAGAATTATCTACTAGTTTATCTATGCTAGGCAATGGATAAGAATCTTTAGGGCAAGCCCTATTGAGATCGGTGTAGTCAACGCACATCCTCCATTTTCCATTAGATTTTTTAACCAATACAACGTTTGACAGCCATGTTGTGTATTTGGCTTCAGAAATGAAATTAGCCTCTAGGAGGTCTTTTACAGCTTTTTCAGCAGCCTCCGCTTTTTTGGGAGACTGCTTCCTACGTCGCTGAACTACAGCTCTAGCCCTAGGATCTATTGTCAGCTGGTGACAAGCGACATCTGGGTCGATTCCGGGCATTTCAGCAGCATTCCAGGCGAACAGCTCAGCGTATTCTTTCAAGTAAGCTTTCAATTGCCTTTTCACCAGCTCGGGTATGTCAGCTCCTATCTTGATTCCCTTTGAATAATCATCGTTCAGAGGAATGATTTCGAACTCTCCATCAGGAATTGGGCGATGCACCTTTTTCGCGATGGGGTCTTCTTCATCCTTCAGATCCTGCTCGTTGAAGCGTGCGTCCAGGTCAACAATGTTGTTAGCTTGCAGGGTGTTTACGACGGGCATCTTGTGATCAGTCTTCTTCTTTGGAGTAAGGAGGGAACTCATATTCTTCGCAGCGGCTTCAAAGCATTTCCTCGCTGCAGCTATATCTCCGTTCAGTGTAGCTATTTTGCCATCCACGGTGTAGTACTTCATTTTCAAGTGGATGGTCGAAGATACAGCAAATAGGTTCGCCAAGGCTGGCCTTCCCATGATACAGTTATACCGAGACGGGCAATCCACGACCAGGAACTGGACGTTGATGGATTTGGTCGCCTCTCCTTCTCCAACGGTCACAATTAAATCCACGTACCCCCAGGGCTTCGTGGTCGCTCCATTAAACCCTTGCAAGTCAGCACCTACATATGGAGCAAGGTTTTTCTCCGTCAATTGCAGAGTTTTAAATAAACCAGCATACATCACATCGCACGAGGATCCTTGATCTACTAGTATCCTCCTCACATCAAAGTTGGCCATCCTGGCCCTTATTAGCAGTGGAATTTGGTTGTTAGGAGAGCCACCGGGAATTTCTTCTTTGTAGAAAGCTAAAGGCATAGTTCCTTCTTTAGCTTCTTCTGTCGTGAGGACAGGTTCCAACGAGCACACACTTTCAAGTTCCTCGAATTTCCTCTTCACCGACCCTATGGTGGAAGTTCCAAATCCTCCCCCCGAAATCACAAGTGACCCCAAGTGAGCAGTCAAGTGTTCAAGCACATTGCCTTCTTCCTGGTGCTCGGGAAAGATGAAGTCATCGGGCCTTGAGATGGAATAAGCAATCTGCATGTTGCTGTTATCCGTGGCCGCTTGTTGTTGTGCCTCTTTGGATGGTTGCCCGACCTCGGGCTCTTTTCCTCGCCCCTGACGCTCCTCCTTTACGAATTTCTGAAGGAGTCCCTTTTGCAGCATGATTTCTATTGCATCTTTGAGGTGGATGCAATCCTCAGCCACGTGTCCGTAGCTCTTGTGGAAGCGGCAGTATTTAGACTTGTCCAGCCCCGGCCTCACAATCAGTTGCTTTGGTGCTCGGACCCCTTTTTTTTAAATTCGGTCATCGAAACTTCGGCCAGAATTCGCTCGCGGGGAGCGTTCAAGGGGGTGTAGTTTACAAACTTGCTTCTGGGAGGCTTGGGCTCCCTGTGTTCTCTTTTTTCTTTTCCTCTCTCATTCTCTTCTCGAGAGGGTCCAGTTTCTTCTTGACGCTTTGGCTTTCTAGCGTCGGCAGCGACTTGCTTTTCCTCGTAGGCTATGTATTTTTGCGCCTTTTCAAGGAAAGCGTCCAACGTTCTTACTTCCTCGATGCCAATTGCTTTGGCAAAATCACTTGATGGATCCTCGTACTCCTCTGTAGTCGATGACAGCCTCTATGTTCTCGATGTGGTCGTCTGGGTCAGTAGTCCCATCATAAGTGTCCATTGCCGGTGGTTTCTCTAATCCCACGGGCAATGGTACTCTCATGATCCTGTCGGATAATGGCCCCATGTGCCTTTCATCGTCGCTCCGTGGAGAACGATGATGACGACGAGGAGGAGACTGATAGTTTCTCCCCGTTGATCGTGCAGGGGATCTCCTCGCTCCAGCAACTCTCCTCGCAGGGCTTATGCGGCTCCTAGTCTCATGTGCCCACGGTGATCTTGACCTGGTCCTCGAGTCTCGTCGAGAAGACTCTCTTCGCCTATAGCTGCTCGTGAGCGCTCTTGTGATGCGCGATTCCTCGACAGCTTCGATGCGGCGGTTCTGCTCCCTGAGCGCTTGTCCCTGGTTGTTGATGGCAGTTAGCAACGCAGTCATTATGTTTTCCATGGTAGCTCCAGGGGGAGGGATAGGCACGACCAGAGGGTCGGTTTCATTGGTAGGCTGGTAAGTGGGGTCCGTTTCCATGTTGGACACGGCCATTCCGTTTGCGATGTTAATGTCGTCAGCATGCTCGCTAGACATGTTGTTAGCGGCTGAATGCTCGGATCTACTGTTCGCGGCCATTCTTAGCTTTTGGGTGAATTAGCGGTAGTTTTTGAAGGTTTTGTTCTTTGTTTTGAAAGAAAGGGATAACTTTAGTCCCCACAGACGGCGCCACTGATCTTACCAGGATCAGAAGTAGTGGCGGAACAGCAGAAGGTTGATGCAGCAAGCCCCTATTGAAGTGGAGGGGGGTGTGTACCTGTTTACACTCCGACGCTCAAGTCAGTATATGGGTGACAAGCAAGGTTACAAAATGGTGAATAAAGCATACCTGACTCCTATGATGAGGAGTATATTTATACCTCAGCGCTGGGCCAAGGCCCTTAATAGGCAATTAATGTCCATTAAGTGGCTGCCGGAATTCTGGCCGTTTGGCCATGATGAGCAGTAAATGCCATCATTCCGGTGGTCGGCCGTTACAGATGGTGAGCATCTGGCCGACGGGGAGGGTGCCCCTCAGGAGGGCAGAGCCTTTGGTTTTAAGCGACTTAGCCTCAGAAGTCCAGTCCAGAACACCACCTTTTATTTATTGTTCTATTACAGTAACTAATTAATTACTTATGAAAGGGTTAAGGTGAGTAGCTCCTATAGTATGTAAGTATTAATTTTTGGTTAATATCCGTTTACACTCATTTGTCATTCATCGTAAGATTCGTAACCATGCTACTGTTGAATTTTTTTTACTCTTTAACTATCTAAAAATTAAACCAATTCAATAACTAGAGATGACCAAAATCTTAAATTCTACTCCCTCCGTTTCAAAATATAAATCGTTTTGATCATATTACACAAATTAAGAAATATAATCATTTTTGTATAGAAAAGAGAAATTATGAGTAAGTTTACAAAATTGTCCTTCATTAATTGTATGTGAAAGATAAATGAAAGAATTAAAAGAAGAGAAAGAAATAAAAAGTTAAGGGTATAATAGAAAAAATAGCATTAAATGTTTCTTTGAAATTGTAAAGCGACTTATATTTTGGAACAAATTTTTTCTTCAAAACGACTTATAATTTGGAACGGATGTAGTAATTTTAAAGGATGATGCTAATTAATAATCCGAAATTTTAGTTAAAAAGAAAAAACTTACATTAAAAAGAATATTCATTATATTTTTAAAAAGAAAATTACATAAGTTTTTTCAAAATTTTTGCATCTTATTTAATTTTTAAATCAGTGTACCAAAAATACTGGTTAGCATTTTTTCATTTTTCTTCGACATAAGCATTTTTCATTTTTAAACATCATACTTTAAGTATTTGTTGTATTCATTTGCTCCAAAAAAAATTGTGGCACGCTTGTTCCATTTAAAATTTCACTAAATTAGGAAATATGGGGAACGTATTCCATTTTTCAAACCAACAACTGTTGACTTAATACACAAATTTATTAGACTAAAAATGAGTTATTGTCATGCTCACACAGCCATGGCCCCATGTAGTGTGTGAACATTGTGCCATTACAAACCATATTGAAAAAAGTTGATACTCCCTCGAAGATTTTAAATATAGTTTTTGGTATTTTTTTTATAAATAATGGTTCATCCGTCAAATTTACATTTTAAAAATTTAAAAAGATCGAAGAGAGTAATATGAATAAAAGTTAATATACATTTATGTTTTGATGTTTGTTCATATTTAAGATTGTAGTATTGGTATGATGGAAATAACAAAAATATAAAAGCACTAGGTTAAAAGAAAATGAGAGAAATCCCTATGAGTTTAGCTCAATTGGTAGGAACATATAGCACTATATGTGTAAGAGCCGGGTTCGAACCCGGATACTCCACTTATTCACCTTTAAGGTGAATTTTCTAACCACTAGACTACTTGACAAAAAAAAAATGAGAGAAGAAATAGGGAAATGAAAAGAAATAAAAAAAATTCCAATTTATAGATTTTTTTGTTGACTTTTATTGGTTAAAGCAAGATAACAACTGTTGCTTGTGGGTAATCAAAACTGCCACTGTCCTTGACCATTAATCAAAGAACAAAACTAATTACCATATGGGTCCGCTATTTAAGTAACGCACTACACCCGGCCGATGCAATAATCTGCTAATTAAATAGCGGACTCAATCAAGGCAGGATTATGTGGTTTAAAACGTGTCAAAACCTGTATAAATTAGGGGGTGTTGTTATATTTTCTTTCATTCACAACACAAAAAATGAATATTTACCAAATTCGAAAGAACACTCACCTAGCTGTAAACTACAACAACAACAATGAGAAATCAATTCTTTTTAGCATCCACGTTGATGTTATACCGGTTGATATAAAGCACCAGCTGAACTAACTCAACTGGTCGTCTCTGTCTGTTTAGGTGAAACCGTCTTGTTCACCAACATAAAACTTCAAGACGACGACGATGTGTGAATCACGTTCTCTATATTCTCTCAGTACAATATGTAGGGGCCAATCGAGCTAGATGCTATGTTGGTGAGATCTGTTTAAGATATATGTTCAAGCTTGATCCGCCCGACCGTTGATGAAATCATGGCTTGCCTGGTTGAACCTGAATAGGATGAAGTTGAAGCAGTTAATTTATCTGATCCTTAGTCTTGTTTGTGTTAATTTATGTGTTTAATTTACGATATTTATTCCTGATGTAATATGTTGTCATTTTTATAGAATATTTCTTTATCGTGACTGTCAACTTTTTTAAAATTTTTGTTTTGGTGTCGTCCGCTACGTAAGTCCGTTACTCAACTTAAATAGCATACTAGTTTGTGATAGAAAACAAAAATGATAACAGGAAATCCAGAAAAATTAGACATAAAAAATAGATTTATTATAACGTAAAGCAAATTAATTTTATAAATTTGACAAAAAAATTACATCAACTTAAACACTCCATCAAGTCTTTCGATTTCAAAGCGAATGAAATCTTCCTCCAAATGAAATTAGACATTACTTATATATATTAGACAGAAAAATTACATCAAAATTAAAACAAAGATCAAACGGAAAGGACCTACCTATGGATAAAAGAGGTGCAGGTTTCACCTGCCAACGCTTATCGACTTAATGGTTAAGAACAGGGTCAAATTCTTCATCACTTTCAACATGTTTACGCTTAGAAGGCTCGGGGTTTGTTTTTGGTCCTTCACGCGACCACTTAATTACAACGACATACTAATTTAGCAGCATGAGACAGTCTCATTTGTGCATGGAAAAGTCCCATTTGAGTAACATATGTTTCGACTACTCATATTGTTCCCAATTTGACCACAAAATATCCTTTGCCGATTACCATATTGTTCCCAACCATGATGATTAAAGAACACTGATAGGAACGATGTGAGTGAACGACGAGGGATTGTGCAGCCGTTTACACACAAAATAATATAAACTAACAAAAACTAAACGAACTATGAAGAAAAGAAAGTAGAGTGAGAGATGATAAGGAAATGGCGGAATTTATAGAAATTTTAGTTGCTTTCCATTGGCCAATGTCATGTCATGGCCGCACAAGTGGCCAATCAAAGTTGATCAAGTGACAGAATGTTGATTGATGCAAAAGACTTGAAAATGTCCGGTTCGCTACTTAAGTAGCAGACCATGTTTATAAAAAATTTCAAAATTTCATATTTTTATAACGCTAACTATTTAAATAGTGAAAACACAAAATAGAAAACGACGCGCATGAAGTAGAAGTGGTGTCAAAAAAAAAATCTCATATTTATCAATAGATCCATGAACTAAATCCCAAATTTCTATTTATCTTAAAGATAAAAACTCATAAGGCTTCAATTTCATAAATTATTTCAACAACAACTTTAAGGAAACCCGAAACTCAATTCCTTGATCCATTTACCTGCATGATATTTTTTGACACCCTAAATAGTCTTACATTTTTACAAGTTAAATAATCTTGCACCATGTACACTTTTATTTTTTATCATTCACTAATTAATAAGTCATATCATATCTTGTAAGATGGACTGGTAAAATTTATTATTCCAGTGGTATAAACTAACTTGTGTTATAAAATTGAATGACAAAAATACTTTCGAACTTTCAATAGTAAAATTTATGCAAAATTACAAATTAAAATTTTCAGACTTTCATTCAAATTTTACTAAAATTAACATATATTCCGTGAATCTCATTGATACTTCTCCAATTCGTAAATCTTAATGGAAATAAAAATGTGAGATGGTTGAAAATAAAAAACGGCTTATTGAAATTTGTAAATATGTGGAGGGTGTGAGACCAATTCATTATTAATCTGATGGGATATAGATTAGAATGTTGCTCTCAAAAATAAATAAAGTTATGTTTGGAAAATGACTTTTTAAGCCCCTACATTACTCTCAAGCCCCAATCGTGACTAAAATATTCTTATGAATCGTTTTGTAAGTTAGGATACAAAATAACTCAATTTTATATCTTAGGATACGAAACAATGTTAAATACCTAAATGTTTGGTATGTCCGTCTTGCTGGAGACGTCGTGCGTTTAAGGACACAATTTCGTATCATAGGATACGAAATATGCATTTTTTGAAAAAAATTTAAGGTTTCAGCACGTAGAATACAAAATACACATTTTTTAGAAAACACTTCAATATCTTATCCTAGGATACAAAAGCTTGGGTTTTAGAGTATTTCGTATCTTAGGTAGGATACGAAATGGTCACTTGCTGCAATATGTTTATTTTGTTCATTTTTTTTCTTGTATTTGAATTATGCATTTGTTTATGTATTATGTTTGTGATGATTTTGATTGTATTATTTGATATATGAAGGTATTTAGATATGGTCGAACATCCGGTTGAATTGAAACAAAAAATTGAAGTCGACATTGCTTAAGATGTGGTTGTTGCACCCGACATTACTCAAG
Organism: Trifolium fragiferum; assembly: GCA_954870985.1. NCBI lineage: Eukaryota > Viridiplantae > Streptophyta > Magnoliopsida > Fabales > Fabaceae > Trifolium > Trifolium fragiferum. Next base: position 44,176,803 of record OX940796.1, on the reverse strand, counting down.
CTATCGTTGTTGCACCCGGAATTGCTCAACCTAATGGTGTCGAACCTGGTATTGATCAACCTAATGTTTTCGTTAACATCGCCAAATATTTTTTTAAAGCCAAAAATTATAAGGTTCGAAATGATTTGATCGATTGGTGTAAACGTGAAGCTGCAAAAGTCGGATTTACTATTATGATTGAGAAATATGATAACGGTTCTGATCGAAGGAAAAAATATTTCGTATCTTAGAAAACAAATCTAAGCGTTTTCGTATTTTAGAAAACGAAATAGTGGTTTTTGTGGTTAAATCAGACACTAAAACAAGGTTCCTCTGAGTTTATAGTCATAAATCACAATTTTGTATCCTAGGATACGGAAAAAAAAAGTTAATTTTATATCCTAAAAACTAAACTATCTTGGTTCCAAAAGTGGAGATATTTTTGGAGGGCCTAAAAGCAACAAGAGGGGCCTAAAAAGCAATTTTCTTATATTTGCATATTTAGTTCAATTCATTTCTATTGGGTTGGACGAGATGTAGTTACGTTTTAGTTCTTGGGCTTCATGTTTAGATCCACATAACTTTTAAACATTGAAAATTGAAGATTTCTTTCCCCACCCCCCAGCTTTCTTTTTCACCCCCTGGGTTTCCATTTTTAACCCTTGAAAAAAAGTTCAGTACGCGCGTACCGAACTTTTTAACACCTATTTTTCAATATCGAAAAAGTTCAGTACGCGTGTACCGAACTTTTCGGGGGTAAAATCAAGGGTAAAGTTGGATTTCTGGGGGGTGAAAAAGAATGACGGGGGGTGGGATGAGAAACCTTCTTGAAAATTTCTTTCCATTGTTTTTTTCGCGTGACCCTACCTTTTCAGTTTTACCCCTTTACAGGTTAAGTATTTAGTTTGTAAAAATGAAAAAAATTTAAAAAAGAGCATTGTTATTTAGTAAGAAATCATGAGTGATAGTGAATTTAAACAAGAGTGAAAATTTATTCTTATAATTCTTCTTTTTAAATTTTTTTAACAAAAAGTTTTTCCTTTTAAAAAAACACAGTTCACTTTTAAACATTGAGAATTTCTTTTCGATGTTTTTCACGCAACCCTACCTTTTCAATTGTAACCCTTTACAGGTTAAGGAGTTAGTTTGTAAAAATGTATTTTTTTAAAAAAACACAGTTCAATATTTAAAGTGCAAAAAATTCACACATTAACTAACGAACCTTATAAAAATATAATTTTGGCTAAATTGAACATTTGGCCCATTAACTTATTTATTTGTTTCGTATTGATCCCTTAACTAATTAAGGTTACAATTTGGTCCCTTAACTAATTAACGTCACAAATTTAGCATGACCCTAATTATTTTTGTCATACTGATCCTTGTTAACAGCTTGATAGCGTATTTACCTTCCGTCAAAGAAAGGCGTATGAACCCATAATCATATACATTAGCACGCCTAACAATATTACTCATAAACAAATTATTTATGCGTTCATATAACGAATAATAGAAAGTAAATTTTTTTTTTATAAAAACTAACAAAAAGGACCAATATGACAAACAAAATTAAAGTTAATGGATCAATTTGTAACATTAATTAGTTAAGCATAGTAAAAAAAAGAAAAAATTAGTTAAAGGACCAATATAAAACCAATAAATAAGTTAAGAGACCAATTTTCCAATTTAGCCTTACATCTAATTCCAACAAAAGAGAATTTAGCTACTCATTGTCATGGCAGCTTTGCAAGGATGAGAAGAAAAGAGATGAACAAGCATCAATGGTTGATTTCTCGACAATTGTTGCGAATCTACCATACATTCAATTCCCTTTGAGTTCAGTTCTCCCATGTGTTTCTCTTTGTTTTTGAGTGTAGAAAATTTCAAGACCCCAAAATTTTGTTTCTTATCTATATTTATACATGTCTTGAAAATATCAGCTTGCTTTGCGAAATGTGACTCCCTTAGCAAGCTGGCATTTCTTCACCATTAAGTTTTCTGGCACAACATCATTGTAGCTCTTAAACCGCCTGTCTCGTTAAGCTAGAATTTGCTCGCTTGGCGAGCCTGCTAATACTCAAAATCTTCCATTTTGGTCTGGAATTATTGGGATTAGATATAAGAAGTAAGAAATGGGTACTTTATTAATAAAACTAATATTGAGTTATATTTGGAATTTTGATATGAAATAACTTACAAAACAAGTCAATAAATACCTTAATAATATATGTCAATTTATCATTTTTATTGGCACTTACATTGCAGTGACTTTGAATAGAAACACTGTAAGTGATATTTTTAAATAATAACATAGTTTTAACATTTTTTATACACTATTCTTCTAAAAAAAATTACACATTGGTAATTACGTTCATTCTATCATTAACTAGATTAATGATAGCATTGTCATCTATAGTGAGGCCTTGGATTCCTAGAGATATTTTTGCTACTTTGTATCTTGGTGTGCAAGCTTTTGGCAAAAGAAATCTTAATGATAAAAGATGGTTAAATCTGCGTTTAACCGACTTGACATTTGAATCTAATCTTTAGGACTAGTTCAACAAAGACAGAGAGTTGTTTGATGGTCCAGTTCCTAAAATTGGGAGCAACCAAAACCTCGTTCGAGATGGATTAATTAATGATGAAGTTTCTACACTTTACTCCGTTGTTCTGCAACATCATGGAGTATGTGCCGTCATTAAAGTTAATCAACAGTATGGTCGCTTCTTAATGGCTAAAACGGTCTCAACCATGCGCTTGAACTATGGAGCAATAAAATACATTTTTTTAAAATATTTTTATTTTATAAATAAAAAAATATTTTTTTAGGTTCATTGAATAATTGATGTATCTTATCTATGTTATAAATTAAGTACATCAATTATTCAATGATCTTAAAAAATGAATATTTGTTTATAATATGTAACAAATGAAGTACATCAATTGTTAGAGATATAACAAATTGTAATACTCGTGTGTTTGCAATAATGTCCTGTATTATTATGCATGTGTGAAGAAAGAAATATCTAAAATAATACTCAATCTGGTCCTATTATTATGCATGTCTTGTATTATCATTGTAGAATTGATGTATCTAGACAATATCATAGTCTAGATACATCAAATCTACAATGAATCTAAAAAACAAACAATTATCTTATATATTGAAGTAGAGGGAGTACAAAAGTATATATGAAAACAAGTGAGCGACGGATAAGTAATTATATTTTAATAAAATAATATAATAGAATATTGCAAAATCTTATGCGATTATTTAAATATGTAGTGTAATAAGTTATTGGTTAAATAATAGATACATAAATGTAATAGGATATGAGGTATTGTAAAAATAAATAATATGAATTTCCAAGATATAATATTCATTCTCACGTGATATGCATGACTCAAAGTTCATATTTAATACATGAAAAATGAGAGAGATATTATTTTTTACAAGATATACCGATGAGTATATAGTTGTTAGTGATATTTGTTATTAAAATACATGACTATAGATATTTATTTATTTATTTTTACCGAAACAAGCTTAATTTATTTCATTCATAACAATAGTTTCAATATACAAGGTGGACAAGACTCAAAAACTTGAGGACTAGCGTATAAACGAGCTGTTTCGAATGGGAGAAAATTAATTGAGTGTGAATTATATAATGTTCCTGTGTGGAATGTAGGGGGTATATATTTGCTATTGATTTGTCAATTAATATTGTGATTAGGTTAAATTTTTTGTGTCTTTAGAAATGCTTTTGGAGGTTGTATTTATAGGGCTACAGAGAAGCTTTAACAGTTGAATAATCTCCCCATGATCCCATGACCTCGTGAGTCCGATATGGGGGGAAGGTGGAGTTGTGTATCGTGGGTGAGCGCATATTGTTCATGTGGTGTTTTAGTTAGTGGGGTGTATTGGGCTTGAACTGACAAGCAATGGGCTCAGATCACTCCGTATCGGGTCGGGCGAACCGTTTTAGGTATTGAGCTTGCATATATTTGGGCCTAGGGGAACTGAACCGGTACATATAATATTCAAAATTAATTTTTCTAATTTAAATTAATAATATATTGATTATTTTTTATATTTGCTTTAATTTGATAGTCATGACATTTAATTTTTTAAATTAAAAATAAAATTCTTATCTAATATGTTATTCTTATCTCTCGACGGAACTTCATATTACTAAAGACGTTTTCCATTAAGAATTAGGAAGGATAAGTTTATTATTTCAAATAATTGGTAATTCTAATGATTACATAGTAACGAGTTTGTTATTAGTTTTCTTGTCGAAAGAATTTGCCTATTGTTTATTGTTTAATTTTTGTAAATTTATAACTTACATTTTTTATATCCACTTTAACCATCACAAGTTTCTTGTTTAAGTTCTGTCATAGTGCATAAACGAAACAATTTTGATAATATGATTATGAGAACACCATCATTTTCATTGGTACATAGTACCAAAAATATAAGGGCCGATCCTGATGATAAGCATTTAGATTAAGCTAAAAGTCTAATTTTGACATATTTTTACTTTATGACAAGTTAAAATTACACGTGCTTCCCGTTCTTTTGATTGTTAGGAGAAACTCCTCTGAAATTCTAATTGCATAAGATCGTGTTTTAAAAAAAAAAACAAAATGAAAGAGAAGAAAAATATGGATAAAGAACAACACAAAACTGAGATAAGAATGGTCGGTCGCTATTTAAGATAAGAACTGAGATTCCAACTTAAGTGTTGAGCAAAATATTTTAAAATATTTGCAAGGCGCATGAGTATTTCTACAAAGCGTAAAAATGCAAAAACTATGTATAAAGCAACAATCATCCAAATATAAAATGCAAAAACTTAAAAAAAAAAAAAAGGGGTTAAAAATGTTTCTACAAAAAAATATAAGTTAAATATATTTTTCGTCTTATTAAAATTAGCGAATTTTAATTATAGTATCCATAAAAATTATTATATGTTTTTATTCTTCAAGAAAATCATGTTTTGGTTTTAAGTTCATAATGGACAAAATTTTGACATGTTTTTTTTTATTTTTACCTCCCTACAAAGTAGGCGTGTTTTGTTTTACCTCCGTAAATTTTTTTTAAAAGTTTTTCCTCTTGCAAAATAATATTTTATTGGTTTTCTCCCTTGAGCTTGAGTGCAAGGAATTTACACTTTTTAAATCGGCTAAACAGAATAACTGATTTAAAAACATAATTTTTTAAATCGGTTGAACAAAATAACCGATTTAAAAAGTGCATCCAAGGGGAAAAACAAAAAAAAATATTTTGCAAGGGGGAAACTTAAAGAAATTTTTTACGGGGGTAAAGCAAAACACACATACTTTGCAGGAGGATAAAGATATATTAACCTTTTTTTTTAAACGTATTATGAACCTATATATGTTTAACATAATACATAGACATAATATATACACATCTTGAACATAAAAGGACTATAAAAATGAACATTAAAATATATAAAAATATGGGATGAAAACATGAAATTATTTAATAGGGGGAAGAAAAACAAAATTCTTTAATTTTCGATTACAGCAATGAAAAATATATTTAACCTAAAAACATTGATTGAAAAGTTATGTTGGATATATTTTTAGATTTAGATACTCTTCTTAGTTCTCTCTTTTTCTTATTTTAACGGTTGATTAATCCAAAAAAGTCTAGGAAAGGAAAAAAAAGGACGAAGAACTAAAATTAATGCAAATGGACAACATAAAAAAAATTGCATGAGAAGAACCGTGTAATTCAGGGGAAATCTCTCACTAAGAGTTGTAACATTTATGAATATTCAAACTGGAGATCAAACTAAAAAGATTGATTAAGTTAAAAGAGATTTGTATAATTTCATCCAAGGTTGACAAACTCAATTTTTTACCTCAACTCATTTTTTTAGGTGGAATTGACACGTAAACTCGAATGAGTTTGAGTTTGAGTTTAGAGTTTACCTCTCATTAAAATAATATTAAAATTATTATATACATCACATATATACTTATATATTATTACTATAAATACATCAATATTTCAAGATTTTAAGTTAATTATAGAGCAAAAATATACCAAATCGTTAGAATAAATTGTAAAAGTCATAAAGTTGTAGTTGTAATTGTAATTAAAAAAAAAAAACTTAAATTATCCCACGAAATCATAAATCATCCAAAAAAAAGATTTTAATAAGTTTTTAAAGTTATTAGAAAACCAAATAAAACAAATTAAAGAAAGAAATGGTTAAATTTTTTAAAATCGGGTAAAATCAAAACTAAATTAACTCTGATGTTACCTCAATTTTATCCAATTTCGCCGCAAATTAATTTATTTAAAATCAATTTTTTCATGAATTTACCATAAAACAAGTTTACCGTCTATTTATCACGATTTCCATATTTAAGCCATTAACATATAATTTTGACAACCATGATCTCATCTAAACATTGTTGGATTTTTATCGGTTATATATATTACGTGCATGATAGTAACAATTGATGAATGCAGCTTCATGTGTCCTGAAAACAAAATGTAGTAAGTCATTGTCTAACCCAAAAAAACCTAGTAATATTGAAGTGACAGCCCCCCAAGCCAGGCCCCTCTCATTTCTGCAGTACACATCATGGCCTTCACAATGCCTACTGTATGAAGTATGATTATGAGAGAAGCCAGTGATCACCCCCTTTACATATTCGTTAAAATAAACAGCTGGAAACTCAACATTCCATCTAGTAAGAGTCGCAACTCGCAAATATTGTGGAACCAACCCAAGTGAGTTATTCGAGCTTTAAATTATACCCTGTTCTTTGTGAAAATTTTATCACAAATAGAAATAACTTATAAGAAGTGGAAATAACAAATGTCCAAACTTCAAATGCACAGGTTAAAAAAAAAATTTACTAACACATCCGTGACTAAATTGTCATCTCCTCAAAGAAAATTGTTTTTTCTACCCCAATATTTATCTCTTTATCCCTACATTTTTCATAATATTCCCATTTTATCCTTTGTTTAAAATATAATTTTTTACAATATTTTTTTTTAAAAGTGTTAAAATTGGTAAAAAGTGTTCCATAATTTTTTTATCGATACCGGAACACTTTTTAAAAGTGTTCCGGTTTATATTTGTGCTAGAAAACATATTTTATTGATACCGGAACACTTTTAAAAGTGTTCCGGTTTGTATTTTTCCCTATATTTTAATGATACCGGAACACTTGTAAAAGTGTTCTGGTTTGTAATTTTGTCTATATTTGGTTGATATCGGAACACTTTTAAAAGTGTTCCGGTTTGTATTTGTGCTATACCGGAACAGTTTTCAAAGTGTTCCGATTTGTATTTCTGTCTGTATTTTATACCTACCGGAACACTTTTAAAAGTGTTCCGGTTTGTATTTGTGCTCTTATTGATACCGGAACAGTTTTCAAAGTGTTCCGGTTTGTATTTCTGTCTATATTTTATACCTACCGGAACACTTTTAAAAGTGTTCCGGTTTGTATTTATGCTTTTATTGATACCGGAACAGTATTCAAAGTGTTCCGGTTTGTATTTTTGTCTATATTTTATACATATCGGAACACTTTTAAAAGTGTTCCGGTTTGTATTTGTGTCTAGAAAACATGTTTTATTGATACCGGAACATTTTAGAAAGTGTTACGGTTTATATTTATGCCTAAAACATATTTTGTTGATATGAGAACACTTTTAAAATGTTCCGGTTTGTATTTGTGCCTAGAAAACATATTTTATCGACACCACAACACTTTCTATTTGTGCCCAAAATATATTTTTTTATACCGGAACACTTTGTAAATTGTTCTGGTTTGTAAAAAATCACAGAGGAGGCGACACCACGGTGATACATCGCTGGCGAAAAATCGACACACCACTTTCGCAAAGTATTATTATAAATTATGACAAACCGAAACAATATTTTCTTACCGCCGTTGATGGGTGTGCATGCACATATCCCGAAAAGGTTGAAAAAAATATCATAAACGACAACAATTTCATATTTTATTTGCAAATCGAAACACTTGTAAAATTAACATACCGGAAAAAAATACCTTACCGGAATAGTGTTTCAGGGGGTACAATTTTCTAAACATGTTGGGGTAAAAAGATAAATGTAGGGGTAGAAAAAAAATGATAAAATGGAAAAATAATAAATAATAAAATATAAAAAAGTAAAGTAAGGGTAAAATGGGAATATTCCAAATTATGTTGGGGTAAAGAGATAAATGTTGGGGTAGAAAAAAGAATTTTCCTCCTCACAATACAAATAAGTGACAATGATTTATAACCTTTTTTTTCTTAATCTAAGACATGAATTTTTTAGTGATTTTTTTTTTAGGCAGTGATGTTAAATAAATTAGGAATCAGTTGGGGCAAAAAAAGTCCCTCAAATTATTTTTTACATAAAAAAAAAGACATTTTAATTTTTTCATATTAGATTATTTTTTCAGGATCCAAGCTAAGATTACAGTAAGTTAGATGTAAAGGATGGGCTGGATAATCTTGTTTGGATGAAAGTTAAGTAGGAATCATCCAAAGAAACTTAATTATTGGTTCGACAAACTTGTTTCAGCTACCTCACAGCTTTCATATTTTAACTTAGGATGCACAAATCAGAATCTAATTTTTTCTCTCGCCTTAAATATAAGAGAAAAATTAATAATTCTTAAATTCATTGAAAATATAATATATCTAGTTAATAATATAAGCTAAATACATTGAATTTTCAATAAATTTAAAAAATAGTTTTTCTAATATTTCATCCTGATGAAGTCTTCCACCTTTTGTTTGGAATTTTTTTCTTCTTTTTCCGAGGAATCATTTTTATACCCGAAAATAAAATTTGATAAACTTATAATAAACATTAGAATGCATTATTCTATCATTTTATTCTTAGAAGTCTACAAAGATAACTTAAAACAAACACATCCTAATCAATAATGATTTCATCCAAACATATAGTTGTACTTGTACCCTAAAATGACTATCTCCACCCAACCAATGTTATCGATGATTCGATGGCAGAGAGCAAAAGATCTGACATACCCTCCGGCATATGGCATTGTTGCGCCACCATCCTTCACAAAATAGTCATATTGGTTTTCCAAAATTCTACCACTGATATTTGCCATGACTGATTGACAACACTTCCCACAACAAATACGCGGTCATGCATTCAAACATTGACATTGGTGTATGAAAAACATTTAATTAAAAAAAGAGAATTTATCTTATGTGCTCAATAAATTCTACAACAAAGATTAATCAGGGCTAACCAATAATACATATAAAACTATTGTTGTTGAAAGTTAGGAGAATATAACACGGACACAATTTGCTAAAAGCACCTATTGTCTAATTGAGCAGTTTAATAAAACAAAAAATATATATAAAGAATGGTCTAATCATTTTTGTCCATAATACATAAATAATGATTCATTGTAATCATCTTTCAACAACTTAACTATCAACTTACTATAATTTAGATAAAATAATTAATATAAAATTTAATATGAAGGAAGGGACAAACTAGAAAAGGAAAAATTGGCTTAAATCAACACTCGTGAGTTGTGACTTGTGTGACAATTGAGTAAGTCATTTTATGCTAACAATTATTATTTTTTGCTTCAAAAACTCAAAAATTGGATTTTTCAATATTGTTAAAACTTAAAATGCTTCTCTGTTAATTAAGATGGTGCCTAGATATGATTTTCCTGAAATAGGTAAATGTGCAGAAAAAACCCCACCAGTGTTGGTGTACAAGGTGATGAATCAATGGAATAGTAAGAAGAGGACAAAGACAGCAGCCACAAAAATATGAAAGGAAGAAAATTAATTGCATTGATAAAAGAGTAGCTATTTATACAAAGAGTAAAGTTTGCCACATAGGCCCTAAAGATAAAAACTTAACAGACAAGTTCAAAAAGTACTTAACATAGTAAATACTAAAATACCCTTAAATATAAATTACTTCTAACACCATCCCTTAATTTATATTTAGACAAAACTGACAACACCAATTCCATCCCTCAAACGAAGAAATTGATCAGTTTTGATAGCCTTTGTCAACACATCTGCCAGCTGCTTCTGAGTGCTACAGTGCACAACTTCAAGCACTCCATTCTGAACCTGATTCCTCAGAAAGTGATACTTGGTTTCAATATGCTTGCTTCTTCCATGCAGCACTGGATTCTTGGCAAGATTGATTGCAGACTTGTTATCAATCATCAGCTTCAGAGGCTTATTTACCTTGATCTTCAGATCCTGCAGTAAGTTCAGAAGCCACACAGCTTGGCATGCAGTCACAGCGCCTGCAATATATTCAGCTTCACAGGTTGATAGAGCAACAACAGGTTGCTTCTTGGAACACCACGAAATAGGACCTCCCAGAAATTTAAATAAATATCCAGAAGTGCTTCTTCTATCAACTCTGTCTCCACACCAATCAGAATCTGAATAACTCAGAAGTTCTGATTCAGTCCTTCCTTCAGAGGGAAATAGCACTCCATGCTTCAGAGTCCCCTTGATATACCTCAGAATCCTGACAGCAGCTTGGTAATGGGACCATTTTGGTTTACTCATAAATCTGCTAACCATTCCAACTGCAAAACAAATATCAGGTCTGGTATTACACAAATACCTCAGAGAACCAACCAACTGTTTGAAGGTTGTAGCATCCACATCCTCTCCATCAGAATCGGAATCCAACTTTTGATTCGTATCAGAGGGTGTGATAGCAACTTTGCAATTCTCCAGCTTAAATCTCTTCAGAAGCTCAAGTTCATACTTCAACTGATGTAAAATGATTCCTTTCTCAGAATATAGAAATTCCATCCCTAGAAAGTAACTCATTTTTCCAAGGTCTGTCATCTCAAACTCATTCATCAGAACCTTCTTGAACTTAGCTATCTCTTGTTCAGAACTTCCTGTCAGCAATATATCATCAACATACAAACATACCAGAATCATATTGCCTTCTGAAGTGTGCTGAACATAAACACCATACTCCAACTCACATTTCTGAAACCCTTGTTTTCTTGAAAAATGAATCAATCCTCATATTCCAGGCTCTGGGCGCTTGTTTCAATCCATAGAGGGCTTTATGCAATCTATACACCATCCCTTCCTGATTCTTTTTCTCAAAACCAGGAGGTTGTGACACATATACCTCTTCTTGTAATGGACCGTTCAGAAATGCAGATTTCACATCTAAATGCATCAGAGGCCAATTCCTGTTAGCAGCTATTGCAATTACCAGTCTAATTGTTTCGTGTCTTGCTACAGGTGCAAACACTTCAGAATAATCTAGTCCAGGTTTCTGCAGAAATCCTCTTGCTACTAACCTCGCTTTGTGTTTGCCAATTGATCCATCTGGCTTTAGTTTCTGCTTGAAAACCCATCTGACGCTGATGGCTTTCTTGCCTTTTGGAAGTTCTGATAGCTTCCAAGTCTTGTTCCTCTTTATAGCATCAAGTTCTTCTTTCATGGCCTGCAACCAGACTTGTTGCTTAAGAGCATCTTCTGTGCTCACAGGTTCAGAATCTACTAACATTGCACACTGAATAATTTCTCCCTCAGAGTCTACTTCAGTGTCTTGCAACATTTCAAATCCTGCAAATCTTCTTGGGATGCTTCTGATTCTCCGTAGCCTCTGAACTTGTTCAGAAGCACCTTCAGAAATTCTTTCTTCAGAATTTTGACCTTCAGAATTAGCTTCAGAATTCTGGCCTTCAGAATTAGTTTCAGAATTCTGACCTTCAGAATTAGCTTCAGAATTCTGACCTTCAGAATTAACTTCAGAATTCTGGCCTTCAGAATTAGCTTCAGAATTCTGACCTTCAGAATTCTGACCTTCAGAATTGGCTTCAGAATTTTTACCTTCAGAGTTGGCTTCAGAACTCTGACCTTCAGAATTGCCTTCAGAATCAGAGTCAGATTCAGAATCACCATCAGACTCAGAGTCACCATCAGAGTCATCTCCATCTTCTGAATCATCTTCAGAGCCTTCAGATTCTGACTCACCTTCAGAGTCATCCTCTGAAATTCTCACATCAGAATTTGATTGAGACTTGTTCCAATCCCAAATTTCAGATTCCTTCACAATGACGTCTCTGCTGAATTCAATTTTATTAGTCTCTGGACAATAAAGCTTGTACGCACCTGTACTGTGGTACCCCACCAGTAACATTACTTTGCTTCTATCATCCAGCTTCTGTCTTCTAGCTTCTGGAACATGTTTATAGCATACAGATCCAAACACCTTCAGATGACTAACACTTTGCTTCTCTCCAGTCCACTTCTGAATAGGAACTATTTCCTTCAGCTTCTTCGTTGGACATCTGTTGAGCACATATGTTGCAGTGGCAACAGCTTCTCCCCATAAATGATGAGGAAGCTTCTTCTCTTTCAGCATGCTTCTCACCATATCAAGCAAAGTACGATTTCTTCTCTCAGCAAGACCATTGTGTTGAGGAGTATAAGGAGCTGTAACCTCATGCTCAATTCCATTCTCCTCACAGAAAGTTTTAAACTCGTTAGAATTAAACTCACCACCACCATCAGTTCTGAGAATCTTCAGCTTCTGACCACTCTGTTTCTCAGCCTTCACCTTGAACTTCTGAAACTCAGCAAACACTTCATGCTTGAACTTGATGAGTGTTACCCATGTCATCCTTGTGAATTCATCAACAAAAGATACAAAATACTTGTTTCCTCCAAGTGAAGGTACTGGAAATGGTCCACACACATCAGAATGTACTACTCCCAAGGCATGTTTTGCTCTTGGAGCTACTTCTGATGCAAACGGCAGTCTTGGTTGCTTCCCTTTCATGCACACCTCGCATGATTTTTCAGGCTTCTTGATTATAGGAATTCCATGTACCAGATTCTTTGACTTCAGACGCCCCAAGCTTCTGAAATTCAGATGACCAAATCTTCTGTGCCACAACTCACTATCCTTCTCAACACTTGTTGCACTAAGACATTCAGAGTCTGCAGTTCTAACATTCACCTTGAATGTTCTGTTCCTTCCCTGTTCTGACTCCATAATCAACTTCTGATTACCGTCATATAGCTTCAGAAGATTGTCTTCAATAGTAACTGAAAAACCTTTCTCAATCAATTGACCCACACTCATCAGATTGCTTTTCATGCCTGGTACATACCACACGTTCTGAATCAATGCTGCTTTCCCATTGTTCAAAATGACTTTGACATTTCCCATACCTTCAGCGTTGAGGTATTTATCATCAGCACATCTGATCTTTGTACTCTTTCTAGAGTCAAAATCAACCAACCACTTCTTGTTTCCAGTAAGATGGTTTGAACACCCTGTATCCATATACCACCACTCTGAATTCACATCATCAGATTCAGAAGCCATTAGTAAAACAAATTCACTATCAGAGTCATCAGAACTTTTGGCTATATTTGCTTCTTCTGACTTTCTTTCTTTGTTTGACTTGCACTCAGATGCAAAATGGCCAAACTTCTGACAAGAGTAACACCGTACCTTTGTCTTGTCTTTTCCTTTTTGAGCATACTTCTGCTTTCCAGAAGTTGAGGTTTTTGGATTCTGAGCTCCATCAGATCTATTCTTGGCTTCTGACCAAGGCTTTTCCTGAAGCTTCTTCTCAGAGGCTGCTTTCAGAGCATGCTGCTCTACTTCTCTTTCAGAATTTCTCTCAGTTAGACGCAACTCTTGTGCTTCTAGACTGCTCTGTAACTCTTCTATTCTCATGGTTTCCAAATCTTTGGAATGTTCAATAGATACAACAATGTAATCAAACTGAGGGGTAAGGGATCTCAATACCTTCTCAATGATTACTTGTTCTGAAAGAGTTTCTCCACAAGCTTTCATCTCATTAGTAATCAGAATTAGTCTGGAGATGTACTCACAAACCTTCTCATTGTTCTTCATGTTGAGATTCTCATACTGTTTTCTGAGGGTTTGAAGCTTTACCTTCTTTACTGACGCATCACCACCGTAACACCTTGTCAGAAGATCCCAAGCCTCCTTCGCCGTCACTGAATCAGCAATCTTCTCAAACACACTCTCATTCACACACTGATGAATGTAGAACAACGCCTTCTGATCCTTCTTTCTTGTAGCTTTCTGCGCCTCTTTCTGCTCCTCTGTTGCATCTGCTGCAACAGGAACGTATCCTTCAGTGACAAGCTCAAGCACACCTTGAGCACCGAACAATACAAGCATTTGTTTCATCCAACGATTCCAGTTTTTGCCATCAAACACTGGAAGCTTGGTACTCATGCCACCATTTCCGTTCATCTTTAAACCTTGTACAGTACACTCAAATCTCACTAACACTCGTGTTTCCCAATCCCACAAAATCAGAAAAAAAGTGATTCTGTTCAGATTTTTGTTCAAGATTCAACACAAATCAAGAACCAAAATCAAACACACACAACTCACGTTTCACTCGTGTTTCCCGTGGATTCGAACCGGAGCTCTAGATACCAATTTGTTGGTGTACAAGGTGATGAATCAATGGAATAGTAAGAAGAGGACAAAGACAGCAGCCACAAAAATATGAAAGGAAGAAAATTAATTGCATTGATAAAAGAGTAGCTATTTATACAAAGAGTAAAGTTTGCCACATAGGCCCTAAAGATAAAAACTTAACAGACAAGTTCAAAAAGTACTTAACATAGTAAATACTAAAATACCCTTAAATATAAATTACTTCTAACAACCAGAACATATATATTAGAGTAAAATCCCAAACCATATGATGCAAAAACAGAACACTGAAAAAATAAAAAATGACAAACCTTATGGCTTATGGACCCAATATACGCATATCACGGCGAAGAACTCAATTGTCTTCAAGTCTGCAACCATCCCTACATACAACCTCCTCATTATACTTTATTAACTTTACCATACCCACCAACCAATTTCCTTTCACTTTTTTTTCCTCTCTTGAATCAATCATGAACAATAATCAACGTTCATCTGCAACAAAGTAACCACATTATCCCAAAGACTGGTAAAAGTAAAAAGATGAAAGTAAGCACTAACATGGAAAAAGGTAAAAACACATTACTAAAAAAAAATCTGTTTCGATCTCGAGCCTATCACGACTCACACTGCATTTCCAAGTCTGCATTGGATGATGCGTGAGCCTTCACAGTTTTGTCCTTTATAAAATACTGCAAGTCATCAACTTAAATAGTGTAAGTATTGTATATAAACTATCTTTGACCTCAATTTTCGAACATTGTGAGATTTTATTAAAATATAGTACTATAGAACAAGAAAAGAGCAAGTTGAAATAAGATTCCCACTGTAAAATGGTAAGTTAACTTTAATAATTTTGTGCAACAAATGGTTAGTTAGTACTATGAGTCAAAACAAGATTAGAATCAAACAAACAAATATCTATTTCCACTTTCCACATTTCAAAAACATAAAAAAAAAAGTAGATAGATATTTATGATTGTTTTTGGCCAGTAAAGTGTGCCCACACATGGCAGCTGTCTCCAGCCCATTTCCCTCCCAATCAAATACCTCCCCCTTTCCTATTCATCTCTTCACTCTATACCTTACATTATTACTTTACTATATAATCATCTCATAATCTTGTTAAATGTATGTTAACCTTCCTCCACCGTTTGTTTCCACTCAATAAAATACCATAACACCCCAACCCAATATTCAAATTTAAATACCAAAATATTAAGTGAAGTGAGTGACTCTCTTCACTTCATTTTTCTTCTCACAAGCATTTTCACAAACATGTCACAGGCACAAAATTTGTTTCTTCTTCTTACCTTATTCGTCTTCTCTTCACTTCTTTCACTTGCAGCAAGTGAACAAAATGGAGATTTTCAAACGCTAAACACAAAATTCAACCCCAAAATCCCACTCCCACCTCTCAGAACTCTCTCTTCATCAAAACGTTTTGAAGGATCTTCCGATCTAGTAAAACTCAAATACCATATGGGACCAGTTCTTTCTTCTCCGATCAACATCTACCTAATCTGGTACGGAAAATGGGCTAGACCACACAAACAACTCATCAAAGATTTCCTCCTCTCAATCTCCGACACCACCGTACCACATCCCTCCGTCTCCGACTGGTGGAGCACTGTTTCACTCTACACAGACCAAACCGGCGCAAACATCTCCCGAACAGTCTCAATCGCCGGAGAATATTCCGACTTACGTTACTCAAACGGAAAACACCTCACACGATTATCAATCCAAGACGTGATCGCAACCGCCGTCCGATCTAAACCTTTCCCCGTCGATCACCGGAAAGGGATCTACCTTGTTCTAACATCGGACGACGTAACAATGGACGAATACTGCCGCGCAGTATGCGGTTTCCATTACTTCACTTTTCCGTCAAAAGTAGGTTACACTCTTCCCTACGCTTGGGTAGGAAACTCCGGCACACAATGTCCAGAAGTTTGCGCTTATCCATTCGCCGTACCAGGATACATGGCAGGAGGTGGACCGGGAAAACTCTCACCGCCGAACGGTAACGTCGGAGTAGACGGAATGGTAAGCGTGATCGCTCATGAATTAGCGGAACTATCATCAAATCCATTAGTTAATGCATGGTACGCCGGTGAAGATCCAACGGCGCCGACGGAGATCGGTGATTTATGTGAAGGTTTGTATGGTACCGGTGGTGGTGGCGGTTACATTGGGGAAGTTATGAAGGATAAAGATGGAAAAACGTTTAATGTTAATGGGCTTAGAAATAGAAAGTTTTTGGTCCAATGGGTTTGGAGCCCAATTTTGAATGCTTGTGCCGGTCCCAATGCTATTGATTTGAATTGAATTGACAATTCAACATAACGATTACACTATTTATTCTTTCATGTATGTCCTACACTACCTTTCCTAGTTCTACTGCTATGGTTTCTGGTTGCTACCTTCTCCCCCTAATGTATCATGTATATTATGTATTATTTTTTTTGTAATTTTATTTTCTCTTCTTGAGGAAATTCATTAATATATTATCTTAGCTTTTTTGTAATTTGTGTTCGTTGGATTTTTTGTTGTTAATACTTCGATTTTTAGAAGAAAATGCGATGAAGTTTGAATGATAGGTAAATAATATCTGATAAAAATTGTTTTACATAAGGATTATATTCGAATTCTTTAACTAATTGAATTTAATTGTATACTGTATTTTTTTAATTTCTGATGGGTTAAACATACATAATAAAATCAAATTTATGTAAGGGTTTGGACAAAGGGATTTGAAGACTCATAATTGAGCAATTAGATATAAAAGTTTTCAAAATAGGGACAGTTTACAGGCGAATGCTAGGGTGAGAGACCAACTCATGTCTCTCACCGGTGGTTACTTGGTAGAAATGATGACAACCATTGGATTGAAATATTGCATGTGGTCTTTGATACACTTGATTTATTTCTATAAAAGTAAAAAAACAAAAACTCTATATAATTAAATATGTAATATTGTAATTAATAGTATTTGTTATAAAAAAAAAGGCCACCGTTAATTAATTAGGTAGTTTCCTGTACTAAGAAAAATAACCATCTTCAAGACCAACCCGTTTTGTTCGATCCAGCAGCAGTAAACAAGGGAAGGGAGAGTAGACTCCTTTTGGTCGATCCAGCAGCAGGAAACAAGGGAAGGGAGAGTAGATCTACAAGGTTTTGACAGGTAAATCGATACTATTTTAATTGTTTTGTTCATTGATACAAGAAGCCCCAAAAATTGATGAAAATTTCGTGCTTTTTTTAGTATGGTCATATATTTTAATTGTTTTGTTCATTGATACAAGAAATCCCAAAAATTGACGAAAATTTCATGGTTTTTTTTAGTATGGTCATATATGTGGGGAATAAATGTTGAAAATTTGTTCTCCATTCTATACTGTGAAAAGCCCCACAATTTCCAATTTTCATCTTCATACTATTATGTGAAGTCTTTCATCTTACTTAAATTGGTTTTTGTAAACTTTCAATATTTCACCTAAATAAAGGTAAGCATAGCTAATGCAGACCAACTTAGAGCTGCATTAACTAGATTAATATTGTGGACTGGGAGAGTAGTTTGCAGTAGTGTATTTGGGGTGAAGAGCAAGTATTTGGATTTCCATCTCAGTATAAAAATAATTGATACTATCATAGAATTTAGCCATATAAACTTTTCTGCCTTATTTTGAATGCAACTCAAGTTTACAAACATACAAGAAACAGTTGCCAATTTTTTATACCAAAATGAGAGAGGAAATGCAAGGTCATAGTCCCTTATATCCAGCACAAATGAAACCCGATACAGAAGTCGAACATTTGGAATAGAAACAATTTGTAGCTGTGTTTATGAAATGGGGAATTTTTGTTAAACATGTTGTGTTTAAAAATGATATACTGTCTATTCTGTTATGACAGCAGAGGTTTTTAGTTTGTGTTGCTGTAATTTCGTTTCGTCTTTCCTTTATTTTAGCAGCTGTTTGACAGGGTTTGTTGTCTGTGTTAGGCGCCCAGTTTTTGTTATTTAGGTAGTTATAGTGTTGCTCATTTTATGGGTTTCTGTATCCTGTTGTTGATAGTATTTATTTTGCAATTGTTGTGCTAATATCCAGCCATTATTTATATATACATTTGCAGTTTAAAAAAACAAAGATTGGAAGCATGGAGGGTGCAACAGACATTCCCAATCCATCGTTTATGAACATAGGTTCTGGGATGCAAGCAGTAAGTAAATTTTGATTGTAAATTTATACAAATATAAGTTTTTTATGGTTTGAAATATTTAATCTTACAAATGGAATTATGTACGAAACGTTGCAGGAGGTAGGAGAAGAAACTGTGGGCACAAACATATCAAATGGGGGTCCAAGCTATGCTGTTGGGGGTAGTTCAATCCCATATGAAAGTTTAAATGGGTCATCTAATTCGTTGTTCAACGACGAAGATGAAGAAAGCTCTTGTAATGGTTCTGGTAATGGTTCTGGTTATGGTAATGAAGTAGATGTCATTATAATAAAAGATATGGCTGATATAATGAAGATTGACTTACAAAATTTTCGTGTTGCGGATGTACGGAAGTATGAATTTGTTGGGTTGGATGTTGCTTACATGTTTTATTGTTGGTTTGCCAAATTTTCCGGATTCTCAGTTCGCAAAGGTCAAGTGGTTAGAAATCATGAAGGGAACATTGTGCAACAAACTTTTTTATGTTCATGTGCTGGTTTTAGAGAGGACAGAGGGTTAACTTTGGAGAAACGAAAGCGTGAGCCAAAGAATGAAACAAGATGTGGCTGCTATGCAAGATTTAGAGTTCACATAGACCTTCAGTCTCTGCGATGGTATGTAACTTTACTTGAATTTGATCACAACCATGAGTTGTTAGGTGGTGCGATGTGTGGCTTCCTACCAGGACATAGAAAAATGAGTCAAAGTGATATAGATGAAATTGAACGAAGCCGAAAAGCGGGGATACGACCATACCAAGTGTACGGTTCGATGGCTAATACAGCTGGTGGTTTTGACAAGGTAGGGTTCCTTAAAAAGGATATCTATAACCAAATTGGTAGACAAAGGCGACAACTTTATTCTGATGCATGTGGTGCAGTGAAGTATCTTCATGACCTTTGCACAAAAGACCCATTAATGTTTGTGGCTCACTCGATTGACAAAGAAAGAAAGCTTGAGCGATTATTTTGGAGTGACGGGGAGAGTCGAATGAACTATGAGATATTTGGAGATGTTTTGGCATTTGATGCGACATATAGGAAAAACAAATACAACTGTCCATTTGTTGTATTTTCTGGGATTAATCACCATAACCAAACCATAGTTTTTGCCACAGGTATTGTGACACGAGAGACTGAAGAAACATATGTTTGGTTGTTGGAACAATTGTTGATAGCCATGAAAGGTAAGCATCCATTGTCTGTAATTACTGATGGAGACACTGCAATGAAAAATGCTATAAAGAGAATTTTCCCTAAAGCTCATCACAGATTGTGCGCGTGGCATCTGTTAAGAAACGTGTCGTCGAACATTGGCATTGCAGATGTTATGTCTCATATTAAATGATGCATGTTGTGCGACATGGAAGTTGGTAAATTTGAAATGTTATGGGATCAAATGGTCGACAAATTTGATTTACATAACAACAATTGGATTAAAGAAATGTATGACAAAAAAAAGATGTGGGCAACTGCGCACATTAGAGGAAGTTTCTTTGCCGGTATTCGAACCACGTCTCGGTGTGAGGCCCTCCATAGCCACATTGGACAGTTTTTGCACTCGAGAATTAACATGACTGAATTTGTTCAACAATTTCATAGATGTTTAACTTATTTTCGCTTTAGGGAAATTGAGGCTGACTTCCAATCCAACTATGGTCAGCCAGTGATTCAGACTAGTTTGCGAGGCATAGAGAGATCCGCGGCAAAACAGTTTACAAAAGAGATATTTATTCTGTTTCGATCTGTACTTAAGAGAGCAATGTTACTCCGCGTTAAAGAAAGTCAAGAAATGAGTACGGGTTTGATTTTAAAGGTGGAGAAATATTGTGGTGATGGACAGATTTGGCATGTAACATACTGTGAAGATCTTGTTGATCTTAGATGTTCTTGTTTGAGGATGGAATCGCTTGGTCTACCGTGTGATCATATAGTTGCTGTCATGTTGTATCTTGATATTGATGATCTTCCAAGTTGTTTGGTCTTACCTAGGTGGTCGAAATATGCAAAGGATCAAATTAGGGAAAAGTATGGTAATGGTTCGCTGTATTGGGACTCGCAACCAGCTGCAAGATATTCAGGCATTGTTCAGATTTCGAAGGTCGTTGCTGAGTTGGTTCATAACGATGTAGAGGAGTTTAATAATGTCGTTGACATTTTGGGAGGTGAAATTCGTCGGTTGAAAATAAAAAAAAATCAAAATGCCGTTGAATCAGGTCGTAGTTTACAGCCGGATAATCCAATGGTTGAAGACATTTTGGATCCTGATATTGTTAGAACCAAAGGGTGTGGTGGTGTTCCTTCCGGTACACCAGGTATTCAAAGACGTCCCCACACTTGTGGCATGTGTGGTCTACCGGGTCATAACAAGCGATCGTGTCCTCAAAATGATGGTGGTGGAAATAGCACTCGTCAGACACAATCACCGTTGACTACTAATGATGGAACACAGGGTATACCGAGTCAAAGTGTAAGTTAATATGTAGTTATCTAAATGTATTGGTTTAAAACTTTTTACTACTCAGCTTGATAAACTTTACAGCTTCATGTCATGAAATGGTACTGTAATTTGAATTTTAATATGGTTCATACAAATTGTGTGGTCCATTTGTTTGTATTGATCTGTGCACTAACCTGACCTTGTTGCAACTTTATGCTGTCAATTATGATTGTACTCTTAATGTTTATATCAGGTTTAGGGATTCGGCTGTATTGATGTTTTTAAACCATAAGTTATTATCAGTGTTTGGTATTTTGAAAATGAATTTGGAATGTATGCATATTTATGACAAACTACGTTGGTGATTATAAAATTTCGACTGCTGTTTTTAGTATCGATGGTTGCCTTTATTCTGGATTAATTCAGCTTCAATCGTTAATGTTTGGAGCTGTTTCGGTTGACAGAGGAGCTGCACCTGGTTCTCTGTTTTTAAAAGTTTTTTCCTTGCTTCTAGTGTGTTTTAGTGACAGGCTCTGTTGTGTTGTACTGGTGCTGTTGCTGCAGCCTTGTTTTTTTTGTTTCGCTAAGGGGTGATTGTGTCCACCTCTGGTGATTGTTTTACTTTTCTTTTGGTTCTCGTGTATGCTTTGTGTCCCCCTCTTGGTTGTTCTCTAACCTTGAGTGTGGTTAATATATTCAATGTTAAAAAAAAAAAACCCTACATTGATTGCGCCGTTAGCCCGTTTTTTCGTGCTTCTGCTGGTGTGTTTTTAGGGGCCTGCTGCTGCCTTGTTTTTTCGTTTTTTCTCTGCTTGTTGTTACTCCTTTGCTGCTGTTCTGCAGGAATGTGTTTTGTTGCTTTTTGCACCTGCTGCTTTCCTCCTTGGATTAGTATGTAGTGCTTTCTGTCTGTTGTATTGGTATTTGTTGTACCTTGTTTATCATCAATATAATTTGCCCTATTCAAAAAAAATAGTAAACACCAAAGAAAGGCAATGAGGATGCTGCAAGCGTTTGATGATAGAGCGCCGACAAGAGACAATTTGTTTCGGAGACAAATTTTAGATGTTAATGGTCACAGAGGCTGCGTTTTCTATGGGGAATCCGTTGAAACAGCGGCACATGTGTTGTTATACTTTAAAGTTACATTACAGGTCTGGGATAAGGTGTTTGCTTGGGTAGGGCCGCTCTTTTTGCTACCTCATAATATCTTGTCTGTTTTTCATTTTGTTGCGACAATCCTGGGAAGTAAAAAACTAAGGCAGGGTATGGTGAGAATTTGGAGTGCAGTTATGTGGACGATTTGGAGGTATAGAAACAAAATTATTTTCGACAACGGGGCTGTGGAAGCCAGGACTGTATTCGAAGAAATCAAAATTCGTTGTTGTAAATGGTGGCTAGGTAGAGGGAATTCACCTTCGTGCATGTTTTACAAATGGAATATGGAAGCTTTTTTGTTTTTCTGCAATAACCTGTTTTTCCTATTTTTAGGCCTTAAGAAGTGGTTTGTTATCTCATATTTTTCGGTTCCTTTTGTATCTTGTGTGCCTCTTCCTTTGAGAGTTTTTCTCTTGCATTTGTGGTGCTGAGATCTCTTTATTATATATAATAATTGCAGTTTCGAAAAAACAAAAAAACTAGGTAATACTTATGAAAAGCAAAAAAAGCTTCACTATGGTAAGTTTGTTATAAATTTTATAGTTGCACCAACCTTTCTAATCACACCTAATTTACACATTAATGCAGGCAACAACCAGTATTACTTCTCCGTAGTTTTATATAACTACAATTCTCATTCATCAAAGTAGGTCATGCATAACTTGAAACTACCTTAATGTTCCTGCACAGCAGCAGCTCCTCACACTCCTCACAACACCAGCTCCTCACGCAAACTCAGTATTACATAACCACTTTTTCCATTCATGAAACTAGGTCCTGCATAAGTTGAAACTACCTTTATGTTCGTCACAGCAGCAGGTCCTCACACTCCTCACGTCCTCACGCAAACTCAGTTTTACATAACCACTTTTTTCATTCATCAAACTAGGTCCTGCATAACATTAAGCTCACAGCAGCAGCAGCTCATAACATAACTTCAAACAACATTTCTTTTCCTCACAGCAACAGATCCTGACACATACATTAAGCTCGTCACGCAAACAAAATGTCTTTTATTGTAGTCTTTGAAGGAAGCTTGAGTGGTGTCTATGACTCTTGTAGGCAGTGTGTAGAAGCCATTGCTGGTGTACCTGGAAAAATGTTTGAGAGGTACGATTCATACGATGCGGCGGTGAGAGCATGGGAAACCCATTGTGAAGTTAACGGTTATGATCAAGACAAATTTCAAGCTGGACTTTATCAAGCAGAAGTGATACATAGCTATCACGATGGAATGAGTGGAAGTAATGTTGAAAATCCAACCATTAAGACATCACACATTGGCCAAGCTTCATCGTCGCATTTGGCAGATTCGATGATGTTAAACGAAAACCAACTAGTGGAACCACAACGTAAGTGTTTTTATTAATGTATCTGTTACTAATGAAGCATGAAAAACGAAATTTTTTTTTGTTAAAATAGCATCGTCACTTATTTTCCATAATATACACTTATAATTATACTCTTATGCAGACATCACCGAATCGACGGATTGGATCGTCAAATATAATATGCAACTTCAACTTGTAGTTATGTGCGATTATTTAGGTATACAACATGCTGTTTACACCCGCGATCATCTTCGTGTTCGACAGGGTATACCTTATTTTCGCTTTAAAGTTACCATTGTTTTTCCTGCGGTACTTCGTGAACCACTGCAGTGTTATGGAAAACGTTCAAAAACCGAAGACGATGCAAAGGAGGATTCAGCATTTGTTGCTCTGAGATGGTTGTTGAAGTTAACTGCTCTCAAGGTTCGTGATTTTAACTATTACAATGCCAGGGAGATGGAACAGAAACTGAAGGTTCTTGAGATTGAGAATAAGAATCTTAGAGCTCTTAATGTTATGCTTCAAGAACAACTTGATGTTCAACAAAACGATCGCACCGGTCCCAATTAATATGGTTTCATGTATTAAATATAACAATTACATAAATGTTTTCTGTTTATCTGTTAGTCGATTTTATAATTTCTTAGTCTAAACTACTCTATTTATGTGTTAATCAAGCGTGTAATGTGTGCCGTATTTTAGTTGCTTTCCGTTTTTAAATTACTCTATTTGTGTAATATGTTCTATGAATGGATTGGGTTTTAAATTACTCTGTTTTTAAATTACTATGCTTGGGTTTTTTTCTTCCTGCTCTTTCTCGTTTTTTTCATTTATAAGCCATGTTCTGGTTTTTGTAGCTTGTAATTTTACTTTTGGTGCTAAGGCTTGTTTTTTCCTTGCGTTGGGTACTGGTTGTATTTTTCCTTTAGAGTTTGTTTTGCACTCCTGGTGCTATGTGCTCTTAATTAATATATTTGCAGTTTTCCAAAATAAAACAAAAAATTATATTTGAACCTTTCAAGTACTATGTTTGTGTAATCTGTTGTAGCATGTATAATATTATTTCAAGCTTCAACGTGATTTACTTGTATCAATTAGAATGACATTTAAAAACATAGCACACACTTCATTCAAGCAACCATTTTTGTAACTAAACCACACACTACAATAACAAACGTAGCACAACTGAAACACAACAAACACAGAACGCTACAACTGTCGGAAATGGATTTAAACTACACGTTATACATACATATAGCTCTCACTTCAGTAAAACGAAAAACAAAATTACAATTACCATGCACATGATCGCAGAGAACACAAGTTTTGCATAACAGACGATGCTTTTAATCTCACAGACAATAGAAGATGTGGTTTTGAACTCAGTCTCGACGGTTAATAATCTAGCATCCATAGCTTTTACGGCAGTTAAAAATTCAACAACATTAGTAACTTCATCACCACTTTCTTCACGTTGGTTGTCGTCACATTTACATCCAATAGGATGTGCCCAATCAACGAAGCCGCAAATACGGTCCTTACATGTGTAGAATAGCTTGTATGGATTACGATCTGTTGTAGCTATCTTGACATCTGCAAGTTTACGACATCTACAATTCAACTTCGTGAACTGAAGTGCGCAAGCCTTTCCAGAGTTGGAGACACTGTGAGATGAAGATGCCATTGCTAGATTTTGTTGCAGTTTTACTAAACACTCAAGATGCTGTGATTTTCTAACGAGAAGCACTAACAGGGCGTGACTTAGGAAGTAGAAGCAGTAAGAGGCTGTCACTTTGGAAGGACAACCACTAAGAGGGCTTCAGTTTGGAATTGGATGGACAAGCAGTATAAGGGTGTGACCTTTAATAGGAGAAGTAGTAAGGGAAGGCATATATAACATAACATAGAGATTGAGTGTTTTTGAAATTCAAAGTTACAAGTAGGCGCCTATTGTTGTTGGTGTGTTCAACACACTTTAGGAAAATATGGGCCACTACCATTTTTTAGTGTTTAATTTGTAAATAATAAATTTTCTTAATAACTGAATATATTAATACCTATGAAGCCTCGATACGGGACACGATATCGATACGATATCGATACGCCGATATGTAAATTTTTTTAACATCTACAATTCGATACTGCCGCGATACGTTCTTTAAAAATTAAATTTAATATTAAATATATAAATACATATTATATAAACATGACTAAAATCAATAATATTAATAATTAAAAGAGGAAATGTCTAATCTTATATCAGAATTTTGGAAAAAAAACTCAAATTTTTAACAGCATTTTATATAGTAGGAAACCATATTTTTTCTTTTGACAAAGAAAAACTTCAAGAAGTGCTAAAGATATAAACAAGCATCGGATATTGGGAGTATCGGACATGTATCGGATATTACTTTTATATTTAAAAATAATTATTTAATTGATACTTTTCCGATACGAGTATCGAGATGTATCGAAAGAGTATCGCCATTTTTTAAGTATCGGGCTTCATAGATTAATACCATCTTATAAAAACCTACAACAATTAGCTTTATTGAAATTTGTGTCTCTTATTCCCTCCATACATAATTATTGTTTTTTAGCTTAAAAATTGTTTATCTATGTACTTTATTCATAACAATTAAATAAATTTTTTCTAACAAAAACTTATTATAAATTTGTTTGGTCTAACTTCTCCTTTTATTTGGTAAAACAAATTTGAGATAATGTAGGACAAACAGTGTCTAAGGTATCGTTTGACCTGACTTATTTAGGTCTTAGAAACTATCTGAAAGATAAATAAAAATAATAAATTTTAGAAAGAAAGAAAAAGTCAAAGTTGTTTCGTAATTAACTAATTATTGTTTTATGTATGTAATTTACTTATAAAAATTAAGCAAGTTTTTTCTATCAATAACATATTAAAAATCTATTTAACCTATATATATATATATATATATATATATATATATATATATATATATTTATTATTAAAAATAATCTTAAAAACCGGTGTGGAGAAGGCCACATTTGGCCACAACATCGAACCGTCCCTGGACACGTGGCTTTCGAATTCTTGGTTCGATTTTCCCGTAGCGTCGAACAAACGAAGCAATTCAAAAGCATCTGACATCGAACCAAAGAGTGGTTTATTGGATCAATTGGGCCAGCCCAACAAATATAAACCATGCCAAAGTTCGAACCGCATTAAGAGCGGTTGCAGTGAGTTGAGAACGTGGGAAGATTGAGGCACATCCTGGAGCGTCCAGATCATCTAGGCAGTTTGTGAACCATTTACTCTGTATTTTGCTTTTATATTTATGCAAGTCTCGTTTTATTGCAAATTCACTTGATTTTGCTTTGAAGTTTGGTATGTACAATATAATTATGGAAAAACTATTTAAATTTTGAGAGCTATTAAGTTATCGATAAATTAATAAAATTTCGGTGCTTACATTATTAATTTGTATAGTTTGAGCTGTAATAATAACTCTCTACATTAACGAATTTAGAAAGTTGTTGTGTTAAAATCTTTCGTTTAAAACTTGTGGAACTGAAATCGCAAATTTGTAAAACGTAGATGATTAAAAATTTGATGGTTTAAATTTTACACGATCAAAATCGCACAATTACGAAACTTTGATGACCAAAACTGCAATTTAGCTTCAAAATACCAACAAACATTTTATCATACTCCCTCGGGTTTGATAAATTAGCATATTTTACTTTTGGCAAATTTTATGGTACAATAAACTAATCATAATGTACCGATACAATATGATTTTAAATTAATAGAAAAATGAGTATATTTTAAAAGAATTTTTTTTTCTATGCATTAAAATATTATAATAACTAAATATTATTCAACAAAGTTGTCAAAAAAATAAATTTTGAATTTTTTTATTTATTTTTTTTTTGAATTTTTATTATTTAATATTGAATTTTTTAATGAAAAAATATAAAAAAAATTAGTATCATGTTTATAAAAAATAAAAATGTGATTTTTCTTATGAAATGAAATGAAATTTTCTAAAATCTAATTTTCAATATATAGCTTTTTAATTTATAAAAATTATTGTTTATTTATGATTTTAAAAATCTAGTATACCGATACATTAGAATTTTACTAATGTACCATAAAAGCTCCCTTTACTTTTTCTAAATTCATTACAAAAATAATGTATCTACACAATAATATTACTTACATACTTTAATTTTGTAATGAATTTATAAAGACAAAATTTGCTAATTTGTAGAACCGGAGGGAGTTGTACCAAAATGACCAACTACAAAATGAAGACGGAATTTTGTTATTCTTTAAAATTTGGTAGTTTGCAAAAAAGGTGAACAGTTTATCATCATTAACTGCTACTAGTAGAGCCTGCATAAGATATGGCTACAACTGAGGTATACGGCTCATGTGTCAATCATTCTGCCACATACAGTGTTGAAATTAAACTTGGTACACAAGGAGCTCTCCTTTCAAAAACCCATTACATCACAATATTTTATTTTTCGGTACTATGCTTTGAATATTTGTTGCAACGGTGGGAAATGCTAACTAGTGTCCTCGGGCCACTAGTGTCCTCGGGCCACTAGTTAACGATACAAGAATAGTAATTTTTGCATCAAAACACGAATTTTTTTATTTTAAAAATGTTGATTGCAGAAATTCCTATATAATTTTACTATATTGCGTATTCTTAAATAGTGAAAATATTTTATTTTACTATAATGTTAGTATTTTGCGTATCCTTAACTAGTCCACAAAAATTTAATGGATCTAAAAAATTTGTGTGAAAAAATGACAATTGCGCTAATGAGTTAAAAATGTAATTTTTATAATGTGTTAATTTGTTCAGTTCATGGTTCGATCCCTCGCAAGTGCAATCGATATTTACTGCAATCACTAAGTCACACTCAATAGATGCAGCTTACTAATCATATATCATGAAATGATGTCATGGTAGACGTGTATTTAATATCATATTAAACTGCTTTGAAATTACAAAGAATTGTGTAAGACATATTAGAGTAATTAAAAAAACGTTTAGATGTACTCCCCTGGTAATATATATATAATCGATATTTTTTTTAGATTCATTGAAAATTTAATTTATGTACATAATATTATTGTATACATTAATAATTTTCACAAGTAATCAATAAAGCTAAAATTTTGTTTATATATATAATCGGAGGGACTACTCGTCTGTCGAAATTTGTTTGAGCAATTATTATAAATTTATTTGTTAAACTGTCACCGCTATTTTTTTTATTTTGCTTAAGGCAATCTAACTTTTTTTTTTAAGCTATCTAGTATGTCAATTTAAATCTAATATGTTGTTAATTTTTTTATTTTTTTTTTTGTAAATTAATATTAGTATCATCTATTTTAATTGACCAATAACATCTAAAAATATTATGACATTTAAAATAAAACGGACCGGTTCAAAGGCTGAGGTAGTATTACAAGTGGTTTTATTTTGTTAATTTTGTTATACCACATGGTTTGCATAGGATTAGGCTCTTGTGAGTGTAGACTACGAAATTAAGAATGACTTGAAGCCAACCCCGACCGTTTGATCAATCAGATGTACAAATAGATGCCACGTGACGTTGTATTTATTAAATTCTTAAAGTTAAACTGAACCAAAAACAAGCAGGAACTGTAGCAACAAAAAAACAAAAAAAAAAACTTGTGATTGTTTCTTGCCGTCGTCTTCCGAAACAACAAAATAAACCCAGAAAACGAATTTCTTGCCGTCGTCTTCCCAAACTGTCCGTCTGTTGCTGTTGTCCGCCGTGTACCTGCAATATATTGCTTTCGTTTACTCCTTCTCCCCGGCATGACATGTTATTGCCTCGACGAATATTGGGGCGAAAGAGGAAACACAGAAAACCCTTTGGTCGCAATTGTTGCACACTATCGACGAATTGGAGAGCTGCGACGACGATAGATGGAGCGAAGACTAACAACATGGTGGAAGGCGCAAGTTTGAAGGCTTTGGAAGGTGACACAGTCGTTGGTTTTAATTTTTTTCCCTGTTCAGATTTTGTCATTTAATTATTATTTTGAAAAAGAAAAAAAAATTAATACGTGGCATATTATGATACATTTGATTGATCAGATGGTTGAGAGTGTCCCAAAGTGAGGCTCAGTTCGACACTCTAAAGGCATAGAAGATAACAACTCCAGTTACATATAACACTTTCCTAAACCTGGAACTCACACAATTTGCTCAGACTACTGACTCTATCGAAACATACAGACTTTGGTTGGAAACTCTGAAAATGCTCCCAAACTTGCTTTCTTCTGGTGATAATGGTACCAAAATGGATTATGATCCTTCGTTGCATGAAGATACATTGTAAGTAACCTCCATTTATTATATACATAATATGTTTCAGTTATTACAATGGTTACGACACCCATGTTGTTACTTCAGCATCACAAAAATTCTGAATAATGAGAAAATTATTTTGTGCAGAGCTACAACAGATGAAGTTGAAACTGGCTATGGGATGTCGACTGTTATAGCTATGGTTGATACCTCTATACCAAATGTAAGTCACTGCATTTATTCATTGCAGATGAAATCTAAGGTTAATATATGCAAGTCAATATATTTAAGTTATAAGTAAGCGTGTTGTTATTGTTTTTAGTTAGATTCATAAGTTAGTTACTAGTTTTATAAATGAACTTGGTTTGGTCTTGAAACATATTTTTGTATTAATTCGTAATTATTTATTGTGTCGAAAGGTGGCGTCCAACAAAGACAAACCATGTATCGGCCAAACATCTCGTCAAGATTTCCCCAATCAGGAAGAGATCTTAAAAGAAGTTGTTGATGCCATGAAGGTAATGTTCATGTTTAAAAAAATTGGTTTTGTGTAAAATGTGTACTGAAATATATTATCTAATCAAAATGAAATACACATGGGTGTAGGTCCTGTCAACTAAAGTTGCTGATATGGAAGCTGTTAACAAAAAAATGCTTCGAATATTGGTTGGAATGGCGAGACTTCAAATTGAATCACCCGACGCAACACAACATCAGAAGCATCAGCTGAGACCAATTGATGACGATTGGGTGTCACTTGGTAACCCTGTCGAACCGGAAAGGGAAGTCAACACTACCACCCATGACGCAGAATTTGAAGACGTAGCAAAGGGTTGTAACCTTTATGACGTACTGCAATCAGTGACGAAAGATTTAACACGACATGAAGATGTTGAAACTGAAACAAACTCAGATGAAACAACCCACATAACTTCAACTGCTGCACAACCAAGGTTACCTATGTTAACGGGTATCTCAACTGTCATGGTAGACGATGATGTAGACGGTGATACATCTGACCATTTACAGTCCCGCTCTATTGAAAAATATGAAAACAAAGCTGAGTATACCAAAGGACAAAACTTACAAAAGGGTAAGACAAAACTGTTGTTTGACTCTGAAACCACTGTGGTTGAAACTTTATCGGAGAAAAACTTGTCAAGTAACTACCGTCGATTTTCCAATAGACAGGTGCAACACAATATTTGGCTTATATGTGTTTCAATACTTTTGTAGTAAATTGTGTATCAATATTGTTAACTGCTGGCCTAACTTGTAGTAATTGACCAATACTTTGTAGGCCGATATACTTCAAACGCCTTTGGTCGCAAAGAAGTTGTCATTCACGCCTTCCCCATCGTCTTACAAAAGGCAAAAGAATGAAACTCCTCGTACTGGTAAAAGTTGTTTGACGTCAACTCCACATCCGGGAGGAGAAAGTATTCAGCCTACTTCAAGTCAACAGAGGGCAAGGAACTACAAGTTCAATTCGGCTGGCGCTATACTACCAAAGGTTAATTGCATGACAATGTTATTTTCGTAAACGCGTTGTTTTAATATATTTATTAACTTTGAATTATGTTTCAATTGGTTTGTAATAAAATAACAAATATTTATTATATTTTATTTGGTTTATTGAACATAGTATGTGAAATGCACGTTTCGGCCAACTGTGGAGATGCGCCTTTCTAAAGAAGAGGCAATTTTATGTGCTTACATGTTTCGTGAGAACCCAGCATCTAGGTATTCGATCTGTTTTTGTCTACTTTTTTATTGGTTCATATATTATTGAATCGGCAACAACTTACGAGTTAAAATATTTACCCTTTTGCAGCAATGACTTAGTGTTTGGTGTCGGTAATAGTGTGTTGGGAATGAGGTGTGAGTTTCAAAAGTTGATACCCGGGGGCTGTGTAGGAGGACCGGTAAGACATCATAAAATGTATCAGTTTGTTACTCGCGAAAATTTGATTAATGGAACATAACTGTTAAAATTGTACCTTTGATTTCAAACCATAGATTATTACAATGATGGCATCAAGAGTTACTTGGATTCAAAGGGAATCAATGACAGCAGACCTGTGGTGTTTGCATCCGGCGTTTGCGGTAATATATAACTTTGCTGCTGTGCTGAATGGATAACTGTTTCAATCAATAACGATAATAATTCAATGACTAACGATAATTGTTTCCGGTAAACAGACTGATGTGCTGAATGGATACTCCATTGACAAATTAGAGATATTCTACCGTCGTGATTGGATGATTGCGTATAAAACTTTGAAACTGGTAAATTAAATTATATAACCAATTCATAAACAAAATTTTCATTTGATTTTTTTCCTAACATCTTTTATTAATTCTTGTGTTAGGTCTATGTACCCATCGAAGATGACTCCGGTCATTGGTTTCTGATGGTGATACATATTGAGGAGAGGAAGTTATATCATTTGGATTCACATTTGGTTGTTGATAAAATACAAGAGAGACATCACAAAATGAGGAAAATTGTAAGTGTGCGAAAAATGATTTAATAACATATATAGGCTGGATTTATGACCATAATTATGTAAACTAATTAAAAGAAAATCATGTAGGCTGGAGTGATGTCTGATTTGTTGCTGATGATATATAATTGTGATGTGGGAATATGCTTGTTACCCGATTTTCATAATTGGGATATTATTGAGCCAAGAGGTGTCCCAAATTGCGGACATAGGTAAAATTTTACTCAACATTTGGTGGCTTTGTCATTTATTATAAGGCTTAATCTATTGTAAAAAAAATAATTGATGTATATGTATGTCAATAATTTGATTGCAGTCACAACTCAGGCCTATGGGTAACCGAGTGGCTAAACATGCAATCTAGCTTCAATAATCAAATAGTGGGAGTGGTAAGGATACAAATCAAACATAAACATAGTATTTGATATAGTTTATTTGTCTACATTAGTTTAAATAAAAAGTCGATTCAAATGGGTGTAAATTTTAAAGTTTCAATGGCAAGTTTTTAGTGTTTACCACTAACTACCTCGAGCTTTTTGAAAAGGGCTATTTTTGATTGTTCTTTAAAGTCTAAACTCATTTTGATGTTGGTTTGCTCTGTATCAATTTTGCAAGGATAAATTTGTGAATATTGCAGTCAACTCTTTGAACCAAATAGTAGAAAAGATAAAAAATATAAAATCTTGTTTTATTATCAGGTTGTGGCAATTACCATCACTACTTATATTTTGTATGTTTACTTCTTTACTTTATGAAAACAATTATTTTTATACTGTAAATCTTTACATATTTAAAATGTTTTCAGTTGGTTTTTGTGTTATATGTGTTGCATTGTTTTTAGAAATTTCTTCATTCATATTTTTAAAAATTACAATGAGCTCAATTAATAGATATTTGTTTGTTCACAAACATCAATTGAGTTAGCTGTATTTAATGATTGATCAAACTATTAACAATGTACCAAAATTGCTAGAAAATAAGATTTAACCTTATTTTCTTAGTTCAATAAACTATTTACTTTCAGCTAACATACACCTGTTTATCCCATCAGTAAACAATGTACCTTGTTTTTTCTAATTACTATCTACTTTTCTTTATAATAGATGAACGATAAAATTGTTCGCATGAAGATTGCTATGCGTCTGTTGGTTGGGCCACACAATAATTGCAAGAGTATATTGGAAGTTCGTTCGAAGACACTTTGGGACAAAATCATGGCTGGAGTAACATGTTGAGTGCCTTACTATAGTACTTATGTTAAGCTTAACTACTTTAATTTCCCGGTCCTTAACTACTTTAATTCGTTTGATATCTACAAACCAACAAGCATATATAGTAGTTATGTTAAACTTTTCATAGGTTGAACACTAAGTATGTTTATGGGCATGTTGCCGTATGTTGGTATTTTTGTAGTTGGTTTGAATGTCAAACGAAATGGTTCATGTAACAAGGGTTGCAACTAAACTTTAGCCCATAATATGTAATGTAAAATATTTTCCCTTTCGTAATATAATATATATGCTGCTTTCATGTTAACACTAGTGTTAAACATCACAAGAGTTTCACATAATTTGTAATTTTATTTGTTGTTCAATGTTATGTGGTCGACTTTGTCGAACACCTTCGTGTGTTTCAACTTCTATCACATTCGTTCAGACAAAATATAAGTAAAATTTATTCTAATAAGTTTGGATTGTTAGAAGTTAAATACATTATGGCTCTAAAATCGATTATACTTTAAGTTAAAAATCGTAGCTTATTAGTCTAAAATTGATTTTTATATGCAAATTATTCGTTAAACTTACTTTTCCATTAATATATCCAAACACAAACCAATTTAACTTCAACTCAATTTGGGCGAAAATCAATTTTACAAATTAATTTTAACAACCAAGGATATAATACGAAAATAAGGTACAAAAATACACTTCATTTATTTTGGTGTTTTTTTTCTAAAACGACAAAAAAAAGGAGCCGGGAGACTGATGAATATGATAAATGCCAAAATTTAGTTAATTCTCATTGTGAAACACGGCACTTAGTTAATTATTTTGCAAACACTTAGACTGATGAATATGAACATGGATGAAGGAAATGAAGACTTTGCGTCTGACTGAGCAGACACGTAGATAACTGAAAAGCTCTCGCCCAAACTGACTATTCGTAATGTTTTGTAGTCTATTTTGACGTATGTATACTATTTTGCATTCCGCGGTTTTACTTTTTTATAGTATATGTTTTCGTAATTAACAAAAAAGTTAATTTCAGATTTCAATATTGGTAAATGTTAATTATTATTCGTCATATTATTTATTTTTTTAAGTAATTTTTTTTATATGTTACGTACCGAGTATTATATTTAAACGTAACGCGTATCGACTCTCTATACTCCCCACATATCTAATTCGTTGAGATTTTCGACCCTCGTTCCATAATTTGTACCGCGTACCGAAGTTAATTCGGAACGTTGTGAATATTTTGCGTGAATTACAAAATATAACCAAAAGTTAATATAGTGTACATAGTCAAACTTTGCAAGTAATCTCAAAAATTGAATTATTCGTAATTACATATATACAACCGGACACCAAGTAGATAACGAAACAAATGAGTTAACTCTTATTAACAAAACCTAATGATAATCTACAATTAATAAGTATTTTTTTGTTCATCAGACCCTATAGAGCCGTGTAACGGGGACGGGAATTATATATAGACAGACAGGATCTCTCAATCTTATTAATTTGGTTCATATTTTTAATCAAACTCTTCTATACTTTCACATTTTTAAATGATTTTTAGTGTATAATATTATAAAAACTTCTCCGATAAAAATATAGAATTTTTTAACATAACATTAATTATTTATTAATTTTTATGTGCAACAAACAAAAAAATTCAAATTTAATTCATCAGTTGTTAAAAAAATTTAAACTTTTGCAACAGAGATTCATCTAATGTACTAAATATGGCCACATAAAAGATAATTATAATTTCAAAATTTTAATTTCGACCATTTTCTTCTTTAACCCTTTGAAATTTAATATTTTTCTCCTCAATCAAATATATATATAAAATTCACAAAACAACGACTATAACAGATTGAAAGCATATATTGTATTTAAGTAAACCTTAGGTCGGTTTCGATTATGAATAAATTAATTTTCAGAGACCGACACCCGCCAGTATACAATCGTTCATAATTGAATTGTCATAATTGTTGACCTCATGACCGACCCAAACCCGACGAATTGCTTCCATATATTGCCGGTTATGTCAGTTTCGACTCAGTCTCGTTGCGTGTCCGTGGTCAGGGGAAATTGCCAACGAAACAAACCTATAGGGGTAAATTAGTCAAAATATTCTTTCTTCAGACAATATCTTTACTTTTTTTACTATGCGTGAAGAAACCTTAAAAGAGTATTCTTTTGAGATGCAGCGAGTATAACAATGTCAATACAAATAACCCAAACACACTAATTTTCAAACAAAATAAACTGCGGTTGTACGTCCGCCCGATTGACTTCGATTTAACCAAAACTAAAACCCGAACCACATATCATACTCCAATTTTGGTTCGACAAAATAACCACCTGTTACATCATTGGTGACGGTTACGTCATTGCTCAGGGTTAGACAAATCAACCAATTTCCGGGTTCAGTTGGATAGTGATTTATGTTTTTATTTTTTTTTTTAATATTACATAACTAAATGCAAATCATAATCTTTTTAAAAATATTTGAAATCATATTTTTTTTTCTTCATAAAACTAACTCAACTATTGATATTCTTAAAAATACTATAAATTCTTTCAACTCTCAAAATAACCACCCATTATGGTCGACTAAACGCTTTCATTTTCATTTTTTACATTATAGTACCGAATAAATGTTTTCATTTGCAATTATCGTATAACCTATTTTTACTATGCCTAATATTTTACTATCAATCACCAAATGTGTAATATTATTTCAAAAAATTATAACATTAGTTGGTTACTGCATTTTTTGGGTTCGGTCCCCGATAATGCCCTAAACCGATTTTTCTTTCGGATTTAACTTAACTTTTTTATAGCCATATCTAACAAATTGGCAAATCGGACCCATTTATTTGGCTTCAATTCAGTAAGTTTGATCGGGTAGAGTATATATATATCGATCAAAATTATATAACAATTAGTTCGGTTTTTTTTGTTCTTCAATTTTCTCAAAATATACTTAAGTACTCTCATGTCATAAAATATAACAAAAATTACTTCGGTTATTATGTTTATTGTCTAATTAATTTATACAATAACTAATCAATTTTTTATTTCTCACAGACATTTTAAATCGGGTTTTATTTCGGTGTCAATCGAGAATTCAACAATTAAATAGAATTCAATTAAATATTTGTTACTATCTTACACCCCCCCTGGATATCACCCCTTAGTGCTTCACTTTATGTCATCCTTTCACAAAATAAACACAACAGCCCACTTTCACAAATTGAGGCACAGCCCACTTTCACAAATTGAGTCACTAAATTGAACCAGGTTACTCACTGTACGCTGCACTGTTCATCTTCCTCATCCCACATCACTTTCACAACACATACTCAAAAACCCTTATCATAAAGCATTTCATGAAATCAGTAATTTTTTTTTCTTCATTGTGTACATCGGCTTTTGCTCTAACTTCAAAATCAGTAATTTTTTTTCTTCATTGTTGGACCATCTAACTTCAAAATTTAAAT
This sequence comes from Trifolium fragiferum, assembly GCA_954870985.1. Classification (NCBI taxonomy): domain Eukaryota; kingdom Viridiplantae; phylum Streptophyta; class Magnoliopsida; order Fabales; family Fabaceae; genus Trifolium; species Trifolium fragiferum. The sequence continues at coordinate 44,139,585 of OX940796.1, read as the reverse complement.
TTTTGTTAACAATTAAAACGACAGCTAAGTAATGAATGAAAATAACAAAATAACGGCATTTTACACTCCCTTTTACAGATCGATTCGACGACTCGTTTTTTCCAGATGCATGCTTCTTGTTATTGTTCCTTCCTCCTCCAGAAAATTAGACCTTTTTTTTTTCTTTCTTTTTTTAAATATATCTGGCTTCAATTTTCAATATAACCCATTTTAATAACTATTCTAAAACAACTAAACAAATTTGTTAAATATATCTGCCTTTTATATTATACTTTACTACCACCTAAGTCATAACTCATCCATACCGTTCGTTTATTTTCAAATGCATCTAACGGTTACATATAACTATGCACCGGTGAGAGACATGAGTTGGTCTCTCACCCTAGAATTAGCCCAGTTTACATGCTAAAAGTGTATTGTGCGTAGACCATGCAAAAATAGGGGACACATTGTGTGAGGTGATCTTATAAGATGATGTGTAGTGTAAAGCAAAAGCTTTTGTCTAGTTTCTATCATATTGTTAAATAAAATTTCACATATTATACACTTTTTTTAGCAACAAATTATAAACTTCTAAGTCTAATAAAGCACAAGTTTGAATAACAAAAAGAAAAAGTTTAAGTTTGCAACATTCGAACTTACAGATGAAATCTCAATCTCTCTCTCTCTCTCTTTTCTCTATAGTATTTTCTCTCTTTGGATTCACTATCACTTCGGTGTTTCATCTCACTTTTTATTGTAGGTTTGCATATTATTATTAAATTGGAAATAAATGTGAGGATAACTTTTAGTGAAAAATAATAATCAATAAACTTGTGATAAATATATTTTATATGTCAAAAAAATTGGCCATTAAACAATTTCGTTGTTTGCAAAAAGTCACAAGAGAAAATAGTTACCTCATTAGATAGTATGATAATTAATTTTAATGGTAAAACTCGAGTAGAAATTACAAAAGAAAATATATATTTACTCTCTCTCTCTCTCTCTCAAGAGTAAAAAATTATATTGAAACAGTGGCTACTAGAAGGGGATTTGATACAGTTACTGCATGACGATATTTCGAATTACGTAGGTTTCAAATTCTTCTGTTTTGTCCCTGCACTTTTAAATTACTTAGGTTTTAGTCCTTAATATGATCATGTCATACAAACTACTTAGGTTTTCGTCCTGTAATTTATGCAAAATTATAGGGGCTAAATAATTTTTTTTTAACAGAGACTAAAAATCAAATTCGCAAAATTTACAAGGACGAAAAACAAATTTTATTCAATTTAATTTAAAAAGGGGTCACAATTTATAATTGGTTTGCTAGTAAAGTTCATTATATTTGTTAGCTTCTAACTAAGGACCAAGACGTTGTTATAAAAAATACTCTTCGTGAGAGTAATGTGTGTATAGATATTTTGTCGAAAATGGGCATGAGCTCTAATTCGAAGGTGGTGAAGATTACTACTCCTACTAGTGAGCTAATTACCATCCCTCGAAGATGCTTGGAGTATATAATTTAGGAGAATGCTATTTTGACACACTTTTCTTACATAATACATACACAAGAGAGAAAAGCAAAAGAAAAAGAAGAAGATAAAGAGATAAAATATTATCAAACCGCCCTTATGTAGGTACTCCCTCAGTTCACATTTATAGGCAAAAAAAAAATACTTACGCGGTGTTTAAGAATTTTAATTAAGTGTAATTAATTTTCTTGATTAAGATAAAATATGAATAAATTTACTAGAATAAGAGCATCCACAATGGAGCACTTCAACTTTGAGTATTTAAATAGATCTCACATGAACACATCACTAATTTATTATTTTTTAATAATAGTATCTAATAGGTACTCAACCCCTCCAATGGAGTACTTCTTAAAAAGTTCTAAAACGGATTCCATCAATAACTCCAGATCATTACAATAACTTATTATTTAATTAAAAAATAAAACTTGTGAAAGAGGAGAGAGTTCAATTAAAATAATATTTTAATAAAAAATAAGGTGGGTCCAAGAAGAGAGAGTTCTTATTTTAGAAGTAGTATCTAATAGATACTCAAATGGATGATACTCCAATGGTAATACCTAATAAGTACCTAATAGGTACTACACCATTGGAGATGGTCTAAGCCTTATTTTTCTTAGAAATCACATGCACATTTTGAAAAGTAAGGATATATTAAGAATAACTGTATTAATTAGTTTAAAATTAATTAACTTTTGCTTATAACAGTGACCAAAATTTGAAGTATTTTTTTGCTTATAAATGTGACCGAAAGGAGTATTGTGCAAGAAAAAATGTGTCAAAATATCATTTCTCAATAATTTATCAGGAAGTACAATCTCAGTTTGTTTTTTGTTTTATTATATTTTTATTTTATAACCAAAATAAGTGTGCGAGTATAAGCCTAGCTGGCCCTCTTATTTTAATTTTGTTATCTTTAAATTAAGATTTTTTAAATATTTTTCTGGTTTTTCTTAAAAAAAATATTCTGGTTTATCCAAATTTCAATTACATGTGTTGTATTACAGAACCGTTTGTTATATGATTTTTTTTCGGTGTCAAGAATTTCAAAATTTATACACATTAAGAACTCGTTTGGTGTGCTGGAAGATAGAAATAAAATAAGATAAAAAAACCGGATAAGAATATGATAGAATAGTAACATAATAAATATATATTTTATCATGTATTTGGTGTACATATGATAAGAAATATAAATTTCTTTTTGGGATAGAAGAGAAGTGAAAATTTGCGAATTGGAATTTACATTAAGTTTTTCTTACATTCATTTAAGAACATATCAAATGTTCTTACGATCATTTACCAATTCGGTTCTTACTTTACAAATTCAAAATTAATTTTATTAATTTATTTTTTAAATTCTTTTTCTATAATTTAAGATACACGTGCATGTAATAAATCTGTTGCCACAAATGTCTAAACAATTACATAATGCTCATGCCACTTCTCACTCACAATAATTTAGTTGTTTTTGGTACATGTATTATCAAAAAAGAGAAAAGATGCTTTGGCACAAGATTTTTCTATTTTAAAAAATCAAGTTGAAGAGTATTTATTCTGCAAAGTGATTAGTCATGAGAATATTGGTCTTTTATTCTATGAGAATAAACTTGATAACAATGTTAAAAACGTGAAATTTTGATTGAAAGAGTGATATATTGTGTGTAAGTGGAATTCATATCAATTTCACATCGGTGCAGTAAATGGGAAGGAGAATTATAAATGTGAAAAATATTTATTAAAATATGTATATTATTAAATTATTTAAGCATTAATTTTTTTACATTATTAAATGCTATATTTTTATTTTTAAGTAGTTTATTGTGTTTCCTTATTAGAGCACAAATTAACATAATTCTTATTATAAATATATATTTTTTTTGAGCAATTTTATTATTATTATTATTTTCGCTCACCCTTGCACCCGTATCGCTATGAGGGCCGGGCCTTATATATTAGAGAAAACATAACATGTGTATTTTATTTTATTTCGGTGTACATGTTAAATGGTTAGGGATGTTGGGGTTGATTGTCAAGTCCCACATCGCCTAGTTTCTTAAATCAAGAAGGAGGTTAAAAATAGCTATTGGAGAAGTCCCACATCGCTTAGAATAGTGAAGCAAGAGGAAAACCAAAGCTATATAATAGGCCTAAGTTCTTTGTTTGTAATTGCACCAGTCAGTAGCACTTTAAGCTTATATCTGACTCTTAGTTTAAATATTTGCTTTATGAGAGTGTGGTTGTATTGGGGCATTAAGGTGAGAGTGAGAGAAGTCTATGTGTTGTAAAAATTTTCACATAGTGATTGTTGAGACCTTTTAGGGTGTTGGCTTCATTTGGTAAAATAAGCCTGATTCCATGATGTGGAGCATGATGTGTGGCACATCAGGGTTCACATCTGGACGCCCTACTGGACGCGCCTTTATTTATTTAAACGCGATCTTTTGAAAAAGATTTGTTTTTCAAGTATATCGTGCCAGCTTGCGCGCCAAGGAACAAGATAATCTTTCATGGTTCTGTTTTATTTTATTGGCCGACTTTGATCAAAAAGATTTGAAACAAACAATTAAAAGATTATGATCAAATAAATCTTAAGGAAAATTAACAAAGGCCAGCTGTCAACATTGAAAATCCAAGCCCATGAAACTTGTTCTATATAAAGGAAGACTGAAGACATAATGAAGTACGAAGCCAAGAGTTGAAGATATCGAGTCTTAGGTCTTAGTCTGTTCTTTGTTCTTTGTGAGCCTTCACTTGGATCATAGTTTTGATGCAAGTAAGGACTGAGTTTATAGAGTTGTAATCTCTAGTTGTCTTTCTCCAAAGCTTTGAAGCAAGGAGTTAGATTGTGCAACACTCTAAGCCTTTAGGTACGAGTGCTTCGCTTGTCTAGGAGTGTGTCTCCAACTGAGTTTGTTATTAAATCCTTACTGGGTAAGGTTGAGGGGGAGTGAGCAGAGGTTCTCATATCTAGGAGTTCCTAGGTAGAATTAGCACGGGTAGTGATTAAGTGAGAAGTTGTAAACGGGGGAGTTTAGCTTTGAATTGATACTACCATAGTGGATTCATCCCTGGATTGGTATCCTCCAGAATAGGGCTTGTTATAAGTGCCGAACTGGGTTAACAAACTCACGTGTTCTTTTGTTTTCTGCACTTTATATTGTTTACTTGTTCATCAAGTTCAGTTGTCCACGATGTTGACACATTAGGCTACACATCGTACGATTCCTAAAGTGTACACATCGTGCTACACATCTGACACTTGCCACCAGAATTTCAATTGGCATCAGAGCAGGCACCCTGCCTGTTTGAGGGTGAGCTCCAGGGAAGTTACTTTCTGGAAACATGGACAAGGATGGAACAACGGTCAACAAACCACCCCTCCTGGATGGAACCAACTATGACTACTGGAAGCCAAGGATGATTGCCTTCCTAAAGTCACTTGACAGCAGAACTTGGAAAGCTGTGCTCAAAGGCTGGGAGCATCCCAAAATCTTGGATGCTAATGGTGTTGACACTGGTGTACTCAAGCCAGAGGAAGATTGGTCAGCTGCAGAAGACACTGCATCACTTGGAAACTCCAAAGCTTTGAATGCTTTATTCAATGGAGTGGACAAAAATATGTTCAGATTGATCAAGCAGTGTACTGTTGCAAAGAATGCTTGGGAGGTACTCAGAACCACTCATGAAGGCAATGCCAAGGTAAAAAGCTCAAGAATCCAACTTCTCAACACTAAGTTTGAAAACCTCAGAATGAAAGAAGAAGAATCAATTCATGAATTTCACATGAATTTGCTTGAGGTAGACAATTCCTTTGAGGCTCTAGGTGAAAAATTGTCTGAAGAAAAGCTGGTGAGAAAGATGCTTAGGTCCTTACCTAAGAGATTTAACATGAAAATCACAGCCATTGAAGAAGCTCAAGATATCCCAAGTATGAAACTTGAAGAACTTGTGAGCTCTCTTCAAACTTTTGAGATGAACTTAGGTGAGCAAACTGAGAAGAAAGGAAAAGGCATAGCTTTTGTATCTTGTGCTGGTGAAGAGGAAGAAGCTGTTGAATCAGATGATGACCTCTCAAATGACTTAGCCATGTTGGGAAGACAATTCAACAAGCTTCAAAGGAGGGTGGACAGAAGACCAAGGAGGAATGTGAGGAACATCCAGACTGACATCAGTAAACTAGGTAACACTTCAACAAAAACCAAAACTGATGATAAGTCAACTCAGAACAAGGGTGTTCAATGTCATGAATGTGAAGGCTTTGGTCATATAAGATCAGAATGTGGCACATATCTGAAGAAGCAGAAGAAAGGCCTAACTGTTTCATGGTCTGATGAAGACTCTGACACTGACTCAGAGAATGTTGCTGCTAATCATGTTAGTGCCATAACTAGGGTGGATAATACTGATGTTGAATCTGATGATGAAGAACTTACCTTTGATGAACTAGCCTCAGTCCATAAAAAGCTATTTATCAAGAGTGAGGAACTGTACAAGGTCAATGAAGAGCAGAAGGAAATCATCAGTCAACTGGAGACAGAGAAGGGTCAACTACAGAGTCAAGTTGCTAGTCTTGAAAGTGAAGTCAAGTTACTGTCAACCAACTTGAAAAATATGACCAAGTCTGTAAAGATGCTCAACCCTGGAACCAACATGCTTGATGAAATTTTGAAAGTAGGAAAGTATGCTGGTGACTCATCTGGTGTAGGATTTAAGAACAAACATCACAGCAAGAAGACAAATACTAAGTTTGTTCCTGCTCAGAAGAAACCTGACCCTAGCAGAATGTGGACACATCACACTCCACATCAGAGACCTGCTGGCAAAGAGAAGTTTAATGCTTGGAGATGCCACTACTGTGGGAAGAATGGTCACATCAAGCCCTTCTGTTACAAACTCTATGGGTATCCCAAGAAAAAGCCTCAGGTGCAAGCCAAAACAGCAAGGGTCACTCCTAAGAAGATGTGGAAGCCTAAAGTTTCTGAAACTGCACATATTGCTCACACTTCTCTTAGAGCATCTTCTAGTAATGATTGGTATTTTGATAGTGGTTGTTCTAGGCATATGACTGGTGTTGAGAAATTTCTCACTAATATCAAGCCTCATACAACAAGCTTTGTAACCTTTGGTGATGGAGCAAAAGGTGAAATCAAGGGCAGTGGTAAACTCAGCAGCAAAAGCTTACCTAACCTAGAGGATGTGCTACTTGTTAAAGGCTTGAAGGCTAATCTTATCAGCATAAGCCAATTGTGTGATCAAGGTCTCAAAGTCAACTTCACAAAGAATGAATGTCTTATTACTTCTGACAAAGGAGAATTGCTGATGAGAGGATCTAGGTCAAGAGACAACTGCTATCTATGGATTCCTGATGAAACAGCTCACTCCACTACATGTTTGATAAGTCAGGAGGAAGAAGTAAAGCTTTGGCACCAAAGACTTGGCCATTTGAATCTGAAGGGAATGAAGAAGATTGTGTCCAAGGAAGCTATTAGAGGTCTACCAAAGCTTAAGATTGTTGAAGGCAACATATGTGGTGAATGTCAAGTTGGAAAGCAGGTTCAGATGTCACACCCAATGTTACAACATCAGGTGACATCCAGAGTTCTTGAACTGCTACATATGGACTTGATGGGACCAATGCAGGTAGAGAGTATTGGTGGCAAAAGATATGCTTTTGTGGTTGTAGATGATTTCTCAAGGTTCACTTGGGTTAGCTTCATCAGAGAGAAGTCTGACACTTTTGATGCATTCAAAGAATTATGCCTTAGACTACAAAGAGAGAAGGATAGTGGCATTGTTAGAATCAGAAGTGATCATGGGAAAGAGTTTGAAAATTCAAGATTCTCTGAGTTTTGTGCTGATGAAGGAATTGGGCATGAGTTCTCCTCACCAATCACACCCCAACAAAATGGTGTAGTTGAGAGGAAGAACAGAACCTTGCAAGAGGCTGCAAGAGTTATGCTACATGCCAAGAAGCTACCTTACTACTTTTGGGCAGAGGCCATGAGTACTGCATGCTATATACACAACAGGGTAACTCTGAGAAAAGGTACCTCAATCACACTGTATGAGATATGGAAAGGAAGAAAACCAACTGTCAAACACTTCCATGTCTTTGGTAGCAAGTGCTATATCTTAGCTGACAGAGAGCAAAGGAGGAAGATGGATCCCAAGAGTGATGAAGGAATCTTTCTAGGCTATTCCATAACCAGCAGAGCCTATAGAGTCTTCAACAACAGAACAAGAACTATGATGGAATCCATCAATGTTGTCATAGATGACTGTTCAGATAATGAACCTGATGTTGATCCTGATGTGGACACATCTCACCCCCTGCCTGAAGACTCTGAAGTTATAGAGATTCCTGAGAAGACTGATCAGCAAGAAGATGTGACTCCAGTGAACAAGGGTCCCTCTGTTAGAGTTCAAAAGAATCATCCAAAAGAACTCATAATAGGGAATCCTGAGTCAGGGGTTATGACAAGGTCAAGAGAGGTTGTATCCAATGCTTGTTTTGTGTCAAAGGTAGAACCAAAGAATGTGAAAGAAGCCTTGACAGATGAGTTTTGGATTGAAGCTATGCAAGAGGAGCTGAACCAGTTCAAGAGGAATGAAGTGTGGGATTTAGTTCCTAGACCTGAAGGAGTCAACATCATTGGTACTAAATGGGTTTATAGGAATAAATCTGATGAAAGTGGTGTTGTGACTAGAAACAAGGCTAGGCTTGTGGCTCAAGGTTACTCTCAGATTGAAGGAGTAGACTTTGATGAAACATTTGCTCCTGTGGCACGTCTTGAGTCCATAAGGTTACTTCTGGGAGTAGCATGTATCTTGAAATTCAAGCTATTCCAGATGGATGTGAAGAGTGCTTTCCTCAATGGCTACTTGAATGAGGAAGTTTATGTGGAACAGCCCAAGGGATTTGTTGATCCAAATTATCCAGATCATGTCTACAGATTGAAGAAGGCATTATATGGATTAAAGCAAGCTCCTAGGGCATGGTATGAGAGGCTAACCAAATTTCTTGTGCAGCAAGGTTATAGAAAAGGAGAAACAGACAAAACCTTGTTTGTCAGAGAAGAAAAGGGCAAGTTCATGATTGCACAAATCTATGTAGATGACATTGTGTTTGGAGGAATGTCTGATCCAATGGTCAAGATGTTTGTGAATCAGATGCAGTCTGAATTTGAGATGAGCCTTGTAGGTGAACTTACCTACTTTCTTGGTCTGCAAGTCAAACAGATGGAAGATACAATTTTCATCTCCCAAAGCAAGTATGCCAAGAACATTGTGAAGAAATTTGGAATGGAGAATGCAAATCACAAAAGAACTCCTGCAGCAACCCATCTCAAACTTTCTAAAGATGAGCATGGTGTCAGTGTTGATCAAAGTCTATACAGAAGCATGATTGGCAGTCTACTTTATCTCACTGCAAGTAGACCTGATATTAGCTTTGCTGTTGGTGTGTGTGCAAGGTACCAAGCTGAGCCCAAGATGAGTCATCTGAATCAAGTCAAAAGGATTCTTAAGTATGTCAGTGGTACAAGTGATTATGGAATTCTCTACTCTCATGGTGAAGACACAAGATTGTTGGGTTATTGTGATGCTGACTGGGCAGGTAGTGCTGATGACAGGAAAAGCACTTCTGGTGGATGTTTCTTTTTGGGAAGCAACCTTATATCATGGTTCAGCAAGAAACAAAATTGTGTTTCTCTTTCTACAGCTGAGGCTGAGTATATTGCAGCAGGAAGTAGTTGTTCTCAGCTACTTTGGATGAAGCAGATGTTGGGTGAGTACAATGTGCAGCAAGATGTGCTCACATTATACTGTGACAATCTAAGTGCTATAAATATTTCCAAAAATCCTATCCAACATAGTAGGACAAAGCACATTGATATACGTCACCATTTCATTAGAGATCTTGTTGAAGACAATATTGTGACTCTAGAGCATGTTGCCACAGAAAATCAACTGGCAGATATTTTCACTAAGGCTTTAGATGCAAATAGGTTTGAGGTGTTAAGGGGCAAACTAGGTATTTGCCTCTTTGAGGATCAATAGCCATAATTGCTATTTAGACGTGCAACGGTTACCTGTTTTTTCCCTCCATCCATAGTTGCACGCAATCCAAAGGCAATATTTCCAACGGCTATTTCGCGTTCAAAACTCCAAGAAATCCGTTTACTCAAGATTTTTCTTATTGCCTACCACATTGATCACCACATTCGTTTCTCAACCACTCAAACGACCAAAAATTTTCTTGATCTCTCTCAAACCCTTTGTTCATCTTTCTGCAATTTTCTTTGAAATCTTCATACAAAATCACTTCTGAGGAAGAATCTGCTGAGGAACGCAATATGGAGCTTGATGTGATTCACATTGAGTCTGCTGTGAAGAAGAGCTATGGGAAGAAGAAAATTCCTCAGGGAATTCCTGACATCCCAGTTGATTTGATTTCCTTCCACAACCCTGCACATGCTGGAAAATGGAAGTACATTGCTCATAGAAGGTTAGCTCTGGAGAGGGAGCTCAGTGCTGAAGCCTTGCAGTGCAAGGAAGTTATGAGGTTGATCAAGCGTGCTGGCTTGATGAAGACTGTTACTGGACTGGGTGACTGCTATGAGAAGGTAGTCAAAGAATTTTTGGTAAACATCCCTGCTGGTTGTGACAATCCTTTGGACAAGGAATACCAAACTGTTTTTGTGAGAGGTAAAGAAATTCACTTCTCTCCCACTGTTATCAACAAGTATCTGGGCAGAAGTGAGGAGCCCTTTGCTGAGATGGAGGCAAATGACAACTACATAATCAAGGCCATCACAGCTGGAAAGGTCAAGACTTGGCCTAAGAAGGGAAAATTGCAAGCAAGCAAGCTCACTCCAATCTACAACATCCTGAACAGGATTGCTGCTGCTAACTGGGTGCCTACCACACACAACTGTGATGTGGCTACAGGTTTGGCTAGGTTCATCTATACTGTGGGTAACAAAGTTAACTTCGATTTTGGTACTTATATTTTTGATCAGACTATCAAACATGCCAAAACCCTAGCTGTCAAACTACCCATTGCCTTTCCTTCCCTACTGTGTGGAATCATATTGAGCCAGAGACCTGATGTTCTGGGCAAGGATGATTTGTCTTGCAGAAGAGAGTCTGCTATTTCTTTTAGTCTCAAGCAGTCTGATGTGACTCCTGATGTGGGCACATCCAGCTCAAACAATGCTATGTCTAGGACAGACATGATTGCTGCTTTAAAGGAGACTTGCAAGGCTCTGGATGAGAAGAAGGCCAAGCTGGAGGCAGTCATTGCTGGACTGGAGCTTGAGGATGAGCAAACAATGGCTGAGGATGAGGAATTGGAGGAGGAGGAGCCCAATGACTCTGAAGCTGAGGAAACTGATGGGAGCCAGGATATTTGAATTATTGTAATTCATTAATATTTCCCTGTACTCAGTATTTCCTTGTTTTTGCTGGTATTTTGTGGGCTATGCCCTGGATTTCTGATGCACCTTTGCGTGCCTGTTCTGTACCTGCTGCACTATTAATATCATCTCTACATCTCATGCTATCTGCATTCTATGGTGTGTTACTTACTCTCAGTATGTTTGTCATAATTTTTGGCTAAAAAGGGGGAGTAAAAATTAAAATAAAAAAACTTTGAAGTCTTAACTGCAGCAAATTGTGATGTGTTGGGACAATGTGATAATTTTGGGAGAAATTAGAGAGAATAGAACGAGAAAAGAGTTAAATTCTATTCATCCACATGGGGCAACTTCTGAACTTCTGAACTTCTGAACTTCTGAACTTCTGAACTTCTGAACTTCTGAACTTCTGAACTTCTGAACTTCTGAACTTCTGAACTTCTGAACTTCTGAACTTCTGAACTTCTGAACTTCTGAACTTCTGAACTTCTGAAACTTTCTCAACTTCTGAAGCACTACAACTTCTGAAGCTCTTCTCAACTTCTGAAGCACTACAACTTCTGAAGCTCTGCTCAGCTTCTGAAGCTTCTCCAACTTCTGAAGTTCTGATGTGTGGCACATCTGACTACACATCTGGTATACATGCTTATTTTTCTTCAAATATTTTCTCAACAACTTTTTGAAGAATTAGTTTTCTAAAGCATGTTTTTCTGAAGACTTATTCTGTACGTTTTCAACTGGGTGATGCATTCTTAAGAAGTCCAATTGAAGATGTTAATTTGTGTAATGGTTGATCCATTTGTATGATTTCTACATGGTGATGCATTCTTAAGAAGCCTGTAGAAGTTGCTATTTTGTGTGATGTTTGACACATCTGTGAGTTTTAACTTGGTCATGCATTCTTAAGAAGCCAAGTTTAAAACTTCTCTATATCTCTCTAGGCCATGCATTCTGAAGAAGCCTATAGGGAATATGAGATTTAGGGGGAGTACATGGAAAGTGCTCTAGTTCAAAGGGGAGTAGACTATTACTGGGTTTGCTACCCTCCCTTATGTGTGCATGGAATCTCATGCTTGTATGTGTCTGAGAATTTATTTTTCTCAGTCTTTGGAAATTTACTTTCCTATCTTGTGAGAGTTTATTTCTCTCTTTATTTGCGAGGCTCTAATCCGCTGCTGCATGCCTCTGATGTGCCTACACATCTCTCCAAGTTTAGTTGGGTGACTCAAAGATTATTTTAGCCCAAAATTTGCCAAAGGGGGAGATTGTTGAGACCTTTTAGGGTGTTGGCTTCATTTGGTAAAATAAGCCTGATTCCATGATGTGGAGCATGATGTGTGGCACATCAGGGTTCACATCTGGACGCCCTACTGGACGCGCCTTTATTTATTTAAACGCGATCTTTTGAAAAAGATTTGTTTTTCAAGTATATCGTGCCAGCTTGCGCGCCAAGGAACAAGATAATCTTTCATGGTTCTGTTTTATTTTATTGGCCGACTTTGATCAAAAAGATTTGAAACAAACAATTAAAAGATTATGATCAAATAAATCTTAAGGAAAATTAACAAAGGCCAGCTGTCAACATTGAAAATCCAAGCCCATGAAACTTGTTCTATATAAAGGAAGACTGAAGACATAATGAAGTACGAAGCCAAGAGTTGAAGATATCGAGTCTTAGGTCTTAGTCTGTTCTTTGTTCTTTGTGAGCCTTCACTTGGATCATAGTTTTGATGCAAGTAAGGACTGAGTTTATAGAGTTGTAATCTCTAGTTGTCTTTCTCCAAAGCTTTGAAGCAAGGAGTTAGATTGTGCAACACTCTAAGCCTTTAGGTACGAGTGCTTCGCTTGTCTAGGAGTGTGTCTCCAACTGAGTTTGTTATTAAATCCTTACTGGGTAAGGTTGAGGGGGAGTGAGCAGAGGTTCTCATATCTAGGAGTTCCTAGGTAGAATTAGCACGGGTAGTGATTAAGTGAGAAGTTGTAAACGGGGGAGTTTAGCTTTGAATTGATACTACCATAGTGGATTCATCCCTGGATTGGTATCCTCCAGAATAGGGCTTGTTATAAGTGCCGAACTGGGTTAACAAACTCACGTGTTCTTTTGTTTTCTGCACTTTATATTGTTTACTTGTTCATCAAGTTCAGTTGTCCACGATGTTGACACATTAGGCTACACATCGTACGATTCCTAAAGTGTACACATCGTGCTACACATCTGACACTTGCCACCAGAATTTCAGTGATAATTCTCTGGTTGTCGGTTTAGACAACGGTTGTGGTTTTTTCTCCGATTTGGAGTTTCCACATTATATTCTTGTGTTGTGATTGTGTTTATTTTTCTTCTTTAGTGTTGTTATTTCATAACAGCGGTATCAAGAACTTCGGTTCGGTGAGATATCACATTTCTTTGTATGCTCTGTGGTTGCAGCATTGTCTGATCTTCCACATCAGAAAAAAGAAGTGTGATATTCTGAAGGTGCTAAAGAAGGGGTTTTGCTATGTCTTATTCAAGTGCTATGAAATTTGACATAGAGAAGTTTGATGGAAGAATCAACTTTGGCTTGTGGAAAGTGCAAGTCAATGATGTGTTGATACAATCAGGTTTACACAAGACGCTGAAAGGAAACACTTCCAAGATGGAGGCCGACAAGTGGGAGGAACTAGATTTGAGAGCTGCAAGTGCAATTCGCTTGTGTTTGTCAAAGAATGTTCTTGCGAATGTGCAGAATTTGTCATCAGCCAAGGAACTCTGGGAAAGGCTTGAAGGGTTGTATCAGGCAAAGGACATCTCAAATCGGTTGCTGCTAAAGGAGCAATTCCACAATTTGCGCATGGATGAAGGTACAAAAATCTCTGATCATCTTAGTACTTTGAATAATATAGTTTCTGAGTTAGAATCTATTAAAGTTGAGATTGATGATGAGGATAAGGCGTTAAGGCTCATTTGGACCCTTCCACCTTCTTATGTTCATCTCAAACCTGTTTTGATGTATGGGAAGGAAAAATTGAATTTTGAAGAAGTTGCAACTAAAATTATTTCTGAAGAAAGGAGGATGAAAAATGATGAAAGCACTTCATCAAATTCAATGTTGCTAACTAGAAGTGGGGCTAATGGGAAGAAGATCCATGCAAAGAATCTGCCGTGTTGGAAGTGTGGAAGATCTGGGCATTTAAAGAGAAATTGTCCAGGTGGAGAAGTATCTGAAAAAGACTCTGAGACAAGTGCTAGCAATGTCTCCCTTGTTTTGGGAGATGATGGTGATCTTATCTAGAAGATAAAGTTTGTCCTTATGGTATTTCCGCTATACCATGGGAAATGACAAGTTATTGCTAGCGGATTCAAAACAACACACGGGCATTGGTTGGCATTGATGCAAGGTGTGTGGTAAGATATGTTGATGGTTGAAGAACTTCCTGAAAGCCAACATGGGAGTTGCACCATATTCTTTCAGCAGGTTTCGACATGAAATTCTTGGAATGGTTTAGTTCCAAGTGAAGAAAATCTTGGAATGGTTTAGTTCTAAGTGGAGTATACTTTTATGGTGGAGTATGATTGTCGGTATAGACAATGGAAGCGGAAGATGGAACTCTTTCAATCAATGTGGAGATTGTTGGGGTTGATTGTCAAGTCCCACATCGCCTAGTTTCTTAAATCAAGAAGGAGGTTAAAAATAGCTATTGGAGAAGTCCCACATCGCTTAGAATAGTGAAGCAAGAGGAAAACCAAAGCTATATAATAGGCCTAAGTTCTTTGTTTGTAATTGCACCAGTCAGTAGCACTTTAAGCTTATATCTGACTCTTAGTTTAAATATTTGCTTTATGAGAGTGTGGTTGTATTGGGGCATTGAGGTGAGAGTGAGAGAAGTCTATGTGTTGTAAAAATTTTCACATAGTGATAATTCTCTGGTTGTCGGTTTAGACAACGGTTGTGGTTTTTTCTCCGATTTGAAGTTTCCACATTATATTCTTGTGTTGTGATTGTGTTTATTTTTCTTCTTTAGTGTTGTTATTTCATAACAAGGGAGACACATTCTATATATATTAGACCGCAAATTTGTTCAATAATTTTTAATTTTAACATTTAGTGTGTGACGAATTATTTTCAAATTTGGATAAAAAAGGATCACATTTTGTGGTTGATGTTCCATACATATTCTATACTTTGTGGTTGATGTAGTATTGCCAACAAAAGCTACATTTTAAATCATTATATATTGTAAAAAGAAAACCTTAAATTCAAAAGTATTAATAAAAATGATTCAACTAGAAAAACAGTCTCATTATTTATTAATTTTTTTGTCAAGAGCTAGTCTCCTTAATTAAATAGTATTTAATTAAGTAAAGGGTGATTAAGTTTATCGTATACTACTTCCATAAACTACTAAAATGCACAGCTGCGAACCATTTATCCAAAAGTATCTAGCTGGGTTGGTCTTTGGGTATAGATTTTCCTAGTCTCTACTTTTCACCAACCAAATCAAGGACATGCCATTGCCAACCAGTATTGAACCTAGGCAAGGCACCTAGCAAGCACATTTAATGGTCATATGCAAATATGAAGTCAAATAATGGAAAACCAAATACCCTTACAGTAGCAACCAATTTAGTCAAAAAAAAAAAATTGAGAAAATAATACAGTAGTAAAAATGACATTGCAACAAAGGTTAAGGTTTGAGTTTCGATCATCTTATTTATCTATCTTATAAAAAATTTAATGGTGCGTTTGATTTGCTAAAAAATAAGGGACTGGACAACTTCAGTTGTCCTGTGTTTGATTTCTAAATTGTTCATGGGACTGGACAAACTGGGATCAATGGACTGGATAAAAACCAAAATTTATGTCCCTCATTGAACCACGGTATAATTTTTTGTCCTCTACACAAGTTGTCTAAAATATCAAAATAACCTTTTGTCCACCAAACATTGTACAAAAACAAAATTTGTTCAACGCCTTAAACTTTGTCATGTGCTATTTTGTCTTGTACTGTCATGTACTGTTTTGTCAGTACTTATATTTTACGAATCAAACGGACCCTAAATTACCAACAAATAATTCAAAATCTAAATTTAGTTAAAAATAATTACTAGTACATGCGAAAGAATTAATAATATTACAACATCAACAAAAAACAACTTGCAAAAACCTTGATAAGAATAAATACAATTATCTATTTTGGCACATGGTAATAATGACATAGTTATGTTTGTTTAGCATGTTTGCTTTTACTTTGGACATTTGAATGGATGGAATGGTAGAGAAATTAAATAGGCATAGCAAATTTGCTTGGCTTTTTCAATTGATTGAAGGGTCAAGTGGGATAATTGAAAGAGCAACTACAGCTCCAAACCAAAAGTGCTATCTAACCATTTCAGGCCCACTTTAATTGAGAAATTTATTGGATGCAGCTAATCACATGTACCGACTCCCACACATATGATACACAGTCACATAAACACATTGATGTAGTTTGGAAAACCCAACATTATTTGATACTAAATTTTCAATACTTTCTTTGTTATGGGATGAAAATTATGTGGCTTTTACCACTTTGATAACAAGTTTCACACAAAGTTGCAAGATTTATATAAATTTAAGGGTTAATAGGTTTTTACCTCCTGCAAAGTAGGTGTACTTTGTTTTATCCCATGTAAAAAATTTCTTTAAGTTTTCCCCCTTGCAAAATATTTATTTTTGATTTTTCTCCTTGGGTGCAAGAAATTTGCAATTTTTAAATTGGTTGAAAAGAATAACTGATTTAAAAAATAGAACTTTTTACATCTGTTGAACAAAATAACCGATTTAAAAAGTGCACCCAAGGAGGAAAACCAAAAAAATATATTTTGCAAGGGGGGAAACTTAAAGAAATTTTTTACAGGGAGTAAAGCAAAACACGCATACTTTACAGGAGGTAAATACCTATTAACCCTAAATTTAACTATTAAAAAAGAGTGTTGGGATTTTTTCAAACATCACATTCATGTGTTAATCTATTTGGATTGACTTATTTTTTAACTTATGTAAATGGATTATGTAATAAATAAATTTTTATGTATTATTATTATTATTATAATAATTAAGCTTGTCAAACTAGTTTATAAAAAAACAATTTAAAAAAACAATTTTCAAACATCACATTCATGTGTTAGCGGCGCGGCTTGTTGCCCGTTTACCTTTTATTCATGTGTAATTATCTTTTATATATATATATATATATATATATATATATATATATATATATATATATATATATATATATATATATATATATATATTTCAAGAAAAAAAAAATATAAATTAACATAAAACTTATTTGTTTGCATAAACTATTTTTTATAAGTTAAAAAGTAAGTTAATTAAGATCACAATAAATGAAAAATTGTCTCTTAAAAGATGCTGTGGCTTCTTGTGGAAGTGCATGATCCTATTAGTCTTGAAATGGATAACAACGCTATATTGGCAGCATCAATATTTTGAGCATCGAGTGAAATTGGTACATGCATTCTTGCTATAAAGAAATGGTATCAAGCTCCATCACAATTCCAATTGTCAGGTCAAAAATTGTTTTCTCTCTATCTTAGCACTTCCATTTTGTTATCAATTTGAGAATTTTTTAATTGTGTTTTTTAATTGGAAGTACAGTTTTGTTACCAACATGAGAATTTCTTAATTGTGTTTTTTTAATTGGAAGTGCAATTTTGTTATCAACTTGAGAATCTCTTAATTGTGTTTGTTAAACACCTTGATCAATTTCTTATTCAAGAATTATTTTACTGTCCTCTCTAATGTTTGTGTTGATACTAAATATATGGACAAAACTCAAGTTTAATGTCTGCCGCACACTAAGTGTGTTGTTCTATTGTTTGTTAGACTTATAATTTTGATAAAACTTCCATAGTGATTTATCAATTGATTTTGTTTAAAGAGAACATAAGATAATTTTTTTTTGTTGTATATTTTATACGTCGAAATTTTTTTAATAAAGAGAAACCTTATTTAGTTTAAAAGTGATCGATCATGTATCACTAGTTCCTTCAAAATTAAGAATGATTTTAGCACCATCATCCCTTTGATTTAAGAATGGTCTTAGTCACCATATAAAAATGATATTATAGTACCATTATTGATTGATATGAAAATGATATTGAAGTACCATAAAAACCGACTAAAGTGAATTGAATTAGAATATTTTGTATTAATTCAATCTTAACTGAAAAATTCAATCTTGATTATGAATGATTGAACATGGTACCTAATATAATTAAGGATTTTTGCCTATGAAAAATACAAGTTTATCGTTAGAGAAAAAGCCAGGAGCGCTGTCATGGATCACCTTGATACTTGATTAGAATTAGTAAATGCATTATAGCCACAATAACAAATAAGTAATTAATAGCAATACAAGAGGTGGCAGTAGAAGATGTTTTTCAAGAACAAAATTTAGAAAGAGACAACAAAATGAATATGATCAACAATTATAGAGGGTTTTTTTCCACTTAATACACCACAAAAGAACAAATCAACCCCAAAGAAAATGCTTGCATAGTCCTTATGGTAGGTGCAATAAGTGGGGTAAAGTGGGGCATGTGGAAAGAACATGATAGACCCAAGTGAAAAGAGAAGTTCAAGGTTACTAAAAAATCAAAATCAATAGACCAAATGGGTGGTGACCTTGAGCAAGATTGGGATGGGTGGCGCATATATTAGGGTCTATGAAGCGTTAGTTCAATGGTAAGAGTTTGATATTATTAAAGTTAAATGACATAATCACTTGTAGAATTAAAAATAATTATAATATAAATTAAATATATAAATTATGAGTCGTTAAAAATTTAAAATTTATGAGTTCATATTGAAAAAGAAATTTACTAGGTAAATATTTTTTCATGAACTTATATAATTTATTTAACCAAATTATTTTACTGGAAAAAAATCAAGTAATATTTCAAAAAATATTCTTCACTCAACTGGATTCATATTCTATTCATCTATATTGATCTTCTCATATGAAATTATACCTATATATAATAATTAACTTATGAAAATATATTTGAACATCCATTAGACGTATCACGTATGTCTCGTATGGAGTACAAACAAATAATTGAAAATGATCTTTCAGTTTAGTTTTAAAAAAGTACTTTTCGGTATAGAAAAAGTCATCCAAATTAGGGCCAAGAATTTCATAAAAAGAAAACTAGGGCCAAGAATATTAGAATAATTAGAATAATGCCATCTGTTAAATTAGAGAGACAACTGACAAGTGTGGTGTCACCTTTTTTATTTTTGAAAACAAAATATTCAATAATGCATTTAGCTCTATTTTTATATTTTATAGACTTTAGGCAAAACATGAGAAAAACAAATTATTTTATTTGTAGAAAATTATTGTATTTGATGAGAAATTGAAAAGTGATTGGGATAGATGAATATATGGAAGAGGAGGATTTTTTACGGTAGGAGATCACAAAATTTCTACTATTTTTTTTGAATTGTTCTACTATTTATTTGTTTGTATTTTAACAATTGTCATGATATTAAATTTAAGGAATAGGATAAATAATGATCTAGATTCAAATATCCGAATGAAGAAGAGGTTAAGGGAAATGTTTTTAGTTTTGGATGCAACTTGCAAGAAGAGAAGACAACAAGGAAAGGAATGCCAAATGTATCCATACACTTTGGGTATTTTAGTTAATATAATTATTTTTTAGGCCAAATGCATTCAAGAGTCTTTTAAATTGTTTTTTTAATAAAGTTTTATGTTTGTAATATATATGTTTTTTTTTTTCACCACCAGTTTAATCTGGTTTGAGGGTCAGTTTTGATATCACGTGGTTCCAGCCTCTTCCCGATTGCAGTTGCAGAGGATCGAACTGTGATCCTCCCTACCAAGTTCAGCGCCAATCACCACTAAACCAACAAAAATTGATATATATATATATATATATATATATATATATATATATATATATATATATATATATATATATATATATATATATATATGTCTTTTTTTTCATTAAAATATCCATTATGAGGGAAGTGAACATTAACGGTCCCAGTGCAACAAGTTAAAGACAAAAAATACTTATCTATCACTTAAAAAACTTAAATAACCTAATAATTACCTAAAAAATTTAAAGGATATAATATACAAACATGAAATTTAAAACTTCACCGGATGCATTTGACCTATTTTCATAACACAATAGGTATACTTTTTTTTTAATGGAAGGTATAATTTTATTGTTTTTCAAGATAAAACACAATAGGTATACTTTTTTTTTTAATGGAAGGTATAATTTTATTGTTTTTCAAGATAAAACACAATAGGTATAAAATAACTTTTTAAACTTTTTAAATACCAGGGCCCTAACACTTACACCCCAAACCTATACCAGTGCCGGCCCCAAATGCATTAGCATATTATGAAGAGATTTACCACACTCTGTCAGTTTTCTATGCGTTTTACATCTTTTCAATTTTACCTTTTCACCATTTAAGCAGCATATGTTATAAAAATGATTTGTTTTTTTAAAAAAACTATCGTCCGCTATTTATATATCGGGCATTATAAAAATAATTCTGGCTGGACATGTGTATTTTAGTAAATTCATAGGAAAATTGTCGTCCGCTATTTAATAAACTTTATTTAAGGATAATTATTTGAGAGAGTTTAAATTTGGATTAGATTTGAAAATTTTATTTTCTTAGTCAAAAATGATTTTTTTTTAATAATGTTGTTTGAGTTTTTTTTTTAAACAATTGTTGTTTGAGTTTGTATGTTTATATTTAGTTGCTTTAGTTTGACATGCCAATAAGGTTTATCGCTTTTCTGTTTTATTCTTCAGGAAAAAATAAGTAGTTTTTTATTTTCCTCCCACGACTCTTTTTTTCCTCCAAATTTTCATTTTTTTCCTTGAATAAAAATTTTGGGATGCGTTTTTCAAATTTTTTTACAGTTAAAAATAATATTTGAACTAGGAAAATTTTAGAAAACGTGTTTTTTATTCAAGGGCAAAAATGAAAATTTAGGAGGAAAAAAGAAGTCAAGTGGGGGGGGGGGGGGGGGGGGGGTAGGAAGAAAAGGGAGCAATAAATGAAGATTAGACGGTTTAGTACACAAGGCCCAAAATTCAACAGGCCAACGGTAGAGTTTCAAAATACTAGTAGAGAGTTGTTTCTCCCACCTCTGCGGTTAAAAACATCCCCTCCCCAAAACCTTTTTTTTTATTTGAATAATATAAGAGAAATTTGACTAATAAATTTTTTAATATGAAAATATTTTATAATAAATTTTTTGTACGTTTTTGTGTCTCGAAATCATATTCAAAAAATAGGAAATATGTTTTGGTTTTGCCTCATTTGCACTGCAGACGGTTGAATTTTATAGAATTAGAATATTTCAGTTCATCTCCATCTGAGAGGCGGGTGAAGCCATCTATGAGGTGGATGAGTCATTTCATGTATAAAAATTTGCAATTTTCTGCATGCACTATAACATTTTTAACTTTAATCTACATTTCAAAAACTATGGCCAAAGTTCAAAAAACGTGGCTTAGAGTTTGGGCAATGGTTTGAAAATAGTTTATTAGTGTAGGTCATCGCATATTCTCTACAGTTTTTTACTGTAGCTCATAAAAATAAAAATAAATAGTGGCTTATAATAGGTAAAGAAGCCACATTTATTTGACTCAGTTTAGACTGCAATTTTTCTTCGGGCCATGGTTTCGTAATTGCTGCCTTTACATTCTATCACAATTATTTATTTTATTTTTATATTTCAGGCAACACACTTTAAGCATTGCCAACATACTTTATTTATGTTTGCAAGCTTTTACGTGTTTCTTTGGAGGCTAAGGTTAGACAAAAAGAAAGAATTTTTAGGGAATCAAATCATTTAGGTGGAGAGCATTTTTTGGAAAGATTATAGGGTTGTGAAACAACTTTGGTAACTAGGAATTAGTGAAGGAAGGATCAAAGCTCCCTCTAATGGGTTTTCGAAGAAAACCTATTAAGTTAGGGCCTTGAGATATGAGAACAATATTTTGATCACTTTTATAACTCTCTTGTTGTATGAGAGATCGAGACTAAAAGGTTAAACAAGGGTTTGCTATTGGACAACTCTTAATTAATTAAAACTATTTTGTTCTAACTTTTTTTTTATCTGTTAACGTTTATTGATAGTGGATCGAAAATCTGCTCTCTCTCATACGTAGGTCAATTTGGGCGGAATTGGATAATAAATTTTGGTGTGTTTATTCCTCTATAGTACTCCTTATCTTGTTGCTTGATTTGATTGTTGTTTCGCTGTTATTACTTGCTCTACTCTTTGTTTATGTCGGTGTTAAACAAAATGTTCGAATTTACAATAATTTATATTTTTTTTAATATGAGAATAAAATTGCAACTAGTTCATTGTTTATTTGAGTAATTTAAGTAATTGATATTTGATACATTTTATTTATTTATTTATCCATTTCGAAATTACGACCAAAATAAAATGTAAAATTCTTGAAAAGTCTATCTCCCTCAAATGAGGAATATTCTAAAATAAAATTCTTAATAAAAAAAATCATGCTCAAATTCATAAAAGATTTCTTTATCTATATTATATCTATCTATATATCATAACATTTAATCTTTTAGGTCAAGTTGTTCCCTCAATGCTTTATACTGTTACAACCAAGTTGGAATTTGTTATTGTTATACGAGGTTAGATACAATGTGGATAAAGAAAGGTTAATAGGTCATTTCATCTCAAATTTATTACTCCCTCTAATATAAAAAATCTAACTAGTTCTCATTCATCTATATAAACCAAATAAATATTTATTTAATAAATTTAAAAAGTGAAATTTTAATTATAACGACTACAGAATACATCATTTTATGCAATAAAAATTTATCCCACTTGAGTTTATCATGTTCTACCAAATTATATATATATATATATATATATATATATATATATATATATATATATATATATATGTTGCCTCATTCATTTATCTAGATTCATTCATTTATTTAGACATCATATGAATCTAGATATGTTAGACATTTATTATATGAACCCCAAACTATCAATTTAGTCCAACAATATCACCATTTAAGAAACAACTTTAGTCAAACCTGAACAACATTGGATATACACTTTTCTTTCTTAAATAGTACTCTCATCATTCCTCAACTAAATAAGCAATTTAAATCAATTTAAGATATCATTGAAATGTCAATTTAAGAGTACATTTTTATGAAGGCAAAAAAAAAAAATACAGTATCATGTAATAAATGTTCAATTGGACAATAATTATGAACTCTTTTAACTTAACCACACTATAAAACAAGCTGCCAAACTAATCAAATATGCTTGAAGTAATTAATCTTCATTTCTATTTTTGCACACTCTTCCTAAGATTAAATTCCTTAAACAAATTTCTTTTCCTAACTTGAGGAAATAATAGATGACACTTTAGGTACATGAACAGGAAACTCATGAATCTCATCCATCCAAGGATTTTTCTCTTTAGCAGGATCAACGGTTCTCAATGCTTTCCACACAGCACTATTACACTTAAATCCAGAACCAAATGCAATTTGCCAAGTTCTATCACCTTTTCTAATTCTCCCTTT
Source organism: Trifolium fragiferum (assembly GCA_954870985.1). Classification (NCBI taxonomy): domain Eukaryota; kingdom Viridiplantae; phylum Streptophyta; class Magnoliopsida; order Fabales; family Fabaceae; genus Trifolium; species Trifolium fragiferum. The sequence goes on along the minus strand of OX940796.1, from coordinate 44,116,011 downwards.
AGCTTCAGTATAAGCTAATTCATACCACAATGAACTACTTGAAGTGTTGCCAAATCTATTAAGTGTCATTCTTGATGGCTCCATATGCCAATCACTAAGATCAAGATTTTTCTCCAATTCATCTAGAACAGCTCTTCCACCAGCATGAATACAAAAATGCTCAAAAGCTAATTTAAAATCAGGAATGTAAGGTTTAATCTTCATCTTGAAAGCTTTTCTTGCAACCAAAGTCGCGAAAAACAAGAGTTGTTCTGACATAGGTAGGACTAATGGACCAAGTGTTGTGATGTTGGTTTTAAGTGCTTCTCCGGCGACTGCCATTAAATCTTTCGAGAGTGATACACCGACGGATTTCTTTTCGTCTTCTTCTTGAAAGACGCAGCCGTAGGATTTATTGTCCGCACCTTTATGCGTGCGGACAGTGTGGATTAGTTGGTATTTAGCTCTTTTGCTGTCAGATGGTTTGTTAGAGAGGAGAATTGCTGATCCTCCCATTCTAAAGAGACAATTTGAGACTAACATTGATCTGTTGTTGCCAAAATACCAATTGAGTGTGATGTTTTCCATGCTTACCACTAAGGCATAAGAGTTTGGATGAACCTATAGAAATAACAAATGTATCAATAAAGGGTTATTTTTGGTATATTAAGGTTTTAAAATGTTTGAATTAATGGGTGATGATTAATTAGTGAATGAATGGTGGTTAATTTCAACGGTTTATTTATGGTGACTAAGTTACCACACCTAAAAGGGTCAACATTTTTGGTATTATTGTCTATAGTTGGGGCAGTACTGCCTAAAATTTAATGTAATAACTGCAAGTAACATGGACAAGCTGGAATTGTGTGTGGACATGGACAACTATTTATAGGTGATGTAATTGCTTCACAAAACTTCTTTCATGAGTGGACTATTTAATCTATAGTAACACTTTTACTTTTCAAAGAGTCAAAATTATTTCTCAAAGTAAAAATTGATACACGTGTTTGGTACTACTATTACAATATGTTGTCAGAATCACGATGAGCTAGCATGATTATAACAAACCTACTTTGATATCAAATATATTAGTGCATGCTAATAAAATTGATTTTAACTTGAAGCTAAAATTACCGAACTATATCTTAATTGACTCATACTTTATAGAAACGTTTATACTAGTGAGTTATAATATTTAGCAAAATGAACATATTATATGAATAAACAAATTAAAATTTAAAAAAGAACTAATAAAAGTGCATGGAAATTTAACTAACCTGAAGGAGCTGTTTGGCAAGATCAATAGAGATAAGTCCAGCACTACAACCCATACCACCAAGATTATAACTTTGAACATTTCCTCTTAACTTATAATGATTAACAATCATAGCACTAAGAGAAGGTGTAGGATTAAACAAACTACAATTCACAACCAAAATTCCAATATCCTTAGCCTTAACACCAGTTTTCTCCAAAAGTTCATCAATAGCACCAAACATAACTTCCTCTGCCTCTTTCCTTGCTTCAGCCATACTAGGATTAGGTGGAACACTTAATATTGCTGGGGGTAAATATGTCTTTTGACCTAAACCAGACCTTTCAATAATCTTTTTTTGAAAAGCTAAATTTTCATCTGAAAAAGTACCTGTTAATTCAGACCTATTCATGAAAATTTCTCTAGTACATGTATATTCTTGTTTTGGTTTATAACATGCAAAATCAACCAAATAAACACCTCTTGGTCTACTCATGAAATAAAGGGTCACAAGAAATACCATAAGACTAGTACATAATGTTACTGAAACAAGATTAAATTTGAGATTTTCATATAGTTGAATAATATCATGGTAAGATATAGTTGATAAATGAGCTGAAGCTGCTCCAAAAAGTGGTATGAGAAAAAGGTACATAGCTTTTGAAATTAAGTAATGGTAACCAAGTTTCACATATTTGAGTCTAACAGATACAAGAAAATTTGGAAGTTTTCTTCTTTCATGTGTAGATTCATTAGAAACTGTTTGATTTTTGTGATCTTCCATGAGTATTGAGATTGAAGTAATGAACTCTAAGAAATTTTTCTAGGGAGTTATATAAAAGAGGGAACAAAGAATACTAAAAATGTAACAAAATAAATATATATTTTTTTCTTTCTCAAGTGATGAATTTAGGAAAGGGGGTGTATAACATATGATGTGTTTTGGCTAAGAATGTAAAATGTGAACAAAAAAAGGAAGAAATGAATGTGATGAAAAATTATGGAAGATAGCAATGTTATAAAGGGGGGGAGAGATAGGGGATAGTTGATACAACCACCCCAACGAACTTTTAATTGTTATATGTGGGAGCATTGAATTAGCCAACTAGGAAACAGCCTTATTAATATTTTTTGGATTTATTTTTTTATTTTAAAAAAATTGTTTTTATGCAATTTATTTTTAATTGTTTGTCACCTTTTTATTTCACAATTTCACCTTTTACTGAGTTGACACATATTAAGACAAATTCTGCATTTATATAAGAAATTTAATTTTTGAAAAGTTGAAATGCACTAATTTCATTAAAGAACAGATCGATAGAGAGAATTCGAGTTTTATTTCTGGATTAAAAAAATTTATGGTTAGACTTTATTATTTCGCGCTCGAATACCGATTACTGAGCCTCTTTTCTTAGAAATCGAAGGGTTAACACATTTTTTTTCTAGATTTGTTTTATTCATGTTTATTCTTAGACATATATTAATATTCTTCTTATTTAATTATTATATCATCAAATTTTTCACCGCGATTTAGTGAAGATTAATCTTTATAAAATATTCGTAAGATATATAAAGCCAATATTCTCTACCAAAAATTAAAAATCAAATTTCTAATCACTTCCTTGATTGTATATTTTTACCACTTAGAACTATTCATAAGTACAAATTTTTTTTTAAAGCTCACAAGTACTACAATTTTGTCACATTTTTATGTGGCAATTTAATTTTATTTCATTTATAGAGATGATATATACGAGTACAATACTGCAACAGCACATGCATGCATGTTAATGTTCTAATTAGTAGGCGGTGAACAGTCTACCACTTGGGTCAATATCTCACGTTGGTCATTGGTGAGCTATATACAAATAAATGATGTCAATTTATGACTCTACACGAAATGTTTATTTTATTTTATTTATTTTTGTATTCTTCTTTTCACTTTTTCGTTTCAGAAAGGAAAATCCTTTATTACTTGTCTATGTGTTTCACTAAAAAAGCTCCACGCTTTTTAAACAATTTCGAATTGCTACATGTGTACCTAAATTTTCAAATAAATGTGTAATCATGATGTAATTATTTTTAAAAATATTAAATTAAATTCATAAATTTGTTATTTATTTTTCCATAAAAATTATATATTTAACATTGCCATCTTTATAACATTGCTCATGATATATCTATCTCAAATACAATTCTAGAAGCATGTATATATACACACATACATCAAAACGGATATAGAAATCAGAACACATGGTCTCCCCAAGCTCCCAATTGATGAAAACTAATCATGCGTGCTGAGGCTAAGAGGCTTCAATAGCATGCAAATCTAGTTAATGTATAAACTTTTGAGATTAATTAAGTATTGTAGTAAGGTGATAGGATTATTTAAAATTATTATGTATTTTATTTGCAATATAATTTATTAATTATATTTTTATATGTTTTAGGAAGTTAGAATATCTTAATAGGAAGTTAGTATTGAGAGGTAGTTATCGGAAGTTATTTGTGTATTTTATTTAAATGTTGTACAATGTGAATGAAGAGATAAAAAATGATTAAGTAAGAAAATTTTAGTCTTTCCCCTATTTCTATGGAGACATGTTCCTCCTCGAATTGGAATAATTGTTACTATTAAATTAAACACTTCTTATCAATTGTGCTTTCATTTCGATCTCACTCTCGCTCATTGAAGAAAAAAAATGGAGTTTTCCATTTTTGACGGAGGAGAAGATGCATATTGGTGGATCTTTTGTACTGAAAAGTATTTCAAAATAAAAGAAACATCGGAGGCGGGGAAAATGATGGTTGTTGGGTTAGCCATGGATGGTTGTGCTCTCAAATGGTGGCTATGGTGGTCTCACTGTCACCCGAAGTCTAATTGGGACACATTTACCACTGCCCTTTTATGGCATTTCAAGCATGAATGGCGCGCGGCATCTTTTGCTGGCATTAGATGAGAATATGGAGGATGTGTATGAACCATTGAAGTCTATAGAGAAGTCTTTCATCCTTGACGATTCTATTGTTAATCCTGTCACTAGCTATTATTGTTGGTGACCAACACGATCTAAATCCTCCATCAATTTCAACGCAGGAGGGGAACCACTTGCTTTCTTGCAAGTCATCTCCACATCACACTAAAATTCCAAATTTTGTAACCGCTATAACTCTCATGATCAAACCCCTTTCAATTGGAAGAGGTTTTGCTGATGCTAAAAAAATCATGATTCCACCACGGAAACCACGAGATAAAGTCTTTGTGCCACCAATGAAACCATCTTCAAAACCATCAACCATTCCTTGTACCCATATGTTCCAATTGTTCTCAAATTCTCCAAACCATGTGGATGTCTTAAAACAAAAGGCTTCTTATCATTGACATATAGTTTTGCTTTGGAAAATTGTATGTATAACGTCTGCAACACAAAAGAAACGCTTATCATGTGTGCTGTCCTGTGAAAAGTCAAGCAACAGAAACATGATATGTTGTGAGCCAGGGAGGAGGTCCTTAGATTTCAAGCAATGAGACCCGGGGAAATTCATCCCATCAAAAATATATTTCTCCAACCTTGAGGACAATGTTGTTGTGGACGAATGAAGTAATGATATGATTATTTAAAATTATTATGTATTTTATTTGTAATATAACTTATTAATTATATTTTTATATGTTTTAGGAAGTTAGTATATTTTTATAAGAAGTTAGTATTGAGAGGTAATTATATGAAGTTATTTGTATATTCTATTTAAATGTTGTACAATATGAATGAAGAGATAATAAATAATTAAGTAAGAAAATTTTAGTCTTTCTCCTATTTTTATAAAGATATATTCCTTCTCAAATTGAAATAATTATTACTATTAAATTAAACACTTCTTATCATAAACTAATTCATGATCATATGAGTATATATATATATAGCAATGACTTATAAAACAAAGCTAAACTTCAAAGAAAGAAAATACAAGTTGAATCAAAATTGGAAGAGACAAAAAATCCAAAAACAACATAAAAAAGTTTAAAGAAATAAATTGGTAATTAATACTAATAAACTTAGCAACAGAACCACCATTTAGAAACTAGTCGTTAGTTAGTTTAGTGGTGATTGACGTTGAATTTGGTAGAAATAATTATGGTTTAATCCCTCAAAATTGCAATCGGAAAAAGACTGAAATTACTTGATATATCAAAACTGATCCTCGAATCAGATTTTATCTCTACTCTAAGATATATTTCAATTAAAAATGTCAAAATTGTTAACATGCACATAGTTAAAACTTCAAAACATCAGAGTTGTATGTAAATCTCATATGATGGTACTTTTGTCTATAAAAAAAAATGAAAAACTAGAAAATCAATAACTTAATTATTTGTCTCACAAAATGAATCAAACCAAACCATAAGTAACAATTTGCGAATCACTCGTCCAATTCCTTTCAATTAGTGAATTATCAATGTGATTTGGTTCAATATTACTAGTTTAATTTGGTTTTTAAAAATAGTGATAATATTCGATTTGGTTTAACTATTAAGTATCAATTATTTTTCAATGGTCCGATTCCGTGATGCATCGTTAACCGTTTGATTTAATTTTTTAAAATTATATAAATAGTTTGACTCAGTTCTTATTATGATCTGAACCATGAACACTCTTTATATTTAGATCCCTATATATGTCAGTTATTATATTTAAGGACACAATTTTGGCCCCCTTCTTTTGTCTTTCTTCTCTCTATTTAAAGGGTAACATCACACAATTAATTCACACATGAGAACTAGTGGACTTTTCCTGTTTTTGTCAATGACTCTATTTGTATTTTCGTAATTTTTGAGAGACTTAACAAAGATTTTCCATAATATTTAATTTAGTACTAGTACACTTACAATATTGACCTTTGCTTTTAAACAAGTTCAATCAAGCATCACTATCTCCATTCATTAAAACTAGTACTAGCAAATTCAAAATACATAACATTACTAAACACTCTAGTACCAGCAACTAGCAATTAACCAAGTCCAAATCGCTCCAATATAGAAATAGAAATAAATACAAAAGATAACTGTACCAATAATTACAACGTAAATATTTCTGATGATAAAGAAATACTTTGTTAGATTTTGGAGAAAACAAATTTTCTACCGTTTATTTTCCCAAAATTTTCACAATGTTTTAGTCTACAGCCATCAGATTTAAAATGTACGATCAAGATTATTTTAAGTGATTTTATAATTGTGTTGATATGAACCATCTAATCTACATTCAAAAGTCAAATTCAAAACTATTTGAAACAGTGTGAAAAATCACCGCAGCAAGTTTGCATTCGTGCCTTAACTGCTTTGTTAGTATTTTTTGTATTGACAACACTTTGTTATATTTTTAAAGAGAGATAAATGTAAATATTTTTATAAATACTTTTTCAACTCCATTCTCTATATCTTTTTTGTCATGAATCAGAACATCCTTCTTTTACCTTATTTTTTTTTATAAATAAAATTTTTAAGAAGACAAATATAGTAACATTTACATTTTTAAATATGAAATATTTTATATTATCAAATGTAATTTTTTTTTCAAGTAGCCTAGTAGCTAGAAAATTCACCTTAAAGGTGAATAAGTGGAGTATCCCGAGTTCGAGCCCGGACTTCTGCACATATAGTGCGATGTTTCTACCAAGTACCAACCGAACCAAGCTTACATATACAATTTTTAATTTTTGATAGCTTGACATATATGCTTTTAGGACACATATTAACCTATGACCCGGTTTATAAATAAATTTCATTGAGTTTTTTTTTGTTGTTGTTGGAAATGAAGATTGTGAGCGTATTTAAGAGGAGTGGAAGTTGAGATTGCAACAGGAAAAGCTTAAAGATATGCTATGCAGCATGTGTGAATACACGGATACAAGTTTGACCTGTAAACAAAGTAAGTCACCTCTATATTAATGACACTTTTGGACACCTTCATCCAACTATTTTCATCTCTTAAATGCTCTAACTTCCCACCAAACACCCTCCAATTTGGCACTTCCCAATTGCCATCTTGCACCTTCATGTCAACTACAACTTAATTCACGTTATGTTCCGGGGCCTATGTTTCCTTCAAATAAAACGTACAAGTTATGAGGCAATTTTGGGTATAAGATTATGGATAATGTGAGATATATATATAATATATTAATATACTCTAGTAATAAAATATTATATTGACATTGACTATTGTATGGGAGTTAAATTATTCGGTTGTTTCATTAGGAGGAAGTAGCAATGTTAGACAAGAAATGCTTATAAAATAAAAAAGTTAGACAAGAAATGTGTCTTACACGAAACGATCTAGCTATGAATATGATCTCTTCCTCTTTCTTTACATTAAATTACATATAATTATTTTTTACAGACAATACACTAAAGAAATTTAAAATTTGATGTAATACGAACTTAAAATTTGACAAAAGAACAAACTTATGTTAACATTTATAATATAAGGGATTAAACTTGAAATTATTTAAAAATAGAAGGCTACTAGTAGCTTAAAACTTTAAATAAACGGAAAATACCAAACATGCAATTAATTAAGTGTTAAATGTATTAACAATTTATATTGTTTTTTCAAAATCTATTCTTAAAGAGATAATTTATCTTTGTCATAGTAATTAATTACTTCTATTTATTATTAAAAAATTAAAAATTAGGGGTATTTGACAAGTAATACAAAAAAAATTAATTACAAGGGCTAATTTTTTTTGGAAGAGGAATTACAAGTGCTAATTAATTTGGTTTTGGTCAAAAAGTTCTGATTATATTTAGACTTGCATTTCTATAGTTCAATTCATTACACTATGAAAAAAATCAGGATTCAAATTTAGGAAACTGATTTAACAGAGAAAAGGTTATGAAATTCATCTTAAAAGGTTATGAAATTATAACCACTTAAACTATTTAACAGAGAAAAAAAAAAATGTTACCTCAAACTAACAATATATGATCTCAATTTTATCTCTATTTTCTCACTGTAACTACCTACCTACCATTTCATCCCAAAACTTTAGGGAAGTGATTTACATAGTATTTTGATTTAGTCCAGTCTATGTTAGTTGTATCTTATTTAATTTAGGGTTAAATATGTTTTTGTCCCTACTTTTTATGTGAGTTTTGACTTTTAGTTCCTACATTTTTTTAATTATATTTTTAGTCCCTCATGTTTTTTCCGTTTGCATTTTTAGTCTCTACCGTCAAGTTCTGGTGACTAGGCTAACGAAAAATGCCACGTAGGATGCCACGTAGGACGCCATGTACATTATTGAATGTACATGGTATTTTTTATGTTGATATATTTGTAGTCCCTACTTTTACGTGAGTTTCCACTTTTAGTCCCTACATTTTTTTTTAATATTTGTAGTCCTTCACGTTTTCACCATTTGCATCTTTAGTCCCTACTGTCAAGTTTTGGTGATTAGGATAACAGAATATGCCACGTAGGAGAACATATAGGATACCACGTCATTTAATTAATTTATTGACTTTTATGATAAGGATTGAACCTAATACAAACGGGTTTACCCCGCACAAAAACAGACCCGACCTAACTAAAACATAAATTTCAAAATTTTAAATACCTAAATTGAATTCATGATCTCTTTCTTCTTCTCAAACCCATAAATCACAGTAGCTTTTCTCATTTGAAAGTTGTTTATGTTCATCTCTAGTATCTGTGACTAATAAACTTGCATTTAATTCTAAGTTGGTCAAACCTTGAGTCAAACATATATCATAAAACTAGCTACATATCCGTGTGTACACACGGGACGGGCCTTCGACACGTTATATATTGTGGTATCGTTGTTTTCTCGGGTCGGAGAGGTCGGTTAATATAGATTGAAAATGAAAAAACTAGTGAAAAAACAATTAAAAACAAACAACTTAATTTAAATTAGTCATTATATTAGTCAAACAAATGATAACAAACTAAGTGCTAAACATTTCAAAATTACTAATAATAAACTACCAATTAAAAGATTTTGAGTTATAGGTTAGAACTTAGAAGTAGTCATAATATTACATAAACTGAGATTGAAAATGATAAAATTGTGACAAAGCAATTAAAAACAAACAACTTAATTTAAATTAGTCATTACATAAGTCAAACAACTAATAACAACTTAAGTGCTAAACATTTCAAAAGTACTCACAATAAACTACCAATCCAAAAAGTTTGAGTTGTAGGTTAGAAGTGGACATAATATTACATAAACTGAATTAAAACAAACAGGATTTGGATTCTCTTCAATTTTCCCCCTCATGTTTTCTCTGCAATGGTAATCTTAGCCATTCATTCAATTTATTTCTCTCCCTTCTTAAATATTTTTATACTCTTTATAATTTATCAACCATTAGATCAACAAAAGCAGAGAAAACATGAGAATTCCTAAACATTTAGGTATTTTTTTTCTGTCCTTTATCTTGGTGTATGTCACAATAAGGAATTGATCTTCTTGAACTTCAAAGTTGAGGAGGTCTCCAGGATGCAATTTGTATCGCCTTAAGAATTTGGACCAACCACTCCAAATATACTTCTCATCAAAAGTTTTTTCCGTATACTTCTTTCTGATGTAATGATTGTGGCTGAGACTTCAAAATTCTTTTGGATCAATACGAAATTAATGTTAGTTATGTTTTTGAAGTGGCTTCGAGCATGTTCTTTTGGAATGTGATGATTTTGAAATAGGAAAAAAAAAAAACAGACAGAGTTTCAGTTTCAAATGACTTAGTCATGTATGACTATAAATGTATAACTTGTTACAAATGATTTTATAACAATGATTTCATGAAATTGTATGGTTGGTTTTATTTTTTATGGTTTTATAATACACATATCAAATAGAATAGGTTCATAATTAGCTAAATATGTCATTTTAGGACCAGGTAAACTCGTTTATCTTAGGTCCAATCCACATCATAAAGGTCACGTAGATTCATTAATTGACCTAGTATCCTCTGTGCCATCCCGCGTGACATATTTTGTTATCCTAATCACCAAAACTTGACACTGAGGACTAAAGATGTAAACAGTGAAAACGTGAGGGACTAAAAATATAATAAAAAAATATAGGGACTAAAAGTGGAAACTCATGTAAAAATAGGGACTAAAATATATCCACATAAAAAATTAATGCCACGTAAATTTTTTAGTTGACGTGGCGTCCTACGTGGCATTTTCCGTTTGCCTAGTCACCAGATCTTGAAGGTGGGGACTAAAAATACAAACGGAAAAAATATGAGGGACTAAAAATATAAAAAAAAATGTAGGGACTAAAAGTCAAAACTCACATAAAAGTAAAGTAGGGACTAAAATAATATTTAACCTTTTAATTTAATCCCCGGCTAGTTATTTAGTTATAGTAAGTATGCATAGAGGCTTAGATCAAATTAATGATGAAAGAGACACAAGGAGAATTGGAAGCCAAGGTTGACTTTGTTCCAGCTAAGGTTTCAATAGTACCTATAGTATTATTTTGCATATCAATATTTACCTGCATACAAGTCTAAATAAAAAGTATTTGGGCAATATACATAAGTATAAAAAAAAATAAAATAAAAGAAGAATGAATTAAATTACAATGTGTATTTTTTAAATGACGACTTTTAATATGTATAAGTCTTTTAAGTGGTGCATGTAACAGTCTGAGTCTCTTTTCTATGTATTTAGTAGGCAATCTCGATGTTGTATCCCACGATCTTTTTACCCCTCTTTCAATCCATTTTCATTGCCGATTGAGTTAGGGTCCGGATTGTTACAAAAAAGGCACTAAAGACAGGGTGGAGAAAGATCATGAAGTACAACGAGTAGTGAATAATATTATCACGAATAAAATTTGTATTCGCTATAATATGTAAGATGTATATTTTAATATGTATAGCAAAAATACTTTTAATTGACTTATACAGAAACAAGTATCGCTATATAGATATTTTCCATCACTGGTTGGACTATTCTACGTGTGAACAATTATAATGGACCCATAAACACTTTCATGTATCAACAAGTTTACTGCAACTATGATGATCATTCATACATGCATGACTCAAACAAACTCATAATGAAAAACATATTTTTGCCACACAGTGGATCCAACCCTACTGAACACGACAGTTGGAGACTTAAGGATTTGAATGCGTCCATAATATCATTATTTTTCTTTGAATTTATGAATCATTAGCAAATTAATCAATAAATATCAAACTCAACATCATTGATGCAAATGTTTCTCCACCCAACACAAACATGTGCTATAGTTCTATATGGAAAGAATAGATATCAAAAAGTGCAACTTGCATTGTCCAATTACAAACTTTAATAGTACTACTTGATATTGAAATGCAATTGCCCTGTAAAAACATAACTCTTCACATACATCTACATCTCATTAATTAATTATTTTGTTGTTTTCCATGAGTATATACCACACTCTATCAATGCGGCATTTTAAGAATATTCTTCTCTTCTTCTAACTCTAGCAATCACCACTCTCTCACTTATACATTGTGTTTGGACGTTGTTCAAAGAAATAAAAAAGAGATAAATAAGGAAGGGAGAAGTAAGGAAGAGACAAATAAGAGAGAAGTTGAGTAGAAATTTTTAAAATAATTTATGATAAACAACTTATGCAATTTTTATGTATTATTATAAGTTTTTCAAAATAGTTTATGATAATATAGTTTATAAAAATTCAATTTTCACTAGTTTGAACTTATAAAATAACATAAAACCTAATTTATATTGCATAAGCCGTTTGCATAAGCTCAAAAATAAGCTAGGTTAAACGGGTCGTTTTTAGCCTTTGGAAAGTGAGACTTTATTGACAAAATAAGATTACTAACAAGCAAAGTGCTTAGTAATTATTCCGAGAGAGGACATTTGCAATAGTACTTACCTCACCTCACCTTGAGATTGTTTTATTTTGGCAATAGAACTGTGCACTTGCGGCCTATTAGACCCTAATTATATAAGCATTTAGACGGAGTAAATTGATACATTAGGCGGAAAATTAGTTGCCAAAACAACATTGACAAATATTTTTAATTTTATAAATATAGGATAAGATAAAGGATAAACAATTAGTCGGACTAAATTAGTACATTAGGTTTGTACCAACAAAAAAAAATGGCACATTAGGTGGAAGATTAGGCTCCAAAACCATATTTATAAATTATTTTGCTTTAATAAATCATCAATAAAAAAAAAAATACAAAATTAAGCGGACTAAATTGCAACATTAGGCGGGAGATTAGCCGTCAAAACTATATTTTTTATAATTACGAGGCATTTGCAAAATTTGTTAGTCAGCATTTTTTACAAAAATAATAAAAAAGTATTTACTTCCCTAATTTCAAATCAGATTCCAGATTGATTATCGTAAACAAGTGAACCTTTTGATGTTAGAAAAGTATTATAATGCAGTAATATGATACACGCAAATATGGTAATATTAGATAGAACAGTGAGTGCGTTGTTATTTTCTTGGCTTTTTCTTATGAACCATCTCTAAGAAGTTTATTTTGCAAACTACATCGAAGACATGTGATGTGTTGTAAGATAACATTTTCATGTTGTTTGAAAAGTACACTTCTTAGAGATTATTTGTTCACGAAAAAAAATATTTAAGGAAAAGCCAAAATGCACTCACAGTCTTATCTAATATTACCAGTTTTGCGAGTATATATTACCACATTCTAATACTTTTCTGACATCAAAAGGTTCACTTGTTTGCAGTAATCAATCTGAAATCTGATTTGAAATTGGGAAAGTCAGTTTTTTTTTTGTTATTTTTGTAAAAAATGTTGATAAAGAAATTCTTGAAATACCACATAATTAAAAAAAAAATTATTGAATCAGCATGCCACATCAAATAGTTTGTATAGTGAGATGTCATGAAGGTCTAAAACTAAAGAATCTTCAAATTACAAGGTTGGAATTTCAAAAAATAATCTACAAAGATCTTCAAGAGTTTTAACGCTCTTCAAGATTTAAGTAGAAATGTCGTAGTAAAACATGTCACGAAAGATCTTCAAGAGTTTTAACGCTCGTGCATTGGAGTGAGATGTATCTATATACGTTTGCTCAATAAATCAAATATGAAAATGACCATGGTTGAAGCAAATATGTTCCTACTTTAAGGCATAGAGTTTCACTCCAAAACTCCAGAGATTGCAGATGATGAAGACTTAGAGTAACGTTCAAGCAATGATAAAACCTTAGCAGCTTTCCTTCGAAGATGACCATCTCCATATATATTTGTTCCAGTCAAATGAACTAGACGCGATCTAGCCGTCATTCCATAGTATTCCACCATTTCCTTTGACACAAAAACCTTCTCCAAAAGTCCTAAAGCTTCTGCCTTAAGAGACTCACTTCCCCAATTCAAAATCTCTAATAAAGGTCTCATTGCATTCGACTCATGCAACAAACGAGCACCCCTATGCGGAAACTCTTCTAAAACCAATGTAGAAAGTGTTTGTATTGCTTCATAAGCAGTTGCATGAACCTCTCCGTGTAACAGTTTTATCAAGCCAGGTAAAGCATTTGCTTCCAACAGACAAAATGTTGTGCTCACACTGCATACACTATCGTGCGCTGCGCATAAAGGAACGCGTGATGATCTGAAAAACCAGCAACCGTTTGGTTTAGAGACAACTGTTAGCTTTGGAGTGCTCATAGAAAGATCACCGATGAAAGCGGCTGCTATTGCCTTTGCAGTGACTGAACCTGTATTTAGAAAGTCTACAAGTAGAGGATATATTCCGCGTTTAACTAAATCACGCTGTGACTCGATATTTGTAGGATCTGTGAATCTGAAGAGTGCACTGAGAGCGTTTTCTTTTGCTTCCATTTTGCCGGTTTTTAAAATGCTTAAGATTGCATCAAGTCCTCCCATTTCAATCAACTTATTAGTTAGTTCTCGTTCTGATTTCGGTAGGTTAGCTAGTAAACCAGCAGCAGCCATTTGTACATTATCATTGTCGTTGTTCTCGAGGAATCCAATCAAAGCCTCTAGCCTTCTAGGCTTGAAGAGGTATTCAACTACTCCTTCTGGTTCATGCTGAGAGAAAAGAAAGAGCAGATTTATTGCAGTCTCTCGTATTTCTGAGTCGGAATCATCGAGAAGTGGAAGAATTAGAGATACACCTTTGGCTGCAAGAATTGCTTTTTTCACCAAACTAGTCTCAAACTTGCAGATGCCAAGAAGAGCGCGTAGCGTGGGCTTACGAAGGTTGTGACCTGTGTTGGAACTCTGTTGCAAAATTAGCAAATTCGTGATGATTGAATCTAACTCGAGCTGTTTCCCTTCTCCATCAACAAAGAAATCAATTCCATCATCAGAAGAAGCGAGTTTCTCGAGGATTTCAGAACATTTAATTGTAATGAATGACCTTGTCCGAGGAGAGAACGAGAACATTAAATCTAGAATAAGAGGAACACCACCAGAGGAAGCAATAATTCCCTTGTTGGCATGAGATCCAGCTAGTTTAACAAGAGCTGATAACGACAGGTCTTTCGTTTCGATAATGGTTGATGCATTGCTAGTCCCCCGTCTACTTCCAGACAGCATTTCTATCAAAGGAGCTATAACTCCTTCCTTGCCAAGTTGTATCAAGCTTAAATCATCCAACTCCAAATTAACTATGGCTTTTGCCATTGATATTCTTGAATCCGGTCCTGAAAAGAGAAGATGAAGTATAGTTAACCATGTGATCTACTATGGTTTTGTTTGAATAACGATAAACAACTTAATGAAGCGCTTATAGCACAAGTGTTTATCATATAAGTGCTTATGCATAAGTTATTTCTACAAAATACAGATAAAATAAAGTCAAATTATGTTCATATAATCATAAGCTATTTTCATAACGATCATGGAGAACTTATAGATATAAGCTGAAAACAGCTTATGATATGTCATAACTAAAAATATCTTCAATATAATGAAAAAAATTCATCTCATCACAATTAACATGTTACAACAAGAAAACATTCAACCTTCTTACCTCGAACCATGCGATCAGCTAGTGGCTTATACCAGCCATAATTAGCAGCAGTGATAATACTGTCTTCATTTATTTCAAAAAGCTCCATCAAAATCTTCTGCGCAACCTCGGCTGAATTGTTATCAGGGTCCTTTACAAGGGTTACAAGGAAAAGAACTGCATTATGGTTCTCAGAAAGTTTTTTGCAAAAACATTGATTCCAGCCAGACCTGTCTTGAAGCAATTCATATAGCAAATCAACTGCTTCCTTTGAAATGTTAGAGTCGCTTTCTAAGCATGCAATAATATGATCCCATCCTTGAGATTCGGCCAATTTCTCCTATAACATTATATGCAAATGTTGAATTTAAATTAGTCTTCACATTGCATGTTCATCGTATACATAATAGTATCGTAGGGAATCATGAATAATATTTCTCAGTGGCAAGAAAAAAAGAAGAAAAAAAAATGCTTACTTTGTTTCTTGCATGCCCTTCTACAGCATCCTTCAAAGTGATTAAAATCTTCTTCTTCACTTCTCTGTCATTAGAGTTCCCGAGGATCGATATAACGATATCAGTAAGCTCTCCGATAGAGATCCAGTCCTTGTTAATAGAATTCTCAGCTATTAGAGCCTGCATTTGGCTTAGGGACTCTTGTAGATTAGATTTTAACAACAAATTTTCCCTGATAGACCGTATTAGAAGACAATAATTAAGTTCTCTCCACTCTTCAATTGATTGTCTTAGTGGAATATTAGACCTCAAACTAATATCTTCAAGAACCTCATTTGTGTCTGGATCTGTACTGTTTCCATCGTAAAACCAACCTTCAATAGCTGATCTCTCACATGTAGTACCTGTGCAGAGGCTAACAGGATCAACCATAACACCTCCGGTTATGCAGCAAAGGAAAGATTTAAGCGGTGGGATATATCTTTCCTTTGAATCATATCTCTCTATCACCTGAACCCTTTCAAAGTATTGATTCTTAACTTCTTCGTAATCCCTTGCTGCATCGGCTCTAGAGAGTAACTTAATGATCTGCTCCAAGAAATAAAATTCGGCCCTTTCTTTGTTATTGGCAGCTTCTTCCTTTTCCTTCCTAATGCTGGCCAACTCTTTTCCTATCTCTGACGGTTCCACTGGCACTCCAACCGCCCTTGCTATCAATTCTAGCATGTCGTTCGCGAAAGCCTGATCATGGTTCTGATCTCTTAGTCCTTGGTTCAACTTATCAACAATTTCAAGCTGAGATTGCGAAGCCTCGAACTCAACCCTTTGCATCTCATCTTGTAGTCTATCAACTTGATCAGAAATTCTCGACAGCACTTCGGTATTTGCAATAGACAGTGCAGCAAGAGACTTTCCAATATCCCTAGTAACTTGTTCAACTTCCTCAACTATCGATCGACACTTAACTAGCAAATAAAAACGGCCACGGTTCTTGTACTTCTCAACCAAATTATTCGCTCTTTTAACATCTGCTTCAATGGACTCAAGAGCAATTCTTGCAGGTTGAGAATCATTCAATTCTTGAAGCTGTAATTCCTTTAGAACTGGCTCAATATCAAATAGATATTTCGAAAGTGCCTTAAAACTCTCTTTACCGATTAGAACATCAGCTGCAGCATGAGCTGTTCTCAAGACTTGGTTTGTTACCACAGTTAAAATAGTACCTATTGGTATGAGTTCCAATCCTACCATGGTAAAATAATTTATGCAATAACTTTTCTACTCAAACTGAACTCTTTCTATTGCAACTACCAATTCTATCTCTTCTTCTTTGGTATCAAATTCCTATAAAAAATAAATATTCTGCACCAGTCCATTAATTCTAGAATAAGTCATTTAACTGAGAAAATATTCAATTCATCATAATACTGAGAAATAAAACAATTTTCCATATATAATTTTACATATAACTTTTTTTTTGAATAATTTTACATATAACTTAATTGCTAGTAATTCTTGTCAAATAATCGATTATCCCAAAAGCTTAAGCTCTTAGGATAGAGCCACGTCAATGGTTTTATATTATTTCTAACACGCCCTCTCACGCAAGAGCCCACTTGGGCTTAAAGCGTGGATAATGCATAGGCCCACCTACCATATGCTTAAATTCCACTTTTTAATTAGAAAGTGAGGGGAGCGGGGATCGAACTCTAGACCACTTAGTCATAGAGACTCTGATACTATGTCAAATAACCGATTATCCCAAAAGCTTAAGCTGTTAGGATAGAGCCACATCAATAGTTTTATATTATTTCTAACAATTCTATACTCACTTTGAGAACTCAACAACATAATCTTTAGGAGTAGCTAAGAATCCTGATAGAAACTAACTGAAAAATTGTATCTAAACTGAAGCAACAACAATTTATCATGCTAAGGACAATGTTGTATATATTGCAAGCTAAAGACAAGTAATTAGAAAGACATGGAAATGACATAATCCAATAACTAACTAAAGAAGGAACATTATATTTATACAACTTTTCAAATAAAAATGCATGTTTTTAAGGAATAATAACCAAGTAATAGCAATTAGCAAGTGACACAATCTAAAAATATTAGAATTTAAGTTGAGCTTAATTCAATGGAAAGAGTTACCTGAAAGAAGTTGGAAAGTAGGGAGAGAATCTAAAACAGAGAAGCAGAGGTGATTGTGAAGATATTATTTGGGAAGAGAAGACTTGAGGTAAGCAATGGTTTGAGGAAAAGACCAAGAAAGTATGTAGCATTTTCTGATATTGATTTAGAAAGGTTTTACACGGTTTCAGTTTGACAAAGTTTCAGACAGCAATAACTGACAACACACATTTTCTCTTCATGGTAGATTATCATTTATATTTTCTTCCTCACTAATTTACTGGGGTCCAGGGAACAATCAATTTTTTATTTTATTTCGTAGAACTAGATTATGACAATAGTATTTATAAAGATGATGAAAATTAATGAATATTGACTAAGTCATTGAGATGAGTTTTTTTAAAATTAGAATTTAAACTTTGCTTTGAAAAATTTAAACTAAGTTTATGTTATTTTTATAAATTTGTAGAAATTTCGATAATTTGAACTTTGTTTGTATTATTAGCCTAGTGACTTGTATTTTTTATTGTTGCCGTTATTTGATCATATCACGGTTTGATTGGTTTGTTGATTCCTCATGTGTGTTTTGTCTTCGTAATTAAAAAAAAACAAATAGGTAGGTGTTTAACAATTTCTCTTTTATTTATTTATTGAACTTTAAATCTGGACCGTGGTTTATATTTTTCTTTTTTTAAGCAAGGTTTATATTAATTTGAGTGTTCAATTTTAAAGATGACAATTCACCCATACCCAGTGGGTACCCGCACAAAATATCCACAATAGATACGGTAAAAATCCGCATTTTTGGTACGGATATGTGTATGGTTAATTTCCCACAAAACTGAGTGGGTATGGGTACGGGTACGGGTACCCGTACCCGCCCCATACCCACATAGTATATATTTAGTTATTTCAATTATATAATAATATATTTAAATCTTCCGTAAAAAAAAATAATATATTTAAATCAATTTTAAAAAAATACAACATTATTATACTATTACATATTTTTAATAAATGTTTTATTTATAACACAATGCAAATATGTTCACAGAGAAATGAACTTTAACATGATATTACTAATAATTTTGTGTATAAATTTCATGAGTTAACATTAAAATCTTTGAATTTTTTTAAACTTTATTAAAATGATATGATATTTTATAATTGATCAATTTATTTTTATAAAAATGCGGGTAACAGAAATAGATATGAGTACTTAGGTACTCATGGAGTATGGGGATGAGGACAAAGATTGTCACCCACGCTAGTATAGAGATGGGTACATGTATTTTTTCAACCTGTGAATATGGGAATGAGGACTATAGTACCATACCTATTGTCATCCCTCCAATTTTGGTATGAGTAACAAAAAACCAAGAGGCTGTGTAAAAAAAAACCAATAGAGCAAGAGTTAAAGGAAAAAATTGGGCCACCCATTAAAGTCCACAAGTTCGAACGGGTCGAGCTCGAACACCCTCCTGAAGGTCCATTTTCCTAAATTTCTTTTCCCAGCTCTACGTTTCTTTTTCATCCCCTAAAAATCCAATTTTACCCCTAAACCTCCAAAAACATCGGTAAATAGAAATCGAAGTTTTGAAAACTTCAGTTTCTATTTACCGAAGTTTTGCGATATAGAAACAAGTGTTTCAACTGTTTATTTTTCAAAAATCCAATAAAAAAATGTTTGGTTTCTATTTACCGAAGTTTTCTTTTATAGGCATGCATGAGTAGGGATGTAAGCGGATCAAAACTTTGGTTTATATTTACCGAAGTCTTTGTTTAGGGGCATAAATAGAAATTCGGGGTGTAAAATAAATCGTACCATTTTCCATCCGAGTTTTTAGCCTAGCCCAATACAACGTGCGACCCGCCCGTGCCGGCCCGAAACAGGCCAAAAGGCCATTTTGACAGCTATTCACCCCAACTAACTATTTTTATTTTTTGAAAATTGTTTTTTAGCCCCCTACATTACTCTCAAGCCCTCCATCGTGACTAAAATACCCTTATGAAGGACTTTGTAAGTTATGATACGAAATAATCCAATTTTGTATTCTAGGATACGAAACAATGTTAAACACCTAAATGTCTGGCAAGTCTGTCTTATTGGAGACAAATGTCTATCTTGATTTTTTTTTAATGTTTCAGCCCGTAGAATACGAAATACACATGTTTTTTGAAAACGCTCAAATGTCATATCCTAGGATTTCGTATCCTAGGATATGAAATGGTCACTTGCTGCAATATGTTTATTTTGTTCATTTTTTCTTGTATTTGCATTATGCATTTGTTTATGTACTATGTTTGTGATGGTTTTGATTGTATTATTTGATATATGAAGGTGTTTAGATGGTCGAACCTCTGGTTGAATTGAAACAAAAAATTGATGAAGCCGACATTGCTAAAGATGTGATTGTTGCACCCGACATTACTCAAGTTATTGTTGTTGCACCCGGAATTACTCAACTTAATGTCGTGGACCTTGTATTGATCAACCTAATGTTTCCGTTAGCACCACCAATTATTTTTTTAAAGTCGAAAAGTATAATGTTTGAAATGACTTGATCGATTGGTGTCAACGTGAGGCTGCAAAAGCCGAATTTACTATTGTGATTGGGAAACCTGATAGCGGTTCTGATCGAAGGAAAAA
This sequence comes from Trifolium fragiferum, assembly GCA_954870985.1. Classification (NCBI taxonomy): domain Eukaryota; kingdom Viridiplantae; phylum Streptophyta; class Magnoliopsida; order Fabales; family Fabaceae; genus Trifolium; species Trifolium fragiferum. Next base: position 44,095,510 of record OX940796.1, on the reverse strand, counting down.
GTATTTTGTATACTAGAAAAACGAATTTAAGCGTTTTTGTATCCTAGAAAAAGAATTTAAGTATTTCAGTATTCTAGAAAACGAATTTAAGCATTTTCGTATTCCAGAAAACGAATTTAAGCGTTTTCATATCCTAGAAAACGAAGTCAAGGTTTTCGTATCCTAGAAAATGAAATAGTTGTTTTTGTGGTTAAATCAGGAACTAAAACAAGTTTCCTCTGCATTTATAGCCATAAATCACAATTTCGTATCTTAGGATATAAAAAAATGTTGATTTCATTTACTAACAATTTTCTTATTTTTTTAGGAAAGTGAAACAAAACACAAACTCACAAGTACAATGGCTGCTTCTTCATTTTCCTTACCTTACCTCACCTCAACAACCAAAACCCCTTATGCAATCCAACCATAGATTCCATCATTCCCAAATCACCAACCTCTCCATTTCAAACCTTCTCCTATTTGTATCTTCCCACTACAAGAAATTTTGTTATTACTCACTGAAAAAACCGTCTGTAATTGACAAAAGCCGTGGGTAACACTGAATTAGTGACGGATTACCCACGACCTTGAGGTGGTGGGAAAAAGCCTCGTTGGTAATTTTTACCCACGGCCAAAACGCCGTCGGTAACTTATTGTCGGCTACACCGAGGGTAATTCGTGGGTAAGCACCATGTTAATAACAACTTGCTTGTCTTGGTTTACCCACGACTAAACCACCAATAACATTGCCCATAAATAATGCTTATGTTTGTTTGTTGGAACAACTTTGCCCACATTTTAGCTGTCATGTAATTTGATTCATGCTTGTTTTGTTTCACAATTGGTAACATATTACATACCACATATTTGTCATAATAACTATATATTTCACATCACATTCACCACTATAAAATCAACAAAAAAAAAAAGACCAATATCTGATCACGTTTATATAACTTCAATCTAGTTTGGCATATATAAACATCAATCCACAAGTCTCAATAAACATCAATCTAGTCTAACGTAAATAGGACTCAAAAGATACAATATAATGTCTCAAACAAATTCGGTATTAATCAATTTAATCATCTAGGTTTTCGATAATTCATCCATGTTGTCAGAGTCATCCTCCTCATAGTCTCCATGGCGATGAATAAAACACTTCGTACCAATTTCTTGAATTGTCTTTCAAAATTTTGTGTGCTAATTTGCTCTTCAACTCTCCTGTTGTGCGAATCAAGCATCATCCTCTGCAACATTTATTCTCCGCTCAATTCCTTCCATCTGTACAACTATCTCAGTCCAGGAATGACCAAAAAAAGAGCACTACATTCTAAGAGTACACTGAACAAGTAGTTAGTGAGAGGAATAAAAAAAGAGAACTACTTTGTTTCAATCACAAGGACCTTGTACTAAATGCATATTCACTCTCAATAGAAACCAATACTTTGCACAAAGAAAAATTATGAAAAAAAAAATAATTTAATTTCACAGACAACAACAAATGCAAAATCTAAAACAATAAAACCATGTTAGAGATAAGTATATCAAAAAGTTGCTATATAAAGATTAAGAGTTTAACATAAAGTACCTTGAATCGAAGATTCTGGTTGTCCTGCCCTCAACTATTATGTAAGCTGGATCGACCTAGCTGTACAAAAAACGAACAAGGACGATTCTGAGTCCGACAAATTGGAGAATTGTGAGAAGAGAAACGGGAAGCTATTGGAAATTGAATGGAAAATCAGTTGAGGTTGAGCAATTGGAATGGTAGATAGCGAGGGTTTTCGTGAGAAGCTTGTTGAATAACCAAAATCTCTGAGAAATAAAAAACTACGGCGAAACTAGAGTTCTAAAAGCGAGAAAACTGTTTGTTTAAAAAAAAAGGGAGAAACAGTGAGATAAACAATTTTGTTTTCTTGATGGAAAAGAAAATCAAAATAGGTTAGTAGTATATAAAGATTAATTTTGTGCGGAAATAAACAAATAGATTAGTATAAAATTACTATAATTATAAAATATGGCCAATTCTAATATGGACCACTTATTCAAGTGGTCCATGGTGGACCAACGCTATAACGAATACGAATTTTACAAAATCGATCGTTGGATTGAAAGTTTATATCATATAGATCATCCACAGAAAAAATTAGAAAAATTGAAAATCATTTGATATGTTTTTGGGACTCATTAAGATTTACAGTATTTAATAAACCGTTAATCTTTATGGATCTCAATAACATATCAAATGATTTTCAATTTTTCTAATTTTTTTTATGGATGATCTATATGATATAAACTTTCAATCCAACGGTCGATTTTGTAAAATTCGTATTCGTTATAGTAGTATTGACCACTTGTCCACGGTGGACCACTTGATGAGGTGGTCCACCATAGCATTGGCCTATAAAATATATATATATATAATTATTATTCTGTCAAAAAAAAAGTATATAATTATTATAAATATGCTTTATAGTTATGAGAAAATCTTAGGTGAAGTCGAACATAACACCACATTTTTAGAATCAATCAATCAGAAAATTTTAAATAATTAACTAATCAATAAAATAGGAAAAAAAACTTGGTTCCCACGAATTTACTTGTTTCATCTTCTTCCTCTTCTGAGAAAAACAAAAACACAAGAATAGTGAAGTCTATTTTTGTTTTTGGTCATCATCATCATCATATAATTGCACGGACATGACAACCAAATTGGATGTCCGACCTTAATAATCGAACAATATTGCACAAGTAGAAAACGTGGGGTTGTTAAATTAAAACACATGTTGCAATGGTTGTGAAACAAAACTAGAATGATTTGATCAAGAAGAGGAAGAAGATGGAACAAGTTTAAATTCGTGGAAACCAAGTTTTTTTTTTTGCGTTCTTTGTTGTTTTTTTTTGGAAAAGTGTATATTTTTTTAATGGATGAGATTAAATCTTTTTTTCCTATTTTATTAATTAGTTTTTTTTTGGAAAAGTGTACATTTTTTTTAATGGATGAGGTTAAATATTTTTTTTTTCCTATTTTATTAATTAGCTAATTATTTAAAATTTTCTGATTGGTTGATTCTAAGAGTATGATGTTACGTTCGACTTCACCTAAGATTTTCTCTATAGTTATTGATAGGGAAACCGTGGGTAACAATTTCAAATAATTCATAACAAATTTTTAATTTTATCGACGGTTTAGTCATGGATAAGTCGTCGGTACTTTCAAAATTTCCCACGACCACAGAGTCGTGGGTAATTATTCGTGGGTAATAAAACAATTTCTTGTAGTGTCCTTCAATCCACACTCAAACCCATTAACCTTCGTACTAACGCCGTCACAGTACAATGCCTCGCCGTCAACGGCTTTAGCAAATTGGAGTAGCCTCAGACGGTGTTGCAAATTAATTTTCGATGCAAAGATTGTTCTTAACGGCTTTAGCTGTAACAAACTTCAACACAACAGGCGGTGATGCCGACTTGGCTTTTGGATCGCCGGTGGATCTGAATATGGAATGCCGAGGAGAATGGGTGGACATTTTGCTCATAAGAAAGCTGAAGAATTAGGGTTAGATATAGTAACCATTGATGATAGGCTTGTTTGAGTGCGGATGATTCTGCGAATTGTGGAGTCTTGCTCCTCCGTGGTGTTATCTTATGCCGCGGTTGCGAGACATTCTTGAAACCGAAGCACAAGACTGAACAACACTGAGTTATTTCAATTCAATTATATTCGTTCCGATGAATAATTTTTTAAAACAATTTTGATGATTAATTTTGTGTTTCACTTCACTTAGTAATTGGGATGATTAATTTTGTGTTTCATATTGTAATTTTGATGATTAACTTTGTGTTTCGCATAATCTCTATAGGATGACTCATTCTGAACAACTCGGCCCTTTGATGCCCTTGCCCCTCCACCAAATTCACGTTTATGCGGTGGTGTGGTTGCCTGTCCCATAACTAATGATACTCGCCCTCTTCTCATTGTACTTTCCGAAATTGCTTTGGAAAAGTACAATGATGACAACAATCAAGTTCTAAACTATTTAACTATCATTCCAACATTCATCCATCAACTTCATTATTATTATTGTTCTAATTTTCTTATTTATCTAGGATCCACAATTTGAACCATTTGAGTTTGATGAGCTTGTTAAATGAGGGTCGAGTCCTACGCTTGTTTAAATACCGTGCCCTGCGTATCGAAGTTTTTTAGATTTCATTACCTACAACACGGAATTTTATGGGAGCAAAATTGAGGGTATCTTAGGATTTTTTGATGGTCTGAGAGCAACATGGAGGGTCTAGATAGAAATTTTTCGTTTGTTGGTATATCTCAAATTTGTTGTAGGGTTGGCATAAAAGTAGATTCAAATTCAAATCCCTTATAATCCAATTTTCATATTTGTTTGTTCTGAGTTTTTAGGATGGTGGTTTTAAACTTTTAATTTATTTTTTTGGGTTGAAGAAGGAAGAAAAGAAGGGTTTGTGTTTGTTTTTATTTTCATGGTTTTTATGAAGATTGATGAACAAGATGAATATGATGATTCATTTTGGTCCTTGATGCCATATCATCAAGGCATTTGTTCCAAAAATTCAACACATCAATTTTTTTTTTTAGAGTTAATTTCGAAAAGTAACTTTATGTATAAATATGACTATTATATTGAAGAGTCGGGGACTGTTTAATCTTTTTATGTGAATCGGCTACTATTATGACGGCGATGCACATATTAAAAGAATAAAATTGCGGTTTCTCCTTTTTCAAATTCTCAAAAGACTTTTTTTTATGCAGTGGTTCACACAAGAACAAATTGCTTTCTTTTATCTTCTTTAGACTTGTTTAGTGTGATATCTTCATTCATGGATCCTTTTTTAATTTTTTATTTAACGTGATAAACTTGATATATCTCTACATTTATAACATCTCTTCTTCTTTTTTATTATATTATAGGTACATAGATTTTTATCATTTAATAGTGATGAATCTATATAAAATTCTTGTGGAGCACATATAGTGAATTCTTTCTAAAAAGGTTCGATCGACTTTACATTTCATTTGGTTGGTAAGTTATTAGGAATTAGAGAAATGATAGAATTTAATTTTTATCATAATTGAAGATTTATCTATTTTCCAATTGGATTTGGTCATTGGATCCTTTAAAATGAGTGAAATGTAAAGTAAAATAATCAAGTGTTGTGATTGTAACATTCTCATAATTTATATGATGTATCTATCTATAATATTTACATTTGACTTATTAATCAATGGTTAGAATCGTCAACTAGTACGTAACTTATATATTTATTATAAATATATTGTTATGATTTACTATATATTGTCTCTATTTATTAAAAAAAAACTATATATTTGTATCTATAACTATTGGATTCATTACATTTTATATTTTATTAGAACCCGATCCTTTTATCTTGTCTTCTCCATAGATTGTCATTGTTAACAGTAACACCAATTATATAGAATATTCAATTTTGTAATCTTAATTTTTGTAATCTCTTTTTATATTGCTCTTGATTATAAGTAGAGTTTCACTAATTTCTCTCTTTACATATCTTGTGCTTAAGGGTAACTTTTGAACATACATTTTTTTGGTTTTTTTTTCTTTAAAAAAAATAATAAGCAAAATTACATCTTTAATCTTTTAACTTTATTTCAAGTAACAATTTAATCCTTTATTTATTTATTTATTTTTATAACAATTTAGTCTATTTTTCATAATTGAATATGAATTTCAAATTTATAGTTTTATTTCTTTTTTCGCTTTCAATTATAAATATATTTTAATGTCATAAAAGAATATTATGAATTTGAAGCGTGAAAAACCATTTTCAACCATATAATTGACTAAAAAAGATAAAAATAATAGTAAAAATTAACAAAAGAATAAATTATTACTAAAAATAAAGTTAAAAGACTAAAGATGTAATTTTTTAAAAAATCTATTACTCCCTTCGTCCCAAAAAGATTGAGTCACTTAACTGTTGCACACATGTCAATGCATAACTTTGACGATTAATATTTTTAATTGTATAATAATAAAAATTTGATATTTTGAAAATACTCATTGAGATGAATCCAACAAGATTATATCTTAATATTTATTTTTATTTATTAGTAGAAAAATAAAGTCAAAGTAAGATATATGAATAGTACACTTAGTCAAACCGGTTCAGTCTTTTTGAGACGGAGAGAGTATTACTCTTACAAATTATTTTCTTGTTTTTTACTTGCACAATTTCATTCTAATTTTATAGGGACCGTTTGATGATCAGAATAGAAAGACAGAATATTATAAATCGATCATATCATATTAATATCTTATGTTTGATGCACCAATTGAATATGATATATTAATCATATTTTTAATCCTATCATGACCGACCTTGTATTTTCTATCATGAGAATAAATTGGATTAAAAATATTCTATTGTGATTAACAATTATTTTCCTTTTCTTTTTGACTAATTATTTTCCTTATTTGTCCTTCACATTTTCTAAATCTCATTCAATTTCTTTCCATTCAATAATAATAATCATAATAAAAGTAATTTTGTCATTTAATTATCATATATATTTTATTATTTTTGTTATCATATATATATATATATATATATATCAAACACATAATATGATATTTAATTATTCTGTTTATATCATATCTCATCTTTATACAGCTCTATATCATATCATGTATTTATCTTGGTCTGACCATCAAACGTGTCAAATAGTCAAAATTAACAGTATAAAGTCAAGAGGTCAAAATATCAGTTAATATAATCATTAAAAATAATTCAAATGGAGCCTACAAATGAGCATGATATTTTCTCTCTTCACCAAACCAAACTTTCTCTGTATAAACCCATTTCCAGATTCATACACTCTATCTTCATTCTTTACTCATCACCGCCGCAAACCAAACCATGAAACCGCCATTACAACAACAACCAAAGCCACATCCCCCCACCATTCTCGGAAAATACCAACTAACCCGCCTTCTCGGCCGTGGCAGCTTCGCCAAAGTCTACCAAGCTCGTTCTCTCATCGACTCCTCCACCGTCGCCGTTAAAATTATCGACAAATCAAAAACCGTCGATGCTGCAATGGAGCCACGTATAATCCGTGAAATCGACGCTATGCGTCGTCTTCATAACCATCCTAATATCCTCCAAATCCATGAAGTAATGGCAACAAAAACTAAGATCCATCTCGTCGTTGAATTCGCTGCCGGCGGTGAACTTTTCACCGCTCTAGCTCGTCGTGGACGGTTATCCGAATCCACCGCTCGTTTCTACTTTCAACAGCTTGTTTCTGCTCTTCGTTTCTGCCACCGTAACGGCATCGCTCACCGTGATCTGAAGCCACAGAATCTCCTCCTTGATGCTGATGGTAATCTCAAGGTCTCTGACTTCGGCCTCTCCGCTCTCCCGGAGCATCTCAAAAACGGCCTCCTCCACACCGCATGTGGTACGCCGGCGTACACAGCACCGGAGATTCTCCGTAGGTGTGGCGGTTACGACGGATCTAAAGCAGACGCGTGGTCCTGTGGCCTCATACTCTACGTACTTCTCGCCGGTTATCTTCCTTTCAGCGATTTTAACATTCCGGCGATGTGTAAGAAAATTTCCCGGCGAGATTACCAGTTTCCAGAATGGATTTCGAAACGGGCGCGTTTTGTGATATATCGGTTACTTGACCCGAATCCAGAAGCCCGAATGAGTTTGGAGGCTTTATTTACTAACGATTGGTTTCAAAAATCGTTAAGACCCGAACCCGATCCTAAAAAGAGTGTGTTCGGGTTTGATTACGGAAACGAAGCGAAAGTTTCGGGTTTAAACGCGTTTCATATAATAACTATGTCTTCGGGTTTGGATTTGAGTGGGTTATTTGAAACGACGTCGTGTGAAGGTGAAAATAGTAAAAGTGTTAATAATAGGAGAGAAAAGAGGTTTACTTCAAGTGTAAAAATGGAAGTGATGGAGGAAAAGGTGAAAGAAGTGGGAGGGGTTTTTGGGTTTAAGGTTGAGATTGGGAAGAATAATGCAATTGGATTAGTGAAAGGGAAAGTGGGTTTAGTAGTTGAAGTGTTTGAGATTGTGCCTTCTCAACTTATTTTGGTTGATGTTAAGGTGGTAGATGGTGATTTGGAGTTTGAGAAGAATCATTGGGAGGATTGGAAAGTTGCTTTGCAAGATCTTGTGATTTCATCGGAGAATGAAGACTCTTCCTGAATAAGAATATTCTAATTATTATCCTAATTATTCTTTAATCTAATACAACTACTTGCATAGTGATTATTAGTGCCTCATCCTTTGAGATGATCTTATGGTAAGTGAAGTAGTATGTTGTGAAGAATTAGGTGCTAAACATGACACATTTTGAGCCTGACATGACCAAGAATTAGTGTATAATGATGCTTAATACTCCTTGAATTAATTTCTAGAATTATAGTAAAATTACAAGTGTGTTTGATTTATGTTGGAGCAAGACTTGTGTGTTCATCTCTTTATTTGTTAAAGCTCATAAAAAAAAAAAAAACCTTTCTTTTTTAAAGGAAAAATATATTATCATGAACATGTGAATTAGTGCTAATGTTTTTCTTCTCTCTTTAATTTGAGTCTTTTGGCTTAAACTTAGGACTTTATTTTGTGATTAGTGATGATCATGTTACTAGATCATACTTTATGTATATCCTCAATTTCCTTGTTCATTCCATGGCTGATTAATATGTGCATTCTTTGATAACCCTTATTTCTGTGTTATTATATACTGTATAATGCTAACATAAAAGGAGAGATATGTTGCGATCGAACACTTTATAGTGAGAAGACTCATAAACCTAACAACTTAAGATTTTGGGTTAAAGTGAGGTGTCCAACTCACTTGTGAAGTTGTTTTTAAACTTAATGTGAATGATCCTCTGGCTCCCCCTATTGGTGAACCAACAATGGTATCAGAGCTGATGTTTCGACCGACTCCTTGTATCGAAAGTCTTTCTAACAAATGTGGTCAGGCGGAGTAAAAGCCTCACATATCGCTTGGAACTATGAAGATTGAACATTTTATAAGTAAGAAGATCCATAAATCTAACATCTTAAGGTTTTGGGTTGAAATGTGGTATGTAACTCATCTATAAAATTGTTGTTAAATCAATTGTGAATGATCCCCTGACTGCTCCTTCTTAATAATGTAACTCAACGGGATAGAATATTCATTTCAATTAACATTATGAGAATATGTTTTCTCGTCAGTTGTCCTTAATTTGCAAAACCTAAAAGAAAATGATTGTAGCATTTGTGTTAAATAAGAGTTGTTGTGTTTTCTTTTGAAAGGGAGATTTGTTTTGTCAGAAAATCTTGCATACGGTTTCTAGCAATATCACATTATGGGTCGTTTAAATTTAATTTTGAGTTTATTAAAATAGTTTATACAGATAAATATAAAAAATTATATTTTTATAAGTTGTTTTTATTGGTTATTAATTCAAGCTCTGCAATAATTCACGAGGCGAGCCAGCTCACTCGCCATGGCAAGTGTTACCAGTTCACTCGCCTGCAGTCTGCCACATCGAGCTCCATAGCAAGCTCAGCATAGTTTTGTTTTAAATTTCTGTTATGACAGTTATTCACCGTTTTTGTGTTGTTTGTTAGCTAGGTTGTTTGTTGTGTGTTGTAAACCTAGGAAAACTAGTTAGTTATAATATAGTTGAGGTTAGTTAGCTCAAGTCTATCCAATGTGTATCATTTTGCACCTATATAAGGTGACATTAGTTCAATAAAAATTAATTTCCCTTAATCAATTTCTTTATTCTAAAGTTCATAATCTCTTCTCCTCTCTCTCCCATTCTTTTCTCTTACTGTTTTTTGTTTTTCATAATCTTAGTGATAACCTTTGTGAGTTATCTCCAACAGTTTTCTCATAAATTATATTAATTCTTTTATCATAATACATAAAAATTAAAAATTTATTCATATAAACTGTTTCACATAAGCTAAAATATAAATAAATTTAAACGGACTTTTAATTTATTTTAGAGCTTATGAAAATAGATTATATAATTTTTTTACATTTTTCATATTATTTGACAATAGATTTGGATAAGGATTGGTATATAGCTCTCATAAGACAATTTGCGAAGGAAATGTTTGTGCAAGTATTGTTACAAAAAGAGAGAGAGCTAAATGTTTATGTCAATCACTCTCTAACTTGTCCTTAGCTATGGCGTGTCATTTAAATAGATGTAATTTTTTCTGTCTTTTTCTTTTCGGTTTATTATTATGTAACCAAAAAAACATAAGCTAAAAAAAGCATAAGCCAATAACATAAACATTTGCATTCTTAAATTCATTTGAGAAAAAAAAGGAAAAATATAGAACATGTACGTATACATACTGGATTGGTTACTTTTCAATCAAGAAACGTTATTATTGGAACTGCAAAGTGACATGGTCCTACCATATTGAGCATGTCTTCCAACTTTCAACGCTTCAAATTAAGCATGCATATGATAATAATTTCTTAAATTATGGGATAAGTTATACAAGTACGAATTAATTAACTGGTCATAATTTTATATTTAAGCCAGTAGTTATCAGATAACCCATGTGAGTGTGGTACCATCAAGCAACCATGCTTAAAGTAATCCAAATACTAATTGATATATGCTCAAAACATATCTTGCAAACTTGATCATCTACTATATTACTCATGAATCTGATGTTACTTTTCCTCTAATAATCAAGTTCTTTTTTTAATTGTAATTTGTTTTTTACTCCATTTTGGAGTAATTAGCTGAAAGTTCATCATACACTGTGTTAAGTTATCCAACAATTAATGAAATTAGCTAATAAACAAATTTGTAAGTGGTATCCAAAAACTAATTTAGGCTCAACTTACAAATTATTTTATATGACTAATTGTTATTGATTTTTGGATTAATTATTCACAATTTTTTTGTCGAATAGTTTAGTAGTTAGAAATTTTAACTTTAAGAAGAATACGTGGAATATTCATAATATGAACTTTAACTCTTATATATATAATGTGGTATTCTTACTAACTGAGTTAAATATACGGGAATATTACCCACAATTTTTAAAGGTAATTTCAAAAGGAAAAAAAACTTCTTATAATAGCTTGAAAGTAATATGAAAAGCAAAAAAATTATTAATAATCTTTTATGGAAGAACCACAAATATCATATTTATTCACTTTAAGAATGAATTTTTTAACTATCAGACTATTAGATAAAAAAAGAAGCACAAACAACAAACAATTGAGGTTTTTTTTTTAACAACCCTGAACCGTATTGTGGAGGATTTCGCTCCTTGCACTCCTGAGTTTCACATGCTTGTATCTAACTAGTCGGAGATCAAGATCGTTTGCAGTAAAATAAGCCAGCTTTACACAATAATATATCGCAATCATTAATTTTAGATCGATCGATTGATCATTGATTAATATTACATTTACATAAAATTCGTACATGATATCACTCTTTGATTTAAGATCAAATGACTGTGATTCATTACAGCGACACGCAGTAAATACGTATAATTCAATTCCGACTGCTATCATGTCATGAGCCATGCCTAACATTTTATAAGAATACGATGTATGTAGATTGTCAAATTTAAAAATATTGAATGAAAGGAATATGAAACATGAATATTCAAAGCTAGTACTAAATTTAAAATAATATTTTTGATTTGTGAGTTGAAAATATAAAAAGTAATTATCACTTATGAGCTATGAAGCCCGGATACGTGACACAATACCGATACGGCGATACGGGAAATTTTTTAAAATTTCCGATACGATACGATCGCGATACGTTGTTTAGAAATAAATTTAAAATTAAATATACAAATATACAATATATAAATATAACAAAAATCGAGAAAGATAATAAATTAACATTCAAATTATTCAAACTGAGTAAACAAGTGACAATTACATATCTTAAGTTAATTAAGTACTGCCCAAAAGGGATAATTATTGCTATCCAAAAAATAAAACATTATCGATACCATCCAAAAAGCACATGGTTGTCAATCCATAAAAAACATCATACTCTAACATTCACTATTTAAAATGAAACACAAATTTTATCAGTCTCATTTCTTCCATAAAGAACATCATACTCTAACATTTACTATTAAAAAAATATTATTTTCCCGATACTTCTCTGATACGTGTATCGGAGAAGTATCCGAACGTATCGGTAATTATTTTTTTAAAAAAATAATTTTAATCGTCTGATACTCTTCGATACGAATATCGATAAGTATCGGACGAGTATCAGTATTAAACACGTATTAAACACGATACTTTGTCATTTTTAAAGTATCGGGCTTCGTAGCTTATAGGTAAGGTGATCTATAATTGATTCTTGTGTGTGAATGTGAAAGCTAGATACACTCAATAGTAAAAGTAGATTGAATAGTACAAGCATAGTCACATGCAAGATTGCGTTTTAGTTTAGTAGATTTTTAATCATTTGGATAAATATCTCCTACAGAGATGACTCAAAATCTATTATGGATACATAAATTTCTTTTGGTTTATATAAGCTTCGATTACACACTGATACACCACTTATTACGGTGCCGACATTAATAGAAAAAATTAATCACCAGCTTCTCAGAAAATGACGACTTAAGGGTGTCCCTTTCACAGAGATAAACTAAGATATTTTAAGTTAAGAGATAAAATATATATATATATATATATATATATATATATATATATATATATATATATATATAGGGTTTTGCTAATGCACACCTACTATTTTTCATGAAGGTGTACATCAACAACATACACCTTAAGATGTATTTAACTACTTTTTAATTATCAGTTGCTAATGCACACCTTCTAAAAAATAAGTGGGTGTACGATAGCAAAGGTTATAAGAGTTGCTAACTTACACCCACCTATATTTTAGAAGGATTGTTTTAGTAACATGCACCTCAAGGTGTATTTAACAACTTTTTAGTTATAACTTGTTAAAACACTCATTCTAAAAAATAACCGGGTGTACGTTAGCAAAACTCATATATATATATATATATATATATATATATATATATATATATATATGTTTGTATTAACGATTACAAGAAACACTAATAAAATACTTACACCTAGTACCAAGATAGTTTAAATTTCAATCACTCTTTCATTTTCAGGTCAAACTCTTGAAAATACTTGATGCTAAGCCAATGGTTTATTTTTTGTTTTTTCTTTTCTTATACCCCTTAAATTAAACGATGATTAAGACTTTATAATTCACACAAAGGACAACTCTCTTTTTATGAGAAGGACAATTTTTTACATTAAAGATGATTTCACAATGTCTTATAAAAGGGTACTTCTATGGTGCAGTTAATATTGAAAAAGTCATTTGAATAGACCAATAGGAGTAAAGTTTTTATTTGGTCCCACCAAATCATAATTATATGGTGTAGTTTTATAATTGTGTTTCTGTGTATCCTCAGAGATCTAAAGGTGTAAGTTTTCTCTATCCTAATATCGAGATTTTGGCTCTGATACCAGAGTTTGAGCGTCAGAGATTCGCGCGTTAGCTGTAAGATAAACGTTGGAGTTCATTCTTCGTGTATTGTACTAAAAGTCTGTAATTAGACAATAGATCTTTTCTTTCTATGAGTCTTGCCTTTATTCTTGGATTAACATGAGGTCTATCCATATATAGCAGGTTTTTTAAGCATCTATATTCGAATTCTAATTTTTGAATTTCTTTTCTATAGACTTTTAGATTTTTTCTTTCTTCAGCTAAGTTCATTGCTATCGTAGGTAGCAAATGTAACAGGTTGCGGAGGTTTAGTTAGATCCTTTTATCTAATTTTTCGAGTTGTAAGGACAACTCTGCTACTAAGCTTTGTAGCTTATTTAATTCTTTTAGTTCTGAGATTTCAAAATCTCTTTTTGGGGGTGCTACCCTAAGGCTTTGGCTTCTAATCAATGGTTTTTCGTCTGTTTCTTCAAACAGATTTTTGTCATCTTCTATTAATGAACAATTCTTCCTTGCCAGGGTTTTAAATATAGGTGACTCTAATGTCACTATATGGGTGAATAATTCATCAATATGAATTATATCTTTTCCTGTAAATTCTATGCTATGATGTGAATTACTTAAAGCATAATTAATTCTATAGCATATTCTAAAAGGATGATTTCCTTTTTTCATAAATTTTGAATCTTCTAATTTGTAATTAAAGATTATGGATCTGTCCAGATCTTTATCCTTTAGGGATAATCCTATTTGTAAGTTTATATCGAACTTAATTTTTCCATATTTTAAATTGCATCTTCCTTGTGCAATTATAGATTGTCTATCATTTGTAATTCTAGAGTCTCTTAGAATTATATTTAACGGTGTATCAATACCTTTCATGAAGGTACTTTTGATTAAAACTTGAATGGTTGATATGTGAATATAACCAATTTTATTTCTTTCTTTTTCAGAAAGACTTGAAATTCTTTTTTGAATTTGTGTTCTATCTATGGTAGATATAAAAATATTTCCAGAAGTAGAATCAATTGGAATTGCTTCTTCTCCTATCATTATTCCAAATTTCAAGATATTTTTTCTCAAAAGACGTTCTTTGAATTTTATGGACTTTCTTTTAAAGTTTTCTTCAGCAGTTAGAGATAAATCCGCTTTTTCTATTTTGTGATCTTGTATAACATCAGCAAAATAACTAGATGTTTCTTCAAAAAGTGAGATTTCAGACATAATTTTCAAAATTCTTCTGAATTTTCACTAATATTATCGGGCAGAATATTTAAAGTTTTTATTAGACTATAAATTCGAGAGTTTTTTAGTCTATAATGTACACTTGCAAAGTCTCCATAGAATTGTCCTTGAAAACATTCTATGTATTTAGAATTTTTAGTAAAATTGTTTAACTCATGAACTAAACATTTTAATTCATGTTCTTCGAAGTCTCCTTCGATAGTTTCTTGAATTTTTTCGAGAAAAATCTTTTCTTGGTAATGATTAAATTTGAATTTGTCTAAAATTATCTTAACCAAATTTGGTTCAGAGATCCTTTTTAGTAAATAAGTTACCTTTTTATCATAGTCTTCCATTAAGACTAATTCTAAGTATGTGTGATCAGAACTAGATTCTGTGTGCTCAATTTCAAAAAAATTTGAAAATAATCTTTGAGTTCTAAAATTCGAACTTTCCATCTGTTATGCAAACAGTATAATATAATAAACAAGTGTTGTGATAATAACAATCATACCTGATATGATTTTCTTTGTTTCTGGTTTTGTTGAACTTCTTCGATCCGAAGATGTCTGTGTTGTTTTGGGATATAATCTGTTTGATTATATTGTGTTATATGGTTGATCCCTCCAGAGTATTACCTCAAGGATCTAGCTCCTCTAGAGTATTACCTCAAGAGCTACTTCTTAGAAATAATTCTAAGGACAGAAGAAAATAATTCTTCAAAAACTAGTTAATAGTTTCGTATTTCTTTCAACTGTATTTTACAATTGAGCTTAGAGCTCTTATTTATAGTGGAGAAGGGCTCACATTAGGTAAACGTCCCTTTCCATAACATTGTACATGCACTCAGAAAAGTGACACACACTCACACAACAGTGACATGCACTCAGAAAAAGTGATGCGCACTTAAAAAAGAAAAACGCACTAAGAAAAACGACAAATAGTTTTTTACATTATTTATCACTAAGTGGTCCCCATCTGACTCAGATGTGATTAGGTACCACTGCACACTTTAACTAACTACATGACACATGGCTCTGTGATGGAGGCTTCCTTGTCTTCTTCTGCCGACGGTTTTTCTGGACAATTTTCACATTTGTGTCCTTTGTAATACTGTGAAAAATATTGACAGCATTCTTCTTGAATTAACTTAGGTAATTTTTCAAGACCATCTTTTAATTGGTCAACCTTTTCTTCAAGGTTTTTGACTGCCTTGATGTCTTTGTCTTTTGCGGGCTTTCTAGAGTCACTGTATACGACCATTGATGAATCTTCGTAAATAACTCTATAGTTTGTCTGGGAAGACAATCTAGTGATCTTCTGGCGAAAGTGTTTGATTTGTTTAAGGTAAATGGCGGGATGCCATTCAGTTGTTTCTCTGTTCACCACTGGATATTCTTTATTCCAATCTTGATGAGGTATAAGGGTTTTGTTGTAAGTTCCAGAGTGATCTCATCGTACCATGGATATGTGGACTCAATTTGAATAAAAATTTCTTTTCCTTTGGCAAACAAGTTGTTGAACTTTTGTGCCAAATTTTGTAACTCCTTTGGAAAGAACTTGAGTTCTCCAAAAGTTTTTCCAGCTTGTTCTTCCAGGTATATGGTATGTATCAACCCATTTTGAAAGAAGGATAGACATATAGTACTGTCTATTCCAGGTAGTACGACTGCTTTGGTGCAACCAATTCTGCCAACTGGGTAGAAGCATTCAGTAGTAAATTCTTCTATATAGTGGTTTAACCATTTCCACCTAAGGCTGAATTCCATGTAGGTTGGGTCGGTTACTTGGAAATTCTTTTGATTTTCGAGCTGGCGAATTTTGTCAATCGACAGCTTCCTTTTTGACTCCATTGTTGGAGATTTTTGAAGGTTTTTTGTTGTTGTAACTTCTTTGTAGGCTCCGCAAAGTGCCTGTTCAGCTTCCTTCATGGTTTTGTATCCTTTGTGACGCACATTCTTGCCTAAGATGTGCTGCTTTGCTATTGCCCATTTTCTATAGATCCCTTTCATTGGACCATCAAAAATGACATAAGCTTCAAACTTTCCCATTTCATTGTCTACGGGATCGCTTGTTTGAATGGTTGTTGATAAACCATTTTTTCTAGCTTCATCTTCTTCCTCGACCTGGTCAGCCCAAGACTTCTTGCTGTCTGAGGTTGTTTCTGAAGATTCTGCTTCTTGTTCTATATTCCAACCACTGGGTACTATTGTTTTGATAGGGATTTTTGAACTTTCTGGGGTTGTATACTTTACATAGTAGTCATACTTTCTAGAGGGTTGTCCTAGGAGGTCCCAGTTTTCTTCTTTTTTAAGAACTTCACTTGAGCTTTTTGCTGATTGATTTTCATCTGTTGTCATTTTTTGTAAACCTTTGAGTGTTGTAATCATCTCCCCCCTCTCGGCAGAGATTTTTGCTTTTTTGATTTCTAGGGCGACAAGTTGCTCGTCCTTTTGCTTGATGTTGTTCTGAAGTAGCTTTATGGCTTGCTCCATTCTCTCGTCAGTGTATCTGCAAAACTGTTTTGCTCAGATTTTATATATTGAACATATGGCTCGAATTGTTGTAATTTCATCTGCCATCTTATTAATCTGCCTTATTTATGATCAGCTTTAATTTTATATCTCCAAAATCCTGTAAGATATTTAGAGTCTGTACGAAGAAGGAATCTTGACGGTAATAAGTCAATCTTCCATTTTTCTAGTATTTTTACACACGCCAGAGTTTCTAGTTCCTGAATATGGTATCTAGATTCTGTATCTGTAAATGTACCAGAAATATATTTACATAAATGTAATTTTTCAGTATCCTTTATCAGGATTTTAGAAGCACTATAATCAATGCCTTTTTTGGTATCTGTTTCTTCCTTTGAAGTTTCAGATTGTTTTGATTGAAGATCTGATTCTTCAATTTTATATCCCTTCTCATTTAGAGAGAGTTTTGCTTTACCATTGGGTAAGGCTCTCATACAACCTGCCCAGGTTGTTTGTGATGCATCCGTTTCTACAATTAAAAAATCTTTTATTGTTGGATTGTAGAGTTCGGGTAGAATTTTTATTTTTTCTTTAATGGTTTTAACATTATCAGAATCAACCTTAGTCCAAGACCATGGAATTTTTTCTGAAATTTTCTTTTGCAAATGCTTTCTTTCCTTTGCTAAGTCTTTTAAAAATCCTTCATTAGCAATATAATTTAAACATCCAAGAAATCTTTGGATTTGTTTTCTGTCAGAAAGCTCATTTGGAAAAGCTTGTATTTTTTTCTTGGGTATGAGGTGCCAAACTCAGTTCCCCATTTTCTTTTAAAATTAAACCAAGGTATTCTATTTCTTTTTGTAAAATTTTTGATTTCTTTTTTGAAATTATAATACCCTTTTCTTTAATTCTTAAAAGAACAATTTCTAAATCTCGAAGATGTTGCTTTTCATCTCCTTTTGTAAAAATGAGTATATCATCTATATATGCTAAACATATATGATCCAAACCTGCGAGAGATTTGTCCATAAATCTTTGATATATTGACGGTGCTTGTTTTAGTCCAAAAGGCAAAACATTCCATTCATAATGTTTTTGAGGTGGACATGAAAAAGCTGTTAATGGTTTTGTTTCTTCTGCTAGTCTTAGTTGATAATAACCAGACTTTGCATCCAAGGAAGAAAACCAATTACATCCTTTTATTTTTTCTAAAATAAAATCTTTTCTAGGTAATTTATAAGAATCTCCGACTGTTGCCAGATTAAGTTTCTTATAATTAATTACCATTCTTCTCTTACCTCTTTTTATTTCGTTATGGTTTTCGACATAAAAAGCTGGTGCAGAATGTGGACTTGATGAAGGTCTAATAAGGTCTTTATCAAGTAAATCTTTACATTCTTGTTGAAATTCTTCAACATCTCTAATAGAATATGGAATTCTATTTGGAACATTTATCTCGTCATTAGGATTTTTTAACTTAATGACTATAAGTTCATGATTAGTGTTTTTAACACTGTGTAAAGGGTTATCTGAACAGACTTCATCTAACTTTTCTTCTATATTAATATGGAAACTTTTTTCTTCCCATATAGTTCTTAATTCCCTAAGGTTTCCTTTAATAAGGTTTAAGATTTCATTTCTAGTAACTATTTTGGTGGTTACTATTTTTCTATTTTTAGGATTTCCCAAATCCTTCCATTGAAGTGATATAGTATCCTTCCTTTGAGTAAATGGTTCATATAACTTTAAAAAGTTATTTCCTATGATTAGGTCTAATCCTGAATCATGGAGGTAGATTGTTGGAATAAAAAATTTATATCCTTCAATTTCTATAGATACATCTCTAAGGTTAAACCATATCTGATGTTTTGATTTGTCTGCAACTATTATTTCTTTGGGCTTGGTTAATCTTTCCCTGTTTCTAGAGATAGATTTCCTTCCAAAACAAAGAGTTGCACCTGTATCTACATAGGCTAAAAGGTTTCTATTTTTTAGCACTATTTTGATAAATGTAGCACTTGGATTTCCTTTACCAAGTATCTTCTTCGACATCTGAATCTGTCTCTGTGCAGTATTCATAAATGTCTTCATTGGATTTTATATCTGATTCTATAGGTTCATATCCCATTGCATATATTGCATGTAGGACATTTTTCTTAGGATTTTCCTTTTTAGGGCACTCATTTGCATAGTGACCTTCTTCATGACATAACCAACATGTACATGATTTTTTGCCTTGTGGGCATATTTTCTTCCTAGGGTAAGGTTGTTTTTTCCTAAAGAATTTTTTGTTTCCCTTTTTGAATTTTCTAAAAGGAACCTTCTTAAATTTCTTTTTCTTATAGGGCTTTTGTAACCTTGTTTTTCTGGGTTTCTTCCTAGAGTTGCAACCATAATTTCCTACTTTGTCTTGTAGTTTATTACAACAAAGGGATACTTGAGCTTCTCTTTTGGCTATTTTTTGACTACACATTTCTTGGAGCCAAATTTTTAGGGTGGTTATTCTTCCTCCTAGAGTATCATCTAATTTTCCTTCTGCTAATGCTGAAGTAAAGAATGTTTTAACTTGAGCTGATACTCTTTCTGGTAACTTGTCATAGAATAGTTCTATCAAGTTTCTGGAAATTCTAGTACTATTATCTATGTTGTAATAATAGTCCTGAAATTCACAGATGAAATTATCTACATAGCACATATTGCAGATTTTTAGGTTAGTTATTTTTCAAAGATTCTGGTCGGAAAATGCTATCTTAGATTGAATAGAGTCCTTCCATCCTTTAAATTCTGTTACGAGTAACATGTGAATCCAGTCTACTACTAAAGCTCCTGTTAGGGGTATTGTTCGCATAACTTCTGGTGGTAAGGTCGAAATGTATTTGTAAGCATTTCCTCTAGTTTTATATTGTAGGAAATTGAAAATCTCAATTGGTCCTAAATTTTTAAGGTCTTCATTTAACTGGACTAATACACTATTTGTATTGTACCAATCTCTTAGATCCTTGGCTGTATCGAAACTACAGTCTATGTCTAAAATTCCTTGCCCTTGAAATGGGTTTTGTGTAGGTACATAATAATGGGGTACCTTTTGGAATTTTTGTTTGGTAAATTCTCTTTCGAATTCTGCAGTTCTTTTCGTACCAGATGTTTCTGCTGGTTCGAATTTTACGAAGTGAAGATTTTCATTTTCTTCCTCTACTTCCTCTTCAGAGCTAAAATCATAAATGATCTGATTTTTCTCTTTTGGTTCGTCGTCAACTACTTGACCTTTTCCTGATATATCTAGAGAGACCATAAGTCTTTCCAAATTTTCTAATTGCCTATTAAGGGCTTCTTCTGTATCGTCCATTCCTAAAAGAATTTAGATGGTGGTTTAATTTTTAATTGTGTAGAAACAGAAGTTTCTTCGAGGTTTTCTAGAAGCTTAGGAATATTTTCTATTTCTAATTCCTTTCCTTTCTCTTCCCCCCCTTGAGAGCCTTGAAGAGATTTGTTTTCTAAGAGTTTTATCATGTATGCTATCATACAAGATATATTATTTAGTTGTGGATTTGTTGTATGAAAAAGATGAGGAAATTTATGAGTTTCATCTCCTTCATAACAATCAAGGTTTATTCCATTATGAAACTTCCATGTTTCATATGGTTTATATATTTCTTCTTCATACTGTAAAGTTTCTAAATAGGATGTTTGTTTTTCTATCTTATCTTGTAAATCAGAGAAGTTATCTAAAACTTTCTGTAATTTACTTGTTAGACTTTCTTCAGTCATCTTGCAATATTCTGAAGTCTTTTTTGAAGAGTTTCAGCTAGTTTCTTATATTCTTTAGCTAAATAGAGGTTTCCTGAGTTTCTAAACCAATAGTGTAGTCTCTTAAACCATCTAATTTGGACTTTGCATAGAGCAAGATCAGCTATGTTAGGTTTAAAGCTGATTATTGGATAAATTAATCTTCCACACGGACTTCTTAGGAATTCATTCCCATGTCGTTTTACTATCATATTATTCATTAAACTGAATTAGCTACCAAATTTTTGCTACTAAATTTGTGCTAATGGGCTGCTTGGTTTTTAGCTATTAGATTTGAGATTTGCACATAGAAATTTTTGTGCCTTTGCCACACTAGATCTTGACTTTTTTGGTGAAGTCATTTTAATGACTGCATGTTAGAATTCTCCCTTATAAAAATAAAAACCTTGATGTCTCATATCGAGCACACAATTTCAAGTTTAAATAAATTTTATATATAGGTATAATTATAAAAAAAAAATTAATAATAAAATACTCGTAGAATATTCTGCTTTTCTTCTTTTTCACATCATTTAGCTAGAAGCCCTTCATCAAACTATTGGCATTGATGCTAATTATTTGACAAAAATCTATCAATAAATGAATTTTTTGGTGTGGAAATTTAAATCTTTAACAAGTTAATAAGTTTCAATGCATATATACACAAACAATTCCAATGATGGAGTGGGTTTGATATTCAATTTTCATATCCAATTTTGCAGAACTTTAACATGTTGAAACATGTGTATTAAATTAATGAATGATGAACAATTGATGATTTTTAATGCAGAAGTATAAATTATACTTGAATGTAAAAAAATGTAAAAGTAATTTATGTAAATGAACATTGTAACTTAAATCAAAATTGAGTAAAAAGATTGTTTTTCTTCTCTTTATAATGGAGATTGGAGACTCTTAATTAATGTACAAAGTCATAGTGCTCCTTAAATGCTAATAGAGCACGATAAAAGTTTAGAAAAATATAGTTGCAATAGATACCCGTAGGGAAATAAATTTCTTGTTGTAACTGCGTCATAAAATTATAACTTTAAATCGTGTAGTTTAAATTGTTTAATTGTATGAATAATCTAAACCGTCCAATTTCAAATTAACAATTTAAATTTAATAACATGTGAAACAGTGTGAATGCTGTACAACACAAAATCCTCCCTATTATTGTGATTAGGGGTGCTCGTATTTGAACCAATCCAAAAGTAAAACTGCAAACCGAACCAATCCAAATAGAAAACCGTAAAAAACCACATTTAGTTAAAACCGCACGGATCATTTTTCTTCTAAACCGCACGGTTTGATTTGGTTTGCGGTTTTCATTTTAGAAAACCAAACCAAACCGCAAAAGTTAACTTAATTATATCAACTAGTAACAATCAACTTATTACTTAGTCAAACTTAACAAACAAAACCCAAATTGAGTCCATAAAATAGTAAGTTGTCAAAACATATAATTTCACGCGATTTATGTATATGTATATTATATCATGTAAACAATAAAATAAATTAAAATTTATGATGTTTATTTTGTAACATGTTGGTAATATTTGTTGGGACAATGTGATAATTTGGGAGAAATTAGAGAGAATAGAACAAGAGAATTGAGAAGAGAATTTGGGAAAAAATCAGAATTAATTGCATTCATCCACAAGGGGCAAAGGTATTTATATACAAAATGGGGGCTTGCTTCACTACCAAGCGTTCGTATATTAACTACCTAAGACAAATCAAAAACTATAACAAACTAACTAACTAACTATTCATTTCTAGCTTCAGAAACTTTCTCAACTTCTGGAGCTCTGCAACTTCTGAAGCTTCCGCAGCTTCTGGAGCTCTACAGCTTCTGAAGCACCTCAACTTCTGAAGCACCTCAACTTCTGAAGCTCTACAGCTTCTGAAGCATCTCAACTTCTGACTTCTGAAGCATCTCAGCTTCTGGAGTTCTACAGCTTCTGAAGCATCTCAACTTCTGAAGCTCTGTTTTTCCAAAAACATGACTTATTAATTCAACACACCTCCTAAGGCATGTTTTCCAAAGCATTCATTCCTATAAGCTTCTTCAGAGTGTCAAACCTTGCCTTAGCCATAGGTTTGATTAGAATATCTGCAAGTTGGATCTCAGTATTGCAATATTCCAACTCAAGCTTATCTTTGTTCACTTGATCTCTCAAAAAGTGAAACCTCCTCTCAATGTGCTTACTTCTTCCATGACTAACTGAGTTGTTAGCCAAATCAATTGCTGACTTGTTATCAACAAGTAGCTTTATCCTTGTTGCCTCTACTGCCCTCAATTCAGTGAGCAACATCTCAATCCAATTTGCCACATACTCAGCTTCACATGATGACAATACCACTATCCCTTGCTTCTTAGAACACCAAGAGATTGGTGCATTACCTATCATGAACAGGTATCCTGCAGTACTCTTCCTGTCATCTTGATCTTCTCCTCAATCTGAATCTGAGTAACCATAAGCCACTAGCTTCTTGTTACTGTTCTTTTGGTTTGGAATCAAAATGCCATTATCCATCATTCCTTTCACATATCTAAGAATCCTCTTTGCAGCAGTCAAGTGATTCATCCTTGGTTGATCCATAAATCTGCTCAACAGACCAACACTATGACATAAGTCAATTCTAGTATTGCACAAGTACCTCAATGATCCTATGATCTGCCTGTACAATGTTGAATCAACCAACTCATCCTCAGTATTCTTGCTCAGCTTCACACCTGTTTCCATAGGAGTAATTGCTGGGTTACAATTGCTCATATGAAACCTCTTCAAAATGTCAATGACATATTTCTTCTGATGCAAGAAATAGCCTCTATCTGTTTTCACAAATTCCATGCCAAGGAAATATGATAGCTCTCCTAAATCAGTCATCTCAAACTCCTTCATACAAATCATCAACATACAGCCACAGTATTATAATCTCATCATGACTTGAGCCTTTCACATACACTCCATGTTCTGATGTGCATCTAGTGAACCTCAAATCCAACAGGAAGCTATCAATTCTCCTGTTCCAAGCTCTTGGAGCTTGTTTCAAACCATAGAGGGCTTTGTTCAACTTGTATACTTTCTGTTCTTGACCTTTGATCTCAAATCCTGGTGGCTGCTTCACATACACCTCTTCCTCTAATGGTCCATTCAGGAAGGCAGATTTCACATCAAGCTGGTGCATAGCCCATCCTTTGTAGGTAGCTACTGCAACAACTAGTCTAATTGTCTCTAGCCTTGCCACAGGTGCAAACACTTCATTAAAGTCAAGTCCAGGCTTTTGAAGAAAACCCTTAGCTACTAACCTTCCTTTGTACTTAGCAATTTCACCACTTGGTTTCATCTTCAGCTTGAAAACCCATTTCACATCAATAGGTCTCTTGTTTATAGCTTTATTCATCAATGTCCATGTGTTATTCTTCTCAATTGACTTCAGCTCCTCTTTCATAGCATTCAACCAATTTGAATCTTTCAAAGCTTCACTCAGAGTCACTGGTTCCAATTCTGCAATCATTGCTTCATTGACCAGTTCTCCATCTTCAGTGATTGCTTGATCAGGAAACACATCATACTCATTCAACCTTATTGACTGTACCCTTTCTCTGGTTGATCTTCTCAACTGTTGATTAGGTGCAGCATTAGGCTGATGATCTTCAACTTATATATCCTCTTGATTTGTTTCCTCAAGCATAAGTCTTCTGTTGAGAATTGAGCTTTCAGCACTTGTGCCTTCAGTCCAATCCCAACCCTTTGATTCATCAAACTTGATATCTCTGCTAATCACAACCTTGTTATCTCTTGGTGAGTACAATTTGTAAGCACCAGTGGAATGATAACCTAGCAATATCATTGTTTGACTTCTATCATCAAGTTTTCTTCTAACTTGATCAGGAACATGTTTGAAGCAAAGTGAGCCAAATATTCTAAAATGACTAACCCTTGGTTTCAAACCTGTCCAAGCTTCATGAGGAGTCTTGTCTTGTAACCTCTTTGTAGGACTTCTATTGATGATGTAAACTGCTGTAGAGGCTGCTTCACCCCAAAACTTACGAGGCATATGCTTAGCTTTAAGCATACTTCTGGCCATGTTCATGATGCTTCTATTCTTCCTCTCAGCTACACCATTGTGTTGACGGGTGTAGGGTGCAGTGACTTCATGCTCTATACCTTCATCTTCACAGAATTTTGCAAATTCATGTGAAGTGTATTAACCACCTCCATCAGTTCTCAATTTCTTAACACTAAATCCACTTTGATTTTCAACTAGTGTCTTAAATTTCTTGAACTTGGTGAATACATCACTTTTCTTTTCTATAAGGTAGAGCCAAACATGCCTAGTACAATCATCTATGAATGTCAAAAAATAGCTATTACCTCCAATGGATTTCACCTCAAATGGACCACACACATCTGAATACACCATTCCTAGCTTCTGAGTTGACTTCATAGGCAATTCATTCTTGAATGAATTTCTGGCCTGCTTTGCTGCACAACATTCCTCACACACTTCACTTGGTGCTCTGATCTGAGGCAAGCCATGAACCATCTTCTTGGAATTCAACATGCTTAAACTTTTGAAGTTTAAGTGTCCAAATCTGTGGTGCCATATCCAATTCTCTTATGTACCAGTAACTGAGGCTAAGCACTTGAAATCAATCACATTGATTTCAACCTTAAAGGTTCTATTGCTTGACAATGGAGCTCTTAGGATTAACCTATCCTTAGCATCATGAATCTTTAATTCTTTATTAGCCATTGTCACTGTATAATCCTTTTCAAGTAATTGACCAAGACTAATCAAATTACTTGTCATGGAAGGAACATACAATACCTCATTAATGAAGGATTCCTGTCCATCTTTTCTCTTCACAAGAATTGTCCCCATACCTTCACTAGTGATCTGACTGCTATTAGCAAACTTGATATTCCTTCTCACTGAATAATCAAGCTTCAAGAACCACTTCTTGTTGCCAGTCATGTGATTGCTACAGCCAGTGTCAAGATACCACAAGTTGGATCTGTCACTTTCAGTGTTTGTAATTGCCATGAGCAGGGAATCATCAGAGTCGCTACCATTTCCCTTTGTCAATTGAGCTTCATCCTTGTCACTTCTCTCAACTTTCTTAAAGTGACACTCTCTAGCATAGTGGCCAAGCTTCTGACAATTATAATACTTCACATCCTTCTTATCAATCTTTTTCTTTGAACCTTTCTTGTTACCTTTGCTAGACTCTGAGTCTTTTAGGTTCTTGCCATCATTCTCTGAATCTTCTTTCTTTTTCTTGTTTTTCCCTTTGGAACCTTTCTGAAACTTTGCCTGCAAAGCTTGATCAATAGCTTTATTTGAGCTCCTCTGCTTGACTCTCAGTTCATGTGCCTCCAATGAAGCTTGGAGCTCCTCTATCTTCATAGTGGCCAAATCCTTTGATTCTTCTATTGCTACTACTATGTGATCAAATTTCTCAGTCAAGGTTCTCAAAACCTTCTCAATCTTGGACTTCTCTGACAGAGCTTCACCATTTGACTTCATCAAATTAGTGATACTCAATATTCTTGAAAGATACTCAGCTATCGTTTCTTGATCATTCATCACCAACATTTCATATTGTCTCCTTAGAGCTTGCAGCTTGATACCCTTCAGTTTTTCATCACCTCCATAAATCTTTTTCAATGTATCCCAAGCACCTTTAGAAGACTCTTCCTCAATGATCTTCTCAAAGATATTAGGATCCACACACTGATGTATGATGAACAGACCTTTTGCATCCTTTTTCTTCAGCTCGCGATGCAAGGCTCTTGCTGCTTCATCAGCATTTGCAGCCAGGTCTGGTACTACATCATTCACAGTTTCAAGAACATCTTGAAACCTGAAAATGACCTTCATCTGCGCACACCAACGATCATAGTTTTCACCTTTGAAAACTGGAAGATTTGCAGGAAATTGTGATGAGGTTGTGCCATTGTTCGCCATTGTTTCTTGATCAAAGAATCAAGGGTTAATAGGTGTTTACCCCCCTGCAAAGTAGGCGAGATTTGTTTTACCCCCTATAATATATTTTTTTTGAGATTCGGTCCTTACAAAGTAAAAAAAAAATTGCATTTGCCCCCTGAGTGGCCAACTGGGCATGAAATCTTTGTTTTTGATGACATGGCATGCACATTTGGACGCTAACTGGATAAAAATGATTACGTGGCAAGCACATTTGAACGCTGACTGGATAAAAATGATTACGTGGCATGTTAAGTTAACTTTTTTATTTCTTTTCCATTTATTTTAATTTCATTTATATTATTTATAATCAAACAATTATACAAAAACTAAAAACATAATAAAATCAAATTAAAAAAATTTAATTACTTCTTTTTCACTGGGGTTTACAACCTTTCTTCTCCACCCTCATATACATTCTACAATCACAATTTAATGTTGTGGCATTAATAATGTTGTGGCATTAATAATTAAATAAACCAATTTAATGTTGTGGCATTAATAATTAAATAAAAAATAACATGTGTCCTTGCCACGTCATGTAGTTGATCCAGTCAGACGCCATATTGTACCATTAGGGGGGAAATGCAAAAAAAAATTATTTTGTAAGGACCGAATCTCAAAAAAAAATATTATAGAGGGGTAAAACAAATCTCGCCTACTTTGCAGGGGGGTAAACACCTATTAACCCAAGAATCAATGCAAAATGTGAATCACAACCGGGCTCTGTGATACCAATTTGTTGGGACAATGTGATAATTTGGGAGAAATTAGAGAGAATAGAACAAGAGAATTGAGAAGAGAATTTGGAAAAAAATCAGAATTAATTGCATTCATCCACAAGGGGCAAATGTATTTATATACAAATTGGGGACTTGCTTCACTATCAAGCGTTCGTATATTAACTATCTAAGACAAATCAAAAACTATAACAAACTAACTAACTAACTATTCATTTCTAGCTTCAGAAACTTTCTCAACTTCTGGAGCTCTGCAACTTCTGAAGCTTCCGCAGCTTCTGGAGCTCTACAGCTTCTGAAGCATCTCAACTTCTGAAGCTCTGTTTTTCCAAAAACATGACTTATTAATTCAACAATATTATCATATTTTTTATATCGTGATAAACCGCGAAAACCGAACCAATCCTAACCACATTTGTTTAGTTTGGTTTGTTTTGAATGACTTTTTAAGAATCCATCAATTCAAATCGAACCGCATGTAATTTTATGTCGCGGTTAGGATAACTTTTATGCCGAAAACCGAGGACTACTTAGTGAAATATGCGGTGGGAGGGATGGAATGAAATTGGGGGGTGGGTGTGGTCCAAAGACCATGTAATGGCCATGTAGGTGAGTCAGGTACATCTTTATCTTACAGTGTGTCATTTGTCAGGTATATATATAGTTAGTTTAGTTCACAGCTAGCTAGCACGTGTTGGTTCATCTCATCTAACCTTGGACTACAAAAATTACAAATTATTAGGAACCACAGACAGAAATGAAAAAAACTAGTAGTATTTATCTGGGTACCATACGATGCATGCGATTAATGTGAAATAAACATCACATGGAATGGATTATATGCACCCACACTTCTCACAATTGTATGCTAAAATTATTCCGTATGTTTTTTATCTTATCTTTTTATAACATTTTAATACTTTATCTTTTATTTATATTTTTTTCATAATATTTTATAAATAAAATTGACTTTTTAGGTTTATTGTAAATTTAATGTATCTTATAAATCATATACATTAAATCTATAATGAACTTAAAAATTCAATTTTGCTTATAAAATGTTACGGACGGTGTAACATTTTAATCATTTATCTTATTTATTTGTAATATTTTAGTTATTTATCTTCTTTTTTAGCCTAACAGCTAAAAATTCATCTCTTAAAGGTGAATAAGTGGGCATATCGGGTTCGAACCCCAATCTCTGCACAAATATGCGATGTTCTTTACCAATTGAGCTAGGCTCACGAGAACTTAGTCATTTATCTTTTATTTGTGATACTTTGGTCATGTTTTATAACATTCACATATAATACCGTTAATCTTAATGAGTCCTAATAACATATCAA
This sequence comes from Trifolium fragiferum, assembly GCA_954870985.1. Taxonomy (NCBI): domain Eukaryota; kingdom Viridiplantae; phylum Streptophyta; class Magnoliopsida; order Fabales; family Fabaceae; genus Trifolium; species Trifolium fragiferum. Next base: position 44,066,408 of record OX940796.1, on the reverse strand, counting down.
ATAATTTTCAATTTAATCTAAATTTTTTTATAAATAATTTATATGATATAAATTTTCAATTCAGCGGTAAATTTTATAAATTCGTATCCATTATAACGTTATTCACGTCACCATAAACTACTTAAGAAACTCGTCCATTTATGAGAAGGACCAATTTGTTGAACATCATTTAAAATTGTACCTTATTTTTGGCTATTCCTACAATATGAGTGTGAAAATTGGCAACAATTTACTCGTTTTTTAAGTGAATGATCCACAACCACTATACCAGTGGTCCACTATGTCTTGGATGATTATAGTTTAGAGCTATGCTATTAAAATGTCCGAATATGGAAAGGGACCGGTGGTGACGCTTTCAAGAACAAGTGATGACATTTTTTTTGGTTGTTTATGACATCACCCACACTAATGCAACATTATTCATTTATTTACTATTAAACACTCCGTTATTATTACTACGTCTCTTTTATTATATGGTTATGATTTATGAAACAACAAGATTAGTGGATCCCCATAAAATCTGTTTTCATTTCATCTGAAGTGAGATACTTTTTTAGTGGAGACTATCAGACCAGACCAGAGCAGAGCAGCCATGAATCTCACTGCTCACCTCCACATGCACACCTCTCTTCCATGGATTCCAAGGCACACTCACTCTTCTTCATCATCAACCAACTACAATTCCAGGTACCAATCTCACTCTCATTTCTCTTATAGGTTCAAATTAAATCTATAATCAACTTCACCCAAATCAATTATGGATAATGTGTTAGTTTGGTGGTAATCTCAATGGACTAGTTAGAGACAGTTATAGAATACTAGTTATTAGTGTCATTTTTCCCTAATTTTCATAAATAAATGGAAATGGTTTAGTTACTTGGTACTTTATGTTGCTTAATATAGTTAATTGTTGGTTTCAATGGATTTGAATATCCTCATTGTTGAGTTTTGACCCATTTCCCCATTATTGCTGCTGAGTGATGATGAATTAGGATTTCTATATTTGAAATTGAATTAGTTTGTTCTTTGAATTCTTTCTCTTAGAATTGAGAGTTGAAATCAAGACATTGTACTCAAGTGGTTAATGAGCTCCCCTTACAGGAGAACCCGAGTTCGATTCCCGGTGAGAACAATTCTTGGTCAAAAAAAAAATTGAATGCTGAGTCTAACTCAACCATATAAAATTGTCTTGTAAGGTGAGTATTGCCCTCACTTATAAACATATATTCAAACCACCTCGCAGCTGATGTGGGACTCTTAACACCCCCCCCCTCACGCCCAACACTATTGGGCGTGGTGCGCGGATATAAATGGTGGGTGGCCCGATCAGAAACCTGATAGCAGAAACTCAATCAAAAACATATATTCAGGTCATCTCACAACCGAAGTGGGACTCTTAACAATTTCTTTGTTTGATTGCTTGTGATACTTCACAGGAGGTTTGTGCCTCATCACTTCAGCTGGCTCAGGTCTTCCCCATTACACGGCCTTGGCATTAGACCACACACTGAAGGTGCGTTTCATGAATCAAGAGAAGTTCATCTGTGTTTGACTTTTATCTTTAGAGTTACCGGATTTTCTCAAACTTTTATATGAGGAATTCATCTATCATTTTGGAGTTTTATATGACTTTGTTTTTCATACTGCTCTTATGTTACTGATCACAATTTTAACATTTCTGTGTTGCCCTCAATCTATTAGTTATTCCTGCAATTGACAAATTAAATTCTATCTGTTACTTTCTTTATCATCTTCCAGCTTTTGGGTTCATTTTTTGTCTCTGTAGTTGCTGCAATAGATGATTTTCTTTCTTCGGTGCACTTGTATTATCAACTGATATTTATTTATACAGAAAATCAGTTACATTGAAACAAATATATAGTTTTTTGTTTTCTTTGAGAAACTGATAGCTGTTACATTCTAAATAATTTCAAAATGCATGGATAGGTCCTTAAAATGTTAACATTTATTAGACCTTGTATTTTCACGACCTTCTCCTCGATGGATATAGACTGTTATATCCGTCTCCTTTTTTTTGTTCAAATATTCTTTATGGATTTGTTTCTTCACATAACCTTCTTTCTGGAGGTTTTCTCTATAATCAGCTCTGACTATTCTAAAATGCTCCTTTTATCTCAGAATAATTTAAGTCTGTTGTCAACATTTTTTAGTATTTCCTTTTTTTTTTTGCTGTCCTTGTCCTTCCCTATAATATATGTTCTTCATTGTTTGATTTGAAATAATTTCTATGAACTGATTTGATTGTTCATTCTTACCTTAAACTAAACCCTTAATTGATGAAAATTCAGTAGGGAGGTGGGAGGTTGATTTGCACAGGCCAGTTTTTAAGTCCAATTTCGAATCTAGTACAAATGTTCCAGAAAATTTGAGCACCAAGATTTGGACAGATAAAACTAATAATAGTTTTCAGGTAAGAAATGTGTGGTAAACTTTTGATATTAATGGTATATGCAGTAATTGTTCTATTTTCTTTGGATTCAGTGCACATTGTTGGATCAGTGGATGTCTTATTAAACTTTGCAGTGTTTATTGTTTGCTAAATCTCTTGAAATGCCATGTGTGCTGCAGGGACCACAGGCTAAAAACATGATAGAGTACATGTCGTTGTTCTTTCTACTGAAACTGACACATACAAAGTTTGTTGATTTGATGATAAATGTTGTCCAAGCAATAGTTCGATATGTGCCTCAGACTCTTGGTGGAACAAGCCTGCCACTTGCTTGTGTTTCTAATTCCTTGAATAAACCTACACCTCTTAAATTAGACGTCTCCTTGCCTTCTTTTAGTGATATTAGATGGAGCTTAGCACGGTTGTTGTACTTATTTAACATACAACTCGAGAGAAATGTTGCCACGTAAGTTAATCACTTCACTATTTATTTGGACGACAACTTCTCTATCCGTTGGTTATTTCACTTAATATGTTTTACACTACTCGCTTTTCTATTTGTTGGTTATTTGGATGACAAATTTATAGATACCAAATACATATTTAACCCTTATGGGGATTTATGGATTTAGGTTTAGGGAATTTAGAGCATGTGGCTGAAAGAAATGCAAAATTGTTTTAAAATCAATTCTATATTTGAGTCGTGAAATCAGTTTATTGCAAATGCAGACCAAGTACATTAGATTTACGATGGGTCTGATCCTTCCTTTGGGTAGGAAATTTTGCATTGCTCTCTTGGTGTGCTATGCTTTTGGAACACTTAGGTTACTATTGTTGTGGCAAGTGTGAGTGTGTAAGTCCCACATTGCTTAAAATAGTGGAGGTTGAATACTTTATAAGTGAGAGGACCCATAAACCTAACACCTTAAGGTTTTGGGTTAGAGTGTGGTGTCCAACTCACTTGTGAAGGTGTTCTTAGACCCAATGTGGATGATCCCCCTGGCTGCCCCCTCTTGGAAGTCTTCCTGACAAAGGTGGTCAGGCAGCGGGTCCCGTTGAGTGCAAGTGGCACAACGGCGGTACAAGTGTAGTGATGAAGAAAGCTTCCGCTTGAGGGGGAGCATATCCAAGAATGGATGGGCTCACACTTGAGGGGGAGATTGTTGTGGCAAGTGTGAGTGTGTAAGTCCCACATTGCTTAAAATAGTGGAGGTTGAATACTTTATAAGTGAGAGGACCCATAAACCTAACACCTTAAGGTTTTGGGTTAGAGTGTGGTGTCCAACTCACTTGTGAAGGTGTTCTTAGACCCAATGTGGATGATCCCCTGGCTGCCCCCTCTTGGCGACCCAACAACTATATTGTAGTTGTTCTAAGGGATGAGGAAGCTCCCGTATTTGTTAAGAAGGATTTAATCGGTGGATGGAACCAAGGATTTTGTTTATGTTAGAAACTATTTACTGATATAAAAAAAGGGTCTTGCTAACGAGTGCCCCCGGGGCACTCTTTAAGCATTCCACTTATAGAAACTTTTTATTCAAAAAATTAAACATTACAATTTCCAATGCGTTGACTTTACGCATTTCCGTAAAAATTCTATAAAAACCTTACTATTTAAGGTCTTAAAGAGTGCCCCGGGGGCACTCGTTAGCATTTGCCATAAAAAAATAGCTAAATACATGCTTGTTGTCTGAAATATTCTCTTATTTACTCTTTCAGGTTCTTTGTGGTGCTCCTTGTAGCATGCGTTTCGTTTGTTTTCATTGGTGGTTTACTGTTCTTCAAGTTCAGGTAATGTATATAAATGACCTCTTATAAGAGTGTTAACCTATTCTTATTTTGTAGTTTTCTTATTTAAATGGTATTGTCTTTGCTATCCAGAAGGTTTGACAGAAAGGAAAAAAAATATTTAATATTATTTTTTTTTTGAGAAAGTATAAGTACGAATCTGTGCGGCTAAATTACACACTGAGAATATTATATATACCAAGAGCCATAAATAAATACAAGGATATATAGTTACACGACTTGCATCATTTTGAACGCCATCTCTCAAGATGGAGCATATAAGTCGCGTGCACTCGTGCACCAAGTTTGTTACAGATATAACTGATTTGAGAACCACTCATTGACTTTGTGAAGATACCTAGGAGTTGATCATTTGAATTGATGAAGATAGTGGTAATGTATCGAGATGAGATCCCGCTAATGAAATGGAAATCTATCTCAATGTCTTTGTCCCTCATGGAACATTTGGTTTGAGACGATACACCCTGCAACTTGATGGTCTCAAATCATTGTTATTTGTGTTCTCAAATATAAATTCCTTAACCAACTGTTTGAGCCAAAAATGTTCATAGATAGCTGAGGACATGGCTTAATATTCTACTTTTACACATGATCTTGCCACAACATTATGTTTCTTGCTTTTTTAGCAAATCAATTAATCACTAATAAAAATGGAGTATACTGAAATGGATCTCCTATTAGTAGGAGAGCTTGCCCTATCTGCCAAGATATTTGTCTGAAAAATGGGGTTCCCGCATGTGGTCAGTGGGATTGGACCCCTCGGATTAGTCGGTCCTTGGGCCGGATACCGAGTTTTTAAGAAGAAAAAAAATTGTCTGAAAAATTAAAATGATGACAAAGATGTTTCTTTCTCTGTGTGCTGCAATGGTGATCATTACTTGCAATGACAGTTTCGTCAACATGTGCAACCAAGTAATGTACCTTTCTTTTGGGTTACCATGATATTGGTACGAAGTTTCTACCGCCGTTAGCGATGACTAATCTCTGTCGAGGAACCTATGGGGCACACGAGGTGGGTTCACCTCTCCCAACCGAATTTTTTCTATATGCAGGAGTCAAGAGTCAAATCCTTGACTAACTACTTAAGGGTCCCAAGACCCTTTACCACTTGAACCAATTTATTGTTGGTCCTAGCAAAATGTACCTTACAACTAAATGGAGATGAAAACTGATTGGTTAACCTCACTCTGAGTCATGCCAAGTTGCTAAATCTACCAAACCATGTCTTAGGAGATTGTTTGATATCATATAAAAGCTCAAATTTTGGTCCATTGGCAATTATCCCCTTTATTTGTTATAAGACATTATTTGTATCATTTTTTAATTATTAAAATTGAATCTAGTGGAACATATCTCCTTCTTTATTTATTTTTGTGCTTTAGTTTGTTATCACTGAGTTGTGCACTCATTTTTAAGCTCTCTCTCTCTCTATATATAGCTAACCTGGGTCAGTTTAGAGTATCCAGGGGCAGTAATCAATCTCTGGAAGATTGTTTTTGGGAGGCCTGGGCATGTCTTTGTTCATCATCTACTCATCTAAGAGTATGTTCAACATATTTTGGACTTCACAATTTATTAAATTACTTATGCTTATAAATATTTTCCTTGAAACCGAATGACATATATTTTGTTGTCCTGCAGCAACCAACACGTATTGAGCGTGTTATTGGATTTCTTCTTGCAATATGGGGTCTACTGTTTTACTCTCGTCTTCTAAGTACCATGACTGAACAATTTAGGGTAAGATTTGAAGGATTCAGCATTCTTTAAACCATATTTTTCTGTGCATGTCAACAATTGAATCTTCACAACAGAGTAATATGCAAAGGCTCAGGGAGGGAGCACAAATGCAAGTTCTGGAGACCGATCATATCATTATTTGTGGGATGAATACTCATCTTCCTTTCATATTAAAGCAGCTAAATAAGTATCATGAATTTTCTGTCCGCCTTGGCACCGCTAAAACTAGGTAAATGCTTCATATGAGGTAGCTCCCAATTTCCCTTATCTTGTGTTTTGATTGCTGGCTTCTGTAATATGTGCCTTTTTCATTCCTATGCAGGAAACAGAGAGTCCTTCTTATGTCGGATCTTCCAAGAAAACAGATTGATAAGATAGCTGAAAGTATTGCTAAAGATTTATATCATATTGATGTCCTTAGCAAGAGGTATCGATACTGGGTAATTTCCTTCTTTTAACATTGAAGAGACTTGTGTAAAAACACCATTTTTTCCCCTTGCTCAGTGCGTTAGGATGCATCATTAGAATAGAATAAGGGCTATTATTCTGTTAGTCGATTAGTCTATTAACTAGATTAGTCATATGTTTAGTAAAAAAAAAGTAATGTATTATAGTCATATGTTTAGTTGATTATGAAATTCATTTATTTTCATACCGCATACTTGAAAATTCTGTCTTTACAGTTGCACCCTTAGTTTAACGAAATCATTTGAAAGAGCAGCAGCCAACAAAGCACGTGCAATAATTATACTGCCAACAAAAGGGGATCGGTAAGAGTTAATCTACTCAAATTGCTAACTAGGGGGTTATATTTCAGTTTGAATTAAAATCACTTGACATATGGATTTATTATTATTGAAAGTGCATGAGGGTGTGATCCGATGTTACAAAAAATTTCTAAGGCTTAGTGGTTACTAGTTTGAAACTTAATATTAGTGTATGCTAAAGTTGTTATGGAGATTTTAGAATGGGTAAGATAGAGAGGAAAGAGAGACAGCTGAAAGTTGGAATTTAATATGATTGATTGGTCTCCACGGGTATGAGTTAATATGTAGGTAGGAGAATTAGGAGAGATATTTTTTATTCCCCTTGATTTTATTTATCTTATTTAGTCCTATTTGACTGTAGTACGATTTGATTTGATTTGTATTTATTTCAGCCCATTTAGTAGTCCCAATTATTGGGACATGGTTTATGTAATTTCTTTTATTTAAATAGTCCTAAACTGTAGTAATAAGCATGAAAGTATTTTTTTTTTCTATCACTTTCTATATTGTATCAGCAGCTCTAGGTTATTTGATCTAGGGAAACCTACCCTCTCCAAGTGACTTAACTGCTAAACATTTGTTGCTGTAATTGAGAGATATTTTTTTGCCGAATTTTCGATCTATTACTTGCCTCTTGTTCAGTTATTCCAATAGATAGATGAGTTGTTTAAACTTTTACTCAATTTGACTATTATCTTATGCTGAATTTCACTTTGATAAGGTTTACTGATTTCAGATCCTTTATAACATAGGTATGAAGTTGATACAGATGCATTTCTTTCTGTTTTAGCCCTTCAACCAATTCCAGAGATCAGTTCTGTCCCTACCATAGTTGAGGTTTGTTACTCACGAGGAGATTTATGTGAAACTAAAGATAAAAATAAAAAAATGCAGACAATAAACTTATATTTGAAATTTTCTTAATTAATGTATGTAGGTTTCAAGGTCCCAAACATGTGAGTTGTTGAAGTCAATCTCAGGATTGAAAGTAGAGCCGGTAGAAGATGTTGCGCCCAAATTATTTGTTCAATGCTCTCGGCAGAAGGGGCTTATAAAGATCTACAGGCACTTGTTAAATTATCAAAGTAACGTATTTAGCTCATGTTGTGTTTTTAAGGATTGCATGTTTACCTATTTACTAGATTCTCAATAATGGTATTTTATATATTTTATTCTTTACTAAGGTATAGATTTCATATGATTTCTAAATGCGTTTTTTTATACATATAAATTATTCATTTTACTTGCTTTTCTATATTTTAGTTAATTGTTATTGATGTAAGTGTACATATTGATGTGTTTATTGTTCTGGTCTTTATTCTTGGTACTGGTTTTGATTTCCCAGATTCTTTGTCTTATATATGAAAACCAGTTAAAACCTTATTGTTTTATTTTTATTGCGTTACATGTATCGTTCCTGTGTAGTTAATATTTTATTTTTCTTATTTCTGCTTGCAGAAAATGTATTCAATCTTTGCAGCTTGCCTGATCTAGAAGGACTGACATATAGACAAATAAGACATAGATTTAAGGAGGTAATTGCTTTCTTCAAATGTAATTTCTTGACTGAAAACTTCATTTAAACATAATTTTAAATTAATGATCTCTATATTGGTATTATTTCAGGATGTTGTATGTGGTCTATACCGGAGTGGGAAAATATACTTCCACCCAAATGATGAAGAAATTGTGCAGAAAACTGACAAAGTATATTTACTTGCAGATAACTTATTCATATTTATATCATATAAGTCGTGTCTACCTTCTATCTTGGATTTTGCGAGACTTGTGCATGGTTAAATGATTGTCTGAACATTCAAGGGCTCTGGTTAATGTTCCAGATCATTTTATCTTTTTATATTGCATATATTTATGGCGGGAGAGTCTTGACTCGCATTTATGATGTTATTATATAATATATACATATAGTCAGATCGAAATAGATATCCACTAGAATAACTTTTTCAGCTTTTGTATATCTTTGGTTTGCAAAAAAAACAAGTAATCAATAAGATGGTTTGCTTCTATTCTGTTATTATGCTGTGTTATTTTTACAACATCAGTAAATTTTCAAAGTTTACAAGCAAACCTTCTGATATCTGATATCACTCAGCTTTTCTCGTTAGGTATTGTTCATTGGATCCCTTCAGGATACTAAAAAGCCACAAGTTGTAGCCACGGATGGGGAAGAAAGAAAAGATGTAATTCCTAATGAGGAATTAGTTGAAAAGGATTTTGATTATGCCATCGAATTGAGTAAAGTAAGACTTGCTAATATTGTAAAACGTCCTAACAGATCAGGTTCCAAGGTACGACGTTATGTTCTGTGATGTATAGATCTTTTCAACGAGTGTTACTCTGCAGGTACTATTTGAAATGCTAATCTTTTTCAGTTATCACCATTTAGGCATCAGACGGGAATGTAGGACCAAAAGAATGCATTCTTTTACTTGGTTGGCGACCTGATGTTGTAGAAATGATTCAAGAGTATGAAAACTATCTTGGTCCTGGAAGTGTTTTGGTATGTTTATGTTTTCCAGAATCTTTGTTAATCCACATATTTTTGTGAGTGTATACTTGAACCGATAAAACCTTAATTATTCTTCCACTTGGTCCGCAAAATTATAATGATAATAAAAACAATTCAATTACTGTTTGTTATATTTGCATTAACCTAAAATGCATTATCCTACCAGTTAGATACTTCTGTTGCTGGCATGGACTGATCTTAATTCTGAACCACCGGAAGATTCTTGAAATTGTAGATCGTGTAGGGTTATTTTTCAAGATTATATATGCATTCACTTGAAGTTCAACTCTTATGGTTTCTGGCCATAAATAATATGCAGGAAGTTTTATCAGAGACACCATTAGACGACAGGATTAATAGAGAAACCAACATCATTGGACATGACAAACTCAAGAATGTTCGAGTTTCTCATAGGGTATTATCTGATCCAATCAATTAACGTGCTTAAATTTCTTTTAATTTGTTTTTTCTTTTGATTGATCTTTTGTTTCATTTGGATACCATAGATTGGAAATCCCATGGACTATGGCACTTTAAAGGAAACCATTTTGAATATTCAGACTTCTTTGAAGAATAAAGATATTCCTTTTTCAATTGCTGTCATATCTGACAAAGATTGGCTTCTTGGAGGTAATTAATCATGCGCATAAATTGTAACCGAAAATGGCATGCCATTGACTTTTTCTCTTTGCAGATACATCTAAGACAGATAAGCTATCTGCTTATTCTATCCTACTTGCGGAAAATATCTGCAACAAACTTGGAGTCAAGGTGATATTTTTTTTATGATGATAGGAATTGGTCAATTTTAAATATTACTGCCTCTGTCCCTAATATAAGACCCTCTTGAGATTTTTACTTGTCCTTTTTCATAAGATCCCTTTCCAATTTTCAACTGCATTAATTATTTCCTTACCAACATACTCTTGATTATGTTATATCTCTTTCTGCGACCTATAATGAATACTATGATGGAAACATAAACAAATTTTCTCTCATGAAGGATAAGTTTGTAAAACAATAGCAATTGTCAATAAATTTAATGCTTCTACGAACTTTGTTAATAATTCCTGCGATTTAGTTTATGAAGTACTATATTTAGGTACAGAGTAGTAGTTTTTAGTATGAGTAGAGACTAGAGAGGATAATCATTGTTGGATTAAATTGGCTGTTTTGTAGGTACAACATCTGGTTGCAGAAATTGTCGATTCAAAATTGGGGAAACAGGCAAGTCTTTTGTTGTTTTGGGTTTGATTTTGACCTCTCAAATTACATATTGTTGTATATTTTGATTATGGTAATTATTATGTATGAAATGCTGCAGATTGCTAGAATCAAGCCATCAGTGACCTATGTTGCATCAGAGGAACTATTGAGTCTTGTAACTGCTCAAGGTCAGTAGTTTTGTCCTCTTCTTGGTTGATCTTTTCATGTAATTGCCGTGATCTTTCTTGTGTTAATGTAAAATTTCATTTTTTTGAAATCAGTTGCCGAGAACAGTGAACTGAATGAAGTTTGGAAAGACATACTAAATGCAGAGGGTGATGAGATATATGTAAAGGTAAGTGTACATGTAACAGTCATTATCATTTATCACATGAATCATTACGACCGAGTAACATAAGTTTTTTTACGTCATGCCTCTCTTTGAATATTTCCTGCTACAAAATTTCATTTCATACACGAGTTTATTTATGGGCCAAACATTTTATTTATGTTTTGAAGTGTATATACATATAATCTTTAAATTAAAACATGATGTATCATATGAGTATGCATTGTAGCTGACTCAAGCTTTGTGTTTTTCTTATTATTGCAGGATATTAGCCTTTACATGAAAGAAGGAGAGAATCCATCATTTTCTGAGCTTTCTGAGAGAGCATATTTAAGGAGAGAAGTAGCCATAGGTTATGTGAAGAAGAACAAGAATGTATGACAATTGATTGCTGCTCAAGTTTTATTTTGAATAATAATTAGTAATAACATGTTACTCATACATTTCCCATTTTCAGGTAATCAATCCAATTCCAAAGTCTGAACCCCTCTCTCTTGAAATGACTGATTCATTGATAGTCATATCTGAGCTGGAAGGTGAACAACCTATCATTTTGTAATTATGAGGCTTTAATCATGCTGAGAATAATTTAGGAAAATTCTGACCCCCAAAATTTGCTTATTGCATTGGGGTGATTGATTAGGATGACTTGTATTGTTGTTACTATCTCATCTTTTTTGTCTATATTTTCTCATTTTTTTCAGAATAAATTGGTACAAAATAATGCTTAAATGTAAAATATGGAATTTAATTTACCTTCTTGCATTGCAAAAAAATAAAATAATAATACAAATAAGCAAGAGTCCCTAGTTCAACAATGTTGCAAACATTTTTGTTGTGCTGCATGATATATTTGTAACAATAACAAAGTGCCAACCAATCGCAAATTATCTTATGTGTTACTTTCAAGTATTTATATTTTTAACAAGTTTGTTGATGATTGACAATATAAAAAATCTTTACGTACACTATCAATTTTGAATTTGAATTTCAACATAGTTTATTTTAAATTAGGAGTGTAAGTGGATCAGGAAAAACCGATAAAGCCGACAAACAAAACACAAAAAAATAAAATAAATAAATTGATTCAGTTTAGGAAATGTGGCTTGGCTTTATAAAGATGGTTTCAAAATGTGGCGTTATTGGGAAAGTTGTTTGGAACCTCCTCTTACAAGATTATAAAGAAAGTGAGTTGTTTCCAAATAAAGCATGTACGAGTTCATCTACTTGGAAAGTCATATTGAAAGCTTTGAACTTGCTTCAAGGTGGGTTCACCTAGGGGATGGTGACAATAACATATGGTTTAAACTTTAAACTATGATTGCTAAGAAACCATTGTTTGATATGGTACATGAGATAACACTTCATGATGTGAGTCTTAAGATCAAGGAAATTTGGAGATTTGGTATGATGTTTAGTTGACTCTATTGATAACTCTTTGATATGGCAATCTAGTTTAGATTTGGAAGATATCCCAAGATGCTGGTCTTGGATTTGGAAGATGTGTGTTTTTGCAAGTGTGCAATTCTTTATATGAAAGACTTGTCACAACTCGCTCTCTACGAGATCGATACTAGTTCTAAGAAGTGTTAATGTCACTCCTTTATATCTATTATATGCGAATGAGGGTATGATGAAGAACATGAGGGAATGAATCAAAGAGGATCCATATCCAAAATATTCATCATGTTATTGTTTGTATTTTTGTCGCTTCTAGTGACATATCGACATGTTGTAGGTTGAATGAGATTCAAAGAGTTTTCGATCAATTTGACTTCGATAACATCTTGTGTTTGATTGCTAAAATAATTTTGATGTTGGTATTATTTTCCTTTGATCATGTAGAACATTTGAGTCTCTCATAATAAATTCATTTTCCATAAAACCAAATACACCTTAAGTTTAACATTGTGGTTCTTAGTTCCACATTGGTAAAAGAGGAGCAATGAAGTCTCGTGAGCTTAGCTCAATTGGTAGGACAATGTATTATATATACAGAGAGTCGGGGTTCGAACATCGTCCCACTTATCCACCTTAAAGGTGGAAAAACCATTAGGCTATTTGACAAAAAATAAAAAAAGATGAGCAATGAATTAAAAAAAATTAAGTATATAAATTTATAATAAATAATAATAATAAGAATAATATAAAATATGATTTATTATAATATGATTTTTAATATAAATATTATATTTTTTACTATTAAATTTTCTATCATACATTTTACTATTAATGTGATTTTTTTTCGATCACAAATTTTTTTTAAATTGTCTAATTTTCATTTTTATTTTTTGACAACAAAACTGAGTAATTTTTAGTAGTAGTTTTTTTGTTACTTCATTTTAAAAATGAGATAAGAAAAAAAATAGTAGTATAAAGATAAGAAGATTAGGAGGGAACGGTAACCGCTATCGCATAAAGGGATAGATACCTTCGGAGCCAGCCAGGTTTGTTTCTTCTCTGTTCCTTGTATACTTTTTGTTCAACTCTTCACTCCAAAACACTGAAACATAATTTATTGTGTTGTTCTTTCAAATTTTGGGTTCAGTGAGTTGTTGAAAAATGGTGGTGACTATTCGATTAGCGAGACTTGGGTGCACACACAGACCCTTTTACCGTGTTGTTGTTGCTGATAGCAAATCTGCAAGAGATGGCAAGAACATTGAAGTTGTTGGTTACTACAATCCTCTTGCAGGTTCAACATCAATTCTCTATCCTAATCTATAATTCTGTCTCTGGTTATGCTCAAATTATGTTATTAAAAATTGCAATTTTTTTCCTTTTTTTGGTAAAAAGCCAACAATTTTTTCCTTTCCTTTCATTTGGGTATACTTTATGGGGGATTGGTACTAAAAGCACAATCTTGTTTTGGGATAACTTTGGTAAGAGTTCCACATCGGTTGAGAGATGGTCTAACCATGGATGCAATCCGCACCTTATAAACCGATTTTGTAGGGTTGAGTAAGGCTCAACTCAAATTTTAATATGGTATTAGAGCCTGGTTTGAGATATGTTTGGTCACTTGCTATTAGGTTTCTGCTATCGGGTCATCCACCATTTATATTCACACGCCAAGCCCAACAGTGTTGGACGTGACCTTACAAGTCGGTTTTATAAGGTTGAGTTCGGCCCAACCCAAATTAGGATTTGTTTCCATATGTAGGATTTGTTTGAAAGGATATGGAATTAGTATTGTGAATATATTAGATTATGAGTTGTAATGAAATTGGATGAGTCAGTTTAGCTATTCCTTATAGTTAGGAACAGAAACACATGTATGATTCAAAACATTAGTTTATGCTTAATTTCACTTTGGTTTCTTACTCCCTACACTAGAACCTGAAATTTTGTTTCCTTGTATGTTTTGCACTGATATTTTCAAATCGAAAGCATCATGTATCTATGTTAATTTATGGTTTAATGTCTTCAAATTGCAGTGATGTGTCTAATGATTTACAATTTTTTTGAAGAACCTAAATTAACCCATCCAAATTGGCACTGAGAGAATCGAACCTGAGACCTTAAGAGGAGTACATTCATGGTATCACATTTTACGAGTTTGTGATAGGTCCATTTTTTAGCCAGGTCTTAGGTAGGGAGTGTATTAGGAGGATTGGTGTAGGGATTAAAATTGGGAAGTCAGTAGATATTTTTGGGCTGGAAAAATTAGGATTGGATTTGGAGTGAAAGGGCAACTTTGACTTTGTATAGCACCCGTTTTTTAAAAAAGAAAAATCAGTTTTTTTTACCTTCTTACCCTTTTGTGATTAGGTCTTAGATATTTCTTTGTTTGTAAGAAACTTACTTGTATGTTTGAGGTAAGAAAGTTGTTTCTTTTATCTTCCCATTTGTCTGTTCTTAGTTTGGGCCTTATCTGTTTGCATTTTAATGGATGATAGATTGATAGAGGGACATGATTTTATCATTTAAAAACATGGAGGAGTTCGATTGTTTAAAAAAATTATCGAGGGACCAAAATTGCAAGTTGCAAATCCCATGCCAGTTTGGTCTTGTTATGTGTACCAGTTAGGGATAGAAGGATGATGGTTCAAGTCGATACACATCAAATCCGATTTTTAACTTGATTTACTTCTGTACAGATAAAGATGATGAGAAAAGAATGAATATCAAACTTGAAAGAGTGAAGTAAGTTAATTTATTCAATTCTAATTTATCTAGTTATTCGTATACAATTTTCGGGAGAATAGTGATAATTGTTGGGATTCTCAACCTCGATCCATCTTTAATAGCATAATTTTTCCTCGTCTTCTTTAGGTACTGGCTTTCTGTTGGTGCTCAACCTTCAGAATCCGTGGAGAGTCTTTTATTTCGATCTGGTTTAGAAGTGAAACGCAAAGGTGGACTGTCTGGTAACTTCCCTGTTGATACCCCGAACCAAGAGCAGTCAGCCGATGACAAAGAAGCAGATGGTAAACTGACACTCCTTCCCTTTGTATCTCTTTTAGTACTGTTTTTGGTTTCGTTATTTTTCTCATATCATTCACTATTTATTTTAGGCGTATCTCCAGAAGCTGTTTTTTCTATCGGCTTACAAGTTTAACTGAGGGAATAACAGCCATATGTTTGGAGAAAGCGGGTTGTGTTGTGAGTGTGTCATCCATTGCAATGGCAACACTTTGATCAAACTTTGCACTCTGTTAAATTGATTTGTCATCTTGCTGTGTTATCGACTTTTTTGTCTTCTTGAACTAACTTTGAAGATGCCAATGCAATATTTGAATGTAGCTCATTTGTTCTTTGCTTTATTCCTCTACTCTGTCATGTATGCATGCATGCTTGACATTGCTTTCTACTCTTTCAAGTCATTTTTTTTATGTTTTTGAACTTATTGATCATATGGAGAGTCATTTTGAAAATTATCCTGATGTCTATTTTTGTGTGTTATATATAAAAATATTTTGAAAAATAATATTACAATGAGAATGTTATTCCAAAAGACTTATTACCTGTTCTTCAAAAAAAAAATACTTATTACCTATTAGTTATCACTATCTCAAAAGCCTAGTCAAGTTTGCCAATTGACAAAGGACTTTTTGACCTAGTTTATTTTTGAGTTTATGCAATAAGTTAGGCCAAAACTAAGCTCAAAAATAAGTTAGGTCAAACGGGCTCAAAGTCTTCAATATGGTCTTAAATAGGCCATGAAACAATCATGAAACAATGATTTGCCGATTTTCCCCCCTCCCCATGTTCTCACTTGGCTTTTAAAACAATGTCACCATCCTTTCTTCACCAAGAAGACAAATGATGTAAATTTGGCCTTGATCAAGAAGACAAATGATGTAGATTACAATGTTAATCATGTAATCGTAGCTTAAAAAAGCGTTTCCTTGATCAAGAATATTCAAAAGTTATTGAGTCGATTTTCTTAAGAAAAGTGTGTCTAGTAATCTAAAGTTTAATTGTGAGACAAGTAAAGTTTGATTAATAATTATTTCAGTCAGAATTTAAATATAAATCTTTCCGAACAATTCATGACTATAAACATCATTGGTATTCAATTCATGCAAATTTGGCCTCACCAAATGTTAAACATTGAGGTCTGTAAGACCCATAATTTCACAGTACCTTTGGTCTGAGCAAAATAAATAATGGCTAAGAAATTTAGGGTTTTTGGTTAAGTGTTTTGTGAGTATCGTCGTAATATTAACACTTTTGCTGAGATGGAGCCTGTTTTGTGCTCGTGTGCTGGAAACGCACATACTTTGGTTTCTTAGTCTTCTTTTATCTATGGGAATGCTTCTGCGAAGTCAGAATTTTGAAATTTGGTTTTCTCCATTTTTTTTTTTTAAAACGAGTAGAAACTATATCAGCTGTTGGAAAATTTACAGTTTCTATTTTCCGTCGTATTTTAAATAGAGACTTTATATATCGGCGTGAGTTAGAATCTGGCTTCAGAATATTTTTAGAAGGTTAGGATAAAAATTCCAGTCGAGGAATAAAGTTTAGCGATAAATTTTAGAAATGGTTTATGACGAACTTTTATTTCGTAGAATTTTCTGTTTCCATAAAGTTATCGGTACGCGAGAAGCAACTCGTTTAAGCGCGAGCGTGGGGACTGAGTGAGATGAGTTGGTAAAGATCAAGAAAATATCTAGATATTTTCTAGTATCTTATTATTTGATTTGTGTGAGGGAAACAATGAATGGCTAGGATTAAACCTCAGCAAATTTACACTATTTGATCCAATGGCCTAGATTGATCCATGAGTTTTATAAGTAAGAAGACTTAGGAAAATATTTGGGACTTTTGACTCTTTTCTCTCTTGGGCGTAAACCCCCTTCCTTCTTTCCTTCTTCACAAAATTTTCATTCCTTCACCATTTGCATCCCTTGTTAGCTTGTTTCGATACTAGGAAATTGCAAGAAGCTTCCTCCCTAAGGTAATTAGAGTTTTCTTTCATCTCCATAGCTGGCCAAACTCTTAGAGTTTGAAGAATTGGTTCATGTTCTTGATGATGATTTTGTTCTAAGTTGATTTTAGATGAAAGTTTGATGATAGCTTGTAAGAAACTAAGATGTTTAAGAGTAGCTAGAAAGAATTTCATGATTGAATGCTACAAATCCATGAGAGTTAGTAGCTAGGGTTTTGAGAGAATCACAATTGATCAAGAACAAATAATTTGGCCTTGCTTTTTGTGAAATCTAAATTGATTTAAGACTTTTGGAAACTTGAATTTTATAGTGTTTGGTTTGTAATGGAAAAGCCCTAAATTTTTGTGTAACTCCTTGAAGATTCTTTTGAGAAAAATTTTATAATTAGTGAGCTATGATTGAAATGATTTTCTATGCAAATTTATGTAATTGGAAGCTATTTGAATTAGGGTATGGTTTTGAAAATGGAAAACTTTTGAGCTAGCCATGTTGTTGATGAAATGGCCGTAGCTTTATTGGCCTTGTATTCATGTTGGTTTTCAAAATTTTAAGTCCTATTAGAAGACATAATCATGGTTTAAAAGAATGATCAATTATGGTTTTGGTTGGGGAAGAAAATTAATTGATTATGCCTTAAGAAAACAAATTTAAAAATTGTCAAAAGTGTGGTTTTGTGTGAATTGGTTTTGATTGTTAGGATAAATGATTTTGGGGTATTATGGGATATTAATATGCTATTGAAAATGAAAAAAATGGAGTGATAGCATGTTGTTGATTTTTGGCCGAGGCACATTAAGGGAAAAGGGGTCATAAGATTTCAAAATTTTCTAAGTCCACATTGATAAGAAAATGATCCTTGTATTGGTGAATGGTCATAGGTTTTAAAAGAATGATTATAGGATTTTTATTTGGAGTGAAAACTTGTAACTTGCGACGCAAGAAAACTCTGATCTTCTTTGAATTATTTTTGAAGAGTTTTTGGTTTGTTTTCAAATGGTTTTGTTGTGTGAAAATGATTTCTTTGGGGTTGAAAACAATAGTGATTCTTGGTATGCTTTGAAAACAAAATGAATTTCGTGTAGCGAAAATAGTGTCTTTAACTTCGTGAATTTTTAATCACTATGGGGAGAACTCGAAATCACTATGGGAGAGTTTTAGAAAGTACCTTAAACCCTTCTAGAGTTTTGAGAACAAGTTTCGTTTCAATAGGATATGTGAGGAGTATTTTATTGATTGTACGCTGCTTATTTTAGGAAGCGCGAATTGTAGAGTTGTAGGAGAAAAGTTAGTGGAAGCTTGCCGAGGTAAGGGCGCCTTTTATTTCTTTATTTTACCGGTTAATGGCATGCTTGTATAACTGCTGTTGTGATGTGATTGTGTGTTGGCATGTATGTGTGATGTATTCTCGTGACGAGAACTTGTTTGAGAACATGCTATATTCTACACATGTTTGGAGTTATTGTTGTGAATTTCATATGTATGAATACTATGAAATGTTGATGCATGTACTTGATTGAAGATCTCGTTGTGCATGATGCTTGTTGTCTTACATATGATTTTGTTATAAATATATGTATTGACGTGTGGTTGAGAATTACATATGCATGATTGGTATGTAATTGATGCATTGGCATAGATAAGATGTATCGTATGCTCATGCATTCATAGTTGTGGTTAGAAGACCACTGGGTGCGATTAAAAGATCCACCTTAATCCTGCGGAATTTTATTGAGTACAATACGTGATTAGAAGATCACAGGGTGCGATTAGAAGATCCATCATAATCCTTCGGTTAGAAGATCGTCGAGATTGTATTGATTTTTAGTGATTAGAAGATCACGACTCTCTGCGGAGAGGTTAAATTCCGGAATTCATGCATGTGGCAGCCAGTGATTGGTGTCACGATCATGTAGAGTCTGCATTGATAGGCTATGTGCGCATTTGAATTATGATGCTTGTTAAGAACAGAATGATAAATGTTTATTTATTTTCCATATTTGGTATTTGTATTATGTGGTACTTGTGGTGACTCTTACAATGAAACATGTACGGGTTACCCCCATCCAGACGATGGATTCCTGTCCGAGGCCGTGGGCCGTGAGGACGATAGTGGCTTCTTGAGCCCTCAGTGATCGAGTGGCGTGGCGGATCATATTAGATTGTGTGCCGGTGTGTCTTGTACACCGTGCCTTTGGTTAGGCGTAGTATTCTGCCTCATTTGGATAATTGTATCTGAATACTTATACTTGTGGTTTAGACGGTTGTCTTTTGTACTGTAAATATTAAGCTACACACTTTGCTTCTCGAAAGCACTTTTATGTATGATTAGTATTATGCTGATGCTTGGGTTGTACTAATAGATAATTAGTCCTGTTGTATGATTAATGCCGGCTCGTCACAAAAATTTATGCACGCTCTGTTTTGTTTAAAAATAAATAAAAAAATGCCCTTTTTTAGTCTTTGAAAACCGGGGTGTAACAAGGTCCAAGTAGTTACTAAAATATTAGGAGTACCTCCAAACAAGGGTTCTTCACCAAACACACACTTAATAGTAATTATACAAATTTATTAAAAGATTTATAAAAAATAAAAAAAATAAAAAAAGAAAGAGAGAGAGAGAGAGAGAGAGAGAGAGAGAGAGAGAGAGAGAGATTATCATTGGAGGGAAAAATATTTTTAATTTCACTTATCTATCTTTGTGTGACTTTAAGGAAAAAGAGAAAGAGGAAGAGACAGTGTAAAAATTTAAATAAATTTTGGAGGGAAAAGATGAGAGAGAAGATAAAAGAGGAGAGAGATAGAGACATAGTCACTTTAAATTTCCCTCAAAAAAATTAAAGAATAGTTGCCTATCATTGGAGATACTTAAGGTTGAGAGGTTATGACTTTATATTGCAATAGAGAAGATTGATGTAACACAAATCTCACTTTCACAACCAAACCTCCAATAGGTGTGACTCACCTGAATTTTACAAATAAGTAAAGAGGATCTCAATTTTTGAAGAATACCTTTTTTACAATGCAAGAAAAGTTTTTTTTTGTCTTAGATGAAGCGGTAATCCACTGCAATTAAACTCACATACAACTGTGAGGTTCCGGGTTCAAACCCGAGTCATGACGTCCGGCCTAACAATTTCGATATTTGCCAGTTGAGCTAGAACTTCTAGACAATGCAAGAAAAGTTTTAAATTGCGATCTAAGCGCTAAAAAAAATATTATTCTTACAGTCAATTCAAAAGACTAAACTTATAAAGATATTGTATCCTATAAAGATACTCAAGAGTAGTTATCATACATATATTTGATACTTGACATAATATCTAAGAGCACCTTCAATGGTGGAACCCATCATGGGTACTTTGAGTGGACTCCTCAGTGTCACATCCTCATGAAATAACTCTATCATTTTTTTCTACAATGGTGGAACTTTAAATAACTCACTTTGGGTCCACAACTTTAACTTACATAATAATATTATACTTATAAGAGGACTATATGCTGCAAGTGCTATCATAAAAAATAAAAAAAGTAACACTAAAAATAAAAAAGTAGTAAATATATTATTATTATTATTATTGAAGGACAACCAAGGCCCGGTTGCATTCTGACGCAACGTGATTCTATTGTGGCTATCTTTGCACATTAAATTTATCAAAATAATGAGTTTTTCATATGACATGTGGCGGATGAACCACAAATTTTCCCCCACTAAAGTTGCTCTAAGGTTACTTTTAGACATGGTCCATAGTCTTTCAATAAAATGTGTTGTCTTTTTGTCTTTCTTCTCATGATAGAAGAGAAAACAAAAAGTTATGGAGCTTACTTCTCTCTTTTCAAATTCTCTTCAAACCAAACAAGAGAGTTTGACATTCTCTCTTCTTTTTCTCCCTTCTCTGCCTTTCTCTCTTGTATTTCTCTTAAAACAAACAACCCCTAAAAGTCCTTGGGCCACCAATTTCCATGTATTAGGATTGTCTCCTTTGAGAGTTCTTCTTTTGCCCTCTAAAACCTGAACGATTGAACTCGATAAAGTTTTGATAAACATGTCCCAATTCCAATAGAATAAAAAGTAGAACCTAAAATCTATACCAATAAGATTCAGAACTTCTTCGTCCCATCCCATCTTCACATAAATTCGAATTGTATTTTGATATTTTTTTATTAAAAAAAAAAGTTAAAAGTTTAAAACTATTTTGCTTTAACAATATATTTTTAAACAAAGAAAAAATTTGCTTAAGAATCAACTTAACCCTTTGATTTTAGGGAAAAAAGATTCTGATAATTCAGAATTCGATCGCAAGATAATTAAAATCTAACTAAAAATAGAATATAATTAAGATATAAGCGGAACAAAATTGAGACGAACATCAATATTTTTATTACAAATCAAAATTTACTTCATTCTGATTTTACTAGGCTTCGAATCTCGATCATGCATATTGCATACAAACTCACATTTAATAAGAATAAAAGAAAAACAAATAAAATATTTAATCCGAAAATAACATACTCCCTCGGTCCCAAAATAAATGGACCTATTTAACAACATTTATATTTGCTAGTATGCAACTTTAATCATTAATATATTTAATTATCTATATTTTTTACAAAGTATTTAATTATTTATCATTAAAAATGGTTTATTTTGAAATTACTTTCGAAACAAATTAAACATCACATCTCATAGGATAATATTTTTATATTTAATATTAGGAAAATGCTAACTAGTGTCCCGGACACTATTTAAGGATACTTAAAATAGTAAAAATGTATTGAAATGTGTGCAGTCAATGTTTGAAAAGGTAGAAAAGTGATGTTTTCAATGTAAAAATTACTTCTTTTATATTTTTAACTAGTGCTTCGGGAGCACTAGTTAGTGTGAATCTTAAAATTAATATAGAAGTATGATAAAAATAAAATAAAATAATCTGATTAATGCACAAAGTTAAAATTAAAGTCATTTATTTCGAAATGAAATGAGTGATAAAAAATTAAAATATGTAATCAGAAAAGAATCCCTCCGTCAGGTTCCGCTGTGTTCAGATAATAAAAGAGGCGAAATGACATAAGAAAACCTAACCAAGGAAGTAAGTACTCAAAACATCGACATGGCTCACGGTGGTTTAAACAAGCGGCGCGTGAGGGTCAATAATCCCCCAAACCGTCGATCCACCACCAAGAAATTCAAACCTCCCGTTTCTCTCAAAAACCAGATTCGATCCGCCGAACGCATGCTCAGAAAGGTAACACCCTTTCCTTCCTCACACAACCATCCCTAATCCTAACCCTAATTCGATTTTTTTTTCTCCATTTTTGAAATTGTAGAATTTACCATCCGAGGTTAGAGAAGCACAGGAGCAGAAATTGGCAGCTTTGAAGAAGCAGCAGGAGATTCACACTCGTCTCGCAGTTGAACGCAAGATATTCTTACGTGATAGAAAGATTAAGTTCTTTGAGAGGAGAAAAATTGAACGAAGAATTAGACGCTTAGAGAAGCTTCAGCGTTCTTCTTCCTCTCAAGATGCTTCTACTTCTCCTGACCAGCTTCCATCGCTCAAACAAGATCTTCAATATGTTATGGTATATCTTTCATTGTTTTTCAAGTGACAAAAATTATATTAGGATTGTTTGAATCGACTTATTTGAGCTTATTTATTTACATAAGCACTTGTGAGACAATTTGGCTGAGCTTATGAAAACGGCTAATAAGATAGCATAAACTGTTTTCAACTTATTTCTATAATCTCTTATAGCTTGCATGAAAACAAGATAAGCACTTATATGACAAATATGTGAATTAGGGCCCGTTTGGATTAGCTTATTTTAGAGTTTACGCAAACAACTTATATAATTTTTATGTATTATTATAAGTTTGTCAAGGTAGTTTATGATAAAATAGCTTATAAAAATACAATTTTCACTAGTTTGAAATTATAAAATAGCATAAAACCTAATTTATATTGCATAAGCTCAAAAATAAGATAATCCAAACGGACCCTTAAGCTGTTTATGTAAACAGTAGCTTATACTTACTTGCGGCTGGCAATAAATAGTGGCGACTGATAAAATTGTGTATGGTTTAATTTCGATGTGCAGTACTTTCCCAAGAATGAGAAATATGTTCCTTTATTTAGTGGAAATGATGATCAGGAGGTAGTTGACAAGCGAAATGGGCTGCGTAAACAGATTGAAGAAAGGTTGTCTGCAGCTGCTGCAACCGGCAAGGATTTAGAAGGTGGTTCATTATCAATAATTTTATTTTATAGGCAAATGTTAGTTATTAGTGTGTTATGTTAGTAGTCAGAGTTTGAACCCTAGATCAAGTGATCAACCACTTCAGTTATGCCTTGGAGACTAGACTATCATTGCTTTCAATCCCTAGATCAAGTGATCAACCACTTCAGTTATGCCTTGGAGACTAGACTATCATTGCTTTCAATTTCTATACCATTGTTTTATATTGATTTTAGAATTAGGGTTATCTATCTTAGAATTGAGTTTTGGGCTTAACTCATGCTTACAAAACCGGCTTGTAAGGTGAGGATTGTCTCTTATTTATAAACACTTGTTCAGGCCTTCTCGTAAGCGATGTGAGACTTCTTTAACACACCCCCTCGCGCTCAGCACTGTTGGGCTTGTTGCGCGGATAGGTGGGAGGGCCCGATCAGAAACCTGATTGCAGGGGGCCTGACGAAGTGGCCCTGCAAATCGTGGATAAGCTCTGATACCATCTTAGAATTGAGTTTTGGGCCTAACTCATCCTTACAAAACCGGTTTGTAAGGTGAGGATTGCCTCTTACTTATAAACACTTGTTCAAGCATTCTCGTAAGCGATGTGAGACTTCTTTAACAATCTATTGGCATAAACACTTGTGAGGGAGACTATTTAGAGGAGCTTATCGAAACCAAGCACTTATTTTCATTAGCTCACTAAAATAGCTTATGGAAACAGCTTATAGATTATGAGTTTTATTTTATCTTTTGTTATTGAAATAGTTTATACGTCAACACCTCTATGATTAGTGCTAATGCTATAAGCGCTTAGTTAAGCCATGTATCCAAACAGGGCCATATGATGTTGCTATTGCTACTTACGCTTATTTTGAAGTGCTTGGTTTTAGTTGGTGTGAGCTGTGCTCTGTTTGAAATTGGTAGCAGGGTCCTTTAGCTATGCTTCATATTTAAAAATGTGCCTTTGTATTTACGCCTCCTTCCTGTTTGATTAAATGTCAACAACATTTTGTGCTACTTATGCAGAGACCGGGAGTGAGGATGATGGTCTTTTGGATCTCAGCGATGATGATTTTTTTCTTGCTGGAAGTTCTAGTGATGAAGCTGATGCAGATGATGAATTGACAGACAAAAGCACCAGGTGAGAAGAGATGTTTTAGTATTTGAGTAATTATATCAATGACAAATCTTATATGCATGGCATGCAGTTTTGTAAAGGGAAATTAGGATGTTAAAAGTGGAGTTAGTTAATGAACCTGTTTTTTTTATGTTGGTGGTAATGAAATAGAAGCCATATTTTCCTCTAAAACTTCTGGTATATCTCCAACAGTATTGTAGAAAAATCTTCCAGTCTTTGATATTTGGAATTGTATTAATGATTGAGACGATGTAAACATACATTTCTTTTTATTTGATGAAATGCACCGGATAAAGTTTTCTATTGGTTGCAGAGAGCAGGCTTCTAGTGCTTCTGGAAAAGCTGTGTCTGGCATGTCCAGTGATGAAAAAAATCAGGTTTGCCGCAAGAGTGATAACTAGTAATTTTTTGTTTAAATTTTCCAATTACACTAGTACTGAGTAGATAGTCGCAAATTATTTTGCAGTATTTAAACATCTTCGCCCATTTTTGTAGAGGCAGATTTCTGCTAGAGCTTTGATGCCTCCTCCTCACCCTTCAAACAAGTTGTCAAGGTTTGGGTCATCTTCAGGCCAAAATTCATCTAAACAGAGATCTCAGGTTTCTACATCCAGAAACATATCCAACAGCAAAAGCAGCTCAGGTTTCAGAGTAAGGGAACCCTCAAGATTAGGGACCGGTCATGGAAGTAGTCTAAGCTCCAACTCTGATTCTCACAAGCCTCAGACCGGTCATGGAAGTAGTCTAAGCTCCAACTCTGATTCTCACAAGCCTCAGACCGGTCATGGCAGTAGTCTAAGCTCCAACTCTGATGCTCACAAGCCTCGGAGAAAGAGAAGACCTAAGAAGAAGAAGAAGCAGGTTTGTAGTTTGTGCTTATTCTAATACTGTTGCATTCTAACCTTGTGTTCTAACTCGAAACTTGGTTATGTAACTTTGAAAGATAAGATTGTGGCTTTTTAAAGTGATCATGTGACTCTTTTAATTTGATTTGACGCCAAATTCCAATATATTATTGTGGCAGCTATGTTTAGTTGAGTGAGTTTGACGCCAAATCAAACACAGTTAGAATCAATTGAGAAACTAGTTCTAGATTTACTGGAATACTCATAATTAAAATGAAATAAAACAGGATGATACAATGTGTTATGTATTAAATAGTGTAGGTTTAACATCAGTACTTAAATGTTATATATGTGCCATCTGTGGTAGAGTGACTTGTGTCTTCAGTAGACCACTTACAATTAGTTTCATCGAATGCAATGCATCCAATATCTACTTTCCTCTCTACTCGCTTTGTCTAATTGTAATACACACTTATTCTCCAACTGTAGGCATGATGGCTAAACTGAGCATTGCTATGGCATTTGGATTAGCTTCATCACATTCATTCAAGATTCTTACAGTTACATTTTACCTGGACGGGTCATGTTCTGTGGCGGACCTGCAGGGAGCCTCTTTTACTGGTCATTGTTGTGATCATATATTTACTGACTTGTTAGGTTAGATTGAGTATTTGTTACCGTAATATAACAACTTTTGACTTTGGGGTCTTTCATATTTGACAGTGGGTTACTGTAAATTAAATTCCAATTTGTTTACGGATGAAAACAACCAAACAACCAAGCCTTATCTCACCAAGTGGGTTTGAAAAATATTCTTACGAAATTTGAATTATATTCGTATTGGCAGAGATGGTGTGAAATTTGAATTATATCTGTATTGCCAATTAAAAAAAAGGTCTTGAATGGGTTGTATGTGAGAAACAAATTATTGAACTGGTTTAACTGCTAACGAAATTCATGATCAGTTAGCTGGATGATTTACAGTTTTTAGATTTATGGTTGATTCGTTGGCCAAGATTGGTTGAAGGATTACCAAGTTTTGGAACTATTATAGCTGGGATTCGATTTTTTAACAGGGTTTTGTGAAGGCTCAGCAAGAGTGTTATTTGATATATCCAAATAGGCACTATACCCCAATCATCCAGCTACCATTGTCCCTTCTAAGCAGGTTACAAATGCTAGCTTTAGGCAGCTTCCAATCTCGTTGAAGACAGGGCAATCATCCCCAGAAAGCGTCAAGTAACCCACCATTGGGGCTTAAGGTTGAAAGCTTTGTTTGAAAAACAATTTGTCATGATGGAAGCTTCTGATCTAACCAATTTACCAATACCAACTTTTGATTACAACAACCAAACTTTATGTTACTAAGTGGGTCTGCCATGTAGATTAAACGATGTGTTTTATTTTATTATATATCATTTCTATCAAACTAAATAATGTTCAAATACCAACTTTTGACTAATATCAACAAATTACCAAGGGATTCCCACATTTGATTGGCAAAAGAACATTCTCTAGACAATGCATAATCTTTTCCTCATCATTTAGATATTATTAGAGTGCATACAAATTAAATCCTCAAGTTTTATAATTTATCAAGTGAGTTGTTTAGATAGTTACTTCCTCATTACCAAATATAAGTCATTTTGGAAGAAAAAAAATTGTACCAAATTATAAGTCGTTTTACATTACTGATAAAACATGTTATTTTTTCTATTATACCCTTATGGAAAAATACCTTAGTTTTATAATTTATCAAGTGAGTTGTTTAGGCAGGTACTTCCTCCTTACCAAATTATAAGTCATTTTTTAATCAAAAAATAAAATAAAATTTATAAGTCATTTTGAAAAAAAAAATTTGCACCAAATTATAAGTCGCTTTACATTACTTATAAAACATGTTATTTTTTCTATTATACCCTTATGGGAAAATACCTTAGTTTTATAATTTATCAAGTGAGTTGTTTAGATAGTTACATCCTCCTTACAAAATTTTAAGTTGCTTTACATTACTAATAAAACATGTTATTTTTTTTATTATATCAGTATGCTTTTTGCATGCTTCAGGTCTTGAAGTGAACATTTAGAAGTCCAGATCTATGATATCTACCAATAGTCAATGTAGTTAAATTTGAATCGATTGTTCACTTCGGTCACAACACTTATATCAGGTGGGATTCATAATTTTGTTTTCTCCTTCATCATGGATAGGATAAATAATGGACTTAATGGTTCGAAGAGCAGCCTCCTTAGTAGCTCTGGTAGGGTTACTTTGGCCCAATTTGTCATATATGCTATGCTCATATACACGATGCAAAATCTTTGGATCCCTCAAGGAGTGTGCGTGATAAAATTTGATGCTTCTGTCTGTGAGACAATTTATTTGGGGTAATAATCATAGTCATTGGATTAAGTGGAACACTGTTACTCAACCTCGTTCTAAAGAAGACCTTGGGATTCATGTTACTAAAAAGTCGAATATTGATCTCCTTGGTAAGCACATTTGGGATTTAATTCATGGTCCTGATAAGTTATGGGTGCAATTAATAGCTAACAAGTACCTCCGTCATGATCACATTCTCCACGCCACAAAGTCTCAAGGGGTTTCTTGTGTGTGGAATTCTATTGTTAAAACAATTGAAGTTTGGTAAAAGTGATGTGTCTCTTCTCTTTGGTATGACAACTCGCTTGATTATGGTTGTCTTTGTAATGGTGTTCCATATGTCCATATCAGTGAATCTCACCTTTTATTAAAGGATGTCTACAATAAGGGCAATTGGTTGTTTAACTATAACTACACAAATTCCCAACAATCTAAAGTTGTATATTCAGACCATCTTTATTGACAATGACTCGCTAGACATTCTCATATATGGACATTCAAATTTTGGAGTTTATTCAGCCAAATATGGTTTTCATTGGCTCTCTCAACATTATGCTCCACCCCCTTCCTTAGCACATCACCATAGGTGGAACTAGTTATGGAAGATGAAGATACCAGATAATCTTAAACACTTATGGTGGCTTATAATGCATGAGAATCTTCCCACCATTGCCTTCTGTCTGAGACGTCATTTGACTTTTGAATCCACTTTAAATGGTGTCATGCACCCGAGGAGAGTTTGATTCGTTTGTTCAGAGATTGTCCTTTCTCCGTGGCAATTTTATGTCCATAACACAATTCCTTAATTGGTTCACCGACCATGAAACAACTTGTTGGGTTATTTGGCAGACCCGAAATGACATGATTTTTAATGATGATAAGTGGACTATCTGACAATATCTTAATTAAATTATTCTTATATAGCTCTTTACTTACAAATCCTAGGTACATCTACCATATAGAAACCGATGTGCACGGTGACTTGAATGCCCCCTCTTAAAGGCACAATAAAAGTTAATGTGGATGACAACTCTTTAATAATCCTGAAAGATTGGGCTTCAGAGGTATCTTGCGTGACATACAATAATGGTGTTGCTTGGATTCTCTGGTTTTATTAGAATCTCTATTTTCTTATGTGTTGAACTCCATGCAATTTTAAATGGTCTCAAAATTACTCAAGTTAAATGACTCAGAAATATTATCATTGAATCATATTTTTCACTCTACGAGTTAATTTTGCTTCTCATAGAACTTGTCAACTTCATTCTTATGCACCGTTTATCCAACAAATTTGTCATTTCCACCAAAGGAATTAAAATGTCACATTTTAGCATACTCAGAGGTATGAATGTGCCGATTGGTTTGTGAAGACTAAAACTTCTTCAACGATACTTTAAAAATTTGAAATAGTTGTTCTCCTCAACTCAGTCTCCATGTTGATGATTGATGTTGTAGGCGTTTCTCATCCACGAACTTAATTTATTTTCTTGTTTGTTGTTTGTTTTTTATTTTTCATCTCATAAAAAAATAAAAAAAAACCAGCACGAAGTATTATAAAAAATGGTTAAATATGTTTTTCGTGAGTTTCGACTTTTAGTCCCTATATTTTTTTTATTATATTTTTAGTCCTTACATTTTTTATTATATTTTTAGTCAATTTTTTATGACTAGGATAACATAATTGATCACAGAGGATAACTTAAATTGACTAGGATAACATTTGCATCAAATGACGTGACATCTATGTGACATTTTATGTGGCTGATTTCGTTATCTAAGTCACAAAAAATTGACGATTAAGACTAAAAATGCAAACGGTGAAAATATGGAGGACTAAAAATATAATAAAAAAAATATAGGAAGTAAAAGTCGAAACTTACATAAAAGTAAGGACAAAAACATATTTAACTCTATAAAAAATGGTGTAAAACATTTTTTTTTTACATCGGTGTAAAACATATTTTGAGTATGGTAAAACACCAATAAGAGACTAAACATAATGAATTTTTCTTCGTCAAAAATTAAATATTGGATAAATGAAACAAAAATTAAAATGTGATTAATTCACAAATTAGAGCTGACATATCAAAATAATGGATTATCATTGGACGAAATGCGTGTCTCTAAACATGATTTGACATTAGTGTTTGTAACAACACGAGTTTCTGAAGACAACAAAGTGAAGAACAAGTGTTGAAAAAAAAATGAATAATAGACAGTGATCGAGCGAGCGAACGAGCGGTGTTGTTGTTTTCATTCTTTCAATGGAAGAAACTCGAAAAAGCGTACAAATTCAGATCCATTCATCAATGTTAGTATTATTATTATTAGCGTGCATTTCATGTTCTTATCTCACTCTATCTTTCGCCGATACCGTCACAAAACAAGAAGCTAAACAACTCAGAAATGAAGTTACTGAAATGTTCTATCACGCTTTTAATGGTTACATGGATAACGCTTTTCCACTCGATGAATTGAAACCTTTATCTTGTTCAGGAGAAGATACACTTGGTGGTTATGCTTTAACTTTGGTTCGTAATTTCCATAATCATTTGTTTCTTGATTTTATTGTAGTGTATGTAAGGTGTTTGATTTAATGATTGTGAGAAATTTTTTATTGAAATGTAATGCAGATTGATTCGTTGGATACTTTGGCTTTACTTGGTGACCGTGAACGTTTTGTAGCTTCTGTTGAATGGATTGGTAAAAATCTTCGCTTTGATATGATAGTGAGTAGAGTCAACTGATTCATTCAAATTATTATTGAATAAGTAAAATGTTAAGTTGTTTTTTATTTGATTATGGTTGGTTTATTATTGTTTGTTTGTTTTGTTGGGTTGCAGAATAAAACGGTTTCTCTTTTTGAGACTACTATTAGGGTTCTTGGAGGGTTGCTTTCAGCTCATCAAATTGCTTCTGATTATGCTACGGTATTAGTTTTTATCATTTTAAAAATAATAATTGTAATATTACACTTGAGTTGATGAGCTTAGGTTTTGTTTCGCGGACAATGAGAATGTTGTTGATTGGAATAGGAATTTGAATGTCACTTAGTAGGATTATATATGGTTATGGCCTCTCACCGTGTTTGGGGTGGTGAATAGATACTTTTTTTAATGTATGTTGTTTTTCTTGTTATTCTGAAGTTCTATAGCGATATCTGGTTTGGGAATCAATATGGATAATAGTACTTGTCTGGTGCTCTGACTCTCGATAATTGGATTTTTTGTATATTACTGTTTTATTGATTGGGAGTTTGGGATGTTTTGAAATTGCAATGGACCTTTAGTTTTATGGATGCTTCTTTGTATGCTAATCCATATGCTGAGTCCCTTTTATGTGCTTAATTGATTGGAACGTTTTATTTTCTAGTTTCCACTTTCCACCCTTTAGGTTGTAGCATATTTATTTTTCAGGCCTCTGTACTGCATTCCATCTCTTTTGGGCGCTTATTTCTGCATTCAGTGTACTGACTTGGTACCTTTCATATAAGATTATCTTTGCGCGCGGGCACATAAGCTCTTAAATTATTCTCTTCTCCAATGTCTGCAGGGTATGAGAGTTCCATCGTATGATAATCAGTTACTGAACTTAGCTGAAGATCTTGCCAGGAGGTTGTTACCTGCATTTGATACTCCTACTGGTATTACTTGATTCACACAAATTGTGCATTTCTGCTTGTCCTTTAGTATGTTTTTGTTGATAATTATCTTTTTCCATTCCAGAAAGGAATCTTTTTAAACTAAATATATTATATTATCTTTCAAATTTGCACTTTGATGACTTTGTACGACATTGGTTCTCTGACTCTGACACATGCAAGTGAAGAATGATAGTGTGTATTCATGGAAAAAACTCGTAGTGCTTCATATAGCATGTTTGAAGTTTGAGGGCTGAAATTTGGCATGATTTGTATAAAAAGAAAAATTTAATCAGGTAAAAAAAGTTAAGTACAATGTAAGGGAGGATAATGTATACTTAATAATTCAAGAAGGTTTTCTCATCTTTCTGCAAGTTGGAGAGGGGAACCCCTTTGAAACAGCCATGGGCACATCATATAGAAGTTAAAAACATAACCCTATCTTATAGAAAATTTAAGAGCAAAACCGAAGAATTATGTAAACTGCATGCTATCAAAATTGACTTCATTATTCTTACTGCGTCCACCCTCTCCCTTACCCTCTCCCTACTAACAAGAAAATCCATTCCTTGCTTTTCTAACCAACATTAGGTCATTGGAAAACCCTCATTATTCATCAGACCATAAATAGATTCAAAGAACTAAAAGATCACTATCCTTGTCTGAAAAGAGAGCACTAGAACAGTAACATTCCGCAAACTAAAGGTGGAAGACTAATATTATCTGAACTAACTTTGATACCCTTAATGAGATCCTTATCAACAACTCTTGAAATCCTTGGACTTAAATGAACAAATTCAACCACTAAAGTAAACAGCAAAGGGGGACAGAGGTTCATCTTACTTAGCATCTTGCTGTACATGAAACCAAGAGACATGTTCTCCATATCATACACAATCTCAGAAAAGTAGCAGCAAAGAGGTGTTAAGAAACCACCTTTCCTGCTATTTACTGAGAATGGTGCAAAATTGATACTATTTTTAGTCAGCTTAGTTTGATAGAGAATGTTGTTTGACCTCCTCCATAGTGCATCATATGTTGACTTTTATATGCTATGTTGTATTTTCAGGAATTCCATTTGGGTCTGTCAATTTGTTACATGGAGTTGATAAAGATGAAAGCAAGGTAATGTCTTCACCTCCTATGCTTTCTTCTTTTATGTTAGAAGATGTAGGTCAATGTTTTCTTGTTCATGATTGTGTAAAGTGGCTAATCGTGTCAACTGATGTAAAAGTAACGAGAGTCGGTAGCTGATTTTAGTTTAGCACAGGAAATGGTTCAGAGACTCTTCTTTGCTCCACTATTTTTTGTTTTCTTATCATATTTCGTATATTGTCAACTTGTTTGTTGTTTCATGTTGTGTTAAATTTGGTACTTTCATGCTTAGATAACTTCAACAGCTGGTGGTGGAACCTTGACTCTTGAATTTGGTGTTCTAAGCCGTTTGACAAATGATCCTAGTAAGTTTAACATTTCACCTTTAGATAATTTGTACACATATGCTATGTAAGTTCAACTCTAATAGATTCTAGATCATTCACACATAACTAATTTTGGTGCCTAAAGATTGATATAATTCATCAAACGCTTTGGCTTTCATCTGTCCACAAGGTGGTTAAAATCGTGATCTTACTCATAAAATCATATGATCTTTGATGACCTTGGTTATCCTGATCACAACCAAAATTGCAATCTGATATGAAAGCATGGGATCGGCGATGTTATTTGGCAGTATTTGTTATGCTATGGAAGATTATGATTTTAACTTGAAAGATGGTCTATATTAGATATCTAAAATTTGACTACATAATTTTGTCTGGGCACCTGTTAAAAGCTTGGTGTTTTTGTATTTATCTATTTGTTGAGTTTTTATGTTGTACCTGTTAATGCTCTTGTTTAAGTTGTTAATTTGTGACCTATGATTTGTTTAGGACTTTCTTATTCCTATGGATTTTGAATTCAAGTTTAATTAAGTATTCGCAGTGATTTAAAGTTTCCTTCCCATTTATGCTATTTAATTAAGACGGTTAAATTCAAGGCGAGTTTTTAAAGCATTGCAACTTTGCAAAAGTACTGAAAACTAGGAAAGTAGTATCATATAACAAAGAAAAATACAGCAAAGGAAGTTGTCCAGGCATAATAGTCCATATCGAGATTTTACTTAAGATTGTAAATTGTGGGATAATAACACAGACCATAAGATCCTACAAAATTCATAAACATGTATATAAATCTCTTCCTCAAGTAGTTTTCCCTTAATTAATTAACAATTGTCTCCCTTTAGTTGCTAGTTGCTACCACTTGATCCTTGAATTTGTAGCTTGGCATTTTCTCATCGAGTTATAATCTCTTGTAGCACATACTTCGAAAACGGAAACAAACGAGTAAATCGTAAATACAGTTGAGTGTTTTGTTCAATTTTTGTATCTTGTATCCAATCCATCTCCTTTGATAGCTAAGTCAAAAACGCTTTTACTATCATCTTTAGGTACCAACCTCTCTGTCCTCCGGTCACATGAAAGTTTTAGTTATTGTAATTGCAGGTTTCCATTCCTATTTATTGCTTGGCAGATTAGCATTATCTAAATAGTATAATTCTACATCTTAAATGTTCCCAGTTTTGTCTATCCACGATTTTTTACAGCTTTTGCTATGTACTTTGGATTTTAGCATTTCTTTACTCACCAATTTTTATGTTCTTCACTCTCTTGGGGTGGGGGGACTAGGGTACACTGACTTATTATTAGAGAATGTAATCTAGGTTAGTCTAAGTCAGTTCAATTAGCTCTAGTTTGTTATTCTAGTTATATCTAGCTGGCAGTTAGTTATGCTAGCTGTTTACACCTGGCAGGTAGTTACACTGAAGTCTAAGGACTATAAATATTGTAAACTTTTGTATTCCAATTCACAATCTGAATATACAACATTCTATTACAATTCTGTTATCACTTTCTTTCCCCTCTCTCTCTCTCTCTCTCTCTCTCTCTCTCTCTCTCTCTCTCAAGCTTTCTCACTACGCTTCAATGGTGGAACTCTAACACTTATTACTTATAGTCCTTTCTGTGTGAATTTTTAACATGCAGTTTTTGAACAAGTCACCAAGAATGCAGTGCTTGCACTTTGGGCACGACGTTCAAAGCTTAATTTGGTTGGTGCTCATATTAATGTTTTTACAGGTGAATGGACACAAAAGGTACATAATGCATTTTATTTCTAGAAAAGTACACAATAAAGGTTTTAAGGAGCACACACGCACATAGAGATATAATATATTAAGCATTCTTTATTTTGTGGCACTTTGCTTGTAGTGAGCCAATATTTAAAATAATGGAGCCATATAATATATTGAATTTTATATCCTACTTTCTTCAGTAATTATATAGTGCTTCTATTCCTACTCCTGTTTTATCTGTGTGTACCTTGTTAGCTAATGTTAGTGAATAGTAGTAACTACCTCGCTGTCTTTGCCTTTCTGCAGGATGCTGGGATAGGAACTAGTATTGACTCCTTTTATGAGTATTTATTGAAGGTGAGTAAGCTGGAATTTTGTATGATGAAGCCTCCATGGCAGGAATTTAGTATGATGAACTAGTACTATTACTTTTCTTCTTCTGCAAATGTCCCTTTTTGTGCTATATTTTGTTAGTTAATATTACATTGTCTGATTTTGTTTTCCAAGCATGATCTTTCAGGCTTATCTATTATTTGGAGATGAGGAGTACTTGTATATATTTCAAGAAGCTTATGCTTCTGCCATGCATTATCTTTACCACGATCCTTGGTAAGTGCTTGTGACAATGTATGCCACCCTCTAAATATACTTGACTTGTTGTCTAAGTTCTTTGAAACTCAAAAGTATGTTTATTTTTTTAATGTATTTCAATTTTGAAACTTGGACTTGGATTTATGCTTCTAGGTATGTAGAAGTTAATATGGACTCCGCTGCTATAGTATGGCCATTATTTAACAGTCTGCAGGCATTTTGGCCAGGCCTTCAGGTTTTAATTTTCCTGTTTTTAATATAATTTAGTGTTTTTAGTTGATCTGTATAAATGATTATGCCATAGTTAAGGCTAATTATAATAAGTATTTTTGCAAGGTTTTAGCCGGAGATATCAATCCTGCAATTCGTACTCATGCTGCCTTCTTGAGTGTATGGAGAAGATATGGTTTTACTCCCGAGGGCTTTAATCTTGCTAGTCTCACTGTTCAGGTATATTTAGTTTTGACACCTGAGAACCAATATGGCTATTAAAATGCTTGTTTAGTTATAGCTCAAGCCTTCTTTCTATTCGTAGCATTTTAATTTTAAAGTAATTGGTGATCAATTGTACCTGATTTTGAAAAACACCCTCTTCAATAAATTTCTAGCTCAATATCTATGTTCATATGGTATATGAATTCTTTTATTGAAAATGAATCAAATTAGAGATTAAATAGGAAGGTACAACTATGCGGATGATGAGATATGCTTCAAACATAAATGTTGAAGAATTGAGAGTGCAACAAGACTGGCTGTCTATATCAGATAAGGCTACATTCTTGAAGTCACATGAACCGAACACCAAAGAGAATCAATTAAAGAATTCTATCCCATAACAAGTTTAATGGCAAAGAGGTGTCCTTGTTGAGATCACCTGGCTCCCTGTCAAGTGCAGCAAAGAATGGCTAAGCCAACAAGCTGGCAAAACATTTAACTTGAACCGTAAAAAACTGTTTTATGACAAGACCCAGTACCAAAGATTACGAAGAGTACCAAAACTCATACCATAGGATAGGAATGAAGATTTCTAGCTTCTTTTGTAATACAAGAACAAGGGGCATATTTTTTTGAAGTTAGATCACAACATAATATCTGAGAAAGAGCAGTTGGAGATATATAACCTAACAAATGTTGATAGTAAAACTAATCACACGATGAACTTTATTGGTTTTATGTTACACAGATTTAACATGTTTCTCTTGTCAGCGTTAATGTTGGAGTAATTGAAGCAGTTGATGATAGATTGACTGTGGGAGACTTTAAGATATAAATCAGCAATTTAATTGATGATCCTTCATTTTCATTTAGCCAAGTCTAATGCATTTTCTTTTTTTGCCAATAGAAAAGTAACTTGCAATTTCTTTTAGGAGAAAGCTTTTGCTTTATTATCTCTAATATTTATGATCTCTGTACATTTTTTTCTCTCTCATTATATCAGCATGGGCAAAAGAGTTACCCGCTGCGGCCTGAGTTAATAGAGAGCACATATTGGCTATACAAAGCTACCAGAGATCCTAGGTGTGCTTATATCTGCTTTTAGTTTGTGGTTCTATTAATAAAAAATTCTTGCTTATGTCTGCTTCTTATAGTTCTACAAATGTACTGTATATAGCCCACTTTACCAACATAATAAGGGTAATCGTGTCCTTACAAATTCAAAAGAAGCTCTCTCTCTCTCTCTCTCTCTCTCTCTCTCTCTCTCTCTCTCTCTCTCTCTCTCTCTCTCTCTCTCTCTCTCTCTCTCTCTCTCTCTCTCTCTCTATCTCTACATGTTTGTTGCTTACTTCATTTTCATTGCGGTTTTAAGCCTTGAACTAGTCTTCACAAGCATTGTTTGGGAGATTTAACACAGCCTCTTTAATTTCAGTTTCACATTATTTCTCAGTCTCACTTTTTCTTTGAATATTACTATGCAAATTACCCTTCTGTTTTACGGCCCCCATGTTATTCATTTGCCTCTTTCTCAGTGCCTTTTCTTTGCCTTTTAACCCTTCTAAATATGTATACTTTTCACTTCTCTGTTCACCATCCCTCTCTTCTTTTTTTTAACTCTTTATCTTGTTCCTCAGAGATTGTGCTGCCACCAGGGAATGCACAGTGGGAGCTCTGAAGCGATCTGACCCACAAATTGTAGTGTAACGATAGACAGATAAATGTTGTTGTGTGTCTAAGGGTCCTCATAATTCTCTTATTTTTTAGGATAACAAAGCAAGGATAATCACAATCAGTGAAGGACTTAGTAGAGTAGTGTAATTCACAAATATCAAATACAACTGACTAAATACTGGTACTATTTTAAACATATTCTGATAACATCATTAGACTTAAGAAATCAGCCTAGCCCTTTACCTGGAATGTCAATTACCTAGTGTTCTTGCAGGATTTCTTTTTGTTGGTCTCTTGTAAAAGGGAAAGCCAAAACCAGGTGGGGTGATTTCACGTTTTCTTGCAGTGCATCAAGAGAATATATCATTTTCAACTCTTGGACTAGATTAACATTGATAGTAAGAAAATTAATTTTCCCTTGCAAGCAAAGTCTACTAAAAGTAACTTTTGGAAATGTAAAATTGCTTATAGTCATTATAAACAGACTAGAGGAAAGACAGGCACTCCCTTTATCGCACTAGTTATAATTTTTTTTTGCACATATCATAATCAAATAATTTTAGTCAATAATATTAAAATAAGTTCCCTTTACAGTGGGATTGTTCCTATGTCAATGGGATTTAACTTATTTTCAAAATAATATTATAAAAAGATAAAATTGTAAATACAATAGTTTAAATGAAGGGTATAACCGGAAGAAATCGTATTACACCAAAACTAAGTATTCCCTTTTCCCTTTTTATATAGGTATAAATAAATGCTTTTTCTTGTATTTTTGTTGTTATTCTTTTGCTTTTAGAGGATGCACCATCATTCACGATTTTTCAAGTGGTCTGCAATTAATGTATTTTTGTTTTCTCCTTTGTCCTGCAAAGTAGGAAATTGAGATTACTTTTCATAATCAACTTCTATAAATGATTTGTTAATAGCTGTGGTGTATGTTTTGTTATGAATTTTAATTCGGTCATGTATTTCTTTGTAGATATCTTGATGCTGGGAGGGACATGCTTGCTAGTTTACAGTATGGGGCTCGATGCCCTTGTGGATATTGTCACATTACAGATGTTGAACATCACAAACAGGAAGATCACATGGAGAGCTTCTTTTTAGCTGAGACAGTAAGAATATATTCTACATGATTTTGAGAACAATTGCCTTCCTCCCAAAAGTTTATTACATGATTTTTTCAAGTTGTTTCACTGAATATCAGTGTCAAGTACAGTCGGTCATCTTTATTTAGGGCATCAACTGACGTTTCTTGTTAAAGCTCAAGTTTTTGAGTGACAGTCAAGGAGTGTTTTTATAAATTTCATTTTATTTGAGCTCTCTTGACTCTTCCATTATAAAATATGCATCTTATTATAATCAACATTTGTCTTTTCTTTTATATTTTGTTTTCTATTATTTGTTTGAAAGAGGAATTTTGCTAATAACCTATATTACTATTAGGTGAAGTATCTGTGGCTCCTTTTTGATTTAGCCGCAGGTCCTGATAACATTGTGGAAAATGGACCATACAAGTGAGTAAGCTTATATGTTTGCAATTTAGTGGTTGGTCTTTTTATACTCTAAAATTAAGTTGCTTTCTTTTTCTGTTTGTTGTAATACAGGTATGTATTCAGCACCGAAGGTCATTTACTGCCTGCTACTCCTCAAATCTCTCTTGTGAGAGAACATTGCTTATACTATGGGGCTTATTGTAGAAGTGGTGATTTAAGACAAACTTATTTTGTGTCCGAGGCAGACAACGATAAGCACGAATCAAATGATAGTAGAATTTATGGGAGCTGGACTAAAGCTACATATTCCTCAGAATATCCCACTTCTGAACCAAGTGCATTTTCTGGTTTGATCAAGGTACCTGATACACTTTCCTCGCATCACTCTCACAGTCTCACTGATTTTATTTCCCTCCTTTCACATTATTCATCTTATGTCTCTGTAGGATTTGAAATGGACAGTTTCTTCATTAATATTTTAAATAGACCAGAAGTTTAGAAATCTAGTTATCTCATTAAACTTTGGGTTCCACTTAATATTATCTATTTCTTGTTGTGTTTATTTGGGAAGATAAAATTGGTTCAATGATAGAAACTGGATAAGAAACAAAATGGAATGAGATTTTTATTAGAACCGTGATTCCCAATCTACACCAGTGGGTTAACAGATGTATGTCACAGCTGAACATTGTTAACAAGTAACTGCCAATTGATAATGAATTGATGATTAACATATTTAAGAATAAATAATAGATGATTCTAAACAAATCCAATTTGTGTTGTGTACTTTGGGAATATTTTGTTTTATAATTTATTTGCAAACAATTCTTTCATGTTTGAGTTTTTTGCTATAACTCTGCAGGGTTTTTGCCCAGGACTAAATCATGCACAGAAGTTTGGTTTATTATATATGCATTCAAATGATGAACATCGTGATCATGAAACCATCCAACCGGAAGAACCAACAATTGTACAAAGCCATTCAGTGATGCTTCTTCCTGCCCAGAATTCTGACCGTTTGGTACCTGATTCTGGCAATGATCATAATGATAGTCAGGCTAGTAGTGAATCAGACGTTACTTCTTGAAGTGAAAACTGTAATGCTAATAGTGACTGAGGTGCTGATCCAATTTAGATCAGATTAGATCTCAGGTAAGCAAGAGGATTGACAGAAGGATACATATTTTCAACTTTATAGTGTTATACTTCTCACACTTCTCCGGTTTTCAACCTGAAATATAAATCAAAGCTTTGTTAGTATGTTCATAATTGAGAAAGGATAGTAAGTTAGATGATTTAGCAACTGTTGACACAGTGAGCATGGAGCTGAAATGGCTGAATGATGGATGAACTGACCAGTTAGATGTACTTCTTAGGTTGTAATACCAAATGTCTGAGACGTTGCTCCGCCCGCATCTTGATCATCATCGGGCTCATGTACAAGATTATAATGTAATTCTTGTTGTATCATTGTTTCTGGTTGGTTCATGTAGCCTATTTTCCCAGAGGTTGTGTATGTGTGATAGACATTGTCAACATCAAATTAGACCACGATTTCAATTTCAGATGAGTAGCAAATATTTATAATCTCATTTTGCTAACTTATATAATTTCTTAGAGGGGAATTCTGAAAATAGCTACATAGAGCAATTTTTAGCTGGATTATGGTGTCATGTACTCATGTTACATAAAGTATTACAAGATTTAGAGTGTCTGAATTAAACTAATTATATTCCATAGATCAAATTATGTTGTTTTCAAGAGAAAATGAAAGGAAAGATATCAACTTTGCTCCTTTGATTGGGGATAGAAAAGACATGATAGCATCTACATAGATACTTATTTTATCTCCCAAGATGAAAAGGGAGGAAAATATGAAATCTTGTTGAAATAACATTTTTCTATGAGTACTTGAAAATGTTCTATCTTGTATTATTCAGTAATTATCTTTTATAGATCAAATGGACCCAAAAGTTTAACCGGTGTTGTTTGGGACTTAAATCATGAACATATTCTCACTTTAATTTCAATATTTAAAATAGTTTAATTTTTTTTTAAAAAAAAAATAACAGTACACAACATAAAATAAACACTAGTTAACAACTTGCATTTTTATGATTAATGAAGTAGTAAAGTTGGTTAACCACACAAATCGTTTTTTGCATTACAAAAATAAATCTATGTTAAAAGAAGTTAAAAAAAAGGTATATGTATTTTGTTATTGTAACACCCCAAATTGATGTCAATACTTCTCTTCCAATAACATTTTTTTTGATATATCAAATGATTTTGAATTTGTCTGACAGTTTACACAAATGATCTAGATGATATAAATTTTCAATCCAACGGTGAATTTTATAAAATTTATATCGGTTAAAACGTTATTGAGAAGTGTAACATTTGGTGTCAACTGATATATAATGATATCTTTATTGAAAAATAATACTTTGACAACCAATTTTGAACAGCTTATATATGGACAACTCTTCGTAAGAGTCCTTTTAGTTTTAGTTTAATTATTATTTTTTCTTGCATTAATTTTCGTGTTAATACCACATTGCTTTCTATAAGTTGTCAAGTTTTTATACCAAATTTGTGTGCCCAAAATAAAAAATAACTCTAAAGTGAAAGATAAAATATTATTTCAGGGATTTGTTTTTTACTTTTGTTGATACGTTGAATGTGGGGACTAAAGTGAACAAACATCAAATTTAGAAACACCATGATGTTGCCTTGATCTCAAAGCCACCACCATATCTTTTGAATGAATCAAAAGGGTTGAAATTCAACTCATTGATCTAGGGGGTAGGAAAAAAAAAACTGTCAATAGGGTAGTTACATGTTTCTGCATATATGTGCATGTGTGACATATTAAATTTAACTTCAAGTTTGTATAAATTACATTTTTATGTTCAAAAAAGTTCACACATACTAATATACTACTAGTATTTTTATTTTTCTTTAAATTTTCTGACATTGATAGATCGGGTCTCATTCTTTTATAGCACATGAGAGTGGGAGCATATGTTCCTTTTCTTGTGTAAGTAGCATTTCTTAATTTGGTCAAAACAGCATTTTGAAACATAACAGTTTAATGTCAGCAACAATTTATTTTTCTTTACTTGTGCACTAGTAAATCTCATTGTTTCCTGCTATACATTATGCACCACTGAAGACAGTTTCTGCTCTGTCAGTATAATATATTTTTAAGACTGTGTCTTTCCCTTAAACTTTGCCGGGAAGGGGATCTAAACTTGTTAATTAACTAGACTTGATTAGTAGCATGATTATTTTATATTGCATATGTCAGTTTATTAAGATAGTATGATATATTCTTTTCGGTCTTATACATGGAAAAAATTATTTTTTAAATTTATTGTCTTCGAATGAATTATTTGGTTTAACTCAATTGATTGTAAGGTAAGGATTGCCCTTGCCGATATAAATGGTGGATGGATGAATCGATTAGAAACTTGATAGCAGGCGACCCACCGAATCATAGAGAAGACTCTGATACCATTTTATAATTGAATATTGAGCTTAACTCAATCCTACAAAATCGGCATGTAAGGTGATAATTGCTCCAATTAATAAACACATACATAGGTCATCTCACAACCGATGTAGTACTTCTTTACACATTGAATAATTAATGTGTTTGGTCTATATTATAGGTCTGATGTATCATTTATTCAATGAAAATCAACTTTTGTCTATATATGAAATCAAAAGGAGTATTTATTCACGGACAAACTATTATTTTAATCTATGAAAGTATAACTTACTGTCAAATTGGTTCCTGAATGTATCCAAATTGCAAATACATTCACAATATCTTATTTGTTAGTAAGTTTATAAGCCAACAAAGAATACATTTGAAGATTAAATTAATTACCTAAAAATATATTTAAAGATCAAAATAAATAAAAAGGATATATTTGTAGATCTATTTACCATTTTGATATATAAAGACTAATATGACAGCGAATTATCTATTCGAAAATCTGTGTTGCCTAGGTGCGGGGTACGGGTATCATACCCGATACGGGTACTGGTATGAGGTACGATAATTTTTAAAAAATTAATAAACATGTATGGTTATAAATTTAGGTACGAATATGTATTCGGTACTGGTACGGGTACATACTCGGTATCGATACTCTCCCTCAAATGGAGTACCCGTGCATCATAGTTGAAAATCAAAGTGGTAGTAATTTGCTAGAAGAAAACTATTTGCTAGAAGAAAACTATGTTCATATTTTTTTTATAATATGGTGACAAGTGGTATGTTGCTAAGC
Organism: Trifolium fragiferum; assembly: GCA_954870985.1. Taxonomy (NCBI): domain Eukaryota; kingdom Viridiplantae; phylum Streptophyta; class Magnoliopsida; order Fabales; family Fabaceae; genus Trifolium; species Trifolium fragiferum. Next base: position 44,023,299 of record OX940796.1, on the reverse strand, counting down.
AGAGAATATTGCCATAAAACTGAAGTTATGTCTGGTGAATACTGTTATTTAATTAACAACCCTTTTTTATGTTAATTTAATTAATCACTTAATTTCCCAAAACATTCATCAAAAGAAGCTAAATATATACTATATATGCTAAAACCAATATAGATAACAATATACACATTTTGTGAAGTGGGTTAAAAAAGAAAGTACAAACACAATCCGAAAGTGATGATGCATTTCATGTCATGCCAAGGATTTTTATTGGAATAATAAAATAAATATTAGCCCAAGCATTGTTTAGTAATTTTATAGATTTTCTCATTGATCGAAAAGATTTTCGCAGAAAACAAATATATAAAACAAATATATTAATTAATTCTTTTGTAGCATGATGTCTGAATTTTAGACATATTCTCAAAGGCATCTGATTAAAATAAACAAAAAGTAAGTTTTTCCAATACAGTAACAAACAAAAATATCACATTGTATTGTAGCCTGAAAAGAAATTCATAAAGGTTTTTTTATTTTTATTTTATTTGTCTATTATCAGAAGTTACATTGGATCAAATCTAAGGCTTTGCTTAAGAAGAACCACACACCTTGCACTTGGACCAATTGACATAGTAATATAAAAATAATTTATTTTTTACTAAAAAATATATAAAAATAATTGAAAGCTACTTTTATTCTGTTTTATCAAAAACTACAATCATCTGATTAACATAAGAGATAAATATTTAGATCACTCAATCATTTGTTCCTAGTGTGACATAAGTGATAAATATTTAGACTCCTTACTCATTTGTTCTTAGGTTTTATTCTCGATCAGTGCTTATGAAAAAATATTTGTTGGAATATCTACAGTTGCATGGCATGCGACTATACCTTTGGGAGTAATTTTAAGAATAGTATGAGATAAAATCATACCAAAATAATTATCTTGAAGGGATTAATATCTGCAGTTGCACGCGACTGATACCTTTTGGATTTTGCTGAGGTATAGACTGTTGTGAAGGGTTTGAAGATCTTTATTGCTAGAGGGTTAATTATATTTCATGTTGAGTCACATTCAATTACCATTAGTGTTTAGGGAGAATGGATCCTCTCAATTTGAAAAAAGTTTTGAGGAAATAAAGTGGGGTTTTAAACCATTGGATTATAAATATAAAGTAATATTTAAATTGAAAAGAAATGAGTAAAAGTTGATTGATGGTTGAGATGTGAAAATTGAGGAAAAATAAATTAAGAGGATCCATTCTCGTGTTTAGGTGGCTGTTTGATCCAAAATGCATTCTTACTATCCTTTGAATTTGATGGAACTGGATTTCCTACCGTAAACTACAGCCCAACGTAACCGACGCCTAATTTTAAATCGACGGTTGATATTGTATTGTAGTCTAAAATTACGTATAATATTACCGCAAGAAAAACAAAAAATAATATAAAAGCTAATCAAGTTCAAACATAGTTGAGATATCAACAAAAAAATTTATGTCTACTTATAGTTCATCTAAAAAATTTTAAATTTACTTAATTATATTGACATTAGTTTTATTTTAAACCAGAAAAATATATTAAACACGCATTGGCATATAGCATAAGGAAAATTAATGTTAATTCCTAGAATCATATATAGATAAATTTATTAAAATACAGATAATAAACGAGTAAAACATGAATTAAAACTTGCACAATTGTTACAGTAAATTATTATAATTATTTTTTTTAATTGCAAATTCATCAATAACCTCTAATCCAAAGCATAAGACATGCCAAGGGAGAAAACAACAACAACAACAAGAAAGGCAAGGAGATTATAATTTAAAGCCATTATAGGTTTGGTCTAGTTGCAAAGAATTTGGATAGAATATTATAATTTTGCATGACATATAGTATGTTGATAAAAATAAAAGGAAGGAGAAATTTGAATTAAAATGCGAAAAAAATAAATATTGTATCATTATTATGACATAAATATAAAATTATAAGATATTTATAACATGGTACGTGAATGGAGACATCATGATATCTCAAAATTAAATTTTATGTTAGTTTTGATCAAAATTAACATCAAAACTAATTTTCTATTTAACTAGAAAGAAAATTTAATAGCGTGAATGAAAATATGATGATATCTCAAAATTAAGATATAGAAGAAGAAACTGTAGATAATATTTTTATATTTTATTCTATTTCACTTGCATCATCTTAAAGTACAAAATTAACATGGTACATGATTGAAATTAGATAAGCTAAATGAAAATGCATTAAATGGGTGATCACAATAACTAAATAAGAACTCATGGAATATTCATGTAGTGGATTGGTGTATTCTTTTGGGTTTGACAATCATATAATCTTTAGAGCTTTAACGAAATCTTGATTTACAAAATCCATTAACGCAATTCATTCTATGACGACGTTTGTGGTCGAAAGAATTGTGATATGGACAATCACGATTAAATTTACATGGAATGGGACATATAATGTACAAAGAGGAAATTTTAACAATGTTATTTAAAAGAGATAAAATATTGTGTAAGAAATAAAGATGAAAATTTAAAAAGAAGCTAAAAAATGGTTTACCCGTAGTTGAAACAAAAAATAGGGAAATCATGATTATCATAACATTAACAAACATGAACATTTTACTCATATTTTCCAACTTTAGTATGTGTTAAAATGAATTTTAGTTTTCATTTTTTGATTTATAAAGCTCATGTTCTTCTTTCATGAATTAAATAGTTTTTAGTACTTACAAAGTTGTAAAAAGACTTCAATTTTTTTTTAATTATAATTATTAGATGTCTCTTAAGTACAACAATGTGTTAATTTGCACCTTCCATTTTTAGTATGGAGTTGGTGCCTCCTCGTGGTGTTTTAAGGATTTTTGAGGCTTTCTTAGGCATGTGTAAGAGTAGAAAAGATAGATTAGGGTGATTGTTAATTTGGCAAACTATTGTATGGACTATCTGGAAATCTCGGAATGAGGTCTTCTTTTCGGAAGGGACCTTTTATGTCGAGTGTCTGGTCGATAGGGTGAAACTTTTATCTTGGAAATGGTTTCTACAGGTAAAAACGCGGATTCCCCCCGTTCCTTTTATGAGTGGGGTATCCATCCTACTGTATGCTTGAATCGATAGAGTTTGTTCAGGTGTCGTTTCTAGGTCTCGATGGATTAGGTAGATTGGAGGCCTTCTGGTTGTTGTCCTACCTATGGTTGATCCTTGTCTCTCTCTTCCTACGGGGGTATTCTTCTACTTGTAGTAGTACCTTTGAGGGTTTTAGCTTGTTGGGAGTTGCATTCTTGATTGCTTGTAGTTCTATTTGTCTGTTTGTTTTTCTTTATATTTACCTTAGAGAATACTGGATTCTGGTGGAATGTACTTCTTGTACATTTTTTTTCTTCTGAACATTCTCTTTTATACTTTTTTCATTCTTTATATTAATATATAATATATTTATCATTCAAAAAAAAAAAAAAGTAAAGAGGTCAAGTAAAAATTTATAAATTAAAATAATTTATTCTTAATTATTTAACAAATTTTTCATTTATGACCTTTCATGATAAAAAACGAAAAATCACAAAATAAGAAAAATATTGTTTGTGACACCCTAAACCCCATAAATATAATTGAAGATGTATGAAGAAAAACTACAAAGTGGAGGGGAAATGGGGGTTGAATTGTGTTGATCCACTTTTAAATCTTTTCTTCCTTTCTTAAAACGAATAAAATAATTATTTATTTTTTTAATCAAAAACATTAACTTAAGTTAACATACTGAAGATAAACCATAATAACTTCTTCTTTTTTTTTTTTTGAAAAAAAACCATGATAACTTAAGCAATGTAATTTTGAGTGTTGAACCAAAATTGGTTTAAGAACAACAGTCTCTAATTTTTGAGTTTTGATGATAATGATATTTTGCAAGAACAATTTGATACTCAATTTTTTTTCTTTATTCTATACTGCTTTTATTGATCCTCTTGATAGGATAAAAAGTAAAGTGCCATCAAGTTCTCAAAGAAATGAGTAAAAGTAGATTGATGGTTGAGATGTGAAAATTGAGAAAAAATAAATTAAGAGGATCCATTCTCGTGTTTAGGTGGCTGTTTGATCCAAAATGCATTCTTACTATCCTTTGAATTTGATGGAACTGGATTTCCTACCGTAAACTACAGCCCAACGTAACCGACGCCTAATTTTAAATCGACGGTTGATATTGTATTGTAGTGTAAAATTACGTATAATATTACCGCAAGAAAAACAAAAATAATATAAAAGCTAATCAAGTTCAAACATAGTTGAGATATCAACAAAAAAATTTATGTCTACTTATAGTTCATCTAAAAAATTTTAAATTTACTTAATTATATTGACATTAGTTTTATTTTAAACCAGAAAAATATATTAAACACGCATTGACATATAGCATAAGGAAAATTAATGTTAATTCCTAGAATCATATATAGATAAATTTATTAAAATACAGATAATAAACGAGTAAAACATGAATTAAAACTTGCACAATTGTTACAGTAAATTATTATAATTATTTTTTTTAATTGCAAATTCATCGATAACCTCTAATCCAAAGCATAAGACATGCCAAGGGAGAAAACAACAACAACAACAAGAAAGGCAAGGAGATTATAATTTAAAGCCACTATAGGTTTGGTCTAGTTGCAAAGAATTATGATAGAATATTATAATTTTGCATGACATATAGTATGTTGATAAAAATAAAAGGAAGGAGAAATTTGAATTAAAATGTGAAAAAAATAAATATTGTATCATTATTATGACATAAATATAAAATTATAAGATATTTATAACATGGTACGTGAATGGAGACATCATGATATCTCAAAATTAAATTTTATGTTAGTTTTGATCAAAATTAACATCAAAACTAATTTTCTATTTAACTAGAAAGAAAATTTAATAGCGTGAATGAAGATATGATGATATCTCAAAATTAAGATATAGAAGAAGAAACTGTAGATAATATTTTTATATTTTATTCTATTTCACTTGCATCATCTTAAAGTACAAAATTAACATGGTACATGATTGAAATTAGATAAGCTAAATGAAAATGCATTAAATGGGTGATCACAATAACTAAATAAAAACTCATGCAATATTCATGTAGTGGATTGGTGTATTCTTTTGGGTTTGACAATCATATAATCTTTAGAGCTTTAACGAAATCTTGATTTACAAAATCCGTTAATGCAATTCATTCTAAGACGACGTGTGGTGCAGATAGACTTGTGATATGGACAATCACGATGAAATTTACATGGAATGCGACCTATAATGTACAAAGAGGAAATTTTAACAATGTTATTTAAAAGAGATAAAATATTGTGTAAGAAATAAAGATGAAAATTTAAAAAGAAGATAAAAAATGGTTTACCCGTAGTTGAAACAAAAAATAGGGAAATCATGATTATCATAACATTAACAAACATGAACATTTTACTCATATTTTCCAACTTTAGTATGTGTTAAAATGAATTTTAGTTTTCATTTTTTGATTTATAAAGCTCATGTTCTTCTTTCATGAATTAAATAGTTTTTTGTACTTACAAAGTTGTAAAAAGACTTCAATTTTTTTTTATTATAATTATTAGATGTCTCTTAAGTACAACAATGTGTTAATTTGCGCCTTCCATTTTTAGTATGGAGTTGGTGCCTCCTCGTGGTGTTTTAAGGATTTTTGAGGCTTTCTTAGGCATGTGTAAGAGTAGAAAATATAGACTAGGGTGATTGTTAATTTGGCAAACTATTGTATGGACTATCTGGAAATCTCGGAATGAGGTCTTCTTTTCGGAAGGGACCTTTTATGTCGAGTGTCTGGTCGATAGGGTGAAACTTTTATCTTGGAAATGGTTTCTACAGGTAAAAACGCGGATTCCCCCTGTTCCTTTTATGAGTGGGGTATTCATCCTACTTTATGCTTGAATCGATAGAGTTTGTTCAGGTGTCGTTTCTGGGTCTTGATGGATTAGGTGGATTGGAGGCCTTCTGGTTGTTGTCCTACCTATGGTTGATCCTTGTCTCTCTCTTCCTACGGGGGTATTCTTCTACTTGTAGTAGTACCTTTGAGGGTTTTAGCTTGTTGGGAGTTGCATTCTTGATTGCTTGTAGTTCTATTTGTCTGTTTGTTTTTCTTTATATTTACCTTAGAGAATACTGGATTCTGGTGGAATGTACTTCTTGTACATTTTTTTTTCTTCTGAACATTCTCTTTTATACTTTTTTCATTCTTTATATTAATATATAATATATTTATCATTCAAAAAAAAAAGTAAAGAGGTCAAGTAAAAATTTATAGATTAAAATAATTTATTCTTAATTATTTAACAAATTTTTCATTTATAATCTTTCATGATAAAAAACGAAAAATCACAAAATAAGAAAAATATTATTTGTGACACCCTAAACCCCATAAATATAATTGAAGATGTATGAAGAAAAACTACAAAGTGGAGGGGAAATGGGGGTTGAATTGTGTTGATCCACTTTTAAATCTTTTCTTCCTTTCTTAAAACGAATAAAATAATTATTATTTTTTTTAATCAAAAACATTAACTTAAGTTAACATACTGAAGATAAACCATAATAACTTCTTCTTTTTTTTTTTTGAAAAAAAACCATGATAACTTAAGCAATGTAATTTTGAGTGTTGAACCAAAATTGGTTTAAGAACAACAGTCTCTAATTTTTGAGTTTTGATGATAATGATATTTTGCAAGAACAATTTGATACTAGTCAATTTTTTTTCTTTATTCTATACTGCTTTTATTGATCCTCTTGATAGGATAAAAAGTAAAGTGCCATCAAGTACTCAATAAACTCATTCTTGCTTTATACTCCAAAGAAGATCAAAAGGTCAAATCAACACTTCACCATCATTGATCTGGACATATGTTAAACACTCTATGTCATCCCCTAGATATTCCTTTACTTGGCGTGATTGAGGAGGATATATAAATTAGTATGGCATGATGATATCCATGGTCATTCTGGTGTAAAAAGTGGTTATAATTTGATGCAAAAAATGATAGGGAAAGTATATTTTTTGACAACCCAAGAGGATTGGAAATGGTTGTGGAGAGTATATGTAAAGGGTGTCTTCCAACTTGAATTCGCATGCAAGAATAGTGTATTACCCGCCCTTTGGTATGCCCTGTATGTGAGCATTGTGATGAGACAATTGGCATTTTCTTATTCACTGTAATGACAATATACTAGCAAAACAAAACAGCTGGAATGAAGAGTGTGATAAAAGTACAGCGTCAAAATTTTGTCACGGTAATATACATTATTATGGATATTTGTCGTTACGAGGATGGAAACATAACGGACAAGTTTGCAATATGCATGTGTGGGAGATGTGGGAGTTTGTATTGGATGGTAGTTCATGGATTCAAGGTGAATGTTCTACAATAGTCAGAGAGTCAATTGCCTTGTTAGAAGCTATGCAAGAAGTGGATAAAAGAGGACTCACAAATTCATATTTGAATCTCATTCGAAGATCGTGGCGGATGCAATATAATCCATAGCAGTGGCGGTGCCAGGATTCTGATTCAGAGGGTGCGAGATTTTTTTTTAATTAATAATTATTTATTTTTGTTTTGTCTATTAGTCTCGCGGCTAAAAATTCTACTTTAAAGTGAATAAATGGCATACTTAGGGTTTGAACCTTAACACTTACATATATTATGTGATGTTCTTACCAATTAAATTAAATTCGGGAATAAGTAAAAATGACTCAAGTGTAAAACTTTTTTTTGGATATAGAAATTAAATTATAAAATTTTAATATATATTTAATACATACTAGATCACTTATGATTTAAATTAAATAAGAATATGAATATTTAGAAACAGTTTAATCACTTGTGATTTAAATTAAATAAGAATATGAATACTTAAAAACAGTTTAAAAAATAGTAGTTAAAAGGATGAGTATAGTGATGCAACGGAATGTGAATGTGAGAGATAGAGCCAATCTTTTAAGTGCAAAAGCGGTGCAAAGTAGCTATAAATATTATATTAGGTGTAGTATTGCAAAATTCAGGGGGTGCATATGCATACCCTCAAACATGTGTGGCACCGCCCTTGATCCATAGCCTACATATTGGTGTGTCAGATTAGAAACATTATCTCTTTCCATATTTGTTTTGTTATTTGTAAGATTAGAAACATTATCTCTTTCCATCCGAACTTTGTAATTGAGTTCATAAAGTAAATTAAGAGTATATGATTGTTCTTATGCTTGTTTGGGCGGTCATAATTTGGTCTAGTTGCTATACATTAGATGATACCTCCTTGTTTTCAATTGTTAGTGCTTAATGAAATGCTTTGAGTCTTTGTTCATAAAAAAAAGTACCAATAAATGAGACTATCTAATTTTTTTTATTTTTTTTTTATGGATTATTATATATGGAGTTTAGAGTGTTACACAAAATATTATTCTTATTTTATGATTTTCACTTTTCTATCGTGAAAGGTTATAAGATATTGAAATATTGTTGAAAAATAATGAATTATCTTGTCATACTAAAGATGCTAAAGGGGCAAATTAATATATTATTGTATTTTAGAGACAAATTAGAAGTCTTTTTACAACTCTATAAGTACTTAAATGTAAGGAAAATATGCATGAGCTTTATAAAATTTTATCTGATACATACAAGGAGTGAAAAATATGGATAAAATTTTGAAGTTTGTTTATGTTCAGGCCCGGCCCCATAGGGGTGCAGTGTGTGCGACGGCATTGTGTCTCAAAATTTTGGAGGCTTCAATCCAAAATTTTGAGGTCCTATAATAATATTTATATCCTGTTAGTTTTTATAAAATATTTGATGTATTCGACAGATTAATTTTGAGGCTCGATAATAATGGTTAAATATTATCAATATTCATAAAATATCATATGTCTGGTGAAAAAAAATTCCAATAAAATAAAAAATAATAATTTAAATAGAAGATAATTTTTTAAATTTTTTTTATCAATGATCCACTTTTAATTTATGAACCGGGCCTCCAAATACTCAGGACCGACCTTGTTTATGTTATGATAATACTTTTTTCTCTATTCCTTGTTTCAACGCAATTTCCATTTATTCCAAGTAATAAATCAAATTTATCTTCTTTTCAAAGATAATCTGGTGTTTTCTTTGGGGTTGACCAAAGACATTTTTTTGCCTTATTTTTGTGCTATTCTTTGTTTTGCTTTTTTTACTAATTAACAATAGGACCAAGATTATGTTCCCCCTTGAGTTGAGAAAGCTTAGTAAGAAAAAATAATTTGTATTTTGTATTGGAATTGATGAATGATAATTTGAGACAAATAATTCAATTATGATTATAGGACATTTTATGTTATTAGTATTTTGCAGAGGAAATTCACACTTACTACAACGTTTTATGCAATTAAATTATGAGTTGTTTATGTCGGTCGAGGTGTGGAAAAATTCATACAATTATCGGAAATAATTTGATTGTGCATTTTAATTGAAGTTATTATAATGTGCCATTTGCTATTATTGTGAACATTCCTAACTAAAGCATTTCATTGGCCACAATACATGCCTTCCTCTATTGGCATTGATGAGAGGGATGATATCATAAGAATGAGAGAGGATTGCATATATTCTAAAATCACTTTTTAATTTATATTGGTAAAATTTTATAATTGACGGGGAGATGACAATTTTTATCGTTGATAAAAAATATAAATCCACTATTTTCAATTCACAAGGAGATGACAATTTTTATCTCAAGTAAAAAATTTAAATCACTATTATAAATTATTATCGATAAAAATTTATAATTTATTGGGAGATAACAATTTTTATTGCTGATAAAAGTTTTAAATTCACTATTATAAGTTATTATTCATAAAAAAAATTATAATTCACGGCAATGCAACAGTTTTTATCAATGTTAAAAGTTTTAAAGTTACTATTACAAGTTATTACTGATTTCACAGGTAGATGATAATTTTCATCGCGGTTAAAAGTTAATACAAAATTTATGAGTGTTTTTTTTTTCTTTTATGCAGCCAGAAAAATTTCACTAATCTACGTTTTGCTTAATTGACTAAAAACATGATGTATTATTTTTCTATATACGCCATCACTACTTCATGGCGCATAAAGAGATTATAAGTGATTAAAAGTGACTAAAAGCATGATGTATTAATTAATTTATGATTATTTATTTGCTAAAAATTATGAAACTCTCTGCCAATACTTGGAGGTTGAATTATCGCGAAAAAATTGTACCCCTCTCCATATGTACTTAGAGGTTGATAATTTTTATTTAAAAATTATAAACCTTTCTATCAATAATTCAATATTTAGAGGTTTTTCTAGGGCACAAAAAAAAAGAGTGATTCTTACAAATTACTTTATATTATACCCCTAATTAGAAATTATCATGATTAGTATCGATCATGATTGATATGTATTTGTCGCTCCGTCGAACCCGTGCAATGCACGGGAGACCGACTAGTATATGTAGTGCTTTATGCACTTTAGGATAACGAATGAAATGAATGTTATTTTATGTTTTATTTTTGCTTTCTTTATTGTTTTTCTTAGGTTTTAGCTTAGATTGTTAGTTTGATAGAGGTAGCTCTCAATGAAAGCACCAATTGATAAGAAGTTTATCCCTATCAAGCTACAATTAAACTACTCCTAAGAAAGCAATAAAGAAGCAAGTAAAATAAAACATAAAATAACTTCATTTTTCATTTATTATCCTAAAGTGCATAAATCACTACATATATATAATATTCCTAATGGACCTAAAGGCATAAAACCCAATAAACAACCCAATAATATTAAAGACCATTACAATATAAATACCAAATACTACTATCACTAATATCTAAATTGGTTATGCTAGTTGAGCTAAGAGTTAAGAAGTTGGAGGTCCAATGTTCAAGTTCTGGCAAGGAGAAAACTAACATATAACATTGTAATATACTAACAATTTGCCATTAAAAAAAAATATCTAAATTATTTAATACTTAATAATTACTATTAATCTTCTATCAGATTCAGTGACAAGAGGGTTCCAAAGGTGTTTGAGAGGAGCGACACACAGAGCACTAAAATTCTAGGATGCCAATATTTTTTTACATAGTGTGTGTATGTGCGTGCGTATGCACTCGTATGTGTGTGCGTCCATGTGTTAAAAAAATAAATTAAATAATCATTACAAATAAATTTTAAAATAAACTTAAACTTTTATGAACTTGATAATATTTTCTTTCAAAGAATTAAAAATTATGCAATAAAAATACTAACAATTAAAAGTATAATCTGCGTCTAACAAACATCTTAGAGCATCTCCAATAAGGGTATCATAGAGAGTATCATAGACTAATGGTCCGTATCTTATTTTTTTTAAACATTGGAGTTTCATGACGTGGCATAGAGAGTATCAAAATTAATGATACCAATACCTTATTTAAGGTACCGTATCATCAATTTAATGTTATATTTTTCTGTATATATCGAATTAAATAGAATTAATAACTTGTTAATAATGTATGATATCTAAAGTGGTATTATCATTGGAGCAAAACACGTATAAGTTTCATAAATATTATATGACATTATAGGAATCACTTTTTAGTAATGTATGATATCTAAAATAATATCACCATTAAAAATACTCTTAGAAACTGCCATAAAACAAACAAGTTTTAAGTGAAACTCTAAAACAAAAAGTACTATGCTTTACAAGCGTGTGCGGGCTCAGATAAAAAAGTGAATAATCTTTTTCTGACGTTGCTTTTTTTTTTTACCAAATATTTTCATGTAACGCACACTTTTTTGGCCAAATTATGACAAGAATATTTCTAGACAAAATATGATAAAATTGTATAATATAGTTCAACTTCTTACCACTTATTCCGGCATAGCATAGGATACTTTTTTATTCATTTTATTTTTATATAGAAGCATAGGATACTTTCTAATCCAAAAAGAAGACCCACACAAAATATGGAGCAAAAAAGGCACCATCATGTGTTATTAAAATGAAGCAATTTTTGTACTCAAAAAATAAAAAATTAAGCTATTCCATTTCTTCTTCCATATACTAATCATTAAACTAGTACTCCATTAATTAATTAAACTAATAAATTTATGTTACTGGGGTGCATGAACTTTCTCCATGCTCATCAATTACTACCTTAAAACAGTCTCTATAAAATTGGTACCACCATTAATAATTTTATATTGATGCAAAGTAGTAGCTAGGTTGATAATATCTTAAGGTGAGTTGCATATAGTCCCTCCATTCTGTATACGCGGCGGCTTCTAACCTCTAATTATGGTTGCTTTGACTCATTTTATTCATATCATAATATAATTGGAATAAGTGCTATGATTAGTTGTTCTCTAATTAATCATTTTAGTGAATTATACAAAAATGAAGAAATGTTGTTAATTAGTTTTATAACGTTTATAGAAAATTATAATTTCTCATGCTTTAATTAATTATTATCATAAAAGAAACACCAAGAAAATTCGATAACATGGATTGCAACCGTTGAATCTTGATCCATGATAAAAAAGAGCCGAGAGAATTGATGATCAAATAGGGTTAAGAAGATCACCATTCCTCCAAGACGGAAAGAGATTCTCGATCCATTAAAATTTTGTTCGTCAAAATCTTGATCATTTAATACATTTTGTTTGCTAATGGTACAATCGTAATAAAATGGAATGGAAGGCTCGGGTGAACACTGAACCTTCTCCGATGAGATTGTCATGGGAGACGGTCCTTACCCTCATAGCTAGACTTACGAACAATATTGCCCTATAAGAACCAAGGGTCTAGAGAAGAGTAACAAAGCAAAGGCTCCCAAGTTGTCACACTTCTAGGATTGGCCCGCAACAAAGAGCCCCAAATACTTCAAACGCACAAATATTATCTTGCAGTTCAAGAAACGAACTATCATCGGTAAATATATAATAACCTTGACATTAATCCCATTAGACTATTCTTAGAGTAACTATTAGGCTAAAAACAAGTTAAAATAAAGTATCATCTGTATACTAAAGATCGGAGAATTTAAAGTCGAAACTACTTAAAGAATCCTCAAATCTGTTTAGTGACGCAGCCGGCCTAATCTATCAACTCAAACCCTCCGCCACTAGTAAAAAGGGGAAAAGAGCAAGGGGGTATTGATGGGGTGGGTGATGGTTAATATATTTTGCTAACAAGTCTATTATTCCATCATTTCTTCCTTAACTCCCAACTAAGCCACACTTATATCCATAGACTATATCATAATTTATTGAACAAATTTTGTTTTTTTCATCACTATTACCAACTGTATTGCATTAAATCTAGTAATTTATATTTGAAGGCAGATATTGTCTATTGCAATGTTTGTCCAATATTAGATCAATTATATTGTAGATTATGATACCAACCACCTACCATTTTCTTCCCTACCTCACTGCATAATCACCTTATGCATAGCTATTTTGGGTCAAGTTTGGTTGAGAACTCAATTGCCAAGATATGTTGGGATTTTGTGCAAGTGAAAATGATCAATAATATCTCATCAATATCTTCTTTTCTAAAAAAAAGTTGGTGTTTATTGGTAAACATCAATCTGATTTTTAATAGAAAACTGAAAATTGCTTATGTAAAAACAATTGTCACTTGTTTTGGAATTCAATTAGTTTTTTTTAGTTTTTACCACCGGTTGAATCTGATTCGGGGTCAGTTCTGGCATAAAGTGGAATTCAATTAGTTGATGATATGAGATGTGATCCAAACAAATAAAGATGTGATCCTAACAAATAAAGATGTGATCTCATAGCACATGCATAATTTTGAGTCCATTCAATAACATAGAAATTTATACAACACTTGGTATATTAATATTACACTATAAATTCTTGTATCAATATACAAGAAAAAACTTGGATAATTAAACATTAACATCACCCTTTTGTATCCCTTTTCATAATTTGAAACAAATCTCTATGAGATTTTCTCATTTAAAACATGAAAAATAAAATCAGTTAAAGTAATTAACATCATATATAATAGCATCCAATCCAACCATGGAATGCTAAAGTTATAACCAGAAATTAATCTTTGAGAGGAAACTAAGAAACTGCACTGTATCTTCCATTTCCCTTCCTTAGAGCACAACTTCAGATAGGTATGTTGTGCTGATGGCATAGCATACTCTACAGTGATTCAAAAATCCTTTTGTTTTTTGTTCTTTCGACAACACAAGCTCAAAGGTTGTTTTTTTTTTTCTCCCTTCACACCAAAAAACACTTCACTTTTCATAGTAACTTTTGTTTCTCAAACACCTCTAGCTTCTGATCCTTTCATTATCCTTAACCTTTTGCAAGATGTCACAAACATACTGCAAAAATAAAAAAAGTATAGTTCTATTAGATTTCATTCAATTTTTGTCGGCTCCGGTAATCCAGAGTTCGGTCAGAAGATAACTAAAACCTAGTCAGAATCGAACTCAGATACTCTCGAAAGATTAAATTAAACATAGAAAAAGCAAGTAGACTTACTCCCAAGGAACATCTCCAACTAGCATCCAATCACCATCCTTGTCTTCATAAGTAGGTTCATAATCAGATCCCTTATAACCTTCTTTTTCAGAGTAATCACCTATGGTTAACTTGAACATGTTTTCTAAAGCTTTGAGAAGTTGTGCATACCCTCCATAGATCCTTAAATCAATTTTTCTAAGATAAGGAGCACCATCCAAACTCACTTTCACATAAATCCCAGAAGCTTCAGCTTCTTGTAAACTGTTCTTCCTATAAGCTCTTATTGGTGGCCACCCAACTATCTTAGCTCTGCCATATAAAAAAAAAATTATCATTAATAAATTAAATTAACTCAAAAAGTTTTAGATTCTAAAATAGAAAGATCTTGCAACCCTTTTGAAGAAAGAAAGAAAGAAAAAAAAAAAAAAAAAAAAAAAGTCTTTTAAAAACTTACTTAGAAGGAGGTGCTTCATCAGATGTTTTTGAGGCACTGTCCTTTGAAGATTCAATCAATGGTCTTTTGTTAGAAACTTTAGTAACAGAAAGTGTTGTTTCTTCTTTCTCAATTTTCTCTGTTCCTGGAAGTCCTAATCTTAGCTCAGTATCCTTCATGTTAAGATCTTTGTCATATGCAACACTGTTTTCCATCTTGTTAGAAATAATTCAGAATTTCCAAAATAGCTTATAGAATTATGCCAAACAAAGCCTTGTAAGTTGATATTGATATAATCTTTTTGAGAGATATGAGAGATGATGAAAAAAGAAGAATGCAAGGTTGTATTTTATATAAGAAGATAAAGAAGGTGCAATTAATTTAGAATGAATAGATGAATAAATAATGGAGAAAGACAAGGAAAGGTGTCGGTAGAAGGAGTAACAAAGATGAAAGCAATATGTCCCTACATTTAGAGGACAAAGGTGGGACAGAGATTTAAGTATAAGGAACGGTCAAGATTGGTTTTGGGAGAGAAATTAGGAGCGTTGGCTTAAAGGAAGAGGTAAGGGAACATGCCCATGTGAAGGCTACATTACTTGTTTATGCCATGTGGGTCTCATTTTTTTAATTATTTTTTCAATACCTTGTGTTGTAGGACCCTCTTTACATTATTACATGTGAACTTAGTTGTAATCTATCCAACATTGATTTAAATTTTCTTCGATCACATTTATAAATAAATTTAATTTTTTAATATATTAAAAAAATAGAAAAATGGATCATATATTATATTTTTTAATGTATGAAAATCAGAGGAAATAGCTAATTGTTAGTTGGTTCAGTGGTGATTGGCGCTGAACTTGGTAGGGAGGACCACGGTTCGATCCCCTGCAACTGCGATCGGGAGGGGGCTGGAACTACTTGATGCCAGAACTGACCCCCGAACCAGATTCAACCGGTGGTGAAAACCAAAAAAAAAAAAATCAGAGGAAATATATGTATTAATACATTGTTAATATACATTAAAGAAGTATTCTAAGCTTTTTTATTTAAAAACAACTTCATTGACATGTCTCTGATATACTATGAATACGATATAGTTGTTCATATTATTTTGGATTAATAGGTCTTTACCTCTTGTAAAGTAGGCGTGTTTTGCTTTATTTCCGTAAAAAATTTCTTTAAGTTCCCCCTTTACAAAATATATTTTTTTGGTTTTCCCCTTAAGGTGCAAGGAAGTTGTACTTTTTAAATCAGTTGAACAGAATAACCGATTTAAAAAACAAAACTTTTTAAATCAGTTGAACAAAATAACCGATTTAAAAAGTGCATCGAAGAGAAAAAACCAAAAAAATATATTTTGCAAGGGAAAAACTTAAAGAGTTTTTTTACAGAGGATAAAGCAAAACACGTATACTTTGCAGGGGTAAAGACCTATTAATCCTATTATCTTTAATTGTGATTATAATTCTCTCAACTTTAATTATCTTTACCATTTCTCATGAATTGTTTTTTTTCCCCATAATTTCTTTCCAATTAACAACGGAGTACTTCAAATTTCTATTTTTAGCTTAGGGCTGTTATCCGTTTAATTGGAAAAAAAGAAAGAGGAAGAAAAATTGGGGAAACATGTACTTATTTTCCCAATTTTCTTTCTTTCATCTTTCTTTTCCTCCAACCAAACGGAAAAGTTAGTCTTTTGACCATTTACTTCCCATGGTTTTGCAATATTGTGGGTTATCTTTTGATGTTTCTTTAAGCCTTTTTCTTCAAAATATTTATTGATAATAAATTTCACTTAAGTTTTTGGATACATATCTATCCCGTAATTCGTAAAAGGAAAGAAACTCACAATTGTCAAGCATCATAATGAAATTATATAACTCCGTTGTTTTTAAGGTGATTGTACTTCACCTTTTTTTAGCTTTAAACTCTCAATGTACTCTGTTTTGTTTTTAATATAAAAAAATCACTTTTTAAATATTGAGTAATTAATATATTTAAATTATATTATAGACTAAATACATTAGTAATTCAATAAATTTTAAAAGTAAATTTTTTTAAGATCGAAAATAATATTTATTTTTTGGACATATGTGATAAGAGGCTCAAGAGTCCATGACCAATTCATCTTTCGTTCACAACTTGTCACCACTAGCCCCTAAGTCAGCACAATCGTTCTTGAAGTGATTGGCCTTTTGCCGATTGAAGCACTTATACTTTGACTGGCACTTGATTTAGATTTAACATTTATTCACTCTAGGGGTGGATAGGATGGATTTGGGCCAAGAAATATCATCTATCTCAACTCGCAGTTGTAATAATGAGGTTTAATCCGATTTTTTTTAAAAGTTCGGTTTTTGCGGGTTTGATTTGTGCGGATTAGCGGTTTGACGGGTCGGTTAATTTCAGTTTTAAATCAACGAAAGAAAAATCATCTAAAAAACAAAAATAAAAAAATCAATTGTGTGGTATGAAGATAACATGAGTGCAAGTGAAACAGAATAAGTATATATATATATATATATAGATAGATGACTACGTCTCACGGGTCATGTATATGAGATATTAAGTCTATACGTATATACAATAAAATCTCTTTAAATTAATACTCGGTAAATTAATAAACTCTATAAAATAATAAAGTTGTCCGGTCCCGACTTGTGCCAGTGTAAAAAATTGAAAAATTCGATAAAATAATAAGATAATAATTTTTCGGGATATCCCTTTGTAATTTTCGGTCCCAAGAAAATCATAAATTAATAATTCATAGAAACTGAAAAAAAAATATATTACACTCTATTAAAATATGATTCAATAGTTGTCTGTTTTCCTTTAAAGTTCAAGTTCATTTGGAGCTCATATCTAACTTTTCTTATTGCATCCAATAGCTCAGGTGTTGTATTTTTGTATTGTATCATAAAGTTGTGAAGAGTGTTTGACGCCATAAGCGCTTTCTTTCGCGTAACAGGCTCCAAAGGCACTGTATCATCTTCGCTGTCATCCTCTGCATTGTTCTCAATGATAGTACCCACAATATCTTCTAAACTCTGAACCTCCAATGCATATTACTAAAGTCATTATTGATTTACAAGTCATTAAAAACTCTTTAAATTAACAATTATTAATTTATCGATAAATTAATAACTCTCTAAATTAATAAATTTCTCCTGTCCTGACTCTATTAATTTATAGAGATTTTACTGTAAATATTATGAGTACTATTTATATTGGATGACTCATCATGAGAGTACTACATAGTATGTTATGAAAGTGTCATAAGATATTCTCAAAATGATAATAGTGTATACCACTCTTAGACCTGAAACCACTATGATCCCTAGCTGCGGAATATATCGATGAAATATTTGTAATATTGCATGGCCATGCCGAATTAAGCCAATATGAAATATTGGATTTATTCATTACTCAACATATTTCGGGATCAAGGAATATAAATATTGAACCATACAAAAATGACACAATCTATATGACCTATGTTCAATATAAATACAAGGACAAATAAGTAATTGTACACATAAACATCATGATGCTTTTCTAAACTTCAAGTGGTAACAATTTTATCACTAATTCATGATCATTCATATTGATCCATGGAAGGAACAATTTTAAATTTTGCTGCTTTACTATATACGGTTTTCTTCATTAATTGCCGATTGGACCTCTTCCAAAATAATAGTGTAGTTCTTTACCTAAAAAGGATTACGCGTGCTCAAAAGATCTATACAACAAACTCAACAAGAGTAAAACATTATTCTTATCATCAAATTTCCCTTTAAAATTATCCTTGAATTTGTTGAATTTCGCCAATTGCTCCACTATAAATGTTGACTCCAACATCCTCAATGAATAAAGTTTTGTTTCTGACATAGCATATGAGCAAACAACTTAGTCTTATACAATTTCGTGAAATTCCTAAACATTTTACCTTTAGGACAATGAAACTCTATTGTATTATACTATTATTAGTGTTAATCTGTTTGGTTTGTCCAAGTTTTCTGTTCAGTACTATTTTGCCGTGTTAGTGCATCTATTGGTTTCTATGTTTAATTGCTTTGAGGCCATAATCGATCCACAACACAACTTTTATAATTAAATTATCTATGATTTTGTTTCTTGCAAACATGTTTTTTAGGTTGCAGTCTTGCTTTTATTTTCAGCAGAACACTTCTCTGCGTGGCTTAATTTTGGCCTGCTAGAGGATCCTTTTGTTCTGTGTTGTTTCCACAATTTCTTCTTTTGAACACCTGATTAGATGGTCCATTGCCAAAATAATCATGCACTCTCATTCAAGTTCAACTATTTGACTAAATAATTAAGAAAGTTTGGCAAACTATTTATTACAATATGGACCACAAATTATGCCACAATTTACTCATGAATTTATCCTTATACATTGACATATAGTAATCTATTAAGCATCGACACAAACATGAACAAAAGCGACACAATATTGACACTGACATATCGCCAAACTAAAAGAAGTTAATTGGTAACAAATGAACGAATTAATTAAATGTAATCACAAAAAACTAGCTTGGGAGTTTAAGTTTGCACTACTCTTATAAAGGCTATACATATCATATTTCTAGTCAATATGAGACTTCTAATAGTAAATGTCAATAATTCTAATATCGGTCGTTACAAAAATGTCAGCTTCTACCGCGGTTGAGCAAGAATGTGTGATTTTAGACAAATGTACTATTGGACCGAGCTCGACATCTAAACGAACCGAGCTCGACTGAGTGAGCTCAAACTCAAAACTGCATTGTCATGAGTCATCACTAGCATAATTGCATAAATATCAATGAAGTTAATTCGTTCTCACTATCTGCTTGGTTGTCGGATTATAGTCACCATCAGTGATTAATTATAGGCTTAAATATCATTTGGGTCCCTGTATGTTCGTGAATTTTTGGTTTTAGTTCCTATATCTTTTTTTGTTGCAAATAAGTCCTTGAATGTATAATTTTTTTTGGTTTTAGTCCCTATTGTCTTCTATCGTTACAAAAAACGCAAATTTCTCAAACGTTTGCACACGTGACCGCTATGATGCGTCAAGCTAAGCTGATTCGGTCATAAATGGATGACCAAAATCACATTTATGATAGAAAGAAAATACATGCTTACACCATAATTTTGTTTGAATCTTCACCAAGGTTTGATTTTGGTCCTCCATTTATGACCGGACTAGCTTAACTTGACACATCATATCGGTCATATGTGCAAACGTTTGAGAAATCTACGTTTTTTGTAATGGTAGCAGACGACAGGGACTAAAACCAAAATTTTTTATACATTCAGGGACTTATTTGCAACAAAAAAAGATACAAGGACTAAAATCAAAAATTCGCGAACATACAGGGACAAAAATGATATTTAAACCTTAATTATATAGTGAATCAAAGTAGCTAGCTATAGAATTTGTGGTATGAAATCTAACAACTTGGCTACATGTATAGTTAGCCTGATATGTAGGAATTGTTGAATACGTGTTAATTCTGTTTTTGAAGATTTCTTGGCATTTGAGATAGTGATGCTCAACTAAATGAATCATGCCTGATTTTCTGGATCACTAGCTAGCTAGTACCTAGTTGGCCTCTCTGTTTTCATAAATTAATTAATGTTGCTTTCATTTTGCATAATTAAGGCTGTATGATAGCATTGATTTAATATTTTATGTATTGTGAGTTGTTAGGAAAATGCATTGCAACCATGAAATAGAAGGGAATGTCCGGATAGATTAATGAAATAATAGTACTAATATCTTTTTTGAATGTGACATTAGTAGTAATTAGGATTAGGATGTGAATGGGATCATACATTTTTCGTTTTGATAAGTATAAAATTTATATGTTCATGATGGATTATTTGGAAGAATTATTAGCACCCTTTCATCTAATTAAGAATTAGAAGGATTAACAGACAAAATAAATTTATGCAAATGAGTTTTAAAGTTGATCAGAGTCAAAGAAAATCTCAATGTTTAGTTAATTTCAAAATGTATTTATTTTATTACACCAATTGAAATATTGGTATATAAAGTTCGAACTCAATTATTGTAAGGGAACATGATTCCTTAGCCAAAAATATGGATTTTGAGACGTTGATAAGCTACTCTGACTCCCTGCATTGTATTAATCTCATCAAATGTTCCAACATCCACTTTCTCACAGCAATGTTATGATCTGTCACATTCTTAAAGAGGAAAATTAATGTGTATATTTTCTAACTAAATTTGCCACTTCTTCAGATGTCGATCTCTCAATCCACGCTTCTTCTTTGAAAGGCATCTTTGAACTTCTTAAAAGCGATACGGCAAAAACTTTTCCTTGTAGTATTGTTTTCTTTTATTTTCTTTTTTGTTTTTTATTAACCTTGTAACAAAAAAAACAACTAAATTCTTGTAAAACCTGAGTTGAGTGTTTGATTAAATTACATATTTATTCTTAAGAGTGGTTGAATACTCAAATGTCTAAATTGCAAACAAAATTGCTAGCCATGCATTATAGATATCTATTTGAGATATTACATGGTCATATATTAATAGTTGAAAATTTATAGTATATTGATGATGTGTTTATAACTTTAGTTGATACTAGTATAGATTTTGATCATTGCTGTAGTGTTTCGCCATTTATATCAGTGACATGAATTGCTTGGCACTTGTGTGGCTAACAGCGATTTTACTATAATTTATTGCGATTTGGCAACCAACGTACCTTTGGAAAGTCTCATCACATGAAAAATACGTCTTGTCCCATATATTTCCATGATCATCGGACACGTAATTATGCTTGATATCATATAGCAGCATATTTATAACAAAAAAAAAAATATAGGATATTTATAGGTAGCTTTTTTTTTTCCTATAAGAATTTGTGGGATATTTGAATTTTGAAATTCCTTGAGTTTGTCAAACCCGTAAATTATTATATGCAAGGAAAAATTACACATTTGGTCATTTATCTAATTTTTTTGTAACATTTTTATTATTTATCTTTCATTTATAACATTTTGGTTTTTTATCTTATCTTTTTATAATACTTTGATCCTTTATCTTTTATTTGTAACACTCTGTCAAAAATAGAATATAGATATAGACGGGCTCTATAATACTCTGTCAATTACGATCAACAACTATGCATGTTTAGTTGATTGCCCCACTTTTCAAAAGAAGGAAAAGAAAAAAGAATAGTGTGTTTGTAGAACTTGCATACAAATAAGTCAATAATTCTTTGGGAGGAACTTTCCCCACCCCCCAAGTCACTTCAGATTTGCACATAACAAAAAAACAGTTTTTCTGTCATCCATAGTCATAATGCTTAATAGTCCTTACAAAGAAGAATCTAAAAAATAATACTAATTAAGATTCTCATCCTATATCTAAGTATCTAGTATAACAAACAGTAACCCTCTGTGGGAAGAACAACCCTCTTCATCTCTAGCTTAATTGCAAATACAGTAAATTTTTAGGCCGCAAAACTTGCTTATCATCAAGAAATTAAAAAAATAATTCCTAACCAGAAGATGATAATTCTTTCTCATCAAGTTTCTTCTTGGTCCCATCAACTCCATCAATTGGGGGCAATGTCTACATAAAAAACAATGAGTAAATAACATTATTAAAAGTACTAAAAATAGATATCTTCTAAAGTACATCCTATGTTCATTAGAGTAAAGTGCAAGTGATAATGAGAGAAAATTAAGGAAGCTTAGTGGTTGGTAATATATCAATGATCAGTTATCCAAGTGTTTATATTATATAAATTATTATAGAGAGTTTATTATTTCACCAATGGCTTTTCACTTTCAATCTCTACAATGCAATGTATAGATGATTAAAATTCAGAGTGAAAATAGACTACATGATAAGTAACTTGAAGAAAAATACAAATGTATATGTACAAGTACAGTATTTTCATCACAATATTTGGACTTGGGATAAAGGACTTAAAATCAAGGTAAGTAGATTATCACTTAATGTTTGAGATATATTGATGGTGTTAGTAGGCCTGTCTGTCATTGTCAAGATGGTGTTAGTAGGCCTCCTTACAAGGTTTGTGTTAAGTGCAGGCCCAATTTATGTTAATTGTGTGTTTTAAAAAGAAAAAATGGTAAGAAACTGATGGCATTCCAGTTGGTTTAGATTGGGAGAGAGTCGGCTCTCTAACTTCTTAAGTTTGGGTTAGTTTAGGGATGTCAATTTGTACATGCAAGTGAGGATCCCTGTGGGGACTGCCTGGCTTGGGGCCCAAAAGTGGGGAAATTTTCCCAAGGGGATGGGGGAGAAAGTCCCCATGAGGGAGATTTAGGGATGGGGAACTGTGGGGATTCGCGGGGATAGGGATGGAGAAAGAAAACACCCCGAGGCGGGAAATGGGGACAAAGATGGGGAGTACTCCCCACTCCCACCCCGCTCCGTTTGACATCCCTAGGTTAGTTTCTGGCAGTTATTTTGCATTTCTCCTTGTTCTTGTAACCAACTTGGCAGAAATTACTCTCAGAGTATTGTTGATTATTATACAAGTTCCATTCAGTATGTAATATCCATGATTTACCCACATATTCCAGTTCTATCAGATGGTCAAACGACTCAAACCAAATCGATGTCTAATCTAATATAGATATATAGACTAAAATACAATTACAAGTCATTCTTGGAGTAATATTTTACAAGTGGCACACCCAGAATTAATCCATTACATAACACACTTCTAAACATAGTAATTACAGTTTTCCAGAAATAACAAGCACACACGGTTAAATGTCTCACAAAAACAGCAACAGAAATTAACATTTTTTCCAGCCTCTTCCTTTAGTTATATGAAGAAAAAACAACTGTTGGCAATCCTTTACTTTATGTCTCGAGCAAACACAAGACTAGCTTTTTTAATCTAAAAATAAGACCTACTACAACTCTATCCGAATTTGCTTAAATTTTTATTTATTCTCTTTTCACTCTATCTGCGGCTCTCTTCCTTTTATATAAAATCCTAATACTTCAGAACAGTTCAAGTCCGGAATTCTGCAATTGGTAGGTTAACATAAATTTTATTGTAAATACTTCAGCACATTTTTTACATTTAACTGGTACATGTTTATCTATTTGCAGGGTTGATTTAAATAACATTCCACCAAAAAAATTTCTACAGTTTTGCTATAGACAAGCTCAAAACAGCTAAATGATAAAAATGTTGAAAAGGGAGGCACACACATGAAACAGTTTACTGATAAAAGCAGATTAATGATAAAACAGCTTACTGCAGTTCTAGCTATAGCAAGCTTAAAACAGCTTTATCAGTAATTTTGTAACAGAAAACATAAACAACTGCAGCAGAAGCAATAACAATCACTGATAAAAATGTTTCAACTTAAACCATAACATTGAAAATTGGTACATATATACCATGCATAAAATCTCAACCATGCATTATACAGGTTTTAAATACTACTACTGTAACATTTTAAGGAAGTTATGAAAATTGTACTCAAGTTACAGTAAAATATGTTCCATTGTCAAGTAAAGTGAAGGTCAGTTATCCTCTAAAAAGAATTAATAGATATGGTCTCAACTAGCAAAACATTAGATTGGTAAATGGTAACATAACTTAGCGTATGTTTTGTATGACGTCTAAAACTCCCAGAATCAAAGTTGGTCAAGTCAAAATTGATTCAAGTCCCAAAATCAACTATAGCTATAAGCTAAAATTTCCAGCTTCTACAGCAACATATATAATCAATTCTCATTTCTATTAATAGTGGCAGACATATATCCACATACAAAAGAAAAATCATGATCCAAACTATTCAAACATGAATTGATAAAAATCATGTTTTTGATATTTGATAAATCAGTAAATATATCCAAACATAAATCAATTTACGTTCAACTAATCTCAACCAAAATCAATTTCATAATATCAATTCAATTCAATTGAAAGAAATGATATCTCAAACATGTATATGTTTCAATCAAGTACATAACCTCCTTCCCTACATGTTACGAAATATGTAACAATGACACATTAGATAGAACATGTGTCCGGTGTTCAACACATGCCAATGTCTCACATCAACACAACGCTAACACACATATTCACATTCAATCACTTTCATATCCTTAAATTATTACTAGTGGGGAGAGACTAAGCCGCACAACTAGTTTAAGCTAAGGGTTAAAGTAGTCGAAAAAAATTAAAGGGTCGGAGTTTAAACCCGACTAGAGCATAAATTATAAATCGCTAACATAACAAATATGAAACATTCAAATCCCAATTCCAAAATATAAAAAAGTGTGTGCGCGCACACACACACACCTTGTACATAATTAAGTCATAAAAATGAATCATAAAAGAGTAATTAGTAAGAAAAACTTACAAGATTAGGTTTATAGATATTGTGTACAACGGAAGCACCAGCAAGAAGAGAACAGATAACAACAACACAAGACCAAGGCAGTGAAGGAGTTCC
Source organism: Trifolium fragiferum (assembly GCA_954870985.1). Lineage (NCBI taxonomy): Eukaryota > Viridiplantae > Streptophyta > Magnoliopsida > Fabales > Fabaceae > Trifolium > Trifolium fragiferum. The sequence goes on along the minus strand of OX940796.1, from coordinate 43,997,806 downwards.
AGTAGGTTTCTTTCCACCTCCAAATTTTCGATTCATCTTAACAAAATTCTTCTCAATTTATATGTAATAACCTAAAATGATTCAATTTTCAAACTTGAACATTCAAATAATAAAAAAAAAACAAAATGCACAAATAAATTTGCAATAACAATCAAATACAATATAAGAAAACTATTGTACTTGGAAAAGATAAAAGTGTCCATGCTTAAAATGCTGCCACTTGGCAAAAATAAGGGTATTTCATGTCCAAAATTTATTTAACTGAACTAAAAAATAAAGCAACTAAGCCATTTTGACAAGTAACCAAGCCATATAATTTTTATTGTGAGACAAAAGGACATTGTCACATGAGCAACGGTTTGTATTGAACCGAGCCAGTTAGAAGGTACAAAGTTCCTTCTTCTCTTTTCATTTTCGGTTCCCAATGTCTATCAAATTTAAAATTCAAATTTTTTTCCCTCACTTTACTTTATTCAAAATGTTATAATTTCATCTTTACTCATTCTCATTTCATAAGCTTCACTATTCTTCTATCTCTGACTTTTTCTTTTTCTTCTTTCTTTCTTTCCTCATTTCTAACTACATTTTATTATATTTTGCAGAAAAATCAAAAGATCATAAAGAAAATGAAGTACTCAATAAAGAAGATGAAATACCCAAGAATCAACATTATTTTATATTCAAATCATTTTCCCTCGTGTTCTTTCTCTGTTTTTATTTTTTCTTTCTATCTTCATATTTAACTATTTTTTTTTTAATAACTTGATTTGGTTGTGTTATGCAGAAAAATTCAAAGATATCAAACAAGAAGATGAAGAACTTCAACGAACACCAAGTTTTATAAAGAACAAAGTAAGAAAAACAACTTTATTTAGTCTTGAAAAATAACATGTCACAATTTAGAATCATCTAATAACCTAATTATGTTGTGTTATGCAGAAAAATTCAAAGATATTTTTGTCTAAATCAAAACTGTTTATTGTTGTTGCAATGAGCGAGGAGGAGGAAAAAATGAAATTTGTGGTCTCACTACTCAGAGTAAACTGATTTTAAGGGGCCGTACACACTACTCAGATAAATACATAGATTTGTAAAACAAAATAAAAAATAGATCCAAACCGATTTTTTATTTCAGATCTCTTTGATATTTGTTGTTGTTGTCGTCGACGAAAAGTGAGCCCCAGAACGTGTGGTTGCCGACGAAACTGATCCGATGAGAAGGTTTATGGTTTACAGAGAAACAATTGAATCCTCTTTATTAGAGAAAAATAGAGGATGAAGAAGAATATGTCATGTTTTCTTTGTGTGTTTTGTAGAGGAGAAAAATAGAGGATGATTTTGCAAAAGCATACTAGGGGTGGCCGCCGTGAATGTTGTTACAGCGGCGGCTAGGGTTTTCTTTCTTTGATGAAGAGAGAGAGAGAAAGAAACTAGCAAATGAAAAAGAAAGAAAAAAATACTATATTAAATTAATTCAATTATGTTTTTTTTTACCAAAATTCAATTTTTTATGAAATTAATTAAATTACATTAGTTGATAGAGAGACAAACTACATATCATAAGAAAATAAATTAACGGGGAGATTATAATTTGTATCGCTGATAAAAATTTTAAAATTACTTTGATAAATTAATGTTGGTAAAAAATTAACGTGGTGATAACAATTTTTATTGTTGATAAAAAATTAATGGGGAGATGAATATTTTATCGCTAATAAAATTTTAAAATTGTTTTTACAAGATATTACTGATAAAAAGTTCACGGGGATATGACAATCTGTATCGTAGATAAAACTTTAAAAATCCATATTACAAGTGAAAAAATTAACAATCATATACGGAACAAATTATGCTATTTATTCATTGAATTCAAAATAATTATTATATATAGTAATATATGTTACCCTTTTTCAAATTGCTACAAGTTCTAATTATTTTTACTCAAAAAAAGGTTCTTGACCAAAAAAATAAATGATTATCATACACCGGACAAATTTCAAGTGATAAATAGAAGTAAATAATGGTCATATAATACATGTGACAAACTACGACAATTTCAAAATAATGGATCATATATATTTTTAAATAATGAATTATCAAACTATGAATATTTTTAAATAAATAACTTTTTTTATTGATTCATAGAATCTATAACAATTTTAAAATAATGGCCATATTTGTTAAATAAATCATACATGAAACAAATTACGTTGTTGATTCATAAAACTACTAACAAGTTCAAAACAACTTTGATATATATTAAATAAGTTATACATGAGACAAATGATTTGAAGATCAGTGGGGGATAGATACATAAAAGTAATCATCTTGAAGATTAGTGGGGGATTCATCAATTTTGGGACAACTTTCGTATAAAAATAATTTTCTTGAAGATTAGTGGGGGATACAACTTTCGGACATATAGATGACAACAATTTTTATTTCATAAGGCTAATGATTTGAAACCATATGATATTATAATGTTTGTTTTAGACGAACCTCCTAATTTTGTTCATGTTTCAATTGTAGACAAATATAAATAGAAAAATTGGATAAACATTATTTATTAATAGTATAGTATAAAATTAATTTACAAACAAATTTGCGAAAAAAATTTAATTTATAAACAAGAATATAAATTTTTTTAAAAAGAATAAATATTTATCTTTGATAAATATAGAATAGTTATTGTTGACTGATACATACATAAAATATATGAAAATATATTTGTTAAAATGACTATCATATACGGGACAAGTTATATGATATTGATTCATATAATTCATAACAATTTCAAAATAATTATTATATATAGTAAATAAATCATACATAAGATAAATATAAGACAATTATTGTTGACTGATACATGCATATAAAAATATGAAAAAATATTTATTAAAAGATAGAGAGGGATTAAATGATGAAGATGACGGAGTTAATGACATGGAAGAGCAGAGGCAAAGTCTCACGGCGGCTAGGGTTTGAGCAAGTAGAAGAGAGAAAAAAAAATGAAAAATAGTGGTTTACGTATTCCACCACAAAAGAAGCCTAATTTGTTGTTGTCTTTTCCTATTTGTGTGCGACATCACTTTTGGACTTGAAACAACAATTAAACTCAGATAATTTTTATTTTTTAAATGAAAAATTAAAAAAGAAGTAGAACCATTAAATTGTGGATTTAGTAGAAAAGTGAATTTAGTAAAAAAAAAATGGAATTAATTTGTATGCACTGACAGTGTAAAATAATTTTACACTGTCAACCAATGACAACCATGTATTCTGCCACGTCACCCCACTTTACCCCACTTTCTTGATATGACATGGAAGATTGATGATTTTTTATTGGATGACCGTGTAAAATAATTTTACACCGTCAGTGCATATCAATTAAATTCAAAAAAAATAAGAAGAGGAGTGGCTGGTGAAAGGAAGAGGGAGTAAAAATTTAGGGTTTGGGATAATAATAATAATAATAATAATAATAATAATAATAATAATAATAATAATAATAATAATAAAGATTTGAGTTAAGCTAACCAATCGTAAAGCTAATCAATGTGTTGATGCATTAGCAAATCTCAATTGCTCTTTGAACGCAGAGATGTGTGTTTTTGAGTCGTGTCCGACTCAGTTTAGTCATTTGTTACATGCAGATAATGAGACTTCACTCTACTTAGTCTTTTTCAAAAATTAAATCATAAAATAAATATACTAATAATTTATTTTGGCTACAAAAAATAATGAGACTTAACATTTACTAATTTTTTATGGCAAAACAAAAATTAAATAAGAAAACATATGCTACTAATTTAAATACGGGAAATATTTAACTATAATGTAATATTAAATAAGTGATAAAAATTTCAAACTATGGGAAACATTTAACTATAATTGGTTTTTTTATTGACAAAAGTTAGTTGTTATTGCATACTATTAAGACGGAGAAAATGTTAGTGGGTTTAGTAAAAAAAAACTTTAAATGTATTTTTTATTCTAAAATTTCATATAATTCATAACAATTTTAAAATAATTATTATATATAGTAACTAAATCATATATGTAAACAAAGGTGGAGATTTATTCTTGTAATTTTTCTCCATAGATTTTCTTACTAAATAACATTTTCCAAGATAAATGAGCATTGCTATTTAGTAAGAATAATTTTAGAGAAAAAATGCAAGAATAACACATGGCATTATCTTATAGGATGATGCAATTTTGATCTTTTAGTGGAAATCATGGGGGGTAGTTGATGTAAACAAAGGTGGAGATTTATTCTTGTAATTCTTTTCCATAGATTTTCTTACTAAATAGCATTTTCCAAGATAAATATATGACAATTATTTTTGACCGATACATATATAAATAAAATGGAAAAATATTTGTTAAAATAACTATCATATACGGAACAAGTTATGCTATTGATTCATATAATTCATAACAATTTAAAAATAATTATTATATATAGTAACTAAATCATACATAAGATAAATATATTGTTGACTCATATACATACATAAAAAAATTTGGAAAAAAATTTGTTAAAAACTATCATATACGGGGACAAGTTATGCTATTGATCCATAGTATTCATAACAATTTCAAAGTAATTGTTATATATATTAAATAAATCATATAAAAAATTAATTATATTATTGACTCATAGTACTGATTAAATAAATTCAATTATTTTTTTTAAAAATTTATTAGTAAAGTGTAACTTTTAAAAATATAAGTGTAACGCGAGGATAATAGTAACTTAAACAAATTGTAACTATAACAATAATGATAACTTAAACAAATTATAACTATAATGAAAATAGTAACTTAAACAAATTGTAACTATAACAATAATGATAACTTAAACAAATTATAACTATAATGAAAATAGTAACTTAAACAAATTGTAATTGAAATAAAAATACCCGTAACGTTACGACCCGTGCGATAGCACGGGTCTATCGCTAGTAATAACTTATAAGTAATTCTATAAATATGGACAGTAAATCAGAAAATAACCTTTAAATTAGTACGAGTTTCACACTTTTTCCGGCGGAGGACGAGGAACTCCGGCGGCTGCGAGATGGTGAAACGAGCTTGCGGCGAGATTGACGATGACGTAGAGGGAGTACACAAGAAGAAGGGGGGTTATACGGAATACGATTTCATGCTGCAGAAGCAGATACAGTTTTCACATGGATCAGGACCGTCTAATCTAAAACGTGTGGCTGAGATTATTTATAACAGTTTTATAACTGAATCAATCTGAACTGTCCGCTGTTATACCGTGTTTTGTATATTCTAAATTAAAAAAAATCAAAAAAGAAACCTTTATGTTTTAAGATTACATCAGGCTTATGAAGTCCGAATACCGTTACACGATACCGATACGACACGATACCGATATGGTGATACGGGAAATTTTTTAAAATTCTCGATACAATACGGTCGCGATACGTTGTTTAAAAATAAATTTAAAATTAAATATACAAATACACAATATATAAACATAACAAAAATCGAGAAAGATAATAAATTAACATTCAAATTATCCAAACCGAGCAAACAAGTGACAAAAAGGATAATTATTACTATCCAAAAAACAAAACATCATCGGTACCATCCAAAAAACACATGATTGTCAATCCATAAAGAACATATACTCTAACATTCATTATTTAAGAGGAAACACAAATTGTATAAATCTCGTCTCCTCCATTTCTATCATAAAAAAAAATATTATTTTCCCGATACTTCTTTCATACGTGTATCGGAGAAGTATCCGACACGTATCGGTAATTATTTTTTTAAAAAAATAATTTTAATTGTCTGATACTCTCCGATACGAGTATCGAAGAGTATTAGACGAATATCAGTATCGGACACGATACTTCACCATTTTTGAAGTATCGATGCTTCATAGCATCTGGGCCATTATAAAATCTTTAATTGTCATACGGTAAGTATGTTAAAGAAACATGACTAAATCGAGTAAAAGTAAATGGAGTGAATTTGAACTCAATTGCTGATATAAGATGAATAATCTTGACAATTGAACTAAGCTCATAAAGACGGCACAAAAGTTCATATTCAAGAGGAGCTTTATGAGGTAATGTAACAATATTTTTATGCTCTATTCAAGTATAAGAATGACGACCAAAGATGGGTGGTGGAGGAGGATAATAATTACCTTGCAGTGTCTATTACAAATATGAAATTCAACAAGCTTGGTTTCAGATGCATCCAGATAAATTTTCGGGGGGTGATGGATTTAATGCAACATTCTATCAGAGGTTCTAAGAGTATTGTGGGGATAATATTTTGGTTGCATTGTCTAACTGGTTGGATAATGGGTACTTCCCCATTAGTTTTAACGAAACAAACATTTGTTTCATTCTTAAATGTGGCAATCTCATTTCTATGAAAGACCTACGTCTTACTTTATAAGATGATCTCTAAAGTGCTTACTCACAGGTTGTAGAGTTGTCTGGATAAATGTTTTTCTCATGAGCAATCAACATTTGTGGAGGGACGCTAAATTCTTGATAATTCTCTTATTGCCATTGAAGTGATCCATGTCTTAAAGAGAAAAACTAAAGGGTGTAAGTGCACATGCATTCTTGTTTGTTTTGATTGATGTCAACATTACTGTAAAATGAATTGATTTGATTATTAAGGCATTTTGGTTATCAAAGTTTTTTTAAAACGGTGTTCAAAGTAAACAGGGGTTGCACTAATGCATAATTTCCTACAAACTCAGAGTAAACCATGCGTTCGAGCGAAATGAGTGAAATTAGGAAAATGTATGAACTCACGACCATTTTTTTCTCTGTAAAACCTTTACATTTATGCAATTTATATCATTTATTGGTTAAACTTTTACTTTCCAATCATTTTTTTTGTTTTGTTTTAAATCCTTCTTTGCAAATTCGAAGTTCATACAAAAACAAGAATCTTTGAATGTTCATCTTTTCTAAAAATGCAAAGCACAAACATGTCCTAGGATTTACTAGTTGATCCTGCAAGTTGTTAAAATATCAAACTAGCGCTTGTTTACCAAAAACCAACTTAAACACTATTATATACTCCTTCCTAATTTTTTTTATTGACTAAATTGTATTTAGGTCCTGTTTGGATTAACTTATTTTTGAACTTATGCAAACAACTTATATAATTTTTATGTATTATTATAAGTTTGTCAAGGTAGTTTATGACAAAAGAGCTTATAAAAATACAGTTTTCACTAGTTTGAACTTATAAAATAGTATAAAACCTAATTTATATTACATAAGTTGTTTGCATAAGCTCAAAAATAAGTTAATCCAAACAGAGTCATAATCTTTTTATTGTATCTTTTTTTTTACTAAACTTAATCATATATAATCTTTTTATTGTATTTTGTTTTACTAAATTTCTTTATATAATCTTTTTATTGTTTTTTTTTCTTGCATGTTTATGGAAAATCTTATTACACAATATTAAGAAACTCAAAATAACTACAACTTAAAAATACGAGAATTCATAAAACACGTGAACTTTTGAAATACTCTACTTAAAAAAAATGTGGCTACAAGTACAACCGAGTCACAATAAGTATTATTCCATGCCTAAATAATCATCGACTTCTTTTACTAAGATTGGAACTTCATTTGAATTTTAAAGTATGTCTTGTAAAAAAACTGATTTAATTTTTTTTTTTGAAAAGGCAAAAAGTAAATTTAGTTTGCTACGATTCGCCTTTAATTTTTTTGTGGTTTTAATTTTTTTTAAAAAAAAGTATGTAAAAAAAATAGGAATTTTTTTATGGATTAAAACTAGAGTATAATACATTAAAAAAATATAATAAAAAAAATAAGATGGAAAAATACACTTTTTTAATTTAACTTTTTTTTCTTCTTTTTTCTTAAACGAGAAAGAAAAAAGAACGGGAGTATATACGTTTTGTTAGAAAAAAAACGTTTTGCCAGTGAAAAATAAAAGTCTAGCTTGGTTGAGAAGTAAATCCTATTTATTTCGTTTCAAATATATTTCCACTATGGAGATGTGGTTGAGCTGAGATAACATGAAAATCCCTAATGTTGTGGACGTGAGCCTATTATTATTTTTTTGAATGGCAAATATATATATATATATATATATATATATATATATAAAATATAAAAAAGTGATAAAAATACAAGAAATGTTTGAAACAACACAAAGAGGTACAAAAAATTTGGAAACCTAAACTACTACCTCCGTCCTATTTTATAAGAACTATTTTGACTAAATATATTATTTATATGTTTTGCTTTGATCTCATTTTTCTAAAAATATTTAAATATAAATACTATCATATAAGATCTTGTTTAATTTGTTTTGATGAGTATTTTCAAAATATCAAATTTTTATATTTTTAACTAATACACAATTAAAAATATTTGTAATTAAAATTATACATTGGCAAGTCTAGAAGTCCTAGCTCAACTGGTAAAAATGTCGAAATTATTAGGCCGAACGTCATGACAAAAGTTTGAACCCAGAATCCCACAGTTGTGTGAGTTTAATCTCAGTAGATTTATCACTTCATCTAAGACAAAAAAAAAATTATAAAGTGGCATATTCAAATAGTTATTATATTCAAATACATAATATGTGGTGGTCCCACTCCCAAGTGAATGAGCCGATGTAAAAGGCATGCACACGAATGGGCTAGGGTGCATAGACGTGCATGGATACATACCAAAAAGCAAAGGATACAAGACAATAAAAGTGGGTTAGATTGAATTTAGAGATGGGTCAGTGTGTTTATTTGTGTGCTAGGTTGCATCATTGTGGGACCATTGATCATACTAGTCCTCTCGTGTGGATTGAGACATGACCCATTAATAACAATGAGACACCACACGTGTTTCTTTTCATCAATATCTTCTTGTCGGACATTTGTAAAATTTGTAGTATCAAAATTTTAAAATTAGGTTGAAAATGTTAAAAATCTATGTAAAATTAGTGTGTTTTGTTGTCTATCTATATCCACGAAAAAGCATGTCATACAAAACCAAATTTTGAAATCAATCTCTACATGAGAACAAACTAATAGGGTTCCTCTCATGTAAACCACTCCTTTGAACAAATTAGAACCACAATTTATTTTGAAAACACGTGAGTTATCTCCATCCTTCTATTGATTAGACACATGATTTATATATACAAGTCAAGTACATGTTGGCATTGTACTACCTCCGGTCTCATATATAAGAAAATTTTCAAAAAAACACACTTTTTAAGAAAGTAATTAAATGCATTGGTTGAGGAGAAAAAACATCTTGAAAAGCGTAAATCATTGCATTTATTGGTTGAAATTGGAATAATGTCATAAAACATAATAATTATAATACACTTTTTCTTATATTTGAGACTTTCAATTTTTTTTGTTTTGTTGTTTATATTTGAGACCGGAGGGAGTATGTCAATTACGAGGACAATGTCAAACTTGAATAGAACTTAGAAAAGAAATTAAAAAGTAATGACAAAACATAGAAAGAATTCCCTTCGTTGTATCCCTTGTATTTTTCTAAAGGGTATAACATTCACTAATAAAAATTTTGTTTAACGTCTTTGTAAACTTAACTCAATTAATAACGATATTATATTTTAAATATAAAGTTCAAAATTTAATTTAAAAGTAAAATTTTTAGTTATTATATTGCTTGAGTAAAAAATAATAATAATAATAAAAAAATAAAAGAATTTGGACCTCACAAATATTTTTTTTGCAATGTTTAATCTAAATGGTTTAATAAAGATTGAATACCCAATTAAAAAGAAGTGTGTTTTTACTTTTTACAACTGCAACATATTTTTGTCTTGAAGTATCATGGTATACTTCGTCAGAGCTATCAGCTATGGCAGTTTAGGCAATAGTATTTTTATTTTATTTTTTGGGAAATTAACGGTATTACTAGCGGTTTACTATTAATTTAATTTCAAAATTTAGTTTAGAGAATTATGCATTTGCATGAATTATTTACTTTTATTTGATATTTAAGTATGTCATTATATTAGCGTATAAATTTATGTCCGTGTAATTCCATCCTCGAGGAATAGAAATACTACTAAGTGTTCTCCTCGAGAAAAGGAATGCAAAAATTTCTCTTGAAAATGATCCTCGTGAACAACATCTCACGAGGAATTAGCCTCTTAATTAACGAGTAAAAACGTACAAATTCTGATTTCACGATATTTGTGCTCGACAATAACAAATTAAGGTCTTGTGGCCAAAATTTCAAGTCATTATGCTCGCATGCGAGCATAACGATTTGGGGGGCTTCTGTTTTGGAATGGGCCTATAAGGTCCAATCTCCCATTCAGCCGAGCATGGCCCAACAGGAATCGTTCAACTCCAGACAGCGAAGCGTAACGCTCGCACCGGAATAAATGAGCATTACTGCTCATCATGGCTCTTCGGAGCCGTTTTCCGACAGACACTTAATGGGCAATATCTGGACATTATTGCCCATTAGGGGCCTTGGTCCATTGCTAAGGGCTATATAAACTTCTCATTCTGCAGGAGTCATGTACATTATTCTCTACCTTTGAAAACCATTTCTTACACATATTGACTTGAGCGTCGGAGTGTATACTGCTACACAACTCCCTTTCACTTCAACAGAGACTCTGGAGCTTAAAGAACACGGACGAGGTCGACTCTGATCCAGATAAGATCACTTTTTTCCACAAAAATAGAGGTTAAACTATTGTGCAAAATTACTAAATATGTGTTTTTTTACATATTTTTCAGTATTATTTCATGTGTGAGTTGGTTGAATGATTTTCTTCACTTTTTCTAGATGAAAGTCATGAAAAGATATTATTATAAGTAACCACCATGGAAAAAGCATATAGCACACCGACTTGTGTGCTTTTAGCTTATGCCCAACATATACAGCTTTTAACATCCTGTACAGGTCCTAAATGTTTGGGTTCCAATAGGCTAGTCTTGCGCACAAAGTTTAACATTTTGGTTACATTATAAAACAGCACGTACCTAAAAGATCTGTCATGTTTTCTTTTTAGTCAATATACTATCTATTAATTGCTTTTTTTAAAGGACTAATTTGTTTGTTTTTTCTCTAAAGTGTTTTTAGATATTTTCAATATTTCGGAGTTAATTTGTAAATAAATTATTTTCTTGGATATAAGATATATAAATTTTTGGACTGATGATATAGAAGGAAATGATAAAATTAAACAAAAATGTTATATATTTAGATAGAGTTTTTTAATTAAAATATTAACTTTAAGTGGTTAATAAGTTCTCTTTCAAATGAATAGTTTTGGAATAAATCGAGTTTGATTCTTAGTAAAAATAATTTTTGAACAAATTTTATTTACCTCATAGCCGAGTTCTATATTATCATATCACTTTCTCTGAAAATTGAATAGTTGTTACAAAAGATCACCATCTCTAAAAATCAAATGGTTAATAAAAAAATAAATTGAAAGAGCACAGTCAATATTTTATGCATTTCTTTTTACTTCAAACAATGTTCACTCATTTTAGTCAAGTAAATTCACTCATTTTTCAAGTTGGATAATGGATTATATGAATGATTTTCTTATTTTTTTAATATTAAATGAAAAACGATGAATCATCATTTTTTTTATAAAAATTACTCAAATTTTTTATTTTCTTAAAAATGGTATAACATATATATTTTCACCATGAAAAAAATTTAACAATCAAACAGCAAAATAGTTAGGGTTTTTATAATAAAAAAATATAAAAACTACAATATTATTGAGTCAGTAGATTTTTCGTATGAATTTTTCATTTTTGAAATTCATATGCACCTAATTTTTGAATTTTTTGTGTTGAATTGTGAGTTTGACCGGGTCGATTATATTCACCTTAAGTAACACATACAATTTATTAAGGATCTGTTTAAATTAACTTATTTTTTGGTTTATATATAAAACAACTTATGCTAATAGTTAAGTTTTTATCCATTATTATAAACTTTTCAAAGTAACTTATGAGAAAACAATTTATAAATATATAATATTTTTTAGTGAAATTGTATAAATTAATATAAAATTTTATTTATTTGCATAAATTATTTTCATAAACTTAAAATTAAATCAAATATTAGCGGACCCTAAGTCTCTCTTCTTCGATAATTAGCTAACGTGAAAAACACGCGTCAAAGGTTTCATAGTACTATTCATTTCTATTTACTCGTATATTTGGTCGCTTTATTATAAAATCACACGATTTTTTGGTCATCCATTAGATTTTTGTATTTTTTTTATAGAGTATATTTATTTTTGTACTTTTTTTTACAATGATTACTAGTCTTTACCCCATATTTTTACTAACAACTACAAGCCAACTTCTTTTCACTTTCTATTTCATTAGCCCACTAAAGTTTTGCCACAATATACCCCCCTTTTTGCTCTTGTCTATTATTTACACCTTATCTAAAAATTTTCTAATTTTATTCCTAAGACTATTTCCTGTTATTCCTTTACTTTCTTTAATTACTAAAATCAAATAAAATCTCACTTTGGCCCTGTTTGTATTTAGCTTATTTTTGAGCTTATAAAAATAGCTTATGCAAATAAATAAATTTTTATATTGACTCATATGCTTTCACCGACAAAAATTGTACTTTTATAAGTTGTTTTGTCACAAGTTACTTTAAAAAGTTTATAATAATACATAAAAATTTATTTATTTGTATAAATTATTTCACATAAACTCAAAAATAAGTCAACACAAACGAACCTTAACAAATAAATTTAGCGCTTAAAAATATAATTTAACCTAAATCAAACTATGTACTTTCTTACTGTAGACGAATTCATTTACGGTGTATAACATTTTGACAAGCAATTAGGCTTATTTTAGAGAAAAAATTTACGGTGTACTTTCTTATCTCCACAAACTATGTGCCCTTAACAATTTACTGTGAAAGAGAAAAAAAATTAAAAATATGAAAGACAAATATAAATATGTACGCTGTAATATTTTTAGGTAAGGAAATTTTCTCATTCCACCCCCACAATTCTTTTTCACTCCCCAATATTCGGATTTTGCCCTTGTTAAAAAAGTTCGGAAAACGTTTTTCAAACTTGTTTTTGCCTTGAAAATGAAGTTCGGATTTTGTTTACCGAATTTTTGCTGAAATTGCACCTGAAAAATTTTGGAAAACGCATTCCGAACTTTTGAATCAAGGGTTAAATTGGAAACCCGGGGATGAAAAAGAATTGTGGGGTGTGGGATGAGAAAATTTCGTAGGTAAGGTATACTGATTGGGCTTATTTTAGAAGAAAAACAATTTATTCCTGGGCTAATACCCGTTTGTTATTGTTGGACCGGGCTCCCTACATGCATTATCCTTGCAAGAGTATTACTTTTCGCGCCTCCCAAATTTCCTACCTCACCTCTTAAAAACACGAAAATGCCCTTCTTGCTATCTGGAAGTGAGCATCACTTTCCTCCTAGAAGATGAGTGTGAAAATATGTGACCGTTTGGCCAACCTGAAGATGCAGACACCTCCCTTAAGAAATTTGAAAATTTTAGACGTTCGCGAAGTGGTTGGTGAGTAGTGTTCGCATCTTAGATAACATTTTACTACTTTTTAACACTTATCATAAACAAGCATGAAACACCCAAAAACATTTACATGACATGACATGTGTCCTTTTTAGCTTAACTTTTAAGCTCTGTTTGGTTATATGAAAAGAAAGTGGAAGGAAGGAAAATTGCGAAAATCGATGGATGAACTTAGACTAACTTTTGTCTAAGTTAATTCATCGGTTTCCGCAATTTTCCTTCCTCCCACTTTTTTTTCATAGAACCAAAATCTTCCACTTATTTAAATTCTAAAAAGTCCAATAAATTAGTCTCTAAAATTGCACTCGAAGAATATCCAATCGTAATTTTTTTCTTCTTAATAATGGTTTGCTTTACATTTGAATTTCATAATAGTAGAGAAATTTAATATCTCCAAAATTAATTGTATTAGAGAATATCCACTTTACACAACAAAACAAAAAGGAAGACATTAAATATGTACAATATAATCGAAACATGTCATCAATGACTTCATGTTACACTACTCTTTCTTAAATGGGAAAAGGTTGAAGTAGGAGGCAATATCCCCAAGAAAATGTCAAACTTTGATTCTATAGATACCAACAACCACTAGTGGAAGATCACAATCACTTGCATATCTTGGATCATTACTACAAATTACAGCTTTTCATGTGCCATATATAGTTCTCGAGTATCTCCTGTAAATCAACATTCTCTGTCCATTTCCCGATTCATATAGAAGTAGAAGTGGAACAAGTGAACAACTACTCCTTTTGGACATAACATATAACTATGTTAACCGAGAAAATGATTCATATCTTCTTTTCTAAAAGCATAGTGATTCTTTTGTCAGCCACTACTCGAAAATTATATGAAAATGATCCATCCCCTTGGTTTTGGTTAAGATTATATATGATCCATCTCCTTGTTTTAAAGAAAATGCTAAACAGTGTCTTCGAAATATTTGTTAAATATATTAAAATAGAAATTTTATTTCAAAATACGGACATTCAATACCTCAAAAACATAAAAATTTATGTTTTTAATATTACTTTTATTTTGTTTTTTCTTTTTTGGCATGCTTGACCAATGTTCCGAAGACACTTTTTGGCATGATCCAAAATATAAAAGCACGAAATGTGTCTTGTTCCAAATCATCCCTAAACTCTAAAATATTAAAATTATTTGATGACTATGATACAATTAAGTGTATTTAATTAAATCCCAACAACACTTGTACCAAAAAAAAATATCGCAACACCAAATATATACTTTTTTTTAACCTTCTAATTTTTAAGTGAAGGGAATGTTAGTAATTCAGAGCATACAACAGTTTTGTCATGCTTCCGGTTATTGGATTTTCACTATTTAGGATGCAACATTCGATTGCTTCATCTAGCCGCATCGCCACTCGGATTGCTCCCCGACCCACAACCCTATTGTCACAGTTTAGGCTACACCCATTTCGAAAGATTGACCTATTCGGAAATCTTCAGATCTAGTCTTATTTGTCAACTCTCCAAAGCATTTCGTCGCTTACTACGCACTTCTTCGTCTTTGGGTGCCTTGGTATCCATCATAAGCTTTTCCTCGTTTGAACCTCGTCTAACATTTTTGTCGTTTCTAATAAAACTTATATGTGTTGGACTTTACTGCCTAACTTCATTTTAGAAACTATATGGTTTCCTACTTTCCTTTCTTTACAATCCAATAATAATATTTTCATAGATATATTTATTTTGTTTTACATTTTTTCTAAAAAAAAAATTCAGTATGCTGCAAGGGATGCAGCGTAGGTTTTTAAATAGACAATTTAGTCGGGATCATTTACCTACTTTGGTGCTTGCAAACCATTTTTGTTTAAGTTAAATTTTTCTTTTCATTTACCTATAGTACATTTTATGTTGAGTTTAGTTGCATAGAGTTAAGAGTAATGTTTTTCAATCAAGAGTGTCTCTTATACTCTTGTTAGTACATTATTTTGATCATAATTCTTTCATGTTTAAAATTAATAAATCTATGAAAACTTAATCAATTTTGTAAAACAAAAATTCATGAACACACACATACATAAGTATTCATCCCATCCTCTTGGCCCCATGCCCTTGATCCTCCACTTATCTCAAGGTATTATGTTTTTTGACTAGGACCACTTAGTTTGACTTAGTTTTTATTGACACTATATCAAAATAGGTAGGTATATTAATTAGGACCACTCTTAAAAATCCAAGTATGTTTTTCTCGACAAAAAAAAATCCCTATGTTATACAGCTAGCTATCATATCATAATTAAGCTAGCTAGATTGGGATTATCTAAAATAAAATTTGATGAATTAAATGATTGAATTTACAAGTAGTTAAGTTTTACTTATGAGATTATAAAAATTTAAGGAAGTTACATATTAATTTAACGAATGAATAGTTTCGGAGAATATGAATAAAATGTTAAATAGAATAAATTTTTTGTCAAATTTTATTTATTTTTATGCGAACTCCGTATTTATTTTTCTTTTTGAACGGAGAATATAGGAAATAGAGAAAAGTATAAGAGATATTCGACTCATTCAGGTGAGAAGAATAAAAATAAGACTCCACTCATAAAGTAAGGATCCTTTCCCCTTAGAACTCGAGGTTAAAAAATAAAAATAAAAAATTGAATTGAATGTCTACAACAGATAAGGATATGCATGGGATTTCCCTACACTGAAAATTGGCTTCTTGTATTGTTATGTGATTAAGACTACATGAAGTCTAAAAGACGAAAAGGGTATGTTTTTATTTGGACAAGTCCATCTGGGAATAGTACTTAGAATATGTGGCTAAGAGGACATGAATCCAAGGGATACTTATTATTGAGGTAGGTTAGAAAGAAACAATCAAGAAATGGGGTTAAGGAGGGATGTTGACAGGGCAAGGGCACAGCTAGGGTTTGAGATGTTTCCTTCTCTTTAAGATGTGACTTGTCTCTAAGTCATTGCCATACCCTAAAAGTTCAATTTATGATATAGTGATTGATCTTCATCATGTGCTTTGCTGGATTGTTGGGGATTTGCTGTAACACATCCAATTGCTATCCAATTTTCTTTTGTTCACATCATAATTTGATTACCTTAATTAGGAATTTAGTACATCATTCTTTATTAGCCAAAGTCTAGTTAGTAGATTTATGATGGTAAATATTTTAGTGTTTATTTTGATACATCATTTTTTTTACAATGTCGATAATCACATTTGCCGTTCATCATTGACATTTGTGACACTATATAATAACATAAATCATTATGAATGATATCAAACATTTTTCATTACTCAAACAATATATGATTAATTGAAAATGATGTAAAAATAAATAACATTGACAATTATATAAATTATTTTTTTTAGAGTTTATTTTGATACATACGAAATTTGCAATGTCGATAACCAAAGTATTCATATTTGTGACACTATATAAATAATTATGAATGACATCAAACATTTCTAATTACCCAACAAATATAATTAATTGGAAATGTAAAAAGATATTACACTGACAATTATATAAATTACATTTTCAATTCCATTCTTAACTAGCTATACGATTTCATGTCCCTTTGTGATTATATAATATAAGATCTGAGAGAAGTAATTTATTTTATTATATTTAAGAGTTGTTTATTGAAATGCATGTGCTAATGCCTAATAGTTTCAATGGAAGCATACTAGAACAATCTCACTATAAATAAACTATGTAATGTGAACAGATCTTTTATTTAAAAATTAATAAAATTATAGTTTGGAATAATTAATTATGCGTATATGCGTTGGTCGTGCTTTAATTGGGTGATGATCATACATATTATTCTCTTAGTTTTTTTTTTTTTGGTAAGAAAATTTCTTTTATTAATATTATTCTCTTTGTTACATTCAACATGTGGAATACTTAAAATTGACTAAAATACATTTCATTTGTGTGGCTATTGCTATGTCTTAGAAGAATTTTATAAATGAAATAAGGACTTGTGAGATTGATAGATGGATGATATGCTAACTACATTTATTATTAAGAGAGAAAAGAAAAAGAAATGATCTAAAGAAAGATAAAGGTAATTAATTAACTTCATAGACCCTTCTAAAGCTTGTGGTATATATTTATAGAGGTGAGTAAGGAACAAATGGAGACGGGTTAGATTTTGTCTCTAATAATCTAACATTATAAATTCTTATCGGTAATTTTTTAAACTATAATTAACGTAGTTTTAGAAGAAATGTCATGTTTTTCGCATCAAATTAAAACTAAGTAAGTCTATGTAAGAGAAGAAAATGTTAGTTTAAATAGCATTTGTAGTTTGAACAATATAAATAGTGGTAACCAAAGGACATTATGAGGCTCATCAAAGAATGAATCGTTTTGAAGAATTTAAATTTAATTTTTGCATGAAACAATTTTATAGTTATATTTTATTTATATTGTGACCGAACTCCAAATTATTGAGATAATCTTTTCCGTAAAATTATGATGGTCATTCAATTATACATAAAAATAGAAGGTGGTGAATTGATGTTTTTTAGTATTTTAACATGTAGTGGAACCCTTAAAAAATTTCTAAATGGGTCAAATTATTAAACTCAAAACAGGTATATTGCAATATATAGTACAAAAAAGATTCCTAAATAAATTTCACATTGACTATTTTGTTTTTTTTAAGTTGTTAGTAGAGTACTTAAACTTAAGGTTGAGTAAGAGGGATTTAATCCGTTTCTATATACTCACAAAAAGAATTAGGGTCATGTTAAATAATGTTATTGAAATATTTGTCATTGGATTATATAAAAAAAAAAAAAAACCATACTTTTTTGTCTTAACAAAAATAAGATGGTAGAAATGTACAAAAAAAATAGTAAAATGCTAAACAGTGCACCCGGTGCACTAGTTAAGCAAGTTTTTATGGAAACTTTTTCTTGAAAATTGTGCATTCAATGCTTTGAAAATATAAAAAGTTCTCTTATTTCTATTACTTTTGTTTTTTAATTCCATTTTTAGCATGCTTAACAAGTGCACCAGATACACTGTTTAGCATGACCCAAAATAATAAATATAAGATATATGGTAGAAATGCAGCCAAGCAAGTCGGCGAGAAAATAATAGAAAATTTCTCTTTCCAACCCCAATCTTTTTTTTTTTGCTTTTGAATAAATATTTTGGAATGTGTTTTTTGAATTTTTTTTATTTTGAAAAAAAACTTCATAATGTGTTTTCCGAATTTTTTTCAAATTTAAACTAGAAAAACTTCGAAAAATAAATTCCGAAGTTTTTATACACAGAGACAAAAATAAAAATCCAAAGATAGAAAAGAAATATGGATGGTGGGAAAACAAAAATTCCAAACAATATACAAGCCGCAGCTCGACGATTAACAGTCTAGTGGGCCAACAACCATCCATGGCGACGAATTACATCAATGCAAATTTTTTTAATACTGTCGTTATTTTTTGAGTTACCATCATATATGTGCGAATGTTTTACTATGATTAGCGATGACTAATTACAGTCGAGGAATCTGTTGTTGAGGCAAAATTCCAAATTTGATGTTTTAAAGATAACAAACATCTTACTAATTCTGATTTTTTGTGATCTAACAATAGCGCTCTTGAGCGATTAATTAAGACAGGAACAAAATTAAACTCATTCATTCTATATCACTCTCTTTGAAAATGATGAAAAAGACAACGTTGAGAATGATAAGAGATCACATTCTCTTTTACTGCCCAGAGCTACACATGCAAAGGTAAAGTCATCATAAACACTTAATTTCACGACACTAATCTTGTGACAAAGAAGTATTTTTTGCAAGGAATTTATTCCATAAGATCTGTACAGAATATAAGTCATTTAAGGTAAGGATCAAATAGTGCCATATGTAAGTTTCTCTTTTTGTCATGTTTAAGGAATAAACATATGATCATGTCTTTGACACATAAACTCTCAAGATGACAAGCTCTAATAAGAGATTATTTGAAGATATTTTATAGACCAATGAGATCAAGACAACAAGCGTTGAACTACGATTTGACATGTACTTCTTGCAAAGACTTTATGAACATTCTCTTATGTCTTTTCTTACAAGAGTCAAGCTAGTTGTACTTCTTGGAAGTACACATGAATAATAATGGATAAGAAGAAGAACTAAATGTAAATTACTGCCCTACAAAGCTATCTTGAAGAGCAAGCAAAACCTCCTTTGATCTAACAAACGTACAACAAGAATATTGGAGAAAATTAACGATGTAAGAATGTTCTCAATTCTAGACAGCTTTTTGCACATTCATTGATAAATCAAGACCATTTGTCTCCAAGAGTTATATTTTGAATATAATAGTTCTTTTGCAAAATCTTTACTTGAACAACAAGATTTAACAACAAGATACATGTTATGCAAGCTCATCACTCCTACTCCTCATTGATAAAAACATGAAGAACACTATGAGATCGTTCCAGCAGACTTACTCTCTTTCATCAACTTTGTTTGATCTTCTTTTGTGAAAGAACAACTGCTAGTTTTGGCTACACAGTGTACATATTTGATGGCCAAGCAACAAAGGACAAGCTACATCTATAAATAGCACACTTGGGTTCTTTTGAAGAGCAAGAACTTAAACTACAACATTCATTCTACTACTTGTCTTTGTCGTACAAGTGATCAAACTCTTATTTACCACTCTCAGTTCTCTAAATTATATTTGGATCAGTGTATCATTTTAGTTAATTGAGTGTCTTTGTATTCTAAGCTTCTCAACTTAGTTGAGTTTATTTGTAAGCTTGTGATCCTCATCTCTTTGTAAGGAAAAAGGTTGCTCAAGTCAAAACGTAACTATTGATTGACTAGTTACCCTTACTAGCTTGTAGGGCTTAAAAGTCATTAATCTTGGTTTAGATCAAGGAGGTTTGTATATTGAGATTGTTCATATCTCAAAGATCATAGTGGACAAACTCACGGAGTGTGACTGGACGTAACCCAAATTTGGGGTGAACCATTATAATTGTTTATGCGTTGATTTCTCTGTTTCCCTAGCTTTTATTTAGTGCATACACTATACACACAATCACATGTTTTATTTATCTTTCTTACCAACCAGATCAATGTGAAATCATTATAACCTTTGTGTTTGAAGTGAAATTTTATAAGAAATTTTTTAAAAGGTTCACAATTCAAAGTCCTCCCACCATATCTTGTGAGGAACTTTGCTACTTCCTCTGTGAGACATATATATAAGGTGAGCTTTTTTCCCTTCGAACCGAATTCTTTTCATATATAGGAGTGAAGAATCGAACATCTAACCACCTACCTAATGTGCTAAATATTTGGATTAATTTTGAGCCATACTAATTAGCATTTTCCTTAATATATTTACATAAAATAATTTGTTTAAAATAACTAATCGAATTTTTAAATGTGTTTTTCGTTAGTCAAATTAATTATCAAATTTGTTTTTTGTTTGTTAGTTTAGACTAAACTAACTTTTATACTCTAAGGGTCCGTTTGATTTGCAAAATAGAAAGCACTGGACAGAACAGTACAGGACAGAACAAGACAGTACAAAACAAGACAAAACTATACTAGAGAGAGATCGATAGAGAATATTTTTTTATTCGAAAATAAAATGGACATTTTCGTATTTTTTATAGTTGTACTGTGGACAAAAAGTTGTCATGTGGTTTAGTGGGGGACAAAAAATCTTGTTTTTGTCCTGTTCCTTAATACATTTTTTGTCCAGTCCCATAACCTAGTTTATGAATCAAACAGGGTACAACAAAAGTTGTCTAGATCAGTCCTCTGTTTTTTAGCAGATCAAACACACCCTAAGGCTTTGTTTGCGAGTTTGGAGGGGAAGGAAATGGAATGAAAGACTAAAAAGGAAGAAACAAGTGAAAGATGTAGAGAAGTTTGGGAGGGAAGAAGTTTGGAGGGTTATTTTTTCTTCATAACACAAAAAACCTCCAATTTGGGGGAACTCAAAAATTGTATTGGATGGGGGTTTGGAGGGGATTTGAAGGGTTTATATGAATTCTTCAAATTTAATTAATGTTGTTATAATATTCTTAAATTCATAATATATTAATCATAAATATTTATTTGTCATTCTCTATAAAAAAATATTTTCTCAAAAAATGTAAAAGATTTCTCTAATTTTCTCTCTATTTCCCTCCCTTCAAAGCCCTCCCCTCCCTTTCCCTTCAAACTCGCAAACAAAGCATAAAGTGTTATGTGTCAAATCAACAATAAGTCATTGATCATCTTCTTAGAATTTAAGTATAAGTATGAACAACAATTCTCTAACAAAATAAAAAGATACACACCAAGAACCAACATTGAGACTCCCAGCCAATGAAAAATGCAATACCGAATTGCACTTGCAAACTTACATTTCGCAAAAAAATAAACTTTCGATTCGACATAACCCAGACACCATTGACACTTCTGACCCGAATTACCTCACCTAAACAAATTCCATCTAATTGGCAAGCGGATTTGCAACAATTATCACGTAAAACTATAACTTTTCTCATTGGACACTCTCACAAATTTTTTTAATGGCAAATTATTGGGATATGGATCCTCGACAGCAGCATTGTTTGCTGCATTCTCTACTGCAACGCATGAACCATTGGATTGAATTCTTTTCTTATTAAACCATTGGATTGAATTATAAACTACTATGTAAAGAAGTTTTGGATTTCGGCTCCATTTATTTTATTATACATATTTGAAATAGGCTCTATTTATTTCAAGAGGGCATATAGTAGATTTTTCATCGTAACTTTATCTTTTTTTTTAAAAGCATTCAATAGTTTTTTTTTGCAGAGTCAATATTCAATAATTCTTAAATCATAGTTTTTTTTTTTGTGACAATTCAATTAAATTTCTATCTTAAAAAAACTCAAACAAAAGCAATCTAAAAATATAATTTTTGTGTCTATAAATATATCTACTTTTATTTTAAATTTCTACAAAAAAAAAATAAATAAAATTTTTATCTCATACATATTTTTCGTTATTAATTTTAATCTTGTTGTTGACTATTTAATTCATATCAAACTCTGAGTGAAATAATTATTTGTTATATTTTACTTAACTATCCCTTGACTAAACTCTGGATTATCAGATATTTTTCTCTTGATAACCAGAGAATTAACACTAAAAAAACTTTATTTTTCGTACTTAATATGAGAGCTATTAGATGAATCCTCGAGTGACTTTTAAGTTCCACGGTAGATATAATTATTATAATTAATAATCATGACTAAAATTGATAACAAAAAATATGTGTGAGATATACTTTTAATATTTTTTATAGAGACTAAAAATAAAAATTAATGCGTCCACAAATTCTAGTTCAACTTACAGAAATACCGAACCATAATAGGGGTTTGAACTTCGGTCTCTTCACTTTTGGTGTATGAGTTTTTAATGGTTTGTCATTTCGTCTATATAAAAAAAATTGATGCATTTAAAAGAACAAAATATATTCAGTAATTTTTGTGACAATTGAAACAAAATTTCATTCTAAAAGAAGTTCAAATAAATTCAGCTTTACTGAATGTTTTGTAAAAATAATATTAAAATAATATATATGTGCACATGATTATGCAGAATGCACAAGCCTACAATAGAAATTTAATTTATTACGTGAACAAATTGAAATAAATGGAGTCAGGCGTAAGTCATTTTATAATTTACAAGTCCAACACCAACACAGTTGATCAGTAAAATATATTCAATCCAATGGTTCATGCGTTGCAGTAGAGATTGCGGCAGACAATGATGCTGCAGAGGATCCATATCGAAATTATTGTATCTACTTTTATAGTCCTTTTGATTTGATGGAAAAAAAGTGAAAGGAAAAAAAATTACGAATTCTAATGAATAAATTTAAATTAGTGTAAGTCTAAATTCATTCATTAAAATTCATAATTTTCTTTCCATAAAACCAAACGGATCATTAATTTTTATTATATTATAAGATAAATAAGTAGTATTATAAGGGGTTGTGTAAAAAAAGTACTCCCAAAGAAGTCAAAGTTATAATCACAATTGCCATAATGCATGTTGCTACTATCACTCACCATCATTAACTGCTATTATTATTGAATCATCACGACCACCATTATTGCCTTTTTTTGGCCATCATCACTATCATTGAGTGTAGTAATATTCTATACAAGGAAACTTTAGTTGAATATCTCTTTTATACAATTTTATTTTTTATAATATGGTTCTATATTATGTGTACAAAATAATAATATTTTTTACAAGAAATTTGATTTTTAGTGACGACTTTTTCATACCTTATAATTTGTTGTACCTACAGAATTTTGTAGGTATAGCTCAAAATATAGCTATACCAACACACTTGTTTCCGTACCCTATAATTTGTTGTACCTACGGAAGTTTTCGTCACAATAGCCTATTGTTACGAATTTGCAACCGTTGGTATAAAACATTTAATTATACCGACGAAATTTTGCTGTCACTATAGTCTGCAGTTACGGATTTTCACATATTGATACAAAATATTTAGCTATACCTACAATATTTGTCATGGGTATATACATATAATCCGCCTACTGTGCCTGTCACTGGAAACTTCCGTTGATAATTATCAATTTTGTTGTACATATACTAGGATATATAACACAAATATTATGAAACTAAACAAGCAAATAAACTTAAAACGGACATCAAATGCAAAGCAAAATAGAATCAATAAAAGTTGATTCAATTGATAAAGAAAGATAACTCATATCTCACAATTTAAAAGCGCGAGTTCAACTTTTCTTCAAAATCCCTCCATCTAAAATATGAATTTATTTAATATGTGTAATATTGCACATGTTAAAATAATTAAAACTAGTAATTTTTTATTGAAAAGTAACAATTATTTATTAAAAAGTTATACATTTAATATAAAATACGCAAATTTCAATATAAACTTGCTATTTTGTACTTTTTAACATGTGGAAATTTAGGATCAGAGATCTTCAAACCGTATATCTAGCGTTGCTTGGGATGGAGACTAATATCTAGAGGAGTGGGTTTCTAGAGAGATATAATTTTGGCAATATATGACTCTTTATTTCCTTCCCCTCATCTTGGAGAGAGGCATGAGATCTTAGGAGGATTTCTTGTTGGCGGAGGAACGTGTCTTTATTACTAGTGATCCCGAGGTTGTTATCTGGGATTCATTTTCAGAGGTGGTGACTAAAAAGATTGGTAATAGTCGCATGACTTCCTTCTAGTTTGATCCTTGGTTACTTGGGGGGGAGCCCATCTGAGGACTCAGTTTCAAAAGCTCTTTCAAATTTCGGCCAAGGGTAACAGTACAGTGAGAGAGATGGGTAGTTGGGTCGAAAGTCAATGTGTTTGGGACTTGAGGTGGAGAAGAGATCTATTTGTCTCTGAGAGCTTACTCTCTTGGATAGTCTCAATGAAATTCTGGACCACACAGTAATCTCTAGAGGATATGATTCTTGATTTTGGAAGCATGACCCAAGCGGTTCGACTTTTTTAGCGCTTAGTCGTTCCACAACTGATGAGTTGATCTTCTCTGTAAGAAGAAGAACACTGCTTCCAAAAGTGTGAAAAACATGGACCACTTCAAAATTGGCGGTCTTTTCTTGGTAAATAGGCTGACGACTCGTCAAAATCTCTGACAGCGGGGCTTCATTAGGGATGCTAGTGCTTCTATGTCTGTGATATGTGGCTTTGGACTTGAATCAGCTAATCACTTATTCGGTTCTTGCAACCAAATCTCACTCGTTTGGTGTAATATTCTTCATTGGTTAGGTGTGGAGTTTGTGCCTTCTCATGATGTTTTAGGATTTTTTAGGCATTTTTGAACATGGACATTATTAGAAAAGATAGATTGGGGTGGTCATTAATTTTAATGGGTTGGAATGATATTTGATTATTTGTCATTCTATTTTTTTAGGTCATTTGAGTTGAGGAACAATTGTAATCTCTCTATTTCAAGTGCTTCGTCTATATAGTTGAGTTTATTTGAGTTCTATCCTAAAATTGAAGAGAGAAGGATCATTTTCTCTTTTATAAGTTATGTGTCCATCCTTTGGTCTATTTCTTACTAGAAGACCTTCGATGATTTTAGACGAGACTACTAGCTATTTTTATATATAACTAATATAAGTACTCATTTAAATTTCATTTTTGCTTAAAGAAACAATTGTGATGCCATTGCCATTATATCTACATTCAAAGATTAATCATTATCTCATTCTATAAAAAAAGAACATGTCAATAAAAAATGGAAATTCAACCAATATAATGTATGGTACACAAAACACAATTAAATAATAACTTATAATAAATTAAATATGGTAGGCATACTCACAAAATTCGTTTCAATTATTTGAGCAGGGACTTGAAAGCATTATTGTTTACCAAGTATAGGACTATATAAAAATGAAATATAGAAATTTACATGTACTATAAAGATAGAGAAATAAAATGTCACTATTTTAGATAACTAAACAAAGTAACTAGTCCACAAATGAGAGGACAATAGAAGATGGAAAACTAACAAACCCAAGTGGCATGCATGTGATTTGAAAATAACAAATTACAAAAATTTTGTTTATTGAGGAGACAACCATTTGAGCAGGTACCTGAAATCCCGTTTGCATATGGAAAAAAAATTATTAATATTATCATTCATTCATCTATATAGTCGGTTAAAGATCAACGGTTTCATATTTCTCCACGTGTCAACATGCAACTGGTTACTATCATGATGTGAAATTGGCATGCAGCCACAAACACAAGTTCCACAATTAAGTTATATTATTGATTATTGATGGGGCTAATAATTTTCTCTCTCTTCTCTATATTTCTATATATCCAAACAAAGCTACATTATAATACAAGAGGACATACCCTTAAGAGAAACTACAAACACTTTTAGTTTCATAGAGAGAAGAAAGTAAAAAAGAGTGATTTTATTATTTCTTTTCAAAAGAAATATTTGTGCTGAGGTTTGTGGATTTCATTGAGAAGCCAAAAATGGCTACTATGATTGGGAAAGATAATGATTTGAACTTGAAGACCGAGCTTTGTCTCGGTTTGCCTGGTGGTGGTGGTGGTGGTGGTGGCTCTGAGCAGGTGGAAACTCCAAGGGCTTCTGCGAAGAGAGGCTTCTCCGAGACTATTGATCTAAAGCTCAATCTTCAAACTAAAGAAGATCTGAATGGGAACATTAAAAATGTTGCAAAGGAGAAGAACCTCCTTAAGGATCCTTCTAAGCCACCAGCTAAGTAAGTTTCTATTTTTCCAATTACATATTTTTTATGTACTTTTGGATCTAAACAAAATAGTGGTATATATGTGCATAGGAAAATAGTAAATAAGTTGATATGTACGTGCAACATCTTAATGTTTTTACCTTTTAATAAGTAAAATTTTATTAATATAATTAGTATGTTGTCTATGAGATGTGTCATCTTATCGGTATCTTATTGCGTTCTTCTGGTACAACATATTTTTATTTAAACTTTTTATAATAATATTATATTTTTCATTCAAAAAAAAAATCTTAGTACGAGTGTGAATTTATAACCTCAAATAATAGAGTTCAAATCCTATCTAAAATAGTCGTATGAGTCTGTGATTTTTTTTTTTCTGAATTAGAAAATTAAACTAAAATTTCTCACTCTATGACTTTAATTAATAATAATTTCCATTTTGAAAAATATCATCAGAAACAAAAGATCAATCTATGCTTATTACTATTTACCATGTTCTATCTTATGTTGCTAATCAATAATATATATTTCTTAAAGGATGGCATGGCATATAATAGTAAGTATAATATAGTTGCATGAGGTATATATATGGGTTTTCAAGTTTTATGCAATTTTTTTGTAAGTTTGAGATTTATGGGGATTTGTAATGAATATTATAACAATATTTCAGGGCTCAAGTAGTTGGTTGGCCACCAGTGAGATCATACAGGAAGAACATGATGGCACAAAAGGTTAACAATATTAGTGAAGATGGCAATACTGAGAAGACAACAAGTAGCAATACTTCTGGTGCATTTGTTAAGGTTTCTATGGATGGGGCACCTTACCTTCGTAAGGTTGACTTAACAATGTACAAAACCTACAAAGATTTATCTGATGCCTTAGCCAAAATGTTCAGCTCCTTCACCACTGGTAATATTAATTATTACAAAATATTAAAATAAAGCATATTTATAATAATATATATTTCAATTAATTATTATATTATTTCCCTCAAAACCTCTTTTACATCATAACTCCTCAACTATTTAAAAATTAGGTATATTTTACGCACAGCTATACAGACTGATCTTTGAAATTCAAACTCAGAATCGGTAATTGTTTGATAAAGTTTGTATCACTTATACTTATCACTGTTTAGTGACACTTGTATTAACACTTGTATTTAACTCTCTTTATATTAATGAATTAATTTTCTTTGTTGTTAAAAAAATAAAAAAAATTACTAGTAGTATTATTGTAAGGTTTTAGATCTTGATGGATGCATGGGAATATGGTTGAAGATGCATGTGCTAGTTGGATTAATTATTATGATCTTGGGATTGTTACATTCTAGATACATGATTAACGTGGGTCATTAGTTAATAATTACATGTACTAGTATAGAAGAATATTATTAATTAATTAAATTAGTTTTGTTAATTATAATTTTGAAGGTAATTATGGGGCCCAAGGAATGATAGACTTCATGAATGAGAGCAAGTTGATGGATCTTCTTAACAGCTCTGAGTATGTGCCAACCTATGAAGATAAGGATGGCGACTGGATGCTCGTGGGAGATGTCCCTTGGGAGTAAGTTCCTAACTCATCATCATGCATCCAACACAACATTATATATATATATATATATATATATATATATATATATAACCTCCATCCATCTCCAGCTACTATTTACATTCATTTATTTTTATATTTAATAATTAATATTGGTCCCCAAAAAACATATATATATATATCAATTAACATAATAAATCAATGAAATTGCTTACCTTTGATAAATTATTTTTTTGAAGGATGTTTGTTGGTTCATGCAAGCGTCTCCGTATAATGAAAGGATCAGAAGCAATTGGGCTTGGTATGCATTCCTTCTTAATTACATCATTTTGTTCTTTTCACTACTCATAATATAGAAGTCATTATACACACAACTTTTTTGGTTATAGACATACACACACAAGTCAAAGCACTTAAGTTTTTCAATAACATTGAGTATAACCTAAAATTAATCAATCTTTATGACCAAAATAATTCAATCATTGAATTAAAAATACTTAGAAATTAATTTATGAAGTTCAAAAAATTCTTCATATAATTTTAAAACTACTTATACTTCATTGCACAAATTATTTTTTAAAATTAAAATATGTATTTACTATTAAATTAAATACCTTCCTATATCTATTTTATCATGAATAAATGTTTACACATGATAAGCATAATATAAATATGATTTAATAGTTGGATTTATAAACTTTAAGTTATTAAAGTTTTTTTTTTGTTACACAAAATTATCAAAAGTTTGTGTTAAAGGATAACTTGTACTATTATTCATTGACACCTTACATTGCGTCCCCCCCTTGCGTGTGTGTCATTTTCTTGCTATTTATTCTAACCTTGGCATTTTGTTTATGTACTTTTTTTATTTAATGGCATTTTGTTTATGTACTTAATTTCAGCACCAAGAGCAATGGAGAAATGCAAAAACCGAAGCTGAATTTGGTCTAAATACATATCCTATATCAAAGTCCCGTACCAAAGTGGACCTATAAGAAAAGATATATGAAGCTAGCACTACCTTTGGATTGGAGTGTTGTTAGTTTGGATGTGTCTTAAGTGTTTTTTGTTTTGTTCGTATATAGATTCAACTTTTTAATTTTAAGTATTTGTAATCGACAAGAAGCAATAAACTTAACCACCTATATACTATTATTATTATTATTATAGTTTGCCTTGTTTAATTATTACTATTATGTGATTGCTTCCATGGTGTCATGTTTGTTGTGTGCAATATTCCTATATAATATACTTTGAATTTTAATGCATATTTATTTTATAATTCCTCTAGAGATTCTTCTTGTATCATTTCATTTATTTTTTATTAATTTGTATATTATTATTATTATTGTAAAATGATGAATGTCTCAGCTGGATGAGGAAAATGTATTAAATTTTGATAAGTGTTGTAAGGGAACAAGACCATGTGCATGTTGATGGAGTTTCTTTTATGGCCATTATAATAGTCCTTGTCATTTAGTTTTGTATTATCAAATTCGCATTAATTACTGGTCGAGTGTAGGGTTGGTGAGTGAACGCTCGGTTGGAATATCAATTTATATATATATATATATATATACATACTCTCCTACATTATATTGATGAATAATAATTAACATTATTAGTATTATTAAGGGTCAATGATGCATATGCATTATACAATATATACATATCCCAATACATATGCAAAAGTATATAAGAATTCTTGGATCGGACAATGTGACAGCTTCATGTCCTAGCTTTAGATGAAAAATATCCATTATTTTAAGGGATTTGTTGTCTATATGTATAGAGAATGCATATAAAAGCGATTTGTACTTAAGTATACACTGTTTTAAGGGATTGTGGAAGGAACATAATACATCACACCTCTCATATTATAATGAGCAAGTGGAAGAAAACAATAACACTGTTTTTTTGGATGTACAACAACAGAGGAAGTTTAGCAAGATACAAACTATTGCATAAGATAGCAGAGGTTGATATTGGTTTTGTGGTTATGATTTTTAATATGATAGAAGAGATTGATAATGACAATATGGCCAAGATTATTATGATTTTTTGGGCACTATGGTGGAGAAGAAATCAAAGATGTTGGCATGACAAAATATAGCAATAAGTTTATATGTTATAAGACGTGTTGTGCTAGAGATATGCTTCAGGACTTGAAAAACGCAAATATGCAGCATAGTTATAGTAGATAATACGCAGGTCCGGCCTTGAGGGTAGACAATGGGTGCGACGGTCTGAGGACCAATATTTTAAGGGGTCCAAATTTTTTTATACCTACCTATTAATATAAAATAAAATTAATAATCATTAAAAGAAAAAAATATGATTAGGCCAAAGAAATATGTGTAGGATTATTAAAGAAAATATCATTAATTGGCCCAATTGGTAGAAAATATGATTAGGTATAATTAGTAGGATTATTAAAGAATAATTAGGCGGAGAGTTTGATTAATGCGCACACTAGAAAGTTTTGAATTTTTGCTTGATATGGTTATTTGGTACGACATTTTATTTGCTATTAATATGGTCAGTAAAAAATTGCAATCTAAGTCTATGTGCATTGATGCTACTTGAGATCATTAATGTCACAAGAAAGATTGAACGGTTTGGTAACTTTGTTAATTGAGAAAGATATGTTGATGGACATTGATGTTGATGAGCTTATCAATGATTTTGCATATCAAAATGCTCGAAGAAATCACTTCTTATGAATTTTTAAGTAATTTTTTTTATATTTTGTAAAATTTATTATGTATTAATGCTATATATATATTGAATGAAAAAGTTTTTTTTTTTTTATTTTTATGTTTGGCCTAAGGCCCATAAAATGTCAGGAACGGGACTGAGTAATAGTAGCATAAACTTGGCAAAAACTGGCAGCATGAACATTAAATGCAACATCGACATCACTTGCTATGTGGAATAGAATTGTATTGTGTCGGAGCATGTCTTCACGATGAACACCAGCGTTTTGTGATATCTTTTTTGAAACGATTTGTGGGGCACCAAAGATTGCAAAGGCCAAAGCTTGGGGTGTGAGAGAAACTTTCATTGGCTAACCACTATCGACATGAAGAATGCAACTATTGAAATTGAAGGTGACCGCTTGCAGGTGTAGTGCAGTCTATTAACGCGGAAGACACAAACTTAACTTGGCAGTATTTTATATATGTGTCGTAAGATGTTGGCTACTAATAACAACTATAGAAGGTCGGTTATGTCAGGAGACAACCATATCGAGTAGTCCATGAATTAGCTCAGGCGTCTCGTTTTATAACTAGTTTCCAATTTCATAATTATTGCCCTTCTTATATTGAACATATTGTTTGGAATGAAATGAATTAAGTTTCTTTGTGACAAAAAAAATCTATATATATATATATATATATATATATATATATATATATATATATATATATATATAGTTTTTTGAGAAATTAATGCTATAAAATTATAAAATATTATAAATTGATTAAAAATTACATAAAATATATAGTTTGTTATCGTTTGATTCTCTTTCACTTTGTTACTAATCTAGTATATTTGCTCTACATTCAATCCTTCTTATTCTTTCGCACCATTATATCTTTGTGATTTTTTTTGCATTGACTTTATTAGCATGAAATAATTATATATATAAAATATGGGTTTTGCTAATACACACTCAGTAAGAAATTAGAAGATGTGTTTTAGCAAGCTACACCTCTTTAAAAAAGATAAAACATCCAATTTTTCTTTCTTAGAAAAATCAAACCAAAGAGGCTTAATTGTAATTTAAATCAATTCTCTCTTTTCCTTTCCGTCAGCACATTAATTGTCCATTGTTGTGACCAACATCATCCTTACCTAGATGAACATCAATGGCTCACATGGTCATCCATAACCGGTTGAATTGATTAACAAAAATGTAAACTCAATGAAATATAATTCAAGAAGCAAATGCAAAATATTTTCACTAGCAACAACAAAGATGCCAACGTGATTTTTTTTTTGTTTCAGTCGCAATTTTTTATTTTTAAAGGCATGCAATCATTCCTTCCTTGAGATCATGATAGAGAAAGGGATGTTTTTATATTGATGATTGTTACATTGATATTATGTATATATGATTTTCAAGGAAAGGTCATATGAAAGTGTGTGATTGTTGAATATGTATGTATGAATTATCTTGTGATCAAGGCTTTAAATCTCAGCTACATTTGCAGTCACATAAAGAATCGCATTCAAATGAGGTTAAGTCGACCTCAATCAGGTTGTATTGTGATCTTGGAGAAATCAAAAATTTTGATGTCGTAATTGTGACTTTTTTTAACCCGAATTTATGACTACAAAATACTTGTGAAATTTATATTGGTGGTGGTTTTGTGGGTACGTAGGGGATGTCTGTCACTTTGGGGCTAGGGTAATAAGTTAAGCCTAATTGGAACATTTATCCCAATTTGTTTGAGTTTCTTGTGTAATTTATTAGACAGATGTGTCTATTTAATTAATCTAATCAGCAAGTTCGTAATTGGAAATTTGATGATCGTTTGTTTTTCAATTGTAGACGGACGAGTTTAGACGACAACAAAGATAAAGATAATAAGAAAGACCTCAAGTGGTATTTACTAGATCGATAATTTTCGTTTTTAATGTTCATTACAATGTCCCATTCAGTAAAGATTTATGATACATGAATAGGAAAATCAGTTGATGATCGGTTAGTTCTTTATATCATTACACTTTATATATGTTAACTAATATTAATCTAAAAAAAATTCATACGATGACTTTGTATGTCATTGTTAATTAAAGTATTTTATGGTTATTTACATAGGGGGTATAAAAGTGCTAACGGTATCTAATTATAAATACTTATGGTTGAAACTGTTGTTACAAAAATAATGTTGTCATTCCAGAACTGACCCCCGAACCAGATTCAACTGGTGGTGAAAAACCGAAAAAAAATAAAAAATAATGTTGTCATTATGTTTGCTGTGGAAGGCAACTTCTAAACCTAGGAAGAGTAGTGCACCAAACACTAAGAAGGAGAATAAAGCCAAGAAAGGTCCCAATAAACCAAAAAGAACTTTGTGCACTTTCTTTGTCTACATATTCGTATGTGGTTAGAGTTATTATGCATAAGGAATATCCTTATGTATGGTGCATAAACAAATCTCCACCATCCAATGCTTTTTTAATCAATTAGATTTTTTGATCAATCAAATGCACTAAAGCATGCATGGTGGAGATTTATTTATGCACTATACATAAGGATATTCCTTATGCATAATAACTCAACCCTTCGTATGTGTTTACTATTTCTACTAAAATTGTGAGTATTTTAGACCCACTTTTAAGGTAGAAAATACTTTTGATCGTAGGTTGGAAAAGCTAAAGGAGAGAAATGGAAATACATCAAATAAGATTGTAAGCAATGAAATTGGGCACATAAAGTGGTCTGGTCTCTTTTTTCAACCAAACTTTCTTCGTATGTAAATCCAATTTTTATGAAAATATGATAGTTTAAAAATTGATAGTAAATAATACACATAAAAAGATGATATAGTATGTAATACATTTGAATGAATTGTATTGTTTGAAAAAAAAAAATTATAAACCGATAAATCGAACCGAATCAAACCAAAACTGATTCAATCAATTAGTTTGGTTTGACTTTATTTCTGAAAAATTCTAAAAATCGAATCAAATGGGACCAATGAAAATTTCATCGGTTCGAAGACTTTTTCGACAAGATCGGTCCAAATAGAACAGATTACACCCCAAATGATATTTATCTCTTTTTGTGTGGTTTCAAAAAATTTTTTTTTTTTATATTCACTATGTATTTCTAACCTATATATAATATTTATTTTCACACAATATACATTGATTCCAAGAGTCATATGATTTTGTGATAAACTCAAGAATGACAGCGAGTGCATAAAAAATGAAGGAGATTTGTTAAAACATATACTTGTGGTTGTGTAGGTAGTTGATGGTGTTATCAGGATTAGAATTGCATGAGTTCACTTATCATATTAATAATGAGAATAAAAGAGAATCAATTATTTATGATTTATCCAATATTCAGCATTAGTTATATAATTTAAATTTAATAATATAATATTATATTTTTTAATCTTTCTATAACTGTAGTAACTCATAAAACTTAAAATTGTAATTATCAATGGTAAAATGCCATTGAAAAAAAAAATAAATATGGTAAAACCTAATTTGAAGTTGTTTGCAAATAAAAGAGAAATATTTTTTATTCTTTCTAATTAGATAAATTTAATGATTCAATCAGAGATCAGACGGTCTAAATTAAAAACTGTGTATTTTCATTTAAATCGATCTGGACTGTTAATTTATTATCAGATGGCTATGATCAATTATAGCGTTCTGTTGTAAATGCATTAAATCCTTACCCTTGAAAGACTATGGCTGATGACTTCACGTCATTACTATGCTTTTACAACAAATTCAAGGCAAAGTAGTATATTTTTATTATGAAATTTTGCAAGAAATAAAGAGAAAAAGAATCATTACAAGACTGGTTGGAGCACAAGAAACAGAAGAAGAAAAAGGAGAAAAAAATAAAATATATATATATGGCGCGCGGCACCGGACATGTGGCGCGCGACGCCCAGAGAGGCTTAAAAAGCCCTGTCAGCTCTGTTTGTTGCGCATGGCGCGACCCATTTGGCGCGCGGCGCAGGCCCGATACCCTAGTTCTATAAATTTTGATTTTCTCCTCGTTCTAAAGAAGTTCGTGACGACAAGAAAAAGAGAACTTTTGAGAGCAAGTCCAGATCCAAGGGTTCCTTATTTTGTAATGAATTCTTCTATTCTATTTTATGTTTATGCTTTAATTATGCGTAACTAAACGCTTTGATTGGATCCTAGGAATCCCAATTGCTATTGTTCTTGAACCATGTATTTCATATGATGTGCTAATCAATTTACGAAGTTAGTTTCAGTCAATTCTTAATGCTTTGTACAACATCGCGAATTGTATGATGATTATAATTGTTTGTTTACTAAGACATTAGAAGCGAATCAATTGACCTAGGGATAAATTGTTCAATTAACTTTCACTTTAGACATATTGGTTTGTTAATTGAGAATTCAAAGATTAAAGGGCAAAAACATCAATTGATTATAGGTCATCCTAAGACATTAGGGATTGATAATCAATTGAGAGGACTATGTACCAAGACATTGGACATAGTTATTTAATTTAATCGAATCGTGGAACTAAGTTTGTAATTTGTTAGCATGCATGGAATACCAAGACAATAGTAGTTGGGTGAACCGAAAAGATCCAATCGCTTTCTCTCTTGACTTAAGAACCCTAATACTTTGTCGTCATTCGCCAAGAAACCATAATTCCAAAAGAATCACCCTTTTAATTTAATTGCAATTTTTACTCGTGTATGATCCCGATTACCATGATTGATTCACTACAATCTCTGTAGAACGATAATTTTATACTTATTTTGACCCTTCGTCAATGGCTAATGGCTTCATATATATCTTGGAAAAAAAAAATTTAGCTATGAAGCACGGATGCGGATACGGGCATCAGACATGATAGTGACACGTCTGGCATTAGTGAAAATTTTAGAAAATGACATAGTTCAAAATCATTTGTGTCGCCTCATTCAACGAGTGTTTGTGTTTCATAGGTAGCAATTGTGTGGTAGATAGTCTCACATTGCTTGAAAAAGTGGAGGTTGAACACTTTGTAAATGAGAGTATTTGTAGACTAACTCAATACCTTAAGATGTTGGATAAAGATGTGGTGTACATCTTATTTGTATGGTTGTTCTTGACCCAACGTCACAACGTGGATGATCTTGGTTCTCTCCTAATGAGTCATGACCCAACATTTCTAAATTTTGGTTTTAGGCTACTCAGTTTGAAAACCAAAGATTTATTGTGCAATGAGTAGTAGTGAGAACTAGAGGAACTTAGCATCTTATCTGATCCATGCAGTTAACAACATAATTGGAATATATATTGAAATTATAGTATCATGTTTCATGTTCATTCAATATCTTACTTGTTGACTTGTTTTTTCTGTGAATGCAATGGCACGAACCTTAACTATCATATACCAGAATATGACTACATGATTTAGTTTATTAATTTAGTATCGAAGGTGAGGCCGGTTTGATCTCCGGACCAGTTTGTGTCAAACCTTGTGGTCCTCTAAGAATGTGTGATTGCTGCATAGAGATTGAGATGGCTTTAGTTCCTCATTTTGGCAGTAACTAAGTTGTGTTATAGGTATTGCCGCGAGATCCAACAGATGAACACGTGGTCCCTGTTGTTGAGGAACTGCAGACGCGATTGCCTGAACTGAGTGACATCCATCAACAACAAGGAGATAGTAAAGAGTATCTTGGTGATCAACATGATGCCGAAGCTGCTGAAGAAGATGGTATGTTAGATCAGTTTATCACGATTTTTCCTCTCTGAAATTTGTTTTCCATTTGAATCACCTAATGCCATTTCTAATTAATTTATTAGAAATTGGAAATTCAGAATTGGTTCTTCTCAGACATTGATTTTCTTCCTGTATCTGAATGGTATACATTATGCAATGTAGAGTCACCGTTTGAGTTTCGCGCCATGGAGGTAGCTTTAGAAGCCATTTATAGTTTTCTCGCTGCACGAACAACTGAGTTGGAGACGGATGCTTATCTTGCATTAGATGAACTTAATTCCAAGGTACATATATATAATTCAATGCCTAATTTATTTATTTCTTGTGAGTCCTTTTGTCCTGGCCCCTACTCTTTAGAATAAGCTAAAAAATAAGAACTTCTTTTGTAAGTGGTTAAGGAAAGGAGGTTTTTCTTTCTCTCCTTCAGTTCAAATATCTTACGAGTTATGCTTTTTGTTCAATTGTTCGTAAACTGAAGAGTGCTAATGAAAATTTTGTGATTGGAGAAAGCTCATTTTCTTTTTATAATATATTCTACTACTTGTGCTTCAAAAATGCTATTCTGCAATACACAATTTTGTGCTAAGTGCTATAGACTATAACGAGAAACCACGTAAATTTCTAAAAGAGTCCCGGACTTATCGGCTAAAATGTATAGTGTTGTCAACACTTTGCACAAAGAGTCCCAATTCTTTTTGTGGTATACATCAACCCGTGATTATGCATATGTATGGAAAGCGTTGAATAAACTGCTATTTTCCGCAATTCACGATTGATAACCGGATGTTCATTGATCTTTTGACTATGAAATTTTACATTGAGTAGGATTATCAACATCTTAATAACATATACTAGTTATCTGTTACAGGTCAGAGATGAGCTTGCACAATTGTTGGATGATGATGATTATATGGCTGACCTATACTTGTCGAGAAAGGCAGGTTTAGCAACACCAGTTAGTGGATAAAGTGCTGCAAATTGGTTTTCTGCCTCTACAAAAATAGGATCAAAGATATCCAGAGCAAGTATTGCAACAGGTCATTTCGATGAAAATGATCGTTGAAAAGATCAAAATGTTACTTTAGGTTATTACATTTTTTACTTCAAAAAATATTTCGAATGCCTACTTTCTTGCCTTTCGTGTAGTTTCTCTAGACTTACAGGGCGATCCAGGCCCGCTGGAGCTTTCTTCATGGTGAAATAAACACTACAAATACTTCTTCAAATGTACACCTTTAATCAAATCTTCAATTACTGTCTTGAGCCTAAAACACTTTTCAGTGTTGTGGCCTTTGCACCTGCGATAAGCCCACCACACCTCCCTAGCTAACAGGACCTAACCTTTCCCTTGAGTCTCTCTTCGGCGGCAACTCAGCTAGTCTCACCTGCAGGATGTCATGAAGGATGTGCACTCGCTTTCTGTTCAACCGGGAATACGAGCGACCTGGTTAATACATACGTGAATTTGCGATGGGGTTGTTGTTGGCCATAAGACATGTTGTTCTGCTCTAGTCAACAATGCAGAGATCGATCTATTTGGTCTCTTGTATCTGGAACTCTCTCTTTGGTGTCTAGGGATGTTTTCTATATTTTCATCAATGTTTTAAATATTGGACCGGACATTAAACCGGTGTGTCCCGGGACATGGTACACATTTCAATAATTAATTGTAGTGTTTATAATTATATTTAAAATATTGGACCAAAACATAAATGTCTATTTACAATAACCCACATTTCAAAAACACATGGTCTGTCACCGGAACAGTGGCAGCTGTTATAAGTACAAAAGTAAATATAATTTTTATCATCTCCACAGGGACTGGTGCGATATCGATGCCGTTCAACAATTAATATAATTTTAAGTATTGTAAAAGAAGTTTGATCATAAACATTCAAACTCACAACGCAGATAAATTCAA
This sequence comes from Trifolium fragiferum, assembly GCA_954870985.1. Lineage (NCBI taxonomy): Eukaryota > Viridiplantae > Streptophyta > Magnoliopsida > Fabales > Fabaceae > Trifolium > Trifolium fragiferum. Next base: position 43,959,008 of record OX940796.1, on the reverse strand, counting down.
GAAGAAATAACAAGGAGACAAAGTTACTGGGACTAGATATCGTTAACTATTCTTCTAATGCAAACTCTTAATCGATCGTATACTTTCTAAATTTCAATTATGCTCTCATCTATCGCTCACATAGGTGTCCGTGTTCAGAGCACGACGAGAATCTTGTTATACCTATTAACCCTTGATGTCTCGAGCGATCAATCAATATAACGGCTATATTGTATTTCTTAAACTTCGATGTCTCAGACAATTTAACCAAAACAATAGCATTAAGTTTCGATAGTGTACGTGAATGTGAACCTAACACTATCCCTAGCAATTAGCATTTCACATATGAATTTATTTCAGTTCCTTTAAGTAAAAAGTCTATGTCTAGAGCTTTCTAAATCAAATAATCAATTTCAGAGTTTTACGTCGGAAAAGCATTAAGCACAGAAACAAATCATCAACATAATGAAATAGAGATTGCATATAATCAGCCAGATTAAAAGTCTACATGAGAATTATAATCAACTGAACCTAATCCCAATAACAAAGAGAATTAGTTATACATGATAACCTTACAATACATAACTAGAAGAGATGGAAAGATGAATCGAAAATTCCGCTGCTCCTCTTGGTCACACTCTCTGTCTCGTGGGAATTGTTTGCTCCTTCCCTCTGTTTCTCGTGTGTTGCTGCGTGTGTGAATGAATCCCTCCAATGGAATGGCTTCACATGCCTTTTATAGGCCTTGAAAAACAACTAATATGCTAAGCCAATTTGTACAAGGCGGTCATGATACTTTTCCTACTAGTTAAGTAATTGATTGGTAGCCAAGAATTAAAAAGTGTTGTACTAATTTGATTTTGGCCCAATAGAAACTCACGTTCTCTCTTAAATAATAGAACAAAATTTGCCTCTTCATTTGTTAATTTCAATCATGATTTTTCTAGTCTCCAAGCACTTGCTTCCATTTTTCCATTGAGTTCATAAAACCTACAAAAAGTGTTGGAATTAGGTAGAAACAATATAAATGACTAATTTGCTAATTAAACTAATATTTACAATTAGTTGGGTTTTTTATATGAAATTACTTTTAAAACAAGTCAATAAGTGCTTAAAATATATATGTAATTTTATCACTTTTTGGCACTTATCAGCAGCCACCTCGCCAAGGCTTTGTAAAGTGTAATGTCGATGCTAGCTTCTTTGACACAATTGATAAAATAGGTTGGGGTTAGTGTATCCGCGATCATCAAGGTTGTTTCTTGCTTGCTGGTTTTAATCTCATTAATGGTAGACTAACAAATATTGATGGAGAAGCCATGGCCATAAAAGACAGATACGGAATTGTTACATAAAGACACAAATATTGATTCACAAGTTGTTGTTGAAGCAATTTCTTCTGGTTATTGATGCAAAATATCGCAAGTGCACGAATTTATCAAAGTAGTAAAATATCGTTCCTAAGGGATTGCGAGTAAAACGATCAATTTAACAAGACTAAATCCTAATTTGACTAGAAGTAACATGATTGGGGGAAGTTTTTCAAACAATTCAACAAAATATTGAGCAAGATTCAAATAGAAATATCAATTGAAGTAAAGCGATTGGACCTTTCCGAATTCATAGCTTGTCTCACAATCAATAATCGAACAAGTTATCAATGAATAAAGTCTCAAGTTCAAGAGATTAACATAGTGACTACTCCCACTCTCATGGTCAAATAATCCTCTCACATAACAACAATCTTCTAATCTCTTAGACAAATTAATCATAACATGAGGATTAAGCACGCTAATCTTTCAATTCATACACAATTATCCTAAATCTCTAAAGAATTATTGAGCATTCAATTCACCTAGATCTACCAATCCATTCCTATTCTCATAGTAAAACAGATTAATTGAAATCAACTTTAATGTGATCAAGATCAAAGAAGCATTAAACTCGAGGTAAATTGATTGAACTATAAGAAAACATTCATTAATAACAAGGATTCAATTACATGATTGTGATCCAAACTACTTCATCTTCAAGATCCAATCTAGTGAGGAATTAGCTACACATCATGGAGATTGAACAAGCTAGATGCAGAAGATCCATTTCCAGCTCTCAAAACCAAGTCTAAACACTCAAATTCACCTTTCTATGTGATTTCTTACCAAACGAAGCGAACCCGATCATAGAAATATTCATTTCCTTTTATAGACCAACTGACACGCGTGCCACGTGTCCTTCCAGGCGTGACACGCGTCCAAAATAAACCAATATCCATCAGCCACGTGTCTGGCACGCGTGGCACGCGTCCACTTGCTGCGTGGCACGCGTCTTAACAGTGCTGAAATGTTAATATTTGCGTGACACGCGTCCTACAGGCATGGCACGCGTCTTCAGTCTTCCTATCAGGTGTGGCACGCGTCCATCAGGCGTGATGCACGCGTCTCAACAGTGCTGAAATAGGCTCCATTGCGTGGCACGCGACCTTCAGGCGTGGCACGCGTCTTACTTTATGCAAATTTCCTCAAAACTCTTCTTTTGCTTGTTTTACAAGAAATCTCCACATCCATGTGCTAATTCCTCAAAACTATGATAGAACTCATTACAAAAACCTAAAATTCACTTAGAAAATGGTTAGAATTATGTAAGTAATGACGAGTCATCACAACCCCAAACTTGAATCTTTGCTTGTCCTCAAACAATCACTTTAACAAAAGAAATAATCATGCAAAATTGTTAGTTTCCTTAACTCACTAAACAATACATATTTCAACCACTTACCGGTGCGCCTTCATGATTTCTTCGCAATGCAACTTTCATTGTGCCAACTTCAATCAAGCAAGGCCAAGGAATGGTTCACAAACGTTGACCAACTCAATGATCACTTCACACCACTTACCAACTCTCAAAGTGTATATCTATATAAAGGTTCACACTCAATCAACGCAATACTCAAACGTTTCAACTTTAACCTTGAAAGAATTCTAACACATCAATCAATCACATATGGCAACACACTTTAGAGGACTTTTTAAGGTTGTATTGGGGCTTAGGGTAGGGTAGGTAGATTTTGGATAGTAAGTAAAAAACTTGGAGAACAATCACACCTAATATTAGCTATTAAGGAACCCAAACCCCTTGATTTTAAAATTTAGCACTAGAAACCAAATAACATCATTCAAAAATGTGGCATTGCTCTTTGCTCTTTTCTTAGACCATTTTGGTCTCAATTTCTTATACAACTAGAGCAAGAGATCAAGAGTACAACAATTTTTCTCATAATCATCAAGTTCTTCTTTTGTTTTTTTTTTTTTTTTTTTAATGATGGATCTATTGTCCATTTTTCACATTCATAAGCACTAGCAAGACTTGATATAGCTTGCTTTTCTCAATTTATTATCACTTCTCTTTTTTTTTTTTTTTTTCTTTTGTTGCTTCTTTCTCTTATCTTAGAGCTTGGTACTCATATCACAAAATGCTCACAATTGTTCAAGTTCTAGTGCACCCACCCCAAACTTAGAAAGTTGCCAAATCCAAAGGCAACCCCAAACTTAGTGATGAGCAATGCGCTACAAATCACTAACTTGCAATCGAACTCCAAGAAATCAATTTTTTTTTTCAAATTTTTTTCAATGTAGGGATATAACTTGGAAACGAAGCAACAACAAATAATTACTTTTAAGGCTCAAAAGGGGCTACAACGTGGCATATATAAGTAAAGGAGGGCTAGAAAGGCTCAAGCTATCAAACAACTTGCCTCGTGTGTACGCCATAGTAATCGACGGAAATGAAGAACGCACGCAAGATCAAGAGAACGAGAGAGAAGCGGATACGCACATACCGAAGAAAGAAGAAGTGTTTGGCTCAATTCCTCACGGCTAAGGCCGGATACATTGAGCGGTCAACAAGCGTGAAACATCCCTTGTCTTTGCCATCGATCGTTTGAGTGCAATGGGTTGTTGCATTGCAAAAATCACACGAATGCACAACGGAAAATATCGAACATGTATAAGAAAAGTGAGAGAAAGAAGCTAACAACAAGGCATAAAATTCCACAAGCTAAAGTGAAAGTAAAACATGCAAATATTCAAATATAGGGTACAGTCATCCAACCAAATTCAAGCAAATTATTACAAACTAAGCAAATATATAGAACCAAAAGTGACAGCACCAAGCATGGCATCAAACATCTTCAAAATTAAAAGGTGATATAAGGAAAGAGAGAGAGATATATATATATATATATATATATATATATATATATATATATATATATATATATATATATATATATATATATATATAGGTAGAGGCACAAGGACGGTGCTCAAGACGGAGGTGCATCATGATCCATGAAGTGAGAACTAGAACCGCCATCCCCATTACCGGGCCCATCACTAAACAACTCCCGATGTAAGGCTTCACTAGTAGCTTGATATTCGGAGAATTGGTGATGCCAAGTCTCACCCTCCATGCCTTGTCGCGCTCTCAATTCCGCATCTTGGTGAGCCCACCTCTCTTGCATATCTTGATAGGTGGGGTAGAAAGGGTAATACGGTTGAGGGTAGAATTGTGCCCTTCGTGCCATGGCCTCTTGATAGAGGCTAGAGTCTTGATCATAATAATTATAGGGCAAACGTAGGGCTGTCGAGATGTCCAGCTGTGTCAACAAGGCCGCCACCTCATTAACCGAGTGACGGTTAGGTGGAACCTCCGGTGGGAGCCCTTCCTCAAATGGTACATTCGCCGCTTCCTCATGAGGCGGCACGCCCTCAAACCCATCAATCTCAGCCTTTAGGTCCTCTTCTTCATTCACCGCATCATTGGCTTGCCCCTCGTTGCCCGCATTTGCGGGGTTGTCTCTCCTGTGTGCCTCATTAGGCCTAAGCACCACCGGACCATTTTCAAATGCATGGAAAAGCTTGAGAGTTAGAGGCTTAAGTGATTTTGCGGGATCATCCTCATCAAATTCAATCACCTTTTGCTTCTTACACAATGCGGTAATCAAACTAGCATGGCCAAGTCTAAAAGGGTGGGCTTGCACCTTTGTGGCCACACTTTGCAAACTCTTACTTAGCAAATTCCCCAAATTAATAGGAGCTCCTTCCATTATTAACTTCACCGCAATTGCATTGGCAACTTGGTACTCCGAATGGTTGCCCACGCTCTCAAGGTTCTCAACATAATATTCAGCCCAAGCACGAGGTAACGGTGCAAAATGTGTAAGAGAAATCTTAGTGGGCTGATGACCACGTGCCCACTTTAACCATGAGGTTCCCTCTCTGCCGCAAAAATCACGGTAAACCCTCATTTCCGGCTCTTTCAACTTCATCCAACCTTGCGTAGCATCCACCAACGCACATTGGCTTGGAACTACCGGAGCAAGGAAAGCATTCAACGCATCCGCTGAAAAATCAATCTCCTTCCCTCTCACGGTTGTCTTGAATTCAAACTCCACATCCTTTGGTCTAAAAGCATTGGCATAGAACTCCTTAACGAGAGTCCCATTAGCATCCTCAATCATAGAGTTAAACTTCAACCACTTCCATTTGTTTCATTTGGGTTCCAATCTCCGCGACACCATTTATCAAATCAGCATCAAATTTCTTCTCTTTGTTGAATACGTATGGCCTAATGACTTGAAATCTTTCTCTAGCCCAAGGGGTAAAAAATCTCTCCACCCCTTCAACCCGAAGTGGTCTCTCCCATTTTCCTTCAAGTTCTCTTCTTTGGTGGGGGAGAAGCATCACTCTTCTTCCCTTTACCTCTTGATTCTTGTGGTTCATCATCCCTTCCACCTCCTTTGCCAAATCTTCTCAACATCATTTTGGTGAAATTATGTGATGGTTGTTATGCTTTGGGTGAGGATAGGGGTAGTGGTAAGTGAATTGGTGAAGATTAATGGTGGGGGAAGTGAGATTTTTGAGTTTTTGGGTAGTTTAGAAAAATGGGTAAAGTGAGAAAATGGGGATTTTTGTGGTTGAGATTGGTGTTGTTGGAAGTGTATTGATGATGGGAGATGAGGATTTGAGAGGGTTGTGATAAAGATTGATGAATTTTGGAGGTTTGGAGGCTAGGGTTAGTGAGAGAGGGAGAGAATAAGGGTTGAAGTGTGTTGAATGAAGGAGAAAGGTTTCAAAACGCGTGCAAAAAACTTGATGCAAAATATCGCAAGTGCACGAATTTATCAAAGTAGTAAAATATCGTTCCTAAGGGATTGCGAGTAAAACGATCAATTTAACAAGACTAAATCCTAATTTGACTAGAAGTAACATGATTGGGGGAAGTTTTTCAAACAATTCAACAAAATATTGAGCAAGATTCAAATAGAAATATCAATTGAAGTAAAGCGATTGGACCTTTCCGAATTCATAGCTTGTCTCACAATCAATAATCGAACAAGTTGTCAATGAATAAAGTCTCAAGTTCAAGAGATTAACATAGTGACTACTCCCACTCTCATGGTCAAATAATCCTCTCACATAACAACAATCTTCTAATCTCTTAGACAAATTAATCATAACATGAGGATTAAGCACGCTAATCTTTCAATTCATACACAATTATCCTAAATCTCTAAAGAATTATTGAGCATTCAATTCACCTAGATCTACCAATCCATTCCTATTCTCATAGTAAAACAGATTAATTGAAATCAACTTTAATGTGATCAAGATCAAAGAAGCATTAAACTCAATGTAAATTGATTGAACTATAAGAAAACATTCATTAATAACAAGGATTCAATTACATGATTGTGATCCAAACTACTTCATCTTCAAGATCCAATCTAGTGAGGAATTAGCTACACATCATGGAGATTGAACAAGCTAGATGCAGAAGATCCATTTCCAGCTCTCAAAACCAAGTCTAAACACTCAAATTCACCTTTCTATGTGATTTCTTACCAAACGAAGCGAACCCGATCACAGAAATATTCATTTCCTTTTATAGACCAACTGACACGCGTGCCACGTGTCCTTCCAGGCGTGACACGCGTCCAAAATAAACCAATATCCATCAGCCACGTGTCTGGCACGCGTGGCACGCGTCCACTTGCTGCGTGGCACGCGTCTTAACAGTGCTGAAATGTTAATATTTGCGTGACATGCGTCCTACAGGCGTGGCACACGTCTTCAGTCTTCCTATCAGGCATGGCACGCGTCCATCAGGCGTGCTGCACGCGTCTCAACAGTGCTGAAATAGGCTCCATTGCGTGGCACGCGACCTTCAGGCGTGGCACGCGTCTTACTTTATGCGTCGCGTGGCACGCGTCTTACTTTATGCAAATTTCCTCAAAACTCTTCTTTTGCTTGTTTTACAAGAAATCTCCACATCCATGTGCTAATTCCTCAAAACTATGATAGAACTCATTACAAAAACCTAAAATTCACTTAGAAAATGGTTAGAATTATGTAAGTAATGACGAGTCATCAGTTATCATCTTTGGAGTTTAGTTCTGAAATTCTAGTATTAAGTCGTTGTTATTAGTAGTTCCCAAGTTTGAGGTTAAGTTTGTTAGGCGGCGAGCGAACATGGTCGCTTACTCTCTAGCAAGGGAGTCCATTTCTAAGCCTAGTCGCTATATTTTTCGTTTGATTTCTTACTATATTGAACATTTTTTTATTAATGATATGAATTGAATTTGCTTCTTAAAAAAAAACACATGGCCCAAACCGATTAGAACTTAACTCTAAATAAAGTTCTAACTATGCAAATACATGCTATGCCAAGGAATGGTTTTTTCCCGATTCCCAGTTTTTTTGGTGTTGATCGGTTCTGACATTTTTTTTCCCGATTCCCTTGACTAGAGGTTCGCAAGGTTATCTAGACCAGCAGGCCAGGGACGGAGGTACGAATAAATTTTAGGGGTACTGAATTTAAAAGTTTAATTTAGTAAACAAAAAATTAAATTTTGAAAGCACAACATATAAAAGAAAGTTTCAAATAAACCCAAAGATAATATTGTGAATATGTATTTTATGTGCCACTATATGAGAGATATTTGTGACTCACTTTGCACACGGAGGACACCATTATACGGTTATTACTCAAATCCAACTATATATGCATGCATGTACTCATTCTCAATATACACATTTTATTCAATTTAGTTTGTCTCTCACCTTAAGCAAATACTGATTTGAACGTTGGAGTGTAAACATTGTTGCAAATATCATTCTCTCATTGATACTAAAAGATCATATCATTCTTAATCAAGTCTAAATCTGACCAAATCACCACACTAAAAGAACATTCTCATCTGAACATTCAGTTCGTATTCCTAGTTATAGGGGAAACATATAATAATTTTTTGGAACAGCTGACATATTTTTAAGGCTTATTGGTATATGGATTATAATTGTTGGTATATATTTTAAAATTATTTTTGCTACTATTTTTGGTATAAATGGGCTTGCATTATTATTGCTCTATTTACGGACCAAAAAAAGCTCACCATAATATATATGATTAAGGTTTAAACAGGACTAATTAATATACCAATTTCTTTGAAATTTTCAATCTATTTGACCAATATTTCATTATATTTTGGGATAGGAGGAGTATATCTTAATATTTTTCATATTTTAATTTTTAATATACCACAAATGGATTTTCAATACGTAGTAGTTCACTTGACAAAGTTGATTGTCAAGTTCGCAGATGTCATTAATTAATTTCAAATGAGAAATAAATAATTTAAGCAGAAAATGACATTTCAACCAATTATCTACAAATTTTTCTTAAAATAATACATGCTTGATCACTTGGCAATGTCCCTTCACGAGAATGGATCCTCTCAATTTATATTTCCTCAATTTTTTTCAATTTTCACATCTCAACCATCAATCAATTTTTTCTCATTTTTTTTCAATTTAAATATTACTTTATATTTATAATCCAATGATTTAAAACCCCACTTTATTTCCTCAATTTTTTTTTAAATTGAGAGGATACTTTCTCGTCCCTTCACCCTTCTCTCATGTAAAAGGTGTCATATGTCATGGATTTGTTTGCTTGTTGAATTGATGATCTCACTATATTAGAAGTTAGTATTTTGTCGACAGAATTCAACACCTACTCGGTACTTCCTTCAACTGTTTCTTTTGCAATATACAAATACAGTAACATGTATACTATGACATCAAATTAAAGTTCACTTGTTTTTATTAGTATTATCTAACAAAAATAAATAAATTAAAGTTCACTTGTCATTTTCAAAGGGATTTGGAACTAGGATATTGACTTTCTCCTATTAATTGTCGTCATCAATAATCCCGTATAAAGAGCAAAAATAAAGGTAGATATTTATTGTACTTAGTTTGATGTGAATTTCAGTTTAAATTTGGTCAATTTATTGTTTGTTTTACTTTTAAATATATAATTAAGGAGAATGTTAACTTGTGCCTTAAGCCCTTAAGGCACATGATAAGAAGATAAATATGGAAAATATTTATTAAAACATGTATACCATTTATTTATTTAAGCATTAAATTTTTTGTATCATTAAATGCTACATTTCTATTTCTAGGTAGCTTATCATGTGCCCTTAGAACACAAGTTAACATGACCCTATAATTAAATACTGTAGTAAATATTTTAAATTTTATTTTTAATCTTTATAAAAAAATTTAACAAGATTTCTCAAATATTTTTGTTATGATTTTTGATCCTTTTTATAAGTCAACTCACATACATATAATATTTGAAATTTTTAATTTGTATGTGATCATATTTATTTAAAACTTAATAGAAACATCTCTTACGTAAATTTAATTTTTTTTAACAAATGAAGAATTAAATAGGAGCAGGATTCCGTTGTTACTGCATCACGCGCAGTAACTGATTTGGATCGTCCGTGTTAAATCATAAACATCCTATCTGAAATAGATGGGTGGGATCACTAGCACAAAAAGGGGTTTTCTTTTCTGTTAAAAACTACTTTTCACGTCGGTTGGGGACCCGACGTTAAGACAAGTGTAATTGTAAGTTTTGACATTTCACGTTGGTTCGGCAACAGACGTGAAATGTCATTTTTAACGTCTGTTTATGTCTTCAACAGACGTGAAATCACATTTTAAATTTTTTTAAAAAAATATATATATTTTTTCTAGTATTTAGAACAAAAACCCAGCTAACCAAAATTTAATAAATAACCATATACCACAAATTTTAAGTAATAAGATATACAAAACCATAAAACTATAAATAATTTTATTCAAATCAATAGTTAAATATAATGAAATCTTACACATTAGTTTTCCATCAATTTAATGACTATAATAGACCCACTAAAAGAGTCTTAGATTTCACAGTCCTAAATTAAGCACTTAAACAGCTCTCAATCCTCCTACCTGCAACCAAACTTTATAGATGCGACCGAACTGCGGCCATTACTCTGAGCAAGAGCGATAAAGAACCTGCAATAACAAAAAATACCATCTGCAATTGAGCAATCGGAAAAAATACCATAGCATTATGAGTGATTATACAAAGAGAACTTATATTGGAGAATTCATGACAAGATAACTGAAACTCTCCCCTTGAAGTTTCATCATGTGTGGAACTATGTGAAATTTTGATAGTTGCAAATCTGTGTCCGATTAAATATGAATATTTATGTTTATTGCAATTAAAAAATTATATTTAATTCGTCTTATGTTAAAAAATTATAAACTTTTGTGAAAAGGTTTTTATAATATTATAAATATAAATATGAAAAATCATTAAAAAAAGTGAAAGCACTAAAGTTGGTTAAAACTTAAAAGTGTGAACAAAAAATAGTGATATAAATCATTTGGAGATCCAAAAATTGTTGAATTTTTTGGAACCAAAAAAGTATTTAACCCTTAAATATAATACTATGTTGAGATTTTTTTTTTTCCGTCTCTTTTGATAAGATCTCTTTCAAATTCTCATGATTATTACTACGTTCGTCCTTAAATATAAGATCATTTTGAAATTTTATGGTGTCACTTTTTGTATATATGACCCCTTTCAAATTTTCAAAGGTGAAAACTTTGTTATTTAGGGGAGACGTGGTACACAATGTCTGGCACAGCGTGTATACCAATATGAAACAAGCAAGGTAATAAATATTGAAAGCAACAAAGACACAAGTAATTGTTTATCCAATTCGGTGAAAGGGAGATACCAATCCATAAAAAGAAAATCACTATTAGCAATTCTTAGCTGCCGGTCTTATATGAATAGCCTATATTTAAAGTCTATTATTAAAACTACCGGTCTTCATATGATTAGGTTTTATCTTATCTAATTCTTCAAACAAACCTAACTAATAACTTGCTAACCAATCCACTATAAGATAAGAATTGTTTTAAATCTCCCAATAGGTAGGTATGATCTCCAATTATATCTAATAAACAAGTTTGATAACAAATAACATGCGGTCTTTAATTTCGCGTGTATAAATTGTTACAACGAACGTGAGAGATAGACTTGCGTAATTTATTTTTCCGATAGTTATGGCAAGATGTTCCACTCAAGCTAGAACAACGTGTCCCCCACATGTTGCACCGACACATCTATACTGCATATGTTATTTTAGTTTAATATAGCCGATGCAAAAGCACATTAATTATTATAAGCTAACATGAAGCACATAAATAGGTGGTCCACCATGGACCATTGTAAAAAAATAATTAGAAACTCCAATAACTTTTGATGATACTTTTAAGAAATAAAAACTCATGATCTTCATATATTTACGGTTTAAACGGTGACTTAATTGGCGACGGTTCAATATGTTGGAACAAAATTATGATTTTGTATCTCCTTAATTGATTTTGATGATAACAATGTATTTAAGGTTAAATTGGAGTACTAATAATTTAATTCAGTGTGCAGGATTAAAAGTTAAAATTTGCGTACTAAAGAACCTTAGAATTTCTGAAGGAATTACTTCTAAGCTCACCAGATCTGAAGCAAGTGAAACTCTGAAGTTATTATCTGAACCTTAGAATTTCTGAAGGAATTACTTCTGAGCTCACCAGATCTGAAGCAAGTAATTCTGAGCCTGTGAAACTCTGAAGTTATTATCTGAACCTTAGAATTTCTGAAGGAATTACTTCTGAGCTCACCAGATCTGAAACAAGTAATTCTGAGCCTATCAAAATCTGAAGAACATCTGAGCTCACCAGATCTGAAACAAGTAATTCTGAGCCTATCAAAATCTGAAGAACATCTGAGCTCACCAGATCTGAAACAAGTAATTCTGAGCCTATCAAAATCTGAAGAACATCTGAGCTCACCAGATCTGAAACAAGTAATTCTGAGCCTATCAAAATCTGAAGGCTCGTCAGATATAAGTGTTAAGCTACATTTGAGAGTACAATTTTATTGAAGACTGTGCCTGACTAAGTCCAAACGCAGAAACCAAGAATGAAAAGGTTTGACCATGGAAAGGTCCTTTTCAAGTCAGGCTTCAGAAACGATTATTTCCTTATTTGGCTTTCACCAAGGTTCAAATATCAAAAGCCAAAAGGAATCTCTCATTTTGTAGTAAACGTTAAGCTCCTAAGCTACTGCAAATCAGAACAGCTAATAAGCTCACTGATCTATACAAAGGAGCGTCTCAATTCTTCAAACGGCTATAATCTTCAACGTTCATTTTATCATCTATAAAAGGAAGAAGATTTGTGAAGAAATGTAATCAAGACTTAAGCTTCTGAACGTGCTGAAACTCTGTCAAATTCTGAAGCTATCAAACACTTAGAAACTTTGTGATAATTTTCTAAGTTAGTCTTGTAACTGCGTTGTATTTTGTAAACACCTCTGATTGTATATCAAGTGTTAATCTCTTATCTTTATTAACATTAAAACCAGTTTGAAGTCTCTTGCTTTGTGCTTGAGCATTGGAAGTCTCTTGCTTTGTGCTTGAGCATTGGAAGTCTCTTGCTTTGTGCTTGAGCATTGGAAGTCTCTTGCTTTGTGCTTGAGCATTGGAAGTCTCTTGCTTTGTGCTTGAGCAGTTAGAAGTCTCTTGCTTTGTGCTTGAGCAGTTTGAAGTCTCTTGCTTAGTGCTTGAGCATTTGTAATCTGAGTGATTATAGTGAAATCTCTTGTGAAGGACAAGAGGACTGGACTACTCCTGTTAGTGGGAGGAACCAGTATAAAAATTCTGAGCATCTCTCTCTAACCCTATCCTCATATATTGTGTGTGTTATACCTTATCCGCTGCAATTTGTTTTAACTTAGAAAAAGTCTCAACACAATTCAACCCCCCCCCTTCTTGTGTGTTTTTCAACCTTCAATTGGCATCAGAGCTCCGGTCTGTTGCTCTTCACTTAACAGTGAAACAGTAAAAGATCTAGGGGTACTTAGTTGAAAAACATGTCTGGTGTTACCTCTCCTTCTGCTTCCTCTGGACCTGATCACTCTGCTGTTCCACCTCCTCACAACTATGATAGGGAAAGGAACAGTGATAATCACAGAGACAAACCACCTTACTTCAACAGTGATCCTACTACTTTTCCTTTCTGGAAAACCAAGATGTATAGTTACATCATTGGGACCGATGATGAGTTATGGGATATCATTGAAGATGGTATACATTTTGAACACATGGATGATGAAGGTGTTGTAAGAAATACCTACAGAAAGTTCTTTGATGCTGAAAAGAAGAAACAGTATAAGAAGCATCATACTGTTAAGAATATGCTTATTGGTGCAATATCTCATGCTGAGTATTTAAAAATATCCAACAAGTCATGTGCCAAAACTATCTGGGACTCTCTATGTTCCACCTATGAAGGAAATAAGCAAGTCAAAGAAGCTAAGGCAAACTTATTAGTTCATCAATATGAGCTGTTCAGAATGAAGGAAGATGAAGATATTGAAACCATGTATTCAAGGTTTCAAACCCTTGTCTCTGGTCTTCAAGTTCTGAAGAAAAGCTACACTGCATCTGATCACGTGAAGAAAATTCTGAGGAGCTTACCTTCCAAATGGAGACCAAAAGTTACAGCTTTTCAGGAATCCAAGGATTTGGACAATGTGACTCTTGAAGATTTAATAAGCTCACTCAGAAGTCATGAGCTAGAACTTATGTCAGATGAACCTGTCAAGAAGATGAAGTCCTTGGCTCTAAGCTCTGTTCAGACTTCCTCAAAAGCTGCAAAGATCAAAGTGTCTGAACAAGAGGAAGAAACTTCTGATGATATGATGGATGAAAATTCTGAGAATGAAGAAATGGCACTAATGGTTAGAAGGTTTCAGAAATGGAACAAGAAATACAAAAGGTTTCCAAACAAAGGAAACAACTCAAGAAGTTCCTTTTCAAAGGACAAAAAGGAAGAACTGAACAACTGCTATAACTGCAAGAAATCTGGACACTTCATTGCGGACTGTCCAGAAATGTCATCCAAGGACAAAGGAAAGAATAAGAGCTTTGGGAAAGAAAAGTACAAAGAAAAGGTAAGGAAGAGTTTGTTAGCCACTTGGGAGACCATTGAGAATGACTCTGAAGGAGAAGATGATGAAGAAGGCAATCTGGCTTTAATGGCAAGAACTTCTGAAGGTAACAACTCTGATAGAGATTCTGAAGATGACTCAGATGATGAAAATGAGGTATACTCTAACATGACTAAATCTGAATTAATTGATTCTCTTAAGATTGCCGTGAAACATTACTCTCGTATAGTAAGTCAACACAAAATTCTGAAGAATGTTCATGAATCATTGAAAAAGGATGCCAAGATTCTTTATGATGAAAATGAATCGTTAAACATTCGTATTTGTCATGTTGAATCTAACTATGTCTTGGCAGACAAGCTCAATGATGATCATGAAGATGCTCTTCACGAATTTATTCGTTGTACCTTCAATAGGAGTAAAATGGCTTCCATGATTTATCATATGACTCGTAACTATGGTGAAGGCATTGGTTATTCTCGGTTTAAGAACTGGGATAAACCTCTGAAATCATATAGTGAGGATGATACTCCACCTGAATTATTCTCTACCTTTGTTAAAAGTGGTACACTTGATCTGAAGGCATCCAACTCTGAAGGAGGTTCTGAACCTGAACCCAAAGACTCAGAAGTTCCAAGTTCTTCTGAACCTAAAATTTCTGAGTCCAAAAGTTCTCAAGTTAAGGCTCAGAAGTCATCTGAACCTCTGAGAAATCAAGGTAAAGTTACTTCAGATCCTTGCTTGACCTTTGGAACTGTGATATACTCCAGATCAAAATCCAAGAATCAAATTAAGCCTAAACATTCTTGTCAAAGCTTAATTAATTCTAGATCTTGTGTTGATCATAGAAAACAAAGAAGGAATACTATTCAGAAGACTAACTCTAAAGGACCCATCAGAATATGGGTACCAAAATCTGAAATAATGTTTGCTTCAGATGCTCA
Source organism: Trifolium fragiferum (assembly GCA_954870985.1). NCBI lineage: Eukaryota > Viridiplantae > Streptophyta > Magnoliopsida > Fabales > Fabaceae > Trifolium > Trifolium fragiferum. Next base: position 43,943,658 of record OX940796.1, on the reverse strand, counting down.
TGCAAGGAAAGGTAAAACAGCAGCCCTGGTACCTGGACAGTGGTTGCTCACGACATATGACGGGAGAAAAGCATATGTTCCAAACCCTAACTCTGAAAGAGGGAGGCTCTGTGGGATTTGGAGGAAAACAAAAAGGGAAGATCATTGGTACAGGTACAGTTGGTAATTCTTCTCTTTCCATTAAAGATGTTTGGTTAGTTGATGGACTTAAACACAATCTATTGAGCATTAGTCAATTTTGTGACAATGGGTGTGTTGTTACATTTAATAAGGAATCATGTACTGTATCAAAAGACTCTGACAAATCTGTAGTATTCAAGGGAATGAGAGTTGGCAATGTTTATAAAGTAAACTTTTCTGATTTGGTTGACCAAAAGATTATATGTCTTTTGTCTCTGAGTGATGAGAAATGGCTATGGCACAAGCGTCTTGGTCATGCTAACTGGAGGTTGATCTCTAAGCTTAGCAAACAAAAGCTTGTTAGTGGTTTGCCTGACATTGATTATCACTCAGATGCACTTTGTGGCTCATGTCAAAAAGGAAAATTTGCTAAGACTTCATTCAAGTCTAAAAACATTGTCTCTACTTCCAGACCCTTAGAATTGCTTCACATTGATCTGTTTGGTCCTGTTTCGACAGCCTCTATCAATGGTAAAAAATATGGATTGGTCATGGTTGATGATTTCAGTAGATGGACTTGGGTGAAATTCCTACGTTCTAAGAGTGAAGCACTTGTGGTGTTCAGTGACTTCTGCACACAAATACAAAGTGAAAAGGATCTTCGGATTCTGAAGGTTAGAAGCGACCATGGGGGAGAGTTCGAAAATGACTCTTTCGAATCTTTCTGCTCAGAGCATGGAGTAATCCATGAATTCTCTTCTCCTAGAACACCACAGCAGAATGGTGTTGTAGAAAGAAAGAATAGATCTTTGCAAGAAATGGCTCGTACCATGATGCTTGAGTCTAACCTAGCTAAGTTCTTGTGGGCAGAAGCCGTGAGTACTGCTTGCTATGTTCAGAATAGAATCTACATCAGACCTATTCTGAACAAAACTGCTTATGAACTGTTCAAAGGAAGAAAACCAAATATTTCTTATTTTCATCAGTTTGGATGTACTTGTTATATTCTAGACAACAAGGTCTATCGAAAGAAATTTGATGCTAGAGCTTATAAGGGTATCTTTATAGGCTACTCTGAACGCTCAAAAGCATACAGATTGTATAATTCTGAAACTCACACAGTTGAAGAATCTATACATGTTAGATTTGATGATAAAGAGCCTGACGATAAAATGTCAGAGCAAGCTGAGACTTTTGCAGAATTTCAAGTTTCCTCAAATTCTGAGTGTGAAGATCTCTCCATTGCTGTATATCCATCTGAGACTCAAAATGAAGATATCTCTGAAGGCCTTGAAACTGAAGACCCTTCAGAAACTGAACCCTCTCAGACACCTGCTCCACCTAAGAGTAAATTCAAGTATAGATCATCTCATCCTGAAGAGCTAATTGTTGGTAACAAGGATAGCCCAAGAAAGACCAGATCTGCTTTCAAAGAGGATGAATCCCTAGTTGGGTTAATTTCATTAATTGAACCCACAAACATAGAAGAAGCACTCTCAGATGATGGGTGGATTGTTGCAATGCAAGAAGAACTCAATCAATTTGAAAGAAATGATGTTTGGGATCTGGTACCAAAACCCAAACACAAGAACATTATTGGAACAAAATGGGTATTCAGAAACAAGTCAAATGAAAAGGGAGAAGTTGTCAGAAATAAAGCTAGACTGGTTGCACAAGGTTATAGTCAGCAAGAAGGCATAGATTTCACTGAAACCTTTGCACCAGTAGCAAGACTTGAGGCAATTAGACTTCTCTTGTCCTATGCAGTTAATCATGACATCACTCTATTTCAAATGGATGTTAAGAGTGCATTTCTGAATGGAGTAATTTATGAAGAAGTCTATGTTAAACAACCTCCTGGCTTTGAAGATATAAAGTGTCCTGATCATGTTTACAAATTGAAGAAATCTCTGTATGGTTTGAAACAAGCTCCAAGAGCTTGGTATGAAAGGTTAAGTATATTTCTTCTAGAAAATGGTTTTGAAAAAGGACATGTTGATAACACTCTCTTTAGAAAAACCTTAAAAACTGATATTTTGATTGTTCAGATTTATGTTGATGATATTATCTTTGGTTCAACTAATGCTTCTCTTTGCAAGAATTTCTCTAAGCTTATGCAGGATGAATTTGAAATGAGTATGATGGGAGAACTAACATTCTTCTTGGGAATTCAAATCAATCAAAGAAAAGAAGGAGTATATGTGCATCAAACCAAATACACAAAGGATTTACTGAAGAAATTTGGTCTTGAAGATTGTAAACCAATGTCAACTCCTATGCATCCCTCTAGCTGTCTTCTGAAGGAAGAATCTGAAGGCAAAGTAGATCAGAAATTATACAAAGGTATGATTGGTTCCCTCCTTTATCTCACTGCATCTAGACCAGATATCTTGTTCAGTGTATGCTTGTGTGCTAGATTTCAATCAGATCCTAGAGAGTCTCATCTAACTGCTGTTAAGAGAATCTTTAGATATCTGAAAGGAACCACTAATCTTGGATTACTTTATAAGAAATCCTTAGATTATCAGCTTATTGGATTCTGTGATGCTGACTATGCTGGTGATAAAATTGAAAGGAAGTCCACTAGTGGAAACTGTCAATTTCTAGGTGAAAACCTTATATCATGGGCTAGTAAGAGACAAGCAACTATTGCTCTATCTACAGCAGAAGCAGAGTACATCTCAGCTGCTAAGTGTTGCACGCAATTGCTCTGGATGAAACATCAGTTGGAGGACTATCAGATAAGGATAAGTAGTATACCACTTCTCTGTGATAATACTGCTGCTATCTGTTTGTCTAAGAATCCTATTTTGCATTCAAGAGCTAAACACATTGAGATCAAACATCACTTCATTAGAGACTATGTTCAGAAGGGAGTAATTAAGATTCAATTCATTGATACTGAGCATCAATGGGCTGATATCTTTACCAAACCTCTTGCTATTGATCGTTTCGATTTTATCAAGAAAAATCTGAACATGGTTTTTATTTCTGAATGATATCTCTGAATGCTGTTAACTCTGAATGAATAAACTGGTTCTGAAGGGCCTCAGAAGTTTGGACGGCTCAGAAACTATTATATAGGTTCTGAAGCACTCTCTCATCTGAAGCAATCAGAATTATTTATTATTAAATATGATTTCTTGTGACTCAGATACCTACTCTAAGTGTTAGTTGACCACTCAGTTTCTCTAACTGACAGCTGGCTTCTGAAAACACTACTTATCTGTGTAACTTCCCATCATGTCTAGTAACCGCTGGGTAATGAAGGAGAGCTAATGATGATTTTATTAAAAGTAACTGCCAAGCCCCCATTACGTCACTATCTTGTTTCCCCAATATTTTGAAACTTCCACTATAATCACTTAACTACACACTAGTCACTATCACTTCTCACGTTTTCAATATTTTGAAACTTCCACTATAACCATTTCTGACACTCCTAAATCCCCTCAGAAATCTCCTATTAAAGATTCTGAGTCTACCCCAATAGCAATGGACGTAGACCAATCTGAACCCTCAAATGTTCAAAATTCTGAAGTCCCTGCTGAATCCCAAACTGAACCCCTTCAGACTTCATCTCCTAAGCCAACCACTTCTGAACCAAACCCCTCATCCATTCAAACCACTCCACCTTTTCCTGGAACTGATTCAGATCTTGAAGAAACTCGTCTTCATTCTGAAACAATTCCCTGTTTCACCATGGTACTTAACAATTCCCTTTTACCGTTGAATGCATTTACTGCTGGTGGTTGTTTGCTGTGTGCATTTACTACCCTGTAACTTGTGCTTTGACTGACCCGTTTTTGATAATGACAAAGGGGGAGAAAATATTATTTCATTTCCTATGGCAGTGAAATTATTTCTGAAGCTCTAAAGATCACATTTTCTGAACTCTACTCTTGTTAAGTTATATTAAAGTCTTTTAAACTTTTAATGAGGGGGAGTAATAGATTTTGTCCAACATAAATTCATATAATATAAGATACGCTTGCAAACCATATCTTATATTTGTCAATCTGAAGAAATAGAGCTTGCAAACCTCTAATTCTGAAGGTAGAATATATGAAATTATATTTGACATTAAATATTACTCTTAGACTGTTTTATATTTATCATTGATAAACTTTTGAAGCTTATCAGACTCAGGGGGAGCTTGCAAACCTCAGAACCTGAAGTCAAGATGTTAAATAAAAACAACAACAATTGATTTTAAATACATATAGTTGTCATCATCAAAAAGGGGGAGATTGTTGGAACAAAATTATGATTTTGTATCTCCTTAATTGATTTTGATGATAACAATGTATTTAAGGTTAAATTGGAGTACTAATAATTTAATTCAGTGTGCAGGATTAAAAGTTAAAATTTGCGTACTAAAGAACCTTAGAATTTCTGAAGGAATTACTTCTAAGCTCACCAGATCTGAAGCAAGTGAAACTCTGAAGTTATTATCTGAACCTTAGAATTTCTGAAGGAATTACTTCTGAGCTCACCAGATCTGAAGCAAGTAATTCTGAGCCTGTGAAACTCTGAAGTTATTATCTGAACCTTAGAATTTCTGAAGGAATTACTTCTGAGCTCACCAGATCTGAAACAAGTAATTCTGAGCCTATCAAAATCTGAAGAACATCTGAGCTCACCAGATCTGAAACAAGTAATTCTGAGCCTATCAAAATCTGAAGAACATCTGAGCTCACCAGATCTGAAACAAGTAATTCTGAGCCTATCAAAATCTGAAGAACATCTGAGCTCACCAGATCTGAAACAAGTAATTCTGAGCCTATCAAAATCTGAAGGCTCGTCAGATATAAGTGTTAAGCTACATTTGAGAGTACAATTTTATTGAAGACTGTGCCTGACTAAGTCCAAACGCAGAAACCAAGAATGAAAAGGTTTGACCATGGAAAGGTCCTTTTCAAGTCAGGCTTCAGAAACGATTATTTCCTTATTTGGCTTTCACCAAGGTTCAAATATCAAAAGCCAAAAGGAATCTCTCATTTTGTAGTAAACGTTAAGCTCCTAAGCTACTGCAAATCAGAACAGCTAATAAGCTCACTGATCTATACAAAGGAGCGTCTCAATTCTTCAAACGGCTATAATCTTCAACGTTCATTTTATCATCTATAAAAGGAAGAAGATTTGTGAAGAAATGTAATCAAGACTTAAGCTTCTGAACGTGCTGAAACTCTGTCAAATTCTGAAGCTATCAAACACTTAGAAACTTTGTGATAATTTTCTAAGTTAGTCTTGTAACTGCGTTGTATTTTGTAAACACCTCTGATTGTATATCAAGTGTTAATCTCTTATCTTTATTAACATTAAAACCAGTTTGAAGTCTCTTGCTTTGTGCTTGAGCATTGGAAGTCTCTTGCTTTGTGCTTGAGCATTGGAAGTCTCTTGCTTTGTGCTTGAGCATTGGAAGTCTCTTGCTTTGTGCTTGAGCAGTTAGAAGTCTCTTGCTTTGTGCTTGAGCAGTTTGAAGTCTCTTGCTTAGTGCTTGAGCATTTGTAATCTGAGTGATTATAGTGAAATCTCTTGTGAAGGACAAGAGGACTGGACTACTCCTGTTAGTGGGAGGAACCAGTATAAAAATTCTGAGCATCTCTCTCTAACCCTATCCTCATATATTGTGTGTGTTATACCTTATCCGCTGCAATTTGTTTTAACTTAGAAAAAGTCTCAACACAATTCAACCCCCCCCTTCTTGTGTGTTTTTCAACCTTCACAATATCAATATATATATTTATTTTCTTCTGTTTTAATCAAACTATATCAATTAAGTAATTTTTTTCAATTATAATTCATTATAGACCATGTCCATATTAGATATTTAAGACTAAAACTAATCATCGTAAACCTATTAAGAATGAACTCTAACGAAAAATTTATGAGAACTAAAACAAAATAAAATAGATTTAAATATAGTTTTAGTGCTATATTTTATAAAATGCGCAATTTTAGTTTTCCTTTTTTTTTTTATAATAATTTTGGTTATCTTATTTTAAAAAATTCATACATTTGATCCCTCTTCATTTAACATTAAATATTCTGTTAGAAATTTAACATTAAATTTTGATGATTTGACGCAATTTTCAAATGTCATGGCACATGGTTTATGTGGTTGTCGGGTGAGATTAAATTTTTTTTTTTACTAATTTAAAATAGATTTTATGTTTTCTTAAATTTAATTTTAATTTATTAATAGTATAATTTTAGAAATAATACAATTTTATTAAAATAATAAATAAATTAAACATGACATAATATCCACATAATACAAATTAGTTTTTAATTTGAGAAATAATATAATTTTATTAAAATAATAAATAAATAAATAAATTAAATATGACATGATAACCACATTAACATGTACCATGTGTCATACACCCTCCGTTCCCTATTAACTGTCCGTTTTAAATAGTAACACCAAATTAAGAAAGTGAATTTTTGCAACTTATCTTCCTATTATTCTCTAATTTTAATCCATCAATAAATTCATATTTTTTCACACATTTTCTCTTTCCAATAAATTTAATATAGCATGTAAAAAAAACAAAATTTAATATGTTATCTACTACAAAAAAAGATTTAAAAGAAAAAAACTTTAGTTTTTCAAATATATAGCATTAATTAGTTTTATTCAAAAAGATAATTGTAATTGAGAAAAGGTACAATTGACAAATCATACCTTTAAAATACTAAACGGACAGTTGAATAAAAACACTAAATACGATAAAAACAAACAGTTAACAGAGAACGGAAAGAGTACGGTTTAAAGAATGCGAGTCATCAAAATTAAATGTTAATTAAAGATGGAACCAAATGTTTGAAATTTTCAAAATACAATCAACAAAATTTCGTATTTTGTAAATTAGATGAACCAAAACTACATTTAAGAGAATATTTTTTAGAGTTTAATTGTTATGCACTGACGGTGTAAAATATTTTACACCATCAGCACATCATAGCCACTCATGCTCACTACTTTATAGGTAGTTATCAAACAAGTCAAATATTTATAAAGATCAGGTGATTATGATTCATTGTCAGTGTAAAAACTCTTTACACGTGCATATAAATTAAAGTCTATTTTTTATATTATTATTATTATTATAATTTAACTTTAGTTTTACAATTATAATTGCGAAAATATAGAACAAAACTTAGGGGGGTGTATTCAATTAGGATTTCAATGGATTTTAAAAGATTTTTTTATGATGACAAAATCATGTGGTATTCAATTAGGATTTTAAAAGATTTTAAAAAATTCTAGTGGTATTCAATTAGGATTTTAAAAGACTTTAAAAAAGTCTAGTGGTATTTAATCAAGACTCTTTACAACTTATAAAATGTCTTGTGGTATTCAAAAGTATTCTAATTTTGATGGATTGTTTAAAAAATAGGATTTTAATGGGTTTTGATGGACTTTTTAGTGAATTTTGAGCTAAAAAAAAGTCTTTCCCCATATCATGAGATTTCGATGGATTCTCATTTTTTTTTCACCTTCCCTCTTGTTTCTATTTCATGTTTCCTAATTATCTTATGTTTTTTATAATTGCTTATTTTCTACATCTCTTTTACGTTTCATCTTCATGCTCTACCCGGTTGTTTCTTCTTCTCTTCTTTTTTAACTTATTCAACAAACTCACAGACTTTTCCAAACTCTCAAAAACTTTTTACTTTCATCATTACTATACCAATTTCTTCTTCTTCTTCTATAAAATATGTTTTTTTACAATAAAACAAATTAACAAATTCTACATCTTTTTTACAAACTTTTGATTCATTACAACTTTTATACAATTATGTTTCTTCAATTTTGTTTTATTTATTTTTACGGAAAACGATCTTTTTTTTTTCTTCTTCACATTCATCTGCTTCATATACGTAAAAACATAAAAGGGAACCTAGAGTTTTTTTTTTTTTTTAATATTTGGATTCCCAAATTATTGATTCCTTTAAAATTTTCCTAATATACAAAAGTTTCCTAATATATAAAGTATTATGAAATCTTGATTGTAAAAAGTCTTTTGAAAAAAATCTCTCTAAATCCATTCAAATCATTTATTAAAAATCTTGATTGTAAAAATGTCTTGTAAAAATGTCTCAGGAAATCAATATAGTCCAACAAAATCTCATAAAATCATCAAGATTATTTTTGCCAAAATTGTCTCATGAAATCTCAATCCAATACACCCCCCTTAGTGAACCGAAGAACAAAACTTTGGAAATCATAATTTGCTACGTTAAAAACCATATTTAAAACACCCGAAGAAATGTAACTAAATTTTGACCATCTTATTAAAAAAAGAATTTGTTAAAGAGAAAAAAAAAGATTTTTTAAAAAGATACTAAAACAAAAAAGTAGCTATCCAATAAAATCCAAATAAGATTGGATGGAACAAATAAGATCGGTGATTCAAAAATAAAGAATAAACCGTATCAGGTGAACCAAAACTTTATGCATAAAAATTAAAAAGAATAAATCAATCGTTAATTGGTTTAGTGATGATTGATACTGAATTTGATAGAGAAAGATCACGGTTCGATCTCTCAATAGCTGTGTTTAGAGGAAGCTAAAATCATTTGACACCAAAACTAACGCCTAGATCAGAATAAATTGGTGGTGAAAATCAAAATAAAAAAGAAAAGAATTTTGTCAAAAAAGAAAAAAGAAATTAAAAAAGAATAAATGTTTTTGTTTCTTTTGGTCCAAAAAGAAAACCAAACTTTATTATACATACGCTTCACGAAATAAATAACCCTGCATTTTCCGATAAATAAAACCTTCACCAGAAACCTTCTTATTCTCCAACAAAGAAAAACAGAAATCCACGCTCAAATAAACAATAACAACAACAACAAACGTAAAAAGAAAACATAAATCTTGTTCCTTTTTTTCATGGTGTTTTGTTTCTTTCTTTTTTCTAGGAATCTGATTCGTCAGCGTTTGATCGAGAAAACCGCTTTTTTGAGGTGGGAATCTGATACCCACATGGTGTTTGATGAAATGTGCAAAAGGGTTTTGAGAAATTTCACTTTTTGTATTATTGGTGGTCGTTGAATTGAATCAAATTGAATCGAATTTAGAGTTTTGATCATTGTTTTGAATTGAGATTGTGGTATGTGATTTTGAAGTGGGTTTGGAGGGATAGGGTAAGAGATGGCTCGAGATGGTAGTGTTGTACCTGCTGACCCACAGGCTGTTGTAGTTGCGAAGAAGAAGACACAGTCTTCTAGAAGTTGGATTTTGTTTGATGCTATGGGCCAAGGGTCGATGCTTGATGCTGACAAGTATGCCATCATGCATAGGGTTCAAATTAATGCACGTGATCTTAGAATTCTTGATCCTTTGCTCTCTTACCCTTCTACTATTCTTGGTCGTGAGAAAGCTATTGTTCTTAACTTGGAGGTGCACTGCATCATATGATTTTGTTTTTTGGTTTTTTTTTTACCTTGTATTGAGTATTGTGCTTTGTTTTGTGTGTTTTAATTTTGTTCTTATGATTCTGTGTTTCAGCATATCAAGGCAATTATCACTGCGGAAGAGGTTAGTCTGATTTTCTTTCAATGTTTGAATTTGTTGATTGATGATGGTGGATGAAATTTTTTATTGTTGTTGTTGTAGTATTGTTGCTTTCATTGATATCCAATGAGACTTCATCCTATTGTGGCATAACCTCACTTTATATCTGCATCTTAGAAGTAACTAGAAAATACTAGTACCATAACTTTAGTGCAGTGCATGTCCCATTTACTCTTTTTTAGGCAGATGGTAACAAGTGTCAGTGTCCGAAGGACACATGTTAAAGAATCAAATATTGAATATTGCCTTGAAATTTCTGTATTCAAATTCTAAAATGTTTTAAAATTGTTCTTTTCAACAGTACAAAATTTTCATTATTTGATTCTTTAACATATGTGCCTTAGGGCACTTGTTAGCTGGGCCCTTTCTTTAATGCATGTAGCAATGAAGAAAAATAGGTTGAAACACTGTGACCTTGTATCCTATATATGTTGGAAAGAGAAAACTTTGAAACAGTATGAATTTAATAAGGAACAAGCTTCTATATTTTAGCTTTTGGTTACTAATAGTTGAAAAGCTTACCTTTGGGCATGAGGTGTGAGGACAAAGGAATTGTAGATTTGGCATGCTTTGAGTATCTTATTTGATCCACGCAGTTAACGACACATATAATTGGATTATTGGAACAAATATTATAATTGCGGTATCTTGTTCATAGTAAGAAATGAGTACTAGGACAATAACATACTTGTTGGATTGATTTTCCAGTTATTATCAAAGTTTTTACTTAATGTGATGCCATAAGTCATAGCTGCCTTGTACAAGAATATAACTACATTATTTCGTTTATTAGTTTAGTGACAATGGATAGAGTTTTATAGAGCTAGGATACTTTAGAGTATGCTTCAAATAGGTTTTACTCTGTTGTCTATCCCAGTTTATTAATTTGTGAATCCCTGTATCAGACTTTTAGAATGCATAATTGTTCATAGATATTGAGATGCCTTTTACTTCTGCATTATAACTGTAACTAAGTTGTGGTATAGGTATTGCTGCGAGATCCAACTGATGAACATGTGGTCCCTGTTGTTGAGGAACTGCAGAGGCGATTGCCTAAACTGAGTGACAACAATCAACAACAAGGAGATGGTAAAGAGTATCTTGGTGGTCAACAGGATGCTGAAGCTGCTGAAGAAGATGGTATACTAGATTAAAGTTGAACTGTGTAAAAAAAAAAAAAAGTTGATTGCATCGTTTCCTCTCTAATCAAACTTTGATTTTTTTCCCGTATCTGAATGATCTAAATTATGCAATGTAGAGTCACCGTTTGAGTTTCGTGCCTTGGAGGTGGCCTTAGAAGCCATTTGTAGTTTTCTTGCTGCACGTACAACTGAGTTGGAGATGGCTGCTTATCCTGCATTAGATGAACTTACCTCCAAGGTACATATATAATTGAATTCCTTATCTTGTTTTTCTCTCGTTTCAGTTTTGACACGAGCCCTCCTCATATATAGAATAAGCAAACAACTAGGAAGCTTCATTAGAAGTGGTTGAGGAGATTTTTCTTTCTTTCCTTCAGTTCAGATATCTTATGCTTTTTACTCCTTGTACTTAACATCATTGAGGTGTTAATTCTGTTTATGGATGCTGTTAGAATCAAGAAAATATGTAGATACTCTATGTTCTTTACATCTTCCTAGATTAGTAGTTAATAGTCCTAGTCACTACAACTTCCTAAGCTTCCATGTATTTATTTATCTACTTTACAACTACCATGTAGTTATCGAACCTACATTATAAATACAAAGTGTGTGATCTGAGTTAGACACACAGAAGTTACATATTCAATAGATGCTTTCACTTACATGGTTTCTATTGTTTGGCTCGAAATGTGGATGTTCTAGTTCCATGTTTGACCTTTTTGGGCAATCTGTTTCATTTATGTTTTTGAAATTCGTGACTTTATTTTGTTCAATTGTTACGAACTTTTGATTTACATTAAACTGCAGATTAGTAGTCGTAATTTGGACAGAGTTCGTAAACTGAAGAGTGCAATGACAAGGCTGACTGCTCGGGTTCAAAAGGTATGTTAAGTTATACTGTGCTAGTGGAAAATAAATTGTAATTGAAAAAGCCCATTTTGTTTATGAATATATTTTGCACCTTCTTCAAGATGGTTATTGATCTTTTGACTATGAAATTAACATACTTTATGGATGATTATCAATATCTTAGTAATCTAAATGACATATTTTCTCTTCTAGAGAATTTTGCTTTAATATAATTAGGTAGTAGGATATTGCTTGAATGGGAACTTAAAAAGCTTTTGTGTTCTCTATGCTGAATATTATGAAGATCTCATTTATGATCACAGTAACAATTGAACATGTGAACTTAAAATTTGTTGATTTGTTTCTATGCATAGTTTCACATGATAAATTTTATATAAATTTTTCAGATATAGTGTATCAGTTTGCTTGGCCGAGTTTCATCTCATTCTTGCATTGTATCAACTTTTTTTTCTACACAAAATACAAAACATTTTTTCAGATCATAACAACGTCAGCAACATTGTGTCCAAGTGTGGAGATGGACACAGATTGTATGAAAACCCAAATTCACTGTGCACCACCTAGATCAGTTTAAATGAAACACCATGTACACTCCTTTCTCTGTCTCCCATCACCAGTTCTTGTTATGTGCTTCAGGTCAGAGATGAGCTTGAACAGTTGCTGGATGACGATGATGACATGGCTGACCTATACTTGTCGAGAAAGGCAGGTTCAGCATCACCAGTTAGTGGATCAGGTGCTGCAAATTGGTTCGCTGGCTCCCCAACTATAGGATCAAAGATATCCAGAGCAAGTAGAGCAAGCATTGCAACAGTTCGTTTAGATGAAAATGATGTGGAAGAGCTTGAAATGTTGCTTGAGGTTACAACATTTTTTAATTCAAAAAATATTTAGAACGGATCTTCCATAGTTTTAAAATTAAAAATTGCTATATCATGTTTGTTCATTTTTGCAGGCTTATTTCATGCAAATTGATGGCACATTAAACAAATTAACCACCGTAAGTGTCATCTCCATCTGAATTTTACAAACAATGTGTGCTATAGAGAACTGTTAATCCTATATTTACTTTCTCACTAATCTAATTACTAGACAGTGAACTGAATGGCATCTTGAAGTTTTGCCAAATTGAGAGTCTTAATATTTACTAGGTTACTGTGTTTGTATGTGTGTCTGTCTGTGTGTGTGTGTGTGTGTGTGTGTGTATGTATGTGTGTGTGTATATTTATTTGTCTCATTAGTTACATGAATTGGGAGATGATATGCTCTTACCTTTTCTGTAGTTCCTTTGCCTTTATAACTTGTTGCCTGTTGTGATAATGGTGATTTAGTGTACAATTCAATATTTCAAGATCCCTAAATTTATTTATGGTGAAATGTGATACAGTCTATCGCCTAATAGATCAAGCTTTTAGCTTCTCTAGAAAGTCTGTTTTTTTATTTTATTTTTTCTTAGTCGTTATTCATAGATCTATGTAGCACCAAAACTTCAGATTGAAGGCGTGTTTGGTGTCTGATATATGTTTTGGTGTCTGATATACGTTGGTGTCTGTCACCAACACAACACTGGTGATTTACATTCAATTAATCCGTTTTTTTCAATTATTATTGGTGTTAACGTCTCAGTGTCAATGTTGTGTTAAGTGTTTCATAGTTGTATGTATAGCTTTACCTCGTGGCAACCATATATTATGCTCAGTCTAAACTTTCCTTTTTCTTTTCAATTAAAGCTGCGAGAGTATATTGATGATACTGAAGATTACATTAACATCCAAGTAAGTAACTAGCAGTTTACTGGTAATAACAATAGATATTTGGTGAATTACATCTAATATGAATTATTTTATTTTATGTTTTTTTTACCATTTTACAGCTTGACAACCATCGTAATCAGCTTATTCAGGTATGTTTCTGCACCACGCATGTCTTCTATGTTCTATCAGTATTTTGTAAAACGTATATTTTAGGAAGAATATGTTTGCTAAACCTTTCAACACTCATGCAGTTGGAACTCTTTCTTAGCTCTGGAACTGTTTGCCTATCTCTGTACTCTCTAGTGACTGCTATTTTTGGCATGAACATCCCATATACTTGGAATGAGGACCATGGATACATGTTCAAATGGGTAAGAAAACTAGTTCTGTTTATGTGCATGCATGTTAACAGTTAATAGGTAATCATCTGGCTGCATAATTTCTAACTACATAGAGTAACATATAATCATATTTACTTGCAGGTAGTTATTGTCTCGGGAGTATTTTCCGCTATTATGTTCATCATGATTACCTTCTACGCTCGCAAAAAGGGGTTGGTTGGATCATAAAAATCAATATACTGTAAAAGGGGTGTAGAGAATGAACTTTAGGACTACTGCATATGGTCTAATGGTAATGACTCATTACAAACCTTATATATATTGATTGATGATTCAAGATTTTGTCAATTTTTTCAAGTTTCCATTAAGGATATAATGGAAACTTAGCTCTAAGAGTCCCCAAGTTGAAAGTGGGTTTGGTGGGTTTGCAATAACTTCGACTACTATGTCATTTGGATTCAAGCAACAAAAACAAAACTACAGATCCAAAGCTGATTTTTGAGTTTTGAATAATTTTACTGCCTTGATCTGATTTAATTAAGTTGAATCTGTTAATCATTTTATGCTCTTTTTGGGTTAATATAATACTTTTGTTTCTTCTTTTAACCTCATGTAAACATGGATCAGATGAGCATTATAAATAAATTTGTATACCATTTTGATCCAGCCATTGAATGAGGTTTTGTTCACAATTTCTTTATATCTTTATTTTGGAAATAAGATTAGGGGTGATGTGGTTGGGAAAGAATAAATTTGAAGAACCCTAATTTAATTAATTTTGATTTTTTTATTAATTAAAGAAGTTTTTAACAATGTAATTATTCAAGTAAAAGTCTTTGAACTTGTTACACCAGCTATGTTTTTTTTTACACAAGTAAATTTAGTGCATTTCACTCATAATAATTGTTTCAATACAAGGCGAACAATGATTAGAAACTTGAGGACTAGCAAATAAACGAGTTGCCTGAGCAGTCTAGAAGTCCTAGCTCAACTGGCAAAATGCCAAAATTGTTAGGCCAGACGTCGTGATCTGGGTTCGAACCCGGGATCTCACAGTTGTGTGAGTTTAGTTTTGGTTGATTATCACTTCATTTAAAAAAAAAAACGAGTTGCCTAAGCAAGACTATGGTCTACTTGATTGCCTTGACTCCTAACATGATTGGCCTTACGGTTTGAATTCGAGTTTAACAATCTACGACATAAATTAATAACAATACCAAACTTTGTTATTACTAGTCTTAGATTGAAGAGAATATGTTTCAAGTTGAACGTTTGTCATTTTTTCCTGTAATCATCTTAGAGCTTCCAACACATCCAATGCTTCCGCTTTTGTTATCTGCGGTTTACCATCAAACCACTCTGTGTAAGCTTTGACAAACCAGCCTTGGAAATCTCGCACGCAGGCTGCTATACCATACCTATGCAGTTCACTGTAGCATGCAATGTCCTCGTTGCATTTCAACATGCCTATAGGCGGCTTGGTCCATGTGTGCCCTTCAACAGCCGAGTTGTTGTTGCTGATGTTCTGCTGCACTGTTCTTACCTTGGTTTCTCTTCCACCAAACATCCTACAACAACATGAATATTTGACATAGCACTTTTGTTTCTAACTCTTCAAGCATCTGGAGTACCATTTGAACTATCCCAATGCCTATATGGCCTCACTAGATTCCACATGGGGCTTTCTTCCCAAACTTCTTGGACCGCAACACACCCAAAAAAACAATGTCATTCATCCTCTTCATAACTATCACAATTTTGATATTTATTATCGCAAGGGGCTCCTCTTTAAACTAATCTACCTCGGTCCGATACACATCCTCTCAATAAATGCCAAATGAGTAATCTTACTTTGTTTGGGACATGCAATTTCCACAATTTCTTCCAATTACCTGCCTCTTTGAGGTTGTTATTATCAATAATATGCTCCATGAGTTGGTAGTATGCTGACCGTATAGTCCCCATTCTTGTTGTACCTCCATATTGGTTCATCTTCTTGGATATATATTTAACTTTAGAGGTAGTCTAGTAATCTCTGCTGCATCTCTGTGATTAAACATTTATTGGATAAGCTCAATATTCTATGTATCTGTATTTTCTCGAAAAGTAAATTTTCTCGAAAGAACTAACATTGTTACATATATAGATCTAAAATCTAATTATACCCAATTTTTTTAAAATTTCCATTGATACTCAAAGGACCCTATTTGCCCTTACAAAAAAAACCCTATTTACTTTACCACTGCAACTACGATTGGAAGGGGACGAAAACTTTTTAACGTCAAAACCAACCTCAAATTAAACTGGTGGTAAAAAAAAAAACCCCCTCTTTGTAGTGTAATAAATGTGTAATGCTGTATTTGCCCAATTCAAATACTACTAGTAATAAACACATGCCGTTTCTTCTCTCACGCACACAGCACAACACATTTTAATTTATGTCACATTAATCACATACAACCATATACTCCTACAATGTTTTTTTTTAAAGATTACCTTTTTTTTTTAGATAAAAACAAAAAAAAAAATACAAAACACCTCAACCATAGTACAAATCGAACGAGACAAACACATTCTTCGATACTCCAAGAATCCCACTTTTTGGTTTTCTTCGACCTTTTCATTCCATAGTCAAGAATCGACCCTTCATAGGATCTTGCAAAATTCTCCAAACAAACCCTTTTGTTTTTTTCATCTCATAGTAGTAACTATTTTCTTTGTTATTCTCGAATGTTATCAAGTTTTTTATTCCCTTTGGTGACATGCACCATGTAATTACGTGACTATGGAGAACATGTTCTTACGTGTGTGTCTTTGTCAGATACAACAGATATAATAAAAAGACAAATAACAATGGTACGAGAATGGGTGAATAATGCTAAGCTCTTAACATGCTTCACGTGTCCTTTGTGTAACAATATTTTCACAAATGCTACCTCAATTTCTGAGTGCTTAGATATTTGTAAGTGTAATTTCAATTTCTTCTCTGTGTGTGTCTTTTAATTATGACATTTCAATTTATAACTTTGTTGATTTTTGGCTGTTTTAAGCTTATGATATATGTGTGTGATTAATTAGTAGTTTGATTTTAATTTTTCTGTTTATTTAGTGAATTAATTAGAAATGTTTGTAAATGGTAAACAATTTTTCTATTATAGGCATTTATACATAACGTGGTGGCAAACATTTTCTGATAGTAATTTTACAATTTTGTAAGCAAAATGTGATACTGTTTATATGTAATCTGCATGATGAATCTTTTTGAGTTGTTTCAATTGAAATGGTGATATCTTTTATGTGATGCTTTAATCAAAGAACATTTTATATGCTTTAATCAGACATATGATGTTTACATTCAGCTTCCATTTCTTGAAATTTTTACCTTGTTCTTCTGATTGGTCACTTTAGATTCTGTGACAAATACTTGTGTATAACTATGCCTGAAACCTATGAATCACGGACAATCCTCATATTAGGCTTGTTCATGTGTTGGACATGCGTCAGTGTCCGACACTGACACATGATTACATTGAATTATGTCATTTTTTAAATTATTATTGGTATTCACGTATCAGTGTCCATGTCATGTCTGGTGTCTGTGCCTGCGTCCGTGCTTCATAAACTAGGCCTTGATTTATGTGGTTTTCATCTTTATTTTTTATGTATAAATATCATATACCTTGTTTTTCTTTTTCATTTTTGTTTATCATTCTGTCTAAGTATGCCTGAATCTGAGTTTAATAACAGTTTGCAGGGAATGTATAGAAAGGAAGCTAATAGATGAGAAACTAAATCACTGTCCAGTATGCAAAGTAGACTTGGGTTGTTCTCCACTAGACAAACTAAAGTATTCACCTTGAACATCGCTCATCATTCATGAACACGGTTGCAATCTATGTAGCACCGACAATTCACATTAAAGTAAAGTCGTGTCTGGTGTCCAAAACGGGTCAGTGTTGGACACCAACACAAGACTGACATATGCAGTTATATTCAATTATTCCATTTTTTTCATACTATTGGTGTTGAGGTGACAGTGTCGCACCTGGTGTTTGTGTCGGTGCTTCATATGTTGCATTTGATTTCTAGTTCTCCCTTTTATAGCGTTCTTCCGAACTTACCTGACTTTTATATTATATTGGAAATGGAAATCTACAGGGCAGATAATAGTTGGAAAACATTACAGGATCATCTTATCACCTCTGAAGGAAAAATTATGACAGCTGAAAATGTTCCTTCAACTCCATCGGTAACCAAAAAAAGGAAGATCTCTCAATCTTATTCAAAATCTAATGCCAAAAAGGCCAAAACAGCTTCAAAAAATATTAAGAAATATGTAAGAAAAGGAAAGAAGATTCAAGAAAAGCCGAAGCAGCTTCAAGAAGAACTACCTATTACTCCACAAGCACCAAAAACTCCTGCTTCTGAGCTTTCTGTTGTAGAAGATGTTAAGAAAGATGTGAAACAACAAGGTGGAATAGAAATTTTGGATGAAGTTTCTACAATTTTATCTGCTAGAAGAGCAAAAATTGCAGCCAGAAAAAAGTTTATCAGAACTGAATTAACTCCTACTAATCAACCTGACAAAGTCACATTGAAAGACGATAAGTGGTCTCGGCTTGAAACAGTCACTGAGACTCCAAAAATCAGATTTAAGGTAAAAGGGACAAAAATCTTTCTCTTAATCCTTTATGTATTTTTGCTTTCTCTTGTTCCATTGTGTACTAGTGTTGTCAATCGCGGATTACAGAAAACAACACTGTGTTCAAATTCCGCTATGCTAAAGCGCTATAAATGCTGCTACGTGCTATTTGACAACACTTTGCACTAAAGACGTATCACGAACAATAGCACGGTTTGCTTACACTCTTCCACATTGTAGCGCTATAGTGCCGCTAGCCTATTTGACGACACTGTCGTATCTTCTATGAAACTAATGTTATTTTATTCCCATTGTCTTCGATGTTTTGTTTCTGAAAGATCTTTACAATGTGCTTTAATGCATGATCATTAGCAGAATTCTTCAAAACCAGAATCATCAAGTCAGAAAATAGTGTTCAAAAATGTTTCAAGGGACAATGCTGAATCTTGGAAAGAAAAAGCTACTATGTGTGAGCCATTGAATTGGTTGGTGGAACCTACAAACAAAAACAAGTATCCTAATAACTCAACCATGCAAGAAAATGGTGTCATCCCAATGCTTGTGGATTCTAGTGACAATGACTCTCATCATGTGACTAAGTTTGAAGTTAAGAATCATTGTAATAACCAACAAACAGAAGCAGAAGGTGATGAAAATGAGTCTGTTAATCCAAAATCATCTTCCTTGAAGTTTAAGCTTAAAAGGGTGGAAGAAAAAAGAGTAAAATTTTTTGAGGACTTGAATCTTCCAGCATTACCTGAAAATGAAAGCAATGAAGACTTTGGTTCTTTCTGGTTTTCCTTGGTTGCTTCCAAAGAACAGTATGATTACTTTTCATGGCCTTTTAATATTTCATCTCTTGAAAACTTATTATTTATTTTGAAATTTAAATATTGTATATCTGATATTTGAATTAATGGATATATAGGGAACTTGATGCACTGCCACAAATATCTTCTCCTTACTTAAGGGTCAAGTAAGTTTCTTTTATTTTCATTTTCTATTATGAGTTTTATTTTTTGATGAATATCTTTGTATTTTGAGTATTCTTCAATGAGTCTGTGTCTTACACAGTTCATGAAGTGGACTCAACAATAATAGCAATTTTGTACAATTATGTCCACAAAGAATCATATCAGTTCGAAAACCGACAGTTTGGTATTTTGTAAAGGTAGTTCCGGTTCAAAACCACAAAGTTGATGCACCAAATCGTTATACCAGTTCAGTTCAGGACGAACCATTAACGATTCGATTAATTTTTATCAAACTGTTACAACAGTTCAGTATGATTTTCTTCCTAAACCTAGCAATGAACGGTCCTATTCATTCGTGTATACTGTAAATCTTACTTTCAAAGCATTTTGTATCAACTCTTTACCTAATGCTACACACGTTAGAGATCAGATTTGGATACTCTACATTTAATCGGCATTCAAAAGTTAATAAAGTTTAGACAGATTCACCCTTAACAAATCTTCACATATTATTTATAGGGATGGAAGTTTACCTGTTTTACATATCAAAAAGTATATTGCAAAGAAGCTTAATCTTGCTAATGAAGCTGAGGTAAATTGGTTTTCTCTCTTTGTTAAATCTAAAACCTTCATGTATTGCAACTTTTTAGAAGCTAATTGCTATTTTTGTTGCTGATACTCTTACAGGTGGAGATCTTATTAGGAGATAAGCCAGTTTTATGCTCAATGCAATTGCAAAACTTAATGGAGTTGTGGTTGGAAACAATGTCACAGAATGAAAGAGTTGAGACATCTGTTGGAAGCTCAGCTAAGGATTTTGTTATGGTCCTTTCGTATCGTCGAAAGGCTTGAGGACTCGTACATAAATTATTGAGATTTTCTTTTGCCGTCCTACCTACTTCTCGTGCGCCATACGTGTTTTCATTTTTACTCTTCCGCTACTTAAGTAGCGGACGCTACAAAAATAAAATCTAGTAGGGTGTTGCTGTTTTGGGGGTGTATCTGCTATTTTTGTAGCGGACATGTATTTTGGTAAATTCGTAAGGTGCACGAGAAAAGAGTTAGGGTAGCAAAAGAAAATATCTAAACTATTTTGTGTATGTTTTGTTTGGCGATGAGTTTGATAGGAATCACCGTAGATCACTGTGATTTTAGTATAAGCGATATTTTAGAACTTCAACAATATATCACCGTGTCAATGCAATTTCGTAAAACTCGCCATTTATAAAATATAATACACTCGAAAATCTTTGGCTTCAATTTTGATAGTGATGAAAGTGATTTTAGAAGTATAAAGTTGATTTTAACATATTTGAATGTAATTAAGTTGAATTGTTTTTTACTTTGGAATTGATTTTAAATTCAAAGTAGAACTTTGAGCTTTTGACTCTTGAATTGATTTTTAGTCCTATTTAACTCATTTTTAGCTAAATACTTTCACACATAAATTATTTTACAAGCAACTTATTTTATAAAAACAATAAATTAAAAAGTCAATTGGTTAAAAATTAACTTTCATCATCGCATAACTAAACACAATTTCCTTTTTAATTGCAACTCCACCACATATACTGTTGGCGGTTATGTTGGTTTCGAGTCGGGTTGCGGGTTCGTGCTCACCCCTAATTTAAGTATATATTTAGAAGAACATTTTTTCACATGACAGGGTAGTATTTAAAAACATTTATTAAAATAACTTATGATGTGTTAATAAAGTGTCTTGAGTTTATTTTCGTAAGTTCATCCAAATAGCTTAGTGTTATATAAGTTATTTTTCAGCAATGCTCTAAATTGTGGTTATGAATCCATGGCCAATGTTGTTATCATTGATAATGCAGAAAATTGTTGTCATTTGTGTCTGATGCAAATTATAATATTGAATACTAGATCATGGTCGCAAACTTTCTTTTTTTAAATACAGCTTATGCACATCTAGTTGAACATAAATCTTTCCTTTTTTAAGAAACATAATTCATTGTTTAATTGTAAAAATAATAAGTTCTTGTCACAAAACTAACAATAAGCTCTTATATGATAGCTTAATTAAATTTTATGGCTTAACACCACACATGAAGAAAACATACATAAATAACAAACCATCGTTGGCTTTTATTACTAAAAAATAAAAATTATAATCCAATTATAATTATAAATGTCTATTTAGGCCAAAAACCAAAAGTTATTTATTGACTAGGTGATTTCCATTTAAAAAAAAAAACAAAAACCATTTCAAAAAACTGAGAAAATCTTTTTCTCTACCCCTACAATTAATCCTTTACCCCTACATTTTCTACGATATTCCAATTTTACCTTTTATTTTTATTTTATTCAACTTTTTTATGATTTCTACACACCTCCTCCACTACAATGTTGTAATAGGCTTAAACTATTTCGGTTTTATACATTTTATACGATGGTTGAATCATCTGATAATCGTTCATAATAAATAAAAAATAAATTAAAAATATTATACTAGAACAATTTGATATTCATACCAACACTTGTGTGTAAAGTGTGATGGTATGAATATTCATACCAACACACTTTTTTTTATAAGTGTGTAGATATGAATATTCATACCTACACACTTATACACAAGTGTGTAGGTATGAATATTCATATCATCACACTTTAGACACAAATGTGTAGGTATAAATATTTATACTTTGTATGAATATCAAACTATTTTAGTATAATTTTTTTTAATTTATTAGGAACGATTATCAGATGATTCAACAATCGGATAAAATGTATAAAATCGAAATAGTTTAAATCTGCTACATGTAGCGGAGGAGGTGTAGAGATCATGAAAAAATTGAATAAAATAAAGTAAAAAAAATTCAAAACTAATATAATAAAGGATAAAAATGGAATATTATAAAAAATGTAGGGTTAAAAGGTTAATTGTTGGGGTGGGAAAAAAATCTTTCAAAAACTGATTAGGTTATTCATTTAAGGGCCTTTATTGTAATTACCTAAATACATTGAAGTTATTCTACTAAACTCACATTCTCACTAACCATATATATCAGATCTTATATAGATAGTGGATTTTGAGGTTTAACAGAAGATTGAGGGTAATTTTAGTATGAAAAATGCTATTTAATAAGAAAATCTATGAAGATGAATTGCAAGAATAAATTCTCCACCCTTGTTGATATCAACTACCTCCCATGATTTCCACTAAAAGAGGAGATTAAAATTACATCATCCTATAAGATAATGTCATGTGTTATTCTTGCATTTCATCTCTAAAATAATTTTTACTAAATAGCAATGCTCTTTTAGTAAACTATCCACTTTCTTTGGGAGGAAACGAAAAATGAAGCGAAGAGAAATTTTGCTTCCACTTTCTTCCCTTTAACTCTCTAGTTTCTAAGATAACGAAGTTTCGATAATTCAAAATTTGATTGTGGAATAGATAAAATTTGACCAATTATTATTTTCATCAGAAATTTCAGATAATTTATCCTGAAAAAGTTTATTAACCACTTAAGATCAATTACTTGATTATTATGGTAACTTGTCCAAACAAAAAGTTTATTAACCACTTAAGATCAATTACTTGATTATTATGGTAACTTGTCCAAACAAAAAATTGATAGTCCGATACAAAATGTAGGTTTGCAAGTTCCCAAGTCAACAAATAGAAAGCCAAAACAAAGATTTGATGTTCAAATCTCAGCTCCCAAGAATAACTCATTTTACTTGCAAAATATTTACAAGTAGATATAATTAGTGTGTTTAGCAATCAATAAACATGATTTTAAATTAACTTAATTTTATAAAATTAATTTCATTTAAATTGAAGTGAAATTATTTATGTCAAGATAGCTTCGTCCAATATTTACTAAATAAGACAAGTCTTTCATCATATCTTAATAATATACAAATGCAAGCACATGTTAGGGAAAGAAAGCTTATTTGTCCACTCCTAACCACACTCTTGCCAAATCATCATTTTTAAATATTATTTTCATGCCATATTTAGCTTATGTTGCCAAGTTGGAAAGATGACTTGGATAAATATTTAAACTTTTGAAGAAAAATTAAATAGTCACTTTTGTGTTTGGCAAAACAAAATTTGAATTTTTTTTACCATTTTAAAGATATTGTGAGTTTATCTTTCTTGAGTTGGAAGTAAAATTCAAAAGTTTGTGTTTTCCCCTTATTAGGTTTCATACCATATTAAGCTTCTTTTTGCCATTTTGGTTGCTTGATGTGAAAGAAAATTCAAATATTTGAATTTTCCTACTTAATTTGGCCTTATATCTAATTTGGGCTTTTATAAAAATTCAGACCCGACCCAATCTAACCCTCTCATGTTGTGTAAAAAAAACAAAAACATGAATGAACAAGTGAACATCACGTGATCGGTTAAGAAGCAAAACGCAGAAAGAAACAAACAAACGCATCCTCCCCGTAACCCTCCTCATCTCCTCATCGCTCTTCCACGCGTGAAACACAAAGCTAAATCCGGCAACAACCTGATTTCTCCACGCTAGGTTTTGAAATTGATTCCTTCCAATTGATGCAAAGACCTGAACAATAAAGAAGAAGCCAGAATCCTCTTCTGCACCCCTTAACCAAAGCATATATTCCTGTCCCTTTCTCTTAACCCCATCTCCCAAAACATACCCAAATCGTGAATTAACACACATAGGAGGTTGCTTGCACATCTCAATTCATTTAATTGAGATCAGATTTGAAATCAGAGAGGCATCAAGGTAAAATCTATTCTTATCTGTTTCAATTTCCCCCCAAAATCAATTCAAACCCTAATTTTTAAATATTATTATAATGTTCTGAACCCCAATTTGCCATCTATAAATAGAGGGTTTTAGGTAGAGGAAAACTCCTCCCACTGTTTTTTTGGTTAGAGTTTATATATATTTTCTGTGGTGGTTCAAATGGTGATCATCAATGATATAGTAAAACATTGATGTGAATATCAAGGTATGCTATAAAACCATGGTCTTCTCTATTATTCAATTTGATTTTGGCTTCTGATACTAACTTTGTTGTTATTTTTTCCAGGTTTTAATGGAAATTGGATACAGATTATAATAATTAAAGTCAATTTCGATTTCTAATGATTTTGGCTTCTCTATAAAACCACTACATTTAATTTTATTCTATTATACATTTTATTTTTTTACCATATATACTAACTTAGTGCTTTATGTAATTTTGCAGATTTACTTTGAACTTGGAAGCATCAACACCTGTTTTTATAGGAAATTTTCTTTGTAATTTTGGAATTTCTAAATTTGTATTTATTTGTAAATTTGGAATTTGTAATTATTATTTTGTGGTGTTTGAATTTTCAATTTCGGTTTTTATCTAATTGTTTGTTTCTCTTCCTGAAATTTGATGATTGTTACTATTAAATTTTCAATAGTGTTTCTAATTGGTAGTTTGTTGATTTGCAGCTACCGAATGGGTTAAGGGAAAACAAATGGAAGAAGTTTTAACTATTAAGAATAGGTAAGTACAAGCTTTAGAATTCTTGAAAATTTTTATTTTGTTCCGGCTACAGTTTGTGTTTTCATGTATATTTGTTAATTATACGATCTTTTTTGAACCTATAGTTAAATTTGCTCATGAATGGTTTAATGTTTGTTTGTTTTAATTAATGAATGTGCCTGTGTATTTTGAAGAGCTTATGAATTGTGTAAACAACTTATGTACTTTAACTATGTTTCAAAACTATGTGCAATATGTATTGCTCTATTTAATGATAATTTTCGATTCGTCAATCTGCAAGTGATCCACTTTTTATTGTTTATATGGTTTCTCTAATTTATGGATTACATTCTAATTCTTTTTTTGGAATGTTATTGTTTGTTCAGGTTCACAAATTATGATTTGATTGGGTAAGTTTATATTGCTTCTATTTGTGTTTATTTTTTCAGAAAATAATACAACTTTGGATCCATTGGGTTTTATTGTTCATTATGATGATTTTGTAGTTTTTTTAAATGCCGAGAATTTGTTGATTTTCAAAGTTGGTTCATGAGGACTTTGGTATAATTGAAGGTTTGATGAAAACTGTGTAATTTATGAAATCAAATTTGGTGAGAGATCCATTTCTCTCTCAATATTCTTGGCTTAATATGCTTAGGGTCATGAATTTCAAATTCACTTTTTTTGTATGTTTCCTATGTTTGGTTTATTTGTTTGATAATATTATAATCTTTAAAGGTATGTTTTGATCGTTGGATAGCCTCAGTTCCTAATTTTTCTCATGTTATCCACATTGATAGCAACCTCTTTTAAATTTGATTTCAAATTAGGAACTAATATAAAATATCCTACCAATTAGTTGTTAGCTATTTCACTTAAGAATTCTGTTAAAGATAAAGTGTTTGGATATGACAACAATATGATATGGTTTTTTCTTTGGTTAGTTTAAAAAATTGTTTTTTCTTATAGATTTACTAATAGCAATTTCTATTCCCATATTTCTTACTTTGTTTGGGTCAACATAATGACATGCTATCTCATCTTTTCAAATTCGGGTATCAACTATTTTATCATGTTGTTTATATGTACTCAAACACTCAATTTTTGAATCTATGAGCTTTATTTACTTTGTTGGATGGTAAATTGAATTTGCTTGATTTAACTTGCAGACCTTTATCAGGTGATTATTTGTCTTTGTTCAGTTTTTATGAAAATATGCAATGAATCCAACTGTTTTGAGTTAAATTCGTTTGCTGGAAATTGTAGAATGGGGTCAATGACTTTCAATTTTGTCCGGAATGTGCAACATGATTGTTTTGTGTTATATACATTTACTTTCTTTGTGATTCAAATAGTCAAGACTTAGAGCACCCACATCCATGCCACTCATATGAGTGGTATAAATGGCTTGAAACTTTTGCTATAACCTGCAGTGAGATTCTGGCAAAAGATAACAGATACAATAAAAGGAAAGTTGAGGTTGGGAACAAGAATTTTTTCAGGTTATAGTCCTATAAGGTGATTTTCTTGACATTTCTTTTTTGTTGTTTGTCAATTGGAATTCTGTTTAGTGTTTACAATCTATAGAGGAAGAATTGTACCAGATATCCATCTTTAACTCATTTTTCTGCACATTGTAGCATCACATTCTATCAATCTGATTGTACTTAACAAATTTGTAAAATATGTCTGTGGTTTTTACACATGTTGCTTATTTCTAGCTTTTAGACATCAAGTATTTTATCCTAATATAAATTGAGTTGAAGTGTTCTACTAATTTACATTACTCATTGTAAATTAAATTTGTAATATAATATTTTTCATTCTTTATCAGTTTATCTCACTTCTCTCTTTACCTCTCATATTATGGAAATGGGTTGCGAGGCAGAGCTATTTGTTATAGTGTGGTCGAAACAATGGCTAAATCCTGACCAATGGTAATATATTTTCATTGATTTTTTATGCATGAATGTTCAAAATTGTAATTTGAAATCTCTGTGAGAGACATTAGTATCTCTTTCGATATTATTTTCCTTTGATTTAGTTTCTTTCTCTAGGTTGCAGGGAATTCTCATGGAGAATGAGCAATAGAGAAAAAGTCAAAAAACAAATAATGTCCATATTCATATTTTATCTTGAAGCTGTATTTTGCAAAAATCTGAAGCATGCAACATAGTGGTAAGACAAATAGAGGTAAGAGCTTACCTGAGTTTTTTTGGATATCTCCCATGAAATAATGAACATACCATTTTTTGGATATCTTTCTGTTTCCTAATGGTTGTCCACACATACCAAATCACCAGTTGTTTAGATTGCAGGAGGTACAATATATGAAGCAAAAATAGTTTTAGGTGTTTGTTCCTAATTCAACCTCCTTACAAACACAACTATTTTGGATGGATTTTTACAATATTCTATATCACTTACAATATTCTACTCATCTTTTTCTTTCTTCTCATCCTTTACAATATTATTCTGTATCACTTTGCTTTGTAGTTACTAATAACTACTTTACTTTTCTTTTGGCAGGTTTTAAAGGATGCATGTTATGATGAAGACCTTGATGAATTCAGAATTCAATGGATATAATACATGTTACTTAATATTAATTAGATTGTATATTGGATATAATACAATCATTTTATTACATGAAAATTTATTGGGATAACTTTTGAATGTGCCTCTAACAACACGGGGGGCTTAGAGAAAAATGTCGCATATAAATCTTTATTTATCCTTTTATTTAGATAATTTTTAAATTTGTACCCAAAAAACATTGGGGCATACTGGAATTACATATAAATCTGTATTTACATATTTTATTAGAATAATTTTTGAATCTATCTTTAAAAATACGGGGGGCTTAAAGAAAGGTATTGCACATGATTTGTTTTCATAATATTTAATTATCCATTTAATTTTATCACAAATTTATTATATAGCATTAGTAAATTGTAAATTGTGAACGAAATTACAAAAAGATGGTTTTCCCCGTGCGTTGCACTGGTACTCCGACTAGTATTGAATAAGTATAAGTCTCAACATATGATAAATATGTCACATCACATCTCGTTTGATCCAATGATAAAATTTATTAATCCAATGGTCAGATCTATTAATCCAACAGTAAAAACAAGTTAGGACATGATGAAAAACTTATCTTATTTTTATCACTTTCAGTCAAGCTGGGGTTAGATGACAAAATCAATTTAAATTTAATGTAACCAAACCTTCAAATATTACCAAAACCATATTACAGACAAGATAAACTCAATTTTCCATTGTATATCTTATATCCAAAGACACTTAAATACATGGTTATATCAAAATTATAGTTAAAAACAAAAGAAACAAGTTCACTCTGAGAAAGCAATAAACTACCACATAATCAGCTCATCTAGGACTAGCATAATGCTGCTAGAAAATGGCAAACAAGAATAGATAAGCTTGACTAATATGCCCTTCAGCCAACAGGTATATTAATCTACATTTGCTTGTGATAATTTGAACAATGAGAAACACAGTAGTGAGTACAAATGGAAAATATATAGGATTTGTAAAAGGCAAATTTCTGATTTTTCCAGCATGATAATAGCCAATCACTGCTAACATACAAGCAAACAGGAAAAAAACTAGATACATTAAAATTTAAACTCAAATGCTCATGAAATTATCAAATTTAAAACAGGCTCCAAACCTAGTAGGTGGAGCTGGAAGTGACCACTACCTTCAATTCATTATTTCATTAAACAAATAAGTTATCAGTATAATCCTCAATTTAATCTGTAAAGCATGTAAGTATAACAAGTAATTCCTTAAGTATGTGAAATCCATCAATTTAATCACTACTACTAATATGTTGAGGGGGACTAAATCGACATATTTTCATATCATTTAGTTACTTAATGACGGATTTCATATACTTATTAACTAATATTTTTGTACACTTTAAAATTGAATACAGAATTATACTTTAGTCCACAAATCCTAGCTCAACTAACAAAAAAATGTTGAAATTGTTAGGCCAGATGCTATGACCAGGATTTGACAGAGTAAAGTGAAACATCTACTAAATAAACTTAACAATCACAATTAACATCAAAGATTTTATTGGGTTCCCTCATTTTTAATCATCACTGAAATTGTGCTTCACAAAACAAAACAGTTTTCAATTCATATCTCTTAAAATACTTTAGCATGCAAACTAGCTAAATTTTCTGAGACATTCCAACCACAATAACACAATTTCATTGCAATACCATACCAATATCACATTATCATCATTACAATAACGGAGACAAATTAACATAAGGTGAACACTCTAATACACGTCTAATTGTGAACTTATAAGAATTATCCACCTCATCGGTGTACATGTACATGCTCAAATGCATATTCAAATAAAATGTCTATCGTATAATTCACCTTACAATAAACACAAAAAGATACCGAAGCAAAAGGGGAATCAATTTATTCACTAGTATTCTAAATTCTATGCACAAATAACAAAACCCTAATCCACTGCATTGCTCACAACTAATCTCAACAATACATATAAATAATACTAAATTGCAGAACATAATCAAAAAAAGAGAAATCAATTGCAGTTTGTTAGTGAATTCAATTCAATTTCAATTTTCAATTGAATCTACAGTTAATAAATGAAATTCAAAATAATCAAACAGGTGCATAAGAACCAGCAGAAGCTTCATTCAACATAGGACCATACGGCGATTCATAATCATCCAAACCACCACCATCCGTCGACCTCAAAGCACCGTGCAAGCAAACAACCACCGCCGCAATCACAACCGACACCAAAACATTCACCCAAACACCAGTCACCGCAACAACAACCAAACTAAAAATCACCAGCGCAACAACGACGACACGATCATCGAGTGAAATTAGGTTAAACAGCGTAAGCGATTCATCAGATTCACGGGTGAAGAAGAGAAAGTACCAACCGGCGAAAGCGATTAAGAGAAGGAGAATGGAGAGAGGATGGTAGACAAGGCTAAGGAGAAGGATGAAGAGGAGAACGAAGGAGTAGTTGAAAAGGAAGCGCGTGAGATTGATACCGATGCGCGTGGTGGCTTGTGAGAGTGAGGATGGAAGGGAAAGTGATGAAAGGGAGAGGAATTCGGTCCAAGGGTGGCGCGTGGACATGATTGTTAATGCTGCTTCTTTGAAATTGGAGAGTGTTTCAGTTGATGAGGACATTGTTGGAAGTTGGAATCGTCGATCGGTTGTGTTGTGGTGATGATGATGACGAAGTTTCCTTTTACTGACTTGCTCAACTCTTACTGCTCTGTCTCTACGCTACTCATCAGTGCTCAGTCAACAACGTGGTTGTATGTATTATACTGGATGGGCCAATAGGCCCAATTATGATTCTCACTGTTAACTTTACTACATGCACCACACTAATTTGTATGATCATATTAAAGTGTGAGAAGATGCGATTAAAGTTAATGTTAATGCAGCAATAATGAGTTGATCTAAGTGGCAAGAGTCTAGGTCTTATTAAATACTTCTTCCGGTTCTATATATAAGCAAATTTTGTTGTACTAGATTCATTGCAAAAGTAATGTATCTAGACAATAATATAGTCTAGATACATTACTTTTACGATGAATTTAAAAAGGCAAAATTTGTTTATATATAAAATCGGAGGGGGTATATGATTAGAAATTTGATTTTTGGCTCTCATACGTATTGAGAAAATTCGATTGGGATGAGAAACCCCACCTTGTGTGTTCGACAGATTTCTTGACGAAGAATAGTAAGCTAACAACGGTGGAAATGTTGATGGTAGTTCAATTGGTAACTTTGACAGATAAGGATTTGAGGGTAGAATCTCGATGGTTGGATTAATAGTTTTGGAATTTGGATTGTGTGCAGTTGACTGCATGCATTCAGTAAATCTGAACCGTCCGATCTTGTTCGAATGGTTAAGATTTTAGGATCAACTTTAATTATAAAATTTGATAAAAAAAAATATATAGACTGTCTGATCTTGATTAAGCAGTTTATATGTTTCCGACTGCACTGAACTCAAATCCCTAGTTTTGCGGAGAGTTATGGTCATAGTCATCATACTATTAATATTAGTGTTGAGTTTCGGGCTATTTGTTAGGAATTGCAATTTACGTAAGATTTTGGGTATAGAGACATCATTTGTGAGTCAAATTCTCAAATGATATTGACACTTATGAAAGACGAGTTTCCACTTATTCATCCTTATACTCCTCTCATTAATAACATTTGTTATATTATATGGTGAGAGATTGAAATGTTCTATTGTCGCATACCTTACGTGAAAGAAACTCTTGTATAAATTGTCTCGTTAAATTGAATTCATTCACTTTATCATGAATTTGGAATCATTCTAAAATGTACATCTTCGCTATCATAGTATTTTAGAGTTAGCCAGACCGAATAAGGGTCCAGTTCACGGTCCAACAGGTTTGATTTTAATTACCTTGCGTAAGATACATTAATCTATGTGTTTGGGTCATACAGAAAAACTTTTCTTTTTAAAAAATGAACATTTATAACTACTCCCTCCGCCTTCATCTTTAATTCTTAATGACTATAACACTAGTGAACATTTTCCTTTCTATTTATACTAGCGTCCAGACGGGCACGGGCACTCCCGTGCCCGTCAGTCCGCTCTTTTTTGTCTAACGGGCCAAACGGACACGTTTCATGTCCGTTTGTATGATACGCGGTTTTTATTATGCTAACTTATATGTTGCGTATTATTATAAATTTTATGTACATCTATTTTTTATGAATAGCTTAGTTGGCTTTTGGAAAACAACAAATTATATCACACAGAGACGTTGAATTAAATGAAAAACCTTTAAGCGAAAATGCGGACATCTCATCAGATAGACTATCTTGCATTATTAATTGAAATATATTGGTTAGCATGATAGAAAATACGGACAAAATATTTCGTGCCTCTCTATCCGCTTTTTGTTATTGCGCGTATAAATTTTTAATAGTATTTTTTGTAAAATTTTGTGTAACTTATACTAATAAACACTTCGAAAAAAATTGATCTCTATTAAAAATTATGGCAAAACAAAATCCTAATTATTTTATTTTGAAGAAAAATAAAAAAATTGTTATCCCTTAATCTGACAGTTGATATCATCATCAGTTGATATCATCATCAATGGTTGATATCCCTCACTTGAACATCAATTTAGAAATTAAGCACGTAGCACCCTCTCTTGTTTTCCCCTAGCCCAAAAATGTAAAGAGCAAGCAGCATGATATGAGCTCTATATCACTACAATATCTAGAAGACAATTTATGGATTAGTTGTTAATTTAAAACATGTTTTGATAATTAACCCTGTCAAAAAGGAAACGGATTTCTCGCTGTTACAGCAGCACGCTGTAACAGTTAGGAACCGTCCGATCATAATCGTGCGGCTGCGATCATTTTTAATAATTTTATAAATGAATTGTTTTGATCGTCCGATCTGATAATGAATGGCTGAGATGCAAAACTGCGTGATTCCCAACAGCATGATACGACCATCTAACCATGTCCTCCTTTTCTCATGTCTCTCTCGTCAAAGTCTTTATCTTCTTTATTGCCACATGAACATAATGCCTCTTACATGTATTTTTAAAATTGCAGCGTAAAAGTAACACAAATTCATCAATAATCAAACACCCAAAACTAAAAATTGCACAATAAAATAACCAAATACCAAATAGTAATTTCATATTAAGAAATCAAAACTAAACACAACTACATGCCACAATCAATTTCATTTCATATGATTAAATACACACAATTTTCTACTTTTTAATTGTGTGGTAAAAACCAAAATGAACTATAATCAATATGAATACCCAAAATACTAATTATATTGCGTATTATTAATTACATTATAGATTATAGATGAAACCAACCTTATATGGCCTTGGATACTAGTGCCGCAACGGTTCTATGATATTCCATTTCATATGATTTCTATACTTTCTTGTGGAAAATATATAGAACATATATAGAAAAATTAGAATAAAAAGGCGAGAATCGGTGTCCGATTGTATTCTTTTTCTTTATGCTTTCTCAAACTTAATTAATCTCATTGCAAAGTATCATAAGAGGAAAAAAAAAACACTTGAAGCAAAATAATAAACATTCAAAGAAGGCAAAATGATTATATTAATGTCTATGATGTAAGTACACTTAAAAAAAAAATTATAAGCAAAGAAGGTTGTCCCTAACCTCCATGAATTTGTGGTGAAAACATTCGAAATATATACAATCCAATAAATAAATGATGATAAAAAACCTAACCAAAAAAAAAATTGATGATAAAAAAATAATTCATGCACCAAATTCGTAAAAATTAAAAGATAAAATATCTCCATTTTCTATGTATTCAATTGCTGCTTCTGTAACCAAAAATAAAAAATTGCTGCTTCAATTCAATTAGTAAAAAATAAAACTTGACTAAATCATTTATAAATCTTTGATTGTGTTCTAAAATTTAATACACTTCTAAATTCAATCAAAAAGTTGAATCCATTTCATTGAGAAACTCCATAAGATGTAAATTCAATCTTCATCTATCAAACGTAATAGCAAAACCTTATAAATGAAGCAATGTAACCAAGACTCTATCAAACATGAAATGTGATCATTGCACTGTAGTAACAATTGAAGCAAAGAATGAGTATATTTTCCTAACATTCTCAAACTTCAAATAATATTAAAATATCCCAAATAATCAGTATATGCATGGTTGAAACCATTTGAACACTTCTATAAAAAGAGGAAAAAATTGGGAACCAATATTAATGATCAATAGAAATGACATAAAAAAATGGAACAAACATTAATGAACAACACAAATGATTAACGGTAACAAAGGAAAAATAACAATAGATGAAGAACCAAAGAGAGAGGGAGGGAGTGAGAGGGAAAAAAAATGATGGATGAGAAACAAAAATTGTAGAATGATGAACGAAAAAAAGTATACATAGCGGTTGGTGTATAATTACGGAATTAGGCTTAAATAAAAAAGAAACCGATGGAAAGTTATATTATTGATGTCAAGGGTATATTTGGAAGGAAAAATAGGCTACACTAAAACCAAGTTTTGTCTTTATTTATCAGTATAGATTAGTCTTTTATTTTGCAAACAGAAATTAATTTTTTGGAGACTATACATCAATAGCACCTCACTTATTCACTACCTAGTTTACAAACATAGATTTCACATAAACCAGAATAGTAAAGTTCTAAACAGAGGAAGTAAAATTAAAGTTGTCACAATTATCATGCTCCAAAAAGAGTGATCTAAAACCAAGTCTTGAAGTAGCCAAATCAAATTGCAACAAATTATTTTCCAATTGATGTGCACCAATAGTGATTGAAGTCATTGGTTTAGAACCGCCAACCACAAAACCAACTTGAGAAACTTTTGCAAAATCAGATCCAGCATCAACAAAGCCCAAACAAATCACATCATTATCAAGTGAAACCATTGCATTAGCTCCAATAATATTCCAAACCACATCATTCTGCAAAACCAAATCAATAGAAGGCACACCAGGTCCCATTCTTGAAAAACTTATATCTTTTCTTGCAAAACAAGTTTCAAATGGTGCTACTGGTGTAACAGTTGGAACTCCTAATTCTTTCACAAATGCATTAGCAACAGCTTTATAGATTGAAGTTTCCATTATAGTGTAAGGATTAACAGTACTAATTTTGGTTCCACCAAATCCATTTTTGTTTATAGATAAAAGGGTTGTGTTCAAGTTTACATTTTTATCAGAAACTTTAATAGATTTCACACCGATGAAATACTCGCTC
The DNA here is from genome assembly GCA_954870985.1 of Trifolium fragiferum. Lineage (NCBI taxonomy): Eukaryota > Viridiplantae > Streptophyta > Magnoliopsida > Fabales > Fabaceae > Trifolium > Trifolium fragiferum. The sequence goes on along the minus strand of OX940796.1, from coordinate 43,908,908 downwards.
GATTTTTCACCTAAGAAAGAACTTGGAGCAGTGCTAACAGGGTTTGTAATAAGAGGTGTAAAAATAAGAACTTTTGAAACATCATTGTTTAAATTATAAGGTCCATCACCAAAGAAAAGAACCCCATTTGAAGTACCTAAACAAATAGCAAATTTATTTTTGAAACTATAAGCTGATGAAAATTGTGAAGGAAATGACACTTTAGTCCTTCCAAGACCAGCCATACCTTTGACACCATTAGCAAGACCTTTTTGTACAACATTTGAACCACAGATGAATAGAAAATTAGGAACAGAAACAATTCTAGTTGGATTGTTTCCATCGGTTGATTGAACTGAAACAATGTCTGAATGAATGTCACCATATGTGGATACACCTGTTACAGTATTGGTTGGTGAACGACCACATATTTTTTCGCCATTGCAACCGTGCGAACCGAAGAGTGAGCATTGAGATGAAGCACAAAGAGCTGGTTTTGATGTGGATGAGACATAGCCCTTTTCGCAGTTAACCCAAAAGTAGCCACCACCAAGATCAATAGTTAGATTTATTGGGACAAGTGGTGTTCTTTGTTTGATTTGAGTTATGTATTGAGTTGTAGAGGATGAAACATCTTTGGTTATGGGAAGAACAAGTGCTTTTGGTCTGAAAGATGTTTGTGCTATGGAGAATGAGATGAATAAAGAGAGGAAAAATAAAATTATGAAGTGTTTAGCAGAGGGAGCCATTGAAACTAGCATGAAACTTGTGATATAATTATGAGAAAGAAATATAGGAAATGTTGCTATATATAGGTTTGTTATGTGAGACTTTTCTTTGTGTTGTAGGATGCTATGTACGGTTTTCAAGCACATAGATTATTAATGTGTGGAGTCAAAAATAACAACTGAGTTGATGCATGTGCAATGGTTGCGTGTTTTACTAGTAAGTTAGTAACATGTAATGAGACGGTGGCACTGAGAATTGAATGTAGAAATTAGATTAAAAGATAAAACCTTGGTTGAATTCAATTATAGGATTTGGAACCTAAATTACTTCATCTGCTTAGCACGTAACTTTATAAAGAATTTATAAACTATGACTATTATTCAAAATAAATTTTGTCCATACAAAAAAGTAATTCAAAACTTAAAACTTATCATGTGTAATGTGTTATTATTGTGTTTAGTACTTAAATTTTGTAAATCAAATTAGACTTTAAGCAAAGTTTGACAATAGTAAATTTTGAGCTTATGACTTATAATTTATAAATTTAGAGAAATGTTATCTGGGCAACTAAAAAATTGTCGGACTACTATAGTAGCGTGTGACCCGTCGCCTTTTTCTGTTTTTAGCAACCTCAATTTGCGTGCAAGGAAAGAAAGAGCTAGTTGTCCGACCGGGACAATTTTTTTTGTGTTCAAATAACACACCTCATAAATTTAAATGACAGAAAGTGATTTGTTTGGTAAATTTTTTTTTCATAAACTTTTAACTTATTTTTATTAGTTTATAGCATATTTTGATAAGTTAATTTAATTAGCAAATATAGTTTATCATTTTTCTTTCAATTTTACCCTATTATCTTATTTGAAAAATTAAATATTAATTAAATATATATTTTCTATATTATTTCATATTTATAAAATAGTTTAACCGCTAATTTTATCAAAAACTACACAGGGCTCGTTTGGCCTAGCTTATTTTAGAGCTTATGCAAACGGCTTATGCAATATAAATTAGGTTTTATGCTATTTTATAAGTTTAAACTAATGAAAATAAAATTTTTAGAAGCTATTTTATCATAAACTACCTTAAAAAACTTATAATAATACACAAAAATTGCATAAGCTAAATAATAAGCTAGGCCAAACGGACCCATATTCAATTAGTTAGCTTATTGAGTGTAATCTAACTTACCAACATATCATATATGTCTATTTGTTTCGGCTCAACTATAAGTCCCACATCGCTTGGAACTCCAGACTAATGATAGTTTATACACAACATGTCACATTCCTCTAATCAACCGAAACGCCTTTTCTATAAATGATAAAGCCGTAACGGATTAATCCAAAACGAACAATCTCTCGAAAATATGGATTTGAGTTCATATCTACACTATTTGTCTTTGTCAAATCACTATATATTTGATTTTGTAACCCAACAAAATTAGCTTTCTAAGGATTTGGATTCTCTAAAGTCACTTTTTCCTACGTTTCCTACATTTAGACAAAATTTAAGGGTGTTTTGGTCTTTGCAACACACATTAATGCATTTAAATATACCACATTCTCTTTTGAGTTAGGATCAAATGACACCAAGGTGTCAAATTTAGTACCATGACACATCCGATAATTTTTTACCGAAGAATCGTATTACAAAATCCACCGTTTGATTCAAAGCTATTATTGTATAGATCATGTCTATAAAATTTAACATCAATCGGAAGTCATTTGATATATCAATGAGATGCATAAAAATTAACGTCTTACAAAATTTTGTCAAAACCGTTAATTTTGATTCTTCTCTTTAACTCATCAAATGATTTCCGATTGATGTTAAATTTTATAGACATGATCTATACAATAATAGCTTTGGATCTAACGGTGAATTTTGTAATACGATAATCCGATAAAGAATTATCGAAGATGTCATGATACTAAGTTTGACACATTGGTGTCATTTGATCCTAACCCTTCTCTTTTTCTTAGTTAAAATTTGCTTGAATGTAAATAAATTTAAAATTTTTGAATGTAGAGAATTCAAATCCGCTTTTCTAACTACATTTGTCTTATAAAGGTCTTTTTTTTTTTTTTTGAATGGATATGTCTTATAAAGGTCTAATCGGTTGCTAGTTGCTATTGTTGACTCCTGCCATTAATGATCTATGTGCTGAAGGCCGTATAGATCCTCTACAAATACACAAGAAAATTCTAGCACACCAAATTATTAACTAACTACATTTTCCTCTCTTGTCCCTCTTATCAATTTCATGTTTGTTCCAATGGTTCTCTCAGCTAAACTCTTCATTCTTTTAACCTCTCTCACTTTAATCACCAACTTCTCCATAGCACAAAAATCTTTCAGACCAAAAGCACTAGTTCTTCCCATAACAAAAGACACATCTTCATCTACAACTCAATACATAACTCAAATCAAACAAAGAACACCACTTGTCCCAATAAATCTAACTCTAGATCTTGGTGGTGGCTATTTTTGGGTCAACTGTGAAAAGGGCTATGTCTCATCAACTTCAAAAAAAGCTCTTTGTGCTTCATCTCAATGTTCACTATTCAACTCACACAGTTGCAGTGACCAAAATATCTGTGGCCGTTCACCTACCAACACAGTAACAGGTGTTTCAACATTTGGTGACATACATTCAGATATTGTTTCAGTTCAATCCACAAATGGAAACTATTCTGGTAGATTTGTTTCTGTTCCTAATTTCTTGTTCATTTGTGGTTCAAATGTTGTACAAAAGGGTCTTGCTAAAAGTGTTAAAGGTATGGTTGGTCTTGGAAGGACTAAAGTGTCATTTCCTTCACAGTTTTCATCAGCTTTTGGGTTCAAAAATAAATTTGCTATTTGTTTAGGTACTTCAAATGGTGTTCTTTTCTTTGGTGATGGACCTTATTTATTGAACTTTGATGAATCTAAAGCTCTTATTTTTACACCTCTTATTATAAACCCTGTTAGTACTGCTCCAAGTTCTTTCTTAGGTGAAAAATCAGTTGAGTATTTCATTGGTGTGAAATCTATTAAAGTTTCTGATAAAAATGTAAACTTGAACACAACCCTTTTATCTATAGATAAAAATGGATTTGGTGGAACCAAGATTAGTACTGTTAATCCTTACACTATTATGGAAACTTCAATCTATAAAGCTGTTTCTAATGCATTTGTGAAAGCATTGGGAGTTTCAACTGTTACACCAGTAGCACCATTTGGAACATGTTTTGCAACACAAAGTATTAGTTCTTCAAGAATGGGACCAGATGTTCCTTCTATTGATTTGGTTTTGCAGAATGATGTGGTTTGGAATATTATTGGAGCTAATTCAATGGTTTCTATTTATGATAAAAATGTGATTTGTTTGGGTTTTGTTGATGCTGGATCTGATTTTGCTAAAGATTCTCAAGTTGGTTTTGTGGTTGGTGGTTCTAAACCAATGACTTCAATCATTATTGGTGCACATCAATTGGAGAATAATTTGTTGCAGTTTGATTTGGCTTCTTCAAGACTTGGTTTTAGATCACTGTTTTTGGAGCATGATAATTGTGGAAACTTTAATTTTACTTCCTCTGTTTAGAACTTGATTGTGATGTTCCAATTAATAATACTATATGTTAAATCTATGTGTGTAAGTAGGTTGTGAAATAAGTGAGGTTTTGTTGATGTATTAACCTCCCAAAATAAAGACTAGTATAAATAGAGAAATGCATCTTACATTGAATTGCATGGTTTTTATGTTACCACAGTGTGAGTCATAAAATTATTGCACTGATTTACTAACATTATAGCATAAAGTTGAATTTAAAGAACACCGATTTCGAACTGGTTTTGAACTGAACTGATTTAAAAATATTAACTAGTTTTTATGAAAGTGAATTTTATGAATTAAACCAAACCGTTAATATGGTTCGGTTTAGTACAGTTCATGAACCGTGAACTCCCTTAAACACATGATTAAACACATGAGTGAGGTAATTTTCTATTCAAAGACTGAAAAAGAAAATAGTGTTCAATATTACCATAAATTCAAGTATGTTGTTCAACACTGCACAAGAAAAAGGATTGGTTTTGTCATCCAAAAATGGTTAACGGCGCAACTTGTTGTCCGTTTGCCTTCCATTAAAGTGTAATTATTATATATATAATTAAGAAGAAAAAAAACCATGGAAAATGACTGGTGATAATATCTAGCTATGATTCGTTTTCCAAATCAAGATATCCTTTGCGTAAAACTGCATAACATAATCTTAGGGTCCGTTTGGCCTAACTTATTTTTGAGCTTATGCAAACAACTTATGCAATTTTTATGTATTATTATAAGTTTTTCAAGGTAGTTTATAATAATATAGCTTCTAAAAAATCATTTTTCACAGTTTAAACTTATAAAATAGCATAAAACCTAATATATATTGCATAATTAAGCCGTTTGCATAAGTTCTAAAATAAGTTAGGCCAAACGAGCCCTTATTATATAACTAAAATCTATTTAAGAGTTTGACCTCTTCGAACCATATATTTTTTAATATACGCACCGTTCTATAGTTAAACATGTATGTGTATGGGGTGTCTCATAGGATTGGGTAGGGGTTATCTGGTGGGCTTAGTGAATCTCGTTTGGGGTACGTGTAGGGGTGGTTTGGGGTGCTGCTTTGATGTACTGTTGTTTGGTTAAAGTGTTTTAGCACTTACCTTTCATTGTATGTTTTCAACAAATCCTTATACTTCTTGTTGAGGATTTGTTTCTTAATAAAATTTTGCCGATTCAAAAAAAAAAAAAAAAAAAAAACATGTATGTGTATGCCCTTATGCTTAATATTTTATTACATAAAAAAGTAGTATATGATTTTTTATCATTAAATTAAACATGTGATAATTTGGAATATAAAATGTGCCTGTTTTCTCATCTTGGCGGCTATATTTTAGTTTTCAACTTCCCAATCTTCTATATTTTAAGTTGAGCTGCTCTTACATAAACCAACTTGAGCATTATCATAATTGACTTTAGAGTTAGTGAATAAACTAAGAACATTGTATTTTGTGCTACTTTCTCATCATGGAGTTAGAGGCAAATAACAGTTCCACATCCACATATGACAGAATAGCTGAAGTGAAAGCCTTTGAAGAATCAAAAGTTGGTGTCAAAGGTCTCTTAGAATCTGGTGTAACACAGATTCCACAAATGTTCCATTCTCCCAAATTGAACTTGAACTCTACTCATGAAACTGACTCATCTTCCAAGTTTTCTCTCCCGATCATAGACCTTCAAGATATAAACAATAATCCTTGTATACATGCTGAAGTAGTCGACAAGATTCGAAGTGCGTGCAAGGACTGGGGATTTTTCCAAGTGATTAATCATGGTATTCCAGTTAGTGTTTTGGATGAGATGATTACCGGAATCCGTAGGTTTCATGAACAAGAAGCCGATGAAAGGAAACCATTCTATTCAAGAGATACTAGTAAGAAAGTTAGATATTTCTCTAATGGTAGACTTTTTAGGGAACCTGCAGCTAACTGGAGGGATTCGATTGTGTTTTTTGTAAGTCCTGATCCTCCCAAACCAGAAGAAATACCACAAGTATGCAGGTAAGTTTTCTTATCGGATCGGGTCTGATGTCATCTTAGATTTTGAATTTGATCAAATTTATCCTTTGAAAACTGACTCATAAGGTGAGAACTGAGAAGTGTCATTTTGTTAACTTTTTTCAAGTTTCTTCAAGTCTTAGCCTTTTCAATGTGAGACTTTGAGTTTTTTCCTTGTCTGATGAAATGATTGTATTGGCAGAGACATTGTGATTGAATATTCAAAAAAAGTAAGGACTTTAGGCTTTACAATCTTTGACTTATTCTCAGAAGCATTGGGCCTTGATCCTTCATACCTTAAAGAATTAACCTCACCATATGGACAATTTCTTTTGTGTCACTATTATCCTGCATGTCCTGAACCTGAATTAACTATGGGAACTTCAAAGCACACTGATATTGACTTCTTGACAATTCTTCTACAAGACCAGATTGGTGGTCTTCAAGTTCTTCATCAGAATCAATGGGTTGATGTTCCTCCGCTGCATGGTTCTCTTGTTGTAAATATTGGCGATGTTATGCAAGTAAGTCGTGTTAAATGTAAATACTTATTTTTGTATAATACTTCCTCTGGTTCTAAATACAAGCAAAAAGTCACTTTCCAGATTCATTGAATAATGAATGAATCTGGCCTATAATATAGACCAAAACCAGATCCATCCATTAGTCAATGCATTTGAAAGTGGCTTTTTTTCTGATATTTAGAATCGGATAGAGCAATCAATCTTTCAACACTTTCTTGTTACATGAGATATATAGTCGTGATTTCTTAATGATTACATTTATCAATCTCCTTTGCAGCTTATAACAAATGACATGTTCACAAGTGTTTATCACCGGGTTTTATCCAAAAGTATAGGCCCTAGAATTTCCATAGCAAGCTTCTTTTTAAACCCAGCATTAGAGGAGGTTACATCCAAGGTTGTTGGTCCAATAAAAGAATTGTTAACAGAAGAAAATCCAGCAATCTATAGGGACGCTACTGTGAAAGAAGTCTTTGCACATTATGTTGAAAAAGGCCTTGATGGAAACTCTTCCTTGCACCCTTTCAGGTTGTGAGGAAGATATTAAGAATTAGATTGGAGGAGTATTATATTTGTATGGTGTTGGATTTAGTCTTGCATTTTATCATATAGTGGTTAACTTGTGATTTTGACTATGATTTTCGATATGTAGCGAACAAATTATGTGAATGTTCAGTATCAAGCAACATAGCAACAATATTTTATATTCAACGGTGTGTCTGGTGTCTGAAACATGTTTTCCAACACTAGTGACTTCAATCATTATTGGTGAACATCAATTGGAGAATAATTTGTTGCAGTTTGATTTGGCTTCTTCAAGACTTGGTTTTAGATCACTGTTTTTGGAGCATGATAATTGTGGAAACTTTAATTTTACTTCCTCTGTTTAGAACTTGATTGTGATGTTCCAATTAATAATACTATATGTTAAATCTATGTGTGTAAAATAGGTTGTGAAATAAGTGAGGTTTTGTTGATGTATTAACCTCCCAAAATAAAGACTAGTATAAACAGAGAAATGCATCTTACATTGAATTGCATGGTTTTTATGTTACCACAGTGTGAGTCATAAAATTATTGCACTGATTTACTAACAATTATAGCATAGATATCCTAAAGTTGAATTTAAAGAACACCGATTTCGAACTGATTCTGAACTGAACTGATTTATAAATATTAACTAGTTTTTATGAAAGTGAATTTTATGAACTGAACCAAACCGTTAATATGGTTCGGTTTAGTAGAGTTCATGAACCGTGAACACCCTTAAACACATGATTGAGATGATTTTCTATTCAAAGACTGAAAAAGAAAAACAGTGTTCAATATTATCGTAAATTAAGGTATGTTGTTTAACACTGCGCAAGTCCTCACTTGAATTGATAATCTATGTTTAAAAAACCATGGAAAAGGACTGGTGATAATATCTAGCTATGATTCGTTTTCTAAATCAAGATATCCTTTGCGTAAAACTGCATAACATAATCTTATAATATAACTAAAATCTATTTAAGAGTTTGACCTCTTCGGCCATATATTTTTTAATATACGCACCGTTCTATAGTTAAACATGTATGTGTATACCCTTTTGCTTGATATTATTATTACATAAAAATGTAGTATATGATTTTTTATCATTAAATTAAACATGTGATCATTTGGAATATAAAATGTGCCTGTTTTCTCATCTTGGCGGCTATATTTTAGTTTTTCACTTCCCAATCTTCTTACATAAACCAACTTGAGCATTATCATAATTGATTTTAGAGTTAGTGAATAAACATAGAACATTGTATTTTTTGCTACTTTCTCATCATGGAGTTAGAGGCAAATAACAGTTCCACTTCAACTTATGACAGAATAGCTGAAGTTAAAGCCTTTGAAGAATCAAAAGCTGGTGTCAAAGGTCTCTTAGAATCTGGTGTGAAACAGATTCCACACATGTTCCATTCTCCCAAATTGAACATGAACTCTACTCATGAAACTGACTCATCTTCCAAGTTTTCTGTCCCGATCATAGACCTTCAAGATATAAACACTAATCCTTGTATACATGTTGAGGTACTCGACAAGATTCGAAGTGCGTGCAAAGAGTGGGGATTTTTCCAAGTGATTAATCATGGTATTCCAGTTAGTGTTTTGGATGAGATGATTAGCGGAATCCGCAGGTTTCATGAACAAGAAGCCGATGAAAGGAAACCATTCTATTCAAGGGATACTAGTAAGAAAGTTAGATATTTCTCTAATGGTAGCCTTTTTAGGGACCCTGCTGCTAACTGGAGGGATTCGATTGTGTTTTTTGTAAGTCCCGATCCTCCCAAACCAGAAGAAATACCACAAGTATGCAAGTAAGTTTTCTTATCGGATCTGATGTCATCTTAGATTTTGAATTTGATCAAATTTATCCTTCGAAAACCGACTCATAAGGTGACAACTGAGAAGGGTCATTTTGTTAACTTTTTTCAAGTTTCTTCAAGTCTTATCCCTTTTCAATGTGAGACTATGATTTTTTCCTTGTCTGATGAGATGATTATGTATTGGCAGAGACATTGTCATTGAATATTCAAAGAAAGTAAGGATTTTAGGCTTTACAATCTTTGACCTATTCTCAGAAGCATTAGGCCTTGATCCTTCATACCTTAAAGAATTAATCTCACCATATGGACAATATCTTTTGGGTCACTACTATCCTGCTTGCCCTGAACCTGAATCAACTATGGGAACTTCAAAGCACACTGATATTGACTTCATGACAATTCTTCTACAAGACCAGATTGGTGGTCTTCAAGTTCTTCATCAGAATCAATGGGTTGATGTTCCTCCACTGCATGGTTCTCTTGTTGTAAACATTGGCGATGTTATGCAGGTAAGTCATGTTAAATGTAAATACTTATTTTTGTATAATACTCCCCCTAGTTCTAAATAAAAGCAAAAATTCACTTTCCTTGCAATAAAAAAAAAGTCACTTTCCAGATTAATTGATTAATGAATGAATGAATCTGGCCTATAATATAGACCAAAACCAGATCCATCCATTTTGAATTTGAAAGTGACTTTTTTCTGATATTTAGAATCGGATGGAGTAATCAATCTTTCTACACTTTCTTGTTACATGAGATTTATAGTTGTGATTTTTTAATGATTACATTTATCAATCTCCTTTGCAGCTTATAACAAATGACATGTTCACAAGTGTTTATCACAGGGTTTTATCCAAAACTATAGGCCCTAGAATTTCCATAGCAAGCTTCTTTTTAAACTCAACATTAGAGGAGGTTAAATCCAAGGTTGTTGGTCCAATAAAAGAATTGTTATCAGAAGGAATTCCAGCAATCTATAGGGACACTACTGTGAAAGAAGTCTATGCACATTATATTGAAAAAGGCCTTGATGGAAACTCTTCCTTGCATCCTTTCAGGTTGTGAGGAAGATATTAAGAATTAGATTGGAGCAATATTTGATTTTTATAGTGTTGGATTTAGTCTTGCATTTTATCATATGGTTGTTAACTTGTGATTTTGACTATGATTTTCGGTATGTAGTGAATGAATTATGTGAATGTTCAGTATTTATATTCAACGATGTGTCTAGTGTTTGAAACATGTTTTCCAACACCAGTAATAGATATAATTACATTATATCACATCTATTTCCTTGCCACTGTGTTGTGTATACGTATCAGTGTCATTGTGTCAGTGTCGTGTTTAAGGTAAAAGACACCCTGACTTATGCCTAGTGAGAATATTTTATTTAGCGCTCTGGTGTCCTTCGCAGCCATACAAGACGTCGGCTTCTTATTATTATTACAGCTGTACAAATAGCATTCAAATTCAACAAAGAGTAAACAAGAGTGTAAATGAAAATCTTCATTGCTCTTATATCAACAATTTAATTAAGTTGATGCTATATATGTATGTTTTTGTCAATAATTTAAATGTCGTTGTCAACAATAATATTTTTTGTAGTGGAATCTAAAAAGGTGTCTCTTATAAAAATGACTTGATGAAGTATGACCCAAAATATAAAGGTGAACACTTTAGTACATATCTTATATGAATATGTACCGATAGAGTGCTGAAGTGGACAATATTTTTATAAGTCTACAAATAGTGTTTAATAAAAAAAACTAATAAATATTATATAACTCGTCTTGGCCATATTATACAAATTAAGAAATGTAATTAATATTGTATGAAAAAGAAAAATTATGAATTAGTTTACAAGATTGTCATTCATCAATTATATGAAAAAGATAAATAGAAAAATTGAAAGAAGAGAGAATACTAAATAGCTAAGGGTATAATAGAAAAAATATCACTAAATATTTTATTGGTAATTAATGCAAAGCAACTTATAATTCGGTAAAAAAAGAAATTTTTAAAGTGAGTTATAATTTAATACGGAGAAAGTATTTATTAACCTACAAGAATTATATTGTCCACAACAATACATATACCCCTGCATATCTAAATAAATGTGTACCACAAAACTCACCAAATAAAATGCCAGTTTTCCATATTGGCGGCCATGTTTAAGATTCAGTTTCCAATCTTCCTATATATTTCAAGTTGAGCTGCTCTTTCACAAACCAACTTGAGCATTATCATCATCAACTTCAGAGTTTACCATAAAAATCATTGACTTTAGAGTTAGTGAATAAACTTAGAACATTGTATTTTCTGCTACTTTCTCATCATGGAGTTAGAGGCAAATAACAGTTCCACATCCACATATGACAGAATAGCTGAAGTGAAAGCCTTTGAAGAATCAAAAGCTGGTGTCAAAGGTCTCTTAGAATCTGGTGTGACAGAGATTCCAAAAATGTTCCATTCTCTCAAATTCAACTTGAACTCTACTCATGAAAGTGATTCATCTTCCAAGTTTAGTGTTCCCATCATAGACCTTAAAGATATAAACACTGATCCTAGTATACATGTTGAGGTACTCGACAAGATTCGAAGTGCATGCAAGGAATGGGGATTTTTCCAAGTTATTAATCATGGTATTCCTGTTAGTGTTTTGGATGAGATGATCGGTGGAATCCGAAAGTTTCATGAACAAGATCCTGATGAAAGGAAACCGTTCTATACAAGGGATGCAAGTAAGAAAGTTAGATATTTCTCTAATGGTAGCCTTTTTAGGGACCCTGCTGCTCAGTGGAAGGACTCGATTATGTTTTTTGTAAGTCCCGATCCTCCCAAACCCGAAGAAATACCACAAGTATGCAGGTAAGTTTTCTTTTCGGATACGGTCTGATATCATCTTAGGTTTTGGATTTGATCAAATTTATACTTAGAAAACTGACTCATAAGGTGATAAGTATTATTTTGTTAACTTTTTTCAAGTTTCTTCGAGTCTTATCCCTTTTCAATGTGAGACTGATTTTTTTCCTTGTCTGATGAAATGATTGTAATGGCAGAGACATTGTGATTGAATATTCAAAGAAAGTAAGGACTTTAGGCTTTACAATCTTTGAGCTATTCTCAGAAGCATTAGGGCTTGATCCTTCATACCTTAAAGAATTAACCTCACCATATGGACAATATATTTTCGGTCACTACTATCCTGCTTGCCCCGAACCTGAATTAACTATGGGAACTTCAAAGCACACTGATATTGTCTTCATGACAATTCTTCTACAAGACCAGATTGGTGGTCTTCAAGTTCTTCATCAGAATCAATGGGTTGATGTTCCTCCGCTGCATGGTTCTCTTGTTGTAAACATTGGCGATGTTATGCAGGTAAGTCATGTTAAATGTAAATACTTATTTTTGTATAATACTCCCTCCGGTTCTAAATACAAGCAAAAAGTCACTTTCCAGATTCATTGAATCATGAATGAATCTGGCCTGTATAATATAGACCAAAACTAGATTCATCCATTAGTCAATGAATTTGAATCGGATGGAGTAATCAATCTTTCTACACTTTCTTGTGACATGAGATTTTTAGTTGTGATTTTTTAATGATTACATTTATCAATCTCCTTTGCAGCTTATAACAAATGACATGTTCACAAGTGTTTATCACAGGGTTTTATCCAAAAGTATAGGCCCTAGAATTTCCATAGCAAGCTTCTTTTTAAACGCAACATTAGAGGAGGTTAAATCCAAGGTTGTTGGTCCAATAAAAGAATTGTTGACAGAAGAAAATCCAGCAATCTATAGGGACACTACTGTGAAAGAAGTCTTTGCACATTATATTGAAAAAGGCCTTGATGGAAACTCTTCCTTGCACCCTTTCAGGTTGTGAGGAAGATATTAAGAATTAGATTGGAGGAGTATTATATTTTTATGGTGTTGGATTTAGTCTTGCATTTTATCATATAGTGGTTAACTTGTGATTTTGACTATGATTTTCGATATGTAGCGAACAAATTATGTGAATGTTCAGTATCAAGCAACATAGCAACAATATTTTATATTCAGCGGTGTGTCTGGTGTCTGAAACATGTTTTCCAACACTAGCGACTTCAATCATTATTGGTGAACATCAATTGGAGAATAATTTGTTGCAGTTTGATTTGGCTTCTTCAAGACTTGGTTTTAGATCACTGTTTTTGGAGCATGATAATTGTGGAAACTTTAATTTTACTTCCTCTGTTTAGAACTTGATTGTGATGTTCCAATTAATAATACTATATGTTAAATCTATGTGTGTAAAATAGGTTGTGAAATAAGTGAGGTTTTGTTGATGTATTAACCTCCCAAAATAAAGACTAGTATAAACAGAGAAATGCATCTTACATTGAATTGCATGGTTTTTATGTTACCACAGTGTGAGTCATAAAATTATTGCACTGATTTACTAACAATTATAGCATAGATATCCTAAAGTTGAATTTAAAGAACACCGATTTCGAACTGATTCTGAACTGAACTGATTTATAAATATTAACTAGTTTTTATGAAAGTGAATTTTATGAACTGAACCAAACCGTTAATATGGTTCGGTTTAGTAGAGTTCATGAACCGTGAACACCCTTAAACACATGATTGAGATGATTTTCTATTCAAAGACTGAAAAAGAAAAACAGTGTTCAATATTATCGTAAATTAAGGTATGTTGTTTAACACTGCGCAAGTGCTCACTTGAATTGATAATCTATGTTTAAAAAACCATGGAAAAGGACTGGTGATAATATCTAGCTATGATTCGTTTTCTAAATCAAGATATCCTTTGCGTAAAACTGCATAACATAATCTTATAATATAACTAAAATCTATTTAAGAGTTTGACCTCTTCGGCCATATATTTTTTAATATACGCACCGTTCTATAGTTAAACATGTATGTGTATACCCTTTTGCTTGATATTATTATTAAGAATTAGATTGGTGCAGTATTTGACTTTTTATGGTGTTGGATTTAGTCTTGCATTTTATCATGGTTGTTAATTTGTGACTTTGTATTCAAATAGATGTCTAGTGTCTGACACTAGCAATGTATATGATTATATTATATCACTTCTATTTCCTTGCCAGTGTGTTGTGTCTACGTGTCAGTATCGTGTTTAAGGTAAAAGACACCCTGACTTATGCCTAGTGAGTAGTTAGAATAGTTTATTGTATAGTAAATCATTTTATGGAGCTTTTTTATATACAAAAGATTGTCAGAATACATATGAAATTTCCATTTGGACCGGTGGAAATGCAGAGGCGGAGTACAATGTAAATGAAGCTTATCATTTGTTAATTGATGATGAATTGGAGGAGGTGGAGTGGAGTAAAGAGGTGTGGAGTCCGATTGTTCCTTCTAAAATGGCAATCGTTGTGTGGAGACTCCTGCAAGAGAGGCTTCCCACAAAAGAGAACCTTAAGAAGAGATGAGTTTGTCTTAATACATCCTCGCTGTGTTCTGGAGTTTGTGGTAACGCCAAGGTGAGAGAAAGGTTAGCATTTGGGAAGTAAGGAATCAGATGATTTTTAATCTTAGTGGATTCATTTGGGATAAGGTTATAGAGGAAATTATAATTCTCTCTTGGAAAATTCTTAAAGCTAGGCACAAAGGTTTTATTTTTTCATTATCGAATGGAATTACAATCCGTTGGCGTGTTTATTTGGAGCGTAGTTCTTGATGTTAGATGTCAGGATGCTGGTATTGCTGTTCTCTGCGATTGTTGCCTGGTTTTTAATTTTTGCAGTGTCTGGTGTTGCAACTTCGATTTGCAGAAGTACGGTGCTAGCCAGGAAAGATGCTGTTTCAGCTTGTTTCTGGGGACGGCGGGTGTGCAGTTCTGTTTAATGATCCTAGGAGTTATTATCTTGGTCAGGTTGCGATGCTTAGGTGCAGTTTTACTGGTGGATCATTCAGTGGGAAATGGCTTGGAATGTCGAAACCGGGTGACGAAGGCAGTGCTTTTTCTTGAGTTGGTTGAGGTTGTTTCTCAAAATTCCTATCTTGTTTGATAGCGGTACGAAAAAATGGGCATCACATTTATCGTTAGGCCGCTGTCCGTTTGTAGCTTGGACCGAGAACCCTCCGAGACCGGCTTATTTGGCGCTCTGGTGTCCTTCGCAACCATACAAGACAACAGTTTCTTATTATTAGTACTAGTAGAATGCAAATCCAACAAAGAGTAAATGGAAATCTTCATTGCTCTAGAGATTTAGTTTGAGTACAAACACTTATTCAAACAACTGCTCAAAAAATTTAATCTGTGTGAGATTATGTTTTAATTAAGATTTAATATAGTATAGAGCTTTTGACTTGAGTGGTAAAAATGGTGATTTTTCTTTAAAATATCAACAATTATTAATGTAAATCACAGTTTAGATAGGGTTAGTTTCAACTTCAAGTCTTGCACAAAGTTCCCATTTAATTGGCTAATTGCTACACATCCACAACTTACGACTTGATGAGTGACCCCAACTTGGAGGAAAAAATATGTTTAATGTGAAATTAACTCAATGGCCGGTCATCAATGGTGCCACAAAAAACTTTGCAAAGATAATATGTTGGAGAATGCTTCATTGCTTATTTCTGAACATGATCAAGATCAAGATAACAAACTCACTTTTGATGGAACATCATTCATCCAAAGTTGATTCAACACATTCACCACATTACCGTCAATGGCTAAATCTTCCACTTGATTTTGGAGAAACTGATACGTCGATTGTAGTGAAAATAGACTGGACCTGCTTGATATCCATTTCTTATGATCTGTTGTGTCTTTAATAGGAGTAGCATCTGCCAATAAATAAAAAACTCAGCTGCTGCCTCTTGCTCTTCTAAGGACAGTTGTTCGGTCCAATGCTCGATTCTCTAAAGAGAGTAGAAAACTATAATTATTGAAGCTCACCGGGCCAAGCCATGAGCCATCTATCATGCCAAAACTTAATAGCATTGCCTTGTCCTAACCCATTGCTATATTGTATCTGAAACATCCCAAGGGCATAGACCGGTATCTATGAACAAGTAATTTGGACCGCAAACAAAAACGACCCATACCAAGGGCGATATACCAATGCTGGGATTTAGTGACAACGAATACCCTGGAGATGCACCTAATGAGATATTCCCGTTGATAATCATGGCAACAATGGTGCAACATGACGTTTCGAGAATTCTAATTGACCAAGGAAGCTCTTGCGATATTATATATCAGCATCTGTTTGAGACTTGGGAAGAATTCCTTATTAACTACACGCCCATGGGGCTTCATCAATTTGCGCGTCACTTTCGAAGTCAGAGAGATGAAATAATCGAAGAAGACAGTTGAAATACAACTTCTAGTGGTCCCATGTGAATATTTTAATGGCAATACTCTCTTCGTTCTTAATTATAAACAAAAGTCTTTAAAAAAATTTAACCTTAATACATTTATTCCAAAAATACCTTTTTTTTTCAAATTCAACTACTAACATACATGTAATACTCACATCAAATATACTTTTAATTGGACAACACATATTCTAAGAAATAATCCCACACATAACGAATTAGTCTTGGTATAGTAAACATGCAAACAGCATTGGTGTAGTACAAATTTTTACACAACTAGATTTTCTTAATATGTGTATAATTACAACAAGTTTCCTTATAAATCAAGCTAGAAGAAATACAGGTTAACAATAAATCCAGCCGTTTGATTGCCAACAAGTTTCCTTATAAATCAAGTTTCCTTATATAGGAACCGGATAAATAACAGTTAATACTCGCATCAAATATACATTTAATTGGAACGAACTTATTATGAGAAATAATCCCACACCACACGTAATGAATTAGTTTGGTATAGTAAAAAGTCCAAGCAGTAGTACGTTTGGGATTGCCAACCACTGAAAAAAGAAAGGAAAAACGGTACAATTACGTGACCCATTGGTTGAACTTTGAAGCATTCCATATTGAGAAGAAAATGACTAAACACATTATAAATATAATATGGATCATGCTAAACAGTGCACCTGATATACTAGTTAAACATATCCAAAAAAAAAAACAAAATTAATATTAAAGAGACAACTTTTTGCATCTTTAACATATTAAATACACTAATTTCAAAAAAAAATTCTATATTAATATACTTAACAAATGCATTGGTGCATTTTTCTATAAAGATTATTCTTCATGACTTGTTATCATTTGAATATACTAGTGAAATATAAAGAAATTTTTAACATGTGCCCTTAAATATGAATATATTTTCTTAAAAATTGTTTATTTAACTTTCTAAATTAGTCAAAGAAAAAAAAACTTTCTAAATATTAAATATCTTACATTATTATATACAATATATATGAAACATTTCAACACACTGATATATTGATCATTAAATTAATAGATAAAATGAATATTGTTTTTTGAAAGAAAACATTTTTCTATCATTTAAATTATTATGATTACTAAATACTATTTATCAAAATCGTAAAAATAATAAAATTATATACTATTTGTCAATATTGAGTTTTTTATGCAAAAATGTAAAAAAGCTACTGTAACACTTGTAAAACATTGAATTTAATTTGTATTTTCTCTTATGAAATTATCATCTTCTAAATATAATAGTCGGCAAATAGTTTTTGACTTATTGTATCGGTACATTCGAATGTTCAAATATACGGTTGAAGTTTCCTATTAAATACGAAATTTTTATATGGGTCATGCTAAAGAATGTCCTCGGGACATTTGTTAAGTATGCTAAAAATAAGAATAAACGATAAAATTAATGTTGATAGAGAGATAACTTTTTACACTTTTAATGTATTGAATGCACAAATTTCAAGATAAAATTTTCTTATTTTAGTTATAAGCTTAACCAGGGCCTCTCTGTTTAACATTTCTCTTTTTTATATTTAGGTGCTTAATATGTGCTCTTATGACACAGGTTAATATGACCCAAAATATAAAGGCGAAAACTCTGGTACAAAAATTATATGGGTATGTACTAATACACTGTTGAGGTGGACAATTTTGATAAGTCTAAATATAGTGCTTAATAAAAAAAATATTAATAAACACGTTTTGACTATATTACGTAAATTAAGAAATGTAATTAATTTTGTATAAAAAAATAAATTATCAATTAGTTTACAAAATTGTCCTTCGTTAATAGTATGAAAAAAAAAATTTGAAAGAAGAGGAGTAATAAATTGTCCTTAGTATATTTCATTAGTAATGTAAAGCGATTTATAACGTTGCATATCTAAATAAATGTGTAATAGAGAATTCACCGAATAAAATGCCAATTTTCCATATTGGCGGCCATATTTAAGTTTTTCACTTTCCAAGCTTCCTATATATTTTAAGTTGAGCATTATCATCATCAACTTCAGAGTTTACCATAAAAATCATTGACTTTAGAGTTAGTGAATAAACATAGAACATTGTATTTTCTGCTACTATCTCATCATGGAGTTAGAGGCAAAAAACAGTTCCACATCCACATATGACAGAATAGCTGAAGTGAAAGCCTTTGAAGAATCAAAAGCTGGTGTCAAAGGTCTCTTAGAATCTGGTGTAACACAGATTCCACAAATGTTCCATTCTCCCAAATTCAACTTGAACTCTACTCATGAAAGTGATTCATCTTCCAAGTTTAGTGTTCCAATCATAGACCTTCAAGACATTCACTCTAATAATCCTAGTATACATGTTGAGGTACTCGACAAGATTCGAAGTGCATGCAAGGAATGGGGATTTTTCCAAGTGATTAATCATGGTATTCCGGTTAGCGTTTTGGATGAGATGATTAGTGGAATCCGTAAGTTTCATGAACAAGATGCTGATGAAAGGAAACCGTTCTATACAAGGGATGCAAGTAAGAAAGTTAGATATTTCTCTAATGGCACTCTTTTTAGGTCCCCTGCTGCTAACTGGAGGGACTCAATTGCTTTTTTTGTAAGTCCTGATGGTTCTCCCAAACCAGAAGAAATACCACATGTATGCAGGTAAGTTTTCTTTATGGATCCAGTTTTATATCATTTTAGATTTGATCAAATTTATCCTATGGAGAAATGTCATTTTGTTAATGTTAAGTGTTTTATAATTTATTTAGAATGTTTGTTTGTTGGCTAATTTGTATTTTTTTTCCCCTAACTATCATAAACTTGAGATTTTAGTTCCATTTCAAAAGGCTAACCGGCCCACTACTAATTTTGACCAAGTCATCGGACACGTGCAC
Source organism: Trifolium fragiferum (assembly GCA_954870985.1). Taxonomy (NCBI): domain Eukaryota; kingdom Viridiplantae; phylum Streptophyta; class Magnoliopsida; order Fabales; family Fabaceae; genus Trifolium; species Trifolium fragiferum. The sequence goes on along the minus strand of OX940796.1, from coordinate 43,889,460 downwards.
AGTGACTCACATACTATATCATAATATGTAGCAAGACATACTTACGTGACATACGAGTCATTGTCCATGTGTGCAAGACATGTTGACGTAACATATGAGCAGGGGCGGCCACATGTATAGGCCAAGTGTGGCCATGGCCACACTAGATTTTTAAGATTATTCTTTTATAATAAAAATATATATATTTAGGTACCATTTGTTCTAACTTATTTCAAACTTTTTTACTCAATGAAAGATGATGTTAGACCAAATAAATTTGTTGCTTAATTTTTATGAGTAAAATAAATAGATAAAAGGCTTTTGAAGTTAAAAACAACAACAATTACCAAACAACTAACCCACTTGAGTTGATCCGGTGGTATTGATTTGGGACCTGGAAGTGTGCTCCTCCTTAATGGACTAATTTAATTTCTTTAAAAAAAACTACCAAACAACTTTAACTTTTTTATAAAAGTTCTTATTTTTATTTTTAACTCTCAGATAGCTTCTAAGACCTAAAAAAGTCAGGCCAAATGATACTTAGTCTTGAAGTTGGTTTTAATCTTGCCGATAGCAACAGCAAGTGTGTGGAATGTGTTTTTTCATCTACAAATTTAGTGAAGAGTCTGCTATATGTAACAAAATAAGTGACTAGTTATTAAAAAATCGTATTAAAACTGATATAGAAAGAGATATTTTTGGAACAATTGACAACGATAATATTTTAGCTTATTTTCAAATAATGGATACTTGATGATTTTCATTGTAAATATTATTACATTTAATAATATTATATTTGATTTTCAGTATAACTTAGTTCATTGTTTATTTAAGATTTTGGCCACACTAAAATTTTATGTCTGGATCCGTCCCTGCATATGCATATGAGTAACTGTCCATGTGTGCATTGACTTAGTCAAAATCGGTGGAGGCCAACCTTTTACAATATAGGCTAAACTTATAGAGTCAAAATTGTTATTATGAAAATAGGGCATAAAATTGCAAGTTTGTGAAAGTTAAGAGGCCAAAATTTAGCCTTGTAAGTTTTAAACTATTTCACATAAGCCTCTAGTATTAATATTTGTATCTCAACTACTCTATATAAATTAGTCATTCCACCTAATGCCTACTACTCAAGGACATTTTTAGTCAACATTAAATTGTGTAAACTTGTAAAGCTTATCAACGTTTTTTTTCCTTGTCTTTGATGAGATGATTATGTATTGGCAGAGACATTGTGATTGAATATTCAAAGAAAGTAAGGACTTTAGGCTTTACAATCTTTGAGCTATTCTCAGAAGCATTAGAACTTGATCCTTCTTACCTTAGAGAATTAATCTCACCGTATGGACAATATCTTTTGGGTCACTACTATCCTGCCTGCCCTGAACCTGAATTAACTACGGGAATTTCGAAGCATACTGATATTGACTTCATGACAATTCTTCTACAAGACCATATTGGTGGTCTTCAAGTTCTTCATCAGAATCAATGGGTTGATGTTCCTCCATTGCATGGTTCTCTTGTTGTAAACATTGGTGATATTATGCAGGTAAGCGATGTTCCTCCATTGCATGGTTCAATTATTCGATGAATCTAAAAAGTGACTTTTTCTTATATTTAGAACTGAATAGAGTAATCAATCTTTCTGCACTTTCTTGTGACATGACATTTATAGTTGTGATTTTTTAATGATTACATTTATCAATCTCCTTTGCAGCTTATAACAAATGACATGTTCACAAGTGTTTATCACCGGGTTATATCCAAGAATATAGGCCCTAGAATTTCCATAGCAAGCTTCTTTTTAAACCCAACATTAGAGGAGGTTACATCCAAGGTTGTTGGTCCTATAAAGGAATTGTTATCAGAAGAAAATCCAGCAATCTATAGGGACACTACTGCGAAAGAAGTCATTGCACATTATTATGTAAAAGGCCTTGATGGAAACTCCTCCTTGCATCCTTTCAGGTTGTGAGGAAGATATTGAGAATTTCAGTATGTAGTGAATAATCAGTATCAAGTAATGTAGCATCAACATTTCATAGTCAAACGCATGTCTAGTGTTGGACACATGTTGGTGTCTGACACCAGCAATATATATATTGGTATGTCTACGTTTTAGTGTCGTGTTTAAGGTAAAGGCACCCTTACGTATGCCTAGTGAGAATAATTTATTGTGTAGTAAATCAGTTTATGGAGTTTTTTTTATACAAATACTGTCAGAATATATACGAAATTCCCATTCGAAAAACTAAATAATAATATACAATATTGGCTATTGTTTCAATTGTATTTCAAAACCATTTTATTGAGAATATAGCCACAGAAAACAGTATACACTTCATTTATGGTACCATTTTCATTTGATGAGCATTGCATCTGCTACTTGATTCATAAAATAAGGACAGCACTAACTTCATGTTGTCCCTGCAAGGGAAATGAAAATTCTTATTATTAGTTCTAGTAGCATACAAATCCAACAAAGACTAAAAAAGAGTGCAAATGAAAATCTTCATTGCTCAAACCAAAGATTTTATCTGTGTGAGATTATATTTTCTTCTCGTTTCGTTCTCCTTTGGAAATATAAGCATGCTTACCATCTTTCCCCGAACTTTGCTCCATGTCAATCTGTTCTTGCCATAACCATTTAAGATTTGAAGATGAAGAGCACTGTTGTGGAACAGAAAATGAATAGGTGCTTGTACTACACTGCTTCTTACATGCAGAAGAATCAGCTGTAGAGCAAGTGTCTTGGTCAGCGCTTGAAACCTTACTATCTTTCTCATGATTTTCAGAACTTTCCTTGTTCTTTCTCTTCTCTGCCATACATTTTGTTCTCTTCCTAATAGGCAAGTCATTCTTAGGATCCTGAACCGGAAGTGCTGGCACCTTTTGATCATTAGCTGAAATAGTCGCACACGGAGCCTTGTCCTTAAGGACGACAACTTTTGGAATGTCTTGATATTCACTGTCAACGACAACTTCATCCCTTGCTTCTGAGCTAGAAGCTTTTGATGCTGCTTGAATTTCCCACATTTTGAATATGGCTTGAGTTAGTTTTTCTCGGGCCACGTCTATATCGATTATTGGATTTGGATAGTTTTGACCTAACTCAACTCCCGATGCTCTAAGTACACTTAGCGGTGCATTCCAAGGATGATGGATCCATTCGGTTGGCATTCGTGATAATTCAGGTAGCCATTGCCTTATATATTCTCCTTCTGGATCAAATTTAGCTCCTAAAATCTGTCACAACAATGAGACCAAAATTAGAGAGAGGTCACAGTATCTTTTTTTTACTCTTATTGTTTGGATATTTCTGGTAGAATTCAGTCCAATGACAAAGCCGAATAAAATTTGTTTTCTATATAAGAGAAAGTAATACCACTCTCACTTAAGGCCTGTTTGGATTGACTTATTTGAGTTTATCGACTGACATAAGCACTTGTGAGAGCTTATGCAAACAACCTATGACATGTCCACAAGCAGTTTTCGGCTTACTTTCATAGGTTCTCAAGGATAGCTTATAAAATCAGTTTATAGCTTATATGAAAATAGTTTGACTTTATTTTTTATTATAGAAAAAGCTTATACATAAGCACTTATGCTATTTTTTTTGTAGTTCATTGGAATCAAACTCCTGAGATCACAAAAACTGTCAAATGAGGATGGGAGTAAAACTAATGAAATTTCGTAACGGTAAAATCAAATGTTGTAGCAGATTGTGATGTGTGAATCAGTGTGACACAGGTTATGTTAACTAAATTATTGAATATAAGATAGTCACATCTTATTTATGCACAAATTAAAACCGTTAAACGAAAGAAAACTTGACAAACCTCAGGATCATCCAAGCGCTCAAGCTCATGACCATCTGGTAAGCATCCTGAGATATACTGCCACCCTAGTATATCACATTCAAGGTCTGCATCCAAAAGTGTGTCCCAGAAATACTTCATTCCCCATTTCCAAGGTAGAAGCAACATTTTCACAGCAAAACTAGAAACTATTACTCTTATTCGGTTATGCATCCATCCTGTAGCCCAAAGTTCTCTCATTCCCGCATCAACTAAAGGATAGCCGGTCCTACCTTGTCTCCAAGTCTTAAAGTTGGAAGGATCAGCATTCCAAGGGAAAAAACTCAAGTGGCCAAGAAGTGCTCTCTCGTGAGTGAATGGAAAATTGAAACAAAGATAGCGCGAATACTCTCTAAATCCAATTGCCCTGAGGAAAAGACTTACACTTTCTTCGCCAACACGGTTGCCTTCATTTCCCCACGATATCTGCTTCATACGTGCTATTTGAAAAACTTTCCTCACACTCAACTCTCCGAAATGAAGATACGGGGACAAGAGTGAAGTTGAGTCTCCACCAACCCTTTGCCTATTCTCGGAGTAATGAAGTAGTTGCTTGTCCATAAATTCTGTTAAAGCCTTGTCAGCATTGCTCCAACCCGGAGACCATGCTCGTCCTAGTAATGCGTTGCTTGGTTTTTCTAAATCATTTTCAAGATCTAGGTCCTCTATTGAACATTTCTCAATTTTTCCTGTCATCCACAACATAAGAGAATTTGATCAAATTGCTGCTAATTTCCTTAATAATATTGCATCAGTGGTGAAATATTCCACGTTTTATGAGATAAGACCTAAACATGTGTTCATAAGTGGGAGACATACCTCACCATACAAGCCAATTTTGTAAGGGTTAACTTAGCTCAACCCTAATTGTAAGATAGTATCAGAGCCTATCCAAGATCCATTGGGCCATCCACTGTTGGGCCTCTTAACACATTTTCGTCACATCTAGAAATAGACATTTGAAATGTGATCCGAGTGGCCCAATCGCGGATGTAAGGAGAGGACTATCCATCACTTATTAATACATTTTCATGTCTTATCTCATCAGATGTGGAACTCTCAACAATCAGAACTGTCAGTGATACTCTAGCAAAAACCTAATGCCAACAATCATATTACGATTTGGGAAACAATGAAGCCGTGGTAATGTGCATACCTTCAGCTGGAACTAATTGCCATGGAGGAATAAGTGAAACAGGTTCCATTTGCGTGTGCAAGCATCGCTGCCAAAAACGATCAAAGGTTGTAAAAGCATGTCCCTTCTCATCATATATTTCCCACGGCTCATACAACAGATCTCCATTGTAGCTTTTCACAGATAAGCCAAGTTCAACTAGTTTTTCTTTGATGTTGTGGTCTCGAACAAGCGAAACAGGATCTGATAAAACAATCATGGTACAAATGTAAGTCAGCTGATTAGCATTGAACTGTAAAAAAATTTAAGAAACATATCTATATATATTCAATAATATATAGAAATACATAAATGATATAATCCCTTAAACATACAAAACTTGGCTTACATGCATCTATGTCTCAACAAAAAAAAATATAGTTCACAGAAATACTTCATACTATCGGCTATATTCATAGAAAAAGCCCGCTCGATTCTTCAACTTTTCAAGATCCAAAATATTAAGGAGAACCAAACAAGAACCAAAATTAGCAAAAAAACGTTTAATACGAAAGTCTAATGTCATCGAAACTACCTTATAAACAGCACTACTTACCATAGAGATGATTAAACACAACTTTTGTCGCTTTAATAGCATTTATACACTCCAAAAGAGCATTGAGAGTACTATCAGTTTTGATGAACACAAGTCTAGCTCCAAGTGATTTCAAGGACTGATCCAAGTGAGCTAGAGACTGTTTCAACCACCACCTTGAAACCCTTCCCGGATAAAATTGTCCTTCTTCTTTAGGACACCATATAAACACAGGGAACACAGAACCATCCCTAGCAGCAGCAGCTAGTGCTGGATTGTCCTCAATTCTAAGGTCCCTTCTAAACCAAACAATAGTTCTATTGCTTCCCATATTGCATAGCCAAAGCTCTAAAGTCTAAACTTTCACCTCAAAAATTCAAAATGGTTTATCTCTCTAACATAAAATATCTGAAGAATGAAGATTAATATCTAATAATTGACTACAAAGATTGGATCTGAAATTTTGTCAAAAAGTTAAAAAGATATCTATAGAAACACAGAATATAAAAACATCAAACTAGTGCTAAAAATAGACCTAAGAAATAGTTATAGCTTATCTTATATCCAACTTGCATACCACTTTGCTATCTGATTGATTCTGGAAGTTATCCAAACAAAACCAACTCAGCCCACATGTCACTTTCATAAATTTGAAGGCATCAAGTTAAAAAAAAATTACAAAAAATAAAATAAAATAAGGAAAATTCCTAATTGAGAAACATAATTGAGTACAGAATATTAACAGACACAATCATAAACAATAAAGAACATTATCTAAAAACATCTAGAGGTGAAATTATATAATAAAACAAACCCTTTTGAACTAACTGCAAAGTTCTTGAAACTCAAGCATCAAACTTGAGAACTAAAATAAGGAAAATAATTGGTATTGACAGATTGAAAATGAAAGTTTAGATGAAAATATGAGACAAGAAAGCATCAAAATCTTATCAAAGAAAAGGTGAAGGTAGCATACAGTGTATGTAGGCATGGAAGAGAGGTGAAAAAAGTGATTGAGTGTGTTATGATTGTATGATGATCACATGGAGATGATCATGTGAACAGGAGAAGGAGTGTGCATTGATGATAGTGGGGGACAGACACATATGATTATTATGATATTTGCTAAAAAAGACAAAAGGATAAGAACATGTAACATGTCACTACTATGGGATGCTAGGAGCTTCCATAAATTCATGAATGTGGATGAAATTTCACCAAACATTAGTAAGAACAGTAGTGTACGTTATTAACTGTGGAGTGGAGGAATAATAATTGAGATTTTTATTTTTCATAGATTTTCTCATGTGATATGAAGATACATTTGAAATCTCTACCATCCATTGAAAATGAGAGATTGAGTTTTAAAAGTAGAGATTATGAAACATGAAATATGAGAGAAAAAATAGAGAATTATGATTAATGTAATCTCACTTGAGACTTATTAGATTCTCTTCTAACATAATTTAAATATTAGTTTGTTACGTCGTGATAGTCTAATTATTTTTTCCGACTAGACACAACTAATTGGTATAATTGAGAATTTTGGTATTGGTATTATTATTCAAAGAGAAGGATTGTCTAAACATATATAAACTCTCACATCGAGTTCATGATATTCGATGTGAATTTTTAAATTAGATTCACATAGAAATTATTAGCAATTTTTTACAAACAATTGAATGAGTTGTTACTTACTATTGTAAACTCGGTAGTGAAACTTATTTACTTATTTTCTTTCTTTTTTGTTGTCAACTAGAATAACTTACCCGTGCAATGCACGGGTTAATTTTTATTTATAAAAATATAATTTTTTTTAATTATGATATTATTTTTTTCAAAATATTTTAATAATAAATAAATTTAAATGTATATTTTTTGTGTTGATAATAAATTTATATGTACATCTGGTTATTCTAATTTTAATGGTATATCAAATATTTATTGTGTTAATCATCTCGTTACTATGAAAAATAACTGTTTCACCAAGAAATTAAAGTTGTATACCAATTTTCATATGCTCCCGTGCAATTGCATAATTCGATTGGTTATAATTTTTTTGCAATAGTCCCCTATAAACATAACTGGTAAGAGACATGACATTTAGTCATGTAAGTAGATCAGAAAAAGCGAATAAAGACAATTCAAACCATACCAAAAAAAAAATTGGTTCGGTTAAAAGTCGAGGTAGTTTGATTCGATTTTTTTGATTCTAAAAATCAATGAACCGAACCAGCGGCTTTAATTACCCATTTTAATCTTGTTCTTCATAAATTTTTCTACCCTGTCTCATCTCCATTTCTTTTAATCATTTAAAATGAATATATTGTATTTTTTTACAATTAATGAATATTTGTTTTCTTTTAAAAATAATGAATATATTGTTTTAAATTAAATCTATATATTTTCGTGTAAAAATTCTATCAAAACTTCGTGTAAAATAATTCATTCCCCGTGTGATGTAAAATAATTGTCTACCCCGTCTCATGTCCATTTCTTTTAATCGTTTAAAATTAATACATTGTATTTTTTTACAATTAATGAATATATTGTTTTCTTTTAAAAATAATGAATATATTGTTTTAAATCTATATATTTTCGTATAAAAATTCTATCAAAACTTCGTGCAAAATATTCATTCCACGTGTGATGTAAAATAATTGTGTACAAACTTTATTTCCCGTGAGTTGCAAAATAAATTTTTCATTCGGATATTAATATATTATTTCAGGTGATCACTTTTATAAGCAAATTTTTTCATTTAGAAATTTTCATATACAATTTTATTGGAACCTACATATTCTTCTTCTTTTCTTTTAAGAATAACGTGCATTTTTTTAGTAATGGATAACCTACATTTTATTATGAGAATTTCTTATAATCTGGATATCGATTTGCATATACCCTCACAATTAAGCACATAGTATTAGAGGCGGGGAATGAGATTCATCAAAGCAAATGGACTAAGGTATTTGGAAATAAAATCATATGAAAATAAGCATTCGATTAAAGGCTAACATTTGGAGTAACTCATAAGAATTATTCTTGGAGTCAATAGATCCCTCCTATATATATATATAAATTTGTCAGAAAACATTAGAGTAAAAAAATTCAACATAAGAATTATATTTTTGCTTGCTGTACAAAAGAAATAATTTATCAAGAATACACTTACAAATAAACTTAAATAAAAATACACACTACAAAATTTAAAAATTAAAATAATTTAATCCAAAAGAAGAGCTTTCCAATAAGTGTACGTATGATTCTGTAAAAAAAATGTGTACATATGAGTTAATTGACAAAAATTGTATACATTACTTTCAAAGCACCTTCAACTTGGCAAATATTCTACTGCATTTTGAATTGTCCCCCGGAAACTTATAAAGGAGGTCACATAAATTATTATCTTAATTAATATTTGGCAACAAATGTTATCTAGTTTAGAGTGCACTAAACAATATATTATAGTGAAATTTATAAGTTTGTCTTCTCATAACTACTTTTTCGATTAACTACATATAAATAATATTTCACTAAAAAACATCAAAATAGAAGGTATTTCGTTACAAAATCATTCATCAATGATTGTTGTTTTCGACTCCATGTCACATCTTAAAGTGTTTTTTATATTGAAAAGACACTTAAAAATCTTCTCTCCATAGCTTTTATTACAATCGTATTTCTAGTAAAAGATAAAAGAAAATAGAATGAAAAAAAAAAGCTAAAGAAAAGTAAAGACAACAAATATGAATTACAAAAGAGTAAATAAATAGAAATCAAAATAGCAAAAATGTTGAAAGAATATTGAAATTGAAATATTGTGAGTGAAGATGGTTGAAAGAAAAGACAATATTTATAATAAAAACTACACAATCAATTCATAATGAATTTTTTTTTCTAATTAATAGCATTAATATAACCAAATTTTATGTGCAATTTTATTCTCAATAATAAGGGAATATAGGAATATGCTTTTGACCAGATTTTATAGCATTCATATGACCAGATTTTATGTGCAATTTTAAAATTATAACATCAATGTTTTAAAAAAATGCTAATAATACTTATAGAGAAAATTCAATTGACAAAAAAATAATTTAATTTAAAATTTGATATGACATCCCTTTTTATAGAGAGTGGATTCTCTCAAAAAAAATAATAATTCCTCAATTGTCTCAATTGTTAAATTGTCATCATTAAATTTACCATGAATTTGATATGACATCATTCTTGATAAATCACATGTTTTCTACCATGAATTTTTTCTCTATTTTCTATTTTTTTTGACTCGGTCTAATTTTAAAAGATCTAAGATCATCAAAATTGAAAAGAAAAATCAAGCATTTGAAGAAGAAAAAAAAAATTAAAATAAAATATGTAGTATAAACTCATTTATATTTAAACGATTCAAATATAATTAAATAATATTTAATGTAAGCTTCATAAAAAAAACATGGTCTCGTCATTTAAAAAGGCAAAAACTAAACCTTATATGTCGTTATTTTGTTTTTGTTATAATCAATTTTAACTCTACTATTTTTTTCCTCTAAGAATCTCAACTCTACTACTTTTTCTCCATAATCCAATCTCCACAAATATTCTCAGCAAGCAAGAGAATCCAAACAAAATAAAACAAAATCAAAATAATCAAGGGCACAAATAAATACAAACTTAAATGAAACATAATAGTATATCAACATATAATTGATTAAATTTTGATTTGTCTCTACCAAAAGAAATTTTGATCAAACAAACAATCTTGAAAAATAATAAAAACAAAGAATCAACAACACAAACAATAAATAAAATTAGTGAGCAATCAAATTCAATAATATATTTTAATTGTGTTAGCATGGATTAAAAAAAACCTTTATTATCTTCTTCCTATATGAAATAGGAATAAGAAATAAAAAGAACGAAAATGTGATTGTTTTTATCACAATTAGAAAAGAATAAAGAATAAAAATTGATAGTATGGAGTAAAGTTCTTTCATCACCATAACTTATATAGAATAGACAGGAGAAAATAATGGCAAATCCCAAATAATTTCCATATTTAAAAGTTTGACTTTTAAAAACAATATCAATCAATTAAATCAAATACATTAAAATAAAATCATGTAAAGAATAATATTAACACAAATTTCGGTCCAATTTTACAAATTTACTTAATTAATTGTGCACATTTCTCTTAAAATAATGAATAGAGATCATTGCATTTACATTCAAGCTATTTGATCACAAATTAAAAAAAAAAAGTCAGACTGTCATTAAATGATTCAAAAACCAGCAAAAACTTTTTTAAGGCACCGCTAATTAGTCACACATATGTATTTTTTAAAGTTGTGTACTACTTGTATGATTATTTATTTATTTTTACTTTTATGTTGAATGTAAATTATTTAGATATTCATGGCTTTTATTTTATTTTTTTATATCTATTATACATATATTCTAAACTAATAAATTAAAAAAGTACTTAATATGTTGATTCAGATAATGAATTTTTTTTAAAAAGTATACACCAATTTATATTATAATAAGACATCATTTTTAAATTATTCTCAATATACATTTTGATCAAAAGAAATAATAATTTTGATAGTAATTAATACCAATCATTAATTTTTAAATTATTCTCAATATACATTTTGATCAAAAGAAATAATAATTTTGATAGTAATTAATATCAATCATTAATGATAGTCATTAATATTTGTCATTAATATATGGTTTCAATAAGGATTCGTAAATATAAAGATATATAGATATAGATATAGATATAGATATAGATATATAGATATACATTTTGATCAAAAGAAATAATAATTTTGATAGTAATTAATACCAATCATTAATGATAGTCATTAATATATGGTTTCAATAGGGATTCGTAAATATAAATATATATAGAATATAGATATAGATATAGATATTCTCTAGCTAATTTAATTTGAGACTTTTTTTTTGTCTTAATAATTTGAGACTTTTATTGGCTTATACTATGAGTGCATATATCTTAATAAAATGGTCATACAAACAAACAAGTATTCTAATAGTATTGTTTAAGAATTTCAAATAAAGAAATTGTTCACAAAAAGAATTAGATATTCCAATTTCCATTAAACTAAATGCACATTTTTTCATATAAATTTACTATTTTATTTTAGACTATTAATCAAAATTCTCAAAAGGTACTCATTGACATTTCTTTTAATAACATAAATCATTATATAAGTTTTTTTTTTTTTTTGTGAAAAGATCATTTTATAAGATATAACTAACAAAATACTTGTGTATATGCTTGGGTAGTTGGCGCCAATGATTACAATAATAAGATAGATATTAAAATAGAAAATTGTGCAAAACAAACAAAAATTGTGCATTTTATAAAATACGGGGATCAAAATTGCTGAAAACAAAATAAATGACCAAAATTGCTTATTTTATAAAGTAGAGAACCAAAATTGCATTTAAGCTTAAATCTAAAATATTTTGAATAATAAAAAATAATTTTTTTTAATTATGATAAAGTCATTAAAAAATATTTTACATATATTTGAAGTCAACTCAGTTTCGTCTTAAATAAAAACTTATTTAATCGACCCATGGATCATCGGATATGTTCAAATTTAGAGACAAATTAAAATCTTAAAAATATCCCAATCAATATCTAGAATAGCAATTTTCGTTTGACTAAATTGTTTTATTTTAATTAAATAGATTATCTTGATTAAATAAAAATTTTACTAAGTTAAAAAAAATATTTTGGATCACAGATGTAAGCCCCGTTCTGTTAGTCCGTAAGGACCATGTGAATGACTGTAAAGTGTCGGCCAATTTACTTTGGCAGGATTGGCATAGGCTCCAAACATGTCTCAGCCCACACACCCGAAAGTGTGAAACCAATCCCAGCTCAAAGATACCCGTTTCCAGGCCTGCATTTCTGCAGTATGGGCCCGGGGACTTTCCTGAGCCCAGCACTTAGCAAGGGCCCGTCCACATCATCTCAATCCATGTAACACTCTAACCAATATCCTTCTTATAAACACTATTACACAACTTCATATTAACGATGTGGGACTTTATTTACCACTCAAAGTCTTAGCTTTTCATACACCAACAAACAGAGAATAGATAAAGTTTGAATTTAAATATCCATAAATAAGCAATATTAATTCCACCTGAGAAGCATCATGGCAATAAGGAATAGCTCAAATTCCTCTGCAGAGGGTTTTTCTTACCCATATCAGCCTTCAGAGGTGTATATGTTATTTACTTAAACTAAGCTATTTATATTAAATGTATTAGAGACGACAAGACCATACTAAGATATACTAACTACTTTACTTAGACACTGGTTCTTTTCAGTTTGCGCGTTCTATGAGGACTTCGAGTTCCATCTCGGTTGGGTCGGTTGCTTGAATCTCGTAATGGATTCCCTGCAGCTCCCTTCTGAACCTGTCCTTTGATGTTGCATAAAGCATCTTAGGGCGAATGCGAGCTATGGAAGGAGACCTGTAAAATAATTCAGGCAATGAAAAATTTGTGAATTTATAACTTTCTTCGGTTTGATGCAACAACAGTAAATAACAGGTGAGTTTTTTCTGCAAGTGTGGAGAGAGATGGCATCTCCATATGCAAGCAGAAAATAACAGTGAATCAGTCAAAACTGTCGATCTTGCGACCATGCCTGACCCAATCAACTTAATTACAATTCCTAAAAGAATAATCAACAGAAAAGTTAAGAAAGTAGAAGTGATTGAATGTATTATGTATAAAAGCAGTCTGCTTATCAAGCACTTAGTAATACCTTTTGTCAAAAATCTAACAGGAATTTGAAGTGATTTTTTAAAATATTCTTAAAGTCTAACATGTAGTCCCAAGTTCAAAACGGTAAGGCAAGGTTACGATGGTAATTGAAGTTCAATTTATCACATATAAACAACTCAAGTACCACTTACCCTCCATTTGGAAATATAGCTTGACAGATACCTTGGTGATAGTAACATTTTTGCCATCTCTAATAAAACTTAATATATTATACAAAGAAGTCAGATTCGGAAGTACACTCAACGATTCATATTTAAGGATTAGTTAGAACACTTATGTTGTTAATCTCAGATAGTGGCGCGTAGCACTGACCCCCAAAAATGCTATAGCGGATAGCAGGATGGCTGCTATTGTGAACACTAAATAACAATGTACAAAGTATAAATTCCAACAAGATACACTAATTCTCAAAAATAGAAAAATACACAAAATTAAAGGGACAGTCATACTTAATAATTATAATCAACTTTGTCATTTCTCATCAAAATAAGTTCTATATGTTATCAAAATAGCATTCCCTCATAAAGAGCAAGGAACAACGATGGCACAGCATGAAAGAGAGAAGAAGAACTTGAACGAGAGCACGGCAACAATGGCAGAACTCGTAAGAGAGCAAGATGAAGGAACAATGGCAGCACGAAGAGGAAGAAGGAAAACCGGCCACAATTGAACGATATAACAGTGGGTTACAATATTAGGTCACTCTGAGTACCAATATATTTTCAACAAAATCAGAAAAATATCATTAGGGTTTATGAGAATTTTCCCCAAAATTGCAGCCATCAAACCATGAAGGTACCGGAATTGCGCCGCTTTTTGCCACTATACACAATGGTGCTTCACAGGCCTGTGGCATAGCAATTAAGGGCCTCACCGCCACACTACACCACTATAGTGGTGCTATAGCGCGCTATTGACATCAGATGCATCTAATGTAGACCTTAACAAAAAGATTAAGAATCAGCATTATTAAGAATAGATCAACTATGCTATGACAGTGAATAAGAGGAATGAAATCAAGATAGTACACTAGAGAATTGTATCATTATAATGCCCTCTTTCAGCTTTTTGTCCTAGCTTATAAAATAAATCGGTATTTTAAGACCAAAGGCATCGATACTTAAGACCAAAGGCATACGTGTTGGTGTCGGAGACCGACACGATGCTAATACATGTGTCAACATTTCAGTGTCGTGTCCGGTGTTCGTGTTAGTGCTTCATAGATATACATATATGTAACACACTGCATACAAAAACCAATGTATGAAAATTGAACAAGTTAATATGGAACTTCTATGAATATAAAAGAAACAAAGTAAACTGACCATGCAATAAAAAAGATTTTGCTCTTTTGGCAGTTCTCAGCAGTCACGAAATCAAAGTCAAAGACAGCGTATCGGCAATCATTTTCAGGCAAGGATGCAGTAAAATCATCATAGCTTTCAGCAGGGCCTCCTGTTTTTTCAACCACAACCTCTTTCTTTTTCTCATCAATTTTGAAAATCACATAGCGATGTACTTTCTTCCTCTGCAATTCCTGGAATGTGCTTACGCTATGCTCAGCAACACCCATGCCAGAAGATGCATTTCCCTACAACAAAGCTACATATTAATTACATGGAAATTCCAATCATTATTTTCTTTTCCTCTCAATGTAATGGATCCCAGCAATCAGAAACATCATATTTGGCATAACATTTGTTTTTGCATAAAATAATTTTTTATTTTATTTCAAAAGCTCTCTATGTCGAGAAAAGAAGACTACATCACTAATCCAAAACGGGAGACTGCAATATACACACAAGGCATGAGATATATCTTACTCCAGAACACAAAATGTGCATGCAGAAAGTGTGATGAAAAAAAGAATACCAAAGTTGACAACAAATATCTAGTTTTCTTGCTTAAGAAAAGTTTTATGCTATGTAGCACCAACACTTTAGATCAAAAGCGTGTCTCGTGTTCAATATCTATCTGTGTCAGTAACACAAAACCGATACATGAAATTACATTCAATCACTTGTACTTTTATCAAATTACTACTAGTGTCTATGTACCACCGTGTCAGTGTCATGTCCAGTGTCTGTGCTTTCACAAGTTTTTTATACCATAGAAATATTGCAAAAATAGGCATCCCTAAAGCTACTTGTAACTCAAAGCAACTACATGCATGAGGAAAATTGAAATATACTACCTCATAAGATTAATTCCTTGGAAAGAACAAAATTTTTGGAAAATTTCAGGTCTCCATTGTGGCATATGTTCTAGTCTAATTTCTTGGAAAGATCAATTTTTTTCATTTAGCTTAATAATAACTAATCAAACATAGCACTGAAAACATAAGCAATATCACTGAGAAAATTAAAATTTTATTGAAATATTAAAAAAAAAAAATCCTTTTCATAAATAAAGAAGTGAGAAACAGCATCAAAATATCTTTTAGAATTGGCTATAGTTAAGATCAACATCAAATCAATGTCTGAGTGTAACAAAATCAGCCATGGAACCAACAAAATCCGACATAAACAAACAACATTCGATGAAATCAAACAAAAAAAAAAAAGGCATAGATAATGATAGAACGAAAGTGGAAGTTACCCCTCCGACTCCCATTCTGAAAGCCATAGCTATGCAGGTGGTAGTCAGGTACAGTGTGAAGAGTCAAGAAATTATACGGATTTGTAGAGAGAGGAAATTTGTGTGGAGACTGAAAATGAGAAAATGCAAGCCACCCAGGCGAGAAAAAATGCTTCAAAAATATTAAATAAAATTATTTTGTGTAATAAGAATATAAAATATTCATCTACCAAAAAAAACTATATAAATTACTTACCTTAATTATTGGGCATTACATTATATACGTAATAGTAGGAATTAAAATGTCGCACATTTCCTGACAAAAAAATAAAAATAAAAATCGCACATTTTATTTATTCACATTTTAGATAAAAAAAAAGTAGTTATTTCAAAAAATTTGATAAGAAGTATCACAATTTGATCTCTCGCAATTATAATTGAGATGGGACAAGAATTACTTGATATCAGAACTGATATTCGAAACAGATTAAACTTGGTGGTGAAAAAAAAATCAGTCATTAGATTGCTGCATCAAAAACAATATATAAAATAAATTTTCCTTCTAAAAGAATAAATATGAAGAGAATGAGATTTAACCGTTGAACACTCCACTCATTTACCTTAAAGATGAAATTATAAAAACTAAACTACTAAAAAAAAAAATTGTATATGGTTCCTACAAGTTTGTTACAAGTTAGTTGTGAAACCATATACAAATATACTTATGTGTGGTTTGTTCTCATTAGTTGAAGAGTAAATACCCTCAAATTATAAAAAGGGTAAGTTACAACATTGTGAAGCATAGGTTTATGAATGTAGTTTTTCATAGGTTGAGATTTGCTATACAAAAAGGTTTGGCGACGCGACTTATTGCCTGTCTACCTCTCATTCATGTATAATTAAGTATATATATTATTAAATATTATAATAGTTGAATAAAAAAAATTACAATATCTTCTCTTTAGTCAATAAACTACCACAAAACAAAATAAATATGAAGTTAGTGCTGATGTTTTCTTTTTAGATTTATAATAACGGATCATGCTAAATAGTGTCATGGGGCACTTGTTAAGCATATCAAAAATGAAAATAAAAGATAAAATTAATATTGATAAAATAACTTTTCACATTCTTGATGCATTGGATGTACAAATTTCGAGACAGAATTTTCATATTTATATGTTTAACTAATAGACTAATTTTAGCATTTTCCATAAATATTTATGATAATAATGATAATAGACCAATTTTTTTATGTAGTTGTTTATAAATAATTATAATATTACTAATATTGTAATAATAAATATAACATTAAATGTAATTTATTTTTTAATATTACTGAGGAGAAAAATCAAAAGATGGGCACTAACAACAAGCAATGTCTTCATAAGATAGAACATGGACACTTCACAACGGTTGTGAAAGTGTTGCGGTCATTTAGAATGGCCCCATTTAATGAAGACACCGTGAAATTTTGAGGGATAAACATTTGTACATGTCACCTCTCTCTGAGTCGTCTATCTTGTTTCCTAAAGCTCCCCTTGTGGTTGATGTTGACACTTTTTTCAGGTGTATTAAATCATTATGTAAAGAAACACCGTCTGATAAAGATGGTTTGCGGGCCCAACACTTATTAGATGCATTGTGTGGGGAAGGTTCTGCTATCGCAAAAGTTTTTTAAATATGATCACTCCAGCGGTTAACTTGTGGCTAGAAGGAATATGTCCAAAGAGTTTGTCAGAATTTGTAGCTTCCACCCATTTATTAGACTTTATTATTAAAGTATGGTGGTGGGATACACCCCATTGTTGTAGGGACTATTTGTAGGCGTCTGATATTCAAGGTTGCTATGAAATAAGTCGATAAAGATATGGTTAAATATCTTAATTACTTTCAATTTGGGGTCGGGATATTAGGTGGTGCATATGTCATTTTGCACAGTGCCAATAGGGTGTTGAGCGAGCGACATGATTCTATACTACATCATAAAAGAGCGAGAAATAGATGTTGCATGCATGATTGCGAAAGAAATGTATGCAATCATGGTAAGTGGAACTAGATGACATGTCCGATAAAAATGTCGTTCGGGTTTCTCGGGATTAATTACGAAACTGCTCAAATTAGCTGATGAGGTGGTCATGCCACAAGAATTCCATGACATCATCACTTGCACAATTGATGATAATTATGTTATGAGAGAATCTCTTACAAGTTTGAACAGAGAAAAAGGAAAGGAACAACAAGGAGAAGGAAGATTTAGTCACTAACAAGTTGCTGCTGAAAATCTAAGATTTACCGCTTCTTTACTCATACATGAAATATACTTGATGCTTATCAAATAAGTCTTATGATGTTGCAGGATTCTATGTTCTAGTTCCATGGCATGAGATCAGACCTTTTTGGCCAAAGGAGTTGAACGTGGAATCAAGTTTATCTATGAAGTTGTTATTCCACTGTTGGAGAGCATAAGAGCTTGCTATCAAATTTTGTATGTTATATCTACTATTTTCTTCTCATTAGTAATCTATGATCCTAATGTAAATTTGTGATCTGGATGATTATATATGAAATATGTTTTTGTATATTGACTACATTTTGGTAAAACAATGTGCTAGACATATGTTGGACCAGATGTCGTAACATGTGGGTACAACATCACATCATACTTTGTTACACATTTTATTTACGCGTAAGATCTTTGGAAGATTTGATTTGAAAATAATCTCATGTGTACTTATGTTTTGTTTGTTTCTAAAGATGTTAAAACAATTTAAGAAACAATATATTTGGTTCAAGAATATGTGTTGCTTGCTCCTTAAGATGTTGAAAAATTTAAGGAAATAAAAGATTTGATTCTAAAGATGTTGAAACATTTAAGGAAACATTTGATTTCTTCAAGAATATGTGTGATGGACCTTACAACGTACCAGCTGTGTTTAAAGCCCAATTTGCTCAGAAAGCTCATGTTAATTCGTGGCTATTTAAAGGAAGACATAAAACCTAATTTAGTGACTGAATTCGTTATTCACAAATTGAGTCTTTAGGGTTTTAGTGTTTTCGTTGTTATTTGTGAGTCACTCTTTTGTTATCTTGATATTAGAGTTGGATCTTATTAGTTGAGTTGTAACTTGTGATCCACTCTTAAGCTTTTAAGTACCGAGCTAGGATTGTTTTTATAGGAGTGTGTCTCCATCATTTTATTGTACTGTTTGTAATTACGGGTTGAGTGATTGAGATGAAGTGAGTTAATACTTAATAGAATTGTGGGTTTGTTGAGGTCTTTGAACTAGGACTATTATAGTGAATTTCCTTTCTAACTTGGTTAGCTCCAAGAGTAGGTGACATTGTACCGAATTGAGTTAACAGTACTATGTGTTCTTCACTTTCTGTCTGTTATTATCATATTGTCCATTATGTTTCGCTGTAGACAAATATCGTAACATTTTACTCAACATCATATTTTCATAATTGTTACAATATTGTGTACCACATCTGCCTGTGGTACGCCAAAATTTCAGTTTTGATATGTTTGTTGAGGCAAAATCCTAAAATATGCCTTAAAAATAACAAGCATTGATGATTAAAAGAATGAAGGACTTTGATCCTTTTAGTTATCTAATGTGTACTTTTAAGTGGTTAATGAAGAGGTGACTTTAAGTATAAGATCATCAAGAACCAATGATCTAGGAATCATGAAAGATATTGAACAAATAAAAGTTCCAACAAGTTTAGACTATTGCAAACTCTATGTGAATTCGATCTTTATTTTTTGATAAAGCTTAAAAACAACTAGAAAATCACGAAGGGATAAACTATAAAGCCTTTGTGACTTCGATATTTATTTTTTGATTAAACTGGTAGAATTACTATTATACTGATGATAGGCTCAATCTGCATTCATCCATTCTATAATTGAATTTTTTTTCTATCTTGTTGTCAAGATTATAGATATAAAAACACTACAAAAAAAATGTGTCTGATTGCGGGAGTTCCTAAACCAATTTTTGCTCCATCGTGTCTTAATTGTTTCATGCTCGTGTCGAGATAAATTTAAATACAAGTCATTAACAATGTTTTAGGATAACTACTAGTAATTTTTAGCTTAAATGTTCTTTTTTATATGTTTGAATATATGAAATCATTTATTAAATTAATATAATTTTGTTTAATATTTATTAAATTGATAGTAAAATAAAAGGTTAAATATGATTTTGATCCCTATAAAATTATCAAATTTTATTTTTTTGTCTCTACAAAAAAGTGGCATGTTATGGTCCCTACAAATTTTTTATGTATGCAATTTTAGCCCTTGCCATTTTTCTAGAATTTTCAAATTGCTTAATTCTCCTTAATCTTTTAAATTTTGGAATAATTTTATTTCCAACCATGTTTGGATTACTATAAAAAGTTTCTTTACAAAACTTTAAAAAAATTTAAATATGAAGTTTTAAAATTTCAAAAATAAAGATAAAAATAATGAAAATCTCATCTTAAAAATAAATTTTGAGCGTATTTTTTTCAAGGAACTTTTTCAATTGTTATATGTCTTCAAATTGTTCTTTCGAAAATACACATTGCTTAAAAACAAAAACTGAAACTACGTGAATAAAAAAATTGTTAAGAGCAAAATATGTCACTTTTTTTTGTAGAAATATAAAATATATTTAACTCTAAAATAAATTGATTTGATGTTGAACAGATTATTTGCCCTATATATTGGACTTGGGCCACATGTGCACAGGCTTTACTATGCAATTTTCTTTGGGAATTGCTCTTCGCCCCCCTTGGTTGCTTATAGCCTTCCCAAAAATTCTAAAATTGTTCCTAAAACTTTCATGGGGGCATTTTAAAAATTGGGGGGGGGGGGGGGGGGGTGAAGAGCAATCGTCATTTTCTTTTAATATGTAGTCATTTGTTTCTCAATTTGAATTTAACTTTGTAATTCAAACTCAAGTTAAGAATTCTCTTATTACTGTATTTGAGAGAGGTGGATAAAAATAGTAAATGTTACTTGGAGTTTCAATTAGTTAATATGTTAACTAGATATTTTAGTAGTTAATTTTTTGCTAGCTTTATAAAAGAGCATCACCTCACGTGTATTTCAGTATCTATTTTATTATATTTTATCAAAATGATTTTTTATAAGTTAAATTCCCATCCAAACTTTTATTATTAAATTCATCTGAATTCTCAAAATCTCAATATTACATTGGTCATATTAGTCAGAAAGGAGTGTTAACTGTTAACCATGCATCGAAAACGCTAGCCAAATGAAATACTAATTGAAAAATTTCTATAAACTAACTGTATAAGTGGTTAGAAAATTAATACATGGAAATAGTTTATGGTAATTTACGGGAAATGATGACATGAATTTCTATTGTATTTTTAATAGTAATATTAGTAATAAATTGATCAAAACAGACTCAAATACGAAGGAAAACTTAAAGAATCGAATAAAAGCATCAAGACAAAGCAAGAATACAGAAAACACAAGAAAAAACTAAAAAAGTGAAGAAATGTGCCTTTCATCGTAGCACGATGGCACGATGGGAGCTGCTTGCTGGCCAAGAAAACAGAAGAATTAAATCTGAAGAAAATCTGTTCATCGTGCTACGATGCCATGTATTGTAGTACGATGACCTTACTTGGCGACCAAGCTGATGAAACGCACAAGATCAGTTATAATTTTGAACTGAATCTTTCCATCGCAGCACGATGGCTTGCTGAGGCCCGTTAGTAAAAGTATAAATAGAGCTCCAAATCCTCATTCTAATTCATTCAGAAATAGTAGAACACTCTCTAGTACTCCTAGAGTTGTTCAGAGGAGCTCTACGGGCATAACTTTCTCCCCTTACGAGAAAGTTATACTCAGCAAGGTATGTTTTCTTTAGGCTTTTATGTTTAGATTATTTTCTTATAATTTAAATATGTAGTCTTTTGTAATAGATGTCTTAGGTTGTGGTGGAGAAGATGAACTCCCCTATGAATATTTGGGTCATGTGATTGAGTCAAAGTTATAATAAATGTTTTATTTAGTATTATGTTTGTTATTTACTTTCTTGCACTTTAATAACGCATTCTCGTAATCTGGCCGGATAAGCGGGAGCGCCCATAGAATAAATGTTGGGGTTAGCTTTAGTATTTATATTAAGGTTGCTTTAATATTTGTCTGGAACTAGTAGTAAATATGCTAGATGAATAGAGACGGTAAACGTCCTGAACTAGTTGTGAATTGAGCAATTAGAGGAGGAATCATGAACTAGTTGTGAACTGAGCAATTAGAAGCTGAATAACCCGAAACTAGGATCTAAAGACATTGAATGGTTGATAAGCATATATGTTGAATAACTCACGTAGTGATAAGGGTATGTGACACATCGAGGTTAGACACTCGTATGTACCTTAGTTATTAATGTAGGGAAACCTCACATATATTAGGGTAGTAGTAAGGTGCTACCACAACAAGGATAAAATCAACGCCGGATATTAATCTGAATAACTATGTTATACACCGGTCATGCCAAGTATGAGTAAGGGAGGAAGTTCAACCACCATACATATCATTTATATTTCTTGAATCATTTATCTTTATTTTCTGCAAAGCATCTCACTATTTTTATAAAACAAAACATTTTTCAAAACCCAAAGCGAATGCAAAATCACGAACTTAAATAACGCTAATAATGCTTTGGCACGATCCATGTGGATACAAACTCATTCTAGACACCTAGAGTGTGAATTATTACTCGACGACAGACCGGTGCACTTGACAAAATGTAGTCAGGGACTTTATCGTATGATTAATAAATTGTTAAGTAGACATATCGCTCATGAAATTTGAAACTAATAACTAGACTCAAAAAGAGAGAATTCGGAACATTCATCTTAAGTGACTAATGAACTTTTTCTATAAGTAATCGTTTGGGGAATTCAAATTTAATTCTTGGTGGAAACAATTTTAACCAATTTTTATTTACATCACAATCGAACTATGAATTATTGGAGTTTTTTTCATGAAAATCAAGAATTGATATAAAAGAAAAGACTTAAAAAGATAGGGAAAAAAATCATAGCATGTGAAGAATATAAAGCAACAAGATTAATTAAGGGGACAAACAAAGTGGTGGAAATGGGGAATGTATGATGTACTAGGTCACAATCTGATGGGATTGAAGTTGAATTTAGTAGTACTAGATTCAAATATTCAGACTATACGATGTTGTGAGTCAATTTAGAAGTTGTGGTTTCAATGGAAAGTATATATTGTATATATTTATCTTAATTGTTGGGAAAAATATAGTATTCAATACTAACTCAGATGAAAATGTTTACTAGATTAGAAATTGCATACGTTTTCATATTCTTGCATATACAATGTATTGAGCCGTTCTTCGATAAATTCTTTTTTGAAAGAGTCGTTCTTTTATTCTTCTTAGTACTATACCTTTTGTTTCTATTATGTGTTAATTTTAAAAAATAAAATTGACTAAGTGTTAGTTTAAATTATCTTTGAAGATTTTTGTGAATAAAATGATAAAATATTTGTATATTTATTTATATTTACGACAAGCTTATTATCATTAATATCCCTATTTTTTAAGAGATATAAAAGAGTTATGAGACATCTTTTAAAAAAGAAATTCTATTTTCTACTCTTTTTTCTAATCTCTCATAAAATAAGAGACTAGGATTCGGTAAAGTCAGAATCTCCCTGTAGTCATGCAGTCAAGTATCGGTGGCCATCCGATTTTAACTGCAGTGATTTTAGAAAATAAGATATGCAGTTGGCTACAAACCTAATGACTACGTGATTGCACAAGAAAACAATTGCACTTAATCCGTATTCTAAAATAAGAGTTACAAAAGTGATCAAGAAATTATTCTCAATTGCACATCAAAACAATCTCCAATTTTTTATCTTCCATCTCAACCGCATTTGATGGATTTCACTCAATAATCCAATTAGATACAACTTTGAATCCTTCCTTTAACGATTTCTAACCACAAAGGGCTTACAATGTGTATCTTAATCTTATAACCTCATCCAAGAACCAGAGTTGTACATCTGAGGTAGGACGAAGATGACAACCGTCCTATGTTCCAAAATATTTGTCTAAAATTTGGGTCCTAAAATAAAAAATGGTTCCATTAAGAAAAAAAATCTTTGCCCGCCATTTTTTATTCTCTTTGTTTACGTATCATTGTATCAAATAAGAATTTTGGTATAAATAAAAATACTTAATATGGTTGATATGAATTGATAGAAGTAGTTGATACAATGATACATAATTCGCATTTTGGTACAATGATATGATATGATAGAAATAAAGGCATTAAATCTAGCATGAATATTTTTTCGATACATTTTAAAATTATTGAAAAATTACTTGAAATCGTCAATATCACAAAGAAGATTGAATGATCTAACCCTTTTTTTTAAGATTTGAATCTTCTTTGGCCTATTTTCTTGTGTTCTTCATCATGCCCTCGGTCATCCATTCATGTTTTTGTCTCTCTCTTTTTCACTAGTGTTTTTTCCTTTGTAAATCAACAAATGTTGTCTCCGTGAACTTGACTCAGTTGGCAGAGACATCACACTATATGTGCAGGAGTCCAGGTTCGAATCCGGGATACTCCACTTATTCACCTTTAAGGTGGATTTTATAGCCACTAGGATACTTGACAACAAAAAAAAATAACAAATGTTGAGTTAGAAAAATGAGAGAAAGTTAAACATAAATAGTTATGAGAGAATTCAAATCCCTTCTTCTAATACATTTTGCTCATACGAAATTAGTTAAAAGGAAAAAACCAAAATAAATAAGTTTTAAAACTTTTTTACATTTTTTTAATTAATCATGCTAAACAGTGCACCTGGTACACTAGTTAAGCATATCCAAAAAGGAAAGAAAGAGATAAAATTAATACTAGAAAAATAACTTTTTGCATCTTTAACATATTAAATGCACAAGTTTCAAGAAAAAATTTCTATATTAATATGTTTAACCAATGCACCCGTTACATGGTGTATTGTTTAGCATTTTCCTTTTTTAATTAAGGCTCTAAAGACATTAAATTGAGTAACTGCAGTAGTACAGTACATTAGTACTTATCTAGTTGTCTTTCTCCTGTTTAAGGAGAACTAGGACAATACGTGAGTTAAAAACAGGTTCCACGATGCGATTTGGCATCATATCCTCGTAGAAATCAAAGCACGTTGTTGTACAAGTGGCTGCGTCCACGCACGAGGGTGCAAGTCCTTCTCTTTGCCAATGTGCATACACAAAACTGATGATGACAATTTGACAAACTCCCACACATATGTACAATTTTGTAAATTGTAATATCTTTTATTTTAAGGTTATGCTTGGGTAAAGCTGTCAAAACGGGCGGCCCAATGGGCCGGGCCGGTCGGGCTTCGTCGGGCCGGGCCAAAAAAAGCCCTGATGAAAAATAGGCCATAAAATAGAGCCCGAGCCCAGCCCGGTATGGGCCGTCGGGCTTTCGGGCCGGCCCGGTTTTTCTTTTTTTTTAAAAAAATAAATTGTTTTCTAGCAAAAATTTGGCAAAAAAACATATATTTATATTATACATAAATATATAGAATTAATAATTCTTGGGTGCCCTAATTTTAATCATCCGTTACTCTCACAAGTTTCTCGCGCGCCCAATTTTTACTCATTCGTTACTTAGAAGTTTCTCGCTCCCCCTGTTTTTACTCATCCGCTACCTATGAGTTTTTCGCACGCCCTATTTTTACTCATTCGCTACTTAGAAGTTTCTCGCGTGCCCTAATTCTACTCATCCTTTACCTACGAGTTTCTCGCGCGCCCTAGTTTTACTCATTCGCTACTTAGAAGTTTCTCGCGCGCCCTAATTTTACTCATCCGCTACCTATGAGTTTCTCGCGCGCCCTATTTTTACTCATCCGCTACCTACGAGTTTCTCGCACGCCCTATTTTTAATCATCCGCTACTTAAGTAGTAAAAATGATAAATTTAATTATATTTGAGAAACTCGTAGATGGATAAAAAACTCTTATAATACAAATTAAGTTCAAATCATCCAAAAAAAAATACTTATATTTATTTTAAATTTTTTATTATAATTTCATCGGGCTTTTCGGGCGGCCCGCGGCCCGCGGCCCATTCGGGCCGGCCCGTATTTTATCGGCCTTTTTCGAGCCGGGCTAAAAAAGACCCGGATAAATTTTATGCAACAATTTTACGGCCCGAGCCCGGGAAAATTTCGGGCTATTCGGGCCGGCCCATTCGGCCCGGCCCATTTTGACAGCTCTATGCTTGGGACACTAGGTAAGTATATTAAAAAAAAATTAAAAAGATAACTTTTTAAATTAAATATAAAATTTCAAGAAATTTTTTTTATATTTAATATATTTAATTAGTACATTGAATGTACTGTTTAATTTTTCCTTTTATTTTATTAATAAAGTCCTTATGAATATAGATATACATTATATAGATTTTTTAATTAATATTTTGAGCATCTCATTGTGAAAGAATATACTCCGTATTTGAACATTTAAGACCAAAAAAATTATTTGAACATTTTAAATTGAATTAAATATTTTTTTAGTTTATAATTATATTTATTTTATATTTTTGTCCCTTTAATATTTTTTTAAACAATAATCCTCGAAATATATTTTTTAATAATTTTTGTTCTTTTTTTTTTTTTTAAGTATCACCGCTTTAATAGACCGGATATTGATGGTGAAAACCTAAAAAAAAAATGTTTTATGCAAACATCCAATTAAGTTACGTCACGTAGATATTTGAAGAGATATGTTAAGCACTGACCTATATTTAATGATACTATGATGAGATTTAATTGAATTTATGGGTAACATCATTTTACATGAATTTGGAATCTGTGCAGTCACAACTTTTCAACCGTACGATTGTAAACAAACGACTATGATTTGATTATAAAAATTAAAAGTTGTTTTAAATAGTAACCGTCTGATCTTAATCGGACGATCATGAGGTGATGACTGCAACCGATTGCATGAAGCATGCCACTGATTGCTTTTAAACCAAATCCATTTTACATTGGTCGTATATAACAATTAACTCAATTAGTAAGAATATTGAATTATAAATATATGGGGTTTAGGTTTGAATTTCAGTCATTTTATTTATTCAATTTAAAGTGGAATTTCTAGTCATTTAGTTACTTGACAAATTTTTTTAAAAAAAGAATACACCAATTTTATAATATTTTCCTGATTATTTTTGTTTAATTATTTTTATGTAGTCGATAAAATGTCCATAACCATAATTTAATTAGTAAACTTATTACTATAATTATATGGATTAAGTTTTATTTAAAGATTAGATGACTACAATTGGATTATGGCCACTTGACAAAAAAGAAAATACAGTCAACAAAAAGAATCGAAGCCTTGAGTATATATGCTTATCATACAAGGTCCCATCTTTTTTTTTTTACAATAAAAGATCCATCTTAATTAATTCTTAATTACTATACTAGTACACCTTCATGTTGCTGACATGACGTACTCTACCCGTCTCAAAATTATAAAGGAATAAAACTCAATATTTTTTTAACATCTTCCTACATATTATCATGTTTTAGTTTTATTTTTAATAGGTATGATTTTAGTACACACACTAATTAGCTAATCAACGTGCTCCACCCTGTTTATAGTTTTATTTGCTCTAATTAAGAATACACTTAACCAACTGTTTATTATAAATCTTGTACCTAATTTACTTTTATCATGTGTTGATTTAAAAGAATCATTGACCAATCCACAACAAGGATTGGACCGATGGTGAAAAGATTTGGATTCTTGATATTTATTCTTCTTAAAATTTCTTCGAATTTTTTTGTGTCAATTTTTGTATTGGATTAGTCTATATGAATCAAAAAAAAGTTTTGGATTTAAATAGACATAGACGCCCATGTAAGTGGGTGGTGAAGTTGATGTTCTTCAAATTGGTGTATCTTGAAATTGGATGCCAAATCATTAAAAAAGAAAAACTCATTGACCAAGAGATCATAAACAATAAAGATAATTTTTTAAAAAAAAATCTTTGACTAGAAGACCTGCGTATAAATACAAAAACAGTTTGATTCTATATAGTAAAGAATTAATGATAGTTCAATTGGTTTGAGAGAGTTAAAAGTTCTTATTTTAAATTCTAATGAAAAATAAATATTAATAACTAATTATTAACATTTTTTATTTTGTTGATAAGTAGTTTAGTGATTAGATTTATATATTTTAATTTTAAATGCAAAGGTGTAGAATCTGGATTTGAATCCTCGATCTCATTTACTCCCCTTCTACATCTCTCTCATTCATCTCTATTTCTCTCTTAATATCACTCTTTCTCATGATTATTTTTATACTACTTTTTATTGAAGAGAGAAATTAAAATTAAGAGAGATAAAGGAAGGAAAGAGATGTAAAATAAAGTGAAAAAAAGAATCCAAACTTGTAGAATCTTGAGTTCGAATATAAACTCTGCATATCAACATATGTACAACTATCAACTAGACTATATTTACATGACTATTAACATTTATTTATATTAGTACATAAATATCTTAAAAAATAAAAGCACGCTATATTATTTGTTTCCAATAATTTTGCAACTTCAGATCCATTCTTTTTTTTTTTTTTTTTTGGTTTTCACCACTAGTTGAATCTGGTTCGGGGGTCAGTTCTGGCATCAAGTGGTTCCAGTCCCCTCCCGATCGCAGTTGCGGGGATCGAACCATGGTCCTCCCTACCAAGTTCAGCGCCAATCACCACTGAACCAACTAACGATTGTTAACTTCAGTTCCATTCTGATACACAATAAAAAGTCAAAAACTACACCTAAATATAATTAAATACGAAAAATGCCATTTACACAATTATTTATTTTAACAACTATGGATGTGGCTGCTCATAATTTTAAAAAGAATATTCAAGTAATCTTTTTGAACAATATATATGCATGTACCAGTAGTATATTAGTTTGTAGTATTACTCGTCTTTTAGCTAATACACTTACACTCAAGTATGACGTATATAAAATAGACGCAATCAATTGGGGTGTCCACAATCATTTAACAATGTGAGGGATTATGAAATCTCTTAATTAATCACAAGTCTCTCTCGTTAATACGAACAAAATTTGTTAATTACTCAACTCTCCCACGGGCAATATTAAGACGTTGGTGGGTTAATTTTTAAGTATTTAATTTCTTTGATTATTATGATAAGTAAAATGGTATTTTTTTAGTCCTACAAGTCCTAGTTCAACTGACAAAAATTTACCGAAATTGCAAGGCATGGACGTTATGACCGGGGTTCGAACCCCGGTTCTCTCACTTGTGTGAAAATTTCTTATATTTACTTTGTCAATTCTTCTATTTACCAAAAAAAATGGTATTTTTTTAATTTATAGAAATGTTTTCTTCGGTTATTATTATAAACAAAATTACTGATTAAATATATTAGTTATTTTACTAATATAAAAAGTAAATTTTTATTTATAATAATGATCGGAGGAAGCAATTATATCAACACTGTTGAAAATATGCTTGATATTAGTTTATATAGGTTAACAAGTGTAATTTACTATACAAGTACTTAGAAACAGTTATTATAGTTGGTCACAATTTGTTAGTTACTTCATCATTGTACAAGATAATTGATTCTATTTTCTTCTCTATTGCATTTTGTCTACCTTTGTCTATTCCCTTTGGAAAGTTATCTTCTCTTCTATATATTATCGTAGAAGTGTCAAATCGAACTGTTGAACTAAATTGAACCAAACTAAAAAAAATAAAAAATCATAACTAACAGTTTTAAAGTTAAACTGAAAAAATTTAGTTTGATTCATGATTATCAGTTTAGTTCGGTTTTTTTAATGATTCGGTTCGTTTTAGTGAAACGCTAGTTATGATTTGGTTTAGAACCATAAAACCGGACCATTTAAACAATTCGGTTTCACTCGAAAGACAATCAGTTCAGTTCGATTATTATGAATTTTAAAAACAGTTTGGTTTGTGGATGTTAGTCTCTTTTATAGGTTGCGGAAAATGCTACATGGATGTAGATGATTAGAAAGTTACAACTTTTCAAACACGTAAGTTGGGTGGTTGTCTAAGGTTCCATTTGAATTAATTTATTTGAAGCTTATACGAGTTTATCTATTGACATAAGTCATTATATTAGTCTTTGGTTAATTAAATAAAAAGTGTTTATCACAATTTCATAAATTACTTATGTGATATTTTTATAAACTATTTCGCTTATACAAAGCTTATGCGCTAGTTTATAAAAAAATTGATGACTTTCGATCCTCGCCTAAGCTGAAAAAGTGAGGATTAACATATTTTTTTAAAACTTTTATTTTAATTAATTTGATCTTATCTTTGTCTTTCATGCTTGTCCATCTATCCACACAATTCTTTTTTTTTTTTAACAGCATCTATCTACACAATTTTGTTCTCCTTTTGAAGTTATTTATTTTACTCTTTTTTAAAAATATTTTTAACTATTGTTAATAAATAACTTTTCAAACATATACACTTCCAATGCATATAAATTTTATGATTTAATTTTGTGCTACAAAAATTGATGAATTTTTTTATATATGTTAAAGTTATTATTATATTTTTAATCATAGTTTGATTCTTTAATTTTGTTTTTTGAAATTAAAATTATATTAGCATTCTATAATTGCTTGTGTAATGACACATCCAAATACTTTAATTTATGCTTTCTAGTGTACATATCAAAACACAAAGAGCTTATTGAGCATACGAGCTTATGATGTAACTCATGTTGTAAGCTCTAATGCTATAAGCACCCATATAAGTTCTTTATCCAAACGAGCCCTTATTGTAATTAGAGGATCTAAATTGGAGACCTTCTTTTGACACTCCCTGCATTTTCTTGTGTGTCCTGCTAAATTTCCAAAATACCCTTGACCGCTACTTAGGCATCAATGTTTTAAGATTTCACCCCCGTACGCCAGAAGAACCCCATGAAAATTTTGAATTTTTTTGTCATCTACTACCTAAGTTGCGAACACGAGTTGTACCGTTGGACAAGGTGTCCCTACTAAACTAGTAGATCGTTCTGTTACAAAAGCATGAGATAATTGGGAAGATAAATACAAATGGGAACATAATATTGATAATACTATAATATGCATACTATTAAGTAGTATTTTATCTAAATAAATCTTGATTATTAGACAAGTTTCCAGAACTTTCTACTACTTTCTCTTTATTTTGTCATTTGTAGGTCTTAATGCATGAATAATAGGAAAGTGGGTAATTAATGCACGTTTTGATGACTTATTGTCTAAGGCTTCACATGATGATAGTGGGAGACATTCCTTAATTAAGGATAAGTGGAAATTCATTGACCAAGGCTTAATTTTGTGGTTTAAAGACTAGGAAATTGTCACCAAAGGCTAGGAGATGTTAAAAGTCAAGAAATAGCATGTTGGCACCTGGTCACAGTCGTGTTAGGCTTCACTGAGGCACTTTGGCACGCCCTGAAGCCCTGCCATGGGCCGTGCTTGGCTGACCACGGTTGTGGTAGGCTCTGCTGAGAGCAAAATTAGTCTTGACTTTCTTTTTTCCATTTTATCGACCACTAATTGTATTAAACTAACTATCCGATGGTTTTTCACAAAAGTTGAACTTCTCAAGGATATATATAAGGCCTCTATCACTTGTAAAATTATGACTCAATCTCTTGTATACATTCCTACATTATCAATAAAGTTCTTCCTTTTATTTTCTTTGGTGTTCTTAGTTTATGCTTGCAGATGCTCCTCATGTGTTGGTGTGAGTAGTTCACCACCATCTTGGGATTATGGAGAGTAATCCCTAGCATTCTCTCTTGATCCTTTTCTCTTATGCTTCTGTTAATTGTGATTACTAACTAGCTACTTATATCATATGCTATAGTGTATTTGTTGTTTATCTCAGGACAAGAAGATGAAGCACCGAACAAAGAAGTCAATGTATGTTCTTATCCGCTATCTGATATGACTAGCGTATTGCGCTTACCGTGCGTTTAGGGGTATGCGAAGATCTCCATCTTGTTTTCGCGGAGCGTCTTGTTAATTACTAGCCCAAGAGGGGATGATTTGCAAGTGGTTATCCCATTAACTATAGGTTGTTTTAAATATGTTTTTACTAGATACAAGTATAATTTGATTGGATTAGGAACTATTTGCTTGTGATGAAATCTATGATTCTAGGATGATTTTAGGCTAAACTATATTTTTGGTCTCTTATGTTTATTTTAGGTTTGAATTAGGTTCTTTACGTTTTAAAAGTTTTAATTTGGTCCCTCAAGTTAATTTGATCCTTACATGTGACTGACAGTTTGGACACATGGACACTATTTTGAACATGTTCAGTGCCATTTGGGATGCTAACTAAGTAAAAAAAAATATTAAAAATAATATATATTACTTATAATAATGTAATTGGCCCAAAAAAAGTGTCCAAAATAGTGTCAACGTGTCCAAAATAACGTTCACGTGTCCAAACCGTCAGCCACGTGTAAAAATCAAACGGAGTTAGTGAAATATTTGACGTAATGGACTAACTAATGCAAAAGTTAATAACGTGAGGGACCAAATTGAAACTTTTAAAACGTAAGAGACCTGATTGAAACCTAAAATAAACGTAAAGGACCAAAAGTACAGTTTAACCATGATTTTATTAGAAATATTTTTTTGCTTATTTTCCATGCTTGATTAATCTCTCATAAAACTAAATCAAATCTCCAATATTCACTTATTATTTGCTTTACTTCTATCCCTCTGATCATTTTTTATTTGAACAGGCAAAAATGATATATATATTAAGCAAAACAACAAGCCTTTGGAGCACAATTAAGGTCCCTCTAATCCCTTTCTAATCTATATAAATAAGTTTTACCTTGTATCTTCTTAGTCTTGTGGATCAATACTTTTTTTATTACGGCGATTTACTCGTGCACTTGTGAACATATATATTAAATATGAAAAATGATATTAGTTTCATTACAATCAAAAGCAAAATTACATTGGAAGGAATTGGATCCCCTCCTGCCTTTTTGGTCCAGCCTTCCCTCCTGACTTTATCCAATGGTTGATTGTCCCACAAATAAAAAAAAAGAACATAGAAGAAGAGAGAAAAAAAGAAAGATGAATGACCCAGATTAAAGCAAAATGGACAACATGAGAGGAAGGCTTGAAGAAAATCCATATCCACATTGGAATATATTTACTAGATAAAAAAAATTACACCAAAATTACAACTAATACAAAGTAATTTAAAAAATACCTTAGATAGAACAAATAACATCAAAATTAATAAAACAAACCCAAAATAATTTATACGCCAACAACATCTCCTTTCTCAAGAAGTTGACACTGCTGGACCGACTTCATATTTTGGTGCAAAATTTCTCAATAACTAGATCCACCATTATCTTTACATGGAAAGAAGGTTACCGCGGAACCGATATGTTCTATAACTAGCTGGGACATTACAGTTAGTCATAAAGTTTTTAACCTGGCCACAAAAGTCTTTCGTCGATTAGCATAACAATCTCAATCATCCTCTTTAAAATAACATTACAGGGATCATTATGACTAAACAACAACGAACTATGCGGTCGTTTACAGACAAAATGACTAAAACTAACTTGAACTAAACAATCTAAAAAAAAAAATGAGCAGAGAGAGGATGAGAGGTGAAGAGAAGAGGCGAGTGAGTAGGGTATATATAGAAATTTTGAAGTTTTCTGATTGGTCAAAGTCATGTCATGGCCGTAAAAGTGACTAATCAAAATTGGCCATTTGATAAGCCTTTGATTGGAGCATAAGACTTGACCACCGACTAATGTCCGCTACTTAAGCAGCAGACGTTGTTCGTAAGACAGGTTGTAGTCTTGCAGATGGTGGTTTTCAAAATTCTCTAAAATTTCTTATTTTAACACATATGCCACTTAAGTAGAGGAATAATAAAATTAAAAAACAGCAGGGAACACGAGAAGCATATGGGAGGTGCCAAAAGAAATTCTCTTTAAATTAACTCAATAGCTAGACTAAGGCTCTGTTTGGATTAGCTTATTTTTAAGTTTATGCAAACAACTTATGCAATTTTTATGTATTATTATAAATTTGTCAAGATAGTTTATGATGAAATAGCTTATAAAAATACAATTTTCGCTAGTTTGAACTTATAAAATAGCATAAAACTTGATTTATATTGGATAAACTGTTTGCATAAACTCAAAAATAAACTAATCCAAACGGGGCTAAATGTCTTATTGGACCTGTTAGCCATAAGATTGAAACTTGTCCAATTTAAAACAACACTTTTTAAATCTTTGAAATACATTGATTTTAACGAGTCTTGAGATTCAACCGACCTAAACTTTTGTTATCCAGAAAAAAAAAAATTTAAATAATTTATTTTCCATTGTTTATGTGTGTAGTATTTGAGTGAAAGAGCTCTTTCCCGGAAACTGCTAAAAAGTTTGAATAAGAAAAATGTTTTTTTCTCTTTAAATTTTTTTATATATTACAGTATTTTATTGATTTTCTTGGACTATTCTAGTCGTGGCGTGCGGAATATCCTAGGATAAATAGCCAGCATATGTCTTTGGAAATGAAGTTGAAGAAAGAGAGAGAATTAAAACCTAGCTAACTACTAGGAAGAGTGATACTATACCATATACCAATAGTGCATTCTTCTTCCATAGTATATTGTTATTGTTATTACCATAAAAATGGTAAGAGCTCCTTGTTGTGAAAAAATGGGATTGAAGAGGGGTCCTTGGTCTCTTGAGGAAGATCATATCCTTACATCTTACATCCAAAAACATGGTCATGGCAACTGGCGTGCTCTCCCAAAACTAGCAGGTACTTACAATCCATCTATCTATTTTAAGAAAATTGTATATTTAAAGTTTCATAAAAAGAAAAATCACATTTTGGCAATCTTAAGAAAAATCTTATACATAATAAGTAACATTGAAATTTTGCACATTTATTTTTCATCATTTTTTTTACGCCTCAGTTTAATCTAGTTCGGGGATCAGTTTTGTCATTCTCCTGATCGTAGTTGCGGGGAATCAAACTTTTTTTTCGTCATTTTTTTATATTACACAATCTTGCACAAAATCTTTATACTAGTTCTAATTCAAGGACCTTTTTTTAATAAAAAAGAATTTAGAGCGAAAAGATGATGTCCGTAGAAATATAAATGTATGACTAGTCTAGCTATTGAGTTCAATAAACTTGATGGCTCACAAAGCTTCTTGCATTTTTAACTTTTATAAAAAAATAATTGGGATAATATTTTGTTTTGGATGATTTATTTGGTAATGTCATAGTATTATGTGTATTTGTATTTTTGATGTTTGGACGCTCTTAACTTATCGAAAAAAAGTGCATGTGTATTGATATTTTTTTATCATTTTTTTCAGGCTTGTTAAGATGTGGAAAAAGCTGTAGACTTAGGTGGATTAACTATTTGAGACCTGATATCAAGAGAGGAAATTTCACAATTGAAGAAGAGGAAAATATCATTAAGCTCCATGAAATGCTTGGGAACAGGTATTCACTTATTTCCTTTCCTTAGATCCAATATAATATTATAAACGGGTGATTCATGATTGTATATATTTATATTATATTTAAGTATATGAAATGAATTTGGATTCATCCTTCTTTTCATTTTCTATGATTGATAAACCAAATTAAAGTAGTGGGGGCCATAGGCATTATTAATTTGTCAACTTGGAACAAAATTAAATTAGAAAAGTTGTGTTAACTAAATATATTTAGTAATCACCAATCAAAAAAAAATAAAAAATATATTTAGTAATCTATGATGGAGTTCATTCAAGTATAGTGTCTTTATATTGTGCTTTTAAAATTAGGTGTGATCCCACCATTGGTGCAAGTGGTAATATAAAGAGTAAAGGAAAAATTGATGTATCCATAACATGACACATAAATCTATAAGCCAATAATTAATTACTACTATGTATCATCAATAATGATTCATCATGAAATAATGCAAACAGTATGATTAAGTAGGTCACTAGTGGAACCAACAATGAATTGTTTTGGTTGGACTTTATTTATTTCGTGATTGAGCTCTGAACTATTAGGTCCTTTTTTTTAAGAATTAAACGGTGAAAATAAAAAATAATGAATTCTTAAATTAGTCTATATTAAGTATAAACATGTAACTAAAATAGTCACTAGTGTCTAGTGGAGTATTAAAAGAAATTAGCCTATATAATAACTTTAGATCAGTAAATAATTTGTATAAAAAATGTGAGTTTGTAAACTCAAGAATCTTGATTAGATCTGTGATGTGCCTTAGAGTGGCAGTTTATGGCACATGCATCTATATATTCATGAGATTCACTCTGTCAGTGTAATCTATTAAGACAGTATCAAATTTTGTTGTCTTCTGAATCATCATTATTCATTACAATAAACAAAACACAATGCGAATCTCGTGACATTATAGTTTATTTTCATAGATAATTAAATAAAGGGTCTTGCTAACGAGTGTCCCTGGGGTACTCTTTAAGCATTCCACTTATAGAAATTTTTTATTCAAAAAATTAACCATTATAATTTTCAATGCGTTGACTTTACACATTCTCGTAAAAATTCTATAAAAAACCTTACTATTTAAGGTCTTAAAGAATGCCCCGGTGACACTCGTTAGCATTTGCATTAAATAAATATACTGATGAATCAAATTTGATCTTTCTTTTTAGATGGTCAGCAATTGCCGCAAAATTACCAGGAAGAACGGACAACGAAATAAAAAATGTGTGGCACACGCATTTGAAGAAGAAATTATTGAAAACAAATGAAACAAACTCGGAAGCTAAGAAAAGGGTGATTACAAAACAAAAAATCAAACGTTCTGATTCAAATTCAAGCACAATAACACAATCAGAATCAGTTTCTGCATGCACTACTAGTTCTAGTGATTTTTCATCTGTCACGGTTGGTGAAAAAGCCGATGTAAAAAGTGAAGATATTGAGTCTATGGAAGAGGAAATAATGCCTGAAATTGATGAGAGTTTTTGGACAGAAGCAGCATTGGATGAAACTTCAACTGATATGAAATCAAGTTCTTTGAATATCTCAAATGAGATAATGCCACTTCAATGCCCTTTAAGTAATTCTGATGAAATTTTCACACAGAATCATGATGATTATAATTCTAACTTAGATGATGGCATGGATTTTTGGTATGATATATTCATTAGGACTGGAGATCAAATAGAATTGCCAGAGTTCTGAATATTTCCAAAAAAAAGTTGACAATTTTAAGTTTAGACGAGTTGGGCGCCAGACCTCTCTTGCAGGTCTCACGGCTCAAATAGCGATAATTGTAGACTATTCCTCTATTTTTAATTATAAATAAAATTTAACTTTTTAAATTTATTGAATAATTAATGTATCTGAAATATAATGTGAATCAGATATATTAGTTATTTAATGAATCTAAAAAGTAAATTTTTATTTATAATTAAAGATGGAGAGAATACTTACGGGAGATATTGTCTCACATGGACAATGAGATTCATATTTAAATCTTTGTATGATATGATGATATGAGTCTTGTCTTTATCAATTGAACTTTCTTTCATTGTCACATGGTAACTTCGATTTGAAAGAAGTTACAACAAAAGAAAGGGTGTATTAATATCACATTGCATCAAGACCTAAAGCAGCAGCAGAGCATTGGGCTAATGATATGTAACTATATCTATGTAGAAAAGGGACTAAAAGTGAAACATTGATTTGTTTTTTATATGTATATTGTGGCAAAAGTCTCTTAACATTTTTGTTT
Source organism: Trifolium fragiferum (assembly GCA_954870985.1). Lineage (NCBI taxonomy): Eukaryota > Viridiplantae > Streptophyta > Magnoliopsida > Fabales > Fabaceae > Trifolium > Trifolium fragiferum. The sequence continues at coordinate 43,851,602 of OX940796.1, read as the reverse complement.
TTATAAATTAATCTTTTAAGTAGGATTTTAGGTTAGATTTTGATTGTAATACCAATAAATAATGTATTAAATTTAGTATGTGAAAGTATTAAGAATTATTATGGCATTAAATATTTCATAAAAACTACTATCTTTTATCATACAATATAGTTTGTTTGTGTTTTGTTTTTCATATGATAACCCATGAGTGATCGTAATTATATTTGAGACGTGTTAGATATTAAATGTAAATATATCTCTTAATTGAAATTAAAACTTGATTTCGATATGTTATGAAAGTCTTACAACTTTTTTCCCTAACCTTTATGGGGTGAAAGTCTAGTCACTATGCTACCTGATCAAAAAATTAATAATAATAATTTTGCCTAAATATACCAGTACAGTAAGTTGGGTATTAGCTCAACTGGTAAAAAATTACCAAAATTATTAGGTTGGACGTCATAATCATTATTCGAATTCCAACTCCTTCATTTATGTGTGCAAGTTGATAATAACTTTAACATTTCATCTATGTAAAAAATAAATTTACAATTATAATACAATATTTTAATGTGCATGAAAAGAAAAAGAATAATTGCATGCGCTCCAATGGATGATTATATTTTGAAAAAGTCCACTATAAACATTGTTTAATTGTTAAATTGCAATTAGGCATGACAATGCAGTGGCGGGGTCGGATTTTGCTCTCCCAAACTCATAAAGTTCGGATATCTCCATACTCATCCTCATTTTAAGTGAGGAAGAAAACTAGAACCCCAAACTCATATCCGACGGGGTTCGGACATCCCCAATTAATGAGTTTCGGGTATCCCGTCTTGTTTCTCTCCACATGAACTCGAGTTGTATTTTGATATTTTTTAAATTAAAAAAATGATGTAAAAGTCGAGAACTATTTTGTTTCAATAGTATGATTTTATTAAATAAAGAAAATAATATGGAAAACAATTTGTTTAATACTCAATTTAAAATAAAAATAAACGCACTAATATAATTTAAGAATTTTTTTGTATATGTATATAATATTTTTTTGATACATAATTTAATTTTAAAAAGGAAAATATGATGTTTATATAAACCGGCGGATTGAAGGTGGGTATCAATGTTTTCATTACCCGCCCCATCCTTATCTTTTAAAATCGAGAAAAATCTAAACCTAATTCGAATTCAATCAACTCAAATTTTTCTCATCAAAACGAGAATGGTACGCATGAGTACCCGCATATATAGGTTTTATTGCTAAATGATTTGATGATGACGGAAAGTAAAACTTTGAGCAGCAGCCATGGTAACTATTCATATAAAAAACACAAGTGGAGGTAGCAGTACATTCTGGACCACAATAATTTCAACCGCTGTACTAAATTGAAGATTTATAATTAAATTAGTCAATTAAGTACTAGTTTAAGAGTATCAAATTGAATCAAATGGAGTTAAATAATGTAGTGAACAATTGAGAGGTTACTTACAAAAACTGCGTTAATTACTAAGTTAATTAGCTTACCGACGGAAATGCTTATAATATCAATTGTTCAGGTAGACCGTTGTCGTAACTCGTAAGGGACAACATCAATATTCCATGCAAAATTAAAGAGATTTTCTTTTGTTATTTTACATGTTATTCACGTGTTTTATGTTTTTTTATTCTTTTGCTATTTAAATAGTAGATGTTGTAAGAATGAAATTTTTTTGAAAATTTTTGTCAGTGTTGTCCGCTATTTAAGTAGCGGACTAGTTAGTGATTATGTATCCTATTTCGATTAAAGATTTATCAAGTGGACAATTTTAACTGGCCACTTATGCGGCCAAAATTGCTATAAATGGACACTTTTAATTCTTATATTTTACCATTCACTCGTTTTCTTTTCATTTTAGTTGTCATTTCGGTGTGTGTAAATGACTAAAGAGAGCAATGTTTAGTTATATGTAGAACTCATGTTGGGAAACTCTAATATGGACAAATTACTTAAGTGATTCATGATGGACTAATGTTATAACGAATACATATTTTTGGGACCCTTTAAGATTAACAGTATTTAACAAACCGTTAATTTTTATGGGTCTCAATAACATATTAAATGATTTTCAATTTTTCTAATTTTTTTTTAATGAATGATCTATATGATATGAATTTTTAATCCAACGGTAGATTTTGTAAAATTTGTATTCATTATAGTAGTATTGATCACTTGTGAAGGTAGTCCACCGTAGCATTGACCACTTATGTAATATGTCAAATAAAGAGTATGAAAAGTGCCACATGTAAAATCCAAGTTTTTTTTAAAAAAAAAAAAAAAACTTGATATTCGGCCTAAGGACCAAGTAACTAAGTGAATCAGTCTCACCGTTCACTTGCGAAAGTTCCATTTAAAATCAGAGTATTTTTACTCTGCGTGGATTAGCCCACGAAACCAAGTTTTATAAATGAATTCAAGGTAAATTGTAAATTAAAACCACAAAATATAAGAAGTTAAAAGTCATTTCGAAGATAAATTCATATATGTGGAATTCCAATGAAATAGTGTTCAGGAAAGACTAAACCTTTTATGTAAGTCATTTACGATGAGATGGTGATATAGACATAGCAAGTCCAATGAGAAAAAGTATATGTTACTATTATTTTTCCTACGAATGAATTATACATCACGAAGAGACGTCACTTTTCATTTAATAATATGCACATACATTGCATAATCTTTAAAGGAGTGGTGACATATATACCTCAATTGTTCATTGTTCAAAGAAGTGTGGTTCGCACTTTAAGTTTATGAACTCTCATATTCATATTGTTGACTAATCTTATGTAATCAATGACTTTGTAAAGTAATAATACAACTAAAGTGTATAATTGAAAGGAATGAAATTGAACATAAAATATTAAAATGCAGCTTGTGGCTTATTATATCACCAAGCCTAAAATATCCATATAGTTCGACTCTTCACCACTACTATTGTTTGACTCGCTCGCTCCAATACTATTGTTCGACTCTCTCGCTCCAACTAACAAATCAAACGGCATAATTTGTTGTCTGTTTGTCTTTCATTTATGTATAACTATCCTATGTTTATTAATATATTTATTGTTTACATAATTTTATATGTAAAATAAAATAGCATGATAAAATACCAAATAGTCTATAAATTGTATGAGATTTGATTAAAAGAAAATTAAATTGGAGAACCGGTAAATTTTTATTAACGCTAGTAACACAAATAGCCATTTTGTGACTATCCCCAAAGGGATTCGAACTCGGTACCTTGAGGTTAACCGCTAACTGAATGAGATTTTATAATTTTTATCCATAAGAAGAAAAACTTAATAAATGATGTCATGAATACTGATTCAAATGACATGTTCTCAAACATCCTAATAAAAGGGAGTAGAGATAGAGATTACAATACAAGTGATGATTTGCATAAAAGGCAAAACCATCTATCAATAGTTTCTCAATATCTTAGAGCAACATTATTCAAAATTGAGAATTTGACAAACAATGGAACCTCCATTGACACTGCACAAGGAAACAAGCTGTCTAAGAGAGGCATGAGTAAGCCAAAGCCTTCTCCTCTGAAAGCTCTTCTGCTGTTAAGTCCAATTTTTTCCTTGAAAATTCATCAATTGAAAGTCCTGTGTAAAACATTAGAGAAATTACATCAAATACATGGATTTGGATCCTCTAAAGCGAGTAAAGTGTAAAGTGAGAGGATTAAGGGTTATGATTGTAACAACTCCATGTTTTGTTAAGATGTACCTATAATTTCTACCTTTGATTTATTAATTAACGGTGGATATTGCTTACTTTATAATCTAAAGTGAATCATTCACTTTAGAGGAGCCGGATCTCAGATACATACACACATCAAATCTTTAATTGCTATATAAAACATTTATGGATGAATTTTACAAATCATAGACAGACAAACATTAAGCATGAAGTATTAACACCTATAACAGTGATATTATGGCTAAATAAATTAAGATTTCAAGAGCCATTAATTTATCAAAACCTTACCTTGAACTATTTGCCATTCGCCATTGCGCGTTGTGACAGGGAATGAATAGATTAGTCCAGCTGGCACATTGTAAGATCCATCGGAATAAACTCCCATCGATACCCAAGTTCCCTGATGATGTATTGCCTTAGTTGAAGCAATTTATTGTAAAGAATTTGAATGAAAGATTGAACAAGACATAACCAACCTCAGGAGTTCCAAGAACCCAATCTCTAATGTGGTCACAAGCAGCACTAGCGGCAGATAGTGCACTCGAAAGCTTTCTAGCTTTAATAATTGCAGCACCGCGTTGTTGGACGGTAGTTATGAATTCCGCATTCAACCTTGTAGATGAAAATTACATTAATACTTCAGTAAATGCAAAATCAAAAAAATAATATATACTTAAAAATAGTTTTAAATGTCGGTTATGGTGTTTGTTCTTCGACATACTTACCAGGCATCATCAGCTACGAGTTCACGGACAGGCTTTTCCGTAGAAGAGATTTTAACGGTTGCGTGGTTGACATCAGGGTACTGAGTTGATGAATGATTTCCCCAGATTATAACATTTTTCACATCAGAAACTTCAACGTTTAGTCTTTCAGAAATTTGACCTAGTGCCCTGTTATGGTCCAATCTAGTCAAAGCGGAAATGTTTTTCTCAGGAATGGATGGAGCATATTCCTTCAAGATCAATGCATTGGTATTTGCTGGGTTGGCAACAACAAGAACCTGCATCGTGACAAAGAGATTAAAGAAATGTAAATACTCTAAGAAATACATAAAGTGCGATTTATGTTTCAAGAAATATGTAAAAAAGAAGTACTCATACTGTAAAGAAAAGAAACAGATTTCATCAGAAGGACTACACCATACATGATCCAAATACACATATGAACCAGGTGCCAGGTGGAACCTTTCAAACAAGATGCCAGCTTATTTAAGCGAAATTTCAATCTCTAGCACATGATCAGCTAAACCGAATGTATTCAAACCCAAATCTCTTTTCCATTAGCATTAATCAGTACAGACCAATAATAATATATTGACTTTACATTTATCACCATCATCGGTAATCACATGAAGCACTGGCACAAACACAGATACCAGCAGGACACCAACACTAACACATAGACACTGATAATAGTTTGAGAAAATTTAAGCAATTGAATATAACCACATGTGTCAGTGTCCTATTGATGTCGAATAGACACATGGCAAACATAATTTGGAGTGTTGGTGCCACGTATGACGGAAACCATGACAATAATAATGTTCAATCAATAGATCAGTCAACATGTTCCAAGACTAAAGATATGCATGAAAAAACTGGGGGGATGTAGAATGGAACATTTTTTTTTTTTTGACATAAAATGTGGCAGAACTAGAAAAGCCCGAGGATTCGGATTTAACAGATTACCTTGCAGTTTGCAGCAGCATGTTTTTCAAGGGCAGAAGCCTGGGACTTGTAAATAGAGACATTTTTTGTCATCACATCTTTCCTCTCCATACCTTCTTTTCTAGGGAACCCACCAACCATAACGGCAATATTGACCCCAGTGCATGCCTCAACCACATCAGTTGTAGCAACAACTCCTGAAACAAATAATTTTCATAATAACTTTAATCTTGTGAAGCATTCATCAACCAAAACAAACCAACTTCAAACCCGAAAGATGGCTGTCCAAGAATTCATGTAACAATTAACAAGGAGGAAAACTCAAACCTTTAAGAAGAGGGAATGCAGCATCCACCAACTCCATTTTAACACCGTTCAGTGATTCGGCTGCAGGTGGGATGTCAAGCATGTGGAGGATCACAGGCTGGTCAGCACCCAGCATCACTCCTCTAGCAATCATTGGGACAAGAGCATACCCAATTTGTCCTAAAATTGGCAAAATATTTTTCAGTACAAAAAAGTACCCCAAGAATTTTATGTTCAAACTTGAAATCAAACATTGCTTTTGTGAAAAAGAATTATGGCCCTGATTGGATAAATAACTCAACTAAACACTTATGGCATAAGCACTTATCATATGTGTTTATGTATAAGCTATTTTTATATCAAAAGATAAAGTCAAACAATTTTCATATAAGTTATAAGTTGTTTTCATAAGCTATCCTAAAGTGCTTATGGAAATAACCTTCCAAAAACTTATGACATGTGATAAATTGTTTCCATAAGCTCTCTCAAACAGCCTTACAAGTTACAACTTACAAGTGTTTATAATAGTAGATAAATTCAAATAAGTCCATCCAAACAAGCCATTTATGTGTCCAAACACAGACCAAATGGGATGTCACACATTAAATCATTTGTAAACTCAATCATCACTTTAAATCGTCTGTAAACCCAATTGTAAAGAATCTACCAAATTGGGCAGGCCCAAATAAGAGTGAGCCAACTTTGGCCCAAGAAAGGAAACATCAAGGCATGACTTAGGCATATATAACTAAACGAAGACAAGGGAATAGGGGCATGAAGTATGTGTGATATGATTCTTCTTCTCTCTGATTCTGAGTCTCCTCTCCCTCTCTGATATTTCTTCTTATTGTATTTTTAATTTCTATTCTATCTAGTACTAATGGAATTTATTTTTTGAAGAAGCTAAACTAGTCCATCCAAATTGGCATCAGAGAGAATTGAACCTAAGACCTTAAGAGGAGCATACTTCCAGGTTCCAAGCCAATACCATCAGACCAAACCAAGTGGGTTCTAGTACTTACGGAATTATTCCCTTATCTCTGTGAAATAGATTATTAGATCCATTACACCAATCATCATACAAGATAATGCAACAAATTTTAATTTTCTTAATTGATCTCAAAGAAAGCACATAACAAGAGAAATCAAGAGCCAGTGAAAATCAAATCAGGTGATACAGAGTCCAATGTTAAACCAACTTAAGCTATTAGTACCTAATCCAATTTTAAATCAAACACAGTTCTATTTCTAAATAAAACCAATCAAAAACAATTAAAGAAACACAAAAACTAGTCAATCTAAAGCATGAAACATGATAGGATCAGATCTGATCAGAAAGCATATCAGAATAAAACAACCTCAAAACAAAGACATAATTTTGAGACAAACCCAGAATTTATTATCATGAAAACAATAATAAAAAAAAGGTTACATAAGAAGTGGAAGCAAATAAAATACCTGCAGCACCAGTGACAAGAACACGAACTGGGTCTTTGGCCATTGGATATAGATCGAAGAAATGAAGAACAACAGAGGTTCAAGAGAAGAAGAGATAGAGTGGTTTTGAAGAGTGAAGACAAGTAGGTACTAATATAAGTATTTATTCACGGAGAATGCAATGTTACGCTGAGTTGAGTGAGTGAGTCATCATGAAAGGCATGAAACGACACCGCTTTCGGTTCCTACATTATTAAATAGAGATAGAGATTGCTGATGATGAGTATAACCATGCTGCAAAGAAAGAATATTCTTTTAGTTTAGCTTTAACATGCCTCATCAACGTATAGAAAATTAGTATTATGAGCCATTCATAAATGGTTTGAAAATATTAAGGATAAGTCATACATAATACTATTGGTTGATTTGGATGTCATTAATTTATTCACACCTCTTAAATGCAACTAAGAGTCAACAAATTAATTTGGAGGAAAAACATGGATTTGAACCAAAATTACAACAAATATGAAAATAGATGATCAACAAATTTAATTTTAAAATAAGGAGACTATTTTCACGAGTTTGATAAAACGGTAGACTAAAAGTGCAATTAAGTCTAAATTATTTTATGACATATGTATGGGGTGCATTACAAAAGTTGATCATAGAACATCCGAGAATGTTCCATACTTTCCCATAATAATAACATAACACAAACGCCATATTGTTGTCATGTCTCATTCAAGCATTTTCACAATTATCATCATCATACATGGCTACTGCTTCAGGTACTACATTAATTTCTTCAAATATTCTTGCTACTTTCTTGAATCTTTATTAAATGTTTTGATTTTTCATATCTTGATTTTACAGCAACATTCAAATCCAGAGAGGATCATAGAAAACAACTTGAACTTCAAGAAGCACGTAAAGCTGGTCTTGCACCAGCTGAACTTGATGAAGATGGTAAAGAGATTAACCCTCATATTCCTCAGTATATGTCTTCTGCTCCATGGTATTTGAATTCTCACAAACCTGTAAGCACAATTTTACTAACACTTCTTTCTCTTTTCTATTTTACTGAACCCTTTTCTGAGTAGGTTTTTGTATTTGTTTTTCTTCTTTGTAGAGTTTAAAACATCAAAGGAAATGGAAATTGGATCCAAATTATACAAAATCTTGGTATGATAGAGGTTCAAAAATATTTCAGGCTGACAAGTATAAGAAGGGAGCATGTGAAAAGTAAGTGGATTTTGTTGTTAATTATGCTCGACGCCGACACTTATGATTGCATTGAATTATGTCATTTTTTCAAATTATTATCTATGTCTGTGTCTGTGTCCATGTTTCTTAATGCCTTTATGTTTTGGATATAATCATTATGCTCGACGCGACACTTATGCTGAGCTTGGCAATGGCATGATGTAGTATTGTTGTTTATTCTTTTATGAGTTTGTTTATTTTGAGGTTTTGTGATTGAATAAAACATTAATTATAGGGATAAATATGTTTCTGGTACCTGTAAATATTCAAAGTTTTATTTTTATAGTCCCCAAAAAAAATTCTTCAAATATTAGTCCTCCAAAAAATTTCAATTAACATTTTTAGTCCTTACGTTTATTCATCTCATGTGTAGACTTCATAGACTTTTATGTTTAGGTATCTTGTGGTAATTGAAATCATAAAGATATATAGCATCCTTTATTTGTTATTTCCAAAAATCCTGCTATATATGCAATAGTTATTATAGCGTTCTCTTATGCAAAGTCGATAAAGTCTTTACTTAACTCTTTTGTTCCTTCCTACTCAAATATGTGATCATGTAGATGGATTTGTGATTGAACTGGACAAAATTCACTACTAGAAATCTGTCAATTTCCTACGGATTTTTCTGCATATTTGGACAAAAAATCCGTAGGAAATTTCTGCATATTTGGACAAAAAATCCGTAGGAAACACGTTTCCTGCGGATTTGAGTTCCCAGCTAAAACCTTCGTAGGTAATTAGTTCCTGCAATTTTTAAATCCTCAGGAAACTTTCCTGCGGAATTTCCTACCAAAATTGAAAATCAATCCGCAGGAAACTTTCCTGCGACAAATCCACAGGTAATTCCGCTGTAAATACCGTAGGAAATTCCCCAGGAAACTTATTTCCGCAGATAAATCCGCAGGAAACGTGTAAAACTGCATAAAAAAATTATTTTTTTATTTCATTATTAAAATATTCATATAGAAATAATTAAAATTTAGAATACATCATAGTAATTTTTATTTAATACAACCATTCAAAGTTCATATAGTTCACAAACATAAAATATACACAAAAACTACAAACTATTTAAATAGCAATAGTGTAAACCATTACATAATTTTTTTATTACTATATTCGAATGAACTATGAAACTCCATTCATCAACTACACCAACAAAGGCACTCCTTATATTTGTTCTGCCTTTATTGCCACATTCAATAACTCTTTCCCTTGTTCTGCAAAGCTCCAGAACCAAGCTTGAGGCTAGAATCAATAATTTGACTCCTATGTAAGTTGAATCATGGTTTTGCTTGAAGATGTTAGAGCCAATCTTTTGAATGAACCACGACAATAATAAATATCCATTTCTCCCGTTAATGTTCACACCAGAGAATGATAGAGGGATGACAATGCAGTGAGCAGTATCAATTGCATGTCATAGAATGATCATATTACTGCGGAATTCACGTGGCAAGGCTGAAATGAAAATCAAGAGTTTCAAGAAGAATATCAAATGTGCACACCACAGAACTAGCAGCCTCAAGAATCCTGCTACAAACTGTAAACGTAACTCCTAAATTTTTGAATATCAAAATGAATACTAAAAATCTATGTGTGACTGTCAACATGCAAAACATTTAAATCATACATGAGTTTATGCATGCTGGAGGGCAATGAAATTGTACCAACAACCTCGGTCCAGGCCAAAGCATGCTTATTGCCTATAAGTAAGGAAAAAGAAAAGAACTATATATAGAACTCAACTTGTTGTAATATGATTCTAAGATTGCTTACCTTAAAACTTGTGTTTCAAGAAAATGTTTAGATTCCAGAAGATAGAATGAAAAGAAAAAAGTATACAATAAAAAACAGTCTTACCCTCCAGTTGAGAGAATTTCCTCATCAGTACCGCTGTTCTTTCAACTCCATCTATTTTTCCCGCATGCACATCAAATGAAGACTGAGCAAAATATTACAATATCTGAAATCAAACCATAAAATAAATCCTGGTTAATATGATTCTTGCAATATCCGAGACATCAAAATTACATCGCACTTTGACAAGCTTTTTCTTCATTGTACTGCTATATACAACATTTGCCTCAGCAAAAGGATCAAAAATTGTTGGCACGCATCCCACGCAGGAATAATAAATATCATATAATAATAAGATAATCAATATTTAAAACCCAAAGTATCAATGCATTAAAACTCAATCTTTAACCACCCTAAGCACCCCCAAAAAAATATTTCAGAGAAAAGCTCTGTACAACTCATGGCAACTTTCAAGCCTCTTGTTCAATGATGAAATTGAAATGTTATCTAATTGACATTTGCCAGAATAGTACTACTAATTCCTTGATAATAGTTAAATGTGACAAATAAGCTCAACCTCAACGTCAAAGAAGTCTAAGAACCCAACCATACACAACAAATTTGCATAACTCATCATGACTACCCTTTCATGAAGGAATGCATATCAAATCCTCACATGGAATATAACTTCCAATTTCACCCTTGCACACTCAATTAAATGCTTTTGAATAATCTATATACCCTCATGAGGACATACGTTGTTAGAGTAAATTAATAAAAGAAAATCAGTTTCTTAACCTTTTTAACACAAAACCGATTATCATGACCATATTTTCTTAACTACACATAGTTTCTTAATCTGAATCAGACTCACCACTCTATTCTCACTCTTCCTTTGCTTCGGTAACTAAATGACATAGTAGTAGTAGTCAAAATCAAAAATAGAATTAACAGAGTTTCTTTGTTTTGAAACAGAAAGGGCAACTAACACATTTGCACATAACAGTCTGGACATTGAAAAAATAAAGCAACTTCTGAATAAAAAACTTTCAAGTACCTGAAAATAAGTAATAGTACTTGACCCCAATATTTCCATATTGTTAGATCATAAGCATGTGCTGTAGTCTCTTCATTATCATAAGCACCTGAAATTTCAACATGAACTTGCTTAATAGAAAGTACTAACTTAAATTGATTCTTTTGGTTTCAGTGCAGAGAGTTGGCAATAAACTATGATATATAGACTTTGTTAGTGCACATAAAAACTACAATAGTGTACCAATTTCCCCAAAATGTTTGAGATGAAAGTGGAAACTAGAGTCAATTACATTCCCCATAAACTATGGTTTTTCCTATTAATATAAGCATCACCAAATGCTAAAACTCTGGCAACACTCAGTCTTAAGTTGCACTCAAGCTAATATCTCAATAAAACAATACACACAAAATTCATTCAAACTAATAGTAACTAGTACAGTAATGAGCACCCATTATCAATCCAAACATATAAATAACCTAGCTATTCATCTACATATTAACAAAAACTCCTAACAAATGCATAGATAAAAAAACCTTACCATGACAGCCAGCTATTCATCTACATATTAACAATCATTTGTAATCTCTTCCTCCACCATTAGCATCGACAATTTATCGCGTTTCGCACCGAGTTTAGGTTTCATGAGAGTAGCTTCTGAATCAAAATCAAAACAAAACACATAAGAATTTTACTGATTAATATCTCTTATATACACAATCAATAATATGGTTCCCTTCCTGTAAGTTTTTAGACTATAAAGTGAATGGTATCAAATTGAATAATATGCTTCACGAAATCGAAACTTACCAAGTGAAATTGAACACATCAACTTGAAAAGTACAACCAATCTCAAAGCAGATCAAAATTCAGTGAACCGATCCTAAAATTTAGACTATAAAGTGCAAAAACAAAAATTCATGAATGAAAACTTCAGGTGATAAGGAATCAAAACCCTAAATGTTACAACATAACTCAGAACAACAATAAAAAAGACTTTGTTCAATCCTAATCCTAATAAATTGAAGATCGAAGAACATATGAAATAGATCTAAGATTCTAGAAAGATCATAATCTAAATCGAATAATCTATGATCCTAAATGGAACAATCACTGACGAATTAACAATACATGATGAGATCTAAAACTTACCGAGAGGGTTCTGATCATGTGAGAACAAAAATGGTGATCGATTCACTGAAGAAGTCGAAGGATTCGCAAGAGAAGTTCACCGAAAGATTTGCGATGACTTTTCTGAAGAATGAGTTTTCCCGGAGAAGGATAGGTTTCGTGGTGAGATCGTGATCGATTGTGATTTTTAGATGAATGAGTTTCGCGATTGTGATTTAGGGTTTGTTGTGGAAAGGAACGAGTTCATGGCGAAAAGAAATTGATTTTAGAGTTGAGTGATGAACGACAAATCAAAAAAAAAAAAAAATAACGACAAATTATATTTTTTTTATTTTAATTTGTCAGTTCATATTGTTGAGAAACTGATTGCTTGATTTAAGGGATCCTATTTTATGATAATAGGGAATCATATATTTGAGATATTTCATGCTTATTTGTAGACAGTAATTGTGTATAGTATAATTGTTTAGACTGTTATCATAGGCTATATATACCATGTACTGATTCATTGAATATATGAATAAGAAAATATTCTTCTCCAAAATTGAACTTGGTACCAGAGCAGGTTTAGATCTAAACCTAGCACTAACCTAAACCTAAAGCCATGAGTAAACCAGATTCCGAAACACCAAAAAAAGATACTGAAGCCAATGAAAATAGGCTTGCTCCTACACCAATTATTATTCATTCAGAGAGTTCATCCTTCAATGCAGGGATTATACTCAACGAAACAAATTATGATATGTGGTCTCAGATTATGGAGATGCACCTTGCTGAAAAGGAGAAACTTTCATTTATTCGTGGTAATAAGCAACCACCTGCCGAAGATGATGATGGCTACGAGAAGTGGTACAGTGATAATCAGAAAGTTAAGCGATGGTTGTTGATGGCTATGACACCGGATATTATGAAGCGTTATATTCGCCTCAAATCTGCCCGGGATATTTGGAAAGCTCTATCAAAAGCATTTTATGATGGAGCAGATGAATTGCAAGTTTTTACATTGAATCAGAGGGCCTTCTCTGCAAAACAGAATGGTAAATCACTTTCTGTTTATTACGGAGAATTAACTGAAATTTTCAGTGAGTTGGATCATCGAGACAAAGTGATTATGGAATGCGAGAAGGATGTTGCTGCTTATCACAAGTCAGTTCAACGACAAAGGGTGCATATTTTCTTGGCTGGTTTGGATGGCGAGTTCGAACAAGTCCGCGGTGAAATTCTGAGGAAAGATCCCATTCCTGAATTAGAAGAATGTTACTCAATGGTTCGCCGCGAGTTTGTTCGACAAACAACAATGAATGGAGAGCTGGAAAAGCCTGAAGCTTCAGCCATGTTCAGCAGGAACAGATTGAGCCAGAATGGATCATCTCAAAAACAACAAGATCGAACCAGAAACAATCACCTCAAGGTCTCGACGGGTCCTACCAAATCTACCGATAAGTGTACTCATTGTGATAAATCTGGTCATATAAGAGAGCGTTGTTTTGAACTTGTTGGGTACCCGGAATGGTGGGATCATAACCGTGATCCACGAAAGAAATATTCAAATAAAACTTCCGTTGCGGCAGCTGTAGAAACAAAGAATGTTATGGAAGATGTTGCTGAAACAACCTCGGCTTTGGTAGCAAGAAGAGGTACTGGTGGTAAGGCTTTAAATTCTCTTGCACTTATTTCTAATAGTACATGGGTAATTGATTCTGGAGCCACAGATCATATGACATTTGATTCTAGACAAGTCTCATCTCTTATACCCTCATCACAAAAATTTATTTCCACCGCTAACGGTTCCTCTGCACCTATCATCGGTGAAGGGTCATTATCTCTTTCTGATACTTTGAACTTAAATTCTGTATTAGTTGTCCCATCCTTAGATAATAACCTTTTGTCAGTTTCTCAAATTACTGCTGCTCTATCTTGTGTTGTAATTTTTTGGCCTGAATATTGTGTTTTTAAGGACATCCAAACGAAGAAGACGATTGGTTATGGTACTAGAGAAGGGAGGCTTTATTATCTAAATTTAGAGTCAAATAGCTCAACTCAGTTACAACATGCATTGACAGCAGAGAATTTTGAAGAAAAAGGGAGAAAATATGAGATTTGGAGATGGCATCGGCGTTTGGGACATGCTTCCTTTGGATACCTTAAAAAATTGTTTCCTAGATTATTTTCAAAATTTGATGTATCAAGTTTTAAGTGTCATGTTTGTGAACTTGCAAAGAGTCATCGTGTATCATTTCCATTAAGTATGAATAAAAGTTCAATTCCTTTTATGGTTATACACTCTGATGTTTGGGGTCCATCCAAGGTAGCTACCTTAGGTGGATCACGTTGGTTCGTAACCTTTATTGATGATTTCACAAGAATGACTTGGATATGTTTGATGAAATCAAAAAGTGAAGTAAACACGTTGTTTCAAAAATTCAATAAAATGATTTGTACCCAATATAATGTAAAAGTACGGATTTTACGTAGTGACAATGGGGGGGAATATTTGAGTTCTGGATTTCGGCAATACTTAGAAGCGCAAGGAATTGTTCACCAAACTACTTGTCCCGACACTCCCCAACAAAACGGAGTAGCTGAAAGAAAAAACCGTCATTTGTTGGAAGTTGTTCGTGCTTTATTGATAGAAGCACATATGCCATTGTCTTATTGGGGAGAAGCACTTACCTCTGCAGTATATTTGATTAACCGAGTCCCCTCCAGCACTATTGATTTTAAGACACCATTGCAAGTCTTTACCGAAGCAATTATTACACCGGCTGTCCCAAACTTGACCCCTCGTGTGTTTGGTTGTGTAGCATATGTGCACCTTCATAAGCACCAGCGAAGCAAGCTAGCTCCTCGTGCATTGAGATGTATTTTTGTAGGATATGATACCCATCAAAAGGGATACCGATGCTATCATCCTCCAACTCAGCGAATGTATATTACATTGGATGTTGTTTTCCATGAAGATACCATGTATTTTTCCTCCAAGTCAGACCTTCAGGAGGAGAAACAAAATGAAGTTCTGACTCTAGGCCATGATATTGATGTACATGAGGAAATAAAACAGTTTGAAGAAGTCAGAGGAAGTATTTGTGATGATGATCAAGAAGTTGAAATAATGGGTTCCTTATCTTCTGAGAGAATTATAGCATCACAGGAATATCAAGAAATGGAAGTAATTGACCCCTTGTCCTTTGAAGAAGATGTAGAACCTCAAGAATTTGCAGTACCAAACCAATCGTCGGATGAGGATGTTCCTAACTCAATGGTTGAACCACCTAGAAAACAACTCCCACCACGGCAAAATAGAGGTATTCCTAAATCCACTTATGAACCTGAAATTTCCAGTAGAGCTAGATATCTAATGAATCATTATGTGTCTAACCATCGTTTGTCAGAATCAAATCAGGCACTTGTAAATCAATTGTCTATTGTATCTATTCCTAATAATGTGCAGGAGGCCTTAATGGACCCGAGGTGGAGAGAAGCTATGAATGAGGAGATGAATTCCTTAAAGAAAAATAATACATGGGAACTCGTTGACTATCCACCTGGAAAGAAAATAGTGGGATGTCGGTGGGTTTATACAGTTAAGTACAAAGGTGACGGTACGATCGAGCGCTTTAAAGCAAGACTAGTAGCTAAAGGATATACCCAAACCTATGGAGTCGACTATACTGAGACATTTGCTCCAGTAGCTAAAGTTAATACTATCCGAGTTTTGCTATCTCTAGCGGCAAACTTTGATTGGCCATTACAACAGTTCGATGTGAAGAATGCCTTTCTTCACGGTGAATTAACTGAAGAAGTATACATGGAGCTTCCGGCTGGATGCAATATACCTAAAGCATGTGAGAAAAAGGTGTGTAGATTAAAGAAGTCATTATATGGGCTGAAACAATCTCCAAGAGCATGGTTTGGAAGGTTCACAAAATCTATGAAAGCGTTTGGCTATAGTCAAAGTAATGCAGACCACACTTTATTCTTAAAAAAACAGCAAGGTAAAATCACTGCACTAATTGTATATGTTGATGATATGGTTGTTACTGGGAATGATGTTGAAGAAAGAAAAGCCCTCCAAAGCTACTTGTCTAAGGAATTTGAAATGAAAGACCTTGGTCCCTTAAAATTTTTCCTTGGTATTGAAGTCTCAAGATCAACTAAAGGAATTTTCTTGTCTCAAAGAAAATATACTTTAGATTTATTGGAAGAAACTGGTATGTCAGCCTGTCAACCAACTGATACACCTATAGAGGGGGGGTCTAAATTGTTTGTTGAACCTGATCAAGTTCCAGCTGATAAAGGGAGGTATCAAAGACTTGTAGGAAGATTAATGTATCTAGCACACACAAGGCCAGACCTTGCATATGCCTTGAGTGTTGTGAGTCAATTCATGCATAATCCTGGAGAACAACATATGAATGCAGTTATGACGATTTTGAGATATTTGAAATCTGCTCCTGGGAAGGGAATTTTATTCAAAAAAAATGATAATAATAACAATGTGAGCGTGTATACTGATGCTGATTGGGCTGGATCTATAGATGATAGAAGATCTACTTCAGGTTACTTCACCTTTGTAGGAGGCAATCTTGTTACATGGAGAAGTAAAAAACAGAATGTCGTTGCACGCTCAAGCGCAGAAGCTGAATTTAGAGGAATGGCACTTGGGTTATGTGAAGCATTATGGCTAAGACATCTCCTATCAGATTTGGGCTATCCACCCGACGAACCAATTCGACTATATTGTGACAATAAGGCAGCATGTGATATAGCTCATAATCCAGTTCAACATGATCGTACCAAGCATGTGGAAGTAGACAGATTTTTCATCAAGGAGAAATTGGATGAGAATATGTTGGAATTACCTAGCATCCGATCAGAGGACCAATTGGCTGATATTTTAACTAAAGCAGTATCAAGTCAAGTGTTCTCAAATGTTGTTAGCAAGTTGGGCATGTGGGATATCTATGCACCAACTTGAGGGGGCGTGTTGAGAAACTGATTGCTTGATTTAAGGGATCCTATTTTATGTTAATAGGGAATCATATATTTGAGATATTTCATGCTTATTTGTAGGCAGTAATTGTGTATAGTATAATTGCTTAGACTGTTATCATAGGCTATATATACCATGTACTGATTCATTGAATATATGAATAAGAAAATATTCTTCTCCAAAATTGAACTCATATTTTAATTTTAACATCTTAAATCTTAATCATTATTTTTAAATTAAAAAAAAAATGAAATTTACCTGCGGAATTTCCTGAAGTTGCAAAATCCGCAGGAACCTGGGGTGCCAAAATCCGCAGGAAAATTCTTGGGAATACCTGCGGAATTTCTTGAAATACCAAAATCCGCAGGAAACTGGTATGGGTGCAAATTTTCGCAGGAAAATCCTTGGAAATACCTGCAGATTTTCCTGAAAATGCCAGATCCGCAGGAAATGAGTACTAAGTTTAAAATCCGCAGGAAAATCCTTAGGAATAGCTGCAGATTATTTTTTGCAGGAAAATAACAAATTTCTAGTAGTGATTGCTGTAAAAGAATATAGTCTCTACTCCAGGTATTTGAAAGACCTGGGCTTTCTTTCCCAATTTTGTTGCTTTCGAGGTTTAATTTCAAGGCTTGCTTCTTTTATATCATTTCATGTATATGTGAAGTCTAGTCTGTCCATGACGTGTTATATCAGTTTTGTGGTACGAGTTTGACCTTATAACCTCAATCGACGATGTTCAAATCCCCTTGAGGATGGTTGTAAAATGGCCATCAATGTCACTTTAGTAATAATTTTCCCCTTCTTATTTTTTTGTAAATATAGTCTAGTTATAATGTTTATGTAGTTACATTATATAGGAAACCTCCGCTTTAGTAGCGTAGACTCTTATTACTCCTTGCAGCATGACTGATATGTTAGTACTGTGCGACTGCTCTTGTCAACATTATAATCTAGTTATCTTTCTCTTGTTTCTGTAAATAAAAAAATTGAAATATGTTAGATAAGTTCTTATGATAGTCTTTTCCTTGAAAGCATTTATTCTATAACATTAAGTGAACGAATGAAGTGGATGTTGTAAATTTTGGATATCAATCAGAAAAGGGTGAAGAAATGGTTCATAAAGAGAAGCAAGCTTGCCTGTTTTTAGAGTTTCTTTCTTCCACATTTTTTACTTATTTCCTAACTTATTCCTTTGGATTTTCTATTCGAATTGTTTCACTACTTGATGAGATCGGCAAATATTTGTTAATTTGCAAGCACTGACTTTCTGCTTATATTTGTTTTAAAGTTGTGGAGCAATGACACATAATGTTAAGTTATGCATGGAGAGGCCTCGAAAGGTAGGAGCAAAATGGACCAACAAGCATATTGCTCCTGATGAGAAGATAGAAACATTTGAACTTGATTATGATGGTAAGCGAGATCGATGGAATGGTTATGATACAGAAACCTATGCTCATGTCATTGAAAGATATGAGGCAAGGGACGAGGCTCGAAGGAAGTACTTAAAAGAACAGAAATTAAAGAAGCTTGCGGAGAAAAGTAATAAGGAAAATCGGGAAAATGAGTGTAGTGATAATGATGAAGATGAAGATGCTCTAAAGGTTGATGAAAGCAAACAGATGGACTTCGCCAAAGTTGAGAAGCGTGTTAGAACTACAGGAGGTGGCAGTACCGGAACCGTAAGGTGTGTTTCTTTACTTATTTTATTTGTACTCCTATTTGTGGTTAAAATTCTGATTCTATTTGTTTGCTTCAGAAACTTGCGTATCCGAGAGGACGTTGCAAAATACCTTTTGAATCTTGATATCAATTCTGCTTACTATGATCCAAAAACTCGTTCTATGCGAGAGGATCCCCTTCCCGATGCTGATCCTAATGAGAAGTTTTATGGAGTGAGTTTCGCATGAGATTTTATTTTGGTTGTAAGATCTATAAACCATAAAAAAAAAAATGCTTTTCTCAATTCAATGTGTTTTCTATTTACTGATAGGGAGATAACCAATATAGAATGAGTGGACAAGCTTCGGAGTTCAAGTATCTTAACATTCATGCATGGGAAGCATTTGAGAAAGGCCAGGATATTCACACGCAAGCCGCACCTTCCCAAGCTGAATTGCTGTATAAGAATTTCAAGATAATTAAAGAGAAGTTGAAGTCACAGATGAAAGATGCTGTTATGAAGAAGTATGGAAATGCAGCAACAAACGAAGAGCTTCCGAAGGAGCTTCTTTTGGGACAAACCGAGAGACAAGTTGAATATGATCGTTCTGGCAGGATTATAAAAGGACAGGTAGTTTTTAATGTCAAATTTATTCTTTCTTATGAACTAAAAAATTTGATTTCAATTTTATATTACAATGAATTTATCCATTGTAGTAGGGAAAGATTTATGCTCTGATGGTTTATCTTTTCCTTTTGGTTTTTTTATACATATAGGAGACATCTCTTCCAAAAAGCAAGTATGAAGAGGATGTATACGTTAATAATCACACAAGTGTATGGGGTTCGTGGTGGAAGGATCACCAATGGGGCTACAAATGTTGTAAGCAAACAATTAAAAACAGTTACTGCACTGGTGCAGCAGGAATCGAAGCTGCTGAGGCGGCAACAGATTTAATGAAGGCAAATATCGACCGTAAAGCAGCATCTGAAGGTAAGTCTTCCTATCGAATTACTTTCAGAACATTCTTTACTTCATCTCCCTAGTTCTTGATTTATTATCTTTGTTTGGACAACACTTTAATTTGGTGTGGTTAATGTTGTTTGTCACATTTTAAGTGATTGCTAAATAGTAACGCCGTGTATTCTCATGCATGTTGTGCAAAAAATAAAAGTGGACAATAGTTTACTAATAAATAGGCAGGTCGCTCGTTCAATTACCCTACGGTATGGTTTAGAGGTAATCTTGTAAACTGGACAAGATTATTTAAAAACAAGTTGTCATTTGTAAACCTTATGCTAAGCTTGATTAATAGGATGGTACTTGTTGAAAACGGTTTTGAAAACAGTTAAAAAGTTACTACCGAAAAGAGATTATTGGCCGAGTCGCGGAACGATACGCTCTCTTTAAGACGTTTCGCAGCACTACCCAAAAGTTTGTGCAGGGTAGACTATGTAATGAATTAATAGTTTAAATTATGGTGAGTAATTTTAATAGGATTCTAGATCCTTCTTTTATTAGAGGGAGTCATTAACTTTCTAGAATCTTCTAGATAAGTCTTTAGGATAAGAATAGCATATGCTAGGGAATATGCCAACTTTCTATCCTATATATTGGGTAGTAGTGAATGTAATAATTATCAATCAAAATTAATGAAAAGTTAGTCTTTAGTTTTTATCTTTGTCTGTTTTAGGAGGTTTCTCTACTCTCGAAGTAGAGTAAATTAATGAACAACTTTTAATTGTTCATTACAGACTATCAACCGCGAAATCCCCAGGATAAAACAGCCTTCTCCAAATTTATACTGAATTCTATGCACTTTAGAATTTGGGCCGAATTACACCTTTCTTCTTGATTCGATGAATCAATTCTGTAACTGATAAACAATTATCAGTTCTAATATGGTTTAAAGAAAACCAGTCAAGAAACAACAAAAAAGAGTTTTATAATTTTCGAAGAAAAATCAAAGAGAGGAGAGAAAACTAGAGAGTGATTTTCAGAATTCAGAAAACCAAAAAGGTTAAAAATAAAGTACGATACATTTATTTTAAGGAGATAAGTGGGGAAAAGATTATGGGATGAGAACGTGGGAAGTGGTTCACAATAATAGGAAATTCAGTTTTTTTCCTTCTGACTTGGTCCCACGCACAATTAACATGTGCGTATTCATTAAAAGAAACAGAAAATCCAGCCGAAGTTTATCGCCTCGCGCCCAGCGCGGCCAGCCTGCGCCCAGCGCAATTGGCAGAAGCGATTCTGTGATTCAGCATCGTTATCGCGCCCCACGCAGAAGGTCCTGTGCCCAGCGCAGGCGACATAAGCAATTCTGTGATTTCATCACTGAATTGCGCCCAGCGCAGCCTGTCCTGCGCCCAGCGCAGGTGGCTTTTTTTTTTTTTTTTCCCAGTTCGATTCAAAAGTAAATTGCACCCAAGGAGAAACTTTCAATATATAAACACTATCAAGGGTGTGTTCGATCTTATATGATACTCAAAGAGCCTTTTTTCAATTCACACGTACTTGTTCCATAACTTGTGTTTATATTCATACCAAGTTTGTGTCTAATGTTCATCATGTTCCAACAATCCCCCACTTGAATTTAAAAAAGTTGTTTCAGGGATAACGTTAAACGTTTCTGTAAGATTGTGCATAAGCAAAGGTGAACTATGTCTTGGAACCTTTACATAGCCAGTAAGAGCCTGATTTAACAAGAGTGACGATTAGTCTTGGAACTCTATCTCAGATTTTTCTCAAATCAGCACACAACCTTTCTTAAGGTGTATTCTATAGCCCGTGCATTTATGGCCCTGCACGTGTATCCTAGTTTCATGAATGATCTAGGAGTTCACCTCTAGACTCCATAGGAACCGGCCTCAGTTCCACATTCATATAGGTGAGTCTATCAAGAGTACTCCTGACGTACCCCACTCTTATAGAGTATAGATCTCATTAAGAGTTTTATTAACTCATCCTCTCTTCTTCAGGATTCGTGCCTCTTATACTTGCACGTTCACTTCATATTCCTTACAACTTGTTGTTTACCCATTGGAACCTAATTCTTGGGATCTCCAGTCTTTTAGGTTGGGTTACCATCATAAGCAATTCATAGGCATTAGTCCCATCTTTACAGATGTATTGAAGACTTTCTCTCTAGCTAGACCTTTCGTCAAATGATCGGCTAAGTTATCATCTGTGCGGACATGATCCACTCTAACAGCACCTTTAGCGACCAAATCTCTCACAGTGCTGTGCTTTCGTCTTATCTGACGTCTTTTTCCATTGTAATACCGGTTCTCAACTTTAGCAATAGCTGTAGTACTATCGCAATGGATCAACACAGCCGACATAGGTTTTTCCCATAAGGGAATCTCAGATAGCAAACATCTTAACCAGCTTGCTTCCTCACTAGCAGTTGCTAGTGCTATCATTTCAGATTCCATGGTGGACTGTGCCAGAATGGTCTGTTTCTTTGATTTCCAAGATACAGCTCCTCCGGCTATACTAAACATGAAACCAGTAGTTGCTTTGCAATCATCTGATAGTGTGTTCCAATCAACGTCACTGTACCCTTCAAGTACAACAGGAAATCTATGATAATGCAAACCGAGATTCATGGTCTTTTTAAGATATCCCATGACTCTCTTATTGGCTTGCCAATGCTCATTACTAGGTCTGCTCGTAAACCTGCACAGAAGTCCCACGACATAAGCTATGTCGGGTCTAGTACAATCAGTGGCATACCTAAGACTACCAATGATGCTCGCATATTCAGTTTGTCTTATGCTATCACCAGTGTTCTTAAAGAGTTTTATACTGGCGTCATACGGGGTGTTGGCAGGTTTACAGTCGAAATAATTATATTTCTTTAGGATCTTTTCCACGTAGTGTGATTGATCTAGGGATATTCCCTTCTCAGACCTAGTGATCTTGATTCCAAGGATCACGCTTGCTTCTCCAAGGTTTTTCATATCAAAATTGTTACACAATAATGATTTCACACTATTTATGGCTGAGATATTTGATCCAAATATGAGTAAATCATCTACATAAAGACATATGATGGTGCAGATGTCATTTTCAGATCTGTAGTAAATGCATTTGTCACTTTCATTTACTCTGAAACCATTTGATATTATCAAATTATCAAACTTCTCATGCCATTGCTTAGGAGCTTGTTTTAAACCATACAGAGATTTATCTAACTTGCAGACTTTCTGTTCTTGACCATGGATTACAAAACCTTCAGGTTGTTCCATATAGATTTCTTCTTCTAGGTCACCGTTTAAAAAAGCAGTTTTGACATCCATTTGATATACGAGTAAATCATAAATAGCGGCAATTGAAATAAGTACTCGAATGGATGTTATTCTAGTGACCGGAGAAAATGTGTCAAAGAAATCTATATTTTCTCTTTGCCTAAAACCTTTGGCTACAAGGCGAGCCTTGTATTTATCCACAGAGCCGTCAGGGTTTAGTTTCTTTTTCAAAATCCATTTACAACCAATTGGTTTACAACCAGGTGGTAAATCCACCAAGTGCCAGGTCCCGTTAGATTCTAGAGAGTCCATCTCATCATTAATAGCTTATTGCCAGAGATCAGCATCCATTGATGACAAGGCTTCTTGAAGATTTCTTGGATCTTCATCTACTATATGGACCGCATAATCCGGACCATAGTCTTTAGCAACTCTTACTCATTTGCTTTTACGAAGTTCAGTTTCTACTTCGTCATTGTTATCATCATTTCGTATCACAGGAATGTGACTCGATTCATGGGTTTGACTCTGTATAGTGCCCCCACTATTTCTTGATTTAAAAGGAAATTTATCTTCATAGAAATCTGCATCATTAGATTCTATGATCACTTTTGCATTTAGATCGTAAAATCTATATGCCTTACTGTTTGTTGCATAACCAATGAATACGCATTCATAAGCTCTACTAGCGAGCTTAACTCGCTTCGGGTCCGGTTTACGGACATATGCTAGACATCCCCAAGTTCTTAAATAAGACAAGTTTGGTTATCTTTTCTTTAATACCTCATAAGCAGAGACATTTCTTTTAGATTTGGGAATTCTATTCAAAACAAAACAAACAGTCAATATTATTTCCCCCCACCAATGGTAGCGGCACCAGAGTTAAGCATAATAGCAACAACTAGTTTAGTAAGAGTTCTATTCTTTCTTTTTGCTTTACCATTCATTTCAGGGGAATATAGTGCAGTCGTCTCATGTATAATTCCATGCAGTTTATAATAATCATTAAATAAACCAGAATTATATTTTGTTCCCCTATCACTACGAAGTCTCTTAACTTTCTTACTAAATTGATTTTCAATTTCATTAACAAACACTTTAAACATTTCGAAAGCATCACTTTTATTCTAAATCAACTGTAGCCTTTGAAGTTTAAATACACGAACAATAAAATTCAGTTCACAAATTTTCTAGGCTGATTTGATAAAATAATTGATTTTTATCAATTCTTTATTGTCTCTAAATGAATCAAGGTTTATTAACTGAAATTTCTGTCCAAAGACACATCCACAAAGTGACTTACAAATAACATCAAATTTATTTCTAATTGAAGTACAATTATAGTCATATGAATTTGTTATGACTAATAAATTTGTATTCACACATATCATAAAAATATAATTAGAAATATGTAGTAGCCACTTTACTGATCAGAAACAATAGTTAACTAAATTTTATAAGAAAATATTCAATTGTCTAGTGTTGCATTCATAATCTATTATTTAGCAAATATACACATTGACATACGTGCATCAAATTTTGGTTTTTGTTTTTTTCTTCTTCACCAAAACATTTGAACATTTTCAATCAATATTAAAAGTAGCATACCTGAAGTGGTAGTAGCATGAACATTATTGCTGCACTAATTCATTGCTATATCACCCCTCCTTCCTTCGGAGATAATCTCATGTGCAATCTTTTGGAGTTCATGGAATTGCGCCTCTATCAACTTTAGATACCGACTGACCGCATACTTCTTCACTCCAGCTTCTTCAGTGTCATACTTTTTCCGCAAAGGCCTCCCAAACATCTTAGCACTCTTGTATGACCGATAATAGTCATACAAGTCATCAGCAAGACCATTAATGATATAATTCTTACATAAGTAATCATTATCCATCCATAGCTGTTTTTCTTTTCTCAGTTGTAGCTCTTGAGCTTTCAACTGTTCAGCAGTGACCGCGGGATCACTTTGATCCTTATCTTTACCGTCGGCCGATTTATCAGTCACGGTTCCATTAATAGTAACAGCCTTTGTTCCTGAACCAGAAGCAGCAGGAACTTCGGGCATATTCTCTGTCAGAACATGAGCAACCTTTTTCAAAGTCAGAAAAAAGAACATCTTTTGTTCCCATCGTTTGAAGTGGAGTCCTTCAAACTTAAAAGGTTTCTCAGTTCCAACCGCAGAGTTGGTACCAATAACTTCTTCGGTAGACATGATAGTTTGGAAACGTCTTAAAATTGTTGAAAACGGTTTTGAAAACAGTTAAAAAGTTACTACCGAAAAGAGATTATTGGCCGAGTCGCGGAACGATACGCTCTCTTTAAGACGTTTCGCGGTACTACCCAAAAGTTTGTACAGGGTAGACTATCAACCGCGAAGTCCCCAGGATAAAACAACCTTCTCCAAATTTATATCGAATTCTATGCACTTTAGAATTCGGACCGAATTACACCTTTCTTCTTGATTCGATGAATCAATTCTGTAACTGATAAACAATTATCAGTTCTAATATGGTTTTAAGAAAACCAGTCAAGAAACAACAAAAAAGGGTTTTATAATTTTCGAAGAAAAATCAAAGAGAGGAGAGAAAACTAGAGAGTGATTTTCAGAATTCAGAAAACCAAGAAGGTTAAAAATAAAGTGCGATACATTTATTTTAAGGACATAAGTGGGGAAAAGATTATGGGATGAGAACGTGGGAAGTGGTTCACAATAATAGGAAATTTAGTTTTTTTCCTTCTGACTTGGTCCCACGCACAATTAACATGTGCGTATTCATTAAAAGAAACAGAAAATCCAGCTGAAGTTTATCGCCCCGCACCCAGCGCAATTGGCAGAAGCGATTCTGTGATTCAGCATCGTTATTGCGCCCCGCGCAGAAGGTCCTGCGCCCAACGCAGGCGACAGAAGCAATTCTGTGATTTCATCACTGAATTGCGCCCAGCGCAGGTGGCTGTTTTTTTTTTGTTTTCCTGTTCGATTCAAAAGTAAATTGCACCCAAGGAGCAACTTCCAATATATAAACACTATCAAGGGTGTGTTCGATCTTATATGATACTCAAAGAGCCATTTTTCAATTCACACTTACTTGTTCCATAACTTGTGTTTATATTCATACCAAGTTTGTGTCTAATGTTCATCATGTTCCAACAGTACTGCTGCTGTTATGCTGTCAGAGAGTAGGCACAATTGGCCGAACTCAGTGAACAAGTCTTGTGTGTTCTCTGTACGCATTTTTCATATCTGTTTTCTTTTGAACTAGAGCTTCTGTTCTAACAAAATGCATTGCAGATACTCCCACTGCAGCAGAGGAGAAAATGTTTGCTACTTGGGGGACTGATGTACCTGATGACCTGGTCCTGGACCAGAAAAAACTTGCTGAGGCCCTTAAAAAGGTCAGCTTGAATTTTGTTTTATCAGAGACTTTCTTTTAGCGTTTGAGTTTCCATTACCTATTTAGATATCATGTAATAATCCCCCGATATAACCTAAGTTGGAGGTTAGCATTCGATTAGAAAATGTATGATTTATAAATAATGGTTTCATTGTCGTGTTTCTTACAAGTTACAACCATTTCTGTTATCGTCAGGAGGATGAAAGTATAATGTCATTTGGAATGATGAGGTAATGTTTCTATGTTACTATTTTCATTTATGTTAGGGTGATTTTTGTGTTTGACACTTGGTTTTTGCAGGTCACTGCCGAGGAGATCGAGGCATATCACATGAAAAAGATTCATCATGATGATCCTATGAAAGATTTTCTGCATTAGGTTTCTTTTCATTTGGCATGGTAGCAATGAGTTTGAAAGAATGTTGAAAAGAAAAACTTTTTATGACAGTTATACTTCTAGTTTAGCCCTTGAACTGGTTGTTGGTGTTTCCTACTGTGTAAATGTATATATTGCTTTGCAATTTACAATGACTCCTTTTGTATTATCGGTTCCTCGACTCATCAATAGTCTGTTTGATACTATTTGAATTCTACCTAGAAATTGCCGCTTTTCACATAAAGCTTGTTAGGACACCAACTCCAACTCAAAAGAATAACGATATGAAAAATGCAAACAATGAACACACGACGTTTGATAACAAAGTTCGTTCAGCTGTGCATACTTCTTCGACCGAAGAGGGATTGCAATTCCTTTTTCTTATTTCAAGTTTAGGATTTACCTTGTACAACTTGTATTTAAAATGTAGAGTCTAGATTAGACCCTTACCTCTAAACAAAACTGCATTGGAACGCAAGAGTGGTAAAGCGTCTAAGCAGATGCGCAAGGTCAAATGGTTGGATGAGTTGCAGGCAGGGGTGATTCCACCGCCCAGCAAGCCCGGGCACTCGTCAGACTCTTCCAAAATTATTGGTATTTTTAGGGGTTAGTTTATGACAAAACTGAGATTTTTTAGTGCAAAATTGATATTTTTTTTGTTCGAAATTGATATTTTGTCTAAACTTTATAAATTTTCTGGCTCCGCCACCGGTTGCAGGGCATCCGCCATGAAACCGAAACAAAACAAAAAATGTGACTTTTACTTTTCAATCCAATTTTTATTATTTATCAAATTATAACTAATGTACAATTGATCAGATGTTTCCTATGAGAAAATATAATGAAGAATAAAAAACAAGGATAGAAGGAAAAATCATCTCCTTACAAAAGCCAAATATTTATAAATTCTTGCAACTAAAAAATGACAAGAAAAGCAATCCTAAACAACTATGCTATGATAATTAATCACTGTGAACCTTTTAGGCACTTCTTGCTAGCATTTCCTGATACTCCACAAGGGACCTTTCTTTCCTAGCCTCATAGGGGACATATCAACAAAGCCTTTTTGTTTTGAAAGGGAAGAATGGATCAAAGGCAGAAGAGAAGGCTACAACCTTGAAAATTGAAATGATTGATATGGTGAAAGATGCTCTCAAATACCAAAGTTATATAGTTTGATTTCCTACCAAGGATATGTTTGGAAGGAAAATATTTATAAGAGGATATCAAGTTATATAGTTTGATTTCCTACCAAAGCATATACTACTAATTCACATGACTAAATGATACTATTGATTTTTGACCAAATTATAAATGATATTTTTAAATTTAGAAAGTTTATATTATAAATTGATTTCAATATGAAACCATTCTAAATGTGAATTATATGCCTTTCGAAATATACTCAATTTTGAGTTTGATTCAATTTGATTTAGATATTTTCGGTTATTTTTCTTTTGGTAAAAAAATATTTTCATGTGTTATTTATTCCCACAAATAAAATTTACACAATTTCTCTCAACTCTATATTTCCTTTTATTTATTTATTTTCTCTAAAAAAATATATTTCCATTTCTTTTAGAGAGCTCTATATTTCCTTGTTGGGGGTGGAAATTTGTTATTCCCATGAAAATAAAACAACTACCGATAACCAAAATAAGATTCCTAAGAATATAAAAAATTTACCAAACACGATTATGGAAATGGTATTCTTGATAATAGGATTCCTAAGAAAAGATAATTCCAAAGATAAATTTTGAAATCACAAAACAAATACATTTTATAAAGGCTAATTTGCTAATGGATTGAAATCCTAATTTTTACGAAATCATCCAAATAAGGCAATTAATTTTTAAATCTAAACATGTCAAATCATATTGAATCACTTCCAATTTCAGTAATACTACTGAACACAAGGCTAAGTCTAGAGTGGGAGAGCAAGATAGGTCTCCCATGGTGGGAGAGTTAGAGAAATTATTATTAGCCATTGGATAGTGAAGCTCTATGATTCTTATCATACACCAACAACACTGAATGTCTTTTTATTTTGTTCATCCTCATTTTTTCTATTCTCTTTCATCATGTATCATTGATACGGGTCTTTCTTTTTTTGTTTCTCACCCAACAAGACAACAACCCCATGTTTGCAGCAAGCAATTGTTGGCAAAAAACAACAAAATTTGCTATCTTTAATTATGGTGTGATTTTTATATGAGATATTATTTGGTTGATCCAAAACAATATAATCTTAAGTCATAATTTTGGAATAATCTCAAAATGAAAAGGAAATGAAATATTCTACAGTATAATTTTTTTTGGAAATGATGAACATGTTGATAAACTTCATATTCAATACACTTATTTTTTTGTTGGCAGTTTGCAAATATAATATACTCATTTACAAATAAGTAAGTGATATTTGCAATTTAATTAGAGAAAATAAAATATTTAGTCACATATCCATTTAAAGTGCTTATAATCGTTGAATATTTTAGGAATTTTGCTCCATTAGAATTTTGTGTTGTTGTAGCAAGAAAGAGATTGAAGAAGGAAGAATGGGTGAGAGAGGAGAGAGAAGAGAAATTGATAGGATGTAGGGTAGAGAAGAAAGATGATAGAAAGAGAGAGAGAGATGTATACAGTACTGACTATGCATCATAGCATTTTTCATCCAATGGTTCTCATTTCTCACCCATGGTGAGAGACCCATGTCACTCTCCCACCCTAGAAGGCGCCCTGAACACAATCATTTGTTGATTGGATCATTGATACTATAGTCAAGAAGAATGTACACAAGTTGCAACATTATCGAATATGATATGATATGATCCAAACGATGAAGTTTTTGTAATAATCCATATATATAAGCTTTTTGGCATATATAATTTGACTGCACGTAAACAACCATGTGTGCCAAGTTAAGTTGTTTTACGGAAGCTATTTTGGATAAATAAAGCCCACCCTAAAGTTGATGCTTGCAATACAAGTTACAAGTAATAGTACATTTTATGCTTTTGAGTAAAATTCCAATAAACATATTTGTTAATAGAGAAATGTTAGTTGTTATTGGTATCGGATCCTATCGGGTCTATCGTATAGCCTTTTACATCGTTTACGCTTCAGGTTTATTGGGTAAGGCTGAAGTGTGAGTGGATGTGTTAGCGGTCAACAGTCGGTGGGATTTAGTCCCACATCAGATATATAGAATTCTTGATAAGAGTTTATAAAGATGATGCACTCCTCACCGTACAAGCCGATTTTCTAAAGATGAATTAGGTCCATACTTAATTCTAAGATAATGTTAGAGGGAGGGGTAAATGTTAGCAGCATAGATTGAACTCTGAACATCTTTTTAGACTCCTTCAACATATCAACTATTTGTTTTTATACTGACTACACTTCCATGACAAAATTCAAGTATTACTATAAAGTGGTATTTTTGAACTCCAACTGAATGAATTCAACGCACAGTCTAAGAATTGGATTAGATCCTTCGTGGGTTCTCATTTTATAGGTTTATGATTGTTTCAAATTGAGGGTTTAATTGGCATGTTTGAGTAACGACAATCTAGCCGTGTATGAACTTGAAATTAAATAACAAAAATGATAAATTGTTGAAATGTAATTTGATTCATACATCAATCAAGAGTTTACAATTTGTATTAAGAAGTGTATTCTTATGCGTTTAGTGTGTTATCGTGCGGATATTTTTCTGTTTTAGGCAGTGTATTTCTCTTTTGGAAATGAACTTCCTAAAGCAACCTTAGTTTTTCCTATTTATAATAAAATACGAAAATTCGAGTAACGCCTTCGTCCCATGCATGTGTGCCACGTGTAGTGATGACTGCTCTTCGATAACCGTCGAAAACCGTTCACTCTTATCTTGCCTGTTGTTTGAATTTTGAATTTTGGTTGGAAAATTTCTTTTGGCGCGTTTGCCCTTGGCTTCTTCGAACTACTCTCTAATGCATCTTCAAACTTGCTTTATTTGCGTATATACATTTCGAAGTCCAGCTGATTTTCTAATCCTAAATTATATTTTACAGACAACAAGTATATGATTATTTAAGAGATTGTTTTTTTTTCATGTATTAATATTATTTCGATAAGTTTTGAATAGAATAAAAGAGGAAAAAGAATAAGGAGTAAATTGCGGAAAGAAAAAAAACTAAAAACAAAGAGGCAAAATTGAAGTATGACAAAGATATATACCTACTATTTCAACGTGATACTATCCCATGATTATCCTGAATAGACCTTCTTTATCTGTCAGACCGGCTTATACATTGGGTCACATCTAATATGACCCAAGCAATCTTTAGTTGGGCTAGAAAATATTATGAGAGTACATGAAAGTTATTTTCAATTTAAATATTGCATATAATATGCTTATCTTTTTTGGAGTTTGATGCAATAAATAGTTTTATACGTCGCAAAACACATGTAAAAATTAAGCAACACATAAACAAATTATAAATCAACTTATGCCACTACACCTGAATATAAACATTTGATGTACATATAATTCAAATTTAATGTGTGAGTGATTGATTAAATTTGCACATTAAACAAACGGCCATTCTCGAAAATCTAAATGTTCCATTAAAGATAGTTTTAGCAGCGACTTTGATAACTGTGTCATGTGCATTCTCACACATTAATTAGATCTATATATTAGACTTCTCGGGTAACCTTTGAAACTTGTAGCATCCACGTATACAATGTGATCACCAATGTCTCGGTTCTACTAACCGCAATTAATGTAACACTTTGAAAATTGTAGCATCCACATATACAATGTGGATTACCAATGTCTCGGTTCTACTAACCCTTAAAATAGCAATTAATGTAATAACCGTGGATTACCAATGATGCTTACATTTAATAATCTTCACGAATTACCAATGGTGAATTACCAATGGTGGTTGTTGTAACAATGCAATGTGGATCACCAATGCCTACATTTTACAAACACTTAAAGTAGCAACTAAGAGCATTCACAATGGAGCACTCATACTTTGAGTACTTAAATGGGTCTCACATGGACACATCATTAATTTATTATTTTTTAATAATAGTACCTAATAGGTACTCAACCTCTCCAATAGAGCACTTCTTTCAAAGTTCTAAAATGGGTCCCATCAATAACTCAACATCATTAAAAAATTGTGCAAGAGGAGAGAGAGTTCACTGAAAATAATATTTTAATGAAAAATAAGATGGATTTAAGAGGAGAAAGAAGGTTCTTATTTTAGAAGTAGTACCTAATAGGTACTCCAATGGTAGTACCTAATAAGTACTATAAGTACCTAATAGTTACTACACCATTGGAGATGGTCTAATACTACAATTCATGCAGATTACCAATAATGTCAGTATTTAATAATCTTCTCAGATTTCCAATGGTGATGGTTGTGCACTTGTGCCCATGTTTTGCACTTACCAATGCAATGTTGATAACCAATATCTTGGTTCTACAAATTCATGTAGCAATTAATGTGATTCGTGCATGTTACAATTGATACTAGAAATTTCTATAAATTTTCTCTTTTCTTCTCTCATTCACCTCTTCTCTTTTCTTATGTTTTTTTAGTTTGTTTAATTTTTGTTAGTTTTTGTTATTTCACGTGTAAATGGACGCATAGTCCGTTGTCGGTTACTTATAATGTTTCTATCAGTAATTTTTAGTGATCATGGTATGGAATGTTATGATAATTGACTGGGGACTTTTTGTGGCCAATTGGAAACGTTATGACTAACCGAAATGGATGACACTCAAATGAAGCTTTCATGCACACAAATGAGACTGTCCCATGCTACCAAATTAGGTGGGAGCAACTAAGTGGTCACTTGCATGACCGAAAATAGAAGTTTGATCTTCTAAGTCCACGTCTATAGTAAGCAACTTAGAAGCGGGATTCATCCATGTTCTTCTTCTAGCAGTTGAGACGTTAGATGGGGACTAAGATGGAAAAGAGGAACCTACCCCTCTTTTATCCCTAGGGGAGATTCCATTTAGGTCCCCATCATTATGTTAATTTTGAAATTGAGACACTAGATGAAGTCTCTAACTTGATGTAATTTTTTTGTCTAATTTTTAAAATTAATTTATCTTACACCGTAACAAATTTATTCCAATGTAATTTGCCAAGCCTAAGTCTGATCTGTCAAAAAATAGAAGGTCTGAGCGTGGCATATGGCCTATCATAGGCGTATCTTTTAGGTCTGACTCTGGCCTTTTGAAAGCCTAATGTGACATGTTAGCATGTTTAAAAGTCTATTTCACATGAACATATTTAAATATATAATTATATTTATTTTTAAAAATATTTATGAACTAATAAACCAACGTTCTTTTGATATTTAACATGATATATATTTTAGAGATTTTAATTATATATATATATATATATCATCATATTTCAATTCTAGTATATAATAATACATTTATGTATGTGAAAAACTAATGTAGATTAATAAACTTAAACTACTGAAAAATTTAATAAATATATAATTTAATGAAAGTACAAATTTTAATATATAAATAATAATAATATTAAAAACATTATTAATATTAACTTAAATAGGCCGGCCTAGTATGCTAATAAGGGTTTTTTAATGGCCTGCAACCAAGCCTATTTGACTAAATAGACTTATAAAAAAAATTTGGTCTGCTCTATTTAAAGAAATAGGTTGACCTGGTCTGAGCCTATGTAGGCTAGGCCTTAAGGCTTCGTATGCCGGTCTAGCCTATTCCCACATCTAGCTGTGAAGATGCAGTGGCGGATGAACCCCTATTTCCTGTAACATACTTCAAGGCAGATTCCATTTCTAAAAAAATATCAAACAACATCAAACAATTTCAAAATAAATATCAAACAACATCAAAACAATTCCAACGACATAAAAAAAAAAAAATCATCATCAGTCAGATACACAACTTAGGTAACGAACCCAATTCACTACTTAAATAGCGGATTATATCAATACAGAAAAAAGTGACCAAATGTGTACTAACCTCGTGGTTGAACTTTGTTTTTGAGTAACTTTCATCCACAAATGCAAAGAAATAGATAGATTTGAAGTTGAAATTGCGATTTGGGGTTTGGAACTCGATTCCAGCTTTTTTAGAGTGTTTTTCGTTTTTTTGAATTTGATGAATGAGGAGGAAGGTGGTGAGTTGCATATATACGTTAGTATACTCCGTTAGTTAAGTAGCGAATATTTTCACCACGTTCACTACTTAAGTAGTGGAAAGCAAAAAACATTTTTAAAAAAATTTCTTGGATTTCTTGGAAGCGTGGAATTTTAAAACATTGTTGAACTTGAATATTTTTTACCTATCCACTTCGTAGGTAGTGAATTTAGTTAGCTGATTAAGTACCAAATGGTGGTATTTTGCGAATTTAATAGGGGGCGCAAAATATACTAATGAGTGCCAAAAGAAATTTTTGTTGATAAAAGAAACTCCTGATGTGATTTTGACCCAATCCATTACTCCATTTTGAACTTGGGTTTTAAATTTTAATCTATATAATCCATTTTTCATTTAAAATTTATAAATTATTTGAATTGTAGTTGAATGTTGTGTCATAAATACCACAACTTGTGTGCTACACCGCTCATGGTTGTTAAATTATAAAGAATAAAATAATATTTAAGAAGAGAGAGAAAATAAGTAAATAAATGGTTAATATCACATTGGAGAGAAAACATTGGAGATAAAATTGAAGAGGATCAAAATCCTAAATTAATAGATAGACCATAATACGTGACTGAGATATATATTAGTTGAAAAATGACTATTTAACTTTTGAAAAGGTGATTTGCTATCATATTAATCTTTAAATATATTGAAATTATAATTATATATATTTTGTCTTTTTTGTTAGTAGTTTTATAGACTACATGTTTTTTTTTTTTTTTTTTGAACAAGTAGACTACATGTTTCTTCAATGGTGTTTTTATTTTGTGAAACTTACTTTGAATTTACAATATTACGTCAAATTTATATATTCTTACATATTTTGCTTCAATTGTGAAGAAAAAAAAATTATGTTAAGCTACTTTTACAATTTTTATATTACTAATTTTGTGACTTTAAGTTTATATGGAAAAAATAAAGAACAAATTCATTTTTGTAAAAAAATAAGTTTCTACGAAGCACGTGCATCTTTATGATTAGGCGTGTCGCGGTATCCGACACTCGTATGATACTCGTACGACACATATTGAATAATTCATATATGTGTCTAAAAAAAGTAATTTTTTCATTTACTCCGATACTCCTTACATTGGTGCCCGACACATAGAATACGCTTGTAGAACACGTGTCGGATAAATGCCCAAAAAATTATTATTTTTCTTTGTTTATACTCTAAGACATATTTACAAGAATTAAATATGTGTCGAAACAATAATGTTGATCAATGAGAGATTGAAAAGAATTAATTTACATTACATTATTTTTAGCTTTTCAATAGTAAATGGATGAATAAAGGTCAAATGTATTATCATATATTCTCTTAAAACTGTTTTTAATGAAACATTTACTCAGCTTAGATGCACATGCATATATTTTGATTGTCAATTTATATCTTATATAAATATATAGCGGTGTCGGTGTCTTTTTTTTTTTTTTTTTTTTTTTTACATTAGCAGTATCGCAATGTCTCTGTCGGAGTCCGTGCTTCACATGACATTTTCATTTGAAGTGCTATAAATTAAGGAAGCATATTTCCTATTGTATTTCCGTCAACGCAATTACATCATCAACCGTTGAATATTAATCAACAGTCAAAATTATTTTAATATGTATGTAATCTAAACCGTCCAATAATAAATCAATAATCCATAGCGATTATAGCAAACAACCGTATGTTTTTATTACGTAGCAAATCCAAGTCCTAAATTGATCGATAAAAAACATATCCCTAAATTGATCAATCAAAAACATATTTAAAGACTAAACTACTTAAAATAGATTCAGAATCTAACGTAAAATCTAAATACAAATCTAGATTCCAAAGTAGTTTGCCTTTTGTATTATTTTCCGTGTACTGTTTCACCCATTTCCTTCTTTCCTAAGAAATCGCGTTAACTAACGCCCAACGCTAAACAAAACAAAACAAATGTCACATCTGCATATTTACACTTTTACCCCCAACATTTTCTTTCTCTTCTTCCTTTCTTCTTCCATTATCACATTCTCTCACTGTCCTTTATACCCTTTATTATTCTACTACTTTTCCAGGAAACTTTTTCACATTTTCCTGGAAAATTATTTTCTCATTCAACTCAAACCCACTTATTATATCTCTCTCTACCTATTTATACCAAACAAACAAAAAACCATTTTCATTTCTTAAAAAAAATCTATAAATAATAAAACCCTAAAAAAAAAAAAAAAAACAGATTTTGCTTTTGAATTCGTGATTTTTTCTGATGGGACAAGGGCAATCGAAAAGCGAATTGCTCTACCAGCAAGTCAGTTATGGGAATTCCGATGGAATCAAAACCCTTCACAGAGAAGGTGCAGGCCTTGAGGTAAATTAATTCTGCTAAAATTTCTACCAATTTTTGTTAATTTCATTATGATAATGGTTTGGATCAATTGGATTTTATTGTTGATTATCAATTTATGATGATTTTGTTGATATTTGATGCAGTTTATGGATAGAGAAGGAAAAACACCCTTGATTGTTGCTTGTATGAATCCTGAGCTTTATAATGTTGCTAAAACTTTGATTGAACTTGGAGCAAATGTCAATGCTTATCGTCCCGGTATTGATCTCTTTTTTTATTCAAGTAATGATTAGCTTAGCTTATTATGAAATGAAATGATGTTGACTGCTATGATTGCAATTAAATGATGGTTACTTCTAAGAAACATGAATGTTGCGGTAAATTGCCATTGAGCAAAACTTGATAATTGGTTTTGCCAAAAAAAACAAAAACCTAGATAATTGGTGCTGAAAGTTTCCCTACCAGTTTTCTTATATTGAAGTAAGATAGGAATTTCGATGGACAAAAATTTGATAACTTAGGCCAACAAATGTTCTGGTGTACGGGTGGGTAGGATGGAAACATGCATTTGTGGACTTGATTGGGTTTTCCCACTTGTGGGATGGATAGGGGACCGGGAGTTTTACTATGAGACAGACAACCCTCAAAGCCACTTCAAGCATGGTGGCCAAACATAAGCAGGTGTCTTATGAGTTCTAACAATCAACATGTTTTTATACCATTTGCGTTTGACACATTTTTGGCTTCCTAGCACTAGAGGCTGTGGATCTTTAAGTTAAAAAAAAGTCAGATAATGTTGTTTGGGAGCATGAGCCGCCAGTACATTCCTCCGTTTATATGATTTATTGTTTTTGCTGTTATTCTTAATTTTTCTGGACTAGTATTGTAGTGGAAACTGAAAATGCAAACTTTTAACTACTGTTTAGGTCGTCACGCTGGGACTCCGTTGCACCATGCAGCTAAAAGGGGCCTTGAAAGTATTGTTAAGTTACTTCTTTTGCATGGAGGTATGGTCAAATGTCTATATATAAGCAGTGGTCTGACTATTTCCATTTGTTTGAGTTTTACAGACTCCAATAAATGCTATTATATATGGGATTGACAGTTCAACTTTGCAGCCAATCCTTTGATCTTGAATGATGATTGTCAAACTGCTCTTGAGGTTGCCAGGGCTAAAGGAAACAGCAATGTTGTTCGTGCAATTGAGGTAACTTTTTTAGTGTTATATCATAGTGTTGCTGTATGAAGTTGAAATGGCTGACTGTTTTCTCTTTCTTCTCTTTATCTTGATACATAAGTGCATAAGTTCTTCAAATAATGAGTATTTTTTTGCAGAGTCATATATGCTTGTTCTCCGGTTGGTTGCGGGAGTTTCATGGACCTGGGTTTCTAGAAGTAGTTGCTCCTAATTTGGTATCAAGAAAAGTGTGCGTATCGTGTGACATGTTGTTTAAGCATCTCAGTTCATTTCTGCATTTTCTATTTTATGGCTAATCATTCTAGTTCTATTTCTAGATGATTGGCCTTGCATCCACACAACTAACTAGCAATTGTTTTAGAGAGGTTCTTTTAGTGAAAATATGTTATTATATTCATTGGTTAATCTTTTTTACAGTTGGGTGGTAGTTTTACCCGTAGGCTCCCGTGTCCTCACCCAGCCTTACAAGTTGGAGCTTGCTGTATATTATACTTTGCAGGTACTACATAATTAGTTAATTATCCTTTCACACATACACACACAAAATAATATGTCTATGTTCCATTGAGAGGAAGAAGTTTTAACTACTGTATTTTAATTTTTTACAATATGGAAAAATGTTAAACTATTACAGGGACATTGAAATGCTTGTAGTTACTAGTTTTTTGTTTACACTTAAAACTAACACGTAAGAATTGAGTTGGTTCTATCCCCTATCATAATATCTATTTATATAAATGAGCAGGATGCACGGCCACGTACAATTGTTGCTCTGTGGAAGGCCAATTTAGAAGAACCAAAGCTTCGCCAATCTGAACCGTCAGTGGCAATTAGTGATAAGACTACCAGTAATCTCCTACACTGAGTTCTTTTTCTTTTCTGTCTCTTAATTTTTCTGTTTTGATCATCCATACCTTCTCACAATCAGTTTTTGGTATTTATGTTTCCTTGATTTATATCATTCTTATTTTAGATTTTGTAGTATAACCGTATCTTAGTGGAGTGTGTGTGTGTGTGTTATGTTATATCTTCTTTTTTTCTTTCAAATTTACCGGTAATACCATATCTTTTGAATTTGACTTTAGCAAAATTTGAAGTGTACAATGATATTTGTAAAAACTTTGTGACAATACGTGGAGATCAATAACTGCCTCACTTTTGCCTGCATTTTGTAATGCGACTCTACTCGGACCACTCCCCAACCGTTGTTTTACACAAGGTTGTCAAACTCCAAAAGTTTCAGGAAACTGGTGGACTTTTGTAAACTTGAGCGTAAACTCTTGTAATACCTCAAAAATTCATTTAGAAAATATATCCTAGTACCCCAAATATAATTTAATGGTATATCCATAATCAATACTCAACATTATAAAACAAACAAAATTAATAAAGTGAAAAACACATGTCACACCCAACTTTCAAACTATACTACTAAGTCACTTAATAGTATTTCATAGTTTAACAAAACTGAACAAAAACAAAGGATGGAAAGAAAAAAAAAACAACAGAATACATATAGCAGAATGAAGGCAACTCAACCTAAGCACACAGCAAATAAGCTGTGTTTTGAGGCCTAAACCATGTGTGAATCCAGACTTTAAACCTCGCTGGTATAATCTAGAGTTCACTGGTAGTTGTTAGTTTACTTAAAGTAGTGCAAGTTTGACTGTTCGATAGAAAAGTGAGTTTATATGTGATGAGTCTGTTTTGAATTTTGATCCTGGGATCATAAACTCGCTAATAACTTAACTCTTGAACTAGAATTTGACAGCAATGATTTTCCATACAAGATATGCTTCCTTCCTTCTTGTCTAACTTTGATTCTGTTGAATTGTGTCCCCTTTCCAGAAACACGCCTTAAATTTGGGCCCGCGAGTGAGAATGACAGGCAACAACTTACATGGTTTTCTAATGCTTGCAAAGGAATTCCACAGGTTTGTTCCATGTGATATTTGCTGTTATTCTGTTTGTAAATTTTTCTTCTGTGTTTTGTTTGAGAGTTTGTATTTGGATTGGATGTTGTGTTTATTAACTGTATAAGTAACTAATAGGTTGATCCATACGGAGTACCTTTCTTTAAAAGAAAAAAGGTATCAAGACGAAGTGAAAAAAAAGAGTATAAAAATCCTCTTCACTAGGGAGCAAAAACCAAAACATCAATGGTGTTCAAAGCTGCCAAATACCTCAACATTTCAGTTAGGGAAATACCCTTAGAATGTCCAAGTTCTTCAGACCAAATAGAAACCAAGCATCTAATCTTATCCTGTATCAGCTTTCCAAAGAAACCTTGTTAAATGTTTTAGTTGCACTCAACCCATATGCAGCAATATGTTGCACGGATTGCACATTGCCACAAAAACTTGCACTATATAGTATTTATTCCACCAAAACATTTAAAACTAATCATTAAAATTTGGTATAGGGATCTAACAAAAACCATAGGCCAAACAATTAAGAACTTGGATTAAAATTTTGTCATCAGACATGATTATGATAGGATATCATGGCATTACTTGATCCATGGTAGTGGTTTTTTTTTATCCAAGGAACACCAAAACATTCACATGAAATTGCGAGCAGTGAATTTCTGAGAAACATTTTAAAAATGTGAGGAGTTGATTCAGTGGGGGAATTTTGGACTTCTGAAGGGTCTTTTACCTAGATGGAAATTAGCTCGAAGACCTCAGTGAAATAAAATGATACAAAGTTCTCAATTGTTAGAAATAATATAAAATCATTGATGTGTCAAATCTTAACAGCTTAAGCTTTTGGGATAATTGGTTAATTAAGATGGTATCAGAGCCTATCCACGATTCGCTGGGCCACTTCGTTGGGCCGCCTGCAATCAGGTTTCTGATCGGGCCCTCCACCTATCCGCGCAACAAGCCCAATAGTGCTGAGCGCGAGGGGGTGTGTTAAAGAAGTCCCACATCGCTTGCGACAAGGCCTGAACAAGTGTTTATAACTAAGAGGCAATCCTCACCTTACAAGCCGGTTTTGTGAGGATGAGTTAGGCTGAAAACTCAATTCTAAGATGGTATCAGAGCCTCTATGACTATGTGGTCTAGGGTTCAATTCCCGCTCCCCTCACTTTTTAATTAAAAGTGGAATTTAAGCATATAGTAGGTGGGCCTATGCATTATCCACGCTTCAAGCCCAAGTGAGCTCTTGCGTGAGGGGGCGTGTTAGAAATAATATAAAACCATTGATGTGCCATTGATGTGCCAAATCCTAACAGCTTAAGCTTTTGGGATAATTGATTAATTGACATCAATGATATACTGCTGAATTTTTGTTTGAAGGACAATTAGTAAATTAGCAAATAGCCTAGTTTCTTGCTGTGGTTCTGTTATGAAAGAGGGAGCGTAATTTGCGTTTTCTCTCCAAAAAAATTATTATATCATGGATAATTATTTAAAGTTGAAACCTCTGTCAGGAATTTTTTTCTCTTTATCTTGTAAAATGCTTGACTAGCCAAATGGAGGGATCTTTTCTTCCATAAAAAATCAGTATTTGATTTGCTACATGACATCTACCGATAAATGGTGCAAACATTCCAATACCCTTCCCATCAGAATGTTAGTTTAATTATTATTATTAATATTTCCTCTTGCATTTGACCTTGAGTTCAGTACCTATACAAATCTTCAAAGCACTCATTACAGCCTTTCCATTTTCTTTATTTCCTTTGTCTTCTCGAATTTCATTTTTCTTGTATCCAAGCTCTAATTGCTTATTTTCAAAAACGATTAATAAAAAAAGTTATGATATTTTTCTTTCATAATCATTTGATACATAACCTGCTTGCTCACTGCATAATGGTCTCTAAACTTTGAATATTTCCAGGTAAATCCAGCATTTTTGCACAATAACGTGCCTACAGTTCCACCAACAGCACCCCCTGCTGCTGAAGACCCAGAATTGGCTATGGCTATCCAGGCTTCTATTCAGCATGCCCTTCAGGAGAGGCCAAGCTTTCCTGATGCCCTGCTAAACTCTCAAGCAAGCTCTTCTATCAGTGGAGTGAATGAAGTGCAAGGTTTCCTTGGTACACCAAATACAAATGCTAACGAGTCTGTACATGAAACTGTTCCAGCTGGCAATGTCTCTGCTGGCCATACTGCCAGTGATCTGGATTTAAATCCATCAGCTCCTCCACTTGCTGATGATGTTCCATTAGATGGTCCAATTCATTATCCTTCAATTGATTCAAGCCCTGTTGATGTATCATCTCAAGTAGTTGAGAAGTTACCTAACGAAGATGGAAAAACTGCTGATGGAAGTGGCTCAACGTGCGTGATATGTTTAGATGCTCCAGCAGAAGGGGCATGCATACCTTGTGGCCATGTTGCTGGATGCATGTCTTGCTTGAACGAGGTCAAAACAAAGAAATGGGGTTGCCCTGTTTGTCGAGCTAAGATAGACCAGATCATAAAGCTGTATCATGTTTGAGGGTTGAAATAGTGTCAAGAAGCTTACATTGCTCTCGCTTGTTTTACAACTAGAGCAGTACATGAAAGATGAAAATGCATTTTCAGTTAAAAATCAGTTTATGGTAAGAAAAGGCGGAACAGAAAAATGTTTATACTTGAAGCATCCACATCCAACAGGGTATTTTGTGAATATGTTTATTTCATTTGCTTTTTTCTATGTGCTTGTTGGTTCAAATTATCACTTCTGGAAGTGAGTTGTGAAACTGGTGTAAATAATAGGTCTTGGACTTTGAATACACCAAGATTTTGTCCAATTTCGGTTTAATATCAAATAGACTAAGAGTGAAAAAAGTGGTCTAGGGAGACCTGGGATCTGTATTACAACACATGAATTGTATGTACACTATTTAGATTTGCATTGCATTCTTTATAAAGTCTATTTGTTTAAAGGTGAAAACTTAGATTCAGTTCTAAATATGCTGTTGGTCCTGTTCACCGCTTAAATTTGGACATCTGGTTTTTTATTTTCAAAGTCAAAATAATTCTTTCTCCATTCATGTCTCTCTTTCCCCTGCAAACATATATGCTTATCAATCAAGATAATTCTAACACTATTTGCTGCTGTATCTAAGTATGGTACATTCCCATTGTGACAAAAGATAGACTTAAATTAAAGAGAGATGCTCTGAATAATCACTGCCGGTGTTTTTGTGTCAAGGCTGCTAGTTCTTGGAAGTTTTTTCTTTCAATAGGGTGTTAGTTTTTCTCCAATGAGTGAAAAGTGTATGTGTCGTGTTTCTGTGGTTTGTTTCTTCAATGGTGGTGGCGGCGGCATTGCGCTAACCCACCCATCCTTGTGCCTCTTTCCACTCTCCACCGGAACCTCGCCGTCTTCCTTTGTTCTAATTCTCCAAATC
Source organism: Trifolium fragiferum (assembly GCA_954870985.1). Lineage (NCBI taxonomy): Eukaryota > Viridiplantae > Streptophyta > Magnoliopsida > Fabales > Fabaceae > Trifolium > Trifolium fragiferum. Next base: position 43,808,473 of record OX940796.1, on the reverse strand, counting down.
TCAGATCTAGTTCCTCAAACATCAAATTTGAAATCTTTTACAATAAATATCTTAAGCATTGCCATTGTTTGTTTTTTTGGTGGGTTCGTATCATGATTTCTTGTGGTGTAGGGATGTTCGTTGTGTAGTTTGGTTCGGTTTTGAGCATAAATATCATCATAATCGCGGGGATGGGGATGGAGGGAGAATACTCCTCGAACTCGAAGCGGGGAATGGGGACGGGGATGGGGATGGAGGAAGAATACTCTCTCGATTTGGACTCCTTTGCTAGTTGTTCAAAGTTTATCTTGTATGCTATTTTATTTTTATTTTGTTGTATCTCTTTGTTGTGTTTGTTGTCACAAATATTGTTTAGTAATTTTACATAACGGATATCCATAGGTAGGGTAAATACCCTATAATAATTTTGTACTTTAGACCATATGCTTTCTCACGTCTAAAAAATTGTGGCTGAAAATAGGAATAAGCATCTGTTTTTAAAATGTTGATTATAACTTAAACATAGTATCCTTTAAAAATATTGTAGTGTAAACATAATTATATCTGTTTATTTTAATTTAATATCCTTATCCTACTCATTGAAAATTTTATCTAAGTTTGTGGTGCTTTGTATTCAAGAAAGACCCTCTCCCTCTCACCCATTATATTTGATCATCACATGTTGGTGTGGTAGAATTCAAGAAGTGTGATGCAATCTTTCTTCTTGTGAAAGTTGTCGATCTTGATATTAAATCTCCAATATTATATCATTTGTTTTCAACTCGCAAATATGTTGGAGGTTAATGGAAGGTAGAAATGTTAGTAGCAAAAATCGAACTCTCAACCTTTTACATCGAACTTTTTTGGCGTCCCAACTCATATTATCAGTCATAATCATCTCATTTGAATATTCGGTGTAACTCAATATATAATTGTCTTTTGGTACAAAATATATAAATTTTTAATGCTCATGTGGAGGGACGGATCCAAAAACTTATTATACAGGGAGTCGGAAATAGGAATATGACAAAATTAATTTATTTATAATTATATTAATATATTTATAATAATATGCTAGTATAAGAACAATAATTTTGATCCTTAAATATATTTTTTGTTAGTCAAAAAAATATGTTTTTTGTATGTCATTTCGATTCTAAAATATATCTTTTATTTGTTAATTTGATCCTCAAATATATTTTATGTTAGTCAATATGTTGAAAAAATTACTAATAATACTATAATAGACATATTTGAGAATATTTTTATAAGGGTCATGCTAAACAGTGCACTCGGTGCACTAGTTAAGCATACCTAAAAAAGAAATAAAGAAACAAAATTAATGCTAGAGAGATAACTTTTTGCATCTTTAACACATTAAATGCACAAGTTTCAAGAAAAAAAATTTATATTCATATGCTTAACCAATGCACCAGGTGCATTGTTTAGCATTTTTCTTTTTATAATCTCAATGCACTATATTGACAACATCTTATATATTTAAGGAACAAATCCCTCTTTACTCTTCTCATATATATGTATTTTATTTTTTTTGTGTAATTTTATCATATTATAATATTAATTTATGTATGTACAGTACTAAATTAAAGTGTGTAGATAAATAATTTATACTTAATAATATATACTACTTATATACATAAAACATCAACAAATATAACAGAATTGTAACCAAATTCCAACAAATTTATTAAAGTCATTCACTGAGATTATTACTCATATATATCAACTTTTTTAATTACTAAATTATCAATGCTAATGTCTCAATTGGACAGTAGTAGCGGATTTGGTTGAGAGGAATAAATACAAGTTTGATGTGGAGTTAGCTATGCTAGATATGTGCATAAAATTGTCCTAATATATTTCGATAATTATTTGAAGGATTATGCTAACTAGTGTTTCGATGGCAGAAGATAAAAAAATAAAAAAATAAAAGAATTTTTTGTATTAAAAATATGCGGATGCCTTGGCTTCTTTGAGATGTTCTATGAAAGAAATTATTTATTTTGAAGAACCTCTATTTAGTGTTGAGATATTATGAGAGTTTTTACTCCCCGTATTGTTTCCATGTAACTTTTATTTTCTTAGACTTACTCTTTTCTATTGAAAATAAATATATATTCAAAGTAAAACTTCACAATAAAAAAGAAAAGATAATTTAAAGGAATAGATTGGTCATAAATATGAGTAAGACAATTAAATTCAAGATGTTAACCGTTAAGAAAACAAATTGCTATGCTGATTTAAGTTTGTCTTTTATGTTGACAAAGTTTGCATGCTATAATTGGAAGTGACATCTCCAGCTGTTTGACAACAACATATAATTGATATATACATGCAAATTATTGACTTTAATTAGAATTTATATGTTCAGCGGTCGAATTTTAAAATACAGGTCATGTTAAAATTATATATGGGATACTAATTAAGTATATAAAAAAAAGAAAATAAAAATGATAAAGTTAATATTAAAAAGATAACTTTTTAAATTTTTAATATGTTGAATGCATAAATTTTGAGATGAATTTTTATTTTGATAAAAGAGTACTTAACTATTGTCTCCGGTACTATTTAACATTTTTTTTAAAAATATATATAGACTTAAATATGATTTATTCTATTTTGATTCCTGTAAAAGTTTTTTTTTTTTGTATCCCTACAAAATTGTAAAAAAATTTAAAAAATTCCTTGCGCTAAATTTTTAGCTTATTTTGCCAATTTATGATTAGGTGACAGTAGCTGATCGTGTAACTAAAACTGACTTGAATTATAATGTATATTAATAAACTTATTTAATTCTTTTACCAAAACAAAATATTTAATTTAAGGAGTTGGTCGAAACTTTCGTCGAACCATCGACCCTGATACCACTGTTGGGTCACCAAGAGGGGGCAGCCAGGGGATCATCCACATTCGTTTTAAGAACAACGATACAAGTGAGTTCGACACCACACTCTTACCCGAAGCCTTAAGGTGTTAGGTTTATGGATTCTTTCACTTATAAAGTGTTCAACCTCCACTTTTCTAAGCAATGTGAGACTTACTCACACTTGCCACAACAATTTCCCCCTCAAGTGTAAGTCCATCCACTCTTGAATATACTCCACCTCAAGTGGAAGCTTTCTTTATCTTTATACTTGTACCGCCGTTGACCACACTCAACAAGACACGCCCTAATCAAAAGGGAATTAATTAGGGTTTACATAAAATTTATTTAATAACCACACTTCATTTCGACATCCTCTCCGGTCTCCAACGCCCCTCTCTTACTCTTCCTCACGTACTGTACTGCACTAATCTATCAAGATTAACAGTACTATATATAATAAAAACATGTAAAACTTATATATTTTTAAAGGTGCTTCTAATATAAATCTCTAAAAAATGTTTTACGGATGGATCTTTATCATTTTCAATAAAGATAAATAAATTTTATAATAATAAGAAAAACATATGAAATTTTTGATTAAAATTTATTAAAAATAGTAAGACACACATTTAAATATTTGAGTCCATATAAGCCGTCCCATTCTTAATTAACATACTCTTTTATTGAAATTATCGTAAACACAGACTTTTGACACACTCTTTCGTTCTTGAAAGTGTTGCTCGTTGTCATAACAATTCCAAAATCAATAAAAAAGAACATTTTAAAGTTCCTGCAGGTTCAACATTTCATTAGCTAAAATGGTCCCTGACGTTAACTGTCAAATATTTTGTGGTTGTTTTTTATGGTGTATATAGTTCTTCATTCTATAGTTAACTTCATATTTTGGTCTAATGTAACACATCATTAAAAATAAAATGTTTGAAAATTAACGTTAGGGACGGTTTTGGCTAACAAAACATTGAATCGGCGATTTTAAAATATTTTTTACTGATCATTCAGAAACTGCTATAACAACGAGTGACACTTTCAGAAACAAATGCAACCATTTACTTTTATTTTTTTATTTGTGTGTTTTTCAATTTTCCCTACCTTTCGAATACAATTATTGGATTTTAATTTTAAAATAGTAGAATCTTTGTGTTGCTAAAAAAAATCTATGTGGGTCACATAAAATATTACTTTATGCTTTGTTTGTTTTGGATAGTACGGTCTTGTAATTATTTATTTTAAATGTAATGCAAGTTTCTCCAAAGAGCATAGAAGAAGATTGATTGCATGTGTATTCCAGATTCTCTTGGTACTTTCTTTATGGCTATTAGTATTTACATAACCATTCTCTCTCAACTATAAAAGGAGAAGCAACTTCTCTTTTTTAAAAGCTATGTTTGGTTTAGCTTATTTTAAACTTTTCTACTCCTTAATAAAATAGTTGGGCCAAATAGTATTTTATAAAAGCACTTGATAAAAAATAGCTTATTTTATGTGCGTAAAATATGCTAATAAGAAGTATGCAATAAAGTTACTATTTGCATCTTTACTTAGAAAATTCAACTTTTTGTGAAGCCCACTCTTCTAATCTCACAGGAGACAAAAAATTATATTCTTAATGATATTTAATTACATACTATTTTTTATCTACTATTTTTTTAAGATTTATCTACTCATTTATATATAAAAAAAAATACTCGTTTTAATATACTATTTTCCTATTTTATTGCTTGTTTTAATTTTTCCACATTCTATTTTATTCTTTTTTTTAAACAACATTCTATTTTATTCTTTATTTTAATTATTCCACATTCCTATTTTATCGTTTTTCCTATTTCAAAATCTAACGTAAAATGTTTTCAAATGATTTTAGATTTTTAAAAAATTTATGTGAAATATTTATAGGATATAAAGTTTCAATTTAACAGTAAACTTTATAAAATTTGTATTCGTTAAAATGTAATTGAACTGTGTAACATTATTTTAAAAGTTAGGGCGGTGTAACTTAATTTTCTACCATCAAATAGTTTTTTGTGAGAAAATAGCTTCTAATATAAAAGTGTCGAGAAAAACCGGCATAGAGAAAATAAAAGAACACAATCAACAACATAAGAATATAGCATGGAAACTCCAAAACCGGAGAAAAAACCACGGCCGTTGTCTAAACACTATATGAAAATTGTTACAACATATAGATTTTACTCTCAACCACCCCATGACCCCAATACATCCACACTCTCCAAAATAAATATTTGAACTACATCTTAAATACTCTAAAACAAGAACATATGAGAAAAATAAACAAACACAAATATAAACTTAAAATGTTTACAAGTGATACTGATTGGTGTGTTGAAACAAGAAAATTGGGGTCTCTATCTATAGCATTGAGCTCCCCCACCATTCACTTCTCTAAGCAATGTGAGACTTCTCAAATATAATTTCTTTGACCTTTTTTCTTCTTCATTAGCAATGTGAGACTTACATTGCAATCAACCTCAACAAAACGAAAATGAAATATCGTGAACAATAACCATATTATTATTTTTTTACTAAAACAATCTACATAACTTAAAGAGATAGCAATTGTAAACTTGTACTATTTGATATATCGACAAAGATTATTTCCGAGATTAATTCTTTTTCTTTTTTTTTCAAGAAAAGCTTAATTCCTTTTTTCTTTTTTCAAACTTTTGCGTAAATATTGTCATAAAACAAGTAAATAGCTTACCAGCAAGGCAACAATATATTCATTCCCAAATTTATTATCAATGTCAATTTTGTTAGGAATGAAGTAACAAATCAAGCAAACCCAACTAGAAACATTACGGCCGCCACTCTCTTTAAGAAAACCCTAATTATTGTAATTTTTTTCTTTTTTCTTGTTTCGGAATCTCTCTTTATCGTTTTCTATTTCTTTTTATGTAAGTAAGTGATTTTAAAATATTTTTAGGTTTCGTTTGAATTTTCTTCTTTGTAATTTTTTCATTTGGTGGTGTTTTACTCACATCGTGGTGCAAAGTTGTTTGTTTTGATTTTTCATTTTGGTACGATGTTTGTTTTCTTCAAATTTGTAGATTTTTTTCGATCCAAATTCAGCGTAGATTTAATGATTTTAGCGTACTTCAACGTTACACATCCGGATACATGATTATTTCAGATATTTGAATTTTGTCGTATCAATTGTAGGCTTTGTCATTAGGCCGTTTTAGCTATTAAATTGGAAGTTGCGAGCTTGTTTGTATATTCATCCTTTTAAACTTTTAGCGAATATGAATAATGTAATGATATTGATTGGTGTACTTTATAAATTTAAATGAATGAAGATTGTTGTTTTTACTAAAAAAATTAATATATTTTTTTGTAAGGGATTAATTGTTTTTAAACAGAAAAAAAAAAATTGTATTGATAAATTTGGATCAAACTACAAATAGTATTTCATCCAATAAACATGAAAATAGTACAAGATACTCTATTCATTCAAAAATCTACATATATACTATTAGAGCATCTCCAATGGTGATACCACTTTGATATAATACATCACTAGAAAATGGTTCCTACAAAGCCATAAAATATTTATGAAACTCATACATATTTTGTTCCAATGGTGATACCACATTGATGATACATTTGATAGCATATATGTCACGTCATGAAACTTCAATGATAAAAAAGAAAGGTACGAATCATCAGTCTATGATACTCTTTTTGATACCCTTATTGGAAATGCTCTAATAAAAACAGGATCCAATTCCAAATATGATTCCCATCGAACAAGTCATGATTTTTCCTTTCTAAAAAGGAAATGTTGTTTTGTTCATATATTGATATTAGTGTTATGGGAGGAAAGAAAAACTTTTTCTCTCTGTTTCCCTAACCTAAAAACAGCCGCCACTCCCAATTTTCCAAAACCCAGCCGGCACAATGTAAACGATGAGATCGGTGGTGCGATGAGATCCCACTCCACACCACCGCGCTTTCGTCCTTCTTTCTTGCTTCTGTTTCCGTCGTCGTTTTTGTGCTTGTTTTGCCCCTTCGTGTTTTCGTTTTTCTTCTTCTGCTGCTATTTTGTTTTTATGTTTGTTCTTGCTGGTTCTTGGTTCTCCGGTTTGGTGTCGTGCTTATGTTCCGTCGTCGTTTTTGTTCTTGTTTTGCCCCTTCGTGTTTCGTTTTTCTTCTTCTGCTGCTATTTTTCTTCTTTTGTTTGTTCTTGCTGGTTTTCGGTGACAGTGACTGCTCCTGGTTCTTGGTGTTTGTAACACCCAACCCGTATTTAATTAAAATACTATCTTTAAAATATTTTTCAAATACGCAACGGAAATAAAAATTAGTTACTAACAACTTAATTAGTAAAATACCGATATACAAAATATTTCTAACTCGATACATCCTTAAATAAATAAAAATAAGCGATAAAGACTCTATGTACATTTAGAGAACCCTATCCCCATGTCATGATCAGAGCGGAGCTTCACCAACAACTTGGTCACAAAACATAACCTGAGAATCTGAACCCCCAAAGGTTCAGCACATACACAAAACGAAGGGTTAGATAATATAACCATAAAAAGAAACTAAGTGCAATAACACACTTAACACTTAGGACATATCATGCTCATGTCTAACAACTCAATCCATAAAACATACATTATTCTCATGTTATTCATATTTCATTACCATAAAAGTACAACACACCACCATAATAATACGTACTTAATCGATAGACAAGTATACACAACGTCATCAATTATCAATTATTCATCACACACCTCATAATACACTTAATCACTCAAGTTAAGGATCACCAATCAATGCCAATTACCAAGTATCACATTTAATCACATATTCCTAATGCAACTAATGTCACAAATCTCATGTCATGTCACCCTAGACATAACTATATGCATGCGGTACTATTCACCTCATATTAGGATAAACATATATCCCATTCACCTCATTTTCAGTTTCAAGTCATGAAGGACTCACCACAAATATTTTCAGTTTCAAGTCATGAAGGACTCACCACAAATAGACTCATGAATGCATGAATGTACATATACCACATATAATGACACTATAAACAATCACCTCATAAAATATAGTACCACACAACCTATATTCACCTCGATTCACCTCATATTATCATTATTATGGACATACATTCAAGCACATATCATACATCAACCATTAAGTTATTGCAATTCATTATCATCATGAACTCATCAACACATCATCATTACAATTCATTATCATAAAGCATCATCTTAATTCATTTAGAATCCAAACATAACATATTATTAATTAATCTCTAATCACCACATATCATTAGTTAATCAACATGAATCATTAACTATGTCTCACACCTCATAAATTATCATACATCATATACATTACATAAAGTTCATCTCATACTTCAAATTAGTAATCATTAAATTAATCATGCAACCATAAGCACAATATTCACATATCTTCAAGATATAATCAAGCTAATCCTATAATATGTTATAAGATCGTAATCTAATCATGTTATAAGCATACAAATCATTATTAATTATTATCTCTTATTCACACATGAACATACACTTTAATTCATCATCTATTCATCAACATGCACATAATTAATCAAAGTCTCAAACACTGCAAAATAGACTTCCTACTTCAAGTACTCTTCGATAGCTAACCATAGAAACAAACGGCATCGAAAACGGATTAGAAACGACTCCGAAATTATCAAAATAAGCAAAACAGTTTTTGCTGTCCAGAGGACCTCGCCGGGCGAGCTCAAGTCAAAATTTTCCAGTTTTTGGGCAAGACCGGGCGAGTCTGGGCGAACTGAGCTCGCCGGGCTACCACTGCGCAGAAGCAAATGTTCTGTTTTCGGGTTTGGATGAAATCCACTCGAAAACCATCATCCAAAACTCAAAAATGTAGAACGTTACCAACTTTAAGCTTATAAAATCATGTTAAACATAGAAGTACAACTTAAAGCATCATCAAACATCATTTCATGTCATAAAACATAGATTTTCATGTATTAACTCATAAAACCCATTTATCACATAATCATTCAAAATTAAAGTTCAAGTAACCAACTTTATCATGAATTTCATACAACAATCATAAGTAGAAACATATTATACATGAATCATTATCAAGCTTCAATGATAAACACCTTCCCAAAACCCTTTTCTTCCCAAAACCCAAAATGAGTTAAGAGAGTTTGGGTGTGGAGTCATAGACAAACTCCCCTCCCTTTGATCACCCAAAATTATATTATCTAAGCCTCTTACCTTAGATTGAAGCTTTACATCTCTAAGCTCTACACTTTAACTCCCTTCTACATCTTCAAGCTTTGGTCTTCTACACTTTCTCTCATTTTGTGAGAAATGAAATCACAACTCTACTCCTCATAAAAAACTACTCCTTTATATACTTTCTACTTAGGTTAGAGTCAATTTCCTATATTACCCTTAATTTCTCTACAAATCTCACTCACAAACTCAACTTTACTCATACCATTAATTCTCGTACTATTTACTCAATTGCCACTACTTCCTCTCCAAGATACTCTATCATTTTAGATAATAACCAAAGTGTCATTCTTATCTCTACACAATCCATTAACTCATACTAAATTACTACATTAACCTTAATTCTATCACAAACTCTTATTCATTATAATTAAGCCCAATACTCATAAAAGCTCATTACTAACAAACATAAAGGTAACAACTAATTAATGCATACAAAACACACCAATTAATTAAATAAAATCAATCAATCAAATATAATAAAATATAAGATTTGGGGTGTTACAGTGTTGTTTCAGTAATGGTTGGGTGCTGGTCGGGCTTGATTTGGCCTCAGAATGTGGTACCATGGTGGTTTTCGGTGGCTCTGTTTGGTTCACGGTGGTTCTTGGTGGTTCTCCGGTTTGGTGCCGCCGGAGATCTGTTGTTTTCGCTCCGTCGTCTCCGTTCGTTTCTCCGTCATCCCGTATCAAATCCGGTCGTTTCTTTGTGTTTGCGTTGGTGAAGGTGTTTCATGGGCAAGGGACTGACGTCTCTTTGCCCCTCTGTTTTGCTTCCCTCCTGTGTCTATGTCTGGCTGCTGCGTTTTGGTCTGTCTCTGCGAGGAGTCTCTGTCTTTGGCGGGTTTGGTTTCCGGTGTTTGGAACCGGCGGTGGGTTTCTGTTTTTGGTGGTTGTTTGTGCTTTGGTGTTTGGATCTAGTTTAGGGGAGCTTGTTGTGGTGTTGGGTGGAGGCAGTAGCGAAGTAGCTGGGATGGCTCGGTGCAGTTTTGGTGACGGTGGAGGTGGTGAGGTGGCGCTGTCGTTATGGTGCGGAATCGTGGAATGGGGGGTCTCGTGCAAGGGTGGTGTGGCTGGAGGCGATGTGGAATGGTGGGGTGGACGGAGATTGGGGGCTGTTTGGGTCTGCTCTTGGCCTTGGGTTTTAGTCCTGGCGTGCTCGAAAGGGCGAGGTGCGTAGACACTCCGTGTTGACGGAGGTGGTTGTTTTATCGTACCTTCAGGACGTATTTGTGTGGGAGGGTTTGGAGGCCCTGTTATTGGTGTTGACAAGGGATGCTGGTGTTTGTCAGAGGCGGTGTCATGAGGCAGTGGTTGGTGTTCGGATGAGGTGTTGGATGGTCAATGCCGAGTGTGAGTGGATTCTCTGCGATACTAGGGTCTCTGACCATTTTCAAATCTGGTGAGATTTGCAGGACTCTTTGAGTCGCTGAGGGGTGTTTAAATCTGTTGAGATTTACAGGTCTCTGGTATCTGGTCGAACTCTACTGCATCGATGTTGACTGTCGGTTCTCTTTCTACCGGTGTCCCTCAACCTTCGACCTTTGGTGCTGCTTTCTAGATCTTGATGGGCCGAGTAATTTCAATTCGAGTTCGGAAGTTAGGATCCAGTGGTGTCTCCTAGGGTTGGGTAGGGGTTTTCTCTGGTGGGTTTAGTGAACCACTATTGGTGTAGGGGTGGGTTGGGGTGCTGTTTTGGTGTTCTGTTATTTGGTAAAAGTGTTTTTTCACTTTACCTTCCGTTATATGTTTTCAACAATTCCTTATACTACTTGTTGAGGAATTTTCATTAATAAAATTTAGCCGATTCAAAAAAAAATAAAAATTGATATTAGTGTTATGATTAAATAGAGAAATCTACCAAACTTGTACTTCAACTTCTTACAAATAAAGAAAACTACATTTGAAAGATGATTAAATTGAATTATATTATTACAGTCAATCATAAAATTTTCATAATTGTGTTGAATAAATATTTTAGTGGTTAAATTTAAGATTAATATTTTAAAAATTTTTGTTGAAATTGAACTGATGAAACTTTTAAGACACAGGTCAATTATTTCACCCCGTCGAACTAATTGATTCTCTATTGATTAATCAGAAAAAAATTCTCTATTGAACTATTTAGTTACATATTTTATTGTTGCTAACCTATCATTTTTAATTACATAGTGCCTTGAGAACCTCCTCCTCCTCCTCTTTAACCCTAGCCGTCGCCCACTTTTTCTCTTCTTCTTGATATACTAGAGAGGGGTGATTTAGGGTCAATTTAGGCCTAAAATCACCCCTCCAAATCGTTTTCTTTCTATTTTAATTAAATAAGTGTGATTTTCACATATATTTAGTATTTCTTTCGTTTGTTTTTTTGATTTCATCATTTGTTTTGATAGTATTGTTGTCCCGTCTTAGTGCGGAGTATTGTTGTCCCGTCTTGGTGCGGTGTTCATTTGTTTCAGGTTGAAAGATTAAGGTTGATCCAATGCAGATCGAATCAATGACTTTTGTGCCATCAACGCTACAGATCCGGAGACATAGATATTCCGGAAACTTCAATATAGTCAAATATGTAGGCTTATACAATGTGCTGTTTTATGCTATTAACACGGATGCTGTGAGTTTGTTCGCAGATTCATCCTTTTTGTTTTTAGCGATTTTGAATTTATATTGCATCGATGTACTCTTATCAATTTGAATGAATGAATATCTTTTATTTAGTCTAAAAAAAATAAAATAAAATAAAAACCTATCATTTTTAAAATCTTTGACCCACGCCTCAAAATATTCTCACGACTTAAATTCTTTAAGTTACTCTAAGACAAATTCTTGAATCAATTGCAAAACACCTAATGTTTTCTTTTAAGGACAACTTTAAAAATCAAATATATGAATAATTCTCATAGGAGATATCAATCATGTTACCAACTTTCTAATACAATTTTGGTCGATGTTGTGTCAAGCTATAAAAACTCCAACTAAGACATTGTACTATTCATTCATAGTTGAGTGTACTCAACTAATTTAAATCCACACTATCCATCTCTCCTATAATAATAAAAGTGATTTTGATTTTGATATTTGATAATTGATAATTGAAATCATGATAATCTGGAATAACAAATCATATCTAGGGATTAACACTTCTTTTAAAAGTAAACAATCTAATGATGGTAAGTTTACAAGCCCTACTGTCTACTCATATGCAACTATCTATATATATAGTTGATGATCCCATTATATTCCTGTCAGACAAGAAAGGGTAAATAAGTCATTTCCTAAAAGGACTTGTCAATCAACCAAACAGAGAGAACCTGCAAAAAAATTATAAATATTTAATCTTTACTATTTTTTACCCCCCCACCCCCATTAACTTTATATGTCTCCATCAATCATCTCTAACAGTACTCATTTTCAAATATATATTCAACCTATTTCCATTTCTACAAAAAACCCTAAAGTCTAAACCACTGCTCCTTTCTCACTTTGATAGGGTCAAATTAAAGCTACACATATTTTCTATATAAAAAGAAAACACTGCCAATTCCTATAAATGGATTTTTGCTAAAAAGTACCTAACATCACTACTTCTATACTTACTATTACGTTTTCAAGTATTCTAGGAGTTATCAAAAAACCAAAAGAATTCAAAGGTGTTGCTATATAGCCTTGTAGGAAAATAGTCTTCACTATTCTTTTACCCTTTCTCTTTCTCTCTCTCTCTAAAAATAATACTCCTATAGTCTTCAATAAGAAGCCTTTGAGAGAGACTTCAATCAAGATCCAATCTAGTTTTTTTAGTCATGAATTCACTTGAAGAATTCAACTCATCATCAAGTAGAGAAAAAAACATCATCAACTTCACAAACACAACCTCAGAAGAAAAAAACCTAACAAATAATTTCACATCTTTAACTTCATCTTCTTCATCAGCACCACCGGCGACGAATACTTTAAGCCGGTATGAGAATCAAAAAAGACGTGATTGGAACACTTTCGGACAATATCTCCGAAACCATCGACCTCCATTATCGCTTTCGCGTTGTAGTGGAGCACATGTTCTTGAATTTTTAAGGTATTTAGATCAGTTTGGAAAAACTAAGGTTCATTCACAGATTTGTCCATTTTTTGGTCATCCAAATCCACCTGCACCTTGTCCTTGTCCTTTAAGACAAGCTTGGGGAAGTCTTGATGCATTGATTGGGAGATTAAGAGCTGCTTTTGAAGAAAATGGTGGAAAACCTGAAGATAACCCTTTTGGTGCTCGAGCTGTTCGACTTTTTCTTCGTGAAGTTAGGGATTCTCAGTCTAAAGCTAGAGGTATTAGCTACGAGAAGAAGAAGCGTAAACGCCCTCCGCAGCCGCAGCCACCACCACCATCAAATGGAACTTAGTTAGTAAGCAATCATATATTTATCATTATGCTCTCATATTTACCATGTAATTATATGTTGTTTTAATCATTGACCATAATATGCAACTATAGTGTGTATATTTGGATTAACGGTGAGTTTGTCAGAATCAATCTGACTAAAGTTTTTCAATAAAATTTTGTAGGTTCGATTAATACAGTAATTTTGTCAAATTCACCGACACTATGATTTTTTTTTTTAAACTCCATGGAACAACTTTTGTCCAAATTAATTACAGGACATATATCATTCAAAAAAAGCAAATTAAAGTGACATTTATATATTTAAATTTCTCTCAAAATTAATTATCATTTTACATACGTTATTAATATTTTACTTTTTATTTTACTATTTATGCAGAAGTTGTGGAATGTGGTTTTAGATTGAGTGACTGTTGGGAAGGATACTATTTGGTAATCTAAAAAGAAGACACTCTTGGTAGACTGAAATGGCTCTGTGAACACTGCCAAATTGTAATAAAATGTACCTATCTATCTTTGGAATTAGATTAAGATATGTTGCATGATGAAAATATATGGATTTGAATGTCATGTTTTCATGTGTTCCTTGGATGAGGTAGGTAAGGTAAGGTGCAGTTTCCTCTTTGGTGCTCATTGCTACAAATAATATATATGCATGTATTTATATATTAATATATGGCTTAAACGTATGAGCTTGTTGTTTCATGATAAGATAAATTATTTCAGTTTTTAATTAATTAGAACCATGTGTGACCTAGAATTTCATCTTTATTGTTTTGACTATTTTTTTGGCTAGTAAAAATTGAAGTTATACTTAATGTCTAGACCTTTTGTGTGAAAGAATGTGTCATAGTTCCATTCATAAAAATAGAAAAGAAAAGAATGTGTGGTAGTAGTATATATACTATTAAATTGATTGATTATACACCTTGATGAATCTTTGGTATGTTGATCAAATTCTTCAGAATTACAGTAAATTATTGTAATTTTATAAAAGCTATTCTTTTAGACTTTTAGGATGTTTGGTTTAGTGGTGGGACGGAATCTCACATCTCAATTACCATTTGATGTGATTTTAATAAAGCTCCGAATAGTAGCTTTTGGCTCTTTCGGGGTAGGGATTTGGATTTAACGCAATTATAGCGTGACGTTGTAACTGCTCCTGACCGTTCGATCAAAATGGATGGTTATGATTAAAGTAAATAAAATTTGTCTCTTTATACTGTAGCCGTCTGATCAAACATATATAGCCCAGATTATTTAGTTCGTGTAACTGCGTGAAGCAGTTACAACAGTAAATCCAGGTTTGTATGTCTAGCTAGGTTTAAACTATTTTTAATTATGGGCGGTTCATTTAGAAATCTTTGGATTAATGATTATATATATTTTCACTTGAAAGAGTGTGATTGTTAAACAATTGGTGAATAGGATAATGTTTTTCTTGTAAAAATGAGTTTTAGGTAAGACTTTTAGTCACTCTTGCATTTTTTATGAATGAATGGTAGAACTTATTTTGTGTTTGAGCTAATAGATTCTTTTACGTTGACTAGAGTGGACTGGTCTGTGTTTGGTTTGTTGGTTGACCTTTTCATATTGCTTTACAATGTGGTGTTTTCTTCTCATTTTCTTCCACTTTGTTTGGTAGGGAGGGGGTTTTGATTTGTTGATGGTTTCCTTATTGTTGGTTTTTTTTATTTTGTCCTTGCTATCTTTTGCTTATTGTGGTTTTGTTTGGTTTTTCATTTTTTTTCAAACAACCAATGATAGTAGTTAGTAATCAATATTGTTAGTTTTTTCTTGAGGATGAGAATCGAACCTCTGACTTTCTCATCTTCACTCCGTAACACATTCACCTTCAACTATGTACCAACTACCAAGTCATCCTTATTGTTAGTTTTTCACTTTATTTGTTAGACTCGAGTATTTCTTAAAAATAGCTTCAACCAAATGTTCGATCAAACAGTATTCCACCACAAATACAAACATAATTTTACATTAATTTGAGTTGGCGTTTTCTCGTGCAGACTCACATTTAAGAGCCGCTCTACCGTAAATATTAGAAGCATTTGTAAGTTGTAACTTTTGCGGTAAAAGCAAATTTTCACCGTAAATTTCCATCCAAACACCTACTTTAGAAGTTTTTGTAAACATTAAGGTAGTTTTGTAAATATTAAGGTAAACATTACTAGGTAGTTTAAGATGGGTAAGTATGTTTTGGAAAATCAAATCACTGATTCCCATTGTGAATGTGTCTAGCATTATTATCCATTACTAATATTTTGATTTCAGGGATAATGAGCTCTTTATGGTAGCTAGGGCTTTGTGTCTCACTTTATGTTCTGTTAGTTTCAGTGATTTCGTGTAGTTTACTTTAGTTAATTACAAGTTCTTAGTACTAGCTGCTATAGAATAGATATACTATAGACTGTGATGAGTTGAGTTGATATGATGCTTCAATCCGTCAAGAATCAAAAGGTAGCAAAGTACTAATGCCTTGAAGTTTGTGCTGTAGTTGTTGGTTGGTGGTGCTATTTGTTTTCTTTTGGTCAAATTAAGCCTCAAACTGGGTGCTGCCAATACACCACACACAAACTGTTTAGGGAAAAGGAAGTTATATTTAAGCTAAAAGACAAATTTAAATACTAGAAGCTTGTTTGAATTGATTTATCAAACCTTATTGATAGTGTAAAGTTTTGTCATACTATTTGCGATAGTAATTTATAAAAAGGGTATAGTTTATGAAAAATTTTATAAATATATTTTAATTTATTTTTATAAGTTTTTTCTTTAATATTATATATACACACACATATAATATTTTTTTTTTTGCCCATAGTTTCATTTGAAAAAATTATTATTTATTTAATATTATCGATTATTATTATATAAAATTATTTAGTTTTTCAAAATTTATATAATCATAAATTATTACAAAATAATTTATGAGAAAATGTACGTAATTTTTTTTTGACAAGGTTGATTTTGTTATTTAAATATTATATATACTTTATCATATTATTATAAGTGTTTACAAAAAATATATGATAAAATATTTTTATCATACTTGTTATCATGTGTGCACCAAATACATTATAAGATAATTATTATCCTACTTATATCATATTTTATCATTATTCTGCTTTAGATCTTATTATATGTCTTTAATTATCATATCATGTACACCAAATGACCATAAGAGTTTTTAAATGTTTTGCGAATGAAGTTCTTAGCATTCGTCAACTTCTGAACAGAGATTGGGAGGTTGATGTGGAGCATACTCTCCGGGAGGATAATGTGTGAGCGGATGTGTTGGCAAAGATGGGTGCTCTCTCCGACTCACCTTTAGTGACAATATATACGCCTTCCGTGGATCTTTCTTCACCTCTTCTTGCTGATGCGCGAGGTGTAGTTTTTATTTGGGAATAGTTCTCCTTTTTTCTTTTGTTTTGTTTTCTCTATTGTAACAAAAAAAAAAGTCTAGTTTGACTTGATGTATAAAAGAGAGGGGATATGTAAATATGGTTCAAAAACAAAATCTTAAATTATTTAGTAAACTTTAATGAAATATTACATCTGTTCTCTATTTTTAATCATTATAAAATTTATATTTTTACTAAAAATATTAAGAATTCGCCCTTATATTATATTTTTTTTCTACCAAAAAAATAAATTTATATATTTTTTTAATAGTTATATAAACATATATACTCAATTTGGTGCATGTATGTGTAGATTTTTAAGTGATGTATATAATAAGAGCTATAGGATCGGTGTTGACTATTTAAAGTCATATTTGAATATTTAAAATAAATTCATATAAAAATATATAATTTTTTTAAAAAGAATCATCCTCTATTTAAATTAAATTGTGAATAACATAAAAGACATAATCAATTAATCAAGAATTAAATTCTTTTAATTTGAAATAACTAAAATTAAAATTATTCAAAAAAAATGGCAATGTTGATATTTAAATCAAAAATCTTGCACACACAAATATCATAGTTTACCAATTAATATGTTAATAGACATTTAATATTTAATATTTAATGAAAATTAACAATATATAACTATTATTGTAGGACTTTAAAATTTTGAAACCCCAAAATTTGAAGGTCCGATATCTTCACACACATTGGCTCGGTCAGGCCTGTTAAGAATCTTGGACTTTTGAACATTGATCTTCTTGTCATGCCGTTTTTTAATTAATTTCTCCACTTCAAACTATCAACAATGTTATGATATATATAAGAGAATATAATCAAAGTATTTCCATAACATAAAAAAAACCTCTAAGGTGTTTCTACTTGCAAAGATACACCATATATGAATGATTCATTTAAACAGGATCGATTCCTCAGCTAGCTAGCACTAAACGCTAATGATTCATAGATTCCCTATGTGTGGCTACATGTTAATTTCCCTCTTCAATTATAATAAAATTATAATAAAATTTAAAGGGTGTGAAAGAATTTGTACTAAAGAGAGCTTAACCGGAAGTGAGGAGGAGTCACACTGCTGATGACTAGAATTCAAGAAATATGCACATGAAGGATATTTTTTGTAGACCCAATTTTTGCCCTCCTTTTTTAAGCTTTATTTTAGATCATTTTGTGGCATCTTTTTGGTTTATTTTCATTCATAAACACACACACACATACTTTGAAACCCACCATTTAACCAAAAACAAAAAAATGGTTTCAAGTGATCTTTAAAAGGGGATGGTGGAAGAATACTCCCCAAAACGAGAGATAGGGATGGCGAACATTTTAAATGGTGGTATAAGGAGTGGTAAAATACTCTCCGTTCAATCCTCATCCCTTTGACATCCCTAGATCTTTTGTACCCAAAGAAAAAGTGATACTGACTTGGTATTTGAAAATGAAATTTACTTGTGACACCCTACTAGTTTCTCATGTGTCCTACGCCATTTCTCTTTTGCCCTTCCGCTACTTAAATAGCGGACGTTATAAAATTAAAATATGGTAGGATGATTTTAGGGATTATCTGTTACTTAAATAGCGGGTAGGGGTATTTTGATAAATTGATAAAGCGCGCGAGAAAAGAAGTAGGGTGACAAAAGTAAATCCCTTTGAAAATCACTTTGTTGAGAGTCCACTTGTTTTTATTTGAACTAAAACTTTCATTTGGGCTTTTGACAAACTTTCTTGTAAAAAAATATTAGCCCAATAGTTTTATTTAGGAGATTTTCTTTTGTGACTCTATCCATTTTTTCGCACGTCCTACAAATTTATAAAAATATCTTTATTCCCTACTTTGACGGTGCCTTTTGCGTTTTTTTATTAGATGATAGTGCTATTTTTGTTGGGGGTAGTTAATGCATTTATTAATTTAAGGGTGAATGAATTTTTACCTCCCGTAAAGTATGCGAGTTTTTATTTTACCTCATGTAATATTTTTTATTTGATTTACTCCACTAATGCATTTTTTTTATTTTTACCTCCTTTACTATTTTTTTTGCTTTCGTTCATCGTTGCCACCGTCATTTCTCTGCCGTTGTTCGATGCAATCGTTCCTTTTGCTTCCTTAATCGATTTTCCATGCAAATTGAGTAATTTTCTATTGCTAATTAAATTGATTCGTGGTTGTTGGTAACTTTGTCAATTGTAATATTTTTTTCATCCAGTTGGTGGTAAACTACATTATGTTCAATTTAAGAAGAGACATAAGCGAGGTTAAGTAGTAAAGACTGCGTTTAAATTCCGGAGATTAACATAGGTAAGATCAAGTGGTTTAGCAATGTTTTTGGGTGTGTTTTATTGTTATCAGCAAGAAGTTTACCGCCGATTTTCTGAGTTTTTTCTGCTATGTGTTTGTTGTTGATTTTGGGACTGTTAAGCTGTTTTGCTACTTGATTGCATTTTCTTCAATTCAAGTTTTGCTTAAAATTATTTGTGTCTAGTGATGGAGCTTATCAAGTCAACATTGCACTTTGTCTAACAATAGTTCTTGGTAGTATAAGGTCATGACAGTGGAGATCGATAGAGTAAGACAGAGATTAAGATGAATATAATTAAAAGTTATACGGTGTATGAAGTTCTTGATGGTGTATATAATCTAACGGATATATTTGTCCACCATAAAAGACCTATTAGCCTCTCCCACCCTAAAAGGCGCCGAAGAAAATATTTCTCTTTGAAAGTCTACCATCACAACTTCACAATTCATTGCTCCTTCTCTAAAAAAAATAAAAAAATCATGTTGGTCTTACTGCATCTCCTTTTTTTCATTTTAGATCTATGGAACAACATCAAATATCACAACAAATGACAATAATGATCCTTTCATCATCTTCCCACTTCTTCTTCATCTTCTTTTTCTTTTCAAATCTCTTTTTTTTTTTGGTTGATATATTGGTGATAGATATGAGATGTTGATGTGATTTTTTTTATTGTGGATCTAATTTTTTCTTAGATACGTAATTTTTGTTAGGTGATTGTTTTTTTACCCGCACAAATTGATGCGACTCGCGAATCCGATAACCCGAACTCGCATTACCCATATGGAAAAATGGGTCCAAATAGACCTGTATATCTAAACTGTGGTTTGAGCCGGATCAGCATTTTGGGCCCGAACCCACCCGCCTCGGCCCGTTGTCCACCCCTGCACCTAACTCTTCGACATGTGTTTAATTCATCATCTCTGCTAAATCATTCAACTGGGGAGTTTTAGGACGAGTCTTTTCATGTGAAAAACTATGCTGATTGCAATAAATGTCAAAGGAACCACAAGACTCACCACCATTATCAAAATGAACACATTTTAGTTTTTTGTTTGTCTGTCTCTCAACCAAAGCATGAAACTATTTGAACTTCTTCAATACTTGATCTTTCATCTTTAAAACATATACCAATAGTTTCCTAGAAAAAATCATAATAAAAATAACAAAATAAAGTGTACCACTAAAAGATTTTACCTTTAATTGACCACAAATATCAGAATGTACCAATTGAAGCAACTCTGACTTCCTTGAGGGGGATACTTCTTGAAGATACCCTGGTATGTTTACCAGTTATGCAATGAGAACATTTCTTCAAATCTACATTATTTAATCCTTGAAGCACATCCTTTTTGGCTAAAATATTCAGCCATTTTTCACCGATATGACTAAGCCTTCGGTGCCATAAAGATGCTTCCATGTCGATAGCATTCACATTGTCTTTAGCAACCAAAGCTTTTGTCCAATACAGTTCCAAAAATTTCTCCCCTCTAGCCACAACGAAGTTACCTTTGCTGAGTTTTTATTTTTCAGTACCAAAGTGATTATCATAACCACAATCATTAAGAATGTGCACATAGATCAAATTAAAGCGGACATCGGGAGCATGTTTGACATCTCTAAGCAACAATTGCATTTCCATGTTGGTTTGCAAGCAAACATCACTAAAAGTCCCTTAAATTTCCTTATATACACCCTTCAACACTCCAAAATCACCGAAAGTATAAGATGTAAATAACTCCTTCCTTGGTGTAACATGCAATGTAGCACCACTGTCAACAATCCACATGCTCTCATCTGATACAAGATTAACAAACTCATGATCAAGAAGAATAACAAGATCATCATTGGCAGCAGTTGTAACACGGTCATCATCATGATTTCTTTGTTTATGCTTACCCTTCTGCCTTTGTTATCCTTTTTCCACTGAAAACAATTCTTCTGTATGTGTCATGGTTTATGAAAATAATGACAATTCAGATTCTTGTGTCGCTCTTTGGACTTGCTTCTGTTATTCTCTCTACCACCCTTCGGTTCTTTTTTTACTTCTCCTCCTATATTTTCAGTGACAAGTATCTTGAGTTGAGATGAAGTACATTTATGTCTTCCTTCTCATCTCCTCATTAAGAATACCACATTTACCCGTTTCCAAAGAAACGATGCCTGTAGGAGCAGAAGTTGTTGACTACATGCAGTTATTGAACCAGATCCAATAGATGGTGAAATTAGACAATTAGTAACTCTATGAAACATGTAAAATTCTAATATATTTTTTCCCTCCTTATAATAATAATAATAAATCCAGTTGAACGATGTGACCTAATATTCAATTTTTGTGGCATAAAATAAAGCACCGACTAAAAGTAGAAAAGAGCTGGAAAAACGCGGTAGTATTCCATTCATTCACTGTGAAAGTGTTTTAAGTGCAAACGCACTTTCTCCAAATACAAGAATCGCGGTGGTAACTTAACTAACTACCAACAACACTCACACTCATCACACTCACATTAATTAATTATTATAATCTATAAATATCCTTAATCACAGGTCAATCTGCTCCTTGTCGACACTTTGCAACTGTTGTTACACACTTTTAAGTTGTAAAAACATACCACCTTAAAATTCACACCGTCGGTTCCACTCTCTGTCTCATATCCAAAGATCTCATCACCCACTTCTTCTTTTAGATAAAGCTTTTCCTTTTCTTATACCCAATTGGATTCTCATCTATACCCAGTAAGCTTTTTCTCTCATTCCACTCTTTTTTTTGGGATTGTGATGGATCTGGAACATTTTACAATATTGTTTTTTTTTAGCGGTTGGTCCTTGCAACTGATGTATTCAATTGAATTGACTCTATTATATCTATAATTAGTTGTTATTAATGAAAGTTAGTTATCCTTTTCAATGCTAGTGTTATTTTCCATTATACCAGATCTAGGAGTTTTGTTTAATTGTATGATTATAACATGATTCATGTTGTTTGAATTTCACTTATCATTCTAAATCATGTTTCTTTTTGTGGAGTAATTTGAATTGGATCCATCATTTTGACTTTGTTTTTTACTTCACTTTACTTGATTACTATCATATTTGTCATCATTCATTTTGACTTGGAATCTCATGGATTGAATTTTAAGTTACTGTTTGACTAAATTGCAATAGCTTGGTAATTGTATATGCTAGATCATCATCAATCTGCATTGGATAAAGAAGTTTGAATTGGTTTATGTATTTGGACTGTTTTCATTATCTTAGTTTAAATGTTTTCGAGATGTAATTGTAAAGTCAAGTAATGAATTTGCTGATTGTTGTTTCTTTCCTTCTTTGCAGATTAATCATTAAGTCAGTGTATTGTGAGGAAGCTCTATTTCGAAACATAATTCTGACTTGAATTGTTAGTGTTGGACGATAAATTGGGTTTTGGATTGTGGATTTGACTTTGAATGTTTGGCGAAGTGAGATCCTTTTAGTTCATAACTGATCACTGATAGTTGGAACTTGGATCTGTATTGCTTTCAAGTTTCAACTAATGTCGAGGGGAAGATCTGATGGATCACAAAAGAAGCGCATATTTGCTTCCATCTTTGTCGTGGCAATTGTTATTGGTTTTCTGTATGTGTATGGTGGATCCATCTTTGGTTCTCAAAACAGTGGTTCATCTGCTCTAGAATATGGAAGATCGTTGAAGAGACTTGGCTCATCATATTTGGGTGCGGATGATGACAATGATGGCAAGCAAGATGAATCTTCATCAAGTTTCGTGCTGGGAGATGGCGAGGACAATATTGTTCCAAAGAGTTTCCCAGTAAGTAGATTTGTGCATACCGTTTAATTCCATAATAAAAACAAAGATTCTCTTGTATAGGATTTTGTTCAGATTCAGGTTGCCAAACTCATCTGTACGAGAGTTTAATAATTTCTGATAAATCAATAAATAAATAATAGTTGCAAGTTACGTGAGATATTTAAAATGAAATGTAAATGGAAAATTACAAATTTGAGAAAACTGTCCACATTTAGTATCCAAATCAATCATCGGGAGTCATGTTTGCATAACAAAAATAAAACCAATTGTTTCTTACGATGTTTCTGTGTTTTAAGGTTTGTGATGATCGTCATTCAGAGTTGATTCCTTGCTTAGATAGACACCTTATCTATCAACTGCGGATGAAATTGGACTTGTCTGTGATGGAACACTATGAGAGACATTGTCCTCCAGCAGAAAGGCGCTACAATTGCTTGATTCCACCTCCTGCAGGATACAAGGTGAAGCTTTACTAAGAGCTGGTTTTGTTAGAATATAAAATAATATCTAAAAAAAAGCTTATATATGTCAGAATATCTAAGCTTTTCACTATGATCATTTTTTGAATCTCGGTTTATCTCCTAGGTTTAGTTTACGTATTTCTTAATCATTATCATGATTTCCTCATTTTTTGTATTTATTCAAGTTTAGGATTCTTACATCCCTATAAATAGGGTTAGTGCTTAGTTTTTGTAAAAAGTTAGAATCAAGTTATTAATAATCATATTCGAAGTTCTTATTATTTCTCTACTCCTTTCATTTAAATTCAATAACTTCAACAGATGTGATCATCAATGTATCCTCTTATACATATGTATCATTGTAATCTAAGCATTTGTCATGTCTCAAATGTTGCAGGTCCCTGTTAAGTGGCCAAAAAGCAGAGATGAGGTATGGAGAGCAAATATCCCGCATACTCACCTTGCACATGAAAAATCTGACCAGAACTGGATGGTTGAAAAAGGTGAAAAGATAGTGTTCCCCGGAGGCGGGACTCATTTTCACTATGGAGCTGATAAGTACATTGCATCAATGGCAAATGTAAGTTTCCATCTGGCTTTACTAGTTTTGCCTATGAGAAAGCTCAAATCAGAATTTGTTCATACATATTCCTTTCCTACTACTAAAAATGACAATGTTATCACAGTTTTCTATCTTCATTTAATGGCCCAGAAGTTCCAAAATAATCCATATTCTATTGTTCAAGTTTTTAGTAAACTAATTAACTAACGGAACATGCGAGGTTGAAGAGTATTTGTTTAATTCAAAATGATGTACATATAATTTATTTTAGATAATTATGTCTTATACTTTATCTAGTTCTATCATAGTAATACACTTACACTTTTATATACATATGTATATGTCATAAGCCGTTTATATGCCACCACCATAGTAGCTTAAGGTTCTAGAAAAATTGCTTCTTTATATTAGATCAAGTTATCAGGAGTTCGATAGTTACTTGATCCTTTATTATTTGAAATGAAAAATTACCACTTCATAAAAGTGAACCTGTGTGTTATGGTTGCTTGTATGAAGGTTTTTATGTTTCCATTCAATACCACAAGCTTTTCGAAATATTGGTCTTTGAAGATTAGTTATCAATAATACCATATTTGACAGTGTTGGTTGTTTGATATATTCTGTTTATCTGGATTTGCTTGCATTTCATGGATCGACCATTTTCTTAACAATCCAGTTTCAACTTTGCATTGCCAGATGCTTAACTTTTCGAACAATAATCTAAACAACGAAGGAAGATTGCGGACGGTGCTTGATGTTGGCTGTGGTGTTGCAAGTTTCGGAGGATACCTTCTTTCATCTGATATCATTACAATGTCCTTGGCACCAAATGATGTGCATCAAAATCAAATCCAATTTGCCCTAGAAAGAGGAATTCCTGCATATCTTGGTGTCTTAGGAACTAAGAGACTCCCTTACCCAAGCAGATCTTTTGAACTTGCTCATTGTTCTCGTTGTCGAATTGATTGGCTTCAGAGGGATGGAATACTACTTCTTGAACTAGACCGGTTGCTCAGGCCGGGAGGTTATTTCGCATACTCATCTCCAGAAGCTTATGCTCAGGATGAAGAGGATCTAAGGATATGGAAAGAAATGAGTGACCTTGTGGGGCGTATGTGTTGGAGAATAGCTTCAAAAAGGAACCAAACTGTCATCTGGCAAAAACCTTTGACAAATGACTGCTATAAAGAAAGAGAACCCGGTACTCGTCCTCCTCTTTGCCAGTCTGATGCAGATCCCGATGCTGTTTGGGGAGTAAATATGGAAGCTTGCATAACACCTTACAGTGACCGTGAGTACTTATCTTTTTATAATATTAATTCATAGGACATCAATTGGTTTATTCCATTATTTCTATGGCCCATTCTGGCAAAAATGAGTTATATTCCTTTGTCTGCAATGGATTGTTTATTAATTAAAGACTTTTTATTAGAGGTTTAGCTTTTATGTTACAAATAACTAAATCCATGAGTATGAAACTTACCTATTGAAATTTCTGTTGATTTTATCAGATGTCAACAAAGCTAAAGGTAGTGGCTTAGCTCCATGGCCTGCAAGATTGACCAGTCCTCCTCCTAGATTAGCTGACTTTGGCTATTCAAATGAAATGTTTGAAAAGGATACGGTAATTGAAAATTATTATCGATCCTCTTTGTTATTGATTTTAAGTAAATTTCTTTTTTCTTGCATGCGTTGAAATTTTTGTCTAATAACAATATTCATTAGATAAACCAAGTGTTGGCTTACATGTTGTCATGTGATTCAGGAACTATGGCGAGAGAGAGTTGATAAATACTGGAGTCTCATGAGTAAAAAAATCAAACCAAACACGTTGAGGAATATTATGGATATGAAAGCAAACTTGGGTTCATTTGGAGCTGCTCTTAAAGATAAGGATGTTTGGGCGATGAATGTTGTACCTCAAGATGGACCAAACACACTAAAAATTATATATGACAGAGGCCTCATCGGTGCCACTCATGACTGGTACGGAAGCGAGTTTACTTCAATTATAAATTTATTGCTTCTTTTATATCTTTCAATTCTGGTGTTGCCGATTGAATGGAAAATAGTGATTTGTTCAAATTCACTGCACAACAGTGCTATACCACTTGCTACATCACTATTTGACAACATTTTGTACCAAATAGCGTATCACGGAACAATAGTGATTTGTTTAAATTCCACATCGCTATATAGCTGCCATTTAACAACATTGTTCCATCATGCATTTTCTTCTTTGTCAAATTTTGTTGGTAGTTCTCATGAATGATGAGAAAGTTGATTCAAAGTTTGAGTCCTAACTCCTAACAAACAACACAATGCATCTCAAACAGGTGTGAAGCATTCTCAACATACCCTCGGACTTACGATTTACTCCATGCATGGACCGTCTTGTCTGACGTAGCAAACAAAAATTGCAGTCCGGAGGATCTATTAATTGAGATGGACCGCATGCTCAGGCCAACCGGTTTTATAATCTTCCGTGATAATCAACCAATGATTGATTTTGTGAAGAAGTACCTAACTGCTTTGCATTGGGAAGCAATTGCAACTGCGGATTCGGATGGTGATGAAATTGTTTTCATCATCCAGAAGAAATTGTGGCTAACTACTGAAAGCTTCAGGGATACTGAATGAATATAGAACAAACAAAACAACCATTGCATAATTTGCATTTTCATTTTGTTTAATATATTATCTTCTGCTGCAAGGGAATCAAAGCACTTCCCAAGTAGTGAAGCTGTAAGCAACTTTACATAATATGTTTTATTTTCATTCTATTTCCTTCTTTTGATTTTCATTTTTGGGGTAATGATTCAACTTATTATTAAGACAAAGGCATCAAGCTTTTATAGGCTATTAAAAATTTTGTTGCCTGCATCTGGGTATTATTTAAGCTAGTTCAATAATCAAAGCATAGTAGGTGACTAAATGATTAAAGTATAGACAAGGACTTATTACTTATAATTTATGTAATGATTAATATTTATGGAATGTAATATTTACATATTTGTGCATTTTCTCTTCAAAATTTCGTCTGTACTAAATAGTATTGTTGTGCTATTATTTTGTCATTATGGCTTGCTCATGTTTTTCTTCTGCAACTATTTTGTTTAATTGATTTTGGATTTTGATTTAAAGTGTAGGTTTTTTTTATAATTATTATATCTTTCAATTTAGTTTTTTTTTTTTTTAAGCAAAAGGAGAGCAGAGGAAACCCTCAACTCTATCCGAAATATATTAAACATCAAATAAAATATAATACAATAAACTGAGGGGACATCAACCTGATCCAGTTAACCTTTTGTAGTAATAAAAGATAAAACAACTCAATCACTACCCAGCGAACCCGCATACGGGCACGAAACCAAGTAGCAAAAAATGATGTGTCAGTATTTATTGAGATATGAAACGGCGAATGAATCGACCGCCAACACGGACAAATTCAAGTACCACAACCCCCTAAAACAAGCAGGCAAAAACGACTCTTTCGAGCCAATCAAACCCAATTCGACAGTGCCTCTAAGCATTACCAGCAACGAGAAAACTGCAGACCTCAACAGGTCTAGAAGAAGAACCAGTAATCAAAGCAACGCAGCACCAAGAGCCACTGATAAACAAGGTCCGAGCAAGAACACCAACGGCAACAAGACACCATGGTTTGAATGGAACACAGTAACAACTCTGTTTGTGCTGGAAAAAATATAACAGCAACACACCCAGCAACCAAAGAGTACAAAGCACCTACGACGACGACGAGCGCACACAGAGCGCAACTCCGGCGAACCCGTAGACCATCGCAAAACAGAAGAACCTATCACCACCTCAGAACCTTCGGTGACACCACCACAGTTCCTGAACGGCGACGAAAGAAAATCGAAACTTCAACTCCGGGAGAAGAGGATCGGCGCTTAAACCACCGAAGAGAAGAAAGGATGGACAGAGCAAAACCACAACCACCAGACAGCGGAGGTGACGGTTGAACCAGATCTGAACCGAAACGTTACAATTTAGTGTTTGGTGAAATAAGAGAATATGATAAGTTATTAGAAACTTATCCTATCTTGTCGCTTTTGTTAAAAAAATTATTTTGGATTTGAGATGAGCTAAAAATCAATGGAATAAGATAAGAAAATGATTTATTGATTTATCTTATAAAATATATTTTAAAATAAATTATTCAATTAATAAAATATTTTGATATTAAATTTAAAATATAAATAAATTTTTAAATTCTATATGATTTTTTCACAATGTTAGTTTTTTAGTTTATATACTCTTTTTTTGGTACATAGTTTATATAATGTTAAAACTTACTAAAACTAGAATATTTAAAAATAAAATAATTATTATAACTTTTTTTTTGAATTTTTCATTTAGTAATGTCAATATTTATTATTTAAAATTATTTATATATTATTTCATTTTTTAATTTATAAATTATTAAAAAATAATTTAGCAAAAAAAATGTAATTATTTTACAAGTGTAACTTTATCATTTAAATATGATATATATTGTTATATTATTATGAGGTGTGTATAAAAAATGTGATATAATAGTAATATTGTATTTGTTATACCATACTTCCTCCAGTCTCATATATAAGAAGAAAAAAATTTAAAAAATCTTAATTATAAGCAAAAACAACTACAATGATTATATTTATTTTGAATATTTCAATTTTACCCTTAGTTTTACTTTTCAAATAATTTTTCATACAAGCCTATAATCATTACTTTGTAGTTTCCAAGACTTTTGTAGTTTGCTTGTAAGGATAAAATTGGAAATGAAATTATTTTTCTACTACTTTGACCACTTTCTTAAAGGGTGTACCTTTTTTTATTGCTTATAATCAAGACCAGAGGGAGTACGTATTAAGATAATTGTTGTCATTTCAATATTCAATCTTATTATGGTCTGACTTTATATCCTATCTTTCACACCAAGTGATCCCTATTTTTACATAAGTTAACAACTTTTCTTTTTTTTTTTTACAAAAATAAAATGATATTCATTTATTCAAAATAATCGACCTTTTTCAATGAAAATAAAAATAATTGACCTCTTATAGCAATAATGAGACAATTGTATTTATGGTAAACATTAAGTAATTCGAGTAAGAATTGCATGAATAATTAAAACTAATTTCACAAATAAATTGTTTAAATTAGACAATATTTGTCTTTAAAAGGTAAATTGAACGTTCTTATCATATACATGTAGGACATTATAGGTTCTAATCACTATTAAATATAAGGTTAAATAAATTTTTTGTCCCTACAAAATAACAATTTTCTAAGTTTAATCTTTAATTTTTATTAAATTTTTAGTCCTGAAAAATTCTCATGCATTCAGTTTTGATGCCTACTGATAAATTAAGATGTATTTTTAAATGATTTTTTCGCAGGTATGTTTTGATCGTCGTAAAAAGTTCCTCCAGAAAAAACGAGTTCGAAATTTGATTTTTAGGTCATGATTTTCGTTACTTTTATCTTGGAATTTTGTTATTTGAAAAATTCATAATTAATTCATATCATGTTGAAAAATTCTAAATTTTAATAAATAAATTTTATACGATATTTTAAACATACCATAAAAAATCGTTAAAAGAATTAATATTTTAATTATAATTAAGCAAATTTAGTTTTAATAGAGACTATACTTATAGACAAGGAATAAATTATAAAGACTAAAAATATAATAAAAATTAAGTAAGAACTAACCTTAAAAGATCCACATTTTATAAGGAACAATAACATATTTAACCGTTAAATATATTAAATAACTAATATAAATTAATACGTTGAATATATTAGTCATTTGATTCAATATATTACTTAAAAAACATAGTGACATCTTATAAAAAAAAAACATAGTGACACAACACAATGTAGTACATACATAGACTTTTATTCAAATATAATCTTGATATTAACAAAGAAAAAATAAAATGGCAACAATCAAACAAAGAAAGTAGCCAGAGGTTTTATTTGGAAAATTTTAAAAAGGAAAAAACATGAAGCCAATTTTCAACTTTAGATTTGTTTTTATTATCTTATTTTTAAGTATATGTGAAATAATTTATATAAATAAATAAATTTTTATATATTATTATGTGCTTTTCAAGATAATTTATGCAAAAACAGTTTATAAAAATACAATTTTTATTAATAAAAATTTATAAACTAACATAAAAGTTTATTTCTTTGCACAAACTATTTCAATAAGTTCAAAAATAAATTAAAAATAGAAAATAATTTTTCAAAAAAAATATTAAATAAATAAATTATCCAACTCTTACAAAAAAAGAAAAAGAAAAAAGAAGAGTAAACGAGGGAATGAATGGGACCTTCTTCCTCCTTTCTTCCAACCGATAATTCCGGACCCTTTACTTTCTCTCTCTAAAATCACACACTCTCTCTCTCTCTCTCTCTCTCTCTCTCTCTTACTCACTCATTTCACTTCCATACAACCTTCTTCTGATTCATCTCAATTTCAGATTTTGATTTGACACTGTAAGACCCTTTTACTCTTTCAATCCAATTTTCAACTTTTTTTTTTGCTTCTGTAACTGTTTTGTTTAATTGATTTTGATTCAAAGTAGTTTTTTTTTTTGCTTTTTGGGGTTTGTGTTAGTGTTTGATTTGGTTAGAATATGTAATTGGTGAAGTGAAAGTTGATTTTTTTATTTTATTTTTGTTTGATGGTTATGGGATCACTGTGATTGTTCATGATTGTGATTTGATTTTGATTTTGTATACCCATTTTATGGATTTGAACTGTGCTTTGTGAAATTGAGTTGCTTGATGAGTATATCCGGGATCGCTGTTTCGACTGATGATATGTGCTGATTGATTGATTGATCAAGCTTAAAATTCTATGCTTTTTGTGTTGTTTGAGGATTTTGGGAATTTGGAAGCTTGTTTTAGGTTTAATTGTGCTATTTGATTGTTTTGATTTTGAACTGAACTGAAATTGATTAATTTGTTTGAGTAGTTTTCAAATAGTGAAAATTTGATCAAGATTTTTGAAGGCTGATTTTGCTGTATAATGTGGATCATAGTGAATGGTTTGCATTTTCTAAACTGTAATTGAAGATTGTTTTGCTTTTTCTTTGCATCTAATGTTTAGGTTTAAATTTGCTTACTTGGCGAGACAATTTTTCTTGTTGTAATTTGGTTATTTATGATTACCATCTTCTCCATTGTGATGTAGTATTCTTTACCATCTTTATTTTCATTTGTTAGTATCTACATTTTACATTCGATTTAATGGCACTCTTAGAGTCTCTTAATCTCTATCTGTTTGTTGAAGTTTTGCTTCTGATCAGCTAATTAAAATCTTGTTGATGCTTAAGTTTATTGATTCGTTACCTTTTAATTTTCTGTTTGGACAGAAGTAAGAGTTAAGGTGCCATCAATTCTCGTGGTGAAAAATAGCTCCTTGATTTCTTTGCTGGTGAAATGAGATTATTGGTTTACAAAACTTCTAATATTAAGTAGTTGGTGAAATAGCGTATATAACAAAGCGTGATTAAGATCTTTATAAAATGGATAGTTGCTGGTTTAATAAGTTCAAGTCGAAGGACAAAATGCATTCTTCAAAACACAAGGAAACTTCAGGCATTGCAAAAGAAAGGTCAAAACCCCCAACAAATGAAGAAGCTCCTTCCAATGTCACCAAACAGAAGGTTGAAGCTGCAAAGCAGTACATAGAAAACCATTACAAGAAGCAGATGAAGGACCTGCAGGGGAGAAAAGAACGGTATGTTCACTTCAACTTGAGTTTTGGATCATTATGATGGCAAAACAACTTGTAGTCTTCTCTAAGGAAATATAAATGATAGTTTTTTTTAATGTCCTTGGTCACTATTGCCACAGAACAATGAGGTGGTAACTAGTATTCTTTGACATTGAAAATATAATTTTACACGATGTTCTTGGCTTATTATCATGTAATGTCTTTGATGTGCTGTTATAGAGTGAGTGCAAATAACACCTAGAAATGGAAATTGTTGTAAGCTCATAGTAATGCCGGACACATTATTCTTGCAGGCGTGATATGCTAGAAAAAAAGTTGGCTGATTCTGAAGTCTCTGAGGAAGAGCAGAACAACTTGCTTAAGTATTTTGAGAAAAAGGAGAGGGAATACATGCGACTTCAGAGGCATAAGATGGGGGCTGATGATTTTGAGCCCCTGACTATGATAGGGAAGGGTGCATTTGGAGAGGTATAGTCTACCTTTATTCTCATTAAAGTAAAACCGTGTATATGGTCTTTTCCATATGTTACGTCGACCTTGTTAGAATATCTGAAAAATATCTTATTCTTGTCACATCATTATTCTATCATAAAACATGTTAGTGTCTTAGGCTATGTCTTTTTTCTTTTATTTTTCTTTTCTATTTTTTTCTTATTTAGTGTAAATAAATATGGGTTAATGTTTTATCTATGTAACATCAACCAATGATATCAATATAAATTTATTATTTCTTCATCTTACTTTTGTAATTTTTTTGGAGTACAGGTCAGGATCTGCCGAGAGAAGGCAACTGGTCATGTTTATGCTATGAAGAAGCTTAAGAAATCAGAAATGGTTCGCCGAGGCCAGGTACTGAAATTATCAGGGCTTCCTAAGATGTTGATATGAATCGTCTGTGTCTTGTTACACTCATTGGTTACTTTTACATCATTGTTTAGGTTGAACATGTAAAAGCTGAGAGGAACCTACTTGCAGAAGTTGACAGCAATTACATTGTAAAGCTTTACTGTTCCTTTCAAGACCAGGATTATTTATATCTTATAATGGAGTATCTTCCTGGTGGCGATATGATGACATTGCTCATGCGGAAGGATATACTGACAGAACATGATGCCAGGTTCTATGTTGGGGAGACTGTCCTAGCTATAGAGTCGATTCATAAACATAATTATGTTCACAGGTAAGCTCAGTCTGTAAATAGCAATATTACATTGTGGAAATTTTATTATACGAATCTTACAGTTGTCTTATTTTCTTGTGCATTAAAAAAGATATAATATTCTGATTTGATATGCTTTGCAGAGATATCAAGCCTGATAACTTGCTGCTAGATAGAAATGGTCACATGAAATTATCAGACTTTGGATTATGTAAACCATTAGACTGTAGTAATCTTCAGGAAAAGGACTTCTCTACTGGAGTCAGCAGAAGCGGAGTCCTTCAGAGCAACGGACAACCTGTGGCTCCTAAAAGGACTCAGCAGGAGCAACTGCAGCATTGGCAGAAAAATAGGCGAATGCTTGTAAGTCACATCATATATGCATAAGTAGGCATGGTTACTTTCTTCCTTATGAATTTCAGGCTAACTGTTATTCCTTAACCTATTAACCAAAAAACTATACTTATTCTATATTGTTCTTTTTTAATAGTTATTCTTCATTGTGTATATAAATCTGATTACTTTTTGTTCTGACTTCTGTTGGGAAGATTTTTTCCCAAAAAACAAAATTCCCATGATCCAACTGCGACTCAAGACTTACATTTGAAACTTTTCTTTCTTTGCAACACTGCAGGCCTATTCTACAGTAGGAACACCTGACTATATTGCCCCTGAAGTTCTACTGAAAAAAGGATATGGCCTGGAATGTGATTGGTATATTATATAATGCACTTTCTAGTTTTCCTTTTCAAAATTACTTTCATGTTTTCTTGGTCGTTATAAACTTCATATTCTTTCCATATATTCTGATGAGATTGTTCTAATGCTTCCAGGTGGTCTTTGGGAGCTATAATGTTTGAAATGCTAGTGGGATATCCACCCTTTTATTCAGATGAACCAATGGTAACTTGTAGAAAGGTAATGCCTGGATCAACTGTTATGAACTATGATGTGTGGGTTGAGGTTTAGCACATACGTAGGACTTTGTGTAACTGTGCTTAAAGAAAACCTACATTGTTTTATTAAATGCGTGCTAAATAGGACTTCCAATATTCTTTGCGACCGTATTTATTGATATTTGCCTCCAGATAGTTCTGTAAAGCTTAAAAATAAATTATCGGCTTTGTTTGAAACAATGAAGCTTTTTCCCAATATGGAGGATTCTATATTTCAATTACTTTGATATACCATAATTCCCCTCTTATAGTAGCATCATGTACTATGTAGTTCTCAAAATATATTTGGACCTATTGGCCAGTACTGATATTTTATAATTTATAGATAGATGACACATATCAATTATTAAAATTTTATAGTGTTTCTATCTTCTTCCTTTTTTACTGCATATGGTGTTTTTAATCTTTATCATCATAATGTATCCCCTACCTTCAAAATTGCAGATAGTAAATTGGAGAAATTATTTAAAATTTCCTGAAGAAGCTAAACTATCTTTTGAGGCAAAGGATCTTATTTGCAGACTCCTGTGTAATGTGGAAATGAGACTTGGAACCAAAGGAGCTGATGAAATAAAGGTGTTTTGGTGTTTCTTTTCTAAATTCTATAATTTACTTTGGGTTACTGTTCAACATTAACAAAATAATTGGCTTGTCTTTTTTTTTTCAAGGCTCATCCATGGTTCAAAGGTGTTGAATGGGATAAATTGTACCAAATGGAAGCTGCTTTTATTCCTGAGGTCAATGATGAATTAGATACTCAAAATTTTGAGAAATTTGATGAGGTATGCTGTAGATGTTTATTTTCAAGGATATAAAAGTTTTTTATGTTATACCAAAAAAAAGATTTTTATGTGTGCATGTAATCCAGTATCACTGACTCACTCATGATTTCCTTATGTGTAGGTGGACAACCAATCTCAACCTTCCTCAAAATCAGGCCCATGGAGAAAGGTTCGTTCCTGTATAGTTGGTGTTCTAGTTTCTGTAATTGTATTTGTGGCATTGTTTGTTAGTTTAATAGACATGATTTTTACTAGAGGCTCTTTCAGCGGCTCATTTATTCTCCTTTGAAGCTTAACTGATATGTTGTGAAATTATTGGGATTCTTAATCAAAAGTAAAGCTTCTATCATATGCTCCTGCGTGTTTCTTTTCTTTGGGTTTTGCTAACGAGTGCCCCGAGGAACTCTTTAAGGATTCCATTTAAAGAAATTATTTATTCAAAAAGTTAAAACATTTTTATGTCTATGTAGTACTAGTAATTTGTCGGCTGCCTATCTGCATTGGTTTCTGTTTTTTATGAAACAATAAATATCTTCTGCATGTAACATGCCATGTAATAATAAGAATGAAGTTAGGTTCTTTGAAGTAGTTTGAGAAACTTTCAATAAGTTAATTCAGGTCCTGTTTGGATTTCATTTTTTGTTAGTAACTAAAACTGAAAACAGAAACTAGAAACAGAATGTTTTCTGAAACCATTCTTTACAAAATCAAACTCAACCATCAAAACTAGCTTGCAAGGTGAGGGGTGTGAGGTGTCCATTCT
This sequence comes from Trifolium fragiferum, assembly GCA_954870985.1. Lineage (NCBI taxonomy): Eukaryota > Viridiplantae > Streptophyta > Magnoliopsida > Fabales > Fabaceae > Trifolium > Trifolium fragiferum. Next base: position 43,772,902 of record OX940796.1, on the reverse strand, counting down.
TAAAAACTATTTTCATACCTTATATCTAATGAGTGTGGGAGTTGAGTTTTTTCCAATATACCCTATATCTTGCTCTTTTAAGCTTGATGGGTGGATAATATGATGGTAGCCAGCCCATTAACAGATCTAAAATAGACTCTGATGCTGCAACTAAATTTTGGCTCTAATTCATTCCTACAAAACTGACTTTTAAGGTGAAGGGTGTCCGTTTTTTATAATCTCTTTTCAAGTATTACCTCTAGTCAATGCGAGACTTGGGTTTTTCCCAATATAAACCGAGTCCTTATTTTCTGTGCATCACATTTTTTGTTATGCTCGTAGCATACTATTACTTCATATAGAATAGTTAGTTTAAAGATGTTTGGTTTACTTTAGTAGATACTAGAATTTTACACAACTCTTGGTATAGGTAACTCTAAATAGAAATGCCTCCTGGATGAAATTCATGTATAGTATTGTTGATGAGGAACATATTGTAACTTGGACTTTTATTTGCTGCAGATGCTGTCATCCAAGGATGTTAACTTTGTTGGCTACACATATAAGAACTATGAAATCGTGAATGATGATCATCTACCTGGAATTGGTATGTACATTCAACTTTATGTATATATTTTTGCAATTGTTTTGCCGAACCTATTCATCTCACTTCCATAATTTTTTTCCACAATATAAATGTTCATCTTCAATATATTGTTTTAGTACTCCATGATTCTTTTGCATTGGTGACATTTATGAATCTAATGGCTTATATCAATTTAATTTCATTTCAATCTTGTGTTTGAGTAAACTTTATAATTATATTGTGTAGCAGAACATGAGGTGTTTATTGCTACAGGTGGAAAATTCATTTAGTAACAATACTTGCATGAACCTGCAAACTCCTTACACTCCCATGTGTGCCATTGGATAAAACCTTGTTTTTTGTTGCTAAAACCATTGGATAATACCTTGGTCTGACTGTAACTTATTTTGAACGGTCCAGATTATGCACATACCTTGCATAGTTTGGTTGTAGTATAGTTAACTTTTTCATACTTAATCAGCTGTGGTTTCCACTATTTTAAGTTTAATAAACACTTGTCGGTAAAAAAATAAAATAAATAAACACTTGTCAGCTTATTTGAACCCATTTTATTCATGTCTCATTTTTTTGATGAAAATATTATTGATCTATCTAATCTAATGCAACATGTCTTTTAAAAAAAGTGAGTGCTTACTAGAAATAGAAGTATGTTTGTTATTCCTACCCATTGTTAATTTCTTGTTTAACCCATTTGCACGCCGCATATGAAGCATTCATTTTTGGACACCCATATCCTTAACTAAATTTTGATGTTGATGCATCAATTCACTTCAGTAAACTGTGATTTTGTGGAACTTTGATAATTATTGTAATTTATATACTCCTTGTCTTTATTGTTCCCTGTGGAGACCCCTAAATTTTATATTTGTTTCCTAGTTGATTCATCAATGCAACTTATCTCTGTAAATAATTTTTGAGTGTGTTATCTTATCAGCTGAATTGAAGAAGAAGAGCACAAAACCTAAACGGCCATCTATCAAGACCCTATTCGGTAAGAAGAATATGCTCATTGTTTTTATTCTCCTTTTGAGTGTTTTTTCTTCATACTGTAAAAGGTTAATTTTTTAGATTAATCTAACAGTGTATGATTATTTGCCTCCGACCCCTCCAATCAAATCTCAACCATTGGATTAATCTAACAGTTGAGACTTAAGAGTGTTGATCTCTCAGCCGTGAAATTAATCCAATGACTAAAAATTTTACCGAGAGACTGCAGGATGAGGATCCACCCTTGATCTTACTGTTACTTTTGTAGAGACTACAATTTTTCAACATCGATGAAAAAATTATTGAGCACTCTTAACTGTCTTCTGGTATTTGTTTAATAAATTGTGCTATTTACTTGCTACAGATGATGATTCAGCTACAACTGCCAATCAACCTGACCAAGGGAGCTACTCAACAGGAAGTTCCCGACAAGAGTGAATAATCACAGCAATAGAAAGTAGAAACCGATATTACTTTACAGATTTTATAGATGGCGAGTAAATGCAAAGTTGAATACTGGTTGTTTTACTTTTCCATACATTCTTTTGTTATTTATGGCAGAGGGAACCTCTGAAAGTTTGTGGTTTTGGGTTGAGTGAGGTATTTGTCTGTGCAGAAAAAAATTATAGGTACATGTTTCTGTAAATTTTTGGTGGGTGGTGTATTCTTTTGTTCATTTTTTTAAGCTACAATCTGATAAGTGTCAAGTTATATTATCTTGTACTAATTAAGTCACTGCTTAAGTGCTGACAAGAATGTGCTATCCATCACTTTCTTTTACAGATTACTTGATTTGTAAGTTAGCTTTATTTTTCTTATCCAACTCCAAGAAGTCCATTTTCTACAAATCTAATCTTTATTCTCACTCTTTCTTCAATATACGTATTGCTTAAAGTATGACATTAGAAAATAATTGAATAATAATATGCATGACTATTTTTCAATAATGCCTTAGATTTGAATTAATTTGAGTTGAGCTGTGAGCTCATATTAGAAAACAAAAATTGGCTTGGCGATGATGAAGCTGGAATTTAAAATCATTTTTAGAATTTTGAAAGAAAAAAAAAATCATTACTTTTTTTTGCTAAGAAAAAAATATTATTAGAACTAAAATATTTCCAACTCTTTTGCCACTTTTACTCCAATAAATAATAGACATTAAGTATGTCACATGTCATTGGAAAATCACATATTGTAAGGCTGAGGCCTTAGTTTTGTTGTTTCCCTTGTTCTTTTATTGATAAAAAATTCTCTGATTGCATGACTCAACTCTATTCACAAAATATGTATTCTTTTATTACTAATCGAAAAAATTTAGTCATGCTTTATTTATATATCTATTGAACTTCAGATTATTATGTTACATTTGCGTAAGACATCGCTAATATAAAAAATATACAACACTGACATCCTTACATATTCATAAAAAATTTAATTTGAGAATCAAAATATAGACATATGTATCTAAGTTGAATAAATTTTTCATTAATTTTTTTTAAGAGAACATTTAATAGTACATTTTATTTTTATTCATCTCGAATAACTAAAAATAATGTAATCAAAATGTAATATATTTAATCCATTATTGATCAACATTATTGTTTTGACACATCTTTATCTGACACCTTTGTACGAGTGTCTTGTAGGTGTTAGACACCAATCTAAAGAGTGTCGGGGAAAGGAAAAAATGTTTTTTTACACCTATTTGACACGTGTCGTACGAGTTTCATACGAGTAACGAACACCGCAATACGCCTAATCATAACGGTGTCTGTGCTTCATAGAAAAAAAAAATGATAAGTTATAAGCTCACAAACCGCTTAAAATAACATTTTATCTTTATTATTATATATTGAATATAACTAAAGGCACTAAACAGAAAAAAATTATCAAGGGTTAGGATCAAAACTTGAATAATCATGATTTTTTTTAAATAATTAATAATCACGAACTTAAATGCTCTCTTAAGTTACATTCTCTTTTTGAATAGTTAAATATATATATTAAAAATCAAATTTAACTAACCACTAAATTACTTAATAAAAAAAAACCTAATATAATACTGTATTATCTTTTGTTCATTTAATTTAACTTCTTAAAATTAAATTAGTATTATTTTATTTTGGCTAAGACTATCAGTATTATTGTACCAATGTTTACCCCAAAATTTCTATATTTACATCTATATGAATGTTAGTATAAACTATTTTATTTGGTTACAATGTTTCAATTTTGTATTAACACTCTAGTTTTTAAAGAAACGAGTTCCAATAATCAAAGTTCGATCGTGTGATGTTTTTGTCAGAAATTAAACTCTATTTTTTCAAACAATTTATAAGAATTTAGTAACTATTTAAATTCAATATTTTAATTTTTTTACGGTATCTTTACTTGTTATCATCATCATCCATCTATAAATAAAATTAATTAAAATAGAATAATAATAATAATAATAATAATAATAAAAAAGAATAAAAACAACATCACATCAGAGTGGAACTAGTTTGTAGTAGTAAAGTACTAATCCATTTTCTGTTCTTTCCTTCATCTCACCTGACACTTCACAGTTCACATCATCTCTCTCTCTCTCACACTTTCTTTCCCTTTCCCGGAATCCCGAAATTTTCCCAGAAAATCCACTCTTGTCCCTCAAAGACAGATCCAAAAGCTGATGCCAATTCCAACACCCATCTCTCGGCAATTACATCACAATCCTTGAATCTCCTTCTTCTTCATTCCCATTTTCATCACTACTCACTATTATACCCCAAATTCATACTTCATCGACTCAAATTCACTCCAATTTTTCTCGCACCTTTTTCGCTATTTTACCTCTTTTCTTCGTACAAGAGGAAAAAAAAGTTTCTTTGAGTGACCCATAAGCACAATTATGCTTCGATTTAACTTGCAATTGAGGGTTTTGTAGATTCTAGTTCTTGATCTTATTTTCATTGATCAAAATCACTTTTTTTTGGATTACTTTTGTTTTAGGGTTTGTTTTTTGAGGTTTTGTGACTATTAGTATAGCATGAATTTTCTAGTTATTCAATTTCAATTCACTTTTGGATCTCAATTTTTGTGATAAATCTTGTTGGATCTAAGATTGTACTGGAAATAAAGATCAATCCTTGATGAGACGCTTGGAATAATCAAAATAATTTTTTTTCCCCTTTTTTGCAATTGAGTGGTTTTGTAATTTAGCAAGGATTAGGAATTTGGGTTTGTGATGATGGATCATATTATTGGTGGAAAATTCAAGCTTGGGAGGAAAATTGGGGGTGGTTCATTTGGAGAGCTTTACTTGGGTAATTCTGCAACTTATCTATTGTTTTGGTAGCCTTACATAACATTAACAAAAAACAACCTTGTTTAGTTTGAATAATGATTTGGTTTTCTATGCTTTTGTTTGTTTCAGCTGTTAATGTGCAAACTGGAGAGGAAGTTGCTATCAAGCTTGTGAGTGCAGTCATTGCGAGTTTATGAATGTTAATTGTTTGATATTTTAATTTTTAATAGTGCATAGATTGGTTTTATTTTCTGTTGAAGTTAAGTAATTAATTTGACAGTATCTTTCTTGTTAATTTTGTGACAAAATATGCATGTTAACAGTTGTTTACCGGTTACTTGAACTTTAGATAGCGAAAAACTTGCTACTCTTGTACATGCATGCATGCTCTCTGTGTTACTGAGATGTTGCCTTTAGAAGAACGTGATTTTTAAGGATAACTATTGATTGAGTTGGACATTTTGATGATAAAAAACTTTTAGGGAGATTGGTCGATTCCTGTGATGGTGATTTTTTATAGCAGTGAAATTCTAAGAGTAGAGAGACATACAAATATATGGAAAGATCATACGGTTATAGTATGATCAAATGAAGATTATTTTGATAGATAATAGTGATATATATAATGTACCTAGAGTCTTGGCATCAGAAGTATATATATTATATGATTATATAACTGTTATCATACTATATTTGTTTTAAAAGGGTAAAACAGAGAAAACAAATGGTCTAAGATTTTATTTGTATATATCATTTGACATGCTGTTTCATGCCTCAATATCAATCCATATCTGTTGAGCCAACATCTTTCTTTATTAGCTTCACCTTTTAAACAATTGGTTCTGTGATGATGTCTCAAAGTTCTGTTTCTGTAAACCATAACATGATGCAGATTTTCATTTTTGTATTTGATCAACTTTAGTTTGGACTATTTGTTACCTATAGCTGTTTCAAAGTTAAGCTATTACCAATTATTTATTCCTTTCTCTTCCTTTGTTTGTCAGGAACCTGTGAAGACCAAGCATCCTCAACTTCACTATGAGTCAAGATTGTACATGCTTCTCCAAGGGGGAAGTAAGTTTCATTCTTTTGTTTTTCTTTCCGATTTATGCTTCTTCAACCTTTTTACTTGTTGTCAAGACAGTCTTTTGTTTACATTACAGTTATGAAGTAAAATTAATAGTTTATGAGTTTGTATTGATTAGCATGTTCGTCTTTTCTTTTATTTGAAGCGGGTATTCCCCATTTAAAATGGTTTGGAGTTGAGGGTGACTACAATTGCATGGCAATTGACCTCCTTGGACCAAGTCTCGAAGACCTGTTTAACTATTGCAATAGAAAATTCTCTCTTAAAACAGTTCTGATGCTTGCAGATCAGCTAGTAAGTATGCCTTTGATTTTAATATCACTATACTTTTAATAGAAATCTATTGTATTTTTACTAATAATCAAACCGGTTCACTTAGCTAAACAGAGTTGAGTACATGCACTCCCGGGGTTTCCTGCACCGTGATATAAAGCCTGACAACTTTTTAATGGGATTAGGCCGCAAAGCAAATCAGGTATCTTCATGTATCCAGCATTGACTTGAATACAGCCTTATCTCGTTGGGCATTTATGCACGACTTACTTCTCACTTGCATTCTGAACTAGTTTCATTTGTTATTTGAATTAAGATTATGATCAATGCTCTTCCATTCAAATTAGTGGATTTGATGGAGACTTTAATGTTGCTGTTCCTAATGATCTCTATTGTTTAGTATCCATAGGATAGATTCTTTACTTTTCAGAACATGAGTCCGGTAAATAAGCTGACCTTGCTTTTCCATTAATACTTATCATCATGCCCAATAAACATGTATGCATTGACCTCTACTTATTGGGATTATTTAATCAACAGTACTCGTATTCATTGAGATGAAAAGGATGAATGACAAAAAGTGAGAAGTAAACGAATCCTCCTGAACTAAAGAATGAAATTCATCAGACATAAAAATGCAGAAGATTAATGTAACGAAGCTTTCCAATCCCTCAATATATAGATGTCAATGATTAAAAAAAAAACCGCAAGAAAGCTTTACAGTACACCAATCCGGTTAGGCCATGTTGTAAATTTTAGGATCAAGTATCCTGAATTTGTTTGTGCTGGTTAGATTTTAAGTATGGGGGTTAGGTTAAGCCCTATTTTTCTCAGAGTAAAATAGATTCAGAAGAGCAAAGGCAGGAGGGATTGGCGAGGGCGAAGAAGTTACTCATTAGCATTATCATTGAACTCTACAACTTCAATTGTTCTCCTGCTAAATCAGCTATGTATGAATTTTACAAGCTAATCGGACAGTTTTTCTACAAGGAGTCTGTTATTTGAAGTATTTTACTTCTTTTGCTACTTGGCCTATGATTCATTGAGTTCTGTTACTTCCATTTTGATTTTTCACCTTTTTAGGTATTCTTTTTGGCATGTTTGATTTTTGCTCACTCTGCCATTCCCACTTTCTGTAGTTACATAACAATTGTACTGCTGGTATTATCTAAAAACCAACTACACACTATCCTAGTCAACTTAAGGTGAGACAATAATAACCAAGGTTGCCAAACTCAACATTATAAGTAAACTTGTTTTGCCTAGGTGAACTCGGATCGTAAAACTCGTAAGAGTTTGCATCATATTAAAAACATTATTAAAAAATATAAATATATTATGTTATAAAGATATATAATACCAATAAGACAGCCAACATTAAATTTTTTAATTCCATAATTAAAAAAAGTATCAAAACGACAAACTGTAGTAAAAGGAGCAGAGAAGTAACTATTAATTGAGGAATTTCAACCAGATGCACAATTGAAATACTACCATCATAGTAAACCAAACACATAACAGATAAGAACATGGGAACATGCATGGTGGAAATAGAGCTCAATCAATAAATGAAACAATAAACAGAAAATAGAGACGAAACATAAACAAAATGCAAATCGCATTGTAATATAGCACAACAGAACGGGACATTCCTTCCTTACTGGTTCTGTTTGCAAGATGTGAAACAGAGGCATGGGGATACAATGAAACAGAGATGTTTGTTCCTTTACGAGCTCTTGTTTACCAGTACCAGATGTAACATCCCATACTACTTTTAAGTTTTTTTTTGGCATAAAGTACTGCTTTTAAGTGTTGCCAACTGACGACTGCTCCCACAAACCAATACGAATCTTTTCAGTGTGCTTTGGCCTCACTCACACACTTCGTGAGAACTTTCCAATCACCCATCCAAAGAGTGCTCCAAGTCAAGCACACTTAACTGTGGAGTTCTTGTGTGTGGTATGGGCTACCAAAAACTGAAAAGATGCATCTTGTTGGTATAGATAGTACAAAACAATTCTTATAAGCTTTCCTTCAACCATGCAGTACCATACCTGCACACGGCCTCAGTATCTCTCATGTCTCCTTTTTCAACTGGAAGCTGCTAGCTGTCGCTCATTGTCCATGCCTTGTGCACTGGCGATCAGTCCCCGTCATTCGTAGGCATCACACTAGTTCTTGTTTTTGTACGCATCACACTCGTGCACGAACTTGCATCTCTACTTGAGTCAATGCATAATCGTGTCAAACAGCGAGGCAACCAGGATTCAGTACCTGGAATTGTGGACTCAGACGAATTCGCTAGTTATCTCGAGTTTCTAACAACCTTGATCATAAACCATTCTTGGAAATCAAGTTAAACATGAAGATTTCCAATAAAAAAGATCCAGACTCAAATAAAGTCATAGGAACGTAGCAGTCTGTAAGACGAAAATCAGAAAGAAAAAAAAAGAAGTTAGTTTTGCATGTATCTTTTAGTTCTGCTATCGTCTTGACAGGTTTCATGTATTAAAACACGAAGTTGGTTTTTTTTCTTTATGTTGCAGTTTCTAATGTTTAATATCAACTGAAATTCTGTGCTGATTTTTTTTAATACATTGCAGGTATACATAATTGATTACGGCCTTGCAAAAAAGTTTCGAGATCTTCACACACACAAGCATATACCATATAGGTATCATATTTGATCACTGTAGCATGCTCTAATTTGATTCCTTGAGTACGTGGTTCCATATCATGTTTCATTTTTACGTTCGCATCTGTATTTGCTTTTTTTCTTCTTCTTCAAAGTATATTGATTATAACCAATGTTTTAAAAACCAGTCCGAACCGGCCGGTTCAACTGTTAGACCGGAAACCGGACCTAGTTCCAGTTGGGCCAACCACACAGAACCAGAAGTCTTTAGAACCGGTAAAAGAACTGGGAAAACCAGTGCGAACCGATGAAAACCGGTCCCGGTTTTATATGACCTTTTTTAGCCAAAAAATTAAATTATTATTTTTTCCCCAAAAAAAAATAAAATTATTAGTTTTTTTATCTCCAAACTATCTGTCATAAAAGACGCTGGTCCATCATTTATAAGTGTTTTCTATTGAGGCATGTTCCTATTAGAAATAAAAAAATATATATGTTTAGTGCAACTTGAATTTTACTGTTTTTGAACCTGAACCAGTATCCAAAATAATATTCCAAAGTTGAACCTTCACCTGCTGCCTGCATATGCAAGAAATCCTTCCATTCGCGCATCATCTGAAGCCATGACATGTTTATTTATCTTTGATTTTTAAAAGTAATTATTTTGACCTACTCTTATACATTCCTAACCTTTCTTTTCGTGGATTACCATGGTACTTTTGTTCAGGGAAAACAAAAACCTCACTGGAACTGCCCGGTATGCAAGTGTTAATACCCATCTAGGAGTTGGTGAGTGGGACTATTTTTTGTAGCTACTGACCAATAAATTTTATTAAAATTCTCAAATTCAAGTGAGTGGGAATTTATAATATATCTCATTCTGTTAATACTTGCAGAACAAAGCAGAAGAGATGATCTGGAATCACTTGGTTATGTACTCATGTACTTTTTGAGAGGAAGGTTGATAGCAATTCAAAATCTTATTTCTATTATTATCTTTCTCATTTTATTTTAACTTAGGTAATTGTTTTACAGCCTTCCTTGGCAAGGCTTGAAAGCTGGCAATAAAAAACAAAAATATGACAAGATAAGTGAAAAGAAGATGCTTACTCCTATAGAGGTATTGTATAACCTGCTTACTCCTATAGCTATCTATAGTGCAACAAATAATTCCAATTATATTGTTGCAAAGTATTCATTGCATGAGTTTCCGAGACAGGTTTTGTGCAAGTCACATCCATTGGAATTTACATCATACTTCCACTACTGCCGATCGTTGCGATTTGAAGATAAGCCTGATTATTCGTATCTTAAAAGACTCTTTCGTGATCTATTCATCCGAGAAGGTTAAATTTGAATTTATATAGATTTTATTACCATATCCTGGTGAAAATTCTTTTAAATCTTTGGAAATGTTTCCTTCACAGGCTATCAGTTTGACTATGTGTTTGATTGGACTATATTGAAGTATCCACAAATTGGATCCAGCTCCAGATCCCGGGTGAGTACTTGATACTTATAATCTTAATTTGTGAAGAGTGGTGTCATATATTGCCTTTTAGCAAAACCCAAGGTACTTTTTAATCAATTTTTTCTGGGTGCATTTTCAACAGCCAAGTGGGAAACCAGTCATAAATCCAGGACAATCAGGAGAGAGAATAATAGGACGACCTTCAGGTTTCCTCCTTTGACAGCAAGATCGCTGGAATCTTTTATTTTTCCCTCAAAAAATAATGTCGTATGGTTAAATAGTTATATCTTTCTTTATATGCTGCTTTTATCATCATTAGCAGTGTGAAACTGATATGATTTCTACTTGTTAAAATAATTTGAGTCTGTAGGTTGTACATGACAAAGTGGTGTATTGTGTTCTGTCCTACAGTAATATGGTTATGGAAAAAGGCTTTCTTCAAGTTCAACTAATGAATTGTATGCCTATCTATTTCAGGTGGACCAGAGGTTCGGGATAGATTCTCAGGTGCAGTCGAGGCATTTGCAAGAAGGAATGGATCCGGGCATGGTATGCATGGTGATCATTCCAGGCATAGGTCTTCGGCTGACATGCCATCTTCTAAAGAAGTGGTTAGTACATGTATCATTATGTTTTTTTTCTGTGTTGGTTATCCTCAAAACTTTATCATGGAATTAACTGCTTGTACTTGTTACTTAATGATTAATTTTGCAGCAAGCTGATTCTGAGAGGCCCCGTAGCTCTTCACGTCATGGGAGTTCTTCAAAAAGACCTGTCTTATCAAGCAGCCGTCCTAACTCTTCCGGTGAACCGAGTGAAAGCCGGTCTAGCCGATTGCTCTTGAGCAGTAGCCGACTATCTACTACTCAGAGGACTCAACCAGGTCTTGAGTCCAAAACATCATCATTTAATCGTGCTTCTGGGACAAGAATTGGCCGTGATGATACATTGAGGAGCTTTGAACTCCTGTCACTTGGCACAGGAAAAAGGAAATGAAGAACGAACTCTGATCAAGCAGACTTTTTGAGTCAATGGTCGTGGTTCTGTTCTGATACTTTTTCTTTGAGTGATGTCTACCCTCGTTGATTACTGTATATTTTCCATCCATGGCTAAAAGCTCATTGGAATTTTTTCATGAAGCTTTGGCAGACTCCTCTTATAGCTCTTCTAATGTTCTTCCATGAATATTTCAGCATGGAACCATTCACGAAGAGACACCTGCGTTACTTTAGGATTTGTTAATATATGGCTACTTGTAATAAATACATTCTCTAATTTTTCTTTTGAAGAAAAGGAAAAGAAACTGCAATTTGCAAAATGATCAGTAAGTTTTGGCACCTTTGTGATGCATATTTCGTATCTGTACTGTGTTCTAGTGTACATTGCTGGAATGGAACTGTTGACTCCAATTATGGACTAGAGAAAGAAAAGAGATTGCTGTGCATTTAGCCAGTTTGAGTTATTTAAGCATTGCATAATAGGTAGTATCGCCTCGCCCCTTGCAGTAAACCAAATATGAAGAGGTGATTACATATGCATGTCACATTTATTTTCTTCAAATCCTTCTCTAAACACTGCAATCTTGTATTAAATTATTAATCCTCGAGTAACAAACCACAAGAGCTGTGCTTAAGATTGAAGAATGACACTTTTGGTTGGGTTGGTAGGATTTGTGGATTGACTACTAGTAGTGTTTGGAAGAGTTTATTTGCAGCATATTTGATCATATCTTGTAACATAAGCACTTGTTTAAGTGCTTTAGAAAATGAGTCCCCAGCTTCTATCTTATGCTATATATACACTAATATGCATCAAGATTTTCACTCAATTGAGTGAGTGTTGTTTCCTTGAAGGCTGCAATACAAACTAAATCTCATAACGCCACCCAAGAGCCCTTAGATAAGATGGCGCAAATTTTTTCTAGATAAGATGGCGCAAATTTTTTCTAGCTTAGTCAAACAACAATGTTAAAACTCTTGGGGAGAATTTGTCGTCTATTTGGGTCTCGCAAGGCTCGAGAGATTAGTCTTTGCAGTTGCGCAGAGAATACTTTGTTTACTTCAAAAAAATATCTCATAACTTTGACTCCCCTACTTTCACAAGATTTACCAAACATGAAATATTTTCGGCATTTAACATGTTTTATAGATTGCACAAAAAAAAAACAAACATATTTTATAGATTTAATTTTTATACGTTGACAATATAACTTTTATATATACATTCGATTAATTTGCCCTAATGAAAATATAGAGATATTTTAAGAACTATTCTAAAAAATTGACATATAATTTATAAACTAACATCATATTTTATAAGAGACAAATGGACAATGAACATGATAGAACTTTAATATATAATATATAACTCAATAAATACAATAAGACAGCAACTTTATTTCAAGGTGAAATTTTATTAGAGATGAATTTATTTTATTTTTAACAATTTCATATCTGAAACACTAAACAATAGGAGTGAATTCCATTACAACTTCAGAGCTTTAACTCCAAATCCAATGTGTCATCATTGGCAATAGGAGGATTAACAAACATGCTATTGATTGGTTTCTCTAGCTTGTCAATATATGGTTTAGTTCCATCAATTTGAGAAACTTCCATATAATCTTGGTGGTTTGGTGAAGTTGGTGACATTAATGTCATTTCAGCAAAACTAATCTCAGCAGATTGCATAACATTTTGTAAAATATAGGGTGGATATGAAACAACATTGTTCATAATTTGGCTTGTTCTTGGTTGAGGTATTGCCAATGGTTGTTGTGGTGGTGCTTGGAGAGGGTTGGGAGGGTTGTTAATGTTGTTTAGCCTTAATAAAGCAAGGTTTTCTTGAAGCATATGATACTCAAGATGAGTCATGAGTGATTCAGTGTTTGTGAAAACTTGGCTGCACAATGTGCATGCAATAATATTATTGCTATGATTATTGTTAGCCATGGTGATTGATGATAGTTTATGCATGGATGAAGAGGAATGAGGGCTTTTATAATCGATAGTATTCATCGATATTAAATGAATGCATACCATTTTTAATATTGTGTTGACGAACATTAATTCCGCGTCAAAAGAAGAAAATAAAGAGACTATAATTCAATTTTTTCCTTGTAAAAATCATTCTCGATATTATAATAATCGTCGTATTTGATCTTTTAAGATAGATTATAAATAAAAATAAATTAAAGGAAAAATCATTTTACTAAATTATTTTTATTAATTATTGATGCATTTTCATTAACATAGAAAACAAAAGATGATAATTTCCTAATCACATTTTTTAGTTAGGGTGTATAATTGAAAAAATTAGTTAAAACTACATTTTTTTTTCTCTTGCAAATGTATTATTTATCATGAGACAGAGGGAGTACAATAGTATTTGTCAAAAAATAATTAGCTCCAATGGTTTAAATACATATTTTAAATAATAAAATATCTAAATGTAAAAAATATTTTTTTGTCAAAACAAAATGTAAAATATATTTAATAGTATTCGTCATTGGTGAAAAAAATATATAAATTTTTATTTCTTCAGTTAAGCGTTAAACATGTTTTTTTTCCTAAGTTAACAGTTATTTTAAGTTTTTTTCTTAAGTAAAATTACTTCCAAGTTAGAAGGTGTTTTTTTTTGTTTCCCAGGATATCCTCTGCGCGATTTGCAGAGACTAATCCCTTCGAGGATCTGTAGCGCATTTAAGGGCTGCCTCTCCCAAGCGATGCTTTTCCATACACACCGGCCAAGAATCGAACCCCTGTCCAAATGCTTAAGGGGCCCAAGCCGCTTACCACTTGTGCCACACCCACTTCGTAAGTTAGAAGGTGTTTGATAAAACACTGTTACATTAAAAATTACCACAAATTAAAAACTTAAATTTTTCCATAGTATGTATAAAATATTTTAAATGCTATTATATTATTCATAAAAAAATCAATAAAAAAAATATGAAGTATATGCTACATTGTTATTTAGTCAAAATATATTAAAGAAAAAATATTTAGTCAAAAAAAATGAAATTAGTCAAAAGAAAAAGCAAAAAATAGCTGGTCAAAGATTTACACCGGTCCGTTTCAGATTTCATATGCTAATATTTGCATAAATAAATTTTTAAGTTTTGTTGATATATAAAAGGACGAGTTTTTATCACTTATACTCATCAGGAATTGATCCAGGACGCTCAGTCACCCTACCATTTGATTCAAAAGTGGAAATTTCACCAATAATGTCGACTGTCACACGCGCGTGCCGCTGTCTGGCCGACCGGCTCGGATCGAGTTTGGGCCTTGGTGATATATTAATTTTTTAATGTCAAGAAAAGAAAAAAAAAAAAAAAGGGTGCTTGTCTCTATCTGTTTCATTTAACACATGTTACTTGTGTTGCAAGACCAAATCTCAGACGGATATGCTTCACTATATTAGCACCTATCTAATTTCGCTCCAAACAAACGGCCGGTTACGCGTGGCCTAAGAAAATTGATCACATTTTCTTATAATATATTCAATAAGCGCATAACTGATCAGTTTCAGCTCACACAAAATCTTCCTTCTTCAGTTCCTCACTTGTTTTATAAATAGAAGACTTCAATTCTCATTTGTTTTGTTCCAGATTTTTGAAATTCGAAATCTTTCTATTCTTTTCTCTGCTCACTTTATTTCACAAACAAATAACTATTTTCTATTGTTTCATTGACTGGCTTTGCCATATCGAATTGATACCTGTATCAATAACAAAGTGGCTCATCGAACCATAGAGGGTGTATTTCTGCCCGATTTCAAAAGTGCAGTAGAACATCAGTATTCAATTTGAAATTTTGTTGTTTTATCCTGGAGACTTCCCGGTTGATAGTCTGCCTTACACAAATTTGGGTAATGCTGCGAAACGTCTTAAAGAGAGCGTATGAATAGTGGCATAATTTTCAAAATCGTTTTTTTCTAAATCGAAAAATAACAATTTTAAGACGCTTCTAAAACCATCATGACTACTGAAGATGTTAATGGTAATTATGATGTTGGTGCAACCGAGAAACCGTTTAAGTTTGAAGGACTCCACTGCAGATGTTGAAAACAAAAATGTATTTTTTCTTAACTCTAAAAAAGGTTGTCCATGTTTTGAATGAGGAGTTGTTCCTGCCGCATCAGGTTTAGGAAGAAATGATCAAACTGTCTAAGGCTGACAAAGATAAAAATCAAACTTAATTAATAAGAGATAAATTAAATATGAATTTTTAAGTGTTTTGAGCTTAAAAATTCACATGTAATTCATCTTTTATCAAAAAATTCTAACTTTTTATGAATGAGTTTCTTATAACATTATTAAGTGTTGACTGGATTTGTGTTAGCATTCTCATTTAAAAATAATTCAATATGAGTTCCAAGTCACTTATTTCTTCCCATATCCTTTTGATTTATCAAAATATACAAGGTTATGGGGAAATAAATTCCACTTAGTTGGAATAGAAAACTAAAGTAATTAAATTACTTTCTTTTCCTATGCTGGCCCTAAAAAATTTCTTTGTCTTTAAGTTTCCTTTGTTCATCATCATAAAGGAATAATTTTGAATCATTTTTGGCCTAGAATCATCCCATTGACACCTTTTTTTTCCTCTTCTTTTAATACGAATAAATGATTTTCACATAGATTACGTTTTACTTTTGTGTTTTATTTTGTGATTTCGTCGTCTAAGTGCGGCGTTGTGTTATTCGTCGTCTTGTGCGGTGTTCATTTGATTCTTCTCGAAATATTATCTTCAGTCAATTGCAGATTCAATCAATGATTTGAGCATCAACGCTGCAGATCTAGATCATGGATATTTCGGTGATTTTAATTTTATCATATTATTTGTAGTAGACATTTTGCCGTTATATGTTATTAACTTGAATGCTTTGAGTTTGTTCGTAGATTCATCATTTACGTTTTTAGCGAAAGTTGAATATACATATTTGATATATTCTACTGATTTGAATAAATTAATATCATTTTATTTGTGTAAAAAAAAAAAATACTTCCACGCAGTTAACATAATAATCACTCTAATCTACATAAATCAAAACAATTAGATAAATTTTGTTTCAATTGAAATTATATATTTTTATAATTTATTATAATATTTTCCATTTTCAGTCTAAATAAATAAACACAAATTCAAACCTAAGAAAATCTGTTTATATTTTCTTTTTCTTCCCACCTGAAAAAAAAAATTCAAAATTAGTCCACCAAAGTGAAGAAAAAAAAAAAAAACTTTTTGAAATTTTCAACAGCTTTTTGTTAATCACTTAAATTGTGCAATTATTCACTTGTTTACTCACACTCTCGACAGTTTCAGTTACTACGGTGCGTGCACAGTCACAAAACAGATAAAAACAACTCTCTCTCTCTCTCTCTCATTACTGCCATTTTCCATTCCCTCTTTCTCATCTCTTTTTTCAAACCTCTAAACCAAACAAGGGTTTTCTTTTTCTCTTTTTCATTTCTTCATTTTTTTCTTCATATATTTCACACTCCAATTTTCTCCTACTGCATCGATACCCATGATTGTTTTCGCCTCAAAGTTGCAAACTTGGTAACTGGGTTTTGCTAATCAAAGCAGTAGAAGAAGAATAAGGGAAGTAATTTCAGTGATCGTTGAAGAATTGAGGTTTAGGGTTTTTTAGTGGGGTTTTGAATTTTGATTGAATTAGGGTTATTAAGTGTGTATGAGAGATAAAATTGTGTTGTGATTGTGATGGATGTGGAGGAAACTGAGAAGTTGGAATCTTTGGACACAGATATGTTGCAGCTTCAAGAGGTTTCTCCTTTTGCTCTCAAATCGAGTCCTCATGTTGCTGAAGAGCTTTTCTCGCAGTGGCTTTCACTTCCAGATACTTCTCGTTTGGTAAATTGATATTTGAACTTAACCCATTTATGTTTGTCTATGAATGAATGATTTTGACTTTTTATTTGACTAATGTAGATTATGCAAATAGAGCTATGTGGAATTATTTTATTTACTTTTGTTCAAATTGTAAGTGTTTTTCTGGTGTTTTTAGTTAGCAAAATTGGACTAAAATGTGAAAGAGTTTAGTATAGTAATTAGGTTTTAAACCCTAATTTGTTGATGGATTATCTTTTTTATTATATATTGCATTGTATTTTTATAGATTACTTTAGCTTGGTAAAACTCGGCTTGTATTTATTTGTAAATAACTTGTTATATGAGTGTTTCTTCGTTCCTTTTAAAGTAGCTTTCTTGTGTATTGTATCGACGTTGAGTACGTTGCTGCATGACATATGGATAATCTCAAATTTTTACCAATAAGAGGCCTCATTTTAGTACTCCGTCTAATGCCCCATTTTCGCTTTTATACTTTCGAACACAATAAGTGAACCTTTCCTTTTCCTTGTTAATGTCTTGGTGGAAATTTAAGACCCCGATTAGTCAGCCATAGAAAGTGGCATCTGTTTTAATGTTTTTAATAATAGAGCTCTCTGACCATATTTTTTAATCGTGGAACTTTCCTCTACCTTCAAGATGACTTTTGAGGCATAGAAAGTGATTAACTTTGCAAAAGCTTGTGCTTTAAATTCATTATATTTTGTATGCTTGTTTGAGACTGAATTTGTCGTGTTATGACAATAGACAAACAACTGTTCTTTTATGTTCATTCTAATCACCTTCTTATAGAGAAGTTATACTTTGGGAATATTAGTATACGGAGCTTTCAATGACATGCTTTCCTGTTATCATGTGAGGAAACAACTTAATATGCTGAACTAGTGTAGAATGTAAATACCATGTAGCTTGCAGACTATTGTAACTATGTTACTTATAGTGGATGGATGGCAGTTTGTGGCAGCAAGCCCAAATCTATCATAAGAATATGGAACATGGCATTGTGGTATATATATGTATACAAAATATATACTAAAATAATTTGCTGAATAGTGAGATTAACATGCCATTGCCATTAGTAGATCAACTTACAACGAGCAGAATAGGGATGCTCAGCATTTGGTCCATGGAGATATATTAAAAGATACTAAACAAAATGCATAATAGTGAGGTTAATTAAGTGAGATTCAGGTCAGGACCAGGTCACTTGACCCAAACCCCTTTTTCCTGATTATATTTTTAAGAGATTTCCACTTTTTGAGAAATTTCCTCATTTTCTGCTTGATTTTTTATTTTTAAAATTAAATGTTTTGTTATAAACCATTGCCGTATAAAAAGGTATTTCTCATGAATAGTGTAAATTTATTAGCAAGGCTGTTGAGTTCTTAAATGATGCTGTGCTAGGACTAGATGTTTTAATCTATTTCAAATCGCCCTCTAGAATAGTATTGCCGTTCCTTTTTTGCTTGCTTGTTTGTTTAATATGTATATCTGTATTTTATGTATATTTCCTTCGAGGTTCTTTTTTTCATTGATGCATTCTTAAACACAGGTTAAGTCATTGCTTGCTGACGCAAAGGCTGGAGTTCCCTTCAGTGCCCTTGAGAACTCAACAAATACAAATGCTCTTTCAATCAACCCGTTACCTTCCTTATTTCCTGCTGGGAATACACCACCACTTTCACCACGCAGCTCATCTGGTTCCCCACGGACCACTAAACAGAGAACTAGCCCTTCTTCATTAGGTTCTCCACTAAAATTAGTCCGTGATCCTGTAAGGGAGATCATTCCTCAGGTATATGTCATTGTCTTAACTAATTATTTGTAATTTTTCCTCAAACTTTTATGGGTTATATCTAGAAAGCATTAATTCCTTGTATTACAGTTTACTAACATTACCTTGAATGTTTGTAGTTCTACTTCAAAAATGGCCGTCCACCTCCAAATGAAATGAAAGAGCATTTCCTGTTTCAAGTTGATAAACGATTCAACGTTCATTTGGATGGTTTGCAATTACTTGGTAAGAACATGTTATTTGTGGGATTATTGGTTCTGTATTCTCAATTATGACAATATTCTGGAGAAATACTTGTTCCCTTCTCAACTTCTTTTATAAATTTATATTCTAATTTCAGAGTTCAAGTCTTTTACGAAAGAGATATGCAAACTTCCCTCGTTTTTCTCATCTGCTCTTTTCAGAAAGATTGATGTCAGTTTTACCGGAACCATAACAAGGTACCAAATCTCTTATTGGACTATTCCATTATAATAATAGATTGTTGCATCACATGAAGCTTTCTGAATTTGTATTGGCTTTAGCTCTAATTTTTATACTTGTTTCTTTTGCATTTGATATATAAATAATATGGAAAATAGGGTTGTCAATAAAATAAGCAGTTGAAAAGCGTTTTTTTTATTTTCTGGGCGATTAGGTTATGCTTCATAGGGTTTGCGACTGTTTAATGTACTGTAAATTTCTAATATTTCATCCTTTCCCTTGAAGCATTCTTTTAAAAATCAAATTAGACATCAAACCGGTGAGACCTTTGGGCCATGGTTCAACCGCTTTAGACTGTTTTGAACTGGGGCAAAACTGCAATCAAGCCGTTCAAATAAACAACCATTGACAGTGCTGGTCCACAGTTCAATTGAACCATCCAGTTCAATTTTTAAAACATTGCCTGAATTCAAGAAAATGATCTTAAACCTTAAATCAACCATCACTTATATTCTAACTAGTAAAAGACCCGTGCATTCGCACGGGTCGCGTAACATAACGATAATTATCAATTTGAAAGTAAAATAAAAGAGATCAATTTAAATTAGGGTCTTGCTAAACAGTGCCCCCCGGGGCACTAGTTAAGCTTATAAATAAGGAAATTCTGTCTTGGGACTTGTGTATTCAATGCATTGAAAGTGTAAAATGTAATCTTATCAATACTAATTTTATTTTTTATTTCTATTTTTGGTATGCTTTACAAGTCCTAAAAAAGCAACTCAGCAACCTCAAGACTTATAATTTTCTTGGGTATACATAAAAGTCAAAACCATCACTCACGCTTAAATTCATCGAGCTTGATCATAAATTTGCTTAAGAACATTTTGAACTCCATAGCACTTAAGAACACTTTGAATTCCATAAATTGTTGCCTATTCATGATCCTGCATCTCAAGCAAATTAAAGGTGAGTAATGAACAATAACAAATAAGAAACACCGCCTAAAGGACATAAGTCTGGAAATTTAAATTAAAAACTCATTTGAACAACCTTAACTTATGATATATAGAAAAATTATTTAAATGATACACAACTCATTTGATTCAGCTCATCAATTTCAAGTTTCCCACCTTTTCACTTTCACTGTTTTAGCAAGAAGGTGAATATTATCGTTTGTGAAAGTGGAATAATACCACAAAAATATTGCTCTCTAACTCTATATTATAATTTTGAACTACAGAGATATATGTGAAAGTACATCATTTTCCATCCAAATTCCAATATCTACCCAACAGTGACAAATAATCAACTAAGTCAGATAAACATAATAATTTATATAAAAAATATACTGTAAGGCAATGAAGCAAACATCAAAACCACTTAAAAATGAATGTTTAAGAAATTACATGTAGGGGAATTTAAAAAAGAAATAGAAAATTTAAATAGAACGAATGGTCCCTATTTGCAAGAAGCAATCTTAGAGATAAAATAAGGGTTCCAACCATTCAAAAGATCAATTTCAAAAAATAAGAAGAAATCACAAAAATCAGAGAAAGGTGTTAATTGAAAAAGGGGCAAATGAGTCACATATGAAACCATAAAATACAGGAGATGAATGAGGAAGCTATATAGTTTGCAATATCAAACATAGAAAATCGAAGTTGTAAACTATGAGAAACTGTTAAGGTGAAATGGTGGGAAACTGGAAATTGGTGAGCTCTCAGAGAAGGGAAAGTGAATCTGTGCATTGAAAACACACGTTTTTAGTTGCCAATAATAACACGCGTGCATATCTTCCATATTATTGGGAACCAAATACTCGTTTGAATTTTGAAATTAATAATTAATTAAATTAAACCTGATAGTTAAAACGGAAATGACAATTAAGACCCTACGATTAGAGAGTTTATAAGCTTTATTAAGGATAACTAAGGAAATTTAGTAGCAATTAATTTTATTATAGTTGTAGTAGATGTTGTAGATAATATCATTTATGTTGGGTAGCAATACTAACCCAAGGAAAATACTAGCCTAGTTGTGATTTAACTATTTTGTGGGTGGTGATTTCCTAGGTAGTCGATATCGCGCTTTGGTTTGTTTCATCATCTGAAAATTTCATATGTTCGAAAAAGGAGATAGTTTACATATCAAAATAACCTAATGGGCTTATTTTGTATGTTTGAGGCTTTGAGCAATGTGGGTCCTAAGTTTTAACTGAACAACACAATACAAATAATAATAACAAAAATGACACGAGGCTGCCAGGGAAAATATTTTTCTTATAAAATTAAACAAATAACATAATTAAAAAATAGTAAAAAAATATATTATTTCAGTAATTATTAAATATTGTTTTAAATAAAAAGATAACTACATATATATTTAGTATTAATTATTTTTTAGATATATATAGTATTAACTATTAATTATTATATAATTCAAATAGCGCTATCCTGTTATAACGCTATCCCGCTATCCTAGTTTTGGGGTTGGCCACTCCGCGTTGCTATCCGGGATTGACCACTTCGGTGATTTCAGAATCATTTTGGTGGTCTCTTTCACTGGTTTCACTCTTTGTTGATTGAATTCAATGTTGAAGTGATTTTAGAATTTACGCAACTAAAGTTGGTAGTTCTTGGTGACACTTCCGTGTAACTCCACGTAGGACTATACCACAAAGGTGGAGGCAATGTTATCAAAATCAAGATTCTACCTTTGGATTAAGAGAGGGTGAAAGATTGTATCTCGGATGATTGTAACATGTGTTGTTTGACAGCTCGTGTATGATGTATAGATATATAAATAGTATATTATGAATTAATTTATAAAATATGCCGCTTGTAATATATTAATAACAAAAAATACGGTAGCACGTGTCTTTGTGAGCATGCATGAACAGTTATTATACGAGACTCCATAGACAATATTTTCCCCAATCCTTACAAGACAGAGATGATAAAGTAATTAAGGGCATCTTAGTAAAAGAATAATTAATGCAAGAGACAAATTGAAGGGGGGTCTTATAAATGGGGAGACAAACGAACTTGTCAAAAGGGTTTTGTAAAAAGGGACAGAGGTAGCAATTAGGGCCTGTTTGGATTCGGCTTATTTTTTAGCATATGAAAATAAATAAAGTTTTATGTTTATTCATAAGTTTTCACTGACAAAAATTGTATTTTTATAAGTTGTTTATCATAAACTACCTTGAAAAGTTTATAATAATACACAAAAACTTATTTATTTGCATAAGCTGTTTTATATAAGCTCAAAAATAAGCTAATCCAAACGGGCCCTTAGTCCAGTATTGTAATAGATGGATAGATAACAAACAAATGATAAATGTTGGTTCATCTGTGTGTTTCCAATGATTTCCAATGACAAGGCAAGCAGTAAAGCATCACCAACTTTTGTTCGTTTTTAGATCAATTGTAGCTTCATTTTCAAAATTAGCTGAGGAAAATGCCACCCTCAGTTTTCCACTTCTTTTTTTTCATTATATGATTTATATTGTATGTGCAAAATATCTTTTATCATTATAGATCATGTGCGGCTTTTGTAGAGAACTGGAAGTTAACAGATTAGATATATTATAATTCATTCTGTACAACATTTTGGTCCTGTTGTACCAAAGCCCTTATCATTTCACATATATTTTAGGGATCAATTTATCGACTATTGGATTCGAAGCAACATGTTAGCTATGGATTTACCAACACGAATATATACCATACTGAAGCAGCCACATCGAACATACCTTGTACAGGTTTGGTTTGTTTTATAAGCTGTCATACCCTTACTCCCAAGTATTTTGCTGTTTGGTACCTTACTAAAATGTTATATGATAGAATTAGAATTGCGTTTATGTTATCTATTTCTGATGCAGGATGATTTCAAACCTATCTTGAGGGAACTATTGTCCTCTCATCCTGGATTGGAGTTTTTGCACAGCACACCTGAATTTCAAGAAAGATATGGTACGTGTGATCATAAATCTTAGTCGCCAGTCTTGCCCAAATCTTTTTGGAGGACATCTAATTCTGATTGGCCTGGTTGGGGCTATTTTCTAATTAATGTCTGACAATAAGATTTTCCAATTAAGATATGATTTACTTTAGTCTTTACTTTTCCTTCCCATACTTTTTCTTTTGGGTTGGGCATTCTAGAATGCAGTCTATCTTTCTTTTTATTTTTTTATATATCGTATATATAAAATTTTATGTTTTAAAAGAGTTCTTGAGGTATTTCTCACTGTTTTGTTTTTGTTGAAACAGCTGAGACTGTCATACATAGAATATTTTACTACATGAATAGATCAGGAAATGGCCGACTTACTCTGAGGGAGTTGAAACGTGGGAACCTAATTGATGCCATGTTGCATGTAGATGAAGAAGAGGATATTAATAAAGTTCTGAGGTAAAGTCAAAACCAAAAAAAGTTTGAAATAGAAACTATAGTTTTTATTTAAAAAAGCATATCATCGTAGTCATTGCTTCTGTATTAAGTTGCTGAAGATAGGGCTGTTACAAAGAACTGAACTGTTGGTGCTGTGTTTGAACTGAAATGGCCTTTCAAACGCAGTTCACTTAACTAAACCTTTAGACTCAGTTCAGTTTGTTAACTGAAAGAACCGAACTGCTAGAGTCAATGAACATTAATCCTACTGAATTGTAATAATGTCACTTGCCACTGTGTAATTGTATGTCTAGATCAAGTGATCAACAAACACTCGTATTCTTTTCTGCAGTCCAGTAATTCTCAATCCAATTCATTTCAATGCTTCTCCATTTTCTATCAAATCGTTTTTTTCAAAAAATAAAATAGAGTGAAATACTGAAGAAAAAAAAAATGTTGTGAAGTTGTCTCATACTTTCCATTGTGCAATCCAAGCTCAAGCACATTTTATTCCAATTTGCAAAACCACTGGAAATTGAAATCTCCATTCAAATGTTACACAACTTCAGATATTCAAATTTATGGATCTTTCTTCTAGATCTTCAAATTTCTTCTTAACATTCCTTGCAAAATAATTCCTACTTCATTTCTTCCTTTCCATCTTCCTCTCCATTGGGCAGACCCTATTTAATATTCAATTTATTTTTTGATGTGTTTTTCATCCGTTTATATGGATCAGTTGTTCATCTATTTAAAATCAGTTGAGTTTAGTTCTTTAAGCAATTCAGAACTAAGAATCAGTTTGGAATTAACAAAGTTCAGTTTGGTTATTATAAATTGTTTCTCTGTTTATTTGTTTTAGTTCAGTTTTCTACTGTGAACTGAATCGTGAATGGGCCTAGCTGGGGGAATAAAACTGGAAGATTTATATAATCATCCTGCTTACCGACTAGTCACCCCTCCAAGATTCCATCACCCAAATTATGACCCTTAATTAAAGGGCTAAAGAGTAAAGACTTTCTTAAAACCTCCTTAACAAGAGATCCCCCAAGAGAAGCCAAGAAAACCTTAATAGAATTTCTTAGAATTTTGGTTGGGCTTAACTCAACTCTTATAAAAGCAGCTTCTTGTACAGTGTTCACCTCCCTCACGACCCTATAAATTATCGCTCAGGCTTTATCGCTCGCGCCCAAGATTGGACATCTAGAGGGTGACCCGAGTGGTCCGATAGCGGTGACCTGATAGCAAGTGACTCAACGGATGTTCAATAGGCTTTGATACCATCTTAGAATCTGGGTTGTGTCTAACTCAACCCTTACAAAATAGCTTGTGAAGTTAAAATTTTCCATCAAAATTATTTTTCCCCACTTATAAACTTATGTTCAGACCTTGTCTCATCTAATGAGAGACTCTTAAAAAGAAGGTTCAGGGTCCAAACCCTGAAAACTAACTAATATTTGCTTATCAAAAGAATATATTCAAGGTTACAAGAAAAAATGATGGAAAGTTTACGAAAATGGGAAGAGAAACGGGTAGAATCTGATAAATTGTTTGTGTTTTCTCTGTTTGCTAGATCTGAATGCATTGGATACAGATAACTGAAGTTGATTTTGATATTAATCTGACTATTTGACAGTTGTTTTCTAACCGAATAACTGTAAAGAATCACTAAGTTCTCTATCATGCATCCATTGCATACCAATGATGCTATTCTTCTTACATTTTGTGCTCTCTCTATGTTGATTCTTGAGTCATTGGATTCCAAAGATGTGCAAGCTTATGATTAATTTTCATTTCCAGTTTAGTTGTCGCAACAGAGTTTGATTTTTCGTTGCTTATCTCTGTTTGCTACATCAGTTCTTTGGTGAAATTTCAGGTACTTCTCATATGAGCATTTTTATGTCATCTACTGCAAATTTTGGGAGCTCGATACAGATCACGACTTTTTCATTGACAGAGAGAACCTTATTAAATATGGGAACCATTCTCTTACATATCGGATTGTTGATAGAATTTTTTCGCAGGTCTGTTGGTACTTTTCATCTTTGTTAATGCGTCAAGTATAGTTTTACTGTGTATGGTTATGTGGGGCTCATATTGTAAATTCATAGTGGTTTTGGAACAATAAATTTTAGGAATTTGATTTACAAACAAAATTCTCAATTTGGAAACTGACTTTGAATCAATCTTTTGCTTTATGTTGTGGACCGAGCATGATAATTGTTTCATCAATCAATCAAATCAGTTCCATTTTTTATTTTTTGTCTTATTTATGCTAAAACTGAGGCAGGTTCCGCAAAAATTTAGCAGTAAAGTTGAAGGGAAGATGAACTATGAAGATTTTGTTCATTTTATACTTGCAGAGGAAGATAAGTCGTCTGAACCTAGTCTGGAATACTGGTATACTCCCTAGCCTTCTCAAATACTGGAGATCCTTTTAGCAGCATAGAAAATCGTACGTCTTGACAGATATATGGCAACTTGGATAATGAATGAAAGCACGTTATTTTCTTAGCCATTTCACTTGCACAATTATACTGAATTTCTAATAATAGGGCTTTAGATAAAAGAATGAGAAGAATAAAAAAAAAATATAATTAGGGTGAAATATAATTGGCAATGATTTGATACCAACTTGATACAAAATTCGAACCACTAACCACTATATATAGGAGATTAGGGAAATCATGAATCAAATTATTTAGTCACCAAGTCGTACAGGGCCTAAAATTAGGAGATAGTATTATAAAGATATTATAATAGAGTTCTTCTATTCTAACAACAACTACAATGACAACATAATATTAATATGGTATTGAAGTTCAATTCCCTGTCATTTGTTACAAATCACTTGCACAAGTCTGTTGTCTCTTTTCAATTAACTCATTCTATGTTTCAGAACAGTTGGAACATTGTTTTCAAAACTGAATTAGACTAGCTGGTTAACAGGGTTTGAACCGGGTTCTATTTAGGTGTAAGGTCTATTTGACAAAAAAAGCCAGCTAATTCCAAAACCATCAGAAACTGGCCTATAACCTATTAAGAACTAGTTTCAAGTGGTCAAATTGTTTCTTTTTCCTTTTAAATCTAAAGAATATTCTTAAGTTGAATTGAATGAAGATCCAGTGCCAAGTTTCACTTTCAGCGAACTTTTCCTCCTCTCTTCCTAAACATTAAATTTAAATTTTAAATTGAATCTTAAAGAATTTTTCCCTAAATGGTTGTAGGTTCAGATGCATTGATTTGGATGGAAATGGAGTGCTGACATCAAATGAAATGCTGTTCTTTTACGAGGAGCAGTTGCATCGAATGGAATGTATGGCCCAAGAGCCAGTGCTTTTCGAAGATATATTATGTCAGCTTGTTGATATGATTGGACCAGAGGTCTCTCCTTTCACTTTCTTGCATCGTTGGTTTTTTCGTTTTTATTACGCTGCAGTATGGCATGTGGTAACCATCCCAAGTTTTGCAGAATGAAGGATATATCACATTACGAGATGTCAAAAGCAGCAAACTTTCTGGAAATGTTTTCAACATTCTTTTCAATCTCAACAAGTTCATCGCTTTTGAAACTCGTGATCCGTTTCTCATACGTCAGGTAGAAGAATGTTTTAGATCCTATTTTGATATCAATGAAGACTTTCTTAGCAATGTTAATGACAAGGAGGATACTTGTTGTGCAGGAACGCGAGGATCCAAATATGACAGAGTGGGACCGTTTTGCACACAGAGAATATATTAGGCTTTCTATGGAAGAAGATGGCGAAGACATGTCAAATGCCAGTGGAGATGTCTGGGAAGAATCACTTGAAGCCCCTTTCTGAATTTCAATTCGGTAGGTTGAGTAGTGCATGTCACACATATTCATTGAATATATCTTAGCCTAATTAGGGACTGATCAAAACTGCAGTTAAGCCTAATTAGTTTATATAACAATACATAGATGGTATTTCTTGCACTACCTAAGATATCATATCATAAATGTAGGTGAATCAAAAGCTAAGATCTGCTGCTTCTAAGAATCTTCATACTCTACCACTTGAACATGCAGCTTTTGGTTGGTAGATATCTAATTGAATGCTCTGTGGAGGGGTTCTCCTGAAATTTGTTTAGTAAGAAATTGAGAATAGCCACAGGGTACTAGCTGGTTCAGATTTATTGTTCTTGTTCATATACTTATTTTTTAGACTTTTTTCTATATGGAATTTAATTTCTGTATAAAGAAACTGGAGGGCTTTTGGTTTATCCCTTTTGAATTTTGGTTGTTTTCATGGTTTTGTTTCTTTTTTTTAACAAAATTTATCACAAATGTACTAAACTTAACTTGTTTCTTTAGTTTGTTATATAGTGGATAGCAATCACTAGCTCCCGGTGCGACTTCATAAAAAGCAATCAAAGATAAGATCAAAGAGAATGAATCGTGCGTAGTTGTCCTTATAGCGGTTCCTTCTGATCCTAGAAAACGTCCGAAAAAACCAGCTACAGAACTACTGAGCAGGGGCAAAAATACGAGATTAAACGCAATATAAGAAAGGATTAAAGTTTGCAACAATTTAAGTAGATTTAGAAATAAGAGATTCATTGTTTTTATTTCTAAATCTCTGAGGTTGCTGCAAACCTTAATCCATAATTGTTGGTAATTAATATATTACTTGATACATAATTTAAGTTTTGATAGAGTGCAATAGAAATAACAATATCTTAACACCATCAATCTTTTGAAATAGCCATGCCCAACTATAACTCTATCTGCAATCCTGTCATGGTCACTTAACCATAATGGTAATTGAGTTGGTTAACTGATAATAAGAAGTTGGTGGTTAAACCAGTTCAACTTTTTGTTCTCTCTTTTGATGTACAAGTACAACCAGTTAAAGACGTTTCTTTTCTTTTAAATTTCTTCATTTGTAAGAAAAACTACTATATGATGGTTTGATACAAACGATAAAATGTAATGCATTAATGATGATTTATGGTAATGGGGATTCACACAGATTGTTATGATTTAGGAACAACAAAAAATGTAATCCATATTGTCTTTAACAATAAAGATACTATACTAAACTACATAACTATTTTTTATTAGAGACAATTGACTTTTTATATTCATTTAATAATTGATGTATCTGACATATAATAAAGACCAAATGCATCAATTATTTCATAAATCTAAAAGGTGAAATGTCTTTTATAAAAAGAATCGACTGAAAAAGTCAACAAACTTGTATTAACAACCGTTGACAAAACAAAATATGTAAAAAAACAAACAATGTATTTACGACATCATACATATTGTAATAGTGAAAAAGAAAATACTTGATATTGTTCTGATTAAGGTGAAAGTATGCTCACGTATTCTTTTCTTTTTCACAAAAATATTCACTAAAAAACTTTGTAATTTAAAATATAAATTTGTTGCATACTTTATGATTATAAGAAAAAATAAAAAATAAATGAAAGTTGCTTCAATGTAAGGCAAGGCAGAAGTCTAAAACAAGAACTCCAACTTAATTACAATTTACTTGTTCAAATAAATATATAGTAGTATTAAATAGAAGTAGTATGTTTGAATGTGGTACATGCTAGAAGTGAAATGAAATAAGTTAATATTTACTAGTTTAAAGATTTCAAATAAGAAAGTATTTTATTGCAAAACAATATATAATACAATTTCCTTTTTTTTTTTTAACATGGTACAAAATTTCCACTATGGTTACGGATAACTGATATATCTATCAAGGATTTGTGGACATACAAAGTGAATTCTACTTTCATAATTGAACCCATAACATAATCATAACACGATATACCGCCACTGCCACCTATCTGGAGACTCAACCTGCACAGTAACTGTAAGTAGTAAAGTCTGACACTCCCTCAACAACTCTTCCTCCCACGCCCACAACTAGGGGTGTGCAAAATATCCGGTTAGAAGGCCCAAACTCATAACCGGATCCAAATCCATTTTAAAAAATTCGGATTTTGGTATATGGTTATTAACCAAACCATTTTCATTTGGTCAGTTATCCATCCAAATTAAATTTTTGGATTTGGTTTAAATTGGTTATTATATCATTTTCAAATTTGTTTTTTTAAAAAAAAAAAAACAAATATCCTTTTCAAATTGTTTTTGTCAAAAAAAATAAAACAAACAAAAATCCTTTTATTAAAATTAATTCACGCACAAACAATCACCATGTGCGTGTGATCTCTGCAATTGTGATTTGCGATGAACCATAAATCCCAAATCTACAATAATTTTTCCAATTGAACTCTAATCAACAATATTATATTCCAATCGAACCACACTCGTTCTCTCCAATTTGTATACCATTATCTCGTTGGAGTTGGAAAAAGAAATCTAGAAGAAGGAATGCAAAGAATAAAAAAAAAATATATATCCTTTTCAAATTAGTTTTTTGTCAAAAAAAAAAAAAAAACAAAAATCTTTTTATTAAAATTAATTCACGCACAAACCATCACCATGTGCGTGTAATCTCAGCAATTGTAATTTGCGATGAACTCTAAATCTCAAATTTATAATAATCTCTCCAATTGAACTCTAATCGACAATATTCTCTTTCAATCGAACCACACTCATTCTCTCCGATTTGTATACCTTATCTCGTGTGTATTGGAAAAAAGAAATCTAGAAGAAGGAATGAAAGAATAAAAAAAAGAAAAGTGTATTTTTTTACGGTTTTAAATATTTTTTTCGTCTGCGTAAAAAAAAAATTGACCAAATTAATCGTTTATTAATCCAATTTTAAAAATAACCAGTTAAAAACTGGATTTAAAAATTATCCGCTTTTAAACCGGTTTTATAAAAATATCTGGTTATGTATTCGTATCTAAATTTATAACTGGTTGTATAACCGGTTTATAAAAAATAATGGTTATAGTTATGGTCATGTAACCAAAATAATGGTTTTGGTTTGGATATGGTTTGGTTTAGCAAAATAACCGACCATGCACACCCCTACCCACAACTGTCTCCTCTACACCCACGCCTCACCTCCCTCTGCCCACACTGCATGCAGCAAACATCTCCGCAACCGTACACGATTCTGCCATAGAAGGTATTTGTCCCATCCCCCACCTTCCTCGTCACACATTCACCGAACCAACCACCCCTAAGCCCATCTATTCCCTCTCTGATCCTCACAATCTCCCTCCACCAAGCTGACATCATCCTCCCTCCATCCTTCAACCTGCCGTGCTCCAACCCGTAGCGGGCCCCTAACACTCTAAACCACAGGCCCCCACGGTCCACCAGCATCCTCCAACATCATTTGCCTAACAATGTAATGTTAAACTCCCTTAATTGCCTAACCTTCATACTTCTTACGTAAACATATAATTTTTCAATTAATTCAAGATGTTTTCCTAGAAATACTTAAATATTATCAAACAATATTGCTTTTATGAATTCAAACAATGCTTTCAGAATAATTCACTTGATAGTAATGCTTTTAGGAATTTCCTAATAATTCTTCATATTTATTATGTGTGAGTACAACTATTAAACATACTTATAATGTGAGTATATACTTAGACAACCGGAAAAAAAAAACTTACATATTATATAATACCAATTTAGTTTTTAAGGAGGTAACTTTTTTTTAATTTTTTTTTCTTCTACCAGCCTTCAAATTTATCTGTCGAAAATAATGTCTAAATATTTTTTTTGAAGATTTTATATTTAAATATATTATAGTTTTATATTTAAAATAAGATAATATTAGGATTTATGATTACAATTTTAATGGTCTGATTAAAATTTATAAAATTAGTTTGTTATTTAAAGATACGATTTAAAAGTTTGTTTCTTTTGTAGCTATATATAAAGTGCCATATAACTATGATTTATAATCAGAATAAAAATTTGAATTTCTCTATATAAATATATATCCCACCAAATTTCACAATACAAAATCACACAAAATCATATGATTATCATCATTGGTATTTTATTGTTAAATAAACTGTTGGGCCTGCTGCCAGCCATTTCAACAACACCTTGAATTTGATCGTGAAAATAAATAAATAAAATAATTCGCATGCATAACAAATATATCCAGTAAATATTCAAGATAATGATAGTTTCATTATTTTCTCAAATAAATAAATACCAAATAAATTTGAATAGTCGTGGTGGGACCATAGTGAAGAAAATCAAATGATGCATACCTAATCGATTTGAGAAAGAGTATATTGGTATTAGTAAATTTAGCTCAATTGGTAGAATAAATGTATTATATATGTAGGGGTGGAGGTTCGAATCCTGATCATTCCATTTATGAAATTTCTAGCTACTAGATTATCTGACAAAATAAAAATAAAAATATTTGTAGCTTAATTTACGTCCATAAACGTATATTAATTTTTCTCTCCAAACTTTGTACTGATATCTATGTCGGGTATCGGTATATTAATTTTTTCCCATACTTCGTACTGATATCCGTATGGGGTATGGGTACCGTATTCACATCTAGACAACATTATCAAACTAAGTATTGGTCGGTCCAGCTAAAGTATTAAATATCATACAATCTAAACTAACATCTCTGTTCTATTCTACCGATGATGATGAAGACACGGTTTTAATTTTCTTCTTCTTCTTCTTCCTTCATTCTGGTATTCTTTCCTTTTTACTTTTCCTTTTTCTTAACCTCATCATCACTTTTCAATCATCATTCAATCTAAATCACTTTCTCTCTTCTTTTTCAATCCTCATTCTTATTGGATTCCAATCTCTATCTATCAATTTCATTCTACCTAACTTTTCTTAATCTCATTCCAAGTTACCTTCTTTATATCTTTCTCTATTCATCTGCTTTCATAATAATACATACTTAATAGCTGAGTTTAGCTTCATATCAGGTTTATACTCTTTGCTTATGCTTTTCTCTAATACCATTTAATTAATTTAATTTTTTTTTTATTTGTCTTAGCATCTTTTTTTTTCTTCTTTCTTACATCATTCCACTCGGTTGCTTTTGTCTCTTCTCATTTATATTTATGTTAAATATTTTCTTTTGAATTCTCATTCATTATTTAATTATAAAAATATGAACAAGAATCAGTCTCATTTGTTTTTTGTTTCTTATTTAGGGTTATCTTCAATCAAAATACATTATGCATTGCCTTCAAAATATTTATATTCATAATAACAACATTATTGAGACCTTTTCTTACTTAATTATGTTAATTAATTATGTTTGAAATGTTTTAGAACATCTTCATTTGTTTCTCTAACTTTTGTTTTTGTTTCATTATTTAGACTGAGTAATTCAGCATAGATACAGATCAAGAATGGTTTTGGGAATAAGAACAAAGAGTAAAAAAAGTGTTTCAAATTCAATTCAACTTCACTACATAATTCATGTTCATGAGATCAAACCATGGCCACCATCACAATCACTGAGGTCTGTTCAATCTGTGTTAGTGCAATGGGAAAACGGGGACCGCAATTCCGGATCTTTAGCGTCCAATGTCGGTAACGGGAAAATCGAGTTTAATGAACCTTTCAAGCTTCCAGTGGTTATGATTAGAGAAGCATCTAAGAAAGCACAAAACCGCGAAAGTTTCAAGAAAAACTACTTAGATTTTCACTTATATGATAGGACAGTTAAGAGCCAACTTTTAGGATCAGCCAGCATAAACTTTGCAGATTTTGGAATTATTAAGGAAGTTAAATCCATAAGTTTTCAGTTGAACTGTAAGAAGAGTTTCAGGAGCTCGGCACAACCGTTGATGTATGTTAGTATTCAGCCATTTGATATAGAGTGTTCCAGCTCATCACCAAGCAGTCGCTTGTCGAAGGAATTTTCACTAGATAAGGAAGAAAGTGAATCTGTATCACATTCAGTTAAAGATGATAATGATGATGATGTTGATGATCTTGAAATTGCCTCTTTCACCGATGATGAAATTGATAACAATCCTTCAGATAATTTGCAAACTATCAGATCTGCTTCAGAGACTACAGGAGGTTTATTTTCTAATTCTGCTTAATGATAATAGATCAAATAACTGTCTCGTGTGCATAGGGACTGTTTTCTACATTTTATGGACATTCCAATGTCATGTTTTGCTAGTCATTGACCATTTGATCTATTTACATTTGGTTTTAGATTTTTAGTATGATTGATTCTTTTCCTAGTTATTGTTAGTATGCACGTATATGCTGATCATATGCATCAAGTTATGTTGGTTGTATGCTGCCACAATTCATGTTTAGTTGGTCTTACAATATGCAGGAGATGGGATGACTTTATCATAAATTTGGGCTCATTAAAAATTTGTATATCAATTATCCTATAAGGTTTGTTTCTGTTGAGTGTGGCTCATAGTTACAGAAGAGGGGTGGGGGTGCGGAGTTAGCGTAGCAGCGACCTCCGCCCCTGCCCTTTCGTTTTTCCCAAAAGTGCGTTAGGCCCTACTGTTTGTTGTGGTGGGGGGATAGCCCCCGCGGTATGGTTTGGAGGTATTCTAATTAATACGGAACTATAATTGCGCTGTAGTCGCAGACATAGGCGCATTTTGCCAAACTGCCTGGAGAAAGTGATTGTGTGTTATTGTTTTTGATCTGCGTTTCTTTGTTCTCCCGTTACTCATATATAGTTGTTCTAATTTTCATTTTTAGCTCCACATAGAATGATCAAAGATTTGAACTCTAAATGTGTTGACAGTTTTTTTTTTTGAAATGTACTTATCTGCACAGAAATGCAATTGTCTAGTTTGTTATTTTTAATAGCCTGTTGCTATTTGATTTCAGACGGTATCAAAATCAGCGAAGGAGGAACAAAGGGATCTAATGGAGAATATGTTCTACCCTCAGAAAGTAGTACTTCTAGTTCATATGTGAACACAAAGGCTGAAGCGTCCGCACAGGTCAATGGCATCAAATCTTCCTCTTCATCTTTGGTTCTACGTTCGGGTACGGGAAATGTTGAGAATGGCAGGCCTTCTTCACCTAAAATTTCTGATGGAAGTGTCAAGGTTGCTGATGCAAGTTCTAAGATTCAAGAAAGTGTTCAACAATCCCGTTGGAAAGATATTACTAGTGATAGGTTCAAAGCCATATCTTCATCTTCATACACTTCATCAAACACAAAGCCTGAAGCGTCCACACAGGTCAATGGCATTAAATCTCCCTCTTCTTCACCTTTGGTTCTACGCTCGGGTATGGGAAATGCTGAGAATGGCAGGTCTTCTTTACCTAAAACTTCTGAGGAAAGTGTCAAGGTTGCTGATGCAAGTTCCAAAATTCAAGAAAGCATTCAGCAATCTCGTTGGAAAGATATCACTAGTGATAGGTTCAAAGGCATATCTCCATCTTCAAACACTTCATCAAGTATGAAACCACACTTTGAAATATCTTCCCAATCTCAAATGATTCCAGAGGATATAAGTCAAGAAGATAGCACAGGAAACTCGAGATATAAAGAAGATTCTCCCAAAAAAGTTAGTAGTGTTTCTAACTATGGTGTGATGGAGGACAAAGAGAAAATGGACAAGAGAATAAAAGGGCAAAAACAGTTTACTATTAGTAATGAATTTTCAGATGATGATTTGTCAGATGATGAGTTTGCAAAGACATGGAAAATAAAAAGTGATACTCTTCGGCTACGTAAAAAAAAATCACAAGAACATCCAAAAATTATTTCCACAAATGATAAATCAAAAGATGTGATAAATGAAAACTCTCCGATACAAACTACTCAGAGCAATGGGAAGTTCATCAGAAGTCAATACCAAGATCAGAAAGAGAAAATTAATACTTTGAATGGTGTTCATGTCGATGCTGCTTGTCATAAAGACGCTAATGTGAATGGCAACTTTGTTAATGATAATAATGAATTGAAGGCTGAAGTTGAAAGGCTCCGTGAAGAGCTGAGAGAAGCTGCCGCTCTTGAAGCTTCAATGTACTCGGTTATTGCTGAACATGGCTCAACAAACAAGGTTCGTGCACCTGCTCGGCGCTTGTCTAGATTCTATTTTCATGCTTGTAGAGCTGGCTCCCCTGCCAAAACAGCTAGTGCAGCACAAAGCGTTATCTCAGGATTTGTTTTGGTTTCTAAAGCATGTGGAAATGATGTTCCAAGGTATATAAAAGTTGACTTGATAACTTTCTTAACCATGCCGAAATGATATAATAGTTCAGGAGCATACAACTGATAATCTTGTTCTTATAGTTCTAAATTGCAAAAAAACTAATGGGATAAAGATTGATTTTTGTGTCTATTGAAGGTTTTTGATTTATTATAATTTTCAAAAAAGTCGCAACATAGTTTTCATCATTTGCATGCATTTTATACCAGTTCTTATTTTACTGCTTCGTAACTTTGAATAGGTTGACATTCTGGTTCTCAAACCTAATATTGCTGAGAGCAATTGTGAGCAAAGGAGTTGAAAATAAAGACCTTGGCGATGGTCCATGCATCAACGGTGAATGTTATGTAAATGGTCCTGCTCTTCAGGAACAAGAAAAAGAAAATACCGAGACATTTATAGTCGCATTGGAAAAGGTTGAAGCTTGGATATTCTCTCGAATCGTTGAGTCAGTGTGGTGGCAGGTAGAATCATAAACCTTCATTTTCTCCTCCATTTTCTTCTCAATGTTCTTCTTCTCTTTCATCTCTCAAGAGAGTTTGATTTGACACTGAATGCGCGGCTTTGTACTTTTCACTGATTTTTGTTGTTGTTTGTTATCGCCAGACTTTGACTCCATACATGCAGTCTGCAGCAGCTAAGAGCTCTAACTCTAGGAAAACTAATGGGAAGAGATATGTTATTGGTGATCAAGATCAAGGAAACTTTTCTGTGGATTTATGGAAAAGAGCTTTCAAGGATGCATGTGAAAGGCTTTGTCCTCTTCGAGCTGGAGGGCTTGAATGTGGCTGCTTGCCTGTGATATCTAGAATGGTATTCTTGATGCAATATGTTTCAATGCTGGATTCATTCTTATATTCTTATTTTTTACATGTATATATAAATAATATGACAAAGCATCTATCTTAATGGGCTATTTGTGATGGTAGGTGATGGAGCAATTGGTTAATAGACTTGATGTGGCGATGTTCAATGCTATTCTTCGGGAATCAGCCGATGAGATGCCTACAGATCCTGTATCTGACCCTATTAGTGATTCTAAGGTTCTTCCTATTCCATCTGGAAAATCAGGCTTTGGAGCTGGTGCACAACTAAAGAATTCTGTGAGTGTCTAAACTTGTGCTTCGGAGTCTTCTTTCTATGATTTCTGAATTCATTAACAACATTCAAAATGCGGCTTCAATCGAAACTTGCTTAATTTATTTGATCCTTATAGCTAATCCTACTTATTTTGATAAGTTTTGTTGTAATTGCACTGTATGTACTCTTGCTAACTTCTCACTGTCTGTACTCAGATTGGTGACTGGTCAAGATGGCTTTCAAATTTGTTCGGCATTGATGATTCTGACTCTCATGAAGATGAAAATGATGATTTGAAATATGAATCACCCTTCAAACCTTTCCCTCTCCTGAACGCATTAAGTGATCTAATGATGCTTCCTTTCGATATGCTTGCTGACAGCTCTATGAGAAAAGAGGTTTAGTTTTGATTTTTTGACTCCTGTTTTTCCTTTATTTTTTCGGGAAACAAATTTTGATTTTCTTTATGCAAAAAATTCTATAGGTATGTCCTAGATTTGGCATATCATTGATAAAACAGGTCGTCAACAATTTTGTTCCCGATGAGTTCTCCCCCGGACCTGTCCCAAATGCTGTTTTCGAGGCCTTGAACAATGAGGTTGGTTAATTGTATTACTTGTTTTTACTTAAAAATGTTATATTATTTTATTGGTAATATATTATACGTTTCATAATAAGATTCGACTCATGATTCAAAAAACTACTATTCAGAGAAATAAAAGATATAAGCAGATAACTTAAACTATTCTTTTATTGATTTTAGGATATTGAAGATGATGAAGGATCCATCACAAGCTTTCCATGCACTGCTGGTTCAACATTCTATGCACCTCCTCCAGCTTCTTCAGTTGTGAACATGCTAAAAGAAGTGGCAACCCCTTCCCTAAGAAGTGGTTCATTTGTGCTTAAAAAGTTATATACAAGTGATGATGAACTTGATGAATTAGATACACCACTTTCTGCTCTTGGCATGGATGATACTAAGAAAAAGTATGCAGTAGTAAAGGGAGGTCGTAAGGTTGTTAGATATGAGCTTTTGAGAGAAGTGTGGAAGAGTAGTGGTGAATGACATATCTTCAATAATTGTTTTATTCTTTTTGTATATTTTGTTTACAATTTAGCTTGTAGTATAGCAGCTTTTGTTTTGCTTTTAACAATGAGAGTAAAGAGTCATAATAATATTGGCCTTTTATAAAAATTGTACTTTTTACTGTCAAAAGAATACATATTTACCTAGTTCGGCTCACAAAGATTGTTTAGTCAATTCGGCTCAAAAAATACCTACGTTTGGAAGAGACTCGTCTATTATCAATGACTCTTTACAAGAGATATAAATGAATGAGAATTTCTTTTAGCACTCTATCAGTTTTCATTAATCATAACGATCTAAATAGGCTTCAACAAGTCCTTCGCCGATTAACATAACAATCTCAATCGCTGTCGTTGAAGAACATGGATGAGTTGGTTATGATTAACCGACGAAGAACTATGTGGCCGTTAACGCCTAAAATAGTGAAACTAAAAATACACTAAACTAAAACAATATGAGAAAAGAAATTGGAGAATGAGAAGAAATGAGAGAAATGGTACAATTTATAATTTTTTTGGTTGAATTTCATTTGTTGAAGCAAAGTAATAGCCCCTATTGGTGGCCAATAAAATTTGGTCAATGTCCTTGACCATTGCTTATTACCAGAGGCGAAAAATATATGATCACCGTTCATCCGCTACTTAAGTAGCGAACTGCACCCGGTGCAAAAATCCACGACTTAAGCACTAGACGAAATTAGTACAGGATTATGTGGCCCAAAATACACCAGAACTTGTATAAATAGGGAGTGGATGTTTTGTTTCATCTTTCATTCACAACTCATCAAAATGGAGATTTTAGAATTCAAAAAGAACACCCACCTAGCTGCAGTCTACTTAGGGATGTCAATGGATATTCATAGACGTGGATGGTGTGATATCCGTGTCCATCCCGTTGGACTAATTATTGAATTTTTTTTAAAGACAAAATATTAAGTATTAACACATAATATTCATACATTTTGCTCCTTTTTTTTTAACTCCAAAAAAGAATTTTATTAAAAAGTAGAGGAGGAATATGTAAGAAGTTAGAAAGTTTTACCTAAAAAATGAAAAAGGAATATGAAAAGTTTTTTCTATACGAAAAGAAAACATAAAACATATTTAAGTAGAGATAACTAAGTAATTTTACTAATTATATTTAGTATGTATGGATATCCGCGGACACGGATAGTATTAAACCCATATTCGTATCCATTAAATGCAGATAATTGAAATATCCACTTATTTTGTCTGCAGATATCCATTAAGTTATTCGCTCCATGTCCATTGCGGATTTTATCCGTAGATATCTGCGGGTATGAATATTTTTGCCATCCCTAAGTCTACTACAACCGCGAGATACCTTATCTTTTTTTTTCTTCAGGATCCACGTTGATGTTACATTGGCTGATCAAAAGTACAAGTTGAGTCAACTCAACGGTCGTCTCCACTTCGGCGATGTTAGATGGGTGACCGATGTCGAGTATCGCCATCCGTCAATCAGCTCGGTCGGAATTGTCTTGTTCACCAACATGAAACTTCAAAACAACGCGATGCGAGAACAACGTTCTATATTTTCTCTCAATACCCGACGAAGGGACTAATCAAGCTAGATACTATATTTGTTAGTGCAGTTCTTCTGAGATTGGCTGCATCATAAGGCTGAAACCACAAGGCTATAACATCAATGCTAAAGCAACAAGGCTGAAACAAATAAGCCTAAACCACTTGTGCATAAACAAGATGTGCAGATGCAACATGTTGAACAAGATGTGTAAGACATCTTGTCACTGGGTATAGAACATGTTGAACCAACCTGTTGGAACAAGGTGTCCTAAGACATGTGGGTAGGACATCTTGACCCAGTAACAGCTAAGAAGATTCATACTTATCCATTAACGCGCGCATCTCTTCAAATATGCACCAGGTGCGAATCTTCAAGTATCAGCTGTGATTAGGATAGATAACAAAGTTTGTTATCGATCCTAAGTGTTAGGAACGATTATGGAACATGACTAACTAATTGGATAAAGATTAAAATAAAATCTTTTATCCATTGAAGTTTGTTTTAATAACCAAATTTCTATCGATGTGCATCTTAAAAGATCAAACAATCTGAAGACCTGCACATCTATATAAAGGGTTCAAGACTGAAGAATAAACTCAACCCACAATAACTGAAGATTGTGAGTCCAAAGCTTTGTGCCCAATGTGCAAAACATTAGTAGCTTCTAAATATTAGGTTCTAAGATTTAGTTGCTTGTCATTGTTGAATGTTGTTGTTCAACGTCTTTCTTAAACTGTGAAGTTTAGTTCGGTCACTTGGGATTAGTGATCAGAGGGAAGTGAGTAGGTTCTCATATCTAGGGGGAGTGAGCTCTTGGGTAGAAAAACACTAGGATTAAGAAAATGCATACATGCCAATAGGTTTTGGTGTGCGTTGTAAGACTAAGTATTGATTCGGAGTAGTGGTTTTCCTTTCCTGGATTGGTATCCCCCAGAGTATGTGTAGTTTGCATCGAACTGGGTTAACAAACAACTGTGTCGTTTATTGCTTTGTTATTTACTTCAGTATCTGCTACTATTGATCCAAGTAACCAATTGTCGAACCAGTTGTCTAAGACATCTGGATTGTTACACATGTTGTCTTAGACATTGTGTACGACATCTATCTTGCTAGAGAACAAAATTTCAGTTAGATATGTCCAAACTATATGTTCAAACTTGATCCATCTGAAGACCTACGATGAAATCGTGACTTGCATCGTTGAACCCGATGAGGATGAAATTGAAGTAGTTTTTTATTTCTGTTCTAATGTCATATGCTACTTAAGTAGTGGATCAATCTGCGACTGGAAACAAAAATCATTAAGGAACAAAATAAGCAGATTGAAATTGAAACAAAACATAAAAAATACATTGAAATAACGTAAAGCAAATTAATTTAATAAATTAGATAGAAAAAATTACACCGACTTATACACTTCATCAAGTGCTTGAAAGTGAGTGGAATCTTCCTTCAAGAAAAATTAAACATTACACATTAGACAAGAAAATTACATAAAGCTTTTAAAAATTAATAGTAATGACAAAAAATATGAGAATGTTCGACCTGTCAATAATTATCATCATCACAACCAACATTCTCTGTAGGTTTTGTTTTCGATCCTACAGGCAGCCACTTAGCTGATTTGAATCGAAAAGTTTAGCAGGTTAGATGATAGTGTTGGATATGCCTTGAAATCTCAAGATTGGAAGTTAGAATATTGCAGATGTTGTGGAAAAATTAGTTTCGGAGGAAATCTGACTTGGATTGTGTTTATTTTTAAATTGTATATATTTAAAAACAATAGGAGATTTGGTTTTATTTTAAAAGATTGCTTTTGAAATAATATGCATATATTTTTTATAAATAGAGATTGTTTATTCATAGAAAAATTAAGAGAGCAAAGATGTAGAGGCAAGGATTAGGGTTTGCCACCACACAAGGGTTAAGGTCTTAGAGAGGAAAATGAGTTTCCTCTTGGTACAACTCTAGGGTGGGCGAACTATCTTTGTGGTACACCTTGGGTAGACTATGTCAAATTGAGTCTCTTGATTACGGGAAGAGATTCGGGTTTTTGGTAGAATTAGGGTTTGCTAATTTCTTGTACCTGATGACAGGAATTTCTATGGTATTTTTAGTATAAATTTAGTAGTTAGTAGATGACCATGATTACCAAAAATAAGCAAAAACTTGAAGATACGAAGCTACGAGAAAAAGAAGACAAAAATACAAGAAAACGCCAAAAGGAAGAACAAAAAGTGCATAAAAAGCGCTTCTATCGTGGCCACGATGAATCCCATCGTGCCATGATGAGAAGACTTGGTGCTCAAAAAAGATAAGCACGATCTGATTTATTTTTTAAGAATATCCACTCCATCGTGGCCACGGTGGCGACATAAAGCCCAAGCTGAAAACTATAAATAGAGCACTTTTCCCTCATAATTATTCATTCAGAAATTGAGAGCACTCCTCAGTGCTCTGAAAGTGTTCGAGAGGAGCAAAGAGGACACATGAGCTCTCTACGGGAAGAACTTTCTCCCTTCAACGAAAAATGCAACTTCCACGGCAAGACATATTCGCCATTGGTAGGCATGTTTTTATTCTTGTAATTTAAATTATGTAGATCATTAGCTTAGATATCTTTAGGTTTAGGTGGAGAAGATGATCTACCCTCTGAATACTTGGGTCATGTGATTGGTTAAAGTTATATTATTTTATTATTCATAATCTATGTTTTCTATTTATTTAAGCATTAACGACGTAATTCATAATCTTAGCATGATAAACGGGAACGCTTTTAGGATAGTATTTAATGCGACTCCGGAACGATAAATAAATAGTGCTAAGTATTAGAGACGGTAACATCCGACACTACCGGCGATATAGACGAGTAGAGACAAAATCAGACACTAGTACTGACATAGCCATTAGAAATTGAATAGTCTGATACTAGTCCGTACTGACAATAGGGTTAATTGAGCGTAATGACTGCATGTATGTTTACTCGCACTGTAGCTAGGATACGTGACAACTCGAGGTAGACTCTCGTAGGATATAATAGATAAGTGTTAAGAGGAACTTATAATGTATTAGGGTAATACATGGGTATTATCATAAAAGATATAAATTAATCCCCCGAACTGAATAATTGTATTATGCGCTAATCATGCCAAGTAGGAGTAAGGGAGGGAATCTATCATGTCTGTTCTTATCTTTATGAATAACTATTTACTTTTCTGCAAGCATATCGCTATTTTCAACTAAAATCTTTTCAAAAACCAAAGCGAATGCAAACCCAACAAACTTAAATAACGCTAGTGTAGCGCATTTACACGATCCCTGTGGATACGAACTCATTCTAGACACCTAGAGTGTGAATCATTACTCGACGTTGACTGATCCACTTGCCAGACAGTAGTCAGTACCCAATTGAGAATTTCTTATAAAGTGTGACTCTTTGATCATAGTGGAACGGAGAGCTGCTCTCTCCTCCAGAGTAGGTTGATTAACATTGAACTGGGTAAATAAATTGATTGTGTTCTTTATCTTCCGCCATGTTTATTGCTTTGGATTATTGCATCATCGTCTCTATCATGTCCTTATATTTGGTTGCTTGTTACGCTTGCCCCACATATCAGTTTGTTATTGGTGTGAGTTTACTGTCAAATTCACAACAGATAACTCTAAAATAAGCATAATATTTAGTAGTACTTTATTTAAATAAATCATGATATTTGATTAAGTTTTCTTGAAGTTTCTACTACTTTCTCTTTAATTTGCATTTGTAGGACTTAATGCTTGGAATGTGAAGAAATTAATGTTTTTGATGCATTTTATGATGACTTAGTATCAAGACTTGTTTAAAGACTAGTGGAAGGCATTTCTTAATGATTGGATGGTGGAAAATCAACAAAATTGAAGTTGGAGCCTAGCTGAAAATCCAAGAAACTTTCACTAAAACCTGAAAAATCGATTTTTGCTTATTCTGTGAGCCAACAACAACCGTGATATATAGTCAAAACATAAGGATAGCGTCGCAGGGAAGAGCTTGGCGCGGCTGGTGGTGCACGAGTTGGGATCCTCTCCATTTCCTATAATTTCCATTTTTTCCATTACTCTATAGTTTTGAAAATATAAATGCAAAAGTGTGACAATAAATGTGTCAAAATATTTTTTATACATCTCGAAATATTAAAAAACTTTGGTAATGGAAGAAATGGAAATCATAGGAAATGGAGAGGATCCTTGCTCGTGGTGCACTATCACAGACGTGGCAACCCCATATGATGCAAAAGTCAATTTTTGACCCTTTAAATCACACTTAATTGTCCACTAAGTGTAATAATACCTCCCTATGTTGGGGAAAAAAAGTCGGAGGGGGTAAAATACACTACCAAAAATATGTTAAACATTGTAAGGAGGTATTCCGATAAAATTTTACATGGTGCAAACGCAAAACTCGCATATTTTGTAAGGAGGTAAAGACCTATTTACCCTAGAATTAAAAAAGGAGGTGAGATGGCTTCATATTATTGGAGTGTGTTAAAAATGTGTGTTTAAGAGTGTGTTCTTAGCATTGCTCTTATATTCATTCTATTGAAAAGTGAAAAATAAACAAAATAAAAATAATTAATTACACATTAATCTATTTAATTATATAAAAGATGCATTATTGAATTAATCGCATGCCTTGCGTTGTGTTAGACTCTAAATCATTCAATAATAATAAGTACTGGACATAACAATACAAGACATAACAAAATAGTACAGACACGACAAAAATGTATTGAAGAGATATAGTGTTTTTTATATTCGAAAATAAAATGGATATTTTCGTATTTTTTATAGTTGTATTGTGGACAAAATATTGTCATGTGGT
Source organism: Trifolium fragiferum (assembly GCA_954870985.1). Taxonomy (NCBI): domain Eukaryota; kingdom Viridiplantae; phylum Streptophyta; class Magnoliopsida; order Fabales; family Fabaceae; genus Trifolium; species Trifolium fragiferum. Next base: position 43,728,399 of record OX940796.1, on the reverse strand, counting down.
TTAGTGGGGATAAAAAATCTCGTTTTTGTCCCGTCCCCTATACTACCTCTTTTGTCCCATAACCAGTTTTTGAATCAAACTGGGTACAACAAAAATTGTGCAGTGCTTTGTGTTTTAGCAGATCAAACGCACCCTAATAACTCAATTGTTATTTATTTTAAAAATATAAATTAATTAAATATAAATTATTAATTTGACTAAATTATATTAAATCTAACTAATTATTAAATCATATCTATTGAATTAAAATATAATTAATTAAATATGTTATAAATAAATTTTATTTTCCTTTTAGTCATTATAATTTTGGTTTACTTTTATTGCAAATATATCAATTTTATTTTTAGTCATTGTTGTTTTATTTTTGGTCCATAAACCAATTATATATATATGAAGAGAAGGATCAAACAACTCTGATGTAATATTTTAGGAATGTTACAATGTTCAATAAGACTTTAATGAATATAAATTTTACAAAATTAACCATTAGATTTTAGATTACATCATTCAAATCTTCCGTGTAAACTACTCGACAAAAAAAAAACAAAAAGTTGTACATGCATTTTTTTAATTGATCCCATATACACTTGGATATACGGGTATTCAAAATATTAAAGATAAGGATATTGAAGTTGTCACCAAACCTTTGGAAGAAACTAATAACCCAAATAAGAATGATTAAGGAGAATTTAAATTAAAAGTGTGATTATTATTTTTTAGACGATAACAATGTGAATTTGTATGCTTGGTATTGTGTGAAGATCCTAGTTTTCAGTATAGCCAATATTGTATGAATATATGACTAGAGAAAAATTCATACTAGTAAATTGGATTTGGATTAAGCAGTTGACCGCATGGTGTAGTCGTTTTATAATCGTTTGATCTTGATCGAACGGTTTAAATAAGAGTTAAATAGTTGATACCCCCTGCAAAGTAGACATTAAATAAATACAGGGGGTATTACAAAACCGACCTACTTTGCAGGGGGTATCAACTATTTAACCCTTTAAATAAATACAGTCAATAAATATAGATTTTAAATCACAGTCGTCTGATCTTGATCAGACGGTTATAAATAGACCGACTGCACGATTGTATGAAAAAAGTGAATACACAGAATCCGGATCCTAGTAAATTATATTTGGTCAACTTTCTAATATTAGTGCAATCTCTCTCTTTACCCCTTTCATCTGTTTCCAGTCATCAATGAGCACTCTTCCTACATTATCTGAGCTATAATTTTGGTCCTCCATAAATGTGCTCTTATAGTTTACAATTAACACACTCTCATGGTTTATCTTTTTCTCACCATTTTTATTGGTTGTTTAGCTTATATTATTGTAGCAACAATTTTTTCATATAGTAAGATAACAATACTCATAATCACCCAATTGAAAGTTTGATTTTGATATATTTGAAATGGGTAGCCTACTCCTAGATCAAATTAAAAAGCAAACTACAAATTTCCTACAAGAAAAGTACAAAACTGCTAGAATGACATTTACAGATGTTACAGGAGCTGAATTGTAAGTATGTTACATAGTAAATTAATTACATATCTATGCTTTTTTTAAGAAATTAAAGGGAGAACATTAGGTCCCATAAATCCTAGCTCAACTGGCAAAAATTTGCCGAAATTGCAAGACATGGACGTCATGACCGGGATTCGAATCCCGGCTCTCTCACTTGTGTGAGAATTTCTCATATTTACTTTGTCAATTCTTCTATGTACAAAAAAAAAAGGGAGAATATTAGTGTACATATATAACAATTCTTAGTAATAATTTATAGATTTCTCTCATCTAATTTTTTAACATATATATACATGCATATTTATCATGATAATCATATCAATTAATGATTAATTAGGCTAGCTGAGGAAGCAACAAATAAGGATGATTGTAGCCCTGATGCTAAAACAATGACTCAAATTGCTGAGGCATCTTTTGATATTGATGAATATTGGAGGATTGTTGATGTTCTCCATAGAAGGTATATGTGTTAAAAAAAAAAAAAAAAATTTACAAAAGGACTCTCTTATAAAATTTTGAACTTGCATTATATAATTCAAAGTGCAGATTGTACAATGTTGATTGGGAAGAATGGAGGCAATCTTACAAAGCATTAGTTCTTCTAGAATTCATGCTCACCCATGGTCCTATAGATTTTGCTCAAGAATTTCAATGTGATGCTGAAATTATTGAAGAACTAGGAAGTTTTACTCATATCGATGAAAGAGGGTAACCTTTTAACCTTGTTAATAGATGCTACCATGGTATGTTTGTTCCTTAAGTTTAATTTACAACATGAGTTTTTTTTTTTTTTTTACAAAAATAAAATGATATTCATTAATTTAAATTGATAGAATACATCAAATACAACTGCATATTCAACCCCGCTAAAAACATAAAGGATGAATATGCGAAAAAAACTCACAACATACAAGTTAATAGCATACAATGGCAAAATGCATACAACAAATAATATGATAAAATTAAAGTCACCGAAATATTCACGCTTCCGAATTTGCAACGTGTTGATGTCCAAATCATTGGCTGAATTTGTAATTGACTGAAGTTGATAATATGAATCAAACAAAAACCGTAACTAATCAGGAAATTAAAAAACACCGCACAAAACGACGAACAACACAACGTTGCTTAGAATCTCTCGTCTCAAGTTATTTGAGACTTTACTTAAGTGATCCAAATTTGGTTTCACTTCTACTCAATATTGGTCAAAAAATTCATAAGAGAGAATGGATACATCTTTTACTCTATGTTAGTAAAAAATTCATATATAATATTTTTAATATGGTGATCAATGAACATATTAATTATGAATTTTCAGGTTTAACTGGGGATTTAGAATGCAAAAACTATCAAACGAAATACTAAAGCTTTTGCAAGGTGGAGAAGCTCTTAAACAAGCACGTTTGAAAGCACTTAAAATAACAAATGAAATACAAGGCTTTGGAAGTTCATTAAACTCTCCATCATCATCAACATCATCACCTAATTCATTATCTTCTGATCAATTAGCATCACCTTCATCATTTTGTTCATTTTCTACCACAAGCACTTCTATTAATAATTACAACATTGATTCTGATTTCAAAAATAATATAATGCCACAAAAGAATAATATGGATGAAAAGAATCATTGGGATGATCCAGCAGCTGGAGAGATTTTAATTGATTCTGATGATGGTGATGATTCTGATGGAGAAGTTGGAAAATCAAAAGGATTTGTAAGTGAAATGTGTTCAAAGATTATTGGTGGTAATGACCGTGGAAAGATTGAATTTAGATGCATTTCTGATGTTGGAAGGAAGGATCCTAAAAAGAGATATGATCGTCAATATTCACTTTGGTTTTAAAGGATATTTATTGTATGCATTTATATATATTGCAAGAAAATGTCATATATGTGTGACATGGTTGTTAATCATTTAGTATTATACAATGGTGTGTCTTAGTTTTGTAATTTTCATAACATATATAAGGATGCACACATGTAATATCAAGAGTAATTGGTTTTGTCTTATACAATGTTATGTGTCTTTTTTCTAAACCATTTATATTTTATATGTTATATGGGGGTATATCCTAAATTTATGAATTTGTATCGAAGGTCCAAGAAAACACAAAGAAATGAGTGATTTGAATTGTACGTTTACTGCTTTTCAAAATTGATTTGAATTTTACGTTTAATCACTAAGTTGTACGCTGTAATTAATCCTGACCATTCATTTACGACCGGATGGTATAAATTATATATGTTTAAAACAATCACAGTTCTTTGATCATATCGAACGGTTGATGTTGTAACTGCATTGCCACAGTTACAATAGAAAACCTATTTCCCAAGATTTGTGGTTTGAAAGATGATTGAAGAGGCAAGGACTTCCACTGCTTGATAGGGGGTGTGTCTGCATACACTCTGACGATTACGTACGTAAGAATTGTGAGTGTGAGGCTTATAAGCTTAGAAACAATGTACTTTGACTTGAATCATATGATAACATTTGGTAAACCAAGACTCACCTATACATTGTAGGTGGTAAATGCTTATTATCCCTTTTACTTATAATCAAGACCAAAAGGCAAAAAATAATTTAATCACTTAACCAGTGTTTGAAGGCACTAATTAGCACATAACCTAATTAAGCCAAAATTAATCAGATTAGATTAGATAAACTATTTTATCTAGATCATATGTAACATCCTCGCGGGCTTGCATAGGTTTGTCGTATTTGAGGACAAATTTTATGGAACAATTCATTATCAATTTTTTTGCCTTTATTTTTATTTTTGGTACAATTTGTCTTTATTAATATGCAGCAAGTCATTCAAATTTTATATTATTGATGACAGGAAAAAATATGATAATTTTAGTATGTATTTAAGTTTACTTCATGTAATTTTTAGTAGTTTTTAATAAGTTGCAAGTTCAAATCATACAAAAAGTTCAAGATTTTTAATGGGACTCAAACTAAAAGCCAACTGGACAAAAGTGGACAAAAAAAGGCAAAAAATAAAGAATTTCAGCAGAAGTCATCGTACCATGATAGAATGGGCATCGATGCAATGATATATTTTTGAAGAAAATTTGCGAAATTTTGAAAAAAAATCAGGACACATCATACCACGATGAGCTGCATTGTACCACGATGCAGCCATGTGAGACATCGTAGCACGTTGGCATCCCATCATACTACAATGGTGCGTGAAAAGCAAGTAGCAAACGTCTATATATAAATAGAACCATTTTCCCACCTTATTTCATACAACATAAGAGCAGAAGAAGCAAGCAAGAGTTGGAGAGCAACAAACATCCAAAGAGCAAGAGAGCAAGGAGCTCAATGGGGAGGAATACCTCCTTCAAAAGGGATACCCTTCAATTTTAGGATAAGGTTACGATGTAATTCTTTAAACTTTTGTTTAATTATTATGTATGAATAATTAGATCCCTTGGTTAGGTTTGCTAGACGAAAATTCTTATTATTATTTGAGAACATATAATTGGTTATAAGTAAGATTATATAGTGCAACCACTCTATTTCCTTGATTTATTACTGTTTTTATACAATTTATAAGTAGACGTATTTATGAATTGAATTTTAAGTATTAATACTCGATCTTGTAGTAAATAGGTTAACACGTAAAGGAGACAAGAATTTCTCAGTTAGAGGATAAATAGGATTAACTCGTACATTTAATTAAATTTTGCATTACTTAAGCTACATTAATTAGGAGTGATGTGACAGCATGCTGTAACATGGGTCGCCTATTGAGGGTTAGTTTATACATTTTGCAAGAGGATGGTATTGGATGCGAATAACCACAATGCACTAACACCGTTAATCTGCTAGGGAAATAGAATTATGATTGCAGCTATATAGCGCAAATTATCAAATAATAATAAGGGAACTAATCTATGAACACCTAACCAACACTCTTACTCTTGATCTCCAAACTTAATTGTCTCCAATTTATTTTCTGTTATTTATGTTGTCAATGTTGGGGATGAATCAAAACAAAGAGAACAACTTAGAGAAAAGTTTTTGGTAATTGAAAAGAATTGAGAAAAATGAAAGGTGTTTTTTTTTTATTGATTGGATGAGGTGTATATATACAAGAGTTTCCTAACTACCTAGGACAAAAAAAACTAACTGAAAATACAGCTGTACATAGCTCACTGAAACAGAGCTTCAGAAAAGCAAAGCTTCAGAACACACTGAGCTTCAGAAGTTGCTGAGCTTCAGAAGATGCGAAGCTTCAGAAGTTGCTGAGCTTCAGAACCTGAGACACTTCAGAAGCTTGTGAGCTGCAACCATGTTTCAGAAGCTTGGCTTACAAGACCAATACTGCTCCTTAAGACAAGCTATCGAAACATACAATTCATATTTCCCTCCTGAGCTTGAGGAACTGATCTCTCTTCACAGCCTTGGTCATTAGATCAGCTTGTTGGTTCTCAGTGGGGCAATACTCCAGGATCAACTTCGCCTTATTAACTTGGTCTCAGAGAAAATGAAACCGAGTTTCAATGTGTTTGCTCTTGCCATGACTAACAGGATTCTTAGCCAAATTGATTGCTGATTTGTTGTCAAGCTTCAGCACCACTGTGATGTCTTCAACAATCCCTATCTCACTGAGAAGTGATTGTAACCAGTTAGCTTGACAAGCTGCTAAAGACCCTGCTACATACTCTGCTTCACAGCTTGAGAGAGCTATGACTGACTGTTTCTTGGAGCACCAAGACACAGGTGCATTTTGAAATTTAAACAAGTATCCACTGGTGCTCTTCCTTTCTATCTTATCACCACACCAGTCAGCATCAGAAAATCCACACAACTCTAGCTTTCCATTACCCTTAGAGTATGGAAACAGCACACCATAGTGGATTGTACCATTGATGTATCTCAGTATCCTCTTTGCTGCTAGCAAATGACAATTCAATGGTTTGCTCATAAACCTGCTAACATAACCTACTGCATAGCTTATGTCAGGCCTGGTTTGACACATGTATCTCAATGAACCAACTAGCTGCCTGAACATAGTTGGATCAACACTGTCACCACCTGCCTCTTCCTCAAGCTTGACCTTAGTATCTGCAGGTGTGACTGAGGAGTTGCAGTCAAGCATCTCAAACTTCTTCAGAATCTCAGTAGCATACTTGGATTGATGTAGTATCATTCCCTTTGGAGTTTCCAAGAGCTCCATGCCTAGGAAGTAGGTCAACTTCCCTAGGTCAGTCATTTCAAATTCACACTTCATCTGTGATTTGAACTCCTCTATTTCTGTAGGTGAGCTACCTGTCACCAACAGATCATCAACATACAAGCATATGATCAACATATGCTTGCCATCACTGCCTTTTACATAAACACCATACTCTACACTGCATTTCTTGAAACCTTGCATAACAAGAAAGTTGTCAATTCTCTTGTTCCATGCTCTTGGTGCCTGTTTCAAGCCATACAATGCCTTGTGCAGTTTCAACACCTTGTCCTCTTTTCCCTTTAGCTCAAAACCTGGAGGTTGTTTCACATAAACATCTTCCTCTAGGGGTCCATTCAGAAATGCTGACTTCACATCTAAATGAAATAGGGGCCATCTTCTACTACAAGCTAGAGCAATCACTAGCCTAATAGTTTCATGTCTTGCCACTGGAGAAAACACTTCATCATAATCCAACCCTTGCCTCTGCAGGAAACCTTTAGCTACAAGCCTTGCTTTGTACTTGATTATCTTGCCTTCAGGGTTTTGCTTTGCCTTATACACCCACTTCACATCAATTGCTTTCTTGTCTGATGGTAGATTACACAAATCCCAGGTCCTGTTCTTCTCAATTGACCTTAACTCTTCATTCATAGCTTCCTTCCAGACCTTGCTCTTTAGTGCAGCCTTCACATTAATAGGCTCAGTATCAGCTAGCATAGCATAATGCACAATTTCTCCTTCATTGTCTACTATGTTATCTGAAGCCATCTCACAATCAGCTAGTCTTCTAGGAATTTGAACTTGTCTCTGAGGTCTAATTGATTGAACTCTGTCATCATCATCACTTGAAGTTTGCATATCTTCATCAAGGCCTGTACGATGATTCTGATTCACAAATGTGGTTGGTTCATTGTTCTGATATGAATCATCAACTAAGTCCACTTCACAAGCTTTCTTAGATGTTGATTTTTGTTTCCAATCCCAGTTATCATTCTCAATAACCTTCACATCTCTACTGATTTCAACCTTATCAGTGATGGGATTGTACAATCTATAAGCACCTGTTCTATGATATCCTACCAATATCATAGCTTCACTCTTGTCATCCAGCTTCTTTCTCTTGGCATCAGGGATGTGCTTATAGCATAGGGAACCAAACACCTTCAGATGTGACACACTTGCCTTGACTTCTGACCAAACCTCCTCTGGAACTTTGTCTACCAATCTCTTTGTAGGTGATCTGTTGAGGATGTATACTGCAGTAGCCACTGCTTCTCCCCAAAACCTCTTTGGCAGCTGCTTCTGCTTAACCATGCTTCTAGCCATGTTAAGTATACTTCTGAGGAGTGTATGGTGCTGTAACTTCATGAATTATGCCTTGACTCTTGCAATAATTCTCAAATTCTGTTGAAGTATACCCACCTCCACCATCAGTTCTCAACACTTTGATTGGCTTTCCACTTTGCTTCTCAACCAGTGCCTTAAACTTTTTGAACACATCAAAGACTTCACTCTTAGCCTTTATGTGATACAGCCATGTCATTCTAGAGAACTCATCTACAAATGTTATGAAATATTTGTTTCCACCAGTAGATAACACATCTATAGGTCCACAAACATCTGAGTGTACAACATTCAACACCTCACTAGACCTCATTGGTAGATGATTTTTGAATGAATCCCTAGGCTGTTTTCCAAGTAGACAGGTAGTACAGGTCTCTACAGGAGCTATTACACTAGGCAGACCTAACACCATGTTCTTTGAATTCAATAGTGACAAGCTTTTGAAATTCAAATGACCATACCTCTTGTGCCATAGTTCACTTTCCTTGATCTCAGTTGATGCAGCTAAACACTCATGTTCAATTGCTTTCAACTGTGTCTTGAAAGTCCTGTTCTTGCTTTGAATTGACTTAAGGATCAAATTCTGTTTTGAATCAAACAACTTCAGTGTTCCATCTTCCAAAACCACCTTGAATCCTTTGTCAAGTAACTGACCTACACTCATCAAGTTACACTGCATCCCAGGCACATACAAGACCTTCTCAATCACTGACTTTCTTCCATTCTTCCTCTGAATGACTACATTGCCAATTCCCTTAGCATCAATGGATTTACTGTTGGCAAGTTTAATTTTTGTGTTGAGACAACTATCAAAATCAGTCAAAATGTTCCTGTTTCCAGTCATATGGTTTGAACAACCTGTATCAAAGTACCATTCCATGGATTCTGCAGTCTCATCAGTGATAGTCACCATGAAACTTACATCATCATCTGAATCCTTGTTCTCAGCCAAATTTGCTTCTTCACCATTTTTCTGATTCTTGATTTTCTTCTCATTCCCACATTCACTTGCATAGTGTCCAAACTTTGAACACTTGAAGCATTGAATGTGACTCTTGTCTTTCTTCTTTGAGTTGCTCTTCTGTTTCCCTCCTCCTCCATTAGAGGATTCAGGCTTGTCTTCAACACTTTCTTTGCCATTCTTGCTCTTCTGCCAATTTTTCTTATTGTTCTGGAACTTCTTGAATTTTGCATACAGGGCTTGCTCATCTTCCTTGACCTGGTCCTTATCACCATGCTTCGTCTCATGAGCCTCCAATGTACTCTGCAAATCTTCAAGCTTCACCTCACTTAGATCTTTAGTCTCTTCAATTGTCACCACTATGTGATCAAACTTTGAAGTTAAAGTCCTAAGCACTTTCTCTACAGTTTCTTGTTCTTCAAGATTACTTCCACAATTCTTCATCTGATTAGTGAGTGTCACTAATCTTGTGAAATAATCTGAGACCATTTCATCACCCTTCATCTGCATTAATTCATATTGCCTCTTTAATGCTTGTAATTTGACCTTCTTTACCTTAGCATCACCACCATAACACTTATGCAATATGTCCCATGCACCTTTTGAAGTCTCTGCATCTGCTATCTTTTCAAAAACCTTTGAATCCACACACTGATGAATCAAGAACAAGGCTTTGTTGTCTTTTCTCTTGGCTTCTCTGTGAGTTGTTCTTTGTTCTTCATTTGCATTTGCTGGGAGTGGAGCAACCTCTGCATTCACTTGATCATACACCTCTTGAAAAGTGAATATCACCTTCATTTGCTTCACCCAAGTATCCCAATTTTTCCCATCAAACACTGGCAGGTTTGCATGAAAATTGTTGTTTCCAGCCATGGTTGATTGTAGTGATCAACCAACAAATCCTTCTACACCAGAAAGACTTGGTAAAGATCAAGTCTTGATCACTTCTTGATCAAGGTCCCTTGGAACATACAATGTTCTGATACCACTTTGTTGGGGATGAATCAAAACAAAGAGAACAACTTAGAGAAAAGTTTTTGGTAATTGAAAAGAATTGAGAAAAATGAAAGGTGTTTTTTTTTTATTGATTGGATGAGGTGTATATATACAAGAGTTTCCTAACTACCTAGGACAAAAAAAACTAACTGAAAATACAGCTGTACATAGCTCACTGAAACAGAGCTTCAGAAAAGCAAAGCTTCAGAACACACTGAGCTTCAGAAGATGCGAAGCTTCAGAAGTTGCTGAGCTTCAGAAGATGCGAAGCTTCAGAAGTTGCTGAGCTTCAGAACCTGAGACACTTCAGAAGCTTGTGAGCTGCAACCATGTTTCAGAAGCTTGGCTTACAAGACCAATAATCAAATCTCAAACTCTCAAATTGAATGCAAAACTATCTTAATTCCTAAACAAAGCGATTAACTTGGCACAATTCCTGTGGAAACGATCTTTATTAAAAATATTATTACTCGACGATTGACTGATTCACTTATCAGACCGTAGTCAATTATACTCAAATTTATTTTACTATTAAATTAATAAGTCTACTTATTGGACCAATAATATATTTCATCTTATTTGATTGAATTGTAAATTTTTTTGATTTAATGTTTAAAAACAAATTTGTATGGTACTTTCTTGTATCATGCATGTGGTAAAGGCTACCCGTGATTCGTGAATATCTAATTATACTATTGTTAAATTAATGTTCTGCGAGGATTATATTATATAGTATATAAAACAAGCAGACATTATTATAAAAATTATTATTATAAAAATATATTCTCATAAGAAATTAATGAGAGAAAGGGAAGCAACAAGGCAAAAGCATAACAAAATTGTATGAAACAATGAATGTGTCATTTGCTGTTCAAGAACACATAACATTCCTCTTCATTTTCAATGATTGAGTGGGAAGGTCCATTACTTCATCATAACTTAAAATGTAGATTCCACTAAGAAAAGTATAAGTGATTAAGCAAATTAATCGTGCCAACTTATCGCATGCTGCCTTCATAATAATAATCAATTATACTGCTGATTATTTCTATTTTCTTAAATTAATACATTTTTTTTGGTTTAAATGTAATTTTGTTCTCCTATAGTATTTTTTAAATCTTCAATTTTGTTTACATTTCCTTTGAATAAATCTATTACTTTTTGTTAGAGAAGTTTTTTTAGACCATCTACAATTGTTTCAACAATCAACACTCACTTTTATATTTCATATCATCTTTTCTCTTTCACATAATAATTCAACACTCATTCAACTTTTATCCTCTTCAATAGTTTTTCATTCAACACTCTATCCACCAAGGTTAAGATTAAGATAGTGAAAAATGTGATATTTTTTTTTCTGTGTCCAAATCAAATGAACCAAGTCTCTATTTATAGAGAAAAAAATTATGAATTTTGGTAAAAAAAATAAATTAATAAATAAATTTGCAATGAAATAATTGAGTTCAAAGTAATAATTGGATAAAAATTCGAGAAGTCAATCAGAGCAAGACAAGTGTCCCCCCAGTTGTGTTTCAACTGTGTTGAAAGTTTTCAACTTCTCTCTCCTCCATATTACTTTCAACACCCTCATTGAAGAACATCGCCTTGTTGAAATTCAATTCAACTTCTTATTGTACATAATCTAGAGAAGAAATCTATTAGTATACTTTTTTAAACCGCAATTTGAGTTTTTTATTTTTTGTGGACAAATAGTCCGGATTTTTTTAATATCCACAATTTTGGTTTTTCTATATCAATTTTGACATTCAATATTGATAATGTGGTAGTTAAGTGATGATGTGTTTAAGAGCTTCTCTGATGGTGATACCGCTTTGGGTATCATACATCATTAAAAAGTGGTTTCTACAATGTCATATAGTATTTATGCAACTCATACGTGTTTTCCTCCAATGGTGATACCACTCTAAGTATCTGTTAGGCCTAATTTTTGGTGCTCATTTAAATGAATATTTAATGGTTGGTCTAATTAAATAAAATGCTAAATAAATATAAATTGGCGTTTTTAAAGTTATTTAATGTTTCGACATTTTTCAGTATTAACGAAGCTAAGTTGTTCGAAATTGGCAAACGGTGTCGTTCGAAAAAATCAGCGAAGTCGAAGTTCAACGCGCGAAGCAGGGTTGAAGTTCGAAATCAACGGTTCGAAGTGAAGAAACATGGGACGCGTGGAGCAATCTGGAGCGTCAAATCGAAGCGGCAGTTTTGCCCGTTTCGAAGTACTTAGAATAGTTTCTTTTCTGGAATAAGGGTCACAAATTATTTTTACAAACTTCCTACTAAAATTCTGAGTACTCAAGCGATCGAAAAAAAGGAATTGCGAGGAAGAATGTATGTTTGTGCACCTTTTATCTTGTAATTGCTTTTACGTTTAATGCAATTTACTTTTCTTGCAATTTTATTGTTGTTTATCATTAAAAACACTTCTGTTTCGAGGCGATTCGAATCATCTAGTGTTAATTTCGAATTAAAAGACTAAAACTGGTAAATGATTGTTGATCTTCGACGAACATATAAAAAACTTTCTCAAAAACAAGCATAAAATTGTCCTGAGATTACTAGTCGATCTTGTAAGTCTTAAAATACTGAGACTAGCGCTCGTTTACCAAATTTCACAGTAAACAAATTGGCACGCCCAGTGGGACTGGTTTTGTGCTTTTAAGAAATTTGTAGAAAGTTTAAGCGTTTAGAACAATATAACTGTTAATTTGCGGTTATGGTTAGGACTACACAAATTTATAATTCAACAAATAGTCAAAATTCTAACGCAATGAGTGGTAGTGGAAACCAAAATACTAATTCTAGTGGAGGATCACCGAGTTCTTCACAAAATTCTAACACTGTGAGTGTAGCCGTTAGTTCGACGGTTTCAAACTCAATGGTTTCGACCTAGTCAGAGTCTATTCCTGCAATGATATCTTCTTTTTCGAATTATGGGACGTCAGGAATGCACTCAATTACTAACCCTTTGTTTGGACATATACCACCCCCCACACAAGGTTTTCGAACCTTTCCTTCCCAGGAACAAGAGAGGTATACTGATTCTAGGGTAACCCAAGCGCCTCTAACGGTTTCTTCGTTATTGTCTTTGAGGCAACAAATGGACGAGAGTAACCACGAAATGGTTAATCTCTTGACACAATAAATTGGTACTGTGTTTAATCCCTTAATTCAGAACACCAATGAAAGTTATAATATGTTGGCTTATCAAATGGGTAGAATAGCAGATTTCTTTAGGACTCCTCCTCCCCAAAACCAACCTAGGTTGAACTATCAGGCACCTCAAATGATCTTGCCTGCAATGTCTGCAACGCCCCAAAACCAGGGCCAAGCCCAAATTCCTGAACAACCAATTAACCAAGGGCCAGCTTTTATGGCCCAACCAAGGAATCAAGGGCCAATGTTTATGGCCCAAGAGGAACCTCAGTACCAACAAGAGGTGAACCAACCAAGAGTAGTTTTGGTAAATCGAAATCAAAATGCTGATGAAGTAGTACAAAATGTCCAAAACAATAATTTTGCTGGGCATAATAATTTGGCCCATTTGGTCGAAACAATCTTAACTCAAAATGGTTTGAATGTTGGCTCTAGGAGGCCAAATTTTGTGTCTGCTTTGTTTGAATATGTATTACAAACTGAATTGCCAAGAGGTTGGAAAGTTCCAAAATATACCAAGTTTTCTGGTGATACTAGTGAGTCAACTGTTGAACACATAGCCAGGTTCTTGGCTGAGTCAGGAAATTTAGCTAATAATGAAAATTTAAGAATGAAATATTTTCCAAACTCATTAACAAAAAATGCTTTTACATGGTTCACTACCTTGCCACCTAATTCGATCCAGCATTGGACACAATTGGAAAGGTTATTCCATGAACAATTTTACATGGGCCAAACAAAGATTAGTCTTAAAGAATTGGCCAGTGTTAAAAGAAAGACACATGAAGCCATTGATGATTATTTGAATAGGTTTCGTTTGTTGAAAGCTAGGTGCTTTACTCAAGTGCCTGAGCATGAGTTAGTCGAAATGGCTGCTGGTGGCCTAGACTATTCGATTAGAAAGAAGTTAGACACTCAACATCTTCGAGATATGTCTCAGTTGGCTGATAGAGTTAGACAACTCGAAAATCTAAAAGCTGAAAAGTTTAAAAATCTTAAGTTTCAGAAAAAGAAAGAAGTACATTATGTAGATGCTTATGATAGTGACTGTGAAGATAATGCTGAGTGCTCAATGTATGACGAAAGTGAAATAAATTTGGCTGAACTTAAGCCAGGGCCACCTTATGTTTGTAAGTTGTTAAGGCCTTCACATGGGAAAAATCCCACTGAACCTAAAAATGATAAGTTTGTGACAAAAACCTATACGTTTGATATCACTAAATGTGATGAAATATTTGATCTGTTGGTAACTGATGGGCAAATAATTGTGGGATTTGAAAATACCATCAATAGAACAAAGGAAAAAACGTGGTTATTGCAAATTTCATAATTATTTAGGTCATCAAACTTATCAATGTGTTCTTTTCAGGGATTTGGTTCAAAAAGCTTTGAACGAAGGAAGGCTGAAATTTGCTGAAAAAGGAAAGTCTCAAATGAAAGTGGATGCTGATCCACTACCTGCTAATGATGCTGCTTACATCGAAATTCTGGATTGCAACATGGTTGATATGGCAGATCCTGCGCCAATCAAGGCTATTCCTGAAAAGGAGTATGAAGAAAGGGTGAAAGCTGTTTACCCTAAACCCGAGGAAGATTTGGCTGATTTCCTCAACAGGTGCAAACTCAACAATGTTGAGGTAATGGTTTGTCCAAGGTGTAGTGTTGTGTGTGATAGAGATGCTATTAAGTGTCTTCGCAACTGCTTCCCCTATGATGACCCCAAATAAGCCTAATCAAAAGAACTGACCACAAAAAAGGATTGATTGGAGCAACTCTGCTTCGAAACATCCTTCTGTTCATCAGAGGTTAGGGCCTATTCGCACTTTCAGGCCATCAAGCTCAGCTCCAACCAATACTTGGGTAAGGGGGCAGAATGTTGCTATAACCAAGAAAGTGATGGAAAAAGGCAGTTTTAGCAACGTCAATGTCAACATCGTTGCTGCCAACAAGGGTTCGCCTACAAATATGGCTCCTCAAAAAGCCAATGCTGCTCCCAACACAAACAAGTATGCTTATAAAAATAACTACAAGGGAAAAAATCCTATGTCACGATCTCAGTGGCGTAGATTCCAAAGAAAGAAGAAATTAGCTGCTTCTCAAGGCAAAGCTCCAAATGTTGCTGGGGGCAAACTTGAGATCCTTGCTGGGGGCAAGAGTGGAAGTAGCAATGAAGCTAATTCCAAAGTGGTTCAAAAAGCTGAATTGGCCAAGAGGCCAATGAAAGAAAGGCTGGAGCCAGTAGCTGAAAACAAAGATGATGAGGATAATGAGGACTTCATGGATGATGACGACCTCTTAGATGATGAAGGCGATTTCGACGTGCTAGTGAACGTCATTTCGATTCTTCCTGCTGAGTTTGATGTTCAAACAGAGATAAACGAAGTGGAGGAAGAAGCCAAAGCTATAGAAATGGCTGTTCCCAAGCCAGTTTGCTACTATGTAATAGGAAATGGCTGCGTCGAAGAACAGAATGCCATCTTCGAGAAACCTGATCTTGGGATGCAGAATCATCTCAAAGCGCTGTTCGTTAGAGCAAAAGTAAATGGCGTAGGGGTGAATAAAATTCTGGTAGATGGCGGTGCAATAGTGAATATTCTGCCACATTTCATGTTAAAGAAGTTAGGCTTATATGAGACAGATTTGCATGCACACAATGTAGTGCTAGCAAATTACGAAGGAAAAATTGGCCACTCTCTTGGGGCCATTCAACTCGAAGTGTGCGTAGGCAGCACTGTCAGGAAGACCCTATTTATGGTCATAGCTGCTAGACCTAATTACAACATGTTGTTAGGTCGAGAATGGATTCATGGGGTAGGTGTTGTACCCTCTACTATGCACCAGAAGCTGATTGTGTGGAGAGAAGATGGGTTGGTTGAATATGCATAGGCATATCAAACTGCCTATGTTGCTGATGCAGACACCATAAACCTCCAAACCTTCGACAGAAATCTAGCTACAATTGCTCCTTGCGGAGATCAACACTCAGCTTATGAAGAAACTGGGTCTGCTAGTGTACTTCATTCTGTCAAGCTTCATCCTACTCATGGGTTTTGTTGGGAGAGGGAACACCTTGACAACCCTGTGGATGAAAGTGCTTTCCCCAAAGCTACAGGATGGGGCAGCCCAAATGATTTCGATGATTAAGTCATCGAATTGGGACAAGATTTCGGCTTATGCAGCCGAAAACAGAATCAAAATGGCTGTTGAAGCCATTGTGTTAGAAGAAAATATGGCTGTTGAAGCCAATGAAGATTTGTAATAAAAAATGGCTTCCAAGGCCAGTACTTCAAATCCTGGAAATAATCAAAGATTAGATTGCATCCATGATGACGAACCTTTGGGTTTTGAAACACCAATCAGTTCGACTCAAAAGATGCAAGCTCAGGATCCCTTGCAGGAGATTGATATTGGAGATGGCTCTATTAAGAGGCCAACTTATATTAGTAAAAATATTAGTCCAAGCTTAAGGGAGAAAGTAGTCAAGTTATTGCAAGACTACAAAGATTGTTTTGCATGGGATTATCATGAAATGCCTGGTCTGAGTAGGGAATTGGTGGAGCATAGACTGCCATTGCGCTCAGATAAGAAGCCTGTGAAGCAACTTCCAAGTAGGCATGGCAATGGGGCGGGTCTGGGACGGATTTTGCCATACCCAAATCCAAACCCATAAAGTTCGGGTATCCCCAAACCCGTCCCAATTCTTAATGGGGATGAAAATTAAAACCCCAAACCCATACCCAACGGGGTTCGGGTATCCCCATTTCGCTTTACCTCCATATGAATTTGAGTTGCACTTTGTTATATTTTTTATTAAAAAAATAGTTAAATGCAAAAAATTATTTTATTTCAAGAATATTTATACATAGAAAACAAATTGATTAATATTCAACTTAAAAATATGAATGTAATGATCTAAAATAAAATAAAATATGAATGCAATTTAGAGATTATATAAGAATTTTTAATTTATAAATGATAAAATGTAATTTTATATAAGCGGGGTGGGTATCAATATCCCCATTACCCGCCCCAACCCCAACTTCTAAAATCGGGGAAAACCCAAACCCGAACCCAAACCCAGTCAACTCGGGTTTTTCCCCGTCAAAATCGGGGCGGGGCGGGTGGGTACCCGCGGGTATGGGTTATTTTGCCATGCCTACTTCCAAGGAGGTTTGCTCCAGAAATTATGACGAAAATCAAGACTGAAATTGAAAGGTTGCTCAGATGCAAATTCATTCGAACAACCAGGTATGTAGAATCGCTAGCTAACATAGTTCCTGTTATTAAGAAAAATGGGTCTCTTAGGGTATGCATAGATTTTAGAGATTTAAATAATGCAACACCTAAAGATGACTATTCGATGCCTGTAGCAGAAATGCTAATTGATTCAGCAGCAGGCCATGAGTACTTAAGTATGTTAGATGGTTATTCTGGGTATAACCAAATCTTTATTGCTGAAGAGGATATACCTAAGACTGCCTTTCGTTGCCCTGGTGCCCTAGGTACTTATGAGTGGGTTGTAATGCCTTTTGGTTTAAAAAACGCTGGGGCAACCTATCAAAGGGCAATGAATTCAATTTTTCATGATTTTATTGAAGTTTTTATGCAAATATACATAGATGATATTGTTGTTAAGTCTGCATCTGAAAATGAGCATCTATGTCATCTTAGAAAATCGTTCGAAAGAATGAGAAAATGTGGATTGAAAATGAATCCACTAAAATGTGCTTTTTGTGTATATGCAGGAGATTTCCTTGGTTTCGTTGTACATAAAAAGGGCATAGAGATCAACCAAAACAAGACAAAGGCAATCATGGAGACAAAATCTCCAACAACAAAGAAACAGCTTCAATCACTACTGGGTAAAATCAATTTCTTGAGAAGATTCATCTCGAATCTAAGTGGAAAAGCTCATCCCTTTTCTTCACTGCTCAAACTCAAGAAAGATGATGTGTTTCAATGGGGACCTGAGCAGCAAAAGGCATTTGATGAGATTAAGGCTTATTTGTCAAGTCCACCAACTTTAATGCCTCCTATTCAAAGTAAAGAAATGAAGCTGTACATAGCAGCATCAGATTCGACCATTGGGAGCATGCTTGCTCAAGAAGACGAAAATGGTGTGGAGAAAGCTATTTATTATTTAAGTAGAGTTCTCAATGATGCTGAGACTAGGTATTATGTAATAGAAAAATTATGTCTTTGTTTGTATTTTTCTTGTACCAAACTGAAGCATTATATAAAGCCAGTTGATGTTTTGGTTTATTCGCATTTCGATATTATTAAGCATATGCTATTGAAACCAGTTCTACATAGTAGAATTGGAAAATGGGCTTTGGCTTTAACAGAGTATTCATTGACTTACAAGCCTCTAAAATCTGTGAAAGGTCAAATAGTGGCTGATTTTATATCAGATCACTCAGTTGTCGAAATGCAAATGAATTATTTAGAGTTTGAACCTTGGATTTTATATTTCGATGGTTCTAAACATAAGTATGGTACAGGAATTGGAATTTTAATAATTTCACCATTGAAAATTCCAACTAAATTTAAGTACAAAATTAATGGGACTTGTTCTAACAATGAAGCTGAATATGAAGCTTTGATTGATGGGCTAGAAATTCTTCTAGACTTGGGGGCAAGGCACATTAAAATAAGAGGTGTTCTGAGTTGGTTTTAAAGCAATTAACAAAAGAATATAAGTGCATTCAAGAACATTTGATGAAGTATTTTGTCATTGCTTATGATTTGTTAAAGAACTTTGATAGTTTCGATATACAACATGTGCCTCGGATTGAAAACCAAGAGGCAAATGACTTAGCTCAGATTGCTTCAGGATATAAGGTTTCCAAAGAACAATTGGAAGAACTTATCGAAATTAAAGACAAATTGATTTCAGATGAGCCAATTGCTAGTGAATTGTCAATGCCAAAACATTTGGGGGCAAGTGTGGATGAAAATTTCAAAATATTAGAAACTTTTCCCTCCTTCGATGGTTTAGTGGCAGAAATTTTTGCCATTGACAATTTGGCAGATAGTGATTGGAGGAAACCTATTGTAGATTACTTGAAGAGTCCAACAGGAACTACTGATAGAAAGGTTAAATATAGAGCCTTGAGTTATACCATTATTGGGAATGAATTGTTTAAAAAGAGTCCAGAAGGAATCTTATTAAAGTGTCTTGATGAAGGAGAAGCATATTTGGCTATTTCTAATGTTCATAGTGGTTCTCGTGGAGCTCATCAAGTAGGTCATAAAATGAAATGACTTTTGTTTCGACAAGGTCTATACTGGCCTTCTATGTTGAAAGATTGTATAGAGTTCGCAAAAGGTTGCCAAGAATGTCAAAAGCATGCAGGTATTCAGCATGTTCCTGCAAGTGAACTTCATTCGATTGTTAAGCCATGGCCTTTCAGAGGTTGGGCTTTAGATTTAATTGGTGAAATCAAGCCTGCTTCGTCGAAAAATCAGCGCTATATTTTAGTTGGCATTGATTATGTTGAGGATTTTAGGGTGTTGACTTCATTTGGTAAAATAAGCCTAATTTCATGATGTGGAGCATGATGTGTGGCACATCAGGTTTCACATTTGGACGCCCTAGCTGGACGCGCTTTTATTATTTTACACGCGATCTTTTGAAAAGATTTGTTTTTCAAATTAAATCGTGCCAGCTTGCGCGCCAAGGAACAAGATAATCTTTCATGGTTCTGTTTTATTTTATTGGCCGACTTTGATCAAAAGATTTGAAACAAACAATTAAAAGATTATGATCAAATAAATCTCAAGGTAAATTTACAAAGGCCAGCTGTCAACATTGAAGATCCAAGCCCATGAATCTTGTTCTATATAAAGGAAGACTGAAGACATTATGAAGTACGAAGCCAAGAGTTAAAGAAATCGAGTCTTAGGTCTTAGTCTGTTTATTGTTCTTTGTGAGCCTTCACTTGGATCATAGTTTTGATACAAGTAAGGACTGAGTTTATAGAGTTGTAATCTCTAGTTGTCCTTCTCCAAAGCTTTGAAGCAAGGAGTTGGATTGTGCAACACTCTAAGCCTTTAGGTACGAGTGCATAGTTTTCTAGGAGTGTGTCTCCAAACTGAGTTTGTTATTAAATCCTTACTGGGTAAGGTTGAGGGGGAGTGAGCAGAGGTTCTCATATCTAGGAGTTCCTAGGTAGAATTAGCACAGGTAGTGATTAAGTGAGGTAGAATTAGACCACCTCTTTTGGATGGCACCAATTATGATTATTGGAAGTCGCGTATGGTGGCTTTCCTAAAATATGTGGATAGCGAAACCTGGAAAGCAGTTATCAAACGTTGGGAACA
This sequence comes from Trifolium fragiferum, assembly GCA_954870985.1. Taxonomy (NCBI): domain Eukaryota; kingdom Viridiplantae; phylum Streptophyta; class Magnoliopsida; order Fabales; family Fabaceae; genus Trifolium; species Trifolium fragiferum. The sequence goes on along the minus strand of OX940796.1, from coordinate 43,707,876 downwards.
CCCTGTGTGGAGGGGCACAAACGAATTGAAGCCAGAAGAGAACTGGACTAAGAAAGAAGATGAACTAGCTCTTGCAAACTCCAAAGCATTAAATGCCTTATTCAACGGGGTTGACAAGAATATGTTCAGACTGATCAAACAGTGCACAATTGCAAAGAAAGCTTGGGAGATACTCAAGACAACTCATGAAGGCACTGCGAAGGTAAAAAGCTCAATACTCCAACTTCTCACCACAAAGTTTGAAAATCTCAGAATGAAGGAAGAAGAGTCAATCTATGACTTTCACATGAACTTGCTTGAAATAGACAACTCTTTTGAGGCTTTAGGAGAAAAACTATATGAAGAAAAGCTTGTGAGAAAGATGCTTAGGTCTCTGCCTAAGAGGTTTAATATGAAAGTCACAGCAATTGAAGAAGCCCAAGACATTGCCAGTATGAAACTTGAAGAACTTGTGGGCTCTCTCCAAACTTTTGAGATGAACTTAAGTGAACAATCTGAGAAAAAGGGAAAAGGTACAGCCTTTGTATCCAGTGCTGATCAAGAAGAGGGCGATATTGAATCAGATGAGGATCTCTCAAATGATATTGTCCTGCTAGAAAGACAATTTAATAAGCTCTTGAGAATGTTGGATAGAAGACCAAGGAGGAATGTGAGGAACATCCAGACAAACATCAGTAAACAAGGAAACGCTCCAACAAATACCAAGACTGATGACTAGCCAATTCAGGGCAAGGGTGTTCAATGTTATGAATGTGAAGGTTATGGTCACACAAGAACTGAATGTGGTACTTATCTGAAGAAGCAGAAAAAGGGTCTGACTGTATCATGGTATGATGAAGACTCTGACAATGAGTTAGAGAATGTAGCAGCAAATCATATTAGTGCCATGACTAGTGTGTGTGGTTCTGATGATGATTCAAATGATGAAGAACTCACTTTTGAGGAACTAGCCTCAGGTTACAAAAAACTATGTATCAAAAGTGAGGAAGTGTGCAAAACCAATGAAGAGCAGAAGGTGACTATCAGTCAACTTAAGACAGAGAAGGTACAACTGTAGGCCAAAGTAACTAGTCTTGAAAGTGAAGTCAAGTTACTATCAACCAATTTGGGGAATATGACCAAGTCTGTTAAGATGCTTAACACTGGAACAGACATGCTTGACGAGATTCTAAAAGTTGGAAAGCATGCTGGTGATTCATCTGGTATAGGATACAAGAACAAACATCAAAAAAAAAAATCCAGATACAAAGTTTGTTCCTGCTCAGAAGAAACCTGACCCTAGCAGAATGTGGTCACATCACACCCCACATCAGAGACCTGCTGACAAAGGAAAGTTAAACGCTTGGAGGTGTCACTACTGTGGAAAGAATGGTCATATCAAGCCTTTCTGCTATAAACTATATGGGTATCCTAAGAAGAAGTCTCAGGCTAAAGCTCAATTAGCAAGAGTGATACCTAAGAAGATATGGAATCCAAAGATATCAGAAGTTGCTCACGTAGCTCACACTTCACTTAGAGCATCTTCCAGTGAAGATTGGTATTTGGATAGTGGTTGTTCAAGGCACATGACAGGTGTTGAGAAATTTCTCACAGATATCAAGTCTCATACCACCAGTTATGTAACCTTTGGTGATGGAGAAAAAGGTGAAATCAAAGGTATTGGTAAGCTCAACAACAAAGGTTTACCTGACCTAGATGATGTACTGTTAGTCAAAGGTTTGAAGGCTAATCTAATCAGCATAAGCCAATTGTGTGATCAAGGTCTTAAAGTCAACTTCACAAAGAATGAATGTCTGGTTATATCTGACAAAGGAGAGTTGTTGATTAAAGGATCTAGATCAAAAGACAACTGCTACTTATGGGTTCCGGAAGAAACAGAAAATTCAACTACATGTCTTATTAGTCAGGAAGAAGAAGTGAAGCTTTGGCACCAAAGACTTGGGCATCTGAACCTAAAAGGAATGTTGAAGATGTTATGTGTGTAATGTTTGACACATTTGTATGATTTCTACATGGTGATGCATTCTCAAGAAGCCTGTAGAAATTGCTCTTTGTGTGATGTTTGACACATCTATGAAGTTTTAACTTGGTCATGCATTCTCAAGAAGCCAGGTATAAAACATCTTTATGTCTCTCTACTAGGTCATGCATTCTGAAGAAGCCTATAGGGGATATGATATTTAGGGGGAGTACTTGGAAAGTGCTCTAGTACAAAGGGGAGTAAACAACTACATGTTTGCATGAATCTATGCATAGCTGTGTTTGCTACCCTCCCTCATGTGTGCATGGAATCTCATGCTTGTATGTGTCTGAGAATTTATTTTTCTCAGTCTTTAGGAATTTATTTTTCCTATTGTGTGAGAGTTTATTTCTCTCCAACTATGTGAGGCTCATATCCGCTGTTGCATGCCTCTGATGTGCCTACACATCTCTCCAAGTCTTGTTGGGTGACTCAAAGATTATTTTAGCCCAAAATTTGCCAAAGGGGGAGATTGTTGAGGATTTTAGGGTGTTGGCTTCATTTGGTAAAATAAGCCTAATTCCATGATGTGGAGCATGATGTGTGGCACATCAGGTTTCACATCTGGACGCCCTAGCTGGACGCGCTTTTATTATTTTACACGCGATCTTTTGAAAAGATTTGTTTTTCAAATTAAATCGTGCCAGCTTGCGCGCCAAGGAACAAGATAATCTTTCATGGTTCTGTTTTATTTTATTGGCCGACTTTGATCAAAAGATTTGAAACAAACAATTAAAAGATTATGATCAAATAAATCTCAAGGTAAATTTACAAAGGCCAGCTGTCAACATTGAAGATCCAAGCCCATGAATCTTGTTCTATATAAAGGAAGACTGAAGACATTATGAAGTACGAAGCCAAGAGTTAAAGAAATCGAGTCTTAGGTCTGAGTCTGTTTATTGTTCTTTGTGAGCCTTCACTTGGATCATAGTTTTGATACAAGTAAGGACTGAGTTTATAGAGTTGTAATCTCTAGTTGTCCTTCTCCAAAGCTTTGAAGCAAGGAGTTGGATTGTGCAACACTCTAAGCCTTTAGGTACGAGTGCATAGTTTTCTAGGAGTGTGTCTCCAAACTGAGTTTGTTATTAAATCCTTACTGGGTAAGGTTGAGGGGGAGTGAGCAGAGGTTCTCATATCTAGGAGTTCCTAGGTAGAATTAGCACGGGTAGTGATTAAGTGAGAAGTTGTAAACGGGGGAGTTTAGCTTTGAATTGATACTACCATAGTGGATTCATCCCTGGATTGGTATCCTCCAGAATATGGCTTATTATAAGTGCCGAACTGGGTTAACAAATTCTGTGTTGTTTATTGTTTTCTGCACTTTACATTGTTTCTTGTTCATCAAGTTTAGTATGTCCACGATGTTGGCACATTAGGCTACACATCATACTGTTCCTAAGGTGTACACATTGTGCTGCACATCTGACACTTGCCACCAGAATTTCAGATTATTTTACGAAATGGATAGAAGCAATTGCTTTACCTAATGTGGATCAAGAAGTTGAGATTAATTTTATTCAGAACCACATAATATATAGGTTTGGATTGCCATAAACCATTACCACTAATCAAGGTACAGTCTTTATTGGGCAAAAAATGCAAGAATTTGCTGAAGAGACTGGATTTAAGTTGCTAACTTCGACACCTTATTATGCTCAAGCAAATGGTCAGGTCGAAGCAGCCAATAAAACCATAATTGGTTTGATTAAGAGGCATATTGCTCAAAAGCCAAGGAATTGGCATAAAACTTTAGATCAAGTTTTGTGGGCATGTAGAAATTCCCCTAAAGAATCAACTAATTCAACTCCATTTCGATTGACTTATGGTCATGATGCTGTATTACCTGTCGAAGTCATGTTGCAGTCAATAAGAGTGCAAAAACAAATGGAAATACCTATGGAGCATTATGAGCATATGATGTCAGATGAATTAATTGATTTAGATGAAGAAAGATTGCAAGCTTTAGAAGTTTTAATTAGGCAAAAGGAAAGAGTTGCTAAAGCCTACAACAAAAAAGTGAAATCTAAAGTTTTCAATTTAGGGGAGTTAGTTTGGAAAGTCATTTTACCTATGGATCGAAGAGATAGGGTCTTTGGGAAATGGTCCCCAAATTGGGAAGGACCATTTAAAATATCTCAAGTACTTTCTAATGGTAACTTCGAAATTGAAGAATTAACTCCTGAACAGCGTACAGTCAATATAAATGGCAAGTATTTAAAGAAATATAAGCCAACATTGCATGAAGTGCACATAGATCCAGGTTGAAATAGAAAAATGCAACAAAAAAAAAATGACAAATCGAAGTGCCATAATTTAAATTAAAAGGCCATTACAACCAAATTTTGACAATTTAAGTGTTACAACTTTATTCATGGAAAGACATGGAAAAGTAAAAATGACAAATTAAGGTTGTTCACTTGGAGTTGGATTTGGCCTTAAGAGGTTTAGTCTTTGTCTGGCCTCGTTCTTCAGTTACCTCAGAGGTAGCTTCACCGTCAGAGAAAGAACTAGAGTAAGACTCTTCAGATTTATAAAGCTTCAAGAATTCGCGATAATCATCATCTGTCTCATCAGATGAATCTAAGGAAATAGAAATAGATGGTTTTGCCTGTTTGAGTGGAGGTTTGTGCTTAGTTTTGGAGGAAGAATCCTCAACTTTCTTTTTCTTTTGTTGAGGCTTTGGTTTGGCATTGTTACTCTTTTCCATGATATTTGTCTTGAAAGGTTGATAAGATGGAAAAAGAAAAACCCAATCAAATAGTATTTATAGTGAAGTATTTAGTACTTCATAGTAAATGCGTAGGAGGCAGTTTCAACAACTCAGAATTTGACCGAGTTGGAATGCGTTTATTTTGCCTTGGTTTGGTAACTGAATAGTACCATAGATCGTTTTGGGTTTGGTATTTGTGTTTTAACAAGTTGAAGTTTGACCAAGCATTTCTAAATTTTTGTGTGTTGAAAAAATGTAGATTTTAAACGTTTGGGAAAAGAAAATCTAAACCAGAAAATTGCAAAAGTAAGCACAAATTAATTGTCATTCGAAATGCTAGAATTAAAAATGGCAAACGAAGTTGCCAACAAAAGATGGTGTACAATGTTTAAGTGTTACAACCATTTCGAAAGAATTCTTCCTAATTTCGAATCATTAAACAAAAGATAGAAGTGCACTTAGAATACAAGAATGCCTAACGCTTATGAGCTGCTTGAAACTTGTGGTACTCATTTAAGATATGAGCAATCTTACGTTCTAAGATTTGATTTTCTTCTGCCAAGCGCTTCACATCCTTGCTCACTCGCAAGCCATCACTGTAGTGCTTGATCCCTTCACGTCCAAGTGTATCCAGCACAGACTTTGGCACCTCTGCAGCTTTGGCAACGAAAGTCTCTTTCAGTTGCGTTTCTTCGAGGATTTTTCTCTCCAGCTCTATAATTTTTGTGCGCCACCTCGCAATGTTTTCATTGCAGGCTTGTACTTGCAGAAAACAACCTGCAGAGTCTGCTTTTAACTTAGCAGCTTTTTCGCGGCATTGATTAGCTTCTGCAAGACATTGTTGTTGTTCAGCCACGCGAGCCATGTAGAGTTGCTTATTTTGATTCAATGCGTGTGCAGCCTTGGCATACTGGTCAAGAATAGTCTCAGCTTGTGAGGCTAGAGAGAAAAGCTCATGTTGAATCGAAGGCGCTTGGAGCTTATTGAATAAAGCTTTGACATTAAAATAGATCTCAAGATCCTTATCTAAGCGCGCCAAAATGTCTCCATTGATGATTTCCTTTCGAAAGATCCTTTCACTGTCTTCGAGGTCTTTTCGACGTGCCTCCTCTTTGTCAGCAGTGCCAATAGCAAAATTGCCATGAACACTTAGCAATTTTTCTAAAGCTTCTTCTGTAGACAAACCCATGAGTCCTTAGAGGATTTCTAAAGGTAAGCAGATATCGGAAGGTGGTTTCTCTTTCGAAGTCCCATCATCCTCAATTGAATCATCAGCATTGGTGCTACGCTCATAATCTGCACTTGAACGGAGAAAGTCATCAGTGTTCATAGTATGCTCTTCACTTGGGCCCTTAGGCTGTGGACTATGGTTGGTTGAGTGCTCACTTTGAGTTTCTTCTCTTTCGACAACCATTTGAACAGGAGTTTCTTCCGTCGTTGGCTCCAAATCCTTCGCAGCATTGTTTGGTTCTTCGTTATGGACTTCGAGGTTTGGGACCTCGACATGATCATTTGCTGTTTCAAGGTTCTCTGGTTGGGTTTCTTGAGCTTTGTGCGTTGACGAAGTTTCTTGTACCTCGTTGTCAGGATGTTCTTGTATCAATTCCTGGACAATCTGTTTCACAGTTGTATCAGGGGAGACTTCTTCATTGTTGGCAGGTTTTGGAGAATTTTCCTAAGAGATAAGGAAAAAGAGAATATTAAGACTTAGAAAGAAATCGGAAAGGTAAAGAAAATTTAAAGCAAAGCTTACCTTTGCAGGAGAGCTTGGCTCTTTTTCCTCAGCAGAGGGCTTCGAATCATCAGTCTTCGAAGTCGAAGTAGTTTTCTTGGACTCCTTCTTCTTTTTCTTTTTCTTTTCGATTGAAGGGACTTGTGGATTGTCTTCATTGATTGGAGTTTCAGTTTGGATGTTAGCATCCTCCTCAGTGTCCTTTATTTCCTTGTCTTTCTTTTTCTTTTTCTTCTTTTCTTTAACCTCGCCAACTTCGGCATCATCAGCAGCAGAAGAGTTGGTTTCCTTCTTGGAGCCCTGGGCTTGGCTTGGTTTGTTTTTCTTAGCTTTTGGAGCTTTAGAAGAAGTCACACTTGACTTCGAAACTTGTGTAGTTTCCTGAGGAGTGTCATCCTGAGTAAAATCATGAAAAGAGTTAAGTCAAAAAGAAGATGTTTGTTTTTCAAAAGCAAATAGAGCAAAAGATTGATCTTACCATCGTCTCTTCTTCTTTTTCTACTTCTTCATCATCGTCTTCATCGATTTCAACGATCACTGGAGCAGCCTTGCTTTTCTTTGAAGGTTTTTGCTCTTGAGGCTCAGAGCTTCTTTTTCTTGTAACAACCTGCAAAAGGGCATAAAGGTTAGAACTTCTCTGTGATTTGTAAGACAAGAGAAGCACTAGTTTGGACAACCTACCCCAGGCTCAGTTTTAACTTGTGGGAGTGGTGGTTTGCTCGAAGTGTTCGAATCAACTTTAGATTTGCTACCTGGAAAAAGAATTTTCAATAAATTAAGAAATCCAGAACAATAACTAAATCAGAATATTAAGTTAAGCTAAAGAGGAAATTTTTTACCTCTAACGTTGAGCTTTGATTTGATTTTGTTCAAAATGTTGGCATTGAATCCATTTCGAACTGCAATCATTACTGCTTCGTTGTCTGAAAGGTGGATCTCATAATGCTTAGACCACCATCTAGCGAACTCCTTGGTGTGAGCAAAAGTGGGTTTGAAATAGAAGGGTTGGATTTCGTAATCCACGCCTTCGAATTGTATTAACAGCTGATGGAAGTGGGCCGCTGTCATTCCATAATAACCTAAGCATATGTGCTTTTCATCTGGATAAATGCACTTAGGCAGTAATTGGGCAAGTCCAAATTGCCTCGAAACTAGGTTAGGATGATAGCCAACTAAGCCAAAATCTGATGAAGTTTGTCCAAATCGACAAGACAGCAATGTTGGAGTCAGATAAGTCCTCCAGACCCTGGTAATTTCTTCTTCACTTTCAGGTAAGGGAGGTAAAGGGTGAATGAACCAAGCAGGCCCAATCATTCTATCAACGAAGGGAGCAAAACTAGCCTTAAACTCCTTAAGGTTTAAGAAAGCTTCGAAGTATCTAAGGAAGGTTTGATCTAGAGACAAACCTCTTGGCCTTGCAACCATCCTAGCAAGCCTTGTGCCTTCGACCTCTCTCTTTTTGGCTTCATCATAGTACATCTCTGGCAAGAACAAGTCTAGTTCGACAGGGAATGTGGCATTGAGCCATAATTGCAAAAGCCAAAATGGCCCATAGGCTAAGAAAGTTGAACCATCTCCCGTTTTCTTGATGAATTCACAAGCTGTCCTCATGCTTTCGTAAAGACAGCCCAAAATTAAGCGCCCAAATCCAAATTGTTGGCCTTCAGCAATCTGAGTAGCCATTGGAACAAACTTCATAGCTACTTGCAGAGATCTTGTGCAGAAAACGTATTGTGATAACCACAAAGCTAAGAAGGCTACATGCTCTTCAGTACTAACGTCTCCAGTAAGTTTGTTGTGCTCGATGATGTATTTCGAATAGGTCTTATCTTTCATAGTAAGTTTAATACTTCTAGAAGACCTAGTCGGATCATAGTTATCCCCAGTAGGTGGTAACCCAGTGATAGCAGCAACATCGAAAAGAGTGGGAGTCATCATTCCACACTCGAAGTGAAAAGTGTTGGTTGAGGATTCGAAGAAGTGAAGCGCAGCTATCAACATCTCCTGGTTGCACTTTAAACCAGTTTTCGAGAGTTGGATGAGGTGATAAACCTCTGTACTTTGCCAAAGCCCAGCATAATCATGCTCTACCCTCTCTAACCAAGCTACATATTCTTTGTTATATTTCGAGGCTGATCGAAAAGGGGTGTTTGGAGGTTTAATGTAACTGAAATTATAAGGTTCGTTAACAAAGACCCTAGGGATGCTAGGTTTGTAAAGGGAGAAGAAGGTCATGGTGTTCCTATTCCTATTCGATTCCTTAGGCTTAGGGCCTCCGTAAGCATGAACAGTGTTATCAACAGAGTAAGGAATAAGTACCTGTTTTTCCCAAATCGCTTCGTTTTTTGGATGAAACCCTGGCTCTGGAATTTCATCAGGCTTCATGCTCTTCAAAGTAATCTCAGACCATTTTCCAACGAATGGGATAGTAATGTCAGAAGAGCTTGCCGCCATTGTTAAAGTTTGAAGCTTTTTGAAAACTTGTAAATTTTCTAGGTTTTGAACGGAAATGGAGAAAGACGCTGTCGTTTGTTTGAATGATCAACAATCAACGCGTTTAAAGTGGTGAAAACGTTGAGAGAAAGAAGTGTTGATGGAATCGCAGAAGATAAAAGGGAGAAAGTTGAAATTTTATCTGTGCTCTTGAGAGTGAAAAACGCAGAAAAAGTGTTATGAGGGAGATGAAGTGCTATTTATAGACTTCATTTGTTTTGATTTAAATAAATCAAAATTAAAATGTGTCACCTCTTTAGCTTCCGTTGAGAAACGTGGAAGCTGCAATAACTCGAAATTCACGCAAAGTGATGTTTGTGGGAAAAGAGGTGACAGTTGAAAGAAATGTCATGATGATCATGACGTCAGCGCCGTCATTGAGAAATGTGTAAACATTAAATGCTGTCTTTTCAAAAACTCTTTCTTCTCATTTCGATATTTTCATTCGAAACCAGAGTTTTTGGGGGGCAATTTGTTAGGCCTAATTTTTGGTGCTCATTTAAATGAACATTTAATGGTTGGTCTAATTAAATAAAATGCCAAATAAATATAAATTGGCGTTTTTAAAGTTATTTAATGTTTCGACGTTTTTCAGTATTAACGAAGCTGAGTTGTTCGAAATTGGCAAACGGTGTCGTTCGAAAAAATCAGCGAAGTTGAAGTTCAACGCGCGAAGCAGGGTTGAAGTTCGAAATCAACGGTTCGAAGTGAAGAAACATGGGACGCGTGGAGCAATCTGGAGCGTCAAATCGAAGCGGCAGTTTTGCCCGTTTCGAAGTACTTAGGATAGTTTCTTTTCTGGAATAAGGGTCACAAATTATTTTTACAAACTTCCTACTAAAATTCTGAGTACTCAAGCGATCGAAAGAAAGGAATTGCGAGGAAGAATGTATGTTTGTGCACCTTTTATCTTGTAATTGCTTTTACGTTTAATGCAATTTACTTTTCCTGCAATTTTACTGTTGTTTATCATTAAAAACACTTCTGTTTCGAGGCGATTCGAATCATCTAGTGTTAATTTCGAATTAAAAGACTAAAACTGGTAAATGATTGTTGATCTTCGACGAACATATAAAAACCTTTCTCAAAAACAAGCATAAAATTGTCCTGAGATTACTAGTCGATCTCGTAAGTCTTAAAATACTTAGACTAGCGCTTGTTTACCAAATTTCACAGTAAACAGTATCATACATTATTAACAAGTTATTAATTCTATTTAATTCGATTATACAAAAAAAGGTAACATTAAATTGATGATACGGTACCTTAAATAAGGTACCGGTATCATCAATTTTGATACCCTCTATGCCACGTCATGAAACTCCAATGATAAAAAAAAAAAAAGATACGGATCATTAGTCTATGATACTCTCTATGATACCCTTATTGGAGATGCTCTAAGATACATAGATGTGACATGTTACACAATTAATTGAATTAAAATATGATTGATTTACAAAATATAAGTATTTGACATGCTTATATACATGATATATCTGTGTTTGATTTTATGGAATTAAGGGAATCGAAAGATGAATTTGAAAATTTTGTGAAAAAAAATAATTTTCTTTCCTTCAAACTAAACAATGATTGGAGTAGTTTTTGGGCAGTGGCTTGTCATCTTGCGTGGACTTGGAGGAACAAGGAAAAACATGACGCAGATTTTATTCGTCCGATTAAGCAACATGAGGTTGTTAAAGATATAATTACTAGTTATACCTTGGTTGAACGAGTAATTCATGTTGGGAGGCATACACAACAATCTAGTATTCCAATAGGTTGGGTACCGCCTACAGAAGGTTGGGTGTGTCTAAATATTGACGGAGCTTGTAAAGCCGGTATTATTGGATGTGGTGGTGTTATCCGTGGGAGTGAGGGGGAGTGGATTCATGGGTTTTCTAAACTCATGGGAAGCGGTGATGTTTATATGGCGGAGTTATGGGGCGTATTTGAGGGACTCGGCATGGCAAGAAGGATGAATTTTACTAAAGTGGAAGTAAGGATAGATGCTATGGGAGTTGTCCATGATATTACTCACAAAATGCCTTCACAAATGTGTGGTAGGGCCCTTGTTAGACGTATTTGTCAAATGATGGATTTTGATTGGGAAGTCGTTTTGAAACACTCTTACCGTGAGGCGAATCAACTGGCGGATGCGTTAGCTAAGCATAGCTTTCGAGTGACTGGTGATGCTTGTTTTTTTACAATTTGTCCGGATTTCTGTAAGCACCTTTTGATTGCTGATGAGAAGGGAATCACTACCCCTAGAAGTATTTTTCTGTAGTTTGTTTCTTTTCGGGCTTTAGCCCTCTTTGTAATCAAAAAAAAGAAAAAACAATTATTTTGACTGAAAACTGTAGTATTTGATAATGTACAATATTTGATAGACAATTTTTTTTATTTGATAGACGAATATTATAGAAACAAAAAATTATCATTTGATTTAGATTTAGTTTAATGGAGATAAAAAACTCTTATCCTTGTGTAAAAAAAAAACTCTTATAATTTTAAAGACAAATACATTATATATTAGCCAATGAAACAAAAAAAAAAAATTGATGCACTTGATAGTTCCTTTAAAATTAAGATTTATTTTACGATAGGGAAACAAAAAAATGTTATTTATTTACAAGAACTAAAATAAAACAAAACAAAAATTCTTATAAAAATTTAAATTAAAACTCTTCATATGTACGGAAAGTATTTGTATATTTAAGTTTTCTTTTATGTAAATTTCAAAAAAAAAATCTTTTCAAATTTTTTTCTCAAACTTTTTCAATTGTCACATCTTAACCACTGATCAATTTTTTTCATTTTTTTCTAATTAAAATATTATTATTTGTTTTTCATCTAATGGTTTAAATACACACACTATTTCCTCAATTTTTTTCCAATGAAGAGAATTTATTTTCATAAATTTTTGTTTCAAATTGTAGGCATTGATTAGCCAATGACATGCATATGCTTGCTAGTTGCCAGTCTATTTCCATACGTTCTTCTTATTCCATGATCATTAAAGCCTTCCAATAATAGGTTTGTGTATGTGACTAGACAATCTTCTCTTATTTTCCTGAAGATCTTGCACATGATCTTCTACACATTAATGTGATAGGATCCAACAATTCAATCCAATTTTTTAGATAAATTTTCCAAGTCACATGAAATGGTTGGTGTCCTTCATAGTTACTACCCCTCCATTCTATTTTTGGTATCAAGCAACTCAATTTTTTATTTCATCAGTTTTTTTTTACTTGTGATTTAGCGTTTCTATTTAATTGTATTTTTTATTAAAACTAAAAAACTTGATTGATAATCCAATTTTGCGAAACTATCTTAAAAATTATTTTCTGCTTATTAATTTTTAAAACTAAAAAAAAAAAAAACAGGTTCAAAAAATTCTATTTTTCTCTTCATAAAAACAATTTTCTAAAACGCTTTTATAAAACACATTTTAAAAACTAAAAACTAAAATTGTTTCAAACATATCCTAAATCACTTAAAATGGGAGAGTTAAATTGGAAATTATCCAAATAAGTATATTTAATAATCAAACTGAGATTTACCAAAAAAATACATACTTCAAACTGAGATCCACAGTGATAATCTTGACTAAAATGATTGCCTACTAAAACTTGTTTAATAGTAGCACATGACTAAATTTTAAATTAGACCGTTACAATTTTTTAACACCATAATTTATCCACTCACCAAAAATAACATAACATTGTACTCAAATTAAGTGTTAAAATTAACATTGATTAATTTATCCTCTTTATAAAAATATCAAAGACTAATATATTACATATTTTATTTTAATGTAAAGTTCCATTTTTTCTTTATGCTTTTTCTTCACCTCCATTTCATATTTCAACCAAAGTGGACTTTTAAGATAAAGTGATTAATCTTTTAATAATGAAACTTAAAGGTTAAAGACGTTACCAAACAGAGAATAAAGGAAGACAGATAAGAGAAAAAAAAAACACACAGATCTGTGTTTATCTTAGGAGCCTCCAATTGTTTGTGTTAACATTAATATATTTCCATTTATACCCTCAACTGTTTTCATTATTTCCTCTCTAAAAATTGATGAATATTATTATTGGTCACAATCACACAGAATTTGGTTGAAGTTGGTATCCAAAGACAAGAAAAACAAAAAACAAGAACAGTCTTTGGATCCTTTCTCTCTCTTTCACATTTTCCACTTAACCTTCTAACTCTCTTTTTTGTTCTCTCCTCAAACTTAACTCTTTTTTTTTTCTATATATTATAAAAATACTATCTTTTTATTCTACTGAACTTATTTTGGTTTTTTCTTTTGAGTTTTGATAACCCTTTTGGATTGGGAATCTGATTCTGAACTCTATTGGTGGATTATTAGTTTCAGCTTTGTTGGTTATTGTTTTGGTCATAAAAAAATGAGTTCTTCAATGAGGTTGGATTCAGCTGTTTTTCAACTTACACCCACTAGAACAAGGTAATATACTTCATTCATCAATGGTTTGGATTGAATATTAGAGAACAAGTTTGAGGATTTTAAGGTTTTTTTATTTATTTTGTGTCTTAGTCAATATACTTAGGATATATGCTGGTTTTGTAGTGTACATGAATTTGTTTAAGGATGTTAATGGCTTTATGTTATTTCTTTAATTGGCAAAAAGTGGTTTAGATAGGTTTAATTTTCAAGTTTGCTGATTTAATTTGAGTTAAGTAACATTGGTGTTATGTGCAAGTTTAATCATATAGATTTCATGGAAATTTCTGAGTATTTTTCAGATTGTATTTGGTTAGGGTATTTTGTATGTAATAAAATGTGAAGTTTAGTTGTAACAAAAAAAAATGTGAAGTTTAGTGGATTTCAAAGTGCTGTTGTTTTTAAGATTAAACAGTAGTTTATTAGATTTCAAATTTAGAAACCCTTGTTTTTTTGTTTGTAATTTTTTTTATTACATCTTAATGTATGCAAAAGTACTTAAAGAAAATACACGTTGTACCGGTTTTGATTCTTCAAATTATCTTCCTTTGTATGAATCAGGTTTGACTTGGTTATAACTGTTAATGGAAAGAAGGAGAAAATTGCTTCAGGCTTGCTCAATCCGTTTCTTTCTCACTTGAAGACTGCTCAAGATCAGATGGACAAGGGTGGTTATTCGATTGTTCTTGAGCCTGAGGGTGGAAATGATGCCTCGTGGTTTACCAAGGGAACTCTCGAAAGGTTTGAGTTTTAATGTTTTGGTTTATGGATTAATGTGTTTAGCATACATACCCTTCAAAATTGATGTTTCAGAGTCTCGTAACTCAGATGATAAAAGGTTGCAGGGACATTTCATATGTTGGGGTGCGGGTTCGAACCCACAATAACCCGATTCTCCACATTTAGTGTGCGAGTTTCACCTGTAGGTTCTTTGAAACAAAAAAAATTAAATTAATTTTCATAAACATCACCATTTGTATTATCCCATGATCTAGAATGACATTTCGAAAGGGAAGTGAAATTAAACATAGAAGTAGTAACTTGTAACAGTTGGCTTAGAGACTTAAATTTTTCTTGGTTAGATTATATTCACAATTAGTTTAACGTGGTGGACTAATCTTCTATGGTTCTATAGGTTTGTTCGCTTTGTAAACACTCCAGAGATATTGGAACGTGTGTATACTACAGAATCCGAAATCTTACAAATTGAAGAGGCAATTGCAATTCAAGGAAATAATTCTATAGGGATTGGCAATGTAAGTAAATATCAAGCATTATTGCATGATTGATTGTCTGCACTTAAAAGATCGTTTCAGTAATCATATGTTTCTACAGGTGGAAGAAAACCAAGTTAAACATGCAGAAAACACAGAAGGTACTTTTGAAAGGAGTCTATTTCAAAAATGCAACAAATCTTAGTGCATTTAGGGTTCGTTTGTTTACGATTTTCAAGATTTACATTTAAAACTTACGAAACTTACTGCTGTGCAGGCAGGAAGGTTCAACATGATACTAATGAGGAGAAAGCGATTGTACTTTACAAGGTTAATACTTAATAGGTGTTAAATAATAAATACCATATTCATTTATTAACTTTACTTATTTTTCTATTTGTTTGGTTATGTTCAGCCTGATGCACATCCACCTGAAGCAAATGGAAATGCCACATCAGAAGGAAACTCAAAGTAAATTTCATTTCTTTTAATTCACCTTCTCTCTATGAGAATCTTTCATAATAGGAAATTCTAACTTTTAATTAAGTGTTGTCTCTAATTTAAGTAATAAAATTCAACAAGTGTCCATTTCACACCTTGCATAGTTGAAGTCATATCAGTTAAGTTTCATGCTAGAATATGCTTGTAGAAAATGATGCAAATGTATTAACAGCCTTGATAATTTCCTTTGGCATTAACTTTAAAAAGTCCTGATAAACTTTAAGTTTGACACCTTTTTTCCATCACAGACTTTAAGTTTGACACCTTTTTTCCATCACAGAAAATACCAAGTTCCTTAAGGAGCAAGGAAGAAATGAATTGTATGCACAGTGTATCTTACATAAGCTTTTGGACAACATGATATTTACACCTTTAGGATAATTGGTTATTCACCACTGCTTTAAAAGCAGCATGTTGGTAGACTATGCGTTTTTCAAATGCAACTATCTTAGCTTATGTTATTGGGACAAGTTTTTCTACGCTGTTATAAATTTTAAATGAAAGCTGTGTTGGACTGAGTTGTTTGTTTCCCACAAATGCACGTAACATGATAATATAAATATGCTGTTTGTTTCTTAATTTGTTCGTTATTCATAAAGCTTATTTCCACAATGTTAAACAGATTGTTACATATTTTATATTCAATTCTGTCTCATATTTTCTCAGAGTTCAGCTTTTGAAAGTCCTAGAGACACGCAAATCAGTGCTTCAGAAAGAGCAAGGCATGGCATTTGCACGTGCTGTTGCTGCTGGTTTTGACATTGACCATTTACCTGCTTTGATGTCATTTGCTGAATGCTTTGGAGCATCTCGATTGATGTAAGGGAACTTCTGTTTTTTCGTACATCATTTTGACCTTAAATATTGGTTGGTCAAGTGTTGTGTTATTTCTGCCATTGGCCTGTAACATACACATGGCATCTAGACAATCTTGCTGATGGTAGTTTTTTTCACTTATCAGGGATGCATCCACAAAATTTAGAGATCTTTGGAAAAGAAAACATGAAAATGGACAATGGCTCGAAATCGAAGCTGCTGAAATGATGTCCAACCGCCCAGATTTCGCTGCATTAAATGGCTCTGGCATCATCCTTCCCAATATGGCCTTTGCATCCCCTAGTGAATTGGACGCAGAGAATAACGTAAAAGCAAGTTCAGGTACTTGACAATTCCAGAACTTTGTGAACATGTAAATTTATGGATTCTTTAGGACTTAATGTATACAAACAGTACACGTCTGGCTTTTTCTTGATTAGAAATATGTATTATTTTTGTTTACACTTCCAGATTTGCCTCCAATGGACCGTCAAGGCCACCAAGATAATATGCACGGTCAATTTCCACATCATATGTTCCCTCCTTGGCCTCTTCATTCTCCCCCAGGTGCTGTACCAGTCTATCAGCCATATCCGGTGCAAGGCATACCCTACTATCAAACATATCCTGGAAACAGTCCATATATGCAGCCAAATTATCCGCCCGTGGAGG
Source organism: Trifolium fragiferum (assembly GCA_954870985.1). Taxonomy (NCBI): domain Eukaryota; kingdom Viridiplantae; phylum Streptophyta; class Magnoliopsida; order Fabales; family Fabaceae; genus Trifolium; species Trifolium fragiferum. The sequence goes on along the minus strand of OX940796.1, from coordinate 43,691,244 downwards.
ATCCTAGACTGACTCCTGGTCAAAATATGGGTTTCAGAAGGCATTCCATGGATAGTAGGAACAGCAATAATGAATCAGAATCAAGGTTGCATGATGAAGTTGATATGGAGAGGGAAGGTTCACAGACAGGAGATCGACGAAAGAAGACTAGCCGATCAGGTAGACAGAAATCTGGCACGGTGGTTATTAGGAATATCAATTACATAACAAAGACAGAAAACTCTTCTGGCAGTGGATCATATTCAGATTCTGCTTCCGAAACAGATGAAGATATCGATAATCAGGAGCATGTGAAGACTTCAAAAAGAAGGGAATCCAGAAAAGAATCTTTGAAGAAGTTGAATTCATCTGATAAGGAAGAAACGGACCATACTATGGATGCAGATGGAGGGCACTGGCAAGCTTTCCAAAATTGTTTACTCAGAGATGTTGATGAAGATAGACATGCCATTGACCATGACCAATTTGGTATGGAAAAGGTGGACGGCCCAAGAAGAAAAAAACATGTTTCAGTCAATGATCCTTTAGTTTTAAATGAACGGGAAATGCATGATGTTCAAGGCAGTCGTACTTCTAATGATGCACAATCTTTAGAAGTAAATGGAAGAAGCGGTGGTTACAGGAGGGCTGTTAGTGATGATTTCATTGTTTCCAAACAAGGAAGTCAGTCCGGTAATTCATATCCTTCCTCAGATCTGGAAATTACCGGCAGTGGACTAGGTTATTCAAATGATAATTTGCAAAGGAAGTTGTTTCACAATATGAATGATGATTCCTACATGTTGGAGCATAGATCAATCCAAGTCAATGATGCAGGAAATGTTGATAGGAACATGATCGACATAGACTCCGAGTTTCCGTTGCGTCAAAAGGAAGAAAAACCATCAAATGGGATCAACCATATGAATTATCAGCTAGATGAATTGAGCATGATGCCTGAACGAGGTGCTGAAGGGGGGTCGATGAATTACGACCCTGCTTTAGACTATGAAATGCAGGCCCAGTCTGGTGGTGCTTTACAACATAAAAACAAAGAGGTATTGGCTGATGCTAAACCAGGATCTAAGAGGTTGGATAAGGACCCAAAATCAAAACTTACTCCAAATAGTTCTGATAAAAGAAAGACTGTTGGGCCGATAAGGAGAGGGAAGCCTTCTAAACTTAGTCCTTTAGAAGAAGCACGAGCACGGGCTGAGAGTTTACGAAACTACAAAGCTGATCTCCAGAAAATGAAGAAAGAGAAGGTACTCACTCCTACTCCCGGTCTCCCTTCCCACTCACGTTTATATTTCAAACAGTTAGCTTAAAATGGAGTTGAAACCTGTATTCAGGACCTTAACATGCTTTTTAGTTGTATTAAATTGAAAAGTCATTCAAATAATTTGTTATACATCACTGTTTTTCTTCTAATATGTAGGAAGAGGAAGCGATTAAGCGCATAGAAACTTTAAAGATGGAAAGGCAAAAGAGAATCGCTGCCAAGAGTAGCTCAGTCGGTACACAGTCACCAGAAACATCTCATGTTACCAAGAGACGTGTTCCAGCAAAAATTTCACCAAGCTCTCATAAAGGATCAAAATTTAGTGATTCAGAACCAGGGCCATCGTCACCACTTCAAAGATTCCCCGCCAGAACTGCTTCTGTGGGATCAGCTGATTCTACGAAAACCTCAAAAACCAGCAGATTGAGTGCTAGAAGCCACTTGAATGATAACAAACTAAGCCAATCAGTGTCTTCTTTGCCTGAATCTAAGCTAGAGAAGGGTGATAGTGCAACTAATCCTAAGGCATCGATGGCACGGATTAGAAGACTGTCAGAACCTAAAATGAGTTCCGTTCGTCAGACTTCCGCAGCGAAACTGCATGTTATAGGGACCGTATCAAAGACTAAAGCATCTGATGGACCGGAGAGCAAAAAGATTTCTGCTATTGTGAATCATGACAAAAGCAAAATAGCGGCCCTCCCAGAACTGAAAGTTAGAACATCTAAAGCAAGTGAAATTGTACAAAATGTATCATCAGTGAAAGTGAAGACACAGAAGGCGAATGATAACAAGTCTTCAATGAATTCAGAAAGCACCATGCTGAAGAAAAATGAAACAGGAATTTCATCCAATGATGATGATGACAATCCTGTAATTGAGAAAACTGTCGTGATGCTTGAGCCCGAGAAACCTTATGCCCCTGCTATTTATGCCCCAAAGAAAGAATATGATAGTGATAAAGTGGCAGAGAAAACTGAGACATCATCCAATTATGTTGCCATTCGTGCTCCCGTTTCACCGCTAAGCATGGACATAATAGATAAAGAAACTCCAGAGAGCCAGTCACACATGCAACCCATATCTACTGAGGTATGTATTCACAGCAACTTAAATTAACTTCGATGATGATTTAAATATGTTGTCAGTTTATACTCTCGTAGGTGTAAGGTGCATAAAAAACAATATGTTTTGACTATGAGAACAAATGGTCTACTGTCTAACATCATATCCTATTTTAAATAAATAGTAAACATGAGTGTTGCAAACGCCTTAGCTTCTAATTATGTTCCTTTAATGTTACTATATTTCAATGTTATGTTTCCTATAATCTGTGCTACTTCAAGCAAAAATATGTACTACAAATTCTACATGTTTGTTGTAAAATGTGAAAATAGCATTATAATACTTGAAAGTAGTCCCTGCGCCCCAACCCCCACCGTTTCACAATAAGCCAGAGCATGGCATGAAGTTCCCACCTTTATTGATTTGGGAGGATACGTTATATGCAACCTTACTTGCCAAGTTTTTTCCTAATAAAACCCGTGGCCACTACGTCACAGAGAAACATACTTAGTTAATTATCTGTTCCAGCCTTTTACTTTCTACACTTTATATAAAATCTCTGATTTGTACACTTCAGATGCTATGTATGGAAGAGAAGTCTATTCCAGTCTATGATAATTAGAATTTATCAAATATTTTACTTTAAAACTTATGTGCAAGAAATTTCAATTTGATTTTAGATGTGCTGGTTTTGTTTATCTAAATTCTTCATGGATGAGAAAACTTCGTAATGCATCAGCTAATTTTGAATATATCTTCCAAAACCAGGTCAAAATGGATAATACCGAAAAAGAACCTTCAAAATCATCCAGCATTGCTATTGCTGAGGAAACATATCATGCCCCATATGCTCGGGTTTCTTCTATGGAAGATCCTAGTACAAGAAACAGTGAATATGGCAAAGCAGCTCCCACAATATTAGACACTGCAGCAATTGGTGCAGACGCTGGTAAAGCACGCGTGTCTGACACCAGAAACGCAACACTTGAAAAGATTCCTGAAGCAACTGAGAAGGTTCAAGTAAAAGAATCACCAAAAGGGTTCAGACGACTGCTGAAGTTTGGGAAAAAGAGTCATAGCCCGGCTACACGCAATGTGGAATCAGATAATGTCAGCATTGATGGTTCCGAGGCAGATGAGGTCGGAACTAACGGTTCCTCTAACGAAGGTAATGTGCTCCTTAAAGGCATCATCATATTAAAATTAGTAATCACTGGAACACTGCCACTTCTAGGACCTCAGTTATTGTATCATGATCCACAAAACACAACCTTCGCATGTTTTTTAAGGACAAGCTGTGCAGACTGAGGTCCGATACATTAGCTCAAAGATGACATAATTTTATGAGTTAGGGGACTACCTTGCACAAGCTCAACACCCACATTATATATACCTTCCTTTCCTTCTTAGGTAGTAGCAGTGTTGTTAAATAGCGCTATAGCGTAGCAGAATTTGAACAAACTGCTATTTTGCACGATGCGCAATTGACAGCACTGTTTATAGCCATTTAAAGGCTATCCAAAATTGCTTCAAGAGATTTTGTTAACTGATTGATTTGAATTTTGAAGATTCAAAACTATAACAACAGTGTGCATCTTGCAAAATTAGTCTACTTTTTGAATGATTATACAATTTAACATATCTTGTGATATATGCATTTACCTAAATTCAATGATGTTGATGGATTTTCCATGTCATCTTTAGTTCATACTTTAAAGAATTTGATCTCTCAAGATGAAACTCCCACGGCCAGCACCACTCAACAAAAGTGTAAGTACTAAATACATGCTCAATTTACTAAGTGGACTTGGTCAACTTTTCATATATTCCTGTCCTCTTTGGTATATTATAGTCTCTAGTAGTAGTACTGATCTGTATATGGATGTGGTTGTTATGCAGCTTCTCGCTCGTTTTCGTTGTTATCACCATTTCGAAAGAATAGTGAAAAAAAGGTAATGATGGCTTGATAGAGTGGATGCTGTTATTGGTAAGGTTGATGCAGTCACAAGCTTAAACCCTTCACTTGATTTTCTTTCTCTTTTTGGTCCTAAGTGTCAGGATCAGGAAAAGATAACTGAGTTATGTATTGCTATGAAATTGATCTTTGTATATTCATGTAGCATTGTTGATATCCCCAAATGATTAAGGATTTTTTTCTCTCTTCTGCGTTCACCGGAACAAATATTTGAACATTTGTTGTTTTGATCCGACAACACATTTGGTGCAAAACATAATACAATTTCTTTACTACTCACATGATTGAGGGAAACACATTTGGTGCAAAACATAATACAATTTCTTTACTACTCACATGATTGAGGTTTTTTTCCCCTCTTTGGGTGTGACCACGGTAGATTTACTTTCATGTCTTTGGATTACTTCTACTTTTTTAGCATAAAAAGAGTATTCTATAACACGCGATTTTAACAATCATGATATCAACATATGACATGATTATGATCAATAGTGATAAATGTAATAAAAAGGGTCAACTATATAATGATCAACTAAGCATACAAAGTCTTCACTCTATAAGGTACATCCTTTATGACTATTATGGCAGAATATGTTGAGGCTTTAATCAAAGCGAATGATTAAGCATGAAATGTTGCTTTTGCTCATTCTATTTAGAGCTTCATTTGCCAAACATTCAGCTGCTTCTTGTGGATCTTCTATGTGACTTATTAGATTCACAGCTTCTTGGTTCTTCATCACCTACACATATTCAAGAAATTACCATGATTAAAGACTATCCTTAGTTTAAGTTATAAATCTCACATTTATTAATTGCTTCTTGTTTAATATTTAAGTTAAAAATCTCACTATAATACTCTAAACTGTAGCTTACCTCCCATATACCATTACTTGCTAATATCAAGAATTCAGTATCAGAATCAATATTTTCACTTCTGATAACAAGTTCTGAGCTACTAGAATGCCTTGTAGCTGCTTCATTTCCTGATTCATATGCTAGTATGAAATAAATGAATAAAATGAGTCCATTTATTGATGAATAAAAGAAACAGTAACAAAATACTCCATCCGGTCTCATATATAAGCGAAAATTCTTTTTTCAAATTCATCAAATAACTAATGTATCTGGTCTATAATATGAATCAGATACATCAATTATTCAATGAACCAACGCATTTTATTCGTAAGTTCTGAATTCTCTCGTGTGATTTACAAATTGTTGTTTATCATTGATACCTGAAAATATTCTGCGAGACCAATGTCGTTTGGCTGACTGTTGGTATGTGTCAGCTTTCTGATGAGCCATTCCATCTCTACACACAACAACTCTGTAATTTCCTGTATTAGCTATTACAAGTTTTTCTCCATTGATTACCATAACAGATGCTGAACTCATTCTACATGTGTCTTCGTATCTTTGTTCTTCTCTCATCTTTGACCTTACACCAAGATAAGCTTTCTTCATCATTTCTTTGCTTTTTCTCCATATTTGAGCCTAATTATATGTAATGAAATCATTAGCATACCAAATTTAAGAGGGAAAATTATGAATGTAACCATCTCAATTTGACCTCTCTTTGATAATACATATAAGGCTGATGTCCAAGATTTAGATGAAAAGTGACAATATCTTGTTATATATTATCCATTTTTTTCTACCTTTTTGTGACTAAGACTCTATTTGGTAACGGTTCATCTCTCACGGTCTTATAATATTTTTTTCACTAGCTTATAATATTTTACAAGTTATTTCAAATAATATTTGAATTTATGACATATCATTTTTTTCTCGCATTTTTACTTTCATTTTTTTAATTGAAAAAATTAAATATTAATTATGAATATAATTTTTATGATATTTTATACTTATCCGTTCAATCACTAATTTTACTAGACTATTTAAATGCAATCTCTTAGTTGACACGTGATCCGCAAACTTTTAATAGAGCCTAAGAAGCAATAAAAATAATTGAGCATTTTTCAAGAATCTTTGATGATAAAGTGACCAATATTTAAATGAAGCATAGTTTGAGAAACCCATTTTTAAGGCAATACCATTCTAGCTTATTACTCATGAGCTAATAAAAATCATTTATACTCAAAGTACCTCTTGAAGCTTCTTTGTAAAGAAATGAGATTGCATGTACTTGGTAACTTTGTCTCCAACAAATGGATCAAATATTCCAAAATACCACAATTCAGTTTGATTCATTTGCTCTCTTTGTACCACAATTGAATCAATGTCTGAGTAATCAGAACCATCTTTTATCATATGATGTTCCACTACTTGATAACCATGTGTTACTGGTGTCATCCATGAAGGCTTTTTTGCTGGCATGAGCCTTCTCTTTCTACTTAGAAATCTTAGTAGAAACCTTTTCAACTTAAATGCCTGTCAAAATCAGTAGTTCGATTAAGCTCTTGCTAGTCTTTTAAGTTACATTTGATTTACATTTGGCCAAATTATATGTAGAGCTAGAACATAATTCAACAATATTAGTTATAACTTATAAACAATTTTCTTAAGTTGTCCGGGAGAGTTTATGGAATTAAGCTGGAAACAGGTTATGAACATGCCATAAGTTATTTTTCGAAACTTTTTCAAACAGTCTCACAAGTGCTTATGCTAGTAAATGCTCAAGTCAAACAAGTTAATCCAAATAGAAAATAAGTTCAAATAAGTAAAAGCACAATTTCATAGGGAAATAATGGGGAGAGAGCATTGACTTACCTTGAGCCTGATATGAAGATATCTGATCCTCATATTCTTCACTATTGTTTGAACAGAACTTGAATGGAAAACAAAATCTTATGTTAACAAAAGATGACCAAAAATGTTAGCAAAATCAAGTATCCTATATAGAAAATAATTAGAGGGACCTCAATAATATATATATATAGTTGAGTAACAAATGGATTGGCCTTATATTTATTTCATTCTTGGCACTGACCACAAAGTAGTATTAATGGGCACATGCAGAATCTAGAATAATATTGTGCTAAAAGAAAAACTTAGACTCAAAGATACCATTGGAATTCCTATGCTAATAAATTGAATAGCTAATTAGATTTAAATTTCAGTTAAGATGACTTTGAATTAGTAATAGTATATTCAAATTTTCTTGGTTGAAAGCAGTGTTATGTTCTGTCTTTCCCCTTTTATGGGTTATTCTTTTCTTTGAAGGATTTTATGGGTTATTCTTAAGTTTGTAATTTAGTGTCAAATATCAAGTATTAACTATGGGAACTTTATTTGCAGGTCCTATCATTTTCTCAAACATTATACAATCCTTAAATATTTTATTTTATAACGGATGAGTAAAAATAAAACGCGCAAAAAATTGTAGGCTGACAAAACAAGATCTCGTTAATTATTTGGGAGACATGACTTGGTCATTTGGTTGTTGTTTCTTCTAATTTTATTTATTTATTTTTAGTATGAACTTGCTTCTTATAACTTTTTTTAATTTAGTGTCAACTATATACTATCTATTCTCGAAAATCTACAAAGATTTTACATTGAACCTAAACAAACAATACAAAAAAGTTGAAAACTGAGAATAAATAATTGTGAACGGCAGCAAAGGAGAGAAAAAATATGGTGAAGAAATGACAAATGGCACATATATATTCATGGTCATTTGGTTACTTCATGAAGGTGCTTCAAAGTGTTGAACGTGAGTTAGTGTACATTATTTAAACTTGAATATTAATACGATGTCAAAACAATAAATATATGAAAATTTCTTATATCTTCTCGAGTTTCAACGATATCAATATATGAAATATAAATATAGGATGAGAGTGCTGAAAATAAATTGTCTGTTGTAACTGCGTTAACACAATTACAGTACCAGCTGTCCGATCTTAATATAACTGTATTTCAACCATCTGATGCAAAATCGATGAATGTGAGCAGTTACTGCGTGTTACTATGTTCTTTTTCGAACTGCCGTAAATCATGATCAGAGAGTGCTTAGGGTATTAACTTAGTTGTTATTCCAACTCAATCTTATATTATAGCCATGAAGGACTCATTCATTGTTGGTCTGTGGAAGTTAATTGCATACACTGTTAGATTGAATCTACACTGACTTCCGGAAGATGAGGAACTTGTGTAAGCGTGGTTTTCTTTTTATTGTATTTTTTATTTTTCTTCACATATATCCACGATCGGTTTGATTGAAGACAATTTTGAATATTTGAAACTTTAATGTGTAATACAAGGATCTGGATTCACTGCAGTTGGAGAGATGACTGCAGTGCAGTCGGTTAAATCTGGACCGTTTGATTGAGATCGAACGGTGACAATTAATAACTCAGTAAATAAATAAAAAAGTATAAAACAGATCCGACGGCTGAGATCATCCGCAGTCACTATTTGACTGCAGAGAATCCAAATCCGTAAAACAGAAGCTACAGATGATTGCTGCTAGTTCAATCTACTAAGTTGCCCATAAAAACTAAATTATTTAATGATTGTACAGATCATTAATATCAAAAGTCTAACTATATGTGATTTGTGAAGAAAAAAAACTGACACAGACTGGAAATAATTAGATACCAACTTTGTCCTTTATTTTATTTTTAAAATAGAGGCTCAAAGACTATCATTCATTAATGCATGAGCAATACAAAGTTTATGGACAACGTTAGTCTAAACTAAAACTTATACTTAAGTTCTGGCTAATAGAAATGATATGTTTAAAAAATAGAAATGATTGTTTAAAATAAGGACATTTGCAACTTTAATGTAATGCTAGTATGGAGGCTTTACTTTCATGTATAACACAGGTGGTGCTTTGTCTTAAAAAATAATGAGTTGTACCAAAGTAGATGTGACCTATAATGAAATTAAAGAAAAAACTTTTGGGATGAAACCATAAGCATGCAAATTACAGCTACATAAATGATAATGCTAAACACTTCCCCATTACTTGAGTAGAGAATACATGCAAGAGAGAAACTAACAATGATTTACTTTGATGAGTTAAACTTATAACTGAAATTATGTCAACAGTAACGATAAAAGTGAAAATAGATGTGAGAATTTCTATCGTATTTTGCAACAAAACATGTTCTATAACTACATAATACAGAGAAAAATCCAGCATTCATCACTTGAACCAAAATTAAATTTGTTAAACTTAAGTTTGGAAAATAAAACAAATAGAAGCAAGGAGAATAAAAAACACACTTCCTTATCAAATTACAAATAAGGCAAATTGACAAACAGCAAATGCTGTAAAATTATATGCCAAACCATGGTAAATAAACAGCTTCAGACAAACCATACTCTACCTTTGAGGTTAATCAAGTTTCTGAGAACTTGAGCATTTGTAATGGTATGATACAATCTCGTAAATGACCATCCTAATTTGAATGAATCAAAGCTAATCTAAGCAATAGAATAAGATTCTATTGAAACTAATGTCATTCAAAACTAACAGATAGATATAAGAACAGAACAAAACCATGGACAAGGCAAACCAAATAGCAATAAAATTGGAAAAATGATAGTAACATAAACCTTGTAACACAATAAATATCTGATGATCAAACATTTAAACAACTGTCTTAGTGATACAAAAACCTCAAACATCCAAATTGTACTAAATAGAACAAAATCAATACCAAAATTGAAAATTGTATCAGGAAATAGTAAACATCTAAGCTGCAGTCTTCCTCAGCTTAGCAAGTTCTTGCCTAACAACAGCAGCTCTCTGCACAAATCCAATAAATGAGTATCATCAAAATGTACATAAAATCATAAAATCATTTCAAAATATGTAACAAAAAAAATTAAAATAAAAAACATACCTTAATCTTTGCCAACATAATCTTGAACCTATCAAAATCATTAAGTGCTGCTCTCCTCTTCCTAACAATCAATTTCCTTCCCCATGAACTCTTCTCCCACTTGTTCTTCACATCTATCAATTAACATAAATCAACACAAATTTCAACAAAAAAAAAAGCTAAAAATAACTAAAAAAACAAAAACACCATTAAAAAAAATAACAAACCAGCTTCGTCCATGGCCTTAATGAGATCCTTCTTCTTAGGGACTCTTTTGATATCAATCTTGATATCAGTTAGAGAAAGCCTCTTGAAATTAATTGGAACTCTCTCCATGTCAGGTGCATCAACAAGAGCCTATAAATAAACATAGCACAAATGATTTTAAGAAATTATTCAAATAGGCATAGTTGAAAATGAAAAAAGATTCAAAATTTAAAAATGGGTTACCCTAGTTTGGTCGATGACATCAACGATTACAACGAGCTTTCCATAATCCTCGCCGTAGTTGACAAGTGCAACTCTCCCGATCTCAACGAACCTCTTGAACGGCTGAACAGAGAAAACAGAGAGAGGTTAGTGGAAGAGAAGACTGAATAGAAATGTAGATGAAGAGAGAGTAAAGAGAAAGAGGATTCACCATTTTTAGGGTTGCAGAGAGGCACAAACAGTGATGAAAGGTTGAGTCTTCAAACACAAATTAGGGTTTTTGTTTTCTGTTAATTTTATAAAGAGTATTGATATGGGCCTATATTCGGGCTTGGGTTTCAAATGGCTATTTAAAGGCCCAAAATAAATTTATTCTTGTTTGTTTTTGTAACTAGACTTTTTGTTTGTTTTTGTAACTAGACTTTGACCCGTGCAACGCACGGATTTAGTTGAACGATAGATATACGATTTAAATTTTTATAATAAAAATTGCAAATAAAAAAATAAAATGAAATCTAAAGATAAATATATTGAAATTTAAAACAGAGAGTACAAATGAAACTAAACAATACTAATAAATTAATAAAAATAGAGGATACAATAAAATCGAAATCATATAGAATCAAAATAATTTGATTAAGAAATGCTAGTATAAAATTAATTGCAAAATTGGCTAAAAGCCAAATAGCCGAAGCAAATGTTTTAGGTTTTAAAATTTTGGGTCAAAAATATACCTAAAAAAAAAATTCAATATAATTTAATAAATTTAATATTAATGTTTGGTTTGTTTAGGTGGCTAGGATGGAAACTTCGCATCTCTTTGACCCAGGTTCAATTTACAGATTCAACAGTGATGATAAAAAAAATAATCATACATTCAGTAAAATAAATATTTTTAATTTATTCTTATCAATTTTGTACTCACTAAAAATTTTATTTTAGATTTCTACATCAGTTAGACCAATCTTGAATAATTGAGTCAAATAATAGTAATTTCAAAATATTAAGAAGATGACAAATCATGCTAATGTTTAAGGTGTCATATTTAATTTTATAAAAAGTATTTTAAAAGTTATAATTTTTATATCAATCAATCTTTTTCTATTTTGATTGTATACATATGTTATTTTCAATACATAACAAATAGCTAATTCAAAATTCAAATTTAGGTGAGAGAAATGTGTAATTTTCAATACATAGAAAATGACTAATTCAAAATTCAAATTTATGTGAGAGAAATTAGATGAGAGTATTAATTAGTGGTTTAAGAGGGAAAAATTAGGGTTAAGTTAAGAGTTTAATTAGAGTTTTAGTAGGTGCTAAACATAACTTTTTCTATAATTAAGATTAAAATTAAGATTAAGATGAATATAAATATAACATTAAAGTTTTGTGTGACTCTATACAAAAAAACAAAAAAAATATGTGCATAGTGTTTGTAAATTAGGTGAGAGAAATTAGAAGGTCATAAATAAGTTGTTGGGGTGGTCATTAAGAAAGGAATTAGGAGGGAAAAAATTAGGGTTAAGTAGTTTCTTAAGTAGGGTTTTAAGAGGGGGCAAACCTTACTTTTATTATAATTAAATTAAGATTAAGATTAAGATAAATATAAATATAACATTAAAGTTTTGTGTGACTCTATACAAAAAAACAAAAAAAAATAATAACATAAAAATATGTGCATAGTATTTGTAAATTAGGTAAGAGAAATTAGAAGGTCATAAATAAGTTGTTGGGGGTGGTCATTAAGAAAGGAATTGGGAGGGAAAAAATTAGGTTTAAGTTGTTTCTTAAGTAGGGTTTTAAGAGGGGGCAAACCTTACTTTTATTATAATTAAGATAAGATAAGATTAAGATAAGATTAAGATTAAGATTAAGATAAAATTAAGATTAAGATTAAGATTAAGATAAGATTAAGATTTACTGCTTGCACTTGCTCTTTGGATTTTTGTTTGGTTATAAATGGAGCAAATGAGGTTCGAACTTAGGATTTTATATATTAGCGAAATCTCTTACTACCAGACTAAATATAGTGAATTATCTTTATTTTTTCTCGATGTTTTGGTTAGTGAGTTATGAGTTTGGTTTTCTTTCTACTTTATCTTTATAAGGATTATTATTATCAGGGTGTTTCATGTGTTGTGATGTTGTGTGAATTAGTCGTGCGACAAAAAGTATCGGATCAAAATAAAAAATTTATATATGGTTGGTACAGTTTATATGACACATAAGAAAAAAAAACAATATCATATGATTCATTAAGGGTTAGGGGTATGATCCCCATCTTTTGTGTAAGGAAAAAAAATTCAATCAGAAAAGAAAAACCTATTTGTGCGTCCAAAGATTTTCTGACGAAGATTAATTATTATTATACGGTGGTGAAAATTTCGTACCAATAATACGATAGGCTAAAAACAAAATAAAAAATAGGGTTAAATATATTTTTAGTCCCCGTATTTTGCGAAATATGCAAGAATGGTCCATATATTTTAAAAAATGTCAAAATAAAATCTCATAAGTTTTTCCGTTATCAGGAATGGTCCATTCAATTTTTTTTCCAAGTCAACTAACGGAATGCTTAATGGTCCCTTCATTTAATTAATTTAGAAAAAAAATAGAAATCTCACTAATTATTTTCTTAGTTTCCCCAAAAATCACCAATGTTGTTCTACTTTCTACGCTTTAATCACAATAGTTAATAAAATTATGAATATGATTTGTCAATTTTTTTATTGGCCAAGGTAATATTTTTTTTCTTTTAGAAAAAACTGGTAACAACTTTTTTTATTATAACAACTAGTAAAATGTTATTAAACAAAATGTCAATTATATGTAGAAAAAAGACAAAAAGGATTGACGTAAAAAAAAATGTTTCTTGATGACAAACAAAATTTTTTTTAAAAATATAAAATGAAAAAATAAAAAGAGTAATTAATGTTAATTGAAACTTTGGCTAATTTTGTTTATTCATCAAAATATTTTGTTTTGACAGTTTTTTTTGTGACTTGTTTTGAAAAATATTTATTGACATCTAAAAACATGTTTTTAATGTTTCTAATAAAACACATGTTTTCTTATTAATCAAACAAATTTACAAAAATATAGATAAAAGTGGGTTTTTGATAAATTTATAATGAGAGTAAGTTTACTAACAACTTACTCCCACGTATTTTTATGTGGGAGTAAGTTAGCAATAGTTGACTCGTGCTTTATAGCTGACTCGTGTCTGATATCAGAACACACCTAATCTCAAGTTTGGCGGGGGACTTCGTAGAGACATAGTACAACCTTCATTCTAATCTAATTCTCAATTGCGATAACGAAAATTTTATAAATAAGCACAATCCATAGCACAAGCAATGCAAGAGAGGCAAGAACAAGAACACACTCCTGCATAACAAAAAGACAACAAAACAGAACCCCCACACCCATTGGCACACAATGTCTCTCATATATCATTAAGTGTAATTATAAGTGTTGGTGTCGTGTCGATATTCGTACCGACGGGTGTTTGATACGGACACGACTAATTTGAGAAGTGGTTGTGCTTCATAGTTTTGCTACTCCCCATTTGCACTTCAACCTAATCACATCAAAATCAATATAAACACGATCAAGGAATGGAATGAAACAGAAACAAAAATTTACTATGAACAAAAACTTGAGAGTTGAAGGAATTACGATAGAAGAGTGTGTCGCCATGCCTGCAATGCGAAACTAATGCATGACTTTTTTCTAATTAGTTTAAGAAAGATGGACACACTTTCTATTTGGACGCGGCCGCTCACAAATGCTATTTAGTAAGAATTTTTTGATGTAAGAAAGAGAAGAATTTTATGTGTCAATTTTTATTAGTTAAATTAGAATCATTCTTTTTCCCATATATGGTTAGCCAATTTTTGATTTGTCAAATTCTTTTATTTTGTGGATTCTTCTCTTTCTTGTTTAAATATTTCTTACTAAATAACATTTTTTTTTGACCACCTTACCAAATAACATTACTCTTTTATAAAACCCACAAAAAAATTGTACTTTTTTTTATAAAATCTTTTTGTAATTATTAATGACATTGATAATTTTTTTCAAAATTACTCTTATTTACTTTACATATTTTTTAGAATATCATTTAAATTTTTTTTAGTGGATACTCTATTAAGAGCTCGTTTGGCCTAGCTTATTTTAGAGCTTATGCAAACGGCTTATGCAATATAAATTAGGTTTTATGCTATTTTATAAGTTTAAACTAGTGAACATTGAATTTTTAGAAACTATTTTATCATAAACTACCTTGAAAAACTTATAATAATACATAAAAATTGCATAAGCCGCTTGCATAAGCTAAAAAATAAGCTAGGCCAAACGGACCCTAATTATATGAAAGTCATGACCAATGATAAACATGAAAAATCAATATTAGGTTTTGTCAAACTAGTTCTTATTCTTATAAAAAGGGATAGTATGTATATATATATATATATATATATATATATATATATATATATATATATATATAGCTCAACTGGGAAAATTTGCCGAAATTGCAAGGCATGGATGTCATGACTGGGGTTCGAACCCTGGCTCTCTCACTTGTGTGAGAATTTCTTATATTTATTTTGCCAATTATTCTATGTACCAAATATATATATGAGTTATGATCAAATGATACTAAAATGTCGAACTTAGTAATATGAAATTTCTAATAATTCTTTATTGGATAATCGTATCATAAAATTGATCGTTAGATTGAAAGATATCATAATATAAAATATAACATTAATAAAAAATCATTTGATACATCAATAATCAATAATATACATCAAAATAAACTCAATTTTTAAAAATTTCTAAAACATTAATTTTCATCTATTTCATTGAGGTATCAAATTATTGAAGAGATGTTTGGAAAATCCGTCACCAATCAAGCCAACAAATAAGGAAAAATCGATTACTGAAAAAAAAACTAATTAAAGGTTTGTGATAATAAAAAAGGAGGTAAAATAAATGGCCCACTTCGTAGTGGGAATCACTTTTGCACGTCATGAAATGAACGGATCTGAAAACGTGAATAATACTTTCAACTCATAAAAAAAAAAAACACATTTTTTAATAATATTAATTAACTGAAAAAACATTTTCCCATAAACTTGTTTTGCTCCTGCGCTTGTTATCTCAGTCTCAGATCATCGCGGTTCTTCATTCTTCAACTTTTGTAAGCCTTTTTCAATTCTAATTGTTTCATGGATCAATCTTTTTGTTACAATTACAAAAAAGTTGCAATATTTTTGAGAATTACTTGATGGGCATGCACCTCAACTCAATTCAGTTCTTGTTTTGTTGATTCTTGCCCCAATTATTGATATCACATTTTTTTAAGTAAAGTTTTGATTTTTATTTAATTCTCATATTATTGTTCATATGGGTTTTTTGATATGATCCATGAACTATCCACCTTGATTCAAATAGTCTCAGTGGGTATTATTACTGATTTACTGTTTTTTATTTGCATTTGATGATGATGGGTAGTTCAATTATGTAAGGAAAATAAATTGTGATGATTTTAAGATTTTGATGCATTGTTAGCAGGGTGATTGATGTCGAAAAATAGTGTTTTTGATTTCAAATTCTGCTGCGCCACAGTGCTCTACTAGTATACCCGCTAGTTGACAACATTTTATACTAAATAGTGTATAGGCACCAACAACATGTGCCACAAGTGGTAGATACTTGGGTATCTTAACTATTTCGTCCAGGGTCCGATCTTTGGTTGGTGCGTATTGAAAAACGTTTGTTAGGAGATATCAACCTCTTAAATTGATCTTGGTTACCTTGAGTGATTAGCCTCTGCAATTGCACGCTGATGATACTTTGGTTTGCCGAAAAAATAAATAGCATATAGGCATAACAATAATGATTCGTTCAAATTATACAGCGGTATAGCTGCTATTTGACAACATTGGTTGTTAGGACAATTTAAGATAAGCATTATGGAAAATGGAGACTACTCTCTTATTTCATTGCCTTAATTTTAAGATTGTGATGCATTGTTGGGCAGTTTAAGTTAAAATTGCTCCATTTCTATCTATCCTTCTAATTGTGTGAGTTTTGTATACTCCCCTTGCTATTTACCTTTGATAATTTTTGCCATTGATGAAAGTTTTGTGTTTTTCTTCTCATGCTATTCACGTTATGTAAGTGTGTATGGTAAGATAGAGGATCACTTTTATGTAGATTTGGTCTAGTAAATTTTTTCTTGCGTATTGATTGAGTTATGGCCATGTTCATGTCAGCAAAGAAAAAATGGAAGGGACTGTTTTTGCTCCTGCATTGGAAGGAATAAAGCATGTGAAGTCTGAACAGGGAGAAATTCTGTCACAGCCTTTCTTGGATGTGTGCAAGCATATACTTCCAGTTATAGGTACATGATCTAGGTCCTTTACATTGTTATTGTTGCAAGACAGGGATAGTGAAAGAAAAACTTGTTTATTCAACACTCTTTAGTGTGTTTGATGTAGATTTTACTCTCTTTAATCAAGATAAGATGCATATAATTATAAATCAACTTTTCCATGATGGTCCAGGAGAGCATAAGCCACTAACTGCAGCATAAAAGACCATTTTATCTTTATTGAGCCTGCTCATTTACCTTACCCCTCCTTATGTTCAACTCATACTAGCATTTTTAATGTCAGGTTCCTCAGATGATTCTATGGCGTGTTTTATTGTTTAAAGTTGGTTCTTTAATTATATTAAGGAGTTGTATATGCAATGTCGTTGCATTTCTGATGTGTGTCCTTTTATCCCTTAGGAATATGTGATAATTTTGTAGACGGTTTTTGACCCGTCTCTTGGTTATTTAAGTATCTAAATACTTTTTTAATTTTAAATATTTCATTAAGAGGAACATGAGTAGAAAACAG
The DNA here is from genome assembly GCA_954870985.1 of Trifolium fragiferum. NCBI lineage: Eukaryota > Viridiplantae > Streptophyta > Magnoliopsida > Fabales > Fabaceae > Trifolium > Trifolium fragiferum. The sequence goes on along the minus strand of OX940796.1, from coordinate 43,673,799 downwards.
GAGGATCATGAACCCTTCTCTATCAAAGCACACACACTTATCTTTTTCTTGATAAAAGTAATTCATTATAATCTATACAGACTATACTCTATAACTTAACCATGTAAAATATAATAGTTTGCAAATCATTTTGCTACAATTTGATGCTTGTTCTATGTCTCAAATGTACTATAATATATGAATACTTGTACCATTATTGACCGAACTAGAATTTTTCTAATGGCAGATAAGTTTGGAGCTGCTATGGCCCTTGTTAAGTCTGACATAGGTGGTAATATATCGGTATGTTTTGTCACTTGTTAATAATTGTTATTATCTTGTGTTTTTCTTTTTGGTATGTGTTATGTTATGATTGCTTGCAGTGTTAAATCGATGAAATATATTTTTTCTTAAGGTGACATGCCATGGTCTAGATTCATTTTCAAATTCAAGGTTTTATTAAAAATGGTTTATACTTTTTTTAAAAGTCTCTAAAGAATAATCTTCAAATTCAAGGTTTTACCATACCTTGAAATGTAAACAGGGTGTAGATTCATTTTTCAAATTCATGTGTAACTGTGTGCATATGTATGATTATGCTTTAAGTTTATACAACTTTTGGCAAATTGTACGATCCAAACTTAAATAATACCGGAGTCAATAATTCGGATGCTATGCATTCTTACTCTATACTATGTTGACTTTCATTGCAGCGATTGGAAGCTAAGTATTCATCTAATCCAGCCAAGTTCAAATGCCTCTATAGTTTGGTACAAGTAGAGGTTGAAACTAAAACTGCCAAGTCATCATCCAGTTGTACCAATGGACTTCTCTGGCTTACAAGGTAATGAATGACAACCAATTACTGCTTAACTAATAATTCTTACTGGTACGGCGTTCTCAAATCTCTTATTATAGAAAACTCTTTCTTGACATTGTAATGTTCCAAGCAAAGTTTTTTCTGCATGAGTAAACGAATAATTAAAATAAAGCTCAGGAAAAAAAAGGTTATCAAGATACGTAAAGATTCCAAAAGAATTATTTTAGCAAGAAATCTGATAATCGAAGTCACGTCGTCAAGACATGTGCTTTTCAAAATTTTGGACCAAAATGCAACATGATACTTGATATAATGAATAGAGACTCTAAAAGGACCAGTAATGTGCGCATACATACGTGCAAGAATGTTTACTATGTGTGGATTTTTATCATTGTAAATCTACCATGACATTCTCCAGTAACTTTTGTTTTGTATCAGCATAATCCAAGTGTGGCGCGTTCTTCTCATCGATCAAAAGATGAAGTCACTTCTTATTTTTATGATTGAGTCACTTTTTCTAGGTGTTAAGGAAAATTTATATTATTTTTATTATCTTTAAGCTCAATGGTGGATCCTTTCAGTAGCCTTCAATTATAAAGCTTTTTATTTTTCTTTAATATATTATTATGAGCAAACACTTACTTGTTTCCTTTATATAATTTTTTGTCTTCTGGCCAGAGACCTTAGCAAACACTTACTTGTTTCCTTTATATAATTTGTTTGTGTAATTTAATTTATGCTACATTTTTTTCTGACCTGTAAAATCTTCAGAGCAATGGATTTCTTGTTGGCACTGTTCCGAAACTTAATTGAGCATCCAGATTGGGCAATGTCACAAGCCTGTACAGATTCCTATAACAAGACTCTAAAGAAGTGGCATGGCTGGCTTGCTAGTTCAAGCTTCACCGTAATGGATTTCTTTTCTATTTTTTTTAGGAGTGTTCATGTAATTTATGGTAACATGTTTTTGTAACATGATAAATACTTTACCTACAGGTTGCGATGAAGCTTGCTCCTGATAGGAAGAAATTCATGGAGGTGATACAGGGAGGCGGCGATGTTAATGCTGACATAGAGAAATTTTGTACTACCTTTTCTCCTTACCTTGAAGAGAATCACAAGTTTCTGGTAAAATGTCTTTGATAGTTCTTTTAGCTTATTGATTATGATTGCTGACATTAATCTAAATGGCCTGAAAAAGGACACTAAACTCTTTGGACCTGGATTCGCTGCATTTAGAAAACTATGTATTTACGCGTAACACATCTTTGCTAAATCATCGTTAAATACTGTTCACTGTTGATTTGAAATTGAACTGCCGAGATTAATAATGTGTCGTGCATTTACTGCGTGAAATCTAAATCCCTGAACTCTATACATCATCATGTTCTTGGTTAAGCCATATTCTGTCTAGCAATATATATTTTGTTAAATCAAAATAATCCAACGTATGTAGTGCTAGCAGTTCCATGATAATGATATTGATTTCTTAAAGGATTTTGGAACTTAAAAGCTTGTTTTTTTGGCACAGGCTCGATTTGGCTTGGACGATATGAAGGCGTCATGAAGCATGGATTCATGATCAGAAGTCTATTGATGAACGGCTCTTGCATTCTTGCTCTCTTTATTGATTGAATCTTTAAGCTCCATGTTTCTCTATTGGCATCCAAAATAATGGACATGATAACAAAAAATCAACGACTTATAGTCATTTACAGTACAAATGACTTGTTTTCTGTTTGGTGATATGTAATGTTGAGATAAATGCTATTTGATTTGGCAAGAAACAAACCTATTGATGATTGAACTATAGTTTCACATATGGATAATTGATTGAACTTATTGATTATATATACAAAGAACAAGAAGAATGATTATTCAGTTTTTGAAAGAGTAAACTCTCAAAACACAACACACTATGGTCTTATGACTTGAAAAATGAGTAAACTCTCTCACAAGATGATGCATTGATTTCTTTTATACTTTTCTCTCCATGAGCCAATCTATCATCAGATTGGATCCTTCTTTTGATGTTTTTTTAATGAAGAGCTAAACCTAAACAATGTAACATACTAACTTCAAATAAAGGAAAGATGATATCTGGTTAACCGAATAACTAATATATTTGGTCTAATATATAGATCAGATACATCAATTATTTAATAAATTTAAAAAGTGAATTTTTGCTTATAACAATGATCAAAGAAAGTGTATTTTTCGCTATCGATTCCCAAGATGATGCGTTACATCTTGTCCAAAAAAAATAGTGATGAACTACATATATATATATTTCTGTCATTCATATACTTCCATTCTATATTTCTATTATATATATTTTGACAATTATTTTTCAAACAATGAAACCCACCAAGAAAAGCAAATTAGTGAGTGACCAAAAGTTATATTTTTCAAAAAGTGCTTACTAGCTGAAAACTCATAATGATCATTTTCCATTTTTCCCCTTAGAAGTATATTAGTAGTTGTGATTGTATTTTTAATTAGCTTCACCAAATTGAGAAAAGCCATGCAATATGTAATATACATTTCATAGTTGAAACCGTTATTGTAGCATATTTGATGACTAAAAATAGCTTAAAAATATTAATCCTTAATATAGCCTAAGACATGAAAATTAGATTGCAACATCTATGACTATGGATGTCCATAAAAAAAACCTGTTTAGTTACTGGTTTTGATTTGCTTGGCCACCGATAGGGGGCTGTAGATCAAAATCCAGTAAGCTTTCAATTTTGCTTTTTGAGATTTTCCTCAAACTCTCCCTCTTTTTGGTTGGTTTCATTGGTTTGGTTAGATAATTCATTTTCTTTCCAAACCTTCCCCAGCCAAGAACTGTCTTTGCTTAACTTTTTCCTCCCATGTTGTTATCAACATTTTTTCTTAATTCATCATTTCTCATTTTTCAGCTCTTAGAACAAGGCCAACAAATTTATTAGTACATGGTTCATTCCAACATTTCTTTTCGAGGTATAATAATATACATATTTATTCACGTTCATTTTCTTTCCGTTTGTTTTGACCCTCTGATTTTCGAAAAAAAGGATTATGATTTTAACCCTCTTATGATAGTATTATCGTTTTTGTTTTGAAATTGTGCATATTGAACGTGATTAAGCATATATATGCGAAATTTTTGTTGTTTTTCATTTGAAATTAGAAAAGATCTCGCGCAAAATTGCACAAACGTGGAAATAACATATACCATAATAGCAAAAGTAGATACGTAAAATTTTGTCATGTATATTTTTCTTAGAACGTTGTTTAAAAACTACGAAATATGGATACAAACACCAACACCAAAGACCGCACAGACAATGACACGTCGACATCGATGATAATTTGAGAAATGACACAATTCAATAGGACACTAGGACACACCTTATCCAAGGAGTGAATGTGCTTAATAGGTTAAATCATATATGATTAGGTGAATAGCAAGTAGTTCTTATAATTATTTTGATGAATGACTTTATTATGAGATGATATGATGATATGTTGGCAAAAGTGGTAAGAAGATTGATGCCAAAGGATAAAAGGAAGATTTGTTATATGATTTATTTATTTTTATTTTTTTATTCTATTGAAGATTGAAAGTGTCAACAACTTTAAAGTGCAAGGTTTTATAGTACAGCAAAATGAATCAAGGAGGTGGAACATCTATAAAAATGAACCCAACTGCTGTGAAAGGCCAAATGAAAGGCCTCCTTAAAGGACTAAGATACATATCCCAAATGTTTGGTAAGTCTAATCTTCTATTTTCACAAAATTTTGCATATGAAACTAGTTTTTATTTTTTTTATTTTTTTTTATTTTTTTTTTATTTTTTTAAATTTTACGGCGAATAATAGATATTGGACATGTAGTTTCAAAACTATCTTCGTATGGTGAGAGAGAGTCATCTTTCTGTAAAAACAAACATGCACTGAATATTTCCAAAATTTTAGTAATGCAAACAAATTTCACTAATCATTGTTATATATTTTCAATTGATTAATTATGAACATATTAGAGGGGGCAAGGGAGAAAATCTTAATTTAGAATCTTACAAAATAAATAAAGGATAAGAATTTTGCAGATGAGGAGGAAGACAAGGAGATACAAATTGGGTTCCCAACAGATGTAAAGCATTTGGCACATATTGGATGTGAAGATGCAAAGGCAAATGCACCTAGCTGGGTACATTTGTTATTTTCTCTCCTTCAATATATCATTCACACTGCATGATTACTTGTTTGCCAAGTAACTCAATATGTCAAAATTTTGCAGATGACAGAGTTCAAAGAAACACAAGAGCAACCTGGTGCAAATGCAAAGATATCTGAAGGCCAAGGTTTGATTATTTTCTCATACTATTTTATGATTAAATTCTATTGAATTGTAATGAATATAAACTATGCATGCATGCAGATAGTGGTAATAATAGTGACGGCAGCAGTATAAAAGGAGATGGAAAGAAAATTCGAAAGTCAAGACAACGTTCAACGGATAGTCAATCCACACCAAGCTCTCCACAACGAGAGGAAACAGGATCGACAAAGCCATCTCGACGACACCATTCTTCCGAATCTTCTAGAAGAAACAGTCGTCAATCAAATGATCAAGAAGACGAAAACAGCAAACCCCCCAAACAATCACATCGCAGAAAGCCTAAAACGTCCTCTGAGGAAAAAGATAAAGATTCTTCCCATAGAAGGCGAACTCGAAGGTCGTCTAAGGCTGATTCCTTAACTGATTCGTCCTTCACGGATCTTGGCTCTGGGTCTGCATCAGCCCAATAGACACCTCAGTTTTAGAGACAGATTTCAAGAGCAGGATATATTTTATTCTTCTCTTGTTAATATTATTATCACATTATATCATCAACTTGTTTGGTGTTTTTTTTTTTGAGGCATTATCTTGTTTGGAGTAGTCACTTCAAAATACCACTTCTTTTCTTCCATCATTTTTTTCCTTATATATTTTTAAATTTTTGAAATGTTTTTGTTGTTTATTTTGTATCCTCATGGATATTAATTGTAAAAGAAATTAAATAGTTTAAATTTGAAAATAGTATACTCAAAGGGTAAGTTTATTATTATTAGAGATAATCTTGTTTGGATAGTGTAACATACATTGTTTGGAGTTTGGATTATCTTATTTGAAAGATTTAGAAGTATGGAATGGAAACAAATGGCAGATACAAATACATTTATATAGATCATTCATTATCAATATATAGAACAAACTCAACACAAAATGAAATAGTAGTATTAATAGGTAAATCAAATCACATTACCAGGAAGAAAACAAATCCAAGCACATATTGTACAGCTTTTTTTTTTCTTCATGTTTTAGTAGTACATGTAAATTGAAGCTAATTTCCAACAACATATTGTTCCATGTTCTCTTTGTTGGACATTCTTAAGACAGAGTCTTTCTTTTCACTTGATTTAATAGGAGAATATTTGAGATCAAAATCAAAACCTTCATCAGACCTCTTTTTTGTAGGGATTGGAGTTCCATATTGGGAGAGTTCCCTTTGGTTTCCACAAAGAGTGAATATGTTATGAATCCTCAGTAGTCTATTGGAACCATTATTTTCCTTGTCAGCTTCAGAAGAATAATCTTCTCTCTTTGGACTTTTGCTAACACTACATACCCTTTTTTCCTCTATCACTTCTTTCTCCACTTCCTCATCTTCTTCTACTTTATTATCTTCATGATCCAGCTCTCCCTCTCCTTCTCCTTCTTCTTCATATACTGTACTTAGACATGCTTTTTGACCAAAGTTTGGTGCACAAACATAAGCATTTTCTTGTACACCATTCATTGAATGAGGTATATTTGGTGAAATGTCTTGCATGCCGACAATAACTTCACATGCAAGGGAGGGTTCTTGATCATCCATGTCCAAATCCATCGATTTCACCATTCCAGGATCATCCTCACTTTTGTAAACACGAAGTAGTTTTCTCATAAACCCACTTGGCTCTATCTCTTTTGATTCATTTTCATCGATATGCTCTTTCTTTGAAGTACAATGCAACTGCAACTCGATTTCTTCCAGTCTCTTTCTCAGGATTTCAACTTCCTCTTGCTGCTGCAAAATGCGTTCTTCCATTCTCTTCCTCTCCAACTCAACAAAATCATTAGTCATTCTTTGACACTCTTCCAACTTCTTTTCCAACTCTTGTCTCAGAAGGCGTGTTCGTTCGTTTACCTTCAGGTTAATCTCCTCCTCACTTGCAGGAGCTGTTTCCATTTTAGCTCTTAACTCAGCAATTTCTTCCTCTTTCTTCATGAGCTTTTTGTGCGCTTCGTTTCGCTCTTTCTCTCTTAGTTTGTTTTCCATTTGTAGCTTCATGATAAATTCATCCATCGCAGCAATTCTCGATCCCAAAATGACGGTAGAAGAAGAGTCCTCCTCCTTGACCGGAGTATGAGGACCACGAACAATACATTTTGCTTTGGCTCCATATTCTAGTGTGGAGATTGTCTTGTGTATCTCCTTAGGATCAGGACTTGCACATAGTATCATTAGAATTTTTGACTTATCATCTTCGAATGAATCCTTAAAAAGAGAAAACAAAAAAAAGTACTCACATCAATAGAGCTAACTTGGAATAACATGGAACAGTTTATCAAGCAATTTTTACTCAACCAAAAAACTATAATAATTACCTGCAGAAGCATGGTAAGTTTGCTGTCTCTGAAAGGCACATGTGAATCGCCATTAGCAATGGACTCTACCACTCTCTTCAATGCTATATTTCCTTGATTAATTTTTGCAGTCTGTAAATTTATCGACAGTAAAATATAATCAGTAGAGAACCAGCATGACTGAAGAAAGAAAATCAATATGACAGAATAATAATAACCTGCATTTTTGCCTCAAATCCAGTTTGACCAGCTTGTTCAATATTCTCGGATCCTGCCATGTCAACAAGCATTAGCCGCCCTCCCACTGTTGGGACATCGAGTATCACCTAATAAGAAAACAAGTCATCAGTTAATGGAAATCAAGGAAACTTAATAAATTTCATCAGAAGCTCCTTCCGAAAGCAACTATACCATGCAATGACTTCTAGAACTCCTGTCATTACAAAGTGTGCTTTTAACAATTCTCCGCTTCTCCACTTTCTGAATTTCTTTTGAGATCTTCCCTGCTTCATTTCCAGATATATAGGTTGCATTCTTAGCCTTTTTCCCCATCACTTCAAGTTTGACCTACAACTCAAATTGCAGAAATAAGAAAGTGGTACACAGTTAACACTTCAAAACTAACATCTGTTATCGAATAATAACTATTAACTAGTCCAAAAGCCTTTTTCATCTAGAGCAAAATGACCTAAAAAAAGAGTATCTTTAACCAACCAAATGTGTATCTATAACAGACAAACTTCAAGAGCATATCAGAATATAGTGAAGCTGAGCTTAAAGCCAAATATAAGATATGATCTGAAGAACAAAAACCTATAAAGAGTACAGACACAACAATACAAGGAAAAAAAACAAACAAAAAAACAGTTCAAGTGATAAACCAACATGTTATGTTACATATATTCTATTATTACCTTTGAAGCATTGCCCTTAGACCAACCGAATCCGAACCCTCCACCTCCACCACCTCCTCCATTAGTAGACAAAAGATCATAAATCTCTTCATTATAAATCTCCAAAACAGTAACCTGAACAAAAGTTCTCAATCCAACACACATTCCTTTAGAATCACCATCACTTCCATCACCACCACCCTCAGAATCTGTATCACCATCACCAAGAATATCCCTCAAAGCCCTATACACAATCCCAGCTTGCTTTGAACAACCAAACATAGTGTGACTCTTACCAGAACCAGTTGGTCCATACATCATAATAGTACATTTATCTCCCAATTTAACACCATTGATCCTTGATTCCACAAATTTCTTATAGAACAAATCCAATTCCTCTTCCTCAGAAACAGAAACCCCATCAAGGGTAAAGTCTCTATACCCAAAATCAGCACGAACCCTAATAGATCTAGAGTTAGAACTCGCTTGAAGAACCGATAAAGGCTTGTCTTTTCGATCTGGGTAGTCGCGAATTCTAGCAATAACTTCAATTGGGTGTTCATGAGGGGATTCTTTGAAATTCAGATTTGGTGATGGATGTGGATGATGATGTGGTGGTGTTGGTGCTGCTTTTTGAGCATTGAAATTGATGCGATGTTTTGAACGTGGAGTTATTAAATGGTTTGAATGCATTTGCTTTGAAGAAGGTGTAGGAGCCATGAATGTGAATTGTGAAACAAAACCCAGAAATGAAATGGAGAAAAGATTGAATCTTTTTGGTTGAATCTGAGACCCAGTTGAGGAAATTGTAAGAAAAGTTTGGAATTGAAGAAGAAGATGATAGAGAAAGAGAGAGAAATTAGAGGAAAATGACGGTGAAACGAGGGTTTTGATTCTTTTCAACTTCAACCAAAATATAGCCGTTACAATCTAACGGACATATTTTATTCCAGAAGTGATGGAATAAATTGAAAATATTTATGCAAATTTTGACATTTGATATTCGTAAAAACACTTTTTTTTTGGTTTTCACCCCAGGTTAATTTGGTTCGGGGGTCAGTTCTGCCATCAAGTGGTTCCAGCTCCCTCTCGATCGCAGTTGTGGGGGATCGAACCGTGGTCCTCCCTACCAAGTTCAGCGCCAATCACCACTGAACCAACTAACAATTGGTTCGTAAAAACACTTTACTCCTATTTTAGAAGAGTTTTGTTCTCAATGAAAATAAAATTAGGAATTTGATTATTTAGGCCCCGTTTGGATTTATTTATTTTTTTAGCTTATGAAAATAGTTTATTAAAAAAATAAATTTTTATATTAATTCAAAAATTTTCATTGACAAAAATTGTCTTTTTATAAACCGTTTTCTTATAAACTATCTTAAAAAACTTATAATAATATATAAAAATTTATTTATTTGAATAAGTTAAAAAATAAGTCAACCAAACAAGCCCTTAGTGGTGAATGTTTAAGTTTGGAGTGTATTTCTTTTCTCAGGTCTTAAGTTCGAATTATTTTTCCGTAAAAACAAAGTTCGAATTTTCTTTATATTGGGTCGGTCTATATTCTAAGCTAAATAAAAGACTTGACTTAAAAAAGATATCCGTTAGTGGACGGTGAGATTAATGTTTTTTGAATTAATCAGTCATTGAATTGGATACCGAGTCTTTAAATACAATAATTAAAAAAACCAAGCAGATTATAATAAATTTATATTTAATGGTCTAAGGACAAATTGTGTGTAGAATGTTTTGTTGGATAACGTTATTCAATTTTTGTAACAAGGAAATTTGTTGTAGATGAAAATTTAATATGAAACAAGATTTTTCTGGAGCAGAAGGACAAATTGATTGTACAAACAAGAATGGAAAATGCTGTACAGTGCACCGGGTGCACTAGTTAAGCATATTAATATAGAAATATTTTTTTGGAACTTGTGCATTTAATGTAAAAAGTTGTCTTTTTAGCATTAACTTTATCTTTTTATTTCCTTTTTGAGTATGCAGGACCCAACAAGAATATCTGTAAGATATTATAAGGTGGTCATGAAGGTGTAAATATATAATGAACAAGTTTGTGCTCTCCACTTATGGAAGAACACATCAAGAGAAACATTTCACAAAGATTTCCTTGGGCTAGATAGAGATTGGCCCACAAGTGCAAAGGCAAAAGGGAGCTTGATTGCGAGACCTATCGATCGAGCATGGACGAAAGTCGACCTTAGTGGTCCAAGAGTGCCAAGTGGAAGGGTCGTTGCTCAACAGATAAAAGTACCTCTAGGGATAACAGGCTGATCTTCCTCCAAAAGCTCACAAGGTTTGACACCTCGACGTAGGCTCTTCGCCCCCTAAAGCTGTAGTAGGTTCCAAGGGTTGGGATGTTCGCTTAAGGCAGTACATAACCGAGTTTAAAAAGTCGCGAGTCAATTTGGTCCATATCCAATGTGAGCACTAGAGAACTGAGAGAATCTTTCGATAGTACAAGAGGACCGGGAGGACACACTAATAATTTGATTGGTATGCATTTGATTAATTTAAAAAAAGTGTAATAATAGGTTTGGTGAAAATGAATCAACTTAGCATTTAGTAAAAACATTAATTTGAATGACTATTCTTATTTTGCTCTCACAAAGGGAAATTTTAGAATGTCTGTGTTAGAGAGTGTAATGCTAACACACCTCTCTTATATTTTGAAATCGGCGGTGTCCATGTGTTTGTGTTGTGTCAGGCGTCCTAATGTTGATTTTGAACCTTTGTGCTCGGTGCTCATTCCCCATCATGTTGAGCCTAGCTATGTTATTTCAATTAAGAGTGAAACAATTGTTCCAAATACAAGTTATAACCACATCAATTGCATGTTCCATGAAGTTCTGTTGTGACTTATCATTAACAGCAGCAAGGGGATGGGATAGGGGTGAGGATTAGCAGTTGAATCAACAATAGAGTTAAAATGAAGTAACAACTGGTCAAGCTTGTAGGTTCAAAACTTGAAGCCTAACAAAGTAGTGTGCATTTGAAGTGGCATTTCACCAATCTCAGTCGATTCGGTAGATGTACGTGCCTCGGTGAACATTACACAAACATAACTTTAGAAAAACCTATTTCTTAACGATTTATGTTTCAACTCGTTTGCATGGCCGACCCATGGGAAAGACACATAGCGACCAATTCAAGAAGAAACTTGAAAGTATTCAAATGCAAAGTAGACTATAAAATGAATCTAAAATGGATACTGAAATTTGATATGTCCTTACCTCAAAATACGAAACAAAAAGAGCAAAGAGGTTTATGATCATTTGGTCGTAGAAGTTCTGCTACAGTGTTAGGTAAAGTCGGTAAAGACACATACATGGCTCTTTATTATACCTTACAAGTCACAACAGAATTTTATTTCAATGGTATCAGTATCTATAAACAAATATTCCTTTAAGATTAATATGTTACACTTAAACAAAAAGCACCATGTTCCCTTGGAGCTGCATAGTGTGTGGTTGGTTATATCAATGTTACAATATCGAATATTGTATAGCAAGAGAATACACTATCATAAAAAACATAGTTCATACACCGGGAACTTATGAAATCACAAAGACCCTTAGCTCGCCTCTATCTCCTCTGGTGACACGGGTATCCGAGTCAAGATATGTAACTTCAAAATCGCCAGTTCCTCTATTATTAGTTTGTGGCCTTAATGCATCTGGAATTCGAGGTAGCTCAAACGGTGGCAACTGTGAAAAATTCCCGGTTGTCTTCACGGTGGTTTTCTCAAATATTATCTTGATCTTTGAAGATCCTGAATCATCACATACCACACACAATAAGAGGAAGTCACAAGATACAATACTACAATTCTAATATCTGTCGAATAGAAAAATTCATGCAAAAGCTATTATGCATATGCAGATAATTTTAAAAATGAAAGCACAAAGCATAAATGAAACTAACCTATGAGTTCAAATTTGTGAGCTAATGTGGCTGTTACTTCGACGGGTGGTAGAGGCCATGGAGCACCCAACTGAAGATCCACTATATTATCAAAATCTTTGCTTAAGATGTCAATTCGTTGATAAACCTAACAGCAAAGATAGAGCACCAATACAGCAATTAGTATTAAACATTTCATAAACTTATTATCGAATAGTATTTTGGAGATCAAAGCACATTCATAGGACCAAAATCAGATTAAAACATGATTTGTGATAATTTAACAAGTTGCTCAGCCGCAACTTCTACTCAAATAAAAAGTCACATATTTCTTCCGGGAAAGATAATGAAGAACGATTAACACAAATATTACATCAACATATGAGGTTAGTAGCAGACCTGTCCGAGAGTTATAGGAAGGAGCCTTCCAATGGGAGGTCCGGGACGGCTCCCACCTAGAGTACGAGATGAGAATGCACTGCTATATATCAGTTTCCATCTTCCTTGCAATTTATCAAGGCCCTCCGAGAGGTCTACTAATCCTCCAGCAGATTCAAGTTCCTTAGCTGCAGCATCTGCCTTTTGTAAGTCTTCTTCATTGGCAGCAAGACCTCTATTTAGCCCAGAAACAGCACTCTACATTAACAAATAAAACATGATAAACGGGTTTCGGAAGAATAAAATAACAAAAAACTTAACAACAAAGCATTTTGTAAATCATAAAAATAAGTTTACCACCATTCGAAAATCCAAATCAACGTGCCACATCTGGCAAATGCCTTATGTAGTTTTTTAAAAAAGCTAAAATGATATATAATAAACCAACAACAACAAAACCCATAACCAAGACCAACCCCTTTATGTAGTTGTGTAAGGGTCTACTTGAATTGACTTATTTGAGCTTATCTACTGAAATAAACACTTGTGAAACTGTTTCAGAGAGCTTATGGAAACAACTTATGACATGTCCATAAGTTGTTACCAACTTATTTCCACAAGTTGTTACCAACTTATTTCCACAAGCTCTCCATGATAGCGTATGAGAACGGTTTATATAGCTTGCATAAAAACAATTCACCTTATTTAATCTTTTCTTATAGAAATAACTTATACATATAAACACTTCTATGATACATGCTTATAGTATAAGCACTTAATCAAGTTATTTATCCAAAGAGGGCCAACATATATTTCAATGACAATCTTAACCAAATAGTTCATCCATAAAACTGAGACCAGAGATATAACAATGCTCCTAAGGGAGGAACAATCATGTCCATTATTAAGCAGACTTTGCTAAGGCTAAAACTATCAACAACCTAATACAATGGTCACAAAAGATCCCCTAAAATTATTTTGTTTTTAATATGTGTGATATATGAAGCACGGACACTGGACACTAATACGCCGACACCGATAATAATTTGAGAAAATGACATAATTCAGTGTAATCATAAGTTGTTGTGTCGTGTCCGACGTATGCCTAACACTGAGAACGCCTAATCCTAGGAGTGTTTGTGCTTCCAAATTGAACAAGAAGATAAATTTAGGTACTTAAGTCAAATGCATAAATTCAATTATAACTATTTTCCTTCCCTATGCAATATTACTAGTAACTAATCATACTCATCATGGTAATCATAATTGTAGTTAAACATGAAATTGACCACACAATCATCATCCAATAGACGTGCAGAAGATCCCCACCAAACCCAACAAGTGTAAAGAAATAAATTAAGGGATATAAAAATAAGAAAAAAAAAAATTAACATCCAAAGAAACTAAGCCAACGCAAAAAATTACCAAAAGATTGAGCTTCAAGTTGGGAATAGTATCAAATGGATTTGAAGGAATTGGAATAGTTATAGATTCATCAGTTTCAGCAGATTTAACAATAAGTGATGATGGCTTGATATGTTTATTACCCTTTGGAGTGAAAACATTGATATTGTTGCGTGGAAAAAAACAAGAAGAAGAAGATGGTAGAGAGTTAGAGAGAGAAGTTGAGGCAGGGTGATGAACGAGATTAAGGAGGGAAGCCATGAAAGGAAGAGAGAGTATAGTGATTTTTTCAAAAGGGTTATTGGAAAGTGTAGAAATTGGAAGAGATTATTTATTGAGAAAAATGATTATAGTACGTGTGAACGAGATTTTTTTTGTGACAAAACAAGAAGACAAAGAAAGAGTGAAGTGTTGTTGTGTTCTTTTTTTCTTTGTTCATTCATTCATATGGTTACTTACTATGGCGCCACGTAATGCTCCATGAACCTTTTAACTATCTCCACCAACTTGGATTTTGGTCTTTCATTTGGTCAACGTCGACATGCTTTATATACTTAGTTTCTAAAAAAACATATGTAAATATACTCCAAGAAAAAGAAACAAAGAAATTGAAATTTGGGCAACACAATTTTTAAGAAATTGTAATTTGGGTAAAACATTTTTTTATGGTTAAGTTGTTTGAGTGCAAATTGGATAATCTTCTTCCACTTTTCTCTTCGTCTTTTTGATTTCTATTTTTCTTTAAATTTTATTCTCTTTTCTTATTATCAAATAATAGTTTTATGATAGAGAGAGTGAAATTAAGAGAGAGCTAGAAAATAGATAGAGGAGAGGAAAATGGAAATAAAAGATTTAAGTCCGTTTGAATGAGTATTCCTCGGTCAAAGCGATTGTCGATATGTTAGTATTAATTTTTATTTTATTTTAATTTTACAACTTTTTGATTTAGAAATATTATTCAAACACACTTTTTTACATAAATATAAAACATTGCAATCTTAGCTTTTAATTTTGAGAATTCTTTTAACGGCTTTTGGACTTCTCGCGCGCGTTATTATGATTTTCAATTTTATCTTTTAAATGAAGGATGTTATAAAAATGCGCTATTATGACTTTCAATTTTATCTTTTAAATGAAGGATGTTATAAAAATGATAATTTTTTGAGAAATTTTGAGAATGTTGTTCGTTAATTATATAGCGGATCAGCCGGTGGCCAAATATTCCGCATTAATAAAAATCTGTTAAGTGGTCAATTTTGATTAGTCACTTGTGCGGCTAAAATGCCTATAAATAGACCTTGAGTTTTCTGAGGCCCCACACCTCTTCCTTCTCTTCTTCCGTTTGTTTTCTTTCTTTATTAATTTTTAATAATAATTTATTTTGTTTATTTTTTGTCATTTCGTGTGTAAACGACTACATAGTCTGTCGTTGATTATACATAATGATCTCATCAATCTCCTTTAAAGAGGATGTTTGGAATCGTTATACTCATCAACGACAGACTTTCATGGCTATTTTGGAAGTGGTATGATTAGCCAAAACGTCCCTACCATTTGTTGCAGAAAGTGGTTATGTAATAATCTTATCTTCTCAGAGAGATATGTCCACGGCACATCCACTCATTAGCAAATATTGCGCCCAAAGTTAAAGCCGCCCCTTGTAAATTGTAAAACTTGAACAAAGATATTGTTATTATAATATTTTTTTATGTAACATTTCTTTGAGTAAATGCTCAATACCAACCAGTTACTATGGAAACTGGTGATGTAACTTTTTTGTCTAACAATACTCCAATGTATTGTAATGAAAATTAATAACATTTGACATATTTGCAATTTGTCTCCTTGTGATTTTTTGAAAAAACTGCTACTTAAGTAACAAATGCCCTGTAAATGTATTTCGCTACGTAAGTTATGGAAGCCCTCTAAATTAGTTATGTTACTTAAGTAGCAGATTGTACTAAAACAAAACTGTCAAAACAGCTCATAATAGAACATAGTAGATTTGAGAATAATCTAACAATAAGTTAAACAACCATCTTTCATGAAATTAATGATAAACTATTATACGATAAAGACATAAACATGCAAAGTACTATAAAAGCATCATCATCATTATATATATATATATATACTCCCTCCAGTTCTATATATAAGCAAAAATTAACTTTTTAGATTCATTGAAAAAGCAATGTACCTAGTTTATATTATTGTCTAGATACATTATTTTTCTAATGAATCTAGAAAGTCAATTTTTGCTTATATATAGAACCGGAGGGAGTATATATATATATATATATATATATATATATATACTAGTTTTGAGACCCGTGGGTCTATTGACTTTTATTTATAAAACATTGTTAAAATATAAGTGAAGTCGTGTAAAAAAATAAAATAATAAGTGGTGTTATTCTGTTATTTTTTTTGTATTAAATTAAGTAATTTTTTTCATTAAAACAATTGTCCCGTGTATGATTTTTGTGTAATAAACTATAATTAATAATAACAAATATTTATTATCAGTTCCTTTATTATTAAAGCAATTGTCCCGTGTATGATTAAATTTCTTTTATTAAAACAATTGTCCCGTGTATTATTATAATATATATTCATCAATAATTGTTCCGTGTATTATTATAATATATTATTCAATTTTTTTTATTAAAGCAATTGTCCCGTGTAAGATTAATTTATTTATTTTTTAAAACAATTCTCCCGTGTGTTACTATAATATATATTTACCCCATAATTCTTTATTATAAGTGATAAGGACAAATTTGGATTTTTAATAGTAGATTCTTTTAATATATTGTAAGTAGATTATTTAATTTTTATGCTTATCTTCAGAAGTATTTTCTATTGCTACTTTTATGAGTAAATTTGTTTTATTCTCTTTTTAAAAAAAAATAAATTATTTTTTGTTATAAGTAGATTTGTTTTATGCTTATCTTTGGATTTTTTTGTTATTTTTGTTTTGTAAATTTTTTTTATGAGTATATTTGTTTTATATTTATCTTCTTCTTTTTTTTTTTGTTATTTTTTTTTTGTACATATCTTTTTCTCAACTTAGAGTTAAAATTACATTTAAGGGCATAAACGGTGAAATATTATTAAACGTGCCAAGGACAAAATAGGGTTTTTAGTAGTAGTTTCTTTTAATATATTGTAAGTATATATATATATGAGATGTCATTTACAAATGCTGGAATCTAACCAAATTACATAAAATAAAATATCAAAAATTTGCTAGGCATAATGATCACACTAATCTTTGACGAGATCAACTGTTTGGGGAACGATGCTACCCTCAAGATCTATAACCTATCTTTTGAGGTGTCTCCTTTTAAGTAGAATTAGATAAATAATTTGTATGGAAAATTAATTCTATCAAATGTGAGGGTGCTGTCGCTTTAAATGTTTCAAGTAAACTTGTATAATGAATTTAATTTAATTTCTCTTTTGTAAGAACGTTGTTGCTTAGAATTTGTCTAAGTAAGCCTATGATAATATATCATAGATGTATATTTGGCAATAAATGAGACATTGATTAAGAGACGTCTTAGTCTATATATAATTTGATTTTGTGAAACAGCTGTTGAGTAAAAATAAAGGATCCTTTTTTTTTTTTTTTTTTGAATTGCAAATTGTTAGTTGTTAGTATATTATTACAATGTTATGTTAATTTTCTCCTTGCCAGGACTTGAACCCTGGACCTCCAACTCCTTATCCCTTAACTCAACTGACTTAACCAGTTGAGCTACCCATTACACCCAAAAATAAATAAAGGATCCTGTGATAAACCACCGAACTAGTGGATGATATATACATCGAGGGGGATGAGTTTATGTCCGATACAAAAATTGACAGTGATGGTAACCCAACATAGATTGTGAAAATTCGCAAGGCTATGTTCATATGGGTAAGAACAAGTCACTTGTCAATTTGACGAGACACTATCCATTTTTTATTTGTGAGAGTTCATCCTGTAGGATAGTGTATATATACTACAATGTTAGAGGTTGAGTTTAATCTCTTATTGAATCTATAGCTCATAAATGAGTGGCGTGCTTGACTATGGTATACAATTGATAGATTCACCTATATGAGTGTTGAGGTGGGGACGCCTTCATGAAAGCTTGTGCAGACTTTCTAAAGACACTCATAAAATCCAAGTGTAGGTGCAAAGCCAAAATGCACCACATTGCATTGAACGACTTTGGACGAGAGATCAATGTGAGTGATGAAGTTACTGATTCACATTCACATACATAATGAAGTTCATAGAAGTTATAATCTCACGAACATTCTAGTGGGTCAAACTTCATTTGCTCTATGTGCTAGTTCGTAGTCCAAAAACACTAGTGCTTATCTATTTACTATAGGTAAAGCAAGCTTTTACTTAGCTTATGTGGCAACCTAATAGAACTCTTCCTATTTTTCTTTTTTCTAAGCAAAAGTTGATATTTATGTGTCATATCTTATATTATTATGATGATGTGTCATCTTTTAATAAGCTTAGCCAAACATGTCATCATATGATATGGAATGCTAAGGGACAAATTAAAACATTTAATTAGGAATTTTTTATAATACTACATTTTTTATGGTCTTTATTAAGTGAGGGCATGTTATACAATTCTTTGCAATAAATAAGAATGTAATAAATAATAAATAAACTTTTGAGTTATTTGTGATGTTTATCTATTCATCTCCAAAGCAATGGTTATGACTTTTCTGTTCAAGACCAATTAAATAGGAAGATGTGTATAAGACCAAAAAAAATAAAAATAGGAAGATGTGTAACTAATATGATGCAATTATATTACCACATGATTTTTAGAATTCCTTCCAATCAATATACTGTATTCAATAATAATCAAAGAAAGGGCATATTGTAACAATGAAACAATCATTCACAAATCACTACTTTTTATTTATATCCATGTTCTCATTTTTCATTTTTCATGTTCTCAAAAAAAATATAAAGAAACACGATTTTTATTTATAAACCACTACTTCTTATTTATATCCATGTTCTCATTTTTCATAGTTTTGTTCTTTTATGTGTTTTTTATGCAACAGTTTAGGAAATAGCAGCTCTAGATTACTCATGGGATTCATCAAGTAGCTCTAAAGCATTATTGTGAATCTCAATCATCAATAGAGAAATTTTTTGGAAGGTGATAGAAAGGATAATATACTCTCTCTCTCTCTCTCTCTCTCTCTCTCTCTCTCTCTCTCTTTCTTAACTATGGTTGATTTTTGAGGTGTTGAATATATAATTTACTCCAAATTTTAATTTTCAATATAATATTTTCACACGTTATGATGATCTCATTTTATTGTTTCTTTTAAAGGTATATATTGATCATGTATCTATTATAAACATTGCCGTTGAGAGCTTTAGTATGTGGTACGAACTTTATGGTTATTTTATTTAAAGTATACATTACTATTTTTTTAATATATAGTTAAGTTTTTAGAGATTCATGTTAAACATAATGTGAATTTTTTTTTATGTGTGATGCCTTAAATGTGTATTTTAACCATACAATGGACTGGATAATCTTAATTTCAGTTACTATGCAAAGCTAAATGCCACCATTATTGTCCAAATGAAAAAACGTATGGACTAATTACTAGGATAATATGAAAAGGCAATCCTAACATACAAATGATTATGCTTATATGAAATGAAACTATGCAGAGCTAAATGCCACCATTATTGTCCAAATGAAAAAACGTATGGACTAATTACTAGGATAATATGAAAAGACAATCCTAACATACAAACGATTATGCTTATATGAAATGAAATTATGCAAAGCTAAATGCCACCATTATTTTTCAAATGAAAGAATGTATGGACTAATTACCAGGATAATATGAAAAGACAATCCTAACATACAAATGATTATGCTTATATGGAATGAAATTTTATTTTCTATAATGTTGCATGATTATTTTTTATTTTCTTCTCCCTTATTTTATTATGAATTAATAGGATCTTCTATCTTTCTCTTGTGTTTATATTAACTTTTTTATTTTATCAACCGCCTAATAAAGAGTTGTTTCCTTAGATTGATTTTTTTTTTAAATGTTGCTCTCAATTTGTATGCATAACAATTAGAATCAAGAAGATTTTATATATTTTTTTGTCTATATATTTGCATATCCCAAATTCGTTTTGTGTCTCAATCAACATTATTTACAAAGAAAATAATCAAAAGGTAATTGAAGAAATATTGCACTTTGTCTTTTTCATTTTTTTATATCTTGAGGGTTATTTTTTTATGTGTGTCTTTGCAGATCACGATTTCTTCCTTCGTGTCTCAATCAACATCAAAAAGTCCTATCGTTTCACAATGTCATGCCTTCTTGAACATTTTTATCATGTGTGTTTGTTATTGATCTATTCACTTTTCATTGGTTTTGTACTTAACTTCTTTACAAATATATTTATGATGTATAGGTTTGAACATTTTACTATCTTTGAAATACTCCTACGGTCTTTTTAGGATTGTTATTTAATATTTTGTTATGGATTAATTGGTTCTTCTTCCTTCCTTTTGTTTTTATACTAGTATTTGTACCCGTGCCAAGCACGGGCATAATACATGTTTCGAATTATTTAAGTATTAATTTTATATTTTGGTTTAAAAGTAATTTTAATCCTCGTATTTTATAAAATGTGCAATTTTGGTTCAACAATTTTTTTGTCCAATTTTTGCCACATATTATAAACAATTTAGACATTTAATCCCTTTTTTTTATTTAACTTAACATGTTTTTTAAAGAGTTTAAAGGATATGCATTATCAGTGTAAACTAACTTTGCATCGACAACAATTAAGAACGCTTCCACTTTCTTATGTCATATCGAGAAAGTGATGTTAAGTGAAGTTACATGGCAGAAAACATAGTTGTGATTTGTCTGTGCATATACTTTTTTTCTCTTTTTTAAATGAGACGACATATAATATGTGTTTATGGCCACTTCATATTTAAAATTTAATTTATTATTTTTAAAATAAAAAACATGATTTTGTCAAACAAAAAAACAAACTAAAAACATGATTATTACCAACAAAAATTAAATCTTTTAAGAAACAAATCTTATCCTAAGGTCTCGTCACAATTATTATCATTAAGGTTAAATATATTTTTAGTCCTTTTAAATACTCAACATTTCGAGTTTATTATCATTATAAAATCTTTCTTTTTTGTAAACATTGGTAGTCGACCTTGGCACACCTTGTGCTAGGGCGATTGTTTTATCTATTATATTCCATTTTGGTTTGTTAAAAAAAAAATCTTTCTTTAAATTTTGGTCTTTTAAATAACTATATCAATTTTTAATTTTAGTCTGCGTTTTTTTTAATATAAAAGATCACGTTTCATTTTCTAAATGAATTTTTTAATAACATCTCATCGTTAAGTCATTAAAATATCATTAGTTTAATAGTTAACCATTTTAATACCTAATCTTCATAAATTTATCTATAATTTTAAATTAAAAAATTAATCGTTTAAACAGAAGATTAAATAATCAGGTTATTGAGTTTAAAATATAAGTTTGTATTTTAAAAGAACTAAAAGTATAGAGAATAATTTAAAAGGACTAAAAATGAATATTTTAGTTTTTTTTTATTGCAAAATAAATATTTTACCCGTGCCAAGTACGGGTTAGTTTTTACCCATAAAAATGTAAATATATTTTTTTGTTAAATAAAATATAAATATTTTAAAATAAGATGTGCAGTTTTCTGTTTTTGATAGAAATGTGATGTATATTTATATACTATGTTACATGGATATATGATATGAAAGTCTGTATTAGTTTTTAATATTAAATGTCCATCCCTATGTATAATTAAAATATATATTAAATATTTATTTTTTTTATAAAATATTCATCCCCGTGTATTATTTATGTTAAACATTCATTTCTGTAGCTACTTATAAAATGTTCATCCCCGTATATAAGATTTTTTTTTTTGAAAATGGTATAAGATTTTATTTTAATATTTACCTCTTCTAAAATATTAATTCACAATAATTAAAATACTACATTCGTCAAAAAGTATTTAAGTCTTTTGATAGAGTCAAGTCATTTATAGCATACTCTTCCAATCCTTTTTATAAGAAACAATCAATATTTTAGGTTTATTGAATAACTAATATATTTGGTCTATAATATAAACCAAACACATTAATTATTGAATGAACTTAAAAAATTAAAGTTTCTTATAAAAAAATATTGGATGGAGTAACAAATTCAACTTTAAATTTTGAGGTGAATTAATTTTTCGAATGTTTTTTTTAGCCTCCGTTCCAAAGTTCGAGCGCAAGTAAATATAGTTTAACCAAGGATTGTTTCCACCATAAATTCACTTGATTCTAATGTCTTGAATATTATTTTTTTCAAATGTTTTTTTTAATCTAATACTTAAATAATAATGATATTTTTTTAAAATAAATTAAAATTATGTTAATATATTATTTATATTAAACATTTATTATTACATGTAAAATCTTCATCATCGGGGTCCCATAGTA
This sequence comes from Trifolium fragiferum, assembly GCA_954870985.1. Lineage (NCBI taxonomy): Eukaryota > Viridiplantae > Streptophyta > Magnoliopsida > Fabales > Fabaceae > Trifolium > Trifolium fragiferum. The sequence continues at coordinate 43,651,186 of OX940796.1, read as the reverse complement.
TAACTTAGTTAGTAGAAAAGACATCATAAGGGGGACCAGATTTTTTCGAACTAAAATTCACTATTTATCCACATTTAAAAGTGTGTCAGTCTAGCCATTAATATAACTTTTTTAGTGGTGTCAATTTTCTCACAAGGAATATGTTAAAGATCAAAATTATTTGTTTTATTTTTTAATATAATTTATTTGTTTTATTTTTCAAGTATTGTATGTAAATTTCTTTTTTTTTTTTTTTTTGTAATACCACGATGAAGTTAAAATAATTTTTATTTTATATATTTCTTTGCTTGTGTATTTAGGGAAAACATTTAAATGAAATTTCTTTTAAATTTTTGCAAAAGAAATTGTTAAATAATTTTATTTTATTTGTTTGTTGTTTATTATTCGTTACTAAAGAATTGAGAAAATATTATAAAAATATACATTTCTTTATTCTTTCATATTTTTTGTTACGATACAATAATTTAATTAACAAAAGTGTCATATAATTTAGGACCTCACATCTTAATATTCTCTTCCTATTTTTTTTTAAAAATCTCATATAAAAGGTGTATAGTATTCTCTCTTCCACTTTTTAATATGATTATAAAATCATATATAATTTTATAATTTTACAATTATAAAAATATAATTTTACTAAGAAAAATAATAATATACGTATTAAAGTTAGTAATAAAAAAGTAAATCATAATAAAGCAATAACATAATCATCCAATCTAAGCAACACCATTGTTTAATTTGTGAAATATGATTTAAAATATTAATCACACTTATTCCCTAAAACAATACAATACATCTTATAAATTAATTTACATTCATAAGTGTGAGGAAGAATAACAGTTACTTAAAACTCATATTATAATCAAATATCTGTGGTCCAATTTCTTCGGAGTTGATAAATCATTTATATTCTTCTTTTAAGATCCACATCTGCAAAAATTGAAAAAAAAAATGATAAATATAGATTAAGATGAATATAAATAAAATGAAAATAATACGAAGAAATATGTATATCATATAGTTGACTCCACCATCCACATCAATCATAAACAAAAACTTTTGACCAACTGTCTAGTTTCATTAGATAGATGATACGATGGATTCTTGTGAAAAAATATGTAATCAGAATACAAATGTTAGCAATAACCTCGAAACATGCTTTATTGTTCGAAGGGATTCATATTATACAAATTATAATATAAAACTTATGTCATTGGAATTTTTATTGACAATTATCATACACGATTGTAGATTGTCTCAATAAGATTGCGAAATGGTTTATTGAGCAATGACGAAACAGCTGGATCACATATGACAAACATCTCACTACCAGAATCATCAGATACTCGACATTTTATTTTGAACCTATATAAAATGTGTTGACCAGTTAGTAAAATATATTGATTTTGACGTGTTGTATGTTAAGAAACTATAAAAGCATAAATAGATACTAGGTGTGAAGCGAAGAACATGACAGTTGCAGTTTTTACAAAAGTACTTATTTGAATCACTATATATTTTTTCGTTGCATGAGCATGCAGTATACCACCAATCATCGTCATGAATAACCTCGTCTATTTTTCCCAAAACAATAACAGAGGTGCTCTGTGTATCAAATAACATGTAAATATTATGTTACATACATATTGAATATTAAAAATATGCTAACATTACGTATAACATTATATGAAATTTGAAACGAAACTGATTAATACTCCTAAACTCTTGAATGGTAATCATTGGAGTAATATTTAAAAATTCTTCAAAAATGTTATTGCGTGAAGAATCAATCAACATAGATGATTGTTTTTTTTTAGATAATTGAGAAATGAAATCATGTTTATGAGACATTGTTTTCATGTAATACTCAGAGAAACAATTAAATAAAAATTGTCGTTGTCAAATATAGATGAAGATGAACTACAATTGTTGTGTCAAAATAGAATATATTTATAATTATTGTGAGAAACATGTTATTAAATACAATTATTTTAAATTATTATTAATTTTTAATGTTTATAACATAACTGTTATAATTTCATACACGAAACATTTATTTTATTAATTAACATTCAAATGAAATTGTTAATACTATAACCGTTACGATTCTATATTCAAAACAATGATTTTTTAATTAATATTTAAATGAAACCAACATCTTCATATAATAAGCGTTAAAGTTTATATAAGAAACGTTTATTTGAATAATCAGTATTTATAGTAATCAATAAAATATCTGCTTTGGGCCATGAAATGAATGAAATGAGCTGTAGGACAGAAATTATGCTATAAATGGACATGAGGTTAGAAACAATAGGTGTGCGGTTTTGAATTAGTAATGGAAGAAAGTAATTATGAAAATATTGGCGATGGAGAAGTTATAAATCCTGAAAAAAATGTTCATCGATTAGCTGGTGTTATTGCTTGTGATAGCTTTGAAGTTACTTATTGGGTACACAAAATCAGTGATTGTGAAAATGTTTTGGTAAGTTTTGTTACATATTTAAATGGGGTAAATAATAAAGTATTTGTTGTGAATAATATAGATGATTAAATATTGTTTTTTTGGCAGCAACTTACTGCAGATTGCTCCGAGATATTTTTCAATAGGAATCAAACAGAGATAAAGTTGATTGATCGTGACAATGATGAAAGGTTAAGTTGTGAACTTCATTTAAGCAAGTCTGACATGAATGAAATGTATGTTGGCAAAGGATGAAATGATTATTGTAGACCCAACAATTTTGTTAAAGGTGATAATGTGTTGATTTTGTTGATGAATGATAATCCTCATAATATTCATGTAGCTGTTCTGCTTTAGAATCTTAAGAAGATGATGTTGAACTATTATGGGATATTCTTATTGTGTTCAATGTAGTATTATGTTTATGCGAATTATTATGGTTTTAATAAAAAAAAGAAATATCATGTTAGTGATTATTATGATTATGTGAATATGTCAATTGAATACTGACGAAATGTATAGATAATAATTTATGACACATTTAAATTGAGACGATATTATTTATTTTATTAATCAATAAAAAATTTCTTATAATTTGAATTTGTTTATTGTACGTGCTTTAATGATGGTTAATTCAGTACGGTTACTATTTTAATTATTTATTATATTCAATTTTAATTAATAATTGAAGACGTTACAATTTTTTACTAATAATTAAAATTTAAAACATTTTTTTTAAAACAAAATATAATTAATACATTAATCGTTTCTATATATTTTTTAATTATCATAAATATATTTCCGTTACGTATAATTTTTAATTATTATAATAAATATTATTTTATATTTATTTGAATGTTACATAACAAAAGTTGTAACTCATATTTTGTCATCAATTTGCATTTAATTATTGTATTTCTAAAGTTAATAAATCATTGAGGTTATAAAACTGATATTTAAAAATTAATATGTGAACTAAAACGCCGTGTAAAATAAATTGTTAAAATCACAATTGACAAATTATTCAAATTTATTAATTCAAACAAAGTAAATTTAAATTTAGGGCATATTACACCATGGATATAAAACTTAATCAAAATAATAAAGAAAACTAAGCAACGTTGAAACCAATCAATGACAACTTCAATCCTTTTCAATCTTGATATTCTTCAGCATGACTTTTGTATTTGAATTGGTTAAACTCTCTTGGCCAAACAAATAAGAACTTTTGAAAGGGGTAACACTGTGCGAATCCGAAGTTAAATCAATTGGTTCATTAGCATACAACTTCTTTTGGAGACGTGGCAGTATCATCAAACTTATTCATCAAATCCTGTCAACGTTATATATATATATATATATATATATATATATATATATATATATATATATATATATATATATATAAGCTATTATTTAAACTTTTCTGTATGAGTCTTCAGTTTTAAATAAACAATTGAAAAAAACATAATAATACCTGTGCAATATCGACATTTATAGTTTTCCCTTTACCGATGGCAGTGTCAGCTGTAACACCCCGTTTTCATAACGCAAAAAGGGCATTATTTTTTTTTTTTTAACAAACACTCAGAGTGCGCAAAACATTTTTAATTGAGCCGACATTAAATATTACAAACGAACCATATATATATCACACCATATATATATTGTATTCGAAAATGCTAAGTGTAAATCTGAATAATTACAATCCATAAGTCTATGTGCTTACAAGCACTAACTAACCAAAAGAAGTTAGAATGTCCTATGCTAATCAAAAAGCACAGTGCACAAACACACCGGCACATAGTCTAACTAAAACTACCACTCCAGCTCCAACACGAGCTCACGGAGGCTCTGAGCAACCACCGCCCTCAAGGCCTACTGATCCATCTGGGGTGGGAAAATCCCGCAAATAAAAGAAAGGGTCACCACAAAATAAAAGTAGATATATATATATATATATATATATATATATATATATATATATATATAACCGGTGCGAAAGATTGTACACGTAACAAAATTTCCACAAAACACAAGAGAAAGCTCTTAAAACATTCAACAATTCCCACCAACGGGCTTATATATATAATGCACAACAAGTCTAATGCAGACTTCTACAATGGGTGTGGTACTACCAGAGCTACCACATGCAAATGAATTCCGGAATTACTAATCATAACCAATAAAACCGCAAAGGGTTAAGGTGGATCCACTCACGCAATCACAACCCGTGGTCCACTCACGCAACCACTTATTGTACTCAATAAGATCCCATAGGATTTTGGGTGGGTTCACTCACGCAACCAACATCCCGTAGTCCACTCACGCAACTACGCACAATGAATGCATGAGCATACGATTCCCTATATATGGTAATGCCACACATACATACCTCTCAAGCATATGTAACTAAATCATAGCAATTCATACATATATTTTCAAAATCATATGTAAATTGCACAAGTAATGTAAACACGTTCCCATCAACGAGCATACATAACACAAACATGTCAAACACACAAACAATTGCGTCGCAGCGAATTCCAAGCATGTCAAACCGTTTTAAAAGACAGAAATAAAGTGGAGCCCTTACCTCGGCAAAAACTCACACAAGCAAATGATCACACAACAGTTACTCGCTTCCTAAAACAAGCAGAGTACACAATCAAAACCATTTCCAATCAATCCCTATTGAAATGGACTCCAAAACCCCAAAAAAACTAAAGATTTCTAAGGAAAATCCACTCTTTCGGATACCATACCAAAAACTACCATATTGATCAATCTCCATGAGTCATTTGTACTATTTTTAGAACCCAAAACCATTTTTAAAACAACTCAAAAACCCTTAGAATTTTTTTCGCAAAAGTTAGGATTCTCGTTTTTTAAATAGATATTTTTCGATAAGTCAAAAACCCAATTTTCTTTGATAGAAGCTCTTACCTACTAATATAAGATATTATAGAAGCGATAAAATAATTTTCCGAACATCGGAACAGTGATTTTCCGAACCCAAAACAGTGGCAAAAATCACTATTTGGTCGCCCGGCTAGCAAATTATTATTATTCCTACTTAAAGTACTCTTCGATAGCTAACCACAGGAACAAACGGCGTCAAAATCGGCTTAGAAACGAGCCCGGAATCATCAAAACAAGTAAGGGTGATTTTTTCGCATTTTTGACTCAAATGGCCATAACTCACTCAATTTTTATCCGATCGAGACGCGTCATACGCCGAAATCTTCATCTCGAAAAGACCGATCAAATGGTCAAGTTTCCAGTTCACAAAAACAATTTAAAAAAGACCAGAATACCCTTGGAAACACGACCAGAATTGGAATCATTCAAAAACCATTGTTTTTCAAAAATAAACATAGTTTAGATACTCCAATCATCACTAGTTTTTCTCCATTTGATCAAACACACACTAAATCATTGTTGTGAACAACCAAAACACTTTCAAAAACACAACCCACAATCAAAATAGTTTTTCAAAAATTCTCAAGAACACTCACAAAATAATTATCTTGTTTCTCAAAATAAACTCATTTTCCATATATCCATTTCATTCAAAAGCTCAAAAATAACATCATTTTCACAATCAACAAACAACAACTCATGTTCTTGATCAATACCTCTCATAAGAACAAAACTCACACTATAGTGATTTTCAGAAGTTCATGGAAATTGAAATTGACAAGCCTAACACACTTGTTATACTCTCATGAACAATTCCTAAACATTCATAACCAAACATACAAGTTTCTACAAAAAATTCTCATATGAACCTATACTCAAAATTCCCATAACTCTATGGATTCAAGCTAAAACAAGATAAAGAAGGAGCTAATTACCTCAGTTTATGATTCTACACAAAACTCCTTTGAACTTCCAAGCTTGAAATGAGCTAATTTGGTGAGGAAATGAATTTGGAATGGAAAATGGGTATGGAATGAAAATGAACACAAAGGAAGGAAATGGAAAGAAATGGAACACGGGAGAAATGAATGAGAAAGAAAAGAAGTAAGACTTCTCATTGGTGATTGTCATCCTCTATGGCAACTCCACTCCATACCATACAACTCCAAGCCTAAAATGCCTCGTGACCATTAGATCAAATAGTACCACTTCCTAGACTAAATCTTAGCCCTTGGATCAACATACTAATATCTAGATATTTACCACTCACTCGCTCAGTTCTCGCGCGTCGCGTCGAAGTAAACTCGAAAAATTAGAAACTCCACGGAATAAACATCCGTATTAAACTACATCCAAAAATTATCGCCGAATCTTTTTCCTCGACTGGATTTTTAACAGTTGTACAATTCCTATTCGTTTATCCAAAAACAATAGAAACTCAAAACTTGATATTCTGACTTCACAGAAAATCTTCTCATATATAATCAGGATTTACAAGCATAACACAAGCTCGGTTCGGTACAAATCCTATTAATATACAAAACTAAATACAACAAAACCTCTAGAACGTTTAATAATTATACAGTGAAATCTTGGGTCTTACATCAGCTAAATTGGAAGATCCCGCTGCAGCCACATTCTATATAACATATTAAACTAATGAATAAGTTTTCATTTTTATTTGTTAACATGTATACAAAATATTAAAAACGAAATGTATATACATTAGTGTTAGCTTCTGTCTCTTTGAACTTCATAATAATTTCTTGGGTATTGCAAATTTTTTTCACTCTATAATTCCTTTCAAACTTAGTATCATTATTGGTGTTGGACTCAATCTTGAACAAAAATATAGAACCAATCAACCCCAGAAATCTTTTTAGGTAGAAATCCTGACGATTTTTCCTATACAAATACAATTATTACTTTAAGATTCAAAATATAGCATATATAATATATTTTTTTTACATCTCTACAAATAATTCAAATACATTACCCCAGAACTCTCAATCATTTGAGATGCATTTTTTTTTGAACAATTTTGTTGTTTCACGATCAAAAATGACTAATGTGGCAGAGTCACTTGAATCAACTACAGATATTATGATTCTGTACCTATATAATAGTTAAAAAACAAACGTTATTGCCACCTTTTTATTTGTTTCAAAAATAAAATAAATACAATTTTCATATGTTACCTTTCGCTAACATTTTCCACATGTTTATTACATTTAGAACAATAGTACATGCCGTCGTCAAGAATAACTTTTTTGGTACACTCACATGCAGTGTACCACCACCCTTGTGTATCAAGCAAGTCTTTAATTGTTCCCAACACAATGTAAGATTATTCCCGAATTTAAACAAATAAATAACGATTAAGTAGTTTAAAACCATTAAAACAATATATGGTTCCTACATGTACTAAAAGGTGAATATAAACATTTAATCCGTTAATTGAAAAAAACTAACCCCACGACTTTCTTTTAACCCCTCAAGTGTTATCCTAGGCGTGACTTTGAGAAAATCATCTTTTTCGATCAATACATTAGGATCATGGATCATACAAATAGTAGGGGACGGAGAATCATTTTTTTCCAACATCCTATAACCAATATTAATAAGTCAGAATGTAAAAATTGAATATGAATACAAAAAGTTCACATAAATTGTAAAATAAAACAACTAAATAAATAAGAAAAATATACACAACGATTGTTATGCATACCTTTTCTTCAAATCAGTGACACTTATGAACTCGGGATTAAACAACAACTTAGTTGAATTATAAGAATTTTGAATTGTTGTAGTTCCTATAAAAAAAACACATTTGTAAGAGTTTATAAGTTTATATTTACAACGAAAAAAAATAAAAATAGATAACTTGATTTTTTTTTATAGTCAACAAAATAAATACCTTGCAACAACTTGATTTTGGCCATTAACACAACGACTATTGTGTTTTCAGTTTTTCCAGCAGCGACAAATGCATTCAACTCATCAACATATTGACCAAATAGGCTAACATTAAACTTGAACCTATATGATTGACGACTTTAACAAAGCATTTTAATATTTTGTGATAGATCGAGTAAGATAAAAAAAAAAACACATGTGATACTAACCCATCATAGTTCAACTGAATTGCAACTATTTTAGTCTTCAAACCATTGCGTTCATACTCCCTTGGAGCTCCAATGCCGGTTAACATTCCCATAATGTCTACAAAATATGATTATACACACGATTAATAATATCACATGTCTACCTTATAACGACAAAAACAACAAAACAAATACATAACATACTAATATTTCTTACCGTAAAGATAATTTGTATCATAGTCGGTAGCAAATATTGGAACATGACTTTTTTCAAGTTGCAAAGTTTAATCTTTGTATGGAATTGAAAGTTTAATTTATACTCGTGCCTAGTAGTACGGTATGATCCATCGTTTGCAACAACTCTAAAATTTTTATACGAGTAAACAACACATTCCTTAAGATCTTTCTCAAACTTATAAATCAGAGTGCGACGCACTGTACCGTGTATTTTGTTTCCCTAAACAAAAAGACATTAGAATAACATTATACAACGAAAAATATATTAAAACTCAGTGTAAATGAAATTTAAATATACAGAAGAGTTCTTACAGTTGAATCCATTAGTATCATATCCAAAGAAAATGGTGCATTGTTGTCGGACATATCGCGCACCAACCACATCCGAATTACACGAACTACAATATTCAAACTCTCATTAGTCTGGTTGATTTCGGATATCAGGTTAATTTTATTCGCTATTGTTTAGTAACTTAACAAATGGATTTGTGAGTTGGTTGTGGAAAATAGCAAATGAGTTTGTGAGAAGATTTTGGAGAAAAAGAAGACATATTTATAGTTAGGTTTAGAAATATAAAAATTAAGAGCAAATTTATGAGATAATATCGGTTACAATGTTGAATATGTAACGTTCAAATAATAATAAAAAATATTTATTATAATAATTAAAAATTATACGTAACGGAAATATATTTATGATAATTAAAATACATATAAAAATGGTTAATTATAACAAATAAAAATATATTTATGATAATTAAAATATATATAAAAACGGTTAATGTATTAATTATATTTTGTATTAATATAAATGATTTTATTTTCATTATTATTAAAAATTGTAACGTCTTGAATTATTAATTATATTTTTGTATTAATATAAATATTTTTAATTTTCATTATTATTAAAAATTGTAATGTCTTCAATTATTAATTATATTTTGTATTAATATAAATATTAATTATATTTTTAATTTTCATTATTATTAAAAATTGTAACGTCTTCAATTATTAATTATATTTTTGTATTAATATAAATGTTTTTAATTTTCATTATTATTAAAAATTGTAACGTCTTCAATTATTAATTAAAATTGAATATATTAAATGATAATATAATTTTTTTGCATTTTCGTATTTAATTAAAAATGTAACGTTATAAAATATTAAATAAAATTAAAATAAATGTCCTAGTATATTTTCATTAAAAGTGACATGTGTCACATTTTCGTTAATAAGGTTTACTTTGTTTATAATATAGATTAACTTTTTTATTCATCAAACGCCTAATAAAGAGTTTATTGTTTTCATAGTTTGATATTTTTTTTAACTCAATGTGTCTGCATAACAATTAGAATACACTGGATTTTATATTTTTTTTGTCTATATGTTTGCAGATCCCAAATTCATTATGTGTCTCGATCGATCAAGAATCTACCATTTTTCTCATATAAAATCACAATTAAGTGATTGAAATATAATAAAAATAAAAATAGAGAGATATATAGAATGATAGTTGCAGAGAATATATTATAATAATTTACTTTTTTTCCATAAAAAATAAAAAAATATATAAAATAGAAAATTACACTAATTTGAAGAGATATAAATTAAACCGAGAAGTCCCTTCGGGGACATCCGATAAATTAACTCGAGAAAAAAGAAGATTAATAAAAAAAATTTTTAATATAATCTGCTGAACTTTTATTGATTTCCATGTACACACTTGAATAATATATTTTCTATGTTAAAATTAATTTGAATCCACCTCTCTGTATTATAGATTCACTTGGCGAGAAATTTTTTTTTAAAATGTTTTAAAAATCACTTTTTATAGAATACAAATGTACATTCTTTTGATAAACACTAATTACAACTATATATCAACGAAAAATCAAGTATAATCGTAGAATGATTACTTAGTTTTATATATCGTACTTTTTGCAATTATTGATTTATTTATCACAAAATATGTTTTCATAAATTTGTGACCTCATTGTGTAAAAGTGAAAATGTTTTCTTAGAAAAAGTGAAATTAACTGTTGTAATTTTAATGTGAAATATATTTAACTGTATAAAATACTACTTACACATGCATGACAACGTAGTTTTGAAAGGTCTTTGAATATTTAGTCTAATGTACTTAGTTCTATTATAAAAAGCCTCTTTGATATAGAAGATTTATTAATTTAGAAGAATATACAATTAATTAACATGTCATTTTATTCTTATAAAGCTAAAAAAAAGTATCTACCATTTTTTCATATAAAATAATAATAAAGATTGGACTATAATTAAGATAAAGATAGAGATTGAGAATTGAGAGTTGAGAGATATTGAAAATGATAAATCTAGAGGATATATTAAAATAATCCACTACTTTTTATTCCACAAAAACTAAAAATATATTAAAATAAAAATTAGACTAATTAATTTGAAGAGATATAAATCAAATTCATAAGAAAAAAAAGATTAATAAAACAAATTTTTAATATAATATGCTATTCCGCTACACTTTTATTGATTCTATGCACTATGAATGATAGTTTAAAAAAGTAGCTTTTAAGATAGCTTATAATGATTTCTATACACTAATTGATTTCTATTGCAATTCTATTGAGATTTTATATGCTATTCAAGTTACGTAAAAAAAAAAATGCTATTCAGATAGCTTTTAAGTCTTAAAAAATAAGATTAAACACAACTTTAAACTATATACTTCAAGATATATATTTTTTTTGACAAACTATACTTCAATATTTAAGAACCAACAAATAATTATTTATCAATGTGCATATTTAATTTTAAAAAATTGAATATCATATTATTTTTTTGAATAAGCAAATTATAAAATAAAAAATTTAATCAAGTCCGTGCAACGCACGAATTTAATACCTAGTACATTAATGTTTCACGCTCATGAAAACACTTAAAATTTTAAAATAAATTGTAAGGAATTGTTGGATATTTTCATATATTAATATTAATTAGTATTATTGTATAAAAAAAAAATATTAATTAGTATTAATGATATTTGAAGCACATTTACATGCAATATTACTCCATCAATCCTAATTACTAGCACTTATTTTACAAAGTTAATATCACTTAATTGATTTTATATATAGTGGGTGGTTACACTTGTTCTATCGATCCTAATTACTGGCACTTATTTTACAAAGTTATAATATCACTTAATTGATTTTATATATAGTTGGTGATTACACTTCTTCTTGGCAGAGGATATTCATTTATATATGGGTGGGTAGAAAAGTGAATAGTGAATTATAAATCAAGTTGCTTTGAGCATCCAAAAATAGTTTTTAGCAAGAAGTGATTGTTGTATTTTGAAGGGTATTAGTTATGAGACCAACTGCACCGGATAATTTACTTGTGGTGGCGAAATATACTCTTAAGTCCAGTACATTTGCACGCCTCAATCAAAAATTCGATAAATTCTTCTTATTCTATATTTTATTTTGTTATGCATAATAATTATTGTTTCTAATATGTGTTTGATTTATTTTATTGAGATAATTATATGTCATATTTTTCCAACATCATAATCTTCAACTATAATGACACCACGAACAAAGTTGTCAGAATCGAGAGTTTACTTTGAATCGAAACAGGATGGTAAGATCGAAAAATCGTAAATCGCAACCAAAATCGATGGATTCTACTCAAATCGTTTTGTTGAATCGAAAGGGGAAATCAAGATCGTATAATCGGAAATCGCAACCAAAATCGATGGATTCAACTCATATATATATATATACACTCAAAAGTTTAAAATCATAAATCAAACATAAAACAACCAAATCTTAAATATAAAAGTACTCAAAAGTTTAACATCAAATGAATATAAAAAATAGGGTTTTGCCGTTTTTTACTTAAAAGAAGGGTTTAAACCGGGTCACAAACAAAAACGGGTCATATCAACCATTCAAAAATTACCAAAAATAAAAAAGTCCAGAATCGGTAGATACCAATTGGAATCGCGGATTGTGCTGCGATTATGCGATTGTATGCGATTTTACATGGATTGTGCTCTAAATTAGAATTCTATCACGATTCAAATCCTTTTGAGTAAGCAAAATCGCAAAATCCATAGATTTTAGGATTCTGATCGGGATTCTGACAACAATGACCACGAGAACGATTGAGATTATTATAGACATGCATTCTATGAATGTATCTATCTATCAGGTCACTTTGTAGCATTTTCCAAATAGTATTGATCCCCCCATCAAACTAGTAGGAGGTAACAGACATTATGGTTTCAAATGAATCACCATGAAATAGTTATCGTTTACCTATCCTAGACACATGAGTCTCTCTTTTGATGTAGGCTCAAACTCTACAAAAAAAAGTTTCGTAGTATCTTTATTGCCGCCAAGTAGTACGACAACATATGCTTGTATTTTTGAGTTAAAAGAAAACTCATATAAGACATCATCATCCACATATCCACTTATCCTCAGGTGCAGGGCCGATTCCGACAGGCGTCATGACGTTCTTAATGACATCAAATCTTTCTTGATTATCGAACATATTAAGATATCGGGCCCTGTTTTGGTTCATCTCAATGAGTAGGAGAAGCACGAACGCTTCTATGATTAGACGTGTTGCTGTGTTCGACACGTGTTGAGGTCCAACACTCGTACGACACGTGTCGGATAGTTCAGACAAGTGTCCAAAAAATCATTTTTTTTTACTCCGACACCTCTTAGATCGGTGTCCGTTACTTATAAGACACTAGTACAACACGTGTCGAATAAGTGCTCCAAAAAAATTATTATTTTTCTTTGCTTCTATACTCTCCTTAGCAATATTTTCAAGGATTAAAAATTTGGCGAAACAATAATGTTGATCAATGAGAGATTAAAGCAATTACATTTTGATTACATTATTTTTAACTTTTCGATAATAGATACTATTGTATATTCTTTTAAAAAAAATTTAATGAAAAATTTGTTCAACTTAAATATATATATTTCTTACATTAGTAGTGTCCGTATATATCGTGTGTCCGTATGTATCGTGCTGCGGTGTGTTGGTGTACACGTAGGAGTTTGTACTTCATAGTAAGAAACAACACGAAACCCACAATATCTAATTTTATAGACATGTGATTTTTTTTAAAAGTCACTTTATATTGTGTACTTTATATGGATTAAAAATGAAATTTAAAATATTTATAAGGGTAAACATTTATTTAACCTCTATGTATATAAATATAATAATAAAAAATTATAATTAAAATCATGTATAGTTGAAATAGTAAAAATAACAAGGTTAAAATTGATGTTATCTTCTTTTTCTTTTAATATGTTTATCCGACTTTTATCAAATTAATTGTGTTTAGTCCTGCTTTTCTTTAAAAAAGAAATAGAGAAATAGAAAATAAGTATGGCCAAACGCACAATCTTAATTAGTCTAGTGATGCAGGAGCAATTCAACGTAACTACAGATGATAAGATTTTATTTTATTATTTATTTATTTTTAATTTGTTTTGATTTCAATATTATTAGGATGGTTATTTTTTATTAGTTGTCATTATCTTTTAAGTTTGTTTTAATTATCTTTTTAAGTTTGTTAGGATAGTTATCTTTTAAATTTAAAAGATAATGAAATAAGTTAGTTATTATCTTTTAAAATTTGTTTTTATTATAAGTCTATTTAAAGACAGACATATTTGAGGTTAATTAGATTAGATTATCGTTTTTCATAAAATTTTGTGAGTTTAATTACTCTTTCTGGTGGATTTCGGAAATCTGGTGGATTCCAGAGTTTTACTTGACGGATTTGTCGTTTGCAAACCCATATTCTTTTATTAGGATTAGCGCTTGCTATTTCTTCCCGCTTCCGTGTGTTATCGAGCTATACCAAACTTTTTTCTAAATGAAGTTTTTGTTGTTTATATAGTGTGGGATCACCCTTGACTAAAACAACAAAAGGCCATTATTAAGTGTATTGTTTTTACTAGAGTGAATTTTATACTCTTATGTATCTTGTGCACACCTGTCTTTGATTATAAAAAGAAGCAAACAAAGCATGCATACATATGAGTGTACAAAATTTCTTAGCTAATTAATTTAATATTTGTACGACATATACTTGTTAGTTGAAACTGTTGAAGGAGAGAAAAAAATTGAGAAATAATGGAGAGAAGAAGAGAGTGTCATCCTCTATTGAGAGGTGGAAAAAGAAGAAGAAATAGTAGAGGAAAATATAATACACATGATTTTTCTTCAGCTCAGATGGAATCACTTGCAAGCATATGTGAAGCTATTTTGCCTCCTATTGAGTCTGAATTTTTGGAGAGAAAAGGAATTCAACCAACAACAAAAGCTATGAAGTTTTTCTGGAAAGTTTCTGGCTCTGATTTATCTATCCCTAATCAGGTACACCACTTATTATTATAGTGTAATTAACATGTATATGTAATTATTGTTTTATTTATTAATTGATTGGTTTTTGCTTGATTTAATATAAAAGAAAATATTTATGTGAGCATATATAGCTCACAGAGACATTGCATGTAATATGCATGATTCAGATTAGAACTCTGATACTCTCACGATCCATTGCTTATTTTTAAAAATTAATATTTGTTCTAGTATATTTGATTGAGTTCTAGTATAGTTTTGGAAAATGTTGGGGAAGAGGATAGAATGTTGCTATCATAAGAATAGTGTTTGATTTTGGGTGGGGACATTACAAACTTATACGAAATGTGTCAATTCAAGGTACCGGTTCAATTGGTTTTTTTTAGTACGCACGGTTTAATTGGTTTTTTTTTTAAGGAGTTTAGTGGCTAAAAAATCCACCTTAAATGTGAATAAGTATAATATTCGGATTTGAACCCAGCTCCTGCACATATAGTGCTACATCCCTAGGTGCACTAGTTAAGGAATTTTACATTGAAAAAACCATAGTTTATACTTTAAAAAAGTTGACAACTTCCAAAACAATTTTTTTTTCGTCAACACTTCCAAAACAATTTTACTACTTTTAATTCCTTAACTAGTGCATGGAGTGTATTGTTTAACATTTTCCTATATATATATATATAAATATATATGCGCTTATTCTTGTGCAATATATTTTTATTTATTTCCAATTATATCCCTAATTTAAACAATTATATTTATAATATTATTTAAAATTAATTAAATTCATTACAGTAGGAATAATTCCACATACAGTAAAATCTCTTTAAATTAATACTAGGTAAATTAATAAACTCTCTAAAATAATAAAGTTCTCCGGTCCCGACTTGGGCCAGTGTAAAAAATTGAAAAATTCGATAAAATAATAAGATAATAATTTTTCGGAAGATCCCTTTGTAATTTTCGGTCCCAAGAAAATCATAAATTAATAATTCATAGAAACTGAAAAAAATATATTACACTCTATTAAAATATGATTTAATAGTTGTTTGTTTTCCTTTAAAGTTCAAGTCCATTTGGAGCTCATCTCTATCACATTCATGTAATTTATATATGACAAACTTGCTTAAGAATACATTGAACCCATTTGTTCCTCTTGTTTACATCAAAAGTCATTATTGATTCCAATGCATATTATTAAAGTCATTATTGATTTCCAATGCATATTACTAAAGTCATTATTGATTTATAAATCATTGAAAACTCTTTAAATTAATAATTATTTATTTATTGATAAATTAATAACTTTCTAAATTAATAAATTTTTCCAGTTATGACTCTATTAATTTATAGAGATTTTACCGTAAGTTGTATGGTGTTAGTGGTAAAAGTTTCACATTACAAATTTTAGTTAGATAGATGTAAAATGACTACTCATACTGTATCAACAAAATGACTACTCATACAACAATTATTATGCAATTACTAATTAATGTAATAAAGATCGAGTGTATATTTATTTCCAACGTTGATAATTGAATTTATCTCGCAGTTTTTATGATCCACTTTACTTTAGCACCCAACCAAAAGGTGACATTAACTGCTCATTTATTTTTTTGGTTTTCTTTTCAATGAGGATATTTTGATCAAATTTCTGTCCGGGTCAAGATAACAAGTTCCTGAGCTTTTAATGTCTCTTATTACATAAAATAATTTTTTAATCGGCTAAATTTTATTAATAGAAAAATTCTCTAAATAAAAAGTACTCCTTCCATTCCTTTTTATAAGAAACAAAAGTTAAATTTTTTTTATTCCTTTTTATAAGAAACTTTGACTAATTTTTAAATGTTTTAAATGTTGAATTTCACTTATACTCTTATTTATTATGAAAGAGAATATTAAAAATAAATAAGTTAATTGAATTTAGAGTAATTAAATAGGGGTATAGATGGAATAAGTTTAAATTTTTAAGAGTATTAAATGAAAAGAACTATTTACAATGTGTTTTCTTGGTATGTGTAATTTTTTCAAACTATTTCTTATAAAAAGGAATAGAGGGAGTACAATATAAAGGATTGTTGTGATCAAACAAAGAAAGATAAAGATGATAAAAACACCTTATCAGCTTGCATATTCTCTTATAGAGATGTAATGAAATACTTTATCCCTAAATTAATCTTAAAACTTGAATAGGTTGCAGAGATACTAGTTGAAAGAGCACTTCCAGAAGCATTTATATTCCTAAGACTGATTCTATGGATGCTATCAACATGGTTGGGAACTTTGCTTCTGTGTGGATCTCTTTGTCTCACTATTGAATGGCCTTTCATCAACAACTTCTCAAATATTTCTTTGCAAAATAGAGAAAAAGTTATTCAGAAATGGTTCAAGCATAGATTCTTCACACCTATTAGGCTTTTATTTATTTACATCAAAATCCTTTGCCTCATGGTTTTCTTCTCTCAGGTAATGCCACATTCTCATTCACAAAATCTCAGTAATATTTTCGCGGCAAAATTGCACCAGAGGTTCTCTAACTTAATTTATAGTTTCAAACATATCCTTTATATTTCTAAACGTCAATAACATTGATACTTATGATTCTGTCCAAAACCGTGAAAAAAGTATCTGCTGCCAACCTGCACCAGATACTTTTCTCACAATTTTGAACATAAGAATTGAGGGTTGAGCCTAACTCATCGTTACAAACCCGGCTTGTAAGGTGAAGATTGCCTCTTACTTATAAAGACACATTCAGATCATCTCGCAACTGATGTGAGACATGTTGGGACAATGTGATAATTTTGGGAGAAATTAGAGAGAATAGAACGAGAGAATTGAGACGAGAATTAAGAAAAAGAGTTGATTGCATTCATCCACATGGGGCAAAGGTATTTATATACAAAATGGGGCTTGCTTCACTGCCAAGCGATCGTATATTAACTACCTAAGACAAAACAAAAAAAACTATAACAAACTAACTATCTATTACTAGCTTCAGAAACTTTCTCAACTTCTGAAGCTCTGCAACTTCTGAGGCTCTGCTCAGCTTCTGAGGCACTAGAACTTCTGAACCTCTGCTCAGCTTCTGAAGCACTACAACTTCTGAAGCTCTGCTCAGCTTCTGAAGCACTACAACTTCTGAAGCTCTGCTCAGCTTCTGAAGCACTACAACTTCTGAAGCTCTGTAGCTTCTGAAGCTCTGCTCAGCTTCTGAAGCTCTACAATTTCTGAAGCTCTGTAGCTTCTGAAGCTCTGCTCAGCTTCTGAAGCTTCTCCAACCTCTGAAGCTTTGTTTTCTCGAAAACATGACTTACTAATTCAACACACCTCCTAAGGCATGTTTTCCAAAGCATTCATTCCTATAAGCTTCTTCAGAGTGTCAAACCTTGCCTTTGCCATAGGTTTGGTTAGAATATCTGCAAGTTGAATCTCAGTATTGCAGTATTCCATCTCAAGCTTATCTTTGTTCACTTGATCTCTCAAAAAGTGAAACCTCCTCTCAATGTGCTTACTTCTTCCATGACTAACTGGGTTGTTAGCCAAATCAATTGCTGACTTGTTGTCAACAAGTAGCTTCATCCTTGTTGTCTCTACTGCCTTCAATTCAGCGAGCAACATCTCAATCCAATTTGCTTGACAAGCTGCAAATGAAGCTGCCACATACTCAGCTTCACATGATGACAATGCCACTATCCCTTGCTTCTTAGAACACCAAGAGATTGGTGCATTACCTATCATGAACAGGTATCCTGCAGTACTCTTCCTGTCATCTTGATCTCCTCCCCAATCTGAATCTGAGTAACCATAAGCCATTAGCTTCTTGCTACTGTTCCTTTGGTTTGGAATTAAAATGCCATGATCAATGGTTCCTTTCACATATCTAAGGACCCTCTTTGCAGCAGTCAAGTGATTCATCCTTGGTTGATCCATAAATCTGCTCAGCAGACCAATACTATGACATAAATCAATTCTAGTATTGCACAAGTACCTCAATGATCCTATGATCTGTCTGTACAGTGTTGAATCAACCAACTCATCCTCAGTATTCTTGCTCAGCTTCACACCTGTTTCCATAGGAGTAATTGCAGGGTTGCAATTGCTCATGTGAAACCTCTTCAATATGTCAATGACATATTTCTTCTGATGCAAGAAATAGCCTCTATCTGTTTTCACAAATTCCATGCCAAGGAAATATGATAGCTCTTCCATATCAGTCATCTCAAACTCCTTCATCATGTCTGCTTTGAATCTCTCTAGCACAGCTTTGTTTGATCCTGTGATCAACAAATCATCAACATACAGACACAGTATTATAATCTCATCATGACTTGAGCCTTTCACATATACTCCATGTTCTGATGTGCATCTAGTGAAGCTCAAATTCAGCAGGAAGCTATCAATTCTCTTGTTCCAAGCTCTTGGAGCTTGTTTCAAACCATAGAGAGCTTTGTTCAACTTGTACACTTTCTGTTCTTGACCTTTAATCTCAAATCCTGGTGGCTGCTTCACATATACCTCTTCCTCTAATGGTCCATTCAAAAAGGCAGATTTCACATCAAGCTGGTGCATAGCCCATCCTTTGTAGGTAGCTACTGCAACAACTAGCCTAATTGTCTCTAGCCTTGCCACAGGTGCAAACACTTCATTAAAGTCAAGTCCAGGCTTCTGAAGAAAACCCTTAGCTACTAACCTTGCTTTGTACTTAGCAATTTCACCACTTGGTTTCATCTTCAGCTTGAAAACCCATTTCACATCAATAGGTCTCTTGTTTACAGCTTTGTTCATCAATGTCCAGGTGTTATTCTTCTCAATTGACTTCAGCTCCTCTTTCATAGCATTCAACCAATTTGAATCTTTCAAAGCTTCACTTAGAGTCACCGGTTCCAACTCTGCAATCATTGCTTCATTGACCAGTTCTCCATCTTCAGTGATTGCTTGATCAGGAAACACATCATACTCATTCAACCTTATTGACTGTACCCTTTCTCTGGTTGATCTTCTCAACTGTTGATTAGGTGCAGCATTAGGTTGATCATCTTCAACTTCTATCTCCTCTTGATTTGTTTCTTCAAGCATGAGTCTTCTGTTGAGCATTGAGCCTTCAGCACTTGTGCCTTCAGTCCAATCCCAACCCTTTGATTCATCAAACCTGATATCTCTGCTAATCACAACTTTGTTATCTCTAGGTGAGTACAATTTGTAAGCACCAGTGGGATGATAACCTAACAATATCATTGTCTGACTTCTATCATCAAGTTTTCTTCTAACTTGATCAGGAACATGTTTGAAGCAAAGTGAGCCAAATATTCTAAAATGACTAACACTTGGTTTCAAACCTGTCCAAGCTTCATGAGGAGTCTTGTCTTGTAACCTCTTTGTAGGACTTCTATTGATGATGTAAACTGCTGTAGAGACTGCTTCACCCCAAAACTTATGAGGCATATGCTTAGCTTTAAGCATACTTCTGGCCATGTTCATGATGCTTCTATTTTTCCTCTCAGCTACACCATTGTGTTGAGGGGTGTAGGGTGCAGTGACTTCATGCTCTATACCTTCATCTTCACAGAATTTTGCAAATTCATGTGAAGTGTATTCACCACCTCCATCAGTTCTCAATTTCTTAACACTAAATCCACTTTGATTTTCAACTAGTGTCTTAAATTTCTTGAACTTGGTAAATACATCACTTTTCTTTTCGATAAGGTAGAGCCAAACATGCCTAGTACAATCATCTATGAATGTCAGAAAATAGTTGTTACCTCCAATGGATTTCACCTCAAATGGACCACACACATCT
Organism: Trifolium fragiferum; assembly: GCA_954870985.1. NCBI lineage: Eukaryota > Viridiplantae > Streptophyta > Magnoliopsida > Fabales > Fabaceae > Trifolium > Trifolium fragiferum. The sequence goes on along the minus strand of OX940796.1, from coordinate 43,630,263 downwards.
GAGTACACCATTCCTAGCTTCTGAGTTGATTTCATAGGTAATTCATTCTTGAATGAATTTCTGGCCTGCTTTGCTGCACAGCACTCTTCACACATTTCACTTGGTGCTCTGATCTGAGGCAAGCCATGAACCATCTTCTTGGAATTCAACATGCTTAAACTTTTGAAGTTTAAGTGTCCAAACCTGTGGTGCCATATCCAATTCTCTTCTGAACTAGTGACTGAGGCTAAGCACTTGAAATCAATCACATTGATTTCAACCTTAAAGGTTCTATTGCTTGACAATGGAGCTCTTAGGATTAACCTACTTTTAGCATCATGAATCTTCAATTCTTTATTAGCCATTGTCACTGTATAATCCTTTTCAAGTAATTGACCAAGACTAATCAAATTACTTGTTATAGAAGGAACATACAATACCTCATTAATGAAGGATTCCTGACCATCTTTTCTCTGCACAAGAATTGTCCCCATACCTTCACTAGTGATCTGGCTGCTATTAGCAAACTTGATATTCCGTCTCACTGAATAATCAAGCTTCAAGAACCACTTCTTGTTGCCAGTCATGTGATTGCTACAGCCAGTGTCAAGATACCACAAGTTGGATTTATCAGCATCAGTGTTTGTAGTTGTCATGAGCAGGGAATCATCAGAGTCACTACCATTTCCCTTTGCCAATTGAGCTTCATCCTTGTCACTTCTCTCAACTTTCTTAGAGTGACACTCTCTAGCATAATGGCCAAGCTTCTGACAATTATAACACTTCACATCCTTCTTATCAATCTTTTTCTTTGAACCTTTCTTGTTACCTTTGCTAGACTCTGAATCTTTAAGGTTCTTGCCATCATTCTCTGAATCTTCTTTCTTTTTCTTGTTTTTCCCTTTGGAACCTTTCTGAAACTTTGCCTGCAAAGCTTGATCAATAGCTTTATTTGAGCTCCTCTGCTTGACTCTCAGTTCATGTGCCTCCAATGAAGCTTGGAGCTCCTCTATCTTCATAGTGGCCAAATCCTTTGATTCTTCTATTGCTACTACTATGTGATCAAATTTCTCAGTCAAGGTTCTCAAAACCTTCTCAATCTTGGACCTCTCTGACAAAGCTTCACCATTTGACTTCATCAAATTAGTGATACTCAACATTCTTGAAAGATACTCAGCTATCGTTTCTTGATCATTCATCACCAACATTTCATATTGTCTCCTCAGAGCTTGCAGCCTGATACCCTTCAGTTTTTCATCACCTCCATAAATCTTTTTCAATGTATCCCAAGCACCTTTAGAAGACTCTTCCTCAATGATCTTCTCAAAGATATTAGGATCCACACACTGATGTATGATGAACAGACCTTTTGCATCCTTTTTCTTCAACTCGCGATGCAAGGCTCTTGCTGCTTCATCAGCATTTGCAGCCAAGTCTGGTACTCCATCATTAACAGTTTCAAGAACATCTTGAAACCTGAAAATGACCTTCATCTGCGCACACCAACGATCATAGTTTTCACCTTTGAAAACTGGAAGATTTGCAGGAAATTGTGATGAGGTTGTGCCATTGTTCGCCATTGTTTCTTGATCAAAGAATCAATGCAAAACGTGAATCACAACCGGGCTCTGTTATACCAATTTGTTGGGACAATGTGATAATTTTGGGAGAAATTAGAGAGAATAGAACGAGAGAATTGAGACGAGAATTAAGAAAAAGAGTTGATTGCATTCATCCACATGGGGCAAAGGTATTTATATACAAAATGGGGCTTGCTTCACTGCCAAGCGATCGTATATTAACTACCTAAGACAAAACAAAAAAAACTATAACAAACTAACTATCTATTACTAGCTTCAGAAACTTTCTCAACTTCTGAAGCTCTGCAACTTCTGAGGCTCTGCTCAGCTTCTGAGGCACTAGAACTTCTGAACCTCTGCTCAGCTTCTGAAGCACTACAACTTCTGAAGCTCTGCTCAGCTTCTGAAGCACTACAACTTCTGAAGCTCTGCTCAGCTTCTGAAGCACTACAACTTCTGAAGCTCTGTAGCTTCTGAAGCTCTGCTCAGCTTCTGAAGCTCTACAATTTCTGAAGCTCTGTAGCTTCTGAAGCTCTGCTCAGCTTCTGAAGCTTCTCCAACCTCTGAAGCTTTGTTTTCTCGAAAACATGACTTACTAATTCAACAAGACATATTAACATCAGGTTTAACGTTGTTGTCGTTTAGAAAGATTTGTTTGAAACTTTAAATAAAGTAAGAGACTAGTGGTGCAGTTTTTCTTATTTTTTGTGTTTCTTAATTGTGTTTATGATGGAATATTCACATTACTTGTATATATATGCAGTGTGATGAAAATGGTGAAAACCAAGTATGGGAAGCTATTGGTTATCATGTTGATAATGATAATGATGAGAACACAAGCAATATTCAGAAAGAGAGGCCACTTGAAAAGGGAATAGTGGAAGCTATAAATGAGGATGATTTGAGTTTACCACAATCTCTTTCTAATAAAGGTCTTAAAATTGATATAGATGCTAAAAACAACATTCTCAAAGTGAAATGTGATGTGGTAATTGTCGGTTCCGGTTGTGGTGGAGGAGTTGCGGCCGCTGTTCTAGCAAGTTCAGGCCTTAAAGTACTTGTTCTTGAGAAAGGTAACTATTTTACTCCGAAGGATTATTCTTCTCTAGAAGGTCCTTCTATGAATGAGCTTTTTGAATTAGGAGGAACTTTGTCAACAAAGGATGGAAAAATGGCTATTGTAGCAGGTTCAACGGTTGGTGGCGGTTCTGCTGTTAATTGGTCAGCATCAATTAAAACACCAGATTATGCGCTCAAGGATTGGTCAGAGAATCATAATCTATCACTCTTTTCAAGCAATGAATACCTTTCGGCTATGGACACAGTGTGTAAAAGGATCGGCGTAACTGATACATGTGTGGAGGAAGGACTACAGAATCAAGTTCTCCGAAAAGGTTGTAATGAACTTGGTCTGCAAGTCGATTATGTGCAGAGAAATTCATCGCAACATCATTACTGTGGTTCTTGTAATTATGGCTGTCGAAAAGGAGATAAGCAAGGGACCGATGTTACATGGCTTGTCGATGCTGTGGATCATGGTGCTGTAATACTAACAAAATGCAAAGCTGAAAAGTTTATTTTGGTGAATAATAAGAAAGGGAGTGTGAGAAGAAAGAAATGTTTAGGAGTTATGGCAAATGTTTTAACAGAAAACATCACATGGAAAATTCAAGTTGAGGCAAAAGCAACAATCTCATCATGTGGAGCACTTTCCACACCGCCTTTAATGATCGCGAGTGGACTAAAGAATAAGAACATCGGCCGACACCTTCATCTTCATCCGGTGTTAATGGTGTGGGGATATTTTCCGGATTCGATGTATGATGATCTCAAAGGGAAAAGCTACGAGGGAGGAATAATAACTTCTGTGCACAAAGTATTAACAGAAGAAGACTCCAAAGTAAAAGCTTTAATTGAAACTCCAGCATTAGGACCAGGAACTTTTGCTGTCTTGTTTCCTTGGGAATCCGGATTCGACTTCAAAGAAAGAATGCTAAGATATTCGAGAACAGTTCATTTGATCACAATTATTCGAGACAAAGGCTGTGGAGAGGTTAAGAGTGAGGGTAGGATAACATATGATTTAGACGAAGAGTTCGACAAAGAGAACATGAAGCACGGACTGCAGCGGGCGTTGAGGATTCTAATAGCGGCAGGAGCTGTTGAAGTAGGTACTCACAGAAGTGACGGACAGAGAATTGTTTGTAGTGGAACTAATGAAAAAGAATTGAATATGTTCGTTGAATCGGTATATGCAACAGGAGGGCCAATGTCACAAGAAGAAATTTGGAGTTTGTATTCAACTGCTCACCAGATGGGAAGTTGTAGGATAGGGATGACTGAAAAAGAAGGCGCGGTTGATGAAAATGGACAGAGTTGGGAAGCTGAAGGACTATTTGTTTGCGATGCAAGTTTGTTTCCAACTGCAATTGGTGTCAATCCTATGATAACTATTCAGTCTATTGCATATTGTGTTGCCAAGAGAATTGCAGTAATTTTGAAGATGGCGTAGAGTTTATCGTTACTTTGTTCTTTCATTGAAACAAGTCTATCTCGCCAATGTATTTTATCGGTGCAAGAAACATCCTTTCGTTTAATATTTGCATACATTGTTTGGAACTTTGAATTGTAAAGCAGTTAAATTTATTTCTTGTTGATTACATTTTACAATAGGTTACATACATAGAATCAAGCTACTAATTTCTGAAATCAGTTTAATAAAAGATTAATAGATGATAAACAAAAGGAAAGACAACAAAATCTCTTTTCTCCTTTTTTTCCGATATAGAACAGGAAATCCAAAATTGAGTGTCAATTCACAGGAGAAATGTCATCGAAGATGCACCTTTTGCATTACGAGACATTTGACAAAAAGGACTCCTCATTAGTCGGAATCTGTCTCACGAAATGGTAATGGAACTGTCTTCACTGCTCGGTAATGGCCAACGTTATTTAGATGCTCATTTTCCAACCTGTTCAAATAAAATTCTCGAGTCATTCTATGATTTTGTTCCCTATCTAACAATTTTTAAGGACTAATCTCTAAGAATCTAAATGGTTTTTAAGATAAAAAATGTACCTATAGAAATTCCAATGCCCTCTTCGAATAACTTCAAGTGCAGCCAACAAAAATTCTAGCAGTCGCGATTCAACATGTCCGACTTTGAAATGCATGACAGTCTCTACCCATGTCACCCTTAAAACAATGTTTAAGGCCTGCAATCCAATATCATTTTCTGATATTAACAAATAACCTATGATTCTTTTTATGTTAATTCAAATCATAAAGATAGTGAGAACTTACAATAGACATATAGTATATGCTTTTTTTCTTTAAAACCAAATCATCTCTAAGCCATGGATTTCTAGATTTAGGATTTAAAAATCCCCAATCCTTGATAAAATCCCAATACAATTGATAAGTTGTTGCCACCACAGAAGTGATTATGACTATTGCAAACCATAGATTGTCACTTTGTCTACCATATGTTACTCTAGCCCCCGCTGCCACCATTGCCGAAACATACTTTCCCATGTTAGCCAAATGGTTCACGTCGTTATCATCAAACCACCGTCTCGCACACTAGTAACAAAATTCAGTAAGCATGTATTCTGTTAGTCAATAACATAAAAAAGATTAATTAGCAATGTAACATGTTTACAATCTTAGGCTTACTTGCATTGCACGCCAATAATATGGCATGAATGAGATGATATAAGTTATTTCCATATATAGCCTTCCGGAATGACAGGCATCAGGGTGATGTGTTTTGAAAACTCTACCCAAAAGATTACAGCTTGTAGTTTCCAAATGCCTTAGCAATGGAATCTGTATCCATAACATAAAATTTGATGTTAATTAAGATGCATAATTAGTAGAGGTGTAAAATACAAACAATATAATCATGTACATAAATAATACTACCTTTAATATATGTTTATTGAATAACCGGTGTATCTGGTCTATATATATTATAGACCAGATACACCAGTTATTTAATGAATCTAAAAAGCGAGTGGTTTTTTATAAAAAGGACCGGAGCGAGTATAATCACCTGGCTAGTTAGTTGGTCAGCCATAAAAAAGTCTACTAGCAGAACCTGTTAAAATGACAAATTAAAATTAACAATGCAAGGTTAAGTTTTCGACATATGTGTTATAACAATGTATCCAATTGTTTTTAGGAGACAACTGAGGTTGATGTTTACCCTATAAAATGGAGCGCAGACAATGTTACGAATGACACGGAGGAAGCAGTAACGAGTTGGACGATAAAAAATGTCAAATGGCCAAATGAGCAGACCTATGAAAGTCTGAAAATTGAACTTCATAGTTAGCACAAAGGTGTCTAAAATTGCTCTAAAAGTTAAATAGGCGATATAATAAATCAAATTTTTTAATTTTTCGAGCAAACTAAGCTAGCTTAATTGGTCAAAATAGTCGATAAATTAAACTAACCATAAGTAAAATTGCAGGAAGTGCATCAATTTTGGTAGGAGAAAAGCCTGCAGCCCTTAAAAGAAGGTGCACAACCATTGCTCCAACCACAGTTGTCATCAAAGTAGTGCATATCAAAAATGCATCTCTATGCTTAAGTGATGTCCTTGGAGAGAATTCAAATATGAAATTGTAATTGATTCTTGTTCTCTTCCACATGTATAAGTTACATCCATACATAAACAAATGCAAGCTCAACAATGCAAATACACTGCACAAAATCACTCACAACATTAGCACATTTACATTCATGTAGATATTTTGGTCTATTAAGTGTTTAATCTTTCGGGACTGAAAACGAAATTCTGGTAAACTATAGGGACTATTTACTTATTTAACCCTAAATTGTAAAGGTTGATTAGTTAGAATTTTAGAAGAGCTCATTTGAAACTAATTTTTGTAGTTAATCTATGAATGTTGAACATAATTTTGTACCTGAAAACAGGATAGACAATTTCCATATAAGCTGACTCATTATTAGGAGAGAATATATGGCACAAATGAGCCAAAATTGCATATACACAAAACAAGGACACAAAACAACCTGTAGACAAACCTGCAGAGACAGTAACAAGAAAATTAATTAATAAACATAGATTAAATATTAATATGTAAAGAAAAAAAAAATTTGCATTATCATATTTTCAACAAAACAATGCCCAAATTTTCAAATTTGACTCCATTAGCTTAGTGGGGTCCAAACAATGCCCAATTTAAAAAGTTGCCACTTGACATTTTCTACCTATCTACCACCGACATTTCAAACTCTATGTCCAACACGACACTTATGTGATTAAATTCAATTATGCTTATTTTTTAAAATTATTATCGGCGTTAGTGTATCTATATTGTGTCTTGTGTTTGTATCAGTGTTGGTTCTTCATAGTTTCTTAGTAGTGCACCAAATTTTTACCTGGTCAAACAAGAATATTTCTCAGATTAGGAGTATCTCAGTGTCAGACATGCTACACCAACACAACACCGACACATATGATTCAATTGAATTATGTCATTTTCTCAAATTATTATCGATGTTGACATATCAGTATCTGTGTCCGTGTCCTTGCTTCATACAAATTAGTGTTTGGACAATAGTGTTCACCTCATATATTATATATTGCATTGCATAAAGTAAATACTAGTGCTGGTGAATCTTAAGTGGCCCATAATTAAGGGAAGACAATGAGAGAAGCATTATATTACCGACAAGAAAGGTGGTCATATGAGAATCTTTATGTTGTTTTGGTCTTAAAAACTTCATTGCCTTTTTTCTGTCATTGTTGGCAAAGTGCTTTGTGAATATGGATTCCACTTCGTCCATTAGTCTAACAACCTTACATGATGATAGTAACATATTAGAATACCATATAATATAACCCATTATGCATATTATTAAGAATTTGTGAATACCAAATTCAAAAGGTAATGCAAATGAATGCAATATTTGGAAGTATATACCTTATCAGAACTAACGAATTGGGATCTCTTCACTTCTTTTAAATAACTTGCAGAAGCTTTTTGGCAAGACACCTGCTTCATCACATGACAATATATATGATTTCATCACTCGTCTATTTTGCAGAGGTAAAGACCTATTAACCCTTTTTAATTTTATGAATTAAATTAACTAACAGAAAATATATTTAATGATCAGAATAACTAACAAAATATTTTTTGTTGTTGCATAAATTGGATATCTTCTGATCGCAACTGTAAATGTTAATTTATTTTGGAGAAAGTCTTCCATGATTACAAATATTTCAAAATATTTTTAAGGATGATTATCAACCACTATTATTTTGTGGTCATTGGTACTCTCAAGTTATACCTTGAGAGCAAGGTATTTCTTCAGTGAATTTCTTTTTCCGCTTTGTCTACTTCTCGCGTATTTCTATTTATTTTTTCTTTCTGCTATTTAAGTAACGGACCACACAAATGAACTGAGGAAGTACATTCTAAGGGAATTTTTATCATGAATTCTGTTACCCCATTTGAAAGGATATCATTTACAATTATCTATGACTGTTTAGGATTAGTCAATGTTATAAATAAAGATATTGATGAAATATAGTAAAGAAGCAAAATGAATGAAAAAAGTTAGTTTGTTAGCTTACTATAGTTAATCTCTTTTAGCTTAATGAAAGGTAACAAAGCCAATTGAGGTAATAGATTAAGTCAAAAGAGTTGTACTTGTAATATGTTGAAATATTTGTAATCAGGAAAGACTTTCTCCAAAATTCTCTTTATTTTTTTTGGTTTTCATCATTAGTATTCGGTCCGTTGGACCGTCTAATTTGGTTCGGAGTTAGTTATGACATCAAATAGTTTCAGTCCCTCTCGATCGCAATTGCAAAAGATCAAACTATGATTATCCCTATCAAATTCAGCGCCGACCACCACTAAACCAAATTACTATTGATAAAATTCTCTCTACTTTAATAGACACATGCCATATTGCATATTGATGCTAAATTAATGTCAGCTTATTGAGGACCAGTTTGACTAAGTAATGTTGGTCATCTTAAAGATAAATTTATGAGTAATTATAATTCTACAAGAATCAAGAGACTATATTACCATATTTACAATATATAGCACCAAATTCCCTATTCTCCCAAATAGGAAATAATATTTATCCTCGTGAGTATGACTATGCATATTTGCACATGCATTTAGTGTGCCATAAGTAAAAAAATGATGGGATATCCGTGAATATAACTTAATTGACAAGAATATTGTATATAATAGTAATACTCCATCCGTTCCTTTTTATTTGATTTTTGAGAAAAAATGTCAAATTAAGAAAGTGTAATTTTGCATTTTATTTTTTTATTATACCTTTTTTTTTGGAATATATTATACTCTAATTTTAATCACAAAAAAATTCTTATTTTTTTGCACACACTTTATCTTTTCAAAAAATTAAAACCACAAAAAAATTAAAAGCGGATCGTAACAAACCAATTTTTTTGTTTTTGTCTTTTCAACAAAAAAAAATCAGTTTTATGACAAAATATACTTCATCGGAAGAATAGAAAGGAAAACTTATTTAATGAAAAACAAAGGCTAGAAAGAATATGACAACTACCCATTCAAATGAAGTGTGAACTAATTTTAGTACGAGAAGTCAAGGATTATTTAGGCATGGAATAATACTTATTGTGATTGAGTTGTAGTCACATTTTTATTTTTAAAGTAGAGTATTTCAAAAGTTCATGTATTCTAAAAATTCTCGTATTTTCAAGTTGTAGTCACTTTGAGTTTCTTAATGTTGTGTAACAAGATTTTCAACAAACATGCAAGGAAAAAAAAAACAAAACAACAACAATAAAAAGATTATATGAAGAAGTTTAGTAAAAAAAAAATACAATAAAAAGATTATATGAAGAAGTTTAGTAAAAAATAAAGATACAATAAAAAGATTATATAAAATTTAGTCAAAAAAAAATTTGGAAGGAGGGTATAATAGACAAAATATAACCTTAAATTATCAAAACATCAAATAATTTGAAACAATTTTTTTTTTCTAAAACATCAAATAAAAAAGAACGGAGAGAGTATATAAGATTAGAGTTTGAATTCTATACTTCCATTTATTTATCTTAAAACGTGAAATTTTAGACACCAAATTACATATAAAAAAGATTGTAAAAAAGATGTGATATTTTAGGTCTTACCTTATCGAATTTCTTTAGTATCTTCGTAAATGCTACCAAATTCAGTGAGCTGCCAAAATGAGAGAATGATCAGAATTTGTTTAGTCATGAAATAGGATAGTATGATAATAAGGCATAAAACACACCAAATGGTTTTTTATAAAAGTTTTGGTGTATTTGAACGGCTCCCAAAATTACTTTTATAAAAAAATGTAAAAAATGTCATTTCCTCCGTTCATTTTTAAGTGGCGTTTTAACATAAAATTCTCTAATCAAAATAGCGGATTGTTGTAATTTTTTTTCTTTCAATTCTACCCTTATTTAATCCACCGTTTACTTTATCATTTCAAAAGCAAATACACTCTTCCTCTCCATCCATTAAATTTTATGGAAAATGTCAAGTGGAGTTATTAAAAAAGTAAAGATATAATTGACAAATTTCATCTTAACCTATCAAAATGAAATAGAAACAAAAAAATTCTTCTAAATCGAGACCTAAAAAAAACCGGAAGAAGTACTTGTTAAGAAAATAAGCGGTGAAATTTTAAGTTGAAAAATGGTGTAAATTGAAACCTGTAAGTTTTGAGTAAGCCAAGTGCTCTATAGAGTTCAACAAAAGCACTTCTAATCATTTTCTCAGCACATTGAATCTTTTTCTTATGAATAAACTCTCCTGTTGGATTATTGACTAAATCCTCCCAAAGCATGCTAGTAATTGCTGTAATTGCTCTAGTTGCGTTTGTTCCTGGAACATCTATTCTCAATGCCATTTTTGGCTTTCCTTTCTTTGTTTTTGTCCTCATTGCTGAATTCACAAAGTTTACACCATTTTTCTCTAAACTTGCTATTACCTCATCAGTGTGTGATATTTCTGAATTTGTTTCGTCTGATTCTCCATTACTTTCTGCACAAACAATTAATTAACCAGCTAATATGATTAAGTAACTCATTTTGTTAATTACTTTTATATATAAATAGAAATTAGTAAAGGCTATGATCACTTGTAGCTTATCAAAGATATATTCTCAATCAAAACAAATCTATGACTTTTCTTCCAAGAAAAGTCTCTTTTAGGCTTTAAATGAAGAGATTTACTTGTATTTTAAGGGTCATCTAAATACACATTTTGTAAAATAGTCTTAATTAGTGTCCTGTTTAGCATGATCCATAAAATATTATTATTATTATTATTATTATTATTAAACTCATTTTTTTACTAAAAATAGGTTCACCTTTGAACTATTATGGTTGGTTCATGTTAGACAAATCAAGAGGTTTAATTTTATTTTTGAAATTTATATATATTTAATTATCTATAGTTTTTGTTGTCTTTTTTTTTTTTTTTTACTTTCATCATCAGTTCAAACTAATTTGGGGTTAGTTCTGACATTAAATGGTTCCAGAACCCTCCCAATCGCAGTTCTTATATATAAAGATAACCATATTTGAGTTAATGTGCACTAAATGTTTGTGGGCACCTTGGTTTACCAAATTGTGAGAGTTAATCTAACCCTTTTAATTTACTTGGACACAATTTTTGTTCATAAAAAAAATATTTATGCATTTGAAAACTTGAATTTACAAAAAGATTTTTATTATCCGTTTATATTTTATTCATTTATATGTAATTATTTTATATATATAAATGAAGTGATTCTCTTTCTCCTTAAAAAAAAATTACTAGTTGTATTGATTTTTGTAAAAAAAATTACAATTGACATTTAAATTTTATCTATATTCATTTTACGATTGTCATATTCAATTTCCATCAATGAAATTTAAAAGCCAGATTCTTATATTGATGAAATGTGTATTTGACACTAAAGGTCATTCATGCTAAGAAATGCATATAAAAAAACTGACCTGAGTAATTAGAATCCGGAGAACGAGGAAAAATCTCAGTATTATTATTTGTTTTTGACGCCGGATGATTTTTCCGTCGTCGTTCATTAATAATTTGCTTTAGGTCTTGCAAAATCTGAAGTTGCTTGTTCAAGGCTTCTCCTCTCTCAAGGAATTCAGTCTCTTGTTTAATGTAAAATTGGTTCACCTTGTTTAGCTCTTCATCAAGCATTAGAAAAAACACACGAACCTATGAACAATAACAATGACCAAATCAAGCACATAAATAAAAATAAAAAGTGCAATATATTTCACATATTATTGATTTAAGTAAAAAAAATAATATAGTGTCACCAAAACAATAAATATATATTTCATAATAAAAAAAAAAAATATATATATATATATATAGTATATTAATTATTAGAATTTAGAATTAAGCTATACCTCATCTTCTTCCGAAAATAAGTGAACAAGTTCTGTTTCGTATATTTCTTCACCGCTGCCATTTATGGTTTTTTTCCTGACCTGCACGCATTAGAAAAATATTCATATTATTTAAATTGTTGTTTGTGTTTTTATTATCTTTTTTATTATCTTTTTTATGTTGCTTATTTAGTATAGATTAATTAAATATGTATACCACGACATGTTTTAATTTGCATGGTTTCGTGAGAGATTGAGAAACTCGAAAAAAAGTAGCAAAAAAGGCTTTCATCACTAAAAAAGGGAGGCCACTATAAACTAACTTTAATTAGAATCCTTAACCCCTTATTATAATAAAGAATGTAACTAATATACACACATTGAATATAATTGAATTATTTCTTCATTTTTATCAAATATAACAGTGATATTATATTAATATATATGATTGGATGTTTGTATTAATTAGATGACACTAACACACATTCTCTAATCTAATTTTGACAACCATAATCCCACAATATTTGTTTATAAGTGAGGTTGATTTTCACCTAATAAACTGATTTTTGTAGGAGTTAAATTTGACTCAACCAAAATTCTAATAAAGTTACAAGCTATACAATATTTGTTAGACAATTTGCAATAGGGTTGCTATCATAACACGTAGGATACTTTAAATCGTAACATGCCAAAATACTCTAAATCTTTAGGATACTTTGGAACACGTAGGATACATTTATTTTACGGTAATTTTTTCAGAAAATAATAATTGACATTTTATTCTCAAGTATTCATAAAAAAAAGGATGTTTGTTAATAATAATCATGTTCCTAAAAGTTAGTATTTCTAATTAGAGTGGGTATGTAGGTAGTTATTTCAATTCTGTTACTATGTTCATGAGAATGTTTTATTCCCACCCATTTCCATTGGATTAAGATCATGGGTAAAATCATGGGAAAGTGAAAGTTACTTTTTTTCCGACTTACAATTTTTAACCTTATAACAAACATAAGAATCCATATTTGTAACTTCTTCAATATTTCAAAGAATAATTTTTTCAACTATGAAACAAACGCATCCTTAGAAGTAATAGATTCTTATTATGGAAATTAGGAAAAAAATTAAAAGTCTCCTCTAGAAGGAAATAAAAAGTATGCAATATGCACTAACAAAAGAGAGATTGATCAAATGAAAATGATGAAACACTAAGAAACACACACGCAATATTAATAACCGTTTTGAACATACCTTAATGATATTGGTGTTATCATCATGATCTGAACTAGGAGAGAGGTTTTGAGAGATTTTCTTGACAACAAAACAAAAAGAATCCAAAATGGAATCTCCATTGACATGATGGTGATTTTGTTTTGGAATTTTTGAGAGCTTAATTCTCTTAATTTGTTTCTTTAGTTGCCAATAGTTCACAAATGCTTCCTTCCATTCTGGTATCAATTGTGCTTCTAGCTCCTTTGAGAATTTCACCATTTTTTTTTCCTTTCTATATGGTGAAGCAATGAGTTGTATATATATAGAAGAAAAGTGAGAGAATGAGGTTATTTGAACTTGACTTGAAGTGGGTGAAGTGTGTGATATGGTATGATATGATAGAATCTTGATTGAGATCTTTCATATATAGATAGAAAAATTAAAAGAGCCGTGTGGAGAACATTAATTTAAAGAAGTTTAATTATTACTAATTTAGTCAGGTGGATATAGATCCGATCAGATAATTTTTTCTCTTCTATTTGTACCGGAAATCAGAATCTATCCGATCAAAAAGTTATTATTATTTTTTTTCCCTTTCACCACCTATTTTATTCTGATTTGGGGTCAGTTCTGCCATTAAATGATTTCAGTCCCCTTTTAATCGTAGTTGCATCCCTACCAAATTCAACGCCATTATTTTAGTCAGGATTTAAATTAACTCAACTTTTTCTAAGACATTTGTCAATAATTATAAAAAGTAAAAATCACTAGTTATATATCATCTTAAATTTATTTTTACTAGTATAGTACTATAGTATTGAGGCAATTTTAAAAAATAATTTGACTTTGTTGACCATGTTTATTTTATAACATATATTGTTAATTTTTATTAACTTTATATATTTGTTTGTCAACAATATATAACTAATTCACCGGATAAAACGATTTTATAATAAAGAACTTAGATTAAAGAAGATAAATATATTTTATTTTTAATCAACAAATTATGTAAAATGGTAACCTTTACAAAAAAAGGTATTTATCTTTTTCCTTATATAATTAAAGCTAGAATCTAAGATGGATTTCCAATTTCGTCAAGCAAATCGTAATTTGTGTATTTCTTTTTGACTAATCGTAATCTGTATTTTTCTTTTACTACTGTATTTATTTATTTATTTATTTATTTATCAACAAACATAACACATTGTTTATAATAAAAATCCCACGGTACAAATTTAAAAATAGTGATAAGATAATCACATTGTTTTTTTGACACAAGGTAGTCCATTTTAACCAAGTATTTAAACAGTTCAATATTTGAGATCAACGATTTTTTATTAGATTTTATTTATCTCATGATTCAACTTTAAAATATCATAATCTCTTCTCCTAATAACCATAAATGATAAAATTAATGTAACCAATTTTATTGATTTCCTTCCTAATTTTAATTTTTGTTTTGTTATTGGTCTACTAGCCAACACATACATAAATAAGAAGGAGATGCGGTGTCGTGAAACTCACCACCCTCACTCATATCCAATGGTGGAGTCAAGGGTGGACCGGTTGGGTCACAGCCCACCGCCACCCCACCATAAAATAATAATTTTTTTATATGTGATTGAATGTTCTTTCTCTTTATTCATTATTCATATTCCGTTATTCCTCATGTTATCCCTTTCTAATTTTTACCACCAACGATGTTAAAACATGAGGACAATTTCCTGTCCGATAAATTTACCAAATAGTTATAAAAGATTGAAAAATAAAACATTATTGATAAAAAAAAAAAACCATTATATTATTAGTCATTAGTTAATTTTAAATTAAGTTCTTTTTCTTTGAAACACTGTCCTCTTACTGCCACTCAAACTAAATTATGAACTTAACATGATAGTTCATTAAGCTAGTAGATAGCATGTGTCTACAACGTGAATTATAGCACGAAACTCAGATGCATCATTTTTCTTGCTATATAGGTTATCCACCACTCTTTTGCAATATATCTTGAAATCCATGTCATATTAAGTGCGGTGAACAACCCGATCGCTTCACCAATCGCGATGTCCATGATAGATGAAATCCATTCTGTTTTTGCAAATACAAACCGTTAGTTATATGATTGTCCTTGGTGCAGATTCTGATTTCCACCCTGTTAGTTATATGATTAAATTAATGATGCACCCATGTTGCATTTATACCAAAAAAGAAAAATGTGAAGCATTTTTATTAAGTAAATTTTTAATATTTGTGAATGCTTAAGACAATTGTCTTACTGGCCTTATCTTTAGAATGATGTTTGATGTGGTCAATTTTAATATAGTGCATAATATAATTTCGGGGCAAATATTTACACATGTAACATAACATTAATTAAGGAATCAATACCTAACATGGTAAACCAAACAAAACTACTAGTAATAGTATCGCAAATGCTAAATAGTGCATCTCTTACACTAGTTAAGGAATTAAAAATGATAAAATTATCTTGGAAATTGTGTAGTCAACTTTTTTAAAATGTACTATAAGTTATAGTTTTTTCAATGTAAAATTGACTACTTTTAAATTTTTAACTAATACATCTGGTGTACTAGTTAGTAAAATCCTAATAATATAGTGGTGGCTCTCAACGTGTAAAGATTCCTTGGCAAAGTATACAACCATTCAGCAAAACATGAAACTAGGAAAATTGATCCAAGAGATTGCAAGTAGGAAAATAAATTTATAGGTTCTTAAACTATTGGGTAGTTGTTTCCTACAGTGGCAAAGGGAAAAGGGAAATTGTTTTAGTTAGTGGGATTATAATCGTGGAGGCAATTAGTCCAACTGTACTTATAATTTTGAGTGTGGATGACGTTGGAAGACTACAAAATTATGTTGCTTCCACCAAGACATTATAGTCCAAATTCAAATATTATTTTTCCTCTTCAAGTTAATGGATTGTGTAAGGATGATTTTTGGTTAATGCCAAATTTTTAAAGACCAAAAGTTGGACCTAATTTTGCAATCTGGGGGATATATTATAATAATGAAGTTTAAATTTACTAGGTGAGTGGCGCAAGTTGGTTAATGAAGTTTTGCCATCTAAAAAGGATTAGCGGTGCAATTTGTTACCCATTTGTCTTCCATTAAAATGTAATTATTATATTCATATATTTATATCATTTATCCACTAAAAAAAATAGGTGAGTTATTGCTCGATATTGACCATTTTAGATTATATAGACATTATACTATGGGGTTTTAACTTTTTAAGGCAGTCTCTTGAAACTATTTCAGCACATGTACATGATCGATGGTGTGGAAATGGATTAGTGTATTGTTGTCATTGTTCTTATTGCATATTTTTGCTTTTGAGTTTTCTATAATAGAGCAGTATGTGATTTAGGACACAAACATTTTACATTAGATTTTTGTCACTTAAAGCATGAATTGCAATAAATTGCTAGTGGTATTTCGTGACTTAGGCTACGAATGATTAAGTTGTAGGAAGATTGAAAATGCCAGAATCATAAAAAATGCCAAAAATAATTATAATAATACATTTTTTTATTAACATGTTAGACACAAAAATTACATCGATTAAAAAATATTACATACAAAATTTCAATTCCTAATTAACTAAAAAAAAGACCATCCTCTTGTGAATTTTTATCGTCGAATCATAAACTGCAAATTTAGCTGAAATTTCGAGCAACGACAAAAAGTTTGGCAGGGTCTACATATTTTAGATTCGGGTGCAACTGTAAAAAATCTGGCTAGGACCAAATTTCAATGAATCACCCTTGAATTTTTCGATTAGTCATAGAGTACCTACTAATTAGGACACAAAAGTCTCTCACCGATTAACATAGAGCACCCAAATATGGTAAATAAAAACACCAGTGGGTGCTCTATGACTAATCGGCGGAGGACTATGTGCCAATTTACATATCAAATGACAAAAATTAAACATAATAACATTATGAAAAAATAAAAAATTGAAGAAGAGAGGTAGAGAAAGAGAGGTGGTGAGTTCATTATGAAAAAATAACATTATATTTATTATAAATCTGGCTAGGGTCTACATATTTTGTGGAAGTGGAGAAACAAATCTATTTTTTAAGATGACTTTCAACATCCAAACAACCCTATTTTGGCAATTTGTAATTTTACTAGAGGGTTTGATTTGTGTTCAACTCAATTATCTCATCGAAATATTCAGAGAAAGGAGACGATCTACATCAGCTGGAAAAAGCCCCCTGAAGGTTGGATAAAACTCAACAGTGATGGTGCTTGCAAAACAGGTGGAGAGTCTTCAGGCTATGGCGGCTTATTCCGCAACTCTGACGGAAGATGGGTGAAAGGCTACATTAAGAAGATTGGTGTGTGTGATGCCTTTTATGCTGAATTGAGGGGAATGTATCTTGGCTTGGATATGACTTGGAAGGAGCGCATTCCACAACTCATTGCGGAAAGTGATTCTAAAATTCTGATTGATATCGTTACGGATAACTACAAGTTCAGTGGAGTAGTTCCTACATTGGTGCAGAGTATTCGAAACCTTTTGGCTTTGGATTGGAGTGTCCAATTTTTTCATACTTGGAGGGAAGACAATCGTTGTGCTGATTGCCTTGCTAACTTTAGCCTCTCTTTAAATTCTTTAGTTTGTGTTGTAATGGAGACTTCTCCAAGTGAGCTCCAAAAACTCATTTTTGACGATTTTCTGGGGTTTGTGTGCCTAGAAATGTTCGTCTAGTTTCTTAATTTCTTTTTTTGTCTTGTTGGGCTTCGGCCCTCTTTTGTACCAAAAAAAAGAAAGAAAGAGAGCTGGTGAGTAAAATCTTTGAAGGTGTGTATTTATAGACATTTTGGCCGCACCAGGGGCCAATTAAAATTGACTACGTGACAGGCCTTTGACTGAAACAGAGTGCCTGAGCACCGACGAATCCGTGATTTAAGTCACAGATGGTCGGTGAAAATTACTCAGAAATTACTCATTTTTACACATCCGTGACTTAAGTCACGGAATGATATTTTGGAAAATTCTTAGGGCGCACGAGTAAGCCATAAGGTGGCAAAAATAATTTAAACAGACCATGTCAAATCAGGCCTAAGCCATGTCAGACAAACTTATAACAAAGATTTTGTGATTTTGTTTAAGTATTTAGATGTTGTTGTTTTTTATATGAAGATTACATAAAAATTTAAAATGTATATATATATAAATAAAATTCTTAAAACAAATTTTTTATAATTTATGGTTTTGTGGAAATTTAGTGGTTTTTTTATATAGAAAGATTATAAATTATTAAAAAACAATATAGTTAACAAATAAAAAATAAAAATATCAATATAGTTATTATCCCCTACAGTTTTTTATCATCAAGTTTAAGTTACAATCATTCACTTAGATGCAGATTATTTGTAGATGTAAAATACTAAAATAAAAGATAACAAAAAAAAGGTATAAAGCATAAATCTAAAGAATATTCTATTGATTATTGAATGTTTGAAAGTCAATAGAATATGAAGTATTCGTAGTAGCAGTTTTTATGGAGAATGGATCCTCTCAATTTGAAAAAAAAAATTGAGGAAATAAAGTGGGGTTTTAAACCATTAGATTATAAATATAAAGTAATATTTAAATTGAAAAGAAATGAGGAAAAGTTAATTGATGGTTGAGATGTGAAAATTGAGGAAAAATAAATTGAAAGGATCCATTCTCGTTTTTACGAAGTAAATGCAGTAAATGGCTACGAGAATGCAGCGGATTATAATGGAGTGGTTTGTAATTATCTTTCCAAAAGTCAATGACTATGTGAATTGCTTATGAGATCATTAATTGGCTATTAGAATAATGATTTATGAAGTAAATGCAGCAGATTCACTTAAATCCTAAAATAATTTGTATATTGTCCTTTTTATTTTTAAAGTAACGTTTTTTTTATGAAAATTGTATTATATGAGTAGTAATTTTAAAATTGACTTTGTTTTTATGATAGGATAATGTGCCCAAAATAATCACAATTTTTTTGTATACTATTTTGTATTACTATTATTAATTAGTGTTTTTTAAAAAATTCTTTACAGAAAAATCATCTTAGGTAAAAAAAAGTGTAAACCCAGTGTTTTGTTTTGTATATTGCCCTTTTTTTTGCCACAATATACTGTCCTTTTTTTTTGACACAGGATATTGTCCTTTTTATTTTTAAATAATCGCTGCCTATGTGTTGTTACAATATATCGTCTTTTTTTTTTTTAGAAAATGTGAATTAATTGTCAAAACTCTATTAGAATATGTGCATTTAGAAGATGCCACGTGTAAGAATTGTTTTGAAAAATATGTCCCTCCCTCCATGTAAGAATTTCCCCTCTTTTAATATTAGTACAGATATAGATATAGATTTTGGCTAAAACTTCTTGATTTTTAAAACCGAACCATAATTCCACCATCCGTAATCCATTCACGTGTAATTCCTTCATGTGGTGCTCCACTTTCAACTGCATTCTCAATTTTGGAAAATAGTCGATTAATTTTGTTGACTTTTGTGAGACTTTATATAATTCTTATATTATGGTTAATTAAAACGGAGAAGCTATAATTTCTTAACTTTGGAGAATTAGTTTTTTACTTTATTTCTAAATTCTTTTGAGTGTTTCTTGTACTTAAGTTATTCCTTTATTTTTCAATAAAATCATTTTACTTATAAAATAACATTTTTAACCAATTCATTCCTTCTCAATTTTATCCATATGTTGCAATATGCATGTTGGCATTTACCATGCTACTTTTTGTTTGGATTTGTATCTCATTGCATGCATGGGGATTTTGCATTAGGAGTCAATTTTTTTTTTTTTGGTTTTCACTACCAGTTAAATCTGGTTCGGGGATCAGTTCTGGCATCAAGTAGTTTCAGCCCCATTTTTCTGTCAATTTTAGTTTTCTATAAGTTTATCCATTGGAGTTAATTTTATTCAAGGCGTTTCGTACACTAAATATAAATACATGAATTTGAAAATAAGTTTGCAAGGAGAAACCTAACTCCTTCCCCTAGGCTGGGTACACCTATATTGCTTGTTAGGATCTTTTATTTGGAATCTCTGTTAAATTTTACTAAGCCTAATTCAATTATATTTCCTCTTTAAAGTGTATATTACAATGTGTGGGCCTCAACCAGGCCTAAGTCAACCTGCCACAACCGGTAGCAAGCCAGAAGATTTCTCTTTCCACCCAAATTCTCTTTTTCACCCTCAGGTTTCCGTTTATACCCCTGAAAAAAAAATTCGGTAAACATGTACCGAAGTTATAAACGGTTAAAAACATATATTTTTTATATCGGAAAACTTCGGTAAATGGAAATCGATGTTTTGGGGAATAAAATTAGGGGCAAAATTGGATTTCTAAGGGGTGAAAAAGAGACATGAGAGGCGTGAAGAAAAATCTTCGGTTAGCCATTCCAAAGAACCCAAACAGAAACTAAGTCCTCCATGCTTAAAAAAAGAAGCTAAGCCCTCCGATCCAAAATGAGGAATATTTAATGCAAAGAGAACCAAGACATACAACCAACCCACACAAGACCAAGCTTATCCAACCAACCCCACCACAACTCTCTATCTTTTCAAATACAAAATAGGTTCCGCCTCCCACTCATAAAATGAGTACGGGTGACTCGAATTTTTACCAAAAAATGACTTTCAAGAAGTGAACTTAATTTAGTCCACCGATTGCTCAACAGATAAAACGATCCCAGAAAAGATTATTTCATTGAGGGATTTTCAAATTGACCACACAACAGTATGTCAAACAAGAGTCAAATCAAACTCTCCTATCGACACTTAAGCTCATGTCATCAAAATGACAAAATAAATCATTCGGAGTCACAAACTCCCAACCAAACCACCCAGACAAACTAAGACCTCACTGAAGAAGACACCATAAAATCACAAGTTTATTGCCACCAAGCAAAAAACTAATTCTCTTGGAATTGAAGGAGCATAACTATTACATTATATTAATTAGTAACTAATTATTTCAAAAGTTTAACTTATTACTAAAAAAGTAATTGATATTAGTTAATATATAAATAATTCTTACATTTCAATTCTCTACAAACAAAATGGCATTGTCCTTTCATATGATCAAATTCATTAATAGATTATTCTATCTATGAGTGCTCACTTTTTAACAATGGAGCTAAGATCATTGTCAATCTGTATAGGGCAACAAGAAGCCATTCCAATAGGTCACATAATTTCCAAATATTTTTATAGTGCATTCAACAGTAAGCCACTAATTCCCTTCTCTCTTTTTCTTCTCTTATAGTATTAAATTATGTTCCCTATGGTGAAGGACAAGACACTTGGTGTGTGATCAACTGTCTAGAATGGCATTCACTAGTGAGTGTCATAATATTGCATTCAGTGGCCAGCATTTAACATCATAATCTCATGCACTGTTCTACTCGAATAATATTCCTTATTTGTTAAAATGGCAAATAAATTAAGCATGTATCTTCTTCATAAACTGACTACATTACATCTATTATAGTGATGCAAGTTGATGTAGATTCATGAGGCTTAGACCTAGCTATACTATAAGTAGGTATATTCATTTGCAGTTCTAAGTGGTAACTTTGTGAAAGCAATGAATTTTGATAAGATATCCAAATCCATCTTTTACCTTAATTGGTGAGTTAATATCATGCTTAGTACTAGTGGCTTGTTTTGTCTCCAATGAGGCGGCTGCTACATTTGAAAAAAATAAAACTAATCATTTTTAAGACAAGTTATTACTTATTATTTTAATATTTTCGAGAAAGATTGGATATTCTTAGAGTTCAACTGTGGAGATTAAATTGGCGGCAAACATTTTCTATAATTTTAACGTTGCTACAATGTCAAATTTATGTTTGAATCTGGCCAGGACCTTGAATATTGTATTAGAAAAGACATATATCATCTCGTCTTAACACTCTTGAGCTCATTCACATTGTGCCTCTTGTCTATTTCAAAACAAAAACATCTCAATAAAATATTTGTTGAGTCACGCGGGAGAAGGCAAATGGATCATTCACATTGAGCTCAAAACAACTCAATAAAAGAGTTAGACACTACACTTTTACTAAAAACCTTAAGACATTAGATTTATAAGTCATCTCACTTATAAAATGTTTAAAGTATGCACTACAACAAAAAAGAACTACTATAGCACTTTTTTTTAGCTTTAATAACACTTTTAAGTGCTATAGAAGCTGGTGCTATTAAAAATATGTGCCTATTATATCACTTTTTAAAGTGCTATTGTAAGTCGTGTCTTTAATAGCACTTTTGCACTAAAGCACTATAGTATACCTGTTCAGCACACTTTTGGCAACACGGTTTAACAGTGCTTTTTCGAAAAGCGCTATCATATGTGCCAGTATATGTACCAAAAGCAAACTCCTTGCTAGTATATGCACCAAAACTTAGTTTACTACAACATTCACAACAAGCCCCCAAACCATATTTTCAAAATAATTAACTTAAGTCATTAGATGATGTTCACAACACTAATTATAGACTAATTAACCTAAGCAATCCTCTGTCAATTTCCAAACCAAGCAAGCATATATCTCTCGTGTTTTCAAGAAGTGCCTGAAAAATTAAAAAGAAGAGAATAAAAAAGTAGAACAAGTTAGCAACAACTTATAAGTCAAGTTGAGTCGAACTTGTTTGAGCTCGACTCAATAGAAATTGGTTTTAATATTATATATAACCGAGCTAATTCATGAACTAAACTAGTTGAACTATATATAATTTATGTTCAACTCATTTATTTAATGAGTCAATTATCTCATTGGACTTCAAACTATTCACAAGTTAACTCGGATCATTATCATCGGTCTATATTCAAAATGTTCAATCTCCACTTTTTTAAACAATATAAAGCTTAACTCAAATGTATTTTAGCTCGTCGAATTTCTAGAGTTTTTGATCAAAATTTGAGGATATCCGTGTGTTGGACACTTAGGGAGGGTAACTCTGTAGCACACACCTTAGCGCGTTGGGCTGCCATAGAGCCCAATTGCTTTTGGTATAATTCGTATCCTGCTTGTATTCAAGCCCTTATCCAAAAAGATAGGGCTCATGTTTCTATTTGATTTAATATAACAGTTCCTTTTGTTTCAAAAAATAAAAATAAAAAATCACACTTACCACAATAATATTCCCTCTCTGTAAAATTATAAATTTTTCAAAAACTTAAAATATTGTCAAAATGCATATCACATCATGTCACAATCCAAAATCAAATACTTCACTCAAACGTTACAAAGAATCTAAATGCTCGCTCAAAAAGAAAAAGATAGTGGTTAATTTTTTCTTTGTATAATGGTTAATTTGACTTGATACTACACACACGGGTGCTAGATATTTTGTAGACAAAAAATTATGAATCCAATCTGGTCTTAAGAATCAGTGCAGAAAGAAGTGGTGACAATGGAAAATCATCTTTTATAGTTTAATTAACAAAATGATTTTATATTATTAATGCGCACAGCTTAAATTTCAAGCCATAAAAACATGAAAAATGTTGAAGTCACTGAATTATTATTATACTAGAAATTAGGCAGAATGCCCTTTTACAAAAAGCAATACTACACTATTAGTTGTATTGGCTGCAATTATCTTTAGTTAGGAGCACAAGGTCAAAAATAAAGCTAAATCTTTTAGATTAATCTATTAAGTGGAAGAATCCACAGATTGGTTTATTTATAAGCTTTATTTTTTAGGTGAGATATTATTAATAATCAGATCTATGCATAAGGTGAATAGAAATTGATAAAAGAAGACTACAAAAATAAAGGTACTGTATATAAGCGGAATACCAATGAAAATACCAAAATAAACACTGCCTAATTAGAGGACCACTTCTAATCCCATATTTAGAAAGATATTCTGCAGCTTCTAGACCACCAAAAAAGACATCAACCTGACCCATAAAAATGCCACTAGATGCTAACTTTCGATCTCGAATCAAAAGTGATCGGTCCATCAGTATTCAAAAAGCAGCTCTGTGAGTCAAAAGTTGATGGGACAATGGTAGAAAGAAAACCTAGGCAGATAAGTCTTAGCTCGCAGTCCATCTCCAAATAGTTAACACTGACACAGTAGAGGTCAGCCAGATACAAAAAATCCTGCAAACATCAACAAACTTGGAAACCAACAAAGACTCAACAAGAATCATGCAAATCTCAACAGATTTAAACGCAGTCGGAGAATCAAGTATCGAAGGAGACTTAACACGCGCAACATCAACCACATACCGGTTGAGCCAGATCCAACCAACACCACAAAACAACACCTCACCATCACAATACCTCTCATCATCGGCGGAGACATTTAATGATATATCAATACCAATAATTTACATAATGACATAATTTAATATAATGATATGTACAAGTATTGTGTGTTGGTGTTGAATACAACAAATTTTTAACACTAAAACATGCTTAATCCAAAAATGTAGCAGTTAATTCCTAAATGAAAAAAAAAAATCATAATTTGATATCATCTTCCTAAATGAAAAAGACATTTAGTATTTCACTCCATGGCATTCCCCGTCCGCAATTCAAGTGTGCAAGCTATTTTCTCACCTTTTTGGTCAAATTTGTTCAAAATTCGTTCATCATGGAGACACCAATGAACTAAATAAGGATTTAGGATACATGTCAATTCAATGTATTTCTCTCAAAACCTCTAACCTTTTTTGTCCACTTCATATTTCTTTTCCTATGGCCTTTTACAAACTCACCACCAATTAAACAATGCTTATGTGCTCTTGTACTCCAATTAATAATAACAATTGTTCTTATATTTTTATATTTGACTTAACTCACTTTTATAAAATTAAATCCTAAGGTGAGAATTGTTTCTTACTTATAAACTTATATTTAGGCCTTCATTAGATACGAGACTTCTTAACACATCTCCTCACGTTAAGTATTATATGGTGGTCCAATGAATTTTGGAGAGGCTTTGATACATGCATATTAAATTTTTGTATTGTGTATAACTCATTCTTACAAAATCAATTTGTAAGATAATAATTGTCTTTCACTTATAAACTCATATTCAAACCTTTTCGTATATGATATGACACTTCTTTAACAATTGTTTATCTAATAAGCAAGGTTCTACAATAATTAACTAATTCTGAACCATAATTTTGGTGAGACTCGTACATGTATCTAAAGAAAAAGCATGTTAATAATTTTCTAAAATATAATTAAAAGAGCTTTCCTTAGTGAGTGGAGAATGTACCAAAAAAAGAAGGGGAAAAAAACATAGTAATACATTCTTACTAAGAGTTTATCAATAAGTTTTACAAAAAGTAAGCTTTTTGTTGTTGAAAGAAGACAAAAACTAAGTTATAAATAATATATTAGTACTAGCTAGTAATACAAATTAAACAAAAGTTAAAGCAATTAGGCGAATGGCCATTTGCCATAGAGATAAATAGTAAAAATGAAAGCAAGAAAGTAAAATGTACAGCAGGGATCTTTGTCAGTCACACACTAATTGTTTGGAAATTTCATGAAATAGAGATGCACATAATGGGACACTCAATGTTGTCCACTTCAGAGCTCTGAAAGAATATTAAAAATTGAGGACATATAATAATATTGGAATTGTAAGGATTAAATTAGATTTTTGAAATTTTAAAATAATAATATTAATTTACAAAAAAAAAATTAATACATGCATCAGTAATAACTGAAGAGATAACATTCAACGTAAATGAAAATTTTAAGGTTTAAAGAACACATATAAAGAGATTTATAAATTTTTTGAAGATACTAATAGGGTTTGAAATGAAACTTTCATGTTTTGGATCCATAAACCACCAAATTTCTATCATTTTTATTTTCTTTATTCAAACATTATAATTAATTTATCAACTTTTCCATTCACCTTTGTAACTTCCTTTATTTTTTTTAGTTTAAAATTCATTAATCTTCTGAAATCTTAAAAATTCATAAAGTATTTTGAAATCTTAAAATTTGTGTTAGAAATTCATTAGAGTATTGTGTTAAGAATCTTTTAAAACAAGGCTTTTGGATGTTTGTTACTGTGTTTTGCTTTGTGTTTCTCTTATTATGTTTTGTCTTGCGTATTTGTGGGTCTTTGGCAGTTTTTGTTCTGCATTTTATTTTTATTTTATGTGTTTATGTTTTAATTATGAGATTTTTGTGGTTTTAGTTCTTGGCTTGTGGTTAGTTTCGTAAATCGTAAGGGTTTGTTGTACTATATATTAACTCAAAACAGTCTGTTTGGTGACTTACGTGTTGGACTCATCCCTCGATCAGAGTCCATATGTCTACTTTCTTTTGTTATTGGTTGTGTTTAGTTCCTGATGTCTTGGGTTCTCTGATGCTTCAGATCTGTTGAGATCTGCAGGTTTCAAGGTGTCGGCTCTACCTCCACTTTGCTCGAAAGAACTTTTAAAATATCACAAACTTAATACAATCCTACTAAATCTTTTTAAATCTTCAAGACTTTTTTCTCAATATCTCAAATCACCAAATACTTTTTAATCTATTTAATTGTTAACTTGGATTACTTCAATCATAATTCAAACTTAAATTCTTTCGAATGATTTATCGTTTAACTATAGCTATTAAGCTTAGAGCTTATTATAACCACTTATTTAGTTTGGACCCAATTGAACAAGTGTAAGTTCGTATTCACTACTATATCAGTTTCCCAATATATGAGTGAATGAAGACAAGAAACAAAGAAGTAGGTTCCTAACTTCAAGAGTAAACATGTGTTTGGATTTTCACAAGCCACGAGTGTGAAAGCCGGCCATGTAGAACTTCTCAGCAGGAGCTTCAATGAATTTGAACTCACATTGAAATCACACTGGAAACACTGGAACTCGAGATCAATGGAAAGCAACACACATCCATCCAAGCACACACAAAATCTCAAACCTAGCAAACATGTGTTTTTTAGAAATCCAATTTCATAAGGCAATTAAAATAAGTCTCTCCTTGACTTAAAAATCTCAATCAAATATAAAAGCAGACAAATTGCAGAATTGAAATCTTCAAAAATTGTAGTCATCTTTAATCGCGATAGAGTTTGTTATGTTTTGTGGATGGATAAATGTCAAGATATTAGACAAAAGTGTTGCTATTTGCCAAGTTCTTCACATTCACATTCCTTCTCATGCTCTTAGTTTGTGCATTACCCCTCCATTTTGGTACATATACTACTAGATAACAGGGATGGGTAGCTCAACTGGTTAAGCCAGTTGAGTTAAGGAGTTGGAGGTCTAGGGTTCAAGTCCTGGCAAGGAGAAAACTAACATAACATTGTAATAATATACTAACAACTAACAATTTGCCATTAAAAATAAAAAATAAAAAATAAAGATAACAGAAATTTTCCTGACAGCAATGTTCAGTTAAGATATGCTTCATTGGATTATTCACTAATAATTATAGGTGGATAATGAAGAAAGAAGACGGCAGCTTTTAAAACTGTGAAGTTGCATAAATTCTTAATGAAGAAAGATAACTAACAAAAGCTTCAGTTAGGAAGAGTTGATTAACTGAAGAATAACTCAATCATCAAAACAGCAAGTAATAGTAAGATAAATTTCAGTTAAAGAGAAAATTCAGTTTTAAACCAACATCTAAAAGTAGATATTACATTGTCAACACAGCTGTAAGAGCAGGGGTTTATATAACCCATGGGAGAATAAGCTGGTAGAATAGTGTCAAAAAAAAAAGCTGGTAGAATACTAAAATAACACTGGAAATGTTAATCATCCTAAACAGATTTTGCTATGCCCTCGAGACAAGCATTATTAGAAATTCCTATATCCAAATCATCCTAAACAGATTTTGTTATCCGCTCGAGACAAGCAAGATAAGAAATTCCTAAATCCAAATCAACATTTGTAACCTAAAGATTGGTCTTGTCAAGGTCATCAAAGTATGGATGTTCCATTGCTTTCTTTGCTGAAATTCGCTTGGCAGGTTCATATTGCAGCATTTGCTGAAAACAAAATAGAGAACAAAAATCACATTATTATTATTAATATAACAAGTAACAGCAGTCAATTTGAGGTGTTAACTAAGCAAGGGGATAACTTACAGAGAGTAGATCCAATCCAGCCTCTTCCAAATTGGGAACAGCCTTTGAAAGACTTTGAGGGCTCCACTGAGGGTACTCATGCCAGTTCATTAGTTTACTAACACCTGGCCACATCTCTTCATTAGGAGTCCCCAACTGCCTGAATATGTGGAGGAGTTGTTGCAGCTCAGAATCACCAGGAAATAGTGCTTGCTTGGTAACAAGTTCAGCTATAATAATCCAGATGAAAATAAGATTAAAAAAACCCCTTCTGCAAGATAAACAAATACTACAAAATAACACTTCACTTGGTTGAACAAGATATACCCTTACCAAATATGCAGGCAACAGACCACATATCGACAGCCATCGAGTAATGGGTAGCCCCCAAAAGGACTTCAGGAGCTCTATACCACAGGGTCAGTATCTGAAAAATTACACAAAAATAATGCAATCAGTCGCGTTTTAGGATCACAGACAACTTGGATGCAAAACCAACACCGGAGCTAAACCAAAAATCTATCTCTATTAACTCAACTTTGTCACAACACAACCCCATTTCAAGCCATAACTGGCACACAGGCTAATACTACACTATAACACAAACACCATTGAAAAATACAGATTGTCACAACCTAATATCAATCCTTAACTGGTACACAAGCTAATGCTACACTATAACACAAACACCATTAAAAAATACAGAGCTACCAAAATTTGGCAATGCCTTGTCTATTTTCATTTTAAAAACTATCTCATCAAGCTCTGGAATCAAATAAAAAATCTATCTCTCATTTACCTCATGAGTGTACTTCTTAAGTGGCACAGTAAATGCTCTAGCAAGTCCAAGATCAGCAATTTTGAGCATCATTGTTTTCCGGTCCATCAAGAGATTGTGAGGCTTCAAGTCCCTTTAATAATAGAGTTCCAATCTTTAGTAAGTAGATGTACGAAGTAGTAACTAATCTATGAATTTATCTATTTGCCATTTAAATTTAAATGAAGTATATACCTGTGCAAGATTCCATGGCCATGGCAGAAAGCAACACCCTTGCAAAGTTGGTACATCAAGCCCTGGAATCAAATTCACAAAATCATTAATTAATTGTCAAAAAAAAAAAAAAAAAACAAAACAACAATGATCAATCAATTATAATTCCAATTTTGAAAAATTAATCGAAATAAACAGTACTTTGATGACTGGGGGTGGAATGTTTTGTCCAGTTTGACGAAAACTCCGAATGAATTTCTTGAGATCAGTATCCATGTACTCGAAAACCAAGTACAGCACAGTTTTTCCTTCCTTGTTCTGACCTTGTTTCACATCCAATAACCTAACAGACAAATTTTTCACAAAATTAATTAACCTAATTTTACATCTAATTCAAATCAAAATCAATTTTAGGATAAAATAGCAAAAAAGGAACCTACCTAACAACATGTGGATCGCGAGAGAGCATTCGCAAAATGGAAACCTCACGAAGAGTGGTAGGAGGAACACCTTCATCATCCTCATGAAGACGAGTCTTCTTGAGAGCAACAATCTTCCCAGTAGCTTTCTCTCTTGCTCTGTAAACCTTTCCGTACGTTCCTTCTCCAACTTTTTCTAGCTTCTCAAACGCCTCTTTAGCCGATAAAACAACTCCAATTTTCTCCATCTCTCTCACGATGCAGTGCTAAAATCAAATCAAAACATAACACAAATCAAAACCAAAATTCAATAATTAAATAAAAATTATTCATATGCATCAATTAATCATAAACATAAACTTAATAATCCAACAAAATTCAACAATGAACAGATCAGGATCAATCAATGCTATAATAATTGATACGAATAGAACAAAGCCGTGATTAAAAACCTAATTCAGCATGAAATTGAACAAAGAGAAGAATCACGAAGCAGAAAAATCAACACAGATACGCGAAGAAGAAGGTTGAATACAAACCTGGTAGTGCGAAAATGCGAAATCGCGATCGAGAGAGGATTAGGGTTACTCTGAAAGTGTATTTTGAAGAAATGAAGATGAAGATATTTTCTTACACGATATTATTATTTATATGATATGATAAATTAAATCGTTGAGCAACGGATACTTTCCTTTTGAATTTCAAATACCGCTCCCCTGTTTCGAAGCTTCTTTGATACTATTGGGCTGAAAAATTACACCAGCGGATAAAACGTATTAACACCATACGTTATTCTACTTACACCCCTGGAATTTTTTTCTTTCTTTATAAATATCTATTGTAATGGTATTGGTCTAATAGGCCCAAGCCAAATATGTTTCTAGTTAAAATTTATATTAAAAAAGGTTTGGAAAATGTTTCTCGAACTTTTTCGAGGTGAAAAAGAATTTGGGGGGGGGGGGAATAAAGATTGGGTCCTGCACGATCCAAACCCATATTGTGCTATCAAAGACCAAATTGTCTAGGTCAATCGAGGTAATTAATGTCGAAGCATTGTCAAATCTAGGTAACATGAGCGGCGTGGATACCATCGCAGCCACCATGTAAGAGTCGGACCTTGCATAGTTTAAAGTATTTTTCAACGTGGATACCATCGCAGCCACCATGTAAGATTCGGACCTTGCATAGTTTAAAGTAATTTTCAACGCACAACACCCACCAATAAGCATCTACTGTAGCATAAAAAATTGGAATCCTCATTGTGACGTTGATATGGCGGGAAGGAGATCAAGAATGAAAGCACCATGATAGAAAGTGATAATTAATAGTAATAAATATTCCAATTCAAGAAGGAATATGTCTCCTAAGAAAGAGAGAAAAGTTGAAATTGAGTTAATTATTCCAATTCGAGAAGGAACGTGTCTCCATAAAAATGGGAAAAAATACTAGAATTCTATAATTAATTTTCTTCATTATTGTTTACTACAATACAAGTATATATAGACAAATATCATAAAACTACTATTAACTTCTTAAAACTACGAATAACTACTTATAACTACCTAAATATATAATTACATAATTAATACTTTATATTATACTATTACAAATAAAATACATATATTAATTAATAATAATAGTTTAAGTTTATCGATACACGTATCAAATTCATTCTGTTTATGGAATTAAATCTAACATGAAACTACGATTCATTTGTAGTTTTTGAATTTAAACGTGATTTCTACACTCTTCAATCCATTTTTACATAAGTGTTTTCAAACATAAAATCAATTCACATTCAAGTCAGTTTTAACAAAATAAAATTAATTTTACAAAATTCATTCATTCAAAATTAATAATATCCACTTCTCAATATGCTATATTGCTCTTATTTATTTCTCTATTTTGTTGACTGTATAAGAAGAGAGCGTAGTGTTTTTTGGTTTTTTTTTTTTTTTTTTAAATGGCAAATCTTTGAGACAAGCATATGATTACTGTCAGGATCAATCAGGTAGCATCCATTAATGACTCTGCGCAAAGTGCAAGTTTTATACCCATAAAAGGGGAACAAAACAAGCAATAAAGCGGGCATAATTTAAGGAAACCGATAATCAGATACATCATTGGAAGAACCAAATGTCATCTCAAACATCGCGTCCAAGAAATCTATGAATACATGTGCACCGCAAAAGATCCCGCAAAGGAAGCCTAATACAAGGCATATGTAGATTTGACTGGAGTTTCCCCACTTGTCGAACTAGGGATTGAAAATTTTACAGTAGGATGAACAGCCCTCAAAGCTGCTTCAAGCAAAATGGTCAAACATGAGAAAGCGTGTTCCGACAAATAACACGTTTTTATACCGTTTGCTTTTGACACTTTTGGCTTTCTAACACCAGATGCAGTAAATCTTCTAAAAGAAATTCAAAGGGTCATGCATAGTAATGTGGTGTCGCCTAGATCTAAGAATGTAGTTTTTTAGAGATTGGGTTTTGTTATACATAAAGGTTTAGCGGCGCAATTTTTTTGTCCGTTTACCTTTTATTCAAGTGTAATTATCCTTTGTATATATCATTGTCACCTAAAAAAAAATTACAACTTATACATATAGTATCTATCTTTCAATCCTTAGGTAGGAGAAAGGGCCTCAAGATTGTTCTGGTCAAAGGGAACACAACTGAGTATATACTATATATACTCAGTTGTGTTATATACTGTATAATAAAAAATTATGAAGACGGCCAAACGCACTTATTTACTAATTAAGTAATGATTTATCAAACAGCATTGATACACTTAAGAAGCAAAAAGACAAATCATTAAGGTGTGAAATGAAATCCATTTAGGATTGATCTGATATTTGAGTTGAACAAGTCCTAACAAACACTTCAAAACAATTGATAGCCGATGTTTCCAATGGATATTTGTATTTATATAGACTAGTGGCCAAACGGCAGCGTTCCGCGCCCGTTTGTGTGATCTTCGTTTTCTATTTTCTCAATACTCATCATAAAAGAATAGAAGAAATGAACAGTAACTACTATTGTGCGGTTGGTTTTAGAAGTTAAAACAGAGTGCGAAAGGAAGGAGAAAAAAAAAAACTACTAAGGATATTGTGGTATTTTAAAAAAAAAGCTACACCAAAACCAAACTATTCCCTTTATTTATTAGTATAGACAAGACAAGACAACCCAAATTCTCTGAGATATGTTTGTGCAATCATTTGATTAACTCTATTCTTTCATAGCTAAGGTTAAGTTTCTGCTAACAAACTAAGTATCTTAACATGAACATCTTTGGTCCTGAATCCCCACCTAAATGGTCAGCTGAATTCTGTGACTGTGGTGAAAACACAGGAACATGTAAGATCAATCAATACATATAATTAGACAATAATTTCTTTTCATTTTTTTTGCAAATTTGTAGTGCTGTGGAAACTCCTCGGATTAGGCGTAAACCGACTGACACTAATGATTATATTTATTTTTTCAAATTATTATTGGTGTCAACATGCGTGTATATACATGTTGTGTCCGTGTTGGTGTCCAAGGGGAAGCGAGACAAGCACAATTGAGCCAAATTTGTCCAAGGGGAAGCAAGATCAAAGGGATTTCCCTAAGATGTCCAAATTTGAGCCTCCATCTCAATACTTCTTCGGTCTCTTAACTCATATTACTAGACTACACTTTTTTGGAACAAATTAATACAATCAATATTTCAATATTAAGATAAACAAATCAATCTCAAATCCCTTTACATCGAATTATATCACATGTACACCTTAGGTGATAGCTCGTAAGAGTTAAGCCTTACAACCTCAAGTACTAAGTTCAAATTCTTTTAGAGATAGTTGTAAAATGATCGTTAGTGTCACTTCATTATTAAAACTTTTCTCCGCCGGTCCCCCCACAGTTTTTCTTTTTTATATCATGCCTTCAAAATGATTAATCTATAATTGATGTATAAAATATTTGCAGGTTTGATAACGTGTTGTTTACCATGCATCACCTTTGGCCAAATTGCAGAAATTGTGGATGAAGGACGTAGTTGTAAGTACACAACATTAACATGCCTATCTATTTTTCTATATATATGTTCTATTCAAAATATGTATACTTTTTATTTGTGAAATTTCTAATTAATTACATATTGGTTTACTTCAATATTTGGTCCCTTAAGTTTATTTTAGGTTTTAACTTGGTTCCTTATGTTCTAAAAGTTTCAATTTGCTCTCTTATGTTTCCAGCGTTTGTATAAGTTGGTCATTTTCATCAGTTTTGTCATTAACACCGTTTTAATTGGATACGCGTCCAAGTATATAAGCGTCCACGCGCGTATGCAAACCGTCTGCCACATGTGACAAAACTGATGGAAAGACCAAATAGAAACTTAAAATAAACGTAAAGAACCAAATTGAAAATTTTAAAACATAAGCGACCAAGTTGAAACCTAAAATAAATATAAGAGATCAAATGTTGAATTAAGCCCTACATGTTTATTAAATTTTTTTGTTGGTTTTGAACAATTAATGAATGCAGCTTGTGTTGTGGAAGGATGTTTATACGGATTATTTATGACCATTGCATGTCACTGGATATACTCATGCACGTACAGAGATAAATTGAGATCAAAGTTTGGCTTACCAGCTGAACCATGTTGTGATTGCTGTGTCCATTTCTGTTGTGATCCATGTGCCTTATGTCAAGAACATGCTGAACTTAAAGCAAGAGGCTTTGACCCTTCTAGAGGTTGGATTGGGCCACCAAATGCTCCTCCACCTCATATGCCTCCCACCATGCTTCGTTGATCCTTCTGCTCTGTCATAGTCATGAAATCTCCAATTTTCGTTGCTGCACTTTTGAATGTTTATCAATATATGAATATAAGAGAAGGTCTTTTCGGTCTTAAATATAAGAGAAGGTTAAGTCAATAAAATAAGATAATTTAAATTTGAATGTAATAATGTATTTCATTACAATATATAATTTAGATATGAATATAGTGCTATTTGTTACAAAATAATTTGAAAAAGAATTGCAAAAATGGACACATAATTTTTTTGTCTATTTTTTTTAATTTTTGGATTACTACCTTGGTGGTCTTTCAGTTTAATAAATTAGAATGTTCTTGCATTCTAATTTTTTTTTGTTCATATCACCTAAGTTTTGGAACGGCTCTTATGGTGTGTAAGTGGTTCTTCAACTCTTTCCATTTTGACCCTCAGTCTCCTCGTGGACAATAGCATCAAGCTCAGCTGGTCTGGGTAGATCCCCTGCTTGCAACTGTTGAAGATAAGAATGCAAAATTTTCATATATCATGTCATATAATTAGGCGCCATGAGCCACGAATATTGGGCATGCGTTCCTAGCATCTGAGGAGTCAAGACATGATCCATGAAATGCACAAATTAGTTGTCTATATGTTGTAGTGTTGTGCAAAAAGGTGCATAGTCATGTGGATGCCTCGAAATGGTCTGGACATAACCAAACTGATGAAGGACCCTCTCTGGGAGGTACCAGACCTTGATCGATCCACATCTCATCCAGCTAGAGTTCAAGTTGATCGGCTAAAGAGGGCAAATTTGTCGATGCTCCTCATAACACGTCCAATCCACATATCCACATCGTGTGGAAGTATCTGATCCAATGTTTTCCGAACCGCACAAGCCCTTGACTGTCCTTTAGTGGGTACAAATTTCTGCGCACGTGGCAAATGCTCCGCATACCTAGGGTCATCCTCTCCGTCGATACCATGGAAGTGGTGATTGAAGGTGTGAAAACACAAGAAGGGGGGTTGAATTGTGTTTTGGCTAGATTTAAAAACTTCTTCTAAGTTTTGCAACTTATCAGAATCAGCAGCGGAAAAGCTTAGAACAGAAACAACTTCTGGCAATGGTGAAAGCAAAACAGAGCAAGGATGAAAATAAACAGAGTAGAGAGAGAAGAGATGAACACGCAAGATTTATACTGGTTTCTCTCACAAACCGAGAGTAGTCCAGTCCCCTTGCACTTCCAAGGGATTTCACTATAATCACATAAGATTACAATTGCTCAAGCCAACTGCAAGAGACTTCCTTTGCTCAAGTAACACAATACAAGAGACTTCCAATGCTCAAGCTCACAAGCAAGAGACTTCTAACACAAATAAAAATACAAAGTTTGAACAACTGATAAACAATATCAGAGTTCTCAGAACAAAATAATACAACTTTAATAACAAGACTTTTCTTAGAATTCTTGAAAAGAAAACTAAGGTTCAACAACTGACTGGTCAGAAGTTGAAAACTGTTTGTCTTGAATTTTGATATAATCTCAAGTTGTATCTTTGGCTAAAAAAATGCTCTCAGAAAATTTAGCAGAATAACAGCGCTTTTGTTCTTTGTTGGTATGTTGTCACGTCTTCAAATTCTTCCTCCTTTTATAGATGATGTTGGAGCGTCTTGAATTTGAGCGGACAAAGATGAAAGCAGCTACGTAGTACTGTACTAATGTTTTCATTTGAAATGTGCTTATTCAAATCAAGTAAAAATTAAAATCTGAGCCTTGATTTTGAATATTCGCCCATATCAGGAAAACAAAGATAGTATAATAGTACAAACGTCATTATCATGAGGATAACGGTCTTGAAAGAGATTTCTTCCGCCTCTTCAGTTTTTGTCAAACAGATGATAGTCGTTATTGAGAATGGAATGTTCTTCTGGCAAACTCTGCTGTTTCATCGTCATCAGAATCTTGAGATATGAGTTCTACTTCTGATGAGTTTAACTTCTGGTTGACTTTGACTTGGCAACTTCTGATGACCACAACTTCTGGTGTCATTCTTCAGAACTTGCTTTTTCCCAACTTCTGGGGATGCTTCTAAGCATAGCAACCAGAACTTCAATTTCTAGTGTATATAGAATTTTAACTTATATACCTGCACACTAGAGTAAATTATCAGTATTCCCTATTGTATATTAATACTATTGTTATCATCAAAACTACTTGGATTATATTATAACCAACTTTGTTCCAACAGTGGTAAATCCAAGTCTGTGTAAAAATTTATGTTGATAAAAATGAGAATAAAAATAAGTAAACAACAAACTTTTTTTTTAAAAAAACAAATGTTTGTTATTTCAATTGTGTTAAGATATTTAAACATAACATAGCTTGGAGCTAAAATTTTAAAAACTCACAATTCAAACCCTCCCCCGCCCCTTTCCTTATGACAAACTTTGCTACTTCAGTACATGCCTTAGCTACTGGCAGGGTCGTCTCCGAGTATTTAGAGGCCCCGAGCTAATAATAAAAATGAACCCCCTAATAAAACTAAATATGTTTTTTAAAAAGAACTTAATATTTATTTTTGTGAACAAACAAATATTAATAAGACAAAAAACTCAAAAAGTAGTAGAAGAACAACAAGACATGAGCACATATCTGCTGGACCATTATTGATATAATTTGATTGGTATAATTTTGTTCTGCTGGACCATTATTATTGCTGGATCATTATTACTGTTACTTAAACCTCCAATATAACTACCTATTACCTAATTATACATTTTTGGAGTCCCCATTTTTTTTGGAGGCCCCGTGCTGTAGACCTCCTTGCATGAGTTCAAAGACGGCCCTGGCTACTGGCTCCATATAACAAGACTTCAGTCGATGTCTCTCTCCTATAGTTCTGTACTTCCAGTAAGATTCTAAAAGTGTTAATGTGTGGAGCATCTACTCATACTCCTCATTAGTGTGAACTTGGCCCCTCCTCTGAATCACGGAACACTGCTGCTCCGGATAAAAACCAAATAAAGTATTGATGTTGTCCGAAACATAACTGATTGTCTTGCCGCACACGTAAGACACATACTCCTCATAAGCATAGCCAAATGCATTGGCGTAGAACTCATACGCCCAAGTAAGGTTACTTGGTCCAATCATCGAGTTGAATGTCGTCCATCCATAAGCTTGAACAGTGGCTTTGATGGCGGGGTAGTCGACTAGGCTTTAAAATCAATTCGCCTCACATGGATGAACTTCTTGTGCCGTATCTCCTCGTAGTGTGCCTCTATTGGGCTTCTTAAAAATTGTGTTCCTTCCTTTTTAAAAAAGAATATATTTTTAAATGATATTTGATTTTTATTTTTTTTGTATTTTTAAAAATATTTTAAAGCGTTAAAGAAAACAATAAAATGACACATTTTAGTTGCCTCCCAAGAAGCGCGTGTTTAACGTCGTAAGCCTGACGCGTAAGTCCTTTTAGTTGAATTGAGTCTCGTTGGCAAGTAAACATTAATTCTATTAAGCCTCTAGCCTCTGATTTTTTATACGACGACACCTTATTCTTATGAGAAATTCATAAATACGTATACTTATAATTAAATTGTGATTGGATCTAGGAAGTAAAATTAGAAATAACAAAGTTAATCGTAAGTAATATAAACTTTATTAAACCAATTACATGTTTCAAGTATTTCTAGGGGATTTCATCTACTTGACCTAACCTAAGGAATTCAGCTACTCATAATAGTAATTATTGTAACAAAAGAGTTTAGAAAATTACACATAAAGATAACCTTATTGCCTTGCTAATGAAGCTACCCCTTATGGCGGGAGGTTGGCTTCCCGTGAGACCTCCTTGCTCTTCTTGCTACTTTGGAATGCTCCTTGATGAGTTGCTTTTTGATTTATGAGTTGATGTTTAAAATATGGTGGAGAAAAACTATATTTATAGGCTTTTTGGGCTTGGATTTCATGCACCATCATGGCACGATATATATACACTGTGGCACAATGTCTCACAGGGATCCATCATGGCACGATGGCATTTATTGTGGGATGATGATCTTAGATTTTCTCCCAAATGTTTGTTGATTTTCTTCAAACTAATCTCTTTGCATCGTGGGATGATGATATCCATCATGGAGTGATGGTTTCAGCCTTTTCTTCGTTTTTTCATCATGCACAAGCAATTGGAAGACAACAAGCAATAAAAATATCATGTAGCAAGTAAGCAAGCACACTCACGCAAGTGAAAAGCAGCAAGCAAGTAAAATATCAGTCTGCAAGCAAGCACACTCACGCAAGTGAAAAGCAGTAAGCAAGTAAAATATCAGGCAACAAGCAAGCAAGAAAGCACATTATTTCATATTGCCTTGTTGAGAAAACATGCAACACGCCTTGTTACGAGGTAAATATGGTGAAAAAGAATAATGTTGGGAAGCGCAACACGCCATGTTACACATATATAAATACATACCTATTATGCTTAACCTGAGTCATTGCAGAACCAAAACTAAAACCATCATCAATTTTGAGAAAACTAAATAAAAATGGAATGTTTTCTAGTGGTTTCTTTGGTACTATGGAGCATGTTTTTTACAACAGTCTCTACATATGATTCACCAAAAGAGCCATTATTTTCTGCAATCTTTGTATTTGGAGATTCATTAGTTGATAATGGGAACAACAATATGCTTCATTCACTAGCGAAAGCCAACTATATGCCTTACGGCATTGATTTTTCAGGGGATCATCCAAGTCCAACAGGAAGATTTTCTAATGGCAAAACAATCGTTGATTTTCTCGGTAACCTACTTCTTCAATTACCTAAAAAAAATAATAAGAAAATATTGTGCACTGACATTGCAATTTTGTGGGGAAATGGTGGGAATTCCTTTAGTGCCGCCTTTTGCAAACACCATAGAACAAAATATTGACATTTCTAGGGGAGTAAACTTTGCTTCAGCCAGTGCTGGGATACTTAACGAGACAGGGAGAAATCTGGTAATCCTTGTGCTAACTAATTAGTATTTATTGGAAATTTTCATTTTATGTGTTTTTATTAAACTATTATGTGCCTACAGCGGGAACGCATTAGCTTTAGCCACCAGGTGACTAACTTTGAAAGAACTCTAAGTCAATGGAGTCCTTGATGGAGAATGAGAATTTAAGTCAATACTTGGCCAACTCATTGGCAATAGTGATTCAAGGCAATAATGATTACATAAACAACTATCTCATTCCTGAATTTTATGGTACTAGCTTTGTGTACAGCCCAAATAAGTTCACTGACATCCTCATAGAGAATTACAAAAGGCATATATTGGTAATTTACTTAGTAACTTATATTCTTGTTGAAAATTTAAAGAGCAGATCACCATTTTTTATTCTTAATATTGTAGGGGGAAAACAACGTTTTTCCCCAAAATTAATGAATTGTTAAAACGATATGCAAAATTGAAAATCTTCAATCACATTAGTACTTTTTAATTAGTCAATTTAGTCATTGATATTGTTTCAAGGACTAATGTGGTCGAGTGTTTTCAATTTCAAATACAATTTTAGAATTTTGTTAATTTGACCCCAAAAACTTCAAGATTATATTAGTGATTAACTTAAAATTGAATAGATTCTAGTGGTCTACTGTTAACATGTAAGTGTAAAAACAAGAAATATGTAAAGTACTACTACTATATATATGTTACAGGACCTTCATAGTTTGGGGCTGAGAAAGTTCTTTGTAGCAGCGATTGGGCCACTTGGTTGCATACCATATCATATATCCCAAGGCATGATCCCTCTAGGACAATGTCGTTCTAATATCAACGTCATGGTTGTCTTGTTTAATACTTTGTTGAAATCTTTGGTGGATCAACTGAATACAAAATACACATATTCAATTTTTGTATATGGTGATACTTATGAAGTTTTCAATGAGTTGATTGCAGAACCAGATAGCTATGGTAAGAACTAAGAAGTTAATGTCCATAATTAATTTATATTTAAATAATAATATAATAAGATTATAGTATAAATGATCCAGTCATTATGTTTGTGATATGATATGATGGTTTTATTTCTACTATAGGATTCACCGTAAGTGATAAAGCATGTTGTGGCTTTGGAATAAACAAAGCACAAATAAATTGTTTGCCAATGGCTAATCCATGCCCAAATAGAGACCAATATGTATTTTGGGATCCTTTCCATCCAACCCAAGCTGTGAGCAAAATTATGGCTAGTAAGGCTTTTAATGGACCACCCTCTGTTTGCCATCCAATTAATGTGCTTCAAATGGCACAAAAGCATTTACCATCTCGTCAAAACAATGTTTCAATCGTGGACTAATATATTTATGTAAAAATTTGTTGTAAGATTTTATTGTATAATGATATATTGTTCAATGAATTGTAATATAAATCGTATTAATGATGCTATTGCAAAAGTTTGTCTCGAACATAATTAAGTTAAAAATTACTTAAAAAACAATAGAAAAAAATAAATAGACAAAATTAAAAGGTTAATTATCCTTAGAAGAGGTTAATTATCCTTAAGTAAAATGATTCCGGTCAAAGGAAACACACAACTGAGTATATAGAATAGAAAATTATGAAGACGGCCAAACGCAATTAATTAGTAATTAAGTCATGATTTATCAGACGGCATTGATATACTTATGATGCAAAAAGACAACCGATTAAGGTATGAAATCCAATTAGCATTCTGATGGTTAACAAGTCCTAAGTCCTAACAAGCACTTCAAAACAATTGATAACCGATGTTTCCAATGGTCAATGGATATTTGTATATATAGACAAACCAAATCCTGAGATATATTTGTGTAATAATTTGATTAACTGTGTACTCTTTCAAAGTTAAGGTTTCTGCTTACAAACTTAAGTAGCTTAACATGAACATCTTTGGTCGTGCTTCCCCACCTAAATGGTCAGCTCAATTCTGTGGCTGTGGTGAAAACGCAGGAACATGTAAGATCAATTAATACATGTAGTTAAACAATTTCTTTTCATTATTTTGCAAATTTATAGTGGTAAGTAGACACTTGTTGGATTAGGCATGTTTTAGTGTCAGGCACGTATATGTGTTGGACAGTGACACAACACCGATATTTATGATTATAATATTAAATTTTGATTATCGGAGTCAAGTGTACGTGTGGAGTCCATGTTTCAAATCCCTTAATTACATTGAATTATATCATATGTACACTTCATGTGATAGCTCGTAAGAATTAATTAAATCTTTAAATCTTACAACCTCTCAAGTACTAAATATAAAGTCCTTCAGAAATAGTTGTTCCGGGTGGACAACTCTTTCTTTTATGCCTTGCACGCATATCAATGCCTAATAAAAAAAATATGGTGGGTTCCACATCAAAAGAGTTGTCAAAATAACATTATTCTTATCCTATATTTATTCATATCAAATTTATCGGTAAAAAAATCTTTTTTATATACAATTATATCACATGTCTTCAAAATGATTAATCTGTAATTGACAGGGGCGTCTCTGAATTTTTGGAGGCCCTGTGAAATTATTAATATTAGGCTTGGTAGGATTATTAAAAATATGATCTAATAAAAGAAAAAGTGCAGGAAAAAATTATTCACAATAGAACAATATCTTTTAGAACATTTTGTAACTAATAAATTTTTCATTTTAAAATAAGGAGAATTTTTAAATATTTGGACTTCACAATCTCTCGTTTAGAAGCTCACAATCCCTGATTTTATACGCTTTATTTACTAATATTACTACCCTATATATTTTTTTGAGGCCCTTAGTTTTACGAGGCCTTATGCGATAACTCATGTCGCACATGCATCGAAGACGCCTCTGGTAATTGATATATAAAATATTGCAGGTTTGATAACTTGCTGTTTACCATGCATCACCTTTGGCCAAATTGCAGAAATTGTGGATGAAGGACGTAGTTGTAAGTACACAATATTAACATGCCTACTTTGCTATACATGTTATGTATATTAGTAAAATTGTGAAAGGCTTGATAGATCTTTAGGTTCTGTATATTTGTGAATTTTTTGTTTTAGTTTATGTATTTTGTTTTGTTGCAAATAAGTCTTTGAATGTATAATTTTTTTTGTTTTAGTCTTTAAAATCAAAATCCGTAGGAAAATTTGTAGTTTTCGTGGAGATTTTCCTGCGGATTTTGACTTTAGAAACTTAAAAAAAAAAAAAATACATTCAAGGACTTATTTGCAATAAAATAAGATACATGGACTAAAACAAAAAATTCTAGAACATACGGAGACAAAAAAATCTATTGAGCCAATTGTGAAATTACTAATTAATTAATTACATTTTTATTAATTCTTTGGTGGTTTTGAACAATTAATGAACGCAGCTTGTGCTGTGCAAGGATGTGTGTACGGATTACTGATGACCATAACATGTCACTGGCTATACTCATGCATGTACAGAGAGAAATTAAGATCAAAGTTTGGTTTACCAGCTGAACCATGTTGTGATTGCTGTGTCCATTTCTGTTGTGATCCATGTGCCTTATGTCAAGAACATGCTGAACTTAAAGCAAGAGGCTTTGACCCTTCTAGAGGTTGGATTGGGCCACCAAATGCTCCTCCACCTCATATGCCTCCTACCATGTTTCGTTGATCCATCGGCTCTGTCATAATCATGAAATCTTCAATTTTCTTTTTGTAATATTTTTCAATGTTTATCGGTCTTAAATATAAGAGACAGTTAAATCAATAAAATTATTTAAATTTGAATTAAATACATGAACGAAAATGTCTCTTATAATTAGAACTAGAGGTGTCCTTAGTACTTATTGTTATGAATGTAATAATGTATTTCATTACAATATATCATTTAGAAATTGAACTCAAATGAGTAATCTCTTTTGATGAGTAATCTTTGTTGATTCATGTATTGCCTGAATTTTTATGTGCTTTTTAATTATTCATATATATAAGTGATGAAGTCATATCGTGTTTCTTTGAGTTGATTGCAATGTAAGTCCCACATTGCTAATGAAGAAGAAAAAAAAAGGTTAAGAAAATTATATTTGAGAAGTCTCACATTGCTTAGAGAAGTAAATGGTGGGAGAGTTCAATGCTATATATAAAGACCTCAATTTTCTTGTTTCAACGCACCAAAACAGTAACACTTGTAAACAATTTAAGTTTATATTTATGTTAGTTTCTCTTTCTCCTATACTCTTGTTTTATAGTATTTGGGATGTAGTACAAATATTTATTTTGGATAGTGTGGGTGTACCGGGGTCATGAGATGGTTGAGAGTGAAGTTTATATGTTGTAACAACTTTCATATAATGTTTATTTTTTGGTTGTTGGTTTAGACAACGACTGTGGTTTTTTCTCCGGTTTTGGAGTTTCCACGTTATATTCTTATGTTGTTGATTGTGTTCTTTTATTTTCTCTATGCCGGTTTTTTCCAACAACGGGTATCAGAGCCTTTTGGTTTGATTACGGGAGCAGGGAGATCCGCTGTAAAATTTAGGTTAGGGAAAAATTGGTGGAAGAATCATATTTGCCTTGTGGAAAATCAAGGATGTTTTGATGCAATCAGGGTGACACAAGGTCAGTTTGGAAATACGGTGATAAGAATACTCAACATCGGTCTGGAGAGGCGGTGGAATAATACTCAGGTTACGACTGAAACAACAACTTTATCATGAGGATGTGAAGATGCTAGTGGTGTTAAGTTCATAATCGATGGAGTTTTGGAGTCGTGGACTTTGGATGCTCCTATCACACGTGTTTGAAAAATGAATACTTTGAATTTCTAGAGCGAGTTGAATGTGGAGTGGTTCATCTTGGTAAAGAACACATGAATATTTGTTTACTCAATTCGGTGTTAATGAACCTATTCTAGGAAAGAGAGCAGAGTTACAATGAGATTCTCCACAAGAGTTACAAGAATTAGAGTTTTCCTAATTCTACCATTTTCCAAAATCTCTTCCGGTGACCAGAAAATTCAATCAATAAGTGTTTCTCAAGGTGATAGAATATTTCTCTCAACCCTAGAGTCTTTCAAGATGTTTTTCTATTAACTCTAATCTTTTTGTTGACTCCAGGAACCCTAAAATCTTCTTAAAAAAGTCAGAAAACGCATAACTTATATATAGACTCGTTCACCCACGTTTGGATGCAGCCTTTCACGCCGCTTAAATTTACAATGAATCTAAAAAATCAATTTTACTTATAAAGTATTACGAAGGAAGTATATAGTTAGGTTTTTTTAAAAAAATTTGAAAGA
Organism: Trifolium fragiferum; assembly: GCA_954870985.1. NCBI lineage: Eukaryota > Viridiplantae > Streptophyta > Magnoliopsida > Fabales > Fabaceae > Trifolium > Trifolium fragiferum. Next base: position 43,585,514 of record OX940796.1, on the reverse strand, counting down.
AATAAGAAACTCTATTTAGAAACATAGATATAAAAAGTAAATAGTAAATTTCACATTATTAAAACCAAATTCACTACTAAATTTCCCTTTCAATTTTTTAAAGTTATTTATTCCCAAAATGGAGATCCAAAATTCTTAAAAGAAATGGCGAGTATTCTAACTTCTAAGTCATTAATATGTTGTCAAAATATTGTGTCAAAAAATATATTGTCAAAAAATATTGTGCCATTGCCAAATTGCCACAACAAATGCTGGTTAGGAAGAATTCCTTCACCCTCCTGTGTTCTCATGTGTGTCACTGCTATATTGTCACAACTCACAAGCAAATGCCACTTGATTTTTTATATTTTATATTTCACTTTCATTTTATTTATAATTTATAGTGAGGGTTGATGTAACGATGTAAAGTAGAGAATACTTTGGAATTTAAAAATCATTCATAAAAGATAATATTAATTACCTCCATCTAAAAATACCAGCTAGTGGAATTTTGGTCTGAGATCTCTTTTTTATTATTTTTGTTTTGTTGCTATATGATACTCAATATAAGATTATTTTTTATATGAATTATTAAGCTTCGATTGGATTAATGAAATATAATTAAATGAAGCAGAATTGAATATAATAAATAGAGCATAACAAAATATAATAATATTTTATCTGATATCGTTACTTATCATTAATTTTATTCTCTTCTTTTTAAAATATTGAAATAATTGTCGTCGCATTTCATTATATTTCATGGATTCAAATCGAGTAAATTACCCATTATTCATTTATTCTTGTATTTAGGGAGTGAATTTCCCGTTGTTTATGTCACACTCATTCCATCTTATGTTAATTGTAACATCAAAAAATACAATCTCGGTGACAGAGACGATCCTAGGTTGATCAATCACCATGTCCGACAAAGTCAATGACGCTTGGAAGAAATATCTCCTTCAGCTTCATCTTCATCCTCTCAGAACCAAGGTTTCTTCCTCTTTTCACTCACTTTTCATTTTTAACAGACTAATGAGGTTATTGAAAAATAAAAATTTGGGTTTGTGCTGTTAATTGTTATGTTAGGCTATTACTTCAGCAATTCTAGCAGGTTTTAGTGATGCTGTAGCACAGAAGATTTCTGGGGCTAAGAAGCTTCAGTTCAGAAGATTGCTTCTTTTCGTGGTATGCCATTTCATTACTACTTCCAATCTATGAAACACGGACACAGATATAGACATCGGACACGACAATGATACTAACACGTCAATATCGATAATAATTTAAGAAAATTAGAGTAATTTAATATAATCACATATTTCGTGTCAGTGTCCGACACTAGAAACACTTTTAATCAGAAGTGTTCGTGATACACAATTTTCAATCAATGATCAGTTTTTTTTTTTTTTTTTTTTTTTTCTTTTTAAAAATAGGTCTAAAGACATGAATACTATGTCATGTCACAGATAGTAGAGATTATAGTTTGATTGTGGTTGAATTTTGAAGGTCTTGTGGAAATTTAAAGACATTTATTATTTTGCAGCTCTATGGTTTTGCCTATGCTGGACCCTTTGGACATTATCTCCACAAATTGATGGACAACCTTTTCAGGGGGCAGAAAGGCAATGAAGCTGTTGCTAAGAAGGTAGTATATAGTTAATCTGTTTTAGTCTATGTCCTCTTTCCCTTAACTTATAGGGGTAATATTGTGTTGTATTAAGCTCTATTTTTCCGTAAGCCTTATACTTGGTTTTAAGTTAAATTCTAATGAATGAAATATCCTATTACTAGGTGATCCTTGAACAAATAACTAGTTCTCCATGGAATAACTTTTTCTTCATGATGTACTATGGCTTGATTATTGAAGGTACGCTCAAGCTCAATGTTAAAATCAGTTTAGATTTTACAGTCATTTTGAAACATATATACATGAATGAAGGTTAATGTTAAATTTTGTCGTAACTTGTAACCGGTGGCGGTGAGGGTCCCTTGTGGCTTGTGTTCTGTACTGTACCCCACCTTCATACCCAGAAAACAGAAACCATTACTTTTTCTCCAATTTCTAAATATTATGTGTATGTGTATAAGTTTTACAGAAATGCTAGCATCATACTCTCTTTTATTGGTTGAAATTCATATGTGAAAATTTATGTGGAACCGACATAACTTTAGTGGAATCCGTTTCAAAATAGTGCGCCACATTGGAATTTCAACCAATAGGAAGGAATATGTTAGAGAGTGTGTCTTGATATTATTCAATTGCAGGATGTTGATGATTGTTGCTGGACATGTAATCCTAAGTTCAAAGTGATCAATATTTATAAGTCAATATGATGTCTTGATCAGAAATTTTTTGCTTTAGAAAATCTAGGCCTTTTTCTATCCTAAAGTTTGGTGCAAAAGTATTCATTTTTATGGATCATACCCTTAATATGATATTGTGAAAATTAAATTAGAAAACACCTATCGTCTATCCTTCCTGGCTTGAGAAGGGTCTAACACCTATAAATAAATTGTATGATAGATTAAGTGTTCTAATACGTTTGAAAGACTTAACTAATTCTCACTTAAATCTGACAAAATAGCTTCATGAAACATTTTTTAGCTTATTGCTAAATACATTATACATATGTTAATACATACTAAAAGCATTTTTTTTCCAAATGAAATATACTAAATACTTCTTCGCTGCTTAGTGCTTAGTAATTAAATTGTGAGGTTGGTTTGCAGGAAGACCATGGAGTATAGTCATGAACAAAGTCAAAAATGACTACCCTTCTGTCCAGTTGGCGGCGTGGAAGGTAAGGCAATGTTAACAGTTTTATTCTGTTTAGCCATTGGAACAATTTGAATAGTTAGTTTTCAGAAGGTCTAACCAACTAGTATTTTAAACATAACAGTTTTGGCCTATCGTTGGTTGGGTGAATTACCAGTATATGCCTTTGCAGTTCCGTGTTTTATTTCACAGCATTGCTGGTGCATGCTGGTGAGTTCCTGTATCTTTCAACTTTTTATTTATCATTGATCTTCAATGATGTCTTCTTTTCGTCACTTTTTTTTTTATAAGCATCATTCATTGCTTAAGTAAACATTGTGAAGATGCAATGTGGAAACATTTTGTCTTGTTTCGATTCCCTCAATTTGAATTCCAGTAGAAGGTGGTCCTATGGCTATATATATGCAATTAGCATTAGCAATACTGAAATTATTCTGCCACACTCATAATAAAATGCAATTTGGCAAAGCCAAATCATATATAGAGTATGTTTGGTTCCACTATTGGAGGATGTAAAGTTGATTTTAAAAGTGTCAAATTGATTTTTCATGTGTTTCTATGTTCTTTAGTAGAATTGATTTTGACTTCAGAATTGATTCTAACTTGATGCTAGAATTTGATGTTTTTGCCTGTACAATTGATTTTTAGCCTTGACTTGATTTTTCAATTTTTTATATGGATGAATTCAAACATAAACCATTTTGCATTTAACTCACGTTGAGACTAAATGTGCGTTCAACACTTTCTCACTGTACATACAAACATATGCTTACAATAAATATAAAAAAAAATGTTGATTGATATGATCGTTCAATTTAATCCTAAACATTGATACTGTGCAGCTAACAACTTTTTTTCTGTATGAAAAATGAATTGAAAGTTTCTTTAATGAAACTACCTTACTAATAGTATGCATTATTTACTAGTAGTTAATGGACCTCTTATTTACTTTCTTGCATCAGGGGAATCTTTCTGAATCTAAAAGCAAGATCAGTTGCTATCAAAAAGGCCTAGGACATGCAGAATAGTCTTCACACTTTTGGGATGAGAAATCTCCCATTTTTGTTAATAATAGGGGAGCATCCATGATAATTTGTAGGCTATAATGGAATTGGAGTATTCTTTCTTTTCATTTTTCCTTTTGTATGCTATGACTTAGTTGGAGTTTTTGGAACTTAATTGGATCAATAGTGATATAAATGATTTGTTGGTTTACTTCACACATTGTTGTCAAATTTTGTCATGGACAATGCATCTGCCCCTTTCACAGATTATTCAAAGTTGGTTCCATTACAATTTTCATCTGATATGTGATTTTGATCTCTCAAACTGTATTAAGTAAATTAAATCCTTTTATTCGAAGAATTAAACATATTTAATCTGTGGATACACTTGGCTAAAATTACAGAATCAGTTTTAATTACCAAGCTTTCGAAATTTTGGTCTTTTATGAGACACCGTCTCAGTCCCGAGGCCTCGGCCACTGCATATTCTATCTTCATCCTATCCAGTTTTGTTTCAGCTTGATTTGTCACACCTTTCAGGATTCCTCTCCTTCCAATATTGCTTTACTAAAAGTGCTCTAATAAACTCACTGAATCCTCTAAACCCCGGACCTACTTTGATTTTTGCTCTCCCGAGTTTATCTCAGCTGAACTAGTGAGTTTTGCGCTTCTTTTTATTAATTTCCCACCAAAACTAGGCTAGCAAAGCCGCGATTGCTTTACAACATCTTCGAATAGCCTGTGCAACTGCCTTGATCACTATCTCTTTCCACAATTATGGCCTCCTTGAAAGATCCATTTGAACAGTATCTGCTCTTTGACACTTTTTCCAGCAGAATATCTCATGTGAATGATTGTAAAGGACAATGTTTTGATGATCTTTTAATGGACGATGTTATCATGACATTTTCTCTTTTATAATTTGATTGTAAAAAGGAACATTAAAATGTATATGTTGCTATAATGCTCCTAATCTTTTAGCATGTGTAGCATTCCCCAAACACACATCAAAAACTCTAACAACATATATTATTTTATTTTCAATAATACATTCAACCTAAAATAACTTTAAAAAAAAAAAAAAAAAAAAAAAAACAATTGGTATTCTCTGAACATAACTGTAGAGATTAATTTTTCAAGATAATTAAAATTCATTTAAAAGATTTACCTCTTCCAACAAATATTTTTTCATCATATACACCTGTCAAGAATCAATCGAACCGAGAGCGAATATTTAAACCTATAATTTATTACTCCATATTTCTTACCAAACAAATATTTTAGTCACGAAAAATGATTAATTACCATTAAAATAAAATAATAGAATTATCGAGAGAATGCTTTGTGGCAATGCAATTTTAGATGGTAATGATCAAATTCTTCATTGCAATCAAATACAATATAAGAAAACTATTGTACCTGGAAATAATAAAAATAACCTTGCTTCAAATCTTGACACTTGGCATATGTGAGGGTATTTTGTGTCTAAAAATTTACTAACTAAACTAAGATGGTTGTTAACCGAGCCATATTTCTAAGTAACTAAGCCATTTATCATATTTTGTGAACAAAATGATACTTTTTCATGAGCCACGGTTTGGATACAAGTCAGCCATTTGGAAATTAGTTAGGTTTGGTTGGAGAAGTCAAAGATTTTAAAAAGTCATGTCACTTTTTGTCCCCAAACTCAAGACAACAGTAAAATACTTTCTCCTCTGCACACTTCAAACCAAATACTCTCTCCTCTGCAAAAGAATATACAAAATTTCTCTCCTCTGCACAACAAGAACAAACAACCACTACAATCACCATCTTCTTCTTCTTCCTTGGTAAGATACGCGTGTCATCCTCTTCTTCATCTGCTGTGTTCTATGTTCTTTTTATTCTTTATTCAAACGCGTTTAAACACAATAATTTTTGATTTTTTCAGGAAGAAAAATGGCAAGAAAATTCGAGTTTATCAAAGACATAACAGATCGAAAGGATCTATGGAAAATAGCTGTGAAGGTCAAAGATAAATGGTCTGCGACCAAAGATGGAAAAGAGTATTTTGAAATGGTTGTTGTGGACTCCAAAGTAAGTTCTTTTCTTTCACCGTGTTCAAACTATTGTTGTTTTTGGGTTTATATGAGTATTTTGTAATGGTTGTTGTTGATAGATTATTATGTTTTAGCTGAAGTTAAGTTTGTTTAAAGAGTAAGTATCAATTTTGGGTTTATATGAGAAGGAAATAGTATTGTTGGTATTGAGAAGGAAATACTATTGATACAAATGGCAAAAGCTGTTACAGCTTAAAAGAAGCTGTTACAGCTTAAAAATAAGTTACAATAAGTATTTACAAGATTTCAGCTTTTACTATTTCAAAAACATGAAAATCTATTTGAAATTCACATATCACAAATTATGAATCAAAATATGATTGCTGAAACACTGCTATATTTTCAGGGAGATGATATTTTTATAATAGTTCCAAATGAGTTCAAAAACAAATACGAAAAGGAAAATGCTATTGTTGAGTGAAACAGGAAACAGTGACAAAATCTTTGGTGGAAAGGTTGTGGTATTTGGAGGTGATTTCAGGCAAATTCTTCCCGTTATTCCAAGAGGTAGTCGCTCAGATGTTGTTCATGCCTCAATCAATGCATCTCACATATGGGATCATTGTGAGGTGCTAACATTAACCAAAAATATGAGACTAAGGCAAGGTTCAGGTGACCAAAACAATGAAGAAATTGAAGCATTTTCAAACTGGCTTCTAAAAGTTGGTGAAGGGAGAATTTCAGAACCAAATGATGGCACTGCAGAAATTGATATTCCACCAGAACTATTGATTTCAAACTATGATGATCCTATTCAAGGAATTGTAGATAGTACTTATCCTGATTTTTTGGATAATTTCACAAATTATGAATATTTGTTGAGTAGAGCCATTTTAGCTTCCACAATTGAAGTTGTTGATTCAATTAACGATTATGTCCTAAATTTAATGCCAGGTACATGAAAACATTATATTCAATTCTACCTCAATTTATTTAAAATGTTATATTATGCCTTCATGAAATTTCTATATGGACAATTGTGACACAGCCATGTTTTTTTTTCAACTAATAGGTGAAGAACATGAGTACTTAAGTTGCAATGTTATTGATAAATCAGAGATTCATGATGAAGATGTTGTGCAGCTATTTACCCCAGAATTCTTAGCTTCACTTCGTACATCTGGACTTCCTAATCACTGTATCAAATTGAAAGTTGGTACACCAATAATGTTAATGAGGAACATAGATCAGAATGAAGGTTTGTGTAATGGTACAAGGTTAATTGTGACCAAATTGGCTGAACATGTGATTGAAGCTAAGGTTATTGGAGGTAAGCATCATGGGAATGTTATGTACATTCCAAGATTTGATATGAGTCCATCCCAATCTCCATGGCCTTTCAAATTAAGTAGAAGACAATTTCCAATTATTGTCTCCTATGCAATGACTATTAACAAGTCACAAGGTCAATCTTTGGATTATGTTGGCATCTACTTGCCAAGATCTGTTTTTAGCCATGGTCAAATATATGTTGCTATCTCAAGAGTAAAGAGCAAAAAAGGAATTAAAATTTTGGTTCATGATGAAAATAAATTGTCTAAATCAACAACAACTAACGTGGTGTACAAGGAAGTATTCAACAATGTATGAATGTGTTGTACATCACTTTTTTTCATATCAATAGCAATGTGAAGATAATCAACATTTTGATACTATTGATTCTTAATATAATTGATTGTAATTTTTTGTTTAATTTTAATGTTTTTTTCACTAGATATTTTTCTATGTTAATGCACTTCTGTTAGCTAATTGATATGTTACAATAGTAAAACACACATTTAGTTTTGTTTACATTAATACATTAGCCCAAGATAAAAACATATTTGCCTAAAAGCCAAGTTCGACCCAAAATTTACAACTACATGCACCTAAATTTAAATATATCATTGTAGTTTTACCTTTTTTATTCACATTTCACAAATTAATCTAACATAAATCTGTTTTCAACATCCTTTTTTAATAATTTACTCAAATATATCATCTTTGAATGCAAAAAAACATTTAATTTTTTTACCTGGACCTCACCTTTATTTGAAATAAATTTTGACTCAAACTATTAAAAATCATTACTTTTTATGTAATATGTTATTACATTATTATATTTTTTGTTCTTTTAATTTACATATACAATCCACCGTTGCTTTTTTTTTTAAGCTATATATTTACCAATTACATTACTTATTCTTCAATTAATCATGATATTAGATAAGAACCGGTTCACTTTGTCCTAATGCTACCACTACAGTCTTCAGTTACAATTTTTTTCTAATGTCAAATTTATCATTATAACACCACATGAAACATAGCCGTTTCAAATCAATGATGTAGATGACATCGTGATATGTGAAACCAAATCATTCATATCTTTGCCTCTAAACCAAACTTAACTCACACTTCATCAAAACATAACTCCCAGAAACGGAAACGTTCTTCAGGAAATGACTGAATCTTCAAGAACTGCTAACCAAACCACTCCAACAACTGAACGAAGAATTGAGTATGTCGAAAACCGTGGTGGTTTCTTAACAGCTCACATCATGGGACAGGTTATATGATTGACATGCAAATTTTTTTTATTTTTCATCTTTTCATCTTCTATTTTATGATTAAAATTGTTAATCTTTCGTTTTCGTCTACAATGATGTTCATCCTATTTAGTTTTTCATTATCATCTGAACAAATCTTATGACACAAACAATAAAGTTGACTTTTTTACTTTCAATACATGTTTAATTTTAGGTTTTTTGTTCCATTTTTTTATCTTTACTGCTAAACTATATATTGTCTCTTGATCAGTTTCATCAGTCTACTATATATGTTTCTTATAAATTACTAACCATCACAATATATATGTGTTCAAAGTTTGCTTTTTATACTGATCTTTACTGCTAATTTTAGATTGTGTCTTTATCAGTCTCATCAGGCCTGTATATATGTTTGCTACTGATTCAATATTTTAATATAAGCCTTTTCTGTGTAGCCATATGGGGAAATGAGTCCCAGATTTATTCAAGAAATTCATCATGAGCTTGGTCCAGTTTTAAGAGTCTATGATATCTACAACAATAACATTCCTGTTCAGTTTAATGGATCTGTTCAGCATCCAATGATTGTTTCTGGATGGCTGAGAATGAGGAGAGTCTTTGGCATTACTGGAAACCAAATCATTCTAATGACATATTTTGGTGAAGGACACTTCCTAATGCAGTTTGTTGATCAAGAATTTCATCCAAACCTTTTACCTTCTTGGCACTCATGCTTAAATCAGAAAGCAAAATCGACACAACTGATTTTCCATCTTTCCATTCAATGAGCACTCAACTTTGCCATGATCATACCTTTTTAGTTTTCATTGGAGAAAACAACAATAACTCTTCTGAATTGGTTTGTCATTGTTTTTTATTTCATGTTTAACAAATACATAACGTATATCTTCTTCATCATATTGATTTAATTGTTTCTACTTGGTTACTTAATCAGGTTCTATCTCGACCATTTGGACATTTTCTAGCTGCAACTAAGAAATCTACCTTTAAAGTTTGTGGACCATTAGGACACTTTGTGAATTGCAAACTACAAATTGGCATTGATTTTAAGCTTGCAGAAGGTTGGATAACTTTTTGTGAACTTAACAATATTCAACCAGGAAACCGTTTGACATTCAACTTGGACGAAACTTTCGAATATAATGTCATTATTGTCAAGCATATGTAATATCAATTTATAAAACCATGGATAATTTGCTCTTTGTAATATTCTCTAGAAAATGTCTAATCCTATGAATGTTATACAGCTTTCCTTCATATGTGGAAAGTTTATTTTGTTTCTTTTTTTTCATGTAATGAATTCAGGTTAAATGAATTTCTCATATTAAACAAACATCAATTTTTCTTCATTGTATCACTTCTATATAAATTTCATTTTCTTCTGACATTAATCAATTGAAGTACATTTGACAATTTTGCTATTAAGTTGTTACTACAAAAAATGGTAACAACTAAAAAAAAACGCGTAAAAAAACGCGTAACGTTACGACCCGTGCGACAGCACGGGTCTATCGCTAGTTTTAGATAATATTTCTCAAAAACAAAATTTGGAGAATTTCAAATACCACCTAAACATTTAAAAATCCTTCCTTAATTAATCTGTAGAATGTGAATCTCAAATTGCTAATTATAATTCTTTCAAATTACACATTAATCCCTATGCTTTTAAAATTTTGCATATTAGTCCTTTTAAAATAAGTGACTAAATTAGTCCCTAATTTTTAAATTTGGCAAATTGCATGGCATTATTTTTCATATTTTGAAATAGGTCCTCAACTTTTTGAAATTTCAAATTTGATCCATCTTACAAATTATCATTTTAAATAACTTTTCATTATGTGTTTATACTTTTATTTAACAAACTTTTAAAATTTTAAAAAATAAATAAAAAAATAGCCAACAAAAATGATTTTTTTTATTGCGATCGAAAAATAAATAGTTCTATTCAAACTTCTTTCAATTTAACTCCTCAAACATGTTAGCTGATCTCTTTACCAAAGCTCTTGAAATTATTCCCTTCTACAACCTTTTTGACAAGTTTAATTGGTGTGTCTAAAATATACTCTCCAACTTGAGGGAAGGTATTAGACTCACTATTATTTCTGTTAAACAACTATTATAAGTTTTCCTCATCTTAATTTGTCAAAATAAAAAAGAAAAAAGTTCCTCTCATCTTATCAAGTGTGTTAGGTTAGATAAGTTATCTTTTTCAGTTTTTTCAATTTGTAATTATGTTATAATAGTTTTGTAATTCTGTTATAATAGTAGTTGAGTTTATTTTATCAAAACCAAACTACTAAATAAACACCTTTTGTTATAGGTTTTAGGTATGAAGTACAAATCATTCATTTCTTTTTCGTAAAAATTTCTAAGAGACACTTCCCCGTTATAGAAGCTTGCTGTCAGCTGTTCAAATAAAAAAAAAAAAAAAAGCTTGCTATCAATGGTGGAAAATATGAGTTTAGGGCGAACCGTAATGCCTCGATAAACTGTGAGAATAACCTATGAAAAATGTATTTAAACGCAAATTTTAAATACAAACATGTATTCAATACATATACAATTTTTTTTTTAATAATTTGTCTCTCGTCGTAGGACTCAAAAAACATCAAATAAACATGTATTTCATATTGTGTTGGTTATACTGTAACAAAACTATGTGTTTGAATAGTATATAGCTCTAACCTTTAGTGTAATTTTGATGTCAAATAACATATTGTGTTTTCTACATGCAATTTTTAAATGTGTATAAATTGTACAAGATTAAATTTAGAGATAAACATATACAGTATATAGTGTCACATATGATGTTTGTATTTTGTCGTCAAGAAAAAAAATGTTGTTTGTATTTTGATGTTCATAAGGCTAAGGCAATAGTGCATATGTGAGACAAGTCATGTACATGCACAAACTTATTTTTAGAACTTTTCCCACCTCCAAAAACTCTTTTTCACCATGAAAAAGTTTGGTAAAGGTAACTCGAATTTTTTTTAGTGTAAATTTTATTCAAATTTGCACTAAAAAGAAAAATTGGATCGTATTTATCGAATTTTTTTTTGCTTTCAAGAGGGGTTAAAAAGATACATGGGAGATGGAAAAAGTTCTCTTCTTTTTTATCATTGCATCAATTTGTCACATATCATTTTATTTGGGACAGCCCTATTATGGTCCTTAAATTTTGTGGTTCACCGGTGGACCTCTTCATTTGACCCGCTAGAGCAGGTAGCACTAAAACTTAAAATTAAATATTTGTTTTAATGAAAAATAAAAAGACGTGTTTGTCCTTCTTGTTTCTCTAGCAAATCTTTGAATCTTCACTTCATTTTTCCTCTCCCTCTTCCTCACGCCGCTGCCTCTCTCCGTGGGTCACAGAGGCGGCTTTCTTGCTTTCTAGCTGTGTCCCAGCAATGAAATTTATGGAGCATCAAATGATACACAAAATGAAATTTGTTAAAGAACCCATTTTCAACATCAATGAAGTGTATAAAGAATCCATTAGCATGTGTGATGTTCCAGAAAAATAGAAGTTCATTAAAATCCATCATCAAACCCATACGATTGAAAATCCAATATTTTATACCTATTACATTAGCAAGGCCATTATCAAACTCAACATCTATTACTGTTGTTATATTTTTCTTCTAGAATTTTTTTTTAAACCCGTAAAATTCCAAACAAATCTACAGAGGAAAAAAAGAAGCAAAGTGGGTTGATTTTATCATGCGATTTAGACGATGACGGCAATAAGTAGAGATGACGATGCGGCGAGATAGCGAGAATGTACCGCCGCTGTGATTTTGGACTTAGACCTATGACTAACTACAAGGGGCTGCAACGTAATCAATTACTCTCTTTAAAGTTTTTTTTTTAAAAAAAATTTGCAGCTTTCATGGGTCCACCTACAATTTTTAATAAAAAACCGGCTATAGCAGGTTAATAAGAAAGGTGCACCAGTGGACCTTTAAATAAAGGGAGCATAACAGGGGCTTCCTTTTATTTGATCAAATAAAAACAAATTATTGTATGATGCAAAATTTGTCACATTATACAAGTCGTTCATTCATATAACACAAGTCATGGAAATAATATTATGCCATATACACATTATTAACCAAGATTAATTTCAATCATTGAAATGTAAGCTGTAATTTAAACACAGAATAATGTTTTAACAGATCAAAACGCATGTATTTCAGCAATCGTATTCAAAATTTTATCAATAAGTAAAAACACCAAGTCAAGTACACCATGCACTTTAGATAACCATATGATCCATCCATATTAGAGACAATTTTTGAATTTCCAATACCAAAAAAGCAATGTAGCAATAATAATCATACAATAATCCATCACTTATAGTGATCACGAAGATGATCTACAAAACATTCATACATGGCCAACCGCGTAAACAACCTAGTCAACTCCAAACTAACCTGCGCAACACCGCATAATACACAAAAACATCATCGTCCTCCAGTCCACGTCACATTCACTTGCAAAATCTTACATACGAATCCACCGTGAAAGTTCTGTGGGGTTCACAATTCCCTTTATGTGGGTCCCATCAATCTTCACTATGCTTGCCACTTCACTGTAACTCTCCTGCTCCTTTCTCCCAATTGGTCGAGCCAGCTCCGCATCTGGCGAGCACCGGCTACTGATTTGTTCAGCTGCCGACTTTGTTAAGTCGGCAGCTGAACCAACGATCGAGTTAGAATCAGAATTGACTCGATCTATTGTAGGATCAAACATTTGTCCAAAGAGAGTCCCTTTCGTTAGGAATTCATGAGCTAGATAGCCGGCTAGAAGCTTGTTAGAAGGTAAAGGCTTATCCGGCTTATTATCAGCTTCAGTTTGTTTGCGCTTTCTCGTATTGCCAGGTGGCAACATCCTACGAGAATTATGACTCTGACTCATCATCATGGGTTGAAGTTGTTGTTTCTTGGTTATGAGGGGTAAAAATGTAAAATAAAGAAATCCTAGGAATTTAAAAAAATTGAAAACCCGGGTCCACTATAAAATGGGTTCGGACACTTAAATAAATAAAAATGAAAAACAACTGTAGAGGTGTAGATAATGAAAGCGACAACGGCAAGGAAATTATAAATATAAAAAATAAAATAGAGAAAATTATTATTATTATTAAATAAAAAAGAAAAAGAAAAGATGGATGTGGTTATAACGGTGGTGGATGATTAGGGTATAGAAAGATGGGGATCGGAAAGGGTGAATTAGTATTATTGAGAAGAAAGGGAATTAGAGTTACTGGTGGCGTGTGCGGCGGAGAAAGAGAGAGATAGGGTTGATGATTTGGGGAATGAAGGGGGAGAGAAAGAATAGAGGAATGAAAATTGGAATATGGAAATGAAATGAAAGAGGGGAAGGGAATATTGTGGTAGAGCAAAAAGGGCGTTTTCATATATTTATTCTCGTCACTTCTTTTTACGTTTTTGTCCCTTGGTTTTGTGTATATAACTATTGTGACACTTGAGTCCTGTTTCATTTTATCTTTTGAAAAATAGTGGAGTACTTTTTTTCTTTAATTTTCTAGGAGTACTGATGGTTAAATTTTGCATTAGTTGAATTAATTTATTCTTGATTGAATTTTTTTTTCATTTTAGACAATTAATAATTACTTTATTATCTCACAATACTTTTTGTATTTGATTATTTTATACTTATTAATAAAGAGAAATAATATTCAAATACACAATTTGACCAAAGATTTTCTATTTTTCTTTTTGACCAAAAAGATTTTTCTACTTAAGAGTTAAATTCAAGTTCTTTCAAATATTTTGACATTTAGTGTAGCCTATGAAGCCTATACTTCAAAAATGGCGAAGTATTGTGTCCGATACCAATACTCGTCCGATACTTTATGATACTCGTATCGGAGAGTATTTGACAATTAAAATTATTTTTAAAAAAAATAATTACCGATACGTGTTGGATACTTCTCAAATACACGTATCAGAGAAGTATCAAAAAAATAATATTTTTTATGATAAAAATGGAGGAGATGAGACTGATAGAATCTGTGTTTTCTCTAAATAGTGAATGTTAAAGTATGATGTTCTTTATGGATTGACAACCATGTGTTTTTTGGATGGTACCGACCATTGATGTATGTTTTTATATAGTAATAATTATCCTTTTTGGATAGTACTCAATTAACTTGAGATATGTAATTGTAACTTGTTTACTCAGTTTGAGTAATTTGAATGTTAATTTATTATCTTTCTTGTTTTTTGTTATGTTTATATATTATGTATTTGTATATTTAATTTTAAATTTATTTTTAAACAACGTATCGCGGCCGTATCGTATCGAAAATTTTACAAAAATTCTCGTATTGCTGTATCGATATCGTATTGTATTAATATCGTATCACGTATCCGAGCTTCATAGAGTGTAGCTCATTTAACTACTTGACTTCAATTATTAGGTTGAATACAAAATTTTATCTCATTTTCACATCATGTTCTTCTTCTTCTTATTCTTCACCAATAAGGTGGTCTTTCTCCCATCTTTTAGGTGAATCTCACAACACGCTCTCACTCCTTGAAAATGAGATTGGGATTTGGTGAAGATACTGAGGATAGTTAAAATAATATTGATCTCGTCACACTTATTTTCCTCTATTTTGTTGAAGATTTAGGTGACTAAAAAAGAATCAAAAGGTTAATATCAATTTTTTAAAAAAAAAAAATAATAATAAAGGGGGCCTAAGCTCAATAAATTTCAATTATGATTGAAAGGTTAAAATATTTTAGATTATTTTGATTATTTAAATAGAATTTTATCATTCAAACTCTAATAATTTATGATACTTTATACGACTTACAAGATCTTGACTAAAATTAAAGAGTGTGTTTGATATGTAAAATATATGTATTAGATAATACACGATTGAACAACACAATATAAGTTTTTAAGATGTTGAAAAATTTGTTGTTTTGTATGATATTTAATAGACAAAATGTTATTTTGATATTTTAAACAACAACAAAAATGTGTTCAATAATTTGGTGATTGACAAAAATTTTAGTATTTATCTAATCTATTGTCCTTCAATTTGTCCAATCATAAAAATAGTTTTAAAATTAAACACAATACAATTAAATTTATCATGTATAATCTTTTATTTTTTAATAGAGCAAACACATTCAAAGCTTAATTATGTACCATGAGAGAAATTTTAACAAACACATCCAAAGCTTAATTATGTGCCTTGATAGAAATTTAACCATAAGATAAAAAATTTCAAGGCTTAATTGCACTTTTGGTCCCCCTATTTTGTCAAATCTGCGATTTTGTTCCCCCTATTTTAAAATCAAACATTTTAGTCCCCCTATTTTGATTTTTGTTGCACTTTTGGTCCCCCAACCTATTTTTTAACCAAGTGACAACCAAAACGCTTATGTGGCAATACATGTGGCAAATAAAAATCCCATGTAAGTAAATATTTTAATTTTAAGTTTTTAATTTCCAATATGAAAAATATTAATTTTTAAAAAAATTGAAATATTTTTTAAAAAAAAATCTGAATAACCAAAAAATATAATTTTTAAAAAAAATCTGAAATATTAATTTATTTTGAAAAAAACCAAAAAAAAAAAAGACAAAACAAAAAATATTAATT
Organism: Trifolium fragiferum; assembly: GCA_954870985.1. Taxonomy (NCBI): domain Eukaryota; kingdom Viridiplantae; phylum Streptophyta; class Magnoliopsida; order Fabales; family Fabaceae; genus Trifolium; species Trifolium fragiferum. The sequence goes on along the minus strand of OX940796.1, from coordinate 43,569,465 downwards.
TTTAATAAAATATCTAAAAAATTATTTAATATTTCAGTTTTTTTCAAATAATATTTTATTTTCAGATTTTAAAAAGAAAATAATAATTTCAGTTTTTTAAAAAACTAATATTTCTGATTTTTATAAAAATTATAATATTTGAAATATTACATTAAAAAAATCTGAAAATCGAAATTTTTTTAAATTTATTTTAAAAAAAAACTGAAAAAACTAATTTTTTAAAAAAAATCTGAAATATTAATTTTTTTAAATAAATCTATAAAATTTTTTAAAAAAATATAAAATAAATTTTCAGATATTTTTTTAAAAATTAATATTTCGGTTTTTTTAAATTAATATTTTTTTTCAACTTTTTTAAAATTAATAATTTTGGTTTTTTCAGTTTTTTTCTAAAAATAATAATTAATATTTCAGATTTTTAAAAAAATTATATTTTTTGGTTTTCCAGATTTTTTTTAAAAAAAAATCAATATTTCTTAAAAAATTATAGTATCTTTCTTATTGAACATTAAAAAATTAATATTATAATTAAAATATTTGTTGATGTGGCACTTTTATTTGCCACATGTATTGCCATGTAAGCGCTTTGGTTGCCACTTGGTCAAAAAATGGGATGGGGGACTAAAAGTGCAACAAAAATCAAAATAGGGGGACTAGAATGTTTGATTTTAAAATAGGGGGACCAAAATTGCAAATTTAGCAAAATAGGGGGACCAAAAGTGCAATTAAGCCAAATTTCAATTTTAATACTGATGCATAATTTTTTTTATTAGTGTATTGAATGCTACAAGAAAAAGGAGTTTAATTTTTGGGCCATCAAAACGACAATGAAGTTCCATGGATAATGGAGTGCTACATCTCAGAAAAATTTCTCTTCCACCCCTTACATTTATATTTCACCCTTTAAAATCATTGAATAATTTTATTTTACCTTTCTTATCATTTAACTTTATCTCTACAATGTTTTTTGGTATGTAAAACTTTTTCGAAAAACTTGGGTTAATATTCCGGTAATCAAAATTACAAATCGAAAAACTTTAAAAAATGAGTTCCGAAAATTGTAAACCGAAATACTTAAAGAAATATTTCCGATTTAGAAATTTTACTAGATTGTTTATTTCGAAGTTTTCCGGTTTCGAACATTTACCAGATAATTTCTGTTAACTTTTTTCGACTCTCAGATATATATTACAAATCTTAAGATAGTTCTATGGGTTTAACTAACACTTGATAACCAAACATTGAACTCAACTGGAAATTATTTTATTGTTGTGGACTTTGATATCTATCTGAACCATTGGGATCCACCACTTGAACATGCTGGAGTCAACATCAACTCAATGAGATCTGTTGCTAATGTTGGTAATGTATGTCACAAGGTTGGGAATTGGGATGATATCAAAGAAGGTAAAAAGAATGAGGCTTGGATCAATTACAATACTAGTTCATTGAATCTAAGTATTGCATTCACCGGTTTTAACAATAGAACCTCCACTACTCTGATTCAATGTCTAATTTCCACAATTGATCTTAGACTATATCTGTCAGAATTTTTCATCTATCGATAATACGCATAATCGGTTTGGAGAGGCGGTGTTAAGAATATTTTATATTTGGTTACAAGGTGGAAAAATAGCAAATATACTTGTTCGAGACTTTGGTAGAGGAAATTCAATTTTAGGTGAAGTCTGTCATAAGTGTGACTAGGAGAAGACAATCAACATTAGCTTCTAGCTATTAAGAAAGAGTTAGGGAAAGGAGTGGTATTGTTGCACCAAACAACTGAACAAGTATGGTTATGAAGACTTGTGATTTATGTTCCAATTGAGGCTGAAGAAGTATAAAACTTGTAATATCTTCAGGGAAGCAATTGGGAATAGAAGTAACGAGACTTTTAATCTATTCAAAGTTTTTTCTCATAAATTTGTTTATTTCTAAATAGGCTTAAATATCATTTCAGTCCCTGTATGTTCTCAACTAGTATTCATACCCGTGCATCGCACGGGGCGGCACGGGAAGAATTCATTTAAATTTATATGAATTGAAAATAAAAATAAAAAATAACTATAATTAAACTGAAACATGAAATTGTAAATAAAATGAATTAAAAAGAACACAATGTAATAAGAACACAATATCATATTGTGGATTTGTTACTTGACAAACATTTTTCTCAATGTAATAAAAAGAACACAAACGAAAAAAGAAATAATGAACTTAAAATTAATCTTAGAAAAATAGCACATATATATGCATACTTATTTAGTTATAGACTCCCTTTGTTATCTCTTAAATTCTATGATCCTCCTAATAATATCTTGCCCCAATACACCAACACATTGGTTTTGAGGTAGCCTATATAAAAATCATCCTACTAATGTCTTGTTCAAAAAAATCCTAATAATGTGTATGATTTATATGAGTGGGAAAATAAAATATTACTTATAATGTTTATCGTTTAGCCCCCGTGTTTTTAGGAGGCTTAGTTATCGAAAGTACATAGATCACAATTATATTGCGTAACATAGTTATGGTAAGCCTCCCGTATTTTTTTGGGGCTGATTTAGAACTTCTTGTAAAGATAGTGTGTAATTAAAGTAAAATCGTAAAACAATCAATAATGAACCTAACAACAAAATCAATGTATAGTAAAAAGCAAATTGTGTGCAATTACAAAATTACAAAAGTAGATTCATAGCAAATGTAAAACAAAGAAAATTCACTAAAAACCAAATGAGAATTAACATTGCTTTCTTCCAAAATAGAAAATGTAATAAGAGGCATGATATTGGTGTTTACTGCCAAGTATAAAATAAACTATAATTACTAAAAACTCTAGTACATTAAATTACATAATTCTAGCTAAAAAATATAAGTACTAATAAACAATACATTAAGTCACTACTCCAAGATATTAGTCCAATAGCAGTTCTTGCTTAGTTAGAAATGAGGTAGACTCCATCTACAATAACATGAGAGAAGATCAAAGCAAAAAAAAAAAAAAAGCATTCAAATAATTGGTCTATGTTGATAGAAGGAACCCCTTAACATTCATAATCGCTACGGAACCTCAATTTTGATAATTAAAAAATGATGCGGAAAAGAGTGGTGAGAGCAAAGACAAAACTCAAATTGACACAGCTAATCATACCTTGTTGCAATCAGGTACTAAATCCTGAAGAGTTTTCATCTTTCACTCATCTTCTCCCTTCTAGCCTGTCCAACAATGTCCATCAATACTCCATTAGAAAACCAAGTCAATAACTCTCTCATTGCAAATATCCTATAATACAATATTTTCTCCAATTTCTATAACAGTCAATAACACACAAAACATACATTCAAGAATATGTAATTTGATTGATTTCTCATACTGATTAAACATCTCAAACCAAATCATGTGCTAATGGTATTACTTCCAACCTTTAAAGTGATTAATGCATTTAAGTAAAAACCATATTTGAAAAAATTAGGTTGTTTTGAAAAGTCCTCAACTACGCCAACAAAGCCTTTCTTTTATAGACTAATCATTAAGTTAGAATGACATATACAACTATACAATGTAACACATTAAAAAACACTGATTAGAACCTTAAATCAAGACAACACAGTAAATAAGCTTACCTATTATACTGATCATGAGATATGTAAACTTCATTAAGAGGACCAAAGTAGGCAAATGGTAAACAAAACCAAAAGCAAAATTGAAATTAGAGTTTGGATTTAGAAGAGAAAAAAGAAAAAGAAAAAGATAATGCTAAGAAAGCTAATAGGCCTAATTTATACTCATTAACCATGTCACTTATTAACTAACTGTGCACTATAATAATCAAGCCATCATAAAAATTGACAATTCATGGACAAATAAGTTTTACTACATGTTTTGGGAAACATCATCAAAATTAGACAACAAATTGAGGTTTTTTACTATTTGTGATAGCTAGCTATACTTACTATTGGTGGCACGAGAACTATGCTTTCTTTTTTATTCAATCACTCCTTTAATATAGTGTGAAGTTCCATCCTACAAAAGATTCATCAAAATAACATAATTAATAAATAATAAAAGATAAGAAAATAAAATAAAATATAGAAGAAAATTTGTCATGTTTAATGGCATTGTGCAGACATGTAAAGTGAAGGCTGCAACTATAATTGCAAAACCAAGACATCCAATTTTAAGAAGGTTGAAGTCCAAATCCATTCTTATACATTATCCATGCAACAATCACACTTAATGGAACCTGAAATTTATTATTGGATAATCCAGATTAATCGGTGTTAAGTCACCATTTAATAATAAAAATAAAACACCTTTTCAAAAACAAAAAATAATAAATAAAAATAAAACTTAATTTGTTGGCATTGTCAAAGAAAATAGGGAGAAGACCCTTTATTATTTTGTAAGGTCTTAATTTTCTCATGACTTATAAATAACAAAACAATGAAACTCTCAAGTCCATCAGTAAGGATTGATATATATGTCCAAAAGTTTCTTCATTGACATAAATGATATTGATTTTTCACTCTAATGCCTACAAAACACTATATATACATATAACAGTACATAGGAACTAAAAAGTATCACTTCAACAACCAACATAGACATGTATATTGACACTACCTAAAATCAATCATTCTTAGAAGAACCAAATCAAAATGACATAAACCCTAAGAGTATAAATCAGTCTAATTTATTTCCAAAAAATTTAGACATGATTTAAACTCCAAGTTTCAAAAACTAAACGGAAAAATAAGAATGTAACAGCAACAACACAAGGAAAAAAAGTAGCAAAAATATAGGTATTGGAATGAGCAACTTTAAGAGATAAGTTGTAGCCAAATTCAACCTCAAAAGTGTATTTTGGTCAAGCAACATACACCATATTTCTGCTGCATTTTCAAGTTTTCCTTTTAATCTAGAGAATGATGGATGACAGAAGTAGTACCTTTTCACAAAGGTGTTGTGTGTGGTGAAGATTAAGAACCATAACAAAATAAGGAGTTGAAACTTGATCATAACCTCACAATGATTCTCTCCATTTGAAAATAACCTTTTACTTCCAATTCTTCATTGAAACTTGATAGGAACCAATTACATTATGCATTCATAGTTTGAATTATGCTCCCTTCATCCTCTTTAATCAATCTCCCTTCAACTATTTATGATAGAAATATTTAAACTTTAAATTAAAACAACACATAGAAGCTATATATAAGTTGTGTTTAAGACAGAGTAAATAAGCTTACCTAATATAATAATCTTGAGGCATGAAAACTTCATTGAGAGGACCAAAGTAGCAAAATAGTCTACAAATCTTTTGGCCTGCAAAGTACAAATAAATTATTACAATTTTTTTAATCTAGAAAGCCTAGACTAATGGCATTGTTTCCTAGCCTTATTGTATCTCAAAATTAGTCCCCCTATACATCAGTATCACATTATCACCATTTGTGATTACAATAAAGGAAAAAAAAATTACTACCAAAATAAACACCTCAGAACTTTTTTTCTTATTAGTTTATTGTGTTCTAAGGAAAACTTATCATCAAACTACTACATTTTGTATCCCCTTACTTTAAGAAAAACATCCTAATAAATTTTAATGCAAAATACATCCTAATCCACTTACATCCACGCTCACGGAACACTTGAGACAAACATACATCACCAGCTCTAATATAATTACCATCCTTTCAATAACAGAAGCAACACCATGTACTAAAAACAGAACACCAGTTCAGCTTTCATATTATGCAGGCAGCATAGCATGATCCTGAAACACTCTCAGAACAATCAAATTGAAGACCCGGTTAAAAAGATATATATGCATATAATCTGAAGCCTCCTTCATGCTCCAATAACTCAATAAAATTATAGAAAGATATAATAATAGAATTATGTATGTGATTTTTATAATAATAGTTAACCCTTTTTTTGAATTCATCAATATCAGGAATATCTTCGTTGACCATCAGTTTAGTTCCAGTCCAAGCATTGGGAATTTGTAAAAGGCAACGATCTAAAAACGTAAAAAACTACATTAGTATAATGAGATTGATAAACATAGACAATTAATACTATATTCAGAGGAAATGCCTGCATTATGAGCTAAGGAATACAAATTTCAATATACAATTAATACTATATTTTAAAAACAATATCACCAAAGTCTACCTAATAAACTAAATTAAAAGATTACATTACAAAGACACTATCAATTTTCCAGTTCTGACTAACTATTTTCAATGCAATCAACTCTACACTATTTTTTAGTAATAAGCATGTTTTCAATGCTGCAACTTAAGTGACCACATTCATATTACAAATGCAAAGCCTAAGCTAGCTAATAGCACCATAAATTCAAAAGAAAAAATTATTGACAGAGAAAAAGCACAGAGAGAGCATCAAGTCTATCTATTGGGAAAAATTTAAATGCAAGGAGATCCAAATTTTGTTATAAGAAACAACAACTTTTTCAATTAATGATGCTTATTCTAGGCAAAGCACAAGCATGTGGATCTAAAGAAGACCCCAAAAATCAGCACAAGCAAAACTAACTTTATAGAACCAGCAAACCTCTCAAATTCAACAAAAAATATAAGAAAATTGAGGCTCTATATCTCTCTTTTTCTCACTTAATTGGAACAATCAGAAAAGGAAGCTTACAACTAGAGCCTCAAAAATCATATGCATAAATCAAAAACTAAAATTTTGAAGTAAAAAAAGCACCTGTTAGCAAGATAATTAACAACTACTTCATTGACGGAGAAATAACCCTATGCATAAAATTACCACCTCTGGAGTCCAGCCATGTTTATTCATCAATATCAAACTGCATAAGATTCAAAATCAAATACATAAACAAATTAAAATGAATGCAAAACCCCTAAACTTTAAAACAAAAAATTCAAAGTAAGCAAATATACTTTCATATTTCAAAGAGTACTAATCTTAATACACAATATAAGCAAATGTACTTTCATATAGAAAATCTTAAATTGGACTAAAATGGATGAGGCAAGAAATGGGGAGAAATAAATAAATATAAGGAAGCTTTTCCATTGATTCAAATACAAAAAGAAATCAAAAGAAGGATCAAGTGAAGTGTGTGGCTTTGTAGAATAGGATTGTCTATATCATTTTTATTGAATCACAGTGTATCTTTTGAAAAAGATAATGTTAAAGATATTCTGAGTTAGAAATATCTAATCAAACAATATACATATTAGGCACTTAACTAATAACAGAGGGAGAAATATTGTAGTATATGCAAAGGAAGAAAAAGAGGAGTCACAAAGATAAGCATTGGTCAAAGCTTGTAGAATAGGATTGCAAAGTAGCAGCTTTTAGTTTTTCACCAAAATGGGATGGTGAAGATGGAGAATAAAGGGAAAAAAAAAGAAGTTACCATAATGGTTAGGAAAGTTACCATTTAGACTCTTGAACATAGGCAGAGTAAAACAATAAGGATGACAAAAATTAAATTGAAACATCAAAGAGCAAGTCAATAGTTGTGCAAAGAAGATTAGAAATTGAAGCTTAGGTCAATAAACATTTAAAATAATTATCATTACAAAAAAAATTAAGCTTTTATCTTTGACAATAAAATCATTGATATAAAAAAATAAACTCAATCTCATGTCAACTATATGCAAGGGTTAATCCCATTCAAGTAACTCTATATATATTGTTTTTCCGTGCTGCTAATACAACTGAAAAACCATGAAATCCAAAGCCAAGAAAAACCATAATCAAAACTCAAAATTCAAAACTGGAGATGAAATTACCGTTTTGGTTCACTGCTTCCTCAAATCCTAATTTGTGAACCTAACAAAAACATTCCAAAAAAACAGAAAATAAAAGTCAGAGTATGAAATCATAGAGATGAAAATAGACGGAGGTTTAAGTATTCAAATTTGAAAGAGAGATTGAGAGAGAGATGAAAGCTAACCTTAACCCTAAATTAACGAATTCGAAGTGATTATGGAAAATGAAAGCTACGACGTCCTAGAGTATTTGTTATCGGTGAATTCTTCATCTTCTTCTTTTGCCACGATTTTCGCATCACAGCTTAAACGACGTTGGATCTGACGGAATGAGATGATGCTTTAACGTGCTCAGTGAGTGGTCAATGATCGGGGATGTGTTTCTCCGGCGATCAAATGAGTGATGAATATTAGAGAGATAAAGAGAGAGAGGAGAATTTGAAATTTGAAAATTGAGAATCTGTTTTCAACTTTGCTGAGAGAGTGAGGAGCGTGTTTGGTTTTGTTTGAAAGTGATGAGACTTACTTTACTTGACCAATTGTTTTATTATTATTTTTATTGAATTTGGGCTTCATAGATTGGGCCAGCAAAAGATAAATTGAAATCCAATTTTTTTTGAATGAAGAGTGGAGGGAAAGGAAAATTTGAAATTATAGATAAAAGAAGTAAAGTTTTTGTGATACTTTATTGAAGATTTTGCTCTAGGTGAATGTGGGTGTGCCATGTGTCCAAAATTACCCTCATGTGTTGCTATTGAGGAGTGGAGGGAAAATTGGATTTGAAATCAAAGTTAAAAGAAGTAAACTTTAGAACTAACTTTAAAAAAAAATTTGCTCTAGGTGAATGTGGTTGTGACATGTGTCAAAAATTACCCTACATGTGTTTTGCACTTGTGTAGTTTAAGGATTTTTTGGTTTTAGTCCCTGTAAGTTTTTTTGTATTAAATTAGTCCTTCAATGTGTTAATTTTTTTCGTTTTAGTCCCTGCCGTCCAATTCCGTTAAAAAAATGCTTAGATGGCAAACGGAGGGACTAAAACCCAAAAAAAAAAAACTATGTCATCATCTTCATCTTCCTCAACATAATGGCTTCCATCACTGCAAGTATGAACTCCAAACCCATGACACTGACCATTACACCATTCATCATCTTCATCTAAGCGCATATTTGAGTATCTTAATAGTTGATGCATCATAAAAGGGAGTTTACCATATATGTGATCATGTGCTCTGGTCTAGAAGCATGTAGGCAATACCGACGAGAGTGATAGAAAGATACCAATGGAACGCTGCATAGACAAAATCTCATTATTGTGGAGTGCACTAGATGAACGTGAGAGGATAATGTGAGCTTCCATAAGAGTCAAAAATGAATTTCAGCAACATAGAAATGTTCTGTATAAATCTGTAAGCATATTAGAGTCCACACTAGCAAATAAGTTGAATTTTCACAAGAAGCAGAAAATTCCTATGAATTTCAATTACTTTAATTTAAGGTCTGCTGCAGCAGCAAATAATTTTTCCAAAATGAAGCATGCATAACATCTAGACTTCAAAATATAGCATCTGGACTTCAATCTGGTTAATTAACCATTAATTTTATTTTACTTTATAATTTCCATTATGCAGGAACATTTGAATCTTATATATTAGCGATAACTGACTTGTTTAGCTGTGTCATTAGCCGTGTCATTTTGCTTTCTTTATCGTGTTTTTTTTTCCTCGTTAAATTTTGAACAATTGTAAATTTATTCCTTAAAACTGCAAGACAAAAGACTCTATTGTAATCACAGTGACTTGTGAATGGAATTGTTGAATGCAGATGAGAAAAGAAGAACAAAGAGAAAATCAAGAAGAGTTGGATTTGAAATGAGAAAGTAGAGAGAGGTTAAGGAAATGAAAATGATGAAATGAAAACGTGTTAGAAGGTTCAAAGATGTGAACTTTGAGGTAATGGGTGATGAAAATGAAGATGATGATGGAAGTCATTATGTTGGGGAAGATGAAGATGATGACATTTTTTTTTTTTTTTTTGTTTTAGTCCCTCCGTTTGCCACCTAAGCGTTTTTTTAACGGAGTTGGACGGTAGGGACTAAAACGAAAAAAATTAACACATTGAAGGACTAATTTAAAACAAAAAAACTTACAGGGACTAAAACCAAAAAATTGGGAACATACAGGGACTGAAATGATATTTAAGCCTTCTAAATAATATTAGCATTTTTTCTAATAAAGTGTCAAAATAAAAATAAAAAATTATGTGACGGGCCGACCCGCCAACTCACTTATCCGCTAATAAACGGGACATACAGTGATTTTAGACTTGGCCACCTAAGTTGGCTCGGCTCGTCTCGTCCCCTTTTTAGGCAGACTTAAGTGGGCCGAGCCTAAATGGAACGGGCTTTCCCGCCTTGTCACCCCTAGCGTAGGCTCTTAGGCGCGGGGCACACCTATGGGCTAGTAGGTTGGCCTTTTGCTGATTTTGTGGAAAAATTAGTTTAGCATCAAGAGAGTGAGCAAGATGTAGAGGCATGAATTAGGATTTGCCACCACACATGGCTACTTATTTAGAGAGGAATAAAGTGGTTTTCACTTGGTACAACTCTATGGGTTTGGCAAATCATTCTTGGGCATCTTGGGTAATTTAGAGCAAATTGAGTCTTTTGGTCACGAAAAAATATTCAAAATGAGGGTAGAGTTAGAATAGAAGATTAATTCTTGTATTTCTTGTAACCCATATGAGAATTTTATGTAAAGTTACTCTTTTAATTTAGTGTAACGGAGAGTTTCCAGAGCAGGTCGTTTTGAACGAACTGGATAAACAAATACCGTGTTCTTTCTTCTTTCTCCTTTTATTGTTTTCATTATTATTAATATTCCGCTTAAGATGAATTCACAACAATACATATTAGAGAAGATAGTGAAAGCTTTTGAAAATGAATTTAAAAATAGGTTAAATATTTTCAAAACATTGCTTTTAGTATTTCTCTACTCAAATGAGCTTAGAATATAATATTGTGATTTGTGACTTTGAGTTGGTCTATAAGATATAATTGTTTTTTTTTTCAATTGATTTTTGTCAAGCATAAATATATGTACAATGTTGTGGTCATGAATGTGATTTTTATTGCTGAGTTGGTATCTATTGCTGGGATGGAATGCTTTTGATTGATTGAGTCTTAATTAGGTGATTAATTTGCATGGATTGGTTGGTTGAGTCATAATTAGGTGTGTGATTTTGTTTTGTTATGTTTTATCTGAGTTTGTTTTGTTTTTTTTTTTTTTTTTGACAGAAAGTTTGTTTTGTTTTCTGCCTCCAAAGAAAGTGAAGAAATTTTCCCTAGTGGGTATAGCAACATTTCCCATCCTATTTAATTCATAGTTTCATCTATCATTAACTCCCATTAACCACAAATTTGACAATTTGGTCTCAATTTTGACGTTCATAGCTTCATAGTTTTCATCTATCATCATTTCACATTTGCAAGGATTAATTATTTTTTTTATGCAGCTACTTGTAATATTATATAATGTTATACTTAATAATTACATATAAACGAGCAATAAGCTGCGCCGTTAAATCTTTTTGTATATAGCACCTTTCATAATTTTGATTTTGATTTTTTTTTTTAAAAATGTTAAACAGTGCCCCCGGGATTAAGCATATAAATATAGTAATTCTGTCTCGGAACTTGTGCATTCAATGCATCGAAAATATAAAAAGTTGTTTTATTAATAATAATTTTATCTTTTATTTCTATTTTTAGCATGTTTAACAAGTATCCGGGGGCACTGTTTAACATGACTTTTTTTTATTGTGAAGTTGAAATCAATGGTATGCACCTTTCATAATTGAATGTTTTGATGTTGCTAGATATTTGTTTTCTTCCCAGCTCGAGGTAAACTAGCATATGATTAAAGAAAAAGACTTTTAGTTTATCTTGATTTGCTTAGACATACAGAACGTTTTTGCAAGTTGAAATTGAATTACTCCCTCCATTTTTTATTATAAGAGAAATTTAACTTTTAGGTTCATTGAAAAATCAATGTATCTAAATTATAATAAAGTTCATATACATTGAGTTTTCAATAAACTTAAAAAGTAATCCCTCCGGCCTTTTTTATAAGCAAATATGCTCATTTGCACACTTATTAAGGAATTACTTTTTTATCTTAATTTTATGTAACATGTCTATTACAATTCCTAAAATGACATTAAGTTTGCATTGGAACTATAAAATCATTTTAAAAAGTAGAACAAATAATAAGGGTACTTTTGGAAGAATAGCATTAAATGAACTTGGTTTTTGTAACTTTTGCTTATATTTAAGGGCAAAAATTTTTGTTGACTTTTACTTATAAATAAGGATGGAGAGAGTATAATTTCTGTTATAGTAAGGAATGAAGGGAGTATGATTTATTCCAATACAATGTGATCCCAATTATTGTCAAATGTCAGAATTCTAATTATTGTGTTGCTGCTATTAGTAAATTGTTCTTGACTCTAAGCTCTTAATGGCTCAACTAGAGGGTTTCAACTAAATACGACCAATTTTATAATATTCACAAATTGTTTTACAATGTGTACTGTTGAAGTACAAAAGTAAGTCTAGTTTTTATATTGTTTTCATAGGGATTGTTCTGAATCAGACACGAACAATTAAGATCATATACATGTAAATCAAAGTAAAATTAAAAGGGGGGTTTTCTTGAAATTGTTTGCTTAACAAAAAGGTAAAATTTCGTGACTTTTAGTTTATAAAAAAGTTGATTAGATTCTTCGAATCCCTTCATCTTCCTAATCTAGAATGAACATGGGCTTATCTTGCAATTTCTCTCTTGTCGGCACGACGAATTAACAAAATCGTTCAAACCAGGGTTAGTGACTAAGAACGTTTTCCCACAATAATAAAACCCTAATGTCTTAGGTGAATTTATAACCGAAAGAAGTTTATCGAACGTTAATTCTATTATCACAATCAATAATTCGATATGTCTAAAGTGATTATTAATCGAGCAATTATCTCAGTTCAAGTTCAATAGTTAGGGTTAGTAATCGATTGATTCCCAAAATCAGTTCAATAGTGATCAAGTAACGAAAAACATTAACACAGAGAGATAACTGAATAACGACAAGATTAAAATTGAAATAATAAGCCTCTAGTAAGTTCACATGACCTAGATTGATCCGAGGAAGATCATCTATGAATCTAACCAATAAAAGACTTAGCTACTCATATTTAGAATATTCATAGCAAAGAAGTTTGAGAAAGAATACATTCAATTCGATGAACAAATGTGTTGAATCTCCCTTGAGGATGAGTCTCCAGCCCTAGCACACGTCAAAAATGAGTTCTCTGGTATTTTTGCACTAAAAATCGACCCCTAGGTTAGTCTCGGAAGCCCCTGTTTATAGAAAAACGCAAAAGTTTAATATGTTGACCCATGGCTGCGCGATGCGCAGGAAGCCGAACTCAAGTGAATTTTATTTCTTCATGAAAGTTGTAGCTCTTGATCTTAGCTTTCATTTGGCGCAAGTCCCGCCTCATTCCGAATTACGAAACTCTAAATATGGTCAAAATACCGGACATACGTCATGATGGAAATTATGCTGATTTTGTTGTTCTTTTTTCCTCTTCTCTTGTGATTCAAGCAACATTGTACCAATGCACTTTCTTCTTATTCTTGTGCGAAAAACATAATAAAAGCCTACTAATTTGTCTTGAATTTGTGGTTAAAACATCGTAATGACGTGAAGTCATCATGTACACTTACAAAAATTAAAGACTTTAATTAAATAAATGAAACTCTTTCATAATAAGTATCCTCTGTGTATCAAATCTTTGATCCTTTTAAAATTTTGGACACCGATTAAGAAATAATAAATATTAATAAGTTAAGATAATTTACACTTACTTTATTAAGTAAGAGAAAAATTCATTTAATGAATCCTTTTAGTTTTTTTAAGGGTATAAATGATAAAACATTATTAATTGTACATTGATTTTTTAAAAGAACTAAAATTTTGAGATAAAAGTAAAAAACTAAAAATATCAAAGATTTGGGACGGAGAAAGTAATATTCTAGATTAATTGTACTTTAGTTTTTTAAATAATGATAATTACCTTAGTTGACAAAGCACGAATCTTATATTTAAATAATTTAATAATGGTATTTAACATGATTATAATATTATTTTCCCTCTCCAATTCTAATGAACAGTTGAAGTATCATTAGATTCACTAATCCTCAATGGTATTAATCCCCTAATAGTAACATTATTCACTCTATAAATATTTCACCTTCATTTATGATTTTAACATCATTCTCAAATTCCTTATCGATCATTTTCAAAATGATGAAATTTTTTCTTAATCATCACTCTTCTTGCAAATGTTTTGTTACTTATCGATATTATCTAGCATGAAAAAATAGGTAAAGTTAACGTAGCATTAATGATGTATACCATTTTACTATTATTAATTTTAGCTTGGAATATTGATCATTCCTAAAGACTTCGATTAAAAAATGGTCATGATATTTGTAATCGTTGTTATTAAATAATTATATTTCATCCAAGTTTGGTTTGATGAAAGTTCTTAGCAATATGCATGCACTTCCATTTTCAATTATGCAATTTCATTTTTTAGCAATGTTCTTGCACTTCCATTTTTTTTTCACAACAATGATAATTAACAATGTAACGAGTAATTGAAATCTTTAACTGTGTTATATGTTGAAGTGGTTAATATTGAATATCTGTAGACAAAAAACATAGAGAGAAAATTATAAAATTATTTCTTCTTGCATAAATTAGTATCATTGAATTTATATCTTATCTCATGGACGGATCAACCTAGCTTTTCAAATGGGGGCAACTGACCCCACAGCTTAAACAATTTCTTAACTAATATTTAGATGTTTTAAGGTTATGCCCCCACATCTAACAGTGTAGTGTACCCATTATTGAACACTATATAGGTACCTAAAAATTCAATATTATATTACTAGTACACTATTAAAATATTGGTACTATTATATGCATTTAGAAAAGCGAAGACCTAGAGTCATGGACTAAAATGTCTAAAAAATTTAGAGAAGCCATTTATTTCTTAAAAAAAAAAAAGAGAGCAAAAAATGAGTTAATATTGGAAGAGATTTATGAAGGAAAATGAAATAATATAAATTAACTTATCAATGCTAATATTTTTCAATCTCCAATTTATTTACTATTAGTATTGTTGTTTTATTACTTTATAATATATTTTTAATTTTTTAAAACATTTATAATAAATTATCATGCCCAAACTACTGAAAAATTCTAAATCCGTCCCTATCTTATCTCATTATCCGACTTGTGAATTTTTTTGTCACTAATACATTAAAATGTACAAATATTTGCTAATCATAAATATAAAAACATATGTACAAAATTTGTAATTGGTAAATACAATATTGTGTGGCATTGCCATTTTCTTACATTGTCATTAATATTTATGCTATATATATAAACAAAACAATTTTTTTTTAATACATCATGATAATTAACTCGTGCATCAGCACAGAACTTACACTAGTTCATTACCATTTTGAAACTGGAATCAGATTCTCTGCATAACTGTGTCATGCAGTTACCGATTTGGTTAAGGTATAATATGAACTATTTGATCTCAAATTAATGGTCGAAAATATTTACTACCCATGTAGTTATAACAATAAATTTGAATCCTTCGAAATTAGAGTTAAAATATAACAAAATTCACTAGTTTAATTTTCCACATCATGCTTACCCGCAACTATAAACAATATTTTGAACAACATTAATGCTACCGAATGTTTGTGTGTGTAATTTTCGGAATAGATCCACACAATAACATCCTAGAAGCTTCTACTTTTGAGTGTACAACAAGGTCAAAATCTATTTTGCAAACAACTCTCCAAGAACACTTTTCATTGATATATTGGACCCCAAGTGTACACCTCCATTTTTTCATGTATATTTCAAAAGACATTGTGTCAAAGTTCTAAATATCATGTGAATAAACAAGAAAAAAAATACACAAATATAATCTAGCATTAGATGCAAAATCGAAAAAACAACAATGAATAGATACTAGTTTGCAATTTGACTCACAATATGATTCCAAATAGTTGAACATTCGATTTACGAATCATTTGAAAGATTATGTTTGAAATTTGAATGAAACGTTAATTTGAAACCATAATCAAATTATACATTTGTGAACTCACCTTGAAATAGATTTCGTAAATCAAACACTTAACTGTTAAGAATCGTATTGTGAGCCAAATTGCAAACTGGTATGTATTCATTATTGTTTTTAAGATATGTGCAGCAAATATCGAATAAATTTGTGTTTTTATGATTTGTTTAATTACATGATATTTATAATTTTGATACAATATATTGTGAAAGACACATGAAAAAATGGAGGTGTCACTTGGGGTTCAATATTATATTAATGAGAAGTATTTTTGAAGAGTAGTCCGCAAAATGAATAACGAGCTCCCTATTTCTAACAAGCGTATGGTAATCAACCCAAAGGTTTCACTTGCTAGGGCGTTTATGTGTGGAGCTTTCGAGAAAATTAGACACACACGCCAGCATCAATGTTGAAAATGTTGTTTATAGTTACGGGTAAGCACTTTGTGGGGAATTCATTAGGCAAGATGATGTTTCTTAATAACTATATCAATGAATTTTGTTGTATTCTAACTCCAATTTCAAATGATCCAGATTTGTTGTTATAGCTGCACGACATAGTAAATATTTTTGGATCATATTCTCAAGATGAAAAACAGGCTACGACAATATGAGTGTCTAGGTTGATTCTTAGAGAATTTCCTTTTTCTTCCCTCATATTTTCTAGCTCGTCAGTCGTCATGTGAATTTATTAAAATTACCTCGTTTTCGACTTAACTTGCGAACATAGTTCTCAATGTCACTCATGAATAATGAGGGTGACACAACGGTTATATTTGTATCAAGTTCGTTAGTTAAAGTGTGAATTATATTCGCAAGTTAAGTTGCAAATCGTAATTTTTCAAAATTTACATTTTTACAACATTTACTATTTAAGATGCGAAGTGGATAAATATGCAAGGGTTGCAAAAAGAAAATATTTAATTCTTAAAGGATAAAGTCCAACACAATTGAACATAAGCAATACACAAATGACTTATTTATGAATTATTTAATCTACTAGGGGTTGAGGGTAATTGGTGGGTCACTGAAAAAGGGAAATTTGATTATGATATATGATGCTAACTTTTTTCATTTATTTTTTTTTAAAACAAAGTAGTTTATAACAATAACAATAGCTTCACTAAATTTCAGTTTACCTAAATAATAGATCCTTCATTCAAGGGCAAGATTGATATCCTACTCATATTTTGAAAAATTCAATGAAGTCGCAATATGGATATAATGTTATGATATCAAGACCATTTTGATATTTTGATTTAGGTTTAACTCAATCAATACCTCTATAACACTCGAGATTTTTATCCGATCAAGGTCGAATTGTCGATACCTATTCCTTCCGGTGTTCTCCCATCAAAATGTGATGAAGTCAATGACTGTGATTGTCCCTTTGTTGAGTTTGAGCATGTTACGAGTAAACTTTTATTCGTTGTGTTAACGTCAGACCTCAATTATTCTGGTGGCGGGTCGTACGTGTGGCGGATAGAACGAGTCGGTTATTACGGGTTTGATTGAAATTTTATTATATTTAAACTCTATTATTCAAAAACTCATATTTTTCAAATAGTTCAATATCTTATTCACAATGTAACAAATGATAGAAAAACTAAATGAAAAAACAAAGAGGGTGAGATGTTGTTATTTTATTTAAAATTTGTAGATCTAATGACAATAATAGACCAAATAGAAAAGTATAAATATATATTTTGCACCTCATTTATCAACATATTATAAGTTTCTAAAATATAACATTTATCTCCTATATCAAAGATGGATAAAAACAACAAAACAAAGTGTATATGAGATTGAAAGAGGGAAGGACTAGAGAAGAAAAAAAATAACTTTCATCTTAATGGTTGTTCGCTCGGTTTCGGTTATAAAGAGATAGAATTTTAGAGACCCAAGATCCGATCCGCACCCGACCGAATGCCTCAATATATTGTCGGTTATATCGATTTCGAGTCGGATCGCGGGTCCATGCTCATCCCTAAATCATGAATCTCCAATTAAAAACACCACTCCCCAATTAAATACTAATTTGAAAGTAAATAGTTTGTATGCAGTCTGTACAAAAAGAAAGATTTTTTTTAAAAAAAATATACTGTGATATATTTAAAAAGTTTCATTAAAAGATAATTTGTTAATTATAAAATTTAACAAGAAAAATTGTTAAAATCAAAGGATATCGAAATATATTTTCAATAAAAAGAGAAAACAATAGAAATCCACAAAAAGAAAAAAAATTAAAACATAACACAAATGAAATTAAATAGAAGAAAACATTTAATAAAAATCTCAATTAATGCCTCTCTATTCTCATTCACTCTGTTTTCCTTTTCTTTCAAACAAGTTGAAATCTTGATAACACAAACAACCAATCTAACTCACACTTACTCAATGAAGCATTAAAATTTGATAAAAAGCTTAAATTATGTATAAGAATTCAACAAGGATAATATAACCATCCGTTTGATCCGTAAAATATAAGCACTGGACAGAATAAGACATGACAGTACAAGACAGAACAACACATGACAAGGTTTAAGATGCTGAACAAATTTTGTCTTTGTACGATGATTGGTGGAAAAAAATGTTATTTTGGTATTTTAGACAACTTATGCAGAGGACAAAAAGTTGTACCGTAGTTCAATGAGGGACAAAAGTTTAGGTTTTTGTCCAATCACAGGAACAGTTTTGAAATCAAACACAGGACAATTTCAGTTGTCCTGTCCAATTCCTTATTGTTTAACAAATCAAAAGCACCCCAAGCTCAAACTATTAAAAACATCACTCCCTAATTAAATACTAATTTGAAGGTAAAAACGTTTGTATGCAATTTGTACAGAAAAAAAAAAAAAAAAAAAAAAAAACATATACTTTGATTTATTTAAAAAGTTTCATCAAAAGATAATTTGTTAATTAGAAAACTTAACAAGAAAAATTTTTAAAATCAAAGGATATCAAAATTGTAAAAATAGAACAGAACAATATACAAAAAGACATGGATTAAGATTTCTACATACAAATACAAAACAAATTAAAACGAGGGAGTAACACATACCCTTGGCTACCGCAAAAATATGTTTGACCGTGGCTTGAAGCTCCAGCAACGGGAGACCAACAAGGCTGAAAAAGATGAGAAATGTTGGAAGGAAGTTTTTGAATAGGTGGAAAATGTTTAAATATTTGGGAGATGATGGAAAACTTTTGAAAGGAAAGACTACTTGTATTACTAGATGTTTATAATTTTTTTTGCTTGATTCAAACTCAAGTACATCACATTTATTTATAATAGTGGCATTCCTAAATCAATGACTAGGATTTTGCCAATACAAATTTAATCTAATGGCTATAAACTACTCTCTAGAATTTTCTCAACTACTCCACCAAACTCTTTATTAATGCTTATCTTCTAGAGAGCTCCATGGATTTCTCTAGAATATGATTCTAGAAGTTGGACTTATTACAACACATATTTGGGTTTTTAATTCCTAAGGCCCAAAAACTAACAAACCCAAAATCAATTTATTTATTCAACACCCCCCCCCTAAAACTTGATTTTGCTACACCAAGTAAATATCTTAACTTGACAAAGTCTTCGCGCTTGAGAGGCTTGGTGAAAATATCAGCTGCTTGGTCATGTGTCTTCACGTACTCCAACTTGACATCATTGTTAGAAACACATTCTCTAATATAGTGATAACGTGTGTCAATGTGCTTACTCCGATCATGGAAGACTGGATTCTTTGCCAAAGCTATTGCTGACTTGTTGTCCACGAATATCTTGGTTGGCTCCTTTTGCGGCAGATTCAACTCCTTTAACATATTTCGCAACCAGATTGCATGACAAACACATGAAGTGGCTGCCACGTACTCCGCCTCACATGTGGAAAGAGTGACAATCGGCTGTTTCTTTGACATCCATGTGAAAGCTGTGTTTCCAATGTAGAAAACAAAACCACTTGTGCTTTTTCGGTCATCCACATCTCCTCCCCAGTCGCTATCACTATATCCAACGAGCTTGTAATCATCAGAAACAGAGTAGTACAAGCCTAAGTTTGTTGTACATTTGATGTAGCGAAGGATCCTCTTTGCTGCCTTCAGATGAGTTGTTGTTGGATGCTCCATGTATCGACTAACAACTCCGATTGCATACAAGATGTCGGGCCTCGTGCATGTTAAATATCGTAAGCTTCCAACCAAACTCTTAAAGAGTGATGGATCCACACTTTCTCCTTCATCATGCTTTGACAGCTTGATTCCACATTCCATTGGCGTGCTGACTGGGTTTGCATCATCCATCTTGAACTTCTTGAGTACCTCCTTAGCATAACTTTCCTGAGTGATTAGGATTCCATGATCTTCTTGTTTCACTTCAATGCCAAGGTAGTAAGACATGAGTCCAATGTCGGTCATCTCGAACTCCTTTGTCATTTCTTTCTTGAACTCTGCAAACATGGTTGAATTGTTCCCCGTGAAGATCAAGTCATCTACATACAAGCACACAATCAAAATATCTCCACCTTGCGCTTTGATATAGAGTGCATGCTCATACGGACACTTGATGAAATTCTTCTCTTGGAAATACTTGTCAATTCGAGCATTCCAAGCTCTTGATACCACTTTGTTGGAAGGAAGTTTTTGAATAGGTGGAAAATGTTTAAATATTTGGGAGAGGATGGAAAACTTTTGAAAGGAAAGGCTACTTGTATTACTAGGTGTTTATAATTTTTTTTGCTTGATTCAAACTCAAGTACATCACATCTATTTATACTAGTGGCATTCCTAAATCAATGACTAGGATTTTGCCAACACAAACTTAATCTAATGGCTATAAACTACTCTCTAGAATTTTCTCAACTACTCCACCAAACTCTTTATTAATGCTTATCTTCTAGAGAGCTCCATGGATTTCTCTAGAATATGATTCTAGAAGTTGGACTTATTACAACACATATTTGGGCTTTTAATTCCTAAGGCCCAAAAACTAACAAACCCAAAATCAATTTATTTATTCAACAAGAAATATATCATTTTTAAATAGGAGGGAAGGGAAGATCCCAATGGAGCCAGAATAATATGACAAAATACCGTCAACGTTAATCCTCCCGATAGCGATGACTTCTGGCATAGTGGTCGCCAATAACAGTGCCCAGATTGTGAAATTATGCAGTTCAACAAAGAGTACTTATGATGAAGATTACAGATCTAGTATTGAATTTGGTACAAAACTCGACGAAAAAGCTCACATGTGATAAAAAATAAAGCTTTTGACGGTAATGGTATTCGTTGGTGATTTTATCCCGATAGATATATAGAGACAGTTGAGGAGATGAAGAAAACTAGGTTCTTTTGGTCAAACGAAGCATAGCTTGTCGATGGGTGTTGGAGAAAAGCTTGCGGCGGCGTGGGAGGAAGGAGAGAAGGAATGAAGAGTGTTTTATTACTAGGGTTATAGAATGAAAAGTATTTACCAAGTGGAGAAAGGTTATGGGTTAAGTAGAGACATTGGGCTTAGCCCAATTCTGATAGTACAAGATGGTGCTACATAAATGGGTGGTGTGAATAGTATTATTATTATGTTCAAAATTGCATTTATATTAAATTTAATAAAATAATATCTTTCTTGGGTTATGTTCTCTTTTTGTACAATGAAAATACTTTCCTTTTTGGTGAATAATAAGACAAATTCAAACCTAGAGTTTATGTCACTTAATTTTGATAAGGTTAAATGGGCTTTTATCTCTAAAAAGTAGACGGATTTTGTTTTACCTCACTGTAATTTTATTTTATTTTTATAATGTATTTTATCTCCTTGCCGAAATTGTTTTTCAACACAGAAGGATAAAATACACTATGAAAAAACACATTACATGAGGGTAATCTCAAAAAAATAAATTACTAATGTGAATAACAAATCCAAATAAATTTATGGGTTAAATAAGTAAATATCTCCTATAGTTTTCCGGAATTTCATTTTTAATCCCTTTTTTTTTTTCACACTATATGGTCCCTAAAGAAATTTTTGTCACTATTTTAGGGACTAAAAACGAAATTTTAGAAAATTATAGGGACTAAAAAGAGTGATGAAAAATTCTTTAGAGACAAAAAACAGTGACGAAAAAATTCTTCAAGGAACAAAAGGTGCAAAAAAAAATCTTTAGAGACTAAAAACAAAATTCTGAAAAATTATAGGGACCATTTACTTATTTAATTCTAATTTATCTTAGACACACTCACAATAAAGAAAAACAATTAAAGAGAGAAAGATTAAAATGATATTGATTGTTGCGACCATTTTATTTTTCTTTTAGTTTTTTAATTTATGTGTTTGTCTGAATTTGTGTTTATATCCTTTGTACTTATGCAAGAATACCTCTTAATTATATTGGTCTTGACAACTAAATTTATTTGGTCCTTTTTCTTCTTTCTACATCATTTTGTTCATTCATTCATCTATAGTTTTTTATGTCTTAAGCTTATTTATGTTTAGTCTCACAAACTAGTCCTTATAAAATGCAAATAAGATCTAAAAGTGAATAACGATAAACAATCGAAGAATTTATTGACCATATAAAGTGAGTTTTTTTATTCTAATCAAATTTTCTCCATATACGCAATCAGAGTTTGACAACTTGCTTAAGGAGAATTTAAATCTCTTAATTACCATTTGGATCATGTTAGTATAGATGTATCTCTTTTTTCTTTTATTCCTAACATAACCTGAATATAAAACTGAGACCTTGAGAATGTCGCCAATCGATAGAGATTCTTTCAAATTCAAGTCTCAAGCGTAGGAATATTGTCTCTATATATCTCGTACCACACTTTCTAATATTGCTTTGTATTAAAATTCGGAAGGCCTATACACCCACTCACGTCTAAAATAGAACAAGTTGAAATGTGAAATCAACAATGGACGCCCTAAATATAGGAAGTCTTCACAACAAACGGATCTATGATAGGTTCTAATACCATATTAGAATTTGGAAGGTCTATACTCAACTACAAAAGATAGCTTGAGAGTTGAGGTTTGCATTATATTTAAAAAGGCTATCTATGTCATATTTTTAGCCAATGTGAGACTTCTAACACTCTCTTAGTCAAGTGCATAAACAATTTCACTGCTGGCCAAATTAATTAATTTCGCACATGCATCAAACAAATGCGAAGAAGTTCTCTAAACACGATTTTCTGGAAATTAAGATTTGTGAATAGAAACGTAAAACATGAGTTAGAAATTGAAATTGGGGATTTTTATGGTTGAACATGTAATGGAAAGTGTGGTACAACACATGAATACAGATGATGGATGTTTAAAATAATACTCCCTCAATTCCTTATTATAAGATAAGTTTGACTTTTTAGGTTCATTGAAAAACCAATGTATCTAAACTATAATTAGGTCCACATACATTGAGTTTTCAATGAATCTAAAAAGTAAAATTTATCTTATAATAAAAAATGGAGGGAGTAGTGAGTATTGGGTATTTCACTGTTTGCTTGTGGGTCACCACATTTAAGTGATTATTTTTGTATTAGATTTAATTTAATTGATTTTATTGGATTGGAATATTGGCGGTGGATGTGGTGGAATTGGCGGCGGCGGGGATGTGAGTGTGGCGGCTGCATATTTTATCGCACACATTGCCGGTCTCTGAAAAGGAATCCTCCGTGAAAATGAGTTTAGAGATGAAGAAGAAACGTTTGAGAAATAAGGAATGAGATTTTAGAAAAGGGCAATCATGTGCAAGAGTGACCATATTAAAAATTTTAGGAAAATGTTAAACAGTGCACCCGGTGCACTAGTTAAACATATTAATGTAAAAAATTATCTTTTTAGCATGAACTTTATCTTTTTATTTCCTTTTTGAGTATGCTTAACTAGTGCACCGAGTATATTAAAAAAAATTATACGCACATACTTGTACCTTAGTTTTTCTAAAAATATTGTATCTCATACCAGTACCAATATCGGATATTAGTACTGTATCCGCACCTATGGAACACAACGGATACCACTAAAGATAGGATTGAATTGAGTTGATAGGCAAATGACAAAAAAGTCAAATATACATATGGCAAATAGGTTTTTTGCTTGTGCATATTTATTGTAAAAAAATAGGTAAAGATTCAAAACAAACTAAAGAAATTAATGTTGATCTTTTAATAAGAAATTACGTATTCAACAATCAATGAGAACAATCACATAAGTATATTTGCATGTGATATACGCAACTAATTTGTAACCAATTTTTATTTCACATAAATATAACTCGTTTTCGTTAAATTTTTGGTATACATCTCCAAATTATTAAGGGGTAGATTAGAAAAAATCAAGAAAAGAAGTACACGTTGAATCTCCCTTAAGAGATGCAAAATCAAAATCTGGATAAATTTAAAAAAAGTTTAAAAGGACAAAGTGGTTAATATCAAATTTTGCAAAAGCATCTACTATTTTGATTAACTTCTGGATAGATATGTTGCCAACAAACACCGGTAGACAAAATGACATAACGCTTTGTTCTAAATTAAGAGATGATGAAAAAGATTTTAGCAATTAACACCATCTTCGGTCATTCTAATGATCGAGTGAGAGAGTAGACTCTCAACTCAACAATGACACGTTGACCAAAACCATGTTGCTTGGCTAGAGAATGATCATAATAAATACCTCATAACTTAGCACAAGTTATAGAACACCTATTCAAAGTGGTTTTTTTTCTTATTTGCCCTTTCATAATTTGAGAATATTTATCTTTCAACTAATAAAATAAGTTTTTGTATGTGGCTTCTACAAGTTTGTTACAAGTTAGTTATGGGGACCATATACAAATCTATTTATGTGTGACCTGGATTCCCTGCAGTCGGGATATTCATGCAGTCATTATGTTTAATGGTCCAGATTTAAAGTGCAATAAATAAATAAAAGGCATAGAAAATATAGATGGTTGAGATCTACCTGTAGTCACTACTTGACTGCAGGAAATCCAAATCCATTTATGTGATTTGTACATTTGGTTAAAAATATCTTCATATTATGAAGGAGTAGAAGAGTAGTCAACATCAAAACTACATGAGAAAACCGCAATAATAATATCATGATAATCACAAAGAACTCCACAAGAAACTTTACTCAGAGATTAGGCAACCACACAATTATAATTGATCTTAATCCAATTATCACAATAAAGAGACTATCTCACGATATTTGATTAAAAATAAAATCATTCTTTCACTCTTTTTTTTTACTATCAACACTAGTTTGATCTGGTTCGGAGGTCAGTTATGACATCAAGTGTTTTCAGTCTCTCTCGATCACAATTGCGAGGACTCGAATTGTGGTTTTCTGTACCAAATTCAGCGTCAATCATTCATTTACTCTTCAATTAGTGAATGTAAGTTTTTTTGAACGGCTCTTTAATTAGTGTAGATGACTGATTTTTTATGGGTACATTTGATCTGCTAAAAAAATAGAGAATTTGATTTGACAACTTTTGTAGTATCCTGTTTGATTTAGAAATCGACTATGAGACTAGACAAAATAGGTTGTAAGGGACAACACAAAAACAAGAATTTTTGTCCATCAATAAATCATGAGACAATTTTTTGTCCACAGTATAACTATAAAAAAAATACGAAAAATATTCATTTTAATTACAAATACAAAAATATTATCTCTATCTTTCTCCGATACAATCTTGTCCTATGTTATACGATTTTATTCGGTACTATTCTATTCAGTATTTAAGTACTGTTTTAATCAAACACACTCACAAGGAACTATAAAATGGTCTCCTACAAAAAGGAACTACAAACATTGGTCTCCTACAAAAACTAGATTGATCCTAATGTACCTAGAATTAAAATTTTGTAGGATATATTTTCAAAGAAAAAAGTATGATATAAGTTAATACTATCTATAACATAAGTATCCATGGGTGTGTATTTTATAAAATAAAATTTAAAGCAAATTAAAGATACAATGCAATATATGCAAATTGAAAGTGAAGGTAACAATTTGGGCCTCGATCTCTTTCAAATTCCATTATTATCCTACTACTTAACGTGCTAGGATGTGGATGCCAGCCTCAGATTGAAGAAAGAAAACAAAAGCAATATTCATATGACATTAAAT
This sequence comes from Trifolium fragiferum, assembly GCA_954870985.1. Classification (NCBI taxonomy): domain Eukaryota; kingdom Viridiplantae; phylum Streptophyta; class Magnoliopsida; order Fabales; family Fabaceae; genus Trifolium; species Trifolium fragiferum. Next base: position 43,543,337 of record OX940796.1, on the reverse strand, counting down.
TTTCATCTACCAAGCACATGCAATGACTCAACAAATTAAAGTGACAGCTTTCTTTCTATACTTAGATGAATCTCTCTATAGCACTTAATTTTTAGGTTTCACTGAGTTGGGCATTTTATTATACTATAATAATAAATTAATAATACTACTCTTCTATACCATGCCTAACCGATTAAACCAATTTTAGATTAAATTGGTTTTTCATTTATAACATATAATGCTACCTCCATGATAAGATCTTGTAGAAACAATTATAATAATAATACTATTATTATTATTATTATAGTGTAATATATCCATATGATTTGGTACCCATAAAATCTTGTCTGAATACACTTTTCAATTGTCAAAACAAGAAGCCCACAAGTGATTGCATCATTTTATTTTTTCTTTCACAAGTGATAGCAACCGGTGAATAAAATAATGAGAAAACTAGTATGGACACATGTGCCAAGCACGGGCTAGAAATTTAATTTTTATAAAATTTAATAGAAACTTGTAATATATATAATTAAGAAATACTTTTGAAAGGGAAAATTAGGGTTCAAACCAGCAGCATGCATAAGTTAGCTTTCATTTAAAAAAATGTAATAATAATAATTTTAGAATTTAATGTGAAAATATATGTATATTATTATTGTCTTACTAATTATTTTATTTTGTTGTTAAAACATGATGAAAATATTTTTTTTTATTAGAAATTCATTTAAACTATCAAGAGAGATTTGTTCTAATGGAAGAGAGTAATTTCTTATGTGGTGAAGAACCTAATCAAAACTGTGTAAAAAGTAAAGCAACTAATATCACAATTTTAAATCTAACATCTTAATTATTTTTTGCAAAAAGTTTAATTAAAAATTCAAGAGGAATTTAATCTAACAGAAGAGAGTTATTTCTTATGGCGTGAAGAACTAAATATAGTTCATGTAAAAAGTAAAACAATTTGAATCATAACCTTAAGCTAGACATTGTAAAAAAAAACTTAAGTAAGACGTCATAATTATTTTACTAAAATTTTAAATTAAAATATCCTAAAAGATATGATCTAACCGAAGAGGGTAATCTATGTCGGCATAAAGAATTAAATTAAACCAGTGTAAAAAGTAATGCAATTGAGATCATAACCTTAAGTCTCACAACTTAATTATATTTGTAATAAATTCAATTAAAATACTCAAAGAAATTTGTTCTAAACGGAAGATCATAATATCTTACTTGTGAAAAACTAAATAAAGCAATTGAGACCATAATCATAGGCATCACGTCTTAATTATTTTTGTAAAAAGTTCAATTAAAATTTCAACAGAGATTTAATCTAAATCAAACCCGTGTAAAAAGTAATGTAATTTGGAACCATATAACCTAAAGTTTCACATCATAATTATTTTATTGCAATTTCAATTAAAATATCCATAGAGATCTAATCTAACGGAAGATTGTAATCCTTTACGGCTTGAAGAACTAAATAAACCTCGTGTAAGGAGTACAACAATTGCGATTATAATATTAGTTCTCACATCGTAATTATTTTTGTAAATCAATTAAAATATTTAGAGAAATTTTTTCTAACAGAAGAGGATAATCTCTTGCGGTGTAAAAAACTCAATCAAGCCGGTGTAAAAAGTAAAGTAATTGAGGACACAATCTTAGACCCTGCATCTTAATTATTTTTTTTAAAAAGTTCAATGAGAATATTCAAAGAGATATGATCTAATGAAAGAGGGTAATCTTTTACAATGTGAAAAATTAAATCAAGCCCGTATGACACTCATACGACACATATCCGAGAGGTGTCCAAAAAAACTATTTTTTATTTTACTCCGACACTCCTTAGATTGGTATCCGACACCTATAAGACATTTGTACAAACGTGTCAGATAAATGTCCTAATTTTATTTTTTTTGCTTCTACTCTTCTTAGATATATATATACAACGATTAAAGATGTGTCGAAACAATAATATTGATCAATGAGGGATTAAAGATATTACATTTTTACTGCATTATTTTTATTTTTTCGATAGTAGATGGATGAATAAATGTCAAATGTACTATTATATATTCCTTTAAAACTTTTTTTAATGAAAAATCTGTTCAACTTAAATGCATATGTATGTATTTTAATTATGAATTTAGTTTTTTTATAAATATGTAGCGGTGTCGTTGTCATATATTTTTTACATTAGCGGTGTCGGAGTGTCTGTGTCAGAGTCTGTGCTTTATAGATTGAGACCATAACCTTAGACCTCAAATCTTAATTATTTTTGTAAAAAGTTCAATAAAAATATCAAAAGATGTTTGATCTAACAGAAGTGGGTAGTCTCTTACCGTGTGAAAAACAAAATCAAACATGTATAATCTTAGGCCCCACGTCTTAATTATTTTTGTAAAAAGTTCACTTAAAACTTCGAGAAGGATTTGATCTAATAATATGTAAAAAGTAAATTATTTTGGACAAAAACCTTAGGCTTCGCATCTTAATTTTAATTTTTTAAATGTTAATTAAAATATCCAAGGAGATATGATCTAATGAAGAGGGTAATATAGTATGGCGTGAAAAATTAAATCAAGCCCGTATAAAAAGTTAAGCAATTGATATTATAATATTTGGTCTAACGGATAATGGTAATCTCTTAGGGTGTGAAGAACTAAATCAAGTTCATGTAAGAGGTAAAGTAATTGAGATTATAATCTTATGTATCGCGTCTTCATTATTTTTTGTAAAAAGTTCAATTATAAATTTCAAGAGCGATGTGGTCTAATAGAAAAAAGTAATTAACTAAATCAAGCCCATATAAAAAGTAAAGAAATTTGGACCATAACCTTAAGTCACACATCTTAATTAGATAAATTTAATTGAGATTATATCTCTCGGTCTCACATCTTAAAATTTTATTAAAATAACATTCAATTAAAATATCCAAAGAAATTTATTCTAATGGAAGATGATAATCTGTTACGCGGTGAAGAATTAAATCAAGTCTATGTAAAAAGTAAAATAATTGAGATAATAATCTTATGTCTCGCGTTTTAATTATTTTTGTAAAAAGTTCAAGTAAAATTTGAAGATAAATTTTAACTAAAATATGAAAGTTTAATTTCTTACTTGTGAAGAAATAAATAAAGTCTGTGTTAAAAGTAAAAAAATTTGGACTATTACTTTAGACCTCACATCTTAATTTGTTTTTGTAAAATGTTAAAAAAAATAATCAAAGAGATCGAATATAACAGAATAAAGTAATTTCTTACGGTTTAAAAAACTAAATCAAATCAATGTAAAAAGTAAACCAATTGAGATGATACTTCATATATGTAACAAATTTGAATTATTTATTTTATTATCCTAATCTTAATATGTATCAATAACTCATCCTTTTTTATAGGACAGTAATAAATAACTCAGCTTAATTTTTTTTGTGTTTTTGACAAATCATCTTAATCTTAATTATTTGTTTTTTGTTTTTTGAATTATTATTTTTGTTTGACAATAAATACATTGAATAATTGGTAAAAAAAAAAAAGGGAAGTAGAAAATATAAATTAAGTCAAATTAAAATACAAATGCTATCATATTTTTTTTAAGAAAATAAATTCAGATGCTATAATACATTGTTTGTGTTTTGAGTTACTTAAACTATACACGGTCATTTTTTTTTTTAAATGGTGCCAATCCTTTTTTGTTTTTTCAGTTAAGATAATAAATTAAATTCAAATTTATAAATTGTTTGTTTTATTTTAATGATGTTAATCCTTTTTTTGTTTGAATTATCAGAGACAACCAATTCATGAACATGTCTGGTCTTAGTATTATTAGGAATGAAATTCAATTTAAACTTATAAGAACATGTTTTATATACATCCTCATTCAGGGATACACTGAAATTCATTAGTACATAGACCTTGTCCTCGCTAATCTCATGACTGAATTGTGAGATTAAACAGCTATTGACTGTGACATGGATAGTCTTCCCCTAAAAAATATAAAATAGAATATAGAATATTAAAAAAAGAAGAAAAAAAAAGACAAACCAAACATACAAAATATAATTTCATATTATAATTGTTAAAAATAAAAATTACCCTTGAGTCGGGTTGGGTTATGGTGCATAAGCCCAAAGCTTATGCACCGTGCATAATTTCTATGCGCCCCCACATATTGCTACGCGCGCCCCCCACCTGCTACGCCTCCCCCCCAAATTGCTACGCGCCCCCCCAATTTCTAGCCCCCCTCCCCAATTTCTAGCGCACCCCCCTGGCTTTTTTTTTTTTTTTTTTTTATTTCTAGCGCACCCCTCAGATTTTTTTTATCACGCTTTTAATTTTGATTGATTGAATTTTATTTTATTTTATTAATTAGGGATAAAATTCAGAGTATTATGTATGGTTAATTATTTTAGTAGTTAGTTTTAAACTAAAATCATGCCAAAACCATTTCTGCTGTAAAATGGTTTCAAAGATGTGTACTCCTAAACCATTTGTGCTGTGGAATGGTTTCAGAGATCTGTACTACAAAACTATTTAATTTCTATCATTTTAATTTAATATGATTTTAACCGAAACCATAAGTATAACTTAATGGTGTCACTAGTGTTGTATCTGAAAACCAAAGTAGCTCCTTTATGGTTTCAAATAAAACATTTATATTTAATTTAAAATAAATATTATAACTGAAACCATAAGTGTGACATAATGGTTTCATTAGTTTTGTATCTGAAACCAAAATAGCCCTCTTATGGTTTCTAATAAAATATTCATATTTAATTTAAAATAAATATTTTAATCGAAACCATAAGTATAATTTAATGGTGTCACTAGTGTTGTATCTGAAAACCAAAGTAGCTCTCTTATGGTTTCAAATAAAATATTTATATTTAATTTAAAATAAATATTATAACTAAAACCATATTTTATTCATAATGTTTTTCAAAATAACATTGCATAAATAATCAATGATTTTGTAACAAATCTAGGGGAGAAAAAGAATAAAATCTGGGGGTGTAAACTGGGTAAAAAAAAAAAAAACAACAAACAAACAAACAAAAAAGAAACTGGGCTTTCAGGCCTAGTAGGCTAAAAAAAACAGAATGTGTGTGTATCAGCAGAAAAGGGGGTGGGAGTAGCGAGTCTATAGGGGGGGCTGGGGGGCGCGCGTGAGTAATTTTGGGGGGGGGGGGGGGGGGCGTGAGAAATTCTGGGCTTATGCATGGTGCATAAACATCACCCTTATGCACCATAACCTTGGCCCCTTGAGTCAATTAACATCATCTCCAAGGTCGAAGGTGTTACCCAGAACCTCATGACTCTACCCAAAAAAACACCAATCATCTTTTTGGTTTGAAATATCAAAGATTGAGTCGTATGAAGGAGCCATTAGTAAAAGAAGCAAAGTGTAAAGACTTAAAAGATGATTAAACTCAATGTAAAGACTTAAAGATGATTTAAATACATTTAATCGGATTTAAGTATATAGGCCTATTTATAGAAGTTTTGCTTCAGTGTAATTTCGTTGAGAAAGATATAAAATAGATTAAAGTATTCTACAAAAAAAAATATGATTTAAGTAAACAAACCGGATTCCCATGATTTTAGACTTTTTGTAACTAATTTGTGATTTTAATGTTAATCAACACTCCTATTTTAGAACATGATTGAATTTTATTTTTATTTTTTGATAAAATTTGATGTGATTTAAATATACGTGTTTTTCTATAAGATCCGAGATTTGCGACAATACCAAAATTACTGAAATAATATACCTTATTCTCTTTCAAGTCTTTCTCAAGCTTGTATATTAGTGTCCTTTGGATGGTAGCATGAATTTTGTTACCATGAAAATAAAAATAAATTAAGAACATACATAAAAAAGAGATAACGAAAATTAAATATTAAAACCATGTCAAGAGAAAATTAGGATTGTGTGTCACCGCGGTTAACATGATTCACATCTCAAACGAACCAACTACGAATGATTCGTGCAGCTATAGTCCATGACTCTTTCTCGGAATTGATTTCAGAAATATTATCGTATTTTTGTGCCATAGTGATTTCTTAATTGGAAGAAACAAATTTGTATATTTTCTGTATGGAAAAAACAAATTTATGTGAGATAAATAGACAAATAAAAATGTTAGACTCAACATCTATATATAGAGGAAAAAATACCCAAAAAATCTAAAATATGTAACAAATTAGTTATGATAATCCTCAAGCACGATTGTTTCTTTTTGTGATGCTAATCTTCTTTTGTTTTGGAGTTAAAATAAATTTAATTTAAATTTATAAATTGTTTGTTTTTATGTGAGTGATGTCAATTAAGTATATGATACCAATCCTATTTTCCGTAAGCTAGAATTGTATTTTTATTTTTTTAAAGTTAGATAGGTTGTTATTTGTAACATGTTACGCGTTTTTATGTATGCTTTTTTGAATTTAAGATAAATTAAATTCAAATATATAAATTTTTTTTTTCTATGCCTAGAGCTAATCCATGTTCTATTCCTAGAGCTAATCCAACTATCCAAGGCTTCAATATGATACACGGTTAAATTTAAATTTATAAATTGTTTGTTCTATTTTTTTTGACAATAAATTGTTTGTTCTATTTTAGTGATGCTGCTCTTCTTTTTTTTTTTTTTTAGTTATTTGTTTTGTACGATAAAAACAATGAAATTGAAAATAAAAAATAAAAGATTTTGTTGTAATTGAGAATCGAACCGTGTTCCTTTAGGTTGTACATAAATGACACATAAACGCCACGTTGGATTAAAATATTAAAAAAATGTCACGTATGAATTTGCTCCTTGAGAATCAACGTGAGGATGCCAAGTGTACTTTTTACTTTGAGGAAGGTAAATAATAATACACTAGTATGGACACCCGTGCCAAGCACGGGCTAGAAATTCTTTTTTTTTTTTTTTTATAAATTTTAAAAATGCTTGCTATATTATATTTATATATATAATATATAAATATGTTTTAACCTATATATATATATATATATATATATATATATATATATATATAGCCGTAAAAATGGGTCGGGCTATCGGGCCGACCCATTAGCCCTATAGTTTTATACTGGCTGGGCCGGACTTCAAAAAATTTATTATTGGGCCTTATCTGGCTGGGCCTATTTTTTAATGGGCCATCATGGGCTGGCCCGCGGGCTTTTGGGGCGGCCCCTTAAAGAATTTTAAAAAAATATCTAAAAAATTTTTTACCTAAAAATAAGGAATTTTAGTTAGCAAAAATTCTTTAGATAAAATAAGTAACAAAAGATGAGATTTATGAATCATCATCCACAGATCTCTCGACTTTTGCATGATATTTTGAAATATTTATTATTTCATGAAATCATGACACTCACTTTTTTTATGGATATTAATTTGTGTGCGATGCATATGTAGTTTTATTGTCCATTAAAATTTATTTAAAAAAAAAAATTGTCAATTTTTGATAAAAAAAAGTATGAAAAAATTTGTCGGCCCGGCCCATTGGGCCATGTAGGCCCTTACTTATTGGGCTGGACTAAGCGGGTCAGGCCTTAATGGGGCGGCCCACTTAAGCCCAGTTGATGTCTTGGGCTGCGCTGGGCTGACCCATTTGACATTTTAGATCTATTTTGTTTGGTTTTGTTTATAAATCATAACTCTGTTGAATTTTTTCTCCAGGATTTTTCTGGATTTTGAAACAGAAGGGCTAGATCTATGCTAAAAATGTTTTGTTGTTGTTGTTGTTGTTGTTCCTCTCTTTGTTTCTTCTGGTTTTCTTTAAGTTAGCTTTCATTCATAAAAATATATTGTTTTTCTCCAGGATATTGATTTTTCTCTAACTTAGAAGTGAAAAATTGCCCGCGTTATATATGAGTTAGCTTTCATTCATAAAAATATATTGATTTTGGACTTTTTTGTTAGAATTAATGATTTTAAACTTTTTTTTTTTTGACCTTAGAAGAAGTGGTAATCCACTGAAATTAAACTCGCATAATTGTGAGATCCCGGGTTCGAACCCGGGTCATTACGTCCGGCCTAACAATTTCGGCAATATTTGCCAGTTGAGTTAGGACTTATGGGACTAATGATAGAAAATTTAATGTGCACATATATTTATTTTAAACTTTAATGTGCACATATATTTATTTTATTCTTATTTTGATAGAAAATTTAATTAATGTATCAAGAGCGTTTTGTTCTAATGGAAGAGGATAATTTTTTATGGGATGAAAAATTCATTCAAGAGCATCTAACCTTAGGTCTTGTATCTTGACTATTAGGTAAAAAAATTCTATTAAATATCAAAATGTATTTGATCTAACGGAAAGAGATATCCGATCAACTGAAAGAGGCGTAATCTCTTAAAGTGTGAAGAATTAAATTAAACTCACGTAAAAAATTAAGAAATTGAGACGATATCCTTAGACCTCGAATCTTAGTTATTTTTATAAAATGTGCAATTAAAATATTAAAAGGAATTTGATCTAACAAATGAGGGTTAATCTCTTATGATAGAAAGAACTAAAATCAGGCCCGTGTATAAAAATAAAGCAATTGAGACCATAATCTTAGGTCTTCTTAATTGTTTGTTCTAACGGAAAATTGTAATCTCTTACAGTCTGAGAAAATAAATAAAGACCGTGTAAAAAGTAAAGCAATTGACATTGTATTCTAAGGTCTTAAATTTTTCTTTTTTAAAAGTTCAAGTGAAATTTCAAGAGGAATTTGATGTAATAGAAGGGAGTAATTTTTTACGGTGTGAAGAAATAAACAAAAAATGTGTAAAAAGTAAAACAATTGAGATCATAACCCTAGGTCTTACATTTTAATTATTTTTGTAATTTTTTTTTTATTAAAATATCAAAATGAATTTCATATAACATAAAAGAATAATCTCTTACAGGTGTGAAGAACTTATTCAAGCTCGTGTAAAAAGTAAATCAATTGATACTATAATATAAGGTCTCACTTTTTTTATAATACTTGTAAAAATTTCAATTAAAATTTCAATTGAGATTTGCTCTAACAGAAAAGAGTAATTTATTACGGTGTGAAGAACTAATCAATCTCGTGTAATAAGTAAAACAATAGGACCATAGCCTTAGGCCTCATAACTTATTTATTTATATAAAATGTTCAAGTAAATTATTCAAAGAGATATGATCCAATGGAAGAGGGTAATCGCTCTTACGACTTGAAGAACTAAATGAAGTTCGAGTAAAAAGTAAAGCAATTGATAGCATAACCTAAGGTCTCAATTATTAATTATTTTTGTGAAAACTTCAATTAAAATATCCAGAAAAATTTGTTCTAACGGAAGATGATAATCTCTTACGGCGTAAAGAAATAAATAAAGCCGTCAAAAGTAAAACATTTGAGACAATATTCTTAGGCATTTCTTGATCAAATAGTTCAATTAAAATTTATTGTAAAAAGTTCAATTAAAATTTTAAGATGAATTTGATCAAATAGAAGAGAGTAATTAATTTCTTGCGGTGTGAAAAACAAAATCAAGCCCGTGTAAAAAAGAAAAAACAATTGAAACTATAACCTTAGCCCTTATATCTTAATTTTTTTTACAAAATTTTCAATTAAAATATCAAAAATGATTTAATCTAACAGAAAAGGATAATCTATTACGGTGTGAAGAATTAAATCAAACGTATGTAAAAAGTAAAGACAATTGAGACTATAATCTTATGTCTCGCGTCTTAATTATATGGGTAAAATATTCGTTAAAATTTCAAGAGATATTTGATCTAATAGGAGAGAGTAATTTCTTATAGAATGAAGAACTAAATCAAACCCGTGTAATATACAAAACAACATGAACATAACTTTAGGTCTCACATCTTAATTATTTTTATAAAATGTTCCATTAAAATATTCAAAGATATATGAACTAATGGAAGAGATTTATTTCTAATTGCGTAAATAATTAATAAAGCTCGTGTAAAAAGTTAAAATGAAGTTTGATTAAAAGAGGAAAATGTATGTTTTAACATTAGGGGGAAGGGTGATGAAATTCAAATTTCTTTCGAGTGAGATGAGAGTAATTTTCTCTAATATATTTTGTATAAGAAGGGAGGAAAGTGTATATTTTAACGTATGAGGGAAGAGTAATGTAATTTAAGCACCTCTCAAGAGAGGGTAATGTAATTTACTATAATATGTATTATCTTTTAATTAATTTTTGTTTGTTTTTTATTTTGTAAGATTCGTTGTTATTTTTTTTGGCAATACATTGAAAAATTGGTAAAAAAAACAAATGAAGGCAAATCTTTTTTTTTTTTTTTACAATAGATTCTTTTTTTGGTACTTATCCTATAGAATTCATCCCAATTTTAATATCTATATTATTTTTTTGTTTCACAATAAATTCAATAATTGGTAAAAAAAAAAAACAGAAAGGCAAAATAAGAAAGACAAAAAAAATCATAAAATTAATATTTTGTTGTCAGTGGGAATTGAACCGTGTCCCTTTAGGTCGCAAAGAGAAGACACGTAGGCGCCACATAGACGCCACAGTATTAAAATAGTGCCACATATGAATTTGCTCATTGAGAAGTAACGTGAGGATGCCAAGTGTACTTTTTACTTTGAGGAAGGCAAATAATAATAGTATAGATTCTTCTATAAAATAGTTTAACTGATAAGTATTAGAAACATTGTTTATCAAAAAAAAAAAAATTAGAAACATTATTAAATAATTGTTGAAATTCGAACTTTTGATTATCTATTTGTTTATATTTACGTGTCTAACTACTGAATTACTAAAAAATTAACAAGAAAATTGAATCGTCAAGATAATAGTAATTGGAGATACATGGTAAACCAGCTAATTTTACATGTAGGAGATATGTTTGATGTACACATATTTAGATTTGTTACTATCGATAAAGCCCATACTTTCAGGCAGTAATTAATCTCGACTACTAATTTTACATTGGATAATCTAGATTATACATACACTAAATCTCAACCAATAATTGAAATCGTATCGTTCTTGCATCAATACAGTTACATCAAAACCTATTTTCGATGATGTACATGCTATTGACATTAATTTATTGATTTTTATTTTTTGTTGGAAGTCATATAAAAACACTATGTGGGTGGACTTCAAAATAGGTGCATGGCTATGGGGTGTATTAATGTATAAGGATCCGTTTTAAAATTATGGTTATAAATTAGGGAGATCTGACAATATCATGATATTTTTATTGTGAAACGGTTTTTTTTTTTTTCTTTTCATTATCGGTTTAATTTGATTTAGAGATCAATTATGTATCAAGTGGTTTCAATCTTCTCCCGATCATAATTGCGGAGGATCGAAATTGTGAAACGATTTTAGACTATGAAGCACGGACTCTGACACGGACACCGCGACACGACACGGACACTCCGACACCGCTAATGTAAAAAATATATGACACCGACACCGCTACATATTTATAAAAAATATAAGTTTAGAATTAAAAATACATACATATGCATCTAAATTGAACAAATTTTTTAATAAAAAAAGTATTAAAAGAATATATGATAGTACATTTGACATTTACTCATCCAACTACTATCGAAAAACTAATAACAATGTAATCAAAATGTAATATCTTTAATCCCTCATTGATAAATATTATTATTTCGACACATCTTTAATCGTTGTATATATGTCTGCGAAAAGTAGAAGCAAATAAAAAAAATAAAATTTGGACACTTACCCCGACACGTTTGTACGAGTGTCTTATAGGTGTCGGACACCGATTTAAGGAGTGTCGGAATAAAGAAAAAATTGGTTTTTTTGACACCTCTCCGACACGTTTGTACGAGTGTCATACGAGTGTCGAACACCGACACGTGTCGGACATCGCGACACGTCTAATCATAGAGGTGTCGGTGCTTCATAGATTTTAGACAAACAATAAACAGTGCAACTGCAAAACTTTAAGATTTTGTTTAGGAGTTTAAAAGGAGAAGTGAGAACTTAATTTAACAAAAAAGGAAGGAAAAATCCCAAGCAGAGTTAAATATATTTTCCGTATCTTTATATATAGAAAATTTTGAGTTTAGTCTTTAAATATTAAAATGAGATGTTTTAACCTAGAAGAAAAATTTGTTTTGTTTTTAGTCTTTAATGGACAAAATTTTAACATATGGACATTTTTTTAACATAATATTTTTTTTGAAGGAATAGATTTGCATAGATTAACATAATATATAGACATAACATATATACACACCGAACAAAAGAATTGGTCATAACTTTGACATTAAAATCTATCAAAAAAAAATTGACATTAAAATGAATATAAATTGGTCATTGGGGATTAAAATTAAAACAAAAAAGAACATTTTAGATGGATCAAAATATCTCATTTTTTACTTTTATTCATTTAGGGATTAAAATTAAAATTCTCTATATATTTAATTCTTTATTTATTTTCATAGTACAAAAATGTCTTTAGTATGGAAGAAGTCATAAAAAGTTGTCTTATTTTGAAAAAAAAAATTATATTTTCTTGATTTTTTATAACATGTTTTATTTTTTATATATGTTATTATTAAGTGTCCGCAATTCATCTTTATGTTCCCAATTCATCTTTATATCAGTGCAACTTTTGTCATGAAAATATACTGAAATTAGATGAACTTTCCAACAACAAAATATGTGTATTGGAATAGAATTTTGGACCACTTCAATAAATTCTTCAAACTAGCTACCTTATAAAATTAATATTTTTAAAATTAAAAAATATAAATTATGATTATTTATGGACTAAAATGCAATTAACTAATTTCATTCATAATTAACTTTAATTTTTTAATTAGTATGAGATAAGATGATATATAATCATGAATTTAAAAAGTACCATACAACAATGACATTCTGCTATCAAATGAGTGATATTCTTTACTTATCTCTGTAGCTTTGGTTTCAATTGTGGAGTTATTAGAATTAATTCTACACGTGTAGAATTGATTATGGTTTGTTTGGTTTCTGAAAAGTAAAATTAATTCTGCCTCAAAAATTGATTCTACTTGAAGTTAGAAATCGTAGCTTCTGATTCTAGAATTGATTTTTACACTCAATTTATTTGTTCGACTCACTTTTACATGAATATATCCAAACATAAATTAATTTTGGTCAAAATCAATTTTGATCAGAATCAATTTTACAAAATCAATTCTGTCAAAATCAATTTTTTCCACCGCAGAACCAAACATACAATTAAAGATATTCTCCATCAAATTAAACATTCTAATTAAAATAAAAAGTTTTTATCTCTTTCACTCTCATTCTAATTAAAATAAAAAGTTTTATCTCTTTCACTCTCACGGATCCTCCATTCAAAGTTCTCTCTCTTCCTCTTCCCTACAAGCACGGCCTAAAGTAAATGACCTCCAAGAAACGTGAGACCCAACCAAATCAGCTTTGAATAAATAATTTGACCAAATTAAACAAAGCTTTGAATAGTGTTTTGTTAATGAGCTAAATTATTTTAGGGTAAATAGACTTATACCTCCTGTAATGTAGGCGTATTTTGTTTTTCTCCATTGTAATATAGGTGTGTTTTGTTTTCTCCCCTATAAATTGATATTTTTTGACTCGCCCCTTGTAATGTTGAATTTTTTGGACTCGCCCCTTGGATGCACTTTTTAAATCGATTATTTTGTTCAAACCAATTTAAAAAGTACAAATTTCTTGCACCCAATGGGGAAATAAAAAAAATTTACTTTGCAAGGGGCAAGTCACAAAAAAAAAAAATTTAAGGGGAAAAAAAACAAAACTAATCTATATTACATAGAGATAAAAACCTATTTACCCATTATTTTATTTTATTTATCATGAATCTCTCGTTCTTTTTATCCTTAACTCAATCCACCACTTTTTATAGAGGAATATTTGCACGGGTCACTAACATTAGACATTCAATTTGGTCATACACACATATAATTTAAAAAAAAATTAGAAAAAGAAATAAATTAAATAATATATATATATTATAAAAATAATTAAATTATATGTATTGTTACATGTGTATAACTAAATTAAATTTCCATATATTTGTAAGCAAATATTTTTCCTTTTTTACAAAGCTAATTAATAGTTAAATATACATTCGATGTACAACAATTTTATGAATGATTGCATATTATATATGCACATAACTCATATATTTATATATACTTCTTAAATCTAGTTAAATTAATTAATAGAAATTAAAGAAACAAGTACGGGGTGCTTTTTCTTTTTTTCATTGAAACACCGTCGTGTATAACATACTCCTAAGTACATATGTTATGAATGGAAAAGAAACTGCACCGACATTGAAGTTAGATAATTGCTATAACAGTTATGACTTATTGGTGATTCAAGTTTGGCCAATGACAGAAAGAAGTTTCTTCGTAATAAGAGATACCAAAGAACAAATATTGATCTATAGTGTCAGTGTGTGTCAGCTTGCTCAAGTTGTACAAACAAAGGTTTACTACAAATTTAACTTTACTTCTTTTGTGTGAAAAATAGGTGCAACGAACACTGTGAATAATGGTGGAAAAACAGCATCCATGCATTAAATGCAATGAGCTACTATTGTTAGTAGTTGAAGCTAATTAAAGAGTTTGAGGGGCCAACATAGTAGACCACATATATCCTTCCGGGTTATAAAAGCCTCATGCTAGCTTGTGAATACTACACCAACCAAGAACAAATAGAGAGTGTGTGTGTGTGAGTGAACTGATATAGTAAAGATGTTGCTAGGGAGGAGTAAGAAAGCAGCGATATTGTTCTTGCTTTGTGCACATGTTTTTGTGTACAATGTCATTGCAAGAAATGTAAACAATGAAGATGAGAAAAACCTTGTTCTCGGATTTGGCAAGGGAGGTGGGTTTGGAGTTGGATTTGGTGGAGGAGGAGGAGCTGGTGGCGGTGGCGGATTTGGTGGAGGAGGAGGAGCTGGTGGTGGCGGTGGATTTGGTGGAGGAGGAGGATTTGGGGGTGGTGCAGGTGGAGGCCATGGAGTTGGAGGTGGAGGAGGTTTAGGGGGTGGTGGAGGTGCCGGAGGAGGACATGGGATTGGAGGTGGGATCGGGAAAGGTGGGGGACTTGGCGGCGGTGGTGGATTTGGAAAAGGTGGTGGTGTAGGAGGTGGTGTTGGTGGGGGTTATGGAAAGGGTGGAGGTCTTGGAGGTGGTCATAGTGGTGGCATTGGCAAGGGTGGCGGTGTTGGAGGAGGTGTGGGTGGTGGCCATGGAAGCGGCGGAGGATTTGGAAAAGGTGGCGGTGTTGGAGGAGGTGTGGGTGGTGGCCACGGAGGTGGCTTTGGAAAAGGTGGCGGTGTTGGAGGAGGTGTGGGTGGTGGCCATGGAAGCGGCGGTGGATTTGGAAAAGGTGGCGGTGTTGGAGGAGGTGTGGGTGGTGGCCACGGAGGTGGCTTTGGAAAAGGTGGCGGTGTTGGAGGAGGTGTGGGTGGTGGCCATGGAAGTGGTGGTGGATTTGGAAAAGGTGGCGGTGTTGGTGGTGGCCACGGAGGTGGAATTGGTGGTGGAGGAGGTTATGGAAAAGGTGGTGGCGTTGGAGGTGGAATTGGTAAAGGTGGAGGTCTTGGTGGTGGAGGAGGATATGGAAAAGGTGGTGGCATTGGAGGTGGAATTGGCAAAGGCGGAGGACTCGGTGGTGGTGGAGGCTTTGGAAAAGGTGGTGGCATTGGCGGTGGAATTGGCAAAGGTGGAGGTCTTGGTGGTGGAGGAGGCTTTGGGAAAGGCGGTGGTATTGGCGGTGGAATCGGTAAAGGTGGAGGTTTAGGTGGTGGTATTGGAGGCGGTTCGGGTGGAGGTGGTGGTTTAGGTGGTGGCGTTGGAGGTGGTTCTGGTGCTGGCATTGGTGGTGGAATTGGAAAAGGAGGAGGGTTTGGTGGAGGTATTGGAGGTGGGTCAGGTGGCGGTATTGGAGGTGGTTCTGGTGGTGGCATTGGAGGAGGATTTGGCAAAGGTGGAGGTTTTGGTGGTGGTATTGGAGGAGGTTCTGGCGGTGGTATTGGTGGAGGATTCGGCAAAGGAGGTGGCTTTGGTGGAGGAGCAGGAAGTGGTTTTGGTGGTGGATTTGGCGGCGGTGGCGGTGGTGGTGGCGGTGGTGGTGGCGGAGGAGGTGGAGGTGGTGGAATTGGACAATTGCACCATTGAGCATCATCATTGTCCTTGATGGTTGGATGCATGAACTTATAGTTTAATATATTATTTTTATTAAACTTGAATTAATTATAAAATAGTCTTATATATGAAAAATTTGTATGAGTGAAGCCGAAAAAATTACCCTTAAATCATGTTGATCATCATGTTAATGTATGAAATTTTCTCTAATAGCATTGAAATGAAAGAATAATATTTTTGTATTTACTCGTATTTTATTCTCAATAATATTATTTTGTGGCAGAATCTCAATAATGTTAATAAGCTCATTCCAACTTTACAACAAAATATTGATCTTCTTGGTTATTCGTTTAAGAATAATTTGACAATTATAAATTTATAATTGGTGGGGTGTATCAAGTTGACTAATGTTCACGTATTTAAGATCATTATGAACAAATGATTATTTTCTCCTAAATTAATTTCTCTATATAACTATGATTAGAGGAGCCTTCTTATTAAATGTTTCTTAACAAAATTTATTTTTTCTTAAGTTGGTGGTTTTATCTATTTAGTAGGGTGAGCATCGGGCGGGTTCGGTCGGTTTCGGATCCAAAATGGTTCACCCGAAAAAAACCGAGAGTATAAAATCTTGACCCATCACCGACCATTTCAAGTTTCGGTTTTATCGGGTGTTGGTTTATATGGGTTATGGGTTGGTCGGTTCGGTTTATTCGGATTAGCCCGTTAATAAAAAAAATACACACATATAGGATATCGTAATAAAATAACTTATCAGTGAATACCATCTAAATATTATATCAACAATATGACAAATACGTAATTTAACTATGCAATAATATAGTCTAACTTGAGTTTTGTGTGTAAATAACTTGTATTGTATTTTTTTATAAAAGAAATGTAGCTTCAATACATACGATAAGATGGAAAAAACTCATGATTTTACAATCTCGGTCGGGTTCGGTTAACAACATATTTAAATTTTTAAAACCGAACCCGACCGTATATAACCATTTTTACCCATTATTTGTCACCTGTAGACCCGACAACCCGTATAAACCCACCCGATACACTCAACTTAATCTCGATTAAAATGGGTTCGGTCGGTTACGATATTTTTGCTCACCCCTACTATTTAGCATCAAACTAAATAGACATTCTCATTGTATAATGTAAATTTTGGATGCTTATAGAGAAAGGTTGTCCATGGAAAGACTTGTCTCTCTTCACTTTTTTGTGGATCACACATCATATCATATATTCCTTTAAAATAAACGAGTGTTGTTAAATATAATGATATAAAATTATTTGTGAGATCATTTAACTTTTTTTTTTCTTGTGCAATTTGTATTGTCTCTCTTCGTTTATTATCATTTGATTTTTCTTATCATGTGCACAATTCCTCCCTTAAAATTTTCTTGGTTTTGTTGTTTGAGCAATCGAAAATTAAATTTTAACTATAAATAAATAGAAAAATTAAAAATATGAACCTATCAAAAGATAATATAGAAGAGAATATGTAAAAACGACAAATTTGGGATGAACAATCATCTCAATAGAATCAACAAAAAGTGAACGATTAATTTGAAAAAGTGGTTGCTCAAAGGCAACCAAATTAGGATCACTAGTATCATGATAATAAGGGTCCGTTTGTTCTATCTTATTTTTGATCTTATATAAATTTTTATGTATTATCAGGGCCGACCCTGTGGGTGTGCAACCGCGCAGGGCCTCAAACATTTAGGAGCCTCAATTTTTTTATATCTATCTAGTAAAATTGTTATTTATGTAAAAAGAATAAAATAATGATTTTGTTCTTATCAAAAATATTTTATTGCATAAAAAAAAAAAGCAACATTACTAGAAAGTTGTCAAAGATATTAGTTCGAAGATGTATGTTATTGATTTAAATATGTCTCTTTTGGATGTTATTCACTATAATGATTATTTTTTTTTTTTTGTTATTAATAATTTTAATATAGTATAACTCTTTCTAAAATATAATTATTTTTTTTATTAGGGGTTCATTTTTAATTGTTGGGCAGGACCTCCAAATACTCAGGAACGGCCCTGTGTATTATTATAAGTTTTTCAAGGTAGTTTATGATAAAATAACTTTTAAAAATTCAATTTTCACTAGTTTAAACTTATAAAATAGCATAAGACCTAATTTATATTGCATAAGCTGTTTGCATAAACTTTGAAATAAGCTATGCCAAACGACCCCTAAGTATCATGCACTTTGACTTCCCACTCTAACTCTTTCGAACAACGATTTAGTTGCACCAACCAAAATTTGAACGCATTACACTTACCACTACTATGTAAAGAATTCAATACCACTTTGAGAGAAACTCTATCATAGATACAAACACAAACTATTTAGATTTATGCACACATATAAAGTTAATTAAAATTTAAAGATAAAAGAAATGATTGATATAAATTGATGTGACTAAATTATTTATGATTTAATTTTTATCATTTATGTGTGTGTGCCTAAATCCAAATAGTTTGTATTTGTGACTATGGAAGAGTTTCTCCTCTCCGGTCACTATTATAAGTAAAAAATAACTTTTTAGATTCATTAAAAAGTTGAAACATTTGGTCTACATAATGTATTAGGCATTAACTTTTTAATGAATCTAAAAAAAATGTTTTTTTACTTATAATAGTGATCGAAACGAGTATAGGATCTACACTTGAATGAAAGACAAATGGACAACAAGTTGTGTCGTTAATCTCTTTATAATGGAAAAACAATTCTCTTAGAAACAATATCCATGAACCTAGAAGACACAACATTGTTATGCTTGATATTTTGAACTCTTTGCAGAAGACTCGTGATCTTTGGTGCTAGAAAGATAAAAGTGACAAACACAAATGGTACAAAAGCATGTTGAATGTTAGAACGTGTTTGACCACTTTGTTTGAAGCAGGTTTAAAGGTTGCATGTTCCGCTGTAAAAGCCTCAGTCGACCAGTCCTCAATCTTATATGTGGTGAAATCCCAGTCAAGTTTACACATGCATGTTTTCCCCTATTCATCCATACACCATAACATCCGTCAGTTTGAGAGTCGGTCTTCTGACATGTGGATCGATCAAAATGTTTACATACACCTCTTTTTTCACAAATATTGTCGCTTGCCTAAAAATATAAAAAAAGAACGTACATCCCAAACAAAGTCATTTATAGCATCCACATCCATTGTATCCATTTTGGTTTTTTAAGTGGGTCTCATTCAATTTTTTATATTATTTTACACTTTTTAATTATTTAAACAACTCAACCACATTTTTTAAATATACATACAACTCACTAAAAACTCTTAAATGGGTCCCACTAGACCCCACAAGTTACAAATTATATAGTCTTGTTATGCTTTCTTTATAGTATAGTTTAATTTATTAATATAAATTAATGATCCAACAATTGTTAAGGAGCGTGCTTCTGTATACCAACGAAGCAATATAAGGCACGTCCATTAAATGTCAAATATCGGTTTACTCTCACACAAGACACTTGAAAATACTGTAGGATCTGTAAAAATTCAGGCGATAATCATGCTCTTATGTATTTGAAGTTTGAAGGCTACAATATATTTCGTACTCCCTAAAGTTATCCAGATACACCTTACACAAATAGGGCAAACATCATCAACACAAAATAAAAAAATTATAAGGCGATATTTAACGATGGTAGGATACTTCTCTGGTGACATATGTTAGCATAATCCATCAATAAGAACAATAAAAAAAAAAAAAAAAAATCTTGAACATATGTTATTTGCAAACACTCAAAAATTATTTTTTGTCTTGTGATCATGTCAAACTTAACTTCCATATCTTGGAGAATTTATCCAAACAAAATACATACCAAAATATATTAAACTTTAAGAGGGACGGTGTCCTGCTCAAGTCAAACCCATTAATTGTTTCACATCTGATAAAATTGTCCTTCCTATTGAAAGATCGAAATAGAAAAAACTTTTGTAAAAGATAAACAATAATTTATCTTCCCATCATAATATTTATTTATTGGTTTTGTACAAAAACAAAGGTTATTTATTAGTTGGGCAGGCTTACTTTAATATATTTGAGGATGAAAATGTAATTTAATTTGAGTATTAACGGTGGTGGTGCTAATTTGTCAACAGAGTATTAATTAATTAAATAAAAATAAAAGGACAAATAGTACTGAACAAGTCATGTTCTAGTGTTCAACACTTTTTGGTGTTTTGGCTGAACATTCAAACATTCAGACTTCATATTTCAGGAGTTAGATATTTCTAATTTAATGCACTGTCACATAACTGTTGTAATCACAAATTGTGTTGACAATTTGTAACATAACAACCAATCAAACTCATATGAAAACATTGAACAAAATTACCAAAACAGACAAATAAAAAAGGTTGTTTCTAAAACTTAATCATTTTTCAGCTTTGGATTCTTTGCTTAACAAAGACAAAAATCATTGTTACACTTTCTTTGTTGGTGAATTTAATAGGATATTTGCACGCTTATTTCAATTTTGTCTTGTGGGCTCACTCTATATTGAAAAGTTAACTTTTCTTTTATCTCACCTCTTCTATGAGTTGTTATGAACTTATGATGAAATCATTGTTCTTCCTTTTATCATGCTATTAAAAGGGTTTTCTAACATTCAATTCTAGGTTTGTGTACCACTCACTTTCCATTTTACAGCATCCACCATTGAATTCAGTATCTATAATATAGGTGTAGTTTTATAGTTTCTTATTTTTCTTAGTTTATTTTTAAAAATACAAAGTTATGTTTCTTTGTTATTTTGTTTATTTTTAGAAGATGTTTCTTTGTTTTGTTGATCATAAATTTTGTTATGTAAATGATGATTTTTTGCTAAATCCTTTATTGGGATTTTGTTATTACTTCAAAACAACCATATGCACAAAAAGTGATGTAGTAAAACTTTAGTACATGTTGCGTACTAACGTCAATTTGATAAAATTACGGTGACACTGTAATTTTGTAAAAGTTCATAAGTGTTGTTTTTGTTGAAATTACGGTGGCATATTATGATTCTGCCAAACTCACTGTCAATCAAATATGCATTTAGAAGTGTCTATGTTTTTTTAAGGTTGTTTTCATGTGTGTGTGTGTGTGTTAGGTAGATGATGTAAGATATAATAAGATTATGTAACATGAAGTGCTTGTTTTGATGTTTTATATTGATGATGTTTCAGGAAAGTAGTATGAGAGCTAAGAGTTTGAAAATTAAGAGGAAGTTTAGTATTAGAAGGAAATTGAAGAAGATGATAAAGTGTGTGTGTTCAAGGGATGAGAAGTTAAGTGTAGATGAAATGAATTATTCATCAGAATCTCTTGCAACTAGGGATTATTCAGCAACAGCAAGTGGTTATTCATCTCATCCTGGTGAAAATGGAACAAAGGTTGATAATAGTAATATTGAAGAAGCTGAGTCATCTCTTCGTGAAAGTGGTTATTTAAACTATGAGGTCAGATCAACAAGTTTGTTTTATCTTTTATTAGATGTTTTGCATGATGTTAAGCTCCTAGGTGCTTGGAAGTTGTTTAGATAAGCGGCTTAATTAAGCGTTTATAACTGTTGCAATAACATAAGACAAAATAAAGTCAAACTGTTTTCGTCTATAAGTTGTTTTCGTAAGTTATATTGGATAGCTTATCGAAATAAGCTGAAAATAATTTATGAATGTCTTAAGTAGTTTCCTTAATCTCTCGCAAATAGTCTCACAAATGCTTATGTTAGTAGATTATAAATAAACTCAAATAAGTTAAATCAAACAAGACTTGATATAGTTGTGACAAAGTACATGTAAAAAATTGCACTCACATTAACAAATTAAGCTGAATAAGAAAAATGTATTTTCCTACAATCAATCATGTGTTATGTGTAGCACCGACACTTCAAATTGAAGATGTGTTCAGTGTCTGACACATATCAGTGTCTGAGGCTGACACAATACTAACATATGTGGTTGCATTTAATTATCATTTTTCTCAAGTTATTATCGTTTCTGGTGTCCATGTTATCGTGGTTTATTCGTTGATATTAAAATTGATTGTTGGCAAGGTTTCATACATATAAATGTCGACAAAAAAGGACCTTATCCCAATATTTGATTTTATAAATACTTAAAGCATCTTCATTATAATATGATAAAGCTAAATGAACTTTCCCTCTAATAGGAAGCTAGAGCCTTGTTAGGAAGACTTGAGTATCAAAAAGGCCACATTGAAGCTGCACTTCATGTATTTGAAGGAATAGACATTGCTGCTGTCATTCCCAAAATGAAAATGTCTATATCGAAAAGATGTGAATCCGATAATAAACGCCGTCCGCAAAGTGATTCAGTGCCTTCTATGTCAATACATGCTGTTAGTTTACTTCTTGAAGCTGTTTTCCTAAAAGCTAAATCATTGCAGACTCTTGGAAGGTTTCAAGGTGCTTTTTCATATTGCTTCTCAGTTCTTATGTAACTATATAACCATATACCATCTTAATTATTTTGCACTTTATGTAGTTTGTGCAGTATTGACACTTAGATTACAGACATGCTTGGTGCCTGACACGACACTGACACATGTATTGATACTTAATTACTTAAATTTTTCATCAAACTATTACCAGTGTCAATGTGTCACTATCAGTGTTATGTCTAATGTCCGTGTTTGTGTTAGTGCGACATGTCAGTATAAGTGTCATGTCTAGTGTCTATGTCAATGCTTCATAAGCCGAAGTTTATGATTTTGTTTTGCACTTTATGATTTTGTTTGTGAATAATTTATTAACCTGCAGAAGCTGCTCAATCATGCAAAACTATTTTAGACACTATTGAATCAGCACTACCCGAAGGCTGGCCCGAAAACTTTGTTTCAGATAGCAAATTACAAGAAACAGTAATAAATGCTGTTGAACTACTTCCTGAGTTATGGAACCTTGCAGGCTCACCTCAAGATGTTATCTTATCATTTAGGAAAGCATTACTATATCATTGGAATCTTGACAATGAAGCAACTGCAAGAATACAAAAGGAATTTGCATTGTTTCTTTTGTACAGCGGTTACGAAGCGGACTCTCCTTCACTTCGGTCACAATTGGATGGTTCGTTTGTGCCGAGAAACAACATAGAAGAAGCCGTTCTTTTGCTTCTGATTCTGCTGAGAAAATCAAAAGATCCTTCAATAATTCATCACCTTTCTTTTGCTCTAAGTGTTTGTGGTGAATTCGTGACGCTAGCTCAACAGATTGAGGAATTACTTCCAGAAACAATGGGGAGAAGAGAAAGATATTATACTCTGGCACTTTGTTACTACGGCGAAGGCGAGCATATAGTTGCATTTGATCTTTTGAGGAACTTTTTGAATAATAGAGAGAACTCAGTATACTCAGATTGCATAGAGGAATTACTTTTAGCTTCGAAAATTTGTGCAGACAATAAGGTTTGTGTCGAAGACGGAATCAAATTTTCAAGCAAGGCTATTTCTCAGATGAATGGAAAATGCAATCAAATTGAAGCTATTGCAAATTGTTTACTAGGTGTTCTACTGTCAGCAAAATCAAAATCAGCTTCTTCTGAATCAGAGAAAGTTTTGATGCAATCTCAAGCATTCAGTGCTCTAAAAGCTTCTGAGAGAATGATGATGGAAAATGATCCTTACATTGTTCTTAATCTTTGTCTGGAATATGCTGAACATAGGAATTTAATAATTGCTTACAATCATGCAAAGAAATTGGTTAAGTTGGAAGGTGGATCTAGTATTAGTGCGTATATACTACTAGCGCGGATTTTATCGGCGCAAAAGAAGTTTGTTGATGCAGAAATTGTTATTGATGCTGCTATAGATCAAAGTGGAAGATGGGATCAAGGAGAATTGTTGAGAACTAAAGCTAAGATTCAGATAGCACAAGGAAGATTGAAAAATGCTATTGAGACATACACTTTTTTTCTTGCTGTTCTTCAAGTCCAAAATAAAAGTCAAGGCACTGCAAACAAGATTATGAAGGTAAGATACACAAGCATTAACATATGTAGAATATATTTCTTTCATTCTTGAATAACACAAAGTACTGATTCTAAAGCACTGACACTCCTCAGATTAGGTCTGTTCCGGTGTCGAACACATGTCGGTGATTGACACCGACACATATGATTACATAAATGAGAAAGGAAACTTAGAGAAGCTTCATTTTAAATCTTGTTTTCTTTTGTATAGTATAAAAGAAATCGCGACAGAAGACTTGAAATGGAAGTGTGGCATGATTTAGCCAATGTGTACACAGCTTTGTCACAGTGGCGTGACGCGGAAGTTTGTCTTGCTAAGTCTCAAGCTATTGATCCGTATTCTGCTTCTAGATGGAACTCGACAGGTATACATATATTGCTTATATTTGGTTCAACTTTTGGATGCGTAATTACTGATTTTAAAGGTGTAAGAATTGATTTTAACGTGTGTTTCGATGTTTTCAAGTAAAATTTGTTTCAACTCCGATTGATTTGGAGCTTTTGCCTCTACATTGGATTTTTAAGCCTTAATTTATTGTTCAACTAACTTTTATATGAATGTATCCGAACATAATTTATTTTACATTCTACTTACTTTTTAAATTAAAATTTTCTCGCCGCAGAACCAAACTACCACTTAGACTAAGAGATGCTAGTGAAAGAAAACTTTATTTTTCCTTCTTTAAACACTGTGATCATTCATATTGATACCAACTAGCGTTATGTCTAGCAGAAAGATTTAGTCTCCCACAAAGCCGCGTGCCAAGGTACAATTTAAGGTAGAAGAGGTGCTCACATTTAGTATCCGAAAGTACTTCGAGCGGTATTACCTCCTGTGAAGGAAACCAGTGAAAATTAACATGTTCAAATGCAATATTCTTCGTATCGTAAAGTTCATGATAACTTTGGTTCCTGCAGGTTTACTTTATGAAGCAAGAGGTCTTCATCAAGAAGCAATGAAATCATTTAAAAAAGCATTAGATATTGAACCAAACCATGTGGGAAGTTTGATATCAACAGCTTGTGTTATGAGAAAACTTGGTTGTCAATCATCATCTTCAATTGTTAGAAGCCTTCTCACTGAAGCATTAAGGCTTGACAGAACAAACTCATCTGCATGGTACAATCTTGGACTTCTCTACAAAGATGATTTGGGGACATCAGCATTGGAAGCTGCTGAATGCTTTGAAGCAGCTGTTTTTCTTGAAGAATCTTCTCCCATTGAACCCTTTAGATAACACTTTCTTTTCATTTTACTTTTTTTTAGGTCACTGTAAAGTTTTTTTTTTTACTAAACTAAAGTTGGTTTATGAAATAGTAAAAGGAGAAAGAACTCTGGTAAATATTTCATATTAGTTTATGTAAGTAATCATTTTATATTCCCATAATCTTCAACTTCTTACTTCTTCATATATTGAATGTATTGAATTTTCGCTACAAATTTACTATTTGACCCAAAGAAAAATGAATTTATTCCAATTTTCAATGTGAACATTAAATTATTATATTTTCAATCGTATCCTATAATAATTAACAATAGTTTTTTTTTACAATAATTAACACTAGTTACATCACTTTAAATTCAATTTTGTAATTTCATAAACCAATTCATAATAAGGGTATTTAAGTAAAAGTATTTTTATCTCTTACATTTAAGGAACAGTGGTAGAGTTACTTGAAGGGCAGTTTACAAAACTTTTATACTACATGCGGGGAGTATAAACTTTCGATCAGCAACTTTGTCAACAAAAACAGATCTTTCTTTGCAAATAGAATTAATACATGCGAAAAATGTTGCATCAAGGTGAATGGAATTTCAAATAAACAGGTACAAAATAATTGAGGTCCTCTAAGGTCATTGCAAGATAACAAAAACACATAAAAAAATGACCATTAATCATGTGAAACACATAAAAAATGTTGTTGATGGAAATGGGTAGGCGCGAAACGGGATTTTCGAGAGGGAGGGGGAGACATGGGAAGGTGAATCATGTGAAACACAAATTTTCATTTTCCTCCCCTCACCAACTAATTTTACTGTAAAGCAAATGTGAAATAAAAGCATCTAAAGGAATAACCTAAAATGCCAGTACATCAACTCATCATTGAATATGCATGCTCAAGATTCTTTTTTTGGTTCTTAAGAGTTTAACTTGATTTAGGGCCATGATAAAGATTATATTCTTAATGAATAAACCGATAACAGAGAGGAATACACCTGATGCGGGTCTAATTACAAACACATTCAGTAACTATCCCACCAGAATTCCATAGACACGGGTTAAGGAAGTTGCATATAATGCACTACTTCCACACTATGTACATCAGGTCCCTCTCCTTCGTTAAAACTGGACCTTCAGCGCACATTTTCCCTGCGCCTGACATGCTTTGTTCTATCATTATATCTTGGCCTGTCATTATGCCTTTGTGGCTGTGGCTCCACCCTTCTTTGTCTTTCAGGTGGTCTCTGGACAATCTCTCCATTAACATATAGCTCAGCTGCACCAAATTGAGATAATTATTAATCTGAGTAGAAGTTTTATAAGAAAATAGATGGCTTAGGTAAACAACAAAACTCTAAAAAGAAAATCCAACAATAGACGAAACACAGTCAGAGTAAGCACAGAGATTCCGTATATTGTATAGTTAATAGACCTTACCATAATAAAATAGGAAAGAACAAAAACAGCCCTAATAAACAAATGGCAATGAAAGATAAATGGGCCGGAGGTGGTGGAGGCGATATTCATGTTAATATATTAAACATTTAAATCTAGAAACAACAGAGAGCTATTAAGCTTTGGCAAGATGGACTGAGCAATTGCAATTGAAAACATTTTATGCAACAGGAATCGACCGAGGGTGGACAAGAACAATTCAAAAATTGACTTCTATACACCAGATATCCGAAATAGAAATCAACGTGTGTGGCAACATCAAAGACCAAATGAAAATGTAATCTGTAGACAAGAAAATTGAATAATGCTCAACCATTGAAGTACAAAAAAAATGCACCAACAAGTGGCACTAAATACCATCATAGTTACAACAAACTTATAACCAATATCTCACATTCAACTAGTAAGCACAGACTTGTAGCTAAAACAGAGGTCACTAACACCCTGGGACAAGGCACTGGCAAATAATTTTTGTATCAACTCCAATGATTCTTCAACTCCATATGAGTGAAAGAACAAAACAGGAGGAGTGAAATTCTATATCAGTCCATTAGAATTCAAAGCTAAACATTGCTAGAGAGTTTTTTAGCTTTATCAAGATAGACTACAAAAAAACACAATTCAATGCAAAGTAATTATGTATCAACGCCAATGATTTCTGCAACACCATAAGAGTGTGAAGGAACAGAAAAAGAGGAGGGAAATTCTCTGCAAGTCCATTAGCATTCAAAACTAGACATTTACTTAGAGATTTATTAGCTTTGCCAAGATGGACTGCAAAAAATCATGTTATATGCCAAGTAATTAACCTCTTCATCCATAATTACGAAACCATATCCAATTTTTGTTTGTCCCTTAATATAAGGCCATTTTCGAAATTTCAAATGCAATAGCAATTACTTTTACAAAAACGCCCTTATTTAAGTAAGTATTGGGAAACATAAATTATATTTCTCTGTCATCATATCAAAGTAATTATGTATCAACTCCAATGATTCAGAAACTCCAGAAGAGTGTGAAGGAACAGAAAAAGAGGAGGGAAATTCTCTGTAAGTCCATTAGCATTCAAAGCTAGACATTACTACTTAAGAGAGTTATTAGCTTTGCCAAGATGGACTACAAAAAATCATGTTATATGCCAAGTAATTACTCTCTTTGTCCATAATTATACAAAACCCTATCCTATTTTTCTTTGTCCCTTAAATTTAAGATTTTTTCAAAATTTCAAATGCAATAACGATTACTTTTACAAAAAAAATCCCTTAATTAAGTAAACATCGGGAAACATAAATTATTTTTCTCTGTTATCAAATAATAGTAATTATGTATCAACTCCAATGATTCTGCAACTACATAAGAGTTTGAATGTACAGAAAAGGAGGAGGGAAATTCTCTGTCAGTCCATTAGCATTCAAAGTTAGACATTACTCAAGAGAGTTACTGGCATTGCCAAGATGGACTTCTAGTAAACACATTCTATGCTAAGTAATTTATGTATCAACTCCCAATGATTCTGCAACTCGATTAACATGTGCAGGAACACAACAGGAGGAGGGAAGTTCTCTGTCAGTCCATTAGCATTCAAAGCTAGACATTACTCAGAGAGTTACTAGCATTGCCAAGATGGACTTCTAGTAAACACATTCTATTCTAAGTAATTTATGTATCAACTCCCAATGAATCTGCAACTCCATAAACATGTGAAGGAACACAACAGGAGGAGGGAAGTTTTTTGTCAGTCCATTAGCATTCAAAGCTAGACATTACTCGGAGAGTTACTAGCATTGCCAAGATGGACTGTTGAGAAACATTCTACAATAAAAACAATAGTCATGTATCTATATAGATAAACATTCTATGACAAACATTCTATGATAAAAAGAATAGTGCTCGCCAAGTATCTAACTAGAGCAAGAACAGTATAACAAACACATTTTCACAAGACACTTCATTATGAATGATAAAAACAATAGTCGTGTATCTATATAATTTACGCACACAAAAGTTAACAAAAATTAACCAAATTAAAAACGAAGCAATAGGACAGAAAAAGATTAATAAAAAACAATAAATCAAATTATGAGTCCATTAGCATTCATCGAAAGTGGTTGAACCTTAGGATTTGGTTTAATTTATCTTGTTTTGGTGGTTAGAGTACCACTTGTACTTTATATAAGCTGTTTGGGTGGAGTGCTAATCTTACATGTTATGACATTTTAATATATATAATTCATTTTGCGGTTCAACAAAAAAAAAACTAAGAAAGCGCTATAAAATCCTTACCACCATAGTCCTGGTGCTCAGGATCAACATACGAATCAGGGAGGACAAACAGAACTCCAGGTAACCCTGCTCAAAGAGAAACAACAATTCAAAACACATTAAGCAAAAAGCAACAAAATAATTCATTGAAATGCATCCTTTATACCTTCGAGCTTATTAGAAGTCTCTTCATCAATCTCACAGCCAAATCCAAAGTACCTCTCACATGAAACATTGTAAATCTTCTTCTTAGCTTCCTCTTCACTATAATCAACACAACAAAAATAGAAAAACAAAAGCCAAAATCACTTAAGAGTTCAAAAAATTCAACTTTATCACAACAAAGAAGATCCAACAAGCAATAATCCAAAAATGGTATGAAAATGCATAAATTTGATAACATATTTAAAACCCTAAAAAATTAGAATAATAAAAAGGCTATACCTTCCGAGAATTTTTGCGAGGGTTTGGACATAACAATCGATCATTTGCTGTTTGGAAGCACCTTCACCACCGGGCTTATCCATAACAATAAGCCAGTGATTGTAATCGCAACCAGGGAAGAGTGGAGCCATGTCATTAGGTGGTCGTTCGTTGAAAGTGGAGGGGGATGATCCCGAATTGAGTGGCGAGTATGATGAATCGCAACGGATTCCGCCGAAACGAGCTGCCGGAGTGAGTGATTGGAAGATGGCTTGTGACATAGGAACGATGAAACGATGGGGTGTGAGAGATGAGGGTTTGGAGAGTGCGGCGGTGGCGCCGGAAGTGGTAGTGGAGAGAAGACGCGCTGTGAATTGTGTGGAGAGGCGTGTGAAGGATGATGCAATTGCTCTCGCCATGATTGATCTGAAGGAGAACGAAAGGGAAATGAGGGTTTTGCGAGATTTAGGGTTTTTCCTTGACTTATGTATATATATACCCTATCTTATACACTAGACACATTGATCACGTATTCGCTCGGGTCATATATGTGACACTTTGAAACCCCGATGATAAAAAATGATGACATATTTTGTTCGATACGTACTTGATATTGATATACTTCTGATTTCCCGATACTCGTATCGGTAAAATATCGGTTAAATCATTATTTTTAAATAAAAAATAATATATGATACTCTTCCGATACGTCTCGATACTCGTATCGAAAAAGTATCGGTTAAATCATTATTTTTAAATAAAAAAGTAATATCTGATACATCCCAATACCCGATGTTTGTTTGTATATTTAACACTTCTTGTAGTTTTTCTTTATCAATATAATTTTTTACTTTTCAAAAGAAAAACTATGGTGTCCTACTATATAACAGGTTGTTAAACGTTTGATTTTTCTCAAAATTCTGATATAAGACTAGATATTTTCTGCTTTTAATTATTAATATTGTTGATTTTAGTCATGTTTATATATTGTATATTTATATATTTAATTTTAAATTTAATTTTATATAACGTATCGCGGCAGTATCGGATTGAGAATTTTTTAAAAATTTACGTATCGGCGTATCGGTATCGTGTCCCATATCGGGGCTTCATAGATGTGACATAACAATTTACATATATATATATGTGTCATACGGCTAATATGCAAAACTTTTTTATAAACAATATTTCCAGTTTTATCCGTATCTTCTTCTTTCTTGTCGATTATTAATATTTTTAAGTTTTTTCTTGAAGTTACTCTTGACATTACAACATATAGTTGACCGAGAAAATTGACTATGAAAGATATACACCAACATATTTAAGTGACTGACTCTGACTCTTGTTGATCGTCATAGCAAAGGAAACAACCACTGAAAACTGTCTGTTGATATTTGAACGAGATTCTTTTATATGAAGGATTCAATGATAACCTAGAAATAAATTTTTTTTCACCAATATTGTTGTCATATATCACTTTACCTTCAGTGACATATGTTTTCAATTTTATAACTATCAACCATGTACCATTGCATAATCCAAAAGATTGTTCAATGTTTCTGAGTAACATTATCGGTACTTCAACTTTTAATTTTAGCTTATGATTTTAAACTCCATATGCAATGGTGGTGTTTAAGAATTCAGGTGCATGAATATCATCTGGTGTGTCAAGATTCGATTTGACATGACACAGAGAATCATAACTCAAATACGTTTATTTCTTCTCCAGGAATTAAATCCAAAGCATAATCATTTATTGCATCAACAATTGTATTTTTAGGAGCTAATATAACATTAATTAGTTATTTTATAAAGAATTTTAAAAAGTTCAAATTTTATAAACAATGAAACAAATTGAATTTATAATATAAAAAGAAAAATCGAGGATATGATAAAAAAATTACAATGCCACAATAAACTTTCAAACATAAGAAGAAAAATTGAGAAAAACTAATCTATGTATATGTTTTTTAATAAAAATCATTTCCTACGATTTTACCTGCAAAAATATTTTAAAGTATCTTGTAGATTGATTTGTAAAAAAATCCACAAGAAACATTATATTTTTTGTATTAAAATGGTTTCCTAAGGATTATTTCGAAGGTAAATTCGTAGAAAAAACAACGTAAATCTAGAGAAAATAAAATATATATTTTAAAGTTTTCTATGAATTATTTTGAAGGTAAATTCGTAGGAAAGACAATGTAAATCTGTAGAAAATAAAATATACTATTTTAAAGTTTTTTACGAATTTGTTTGTGAGAAAATCTACAAGAAACATTTTAGCTGCATATTTGTCCAAAGGTAAATATATAAACCAATACAATAACTACATATCAGGAACATGCACTACAAAGCTAAAAAACCAAAATTCTGTCAAATTTGGATTTTATCTTCCAAAATAATTTCAAAATGCACATTTCAAAGTTTACGTTTACAAATAACACTTGAAAACTAAAAAAATAAACCGATTAAAGCATACATTACCCATTGGATGACACCAAATAAGTGTAGGGACCCGCTATGAGTGGATAAACATTGATTTTAAAGCTTCAAAATGTGAAAAAATCAACTTGTATAGGCCTTGATCGAAAATAATATATATTAGTGTATTTCGGAATATAGGTTTCAAAACTAATTAGTTTTGAAATTTAAGTTCCAAACTAATTAGTTTTGAAATTTAAGTTCCATAGCCTGCAGGGCCTGAATAGTAAATAAGGGGGCCTAAAAAGTATTTTTCAAACTTATTTTTCAAGAACGGAGGCCCAAATGCTATATCACTTACAAAGTCCATTTGAATATTATTTTTTTCTTTCAAAATTCAACTTTAATTTTTAAATTATTTTCTAAACATCCTTTATAAAATCGAGGGTTAAATATGTTTTGATTTCTACATTTGATTCATTTAAATTTTTTTTAAAACCCTATAGTACTGTTTTGTTATCAAATTTAGTCTCTCTTTGTTTTTTTAGATGTAAAATTGATATCGATCTAGTTAACTATATTTTTTGTCCTCACATTTTTTTTGCTCTTTAATAATAGTCCTTACATTTTAAATTTTGTTTTTTAAAAACCCTACGATTTTACTTCTGTTACCAAATTTAGTCCATGTGTTTGTTTTCTAGACGAAAAGCTAACATGCAAAAAAAAATTAGTCCCTAGAGTTTACTCCTATTAGCAAATTTAGTCCATCTTTTTGGATTCAAAACATCTTGCTTCTCCCTCGTACTCTTATATTAATGTGGAGGCCTATTTTTTATTATTTTATTTATTTATAATTTGACCTATATTTCTATTCATATATTAATATAATTACATCTTTATTTATTTACAAAGAATTATATTTTTACTCATATATTAATACGAGGGGCCTATTTTTCTATAATTTCTTCGGGGACTTATATTTTTGTACATATATTAAAATTGTTGCTTGTTCTATTGTAATTTTTTCGAGGACCTATATTTCTAGTCACATATTAATACGATGACCTTTGGGGACTTATAATATTTTTACTCATATTAATACATAGACCTATTTTTTCTATAATTTTTTTTTTTATATTTTAAAATATTAAAGTTTGTATTAGACGGCTCCAAGCAACTTAATTGTGCAGAAAGTTATTACAATGGATGTGAAATTTTTTCTCATGATACCAAAATTTTCTATTATCATTTTATAGTTATCTTGGTGAGACTTGAACCATTAAAGGTGTTTCATCTTTTATAGGTCTAAAGAAAAACAGCGACTTGACAAGAAAAGTCGATAGAATAAAAGAATCTCCATGTTAATATTCTAAAGTTTTAGTATTATGTTTTCCAAATGTAGAACTTTGCATAGAGAAAACATATTACCTTGTATGGAGAGAGATACAAAGAAATCATTGAAATTATTTTTGGGATAAATTTCAAGGTTTATTTATAACTTCTTTTTTTGGTTTTAACCCTATGAAATTGTTCCATCTCGAACCTGAGTTCTTCTAAAATTCAAAGACTCATTAACCATTTGAGTCCAATAACTTGATTTATTTCAATTATACCTTATATTATTGCATAAAATATTGTCAAAAAATCTCTTTATTGCATTATTTAGTGTTATTCTGATAGTTTGGTCCATGTGGTGTGGTAACTGGTAAGTGAGTGAAACAAAATAGGTCATGCATGGATATAAAAAAAACAAATAGGTATTGCATGAATGCATATAAGTAGCAAATTTGCAGCCCCATTGAAATCGTGTGATAGCTAGAAGAAGTGGTGGGCTGGTGGCAATTTAATATAGGGTAAATAGGTTTTTACCCCTGTAAAATAGGCGAGTTTTACGTTTGCCCCATATAATTTTTTTTTTTTTGTAGGAATATCCCCTTGCAATGTTCAAAATTTTTTTGCTAGTGTATTTTACCCCCTTATGTTGGGAAAAAAATCGGCAGGGGGTAAAATACACTACAAAAAAATTTTGAACATTGCAAGGGGGTATTTCTACAAAAAAAAATTACACGGGGCAAATGCAAAATTCGCCTATTTTGCAGGGGTAAAAACCTATTTACCCTTTAATATATGTTGACATTTGGAGGATGACAATTTGACACGAACTATGCTGTTGTACTTGTTTCTATAATATTTTCTTTACAAGGTGAAATAATAAAATCATTATAAATTCACAGATATTCATAAGTGAGAGAATTTAAGTTTAAATTTGGATTATCACGTTCAACCTAATAATTTCGGCAATTTTATTTTATTATACTTTGGTAATTTATCTTTTATTTGTAACACTTTTATGCTTTATCTTTTATAACATTAACATATAAATATTTTTTTTATTAAAAAAATTCTAACTTTTATTTTTTTAAAAATATCTTTGTATTAAAATTAAATAAACTCATAATTTTGATGAATATGTTCACCATTTTCATCAATTCTTTCATATCTTCATCTTCTTTAAAGAATTAAATTGTTACAAATAAAAGATCATAATGTTACAAAAAGATTAAATAAATGATCAAAGTATTACAAATAAAAAATAAAAGATCAAAATATTACAAAAAAAATAAGATAAAGGACTGCAGTGTAATTTTACTTAAAAATAATTATTTTAATAAACTCAATATTTTCAACTGAATTGACTAATTTAATATATATATGTTTAAAAACAGTACAAAAAGAAAATGATAACGCCAAAGTTGAAAATTGAAATAGTAACAATAATAATCATTGGGCCCAAGTGGACTAGATAGAAGTGTCTATATATATGCTTTCTTGTTTCATCCAAGGAGAGTGTATCCTTCATAAGTCATAACCTCTCTCTTCTTTCCCGTCCAAGGGACCATAGAACAAGCAAGAGAGTGAGAGTAAATTAATAGATGACTATGGAAGAAGGTAGAGAAGTGAAGGATGAATACACACAAGATGGAACTGTGAATCTTAAAGGGAAACCTGTCCTTAGATCCAAAACTGGTGGATGGAAAGCTTGCTCCTTTATTGTTGGTAAAATCTCTTAATCTTATTTTTTTCTTTTTTTAAGAATTGATTTGCACACACTCAAATAAACACCAAAACAGATAAATGAGAGAGGGCCAAAATATTGTTTTCCTATAAGTTTGGAAAATGCGAATCAAACGGTGTATACTTTTATAAGGTGAACATTTCAATATCCAATTTACATTGTTTGATTCAGTTATCTTAAACATAATTCAATATCACTAATTTCCTTGTGTTTATTTTGAATTATGTTTAAGATAACTATGACACATGAACCATAACATATTTTTATATTAATTTATATTTTTGTTTATAAAGTATCGGTGTCTAACTGTATAAGTTGAGTTAGTAAAAAAAAAAAAAAACTGTATAAGTTGAGTTTCCGTAAAAAAAAAACTGTGTAAGTTGAGTAATTATTTTTTACTAATTATAAGATAATTTTCTTAAGTCATGTTTTGAGTTAAATTTTAGAGGGGACACTTTTGAAGGACTATGGTCTATATTTTGAAATATATTTGATACTTTAGAAAGTTAAAAAACAACCGATAAATAATACTTCAATCACATTTAATTTACTTTTTAAAATAATTTTATAATATTCTTAATTTTAAAAAGACAATCAAGTATATCCCTTCTCTCCTCTCAAAAATCCTTTATCCAAACATAATATAATTCGTTTGATGGGTAACTCTTCTAAAAAAGACAAATACTCACATGGAGTGAGAGAAGATAATGAGTTTTAACTTTTAAATTAATTTAACACAATCCTTAAAAGAAAAGCATTTCTTTGTTTTGTTGTGTTTCACCACTTGAGCAATTTGAGCTCAAGTGATAAAATGTAAAACACCAACAATTAGTTTATTGCTAATAAAAGACAAATTTAGGGGTAATGAAATGGATTAATAAGCAGTTTTTCTAATAAAATATTTTTTAAGGATACTCCAATATTAATTGCCCTAAATGTTTAAGGTTTGTTGTTAAGTTGTTGGTGAAATATATGAATGCAGTATATGAAGTATTTGAGAGAATGGCTTATTATGGAATATCATCAAATTTGATTCTCTACTTGACAAAGAAACTTCACCAAGGCACAGTGACTGCTTCTAACAATGTGACTAATTGGGTTGGGACCATTTGGATCACACCTATATTAGGTGCTTATGTTGCTGATGCTCATCTTGGTCGTTTTTGGACTTTTCTCATTGCATCCACCATTTATCTCTCGGTAAGCAAATCCTATAATAACTTTCTTAATTTACAATCATCATCCAAAAACTTGTTATCATTACTTAATTAATTCAGTTAAAGTTCTCATTATTAAAAAACTTAATAGTATTTCTAGCCGCTATCATTTGTGACAAGACACTCATTTTTAGTGAAGTTTACATAGTTGACCGATGCTGATCAAATTAGCTGTTAGTTCTTTTACAAGAAATACATTATCAAGCTTAGGAAGGTCATCATCAAGGTTATTTGACAAAAAAAACTTAATAACATGTCGCAAAAAATTTATTTGAATCACAATATAAGGACTTGAGTTTAAGGTTTATAATTTTATTTTAATCCTATTCATTCATGTTTGTTTCCTCTCCTACTACATGGTGGAAGTTTTTAATGTGCCCATATGGGTCCATAGCTTTGTCCTTATTTACCTCCCAATTCTCACATGTCAGATGTGGATTGCATGCGGTAAACATTCAACGCAGTTATACACAATTTTTTTTATCTAAAATATTAATGTTAAATCGGGTGAGTAATATTAAAAATTACGTCTTTTGAATAAAATAACCTCAATTATTAAATTTAAATCGAACGGATAATATTGATTACATCGTCTTGCTAGTTTACACTTCAAACAAATATGAATATTATTATGTCATGAAACAGCAACCAACTAGCTGGTTGACTAAGTTGCTATATATAGTCAACATTTTGGACGGAAGATTTCTAACTCTTTTGACCAATTGTGTTAGCTGGATAGCTATAGGTGAACCAATAATACAGTACACATTTTTTGTTATTTTATTATTTATGCATACTAGTAGTATATAGTGTGATAGGACCAATAATACACTTATTCACGTATTTGGTTGGTTATTCATAGATACGAGACAAACAAAAGAATCTTGAATCACAAACCAGTCATCCAAAACTTATCCTTGACTTTTTAGGACGAATGAATGAATGATATGGGTCTCATAAAAGTTGTAATATTAAATCATTTTATTTTAATAAATCAAGGGAAAATTATAAATATAAATTTTTTAATAACAATTTAATCTAATTAACTTTATTATCAATTGATTGATTCTTGTTATCAGAAGAATATCCACAAGTCCTAATTCAACAGATACAAAATTATCAAAACTGTTAGGTTAAACATTATAACCGATGTTTGAATTCTGACTCCTTCATTTATATGTGTGAATTATAATAATTTTATCATGTTGTCTATCTAAAAAAAATTACTTAAAAGTAATGCACATTTTTTCCCTAAAAAAGAAAGTAATATTCACATTATTAATTAGATGATATAATTAAAAATACATAATTTGAATTATATTAAAAATTGAAAAGGACAATAATTTTGAAACAAATTTATGTTTGCGCAAATATGATAATATTATTATGAGCCAGAAAAATTACATTTTTATGTATGATAATTCATGATGAATTTTGTTTTTCTCAACTAGTTTAGTGGTCAGAGTTTTTTTCCAACTTTTGATCATGAGTTTCTAGTTCAATGTTAATATAATATATAACGTGTTTATTGTTTGATTAATAAATTATTTTTTTATCAAGTAGTTTAATAATTAGACCCATACACATTAAAAGTAAAGAAATGAAGAATTGGGGGTTTGAACTCCAGCCGTATATGATAATATCTTTAGTAACTGCCGACTAAACTTTACTGGTAAATCATTGGAAAATGCTAAACAGTACACTAGCTAAATAAATTATTATGAAATTTATTTTTTTGGAATTGTACATTCAATGTTTTAAAAGTGTAAAAAGTTATCTTATCACTATTATATTTTTTTTTTAATTTTATTTTTTAGTATGCTTAATAAATGCACAAAATGCATAGTCTAATATGAACCTTTTTTATTAAAACAAGAGAAAGAGATTTCACATAATTTAAGCTAGTAGAAAAGTGTCCCCGTTTGGCCCGGCTTATTTTTTACTTTTTTATTTTGCTTAAACGAAATAGAAAAGTATAAAATTATATTTGACACTATTTCTCCTTAAAAGCATTAGAGAAATAAAATAAAGAAGTAAAAAATAAAAAAAAGTGAAGTAAAATACAATTTTTTCATTCTTTATTATTTTTAAGGAGAAGAAAAAAAGGAGGAAATAAGCCGGACCAAACTGAGTCACATGGAGTTTAATTCAAATTTCAAAACATGCATTATTCTTTTCATATCATATAGATTTTAGATTCTATAGTGGACTGGACCATGGTTTGGCAAAGTACTGTATTTATGCGTGACTCTTATGGTCAACATAATGACTTTTGGCATTGGTTAGCAATGTTTTTGTACATATACATGTGCAGCTAATTTCAAGTTTTATAAACACCATTAAACTATATATCACAAGTTCAAGATAAGGACATGGTGCTATTGTGGGGTTAGTGGGTTGGATTAAGGCACTATAAGGACAATTAACAAATAATATAAAAAAAACTTATACTAGCTAGCCGTGACAAAATTGTCTAATAGCTAGTGTTTGCATGCTTAACGTTTTTGACAAGTTTTAAATGAAAAAGATGGATAATAATACTATTCTCTTCGTACTAAATTATAAACTACTCCATCGTCGTTCAATTTATCTTCCTATATATCGTTAATGAAAAATAATTTTATAATTAATTTATAATTTCTTTTTTTTCATATAACATTAACTACATTTTTTAATTTTTGTAATATGGGCAAAGCGACAAATATATTATAATTGGCTGTTTTGTATTGTTGTGACTTTTTTCAAGGCATGCCTCATGCCTATTTTAATAAATTCCTCTTGGCCTTTTAAAAAAAAAATTATGTGCATAAGTTCATTATATGGTTATTGAAATTCAAAGTACATAGTTTAACTATATGTACTATTTACATAACTATTTTGATCATTTTTTTCATTAATATATAAATGCAAATGTTGAAAATATTAATGATTAAAGTTGTATATTTACAATAAGGAGTAAATGATTTCACTAATCTTGAAAAACCACTTCACATGCAATTATTTTTCAATTAAAATTAATAATACATTAATTTTTCTCATTGCACAACCAAGCACAATTTTTTGAACAAGAAATTGATGGTTACAAGTCTTATATTGAAGAATTCTCATGTTAATTCTATGGAGTAATAATTTAATTGTTTCATATGTGTTTGAACATATGCAGGGTATGTCTCTGCTTACACTAGCAGTGTCACTTCCTACCTTAAAACCACCTCAATGCTTAGACATAGATGTAACAAAATGCAAAAAAGCCTCAACATTACAATTAGCAGTGTTCTATGGTGCACTTTACACTCTAGCAATAGGAACAGGTGGAACAAAACCCAACATATCAACCATTGGTGCTGACCAATTTGATGATTTTCATCCTAAAGAAAAATCACACAAATTATCATTTTTCAATTGGTGGATGTTTAGCATCTTCTTTGGAACTCTTTTTGCAAACACTGTTCTTGTTTATATCCAAGATAATGTTGGATGGACTCTTGGATATGCTTTGCCAACTTTAGGACTTGCAATATCAATTATGATATTCTTGTCAGGAACACCATTTTATAGACATAAATTGCCTGCAGGAAGTACTTTTACTAGAATGGCTAGGGTTATTGTTGCTGCTTTAAGAAAATGGAATGTTCCTGTTCCTCATGATACTAAAGAACTATATGAACTTGATATGGAAGAGTATGCAAAGAAAGGGAGTAACACTTATAGAATTGATTCCACTCCAACATTGAGGTATATATTTTCAAATATTTCTTACATCGATTAACTATATAGTACTGACACTTCAGATTGAATACTTGTTCGAGAATGGATGACATTGACACATGCATATGGTTATATTCAATTAATTCATTTTCTTAAATTATTTCTGGTGTTAACATGTTAGTGTCGTGCCCATGTCATTGTTTCATCTCTATTTGATTAGTGTAGTTTAGTTTTACTTTGAGGAATGATTTTTTGACAGGCAATTTTAGACAACTTTTTAGTGTTTAATGTATCTGATTAGTGTAGTTTAGTTTTACTTTGAGGAATGATTTTTTGACAGGCAATTTTAGACAACTTTTTAAGTGTTTAATGTATCTCAAATATGTTGAAACTCATTAACCACCATTGTAATTTTATTAACCACAAATTTAGACGTGATAACAACAATTTTCAAGTGTTCAAATATATGGGTGATTGAACATTTGAAAATTATGGTTAACCACGTCCACATTTATGGTTAATCATATCTTGGACATAGTAAATCGACCTATTTAAACTGCATTAACCGTTTAAAATGTTGACGCGATAATTGTCAATTTTAGTTGTTCAAATAACACAACTGTTTTATACTAATTTATCATATAGGTTCCTAGACAAGGCATGTGTGAAAACAGGATCTACAAGTCCATGGATGCTATGCACAGTAACACATGTAGAAGAGACAAAACAAATGCTAAGAATGATTCCAATCTTAGTAGCTACATTTGTTCCAAGTACAATGATGGCTCAAATAAACACCCTTTTTGTAAAACAAGGAACAACACTTGATAGACACATTGGAAGCTTCAAAATTCCACCAGCAAGTTTAGGTGCATTTGTTACATTGTCCTTACTTGTATGTGTTGTGCTCTATGATCGTTTCTTTGTCAAAATCATGCAGAAATTAACTAAGAATCCAAGAGGGATAACACTTCTTCAAAGAATGGGAATTGGTCTTGTTATTCACACAATCATTATGGTTATTGCATCTTTCACAGAAAGATATAGACTTAGTGTTGCAAAAGAGCATGGTTTAGTTGAAAGTGGAGGACAAGTTCCTCTAAGTATATTCATTTTGCTTCCTCAGTTTATACTAATGGGAACAGCTGATGCATTTTTAGAGGTTGCGAAAATCGAGTTTTTCTATGATCAAGCACCAGAAAGCATGAAGAGTATTGGAACTTCATATTCCTCAACTACTTTAGGCATTGGAAATTTCATCAGTACATTCCTTTTGTCGACCGTATCACATATAACTAAGCAACATGGTCATAAAGGATGGATTTTGAACAATCTAAATGACTCTCATCTTGATTACTACTATGCGTTTTTCGCGGTGTTGAACTTGTTGAACCTACTCTTCTTCGCGGTTGTTACAAGGTTTTATGTATATAGGGTTGAAGTTTCGGATTCCATACAAGTGCTTGCAGATGAATTGAAGGAAAAGAAAATGGCTAACAATGTGAACCTTATAGAATAAATGATTGGATTTCTATAGAGAGATTGTTTATGATCCAATTATGCATGTATTTTGTGTGTGCAGCCATATTTAGAAGAGAGTCTAATTAAGTTAGTTATTGGAATCCATTCCAGTGTGTGATAATTTATCAAGTGCAGCCATATTGTTATAGTTTTTGAATTTTGAGAATTCACATATAGTAGGCTTTTGCTTATAATCATGAATTTTTAGGGTTTTTTTTTTTTTTTTTTTTTTTTTTTTTTTTTTCCATACAGGATTTTGTCACCACTTCTCTCTAAATATAAAAACAACAGGTCAAAAATATTGTGATGAATTAATGTGGTTAATTTTGGCATGAAGGATATTATATGGTGTAAGTAGACAGAAATAGATTATGCGCGGTCAGTTGTTGTGCAATCAAGCTGCAATTGACATATCTCAACTGTTTGATCAGCATCATGTGACTTACAGTTTAATGCAGTTTTACTTTTTTAAAACATAAATATTATGACTTTAAAACCTGTATCGTCTGATCAAAGAACTAATGTTTGTAATCATTTTGACTGCATGGAGTCATAGGTACTTACTTCATCCAATCCGTATCCGTAAGTAGGCACCTAATCATTGTCAGTTTTGTCCCTAAATCTATCGCCTCTTGAACTATTTCATTTAGTGATTGGCAACTAATTTGAACTATAAAGGCACCCTTTTTCATCAGATTTTATATTTCAAATATTTTGTCTTCAGTCCAACACTTCTTTTGTAGCAATGATTAGGTTGAATATTGCATTGAAATCGTGAAAATAAAAAAATCATGTTTTTTGGGAGTTTCTGCCAATTTACGCCCAGACGTGAGAGGCTGCGCCCAAACGTGCAAAATTGGGCTTAGTTCTGTCTGTTTATGCCCAGGCGTTGGAGGATGCACATGGGCGCGCGAGTTTATATATTGGTTGTGCGTTTTTTGACTTTTTAAAGGCGTTTTTAGGGTTTCTAAGGCCAACATACAGACTAAGGTTAATAGAGAAACATCTTGGGAAGACTCTAAGGTTGGGAGAAACATTCTATCACCTTGGAAACACTTATTGATTGAATCTCTTGATAACAGGGAGAGATTCGGGAAAATGGTATAATTAGGAAAACTCTAATTCTTGTAACTCTTGTGGTGAATCTCATTGTAGTCAAGTTTTCTATCGATAGCAGAATGGAGAGGTGCTCTTTTCCCCCAGAGTAGGTTGATTTAACCGAATTAGGTAAACAATATTCTTGTGTTCTTTACTGCTTTCGATTGTTTATCTTTTGTTCATGATTATATTGCTATTCTCGATTGTTAATCGAATTCACAATAATTGGCGCCTAATGTGGGGCAAAGGATTAAACAAATAGGCACCATGAGTACAAAGTGGGAAATTGAGAAGTTCAATGGGAGTAACGACTTCAGGTTGTGGAAGGTGAAGATGAGGGCAATACTAATCCAACAAGAGTGTGTTGAAGCATTGAAGGACATCATCCTGGAGAGGCGATGGTAAGAATACTCAACATTAGCTTGAAGAGGCGGTGCTAAGAATACTTAGGTTACTACTGAAACAACAACTTTATTATGAAGATGTGAAGGCGCTAGTGGAAGTTGGGAATCAGTGGAGTTTTGAGTTGCGGACTTTGGATGCTCCTATCACATGTGTTCAAAGAATGGATACTTTTGGACTCTAGAGCTAGTTGAAGGTGGAGTTGGTCATCTTGGAGGAGGCAAAGCTTGTAGAGTTTAAGGTACGGGCGAGGTTCTTTTACATGATGTGAGGTATGTTCCTGAACTTTAACGTGGTCATGCATTTGTTACTAGTGGTGATTCTCATGATGTGGTTGTGGAACTTTGGTTGGTACTTGTTAGTGACATGAGTTTTGTTGGACTTGTGAAACAAGATTTACTAGGTGTTGGATCTGAACTAGAAGTGTTGGAGACTAACAATGACCGGAAGTATGTTTCAGGGGAGGTTGAAGAGTTTTGCATGTTACAAGGTGGGAAACATAATGAAACTTTGATGGAGAAATTCAGTTTGAGGTGGAGTCTTCTAATGGTGGAACTAGAAGAAGACAATCAACGTTAGCTCTTCGCTATCTATGAGATATGGATGAAAGTGGTATAAGTGCACCAAATGAGTGTAGCTATGGAGACCTTGTGGGTTTTGTTCCGATTATGGTTGAAGAAGTGCAAAACATGTTGAAGAACTTTAGGGAGGCAATTGAAAGCAACGATGATCAGACTTGGGAACTTGTAGGACTTGTGAAGGTAGTTGGATACAAGGAGAGTCTGATGTTGCAACTTGTGGAACTTACCTAAAATTCCAAGGTTAAGTTGAGAGGCAAGCGATTCTTCAAGAGTACGAAGCGGTACACTCCAAGGTTCGAAGAGGGTGTGGTGTAAGCAAGTGAAGTAGCATGGTGGTTGATGGGAAGTTGGCATCACCATCGATTTAAAGGCAAGGTAGAGAATATTTAAATATTGCCTTGAAGTCGTGAAAATCAGAAAATCATGTTCTCTAGGAGCTTCTGCCAATTTACGCCCAGGCGTGCAGAGTTGGGCTTAGTTCTACCTGTTTATGCCCAGGCGTTGGAGGCTGCGCCCAGGCGTGGGCGCGCGAGCCTATATATTGGTTGTGCGTTTTATGACTTTTTTAAGGTAATTTTAGGGTTTCAAAGGCCAACATATAAACTAGGGTTAATAGAGAAACATCTTGTGAAGACTCTAGGGTTGGGAGAAACATTCTATCACCTTGGAAACACTTGTTGATTGAATCTCTCGGTAACGGGGAGCGATTCGAGAAAAGGGTAGAATTAGGAAAACCCTAATTCTTGTAACTCTTGTGGTGAATCTCATTGTAATCATGTTTTCTATCGATAGTGGAACATAAAGGTGCTATCTCCTCCATAGTAGATTGATTTAACCGAACTAGGTAAAGAATATTCTTGTGTTCTTACTGCTTTCGATTGTTTATCTTTTATTCGTGATTATATTGCTATTCTTGCTTGTTTGGTTGCTTATTCATTTTGCTCCACGCATCATAAAGGTTTTATTTGTGTGTTAATCGAATTCACAACAGATTAGACATAATATCAGAATCTTAATGAGTTCTAAGAATGTATATGAGCACTTTCAAACACATGTACATGTTACCACACTTAAGGAAAATGTAACTATTTCCCAACCTGGTTCAATTTTAGCTGTTAATAATGACCTTGTGGGAGAGGAACAAAATATGAATATATACTACATGCTATTAATAAAAGTTTACGAGTCTAGCAAGTAAAAACGAGTCCAACAATTTATTTTTATTATAAAACCCCAAAAACA
Organism: Trifolium fragiferum; assembly: GCA_954870985.1. Taxonomy (NCBI): domain Eukaryota; kingdom Viridiplantae; phylum Streptophyta; class Magnoliopsida; order Fabales; family Fabaceae; genus Trifolium; species Trifolium fragiferum. The sequence goes on along the minus strand of OX940796.1, from coordinate 43,498,533 downwards.
GGCTAAGGTCTCCAAACACTAAATAATAATTTAAAAAGCTCTTGAACTCTTTTTTTCAATTGCATAAGACGACTCAAATTTAGGATTAGAAACATTGTGGAAGTTGGTTTTGTTACTGATTGTTGTTTTTTATGTTAAAAAGAGTTTAAAAAATTGTAACCGAAGAAATTACTGGCTGAGTCGTGTACTATGTTTCTCTTTAAGATGTTTCGCGGTACTACTAGAATTGTGCAAAACAGACAATCAACCGCGTCGTCTCCTAGATAAAACAGTCAGGTCAACACTGAACCGATTGAATACTGCCTTTTAACAATCACAAGGAAACACCTTCTTGAATGGTTCAACAAACCACTCGAAAATTGATACAACAATATCAATTAAACTTATACGACAATATCATTTTCCAACCAATGAAACACAAAAGAAAGAAAAAAAAATTACGAAGAAACTTTGTGGAAGAGAGAATTCTTTGTTTTTTGATGATGATATGGTTTCAATTTCGCAAATGAAGAAGAAGGCCTGATAAGATCAAATACCAATGTGAGACTTTTTCCCACTGTTTTCAATTCACACTCCTTATTCCAAGTTCTTCGAGACCAATGTGTTTATTCCTTTTCATTTCCAATCACAAAGATTCAACTTCCACACATTAAATGAATATCAAACTTTGGTTAGTATAATAATTATGATGAAGATCTTTCATATGGGATAGAGTTTGTTCCAGACTGGACCAAAACCCACAAATCTAGTATGCCATTTACATCATAAGTTCAACATGCTCGCCATCGTCCAAAGCTACGCACATCACCCTCATGGTACTCCCTCCAAAGCGGATAAATTACCACTATTAAAGGCGTATTGTATTCTATGATACACTGCTCATAACGGATAATTGAACCATATCATGAGATATTCATTGCTCACTCCATAACGGATAAAAGAGGAAAATTCTGTGAAAATTAGGTGAAATAACTTTTTTTTTAAAAATATTTTATAAGTATTGACAACACAGGTTACAATGTTGATTTATTATATTGAGTTTCCTCAACTAGTGTCTTGGAGATATTAATTAGCATTTTCCTTTATATGTATAGAATAAATTATTATAAAGTAAAAATATACCAAAACTCAGACTATTTCCTTATCATCTAAATGTCCATCATGAGGGTTGGCCTTGAGATTTTTGGTACTCTAGGTCAACTAAAAAAAACAGATGTCTTTCATAATCATGCGAAACTCTTACTTGGACAAAACCCCAATACTTGTCATTTGGTCACACATACATGATCTTAAAAAATTTAAATATAAAAGTATGATTAATGAAAGTTCATGTGACTTCGAAGCTTTTTAAGATGTTGCAGGTTTCTACACCGTTAGGTTTTTGAAGATTGACTTAATTTTGGAAAAACAAGTTTCTAGCCAGATGTTGTGCCAGATGTGGCAACATCAGTGAACAACATTGTCAATGGGTAAGAAAACCCTAGTTCGCGCCTTATACACGCGCCGTTTTCTTGAATCCTAGTTTTTACATCTTCAGGCATTCCTTGCACGCCATGAAGATTCCATGAAGATTATTTATTTCTGTAATATATGAGGATATTTAATGAAAGAATATATTTGATTCAAGAATATTTTTGTGCGGAATATTTCGCTGGATAAAATATAAAACATATATTTCAAATATATCTTTGTGCTTCAAGATGATTGTCACTAAAAATATATTTATGGACAATAAATATATTTATGAAAGGAATATTTGGTGCAAATACACTACAAGAATACCTTAATTTATTGACGGGTTTAAATAACACTTACCGAGGGCTTACACCCTCAATAAGTTATTGACGGCCTAAGCCCTCAGTAAGTGAGAAAAAGCCTTCACAAAATTAAAAAACAATTTTTTTTAGAGGATGTATAACTTAATGGTGGCCTAAGCCTTCAGTAAATTGCTACAAACTTAGTGGCGGCGTTGGCCGCCGCAAAGCAATAAGGAATTTAAAAAAAATAAATTAAAATCATATTATTTTATCTTACAGACAAAACAAAGAAATATGTTAACTTTCCCTTCATTTTCAAAACAGAGAAATACCTAAGTCAATCTACCACTCCACCTTCATTTTCATTTCCATTTTTGATCCACCTTCATATTCACTTTCCCTTCCTTCAATTTATGAATAACAAGATGCATAACCCTTTTGTATTCTTCCTTCTTTCACCAAATTTTTGGATTTTCAGAGAAACATGTTAAAAGTTTCAAGTTTCATTTGCTTTTACAGTTTCAAGTTTGCTTTTTTTTATTTGAACGTGATACAATCCATTCCTTCTTTTTTGAACAAGAAGAACATGAAAACAAAAAAAATTTGTGTTTGCAAAAATAATTTTGGGTTTGCAAAATTGGGGACAAATCTAGAAAACCATGTATTGTTTCTAATTTGGGGGCAGATCTACAATTTTGGGGTTTTGTAGATCGATGGAGAAGAAAGAAATGGATGATTCAGTGGAGGTTTTGCAGATCGATGGAGAAGAAAGAAATGGATGAGGGTCGATGGAGAAGAAAAAAAATTAATATGGATTGATGGAGAAGAAATTGAAACCGTCAGATCTGAGATTTCAACTTTTTTTTTTTTTTTAAAATAATATAAGTTAGTGGCGGCTTGGGCCGCCTATAAATGAAAGAAACTTCCTTTTGCATAGTGGCGGTTCAAGCCGCCAGTAAATTTCGTCATTCTACTTTCTGACGATTTTGGCCGTCATAAAATTTACCAATGAGCAATTTACTGATGGATTCTAGCCCTCAGTAAATTCGTCATTTTTATGACTTATTGGTGGTTTTGGTTAGTTTGTGAGGATTTTTGGCCCTCAATAAATCATGTTTTTCTTGTAGTGATATATTTGTGGAAAATATATTTTTTCTCTAAAATATTTCTTGTAGCTGAAGTATTGTTGAAGCCCTAATGATTCAAGAAGCCCATCAACTCGGGGCTATATATATTTGAAGACAAACTTAGTTTAGGTGTGGGTGTGTACGCCGATATAGGTTTAGGGTTTTAGGAGTCTATTGAGTCTCTTTGTGAGTCTTTCTTGCATTACATTGATGCATGCTAAGGACTGTGTTTAGTTCAGTTGTAATTGTGATCTTTTCCAAAGCTTTGAAGCAAAGAGATAGGTTAGTTGTCTAACACCTGAAGCCTTTAGGTAAAAGTGTGTAGTTGTCTAGGAGAGTGTCTCCAACCTTATTGTGTGTGTTTTTACCCTTAGACTGTAACGACAGTGCTGGATGTACTGTTATTAGGAAGTGACCAGAGGTTTTCATATCTAGAGGTTCTAGGTAGAATTAGCACGAGTATTGATTAAGTGATAAGTTGTAAACGGTGGAGTTTAGCTTTGAATTGATACTATCATAGTGGATTCCTTCCGAACTGGGTCAACAAATATACTGTACAAAGTTTATTTTTACAGTCCTTTAAAATTATATCATATGTTCTATTACTGTGTATGCTGGACAGGTGTTGACCCATTTGTCCACTATATTCCATAATTTGATATACTTTTGTTAATTGTGATATACTTTTACTAGGTCTTGTGATTTTCATTGCTACAAGTACTTTTAAGATAATAGAGATGTCATATTTTTATACTTTTACTAAGTCTTCAATTAATTGATCAATTTCTATCTGTTTGTTGCTTATTTATTGTGATATCTATTTGTAGCTTTGAGTTTAACTCTCAGATTGAACATATTGTTCAACCATATTCCGAAGATTGAAAAATGTTATTTCTTTGTTTGGTAGGTCATTTATTAGAAGATCACAATCAGATGGCAACATGCTCGGTGAAAGTGAGGCTACAATTAGGAACTTGCATGCTCCAGACTGTCAACACTCATTTGAAAATCCCGATAAGCAATCTCTTTTGGAGTCTACTTCAGACACTATTACTTGTGGAAGTTCTATTTGTCATTGCAGGTATGCTTAACTCACATTTTGCATGATGTGATCGGATATACATATTCAATAATGGAATTTCTTTATGAATGTTTTTGTGCATGTGCGTTTAGCAATGGAGCTCATAGGTTGTTTTGATGACTATGTTTAAGTGTTTTCATGTAATATCGGCTTCAGTCAATTACAAACTCAAACAATGAATAAATGAGCTCCATTGCTAAACACAAATACGCAAAAACATTCATAAAGGAATTACATTATTGAATATGTAAATCCAATTACATCATGCAAAATGTGAGTTAAGCATACCTGCAATGATAAATAAAACTTCCACAAGTAATAGTGTCTGAAGTAGACTTCAAAAGAGATTGTTTATCGAGATTTTCATGTGAGTGTTGACAGTCTGGAGCATGCAAGCTCCTAATTATAGTCTCACTTTCACCGAGAATGTTGTCATATGATTGTCATCTTCTAATAAATGACTTACCAAACAAAGAAATAACATTTTTCAATCTTCATAATATGGTTGAACAATATTTTCGATATGAGAATTAAACTAAAAGCTACAAACAGAGATCACAATAAATAAGCTACAACTAATAGAAATTGATCAATAAATAAATCCATGGACTTAGTAAAATTATAGAAATAGAACATCCCTATTTTCTTAAAAGTAATTGCAGCAATGAAAATCTCAAAACTTAGTAAAAGTATATCACAATTCACAAAAGCATAGAAACAAGCAGCATCTTAAAAAGCTCTGAGGTTCAAAGAGCCCTAACGAATTTCTCATATTAGAAAATCAGAGTTTCCTCTCTCTAAATTTTTTTAGTAAATCAAATTATTTTCAACATACAATTACCTAGAATAATTCCACTGCTCGCATCTTATATATGGTTAGAGTAATTAAAAAATCAAACACAATATAAATCCTAATTCATAATCAATCACTCACATATAATATTACAATATTCAGAACAACAACTTGAGTTAATTAATCATAAAAGAGAAGTTAAGCATAATTTTAGATACCTTAGATCAATAATAGATCAGAAAAAGATGTGGTGTCGATTGCGAAATGAGGAACACTTTTGATGTGAGATTGAGGAAAAGTGAGAACCAGAGATTCAGCGGTGAATGAAGGATTTGGTGAATCAGGAATGAATCGGCGATGGTGCAATGGTGAATTCTAGATTCGACGATGAAGAAATTGTGGATGAATCTATGACGGTGATGAATCGAAGTTGGTGATGAATCAGACAATGAGATGAATCAGAGATGGATAAGAGATTGTTAATTGAAGATGGTGAATCAGGGAATCAGAAGATTGTGGATTAGAAATCAGAAAAGGTGAATTGATGAATCAGAGATCAGACATGGTGAATCGGTGACCGGAGATGGTGATCAGAGATGATGAACCAGATATTAGACAAGGGTGTTTTTAGATTTGAGATTGGAATTTAGGGCTTGTGTTCTAGATGATGATGACGATGATGCTATGATGGTGATGAACCGGTTGGATTATTTGGTGTTGATTAGCATTTAACTTATACTACGTACCCGTTTTTATTTTTTTATACACGTAGATACGTCTTTTGGTCAGCAAAAGTTGATTTTTTTAGATTTATTAAAAAATATGTATGTAGTTTATATTATAGACTAGATACATTATTTTTAATCAATTTAAAAAGTTAATTTTTCCTTATATATGAAATCGTAAAGAGTACTAATTACTAAAAGAAAGACAAAAAATAAAATGGTTCTTAAAAACTTCAACCTCAATCATGTTTCTCTACTTCTCATATTCCTCTTCACCTAACCCTCTCCCATAGTCATTGCCACTAAATTTCATTTTATATATATATATATATATGCTTGCATTATGGATGATAAACTATTTTTTTTATTAATTTAGTCGCTATGACTATTTTTAGTATAACTTTTTAATAAATTTAATATAATTTAGCTCTTGATATAGAAATGTTAGCCTCACTATCAGGGCCGTCCCTATACATTTAGAGGCCTCAGACAAATAACAAAAGAGGCCCTTAAAATTAAAAATAAATTTAATAAAATGAATGTTTTTAATTAGAAAATACATTTTATTTTATCTAAAATGTAAATAATATCAATAATATAAAAAATAGTCATATTCTAATCAATAATAACAAAAAATATATGTTTAAGTTAATATAATTAAATACTGATGGTGTTTTTAATAAAAATTACAACTTAAAAGAAAACAATTTTTAAAATAATTTGTGTAATTTTGTTCTCTATACATTTTATTAAATTTATTTGAATATTCGTTAATTTTATAGCTGTCTCAATAATGTCCTAAAATAAATTAAAAATTACAACTTTAAAGGAAACAATTATTAAAATAATTTGTGTAATTTTGTTCTCTATGCATATTATTAAATTTATTTAAATATTTGTTAATTTTATAGTTGTCTCAATAATGTCCTAAAATAAAATTAAAAAAAGTAAGACCCCGACTATACTAGAAGCTTTTTTTTGAAGAGGAACTATACTAGAAGCTTAAGACAAGTGCGCAAACAGTTAGGCAATTCAACATTTAGCTACGCAAAACTACTAATTAACCAATACTTGGGTTTGAAAAAAAATATATAGGGCTCTCAAAAATTTGAGACCCAGGATTATAGGCTTGCTTGCCTTGCCGTTAGGTCGGGTCTCCTTACTGATAATTTATGTTTGAATCTGTTAGTTTACTTCTACATTTGTTGTCTATTTAGAAGAGAGATAGACATAAATAAAAATTAATTAAACCCATTAAAAATGAATTGCATTAATTTTCATTTGTGTCTATCTCTTCTAAATGGTCTTAAAAAGATACACATGAATATTAATTTCTCCATGATAAAATATAATTTTTTTAATTCAATGTATGATTAATATTCATCCATCTCAAAATGATTTTGTTTAATTTAAGATTTTTTCACACATATTAAAAAAATGTAGTGATGTTATCAAAATAAATAATATTTTTACTAAATTATTTATATAAGTTATAAGTTTGTTTCCTTGAAAATAAGGCATATAATAATAATTAGGTATAAACTTGAAAAATGTTACATTTAAAAATGAGAATGACAATTATTTTAAAATAAAATTTTATTTCTAAAATCAGGTCCGGCCCAAATAGGAGTGCAACAAGGTCTGTTACAACGGGCCTCCAAAATAGAAAGGCCTAAAAAAATAAATTATAAGGTAGTAGTATTAATAAAATAGCGGGTGTAAACGTAATATTGTTGCAAAATATTAAGCTCAATTGTCAGGTTCAGTTTTTTTTACAAAAAAGAAATAGAGGGTGTAAACGTAATATCGCTGCAAAATATTAAGCTCAATTGCCGCAAATTATAAAGAATGGCACGTTTAAAGTAGTTAGAAGGTATTATTTTGTTGTTATTGATAGGATATGAGTCTTTTTTATGTTAATTACAAAGATAATTATATTTTATGTTATTTTCAATTAAAAATCGATGAGTTTTTTTTTTTTTAAATGTATTTATTTTTTATTAACAAACCACTTTTAAAATTTGCACACAGTCTCTAAAAACTTAGGACCCACCGTATCTAAAATGATACTAATTAATTATTTTGAAAAGGAGTGAGGGCATCGATCTGGTCTATATCAGCACTAGTATTGATTGTATCATACAATAAGAATTTGAGGGGATACATAATTGCTATATATGAGGGGATTCATAATTGCAATTTGCAAGTAAAAAGAAGAAAATTGGAATTATATATACTGCTTCAATTATATATAATATATATCCACAAATTCAATTGTCAGATTGATGCTTACAATACCCAAAGGTTAAATATAAATTGAATTTTCCTAATATTCTTCTTAATTCTTACATCTGAAAATCTTAATTTGAAAACGATATTAGTAATTTAATTATGTACCTCAGTGTCATATTTCATGCACACCCTTCTAGCTATAGCTAGCTATGCATCAAACCTGTAAACGAATGTTTGCTTAATCAAACTTTTGTTTCTTATACATTTAATATAACGTGTCATAGGATAAGAGAAATTAATGATCACTAGCTAACTAGGACTAAATAAGAATTTTGATATGTGATATAAGTAATAATTTCTCAAATAATTAAAAAAACATCTAATGAGACGTAATTAAAGAAATGTATATACCTTAAAAGATGAAATTAATTAATATATACTATGAAAGTATATATGTATATATCATGGATCATGGCCTAATCTGAGCTCCAAATCCATTTCATTTTCTTCCTCATCATTTCCTCTCCTAATTCTTTGATGATGAGTGTTATCCACATAATGCTGACTTGAACCAATTTGAAGACTCAAATTAGGACCTTGAAGCTCTTGATTGAAATGCATATTATTATTAGACCAATTTGATGATCTTGGATATTCATATCCAAAACCATGCACATTTGAAGGTTGGTAATTATTTCCAACAAGGTAATTATTTGTTGGTGGTGTTGGAAAATATTGATGTTGAAAATACATGCCATCAAAGTTTTGAGTACTCATAGGTTGTTCTGAATTAGCATAAGGAAAAGTCACATGTTCATCATTAGTGAAGAATTTGTTTGCAATTTGTGATGATGATGAAGAAGAATTTGATTGTTTAGAAGCCTTTGATCTATCTTTCCTATGAATATTCATGTGACCACCTAATGCTTGAGCATTTGTGAAGCCTCTTTTGCAAAATGTGCATTCATAAGAACGTTTTTTTCCTTGATTATCATCACCACCTTCTTCACTTGAATTCATGTCACCAAAAACAAATGTAACAAATTACAATTTAGAATAATAATAATATACAACTTTATGAGTTTGAAAATTAATATATGGAAGAGAATGTATAAAAAAATATGTGAAGGTAAAAGGGCTTTTATATAGAGGCAAGGGAATGTAGTAAAAAGGGGTCAAAATTAAATAAGTGACAAAATTAAAGAAAATGAAATAATTGGTTAAGTCTATGTGGCAATTAATTCTCATGGTTTTGTATCAATTAAATGAGAGTGAAGTTTTGGCGTTTATTCATGGGATTTTTCCATTTAGCCGGCTCTATATGAGTCTATATAGATAGCTTAATTAAGGTATAATTTTATTAATTATACTTCCATTTGATAGCTTAATTAAGGTATAATTTTATTATACTTCCATTTGATTTGTTGGTTACACTTTCTTCTTATGTTGTTTTCATGACGAGGTTGTGTAATTTTTTTGGTATCTCTTCTTTGGCGCGTCAAAATGTGACTAATTCTTAATTGTATAGTTCTATCACAAATGTATAATTAAGCATATGAACCGTGTTTTCATAGTTCTATTCATATGTCTTGGTTGTCAATTATGTTACTATATATGATTTATTTAATTGCATGCAAACAGAATGCACATGAGACGGTTCTATCTTTCATATATTGTGATTTACTTTTTCAAATCATATCCACAAATTTCTTATTCACACGTAAAAATAGCAATAGATGCCTTTACTTTTATAACTAGGGTAAGGTGAAATTAGTATGGAGTCATATTATTATATTGTCATATATACAATATCTTATTGTAAATAATATTTGGAATTAAATTGATACATACAGTATGAACTAACCAATGAAATCGTTTGATGAGAAATTTGAGCGATGAGTTGAGAAATCAAAGTTTAAATCTTGATTAGAAAAGAAATATTTTTATTTAATGTTTTATGTATCTCAAATATAATTACTTAAGTGGATGAAATGTATGATTGAGAAACAAAAATGAAAGGGTAATTTGCATTTTTGAACTTATAAATTTGCAATTTTGGCCCCATAATCTTCTTAAGTTACTTTTACAAAAAATTGATCTCCAATAATTTTGACTAAGTAAACACACATATTGATAATAACTCACATGTCACGTCGGCATGTAATATGAGCCAATACTATTCACATTTGCTTTGACTTGCTAACATGGAATCTTTATATATCTAATGGGAATAACATGCTACTATCTAAACCTTAATCACATTTGCTATTTTGGAGGGAATTGCTTAGGAAGACTAAATAATATATAAAAAAGTTGCTTAAGTTGGATTTGAACCCATGACCTCTCTATATAGTTTTATTATTTAGCCACTAAGCCACTTGAATTCATTTGAAACATTTTGGTAACACCATCTAATAACTATGACTTTCAATGCATCAAGTACATTTTATTTTTCAACGCACTTTCAATTTTTTTTTAATCCAATTATTGTTGTTTGATGTATCTGAATTATATTTTTAAATATTTTAGTTGTGACGAACAATATTGTATTTCTTTTCTTTTTCTTTATTATTTTTAAAATTTTTCTCTATACAGTTTTAATATTCAGCCACTTGAATTCATTTGAAATCTGTTGGTAACATCACCTAATAACTATGACTTTCAATGTCTCAACTACATTTTATTTTTTTAATCCAATTATTATTGTTTGATGTATCTGAACTATATTTTTTAAATATTTGGTTGTGACGAAACAATATTGTATTTCTTTTGAAATTTTTTTGTGGCATTGCAGTTTTTTTTATTATATCCTCGATTTTTCTTTTTATACTATAAATTGTTTCATTGCTTATAAAATTCAATAAGTTTTTTTATGGAACTTTTTAAAATTCTTTATAAAATAACTAATTAATGTTATATTAGCTCCTAAAAATATAATTGTTGATGCAATAAATGATTATGTTTTGGATTTAATTCATGGAGAAGAAAAAACTGTTTTTGAGTTATGATTCTTCGTGTCAATCCAAATCAAATTTTGACACACCAAATGATATTCATACACCTGAATTCTTAAACACCATCATTGCATATGGAGTTCCGAATCATAAGTTAAGATTAAAAGTTGAAGTACCGATAATGTTGCTCAGAAACATTGAACATTCTTTGAGATTATGTAATGGTACACGGTTGATAGTTACAAAATTGGAATCATATGTCGTTGAGGTAAAGTGATATCCGACAACAAAAGTCAGATATAAAAGAATTTTATTCCTAGGTTATCATCGACTCCTTTATATAAAAGAATCCCGTTCAAGTTTCAACGTAGACAGTTTTCAGTGGTTGTTTCCTTTGCTATGGCGATCAACAAGAGTCAAGGTCAATCACTTAAACATGTTGGTGTATATATTCCACAGTCAATTTTCTCTCATGGTCAACTATATGTTGTAATGTCAAAAATTAACTTTAAGAAAAAACTTGAAAATATTGATAACAGACGAAATAGAAAAAGATACAGATGAAACTGGAAATGTTGTTTATAAAGTAGTTTTCCATATTATTTTATGTCATATATATATATATATATATATATATATATATATATATATATATATATATATATATATATATATATATATATATATATAATTTGTTATGTCACATATATGACCCGTACGAATGCACGGGCATGATGTCTAATGTGAGTCATTATCTACATGTCTCTTCCCATAAAATTTTTAGTTGCTTTGCGGAGAATCAAACTTCCATTCCATGAGAAAGTTTATGAATAGCATTCCATAATAAAAATGATAGTCCAGTTTCAAATCCTTCACAACTTATATGTTATAGCTTATAACTTAACCTCTGATATACTCCTATATATATTCTTGATCCCATCTTAATTGTTTACTTTTTATTTTGGTGAATTTTGTTTTAGTGTTTTCTTTCACTAAGCTTAACATTTTATTTATAAAACATTGGTTATTTAATTTATTCATTGATTTCTTACAGCCCAAAAAATCATTCAAATAACATATTAGTGAAGTATATAAAATATAATGTGAACATGTATGTAGCCATATGTAGGCAAAAACGCGTTGAAGCATATTTTGAGAGTTAATTATGTCACATATTAAAACGTTGTATATATCCAAATGTCTTTATCGTACGTATTTCATGATTGAATTGAAAATAATTGTTGATATATTTAGGATTTCGCTGGTAACTATACACTATACCTGCATGCATTTAATTTAACTGATCGATCACTTTCTACCCATTCTTTCGAAGGAAGAGACATGTGTACTATATAAGCTATCATCTTAGTATAGCAAGCAACTAACTAGGTAGTATTCATGAGACTAGATTATAAAGAGAAATTTTATAGCAACACATTTTTATTATATTAAGAATAATATAGTAAGAAAATGAATGTATAAAAAAAAATTATATTATGTGTGTCAGTTTTGTATAACAAAGTGGATGAGTTAAAAATGTTGATGAACTTTTAATAAGTCTTAGTTTGATAAAAAATCTTTGATTTTTAAGTTGGACACATTTTTTTATATTTAAATTCTAAATCTTACAATTGTGTGTGAATTTTAATATATAGTATGTGTTATTTTATTACGGACAAAAATGATAATTATTGAACTTCTATTAAACTGTATTTACAAAAAAAATTAATTTAAAAATTTTGTAGAAACAATCTTCAATTAAACTTTATTTATTTTTCAATCGACTCTATGATTATCATATTTCTTTTTTTCAATAAATTGAGACAATTTTATTAATATCACCAAAAGGAAGCGACTGGAGCCAGTTCAGAAGGAATATATATTGATGGTACCTATTGATTATTTTAAATTGAAATCTCTACAAAAGACCAAATGTCTCCTTTGTAATTTAGTACACAATTAGCTAGCTTGATCTCATGAACTTTATATTTTTTGTAGTCTTTGAAATGATCTGTGTTTTATTGGCTTCCTTAAAGAAAAGTTAGCTAAAGTACTAACTAATTAATCAAGTATTCAAAGTTTTAGTGACGTACAATATCCTAGTTCTATATAAAGGCCCTGTTTGGATTAACTTATTTTTGAGCTTATGCAAACAGCTTATGCAATATAAATTAGGTTTTATACTATTTTATAAGTTCAAACTAGTGAAAATTGTATTTTTATATGCTATTTTATCATAAACTATATTTACAAACTTATAATAATACATAAAAATTGCATAAGCTATTTGCATAAGCTAAAAAATAAGCTAATCCAAACAGGGCCAAAGACTATAAGTATTAATTCATCGCAATTGGAGGACTTAATTAAAATGATTAAACCACAAGTATAAAATAACATTGGGGAACTTATTGCAAAATGGGACATCAACGTACCGGTACTGCTTACATTTTTTTTTTTTTTAGCAAAGGCTCAATTGGTGGAGTATTTAAGGTTTTCTTTTGGCGCCATGTGCTTCTCGCGCGCTCTTTTTTTTACACCACGACGGCGAGTCGCCATAATAGTGAAACACCGCAATGAGATACGTTGCAATTGGGGATATCGTGACAGATAGACGATGTGTGAAGCAGAAGGGAGGAAGAACACCGCCGCCAAGATGGACCAAGATATGCTGGCATTTGCAAAGAGGTAAGGTAGCGATGAGTAGTGAATATTGGAGGAAGAATATAGCATCTCTGTGTTCCCGATGCATGTAACAGTCCAAATTTTTAATAAAGAAAATATTTAAAAAAAAACTTCATTTCTTAAAATTGTGACTATTATTTATTTTTTTTGTCGAAGAATAATGGCTAGTTACAAGTATAAATAATAATTACGTTATGTTCAAAATGTATTAATTAAATTACAAATTAATAAAATCCAGATTTGTTTATTCCCGGGCACGTACAAGCAACACTTTGGTAATTACAACCATATTTAATGTCAGGGTCAATTTCCTTATTCAAATTAAATCATACCGAACGGAAGGTAAATGTTATAAAATAATAATATATTCGGCCATAAAAAGTAATAAAAATATAATCGATGCCAGAAACTCTTTACTAATAACAACTTATACAAATTAATATTGCGTCAAATGCAACTAGATCATGACTCGGATATCGCCTCATTTGGCACTTGGAATTTAACGCCCCAAGTAGTGTATTCGCTCCATTTGGCACATAGAAAACAAATCGCCACATCTAACAGTTATTAATAAGATCGCCCATATTGGCACATAATAACAAATCGTCCCAATTGATACTTACGACTCAATATGTCATGCTATGCTCGATATACATATTTAGTATACACAACTATTCAATTGCCCCATTTGTCACTTAATATACACACTTTCTTTTAAAATAATTACCACTTTCAGCAAATTAATATCAAAATCATTTTTTTTTTCAAAACTATACCAATTAATCATTTTATCAAAACCAGTGAATATTAAATACAGAACTAGAGAACATTTAGATTCTATAAAGTGATATTAACATATTGTTAATAGGTCAATGCTACGGTGGACCATCTTCTCAAGTGGACTATCGTGGACAAATGATTAATTTTATTATAACGAATACAAATTTTACAAAATCCATAGTTGAATTGAAAATTTCTATCATATAGATCATCCATAAAAAATTTAAAAAAATTAAAAATCATTTGATATGTTATTGAGGATCATAAAAATTAACGGTTTATTAAATATCGTAAATCTTAACGAGTCTCAATAACATATCAAACGATTTTTTATTTTTTTATGGATGATCTATATGATATAAACTTTCAATTCAACGGTGAATTTTGTAAAATTTGTATTCGTTATAGTATTAGTCTACCATAGACCACTTAATTAATTGGTCCATATTAGAATTTACCATTGTAACATAATATTAAAAGATGGCAATCCTAACATAGCAACAAGCATCTTGTAAAAATACAAGGCACATATAGTCGGTCTGCAGGAAGTTAGAACAAAATAATTGTCCATAATAAACTTGGCAGATAACAAAAGATTGAGAAAATCTTCTATGGACACAAACATAAATGAATAGTATTTAGACACACATACATAAAACATCATATTATTTACATTTTTAAAAAATATTTGAAATGAAATTATTTAATCTTTTCTCTCTCATTACTAATGTGAGTGTGTCTAAACACTATACATTTATATTTGTGCCTATATTAGAATTACTCCAAAAGATTGTGAGTTTTTGTTTGAATACATTATATAACAAATTAACATACAATATTACATGTAAAATCAAGAATAAGGATGAATCAATATTACATACTTCAAGTTAGGTTGTTGTTAGAGCTTTGTGCTGATAACATGTTAGAAATAAACTAAGAATGCTAGAGAATAGATATAGAGAAGATATGAATTTTGTATTATTATTTTCATATGTGTGCCCTTACACTACAACATGAGTCTCATTTATAAGACACAAACAAGTAAGTAAATGGACAAAAATAATGAATATCCACTCACTAATGGGAGTTATAAGAAATGATAGAAACAAAGGGATATGATGGACATCCACTTACACTTATACTAATTATTCATAACACAAACAATATAAATTTATGACCATGGAGCATATATATATATATATATATATATATATAATATACTCCCTCTAGTCTTGTATATAAGAAAATTTTCAAAAAAAGCCCTTCCTTTAAGAAAATAGGTAAAATACATTAACCGAGTAGAAAAAACATTATACCCTTCTTGAAGAATGTAAAATATTGTATTTATTGGTTGAAATTGGAATAATGTTATAAAACTTAATAATTGTAGTTTTACGACATTGTATTTATTGGTGTAAATCCATTTCTTTGATGAAATGGATTTTGATGGACTTTTTAGTTAAAATTACACATCAAACACTCGCTCAACAATCTCATCAAAAACTATGAGATTTCATGAGACTTTTGCTAATTACTATATGTTGAGTCCTTCGTATTGGCTGCATTTTTGGTAACCAGGATGCTATGCAAGATGCTACAACATCGTGTTCGACATCATGGACTCTGAAGGCGCGCGTTCTATTTATGGAATGATTCATGTTTTCTCTTTCATGAATCTTGCATGACGCGTTTGTGTTTGGACTTTATTGAGGATCATCATTTATTACTTCAGATCCTTGACTTGAATAATTAATGAAGAATATCCTTGAAGACTATTTTAGGAAAGAATCCTTTTTAATTAATGTGGTCAAAGACTTGAGTCAAGAAGAATCAAGGTCTTAATTGTTTCAGGATCAAAGACTTTGCTGGAGTATATATGTGCAGTGCAAAACCTAATTTGAAGTTGTTGTTCACGCCGTTGTTATTGAGTCTAGTGCTTAGGTTTTGCGTGTGTTATTTGTGAGCCTTCCTTGTGTCACCTCGATACAAGCTAAGGACGTGTTTCTATTGAGTTGTAACGTGTGATCCTCTCCTAAGCTTTGAAGTACGGAGATAGGGTTATGTGTGTTGTGTGCACTCTAAGCCTTTAGGTACGAGTGTTAGTTTTTAGGAGTGTGTCTCCAAAATCCTCTCTTGTGTGTGTTAAAAATCCTTGCTGTTTGTAAGGTTGCAAGGAAGTGAGATCAGGTATATCTCAGATCTAGGCTAGGACCCTAGGTTATAGACAATAGGGGAGTTGCTAGATGGAAAGGGCATAACTTGAGAGTTAGTGTCATCAGTCTAGGGCTATTGCTTATTGGACATCTTCCTGGATTGGTATCCCCCAGACTAGGGCTTGCTTTGAGCGCCGAACTGGGTTAACAAACACCAAGTGTCTTTTACTTGCTTTCTGTTATTTGGTTTATTTATATTAAGTTATCAGCGCAGCAGGATGCTATAGCATCGTGTGTAGCATCACGTTTTGAGGACCAAGAAGCTATAGCATCGTGCTTAGCATCGTAACACGCGTGCCAGGAATTTCAATTGGCATCAGAGCAGGCACCCTGCCTGTTTCTAGGGTGAGATCCAGGACCTAATATTTCTGGCATTATGGAGAAGGAAGGAGGATACATGAATAGACCACCATTGCTCAAATGATCAAACAACTATGATCACTGGAAATCCAAAATGACCGCATTTTTAAGATCCATTGATAGCAAAGTTTGGAAAGCTGTTTTGACTGGATGGGAACATCCCACTGTTGCTAGCAAGGAAGGAACCTCAACAGGAGTGAAGAAACCAGAGGTTGAGTGGACTACAGAGGAAGAGGCTGCAGCTCTTTACAATAACAAAGCCATTTATGCTTTATTCAATGGTGTTGATGCAAATGTTTTCAAGTTGATCAAGAACTGTGTGTCAGCTAAGGAAGCATGGGAGATATTGAAGACTTGCTATGAAGGTACCACAAAGGTAAAGCAATCCAAAATTCAACATCTCACATCTAGGTTTGAAACTCTCAAGATGAAAGATGATGAGAGCATTCAAGATTTTCATATGACACTCTTGGATATTGCAAACTCTTTTGAAGCCTTGGGAGAAAAAGTATCTGATGAGAAATTGTCAAGAAAACTACTCAGATCTCTTCCCAAGAGATTTGACATGAAGGTGACAGCCATTGAGGAAGCACATGACATTTCAACTATGAAGATGGATGAATTGGTGGGCTCACTTCAAACCTTTGAGACTGTTCTTGATGAGCGTGGTGAGAAGAAGACCAAGAGCATTGCATTTGTCTCTAATGCTGATGATAACAATGATCAAGATGAAGATGAGGAAGAAGAAAGCATTGCTGATGCTATAGCCATGCTTGGCAGACAATTCAACAAAGTACTGAAGAGAGTTGATCGCAGAAATCGTCAGAATGCTCCTGGCATCCGACCCGACATCAACAAACAACAGAACAATTTCAAGAAATTCAAACCTGAAGAAAAGAACAGCCAAAGCAAGGGTGTTCAATGCCATGAGTGTGAAGGGTATGGTCACATAAGAACAGAATGTGGAACCTATCAGAGAAGACAGAAAAAGGGTTTGAATGTTTCTTGGTCAGATGAAGATTCAGAAGATGAGCATGAATCAGCTAAGCATGTAACTGCACTAACTGGAATTTGTACTCCAGACAGTGATACTGAGGAAGAAGGAGATGTGGCCTATGAAGAACTGGCAAGCACTTACAAGGAGCTACTGTCAAGATTTGAAGAAATGTGTAGAATTCTTGAGAAGCAGAAAAAGACAATCAATTTGCTTCAATCAGAAGTAAAGGCTCAAACTGAGAAGGCCTCTGAAGCTCAAGAAGAAGCTGCCCTTGCAAATGCTCAAATGGAGGACTTGAAGAAACGTGTGGGTCAATTAAGCTCTGGAACAAATATTCTAGAGGAAATTCTTGAAGGTTTACCAAATGGTAAGGCTAAAGCAGTAGGTTACAATTACTCTCATTTGAACAAATATCAACAGAATCTTGAGACAAAATTTAAACCTGCTGAAGATGTCTTTGACCCTTGCACTGGTGCCACGATGCTAAAGCATCCTGCACAGCATTCCAAAACCTATCCTGTTCCCAAGTTTGCTTTGGAATCCAACCCAAAAGGTCATCAAAGGCCCAAAATCCAAAGAACTTACAGAAGGTGGGTTTGTCATTACTGTGGAAGAAGAGGTCACATCAGACCATTTTGCTACAGACTTCATGGTTACCCAGTTCAGCAACCTGAAGCTAATGAAACAAAGGAAGATGTGAAACAAGAAGTCCCTGTGAATAAGGAGTGGAGGCCTAAGACAGAAAATGTAGGTTTGATTGCACATACCTCCTTGAGAGCATCATCAAAGGAAGATTGGTATTTTGACAGTGGGTGCTCCAGGCACATGACTGGTGAAGAAAAGTTTCTCAGAAACCTAAAGCCATACAAAACCAGTTTTGTTACCTTTGGAGATGGTGCTAAGGGAGAAATTCTTGGAATTGGAGATTTAGTGAAACATGGACTGCCTAATTTGGAGAATGTTCTGTTAGTAAAGGGACTCACAGCAAACCTAATAAGTATCAGTCAATTGTGTGACCAAGGGTTGAAGGTTAATTTCACCAAGACTGAGTGTACTGTGAACAATGAAGAGAATCAATTGTTGATGAAAGGAACCAGGTCCAAGGATAATTGCTACCTCTGGATACCTCATGAGGAAGATCTGAACACCACCTGTCTCAGTACAACTACAGATGAAGTGAGACTGTGGCACCAGAGATTAGGCCATCTACACTTAAAAGGGATGAAGAAAGTTATTACATCAGAAGCCATTAGAGGCTTGCCCAAACTAAAGATCACAGAAGGGAACAAGTGTGGAGAGTGTCAGATTGGTAAGCAAGTCAGGATGTCACATCCAATGCTAGAGCATCATACAACCACCAAGGTTCTTGAGCTACTTCACATGGATCTCATGGGTCCCATGCAAGTTGAAAGTCTTGGAGGAAAAAGGTATGCATTTGTTATGGTAGATGATTACTCAAGGTATACCTGGATAAATTTCATAAGGGAAAAATCAGATACCTTTGAAGCATTCAAGGAGCTATGTCTGCAAGTTCAAAGGGAAAAGGCAAGTAGTGTGGTAAAGATCAGGACAGACCATGGAAAGGAGTTTGAGAACTCTAGGTTTGATGAATTCTGTGCCTCTGAAGGAATCAAACACGAGTACTCATCAGCTATCACTCCACAGCAAAATGGGATAGTTGAAAGGAAGAACAGAACTATTCAAGAGTCAGCAAGAGTCATGCTTCATGCCAAGAATGTCCCCTACTATTTTTGGGCTGAAGCTATGAACACTGCCTGCTACATTCACAACAGGGTCACTTTGAGAAAAGGTACCACATCTACTCTGTATGAACTATGGAAAGATAGGAAACCAACTGTAAAACATTTCCATGTATTTGGAAGCAAGTGTTACATTCTGGCTGATAGAGAACCTAGGAGGAAACTTGATCCAAAGAGCCATGAAGGGATTTTTCTAGGATATTCTCCAAACAGCAGAGCCTACAGAGTATTTAATTCCAAGACTCAGGTAATGATGGAATCCATAAATGTTGTAATCCAAGACTCTACTCTGGAAGAAACTGTTGATAAATACCAGGGTACTCCTGTTGTACATGATGCTGAACAAGATGCTACAGCATCTGAACATCCAGTTGAAAGTCAGTCTGAAGAAGAGATTAATGCCACAGATTCTGGAGATCAAGCTCAAAAGAAAGGACCTTCAGTACGTGTACAGAAGAACCATCCCACAGAGTTGATCATAGGCAACCCAGAACAAGGGATAACCACTAGAAGGACAAATGATGTGGTTTCAAACTCTTGTTTTGTGTCACTATTTGAACCCAGAAATGTCAAGGAAGCTTTATCTGATAGTGCATGGATAGAGGCTATGCAGGAAGAGTTGAATCAGTTCAAAAGAAGTGAAGTGTGGGATTTGGTCCCAAGACCAAAAGATGTGAATGTGATTGGTACCAAGTGGGTGTATAAGAACAAATCAGATGAAAATGGGATTGTCACCAGGAACAAAGCAAGGCTTGTAGCACAAGGATATACTCAAGTTGAGGGATTAGACTTTGAAGAAACCTTTGCACCT
This sequence comes from Trifolium fragiferum, assembly GCA_954870985.1. Classification (NCBI taxonomy): domain Eukaryota; kingdom Viridiplantae; phylum Streptophyta; class Magnoliopsida; order Fabales; family Fabaceae; genus Trifolium; species Trifolium fragiferum. The sequence continues at coordinate 43,478,258 of OX940796.1, read as the reverse complement.
GTGGCAAGGTTAGAATCCATCAGACTTCTCTTGGGAGTTGCTTGCATCCTCAAGTTCAAGCTCTACCAAATGGATGTAAAAAGTGCCTTTCTGAATGGGTACCTACAGGAAGAAGTGTATGTTGAACAACCAAAAGGCTTTGTTGATCCTGAGCATCCAAACCATGTCTACAAATTGAAGAAAGCTTTGTATGGTTTGAAGCAAGCACCCAGGGCTTGGTATGAAAGATTAACTCAGTTCTTAGAAGATCAAGGCTACAGGAAGGGAGCCTCAGACAAAACTTTGTTTGTTAAGCAAGAAAAAGGTGAATTCATCATAGCTCAAATTTATGTTGATGATATTGTTTTTGGTGGGATGTCAGACAAGATGGTACAGCATTTTGTCAAGCAGATGCAATCAGAGTTCGAAATGAGTCTTGTTGGGGAATTGACATATTTTCTTGGGCTGCAAATCAAGCAAATGGATGATACTATATTTATCTCTCAGAGTAAGTATACAAGAAATATTGTCAAAAAGTTTGGTATGGAAAGTGCCACATCCAAGAGAACACCAGCACCAACTCATCTGAAGCTCACTAAAGATGAAAAAGGAATAAGCGTAGATCAAAGCTTATATAGAAGCATGATTGGAAGCCTGCTATACTTGACTGCAAGTAGGCCTGATATCACCTATGCTGTTGGGGTTTGTGCCAGATATCAATCTGATCCTAAGGTGAGCCATTTGACTCAAGTCAAAAGAATTGTGAAGTATGTGAATGGAACTAGTGAATATGGAATAATGTACTCTCACTCTGAAGATTCTAAGCTTTTTGGGTTTTGTGATGCTGATTGGGCTGGGAGTGCTGATGACAGAAAAAGCACTTCAGGTGGTTGTTTCTTCTTAGGAAATAACCTAATTTCTTGGTTTAGTAAGAAGCAAAACTGTGTGGCCTTATCTACAGCAGAGGCTGAGTACATAGCTGCTGGTAGCAGTTGCTCACAACTTGTTTGGATGAAGCAGATGCTGACTGAGTATGATGTTGTACAAGATGCTATGACATTGTATTGTGACAACATGAGTGCTATAAACATCTCAAAAAATCCTGTTCAACATAGCAAGACTAAACATATTGATATTCGTCATCACTTCATAAGAGATCTTGTTGAAAGCAAAATTGTTGCTTTGGAGCATGTTGGCACAAAAGAGCAAGTGGCAGACATTTTTACAAAAGCTCTTGATGCTGTGCAGTTTGAGAAGCTGAGGGGCAAGTTAGGAATTTGCCTCCATGAGGAGTTATAGCAGTTACCGTTAGTGGCGCGTGCAGCAGTTATTTGCCTTCTTCAGAGGCTGCACGTTAATCAAGGCAATCATGGCCTAATTTCCTCCTTAAACACGCCACTACACCTAGTTGGTTATTTTTGTTTCAAATCTTTAACCATTGATTCTTTCCCTTTTTATTTCACTCTACACTATAACTTCTCCACCTCTCCATCAAATCTCTCCATTCAACCCACACAACTCTCTCACTCCCAATCCTACTTTCTCATTCTTGCCGTCACAATGTCTTCCCCTGTTAACTCTCCCACCGTCGCCTCTCCTGCACAATCTCCACCCCATGATCAACAGCCCGATTTCATCACCAATGCTGTTCCCCTCACCACCATTCATCCTTCTGTTGCCTCTGCCCTTAACAAAAGCTCTTCCTCTAAACCCAAGTCATCGAAGAAAGGCAAATCCACGGGGAGTAAGAAACCAAGGGTGAAGAAATCCAAATCTCGTTACAACTCCGATTTCGACATGCAAGCTTTTCTTTTGGCCAATCAGGGCTCTGAGGAGTTGGTTGTTCCATCTGTTGTTACAGCACCCACTCGTAGTGAGCAGATTGAGCCTGATACTGTTCAAATCCCTAATGCTGAAAAGGGGGAAACTGAGTTGGAAACTGAGAAGACACAATCCCCTGCTCCTAACGCTCCACAAGAAGATGAACTCAATGAGGAAGACCATATTGTTGGTGATGTGCTACAATCCTTGGCTAATAGCATCTCTCAAGAGGATGCTGCTCCTGATGCTTCAGCATCTCAGGTACAAGAAGAAGCTGACAAGGATGTTGTTGAAGATGCTTTGGCATCTGATGCTGAGCCTGACCAAGGTGCAGATCTGAATGCTGCTAATGTGGAAGCAAGTGAGGAAGAAGAAGTGGTTGTGATCAAGTCTGTTGGGTCTTCTCTTGCAGGCAAGACTGGCATTGGTAGGCGTCTCAGGGAAAGAAAAGGTAAAGAAACTGAGGTGGTAAAGGAGACACCTAAGTCTGTGAAGAAGAAAAAGGGTGTGGCCACAAAGTCACCTAAGAAGAAACTTGTGGGGCCCAGTAGAAGCTCTAGCAAGGTTGAGATTCCTGCTCAACCAAAGAAGAAGGCTTCTAAAAGAAAGAATGTGAGTGACTCTGAGTATGAAGCTGAGCATGATGCTCCTGTCATTACACCTTCTTCTCAGAAAAGGTCCTTGAAAAGGAAGAAGGTTATTACTGATGTGTCTGATGATGATGATGCTGAACATGATGCTCCTAGCATCACAGCATCTCAGAAGAGAGTTGGCAGAAAACTCGTGCCAACCAATGTTCCTGATGTCCCCATAGATGATGTTTCCTTCCACTTTGTGGACAGTGCCAAGAAGTGGAAATTTGTGTTTGCAAGAAGGATAGGGCTGGAAAGAGAGTTGTCTGATGAGACTTTGGCTTGGAAGGAGGTAGTTGAACTGTTGGAAGATGCTGGGCTGATGAGAACTGTCAGTGGCATGAGCACCTGCTATGCCAAGCTTGTAAAGGAGTTTGTGGTCAACATTGCTGAGGACTGTGACAATCCTCTCAGCACTGAATATCAAAAGGTCTGGGTTAGAAACAAGTGTGTGGAGTTCTCCCCAAAAATTATCAACAAATATCTGGGTAGGCAAGAAGAGGATTACACTGCTATTGATGTTACCAACAATGAAGTGTGCAGAACCATCACAGCCAATCAGGTCAAGGTGTGGCCATCTAAAGGTAAAGTACCCTCTTGTATGCTATCTGTGAAGTATGCGGTTCTGAACAGAATAGGGTCTTTGAACTGGGTTCCTACAACCCATACATCTCATATTGCCAATGGTCTAGCTAGATTCATATACTCTATTGGTACTGGCACTGTTGCTGATTATGGAGCTTACATTTTTGAGCAAACCATGACTCATGGCAAGTCTTGGGCAATCAAGATGCCTATAGCTTTTCCTAGTCTCATCTGTGGAATTATTCTTGATCAACACCCTAGTATTCTGAAAGCTACTGATGAACCTCTCAAAAGAGAACCACCTCTGTCTCTACATTTTAGGCTGTTTGAAGGGACCCATGCTGCAGATATAGCAGGGCCCATGATTAAGAAGTCTGTACCTAGGCACGATCCTCCTCCAACTCTGAGTAGGAAGGAAATGATTGCCTCTTTGGAAGCAACTGTGCAAGCTCTGGATGAGCAAAAGAAAGGGCTTGAGCTTGTTATATCTGCCCTGAAGAAAGAAGAAGCTGAGGAAGCAGGTCCTAGTTCTGGTACTGCAGTTGGTAATGAAGCTGAGCAGGATGCTGCAGCATCTGATGCAGAAGAGAATGAAGATGCTGGTGGTGACACAGAGGAGCTGGAGGTGACTGATTCCAGCACTTCTGAGTGAAGACTGTCTGCTTGTGGGGATGATTAGCTACTTTTTGTTACTTTTGTTCTCCTTCTTTTGATATTTTGATGTTTTTGTTACTGTTCTGATTAATGGGCTGAGACTCTGACACCCCTAATTCCTGTTTTGTAATAAGCTCCTGAACCTCATCTGTCTGTACTGCTAAATTTGTCAAATTTGTGGCAAAAAGGGGGAGTATAATATATGGTATTGATATTGAGTGTAGTATGTATTTGTGTGGACTTGTGTGATCTGATGTCTGATATGTGAGCATGAGCACCCTAGAAAAATGTGATGTGATCTGCAGGGGGAGATGTTGGATAAGATGCTCCAACATCCTATGCATATGTGCAGGGGGAGATGTAGTATGAAATGTTGTAGCATTCCCTACAGCATCCTGTTACTCTTGATTGTTCTGACCATCTAAGGCTAAGTTGTTTTTATGTTCCGCTGTTGCATGCCTCTCTGATGTTCTTAAAAGATACACATATATTCTTGTCTGTTGATCTCCATGGAGATGTAGTATGGAATCTACTTTGAAGAATAGTCTCTACAGGTCTTTATGCTTGTGTGTTTATGTTGAGAAAAAGATATGTAGTTGAAGTATCTATTTAAGTCCCTGTATGGTCTTTATTTGTTTTAGCCAAAAATTTGCCAAAGGGGGAGTTTGTTGAGTCCTTCGTATTGGCTGCATTTTTGGTAACCAGGATGCTATGCAAGATGCTACAACATCGTGTTCGACATCATGGACTCTGAAGGCGCGCGTTCTATTTATGGAATGATTCATGTTTTCTCTTTCATGAATCTTGCATGACGCGTTTGTGTTTGGACTTTATTGAGGATCATCATTTATTACTTCAGATCCTTGACTTGAATAATTAATGAAGAATATCCTTGAAGACTATTTTAGGAAAGAATCCTTTTTAATTAATGTGGTCAAAGACTTGAGTCAAGAAGAATCAAGGTCTTAATTGTTTCAGGATCAAAGACTTTGCTGGAGTATATATGTGCAGTGCAAAACCTAATTTGAAGTTGTTGTTCACGCCGTTGTTATTGAGTCTAGTGCTTAGGTTTTGCGTGTGTTATTTGTGAGCCTTCCTTGTGTCACCTCGATACAAGCTAAGGACGTGTTTCTATTGAGTTGTAACGTGTGATCCTCTCCTAAGCTTTGAAGTACGGAGATAGGGTTATGTGTGTTGTGTGCACTCTAAGCCTTTAGGTACGAGTGTTAGTTTTTAGGAGTGTGTCTCCAAAATCCTCTCTTGTGTGTGTTAAAAATCCTTGCTGTTTGTAAGGTTGCAAGGAAGTGAGATCAGGTATATCTCAGATCTAGGCTAGGACCCTAGGTTATAGACAATAGGGGAGTTGCTAGATGGAAAGGGCATAACTTGAGAGTTAGTGTCATCAGTCTAGGGCTATTGCTTATTGGACATCTTCCTGGATTGGTATCCCCCAGACTAGGGCTTGCTTTGAGCGCCGAACTGGGTTAACAAACACCAAGTGTCTTTTACTTGCTTTCTGTTATTTGGTTTATTTATATTAAGTTATCAGCGCAGCAGGATGCTATAGCATCGTGTGTAGCATCACGTTTTGAGGACCAAGAAGCTATAGCATCGTGCTTAGCATCGTAACACGCGTGCCAGGAATTTCACTATACTTTTGACATAGCCTCCACTCATTACCATAATTCTAATGCGATGTAACAGGATAACCTTCAAGTATTATGCTGCTCAGATATTCACTCAATCCATTAGGTTGAATTTCAAATATTCACTCATGACATTATCATCTGCTCCAATACTCATGAGCAAATACAAAACCTTTATACCTATCACTATATTCACGTTCCCTGATTTCTTATTTCTCTTTTTCAAATTTTAACGTGATTTTTTTTTATTAACTATATTATTGTTAATCACTTTTTTTATTACAAAAACTCGTATACTAACAACTATAACATATGGGACCAACTAATATAACTTCTTAAATACAGTATAAAGAACTAATTTAAAATTTAAAATAAATATAAAGACCAAACATATCTGATTTCTAATTGAGCCTAAGAAGCAATGTTTTTTTTAATTAATCTACTATATGTTGATGGATACACTCTCAAACAAAACAAAAGAAAATAAGACACATTGGAAATTGTGAAGTACCAATATACCATATAATATATTGTTTCCCAAGCTGAGAAAATGTAAAACAAATAATAATTTGTTTATTTATTTATTTAGATACACATTTGCAGTGCAGAACATGTACATGTATGTTTAAATAATAATAACATCATATTATACAGTATAGTAGTGTATAATTAATAGGAAAGAAACTATAACTCTCCTTATTCAAACTTATATATATTCCATGATATCTTTTATCCAATATGTGGAACCTGCTTAACAATTCCATATTTATCAACCCAAACCCATACCCTATCACAACGGAAGTCTTGGATGACAACAGATCCTTCTGGCACAATGTTAGCATTCACCAATGGATTCTCCCTCTCAATTGTAGCCTCTGCCACCTTTCCTTCCACTCCAAATAATTCTGGCCATGAACTCTTACCTGCACATGTATGTATACAATATTAATAATTAACTAATTCAACCATCATCAAATTATAGTTATATCCTATAAACCATTTAATATATTATTCATATGTATATATAATGGGTCTGTTTGTTTCAGTTTTACAAAAATAGACTTTTTAGTTTTGTAAATAGATTTTATAAAACTGTTCTTTAAAATATTACAAGTTTTTTTTTATTCATTTTTTAAAAATTAAAACACTAATTTTAACATCATATAATATCTACATTATTGAAGATGAAAATGGTAATTTTTTTAAAAAGTCGTATTTTAAAAATGATTTTTATGAAAATCTATTTGAAATTATAGCTTCAAAATTAAATGATTTTTAAAATTTTGATTTCCAAATTTTTTTTTAATAAAATGATAAAATACCTAAAATAACATTATAAAAATAATTTTTTAAACCAAATTTTCATTTGAAGTTTTTATAAAACCTTTCTTTATAAATTTTTTATACACAAAATTAAATTACACTATAAAAATTTATTTTATAAAAAACTATAACGGGCCAATATATATGCACTTGAACAAATTAACTCTTTACCTTGGCATTCATTATCAGACATTTTTTTGGCTTGTGGATGACTATATGTTTGTGTTGGTTTTTTTTTTTGTTGCAATTCTTGTGTTTGTGATATATTAATGCATTGCAATACATGGAGTATTTATACTAGTTATTGGTGGCGGTGGCAGCATTATATTGTTTTATTTATAAAATTGTGCCAAAATTTGTAGGAATAAGATATTGTCAAATTTTTTTATATCACGCAATCAGTGTTCTTTGTTTAACAAGCATACATGTTGACTTTTTTTTTTTTGTAACAAAATGATTATAGAATTGTCACTTGACAATTTGTTTGTTTAGAGGAAAAGTAAGGAGGGGTGTTATGGGAAAATGAAAGGAATAAGTATAAAAATTAAAAAAAAATTAGGAGATTTATTTTATAATACAAAATTCTCTTAATTTAGAGAAGTGGAAAATTGAATTAGAAACAATATTTAGGGTGTTTAACTAAAACATTGTTTCTGCATTATCACATTATTAGTACGAAGTTTTGACGGCCGTTATTGATAACTAATCTTCATTGAAGAACTTGTGGAACACAAAAGGTAGATAAATTTTTCCCTAATTAATTCCAACCGAATTTTCTTCATATGCACGAGTTAGAAATTCAACTTCTAACCACATGCTAAAGAGGATTAAAATTCATTTCACTTAAACTAATTCATTGTTAATAACTTATAATATTTTTAAAATTAAAAATATATTAATAAAAATATTGACTTGTCATTCTTTATAAAATCACTCTCTTAAAAATGTGGAAGATTTCTCCCTCAAAGTTCAAGTTATCACCTTCTCTTCCGTTCAGACTCACAAAAGAAAGTCTATTAATGCAGCTTTTTTATTTAATAAGGGATTTCAATTTGGATGGTTTTATCATCTTACTCAATAAGGATAAGGATTGATTAAATATATAAGAAAATATAAGAATTCAATTAAACGTACGTGCAGCACATGAACAAAAGTATACGTAGGAAATGTATATATTTTGTATTAGTATCTATTTCAAAGGAACTTTGTTAATTTCTACAAGGCACTTGGTTTTGATGTTCAAAGCGTTGAAAATTGACTTTAAAAAAAATTAAAAATAAAGAAAAGCGTTGAGAGTTTGAGATACATATACAAAATTATTTTCACTAATTGAAAAATAATAGTAATAAAGTACAATTCACATAATACATTTACATCAGTATAGTTTACTCTGTGAAAATCTTTTGGGTCATGCTAAACAATGCACCTAATGCACTAATTAAGCACATAAATAAAGAAATTATATCTTAAAATCCGTGCATTCAATATTGCTGTCACACTGCAACCGCGACAGCAATATTGACGATGTTGTAGTCTTTATAATAGCATCACACTGCAATTGTGATGTGATTTTTAATCACGTATATGTTTGGGTATTTGACTAGCTATGTTTGTAGTGCTTTTAGCAGGCTCGCTTGTTAGTGTGTAATACGTTGTAAATTCTTATAAGTTCTCTTGGTACATCTTGTGATAAGAAGCTTGTTTTGTTTTAATATAATTTCATTTTATCTTCTTCAAGAAAAAAAAAAACTATATTAGAAATTGCATTAGACAATTTCAAACATATTCGTTTAAATTTTCTTACTAAAAACTAAATAGTAGAATCTTAAACCAAAAACAAATGCTTCGGTTCTAAAGGGATTATTGCTTTTAACGGTCTCAACTTTGTTTTTAAAGCACCACCTAATCAATATTTATGAAGAAAAAAAATCTAAAACTCTTTTATAATTGATAGGATTTAATTTGTATGCACCGACAGTGTAAAATAATTTTACACTGTCAACCAATGACAACCATATATTCTGCCACGTCACCCCACTTTACCCCACTTTCTTCATATGACATGGAAGATTGATGGTTTCTTATTGAATGACTATGTAAAATTATTTTACACCGTCAATGCATATTAATTAATCTCTAATTGATAAACAATATAGTGACACAATGGTGACATTTAATATAGTTATTGAAAATTAAAAATTCTTTCACGCCACAATACACATTGCAACAACCGCAATTATAACGGTCACACTGATAACCACATATGCGACCACAATTTAAAACCATGACAGCCACATTATGAGGGATCGTTCATCCAAAACTTATAAAAGACCATATTATCCTTGTCTATATTGCATGTTGAACTATCTCGGTTTTTTAAAAAAAAAAATTATTTGCACCATTAACTTGAATAAGTCCAGACAAATTTCAATTCATTCATTTTTGTTGGAGATTCCTTCGAAAATGAATTGCACCTCTTTTAAAATTGTGCCCACACCATCTTATGCTTGAAGGAGGTAAATTTTAGCAAAGTTTTAAGCACTAATTTCATTAAAGTGGTAGCTTCTCCTCTATATTTATTTTCTCCATTACTTATGGAAGAGATTAAACAATCTCTCTTTGTTTTTGTACTTTGGAGTATTTTGTGGACACATAATGAATACATTTTTGAGAATAAACAAGTGAACTCGGTTGCTTCTTGTAGGCTCGCTTCTACCTAATCCGGAACTTTAATTGGTGCCGCAATATTCTTAATACAAATCCTATGTCGGCTCACGTGCTTACTTGGGAGAAGTTTTTTGCAAATTGGCTTAAGTGTAATGTTGATAAAGCTATTTTCATAACAGAAGAAAAATTTGGTATCGGTATATGCTTCTGTGATACATTGGGTTCCTTTGTCCAAGCACATAGTATGAATCTTTCCCTTTGTGGTTATTGTTGTTGAATGTGAAGCTATTGCAATGAAGCATGTTCTCACACTCGCTTTGTTTAATGGCTTTGAGAGAGTAATCTTCGAAAGTGACTGTCAACAGGTTATTAATACATTGTGTAAGCGTAATGATTGTTTGTATGCGATTGAGCTTGGCAATTTCCTCTCAAATTGTAGTTCCCTTCATTTCTAAAGTTAATTACAATATAGATTGTGTTAGAAGGCGACCAATATAAATTTGAAGTGAACTTGTTAATAACATGTCACTCACAATTTTACTAGGGTGTCTTTATTTTAATCTAGCCCCAATGTTCATCACTATTATTCACATGATTGCATCACAATGAGTTTATTTTGCTAAAAAAAAAAAACAAAAGAATTGATCTGCAATATATATTGAATAACGAGTTGATTATTCAACAATTTTAGAAAACAACTAGTTTTGAGTTCGCACGGGTCTATCGACTTTTATTTATAAAATATTGTAAAAATATAAGTGACGTAGTGTATAAAAAAAAAAAAGTAAATGACGCTATTCTGCTATTTTTTTTGTAAAACTTATTAAATTAAGTAAAAAAAAATTATTAAAGTAATTGTCACGTATATGATTTTTGTGTAATTAATAATAACAAATATTTATTATTCAATTTTTTTTTATTAAATCAATTGTCCCGTGTATGATTAGATTTTTTATTAAAACAATTGTCCCGTGTATTATTATAATATATATTCATCAATAATATATTCATCAACAATTGTTTCGTGTATTATTATAATATATTATTCAAATCATTTTATTTATTTTATTTTATTTTATTTTTTTGGTACAATTTTTTTTTTATTAAAGCAATTGTTCCGTGTATGATTAATTTTTTTTTATTAAAACAATTGTTCCGTGTGTTATTATAATATATATTTACCCCGTAATTATTAGTATAATATATATTCATCAATAATATACTGCTCCTATATTTTTTATATAAGAGTAAACAAAAACAAAGTAGATTATTTTATAATAAATATAGAGTACAATTTAACTATTATATAGAAAAATAGTAAATTGAAAAATATAATTTATTTTTTTACGAAATAGAAGATTTGAAATATTTTTTAGAATTGATGAGGGCAAATTAAGATTTTTAGTAATAATACCTTTAATATATTGGGCCTGTTTGAACTTGGCTTATTTTTCAGCTTATGAAAATACTTTATGATTATAATTTATAAATAAACTTTTATGTTATTTTATAAGTTTTTTTACGCATGTTAATTCATAAGATTTAACTGACAAAAAATTATATCGTTATAAACTGTTTTCATAAATAACCTTAAAAAACTTATAATGATACATAAAAATTTATATATTTGCAAAAGTTATTTCGCATAAGATCATAAATAAGTAAATCCAAACGGGCCCATTGTGTTTTTGATTTTGTGTTTATGTTCTTTTATTTTTAAGATCATAAATAAGTATTTTCTTTTATATGTTAGATTGAGTTACTATTTTTTATTAAAAAAAATTATTGTTTTTGACACATATCTTTTATGGTGATTTTTGTTTCGATTTTTATGCGTAAATTTATTTTAATTAATTCTTTTTATGTTCCTATTTTTGAAGTTAAAATATATTGAATTTTTATGGAAATATTTCTTTTATACTTATCTTCTTTTTTCTTTTTTTGTTTGTTTAGAGATGTGGTTTTTAATGCTATTTTTATAGGAAGATTTCTTTTATGCTTATCTTTCTTTGTTATTTTTTTTATTAATTTAGAGTTAATTAGAGTTAAAATTACATTTAAGGGCGCAAAACTCGAAATACTGTTAAAAGTGATAAGGACAAATTTATATTTTTAATAGTAGTTTATTTTAATATATTGTAAGTAGATTGTAGAATATGTATGAGCTTTTTGAGAACAACGTAGATTGAGTAAAATGTTTTGAAGTAAATGTTTTATATTATTAATTGAAGTTTAAAAATTCAAACTTCCAAGTCCAAGGTCATAGCGAAGCCACCGATCCCATGCTACCCATTTCATCTTCTTTGCACACAAGAGTTCACTTCAAATTTAATACTACTTAATAGTGTCACATGTTATTAATATTATGTGAAACCACAATTAAAAAAACACATGGTTAAGGTAAGAAGCAAAAAGAGCAACATAAATCATGTGTATTAACATTGATCCCCTTATTTGCAAGTTCCATACAAGTACATAATCTTTCCAACACAACCTCTATGCTCACTTTTTCCAATTTAGTCTAAAAAAAAAAAAAACCTCTATACTCACCTTAGAAGGGACATCATTTAACCATAATCGTTTCAAAGCTACCTTCACATTAATATAGTCGAATGCACCGAAAAAAATATGTGTGCATTCAAAAATTTACCGTCTTTCTATTTGCCCAGTCCTCAAGATGTGTAGTGCTTTTATATTTTTAAAATAAATAAAAGGAAATAATGACTAAAATTGAGATTTAATTCAATGGCTATTGTGCATTCGTTGTTTTTCATAACATTCAGCTTTATTCTATATATTATCAATTAATCTGTCAAAAAGTTATCATCGGCTTATGAATTATATTTATTTACCATTGTATAAAAATATTTTTTCTCTCTTCTATTTTTTATTTTGTTCATTTTACATATATTTCAAAAATGCAAACAAAAAACAATTAACAACGTATTAGACAACAATTTTTTTATATTCAAACATTATTTTTCATTTATTTATACATTAACCAATTAACTATGTATGTGTGTACGCTTTGAACATCAAAGCATACTATCTTGACCAATAAAAAAAAAAAAACAACATATATACTATATAGTACTATAATTGTATATAATTAATTGGAAAGAAACTAATGCTCTCCTTATTCAAACATTCATATAATAAACATGAATAATGTAGTAGAGAAACTTTCTATCCAATTACTGGAATCCGAGTAACAATTCCATATGTATCAACCCAAACCCGAACCCTGTCAAAACGCAAGTCATCAGTTGCATCAGTTCCTTCGAGCAAAATCTGAGCCTTCACTGATGGATTCTCCCTCTCAATTGTAGCTGCTGCCACCTTTCCTTCAACTCCAACTAATTCTGGCCATGAACTCTTACCTGAACATGTATGTACACAATTAATTAATTAATTCAACCATCATCAAATTAATTAAAATTATATCTCATAAACCATTTAATTTACTATTCATATGATCATATGTCATATGTATATATATACACTTAAACAAATTAACTCTTTACCTTGGCTTTCATTATCAGACATTTTTTTGGCTTATGGATGGCTTTATGTATGTGTAGTATTTTCTTCTTTGCAATTCTTGTGTTTGTGATATATTGTATAATACATGGGGTATTTATACTAGTTATTGCCTTATTGGTGGCACTGAGGAAGCCTTATATTATTTTTTATGTTGTGCCAAAATTTGGAGTAATAATATATTGTCACATTTTTCATATCACGCAATCAGTGTTCTTGTTTACCAAGCATATATACATGTTGACTTTTCAGGTAATAAAATAATAATAGAATTGTCATTTGACAACTTGTTTTCATATGCTTTATTTGCGAGTTTAGAGAAAAAGTTGAGAAGAGAGGTTTTGGAAAAGAAAAAAAAAAGTGAAAAAAATAGAAAATTTTAGGAGATTTATTTGATAATACAAATTTCTCTTAATTTAGAGGAGTGAAAAAATGTATTAAAAACAATTTTTAAAGCGTTTATATGATTTTTTTAAAAAAATTACATCTATAATGTTGATTTATAATATTTTTAAAATTTAAAATATATTAATAAAAATATTGATTTTTTTTTTTGACGAAATAAAAAAAATATGACATAAGATTGATTTAACATATGAAGAAAACTTAGACCATGTACAATGAGGAGTTGAATATGGTGTTGAATTGAATTTCAACAAAGCAATATTCTCCAATGAGGGTGTTGAAAGTGATATGGAGGAGAGAGAAGTTGAAAATTTTCAACACAGTTGAAACACAACTGGGGGGACACTTGTCTTGCTCTGATTGACTTCTCAAATTTTTATCCAATTATTATTTTGAACTCAATTATTTTATTGCAAATTAATTTTTTAATTTAATTTTTTTTTATCAAAATTCATAATTATTTTTTTCTCTATAAATAGAGATTTGGTTCATTTGATTTTAACACAAAAAAAATCACATTTTTTACTATCTTAATCTTAATCTTGGTGGGGTAAAGTGTTGAATGAAAAACCATTGTAGAGGGTAAAAGTTGAATGACTGTTGAATTATTAGGTGGAAAAAAGAGAAGATGATGTGTAACGTAAAAATAGATGTTGAGTGTTGAAACAATTGTACATGATCTTAAGTTAGTACCATATGTGTTTTTGGTATTATTGATCAATTATACTATGACATGTGGATAACCAAGAAAAAAAATTTAGTCTAAAAACAATATACATATGTCATATTATAAATGATAAATAACACCAAAAACACATAAGATTCTGCATCTAAGTTTTCTCCTTATCCTTATCGTATTTGATAAAATCACTCTCTTAAAAACATGAAAAATATTAATTTGATTCCTCAAAGTTGGATTTAAAGTGGAATATCAATTTGAAAAATAAATAAGTAAATCATCTTACGTGGATAAGGATAAGGATGATCAAATATATAAGAAAATATAAGAATTAAATTAAACGTACGTGCAGCACATGAACAAAACAAATATATAAGTAGGAAATGTATAACGTGCAACTATGTTCAACGCGTTCAAAATGGACTTTAAAAATAAGAAAAGTGTTGAAACTTGAAAGTTGATACTTGAGAGAGAGACACATATACAAACTATTTATTTTCAGTAATTGACAAATAATAATAATAATAATAATAATAATAAGTACAATTTACAATATATTTTTGACAGATGAATTGATAATAACATAGGAGAGATAGTTAATACATTTACACAAGTATAATTTACTTAATTAAAATCTTTTCAATTTATACTTTTTTTTCTTTCTAATTTTTAAATAATTTTATTTGCAAATAAAAAGATAGACACTTAAAAAGTGAACATTCGTGTGCAATTTTTAAAAACAATAAAATTACCAAAAATTTGTTTTTGTTATTTGTAGAAAAGCATCGTCCATGTCCTCGTGAATTTACCTCAGTTAGTAAAGATATTGCATTTCATACGTAGAGGTCGGGGCTCGAACCCCGAAATCCTACGGTGGCAGCCATTTGTAAGTGAATTTTGTACAAATGTAAAATCCATGGTGAAAAATAAAATCTTTCCTAGTTCAAATAATTTGTCATGTGATTCTAGCTCTCCTTGGACGAGATGGCTTATTCGCTCCAACATCTTTCGAAGAACTAGTAATACACTTTTCAGGATCTTCATCGCTTTTGTCATAATCACTTTCCGCATCAAAACTCTCAGTTTTATCTGTATCTTCTTCCTCTTGAGGAGATTTGTTGGCATTATCTTGTTTTGACAGCTGATCTCGAAGCTCTCTTATTTTTGCTTTCTTTGAATTTAAGACTCCCAGAAACTAAAACAGAATGACACATGCAGACTCAGTTGGAAACATGAAAGCAGAGAAAAAAATGCAGTTTTGTAATATTAGCATAGTACAAGTAATGACGAAAAGCATCATAAAACAACGTAATCTTAACACATTCAGCCTTTTTTTCATTGGACAAACTACACAGATTAAACGATACCAGAAAATAGAAATATCCTTGCAGACTAAAAATTAACAAGAATATTGCTTCAGCAATCTACCAAGAGTAGAACCAACGGCGTTCTTAAGTCACATATGCCCCGGTGGCCAAGCCATGCTATGCCGGTAAACCATGCAGGTCAAAACTTTCAATGGACAGACAAAGATAACGAAAAACAACTACAAAATAAAAGTAAAATAGTTACCTTTTTATAGATTTCATTTTCAAATTCCACCCTTGCATTGGCAAGTATCTCACTTTGGGCCAAACACTTCTCAGCTTCTACTTTCGTCTTCTCAAACAATTCCGTTTTTATGACAACTTCTTCCTATAAATGTGTATAAACAAACATGCTCAACTATGATGTTCAAAACTCTAAAGCAAATGGAGGATAGCTATAAGACTGACTTATTTGTGTTTCATTTCAGATACATGACCATACAATCCATGTGATATGCAATGGGAGAATAAATGAACCTAGCCGCTCACAAGCCAAGCCACTAAGTAGATCCTTAATATTAGGGCCTATTTGGATGACAAAAGAAAGTTGAAGGAAAGAAAGTAAGAGGAAAGAATATTGAAGGATTGAAAGTTAACAGAAAGTGAAAGGAAAATGAGATGATTTTTTAGTTGTTTGGTATAAGTGAAAGTGAATAGAAAGTGGAAGGAAAGAAAGTGATATATTTATTAAATGACATAAATATCCATGTAATATGTATAATGTGAGAAATTTTACAATCACCATAGGGATATTATTGTCCATTGGACACAAACTTTTGTCTTCACGCTACTTTCATCCCACAATTGGACGGAAAGTAAAATGGTGTGGGTCCCAGCATCTGTACCCCTTGCATTAATCTTTCCTTCTTGTGCCAAACGATGGAAGGATATCGATATTTGAGTTTTCTTTCCTTCATCAAACTTTCCTTGCACAATCACTAGAAACAAACACACGCTTAATGTAAGAGGTGTTGGTTGAACACTAGTATTAGTATACAACACTTTTCTTTGAACCAGCTGAGTATTAGGTTATGTTTAGTCCGGCTGTTTTCCATAGTGCTAATAAAAGTTTTACACACTTGTAGAAATTGTAACGACAACCAAGTAGTATACATTTTTTTACTGCAAATATTAATACAAAAAGTTCATTGAAACTATTTGTGCTAGTTTTGTTACTTGTGAGCCGGCACTTATGTTAGTAAGCTAACAACCCGAGTTCAGATTTAACTGTCAAGCTGAAAAAACTATAGATTGAAGAACTAGTATGTCAGTTGAGCTGCTACGAAGAAAATAATTGCACGGATTGAATACAACAGCAAATTGGTAATGAAACAATGATATGCAGGATTTTACCATTTCACCTATCACCCCATTTCTCATAAAGTTTTAACAGAAATGATAATCCGTCCATTTAAACAGTTTAAACTTCCATTTCACACCATTAAACATTGCAGTCCTATGTGTAACCAATTATCATCTCAAGCATGGCATCTCCAAGACAATAACCATAGTGAACAAACCGAGAAACACGACACATATAAGTGAACTTCATTGAAATTACTTGTATGAAAATTGTATAAAGAAAAGTTAAACAGAATGTTATCTTACACTGAGCCTTATGTTTGCATCCATGAGAAAGTCCAATATTTCTGCAGTAGTTTTCTTACAATCAAGAGACTGCATGCATTTCCATCTCCAATGCAGCGTCATTCCTCCCTTCTCAAACGTCCATGACAACTGCAACATTCACACAAACATTAAACACCAAAAGTGAAAGGAGCACCTTTGTGACTTGAGATTTAATGGTGAGTAAAATGGAGTGATATAAAAAATGGAATATAATAAAATCACCATATAATAATAGATTAGATATTTCCCGATAGAATATCTTTCCCAAAGCAAAGCCTCGAATTGAAGGAAAATAAAAACAAAAATATGGCCAATGTTTCAAATAAACGATCGCGATGATGATCTTGGCTATAACATTAGGTTTTTGTTGTTTCCGTGTCTACAATTAAGACCATGTCAATGACATTTGACCGCAACTCTGCAATAACAAGGATCAGGATGCAACCGCGACTGCAATTTAAAACATTGAGTATTGGATTGAATTGAAGTGAATATATTTCTCGACATGTCATTTTTTGTATCTTATTCAAAAAATCAACATCAGTAGTATCCTTCCATTTCACTCCATTCAATTATTTCCTTCTACCACTTAAAGCATAACAATTTTGTTGTTGTTGAACTAGGAACTGCTATCTATTTAAGTGGTTGACTTCTCCAAACAAACGCTCTTTCGCACACATCGGCTTGGGAAGCCCTCACTATATACTTTTTTTTTGTCAAGTAGCCTAGTGGCTAGAATTTCACTTTTTTAAGGAGAAACAGTGGGAGCACCAGAATTCAAACCCCAGTCTGCATTTTGCATGCAATGTCCCTACCAACTGAGCTATGCTCACGGGGACGCTCTTACTATATACTTATTGCACTCAATTATGCAACCAATAATGCCACACACCACATTGATAACAAAACAAATATTTCAAAACCAACTGTGAAAAAATAACAAACAGTTGGTAGGTTAGAAATTACAATTACCCTTTTATGGCCATCACCAGCATCAGCAAATGCATAAACAGAACCAGGTTGTTGAAACCCCAAATACCGCTCAGACAACAACACATACTCCAAAACAGGCTGGTCCCACTGAGCAGCACGCTGCTTCAACTCCTCTTCAGATGCTAACAAAATTCAACAACCCCACAAAACAAAATCAAAATTTGAAGATTGTTTCGGCATCAAGATTCAAATGGGTAGTGGAATACGAAAGATGAATCAAAAGGGTTAATGTTAGTGATTAATGATTATTGATTAGTAGTACCGTTGCAGTTCCAAGCAGTGAAACCGTCGGTGATGGAGAGATTGAAATGGGTATCAAACCAAGTTCCCTTGACGAATATTGCTTCTTCTCCATTAATCTGTAGCTTCAAGCATGTGTGTCTCTTTTTCTCCTCCATTAATCAGTATCACAGTCTCTGTGAAGAACAAGGAAGAAATAACTATGCTAATTTTGGGTTGTGGAGTATTTAAGTTTAGTTAATTGGATTTTAGAAGACTGATTAAGGCTTTGTTTGAAAAATATTATGAACTCTTTTAATATATATAGTAAACATATCAAATGATTAACAAGAGGCGCCCATGGCCTAATGGATAAGGCGCTTGACTTCTAATCAAGCGATTGTGGGTTCGAGTCCCACTGGGCGTGCTTTTCATTTTGCATATATTGTTTTGATTTTTTTTATTCAGTTCCTTGATTGCTATATTTGCTGCTTTTCAAAAAAATTTATTCATTTTGTTTTGATTTTTTTAATTCATTCCCTTGATTGCTATTTGCTGCTTTTCAAATTTAAATACCATGATAGTAATCCAACATATTTGATATTAAATGAGATTGTATATTACATTAAAATCAGGTAAATTTTATGACTTTACAAATTGAATTTCTGATTCAATTATGCCTCATCTTGGTTGACACAAAACTGAAGTTGAGTGTCACTTATAACATTCCTATTGAGTATACATTTCTCTATCATGGGAACCCACATGTATGCTCTGAGATGTATTTTGTGCTACATTCAGGGCACACGTTAGTATGGTTTACATCTTTATCCCATGTCTATTTTCTCCTTAATCTCTTATATAGATGCTGGCTGGGAGGGTGCCCAAACACCAGACATAATACCTCTGATTATTGTGTGTTTCTTGGGAATAGCTTACTCTCTTGGTCCTCTAAACGACAACCTACTGTGACAATGATGTCATCTATCTCTCCAACAATTCAGTCCAACATCAGTACACAAACACATTGAAATGGTTATTCATTTTGTCTAGGAAAAAGTAGTTCACGGTATGTTCGTGTTCTTCACACCCCCCTCACGAAATCTAATTGTAGATATATTTATCAAAGGTCTTTCTTTAATATTGTTTTAGGACTTTAGAGACAATATCAATGTTTGTCAACCTCCCACTTCAACGGAAAGGGAGTAATAGAGTAAAAACAAATTTGTTTATATTTAGTGTACATTGATTTTTGATTTGTGGTAAGTGTTTTTCTATCATAGACAAATTTGCAATTTTTTTAAATAATCAAATTTGCACATGTTAAGAAGTTTTAAATACTCCATCCGTTCCTTTTTATAAGGAACAATTAATATTGAAACTTGTGCTTTTTATATTAAATGTATAACTTTTTAATAAATAATTGTTGTTTTTCACAAGGCCGACCTAAAGACCAAACGACCAAAGCAATAGCTATAGGCCCCAAATTTTTGGACTAAAAAAATGCCTACTTTATTTTCATATGGTTATAAGTATATAATACATCAATTAAATTTCAAATATTTCTTTACTTCAATTGGTAAATGCTAAGGTTAAATACCATAAATATTTCTCGCGTTGTTCGGGTTAGATTTATTATGTTTTTATTTTATTTTTTTACCAATTTTTTTAGGCTTTAATGCAGTTTTGATACCCCTATTTTGAAAAATCTGAACTTTTGATCCCCGTATTTTAAAAGCCAACTATTTGATTCCGTATTTTAGTTTTTTTTTCGAGTTTTGATCCCCCATCTCAATTTTTGCTGATGTGTCAAGTTCATTAATGACGTGGCAGTACAATCATATTTTCATATCATTATTTATTTTTAAAGGGTCATGCTAAACAGTGTACCCGAAGCACTAGTTAAGCATACTAAAAAAAGAAATAAAATGATAAAGTTAATGCTAAAAGGATAACTTTTTACATTAAATGTACAAGTTCCAAGAAAATATTTCTATATTAATATGCTTAACTAGTGCACCGGGTGCACTGTTTAGCATTTTCCATTTATAAAAATCAAATATTTTGTTTTAAATATATCAAAAAAATAAAATAAATAATTAATAATCTAATAAATAAATAAAAAACACACCAATAGTTGAAACCCTATATTCCCAAATCTAAAAAACACAGCGATCGTTGTCTTCACCATGCTCCTTCTCTTTCTCTAAATCGATCTCTCCCTCTCAATTGTTTTCATCTCAATCGTTGTATTCTTTTCCTCCAACAAGCTTTCTCAAATTTTCCTGTACCTCTCAATCATGTGTATATCTATTTAAAGAAGAATACTGTGTGTAGAAGAAGAAGAATATGTGTATTTCCACTTCCACCACTAACATTTTAAAGATGGAGATGATTTTTTACGTCAAACATTGAGTTGAAGAAAATGAAGAGTTGAAGAAAAATGTTTCAAATACTGAGTTGAAGTGATATTGTCATGGTTTAATTTGGTTTAATTTTCATATATGAGCACAATGTATACATAGCTTTGCTCTCAAACATTAACCTTATAATCATGGCTTACAATCTGAAATTGTTCTCAATTACTCTTCTATTATGCATAATCTTTTCACCAACATAAACATCATCAACATTCAGCCATTACAATTGCACAAGCATTCAAACAAGAACTGTTAACCGAGTGACTTTTGATTTAAGATGAACAAGAGCAGAAAACAAGCAAATAAATCGATGATGATGAACAATTGAAAGGAAGATGAACGATTACGAGTTTCCGTATGTGATAACCAATTTCTGTGTTGACCACGATGAGCTAGGGTTCCATGATTTTGGGATTTCATTCCATCGCGTTTTCAGTTTCTGCGTTTCCCTTTCTAATTCTGTTTTTGTTTTTTAATTAATATTAATTAATTATTTTATTGTTTTAATATATTTAAAACAAAATATTTGATTTAAAAAATAAATAATGATATGGAAATATGATTGTACCGTCATGTTATTAATGAACTTAACACATCAGCAAAAATTGAGATGATGGATCAAATTTCAGAAAAAACTAAAATAGATGGATCATAAAGTTGGCTTTTAAAATAGGAGGATCAAAAGTTCAGATTTTTCAAAATATGGATAACAAAACTACATTAAAGCCTTTTTATATAAATACGTTTTGTTTATCGAAGTTAAAACAATAGATGTTTATACATAGAAAATATTTCATTATATATATATATATATATATATATATACACACACACACACACACACACATACAAGGTAGCTATGACTATGAAGATAAAATAAATTTTTATAGTAAATACCCCATAAATAATTATTGCACAGTTCGAGATTAACAACTTTTGTAATATTGGATGAACATAAATTTATTTTAATGGCGTTGTAAATAGAGGATAACATTTTTTTCTAGTAGCAATGTACTCTGTAAATTTGTAAAATTATCTTTTATATTTATTAATGTATGCAAAAAAGGTAAAATAAAAGAAAAGAGAAATATATGAAAATAAATAAGAGATCAAAGAAACAATGATCACGTAGTATTACATGAAAAATTAAGAAAGAAATGAATTCTAATATATTTATGGTGTTATACATGTCATAAATCGTTATGAGTGTCATATTTAATACATGAGAATGAGGAAATTGTGTATGACTTATTAATATCTAAATTTTAATTTTTTTAATTTAAACTTCATAATTGGTTGTCGGTGTCATGCATGTAATTGGTTTGTGTTGTTTTGTGTGATTAACATATATGACTTCAAGAGTCATATTTAATAGATGAAAATGAGAGAAAATAAATTGTGTGTTATTCATCTAATATTCAATAAAAATTGTATGGCATATTATTTGTGTTTTTTACATTTCTTTAATTAAATTATGCAACATTTAAATTTCTAAATTAAAAATAAAATTCTTAATTTTAGATTAAGTTCAAAATAAATTCTCAATTAAGAGTTATGAATGTCATTGTTGATATAATATAACAAAAAATAAAAAAGAAACATGATATAATATATTTAGTTTAAATATTTATGCTATATAAAAAGTAATGAATAAGCCATATTGAAATTAAATTCAAAAGATATTAAAAAGTAATATAAATTTATTGAAGTAAATTATGATAAAATTAAATTAAACAACATTATAAAAAAAGGTAGAATTTTTTTAACTCAAAATGGTGAAAGCAAAACCACCCGAAAATATATTAGTCTGTTTGGCAACACCATAAAACTGACTTATAGTTTATTTCTTATATCTTATAAGATATAAGACCTGTTTGGTAACAGTTTTTTTAACACTGACTTATAGCTTATTTTTACTGACTTATAGCTTATTTTCCAGAAGCTATTTCAATTAGCTTATGAGCTTATAGCTTATCATCGTTTCTTTCATTTTTACCCTTATCATTTTATTTCAAATACATTTTTATCCTTTTTAATTTATTATAATATAAGCTAAAAAACGTCATTCCTTTGCTTCCAATGTTTTTTTTTTTTGACATTTTAATTCCAATGCATATGAAATAAAATAAATACTTTTTCTATATTTTAATTTGTATAGTTTACGCTATGTTCTACGGCGTCGTTAGTTTTTAATATACTAAACTAGATGGAAGAAAATGCATTAGAATACATAATTAATCATTAATAATTAAAGTATCTTAAATTTATTTTTATCTTTCAAAATATATTATTACAATTTAAAATAAAATAGGAAAATTTCATTTTTTTTACGCTAGCCTATCGTTATTATTTTTACTATATTGTACTTACTTTTTTTTGTCGTTGTTATATCTCCTTTTAAAATATTTTTGTACATAAATATTAAAAAAAAATTATTTACTGTAACAATATTTTATGACACATTGTACATAATTATATTATCATTATAACCTCTTCACTTTATTACTTTTGATTTATTTTTCATGTATTTATATTACTATAAAATATGCATGTACCTTTATTGTCACGGTTTTTTTAAGTAAATTTGATCTATCTTTTATGTATTTGTATAAAAGCCTAAAAAATGTAATGTTTAATCTTTTATATAAAGTATAATAATTGAAATGAAAATAAATTTAAATAAAATTTCAAAGAATAAATTTTAATTCTATATAAAAAAATTAATAACATATAAAAGATATATTAAATTAATAAATTTGAATAACTAAATTGGAAGTGTCTTAAATATTAATTAGATATAGATTTAATAATGAATTTTTATAAAAGATTTTATATGCCCCTTTTTGTCATTTTACATTTACCAGTCAGTTGAACCATTAATTTTACCAAACACTTCAATCAGCTTATCTGCCATCAGCTATAAACTATAAGCTATTAGCCATCAGCTAGCTTATCAGTCATCCGCTATTTTTGCCAAACAGAGCCTAATAAAAGATAAGAGAGCAAGCACAAATGGAGGGGACCATACAAAAATTCCATTAAGTAGAACTAAATCTAAAGTTAGGCATGCCTAGCTTGTAGTTGTTCCAACAGTCCTTAATAAACACAGGGGATTCCAACCAACAAGTAAAAAAAGGTAGAAATAAAAATAAAATGTATGTTAATATATTTATGCCTAGTTAAAATAAATATATATTTTTGACAATTAAATAAATATTTTTGAAAAATAGATAATAAAGAAATATACAAAATAAACATGAAAACGATAAAAATATCGAGTTTGAAAAATTGGATTTTTTATTGAAATAAATTATAGTGAAATTAAATTATACTTTAATTGAGTATACGTAAAAGTTATTTGGTTTAGTCTATTGGTGAGGAATTTAAGTATTACTAGTGTGATACCCGTGCCAAGCACGGGAACATAAATAAATAAAATTTATGTATAATAGAAATAATTTAAATAAAATTTATGGTCAATAAAATAACAACTAATTAACTCATGATCAAATTTATGTTAAACTTTTAGAAAATCAATAAACTCATACATACAATATTCGAAGTAATAACGACAATTTCGTGCTACACGGACTTAAATATATCTCAGTGCACATTCGCTAAACATATATACGAACAAAGTATTAGAAAATGTTATAATGAAATAAACTAAAGAACTAAACAACATATAAAATAATGTTATGGATTGAGTTTATGGTTTTCAGTTTGGGGTTTCAAATACAAGGTTTGAGGATAGTTTGGAGTTTCGTTGTTAGGGTTT
This sequence comes from Trifolium fragiferum, assembly GCA_954870985.1. Taxonomy (NCBI): domain Eukaryota; kingdom Viridiplantae; phylum Streptophyta; class Magnoliopsida; order Fabales; family Fabaceae; genus Trifolium; species Trifolium fragiferum. Next base: position 43,453,921 of record OX940796.1, on the reverse strand, counting down.
GACGTTTAGGGGTTTGAGTTTTATGGTTTAGGTTTACGGTTAATGGTTTAGGGTTGGTTTGGGGTTTCGTTGTTAGGGTTTGGCATTTGGGGGCTTAACAATTTAGGTTTAGGGATAGTTTAGGGTTTATTGTTTAGGGGGTTTAGGGTTTGAAATCTAGGGGGTTTGAGTTTGAAATTTAGGGTTTGAGTTTTAGGGGGTTTGAGTTTGAAATTTAGGGTTTGAGTTTTATGGTTAGTGGTTTAGGGTTTGACGTTTGGAGGTTTAACCCCAAACCCTAAATTCCAAACCCTAAATCACTGAGTTTTATGGTTAATACTTTAGGGTTTGGAATTTAGGGTTTGATGATAGTTTGGGGTTTCGTTGTTAGGGTTTGGCGTTTGGGGGTGTAATCATTTAGGGTTTGGGGATAGTTTGGGGTTTCGTTGTAAGGGTTTGCCATTTGGAGGTTTAACCCCCAAACCCTAAATTCAAAACCCTAAATCACTGAGTTTTATGGTTAGTGGTTTAGGGTTTAGAATTTAGGGTTTGATGATAGTTTGGGGTTTCGTTTTTAGGGTTTGGCGTTTTGTGGTTTAGAAATTTTGAACTTTGGGATAGTTTGGGGTTTCGTTGTTAAAGTATGGCGTTTGGGGGTTTGAGTTTGAAATTTAGGGTTTGAGTTGTATGGTTTGTGGTTTAGGGTTTGACGTTTGGAGTTTTAACCAAATACCCTAAATTCCAAACCCTAAACCGCTGAGTTTTATGGTGAGTGGTTTAGGGTTTGGAATTTATGTTTTGATGATAGTTTGGGGTTACGTTGTTAGGGTTTGACGTTTGATGGTTTAACCATTTAGGTTTTGGGGATAGTTTAGGTATCGTTGTAAGGGTTTAACGTTTGGAGGTTTAACCCCGAAACCCTAAATTTAACACCCTATACCAGTAAGTTTTATGGTTAGTGGTTTAGGGTTTGGAAATCCTATATTCAAAACCCTAAACCACTTAGTTTTATTTTTAGTCGTTTAGAGTTTGGAATTTATGGTTTGATGATAGTTTGGGGTTTCGTGGTTTCGTTGTTAGGGTTTGGCGTTTTGGGGTTTAACAATTTAGAGTTTTGGGATAATTTAGGATTCCGTTGTTAGGGTTTGGCGTTTGGGTCTTTGAGTTTGAAATTTAGGGTTTAAGGTTAAACCCCCAAACGACAAACCCTAACAACGAAACCCCAAACTATCCCCAATCCTTAAATTGTTAAACCCCCAACCTCCAAACCCTAACAACGAAACCCCAAACTATCCCTAAACTTTAAATTGTTAAACCCCCAAACGCCAAACCCTAACAACGAAACCCCAAACGATCAAACCCTAAATTCTAAACCTAAACTACTAACCATAAAACTCAAACCCTAAATTTCAAACTCAAACCCCCAAACGCCAAACCCTAACAACAAAACCCCAAACTATCCTCAAACCTAAACTGTTAAACCCCAAACGCCAAACCCTAACGACAAAACCCAAAACTATCTTCAAACCCTAAATTTCAAACCTCAAATACCAAATCTCAAACCACAAACTTTAATGCATAAATGTCATACTACCAACACTAAACTCAAACACTAAATCTAAAAACCAAATTCCAAGCCGCGAACCCTAAACTCTCAACCCCAAACTCTAAAAACCTAAACTCGAGAACCTAAAACCAAACACCAAAACAACATAATTGATACCTTAAACCCGAAATCGTAAACCCAAATACTAAACCATTAAACACCAAAATTAAATTACTGTTACAAAATAAATAAGTTTTAAAATTTATAGTGTAATCAAAATTATAAATTATTTTAATTATTTATAATTAAAAATAAAAAAATTTCGATTTTACTAATAGTTTTAAAATTAGTTTTTTGAGTTTTTTTATTATACTAATAGTTTTGAAATTTTTTTTTATTTTCTTATTTATTAGATATATAAATAAAAATAATGTAATATTTTCTTATTAATATTTTATATGTTTACCATTTAAAATTAAAGTAATATATATAATAATTGTTATAAATATTTTTATTTTTTTTTTTAACCAAAAGGGGTGCTAGCAGAGAGCTAGATCACCACCAATATATATATATATAAAGAAGGAAGGAGAGACAATGTACAAAATGGAGGGGACCAAACCAAAACTCCATCAACAAGTAGTAACTCTAAAATTGGGTAATCCCAATTTGTTCTTTTCCAAACTATCCTTAATAAATAAAGGAGGGCAATGCCAATACAAAATACTATTTAAGGACAAACCATGATTAGCTAAGGAATCTGCAACATCATTCCCTTCTCTATATATGAGACACCACAAAATTCATTTGTCTGAGGATGCACCAAACATTATTCCATCTGTTTCTTAAAGACCAAGCAACCACAAACTCGGGATTTTTAAAGGCCAAAACCAATAACTCAGAATATGTTTCTAACCAGAGGTTTCTCCAATTCATTTGATAAGCCACCTCTGTAGCCCTTAATGCTCCTTGAAGCTCAGCCAAGAAGGAAGAAGAGAAACAAGAGGCTCAGCAAAGGCAAGTAAGAAGTCAGCTGTGTTATTCATGAAAATACCACCACAAGAAGATTGGCCAAGGTTGCCTTTGGAGGCTCCATCAATGTTGCACTTACACAGGAGGATTCCACAATATTTCTTTAACAAGGGAGGTTTTTGGACTATGAATTAAAACATTGAACTTCTTAAGGATTGAAAAATCTCTAATAGAATTAGAGGCAACCTTGTTAGTATTGTTACCAGACAGAGAAGTAGTAGCAATTATCATAGAAATGGCACAGCTCAGACTAATGCTCTTATCTTCAAATCTAGCTCAGTTTCTAACAAACCAAATTCTGTTTAAAAGATTGATGATGGCAACAGTAATAGTAACCTTACACTGAGGAGACCAATTCAACTCAATAATGTTCCATATGTCTTCCTTAGTAGTAAATTCAAGATTTAAGTCTAAACAACTAGCCAACCAAGACCATAATTGAGTTGCAAAAACACACTCAAAGAAAATATGAAAAGAAGATTCAACATGTTTACAGCAGAAGGTACACATAGAAGGAATAAAACAACCTATACTCAAAAGGTTTTCATCAGTTGGTACCTTATCAAGCATCAGTCTCCAAACAAAGAGAGATTTGGAAGGTGGAAAATCTGCACTCCAAATAGCTTTGGCCCAAGTCAGATCTTGAAACTGATGTGATATGAAAAAGTAAGCATCTTTAAGATGAAGGTTCCCTGAGTCAGTGTCGATCCATAGAAGTTGATCCTGAGCTTCTTCAAGAGGAGTTACGACTTTTTGGAGTAAAGGACTAACATTAAACATTTGAAGTAATTGAGGAGGAAGAGACCAATCACCATTAAAGATGAAATCACTGACAGTTGAATGGAGATTACAGCTGATGTGAGAGGAAATATTGAAAATCTCAACCAGAGGAGAGCCACACCAGTTGTCAGTCCAAAAGTTAATGTCTTTACCATTGCCAAGCAGCCAAGTTGAATTTTGCAAAATTGTTGAATATTCATCTTTTACACTACTCCAAATAGATGAATATATGTGATGCTGAATGACTCTTCTACCTCTGAGAACTCTATCCTTCAACAAATTGGCCCAGGAGCTATGAGAATTGATGATGGACCAACAGAGCTTTAGGTTAGCAGCTTTGTTTAAGGAGGATAATGATATGATGTTTAGCCCCCCTTGGGAGATAGGTCTGCACACCTTCTTCCAAGCCACAGTTACTAACTTTCTCTTGTCTGGATCACCACTCCATATGAAGTTTCTGATGTTTTACTCCACTTCTTTAATCAATGACACAGGCCAAGAGTACAAAGTAATACTATAGATCAACATGCTATGCATAATTGCTTTGACCAGCTGAACTCTCCCTGCAATGGAGAGAATGGAAGCCTTCCAAGCTGATAATTTGGCCTTAACCTTGTCTACCACAAGTTGTAAAAAACAAGCTTTTGGCTTTCCTTTGAAAATGGGGACACCTAAATAGTTGAAAGGAATGGAGCCAATTCTGAAGCTAAGGATCTGCATAATTAAGTTCAGTCTACCCTGAGTGATTGAGCCTGAGAAAATAGTAGATTTGGCATTGTTGATTACCTGACCTGACTTAGAAGCATAAGACTCAAAAAGAGATTTCAGAGCTTTAAGACCAGACAATTTCCCCTTACAAAAAATCATTAAGTCATCAGCATAAAATGAGTGTGAAGGAACTAAACAATTCCTAGTCCCTTTGATAAGATCAAGTTTACCATCAGACACTAGCTTAGAAATACTCCTACTCAAAACATCTTCAGTAAGACAAAATAACAAAGGTGACAGTGGATCTCCTTGTCTAACCCCTCTAGTGTAATTGAAGTATCCATGAGCCTTACCATTAATTGAAACAGACAAGAATGCAGACTGAAGAATCACATGAATCCAGTTACAAAAAGTATCACTAAAACCAAATTTGCTCAATACCTTTAAGAGAAAAGGCCATTCCAAAGTTTCAAATGCCTTTGAGATATCAATTTTCAAAGCTAAATTTCCACCAAAAGCTTTGTTGCGAAGAAGGTTTGTGGCTTCAAAAGCTATACAGAAGCAGTCTTTGATGTTTCTGTCATGAATGAAACCTCTTTGTTCTTCTGAGACAAGTGAAGGAAGAATTGTAGCTAGCCTGTCTGCAATAACTTTGTAAATGATTTTAAATTTGAAATTTGCCATGGCAATGGGTCTATATTGATCAATAGAAGAAGCATTAGGAGTTTTAGGTAGAAGAGAGATTGTATTAGAATTGAAGCCTGGAAGAATCCAGCTAGATGTAAAAAAATTCTAAAACAGCATTGATAACATCTAACTGAACAATCTCCCAATAATGTTGAAAAAAGTAAGCTCCAAAACCATCTGGACCAGGAGCACTATCCTTGTTCAAGGCAAACACAACAGCCTTGATCTCTTTGTGGGAGGGTAACAAAGTGAGAAGAGAATTTAGGTCCTGATTAACCAAATTTGGAATGACTTCTTCTGCAAGCAACTGATCCTGCAAAACAATGTTAGAGCAAAAAAGATTTTTATAGTAATCAACAACATGGTCAGAGATTTGTTTTGGATCTGTGAGAACTAAATCACCATTTTCAAGGGTAGTAATAGCTTTGGAATTGGTTTTAATTTTGGCTAGTCTATGGAAGTATTTTGTGTTTCTATCACCATGTAAGTGCCAGTTGAGATGGACTTTCTCCTGCCAAAAACACTCTTGCTTATTCAAAGCATCCTCAAGAACTTTGTGTGCAGGCAGTTCATCAGAAAGCAACTGATCAGAAGGACCATTACTTTGAATTTGGTTTTGGATAAAATGAAGATTTTGCTCAGCTGTAGTAACATAATCATGCACATTCCCAAAACAATCTTTGTTCCATACCTTTAACTTATCTTTGAGGATCTTAAGCTTCTTGGATAAAATGAACATAGGGCAGCCATGAATTGTAGTATTCCAACACTATTTTATCACATTAATACAATCAGGGTGTAAGGTCCACATTTTCATGAATTTGAACTGGGAAGCAAATCTTACAGAGGTTAATTGAAGATCAAGTAAAAGAGGAAAGTGGTCAGATTTGTGTTTAGTGAGGGTTGACACATTCAAGGAGCAGCAAAGGTCAACTAAAGATTGATTACATAAGGCTCTATCAAGTCTTTTTTCTGTATAATTTAGGCCTTTTCTACCATTGGCCCAGGTGAATTCTGCACCTCTAGTAGGAAGATGTAAAAGGTTAAAAGTATCAGACCAAGATTGATATTCATCCATAGGTAGCCTAGCAGGATTAAATCTACTTCTTTGTTCATGAGTTCCAACAATAGCATTGAAATCACCAATGAAAAACCAAGGCAGGGAATGATGAGTTTGAAGGGCATTTAAAGAGTTCCAAAGATTTCTTCTGACAAGGTAGTTTGTACTAGCATAAACAACTGAAATAGCTATGGTTTTATCATTATCCTTAATTGAAAATGTAACATGTTGACTATTAGAGGCAAGAAAGACAGGGTCTAAATGTTGTTTACATAAAGACCAAAGTGTTGGAAGCATATTAGGTTTATTATTTGTAGCAAAGAGTTTTAAATTAAGGTTAACTAACCATCTTCTAGGGAGATCTTCAAACTTCATCCAAGGTTCAACAATGAAGATAAAATCAGGATTGTGTAGGTTGATGAGTCTTTTCAAGGCTAATCTTGAAGGGGAGTTAGCCAAACCCCTTATATTCCAATAGAGAGTCTTCATTTAAAAGGTTTTTGATGAACCTTTGATCTGGTTGCATAAGACTCTTTACTAGAGTCAGATAGTTTTTTCTGAGCCTTTTTTTGAGATTTTCTTGAAACTTTAAGCTGAAATCCTTCCTCTGTAACTTGTTGAACTGCAACTGTCTCTTCTTGAAAATCCTGCTCCTCCATCTCAGTCATGTTGGCCCAAGATTCTTTAAGAAAGTTCATATCTTTCTGCACTCTTTCAAAAGTTAAAACAGGCTCAATGACTGTTGTCAAAACACCCTGTGGACCTTGAGTTTCATCAACAAATTCTGACTCCTGAGAGCTATCATCAGAGACAACTTCAACAATTTCCAAATTTTTCTCAGCTCCACTCACACTTGTGTTGGATTTACTTTGTTGACTTAAAGCATGAAGAGGAGGAATACTACCTGGGGTTGCAGGAGTGTTTTGGGCTTCAACATGTGCAGGCCTGAGGCTGTGTGAAACCTCAACATTATCTTCCAAAACATCTGACAAGATGTTGAAATTATTTTGGTGCTCCTCAATGGCAGGCGCGCGCACCTCAGGGCCTTTTGAACTCTCACCAATATGATCCACAATATTGACTGGCTGAGATTTATCTCCTTCAGCAGGGTGCATAGAATCAACTACATCTACCACCTCAGTGACTAACTTGTTGCCCTCATTAACAGCTTTTGCTTGAACATATTTCTTTTCTAATATAGGCTTAGCCTTCTCCCTAGGCTTAGCTTCAACATTGTCATGCTTCAAGGCTTGTAATTTTTTACACACATCAACTCTATGACCAACTAACTTGCAGTGAGTGCAAAAATCTGGTAAGTTTTCATAGTCTAGATCAACAAAGAAAGCATAGCCCTTTCTTTCAACAAGAACATTATATCTAATAGTTTGAGTTAAATCCATATCAACCAAAACCCTAGCATATTGGCCAAAGGTTCTTTCAAACATAGGTTTAGAAGCTAAGGCATCAGTGCAAATAGGCGTACCTATACCACTAGCAATCGCAAATAAAATCTTAGGTCTCCAATATTCCTGAGATAAACCATACAACCTCACCCAAACTTGAGCTGTAGTGTTTCTTTGTAGATTAGGGTTAAAATCTCCTGACCACGCAAAAAGCTTGAGAAACCCAGGGTTCAAATTCCACGAAGCAACCGATCTCACCCTTCTAACATCTTCCAATGAAGAGAAACAAAATTCATAATAACCTTTACCTAGAGAAGAGACCCCCCGACGAGCTAGGTCTTTCCAAATAGAAGATAACTTCTTCTTCAAGTCAATAATAGAAAGATGGGTCGACCCTTTTGGCCAAACAATTCTACCATGCAAATTATGTTTGCATTCATCCATTCCAACCAAATATTCCTCCTCCGGAATCGCAACAGAAAGACGATTAGCCTTGACACAGGTTGTAGGAAATTGGGATAAGGGGATGTCGCAAACATTCAACAAAGCCTGGGCAAAACTTTTGTTAGGTTTAGGGATAGATTTTGTAGCTGGTTGAGGTACAGAAGAGTCATGAAGGCAAGACCAAGGTATAGAAAAGGCATGCATGATGATCGGATGAAGAAAAAGTAAGGCGGTGGTGAAAGGAAAAGGTTACCTGAGGAAGAAGGTAAGTGATGGTGAACAGTGATTCAGAAAATCGCCAGAGCAAAACATTTCTCTCCCAAACTTATTAATCATAAATATTTTCTTATTACTTGCACAATATTAAAGGAAAGAATATGATCTATTAATGTTACGGATGTTGTAAAAAAAATATGATTTTTCTACGAAAAAAATTACTTTTTGATTCTAAGGCGAAATAAAATTAAAGGAAAGAATATGATTCTTACTACTTATTACTTGCAAAATATGATTCTTATTACTTGCACAACACAATATTAAAGGAAAGAATATGACTTTTTGATTCTCAAAACTGAAATGCTTATAATGCAATATCAAAAAAAAGTTAATTAAGAAAGTTATTATTTTTAAAATAATTGCTGAAAGCTTAAGTGATGATGATTTTTTTTACTTATTTTGTGAATATGTTATAATAATAATAATAATAAATTTGAAAATTTTGCTATTATTTTATTAATATTACAATAAATGAATTAAAACACACAGAATATATATATATATATATATATATATATATATATATATATATATATATATATATATATATATATATATATATATATATATATATATATATATATATATATATATATATATATATATATATAATTTAAATTTACAAATTTTGAATTTGAAAATAATAAAATTTGTTTTTAAAAATTAATTATGCACGGAATTAATATATAAGTATTTCATTAATATAATTTATTTATTATTGTTATATATTTATGATTTATTATTTCAATTATATATAATAATTATAATTATATGTTTGAAATTTTATTTGAATTGAATTTAAAATATTTCCCTTTTAAAGTATCTATTTAAGTGTGAAGATCAATGCGAGAAAAGCATTTGGAAAAGAACAATAAATGGGGCTTAGAAAATTTGTCTCAAATGTATATTATTAAGATAATGTATGAGGTCCTAAGTTCGATTCTCGTTGACTCCATTTAAAACCAAAAATTGAGACCGAGTTGCATGTTTTACATGATTGCCCAAAGTGCATGAATGTTTGGCTAAAATGATATATTCATTTAAATTGGTAGAGTATGTCAGATGCAAACATAAATTTAACATCACAAAAGAAAAATTATCAATTAGCGAACAAATTCAGAATATCCAAGTTAAAAACATAAAAATGGCAAAATGCTTAAAATTAATTTTACAAAATTAAATGTAAGAATACTCATATCTTTCGAATCTACAATTTTTATGACCTAGTCATTGGCTGAATATTTAATTAATCAAAGTTGATTTGTTAATTTGAACTAAACGAATAGCACAACAAAACGAGAAATCACATGAACAACATATCAAAAAGGAAATCAAACAATGCTACTTGAAACGATGGAATAAAAAAATATAAAAAAAGAGAGAAAAAGTCATAATTTATGTGGAAATCACTTATTTTTATTAAATGAAGGGGGAAATACAAAGGTGATTCAGATGTCAAAAATAGACTCAAAACCATCTCTTTCCCATGAATAACGAAGAACAAAAATTACCCAAATTGGTAGAGTACATCAACAAAAACAAAACTCAAATGGAGCTTACTTAGTTCTTACAAATTTTTATTTTAACCATTATGATGTCGATTAGGACCTCCTGGAACCACCCTTGCAACATGGTAGACATTATTATGACGCAAGGAACCGCGGTATATTGGATTCCATCTAGCTTTTTGATAAAAACTATGAAGAGATGGGCTTAGATTGTTGCATCCAAGTTTCATGCATGATGGTGTGTGCTCATTTGTTGGTGGTATTATGAAGGAAACATGTCGAGCTGAAATTATTTTTGCATTGTTAGTGAGCAATAGTATTCCTATTAGAATTGTCAAAGTAAAGATCTTCCTCTGCAAATTTTCCATTTCTAAGAAAACAATTAGAATACTAAAAGCTAATTCATTTATTTTTTTTGTACAATAGTAAGGCCTAATTTAAAGAGTACTCTTGTGTAATAAAATATACACCATCAATACTATTATAAGAAAAAAATAAATAAAATATGTGATTTATATTATAGACCAAATATAATAATTATTAATAAATTTAAAAAATAATATTTTTGGTTTATAATAATGTCATAAAATATAAATTCAAAGTCAAATGTTTCTTTCCTCTTATATATTTGATTCAGTGCATTTTCAAATGTTTCATTCCATTAAATGTGTTTCTTTCCTCTTAAATATTAGACCAAATATATCTTCAACTGTTTCATTCCACTAAATATTTGACCAAATGCATTTTTTAGTAATAGACCAAATGCATTTAATTAATTAATAAGTCGTTTTGATAATATTATACAGATTAAGAAATATTTTATAGAAAAGAGAAATTATGCATGAGTTAGTTTGCAAAATTGCCCTTTATTAACGGTATAGAAAAAATATATTGAAGAATTGCAAGAAAAGAGAGTATAATAAATACAACTTATAATATGATATTTATATTGTAGGAAAAATAGCATTAAGTTTTTCATCGATACCGTAAAGCGATTTATAATTTAGTAAAAAATAAATTTCTTAAAACAAGTTATAATTTGATACAGAGAAATTATCTATTACATTTTGTTTGGTTGTGAATGACAACGGCCAACCAAACAAATTACAACCATATTGATGGTATATCTTACATAGTATTATAAAAATTGATAGTCAAGCAACTCGACACTGAAATGGCAGAATCACTAAAGAACTAGTCAATCGTCGAGTAATAATATTTATAATAAAGATTCGTCTCCATAGAGATGGTGCCAAGTTAACTACTTTCATTTAGGAATTCAGATAGTTTTGCATTCGCTTATAGTTTGAAGATTGATAACATAAAATGAAAATAAATTGGAAACAATCAAGTTTAGAGATCAAGGGTAAGAGTGTTGGTTAGGTGTTTCTAGACTAGTTCCCCTATTATTATTATTATTATTATTTGATAATTGGTGCTATATAGTTGCAATCATAGTCCTATTTCCCTAGCAGATTAACAGTGTTAGTGTATTATATGCTTACTTGCATTCTTTGATCACCCTCTTGCATAAATGCATAGACTGGCCCCTAATAGGTGACCTATCTCACATGTTGTCACTCCCAATTAGTGTAGCCTAAGTACAAGCATAATTTAATTTAAAGTACTAGTTAAATATTCTATGTTGCCACTAACTGAGAAGTTCTTGTCTTCTTAACGCGTTAGTCTATTTATTACAGGATCGCGTATAAATACTTAAGATTCAATTCATAAACTAGTCGCCTACCCGTGCGATGCACGGATTTGGCGGAACGACATATGTATGTCAATCATGGTTGTTGTCAATCATGGTTGTTGCATTAGATCAGAGGTATGATATAAGGTAATTATAGAAAGGTTTGTTGTGAGTTCAAAGACAAAATCATACAAAGTGATTAATCAAATTAAATCAATGAACACAATCTCTATTCAACTAACGTCGGCCCGTGCGTTGCACGGGTTTTGTGGAACGCCATAACAAAGCGAATCAAGTGAAGCATCACACCAAATTTTATAGTGGAGCTTTCAAGAACCATGATATGTGTAAGATTTAATTTTTGCCTTAAGAGTATACTTAATATAACCATTGATAATAGGATAATACAATACAAAAGTGAACCACTTTGCTGTTGGATGGTTTAGTCACATCGAATTTCATAGTTGAGCCTTCAAAGACCCGTGACATGTATAAAATTTAATTTTACCCATTTTTTGTGTGCAATTAATATGGTTCTAAAGGACGACTATCGATGGATTAAAAAGAAAACTTCATGAAGACAACAAATAAAATAGTTGACTCCAAGGGTCAAATCAAGTTAAGATAATTACATAAATTGGAACTAATCATGTGCCATAAAGTAATGTTGGCGCATATAGAAAAATAATATCGGATAATGTCAATTATTTGATCAAACAATAACAAATGATTTTGGGGTGGGTGGGGTAGCTCAGTTGGCACTTGCTGACTGAGCGGGTGTAGGCTGTTGGTCAGGGGTTCGATCCTTGGCAGCAGCAAATGTAGTATTTTCTTTGTAAATAAGTTGGTGGTACTTATAAACCATCAACTTTATAAAAAAAAAAATAACAAATGATTTTGATAGAGGAATAAGCAAAGTAGATGAACCAACTCCACAATCAAGACCACTTTTATCCAATAAATGTCTCTTGCGAGGATTGAAGATATGATGCTTAACCTCCTCACCCCATATATACTTCAAGCATCTCTATTAAACAGATAGCTTTAGCGATTATCTTAAAAATTCAAAACATGTTATTAAATCATAATTTTTAAGTGCTAGATAGAAGTGGATAATTTTTTCGAGATTTCAAGCACATAAAAGCGAATCAAGTGAAGCATCACAACAAAATTTTATAGTGGAGCTTTCAAGACCCGTAATATGTAAACAATTTAATCTATGCCTAAGAGCATAGTTAATTTAATGTTCTCATGTTTAGGTGTGCATCTCAAACAATATAAATTAAGCTGGTCAAATTTTCTCATGAGTAGTATGCTAAGATGATAAAATTAAAAATCATTCATATAATCATTGATAATAGGATAGTAGAATACAAAAGTGCACCACGCTATTGTTGGATTAATATGGTTCTAAAGGACAACTATCAATGGATTAAAAATAAAACTTCATTAAGACTACAAACAAAATAGTTGACATCAAGGATCAAATCAAGTTAAGATAATTACATAAATTGGAGCTGATCATGCACCACAAAGTAGCGTTGGCACATATAGAAAAATAATATCGGATATTGTCAATGCTTGAATCAAAATATGAACAAATAATTTTGATCGAGGAAGAGGCAAAGTAAATGAACCAACCCCCCACAATCAAAACCACTCATATGCAATAAATGTCTCTTGGAAGGATTAGAGATAGGATACTTGTCATAGTGCGCAAAAATTTAAAAACTTTCTGTAAGTGGCGCGCAGAAATTACAAACCTATTTATAAGTAGCGTGTAAAAGTTAGTTAAATTCGAAACATTAGAATTTAATTAAGAGTTCAATCACCTGTTACAAATATTTTTTTAGAAGAGTTATTTAGATGCTATAGAAAAATCTACGATACATCCGTATAGATCCAAATTAGACATTCTCAATTCAAGAGAAGTATATAACATAAAAGGATACATGCTTATAGCATTAAGTGCCATAATAAAGCGGATCAAGTGAAGCATCACATCAAATTTTACAGTGAAGCCTTCAAGACCCGTTATATGTATACAATTTAATTTTTGCCTAACAACACACTTAATTTAATTTTCTCATGTTTAGGTGTGCATCTCAAATAATTTAAACTAAGTTGGTCAAATTTTCTCATGAGTAACACGTTAAGATGATGAAATTAAAAATCAATCATATAATCATTGATAATATGATCAAGAAGTACATTGCGTATTATTGTTGGAGAGCTCAGTCACATCAAATTTTATAGTAGAACCTTCAAAGACCCGTGACATGTATAAAATTTAATTTTTATCCATTTTTCTTGCGCAATTAATATGATTCTAAAGGAACACGTTAAGATGATGAAATTAAAAATCATTCGTATAATCATTGATAATAGGATCAAGAAGTACGTTGCATACTATTGTTTGATAACTCGGTCACATCAAATTTTATAGTGGTACATTCAAAGACCTGTGACATGAAAGCGGATCAAGTGAAGCATCACACAAAATTTTACAGTGGAGCCTTCAAGACCCGTTATATGTATACAATTTAATTTTTGCCTAACAACACATTTAATATAATTTTCTCATGCTTAGGTGTGCATCTCAAATAATATAAATTATGTTGGTCAAATTTTCTCATGAGTAACACGTTAAGATGATGAAATTAAAAATCACTCATATAATCCTTGATAATAGGATCAAGAAGTACATTGCATACTATTGTTGGATAGCTCAGTCACATCAAATTTTATAGTAGAACCTTCATAGACCCGTGACATGTATAAAAATTTAACTTTTATCCTTTTTTCTTGCGCAATTAATATGATTCTAAAGGAACACGTTAAGATGATGAAATTAAAAATCATATATATAATCATTGATAATATGATCAAGAAGTACATTGCATACTATTGTTGGATAACTCAATCACATCAAATTTTATAGTGGAACCTTTAAAGACCCGTGACATGTATAAAAATTTAATATTTACCCTTTTTTCTTGCGCAATTAATATGATTTTAAAGGACAAATATTAATGGATTAAAAAGAAAACTTCATTAAGACAACAATCAAAATAGTTAACACCAAAAATAAAACCAAGTTAAGATAATAGATGCATAAATTGAAACTAATCATGCGCCATAAAGTAGCGTTGACGCATATAAAAAAATAATATCAAATAATGTCAATGCTTGGATCAAACAATGAACAAATAATTTTGATCTAGGAAGAGGCAAAGTAAATGAACCAACCCCCACAATCAAAACCACTACTATGCAATAAATGTCTCTTGGGAGGATTGGAGATAGGATAGTTGACATAGTGCGCAAAAATTTTAAAACTTTATAAAATGGCGCGCATAAATTACAAACCTATTTATAAGTAGCGCGTAAAAGTTAGTTAAATTCGAAACATTAGCATTTAATTAAGAGTTCAATCACCTGTTACAAATATTTTTTTTATAAGAGCTATTAGATGCTATAGAAAGGTCTACGATACATTTCTATAGATCCAAATTAGACATTCTCAGTTCAAGAGAAGTAGTGGTGTTTTGTAAAGTGCACACACAAATATCTTTGCAGACCCATCAATTTATATTAAGTTAGTACACTTGTACACTATAAAATTGACCATGTTATAATGGTAAATTGATAATTGAACACTCTTAACTTAATAGATTCTTTTAAGTTGCGAGTTAGAAGAGATTTATGGTGGTTAAAAACCTATTATATTAGAGTTATATGCTCACTTTTGTTGTAAAAATCCAACAAAAAACAATTAGGGTTTTAATTTTTTTTGTTAGGGGTAAAACTATAATATTCAAAATTATTGGGACAAACCTGCAATTAAAAAAAATAGAATTAAATTTGAAATTTAAAAAAAAAAAAATAGGAGTCAAAATGCAGTTTATAAAAGTACAGGGGTCAAAATGGAAATAATAAAATTGTGGGGTGCAATTGTAAATATATAAGGTACATAGGCGAAATTGTAATTTTGTAGTCTGATGCTGACGTGGCTGGAGTGACATATGGTAGAAGGTGGTTAGGCTAAAAGTGGCATGGCGGATGACGTGTGTGTTGAGGTGTAAAAGGTGACGTGACGAGATGGTACATGTGGCGGATAATAAGTGGATGACATGGATTAGGGTTTTTAAAAGAAACAAATGACTTCATGCATGATGTCATGCAAGTAGGGTTTACACCATCCAACCTTTATAGTATACTAGACACCATGCCCGTGCATTCGCACGGGCCATATATGTGACATACGGATAATACATAAAACTTCTTTATAAACAACATTTCCAGTTCCATCCGTATCTTTTTCTTTTTCGTCGGTTATCAATATTTTCAAGTCTTTCCTTAAAGTTACTCTTGACATTACAACATATAGTTGACCATTAAAGAAAATTGACTGTGGAATATATACACCAACATGTTTAAGTGACTGACCCTGACTCTTGTTGATCGTAATAACAAAGGAAACAACCACTGAAAACTATCTACGTTGAAACTTGAACGGAATTCTTTCATATAAAGGAGTCAATGATAACCTAGGAATAAAATCTTTTCACCAATATTACCGTCGGATATCACTTTACCTTCAACGACATATGATCCCAATTTTGTAACTATCAACCGTGTACCATTGCATAATCCCAGAGATTGGTCAATGTTTCTGAGCAACATTATCGGTACTCCAACTTTTAATCTTAACTTATGATTCGGAACTCCATATGCAATGGTGGTGTTGAAGAATTCAGGTTTATGAATATCATCTGGTGTGTCAAAATTTGATTTGGATTGACACGAAGAATCATAACTCAAAAACAATTTTTTCTACTCCAAGAATTAAATCCAAAGCATAATCATTTATTGCATCAACAATTGTATTTTTAGGAGCTAATATAGCATTAATTAGTTATTTTATAAAGAATTTTAAAAAGTTCCATATAAAAACTGATTGAATTTTATAAGCAATGAAACAAATTGAACTTATAGTATAAAAAGAAAAATCAACGATATGATAAAAAAAAATTGCAATGGCGCCACAAAAAAATTTCAAACGGAAAAAAAAGAAAATACAATATTGTTCCGTCACAACCAAATATTTAAAAAATGTAGTTTTGGTACATCAAACAACAATAATTGGATTAAAAAAATATTGAAAGCGCGATGAAAAATAAAATGTAGTTGATGCATTGAAAGTCATAGTTATTAGGTGGTGTTACCAACATATTTCAAATGAATTCAAGTGGCTTAGTGACTGAATATTAAAACCGTATAGAGAAAAATTTCAAATATAAGAAAAAAAAGAAAAGAAATACAATATTGTTCGTCACAACTAAAATATTTAAAAATATAGTTCAGGTACATCAAACAACAATAATTGGATTAAAAAAAAGATTGAAAGTGCGATGAAAAATAAAATGTAGTTGATGCATTGAAAGTTATAGTTATTAGGTGGTGTTACCAAAATATTTCAAATAAATTCAAGTGGCTTAGTGGTTAAATAATAAAGTTGTATAGAGAGAGGTCATGGGTTCAAATCCAACTGAAACAACTTTTTTATATTATTTAGTCTTCCTAAGCAATTCCCTCCAAAATAGCAAATGTGACTAGGGTTTAGGTAGTAGCATGTTATTCTCATTAGATATACTAGTTACCATACCCGTGCGTTCGCACGGTCAATAATAATAACACAATATTAATGCGTGCATCTGAAATATTTTTCCAAAACATTTGTTTAGGGAAATGTATATAATGATTATGAAATTTAAATGTTAATTTGATTTTTTACATTCAATGTACGTGGTTTATGAGTATTGATAGACTCTACTCAGAAATAGGAACTAAATAATTCAGTTGCTTTTTTTTAGGCTTAATGTGATATTTCATTAATATTGAATTAAATAGCAAACAATTACCTAGTTTCATGGAAGCAAAAGTACCTTCTTTTTTTTTTCTCTTGGTGGCTAAATATAACTCATTTGGCTTGCATTGAAAAGTGGAGAAGAAGTTAAACAATTGCCTAGTTAATAGAGAGATTATCATGCTTGTAGAAAGATAATATGCTTGCATAGGAAATAATACCTAGGGTAGTTAAGCTATCATTAATGACGGTTAATAAACAAATTACCAATGGTAATATGAGTTTTCCGCCCAGTAAAAAACGAATTAGGGTTTACTTGGGAGCAATTAGGGAAATTAGAGTATAGAAAGATAGAAAAATTAAGTTAACATCTTAATTTCCATGTCTTGATATTTAATCATGTGACATTAGTAGTATGAACCATATGAATTTTTTCTACACATGAATCATTTGGCAACTTTAATTAACTTTAAAATAGCTACTGATATCTTTAAAGATTGATGCCACACAACAGAGGAACTACTTGCTCATGAAACAAACACGACTTCTAAATCAAAATATCAAACAAAGTAATGAAAATTGAAAATAACACTATTTCTTCCAGCATTTGGAGCTGGAGGCTTGATTGATTTCCTTCCTTTAACTTGCGCAAAAAGCAAAACCATTGCCAATCTCCACCAAGTTTAAAATATTGTTCTTCCCCACCTACAAATTCAATATCACATATTCAGTAAGTTGTCTTCCAAAATCTCGATTAAAAAGCGGAGGAATTGTTGCAAGATTCTATAGTTGAAAATAAATTTTTAGTTTTACTGGAAAGTCTGTAGTAAACAACTTTAATATAAATATTACCTCTACCGGATCAAAAGCAGCATAATAAGTTATAAACTTTAGCTTAAGCATGCTTAAAAGCAGTTCTTGATCAGCTCTAATGACTCCATTGAATATAAAAAAATTGATGCAGCTATGTAAAAAAAACTTGTTGCAAATCATGTACAGCTTGTGCATATATATAGAAAACAAAAGTTTAGCAGGTAGAGTAAACATTGGTAATTGGCAAAGTAATTAAGAGCAGACTCCAAATTAATAGGTAGAGTGTTAAGAGTAATGGGGGTTAAAAGATCAATAAAAAGTGGAGTAAGCAAAAGAAGATTACCCACGGTAATCCATGTTAACAACAACTGCCAAATATATCAGAATTACTCAACAAACACTATCAGATATTTCCATACCTCAACAAATTAACAATAAATAAAAGATTTCCAAATTACTCAAAAAATTAAGATGAAGTAAGAGACATATTTGAATTTAAAAAGTTTTCAACAAACACTCAGGAAAATATATTTCCATACCTCTCAACAAAATAAGATGAATTAAAGGACATATCAGAAGTTAAAACAGTTTTCAACAAATACTTTTGAAAATATTTCCAACTTTCATACCTCTCAACGATAAATAAAATATTTCCACATCTCTCAACAAATTAGAGCAAGATTTGTAAATAAGATGAACCAAAGACAAAGGAGAATTTAAATATAGAGGAAACATAAACAATAACAATAAATAAAATATTTTCAAACCTCAGCAAATTAAGAGCAATATTTGTAAAGTTATTGAGATTAGCCATTATTTCCAAACCTCTTACACAATATATGTATAGGAGGATTGAAGAAGAAAAAGTTAACTTGATGCAAAACACAGATGATTCAATATATAAAGAGCAAAATTTTGCCGATGTGCATAAGAGAAAGTTTATGGATTCAATCAGTATTTAATGGGGTGGTTTAGAGGCTCAATACATGGAGTGGTTTAGTGGCTCAAGAAATCAGATTTAATGATGGACAAAGAAGCGTGTTGTTATTCATAGAAAGAGGTGTCTGTGTTATTTTTTTAAATAAAAAATTAAATAGGTTTTGGAGGGAAATTAGGAGAGAGATTAGGAGGCTAATTAGGGTTAAGATGGTTGCAAATTAGAGAAATTAGAGTACAGAAAGATAATATATAAAGATAGAGATATGTCTACTTATAAATTTTATAAAAGCAGTAAATAAATAGAGGAAATAGAATGGTTAGAGTGGTTACACTATATAATCTTACTCATAACCAATTATAAGTTCTCAAATAATAATAGGGACATTCATCTAACAAATCTAACCAAGGAATCTAGTTATTCATACACAATAATTAAACAAAAGTTTAAATAATTACATCCTAACCTCACCCTAAAATTGAAGGATACCCTTTTTGAGGGAGATATATCTTCCCCTTGAGAGCTCCTTGCTCTCTTGCTCTTTGAATGCTTGTTGCTCTCTAACTTTTGCTTGCTCGTCTTCTCTAATGTTGTTTGAAATAAGGTGGAAAAAAGCTATATCTTTAGGCGAAAACTGACTTGTTTTTCAAATACCATCATAGTACGATGGGATGTCATCGTACTACGATATCTCACATAGCTTCATTGTGGTACGTTAAAGCTCATCGTGGTACGACGAGTTCTGATTCTTTTCCAAAATTTAACAGATTATCTTTAAAAATAAATCCAGGCATCGTGGTACTATGGCAGCTGCTGAAATCTTTATTTTTTGCATTTTTTTTGCATTTTTTCGTCTACTTTTGTCCGGTTGATTTTTAGCTTGAGTCCCATTGGAAATATTGAGCTTTTTGCATGGTTTGAGCTTGTAAGTTATTAAAAACTACTAAAAATCACATGAAATAATACATACTAAAATTATCATATAATATCATGTCATCACAACCTCAAACATAAACAGTTGCTTGTCCTCAAGCAGCAACCCCTGCCAAACATGATCGTCAGTGAATTAACAAATAAATTTAGATGATAGGAATTTCACAACCTTGTTCTTTTTCTGTAATCTTGCCACCGTTCTTCAAGCGATTATGCTCAATCAGTATTAGGCTCTTGAGATTCGTCAATAGTAGCAAGTCCAACAGATAGTCCACGAGAGTTCACAATTCAACTTTTGTTCTTTCTCACAATTTCGCTCAATGTTGAACGTATATTCTCAACATGCCATGTTACCATAGACTTGAGATGATTCTAAGTGACCGGTCAAAATAAAAACATATTCACATTTTTGGAGGTCTTTGAGAGTTATAACTTGTCTTAGATAAAAATGAGATATTTTTCGAAAAGTAGGTTTAAATTTTGGAGTAAAGTACGTCTACTTGTCCTTTTTGTGTGCATGAAATCTTATACCTGGGTACTTATCACTACGAGAGAATTTCTTTAAGGAACCATTGATGTCATTGTTTATCACAAAGTTTTGCTCTTTAACTCTTTCTTTTTGATTTTTTTTTTTTGAAGAAACATATTTTTTAAAAACAATTTATTTATTTTTTATTTTTTTAATTTTTAATTTTTATTTTCTTTATACCACCCCAAACTTATGTTGCTAGCGATTAAGAACAAATTACTACTGATTTTTTTGTATTGCATGTGAGGGGTCATAACACGGGCACATGCAAAATCATCTAGTAGTTCTAGTATATCTTTGTCAGTCTAGTCACTGTTGATCAGTAGCGAGTGGTTGCTGAATTAAGTAAGTCTACTTTTCCTTTTTGTGTGCATGAAACCTTATACTTGGGTACTTCTCAGTACAAGAGAATTTCTTTAAGGTTTTGTTTCCGTGTTTGGAAAGGAGGGGAAGACTAAGGAGGGGAGGGGAAGGGAAGGAGGGGAGAAAGGAGGGAAAACCTTCCCCTTATTTGAGAGTTAAAAAACCAACAAGAAAAGAAGATGAAAGGCTTACTATACCTTGTAATTTTGAATTATTATAAGGGTAAAATGGTCAATTTATATATTTAACTCTCCAAACCTTCCAATTTGAAGAAACTCTAAATTTGGACAAAATAAACCCTTCAAAACTCCTCATAACCTTCTCCTATTTTTTTAAAACTTCCAAACAATAATTTACCCCTCCATAAGCCTTTTCTTTTCCCTTCATTCCTTCCAAACTCGCAAACAAAGCCTAAGGAACCATTAACGTCCTTATCTATCAAAGAGTTTTGCTCTTTAGCTCTTTATTTTTTATTTTTTTTAAGAGACATATTTTTTTGGAATTTTTTTTGATTTTTTAGTCTCTTTATTTTTTTATTTTTCTTTTGTTTCTATAGTTCTCTTATGAGAAAGGATCCTCTCAATTTAAAAAAAATTAAAATTGAGGAAATAAAGTGTGGTTTTAAATAATTGGATTATAAATATAAAATAATATTTAAATTGAAAAGAAATAAGAAAAAATTAATTGATGATTGAAATGTAAAAATTAAAGAAAAATAAATTGAGAGGATCCATTCTGTTTCTCGTATATACCACCCCAAATTTAAGATGCTTGCCGTTGATTAAAGAACAAATTACTACTGATTTTTGTATTGCACGTGAGGGGTCACAACACGGGCACGTGCAAAGTCATCTAGCTAGTAGTTCTAGTTCTAGTATATCTTTGTCACTCTAGTCTAGTCACTATTTCATCAGTAGCGAGTGGTTGCTGAATTTGAGCAACAAATATAGCACCTCAAAAATGGTTCTTCATCACTATGTCGTTCTACTCTTGTTGTTATGCACCTCAATTTCATCTCATCAACATGAACACGACCCTTCAATCATTTCAACCATGGAGCAATTTTCCGGTTACTCAATCCTTGAACCCAATTCTATTTCTTCACTATCTGTTGATGCTCAGGGTCTGCAGAACCAGGTACTCAATCATTTACAGAAAGTCCTTGTTTTTTTGTTTGTGATGCTCAATTTTTGATATTTTGAATTGTACTTTGTTCTTAGATTGATGAACTTTCAGGATTTTCTGATGCACCTGCTCCATCAGTAACCAGGGTTTTGTATACTGATAAGGATGTTTTAGCTCGCAGGTATTGTGTATATATGTGTCTGTGTAGATAAAGTTTCAATTTTTGGGAATTTTATATTATGACTTGAATGAGGAGCAATGTGTAGATATTTAGTTCTGTTTTGCTACTCAAAAAGTCAAAAATTGTCAACCCTGCAACTTCTAATTTTGATTTAATATACTTTCTCTCGAGGAACGTTTGATTTAGTACTGGACAGGACAACTTCATCCATACCGTGTTTGATTTTAAAACTGTTCATGGAACTGGACAAACAGCGTACCAAGAGCTGGACGAAAACTGAAATTCCTTTGTCGGTCATTACCACGAGACAATTTTTTGTCATCTACACAAGCTGTTTAAAATACCAAAAGAACCTTTTTTCAACCAAATATTGTACAAAATAAAATTTATTCAATATCGTAAACATTTTTGTTGTTCTGTCCAGTACTTATATTTAGCAGATCATACAATCTTACTTAATCCAATAACTTAACATATGGTGAAAATAGTAACCTTGGCTTATATGCAAAGTGAGTACAATAGTAGTGGCATATGAAGTTGTATTTGCTTCCCTTTCTATGTATATGGCAAAATACCTTAAAATGGATGCATGTAAATCAACTACATAATGCTAAATGCATAGAAAATACTGTTTTGATTCTAAATGTGCTTGACTTTATTTCTATTTAGAATGTGAGATGTTCGCCTTCATAGACTTTATACTATTGTCTTCCATCTATAGGTATGTAAAGAAACTCATGGGAATTGCTGGTCTATCTGTGAGAGAGGATGCTGTTGGTAACATATTTGGTCGTTGGTGAGTGTTTGTTCCTCCAATTCTTGTTCTCAAAAGCTCTCCAATTGATCGATCATTCCAAAAGCTTTTAATTCTAACTAAATATTTACATTTGTAATTCTTGGTTTATGTAGGGATGGCAGTGAACCCGAGCTTGCTGCAGTTGCAACAGGTTCACACATTGATGCTATACCTTACTCAGGAAAATATGACGGAGTTATTGGTGTTTTAGGCGCTATTGAAGCCATCAATGTCCTGAAAAGGTTTTTGTCTTTCTTGTTATTGTTGATATAAGGCGTAATTGATTTTGTAATTGGTTTCTTCCGATATTAGTGATCGAGCTTGGAAATTTCAGCATCTTGAATCTTAGAATGGCCTTTCACTGTTCTGTATCAGTCACTTTACAAATAAATAACACAGTGTCAATTTGTTTAACTATACGGAAATAAGAAATTCCCTATGTAAATAATTACTTGTAATTACTGATATGTTAGAGCACCCAAATTCCAAATATGCGACTTACATTGCTCAATCATTTTATACTACTGTCACTGAGTAGCAATGTTTGTAATACTGACTGAAGCCTTTACAGGTCTGGCTTCAAACCTAAAAGACCATTGGAAGTCATATCATTCACGTCGGAAGAACCCACACGATTTGGAATAAGTTGCTTAGGAAGGTTAGAAACAGCCATTGTTACTTTGATCGACTAAGTTAAATGCCATATTCTATTTTAAGTTTCAACATTTGTTACTCTGTGCAGCCGCTTATTGGCTGGGAGTGAGAATCTTGCAAATTCTCTAAAAAAGACAATAACTGATGGTCAAAACATATCCTTCTTAGATGCTGCAAGGTCTGCCGGGTATGCAAAAACTGAAGATGACTTATCGAGCGTGTTTTTAAAGAAAGGAACCTATTCTGCATTTGTAGAATTGCACATAGAACAAGGTCCTATTTTAGAGGATGAAGGTACGCATCATTAGGCTAACACAATCTTTCTATTAACCAAAGCTTCAATGATCATAATATGTCGCTTGTTTCATGACTCAGGCATATCTATAGGCATAGTCACTGCCATTGCAGCTCCAGCAAGTCTAAAAGTTGAATTTGAAGGAAATGGTGGCCATGCAGGTGCCGTCCTTATGCCTAACAGGTGGCTGCTATCTTAATAGACATTTTTCTTTTGTAGATTGCATCCCGTATCCATTTAGATTGTTGCGGTAACTTGAATTGAACTAGCATACTATAACTTGATCGTGTTATATTTGCTAGTTCACTTCATCGACCCCCTTTCAAGTTAAAATTTCTTAATTGATGAACTCTAATGTTTCAAATATAATTTGAAAATCATATGGAGCAGAAATGATGCGGGTCTTGCAGCCGCTGAATTAGCCCTGGCTGTTGAGAAACACGTCTTGGAATCTGGATCTGTTGATACTGTTGGCACCGTCGGTAAGATATTAATTATTATTGCAGTGTCTCGATTTGATTAATCAAAGTATGTCAAGATATATGATTGTATTGAGTTAGCTAGTTACTAGCTAATGTTAGTTACTGGGTTAGTTTTAACTAAGTTGTATATATAGTTGTAGATCTCAATACAGTTTTCCCTTTTCTTTCATTTCCATTCTCTCTGCTCCACCATGGAGCTTCTTCTCCAATTTGTTTGTTATGGTATCTAGAGCCTGAAGCTGCCAATCTCAGCCATGGTTCGTCCTCCGCCGGAGCCGCCGGTGTTTTCTACTCCGATTGAGCTTTCTCAGAACCCGTTCTACATTCACCCTAGCGAGAATCCCGCTTTACCTTTGGTCAATCCCGTTCTTGATGGCAAGAACTATCACTCATGGTCTAGATCTATGAAAAAGGCGATTATTATGAAGAACAAGCTCCGATTTCTCGACGGATCTTCTTCCATGCCTGCCGATTTTGATCCTAACTATGAAGCTTGGATGCGCTGCAATAATTTGGTACTTTCTTGGATCCAAAACTCTGTTTCTTCTTCAATTTCTCAGAGTATCGTTTACTATGATATTGCTGCTCTTGCTTGGAACGATCTCAAAGCGCGCTTTTCCCGTGCCGATCGTGTTCGCGTTGCTAGTCTCCAACGCGATTTGTATGCTTTTCGGCAAGATTCCTTATCTGTTAACGAATATTTCACCAAACTTCGTGGTTTGTGGGAGGAATTAGAAATTTTTCGACCAATTCCCAATTGTACTTGCCTTGCTCGTTGTCAGTGTGAATCGTTGCGTAATGCACGAAAGTTCAAACGTGAGGATCTTGTGCTCCTTTTCCTAACTGGTTTGAATGACCACTATGCAATTGTGCGCTCACAAATTCTGTTGATGGAACCTTTTCCTGAAATCAATGCTGCTTTCTCTATGATAATTCAACATGAAAGTGTCAATGGCTTGGATTCTTTAGTTGATGATTCCACTGTGAGTCTCAATTTTGCTGCTGGCAAGCAATCTCACACTCACGGCAAGGGTAAATCACCTTTTGGTACGAGTAACAAGGATAAGCAATGCACCTACTGTGGGAAAGGTGGTCACACTATCGACATTTGCTATTGCAAGAATGGTTATCCTCCTGGATTCAAGTTTAGGGATGGGTCTGTACCTCCTAAGAGTGCTATGGCTAACTATGTTGCTTCTGCCGACAAGCCACGTGATTCTTCTTCCCTAGCTTCTTCCACCATGATGGGACTCAGTAGTGACGAGCTTCAAGCCCTCAGAACTTTGTTGCAGGCAAATAGTTCAAAGACTCAAGCTGCTGCTACCAAGCTCAACCAATTCTCCACCAAGTCCATGCTTGAACCTTCATCTAGCTCTTCCATTGAGGAACCTAGAGGTACTGCTTATGTCTCATGCAATTCTATCTCAGATTCTATAGATATGTGGATCATAGATAGTGGTGCTACTGACCATGCTTGCTATTCCCTTAGTTTATTTAGCAAATATAAACGGGTTAGGCCTATTCCTGTCAAGATGCCTAATGGTTCTCTAGCTCAGACAGATATTGTTGGTGAAATTGTCATTACTGATTTGATCACTATCACAAATGTGCTTTATTTGCCACATTTCAAGTACAATTTACTTTCTGTCTCAAGAATTACCAAAGACCTGCACTGCACTTTTGCTTTTGCTGACAATGTGTGTCTTATTCAAAATGATCAACAGAAGATGATTGGTTCGGGTAGACTAATCAATGGACTTTACTACTTGGAAGGTATTCCCTCTTCAGTTAGTTTGTCTTATGCCAACCCTTCAGGTTTGTCTGTACTTCTGTTTCCATTCCACAGTCCGCTTTATGGCATTTTAGGTTTGGTCATGCCTCTAATTCTAGGCTTCAAATAATGCAACAATTGTATCCTTCAATTGCTTTGAATAAAGAATGTATTTGTGATGTGTGCCATTTAGCCAAGCAAAAGCATTTATCATATCCACTTAGCCAAAGTCAGGCCTCTAAGTGCCTTGAATTACTGCATATGGACATTTGGGGTCCTTACACTACTGCCACTGTGCATGGCCACAAATATTTCTTGACCACAGTAGATGACTATAGTAGGTTCACCTGGGTTATTTTGTTGAAGGTAAATATGAGGTTACTTCACAGGTTCAGAACTTCATTACCATGGTTGAAACCCAGTTTGACTCTAAAGTTAAGATTCTTAGGAGTGACAATGGGCCGGAATTTTCTCTCGCTTCATTCTATGCTTCTAAGGGTATCATCCATCAGACAAGTTGTGTCTACACCCCACAACAAAATGGGAGGGTTGAACGGAAGCATCAGTGCATCCTCAACATCGCTAGAGCCCTTCTCATTCAATCAAAATTGCCTCCCAAGTTTTGGGGATATGCAGTGCTGCATTCTGTTTACCTCATGAATCGCATGCCTTCCATGGCTATCAAGGGACAATTACCTTATCAGTTGCTTTACAAAGAACTGCCTGATCTATCTATGTTAAGGGTCTTTGGCTGTTTATGCTATACTTCAACACATGAAGCTCAAAGAACTAAGCTTGATCATCGGGCTCTCAAGTGTGTTTTCTTGGGATACAAGGCAGGAATGAAAGGATTCATAGTCTTAGTCTTACACAGTGGTGCTATCCTCACTTCTCGACATGTTCAGTTTGAAGCATTGATTTTCCCTTACTCATCCACCACTCAAACTTGGGACTATATTCAGACTGCTCCCTCTAGCCCTTTAGCTTCAACTCCACTTGTCTGTGATGATACCATTGACCCTAATATCATCACTACCAATCCCAACTTACCTGTTGAACAAGTCACTGCACCTCTTCACTTGATACACCAGTTGAGCCTTCTCCTCCTCCCCTCAGAAGGTCCTCTAGACTTACAAAACCTCCCTCTCACTTAGCTGACTATGTATATAACACTGCTGTCACCAACTCCACACCCTATCCTATCACCAAGTATACTAGTCATGATAGTCTTTCAAAAGCACAACTTGTTTACACTCTGTCTCTTCTCAATGACACTGAACCCTCTTCTTATGCTGAAGCCTGCAAGCATGATTGTTGGGTCAAAGCTATGCAATCTGAACTTCAAGCATTACAGCAAAATAACACCTGGACTATTGTCCCTCTACCTTCTAGCATTAGACCCATTGGAAGCAAATGGGTATATAAAATCAAAAGGAAAGCTGATGGCAGTATTGAGAGGTATAAGGCACGCCTAGTGGCTAAAGGCTACAATCAGGTTGAGGGCATAGATTACTTTGAAACCTTCTCTCCTGTGGCAAAAATGACCACCATTAGGACTGTGTTGGCTGTAGCCTCTGTTAATAACTGGTTTGTTCACCAATTGGATGTTAATAACGCGTTTCTTCATGGTGACTTGTGTGAAGATGTATACATGCAAGTTCCACAAGGTTTACAAGGGGTTTCTGCAGGTCATGTGTGCAAGTTGGTTAAATCCCTCTATGGGCTCAAACAGGCCAGTCGAAAATGGTATGAAAAACTCTCACAGTGTCTCAATGATCTTCATTATCATTCAGTTCCTTCTGATCCTACACTGTTTACCAAGCAGACTGCTTCTAGCTTCACTGCACTTCTCATTTATGTGGATGACATAGTGCTTAGGGGTGACAATATGCTTGAAATTAATGCCGTTAAGGTCAAACTTCATGAAGCCTTTGGGATTAAGGACTTGGGTGTTCTCAAATACTTCTTAGGTTTGGAAGTGGCTCATTCCACCAAGGGTATTTCTCTCAGTCAAAGACAGTACTGCCTTGATTTACTAGCTGACACCGGTGACTTGGGGTGCAAGCCTTCCAGTATTCCAATGGATCCTGGTCACAAGCTTCACCATGACGACAGTGCACCTCATACAGACATCACAGGGTACAGAACTCTTGTGGGTAAACTTATTTACTTGACCAATACTAGGCCTGATATTGCCTTCCCAGTCCAACAACTCTGTCCATTTCTTGACTGTCCTACTTCCCTTCATTACAAAGCTGTTCATAAAGTCCTCCGATATCTCAAAGGGTGTCCTGGTACAGGTCTTTTCTTTCCCAGATCCTCATCACTTAACTTGGTAGGCTTTACTGATGCTGACTGGGGAGGGTGCATTGACACTAGAAAATCCATTACAGGGTACTGTTTCTTTATTGGGAATTCTTTGATCTGTTGGAAAGCCAAGAAACAACCAACCATCTCAAGATCCTCCTCTGAAGCTGAATATAGGGCCCTTGCCTCTGGAACCTGTGAATTGCAATGGCTCACTTATTTGCTGAGGGATCTACAAGTTACTCTTGTGCAACGACCTACACTCTATTGCAACAGCCAGAGTGCTTTGCATATAGCTTCCAACCCTGTTTTCCATGAACGAACAAAACACTTAGATATCGATTGCCATGTTGTAAGAGCAAGGTTACAAGAAGGCTTGATGAGATTATCACCTATATCTGGCTATGATCAATTAGCTGACATTTTTACCAAAGCTCTCCATCCGGCCACTTTTCATAGACTCTTAGCCAAGCTTGGCCTATTGGATATCTACAGGCCTAAGCTTGAGGGGGGCTGTCAAGATATATGATTGTATTGAGTTAGCTAGTTACTAGCTAATGTTAGTTACTGGGTTTGTTTTAACTAAGTTGTATATATAGTTGTAGATCTCACATCTGTAACTAACTCTTGTAACTGATTTCACAATTCAATACAGTTTTCCCTTTTCTTTCATTTCCATTCTCTCTGCTCCACCATGGAGCTTCTTCTCCAATTTGTTTGTTAAAGTATTTATTTAAAGTGACCTCTTATTTTACAAGGTATCCTTGAACTGCATCCTGGAGCAATCAACAGCATCCCTAGCAAATCACACATAGAAATCGGTATGTATTTACAAGAACAATTGAGTCGTACCAGCCATTTTTACAATGTTTAATTACAGGTCGTACAATTTTTATTTGTTTTCCATTTCAGTGAATTGCTTAGATTTTTACCTCTCAACCTATTCGATGATTCTGGTTACTACTAGTATACTATACTTGGTCATATAGATATTTACACTGTAATTGTTGTGTTACGTACTGCAGACACTAGGGACATAGATGAAGAAAGAAGAAACCAAGTTATTGAGAAAATACATGAAACAGCAATTAGAATAACCAAAACCCGAGGTGTCAAGCTCTCTGAGTTCCATATCGTCAATCAGGATCCACCTGCCCTTTCTGACGAAGTAGTCGTCAATGCAATGCAAGCTGCAACAAAAGAGCTAAACTTGACAAGCAAGTTAATGATTAGTAGAGCTTATCATGACTCTTTGTTTATGGCCAGGTATTTGCAGGAAGATAGGTTCATATAGGTTTAACTTAGCAGAAAATATTTCCTTATGATACAAGAAACCATACACTAGATAAACACTAATATAAAATATCAGCTGCTCATGTGCGTTATGCCGTTATGTAATTGCAGGGTTTCTCCAATGGGCATGATTTTCATTCCTTGCTACAAAGGTATTTACTGTTTTTCTATTGTGCTATGTGCATGACTCTAATACCACTTATCCAATTGTTTGTGCAATCAAACACCAATGGCAAAACTGCACCATTGATCTTTTAACTTAATTTTAATGTTTCAAACAAGTCCTTTATCTATTTTTCCCGTGTCAAGTTAGTTCTATCCTTAAACTGTTTATACCGTTGAATCAACTTTCATTTCTAGTCCACTTATGTTACAAGTTTGTGTATATGATCATTAAATGATAATTTCATTTAATGATCATTTACAAGTTATACAAATTTGTAACATAATTATCTAGAAATTGATGAGCTAGATAGAGATATGATATACGATAGAACATTGTGATGTCGTTTGATCTATGTAGTCGACCCCACTTATTGGGATACACCTTGGTTGTTGTTATTGTTGATCCTTAAATGATAAGTTATAAAGACTGTCTCACCACTCAGCACCACAATTAAACCCTTGTTTATAACAAGGCTACAATTTTAGATAAAAACTACAAAAACCATGTCAATTTTATGAATTAGATGTTAGATATTGTAATAGTCATTATGATACAGTTTAGATTTTTTTTGGTGAAATTTCATCCTTAAGGTGAATAAGTGGGGTGTCCAGGGTTCGAATCATGGCCCCTGTATATATAATGCGATATCCTACCAACTGAGCTAAGCTAACAGGGATGATATAGTTTAGATGTTATCTTGATGAAAAATGAAGTTTGGTCCAACATTGTTGACGTTTTTAAACATAATAAAGGATTAACTTGCCACAAAAAAAGATAAAGAAACTATATTTGAAACTTTAAGTTAAAGGACCATTGGTGCAGATTTGCCTTAATTTAGAGAACTAACAATAGTGGAAAACTTGAACTCTAAATTTTAAGTAAATATACATGCATCTTATAAACTTGTAATCAGAAGCTTTTCACTTGCATCTGATCAAGCTGAATAATAATTGTAAGTTGAAACAATTTATCAATATTGTTGTTGATGTCTCTTTCGCAGGATACAGCCATAAGCCTGAAGAATTTGCTAGCATTGAAGATATGTCAAATGGTGTTAAAGTATTGGCTTTCACCTTAGCCAAATTGTCCCTTCAGTAATATCTTATGTACTCCATTTATTTCTGTTACACCTTAGTAATTAAATAAATTCCAAAATTTAGATATACCCCATTTTTCTTAAATGAACCATCTCTTGTGATACATCACAACCATATGAGTGTTAATATATCCTTGTAGTTTGGACCATTCTTTATGGTTGAAAAAGACATCTTACTTTAGTCAATTATCCATACGTTACATTCAAAATCTTAGCTATGATTAATGTAGCTATAAAACAAATTTAGCTACAAATTAAAAAGGAAAAAAAATGCATATATTTTAGTTTTGGCAGTTGAAATTTCCATTTTATGGATACTTTTGAGTAGGAGAATGAAATTAAGGATAATTAGAGGCTTGTGATAGAAAAAAGAAGTTAGGAAGAAGATTAAGGTTGGCATGGTTGAGATTTTCAGCCAGAGATTCTAGATGGTAATATTTTAGCTGAACCTTAGATTCTCAAATCACAACATGACTAGAGCTTAATATAAGCTACCTTATTTTATTCACATGTGACTTGAGTTGGTGATACATTTGACCTATAAATATTTGTCTTCTAAAAATAGATTTTATTATTTAAGTTTAATTTACACCTTTGTTATTAATTTGGATTTTGAGGTCACACTTTTTAACTTCGCCATGTTGTTTGTGAAACCAATCAGAGTGCTGATTTGGTTACGTTGTGAATGTATGATTTTTGAATGTAGAAAATTCAAATCCGACAAAAACTTCGTATTGTAGCTTTAGAATTCTCACGTTCAACATCCTGTGATTCATGATATTTGATGTGCCAATGCGAATCCAAACACACTATACTCCCTCCGTCCCAATTTATTTGAGCCAGTTGACTTCAGCATGCATATTAATGCACAACTTTGACGATTAATATTTTTAATTGTATAATAGTAAAAATTATAAAAATTTAATATTTTGAAAATACTCATCGAGATGAATCCAACGACATCTTATATGCTAATATTTATTTTTATTTATTAAGAGAAAAATATGGTCAAAACAAAATATATGAATAGTTCAAACATTCTAAATGGCTCAAATAAATTGAGACGGAGGGAGTACTATGTTTACTCTACCAAAATTAAACATCTATATGTACTTTTTTTGGAATCCTTTGCTTCTTTTAATGAGTGACTGATCCTTGCAGCTTTTATTTGAAAAAAGCTAAAAAAGAGTCTTAAATACTCAAGTTGTCTTCAGTTTTCTACGTTAGACATTGAATTTGCCTATCATTATTAATTACTGAAAAAATTCATTCAACAACTCTACTAAATAGTAGTAACAATCAATGAATACCTTTATATAAGTACTCCCTCCGTTCCTTTTTATAAGGAATAATTTGGAAAAAACACACATACCAAGAAATCTTATTTTTTTATTAAAAATTCTAAAATTTTATAATCTATTTCAAAATTAACCTTGGTGTAATTAATGCATAGGAAATATGATACTATAATTAATGCATAATATTGAAATAGATAAAGGGTAAAAATGAAATTACTTAATTAATAAAGTATAAATTTAATGATTGTTTCTTATAAAAAGGAATAAATTTGTTTTCCAAATTGTTCCTTATAAAAAGGAATGGAGGGAGTATAAAACTTCAAAAACTCAAACTAACTTATAAAATGGTAAATATGGACGTGTAATGTAATGAACTTGGGGATGAATTATACATTTATTTATGATGATTTGATAAAGGGAGCTTCTACGGTACATTAGTAAAATTCTAATGTACCGGTACATTAGATTTTTAAAATGATAAATAAATAATATTTTTTATAAATTAATAAGTTAATTAGTGACTATTATATTTTAGAAAACATAATTTCATAAGAAAAATCACAATTTCATTTTTATAAACATGATACTAAATTTTTTTATATTTTTTCATTAAAAAATTCAATATTCACTATTATGAATAATAAAAATTCAAAAAAATTTCAAAAAAATAAAAAATTATTTTTTTGACAACTTTGATGAATAATATTTAGTTATTATAATATTTTATAACATAGGAAAACAAATTCTTCTAAAATATACTCATTTTTCTATTAATTTAAAAATATATTGTACCGGTACATTAGAATTAGTCTGTTGTACCATAGAATTTGCCTTTGATAAATTGTACATAAGAGGGTGTTGGGCATTTATCAAGGGGTTATGCAAGAGTAGTCAAGTATTATAGGGTGTAAGTAATGCTTTAGATGGGGTGTCTTTTCTTTAATCGCTTTTATACAAAGATATAGCATCATGATTTGTGGTCACCACTAGATGCCTTGACATCTTTAGAAATGATAAAAACGATTCTGTTTCTAAGAAAAGGGGTCTGATAATTTAAAGTTTGATTATGAGGTAAGTAAAATATATTCAAAATATTTGAATTTTTTTATAAATGAGTATCCTTTACGTATAATTATCTAAATGAGTGACAAATTCTTCCAAACGTTTTAACATTATTGCATATTCAAACCAGAGATCAAACATATAAACCTTGATTAAACTAGAACAGACTCGTACAATCTCATCTAATTGATAAAAAACATTACTGGTAAAGAGCGTTTGAATTTTTATTTTATTAATCTTTGGATTTCAGAAGAAGGAAGTCTGATAATTCGGAGTTCGGTAGCTAGCCAAAAAATTTGATATTTTAATTTGTGTATGTATTAGTGAGGTAATTAAGATATGCTTAGCTGGATTGAGACAATTTTTCTCATTGTATAATAAAACTTAGATAATAAGTAGTATATGTATATAATGACAACCGACACTACAGTTAGTACTTTACGTCCATAATGAGATTATAACTACTCTCATATTTCCATTATCTATTTATGTTTTGATTTTGATTTAAGACAAAAAGTATCATTCAATACAATAATATATGCATTAGTATTATTTTAAAGAAACTATGACTTTTAGAAGTTGAACAACATTGTTTTTTTTTTTTTATAAGATATGCTGTAAATAAATTTCTTCACCTTTGCAAAAAAAGTAGTTAAATTGAGATAATAACAGGATCTTGTTAACTTTCTCACATTTTTTATTTGAATATTGCAATAAACTAACCCCATTAGTTGCATTGGAAACAGAATGATCTCAAAGCTATATGACCGGTGGAAAAATATTTTTAGTTTCAAATAGATGTGGAGGGAAAGAAAGGCAAATGCCCTAAACATGCCACTCAATGAGTTGTTATTTTTGGATCAAAATCCTTTTCAATTTTTTCGTTTATCTTAGTTATGCTACAGTGATCTTAACTATTCATTCATAACTTTTTTCTCTATTTTTATCTATCGTGACATAAAATAACAGTATTGACCGCAAATTCCTTAACTTTCAAAGGATTTGAAGAGTTCTACAAACATGTGCTTCACCTTTTGCTAGCGGATTTTTTGTCATTCATCACTATGTGTATATATTAATCTCCATATATTTATATGGTGCTTGATGAATTATATTTTTTTTTGGAAATACCGAAAAATGAGTTCATGTAGCCTTATGTCATCTTAGTCCTAATTATACATATGAAATTATCCGAAGGTCACAAAATAAAAGCTCACAACTATTCTCATTGCACTTATGAGTTATGACTAGATCGACACACCTCATTAATATAATGTCATAAAATACATGTTTGATAAACGGTAGATATAAACAGTAGATGAAACAAAATCACGGAAATGGATTGACAACAGTCGTTTTTGATGCAGTCAATGCATCTAACTCTCTAATTTCAAAAATCAGTTTTGAGATCTTAAAATATTAAAATTCTAATCTTAAAATTGAATCATCTGAAACTTGATCAAATAATATTAATTTCGATTAATAGATGCAGTTATAGATGATGATTGCAACCGACCGCATCCAATTTAAGTTCAAAAATCACAGTGTTGTGTACTTGTGTTTGTGTTAGTAGTAATTAATTAATTTGGTCAAACTCATCACTATCTATACCAAACAAAGTTCAAAGAGAGAGCCGTAAATAATCACTTTTATATCAAAAAGTGGTGGATAATAGAAATTTTCAAAATTCAAATTCAAAAATTAGAAAGATGAAACTTAACTTAACACCGTGAAGAAACGGCGCGTGACCGACTAAACACATATAAAACCGCAACAGCAAAACAAAAGTACAAAACAAAAACAAAGACTCATAACTCAAACTCAACAACACCACAGTCACTTCCATTATTTCTTTCCAGATCCAAAAAACTCAAAATGTGAGTCATTTTCCACTCTCTCTTTCCTTCTCAGATCCCTCTTAATCCTTCTTTCTTTCAATGTTCATTTTTTAATCTTTTTTTTTCATCACTCAATGTATTATTAGCTTTGTTTAATTGTTACTATTCTTGATGTTTGGTAATAGGGTTCTGTTTGATTCATCAAGAATGAAAAACCCATTTATGTTTTTTTCATTCATATTATAAAAAATAGATTTTTTTTTTGAGTGAATGGTTCTTGAGAAGCACTTAATTTACATTTTTAGAAGTTTTTTACATGGTTGGATCTAATTTTGGAATAATAATACTAATAATAATAATAATAATAATAATAATAATAATAATAATAATAATAATAATAATGTCTAAATTTTGAAACTTACAATTCAAAATCTTTCCTTTGGCATTTGGGTTTTTAACTCAAGGCTAAATTTCACTTT
Organism: Trifolium fragiferum; assembly: GCA_954870985.1. Lineage (NCBI taxonomy): Eukaryota > Viridiplantae > Streptophyta > Magnoliopsida > Fabales > Fabaceae > Trifolium > Trifolium fragiferum. The sequence goes on along the minus strand of OX940796.1, from coordinate 43,418,515 downwards.
TGACTTGGACTCAATTTGTTGGTGAAAAATCAATGTATGACATTGAAAGAATTTTTTTTCTAAAGTCAAGATATTTTTTTTCTAAAGTGATTTTGGAGCTTGAGAAAATTGAATGTGTTTGCATTTCTTTATATACCACATAGCATGTGTTTCTTCTTCTCCTAGCTTATTTTTATATTTTTTGTTTGGTACATTACCTAACAATCAATCATTTGAAGCCTTGCCACTTTTTAATAGTTAATTATTTTTTAAGTAATTTAAATTTGGATTATTTACCATATTTTTTTGTCTAGTATATGATACCTTGTCTAATAATCATATAGTTGAGTTGTTGATTTTGAATTATTAGAGTATTTTTTTTTGAATTATTAGAGTATTAATCATTGATTAACTATGCTTGCCAACCAATTTCATTACTTTCCTTTTTATGTGTTTTAGTTTTTCTTAACTTGGTAGACAATTGGTTCTATATTTTTATATGATTTATTAATGTTAAATAATTCACATATGCTAACAACTTCAATACTTTTGGAATTTGTCCCAATCATTACTTAGTTTTTTTATTTATCTTTTGCCTTATGGCTACCACTTTTTGTTTGAAAACTACTATTATGATTTGTAGAGAATATTCTTATATCATCTAGAGTTTATTAAAGTAATTAAATCTATAAGCACTTTTGGACATGTTTGGTGCAAGAGTGTTTATATCTATGTTTGTATGGATATGTGTTAGGAGATAACTAAAAGATAATTTCAACAATAGAACCTAGCTACAAAGAATGCAAAATTATAGGTTAGTTATCATGGTGGAATTTTTAGAATGTCATTTTCTTTACAAGGCTTTTATTCTTTAATACTATTTATTGAAATATTTTTCTTATTTTATAGTACTTTTCTTATTTGTGAAAGATTTTACATTCTGATAGCAATTCAATTTATTTTATGCTGACACTTTCTTGTTTGTTACACAGTGCAATGGAAATAGATGATTCAGATATTTGTATCATCAAGGAGCCAGATTGTGTCAAAGTCTATTCCGATGGAATTTTGCACGATTCAGGTCATGAAACCGGAACTGTTGATCACAATATTACGGAGTCTTATGAGCATATCAACGAGACAGCTGAACATCTTAGTTCAGAGGAGAGCACAAAGGAATACGAAGTGAAAGAATGTACGACAGAAGTTTCTGTTAAGGTGTCTGATGTATCCAATGTTAGAAAAAGCGATGAGAAGTTAACCTCAGATTTTGAGGGAAAACTCAATGCAAAAAGTTTGAAACCTCACAAAACTAGGGGTAATCACAAGCCGCGAGATACTGTGAAGCGCACTGGAAGTGTTCAAATTAAGCCTACAGTTCCACAACCATTTTCACTAGCGACTGAGAAGCGTGCTACAATTGTAACACGTCCTACTTTTGAAGAAGATAACAAAGGCAGTAACGGAAGAAAACCTGTAAATAAAAAAAATGTGCTATCTTCCAATATGCTTAAACAGAATCAGGTATCTGACGATGTTGATTCTGCTTCCTCTTTCATTATTTAATCTATTGCTGAATTATTTGTGGTCAATTTATTACTATGTACTCAGAGTTAGTCTTGAAACTTATGTTTTGACTGTTTGTACCTTGCAGTTGAAGTCTCCTTTAGTCGCAAGAAAACCGTTGAAACCTGACAACAAGAAGCATTCTGATGAGGACGATTCTTGTTCAGTTGCTTCTATGTATCCTTTTAAACTTTACAGTTAAAGGGTGTCAAATTCTTATTATGTTTTTGTTACTCTAGCAATGATTCTTTTACGTCCTCTTATAATTTGAAATTGATATTATTCCTTGACCGTGTAAAAAGAACTGCAGCTTCTGTGAAATCATTGAAGTCTAGGGCTACTGTTGCTTCTGCTCCAAGCTTTCGGTCGACTGAACGTGCACAAAGAAGGAAAGAGGTAAAACTTGTTGATTAATTAGCTTTGTTTGGATATATTTTTCTCTCCGAATAGATTTTGGTTCATGATCCTTTTTTTTTGCGACAGTTTTATTCGAAATTAGAGGAAAAGCAACAAGCAATGGAAGCCGAGAAGAATCAAAATGAAGCAAGGAGCAAGGTACAAAGGGCTTTCTTCATTATCTCAAAATGAAACTGAGAAAAATTACATTTTCATTTTGTTACTTCTTTTCTGCTTATAATTATCAGTTTTCTCACTCTAACTTCTTCACGGATTAAGGAGGAGAAAGAGGAAGCCATCAAACAGTTGAGGAGGAGTTTAAAGTTTAAAGCAAGCCCTATGCCAAGCTTTTACCATGATGGGCCTCCACCTAAGGTTGAATTGAAGAAGGTATGTAATGTTCTTGTACTCGTACTTAAACCTTGTGAGGATAAACAACTTAATTAAGCACTTATCTTACCAGTGTTTATGTACTAACTATTTCAACATCCAAAGGATAAAATAAGGTCAAACTGTTTTTATATAAGCTATAAGTTGTTTTCATAAGCTATCATGAAGAATTTATGGAATTGTTGTAAGTTGTTTTCATAAGATCTTTCAAGCATTCCCATTAGTGCTTATACCAGTAGGTGAATTCAAATAAGCCAATCCAAATCGACCCTTATAACAATATCATGTATGAGGTTCAATCCTTACGGAAAAGATAATGTGTAGCTCATGCTAATTTCTCAAAGTAAATTTCATCAACAATCACTTAAAAACAACTCATTATGATCAAGTTATATATATAAAGAAACATATTATTGAACTTGTGTTCATGACAAAGTTAACATGTATGTGCCAGCTGCCACCAACACGTGCAAAATCTCCAAAGCTGGGCCGGCAAAAGAGCAACAGTAATTTATCTGAAGGGGCCAAGGAGAAAGGCGTCGTTGCTCAGGGAAAGCATTGCACGCCGAACACCACCAACTGTAACTTGAGCGATGTGAACAATGACAGTGGCGTGGATGTTCTCGAAAACAAGATCGAGCATACCGAAATAATCGAAGAAATTAATATGATCAAATTGACTGGACAAGCAGATGTGGAGATCAGCAGTCAGTCAAGTTTTCAATGAGATTAGTTTTCTTCAATTCTAATTTATGAGTCTCTGAATCTGTGTTCACTTTATTTCCTTTAACTTAAAAGAAATTGCTTCTGTGTGCAGTGTTTGATATGTGAAAATGTTTATTTGTAATTGATCTCAACTTATTTGTAAAAAAAGGAAATTCTATTACTCATAGGAGCTATTTAAGTATTTGTTTGTGTTCCTGAACTTCAGGGTCACACTGATTTAAGTTATTGGAAAATAATTATGTTCACTTAGCAGAATAATTATGTCTCAACAAGAATTGTGGTTGATACCAACCAAGACATTGGACTCAGTGGTTAACGAACTCTCCCTAGGATGAATTTTTCTTTAATAACTCGATATCGGCATTATATTTTTTCAATCCAACTGTTGAATTCAAAGATTTTATTGAGTAGATTAACTCCACAAAATTTTATAAAAATTCAAAAAATATAGTTATGTATTTAAGACTATTGAAATTCAACGGTTTTTTTAAAAGTTTGTTGTACGTTCAATTGAAGTTATCGGAAAAAGTATCAAATAGTTTTAAATTTTTTAAAAAAATTATGGAGTTGATCTACTAAATGTGATATTTGAATTCAACGGTTGAATTGAAGAAATATGATGCCGATATCGAGTTATTAAGCGGAGTAAGTCAATAAAGACTTACTTCTGAAGTCAACGGATCCCTCCTCAAACTTTAGTATGATTAGTAATACATTTGTTTATAATTTTAATAATTCAACGTTAAATTTTTAAAATTTTTACTCTATTCTTAGAATAAATATGAGAAACATGTACTTATACACAAAAAATATGAACATATAACCTTTCAAAATACAAATATGAGGATAGGTATTGTTCACGAATGTAAACACAAGAAACAAATGGTGAACTACTTTATGGAACAACACAAGAGAAACTCCAAAAAATACTCTAAAGTGACTAAAGGAAAATTTAGTGTTTTTGTCCTATAATGGATCTATTCCTTTTTTCTTCTAAGTGTCTACTTTTATAGTCCAACATTCCTTGACCTAACGGACCTTCTTTTGGATTGAGGGATCCAGACCCAATAAGCTATAACACTGAAGCAGCTCGTCCATACAAAACACGTGGAGTTAATGCTCGTGTTGCTCACGTCACTCGTCCGTGCAGGTTACGTGGAGATGAGACACATGTAGCTTACGTCACCATGTTCTTTTGTACAGGACCAAGTGAGCTCAACCTATCCTGAACGATCATGATGAGCTTGTTGTGCTAAAGATCGAACTTTTGACTGAGTTGAGCTGGACTGAAGTCTTGGGCTGAGTTGGGCTGGGTCGAAGATGCAACTCTTGATGACTTGTATGGTTAAAATAACGGGACACACAGTGTGATCTTTCGTACCAATCCAAGTACTATTCAAACATGAATAATATCTCAAAAGGTTCTAAAATAATCTGTGCTGATTTGATTCAAACATAAATAAAAATATCACATTTATTTAGTTCAAACGTGAATTAGATACATGTATATTTTTACTTGTATTTAAATCTTGAGTAGTAGTTAAAATCTTCTATCATAGAGATTCAACATAGAGATCAAACAACATGTTCTTATCTTAAAATAGAGTGCATTAACAATTTAATATGATATGTTATTGGCTTTTGAGTTTTGATTTCGAAGAATTGGGTTTGGATTGAAACATTCATTCAATATTGATAATTACTTTTCTCCTCCGTGTTGCTCATAATTCCCCCTTCAATTTCATTAAGTAATTTTTATAAAAGTGTGTGAAATGAATGTATTATTTAAAATTGAAATGTTTAACTTTTTAAATAAATAATTTCTTTAAATAGAATGTTTAAAGAGTATCTCAAGAGTCATCGTTAGCATTTTTCTTAAAAATTATCTTATGATAATATATTTTATCTGTTTGTACAACACAGAGAAGATAAATTACTTTCCATATTTTGATTTCCTTGACAAACATATACACCTTCTTTAAGTACAAAACCTAGAAGGAAGCATAATCATGAATTATGTACTACGCCAACAATTTGTTATTAACTTGAAGTGATTGGAGGCTTCTTTTATAGCAGATTCCCTAAGGATCATACAATATACACATTAAGATTAGAGGACTTTGTATGATTTATTTAGTATTATATTGGAAAATTGTTGTTGCCATCTTATGGGTTACTCGCGCGCCATACGAAATGATAATTTTACCCTTTCGTTATTTAAGTAACGGATGTAGGAAAAAAGAAATTTTTTGAAAAATGTCATCCGCTACTTAAGTAGCGAACGTTATAAGAAGAATAAAATCCGATATGATATTTTAGAGGATGTCCATGACTTAAATAACGAAAGAGGATGTTTTTGTAATTTCGTAGGATGCGTCCCAAAAACGGTAGAGCGGCAACAATGATTTTCTTATATTGTGTATATTGGGAAAGATTCTCTTCTCACCCCCCCATGACTCTTTTTAACCCCCCAATATTTCAATTTTACCCCTGTCCAAAAACTTCGGAACGTGTTTTCCGAAGTTTTTTTAGTTCAAATTTGTCGAAAATTTCGGAAAATACATTCTGAAGTTGATCTTCAAGGCAAAAAAAACTTCGGAAAACGCGTTCCGAAGTTTAAAACTAGGGGTAAAAACGGAAATCCGGGGAGGGAAAGAGTCATGGGGGGTGGGAAGAGAAAATTTCGTATATTGGGTGATTTAGTAAACACGAAGTAATCAATGTTGTCGTGTTGGGCCCTCAAGGCCCATCGTCCTTTCCTTCACATTTCATTAGAAGGTTTCTCATCCCACCCCCCGTCATTCTTTTTCACCCTCCAGAAATTCAACTTTACCCTTGATTTTACCCCCGAAAAGTTCGGTACACGCGTACTGAACTTTTTCGATATTGAAAAATAGGTGTTTTACATCGTTAAAAAGTTCGGTACGCGTGTACTGAACTTTTTTTCAAGGGTTAAAAGTGGAAACCCAGGGGGTGAAAAAGAAAGCTGGGGGTGGGGAAAGAAATCTTCATTTCATTATTATTACATTTTGTATTAGTTCTCTATCTTATCAACTTTTATTCAACAATTTGTTTTGTTGTGCCTGTTTTTATATGTTACTCGTGGTTAATAATTAAAATGTTCTTTCCACTAGTAGTACCTACAATCACACACACTTTGAACAGTGCCATTAATGTAGTCTTTGACCAATATGATTAAGAATGCACATCGTGCAACCAAAGATTTTAGTGATTCTTATTTTCTTTTTGACTATGCTAGTGATTACTAATTGCTTTGGTTTGTATGATTACATTCCCTAAGTTAATTTATTTCTTTCTTTTCTTATTGTTCTGTTCGGATCATTTCTTTCTTTCATTTCAACTTTTTTTTACCAATTTTTAGAGTCGAGGTGCAAGCATGACATGATTTCGTATAATAGTTTTGAACTTTTAACCCTTTTTAAATATAAAAAAAAAAAACCTAAAATGCAACTTAAGTTTATGTGGGTTAGGGCGGAGATATCTGGACTCTGTCATGTATGAGTTTAAGGTTTGAGTTCTCATTCGCGTTGGAAATTGAGATATGTATTGGGATACCCAAATTTTATAGGTTTAAGGATGACAAAATCTGCCTCCACCCTACCTTGTTGTCATTTGAGCTCATACATTGCTGCCAAAGTTCTCCTGTTGTGCAATGTATTTGTCCCTAGGCATTCTCATTCATTAAGCTAGCTTTTGACAATAAAATTCAAACCTATTTAAGAGTTAATTGTTCTTCACTTGGAATACTTTTGGGTTTATATGACATCTTATGGATCAAGATGTCAGTGCAGTCACAAGTCAGTAACTGCATGCAGTTAGGAAGCTATCAATCGTCTGATCTTGATCGTACTGTCCACATTTTAATATCAAAATTTTATATTGAATAAAAATTAAAAACTGTCTTAAATTATCAGTTGTTTGATCAAGATCTGATGGCTCTAATCTATTGACTACACTTGACTGCATCTAATCCAATTATGACATCTTATGCTATTAACTTTCAATTTGTTTCTTGTACAATTTTGTGTTTGGTGAATCTTTGTACAAACCTTTACAAATAAGGAACAGATAGATTGAAAATGCAGTGATAATTCTGTAATTAAAAATGGAAACAAAAATAAAATTTAAAAGTTCTCTCAAAGTAAATAGCCCTACTTTGCCTAGTTGCATTCCCTTTCATTTTTTCCCATCAAGACCAACAAATTGCTTTCTACACATTTTATTACATGAGTTGATTAGATTTAGAAATTATCTTAAGCTATTTAAGGTTCACATCAAATATCATCATCATACTCTATCCTTAACCACTTTACATTTTTCACACATATAATAGTGATATTAATTTTAAAACATTTCTATTTTGGTGTCCACTATCACCTTTCCAATATCTCTGCTTGAGCCAAAAATAGGGTTAAAAGCTTGATTTGATGCCATTTTGGAGTATCATTCATCACAAGAATTTCTATTCATCTCTTCATTAATTTTCCTCTTTTCCAAAGTGGAAAGCAAAAGAAAACTCCTTTAAACACCCTTCTCAATATTATGAGACACAATTTTGTTCTTTTCTCACTTTTAGTCATGCTTAAGTCACTCTGACAACATCAATTCTATAGGGAAGAAACTTCATCCTATTTTGTCTAGATATACAAAAATAATGCATAAAAACAAAGTAATACAATGTATCCACTACATGTCATAAATTTGCAATAGTGTATATGTAAAGATCTATCTAAGTTAACATGAAAAATTTGAGATAATCTTAATTTAGGAGGACATAGTATAATTATGTCAACAAAAAGGAGCAATGTAAATAGTCTTAAGTTAAGCAACTTGTGATGGGTATTGTTTGGTGAGATAGGTAGGACTTAAAGGAAACTTTGGCAGACCTTTAAGAGATGCTAAAAGAGGTCTTGTTTACTTTTGCATCACTAATCCACCAATTTTCTTTTTTATTGATTTGAAACCATTTACTATCAATAAGAAAAATGGGCCTAATTTAACTGTTTCCTTTTTATTTTTGAAGACATGAATAGTAAATTTATTTAGTAGTTCTACAACTTTGGTAATATTATAAATGTGGAAGGACTAATGAAAGTGAACAATCACTTAGATTATACCATTCCACTTATTTTCACATTTGTTTGGATCCTTGCAATTGAAATATATTTCATTCACGCAGTTAACATATCAGAGATTGTTGGATGAAGATCAGACTGTTCAAATTTTAAATTTGATATATATATTTTGGACAATTTATGAATAATCAAAACCTTCATGTTTTCTGAACCATTCGAACCTCAACCACTAATGTGCTAATTGTGCAAATACATTGTATGAGAATCCATTTCCATATCTACCTAACAAGAAAATGAAAAAATAAATTATCTTACCATGAGGAGGATATTTATTTAGAGAGATAAACTGAAATAAAAAGAATAAGGTATAGTATTCTATAGTACATATATACTTAAAATGTGTGTGTAAAGCTTGATAGGATGGAAGGAGCCTTACAAAGTAGGGCACCATGTTTTCTGACCCACACATTCCCCCATCTTCACGTATATATAATGGACCATGAAAAATAATGCATGGCAAAATCAAAATCAATCAGTTCTCTCTGCCCTTCTCTCTCAAATCAGTCCTTTCTTTCTCACTTTTCTCCACAAAGACATATGAAAGAGTTGAGGGAAATGGTGTCTGGTTCGATACCATTCGTCCTAAGTTGTTCAACATTCTTGAGAATGATCTCGGACCAGGCTTCATTCCCCCTAACTCAAAGTATCTTGCATGATCCTCTCTAATGAACAATTCAATTATTCATATCTTTCATCTCCAAGAGAATTCAATGACCAAATAACATGTAAGTTTGTTCAAACATCTTTTCTCTTAAACCTTTACATATAAATTTGTCTTTCTTTCATTCTTTCTTTCAATTTACAAAGAACACCAATGAAAAATGTAGATTTTTTAAAATTTTGTTTTTGAAAGATTATTAACAATTAGCATAATCTTCTGGAAATATCAAAGATGACTTTGTCTCTTAAACATTTGTTTGTCTAGCAAATTACCTAATTGCTTTGGTCATGCATAAAGTTCTGTCTCAAAAAGCCATCACAGTCCTTTTGTTAATGTTTTTGGTTTATATTGTTAACAATATGTCCCGGTGTCTCAACAAAAAAAATTAATTTTTAAAACCAACAAAAATTAATTAGATCTCACTTACCGACAAAAATTATTGAACCGATCATGTAATGTCCAACGTACTTGCTGTTTTTTTGGCTTTCACCACCAATTTAATTTAATTCGAAGGTAAGTTCTTACATCAAGTGATTTTAGTCCCCTTCTGATTGCAATTACGGAGGAATGTGCTTTCTGTTTTAGGAAGCAAATAATATCATAATGTAGTTAAATTGAACAAAAACCGACTTTTTTTAAAAAAATAAAATTATTTGTGAAGTAACTTATCTTTTTATAGTTGACTTTTTGTCCATTAGCTTTGCTTGTGAAGTGTTGCAAAGAATAGATTTTAGGCTTTTAATTTCACTTTATTTGTTGCAAGAGTAGGGTATAACTTCTTTTGTAGTACCAAACCTATCAAAGTGAAGCTTTGGGTTTTAATCTTTTTTTTCTTAGATTAAATACCACTCCTCACATTTAATTCCTTAATCTTAGACCACTCCTCACATTTAATTCAATGTGGGGCACAGATTTGTGCATGAAATAACACCATATATGGGTCACACGGCTATATGCATGGTTTATGAAAGCCCCATAATTCAGTATGGCTCTGTTTTAGTTATATTCTATAGGTCATGTACATTCTAGTTGGACCTTAGTTTAGGGTAACATTGTTATTTATACACTAGTAACTAGTAATATTACACTTTAATTTTATCCTTTTCTAGTTTGATAAAATAATCAAATAATATTAAGTCAATATAGTTTTATATTTAGGAACGGTTAGAACAAATAAAAGATATCAATTAAACACAACCAGAGAACACACGATATTTAATCATGGAGCTTGGTCAATAAAGTATGTGTCTTTGACAGCAGAATGACCGCAATACATTTATGTTATCGCTAAAAGCTTAGAGTTTATAAAATGAGAGTTGCTATATGGTTCGATGAGTCATGCACGACTTGAAATCGAAAAATGTGGATAGTGCTTTTATATTTTTAAATGAATAAATGTAAAATACGATGTTAAGAATTGTGATTGCTAGGTTAGAGTTTCAATTAGTTAGTTAGAGTTTGTTAACCGTTACTTAGTTGGTTAATTCTCAATTAGCTCTATATATACATCATTTTGTATACATTTTACTTGTCTAAAATGATTTCTTATGAAATTTACTCTCATTACACTTTTGAAGCTCTTATCATTTAATTTTTCCAAATTCTTAAAACCTCAACACATAACTACGATGTAATCTAATAGAAATTGTGTATTCGTCATTAACCATCGTTTAATATCCTGTCATACTATTTAGAATTTTCTTATAAAAGACAATTGTGATTAAATATCAAAGTCCAATTTACAACATTATGTCACCACATCTCAATCGTGCCTAATAAACGTTTGACAATCGAGTCAACTTATTAATAAACTATGAGTCATGCAGAATAGTGAATTTTATTAATTTTGTTTGACATACAAATAAAGAATATTATTATTATTTTTTATATACATATACATCCCTCCCAAGTTCACCAAATAACCAATGACAAAATTTCCACTAGCCAAGTTCACCGTCACAATTTAATTTCACCAAATCTTCATGAGGAGGCTGCCAAACAACTTCCCTCACGTTTGATCATAGCCAAGACTGGAGGGATACAGCTATATGAAGGAGTTATAGCATGTCTTAATCAAAGCATTTGATTTTGATAGTGATTGAAAACGTGTTCTTCAGATATGAATCTTCCAATAGAATGTGCCTCTCTGGAAACAGGGGAGGAAATAAATTCGAAGCTACAGTGCAAGTTAAGTGCCGGAGCCACTAAATTTATTAAGTTTGAATAAAATATCAGTTTTGCTTTGAAAAATCTCAATTTTGAATAAAAAATTCCAATTTTATCCTAAATTAATTCTAAAATTTTAAATTTGTTTTAAACTGACCTCTGAAAATACCAACAATTTTAGAAGAGTTTGAGCAACTAAAATTATATAAAGTGATTTACCACAATACTATTTATCAATTATCGTAAAGTTTCAGTTTTCTCTATAAACACTAATGGGGACGGGGAATATGAAATTCTAATTTTTTTATGAGAAAATTTAAATAAATATGACTAAAATTGTCTGATACAGTTTCTAATGTGATAATGAGCGACCGTTAATTGAAGATCACACTGCAATTGCCATACGACACCATCATAAATACGAATGCCAATATCAATAACTTCCGAACAAGGACTATGTTGATTTTTTTTCTTAAAAATTGAAAAAAATAACGGAATGAGTTCAACAATTTTATAAGTTTTTCATTGCTAAATTATTTTAAGCAAATGGTAATTGAATTCATTTCATCTAAAGAATAATAGCAGCAATATAATGAAAGAAGATACTAAAAACTAAAAAGGATTGGAGCTAGAGAGAACGGTAAATTGTAACTAGCATTGGATGAGATAAATAATTTGGACATGTTCAAAGCATCCCTTAATTCATTAACATAATCATCGCAATTTACTAAAACGTTAACCATACTTTGACCGTTACTCCCAAAATTTATCCAATCATATCCACTATCCATTGTGAGCGTAAACATAACAAGAAGGGTTGTAAGCTCGCATTCATCCGTATGATCAACATGAGGAAGTACAATGTGCGAGCTTGCACATGCTAGCCACCGGAAACAAACTCATAAGTCAAAGCAACCTTAAGCTAGAAAAAGTCACTATGGGTTCACCAAGGATCATACCGCACTTTAATCTAAAATTTTAAAGCATTAAGTTTATAGACCCTCTCACTTAAAAAGTGTTAAACATCCATTTTTCGAAACAATATGAGACTTACTCACCTCATATTTATCAGAACAGTTTAAACCCTCATTGGTATCAAAATGAAGAAAATAATAATAATTAGTTCCATTTTTTTCTTTCAAAAATCCTTAACTCAAAATCAGTTCCAATTTTATCTTATGTTATGCCTCTTTCTTCCTTTCCCCTTTCTTTGTCTTCCATTGAATGATCATAATCACATAATTTGTTCATAATTGTTTTATGACAGGAGAAAATGAAGCTTCCCTTTGAATTAAAATTAAAAAAATATATACTATAATAATTGTTTTTTCCGATAATGATGATAATCCATACACAACTATAGCAAGAATCAAGTAAAGGTCCATGTCAACATGGGTCAGTGGAATGGCATGCATCTACGTGGCATATCCTTACCCTTGGAGATTGCTACTCTACTTATATTACTGGACTCTCTCTCTCTCTAATCCATAGACAAAGCATACACATCTTTTCTCTGCTTCCTTCTTTCCTAACCAACCAAACATACAGGTGTGTACTGTATTTTTCTCCCTTCAATTTCTGTATCTTACATATTCATGTACAACCTCTTTCATTATAGTAAAACATATAATACTTTTTCATACTAAAAGTAAAATGAACCCTTATGCTTCTGTTTCTGGAAATTCTACTATGGTACTACTATATCTTTCACGTCCTCATCATGTTCATTTTCTTACCATAATTAGCTTCAAATTCATAAGGATTATATTAATTTTGTCTTAATATACTTAATTATATTTCACAATAATTTCTGCTCTTATCCTAGTCTATATATTCCCTATGATCTTAACTGACCGACTTTTGTTGATGAAATTGTCTCTTATATTTAGAACTCTCTCCTGTCCTAAAAGACCGACCGAATTTTATTCATCCAGTGTCTCTTATATTTAAAAATGGAGGGAGTAATCAAGAATTTTGGATCAGTCTAATCCCTTGACCATATATGTACTGGTCATATCAATTTCCTTATATGGGAAACTTTTTTTAATTTTCTTTTTGGTACAAACCTTATATGGGAAACTTTTATGGCTAGAGTGAAAACATTATGAAGTAGTTGTCATAATTAATACTAGTGAGACCCAATATATTGTGATGTACTCCCTCCGATTCTAAATATAAGATAAATTTTATTATATATTTAGTTCATAATATAGTTCAGATACATTAAATTCTCAATATAATATTCCTGGTACATAATATGGTCCAGATACATTAGATTCTCAATGGATCTTAAAAACAAACTTTTTCTTATATTTAAGACCGGGGAGAGTACTTTATACGGAAGAATCTAAATTTGTGAAATACTCATTTTATGTATAATTTTTGGTTATACAAATTTGTGTTTTATTATTATTAGTAGTACTAGTAGTAGAAAATGCAAAATATTATTTATGCTTGTTTTCAACATGCCTTGAAATAAGATGTATCTCACAATTACTTTGATGGTAGAACTAGAATGCTAATTTTGATTGTAACAATATTTCATTTCAGGATCTTTTGCTGCTGAGTAGTGAAGTTGAGTTCAAAAAAAGCAAGAAAATGAAACCAAAAACTGGTTTAGAACTCATTTTGAATTATTCTAGTCAATATCATAAGGAAAAACTGCAAAATGAGTCAAGTGCAGGTGCAAATGCAGCTTCTAGAGCAAAAATACCATTTGCTGCTACTGATCCCTTATCTGAAATAGTTTGGTCTCCAGATAAAGGTTTCAGTCTTAAATGTGTTGATTCGAGTTATACTAACAAAAATACTTCGCTTTTCCGCGATGTTGAACCCAGCAGTATGGTTCTCGCTTTGCTACAAAGTGTTACTTGTGCCACAGATAAACCTATAGATGATGTTTTAGTAAAACCTCTTGATGTTATATGCGAGAAGAGCGATGTTTCTTCATCAGATACTCCTGCTAGGAATCCAACAAGTGATAGAGGTAAATATAACATCTCTCATGGCTCCTTAGAGGGAAATGTGAGTTTGTTGTAAGAATTTTGGAACCATTTTTGCTTAATCATGCTTTTGATATTGTAGTATCCGGTGATAATTTGGAGAAAATGAACTCTGCGAAAGGAACACCTGATTTGCCTAATGGTATGTGATTGTGCTGTCATAATTGATTATTTGGTACTGATAAGTCACGGGATATTGCGATTTTAGGAAACTTATGTTTAGAACATGTTCTAGAAATAGATGGTTGCTCTGCACCCTCTAAATTGATCAGAATTCCCCCCATCTATCGGGAGATATCTCTTGGTAGTGCAAATTTTACCGGGAGATATCTTCCAGTAGTGTGTTTTCTAGTATGAGCAATTCAGGAGTGGCGAAGAGCAACTGTCATATTTGTACACAATTTTGTATATCAATTTCCTTGATCATGGAAAGTAAATCCTACTTTTCTTTCAGGTTGTTCAAGTTTAAGCTATATATAAAGATTGGTTGCTGAAGTTATTGTTTTTTTAAAAGAATATCGCTAGCTATGAAGCACTGACACAAATATTGGACATGAAACTAACACGGATACGTCGACATTGGTAATAATTTGAGAAAATAGGAGTAATTGAATGGAATCACATGTGTCAGTGTCGTGTCAGACAACAGACATGTCTTCAATCTGAAATATCTGTGAAAATACTAGCTAGCACTTAGTTCATATGTTAGACTAGTTATCATTCATACAAGTTAGTTATAGTTTGTTATAGGATTAGTTAGTTTGTTACCAAACTTGATACAGCTATATATAGCTGCTAGCTACCTATTGTAACTTTACTTTTGATTCATTCTTTGTTAATACACAAATCCCTTTTATCTCTTTTCTCTCTTCTCACTTCCATTTCCATGGAAGCTTATTCCCTTGTTATGGTATCTAGAGCCTGAAGCTCCGCACTTTGATTCACCATGGCTCGTCCTTCTTCTCAATCGGCGCACATTATTCCTCCGACACCGGTTGATCATTCACAAAATCCATTCTACATTCATCCTTCTGAAAATCCTGCTATTCCTCTCGTCAATCCGGTTCTTGATGGCAAGAACTATCATCCTTGGGCTCGTTCCATGAAAAAAGCTGTCATCACGAAGAACAAGCTTCGCTTTCTTGATGGATCTTCACCTATGCCCGCTGAATTTGATCCAAATTATGAAGCTTGGATTCGTTGCAACAATTTGGTGCTTTCATGGATTCAGAATTCTGTTACAGCGTCGATTGCACAAAGCATTGTGTATTACGATCTTGCTGCCTCTGCTTGGAATGATCTCAAGACGCGCTTTTCTCGTGCAGATCGTGTTCGCATTGCAAGCCTACAACGCGATTTGTACACAATTCGTCAAGATTCCTCTTCTGTGAATGATTATTTCACCAAATTGCGTGGTCTTTGGGAAGAATTAGAGGTTTTTCGTCCTCTTCCTACATGCACTTGTCTTGCTCGTTGCCAATGTGAAGGGATTCGCAACGCACGCAAGCTGAAGCAAGAGGATTTGGTCCTCATCTTCCTCAGTGGTCTCAATGATCACTATGCTGTGATTCGCTCTCAAATTCTCATCATGGAACCTTTTCCCGATCTGAACACTACTTTCTCTATGGTTGTGCAGCATGAGTCTTTCAATGGTTTAGAGGTAGGTGCTGATTCTGAAGTTCATCTGAATCTTGCAGATGGTAAGAAACCTACTTACTCTAAAGGGAAGGGTTCCACCTCTGGGAGCAATACTAAGTCTTCTTGCACGTTCTGTGGCAGAGGAGGCCACACTGTTGACATTTGCTATCGCAAAAATGGTTATCCTCCTGGTTTCAAGTATAAGGATGGGTCCACTCCTCCTAAGACTGCTATGGCTAATTATATTGCTTCTAATAGCTCTGCACCTAAGTCTTCTGAGGTCAAGGCTTCTAACTCTTTGGGTCTCAGTGATGCTGAATTGCAAGCTCTCAAGCTCTTGTTGAAGAATCACAAGCCTGACTCTACTCCACAGCTTCATCATTTCACTTCAGCATCTTCTCCCAGCTCTGGTGCAGCAGACACTAGAGGTATAGTCTCCTTCCATTCTATGTCACATCCTACAGCTTTGTGGATTATAGATAGTGGAGCCACAGATCATGCATGTTTTTCTCTCACTATGTTCAGTAGCTTTAGAAAGGTTGATCCCATTCCTATTAGATTACCAAATGGTTCAATTGTCAAGGCTGATACTGTTGGCAATGTTTCTCTCACCCCTTCTATCACCCTTACCAATGTGTTTTATCTTCCACACTTTACCTATAATTTGCTCTCTGTGTCAAAGGTTTCTCATAGTTTGAATTGCTCCTTTGCTTTCTCTAATTCTGTGTGTACCATACATGATTCCCAACAGAGGATGATTGGTTCGGGTAAGCTCACTAATGGCCTATACTACTTGGAAGGTACACATGCTTCATTTTCCAACCTTAGTTCAGGTACTATATGTACTACTTTTTCCATTCCACAGTCAGCTTTATGGCATTTTAGGCTTGGCCATGCCTCTTCTACTAGATTAGAGCTCATGAATAAATTGTATCCCTCTATTTGTTTCAATAAAGATTGTGTTTGTGATGTGTGTCATTTGGCCAAACAAAAGAAACTTCCTTTTCAGTTAAGTCATAGCAAATCCACTAGATGTTTTGAGCTGTTACACATGGATATATGGGGTCCCTATTCTACTGCTATAGTGCATGGTCACAAGTACTTTCTTACTGTTGTGGATGATTTTAGCAGGTTCACTTGGTTAATTTTGTTAAAAGGTAAGCATGAAGTAGCTGCCCAAGTTCAGGACTTCATCCACCTTGTTGAAAACCAATTTGACTGCAGAGTTAAGTCAGTTAGAAGTGACAATGGCTTAGAATTTTCTATGCCTTCTTTCTATGCTTCTAAGGGAATTATCCATCAAACTAGTTGTGCTTACACACCACAACAAAATGGACGTGTTGAAAGGAAGCATTAGTGTATTTTAGCTATTGCAAGAGCATTACTCATTCAGTCACACTTACCACCCAAGTATTGGGGATATGCAGTGCTGCATTCAGTCTATCTCATGAATAGAATGCCATCTATGGCCATTGGAGGAGATTTACCTTACCACAAGCTTCACAATACCTTGCCTGATCTGTCTTTCCTTAGAATTTTTGGGTGCCTCTGCTATGTATCTACTGTTGATGTACACAGACTTAAGCTGGATCATAGAGCTCGAAAATGTGTTTTTTTAGGATACAAGCCAGGCACAAAAGGGTATGTTGCACTAGATTTGCATTCATTTGAGATTGTTGTATCCAGGAATGTTCAGTTTGAAGAACTCATATTCCCTTATTCTTCTCAATCTTCTCCACCTGCTTCTTGCTCTAAGCCTACTTGGGAGTTCTTCACACCCTCCATTGATCCTGTTCCTAGTCCTGATCCCATTGCTGAACCTATCACAACTGAAACTACTCCTAGTTTTGAGCCTGTCTCTGACCCTGTTGCTTCTTCTCTGCCAGCTGCACCTTCAGTCACACATCCACCTACACCTGACTCTTCAAATGAATCTTCATCTCCTGCCCCTTCTACATCTCCTTCTCCACCACCACTTAGGAGATCCACCAGAATTTCTAGACCTCCACTCAAACTGTTGGAATATGCATACAAACCCATTAGTCACTCTACTCCTTACCCTATCACTAACTACACCAGTCATGATAATCTCTCTTCAATTCAACTAGCCTATACTCTCTCCCTTCTCACTGAAACTGAACCTAATTCCTACATTGAAGCTTGCAAACATGAACATTGGGTGAAGGCTATGAATTCTGAATTACAAGCATTACAACAAAACAATACTTGGTCTGTTGTTTCTTTGCCTGCTGGCATTAAACCCATTGGGAGCAAGTGGGTTTATAAAATCAAGAGAAAGGCTGATGGTAGTATTGAAAGGTACAAAGGCCCGTTTGGTAGCCAAAGGTTATAACCAAATAGAAGGGATAGATTATTTTGAGACTTTCTCACCTGTGGCCAAGATGACAACAATCAGAGTTGTCCTTGCAATTGCCTCAATCAACAACTGGTTTGTTCAACAGTTGGATTCATTTTTACATGGTGATCTTTGTGAAGATGTTTATATGACAATTCCCCAAGGCTTAGAAAGATTCCCTGCTGACAAAGTGTGTAAACTGTCTAAGTCACTTTATGGACTTAAGCAGGCCAGCAGGAAATGGTATGAAAAGCTTAGTCAATTTCTCACTTCGCATTCATTCATTCAAGTGCCCTCTAATCCTACACTTTTTGTGAAAAAGACATCCACTAGCTTCACTGCTCTCCTAGTGTATGTTGATGATATAGTGTTGACTGGGGACAGCATGAGTGAGATCACCAATATCAAGACTCGCTTACATCAGACCTTTGGGATAAAGGATCTTGGTACTTTGAAATTTTTCCCGGGCTTAGAGGTAGCACACTCTACCAAGGGAATTACTCTGAGCCAAAGACAATATTGTCTTGACTTGCTTGCTGAGACAGGTGACTTGGGATGCAAGCCTTCTAGCATTCCCATGGACCCTGGTCATAAGTTACATCATGATGACAGTGCTCCCTACAATGATATAACAGGTTATAGAACCCTTGTTGGTAAATTGCTTTACCTCACCAATACCAGGCCTGACATTGCATTTCCTGTGCAACAATTGTGTCAATTTCTTGACTGCCCTACTGTATTGCATTTTAAAGCTGCAAACAAGGTCCTCAGATATCTCAAGGGTTGCCCAGGCACTGGCTTATTTTTTCCCAGGAATTCAGATATTCATTTGGTTGGTTTCACTGATGCTGATTGGGGTGGATGTGTGGACACAAGAAGATCTATTACTGGTTATTGCTTCTTTCTAGGAAGCTCATTGATATGCTGGAGATCTAAGAAGCAACAAACCATTTCTAGGTCTTCTTCTGAAGCAGAATATAGGGCCCTTGCATCAGGCACTTGTGAATTGCAATGGCTTACTTATTTGTTGAGAGACCTGCAAGTGACTTTAGCTCAGCAACCATCACTCTACTGTGATAGTCAGAGTGCTATTCACATAGCCTCCAATCCTGTATTCCACGAGCGCACAAAACACCTAGATATTGATTGTCATGTGGTACGGGAAAGACTTCAAAAGGGACTCATGAAACTGCTACCTGTTTCTGGCTATCATCAGCTTGCAGACATAATGACAAAGGCACTGCACCCTGCTAATTTTCATTGTCTTGTCACCAAGCTTGGCCTACTTGATATATATAGGCCTCAGCTTGAGGGGGACTGTGAAAATACTAGCTAGCACTTAGTTCATATGTTAGACTAGTTATCATTCATACAAGTTAGTTATAGTTTGTTATAGGATTAGTTAGTTTGTTACCAAACTTGATACAGCTATATATAGCTGCTAGCTACCTATTGTAACTTTACTTTTGATTCATTCTTTGTTAATACACAAATCCCTTTTATCTCTTTTCTCTCTTCTCACTTCCATTTCCATGGAAGCTTATTCCCTTGTTAGTATCGGTACTATATATTTGCAAGTTGATTCTCTTTTGTGCGTCTGTAATATTATCTGCATCATGACATTCTTCAGGTCAGTTCAACCGAACGCCAGTTGGTAATTTCGCAGTTAAAGAAGATGGATCTAAACCAAGCATGGAACAGAATCCTTCACCAAAGAAACATTGCAAAGAAAACATGGATATTGATGTTGACAAGGTAGTTGAAATAGAGGATGTCTCATATACTAGAATTGAACACATGATTGAAGATGAAGGTTCTAGTCCTCTAGGAACATATTTAATATCATCTGACATTAATCATTTGAAGAAAATGGAACTAACTTCAGAGAAAGATTTACTAACTTTCAACTGTGAAGCAGCTACTTCTGCAGCATCAAGCAGAATTCATGTTTCAAATTCCAATACGAAGAAAAACAAATCCAAGGTCAATGAAATGATGCTACCATACAATAAGAATCTTCCATTCTTGGCAAGAAATGAAAGTGAGCACAAGTCCTTATCAGGTGAAGGTTCAAATTGGGAAAATTATCAAAGTACTAAGTTGTTTTTGTCAAGTACTAGTAGGAAGAGATGCAAACAAGAAGTGATAATTGCGAGTAAAAAAGTCAAAATGCAAATTCAAGAAACTTCATCATATGCTAAATCCTATGTTAAAAGGGATAATAACTCATTCATGAACTCGATTTCAAACATGACGAAAGGAAATCCACAGTCTAGGCAAATCGAGGAGAAATCTTCAGCTCTTGCTCATGAAAACCGTGATCATCGCTTTCAGTGTTTTGAGAATGTTGGAACAAGAATGCCTCGTCAAGTAGGCGACGCTTCTAACAGTAGCCTTTGCAGACAGCATTCGTTCTTACAGCCTCAAATTAGGCCTTTAAATTTTCTCAACGGTCATGAACACCGAAGCATGGAGCTTAGTATGGAGAAAGAAGGAACATCATTATATTCACCGATTTCTCGTCTGAATAACTGCAAGGTTACGGAGACTATAGAAGAATATGCTGATAACCAATTGCTCATTGAGACTAAAAAATTACAGAATTGTTGTATCAAGGAAGAGGCTTCTTCCATTGGTGTTAATAAGGAGGAAAAGGGAAATAATGATCACATATCAAAGCATAAGGTCGGCCATGTTACGCCTTTTCCGAGATTGAGAGATTCGGAGCTAATGGTTTCAATGTTTGCCAAAAGGCTAGGTGCCATCAAACAATGCAAACAACCAGAATAGTCTACCACACAGGTAAAAATTGCTCGATCGGTTTTAATATTATCTTAATTTGTTATACAAAAGGAAAGAAATTGTTTCTCTGTTGATTCTATGACAAAGGGAAAGAAAGTAGGAAACTAAGAGATGAAAAAAGATAGTAGGAGTAGGTGTCACTAGAATCACTTAAGTCGTTATCGAGCGACTTAAATTATCTAACAATCGGTCATGTCCATGGATCTTGGTCATTGGATGATGATCAAATGACTCGTACTCAAACTTCAAAAAATTGAGTTTAAAATACAAGCCGTCTGATCTTCATTCATTGGTCGAGATCCATGACCGTTGAAACAATTTCATTGTTTTGATTAATTGAAGTCGATAATTACTTTATTAAGCTGTTTGTAGATATGAATTCATCACAACAATAAAGATAGCTTTTTCTTAGTATTGCTTGTCAATTATTGTGTCTGATAAGTGATAACTTTATCCTTCAAGTGGAGTAGTCCTTTAATTGTGAACCATTTGTTATAGATATCTTCAAGGATACAAAAATTACAAAGTCTTGTCTCACATTGGTTATGAATAAGATTCTTCAATAAAAGAACTAACACACACACACATATATATATATATATATATATATATATATATATATATATTCATTTTTTGTCCTCTAATTCATTCTGACTGCAACATGCACCGGTGCATTCTGAACATGCATCGGTTCATCCTAATTTTAAGGCAAATCTTCACAACGAATATCAAATTTTTGTAACGGAACTTCCCTAACTTTGTTCCATCTCCTTTTTTTGTACTGCAGGAAGACATCATGGAACATTCCTCAACTCAATTACCATTGGTGCTGTTGTTCCAATTGAAGATCTCACATATGAAAATAAAAAATAAGAAAATTGTTGGAACATAAATAACATTAAAAGAATGATATCATTCTCTCTGTAATAAACAAAATTTTGTATTATATTTTTTACATTTTTGAATTGTATATTCTTTTTGTATATCATCATCGGTAAAAGACCTTACTATTTCATTTTTTTATATCATGTTTTTAGAAATGAAAATGGCAATAGATTTTGTACTTTTTTACGTTGCATTGGTTGAAGATCTATTAGTGACAATGTCAAATCATTTTTTGGTACCTTTACGTTATTATGAAGCTTGTAAATTAAACTTCTTATTTTATTTTCTATGAATTATTTAAACATGTCTATTCAAGTATACCCCCTTTATGCTGCAATTGTGGGTAGGAGAAAAAGTTAAGCAAAAATGTGTTGCGTTGGGCTAAGGAACTTACATAAAGGTATGGTTGTTATACTGACTTGCGTAGAAGTTCCACATTTGATCAAAATGTGGAAGTTAACATCATATATATATATATATATAAGCAAAAGAGAAAATATATTAAATAAAAAAGAAGTGATGCAGAGATCGTGGGGCATTAAACCTGATCCACTTATAATCCAAATAAGAATATATCGTGATCATACAAAGAAAGCAGAGACCAATTCTTATCAATTTTAACAAAATTAATACTCATCACGAGAGCAACAAAGCGAATTCACATACGATCGCGAAACTAAATTATAAACAAAAAATAAAAAATGAGCATTGGCCAAGACCAACCGTCAACACGGAAAGAGCAGAAAATATAATAATACACACAAAAGTGTTGTAGTTAAATAGTCAAATGCTGCAACTTTAATTTAAGAAGCACGTGTCTTTCAAAATGAAATTTAAGAAGCACATGCTGATTGAAAATTCTCTTTCCAAGCCTACAACCTTGTAATAATTATATGAAGAAAATAATTTTTTGTTTTAAAAAATTACTAAGAAGTAAGAACCAATGCGAAAAATATTGAAGAAAACAAATTAGTCCAAACATCACATATTGATGTTGTGTTGACGCCTACAAAACTTGAAAATACTTCAATGTTTGAGTCAAATTACACTTGATTGAGTATTGGAAGTTGAATACCAATACGTAACAAAGCTGATTTTTATTGGCATAGCCCATACCATGGCTATAAGATCTGTCATCGAATTTTGACCAATATACTTTCATAAAATTAATAACAATTAAATGACTCAAAGTCATAGCCGGTTTGGACGGAAATCCCAACACTTGATTTGATTACGTTTTGCTGGACAATTTTTATTGTACTTTGTTTGATTTAGAAATTGATTATGGATTGGACAAAATAGATTGCAAGGGACTGTACAAAAATAAGAATTTGTATTTCTCATTTCATCACGAGACAACTTTTTGTCCATATTACAACTATAAAAAATACGAAAATAATCATTTTAATTATGACTATAAAAATATTATTTCTCTGTTTCTCTCCAATGTAGTCTTGTTATGTCCTGTACGATCTTGTTCTGTGCTGTATTGTTCTGTCAAGTATTTACTGTTTTACAAATCAAATGCACCACCATTGATAACATCGATAGTTAATAAAATTGATAGAATCAAGAGTACTTTTAGAATCCGGTTGTATCGACTAATTTTTTAGCTTATTCGAGACCGTTTATACAAATAATTAAGTTATTGATGCATTATTATAAATTTTTCAAGACAGTTTATGAAAAAACAACTTATAAAATATATGAATTAACTTACAATTTTATTTATTTACATAAGTTATTTTCTTAAATTAGAAAATAAGTCAAATTCAAACGAACACTTGATAATGGGGAGTTGGACAACCTATCATTTTGATCTTCTCATTTGAGTTGGGCAACGAGGCACACAAATCAAAAAATTTAAAAGAAAAATAATTTAGTCACATCAACTAACATTATTTTAATTCTTTTTTCTTTAATTTTTTTTGTTCTTGTGAGTGTGTCTAACACCATGTTATTTGTGGTTGTGCCCATTGAAGAATTTTCCATTGGGCAACCTATCATTTCCGAATATATTAGTAAAATTTCAAATAAATTTACAATTGCCTTTTTTATTAGTTATTCTAATGGATATTATTTATTAAATAGTCAAGTTTATTCTTAAATGTGTTTTTTTTATTTCGATATCTTCATGAAACAATGTCACCAATGTGAGTGAGTGGAAACCAATGTAAATTAGTACTAGTAAATTACTCAAGCTGAGAGAGTAAGTGAGTGGAAGCAATACAGAAATGGCAGAGTAAAAAAGAGGTCAATTCCTCAACAATAAAAAACGTCATCACGAAACGTGGAAACACAAATTGGATCTTCTCCAATTTTTTTTTTCATATTTTTTCTTTTTTTGTTGATCTAATGGTTGATATATTATAAAAAATATAAAAACATTTAAGAAGAAAAAGAAATAAATTGAATAAATGGTTAAAATTACCATTAAAGAGAAAACACGAGGAAAAAAATTGGAGAGTATCCAAATCCGTGGAAACATGATGCAAAATTGGGTGGAAGTGGAACTTTGTATTGTTTTTTTCCAAGTGATTAAAGAAAAAACGTGTGACACGAGACCATAAAGCATTATAGAATCACCCGGTCTCAATAATAACCCGAACTCTGTACCTCCAAACTCCTTTACCCTTACCTCAACTAACATAACTAATTGAGCTACCCATTTCACCCTTGACTTTAATGACTTAAAGATAAATAAATAGTGTTTGAATTTTTATTTTTTTTAGATTTTAGATGAATGATAATCTATTGAAATTAAACTCACACGTAATTGTTAGGTTTCGAGTTCGAACCGAAATGGCAATATTCAGCCTATAACAATTTTGGCAGTTGTTATAGGACTTCTAAACATGCCCGTGTCAACTTTATTTATTCATTATATAAATATGATAAATCTCATCCATTCATTTTCAATTTTTCATATTCATCACTGCAACATAAATCCATCCATGATTCTTTCTGAATCTTCAAACAACATGCAGTTCCAAGGTACTTATTTTGGTTCAGGCATATTCACAAACAGATTATGGTCACTTTATATATACATAATTTTTTGTGTTCTAACTCTCAGATGCTACTACTAGTACTGTTGGTAAAGTAATGAACAACCTTGCACATGTTATGGCAATCTCCATAGTTGGATTAATTGGGGAGGAGAAGAAATCAATGGTGGTTGACCAGCAGAAGATCATCCCCTACCTACATAAAACTGAGTCTGGCCGTGTTGCAAAACTTGAGATATTCTCTCACTATGTTGGTAAATTCTTTGATTAACCTTAATTTCTCATGCTAGTTACTTTAGTTTCAATTAAACATGTACTTCGACTGGATCGGTACATGTTTTGATTATCGGTGAATTTGACAAAATTACAGTAACTTTAAAGTGTAGTTTTGATTACCCGTGCTTCATCGTTGTAGATTTACTTAACTTTAAAGTATAGTTTTTGTCAATGTCAAGATGGCACAGGCACATTGTGATTCTACCAAATTCGACGTCAATTTAAACTAAATCATTTCGTGATAATAGAAATGTCCCGAAGCCGCTCGTCAATCGAAGATGTAGGCACAATTGGCCGAACTTCGAGATAAAATTTTGTGTGTTCTATGTATGCATTTTTTCATATATGTTTTCTTTTGAACTTAGGTCGTTCTAACAAAATATGTCTTATAAACCTTATGTTATAAAACTAACTAAATTTCAGTCATATGAAAAGATTTATAGTATGTTTTGATTGGTGTATACGATGGAATGAAGTGGAGTGAAATGAAATAGACTAGTTCGATTTTAAAAATAGATTTTAGCTCTATCTATTCAATTCCATCACCATCAATCCGAACATACTCTAAAACTTTAAACCACTAGTCTTTAATTGGCAATCTGAAAATGATGTACAAGAGAATGAAATATTGCGGTACAAATGTTAGAAGAATGAATCTTGACAAGAAAGTAAAAAGAAAAACTGTCATATAAATACAAGATTATTTTGATGACAAACTGAAAGTAAGTCCTTTTGTTGAATTGAATCCATGGCTATTGTAAATTTGTTTTTGCAGCTAGGCAAATGGGGTTTGTAGATGCCAACGATGTTCCAGAGTTATGCAGATTGGCACAGGACTACTTGAGAAATTCGGAAGGGTGTAAAGAAAGTATCTATCAATATCTTGCCAATGGAGATGACCCTAATTCACTATGTGAAAAATTGATTCATGAGTTTGAAAGATGCATCCTCAGTTATTTTGCTTTTCATTGGAACCAAGCCTCATATATCATTAATCAGGTACATAATTCATATTTTTATAAAAAATACTAATTCATTTTTTTAAATGTAAAATTATGTGATTTTTGAAAGGATTTCAGTGTGACGGGAAACATATTAGTAACTTTTAAGTTGATAATAAATATTACTACTACTTTATTCTGAATTTAGTCAATCATTTTATATTTTACTTTCTTGTAGTCATGCTTTTGTTTACTTGACTTAGATAAATGCATCTTAATATTTTTATGTTTTAATTGTTTCAATCATAGGTATTAAGTACCGAGTCCCAACCGAAAATAAATCTCAAAAATATTCTTTTGGCTGCCACAAGGTAAATTTATATCTAATTTACATTGTGGTTAAATTTGATTCAGTTTCAGTATAAAGAATTTTCATTTTAAATCAATTACAGCCAATCATATGTGTGACTCTTTAAGTAATTGGCATATTATTATTATTATTATTATTATTATTGTTGTTCTTGCTGCTGCTGCTAATGAAACATGGTGTAATTAAATATGATGTTATGTTTATAGAGAATATAGGTTTGAGAGAGTAACCAAGAAGCTGAAGGTGACAAGAGTGTTCTCTACATTGGTTGAAGAGATTAAAGCAATTAAAGAAATCAAGGGTGACTCTCAAACTTGCGACCTTACGGACCCCATAGTCCACAGCAAGAGGAGTCCTGTACTGCTGCTTATGGGTGGTGGTATGGGATCTGGAAAAAGCACTGTTGTTAAAGACATTATGAAAGAGTAACTATCATCTTAACTCTACTACTTCAATAATCAATTTTTCAATTCAAATAATTGCAATTGACATGAATCATATATGTATCCAAATTAAGAAAAGTGAGTTTATATGGATGGATATTTGGTTTCACTGTTTCCGCAAGATAATGCTACTTGCCATTAAATTCCCAATTCTATGTAGTTCTACCAATACATTAATTTCTAGTATTCTAAGGGCATTATTTAAGGAATCAATAAACAGAATTTTTTCTTGAAAATACAAGTTGATTAATCCTTGGATTCCATGATTCTACTCGCGATTCTGTTAACAATGCTGAATACACTTGATAGCATAATATTCTATACAATGTACACTAAGGCACGTGTCGCCCTCAACGACAAAAACTAAGAACATCTTATTTATTATTTGTATAATTTGTGCGCCCTTTACCTTTGTCCCTGATTAAATGAATTTTGCAGATCATTTTCGCCAGAAGCTGCTTCGAATGTTGTGGTCGTTGAAGCCGATGCTTTTAAGGAGAGTGATGTAATATATAGAGCTCTTAACTCTAGGGGTCACCATGATGAAATGCTCCAAAGTGCCGAACTGGTATGCTTCTATTCTGTCTGAAACTTACATGTTATTATTTTCACCGTGTTCCCTTTTAATTAGCTTGTCATCAAAATCTAAATAGGTGCATCAGTCTTCCACCGATGCTGCATCATCTCTGCTAGTGACGGCTTTAAATAAGGGTCGAGATGTCATCATGGATGGTACCTTATCATGGGAACCTTTTGTAGAGCAAACAATTGCTATGGCAAGAAATGTTCACAAATGTAAGTACAGAATGGGGGTAGGGTATAAAGTAGCTGAGGATGGGACATTTACTGAAAATTACTGGGAGCAAGTAAATGAGGCAGAAGAAGAACACCAATCGGAGGGAAATTGTAAAACGGAACTACATACTCGAAAACCTTACAGAATTGTGCTAGTTGGTGTGGTTTGTGATGGCGGTCTTGCCGTTGTTAGAGGCATTAGGTAATAATTAAATTGCTTGTGAATTCAGCTAATTGCTTTACTGTAAATGATTTTTTTAGATATGATAGTTAACATTTTTCATTGAAATTTGAACAGGAGAGCTATCATGACCAAAAGGGCAGTGAGGGTGAAATCACAATTGGAATCTCACAAAAGATTTGCTAATGCATTTCCAAGATATTGTAAACTTGTTGACAGTGCAAAGCTCTATTGCACAAATGATATTGGTGGTCCACCAAAGGTAACATACAATTTTGCATACTATTTTGATGAAAATGGTTGATTTTACATATTATTAACATTAACATGATCAAAAGGGTAACTTAATTGTACTACATAATACAGAAAATAGAGTGGAAGAATGATTCTCACAATCTACAAGTGGAAGTGAAAGCTGAAGTTCTCAAATGCTTGAAAATGATAAGCAGTGTAAATACCGATGCAGATTCCATTTACGAACTTTATGATGAATACGACCCTATTATGAGACCTGGTTCTGTTTGGAATGACATTGTTATTTCTCCTTCAAGGGTAAATTATCAGAAAGAATTAAGGGAATCCATTCAGAAAATAGAAAAATCCATGAGAAAACAATAATTGCTCCCATCATCCATTTTTATAAGTACAAAGGTGCTTATACCAAAAATGGAGGGAGTAGTTATTGTTTTCATTGAAGAAAGATGACATTGTAATTAATGTAAATATTTTGTGTGCCACCGTTACTAATACAGCTATGCTATATGTTGCGAGAGATTTCACGCAAATTTTTCACGAACACGGTTTTTAATTCTATATAGCAGGGAAAAAAGCTATCCATCCTAATAAAAATAAAAAGTAAATTTTTATGTACTTTAGAGTTTAATCGTGTACTGACATTGAGAAAAATTAATCAAAATTTTAATTTAATTAAAATAAATTAATATAAAAATATATCTGATTGTTGAACAAGGATTAATAAAACTGCAATCCAACATAATAATATGGAAACCCACTTGAGTTGGTCTAGTGGTATTGACTTGGGACCTGAGAGTGTGCTCCTCTTAAAGTCTCCGGTTCAATTCTCACTAGTGCCAATTTAAATGGGCTAATTTAGTTTCTTCAAAAATAAACATAATAATATGGATTTTTTTTAAGCAAAAAGAGTGCAAACCAGCGCAACACCCTAAATATATTAAACAAAAATAAAAGGAAATACAAAATACTGGTGGGACCAAACCAAACCCAGTCAACCACACAATCAACCCAAAAGGGTATACAGATAGATTAATACAAAAGTGGTTTTTAAAAAAAGCAAACACAAATGCCCACATTTCACTGGGACTATTCAGCAAGCCAGCGTATTGGCGCAAAACCAAATAACAGAAGAAATAGTGATGTGTGAGCCTTTGCATCTTCAAAAGGCGAATGAATCGTCCGTCAACACGGATAGATTCAAGTATCAACCCCCTGAAACAAAACGCAACAAGTATAAACGACCCTTTCGAGCCTTACAAAGCCAAATCGAAATGATATGGAATCTGATAAATCCAAACAAAACAACATAGCACACCTCCAGAACTATAACAGATCCAGAACACTGCAGCAATGTTGTATACCAATACCACAGTCCACAAAAAACAATGACCCAAAAGACAAAAGCATTGGATCCACCTTAAGGAACAAGCTGATGGCCAGGTTCGGAACCTACCACCACCGCACACAGAGAACCGGCGCGAAAAAGGAGAGCCTGCCCGGATGGTTTGAAAAAGAACAAGCGAGCACCACCGGCTCAGATGCCAGAAACGCAGGACAAAAACTCATCGCCGCCAACTAAACGAATCGCCAGATCTATTACGGAAAACGCCAGTGAAGTTTGAAGAGACCACCCAAGAGGGGTTTAACCACCATGACTAGTAGTCATGGCAATGGGGCGGGGTCGGGTTTTGCTCTCCCCAAACCCAAACCCATAAAGTTCGGGTATTCCCATACCCATTGACTACCACAAAACCCCAATCCATATGCGACTAAGAAATCAGGCAGAGATAAAGGTGATATGATGCAGAGTGCAGAAAGCCACTCGTCGCACCACCTATACGGCGCCCCTACATCTTAAAATGAAATGGAGGAGTTTGGATATTAGGGATTGAAGCTAATAATATGGTAGGGGTGATCGTATCCAAACCAATCCAAAAGTAAAACCGCAAACCAAACCAATCCAAACCGCATTTAGTTTAAACCGCACGGATCATTTTTCTTCTAAACCACACGGTTTGGTTTGCGGTTTTCATTTTACAAAACCAAACCAAACCGCAAAAGTTAATTTAACTATATCAACTATTAGCAATCAACTTATTACCTAGTCAAATTTAGCAAGCCAAACCCAAATTGAATCCATAAAACAGTAAGTTGTCAAAACATAAAATTTCACGCGATTCAAAATTATACTATTAGTATTAAAAATAAATTCTTATATGTGCAATTTATGTATATGCATATTATATCACGTAAACAATAAAATAAACTAAAATTTCCGATGTTTATTTTGTAACATGTTGGTAATATTGTCATATTTTTTCTATCGTAATAAACGCGGAAATCGAACCAAACCGCATTTGTTTGGTTTGGACGACTTTTTAAAAACCAACCGAACCAGACCGCACCGCATGCCGTTTTATCTTGTGGTTAGGATGACTTTTATGCTCAAAACCTATCCAAACCGCACCGCGAGCACCCCTATAATATGGACTTAAATTTCATGCAAATTCGTATAAAAAGAAAGTGCATGCAAATAATTTTTGTAACATGTCATTTTTACGGACAAAGATAAAATTTAGTAATTTTTTAAGAATATAAAACTTATTTAATCTAAATAATATAAAAAAAATTTCAATCAATTAATTACTTAGGTAAAATTATATGTTTGGTCTTTTATTTTTTATTTTTTTTTAACATTTTGGTCCTTTATTTTTCATTTGTAACATTTTGGTCTTTTATCTTATCTTTTTGCAACACTTTGGTCTTTTATCTTTTATTTGTAACACTTTAGTCCTTTAAAGAACATGAAAATATGAAAAAATTGATGAAGATAATGAACATTTTCATTAAAATTATGATTTTTATTTAATTTTAATAAAAATGTATCTTAACAAATAAAATTCAGAATTTTTTTAATAAAAAAAAATGAAAAAAAGGTTTATATGTGAATGTTATAAAAGATAAAAGACTAAAATATTACAAATAAAAGATAAAAGATCAAAGTCTTATAAAAAACTAAGATAAAAGACCAAAATATTACAAATGAAAAATAAAGGATCAAAATGTACAAAAAAATAAAATAAAAGATCAAACGTGTAATTTTGTCTTACTTATTGTTTAGAAGTTAGATATGACAATGGGCGGAGTCGAGACATGTTTTATCTTCTTCATCCTCATCTTCAAATTTGATGAGATTCGGATATCTCCATATTGGCAATGGTATTGATGTCCAACGAAAACAACTTAATTATTCGTTAATGCATCTTTTAAAATAGAAAATAAATAGATTAAGTATAATTTAATAGTTTGTTAAAAATTATAAAGTTACTAAGATAAAAATATAAGTTTAATACAGATGAGGCGGATTCAAATCAAACGCGGAAAGAGAATTCTAACATGCAGTCATCAAAATGACTTCACTAGAAAAGTCAAGATCTAGTGTGGCAAAGGCACAAAAGTTCTTATATGCAAATCTCAAATCTAATGGTTAGAAACCAAGCAACCCATTAGCACAAATTTAGTAGCAAAAATTTGATAGCTAATTTATAGCAAATAATCCTAGTCCAATGAATGGTGCTATAATAGTAAAACGACACGGGAATAAATTCCTAAGAAGTCCATGTGGAAAATTAATTTACCCAACAATCAGCTTTAAACCTAATCTAGCTGATCTTGCACTATACAAAATTCAAATTAGATGGTTCGAAAGACTACATTATTGGTATAGAAACTCAGGAAACTTCTATTTAGCTAGAGAATATAAGGAACTAGCTAAAAGCCTTCAGAAAAATCTTCAGGATATTGCAAGATGACTGAAGAAAGTCTAACAAGTAAATTACAGAAAGTTTTAGATAACTTCTCTGATTTACAAGATAGGATAGAAAAACAGACATCCTATTTAGAGACTTTACAGTCTGAAAAAGAAAGATATAAACCATATGAAACATGAAAATTTCATAATGGAATAAACCTTGATTGTTATGAAGAAGATGAAACTCATAGATTTCCTCACCTTTTTCATACAACAAATCCACAACTGAATAATATATCCTGTATGATAGCATATGTGATAAAACTCTTAGAAGACAAAACTCTTCAATTCTCTCAAGGGGGGAAGAGAAAAGAAAAGAACTAGAAATAGAAAATATTCCTGAGCTTCCTGAGCTCGAAGAAACTCCTGTTTCTACACAATTAAAAATTAAACCACCATCTAAATTCTTTTAAGAATGAATGATACAGAAGAAACCCTCAATAGGCAGTTAGAAAATCTAGAAAAGCTTATGGTTTCTTTAGATATATCGGGAAAAAGCAAAGAAATTGACGAAGAATCAAAAGAGAAAAACCAAATCATTTATGATTTTAGTTCAGAAGAAGAAGAAGAGGAAGAAAGTGAAAATCCTCACTTCGTGAAATTCGAACCAGCAGAGACATCTGGTACAAAAAGATCTGCATAATTCGAAAGAGAATTTACCAAACAAAAATTCCAAAAGGCACCCCATTATTATGTACCTACACAAAACCCATTTCAAGGGCAAGGAATTTTAGACATAGACTGTAGTTTCGATACAGCCAAAGATCTAAGAGATTGGTACAATACAAATAGTGTATTAGTCCAGTTAAATGAAGACCTTAAAAATTTAGGACCAATTGAAATTTTCAATTTCCTACAATATAAAACTAGAGGAAATGCTTACAAATACATTTCTACCTTACCACCAGAAGTTATGGGAACAATACCCCTAACAGGAGCTTTAGTAGTAGACTGGATTCATATGTTACTCGTAACAGAATTTAAAGGATGGAAGGATTCCATTCAATCTAAGATAGCATTTTCCGACCAAAACCTTTGGAAAATAACTAACCTAAAAATCTGCAATATGTGCTATGTGGATAATTTCATTTGTGAATTTCAGGACTATTATTACAACATAGATAATAGTACTAGAAATTCCAGAAACTTGATAGAACTATTCTATGACAAGTTACAGGAAAGAGTATCAGCTCAAGTTAAAACATTCTTTACTTCAGCATTAGCAGAAGGAAAAGTGGATGATACTCTAGGAGGAAGAATAACCACCCTAAAAATTTGGCTCCAAGAAATGTGTAGTCAGAAAATAGCCAAAAGAGAAGCTCAAGTATCCCTCTGTTGTAATAAACTACAAGACAAAGTAGGAAACTATGGTCGCAACTCTAGAAAGAAATCCAGAAAAACAAGGTTACAAAAATCCTATAAGAAAAGGAAATTTAAGAAAATTCCTTTTAGAAAATTTAAAAAGGGAAACAAAAAATTCTTTAGGAAAAAACAACCTTATCCTAGAAAGAAAACATGTCCACAAGGCAAAAAATCATATACATGTTGGTTATGTCATGAAGAAGGTCACTATGCAAATGAGTGCTCTAAAAAGGAAAATCCTAAGAAAAATGTCCTACATGCAATATATGCAATGGGATATGAACCTATAGAATCAGATATAGAATCCGATGAAGACATTTTTGAATACTGCACAGAGACAGATTCAGATGTCGAAGAAGATACTTGGTAAAGGAAATCCAAGTGCTACATTTATTAAAATAGTATTAAAAAATAAAAACTTATTAGCCTATGTAGACACAGGTGCAACTCTTTGTTTTGGGAAAAAATCTATCTCTAGGAATTGGGAAAGATTAACCAAACCAAAAGAAATAATAGTTGCAGACAAATCAAAACATCAGATATGGTTTAATCTTAGGGATGTGTCTATAGAAATTGAAGGATATAAGTTTTTTATTCCAACAATCTACCTCCATGATTCAGGATTAGACCTAATCATAGGAAATAACTTTTTAAAATTATATGAACCTTTTACTCAAAGAAAGGATACTATATCACTTCAATGGAAGGATTTGGGAAATCCTAAAAATAGAAAAATAGTAACCACCAAAATAGTTACTAGAAATGAAATCTTAAACCTTATTAAGGGAAACCTTAGGGAATTAAGAACTATATGGGAAGAAAGAAGTTTCCATATTAATATAGAAGAAAGATTAGACGAAGCCTGTTCGGATAACCCTCTAGACAGCTTTAAAAACACTAATCATGAACTTATAGTCATTAAGTTAAAGAATCCTAATGACGAGATAAATGTTCCAAATAGAATTCGATATTCTATTAGAGATGTTGAAGAATTTCAACAAGAATGTAAAGAATTACTTGATAAAGACCTTATTAGACCTTCATCAAGTCCACATTCTGCACCAGCTTTTTATGTCGAAAACCATAACGAAATAAAGAGAGGAAAAAGAATGGTAATTAATTATAAGAAACTCAATCTGGCAACAGTTGGGGATTCTCATAAATTACCAAGAAAAGATTTTATTTTAGAAAAAATAAAAGGATGTAACTGGTTTTCTTCCTTAGATGCAAAGTCTGGTTATTATCAACTAAGACTAGCAGAAGAAACAAAACCATTAACAGCTTTTTCATGTCCACCTCAAAAACATTACGAATGGAATGTTTTGCCTTTTGGGCTAAAACAAGCGCCATCAATATATCAAAGATTTATGGACAAATCTCTTGAAGGTTTGGATCATATATGTTTAGCATATATAGATGACATACTCATTTTTACAAAAGGAGATGAAAGACAACATCTTCGAGATTTAGAAATTGTTCTTTTAAGAATTAAAGAAAAAGGTATTATAATTTCAAAAAAGAAATCAAAGATTTTACAAAAAGAAATAGAATACCTCGGTTTAATTTTAAAAGAAAACGGGGAACTAAGTTTAGCACCTCATACCCAAGAAAAAATACAAGCTTTTCCAAATTAGCTTTCTGATAGAAAACAAATTCAAAGATTTCTTGGATGTTTAAATTATATTGCTAATGAAGGATTCTTAAAAGACTTAGCAAAAGAAAAGAAGCATTTGCAAAAGAAAATTTCAGAAAAAGTTCCTTGGTCCTGGACTAAAACTGATTCTGATAATGTTAAAACTATTAAAGAAAAAATTCAAAGTTTGCCCGAACTTTACAATCCAACAATAAAAGATTTTTTGATTGCAAAAACGGATGCAACACAAACAACCTGGGCAGGTTGTATGAGAGCCTTACCAGATGGTAAAGCAAAACTTTCTCTTAATGAGAAAGGATATAAAATTGAAGAATCCAAGGATCTTCAATCAAAAAGCATTGATTATAGTGCTTCTAAAATCCTGATAAAGGATACTGAAAATTTACAGTTATGTAAATATATTTCTGGTACATTTACAGATACATAATCTAGATATCATTCAGGAACTAGAAACTCTGGCATGTGTAAAAGTATTAAAAAAATGGAAAATTGACTTACTACCGTCAAGATTCCTTCTTCGAACAGACTCTAAATATCTTACAGGATTTTGGAGATATAAAATTAGTGCTGACCATAAACAAGGCAGACTAATAAGATGGCAGATGGAATTACAACGATACGAGCCATATCTTCAATAAATAAAATCTGAACAAAACAGTTTTGCAGATACACTGACGAGAGAATGGAGCAAGCCATAAAGCTACTTCAGAACAACATCAAACAAAAGGACGAGCAACTTGTCGCCATAGATATCAAAAGAGCAAAAATCTCTGCCGAGAGGGGGGAGATGATTACAACACTCAAAGGTTTGCAAAAAATGACAACAAACGAAATTCAATCTTCAACAAAAGGCCCAAATGAAATAAAGAACCAAGAAAATTGGGACTTGCTAGGACAACCTTCTGGAAAGTATGACTACTATGTAAATTATACAACCCCAGAAAGTTCAAAATTCCTACTGAAACGATAGTACCCAGCGGTTGGAATATAGATTCAAATAAAGAACAAGAAGCAGAATCTTCAGAAACAACTTCAGACAGCAAAAAGTCTTGGGCAGATAAGGTCGAGGAAGAGGAAGAAGAAGCCAGAAAAAATGGTTCGTTAGCAACCATTCAAACAAGCGATCCCGTAGACAATGAGATGGGAAGGTTTGAAGCTTATGTCATTTTTGATGGTCCAATGAAAGGGATCTATAGAAAATGAGCAATAGCTAAAGAACACATCATTGGCAAAAATGTGCGTCACAAAGGATACAAAACCATGAAGGAAGCAGAACGGGCACTTTATGGAGCATACAAGGAGGTTACAACAGCGAAAAATCTTCAAAAATCTCCAACAATGGAGTCAAAAAAGAAGTTGTCAATTGACAAAATTCGCCAGCTCGAATATCAAAAGAATTTCCAGATAACTGATCCAACTTATATGGAATTTAGTCTTAGATGGAAATGGTTAAACCATTATGTGGAAGAATTCACCACTGAATGCTTCTACCCGGCTAACAAATTTAGCTGTCCCAAGACAGTTACATTACCAGGATTAGATAGTACTACATGTCTATCTTTCTTTCAAAATGGTTTAATCCATACCATATATTTGGAAGAACAACCAAAGAAAACTTTTGGAGAGCTCAAGTTTCTTCCAAAGAATCTACAAAATTTGGCAGAAAAATTCAATAATTTATATGCCAAAGGAAAAGAGATCTTTCTAGAGATCGATTCAACATATCCTTGGTATGATGAAAATACCTTGGAACTGGTCACAAAACCAATATACTTAATCAAGATTGGGATATCCAATAAAGAATATCCAGTCATGAATAAAGAAAGCACAAAGTGGCATCCAGCTATGTATGTCAATCAAATGAAGAATTTTCGTCGAAAAATTTCGAGATTGTCATCCCAGACAAACTACAGAATGATCTACGAAGACTCATCAATGGTCGTGTATAGCGATTCCAGAAAACCAGCAAAAGAAAAAGATATCAAGGCAATTAAAGAACTTGAAGAAAGAATTGACCAACTGAAAGATGATCATGAAAAATTACCAAGGGTAATTCAAGAAGAATGCTGCAGATACTTTTTACAGTATTACAAAAATCATAACTGTAAAAACTGTCAAAAATCGTCGGCACAAGAGGACAAGAAGATTGACAGGACAGAATTGTGCAGTGGTACCTTATCACATCTGAGTCAAATGGGGAACACTTAGTAATGTAAAATACTATTTGTCGTTTTTCTTAGTGCGTTTTTCTTTTTCTTAGTGCGCATCACTTTTCTGAGTGCATATCACTGTTGTGTGATTGCGTGTCACTTTTCTGAGTGCATGTACAATGTCATGGAAAGGGACGTTTACCTAATGTGAGCCCTTCTCCACTATAAATAAGAGCATTGAGCTCAATGTAAAATACAGTTGAATGATATATGAAACTATCAATTAGTTTTGAAGAAAATTATTTCTTATGTCCTTAGAAATTTATTTCTAAGAAGTAGTTCTTGAGGTAATACTCTGGAGGAACTAAGATCCTTGAGGTAATACTCTGGAGGGATCAACCACATAAAACAATATAATCAAAACGGATTATATCCCAAACAACGCAAACATCTTCGGATCGAAAAATTCATCAAAAACAAAGAAAATCATATCAGGTATGATTGTTATTATTACATCACTTATTTATTATATTATGTTATTTGCATAATAAATAGAAAGTTCAAACTTTAGAACCCAAAGATTATTTTCAAATTTTTTTGAAATTGAATACACAGAACCGAGTTCTGGTCATATATACTTAGAATTAGTCTTGATGGAAGACTATGATAAAAACGTAACTTATTTACTAAAAAGGATCCCTGAACCAAATTTGGTTAAGATAATCTTAGACAAATTCAAATTTAATCATTATCAAGAAAAGATTTTTCTCGAAAAACTTCAGGAAACTATCGAAGGAGACTTCGAGGAACATGAATTAAAATGTTTAGTTCAAGAGTTAAATAATTTTACTAAAAATTCTAAATACATAGAATGTTTTCAAGGACAGTTCTATGGCGACTTCGCAAGTGTACATTATAGACTAAAAAACTCTCGATTTTATAGTCTAATAAAAACTTTAAATACTCTGCCCGATAATATTAGTGAAAATTCAGAAGAATTTTAAATTATGTCTGAAATCTCACTTTTTGAAGAACCATCTAGTTATTTTGCTGATAGCATACTAGATCACAAAATAGAAGAAGCAGATTTATCTCTAACTGCTGAAGAAAATTTTAAAAGAAAGACTAAAAAATTCAAAGAACTTTTGTCTAGGAAAAATATTTTGAAATTTGAAATAATGGTAGGAGAAGAAGCAGTTCCAATTGATTTTACATTTGGAAATATATTCGTATCTACCATAGATAGAACACAAATTCAAAAAAGAATTTCAAGTCTTTCTGAAAAAGAAAGAAATAAAATTGGTTATATTTACATATCAACCATTCAAGTTTTAATTAAAAGTACTTTCATGAAAGGTATTAATACACCTCTAAACATAATTCTAAGAGACTCTAGGATTACAAATGATAAACAATCTATAATTGCACAAGGAAAATACAATTTAAAATATGGAAAAATCAAGTTTGATATAAACTTACAAATAGGATTATCCTTAAGGGATAAAGATCTAGACAGATCCATAATCTTTAATTATAAATTAGAAGATTCAAAATTTATGAAAAAAGGAAATCATCCTTTCACAATATGTTATAGAATTAATTATGCTTTAAGTAATTCACATCATAGCATATAATTTACAGGAAAAGATATAATTCATATTGATGAATTATTCACCCCTATAGTGACGTTAGAGTCACCTATATTCAAAACTTTGGCAAGAAAAAGTTGTTCATTAATAGAAGATGACAAAAATCAGTTTGAAGAAACAGAAGAAAAACCATTAATTAGAAGCCAAATCTGTTTGACAAAAATCTGTTAGAATACAAAGAAAAAACTTTTTTTTTAAATGTAAAACAAACTACCCTTAATTCCTTTTATTAATTAAAGTTTAATTTAATTGATTACTTATATTTCCATTATTTAATCTTCAATATATATACATGATGCACATTATTTTGAGCATGTTTAGTGCTAAATTGAAAGCAAATTTTTTAGTACAATAAAATCTTGTATAGCATGTGAAATCTGTTTGAAGCGCAACAAAAACTTTTATAGGAACCAATTTGCTATACTATTATTTTTAGGCAAATAATAGACTACACCGTCATGTCATAAACAATACAGTACATCGAAAAATTATGGTATTATTATTATTATTATTATGAAAACGACTTTCATACCACTGAAAATTATTAATAATATGTCACCATTTTCTTGCATGCCACTGAAAATGTAATTAATATGTCACTATTTTCTTATTATAGCAATTAAAAATGTATGACTAATTATATTCGCCCAATTTATACAATAGAGTAACTTAAGTTCCGATCAATCATATCATATCATAGTAACCAATGAAGAGTCAAGACATAAGGCATGCAAGAAAGAGAGGAAAAAACTACCATACAGGAATGAAAAAGTATTACTCAAGAAATGATTTCACATTATTAAAAAATGATTTCACATTTTTCATGAATTAAACAAATCGATAAATTAAATTAAATACTCATAGAGATTTCTTTAGAGGAACAAATTATAACTCGGTTAAAAAATTAAAATGTGTAAACTTTACTCAACAATTCATGTTTAAGAGGTAGCCAATAAAGAAATGAAGATAATCTATTTGGATATCCTCTAAATAAAGTGACTATGACTCGAAACTAAAATTTACACTAAAGGTAATCTATACCACAAAGAATCCATTTTACGTCACATCCAAATATAAAGACTCTTTTATAAATGAGAAAAATTAGAAATACATTTTTGGAGATGGACAGTATTGAACTTGGAGAAATTCTAACTTGGGCACAAACCAACACATATACATTTAGACACACACTCATGATTTCAAAAAATTAAAAGATAAAAGAAATAATTAATAGCAATTGATGTGACTACTTTATTTAAGTTTTATTTTTTCTTATTTATGTATGTGTTCCAACATTGTCAAACATACCAAACAAAACTTATAAAAGACCTATGTGATCGATTCTTCTATATATAATAAAATTTATTGACAATAATTTGATTGATCGATAAATGTATATATATAGAAGATAGAAGAAAAAAAACATTTTTTTATCATCATGATATTGCGACCCAAAAATAGCATTAGTTAAAATGAAATTACAATACATATTTTTGGTGCCAATTTTCTCATTCATCATATATAACATATTTATACTGCGACATAACGATTAAATAGTATAATAGATAAGATTTTATAGTTTTCACTACTAATCTTCCATATATATATATATTGCAAAAATAGTCAAAGGAGACTAAAAACATCAACCTCTTATAATAAAGATAAATCATACATATAATCTCCACCATTTGTAGAAATAAGTTTTGATAATTTTCACCGCTAGTCTTCTATCGATATATTACAATAAAGAGAAATCTACGTATAATTTCTACCACTTCTAACAAATGAGAAATATTCAAAAAAAAAAAACTTGTACCAATGTAGAATATTTGGAAAATGAATCGAAGGTAATTCTCATAGTACTATTAATTTGGAAAGAAAAATCACACAAATTGTTGGTTCATATATAGAGAGTGAGTAGAAAGAAGAATTGTTAAACAAAAAATGGAAATTTGGAGTAAGTGTTTAGAATAAGAAATTGAGAAAATATGAAATTGAAGGGAGCACCATAAGGTATTTATAATTGATTGATGCAAAAGAAACAAAGTGGTGATCTTTCACCTTTCATAACATTTTTTTAATAAGTTATTCAATTAATTAGTAGGCAAAATATTGTAAAGAAGTATACAAAAAATCACCAATAAAAGGGATGATCTTTCACCTTTCATAACATTTTTTTATTCTTAATCAAATGTTTTAATTTGTCCCTTAGCATTCCATACTATATGATGACATGTTTTGCCTAGCTTATTAAAAGATGACACATCATCACAATAACATAAGAGATTACACATAAGCATCAACTTTTGCTTAGAAAAAAGGAAAATGGAAGGAGCTCTATTAGGCTGCCACATAAGCATAAAATTGTTTGCTTTACATATAGTATATATAGATAGATAGATAGATATAGATAGATAGATAGATAGATAGATAGATAAATAGATAGATACATCGCATTAATTTTTAAAGAGAAGTGACATGAATCGGTTAACATATCAATTAAACGTTTATGTCAGCACAAACAAACAGTTTTTTGATAAAAGTTAATGTTAGGTACTATTCTAACTAAAGAAAGTTATACATTCCTGTTGCGGTAACTATTACTTAGTTTTTACTATTTGAGTCTCTTCCTATCCAATCATATCTTATCTTTACTTTCCTATGGCTATATACACCTGTCTACAAAGTCTAACCAAAACAAATTCCCAATACAGATTTGAGTCTCTTAGCTGACTTGTTCATTCGAGTCTTCAACCTCTTGCTATCTCTATTTCAATTTGTTTTTCAGATCTTCGTTATTTTCCCATTCATATACTTAAAAAACCCAAAAAAAAAGTCATATATTAATGTCTGCATTTTTAATTCGTACCCTTTGAAGAGATCGGTTTACGCTTTCACATATTGTTGTTAGAGCTTATAAAAAAAAAGATTGTAGTTAGAGGTATGCAAAATGAATGCATTGTTTGTCCTCCTTCACTTTTTGTTTCTTCTTTTCCTTCACTAATAGACATTAAATCCTTTAATTTTGTTGTTATTTGCAGATCATTTTAGTTTCTGCTTTTTGAAGTCAGTTTGCATAACTCAATAGCACCAATTGTTCCGTTCATTATTCCAAATACAGGTAAGAGCTCCAAACCCTTCATTGTTTTGGCCATTTTGTTTGATAGCTAAATAACTGTTAGAAATTTGTCACTGAAGTAGTAGTTACTTAATTGTTTTAGCCATTTTGATTGATAGCACAAGATCTGCTAAAAATAGTTTAGTGAAGTACTATAACTGTTATGATCGTGATTTGTCACTGAAATGGTAGTTACTTAATTGCTTAAGTCAACTCTTAATCAAAAGGCTCTTAAACTTTTTACAACTTTAAAAGTTAGACCAGATACATAATCATTCCATGTGCAAAACTTAATCTGTGAAATGATTGGTACCCGTTTGCCTAACTTTTAAATGGCTTCTTTTCTTGTTTTAAGGAGAAGTCTGGTGAACCAAAAAGTGAAAGAAGCTCTACTAAAAAATTTAAGATTTTATTGAAGAAAAACAATGTATAAGGAGCCTAAAAAAAGTCGCGAATACAAACTTTGTGGTGAATTATGCGCCTTTATTTTATTGGTGCGGCCAAGGTTTTAAATTGCAGTTCGCATTTGCAATTGCGGCCGTAATATTGCTGATGCGGTAGCCTCCTCAACCGCATCACACTGCAATTGTAATGTGATTTTAATTCATGTGTTCGACCGCATCCAAACCGCATCAGAAGCCGCATTATACGATTTTGGCCATGTTCATTCAAATTTTCTCACTAAAAAAAAATTTATGAACCTCAAATCCTAATTTGCGTCAAATCTAATGAAAAATCATATTTTTAACAATCTTCCAACCATGTATTTTAAGCACGTTCAAATCAGTGTTTAAGAAATAAATTAAGACTCTGCAATGGTGGATAAATAGTGTAGTGACATAGTGGTGTTTAGGGGTGTGCAAAAAATATGGTGATCCTTAACCAAATTACTAATCAAACCATATCCAATTCTAGTAAAAAAACCAATTTTAAACCAAATCCAATTTTTCATAATTAGTTTGCAATTGATTTTGAAATTGAGACCCAATTATGCAAAAGCCCAAACTTTCAAATCCACTAACATTAATTATATAATTTAAGGACTTAAAATAATTTTACACTGTCAACCAATGACAACCATGTATTGTGCCACATCACCCCACTTTATCCCACTTTCTTCACATGACATGGAAAATTGATGATTTCTTATTGGATGACCGTGTAAAATTATCTTACACCGTCAATCATATAACTAAACTCATAATTTAATAAATAATTTAAAAGATGGTGGAGGGGCTGGTAGTTGGCGGTGGTGCTCCGGCGACCGACACGGTGTTCATCGGCGGTCGGCACGGTGGTCGGTTGCGATGCTCCGGTGATCAGTGGCTGTACTCCGGCGGCTGGCACGGTGATCAGCAGTGGTGCTTCGACGGCCGGCCGCCACCAACCACCACTAATATTAAATTTTTTTTTTGGTGCTAATATAATATTAAATTATTTAATAAATATTTTAAGTATTATTTTATTGGGCTTAGACAAAATTAGATTTTTTGGGCTTTGAAATATGTTTGCGAAGGTGTGAAAAACACAAGAAGGGGGGTTGAATTGTGTTTTGGTTAGTTTTAAAAACTTCTTCAAAGTTTTGCAACTTATCAGATTTCGCAGTGGGCCAAAACTTAACACAATCAACTTCTGGTATTTTTTTGGTACAATTTTTTTTTGGTACAACATCAACTTCTGGTATGGTGAAGGTAAACAGAGTATGAATGAATAAAAGCAGAGAGAAGAGAAAAGAGATAACACAAGAGATTTATACTGGTTCCTCTCACAAACCGAGAGTAGTCCAGTCCCCTTGCACTTCCAAGGGATTTCACTATCACTACAAGAAATATGATTTTTAGGAACAACATTTTTTGTTACAAGTCGCTGGCAAAATTACCTTTAGTTGTTTTGCCAGCGACTTGTAACAACTTTTAACGAAAAAAGTTGTTGCAAAAAATAATATTTCTTGTAGTGTATAATCACACAAGATTACAAATGCTCAAGCTCACAGCAAGAGACTTCCAATGCTCAAGTAACTCCTTACAAGAGACTTCCAATGCTCAAGTAATTCCTTACAAGAGACTTCCAATGCTCAAGCTCACCAGCAAGAGATTTCTAACACAAAACAAAATACAAAGTTTTGAACAGCTGATAAACAATATCAGAGTTCAGAGAACAAAGAAATACAACTTAAATAACAAGACTATTCTTAGAATCCTTAAAAAGAAAACTAAGGTTCAACTACTGACAAGCCAGAAGTTGAAGACTATTGTCTTGAATTTGAATATAAACTCAAGTTGTATCTAAGTTAAAAATGCTCTGTGAATTTTAGCAGAATAACAGCTCTTTTGTTCTTCGTAAGTGTGTTATTACGTCTTCAAATTCTTCCTCCTTTTATAGGCGATGTTGGAGCGTCTTGAATTTGAGCGGACACTGATGAAAGCAGCTATGTAGTACTGTACCATTGTTTTCGTTTGAAATGTGCTTATTCAAATCAAGTAAAGATCAAAATCTGAGTCTTGATTTCGAATATTCGCCCAAATCAGAA
This sequence comes from Trifolium fragiferum, assembly GCA_954870985.1. Taxonomy (NCBI): domain Eukaryota; kingdom Viridiplantae; phylum Streptophyta; class Magnoliopsida; order Fabales; family Fabaceae; genus Trifolium; species Trifolium fragiferum. The sequence goes on along the minus strand of OX940796.1, from coordinate 43,374,249 downwards.
AAATAAAGATAGTACAATAGTACAAACGTCATTATCATGAAGATAACGGTCTGAATGAAGTTCTTCTGCTCCTTCAGATCTTTTGCCAAATAGATGATAGTCGTTAAGAGAATGAAATGTTCTTTGACGTCTTCTGCTGTTTCATCATCATCAGAATTTGCAGATATTAAATGATCTTCTGATGACTTCATCTTCTGGTTGACTTTGACTTGCAACTTCTGATGACTTCAACTTCTGTGTTGACATCAGAACTTGCATTTTCCCATCTTCTGGGGATTCTAAAGCGTAGCAACCAGAACTTCAATCTTCTAGTGAATATAAAATTTTAACTTGTATATCTGCACACTAGAGTAAATTATCAGTATTCCCTATTGTATATTAATACTATTGTTTTCATCAAAACTACTTGGGTTATATTAGAACCAACTTTGTTCCAACAGTTTGGGCTTAGACAAATTTTTATTACGAACCGATTATTAATTGGTCTGAACCGATTAGAAACCATATCGAAATTAGTTTTATAAAGTAACCAATTTTTTATTAAAATGGTTTTGAATCTTAAACCAAACCACAAATTTGGAGTGGTGTGGTTTTTAAACCATTCACACCCCTACCTAGTGGTGTTATTTTATATAGTTTGTGAAATTTCAAAACGATTTCACGCCACAATAAAACTGCATTGCTTGTTGCAGCAACCGCAATGACCGCAAACGTTACCGCATTTGTGACTACAACTGCAATTTAAAATCTTGGGTGCTGCTTTCGAAACCAGATCCAAGCATTTGACATTTTTATTTTAATATTTTGCATATAAGGAACCCTATCTTTATATCTTTTGAAGTAAGGAAACACTATACAGCAAACACGACACACATAAGCATTGTGGTGGTGACATTGTAGCATGCAACAATAGGCGAAAATTTTTCAAATAAGCAAAAAGAAAAAATCAATTTTAGATGAATAGTTCACTTAAGAACTTAAATATCCCAATTTATTTTTGTTTAAAACTAAAATCAATATTTTTTAGAGCGAGGGACCATTTTGGTACTCACTCAGTTAGAGTATGCATATTATTTGTTCTCCTTCACTTTTTTTTTTTATGAAATGTTCTTCTTCACTAATAGAGTTAAATCGTTGAATTTTTTCATTGTTGTTTGCAGATCATTTAGTTTTTGCTTTTTAAAGCCATTTTGCAACTGTCAGTTGCACGAATTGTTCTGTCCATTATTCGTAATACAGGTAAGAATTCCAAACTCTTCATTGTTTTGGCTATTTTTGTATTTTTTTTCTCATTAAAAAAACTAGTATTAATTATATTTTTAAAATAAGTTAAAATTACTCCCTCCCTTCCTAAATATAAACACTTGTTGCTTTGTTCACGCTCTTATTAAAAATAAAGTTGGTCTTGCAGTTAATGTGCTTATTTTGTTTAAGTCCTACAAGAAAAACTTGTCTTCACGGCGCAACCTTTTGAGAAGAGGAGTTAGTCTTAATTCATCATCATATTGTGTGTAGGAGGGTGTGGTAATCCAGAAAGTGTAGTTCATCTATTTGTTGATTGTTCAATTTTTTCAGTGGCGTGTGGAGTGATTCTTTGAAATGGCTTGGTGTTTCAATCACCTTATCCATTTTAAAAGTCTCGTGACTGGTAATAATAGTAAGGCATTAGGTTAATGAGTCACTTCTTTTTATAAATTTAACATTCTTCCTCCCCCGAGTGAGACTTTGACACCACATCTTCTCGCAAATTCTTAAGGCATTAGGTTAATGGGTCACCTCTCTTATAAATCCAACATTCTTCCCATACATAGTCGATGTGGGACTTAACCACTCACACTTGAAACCCATAAAAAAATGCTATGATATTCTTTCAAAATGGTTTTGACTAGGAGATGGTTTTGACTATGATATTCATTAAATTAGTGGCTTGTGAATCCGCTAATCTGTATTGGCGGAGTTAGCTAGCCTGAATCCTTGGTATGGCGGAGTTTCTGGTCTGCTGGTGTTTTGCCGGTAGCGATATCTTTAGTCAGTCTTTGATTGTAGTGGGGTTTGTATAAGGTATTTCGCTCTGCTGTGTGCGTCTGTGATGGGGTTGTTGTATTGCCTCTGTTTTGTTATTTGAGGAGTTGCTGCTGTTGTTGGGGATTGGATTTTTGTTTGTGTATAAGGTGTTTAGTAATGGTTGCTTTATGTTAAGCTTTCTGGATATTTTGCAGCTAGTACCTCTGGCGGAGCAAAAAAATAATTAGTAACATTTAACAATACTTTTAAAACTTGAAGGGATGAAATCATTTTTTTTTTTTTTACAGAAACTACGACTAAAATTTGATCTTTTTACGGGGATACAAATATATTTAAAATTTCTTTTTAAAAAAAATTTAAGCTGTAAATATTTGATTGGTTGCATAGGGCTGTAATGAAATTCTATTTGCATAAGCACCATCAACTATTTTTTTTCTTTATTGAAAGCATATGTTCTTTTTCATATTTGCAATTATTCCATTTGTTTGTTTAAGATAACAGTAATGTGACGATGTCCTCAACTTTCCAAATGTTTCCCTTTTTTTTTTCTCTAAAAAAAAACACTATCTTTTACTTTCAGGCAAACTCAAGTCACAAGGAAGAGGAGAAGAAAAGATAATCAATGGAAATTTTGTCTTCTATTGTTGGAACAATAGCAGAGCATACTGTTGTGCCTATTGGACGTCAAGCAAGTTACTTGATTTTCTACAAAGGCAATTTCAGTACGTTAGCTGTTCATGTTAAAGAACTTGAGGCTGCAAAAGAAAGAATGACCCATTCGGTTGAAGAAGAAAAGAGAAACGGTAAAAACATTGAAAGAGATGTGATGAACTGGTTAGAGAAAGTGGATGAGGTCATTGAAAAGGCAAATCAGCTTGAAAATGATCCTCGTCGTGCCAATGCTAGGTGCTCAGCATGGCCGTTCCCCAATTTGATTTTGCGTCATCAATTGAGTAGGAAAGCCACAAAAATTGTAAAAGATGTTATTCAAGTTCAAGGAAAAGGGATGTTTGACCGAGTTGGTTACCTTCCCCCTCTAGACGGGGAAGCCTCCTCCTCCTTAACAAGAGGTGGTGAAAATTATGAGACAAGGGAGTCACTTAAAAAGAACATTATGAAGGCTCTAGCACACAATAATTTATGCAACATTGGGGTCTATGGCTTGGGTGGGGTGGGTAAGACCACTTTGGTGGGGGAAGTTTTTGAAATATCTAAGAAACAAAAATTGTTTGAAGCAGTTGTTAAAACCCGTGTATCAAAAACTCCAGACATTAAAAAAATTCAAGGGGAGATTGCAGATTTTTTGGGTTTACGATTCGACGAGGAGAGTATTCCTGGCAGAGCACGTCGCCTAAGGCAAAGAATAATGATAGAAAAAAATATCCTTATCATTCTAGATGATATATGGACCATACTTGATTTGGAGAAAGTGGGAATTCCATTTGGTAGTGAACATAATGGTTGCAAATTGTTGATGACATCTAGAAATCAAGACGTGTTGTTGCAAATGGATGTTCCAAAGGATTTCACATTCAAACTCGGACTTCTGAGCGAAAATGAGACATGGAGCTTGTTTCAATTTAAGGCTGGTGATGTGGTTAAAGATGGCAATTTGAAAGGTGTAGCAATTCAAGTTGCACATAAATGTGCAGGTTTGCCTCTTGTGGTAGTGGCGGTAGCTCAAGCATTGAAACATAAGAGGGATGTTCAATCGTGGAAAGATGCATTAAGAAGATTACAAAGTGATCATCATACAATTTTTTCTGCTTTGGAATTGAGTTACGACGCATTGGAGAGCAATGAAATGAGGGATGTCTTCTTGCTTTGTGCATTATTGCCAGATCAAAATGTACAATACTTTCTAAAAGTTGCAATGGGTTTGGATATATTAAAGGATATTAAGACTGTGGATGATGCTAGAAACAGACTTTATCCAATAATCCATTCTTTGGAGGCGACTTGTTTGCTTGAAGTTAAAACAAGTGGAAATATCCAAATGCATGACTTCGTTCGTGATTTTGCTATCTCCATAGCACGTAGGGACAAACATGTATTTCTAAAAAAACAACCAGATGAGGAATGTCCAACCAAGGATTTTTTAAGAAGGTGCACGCAGGTCGTTTTAGCTAGTAGTATGCACGAGCTTCCTCAAATGATTGATTGTCCAAACATTAAGTTGTTTTGTTTGTCTAGTGAAGATCTTTCTTTAGAAATCCCTGATAATTTTTTTGAGGGTATGGGAAGCCTTAAAGTCCTAGATTTAACATATTTGAACTTGTCTTCATTACCCACTTCGTTTCGGTTCCTAACTGACCTTCAAACACTGTGTTTGGATTTTTGCATTTTGGAAAATATGGTTGAAATAGAAGCTTTACAGAATTTAGTAATTCTTCGCATTTGGGGTTCTTCAATGACCAAGTTGCCAAAAGAAATTGGGCAATTAACTCAATTGAGAATGCTTGATTTGAGCAATTCAGGAATAGAAGTAATCCCATCCAACATTCTATCAAGCTTGACTAAACTTGAGGAGTTGTACATGGGCAATACCTTTGTTAATTGGGAAGTTGCGAGTTTAGCAGTTCAAAACAAGAATGCTAGCATTGCTGAGCTTCGAAAACTACCCAACTTGACAACTCTAGAATTACAAATTCGCGAGACTTGCATGTTGCCAAGGGACTTGCAGATGGTGTTTGAGAAGTTGGAAAGATATAAAATTGCAATTGGTGATGTATGGGAATGGCCTAACATTGAGGATGGAACCTCAAAAACATTGATGCTCAAACTTGGTACTAACATACATTTGGAGCACGGAATTAAAGCATTGATTAAAGGTGTTGAGAATTTGTACTTGGATGATGTAGATGGAATTCAAAATGTGCTTTATCAACTAAATGGAAAAGGATTTCCGTTGTTGAAACATCTCCACATCCAAAATAATGCAAACATGAAACATATTGTTGACTCTCAACAGAGGAATCAAATCCATGCGTCCTTTCCCGTCTTAGAAACACTAGTACTTCATAATCTTAAAAACTTGGAGCATATATGTCTTGGTCCACTTTCAATTGATTCTTTTGGAAGTCTCAGTGTTATCAGAGTAAAAAATTGTGTCCAATTGAAATATCTTTTCTCCCTTACATTGGTTAAACAACTTTCCCGCCTTTGTAAGATTGAAGTGTGTCAGTGCAATTCTATGAAGGGGATAGTGTTCGGAGACAACAATTCAAGTGCAAATTCTATAACTAATGAAAAAATTGAGGCTTTCCTATTTAGTTCTTTGACTTTAGAACATTTAGAAACACTTCAAAATTTCCTCACCCGAAGTGAGCAAAACCATCAATGGTTAGAGCCTTATGTTTCAACACCATTGTTCAGTACTCAGGTATGTTTATTTTATTTTTAAGCATCTTTAGATACAAATAATATAATTTTTAATTTTTATTTTTAGGTACAAATAAATTAATTAATAGATAAATTGGTACGTTTAGTAAATAAACAATTGACTATAAAGAGTAAATGGACAATTATTTAATTAGATATTGAAGTTAGATATTTACTGAGACTTGAGAGTATCAATCTTATATATATGAACCCATCTTTGTAGAGTTTTATAGTTAAGTTTCATCAGTAATATCAATTTTAAATTATCAATCTTGTATCTATCTATCTATCTATCTATATATAGGATTGTGATGTACACTATCTAACTAAGATGATTAATTCAAATATTGTGATAAAACATATTGCTCATCACCTCTCAAATTCTCTTTGTGGGTATATCTAATTTCACAGTAATCAATAGTAATACAACTATTTGAACCCTTTTTCTTCGTCGTGATTGATTAAGGATCCAATATCCGCACAGGAATCCACACACAAACATTCAATTAATCATTCTAATATTATGATTTTTGTTAATTAATTTGTTTGTATGTAGGTTGCATTTCCTAACTTGGAGACCCTTAAATTGAGCTCTCTCAATTTGAATAAAATTTGGAATGACAATCATCATTCCATGTGCAACTTAACTAGCTTGATTGTGGAGAGTTGTGGTGGGTTGAAGTACTTATTCTCGTCTACTATGGTTGAAAGTTTTAAGAACCTCAAACACCTTGAAATAAGCAATTGTCCTTTGATGGACGAGATAATATCCATAGAAGAGAATAACTATGAAATGGAAGAGGTATGGCAATTCTACGATTGAGAACATTCCAATTAATTTTAAACTTGTATCTAAATAATTATTTATAATGATATTGGTTGTTTATGAGTTTATAGGTTCATTTTTTCAAATTAGAGGAAATCATATTGAAGGACATGGACAACTTGAAGAAAATATGGTACCACCAATTTGAAACAGTGAAGATGTTGCAAGTGAGCAATTGTAAGAAAACTGTGGTGGTTTTTCCTTCTACAATGCAAAAAACATATAACAAGCTAGAGATGTTGGAGGTTACAGATTGTGGTTTAGTAGAAGAGATATTTGAATTGGGTTTCAATGAAAATAGCAGTGTAGAGAATACAACACATTTGAAAGTTATTTTAGATGGATTGCCAAAACTGAAAAATATATGGAGTGGGGATCGTCACAGAATTCTTAGTTTTCAAATTCTTATATTTGTAAAAGTAGAAAACTGTGCACGCTTAGAATATCTATTACCACTTTCTATAACCAATCGTTGTTCACATCTCAAAGAACTTCATATAAGCAGTTGTAAAAATCTGAAGGAAATTGTTGCTGAGGAGAAAGAATCTAGAGTGAATGCAGCTCCCACATTTGAGTTTAATCAACTAAGTAGTTTATTTCTTTGGGACTTGGTTAAACTCAAGGGTGTCTATGCCAAGAAGCACACTCTAGTGTGTCCATCTTTGAAGAAAATTAATGTTTACAATTGTGAAAAGTTGAATTTGTACCGAACTCTATCTACAAGAAGCTCCAATTTTCAAGATGATAGACTCCCCGTTTATATGCAACAGCCACTTTTCATTGTTGAAGAGGTATGCATATGAAACAAATTTACATATATTAATTTGCATTAAATCAATATATTTAGGACTTTTATCATTATTATTTAGAAATACGCAACATGATAATTATAATTGTACTCAATTGTCAAATTTGGGACTTTTTAAGAAGTCTAAAAGGAGTAAAAAAACAATGAAAAGGTTAATGAGTTCCCTTTAGATTTAAAATTGAATAACTCTACACAAATGAATTGGATGGTGTAAGACATCCTTATATCTTGTCTGGTTGTTTTTTTTCTTTTGACTAAATAAAATATATTCATTCATTCAAATTGATAGAGTACACAATACAAATTCAAAATAGCTAAAAACAAAAAGGATAAATCTGCAGCCTCCATGTTAATAGCAGAGATAGACGGAAAGAAAATTGAAAACTCCTAACAAATTGTAAAATATATATTTTCAAATTTGAGTCAAAAGTTATTAAAATATTTTAGTTTATAGATATTTTTGATAATATCTATATCTATATATGGATGGACGTATGGAAGTTCAGACAAAATTGAAAAAAATAGAGGTAATGAAAAAATATAAAATACTAGTTTGAGTCAATATTAAATGTTTTAATTCTTTTAAATTGTTCTTTATATCTGTTTTAGGTGATTCCAAATTTGGAGTTGTTGAGAATAAATCATAAGGAAGCTAACGTGATATTACAAGCCCAAAACTCAAGTGCCATATTCACCAAAATGAAATATCTGTTTTTGTATTATTATAATATTGAAGATGCTACATTTCCTTTTTGGTTTCTTCAAAATATGCACACTCTTGAGTCACTTATTATTGAAAAGAGTTCCTTCAAGAAAATATTTCAAGATGAAGGACAAATAAGTGAGAAGAAGACTTACCCACGGCTCAAAAGGCTCACATTGAATGGATTAGAGAAACTTCAACATATATGTGAGGAAGGATTCCAAATTGATCCAGTTCTTGCGTTCCTTCAACACTTACATGTTCGTAACTGTTGTAGTCTGATAAGTTTATTGCCTTCATCCGCCACTCTTCATCATCTGGAATATCTCAAGATAGTAGGTTGCAATGGGTTAAAACATTTAATTACATCTTCTATGGCACAAAGTTTGTACAAGCTCACCTCGCTGAAGATCAAAGAATGTAATTCACTTGAAGAAATAATTACTGGAGAGGAAAATGTTGACATTGCATTTATTAGTTTAGAATTATTGAAGTTGGATTGTTTGCCAAACCTCAACAAATTTTGTTCTAGTAAGTGCTTTTTGAAGTTTCCATTGTTGGAGGAAGTAATTGTGAGGAAATGTTTTCACATGAAGATTTTTTCAGAGGGACTCACAAGTACACCAAATCTTCGTAAAGTTAAAATTCCAGAAAATGACAAATGGCTTTGGAAGGGAAACCTAAACAATACAATAACCAACATATTTGAAGATAAGGTATGCTTAACTTACAAAATTATTTGTTGTGTTACAATATCATGATTTACCCTTGTGTTGTTTTTTTTTCTTCTTTGAATGCATGGTAGTTGGTTTTTAATTCACAATGTTAAAAATTATGTGGAAAAACTACCATAATATAATTCATAATTCTAGTGTTATCAAATTAAAGGGAAATTGGCTATGCATCACTTTTATTTGATGACAAGGTATGTGTGAATCCACCGGCTTAGTTACTTTTTGTTAATTTAAGGATATCTCTGTTAGGATCATTTTGTGGTTGGACACCAATAAAAAAAAGTAAAATTAGCAAGAACAACATTTACAAATTCAGTTAGGTAAAAATGTAAAATTACACTATTTAGGTCAAGTATAAAATTGTGAAATGTATTGTATTTCAAATTTGCAAAGAATTTTACTAAGTATAGATTTGGTAAATACATTATCAATTACTTTGGTTTGAAGTTTTAACTATCTTGGTACAAATGTTTTTACAGGGGGAATTTCGTAGTTTTAAGTATTTAGAACTGTCTAAATATCCCGAGTTGAAAGAATTGTGGTATGGTCAACCTCAACACAATGTATTTAGGAGTTTGAAGCATCTAGTGGTTCATAAATGTGATTTTTTACCTGAGGTGCTCTTTCAACCAAATTTGCTAGAAGTGCTAATGAACTTGGAAAGTTTAGATATCAAAGATTGTAAGTCATTAGAAGCAGTTTTTGATTTGAAAGATGATTTTGAAAAAGAAATTCTTGTGAAGAATTCTACTCAATTGAAGAAATTAATACTATCTAATCTTCCAAAACTGAAGCATATATGGAAGGAGGACCAACATAACACTATGAGGTTTCAAAATTTAAATGACGTATATGTTGAGGAGTGCACAAGCTTGAAAAGCCTATTTCCGCTCGCAGTAGCTAGAGATATGAAGAAAATTCAAAAACTCCGAGTATTTAAATGTGGGATTGAAGAAATTGTTGGCAACGAGGAAGGAACAGAGGAGATAGTTAAATTTGTGTTTCCTCATTTATCATTCATTACACTCAACTATTTGGCCAATCTTAATGCATTTTTTCCCGGAGTCCATTCTCTTCAATGTAAATCATTGAAAAAGATTTACTTCTTTGCATGTCCAAAAATGGAGCTATTTAAGACAGAGCCTTTAAGACACCAAGAAAGCTCAAGAAATGATGAGCTCAATATCTCAATGAACCAACCTCTTTTCAGAATTGAAGAGGTAAGGGTAACATAAATTGTATCATCCTTTCTCTGAATATATTTTTTACATGTACAAATGTTTATTTGTTTTAATGTGTTATATTAACTTTATGACAAATTGTTCAACTTGTCTTTTATATTGGTTGAGGTTAATTAATTGGTTTTGATGTGTTATTAATAGTGTGAAAAACAGTGAAGGAAAATATAGATTTCTGTTGTTCTAATTTAGGTTATTTAACAGGTACTTAACAATGTAGAGAGTTGGAACATGAATATTATATCTTTTGACATGATATTGCACAGCCAATATTCAGGGGTTCAATTCAACAATGTCAAAGACATTAGTGTGAGCGAATGCTACAATGAAGAAGCTACTTTTCCATATTGGTTCTTGAAAAATGTTCCTAATTTAAAAAGCATATCAATCGAATGGTGTTCATTCAGGGAGATATTTCAAGGTGAAAAACTCATAAGTACGGAAAAGGAAACTCAAATTATCCCGCAATTCAGACTGTTGAAATTATGGCACATGCACAAGCTTCAATGTATATGCAAAGAAGAATTTGGAACGGACCCCGTTCTACATTTTCTTGAAAGCATTGATGTGAATAACTGTTCCAGTCTAATGAAATTGGTTCCTTCTTCTGTTGCCTTTAATTACTTGACCAACTTGGAGGTAACAAACTGCAATGGTTTGATAAATTTGATAACATACTCAACCGCACAGAGTCTTGTCAAACTCACAACCATGAAGATTAAAATGTGTGATGGGCTTGAGGATATAGTCAACGATGAAGGAGAAGAGATGAACAAGATTGAATTTTACAGTTTAAAATCTCTACAACTAATTTCTTTACCAAGGCTCAGTGCATTTTGCTCATGTCCATGCCCCATTATGTTTCCGTTGCTGGAAGTTGTAGTTGTCAAAGAATGTCCTCGAATGGAACATTTTTCATTGAGTTTGATCAACACAACAATTCTTCAAAATGTTCAATTTGATAAAGAAAATCATTGGGAGGGTGAGCTCAATGGAACGATAAAGAAATTGTTTGATGACAAGGTATGTTTTACTTTAAACCCACCAATTTATTTTTTTTGGGTTAGTTTGAGACTATCTAGATCATGATCATTTTGAAGGTGGAAAATTGCAGACTACAATATTACTATATAATTAAATATTGCTCAAAAGCAATTTTGATCTGTCTCATGATATATTAATTTGATTGATCAGGTTGCATTTCGTAAATTCGAGCATTTAGCCTTATCCGACTACCCTGAGCTAAAAGATTTGTGGTATGGCCAACTTAATCACAATCTCTTTTGCAATCTGAAATCCCTAGTAGTGCAAAGATGTGATTTTTTATCACATGTACTTTTACCATCCAATGTAATGCAAGCGTTGCATGGATTGGAAGAACTAGAAGTAACAGACTGTGATTCATTAGAAGCAGTGTTTGATGTGAAAGGTATGAAGTCTAGAGAAATATTGATAAAGCAAAGCACTCAATTGAAAAGATTGATTTTATCTAGTTTACCAAAATTGAAGCACATATGGAATGAGGATCCTGATGAAATTATCAACTTTGAAAACTTAAGCAAGGTGGAGATTTCTATGTGCCAAAGCTTGCTATATATCTTTCCATTGTCACTATGTCAAGGTCTTGGATATCTTGAAATGCTTGATATAAAGTCTTGCGGAGTTGAGGAAATTGTAGAAATGGTAGAAGGGTCAATGGAAATCAATTTTAATTTGTCCCAACTGATTACATTGAAACTATATTGTTTAACAAACCTCAAGAACTTCTATCGGGGAAAGCATGCTTTAGAGTGCCCTTCTTTGAAGATTTTTGATGTATACCGTTGTGAAACATTAAGAATGTTTTCCTTCACCCATTTAGAATTCCAGCAGCCCAATGGAGCGGGCGGAAATCCCACTATACCTCAACAAGCTCTTTTTTCTATTGAAAAGGTAAATCCCGCCTTTTTTTTTTGTTTGTTTATCTGATATACTAGTATTAATTTTCTGTTTGGATGTTTAATTTTTCAGTTGAGCTCCAACCTGGAGGAATTGGCAATAAATGTCTCGGATACCATGGAGTTATTGAATCAAGGAAATTTCTTTTATAAAGTTGAATTTCTACATTTGCAATGCTTCGATGAAACTCCAATTATTTTTCTGAATGATATCCATACATTATTTCCAAATCTTAAAAAAATTCAAGTGCGTAATAGTTCTTTTGAAACATTGTTCCCCACTAAAGCAACCATTGGTCATCTTAGCTTGCAGATTTCAAATCAAATAAGATGTTTGAAGCTTTATGAATTGGAAAATCTCAAGTACATATGGCAGGAAGACTTTCCATTGGATCATCCTCTTCCACAATATCTTGAAGTGTTAACTATATCAAATTGTCCAAGTTTGATAACCTTTGTACCATCGTCAACATCTTTCACAAATTTAACATTTTTGAATGTGGACAACTGCAAAGAGCTTATTTATTTAATAACATCCTCAACAGCTAAGAGTCTTGTACAACTCAAATCATTAAAAATAATGAATTGCGAGAAGATGTTGGATGTTGTGAAGATTGATGAAGAAATCGCAGAGAAAAACATCATATTTGAAAATTTTGAATACTTGGAATTATCTTCTTTGCCAAGTTTTAAAAGCTTTTGCTATGGGAAACAAACATTCATATTTCCATCTTTCACACGTTTCACTGTTAAAGGGTGTCCTCAAATGAAGATATTCTCATCAGGAGTGACGGTAGCACCACACCTGACAAAAATTGAAGTGGAAGAAGGAAAGATGAGATGGAAAAGTGATCTTAACACAACTATTGAACAATTGTTCATAGAAAAAGGTACACAATTGTCGCTAATTATGAAAATTGTTTATTTGTTGTTCACATAATTATAAAATAGGATTACTTACTTGGATATAACCCCAAATAAAAAATGTTTGGGCGCACACATACACACATGTAAGAAATGTTCTAATTATCAAGGCTTACAGTATTAATTTGTTGCATGATCAGACAGTGACTTTAAATTTAACTAAGGATTAAGATGCGAAATTTTCATCGGTTGGTTAATTAGTCTACAAAGTTCCAAGTTCCTAAAGTGAAAGTTTAAATAAAAATCCTAATAATTATATTCATTTATATTCTACTTGATTTTCCCTATGCATAAAAGTTAAACGCTAATATATTTTGAGCATTAGCTCACTTTCTATTAAAAATAGAATAATCTAACGAAAGATATATGCTATGAACTATTATGAGAAGAAACTAATTAGTTCCTAAATGTTCAATTTTTATTCTTAAATACACCATCTCTTCTCTAACCCAATCATTTATGGACATTTTAGTTGATTTTTATAGTTTGGGGACTAAATAGTCTGATGAGAGAATAGTTTAGACACATTTTAGTTGATTTTAATAATTTAGAGATTAAATTGGTGAAAGAGTCATAATTTATGGACTAAATTAATGGTTTATTCATTATATTTCATATTAATTTGTACTTAAAATATACATGTTTTAAATAAATTTTACCTATATATGGATTATCTTACCTAATAATATAAGTTGGGTACCAAAGAATTTACCTCATTCATGTATGTTTTCATGAATATCGAGACCTAACTTATCCATATAAAACCGGCTTGTATGGTGAGGAGTGCCTCCACATTATAAACTCTTATCAAGACTCCTATTTATCCGATGTGGGACTAAATCCCACAGAGTGTTGGCCGCTAACATTACATACCTTAATGTCACAAGGAACTTAATGTCTTCATACATGATTTTTTTAGTCCAGATCTGCTCCAGTTTTGTCCAGTTTCTTTGACATATGAGCGGCATGTGGAAAAAACAAACTCAGCAGTTCAGATTAAAGTCGAATAAAATTGAAAAACTTATTCATCTTCTTCTTTCCGATTAGCCTCATTCGCCTTCTCCCCTTCTCGTCAAAACAAATCACCTCTTCATCTATCTGTCACTGTGTATTCACTAATCACCTTTGTTTCTACCTAGTTTCGGTTTGAGCAGCTACTGATTTTATTTATCATTTAAAACGTTGCAATTCAACGATTTCATTGATTTTATCCTTCCATTTATGGTTGCAATTATTTTAAGTACTTTGACATTGAAGGATGAATTATGAATTTTCTTGAATAATCATTAACTAGTTAGGGGCTGATATAATTAATGTTACCATTTTGTCAACAGGAAGTCCCACATTCGAATGTTGAATTGAATGAGACCATTATATCATAGCATTTGCAAGGTATGCAATATGAAATTCTCTTTTAAACATTTTATTTTTTATCCGTGGAGAAATATTATCAATGTCATTTGATAGTGAAGTGTTTTGTTTATTCTTAGCTGGATAGTTTACTTTTGTGTTACATTTCGTTTATTTGTCTTTGTGTTGGAAGTTACTTTGGTTGAAATTTGATTCTCAACTTATCAGTCTGGCTTTTAAATCCATTTCCAATGTTCCTTTCATTATTAGTTTTGTATTACATTTCGTTTATCCTATTTCAAACATGTTGGATAAGACTCTTAGTTTACGGCTAAGTGAACGAACAGATCGCTCAAACAAGGTGAGAGTGACTGCCCTTTGTACTTGGTTCAAACTTTTGTTGGGCTACAACTGAGGGTTGTAACTTGTAAGGGGCAAAGCCCCTGTAGTACGGTCTAGGGGTAATGCTGTAAATTGGACTGTAGTATTTAAACACAAGTTACACTTTCTAAACTTTAAGCTTTCGGTGATAATAGAAATGTACTGCAGGCGCTTTCAGTCGGAGACATGCACAATTGGCCAAACTCCGTGATAAAATATCGTGTGTTCTATTCTATGTTTGCATTTTTTCGTATATGTTTTCTTTTAACTGAGGTTGTTCTAACAAAATAAGTCTTAGAAGCTGCTTCAAATGTTGTGGTCGTTGAAGCCGATGCTTTTAAGGAGAGTGATGTCATATATAGAGCTCTTAACTCTAGGGGTCACCATGATGAAATGCTCCAAAGTGCCAAACTAAGGCACGTGTCGCCCTCAACGACAAAAACTAAGAACATCTTATTTATTATTTGTATAATTTGTGCGCCCTTTACCTTTGTCCCTGATTAAATGAATTTTGCAGATCATTTTCGCCAGAAGCTGCTTCGAATGTTGTGGTCGTTGAAGCCGATGCTTTTAAGGAGAGTGATGTAATATATAGAGCTCTTAACTCTAGGGGTCACCATGATGAAATGCTCCAAAGTGCCGAACTGGTATGCTTCTATTCTGTCTGAAACTTACATGTTATTATTTTCACCGTGTTCCCTTTTAATTAGCTTGTCATCAAAATCTAAATAGGTGCATCAGTCTTCCACCGATGCTGCATCATCTCTGCTAGTGACGGCTTTAAATAAGGGTCGAGATGTGATCATGGATGGTACCTTATCATGGGAACCTTTTGTAGAGCAAACAATTGCTATGGCAAGAAATGTTCACAAATGTAAGTACAGAATGGGGGTAGGGTATAAAGTAGCTGAGGATGGGACATTTACTGAAAATTACTGGGAGCAAGTAAATGAGGCAGAAGAAGAACACCAATCGGAGGGAAATTGTAAAACGGAACTACATACTCGAAAACCTTACAGAATTGTGCTAGTTGGCGTGGTTTGTGATGGCGGTCTTGCCGTTGTTAGAGGCATTAGGTAATAATTAAATTGCTTGTGAATTCAGCTAATTGCTTTACTGTAAATGATTTTTTTACATATGATAGTTAACATTTTTCGTTGAAATTTGAACAGGAGAGCTATCATGACAAAAAGGGCAGTGAGGGTGAAATCACAATTGGAATCTCACAAAAGATTTGCTAATGCATTTCCAAGATATTGTAAACTTGTTGATAGTGCAAAACTCTATTGCACAAATGATATTGGTGGTCCACCAAAGGTAACAAACAATTTTGCATACTATTTTGATGAAATGGTTGATTTTACACATTATTAACATTAACATGGCCAAAAGGGTAACTTAATTGTACTACATAATACAGAAAATAGAGTGGAAGAATGATTCTCACAATCTACAAGTGGAAGTGAAAGCTGAAGTTCTCAAATGCTTGAAAATGATAAGCAGTGTAAATACCGATGCAGATTCCATCTACGAACTTTATAATGAATACAACCCTACTATGAGACCTGGTTCTGTTTGGAATGACATTGTTATTTCTCCTTCAAGGGTAAATTATCAGAAAGAATTAAGGGAATCCATTCAGAAAATAGAAAAATCCATAAGAAAACAATAATTGCTCCCATCACCCATTTTTATAAGTACAAAGGTGCTTATACCAAAAATGGAGGGAGTAGTTCTTGTTTTCATTCAAGAAAGATGACATTGTAATTAATGTAAATATTTTGTGTGTCACCGTTACTAATACAGCTATGCTATATGTCGCGAGAGATTTCACGCGAATTTTTCACAAACACGGTTTTTAATTATATTTCTTTGTCTTGTATATAACTACTAGTATATAGCAGGGAAAAAAGCTATCCATCCTAATAAAAATAAAAAGTAAATTTTTATGTACTTTTAGAGTTTAATTGTGTACTGACATTGAGAAAAATTATTCAAAATTTTAATTTAATTAAAATAAATTAATGTAAAAATATATCATAACTTTATGTCTGATTATTCAGCAAGGATTAATAAAAATGCAATCCAACTCAACCCTCATATTTTGTTGCGTTTTTAAATTCATTTGCATATTTGAACCTGCAATTGAACCTCAATCTGTTGAGCAAGGATTTGAGGCTTCTGTTTTGCTCCTATATGGGATCTGGAATCTGCTACACATTTGTTTTTCTGGCAAAAAACAATAACCAAGCTTCGTTAGAGATGTGTGTGTTTGCAGCAAAGCAAATAGGATTTGAAGCTGCAAGTGAGGTGCCTGAGTTATGCATACTGGCCGATGAATATCTATATAATATTTTTCCTTGTTGACTACTAAATCGATAAAGTAAACTCATGTTTTTATAATCAATTCGCTCTCCCGCTTGGATCGAGGATAAACGCCTACGAAAATATTTCTTAGATTTAAGAAAGAGTCCGGTGTTATCTACTTAAGTAGAAGAGATGCAAACCATCAATGGTGGTGGCTTACAAGTCCTCAGTGAGAGGAGTCCAGTCTTGCTACTAATGTGTCATGGGAGCTAGAAAGTACACTGTTCTGAAAGACATTTTTAAATAGTAATTATCATTCATCCTAATTGCATGTATATTATTGTGCAAATAACTGATGCAGTTCTCCCGATTACAGTCATTGCAGATGCTGCACCGTGCATTACAATATTATATAAGGGAAAAAAACCATTTTTTTTTCTCCAAATTATAAGGAAAAAAACTATTTTTAAAAATGTTTTTTTTACTTATCCTCTTTACACTAAATGAGGTATATGTATATATATAATAAAAAGATAATTACACTTGAATAAAAGATAAACGGGCAACAAGTTGCGCCGCTAAACCTTTCTGTATAGCAAAATCCAATATCATAAAATTAAATGCAAATTGCATTTAATTTTCTCTCTCTATTCTTATCTCAATAAACAACAACTAATAAAAATTGCTTTTACATCTTTCTATGCAAATTATTTCAAGAAAAATACACAAAACCATATTTCAAATTCTCATGTTTTGATTTTCTTAATAAGTGTGATTTTTTTTTTTCCTTATAATTTGAAACGGATGGAGTATATATATATATATATATATATATATGAGATAATGCAAATGCACACTCACTCACTTTTGTTAAGATGTGCCTTAGCTACATGCACCTCTTAAATAAGACAAAAAAATCATTAATTTTTAATTAATGAAAAGTATAATTTGGGGATAGGAATGTAATTTTGTTATTGTAAAACTGTAAAAAAAAACTCTCATCAACGGTTTTTTTTAAACCAACTTTTTTTTTGAGTTTCGCACCGGTTTTTGATCCATCAAAGATGGACGATTAATTCGACTCATGCGTAGAGACATGTACACTATCCAAGCATTGTTCTCTCTGAGAATCAAATCCGATATTCTTCGGATACGTTCTTCAAAGCAGCTTCTTACCTATAAAACCACTTGGTTTTTTCTCAGTCAACTTAATTATACACCCTTCATATTAATTATTATTTATTAATGATCAATCCTTTTTTTCCCCTCAGCAACGAAAAATTATTACGGAGAATGGAAAAGAATAAAGAAAAGTTATTGTTAGCCTTCAAGAAGAAGAAAATCAATAAATACAAAATTAATAACAGTAATTACAATTTTAATTCAACTAAATCCCCTCTAAATTTGTTTGCTCACATCTCCATTATTGTTTCCACTACAACTGTCAAAATGGGCACGGCTTCATCAGGCCGGACTAAAAAAGCCCGAATGAAATATGAGCTCCAAAAATAAGGTCCGAGTTCGGCCCGGAATAGACGATCGGCCTTTCGGGCCGGCCCATTTTATTTTTATTTTTAACTTTTTTTAGCTATTAGTGCTCAATTAAATAGATGTTACTAATATTATTTTTCTTTAATTCCACAAACTCAACATATTTAAATTATTAAAAATAAACATAGAAAACTAAAAAAATAAAGTTACTCATATTTAAGTTCACATATAAATTCAACACAAAAGAACTTCGAAATACTTATTCACATACAAAAACAAATAAAAAACATATTAGATTTAAGTTCACATATTAGATTGCTTTAAAAAAACATATTAGTTGAGTTGACCCAAATAAAAATAAAAAACAAACACTTAAAATGTAACATAATAACTAATTTTTTTTTATTATTATAATTTATGCGGGCTTTCGGGCTACCCACGGCCCACTCGGGCGCTCATATTTTAAGCGGCCTTAAACGAGCCACGCAAAAAAACACAAAAAAATTCGTGCTCAAATTTTAAGGCCCAAGCTTAGGAAAAGATCGGGCTTTTCGGCCCATTTTGACAGCTCTACTATCCACACCACAAGACCTATTTTTTATAGGGTAATATTAAACAGTGCCCTCGGGACACTTGTTAAGCATACCAAAGTAGAAATAAAGGATAAAATTTATATTGATAAAATAATTTTTTACATTTTCGATGCATTGAATGCACAAATTCTGATACAGAATTTCTATATTTATATACTTAACTAGTATCCAGGACACTTAACATTTCCTTTTTTATATTCCCCCCAAATTACAATTGACGCGGCAGCCCTATATCTGGGGGTTGCAAAGTGGGCGGCCTGCCCCGTCTAAAGTCCGCTAACAAAATGGGGCGGGATGGGCCAATTTAAGTGTCCGAGTTGATAACTCATGCCCGC
The DNA here is from genome assembly GCA_954870985.1 of Trifolium fragiferum. Classification (NCBI taxonomy): domain Eukaryota; kingdom Viridiplantae; phylum Streptophyta; class Magnoliopsida; order Fabales; family Fabaceae; genus Trifolium; species Trifolium fragiferum. The sequence continues at coordinate 43,355,216 of OX940796.1, read as the reverse complement.
CCCATTTATTGGCGAGTTGGCAGATTAACGGGCCGGCCCGCCAAATTGTTTTTTTTTTAATTACAATTTGGATTTAATATAATTACAAAATTATTTAGCTTGATCAAAGAAGCCGACAAAATAAATTTTTTTAAGAGCACAGAATAGAATTTTAACGATAGCAAAAATAAAACAACTTCACAATACCATTAATGTTAAGGTAAGAAACCATTTAAACAATTTCACAATACCAATGAAAATAAACAAATTGAAAGCTGGAAACCCTAGTATATATCAAAGGACAAAAACTTTATAAGGAAAATAAATTAATAAACAATCAGATTTTTTTATCAAAAACAACAACAACAAAATTATTTGATTGGACTTAAGAGATAAGATAACCAATTTTCATTTAAGTAAAAAAAAAGGTAACAAAGCCCGTGGGCATGCCCGCCCTGACCTGCCCCAGTCCCATTTTTTAAGCGGGCGGGGCGGGCCAACTTAAAGTACCGAACTGAAAACCTCAGTCCGACCCGCCACAGATGGCGGGTTAAATGGATCAACCCGGCGGACTCGGCCCATTTTACCACCCCTACCTATATCTCCCCGTTCTGCAATTTAACTTTCTTCTTTCTTTCATAAAAAATTCATTACCAAAGAATTTTTTTTGTTTTTTTTTGCAGAAACAAAAATGTTGTTTTTCATTCAGTTTCAAAACAGTGAATTGGAAGAAAGATGAAGAAGTGAGAGGAAATAACAAAATAACATTCCTATTCTCAAATTATTAGTATATTTTTTAGTAATTAAAAAATAATGATCTTCTTGTCGTTGGTCATTATTTATTTAGGTTGTCTTTGGTCATTATTTATTTAGGCTATTGCTACGGTCCTTGACAAGTGATTTTTATTATTTTATCTAGGCTAATGCCATGGTCATTTTTTATTATTTTATCGAACTGATTTATATTCACATTTTTAGTAGAGAGCTACGTCACAAGAAAATTGAAGATTGCGTCAATGCAGTCGGTATTATTTAAATTATTATTATAATTATAAAAATAAAAAAGATCATTAAATTATATTTCTGAACAATAACACATATTATTGATAAAATTTTAAATATTTTTCAAAAAGTGGTTCAAGATGAATTATCGAACTTCCCTGTATTTTGTCATCATTTATTTAGGCTATCTACGGTCCTTCACAAGTTGTGAAGCCTCGATACTTTAAAAATGGTGAAGTATCATGTCTGATATGTACTCGATACTGATACTCGTTCGATACGTTCCGATATTCTTATTGGAAAAGAATCGATTAAATCTTAATTTTTAAATAAAAGAATAATATCTGATACGTGTCAGATACGTCCCGATACTCGTATCGAAAAAATATCGGTTAAATCTTTATTTTGTCCTTTGTATGTTGAACCTTGTAACACCCGTATTTATTTGATTGCATTTAATTAGTATAATTTGTGTGATTAGATATTATTTTAGCATTTTTAGAATTAAGTGAGCTAGTGTTAAGAGATTTAATTAGAAATTGGCTAAAAGAGGAAAGGTTAGAGGATAAGGAAAATAGGATTTTTAAGAGTAGACCTTTTAAGGTAATAAGTGGAGTTAATTGAATTAACTTAAGATAAGAAGGGGTAATTTAGACCTTTGTTATTTAGGTTTGAATAGAGTGGGTAGAGTGAGAGAAAGAGAGCTCACAACTCATTTTGGAGAAGGAGGTAGAAAGAGAGAACCAAGAACTTGAAGAGAGTAGAAGGGAAATTGAAGGTAGAGCTGAAGATTAGAGCTGCAATCAAAGGTTAGAGAGTAGTTTTAATTCATGTGAGATGATCAAAGAGGGGGGAGAAGTCTACTCTCCATACCCAAACCCTCTCATCTCTTTCTTGGTGGGGATTGGGAATTTGGGAAGGTGTTTATGATTTGTTATGCTATGTTATGTTGATATCATGTTATTAAATGTTTCCAATTCGAATTCTTAGGAACAATTTCGTGTTAATTGAATGATTATGTGATTTGTGTTTGAAAATGGGTTTTTGGTGAAATTTGGGAAAATCATTCCTTTTATCATGAAATGGTGTTTGATGATGCTAAAGTTTGTACTTCTAAGCTTATACATGTTAGATAGACCTAAAGTTGATAACTTTTAAGATTTGTATGTTGAAAAATGGGATTTTTGATGGAGTGAAGTTCAAAACCGAAAGCAGAGTTTTTGCACCTGCTTGAACTCGCTGGGGCGAGTATATTACTCGCTATGGCGAGTATTCATATTTCTGGAAATTCCAGAAATGCATGAGCTCGCCATGGCGAGTTGGAAGCGAGTTGGGGGCGAGTGAAATGAGGAGCTTCTGACTTGAGCTCGCCACGAGCTCGCCATTCACCTCGCTAGGCGAGTTAGTGCAGTATGAACAGTATTTTTTCTGAATTTGAAATGAATCCTATGATTGATATATGATTGGGATATGATCTTATAACATGATTTAAGTTAGATTAATGGACTCTAGAGCTTAAATGAGTTTGTTATGTTCTTGAGTTGATATGAATTGGATTGTATGATGATGACTCATGTTATGTGAATTAATTAATTGGTATTATGTTATGCTTGGATGTATACCTTAGTAATGATACCATGATGAGTTGATACATATTGATGAGGAATATTAGGAGGAGGGTCCTTTTATTCATATGTAGTTGCGTAAGGTTATCATTATGGTGTGGTATGTGATCATTCATGCATACATGAGTCTATTTGATGAGAAGTCTATCATGACTATAAAATGAACTTGATGAGAAGTCTCTCATGACTATAAACTGAGCTTGATGAGAAGTCTATCATGACTATAAACTGAACTTGATGAGGGTACCACATGCATTTAGATGTGTCTAGGTTGAGACATGTTGATTGATGGCATTAGTTGCATTAGGGATAAATGTGCATTTATTTGGTAATTGATAAGTGTCATTGATGTTCGTTATGTTATGATAATGCAACCTTACTTATTATATTATGAGTTGATGCAAGTATGCTATTGGTTTGCCATGAAAGTATTATTTATGACATGAGACGATTATGCGTCATTTGTGGTATTATCATTATTATGCATGATATGAGTATATGTTATACTTATTATTATGAACTTAAATTATAACTAACTCTCTATTTTGTGTATTTGAATGGTTTGGGTCCAGATACTTCACTTGAGGAGTGATTCCGTTGCTTGGAGGTTTAGCTTTGGAACTAGCTTAGCTTGGTAAGGATGAGGAGTAGAAATTCTAGGAGCCCTAGAGGTCTAGGATTTGCTCTGATACTTGTAACCTTGCTAGAACTAGTATTTGGTTCGTTTGTTTGAGGCTTGTATGACCTTGCTAATTTATTTTGATTTATGTTATGAATTGAATATTGAGGATGATGTTTTGGATGATAGGGATAGGCCTTGTGGTAAGAGGACCTATTCTAATTTGTAATGTGTATTGAACTTGATGTTTGAATTTGATTAAGTACCTTAAGTAAGAACTTATATTTGATTATGATGCTTCCGTTGCTAGTTTAAATGAATATATGCATGTTCATTAGGATAATTGAAAGTTTTAACATGTAATGCCATGCTTGATGTATGTATGTTTGTTATTTATTTATAATTGAATATATATCGAGTAGGGTGTTACAAACCTCAAATTGTTTTGCTCTTGTGCAAGTTTATTAGCTTGTTTGTACTTCTTGTACAATAAACTATTGACATTTATAATAATAATAAGGGTAAATAGGTTTTTACCCCCTGCAAAATAGGCGAGTTTTGTATTTGTCCCTGTAAATTTTTTTTGTAAGAATATCCCCTTGCAATGTTCAAAATTTTTTTTATAGTGTATTTTACCTCCCTATGTTGGGAAAAAAAATTCGGAGGGAGGTAAAATACACTACTAATTTTTTTTTTTAACATTGCAAGGGGATATGTTCCTACAAAAAAAAAAATTGCAGGGGGCAAATGCAAAACGCACCTATTTTTCAGGAGGGTAAAGACCTATTTACCCTAATAATAATAATAATAATTTTTTGTCTTTAAAAATAAATTATTATTATCAATATTGTTAATTTTAGTCATGTTTATATATCATACATTTATATATTTAATTTTAAATTTAATTTTTAAATAACGTAACGCGGTAGTATCAGATAGAAATTTTTTTAAAAATTTCTATATCGATATTGTATTAGTATTGTGTCGCATATCGAGACATAGTTCACAAGTAATTTTTATTATTTTATCTAGGCTAATGTCATGGTTATTTTTTATTATTTTATCGAACTGATCTATATTCACATTTTTAGTAGAGAAGCTACGTCACAAGAAAATCAAAAGATTGTGTCACAATGGTTGGTATTAATTAAATTTTTATTATAATCATAAAAATAAAAATGATCATTAAATTATATTTCCGAATAATAACATATATCATTGATAAAATTTTAAATATTTTTAAAAAATGATCCATGATGGATTATCGAAGTGATCCATATTAAAATTTTTATTTTATTATTATTTATTTATTAAACTATTGCTACGATAAACTATTTTCACAAATAAATTTTATTATTTTATCTGGGCTAATGCCATGGTCATTTTTTATTATTTTATCAAACCAATCTATATTCACATTTTGTGCAGAGAGATCTACGTCATAAGTAAATCTGATGATTATATTGCGTCACAGCGGTAGAGTGTAAACAATAAATAAAGTGTTTGTTTCAACGTGAGTTGCATACTTGCATTGTACAAAGTCAAACTTTTGTTTTGTCAAAAACGGAAAAAAATGGATTTATTTGTTTTTATTAAGGTTCTTTTATATATATGTCTTACTCTATCCGATCTCATATATAAGAAAAAATTTACTTTTTAGATTCATTATAAAATGGATGAATATAGACTATAATATTGTCTAAATACATTCATTTTACAATGAAGCTAAAAAGTAAAATGTTTCTTATATATGAGATCGGAGGGAGTATAAATTTGACTCTATTAACTAATACGAGTATATATTAGTTTCAATTAGTTAATAATAATAAATTAATTTTAAGACGCATTGTTTAAAAAACCCAAATTCAATGTTTAATAAAAATAATTATTGGTCAATTTTAATTTTGTCTGTGATCGAATTTTACCAAATTCTTCTTTAAAAAAAATCAGAGAATTAATAAAATAATTAAAACTCCATTTCAAAAATAAAATAAATAAACAAACAAACAAGACTCCATGTGTGTTGGTTTGGAGAGCCTTGTTCAGGGGCGGACCCAGACCAAAAATACTACTGAGGCTAAAAAAATTACGTATTAATGAAAAAAAGTTCATCTCGATAATTCTTTAAACAACAAACAATATATGAGATTATTATTAATACAACATATATATTGAAAAAAAATAATCTAACAAATTATAAAATTTCTATTAAAAAAAGATCAAATGCATATGTAGGTCCTTTAAGTTTTGAATTTATATCAGATAGGTCCTTTAAGTTTTCTTTGTATCATTAGGTCATTTTATTATAGTTCGTTACAAAAAAAGTTAATATGGTCGTTGACTTGATGACACGGAACGACCTAGATGATTACCCAATCCTACAAATTCAATTAGTTATCACTATTTTTTGACAAATTACTTAAACTAATACTCTACGTATAACAAAAAACATGAAATCATAAATAATCGACTATAAATTAGTTTTTTTACTAATACTTAAACTAATATGTATATCGAGAATTAGTTTTTTGTACTAATATTTAAACTAATATATGTACCGAATGACTTACAGTCATCAATAATAAACTCTAAACTAATATTTATATTAATATTTGTATAAATATGTATATAGACTAATTTAAAATTAATTATAAATATTATTATTATTTATAAAAAAAAAAAAAACATTTGGGCTTGGGCTGGTGTGGCTATAGCCACACCTAGCCTCAAGCAGGACCGCCATGCTTGTTCATGCGATCACAACTTCACATAACATGCCTTATTTTGATAGTATGCTAGAGGTTATTGATTCGATCCTCAACTACATAATAAATCTAAAATAAAAGCATTATTTAATTCTTCTTAAAATTTTACTTATTCGCCTCCAAATTCAAGATTATGTGATCTCTTTTCAACGACCATGTGTGTTGGTGAGCCTTTTCATGTCTTATTTTTTTGTGCGTTTAAATTAAAACTTCAGATGGCATGCCTTATTTTTCTATTATACTACTCCGTTACTTTAGGCTTTGTTTGGATTATGAAGGAAAGTTAAAGGAAAGAAAGTGAATGGAAAGATTATCAAAGAAAAGAAAGTGAAAACAAAGTGAGTGGAAAGTAAGATGATTTTAAGGTCGTTTGGTTGAAGTGAATGTGAGAGGAAAGAAAGAGTTAATTTTAAAAAATGACGTTTATACCCTTAAGCAAAAATGCATTTTATTACTTTTAGTTTTATTGCTAATCTTCATATTTTTAATAATAATACAATAATCGTGTAAAAAAAATAAAATAAATGTTTTTAGTATTATTTATTATTAGTTTTAATTAGTATTAGTTTTAGACCAATTACAAGGCAATATCCTAATGATGTGAAGCTACTTGTCTAAGAAGTCTAGAATTGAAGAAAATGCATAAAAAGAGGCTAAAAGGAAGAAAATACGCATATCTCAGTGCACAGACCATAATTGGAGCCATACGTGTATCGAATTGAGGCTTGTGACCATGCGTTGGAAAGCTAAGACAAAGAGTTACAACTTTGTGTTGAAGCAAAAATGTAATTTTGAAGTCCCATCGTGGCACGATGGCATACATCGTGGCAACGATGGGAGGAAACTTAAAACCCAAGAAAAGAACATAATCTGCAATTTATTTGAAACAAATATGTTCCATCGTGTCACGATGTGCCTTGGTGCCCAAGTCCAAAATGTTATAAATAGAGCTCACCTCCTTCACAATTATTCATTCAGGAGGAGGTCGGAGTTCTCTAGGGAAGGAACTTTCCCCCTTCAACGGAAAAGGTAACTTCCTCCGCAAGGTAGCTAGGTTATTGATATGCATTATTTTAATTCTTGTAATTTAATTATGCCTATTAGTAGCTAAACTCTTTTAGGTTAAGTTGGAGACATGTAAACTGGTACTAAGTTTATATAATTTTATATCCAGTTTTATTAATTCTATTGTCAAAGTTTTAATTACGTAACCCGATTGATAGCTACAATTAGGGGAACACTCTTAGGGTTAGTGATATTTAGTATTGTGCCTCAAAGCCGACAGCTAATCTGGATCAATAGACAATAGCTTAGCCACATTCGGGGCTAAAGGACTACTGAAACCAATCTTTATTAACTACATATTCAGAGTCTAATCACTAGCTTGGGGACGTGACAACATGTCTAACATAGGTTCCATGTTCTATTAGTTAAGGCTTTTTATACTCGTAATTAGGGTAATTCTCGTACACGATTATTACTACTTATATTAGTTCGCCGATAATAAAAAGGAATAGTCAACGATATAGTACCAACTATCCAGCAGGAATAAGGGAGGGATTCCAACTACTTAACATTTCCTCTTAAATTGTCTTTTTCTAGTTTATATTCTCTGTTTCTTGAATCAAAACTCTCCCAACTTATAAAGCGGAACCAACTCATAGTTCCTCAAGTAAATTAGTTGCTTTGACACGATCCATATGGATACAAACTCATTCTACTCAGTAAAGTGTGAATTATTACTCGACGATAGACTGGTGCACTTGACAGACCATAGTCATTGCGATATTTGAAAGTTGAATCATCTATCTCGTGAAAAACTCTCTTTCTTGCTTTCTGTCTCTTGAACTTTTGCACTTTCATGAGTATTCGCCTTTGGTGTTACCACACTAAACATTTATTGAGACATAATAACATGCACTCAATAATAAACAATAAACAATTGTTCAATAATAGGTAATATAAATAATACTGGGGGCTATTAGCAAGGTACTCCCTCCGGTCTCAAATATAAGAAACAAAACAAAAAAATTAAAAGTCTCAAATATAAGCAAAAGTGTATTATAATTATTATGTTTTATGACATTATTCCAATTTCAACCAATAAATGTAATGTTTTACACTTTTCAAGGTGTTTTTTCTCCTCAACCAATGTATTTACCTACTTTCTTAAAAAGTGTGTTTTTTTGAAAATTTGCTTATATATGAGACCGGAGGGAGTATATCATTTATTTGAAAATAAAAATAATAATGCGGACATAGAGAAAAAGGATGAGTAGAGGGGTGATCCTAGTAATACTGCTCCATTATTATTTTTAGAAGATGAAGTAGAAGATGAATCTGACAAAGGTGAAGAAAGGGTTTGATGGAAATAGCAAGTAGTTACTTTTGCAAGTAGATAGAAAGGGTGAACATCTTCAGCAAGTGGATCAACAGCATCACCACGAAGAACAATAATGATAATTAGTTACTTTTCATTTATTATTTTTTTTCTAATTTAATGACATGGGATCTTTAAAATAAATAAAAAATAATTTAATTACATGTGTACATCAAAAAATTTAATAAAAAATGAAATAAAAGCCACTCGAGATGCCACGTCAAGATTCCAGTCACTTGCCTTGTTGTCCAACCAGGGTCTAAAAGGAAAGAATTTTCAAATTGCAAGGGGAAACACTACTAGAAATTTTCTGTTTTCCTGCGGATTCAGGTCAAAAATTCGCAGGAAACTGCGGAATTTCCTGCAAATTTTGGTTCTCAGCTAAAACCTTCGTAGATAATTGGTTGCTGCGGTTTTGGAATCCTCAGGAAACGTTCCTGCGGAATTTTCTGCTGAAAAATCCGCAGCAAACTTTCCTGCAAACATTCCGCAGGTGATTCCACAGTAAATTCCGCAGTAAATGCCGCAGGAAACCTGTATCCGTAGATAAATCCGCAAGAAACGTGTTTCCGCAGATAAATCCGCAGGAAACTTCAACTTTTTTTTTTTGAAATTATGATTTTTTTTATTAAAAGCCAAAATGAATATTTAAAAAACATTTAATCATAACAGTAAATCATAAGTTCTTTATCAAAATGTTCATACGTCAAAATGTTCATATATCATTTTGAGCTAATCATATTGTTCATCTATTTGTCCCAAAATGTACATACATCATTATAAACTAATCATAATGTTCTTCAACAAAATGTCCTAATCATTATAAACTAAATCACTAAGTTCTACATAAAAATCTCTATTAAGGTTATCATCAAAATCTTCATTGCTGTCTTCACCAAAATCATGCTGGTGGATGAGAAGATGATGCAATTTAGACCCTAACAAGCTTCATAGTTATATGCTAACAAGTCTTCACCGGTGTTTTCTCCTTCCATGAGACGAATATATGCTATCGACCTAATAAATATCAAATATATAACCACCATAAATCAGCATTGATATGCTATATGCTAATAAAAAAACAAGATGAGTAACAGTTCATATATACCTGTCGGAGACATAGCAGAAACTGCGAGTTTGTGTTCCTGGAAGTGGGACTGCTATATGCTAATAAGATACTAAGAAATATTTGCAATCATTGCAATGCATGCAGCAGGTTGACATGGCATATCTGAAAAAGGGTGAACCAATTGATGTAGTGCAGTTAACAAACTCAAGTGGAAAATACAGTTCTAACTTCTATTTGCCAAACATATTCAAGTAAAGTTGTAGGAACAATTAGATGCAGACATGTAAATGTTTGATAAATTCAAACCTTGATGGTGATCATTCCCTATATCTTCCTCATCACTGCATAAAAGCTTAATGCACTGGACTTGCACTATAAAATCATTTGCTTTCCCGTAACAGTGCTAAAAACTTACATTTTAGTAGGAGTACTTGAGGCACGGACAAAAAGTTTAATAACTAAAGTCTGAGGACATGTACTGATCATAATTAATCAAACAAATATCATATATATTGACTTACCAAGAATTATATCATCTTGACTCCCTAGAAATATAGATATCTAGAGATAAAAGAGACTAACTAATTGAAAGTAATGATAAACATCATGATTCATGATCATTTCAACCATGTGATGTTACAGACATTACCTTGGCTACAGAAAGTGTTTGTGCAGAAACATTTTAGCTCAACAATACAATTCCTCGCAAGCTACATTAATATCAAATAAACATGTCAATAAACTATACTTATTCTTCTGAAGAGAAATATGGCAGAATACAGTAGCAAGAGACTTGCCTCTGAATGGCCACGGCAACAAGCAAACCATCCAGGGAGGTACATAAATCAGTAACAGCATGGCCATGCTCCTCTGCATTGCCATTGGACTCTAAAAGCCCTGCCTTTGGAAGCAGAAGATGAAGAACGATAAAGTGAACACCAAGTGCAACAACAAGAGAACAAGAAATATCGGCCTAGTTGAAATCACTAGAGTTTATTTTATGTTAACAAGTATTAACTAGTCCAGTAATAATTTCCGAAAAAGCACTAAGAATTAAGCCTCAAGAAATGTAAATATACCTTAACTGCAACCTCACAAGTATCTAGGAGTGCTCCACAGGAGATATCCCACAATCGGACCTACAGAAGGAAATATATGTTACTCTCACTTTTTAAAAGAGAATTATAGGGAAACTAAATAGAATGCCTAAGTCATCGAGAAATGTTTAAGGAATCACTAACTGTGGAATCACCACTTCCAAATAGTAAAAGACTGTGAGGGCTTTCCTGAGCAGGAACGAAAGCGAGGCAGGACACAAACCTGCAAACAGATATTGTAAAAAAAGCATGTGATATTCACTCATTAAAAGAGTACCACTAATCATAATGAAACAGTCATAGACATTAAAAGAGTAATGTAATTTCATTCACATATCAAATGCAGCATATTAACATCAAACAACTCCAGCTTGAAAAAGAGATAGTAACAGATATGAAGGTCATTGATCTCCAAAATATTTTATTTAAACCATCAAATGTCCCTAAGCTAGAAAAAGAAAGAACGAATCTCTTATTCATTCATCACAGAACAGTCACTTAAACATTTTTAGATTGCAAAAGACGGTTATAGTAAAATAAAAGATTGAACCAAGATCAATAAACTGTTGGTAATAAACTTTTGCATTGATCAGTAAACTACAGTCCTAGTGTATTCTACAGGAAAAATTAAGCAAATCAGTTCTTATGACAAATTAGAGAAATGCAGAAAGTCTTATATAATTAATTGATCTTTCACAAATTCATCAGTCTTATGTACTAGAAATCCGAAACTCAAACATGTTCACAAGCTCCTCTTATAGCATCATAGCATATCCCTTATTTGTCTCCAATCAACTTTTGCTTTAAAGCTACAGCAGTTAGAGTCTTAAATGCTAGAAAAAACTTATAACTATTCTTCTTTGTTCAATTAGTCAACTTTTCCTAACATGTGCAAGAAAACAAACAATAAAACAAATGATTAACCAATTGCAAGTCAATGAACATGACAACAAAGGATTAGGCTATCCAATGGATCTGAAAAATATTAAGCATGAAACAATTGGAAGCAACAAAGTTTGACAGTATAAAGGCTAAAGTAAATTAGTTTCTATTATAAATAAGTTGTAAGATGAATTATGTTTTGCATACAGTCGCAAAATAAGTAAATTATATGATCAATTGATGTTTGGATCAAGAATGCTTTCGAGTGTGTATATGTATCTACCACTTTCGATAAATCTCAACAATACCAAATCAGAAAAAACATATGATGAACCAACAATACCTATTTGTTGCACTGATTATGAAAACGCCTTTGCGCTCTTCTCCACCATCTAACTCAACAAGCAATTGCCATATCATACAATTTAAAAGTGTAAGAAGTCAAAATGACAATTTCATTGAAAAAAAAATAGAAAATGTTGGAATGAATGCAATATCAGATTTCATCATAACAAGTACATATCAGTCATAAACTCACATAAGCAATCTGAGATGCGAGGTCTTGCAAATCGACCATTGTGAATCAATTTAAGCAACATTTATTCTAAAAAATCACATAAAAGAAATAGAAGATCCCTTCACCGTTATAGTCAACCCTTCAGAACTTAGAATCATGTGAATACAATCTCTAATCCGTACAATCTCTTGATTCCTTTCCTTTGCCTGAGAATCAAAACACGAACTAATGAAGAATCGAAACACGAAATAATAGAGAATCGAAATACGAAGGTTTACTATATTTTTACCAGATGAAGAATCGCCGTCGCTTTTAAGACGATTTTTCTGATGCATGAATTCTGCGGTGAGATCGAGGTCGTTCTAGGGCTCATGAATGAGATCGATGAGTTTCCGGTTGAGATCGATGGCGGCAATACTGAAACAAAAATGGAGAACAACAGCGGGGACGAAACGTTTTCGATAGGAAATTTGCAATGGTGATATTTGCGATGATTAGGGTTCATGAGATTTGGGAGAGATTAGGGTTCATCAGATTTGCAATGATTAGGGTTCATGAGATGAGATTGGGGAATGATTGATGTTCTAATTTTGTTTTTAGGATTCTGGTTTTGATAATTCTAATATTGTTTTCCTAAATATATCAGTTTTTTTTGTACATTGGTGTTATTTCTGTTGATTTTTAATTTTGAGAAAATAAGTTTATAATTTTTTTTATGAAAGTATTTTATTTTAAAACTAAATAATCTTTTGGACCAAAAAAAACAATAATAGTTTTTTATTAATTTGAAAAAAAATTAAAATCCGCAGGAAAATCCTTAAAAATACCTGCGGATTTTCCTTAAAACTACAGATCAGCATGAAATTACTTTGGTGGCGAAATCCGCAGGAAATATCTGCGGATTTTCCTGAAAACACAAAATCCGCAGGAAATAACTCATTATTATGAAATCCGCAGGAAAATCCTTAGGAATACCTGCGAATTTTTTCCTGCAGGAAAATAGCAAATTTCTAATAGTGAAATCTCAAAAAAAAATAAAAAATATAGGGGGATAACACAAAATTCGCTTACTTTATAGGAAGTAAAAGTTTACTAATACTATTTTAATGATGGAAAAGAAATTGTTTTTCGGGTCAAGAAAAATAATAGCGTTTTTAGGCTAATTGCATCCAAAGATTTTTAAGTTTTAAGTTTGTAATAGTTAAATTCTTTTAATATTTTAGGTAATAAGGTAATTGAAATGGTAACGGTAAAACAAGTTTTTTATGTTTTGTTAGACGAAATGCATCTGTCGGTGGAAGTCAACATTAAGAGCCATAATGCAACAACTTAACTAAAAAGTTACGGTGCAACAAATTGTTATAATGGAGTATATCTATAAAGTAATGATACAACATATTAAAAATTTAAAAGACACATTTGTTACCTAAATAACTTAAATAATATAACTATTACCTAAAAACTTATAGGACTCGATTATTACAAAGGCTAATATTAAAACACCCTTCAATGCATTTAATTTTTTATTTGAATTAATGTAGAAGATTTTTACACAAAAACAAAGTATTTGAAGCAAACCAACCCAATTTTAATTTCTAGATTCAAAAAACAAATTATTAAAGGAGACGTCCACCATCTATCTTAGTGAATATAACACACAATAAAAAAAAAAGAACCATCTACGTAATCGTACATAACAAAGAAACAATTCCTAATTAAAGACCATCGGATAAAGAAACAATTTTTTTTTACGAAGGATAAGGAAACAACTATTATTTTTTGACAATGATAAGGAAACAACTATAATATGTGATATGTCAATAATATGGTGAATTCCTAATTAACAACTCCATATACGTACATCAATGTTCACATGAGCTTATCCTAAAAGAAAAATAAAAAATGAAAACCAATTAATTACTTGGAAAATTCCAACTCTCAATGCTATAAATAGGGCAATGAAGCTACTACACAAATCACCAAAAATCATCTTCTTAAACCCTAACCATAAACTAATAACCCACATCACAAGAGTATTTCTACAATATGGCTGGTTTAGTGAGAGGGCTTCTTCAAAAACACCTTGTTATTAGTGAGATTAATGACTATAACCCTTTAGCCATGACTGATGAACAAATTTTGGAAGAGATTTATAAAACACATGTCCATAGTCACACTGCCACTAAGTTTGATGCTGAATCTCTTTTCAACATTGCTGCTGTCATCCTTAGGCGTTCAACCTATGTTGCTGAAAACGTTGTGCAAGTATGTCATATATATTATTTGTATATATTTTTTATTTTAATTTTTGTGATTTTGCCAATATTAATTTAGTTAAATAATATTGTTAACTTTTGTTTAATAATTACAGGGACGTCAAGTAAATCCGGAATCATATAACTCACACCCCCCTGCTAACTTCACTTCACCGTTGTGTACTTTGAAGAAAATTAATTCCGTGGTATTTATTTAATATTTTATTTTCGTTTCGTAAACTAAGCTCTAATGTTATTTATTTAATATTTCGTTTTCATATGTTAATATATGTGTCAACATTAAACTCTACCGATTGGATTGAACATTTGAACATGAATTTTTTACGTAAACTTTAAAGTCCATGATAATATATTTGTATCATATCCTGTCACAATCTAATGTTTGATGAGATAGTTTAATATGATAATTTAATCATGAAATTTATTTTATTATACTTTTATAATTATAATTCTTGTTCTGACTATGAGCTGAATTAGAAATCAGTAGAATATGATAAGCAATATAGTTATCGATTTGTCACTAAAAATATATTTTGATATTGAATTAAAAATTAATATTATTTATTTATTTATTTAAATGGAAATATTTAGAATAATTATTATTAAATATTATTAAATTTTATATATATATATATATATATATATATGAGAACTTTTAAGTAAGAGGATTTTTATTGTGAGAGATGAGAGGGTTTAATCATAGCCCTTAGATCAATCTTTATGATGGTACTTCAAAAATAACGACTGTAGGCAACCTTTCAACACTTCATCCCCTTGCTTGCTTATACTTTCCTGCATCGCACAACCCTTCATCTTCCTCATTCTCAACTCAATATTAATAATATGCAGATTTTTCCAATAGGATAAACAGGGAAAACATACACAAAACTTGAGGCAGAAAACATAAATTGATTCATTGCAACAAATAAAATTGGTTTACAATCCCTTAAAACACCTTTCGATAAAAATTATAAAAAACGTTCCTTTATTGTAAATTCAATTCAATGAACAAACACACTTCATGATACGACCATGGCATGGGATGAACAAACCAAGAAAGAACCGTACCAAAGATTATCTTATAACCAAATAACTCTTCCGAATCCCAATTTATTAAATTAGGGTTCTGTATTTTCACAATTGCTCTGCATAGTTATGAGTTGATTGTTAGAAATTAAATCAAGTATCTCGTAGAATTTTAGAGAAACTTAAGTTGCAATTATCCTTCACATTAAGAAAGGCTTTTGATTGTACCTCAAATGAACCAAGAGGCACCGCCATAATCTTTCACCGTTTGCCTCCTTGATTTAGCTTAATCCATTTACGATTTGCCCAGAAAACAAAGGTCACAATTTTTTGCGAGAAAAGGGGAGAAGGAGGGAGTAGCACGTGACTTTTTTAATTTGGGTTCTAATCCTAAACTTGTATTTTAATCCAATGGTTGAGATTGAACTCTCTCATCTCTCGCAATAAATATTCCTCTTACTTGATACTTCCTATATATATATATATATATATATATATATATATATATATATATATATAAATAGTGTTATTTGAACACGAAAAAGAGTTGTTCTGGGTGGACAACTCATTTTTTTTTCTTAGCACGCAAATCAATACATACTACAAATAATAAAAAAACAAAATAGTGGCGGGTCCCATGCTCAAAGAGTTGTCCGATAACTTTTTGGATGTCAAAATAACATTAGTGTATATATATATATATATATATATATATATATATATATATAGTGTCATTATGCTTTTTTAAAAATTATATAATTACTATTTATTTTTAGTATATTTATTTAATTTATAAAATTTTAAAATTAATATTAAAGTATATTAAAAATGAATATAAAAAATTATGAATTTAGAAATATTAAATATTAATTTGAAAAAACACATGTAATTGTTGCATAAGGGTAATCTCGTCATTTAAATATTACATTTTCACATGTTATAGATTAAAGTAAAACATGTTATATAATTAAAATTAAAAATAAAAAGTAAATAATGTTATCATATTTCTTATCATGTGTGCACCAAACACACGATAGGATAAGTGCTTATCATATCACTATCATATTATATTCTTATCCAGCATTTTATACTATCATGCCTCTATCCTATCTTGTGCATCAAATGAGTCCTTAGTTTACAAACCTTGTTAATGAAAGAAAAAAATATGCATGAGAGATTTCATTTCACTAAAGGTTATATTCTCTAATGGAGTGGATATTGTCTATATTTTTTATTAGGGTTGATTTTTCATAATTCAGAACTATCATAATTTTATAAAATTAATATTTTGCATCTTTTACAAAATTATAGTAATTGATATATCGTGATTCTGACAAACACAAACCCTAATGTGATATCAAATAAGTACTTGTGTTTGATCTGCTAAAAACAGGGGATTGGATTTGAGTACTTTTGTTATACTCTACTAAATTTCGAAATTGATTATGGAACTGGACAAAAAAAGTAGTAAGAGACATGACAAAAACAAGAACTTTTGTCGCTCATAGAACCACAGGACAACTTGTCCATAATACAGCTATAAAAAATACTAAAATATCTATTTTATTTTCGAACATAAAAAATATTATTGCTCTATATCTTTTAAGTACAATTTTGCCATGTCATATACTATCTTGTTCTGTCCTGTATTGTTCTGTCCATTTAACGAATGAACCACACTAAGTATACCAAAAAAATTGATAGAAGCTATTGTAAAAGGAACAACACAATTAAATGTGAGTATATTAAACACTAAAAACCCAAAGATTTATTATTGTCGTATTAGATTAAAAAAAAATAGATTGCGTCTGGACTAAATCACTAAGGGTCCGTTTAGTTCTACGGAAAGAAAGTCGAAAAAAGGAAAATTACGGAAATCGATAGATGAACTTAGACTAAAATTTGTCTAAATTTATCAATCAAATTTTCGTAATTTTCTTTCCTTCCACTTTCTTTTCATAAAACCAAACGAACCCTAAATCACTAGATTTGTTCAAACTTATAAAAAATAATTTAGTCCACCTTTAAACCATATTCGTAGACAGATAAAAATATCATAACTATTTTACTTTATTGAGAAATCACTTTTTAAATTATTAAATAACCGATATATCTAACCAAATACATCAATTATTTAATAAATTTTATAAATATATTTCTCTTTAGAATGGATAAGAGGTAGTGTAACTACTTTTTTATTTTTTATTTGCATATGAAATATTCTATTAATCTATCATTTCATAATATTCTATGGATCAGATGTCATGCAAGGATCCAGGTGACGAAATTGCTTTCGAAACAACACTAGCAATCCTGAAAAATCTATCAAACTATTCATGGACTGCAAAAGGAGTGCTTACTCTTTCTGCATTTGCTATGGAATATGGAGAGTTCTGGATGCTATCACAGGATCAACCAACTGAACCACTTGCAAAATCATTGGCCATATTGAAGAGAGTTCCTCAACTCACAAATTCTAAATCACTGGAAAAACACCACAGTGCAATTTTGGAACTCAACAATCTGATCAAGAACACATTGAAAGTGATTGAAATCATCATTGAGTTGGAAAGACTCACCTCACATCATGGTATCGATGCACTAGCATTGGAACAATTCCCGGTTGATATCTTTTGGGTTATCATCACCATTGTTGCAATTGTTACTCAGATCGAATGTCTCACTACTAATTCGTAAGTTTTGCTGCATTATTTTGAATTAAGTTAGTTACATTAGTAAGCGCAAAGAACATAAGATTATTTTCTTTTTTATATACAAAAATTCTTACTAAATAACATTATATATAGTTAGCAAATTGACGATCTGATTTTCATTTTCAGGGATAAGAGGCAGAACTTATCTCTATTTGGTCAAAAGATTAACATCATAATTGGCAAATTGGAGAAGCACGTGGCACAATGCAATCTACTTATTCGTAATTATCTTACCATAAAATTTTATTGCGTAGAGATTAATTTTTATGCACTCGCATTTTAACTTTAACATTGTTAATCGATCACCAACCATTATATGTTTATCACTTTGTTAAATATTTATTTATGTTCTTGTTTTATCATCCCCAAATTATTTGAATTCTCAGGTGAAGTAGAGTATATGAAGATACTGGCGAAGCTTTTTCAAACCCCGACAGAAGTCATGGAAGTGTTCAAAGTGCTGATTTTCGAGAAAGAGCTGCCTCCACGAGAAGCCATCTATGATGGTTCGACTAAAACATTGGTTAGTAGTAAAATGTTAAAGAGTGTCTTGTTAACGAATCAAATATAAAATTTGTTTGTTTGTTTTTATAAATTAACAGGTTAACATTGACGTGTTGAAAACGAAGGACGTGGTCTTGTTGATATCGACCCTAGACATCAGCCAAGAAGACATCACGATGTTGATTCCAATTTATGAACGTGTAAAGAAAGAAAATAACCAATACAAGATTGTGTGGATTCCAATTGTGGAGGAATGGAATGATAAGTCAAGGAAAATATTTGATTCTTTGAAGTCTAAGATGCCTTGGTATGTTTTGCATCACTTTGCAGCCATAAAAGGAATCAAGTATATAAGAGAGAAATGGAATTTCAATCAGAAGCCTTTGCTTGTTGTGTTGGACCCGAAATCAACGATTCAACATGATAATGCATTCCATATGATTCAAGTTTGGGGGGTAAAGGGTTTCCCTTTCACCAAACTCAGAGAACTAGAACTCACCAAAGAATCAATGTGGATTGAATCCTTGTTGATTCATATTGATAGAAAGATTAAATGGGTAAGTATTTTGGTCATCACAAATTATTTTTTTGGCTTTCACACTAGTTTAATCTGGTTCGGGGTCAGTTTTGACATCAAGTGGTTCCAGTCCCTTCCCGGTCGCAGTTGCGGGGATCGAACTGGGGGATCACAATTTTTTTTAAAACTTTATACATTTATTATGATATTATAATATTGATAATAGTATTTTATTATGACTAAGAAAATTTCTGTTACCTTTGAAAAATGAAGGAGGAGGAAAAGTGTGTGATCATTTATGGAGGTAAAGATAAGTCATGGATCGAACAGTTCACCGAGGCTGCTGGTAAACTAGGAAATGAGACGACTATTAAGCAGACGAATACTACAATTGAGTTGTTCTGCTTGGCGAATCAGAAGCCGAATGTAGTTAGCGAATTTTGGAATAAGGTAGAGTGTTTGTTTGTGACCAAGATGGATGAAAAAACAAACATTATAACACAGCAAGTTGAGAAATTGCTTTCTTTCAAGGATGAGGATGGGTGGGTAATTGTAACCCAAGGTTCTGTTGTGGAGTTTATTGGCCATGGGAAAACGGTTTTGACGACAATCAAAGAATCTGGCAAATGGATAGGTGGGGTGATCAAGAAGGGATTAATAGATTCACTTAACAATCATCATAAAATTGTGGCTAAAACTGTTCGTATTTGCTCTCACATTGAGATTCATAATGCTGCTGGAAAAGTTCCTGATTTTATCAAGTGTCAAGATTGTAATCGCAGAATGGAAGTGTTTATTACCTACAAGTGTTGCCATATAGATGAGGATAAGTCTAATGGTGTTCATGAGCTCATTAACATTGTGAAGGAAAGTATTTAGCATTGGAGAGCTATTTACTATGTTCAATTATTGCATTTCAATATTTATTTTTGATTAAGGTCATTTTCTTTGAGTGTGAGATCAATATCAGTTTATGTACCTACCCTTATGGGATGCAGCAGCCAAGAGTCATGCATTATTGTTGATCACAGTAAGATCACAAATGCAACTACAATAAGGCTACTTGTAACTTTGTTTCATTTTGTGTTATCAATAAAATGTCATTTTAATATTTCACTTTTTTGATATTTTTAGTTTTGCTTCAAGCTTATTGTGCTGTCATAATTTCTTTTTGCAACTAAAAATTGTAAATTATGTTTATGGCATCAAGCTAGAACAGAAAGTTGCAACCCAGTACACATAATTTGTTATCGGAGAAGTTCAGAAGAAACATCGGGTCAAATGCTCTAGGATTATAAGAGAGGAAGACGCCGCATCTTCATCCAAAACCATTAAGACATAGGTTCATGGATCACCTTTTTTATAAATCCAACATTCTTTCCATTCATAGCTGATGTGAAACTTAACCACTTACACTTAAAATCAAACAATATAAAATACGACTCAATTAAGCTCACACGTTAAATTACGTATGGAAAGTCAAAGAAAATATGGGACAAATTCCAACGGAAAGCAGAATAAATCACATCTCAATTATCCATGCTACTGTAGGAATATACTAATACTAATACCTATTGATGACATATCATCATCATTCAATTTCTTTACCAAGAATAAGTCCAAAAGAACACAATTCAAGTGAAACTAGCTCTATTTTGAGAAGTAAAAGGTATAAAACTCAAGTTACCAAAATACATGGATTGATGGAGAATATGATCAAATGTTGGCCTTTGTGTGTCAAGAATATCAAGCCATGCATACTTGAACATGTGCAGCAAACCAAGCAAGAGCAAGCCAAGTAGAAGCTGGACGCGCGCAGGCTTAGGCTGAGTGCAGGCCTATTGAGGCCAGGGCGTGCAGGCTCGACGCGTGCGTGTGCAGGAGCAGGCCTAGGGCGCGCGCAGGCTTGGTTCAGGTAATTAAGCAGGCTTTGGGCGTGGCACGCGCCCCTGTGCTGTTTAGGACGGTTTTGGACGTTTTTGACTCTTTTTCTGGTACTATATAAGGAAGACTTGATCTAAATGAAAGGGGTCACGAAATTGGATGGAAGAAGGGTATTGGAAGTGATTATTGGAGCTTGGAAACAAGGGAATGAAGATGGAGAGCCAAGATCCAAAGCCTTGGAAACAAGATTGAAGATCTCTCCTCATCCAATTCTTCTCCATAATTCATGTATTTTGATTTTCAATTCTTTTCACTTCTTGTAATATGATGAGCCAAATTCTTAGGATTGGATTTGTGTAGGATAAGTTGTATGGAACTATGGTTCATATGCTAATGTGTTCTTGATTTCTTGTTGGTTAATTCAATTACTATTTCATCAATTTTATGCTTAATGCTTCATATCCATTGACGAATGTATGTGATGATAATTGATTCATGCATGTTAAGAGATTAAATGTGTGAATTGGAACTAGATTGATGAATGCAACTTTGTAATTAGTCTAGAGATAGATAATTAGAGGTTGAGACTTATGATTTAACATGCTTAATGCCTATGTTATGCTATGCAATTTACCTAAGAGATTAGGGGATTTTAATGTGATATAGTGAGTTGTATGACCGCGAGAGTGGGTGCAATGGTTGGGTTAAATTTTCATAGTAACTGAATGAACCATGTTTAGGAATCAATCGATTAGTATCATAGTGGAATGCAACGAATTCGAAGCAAATCCAATCGCACACCAACTGTTTGATATAATTCCAATTGTTGTTACTTAAAATTTGAATGCAAAAGTTCCCCCCCCATTTTCTGTCTCTAAGTTTACTTTTACTAGCTAAGCCAATAGTCATTGTTTGAAATAATCTCAATCCTTGTGGGATCGATATTTGTATAACTTGCGATAATTCGTATACTTGCGAAATAATCCATCACCTATGAAAATTAGAGAAGTAGTACAACTAATATGAATCCCTAGGCAGGAAACCTTATTAACAATTGAATTATTGATAAATATGATACACTTATTGGTTTGTATAATTCAAACTCTGCAGTTACTTAGCGTCTCCTTTAAGAAGTCTGGGAGACTTAGCGTCTCCTCTAAGTAGTCTGAGAGACTTAGCGTCTCCTCTAAGTAGTCTGGGAGACTTATATGTTAGTTAGTTTGACAGTTAGGAAGTTGTTGAGTTGGTTAGTAACAATCTTTTCATGCTTGTATATATGCATACTTTGATCATTAAGATTTTAACAAATTTTCATTCCTTTATCTTTTCTTTTCAATTACCAAAAACTTTCTTCTCTCATTCTCTAAGTTGTTCTCTTTTTTTGGTTCATCTCCAACAAAGTGGTATCTAGAGCATTATATGTTCCAAGGGACCTTGATCAAGAATTGATCAAGACTTGATCCTTACCAAATCTTTCTGGTATAGAAGGATTTGTTAGTTGATCACTGCAATCAACCATGGCTGGAAACAACAATTTTCATGCAAACTTGCCAGTGTTTGATGGGAAAAATTGGGATACTTGGGTGAAGCAAATGAAGGTGATATTCTCTTTTCAAGAGGTGTATGATCAAGTGAATGCAGAGGTTGCTCCACTTCCAGCCAATGCAAATGAAGAACAAAGAACAACTGACAGAGAAGCCAAGAGGAAAGACAACAAAACCTTGTTTTTGATCCATCAGTGTGTGGATTCAAAGGTGTTTGAAAAGATTACAGATGCAGAGACTTCAAAAGGTGCATGGGACATATTGTAGAAGTGTTATGGTGGTGATGCTAAGGTAAAGAAGGTCAAATTACAAGCATTAAAGAGGCAATATGAATTAATGCAGATGAAGGGTGATGAGAAGATCTCAGATTACTTCACAAGGTTAGTGACTCTCACTAATCAAATGAATCAAATGAAGAATTGTGGAAGTAATCTTAAAGAACAAGAAACTGTGGAAAAAGTGCTTAGGACTTTAACTTCAAGGTTTGATCACATAGTGGTGACAATTGAAGAGACTAAAGATCTAAGTGAGGTGAAGCTTGAAGATTTGCAGAGTACACTAGAGGCTCATGAGATAAAGCATGGTGAAAAGGACCAGGTCAAAGAAGATGAGCAAGCCTTGTATGCAAAATTCAAGAAATTTCAGAACAATAAGAAAAATTGGCAAAAGAACAAGAATGGCAAAGAAAGTGTTGAAGACTAGCTTGAATCCTCTAATGGAGGAGGAGGGAAACAGAAGAGCAACTCAAAGAAGAAAGACAAGAGTCACATTCAATGCTTCAAGTGTTCAAAATTTGGACACTATGCAAGTGAATGTGGGGATGAGAAGAAAATCAAGAATCAGAAAAATGGTGAAGAAGCAAATTTAGCAGAGAACAAGGATTCAGATGATGATGTAAGTTTCATGGTGACTATCACTGATGAGGCTGCAGAATCTATGGAATGGTGTCTTGATACAGGTTGTTCAAACCATATGACTGGAAACAGGAACATTTTGACTGATTTTGATAGTTGTGTCAACACAAAGATCAAACTTGCCAATAGTAAATCCATTGATGCTAAGGGAATTGGAAATGTTGTTATTCAGAGGAAGAATGGAAGAAAGTCAGTGATTGAGAAGGTCTTGTATGTGCCTGGGATGCAGTGTAACTTGATGAGTATAAGTCAGTTACTTGACAAAGGATTCAAGGTGGTTTTGGAAGATGGAACATTGAAGTTGTTTGATTCAAAACAGAACTTGATCCTTAAGTCAATTCAAAGCAAGAACAGGACTTTTAAGACACAGTTGAAAGCAATTGAACATGAGTGTTTGGCTGCAACAACCGAGATCAAGGACAGTGAACTATGGCACAAGAGGTATGGCCATTTGAATTTCAAAAGCTTGTCACTATTGAATTCAAAAAACATGGTTTTAGGCCTGCCTAGTGTAATAGCTCCTGTAGAGACTTGTACTACCTGCCTACTTGGAAAACAACCAAGGGATTCATTCAAAAATCATCTACCAATGAGGTCTAGTGAGGTGTTGAATGTTGTACACTCAGATGTTTGTGGACCTATAGATGTGTTATCTACTGGTGGAAACAAATATTTCATCACATTTGTAGATAAGTTCTCTAGAATGACATGGTTGTATCACATAAAAGCTAAGAATGAAGCTTTTGATGTGTTCAAGAAGTTTAAGGCAATGATTGAGAAGCAAAGTGGAAAAGCAATCAAGGTGTTGAGAACTGATGGTGGAGGTGAGTATACTTCAACAAAATTTGAGAATTTTTGCAAGAGTCAAGGCATGATTTATGAAGTTACAACACCATACACTCCTCAACACAATGATCTTGCTGAAAGGAGAAACAGAAGCATACTTAAAATGGCTAGAAGCATGGTTAAGCAGAAGCAATTGCCAAAGAGGTTTTGGTGAGAAGCAGTGTCTACTGCAGTGTACATCCTCAACAGATCACCTACAAAGAGATTGGTAGACAAAGTTCTAGAGGAGGTTTGGTCAAAAGCTAAGCCAAGTGTGTCACATTTGAAGGTGTTTGGTTCCTTATGCTATAAGCGCATCCTTGATGCCAAAAGAAAGAAGCTAGATGACAAGAGTGAAGTTATGATATTGGTAGGATATCATAGAACAGGTGCTTATAGATTGTACAATCCCATTACTGATAAGATTGAAATTAGTAGAGATGTGAAAGTCATAGAGAATGATAACATGGATTGGGAACAAAAATCAACTTCTAAGAAAGCTTGTGAAGTGGACTTAGTTGATGATCCAAATCAGAACAATGAACCAACCACATTTGTGAATCATAATCATGGTACAGGCCTTGATGAAGATATGCAAACTTCAAGTGATGATGACATAGTTCTACCAACTAGACCTCAGAGAAACATTCAAATTCCTAGAAGACTAGCTGATTGTGAGATAGCCTTAGACAACATCGTAGATAATGAAGGAGAAATTGTACACTATGCTATGCTAGCTGATACTAAGCCTATTGATGTGAAGGCTGCATTGAATAGCAAGGTATGGAAGGAAGCTATGAATGAAGAGCTAAGGTCAATTGAGAAGAACATGACTTAGGATTTGTGTAATCTACCATCGGACAAGAAAGCAATTGATGTGAAGTGGGTGTATAAGGCAAAACAAAACCCTGAAGGCAAGATAATCAAGTACAAAGCAAGGCTTGTAGCTAAAGGTTTTCTACAGAGGCAAGGGTTGAATTATGATGAAGTGTTCTCTCCAGTGGCAAGGCATGAAACTATAAGGCTAGTGATTGCTCTAGCTTGTAGTAGAAGATGGCCCTTATTCCATTTAGATGTCAAGTTTGCATTCTTGAATGGACCCTTAGAGGAAGATGTTTATGTGAAACAACCTCCAGGTTTTGAACTAAAGGGAAAAGAGGACAAGGTGTTGAAACTACACAAGGCATTATATGCTTTGAAACAGGCACCAAGAGCTTGGAACAAGAGGATTGACAACTTTCTTATTATTCAAGGTTTCGAGAAATGCAGTGTTGAATATGGTGTGTATGTTAAGAATAGTGATGACAAACATATGTTTTTTTTGGAAACAGCAAATTTTATTAGCCTCCTTTGGTATAAGATATACACAAAAAGGGGATGAAAATAGGAACAATACAGAAGCTAAACAAAACTCCACAAAACAAGGAGTTGCACGCCTAAAACAGAACAAAAACAACAGGAACAGCAGAAAAACCAGAAAATCATCTCCTCATACAAAACGCAGGAAGTTGCTGCCACTCATAAAATAGACATGGAGCTATGTTAAGGCGGTGAACACTCCATCTCCACGACGTCAGAATAATCTCCTCAACCACCTCGGAAGGAGCTTTCGACACATTATTAAAAATCAATCCGTTTCGCGCCTTCCACATCAACCAGAGAGTAGTATGCCAAACAAGCAGAAAACCTTTTCGCACTTTCTTAGAAGCAGCCCCTTGAGAGAACATGAGGAAGAGCGAGAACAAATTGTGCGGAATTAAAAAATCCAGGCACAGCCACCTGCCGACCAGACGCCAAACAGACTGGGCAAAATTACAGTGTAAGAATAAGTGATTTCCGGTCTCATTAAAATCAACACACCAAACACAGCTCTGGTTAACCCCCACTCTTCTTCGGAACAGATTGCTTTTAGACGGAAGTCTATCATGCAATAGTTGCCAAGAAAAAGCTATAATTTTTGAAGGCGCCGGACTGGACCAAATTTCCTTAAAGACCTCCGACTCTACAGCCGGTAACTGAACAGTGACACACATCTTCGAAACAAGGCTGTGATAGGCAGATTTGACCGAAAAAATGCCATCCTCCTCAAGCCTCCAAACCCACTTGTCACCACCCGAAACCAAAGAAACCTGACACAGCAGCAGCTCCAATTGCCTCACTAGGTCCTCTTCCCATTGAAACAACCTACGCCGCCAACACAGAGAAGCACGATTAAAAGGGGCAGCTACCAATTCACTAATAAAAGCCTCTTTTTGTTCAGACAAGGAAAACAGTCTGGGGAACATCGTCTTCAAACTCATCCCATTAATCCACTTATGGTGCCAAAACAAAGTAGACTCTCCATTCCCAATTCGCCTTTCCATCCCCGACGACAACCAATTAAGCGAAATTGCTTCACACTCAATACTCCTCAAATCTTTCCACCAACTAGAAGAATTTGACGGAAAGTTCAATTCGGTCCAATCCGTACTAAAAGAAATTCTATCACCATATCTCGCCTCAATGACCTCACGCCAAAGACTTCTATCATTTTGGAGGATTCTCCACTTCCACTTCGCCAAAAGGCTAAGGTTCATCATTCTAGCATCTTTGACACCTAAGCCACCATCCCATTTGTTCCGGCAAACCACATCCCACTTCACCCAACTAATCTTTTTTCCCCCATTCACCCCACCCCAAAGAAACGATCTTTGGATACTAATCAATAACTTCCACACTTTCGTCGGCATCTTCATAAAAGACATATAAAAGATCGAAATTGAATTAATCACCGAGTTAAGGAGAACTATTCTACCTCCAAAACTAATGAATTTATTTCCCCACGAATTGAGTCTTCTCCGAATTTGATCTAAAAGAGGTTTCCAAGTATCCAACCGTCTAGGATTGGCACCAACCGGGAGACCAAGATACTTAAAAGGCAAACTCCCCCTTTTACAATTCAAGAACGCACACCCCATGTCTAAAAACTCTTCCGCCACATTGACACCCAAAAGACAACTCTTCCAAAAATTAATTTTAAGCCCCGAAGCCATTTCAAAACCTCGGAGAATTGCCTTAAGAGTCCACAAATTTTGAACCGACGCTTCTCCAATACATAAAGTATCATCCGCGTATTGGAGATGAGAAACCATTACCCCACCACTACCAACCAAGAAGCCTTTGAAAAGGCCTAAATCTACCGCTTTCCGCATTACCCCTCCAAGTCCCTCCGCCACCAAAAGAAACAAGAACGGGGCTAAGGGATCACCTTGCTTTAGACCACGGTGAATGTCAATCTCACGGGTAGGTGAACCGTTAACAAGAATAGACATACTTCCCGCAAACACACACGCCCTCATCCACTCAATCCACTTCTCATCAAAACCAAACCTCCGGAGCATATATTCTAGAAAGCCCCAATCCACCGAATCGTAAGCCTTTTCAAAATCAACCTTGAATACCATACACTCCCTTCCCGATTTCTTTGCCAAATCCAACACCTCATTCACCACAATCACTCCATCCACCAAGTTCCGACCTTTAATGAAAGCCGATTGCGTAGAATTTACAAGTAAATCCATCACTTTACCCAACCTTGCCGCAAGAACCTTAGCAATAATCTTATAAAAACCCCCCAACAAGGAAATGGGCCTAAAATCCGTCAAACCCGAAGGAGGCCTAACTTTCGGAATTAGAGCAACAAAATAAGAGAGAAAACACTTTGGAAGGGAAGCATTTCCGTGGAATTGATCAAACATAACCCTCACCTCGCCTTTAATAGTCTCCCAACAATTCTTGAAAAACGCAAAATTAAACCCATCCGGTCCGGGACTTTTGTTACCGTCACTATTCTTCACCACATCCCCTATCTCGGTCTCCGTGAAAGGATTGATTAGCACCTCATTATCCTCGGCCGAGAGCAAAGGGAAAGTAACCCCATTGATCGTTGGTCTAATCAAATTTGGAGACGAGAAATGGCCCTCAAAATAATTCGCCACTGCATCACGGATAAGAACCGGGGATTCAATCCAACTATCCCCTACTTTGAGAGCCAAAAGGGAATTCAAATTACTCCGAGCCACCACACACCGATGAAAAAATTTAGAATTAGCATCCCCTTGACAAAGCCACTTAGAACGCGAACTTTGATAAATGGCCAAGTCTTTACTCTTTAGTCTTCTCCAAAGGTCTTGAAAGAGGGTCTTCCTAAGATTAACTTCAAACTCGGTCAAGCCCACTAACTCACCCCTCACATCTAGGTCTTTAATGTCTTCAACAATAACCGCAATTCTTTCATCCCCTCCTCCAAATTCTTTCTTGTGCCACTCCTTCAAGAACGCCTTCAAACCTTTCAATTTCTCTTTTAAGACAAAACCCATCCAACCGGTCACATTAAACCCCTTCCAAACCTCATCAACCAACTTTGGAAAATCGTTAAAGGACAACCAAGCATTGTTGAAGCGGAAAGGCTTAGGTCCCCAATCAAAACCATTGCGTTTCAAGATTAACGGACAATGGTCGGAAACATCACGAGGAAGCACCCATAAAGAGCTCAAACCCCAAAATCGAAGCCACTCCTCCGAAACAAGCACCCGGTCAATTCTACTCATGGCCCTCCCATTTGAGTGAAACCAAGTAAAGTTACGCCCTAAAATAGGAAGATCCACCAAATCACTTTTCTCCACAAACTCCACAAAATCCAATAACGCTCTTGACAATGAAGCATCCGAAGTAACTCCACACCGTTCCTCCCCACTACACACTGAGTTGAAATCACCCAGGATGCATCACATACCATCACCATACCCATCCTTCACGCTACATAAAGTGTCCCACAACCTTCTCTTCGCCACAGTCTCGCATTTTGCGTAAACATTTATCACAAAAAGCTTTTTCTTGGCCACCCCCCACTCCATACACACCCCAACATATCCCTCCCCCATAAAAGAAAACAACAGAATAGAAGAGGATTTCCTCCATAATGACAAAATACCTCCACTATTCCCCATGGAGGGAAGGAAAGCCCAGGAACAATCTTCCGAACCCCACAGAGAAAAACACAACTTCTCATCAATACTCTCCATCTTTGTCTCCTGAATTGCTAAAAAATCGATGTGATTGCGAAAAATCAAATCACGCACCTTTCTCTTTTTAACTCTCCCACCCAAACCTCTAATGTTAAAAGAGGCAACTATCATTGATCCACATTGACTGTCTCCCTTGCCTCCTTCTGTACTCTGTCTCTTTTTTCATCTTCAACCATTTTGTCACATACCTCCTTATCATTTAATTGGAAAGAAAAGCCTACAGATTTTTGGATGTCCAGAAGTTTCAAAGCTTCCCTTTCAAGGAGAGCCTTACTATCTTCAGATTGATCAAAAGAACCAGCTGACTGAGCATTATCTCCCGTCACTAAGAGAGCAGCCCCAGAACATTGAGCTACCGAAAGAGAAGGTTGCATATGAGCCTCTGCCTCCCCCACTCCCTCTATCGCCTCCTCTGCTGCCGCCCCACTACAACTTCTAGATTTCCCTTCAGACTCCGGTTGAACACCTCTTTTCCCCCTTTTCGATTTCTTCTTCTTACCCCCTGGTCGCCCGTGTTTCATTGCCTCCGCTAATAAAATGCATTTAGGTGTCCCCACCTGGGATTGTTTATGTTTTGATTTGGATTTAGAGGATTGAGTATAAGGGAAGGGGAAAGGAACCTTGTCATCTGCAGAACTACCAGAAATAGATGAAGAGAACGCAGGTCTTGAGCTGTGAAAATGGTCAATTTCAATAAACACTCCACCTGGGCCAATAACCGAAACAGTTTGCCCCAGCCCAACTAATTCCACTTCTGGACTAAAATTATCCAGAACCCGCCCCGAGTCCATGTCATCAACCCGCCTCAAAGAGCCCACAACCGGATCACTACCCGACCCAGCTGTACCATCTCCAGGAACATCCCCCAACGTGCCACCTGTCCCTTCCTTTTCTGCTCCCTCTGACTCAGCATTTAATGCCGCCAAAACATTTGTCTCTCTCCTCTCACCAAATACTCCTGATCCCACCTCCTGTTGTAATCTTTTGTCAACATCCTCTTGCACATTTTGAGTTGTCTCAATCACTTCCCTTGCCTCCTGCAGCCTAGCCAACTTTTGTGTACTTGTTTCCTTAAACTTGGCACACAAATTATCTGACTTACTACCTTCCTTTTGTCCTCCTTCCCCAACAAAATTCAAATTGGACGTTGACTTCTGACCCATCACCTCAAGCCCTGGTACTTGACTTTTGGTGCAGTCACCATCATCATCCCCCAACGCTGCATCTTCGCCGGAGGAGCAATCGCTCCCGAAGTTCTCCACCATCGCTAACTTTGGATTAGCCGCTGAATCCACAAAGCTAAAATCGTCTCCTTCATCCCTTCGCTCTCTAACCCATGAACGGTCGGAGAGTTTTTCCTCCATCACCCAGACTCTATACAGGCAGCCCAACGCACTCACCTGAACTTCAGAATCTATTGAACTCCAGCATGGAGTAGAGATTTTGACACGCGCAACATCAAATCTGGACCGACTCGCCGTATCGGCATCGAAATCGACAAACTCCCCAAAGTAAGCTCCTATTTGCTTGAAAAACGATTCACCCCAAATGTGCAACAGGATTCCCATAACTTTCACCCACACCACCCTACTGTTGTTGAACTTGTTTGCATTCCATGGCTTAACCTCTTTAAAATAATAGGTGAGCCAATCGTCCTTCGCCTTCACCATTGCACCGATCTCACCTTTCCTTGGACTATTAAGGAGAATAAGTTTCCCTCCCATTGGAATGACCGAGATATGTTGACGCCCTTCCATGAATAACATAGTCCTAATTTTCTCAACGTTAACATCTAACGCCAGAACACCCACAAAGCTTCTTTGCAGCTCACCCAACACCTCATTATCAACCTCAACTTTGATCACTGAATCCTCTTTGCCGGCTGCAATCACCGGACTCTTAGTGAGGGACACAACCTCCCTAAAAGAACGGCCATTCACCATACTCTCACCCACTACCCTCTTTTGCCGATGCTCCACCCCTTCTTCACCCGATGACTTGGCTTCATTTCTCTCAAATCTGGCTCTGTTAACCCAGAGTTTGAAAGAGCCACACCACACCTCCTCCAATCTAGCTGCGAGATCGACCACCTCTTTCTCCCCTTTGAACTTGACAAAAGCGAATTTCTTTCCCCATTTATCCACCTTGTTCGGGATATAGACATCTGCAACGCTCCCGTAATGTGCAAAGGTCTTCCATAGATCACCCACGTTAAAATCTTCTGGAAAATTCGAAACATAAAACGAGATGGAGTTCTTGTCTATGTTGTTGACGTAACCACTCTTCCTCCTACTGGGTCCTGCAAGGAAATTGGCCGTTGCCCTAGCAGACCCCTCTCCCTTCCTTTCTCTCTCTCTCTCTTCTTTCTCTCTCATGACGTTTTTTTTTATTTTATATTTTTTTGCTATATTATGTACTTCAATTTGATGACAAACATATGTTAATCATATGTTTGTATGTGGATGATCTATTAGTGACTGGTAGCTCACTTGTAGAAACTGAGAATTTCAAATCACAGATGAAAAGTGAGTTTGAAATGACTGACCTGGACAAGCTTACCTATTTCTTAGGAATGGAACTATTGGAAACTTCAGGAGGTATAGTTCTGCACCAAGCAAAGTATGCTAATGAGATCCTAAGAAAGTTTGAGATGGTTGACTGTAATTCATCAGTCACACCAGCAGATACAAGGCCAAAAATTGAAAATGATGATACAAGCGAAGCAGTGGATTCAACTATGTCCAGGCAGTTAGTGGGATCACTGAGATACTTATGCCAAAGTAGGTCTGATATAAGATATATAGTTTGCTATATCAGTAGGTTTATGAGCAAGCTTAGGGGCGGAGCTGCCTTAGGGCTGGGAAGTGCCGCGGCCCGCTCCAAAATTATCGATTTTAATAGGTATATATGTGTAAATATTTTTATGACATGTTATATTATATATATTAATATGTCCAGTTGAAAAACAAGTGAACTCTGTAGCCTAGTGGTTGGTAGCGTGAATCCATTTAGTGGGGTTGGGGGTTCGAGCCTGTACTTCTCCATAATAAAACATATAATTTTTTTTTCCTTTTTGGTAGTAATCAAAATATAATTTTAATAGTCAAAATTTACTCTAATATATTACACCATATAGATATATGGCATCCATAAAAAATTTCAAACTCGTCACGGCCCTCCCGAGATTTAAGCCTAGTCCGCCACTGAGCAAGCCATTGAAATCTCACTTCTTAGCAGCCAAAAGAATCTTGAGATACATAAATGGCACAATGCATTATGGTATTCTATTTCCATATTAAGGCAACAGGGAGACTTTGGAGTTAGTAGGATTTTCTGTGGAGATTGGTGTGGGGATAAGATTGAAAGGAAAATCACAAGTGGTTACCTATTCAAGTTTCAAGGAGCTCCAGTATCATGGTGTTCCAAGAAGCAGTCAGTCATAGCTCTCTCAAGCTGTGAAGCTGAGTATGTTGCAGGATCTCTATCTTCATGTCAAGCAAATTGGTTACAATCACTTCTCAGTGAAATGAGGATCATTGAAGACATCACAGTTGAGCTAAGGCTTGACAATAAGTCAGCAATCAACCTGGCTAAGAACCCAATTAGCCTTGGAAAGAGAAAACACATAGAAACAAGGTTTCATTTTCTTAGAGACCAAGTTAGTAAAGGAAAGTTGAAATTGGAGTTTTGCTCAAGTGAGGATCAACAAGCTGATATCCTTACTAAGGTTGTCAAGAGAGATGAATTCCTTAAGCTCAGAAGGAATATAGGTATTGCGTGCTTTGAGAGTTTGAATTAAGGAGGAGTATTGGTTTGTATAATTCAAACTCTGCAGTTACTTAGCGTCTCCTCTAAGTAGTTTGGGAGACTTAGCGTCTCCTGTAAGTAGTCTGGGAGACTTAGCGTCTCCTCTAAGTAGTCTGGGAGACTTATATGTTAGTTTGGCAGTTAGGAAGTTGTTGAGTTGGTTAGTAACAACATTTTCATACTTGTATATATACATACTTTGATCAATAAGATTTTAACAATTTTTCATTCCTTTATCTTTTCTTTTCAATTACCAAAAACTTTCTTCTCTCTTTCTCTAAGTTGTTCTCTTTGTTTGGTTCATCTCCAACAACACCAACAAGGATCATAATCATCAACGCATCATTAAATTGTTTTTCTTTCTCATTATAAAAAATAAGTGTGCCGACATGATAAAAGTAGAGTTTGAAGCGGGGCCATTCTTGAGATTTTATTATAAGTCGTATAAAAATATATAATGTGAGAAAAAAAAGTTAAGATTATATGTTCAAATTTCAATTGTTAGAATATCTGGGAGGTGCGCGAGAAATTTAAGGGGTGTACGAAACAATTTCATTGTTTATGCACCGTGCATAAGGAAAAAAAACTTATGCACCATAACTTCTCGGCTAAAGTTATTATACATAAGTGTAATCCTTATGCATGGTACATAAGTCAATAACACCCATTAGATTGAGCATCCACATGTAATAATCCTAGTCAATTTCAACTCACACACTCACACCTGATCTCACACCCCATAAATTACTCGTGCACCCCCAAATTACTCATGCACCCCCAAATTTCTCGCGCACCCTCCAAATTTCTCGTGCACCCCCTAGATGACTTGTGCCCCCAATTTTTTTATTTTATTTTTTTGTCTCCCCACATTTCTAGGCTAAACCATTTTGCTGTGGGAATGATTTCAGATATATACACTTCAAAAGCAGTAAGTGCATAAGATGGTTTTGAAGTATAACCTATAATTAGAATCATTATTTTTTATTTTTTTGGGTACAATTATAATCATTATTTAAAACCATTTAACAATAATTTTGGTTTCTCATATAAGACAATCTAAACTATTAAATCACAATTATTGTTTCTATTCTAATTTAAAGGGTTGTACTCCAAAACCATTTTATGCATCTAATGGTTTTTTATTACAACCATCTGAAATCATTCCCACAACAAAATGGTTCGATGGTTTTTTATTATAATCATTATTTTTTATTGGTACAATTATAATCATTATTTAAAACCATTTAACAATAATTTTGATTTCTCATATAAGACAATCGAAACCATTAAATCACAATTATTGTTTCTATTCTAATTATAGGGTTGTACTCCAAACCCATCGTATGCACTTAATAGTTTTTGATTGCATATCTCTGAAACCATTTCCACAACAAAATGATTTAGACTAGAAATGTGGGGGGACAAAATAAAATAAAATTGGGGCCACAAGTCATCTGGAGGGTGCACGAGAACTTTGGATGGTGCGCGAGAAATTTAGGGGGTGCACGAGTAATTTGGGGGGTGCACGAGTAATTTATGGAGTGCGCTAAGTAACTTATGCATGGTGCATAAGGATGACTTATGCATGATAACCAATTCCAACAATAGACCATTTATAAAACTGATTATTATTATTTTTTGACAAATCAAACTGATTATTATTATGAGCATTGCTATTTAGTAATAATTTTTTAGACAAGAAATGCAAGAATTAACACATAATAAAATCTTAAAGGATGATATCATTTAATCTCCTTCTTTTGTAAAAATCATAGATGATGATGAATGTAAACAAGAGTGAAAATTTATTTTTGTAATTCTTCTCCTTAAATTTTCTTTCTTACTAAAAAGTTTTTCCCTATTACTATTTATCTATATTCACATTTTTTTTGACGAATCTATATTCACAATTTTAGTACAGAGAGCTACGTCACAAGAAATTCTTAAGATTGCGTCAAAGTGGTGGAGTGTAAACAAGAGTTTGTTTCAACGTGCGTTGCCATTGCATAGTACAAAGTCAAACCTTTGTTTTGTCAAAAATGGAAAGAAAAAAAAAAACTGGATTTATTTGTTTTTGTTAGGGTTCCATTCCATTATATGTCTTACAAATTTGAGTCCATTAAATACTGTAATATATCAGGTTTAAGTAGTTAATAAATTGATTTTAAGACGAATCGTTAAGAAAAATTTAAATTCAACTTTTAATAAAATTAATTTTTACTCATATTTATTATGTCTGTGATCAAATTTTACAAACCCTTATTTAAAATTAGAGGATTAATATATAAAAAAAAAATAAACCAAAACTCCATTGTTAGGAGTTTGTGTACTGCTTGCTTGTACTAACCTCCTTTTTTCTTAATAAAATTTCATTATTAGCCTTTTTAAAAAAAAATCCATTGCAAAGAAAAATAAATAAAATAAACAGACAAACAAACAAGACTCCATGTGTGTTGGTTTGGAGAGCCTTTATTATACGATTACAGTATTACTTAAGAGTTTACTTTAGACTGTGTGAAAAAAAAAAAAGAGTTTACTTTAGACTACGAAATGTGACAAAAAAAAGAGACTACGAAAATCAACCATTTTATTATATTTAATGAACCCTATATCTATATTTAATTAACCCCTTATCACCGACACCATCTTAAGTTAAAAATAATAATTACTTCCTCTACTTCATCTTTAATATTAAATTTTTGCGCATATATATATAGAATCAATTATTATGCATAAGTTTATATATAAAAAAATAATAATTATTATTATGCATAAATTTATTCCTTATATATATATGGTGTATAAATAAGTTTATTCGTAGGAAAACCAATGTAAATCGGTAGGAAATAAAATATCTATTTTACAGTTTCCTATGGATTATTTCGAAGGTAAATTCGTAGAATAGACAACGTAAATCTGTAAGAAATAAAATATATATTTTAAACTTTCATATGGATTATTTCGAAGGTAAATTCGTAGGAAAGACAACGTAAATCT
Organism: Trifolium fragiferum; assembly: GCA_954870985.1. Classification (NCBI taxonomy): domain Eukaryota; kingdom Viridiplantae; phylum Streptophyta; class Magnoliopsida; order Fabales; family Fabaceae; genus Trifolium; species Trifolium fragiferum. The sequence goes on along the minus strand of OX940796.1, from coordinate 43,319,207 downwards.
GTAAGAAATTTTTTTTTTTTTAAAGTTTCGTACAAATTTGTTTGTAAGAAAATCTACAAAAAATATTATATTTAGCTGCAGATTTTTCCAAAAGTAAATGTTTAGGAGATAATTACGATTTTCGTAAGAAACAAGGTTAATCATTAAAAATAGTTTCTCGATTTTCCTACATATTTTCCTTTGAAAACCAAGGATTTTTTTTAATAAAAACATGTATATATTTTCTTGCAAATTTTATTTTAAAAAATCCGCATAAAACTATTTTTCATCGACTATTAAATTTACGTAAGTTTTTTTAGTTGGCAATTTGTTTGAGTGACCATAGAGAATATTATCGAGAGATTTATGAGTGGTCTTTGGGTTGTCTTTGGATTGAGTTGTCTTTGTACATTTGGATTGGGTTGAGTTGTCTTTTTACATAATTGTATTAGAATTAATTAAAAACTAATGTTAGCATGTGTCTATGAAATATTTACTAAAATTAAGGAAACATCTTTTTAATATTTTATTTTAAAAATAAAATAAAATGCAATTTACAAATTTATCCTTTTGTTCAAATTGATTTATATAAATAAAGTTGAGTGTTTGGTAAATATATAGTGGAAGTTGGCTTGCTAACATACTCCCATATATATATATATATATATATATATATATATATATATATATATATATATATATATATTTCATTTTCACCTTTTCAAAAAAAAATATTTGCTTTTATTTTATAAAAAAAATAGTGTAAATATAGTTAAAGATCAAACTTTAAAATTTTGACCAAAAACTAATTTTCAAAATCATGTGATTCACTTAACGACTTGAATATAACAAACCGTACCATATTGTTAGTGAACGTAAGATGAATTTTTTTTTTTTTAATCAGCAAATATATTATAAAACTCAACCATAAGTATAAGACATACTAATGGTGAGAAAGAGTACAAAACTGCAAATAAATGCAGCATAACAACAACACCAAATAAAACAACACCAATTCAAGTCAATTATACAATAATATCGTACACAATCCAACAACACCAATTAACAACAAGGACACAATAACATCCTACGTAATCCAACTCCATCGCCTGACCAAATCGAACATATCCTTCCAAGCAAAAACACAACACCGACAACCAAACACACTCCATACAGATCTGAGCAAACTGCAACCCACCAAGACAACCGGCTCGATGGAGGCCGCCAGAAATCACTGGTTTAGGCAAAGAGTCTACATTTGCAATCTAATTGTGTGGCTATCGGAGAAGGCTTATGACAAGAGAAATCATTCTTGAAGCGCACCAAAACACCAGCAGAGTTACTGCTAACAAAAATGGCTGCAACCACCCTATAAAACCGTCGCCGAAGCAACAAATCACCACAAAAACCGTCGCCGGAGCAAACAAACCACCGCCTAAATCGTCACCGGAGCAACAAACACATCATCCAACAACCAACCACCACCACCACCATCACTAAACAACAGATCGCGCCAACACCCACCACACCAATCACCTCACCTCCACCACCGAAGCCACCACAAAACCACCGCCAACCACCGCAAATCCAACATGGCTGAGAACTGAAAATCAACCATCACTAAAACGAAACAGTAGCCATCGCTGTAGACAGGACACAACAATAGTAAAACATCCTCAAAACCCCACACCAAAACGATAGAAACAGAACTCCGGCGAAGGAACTGCCGGCAGCCGGAAACAGAACCCGGGACCCCCCACAAATAGCACCAGAAACAGAAGCCAAACAAGGGCACAACCTCCACCCGTCACCACCAACAGAAACACCAAACTGAACCCACGACCACCAAAATAGATCCGGCCAGGACAGAACCACCGGCACCGGAAAAGAACGATCACCAGCGAAAACCTCTAGATCCGCGCCAATAGACACACCCACCGGAAAAACCACTACGTCGCCAACAGCACCATCGCTAAAACCGTCGAAAACTGGTGGTAGGTAGACGGCCGGACTCCAAGAAAACGAGCAGCCGATATCGAAAAAGAAAGGAACACAACCAAAAGGGAAGAAATACGTGAAACAGTGCCGGAGAAGAAGAAAGGACCGCCGGCGCTGATCCATGACAAGGTGGTGCTGAGGGTTGACTGCCTCGTCTTTGCACCACCACCACCACCTTGCTACATTGTGAAGGAAAAAAGATTGGATTTGAGGGAGATGGTTCGGATCTGAAAGTTGTAGAGAGAGGTCAGAGAAAGGTTTCTAGAGAGAGGTTTTTCTTTTTTTTTAAATAATAATGGATGAACTTTACCACAACTAGCTACGATACTAACATGCAAACATAAAAAATAACCATTGAAGATAAGATTGATCGAATGTGAACGTAAGATGAATTAAATTTGAGTAAAAAAATAGTTCTTAATAAACTCAAACCAACTTTTAGATTAAATCAGTTTTTAACGAGTCGAGTTGTGCGAGCTCGACTCAACTTACTCATTTTCGGCGTTAATTCAATCCTTTCATTTAGAAACATGAGAGTGCCAAACTAATCAACTCACTTGTAATCTATTTTACTTTTTCTCCTAATTTAAATTTTTCTTACACAATACCAACACCATCACCTTTTTCTCATAAATTTTCTAACAACGCCTATTGTCGTATATTTTTCAACCATCATCTTTATCTATGTATTAATAAAATACAATATTAATTTTTTTGAATTCTTTTGTACTATATCAATTTTTGTGCAATTCTCAATTCTTTTGAATTCGTTTGTACTATATCCATTTTGTTTTTGGTACAAATACTATATCCATTTTTTGTTGGGGATAAAATCCAGGAACAAAGAGCTCAGAAGAAAGACAAAAATAAATGAAGAAGACTTAGGAAAAAAGAGGGAAAGTAAAAATCTTATTCACAAAAAAATCGTTGTTTACAAGTGAAGTTATATCCGTATTTATACACAACTAACTAACGGATAACTTCTAGCTAACTACCAAAACAGAAAAACATAACTGAACAGAGGTTCAGAAGTAACTGAGCAGAGCTTCAGAAATAGCTGCGCTTCAGAAGTTGCCGAGCTCCAGAACTTGCTGAGCTCAGAAGTTGCTGAGCTCCAGAACTTGCTGAGTTCCAGAACTTGCTGAGCTCCAGAAGTTGCTGAGCTTCCAGAACTTGCTGAGCTCCAGAACTTGCCGAGCTCGCCATGTTTCATAGCTTGGCTTACAGAACCAATACTCCTCCTTAAGACAAGCTATCGAAACATACAATTCATATTTCCCTCCTGAGCTTGAGGAACTGATCTCTCTTCACAGCCTTGGTCATTAGATCAGCTTGTTGGTTCTCAGTGGGGCAGTACTCCAGAATCAACTTCCCCTTATTAACTTGGTCTCTGAGAAAATGAAATCGAGTTTCAATGTGTTTGCTCTTGCCATGACTAACAGGATTCTTAGCCAAATTGATTGCTGATTTATTGTCAAGCTTCAGCATCACTGTGATTTCTTCAACAATGCCTATCTCACTGAGAAGTGATTGCAACCAATTAGCTTGACAAGCTGCTAGAGAACCTGCTACATACTCTGCTTCACAGCTTGAGAGAGCTATGACTGACTGTTTCTTGGAGCACCAGGACACAGATGCATTTTGAAATTTAAACAAGTAACCACTGATGCTCTTCCTTTCTATCTTATCACCACACCAGTCAGCATCAGAAAATCCACTCAACTCTAGCTTTCCCTTACTCTTAGAGTATGGAAACAGCACACCATAGTGGATTGTACCATTGATGTATCTAAGTATCCTCTTTGCTGCTAAGACCATGTGCAATGGTCATTTATTCACCTATTGAATGAGTTTCAATTCAACAAAAACCATTGCAAGGGGTTATTGAATGTTGAGCTGGAGGAGTGAAGTGATGAAAGGTTTCAATATGTTGAATGCTGAACCGCAGGAACACGTGGCGATTACGAATTGGCTGGCGAATGGCGCGTGTCAGCCACGCGCAGACAGGGAGCGTGTGGGAATCTGGTACGCGGAGAGAGAATGGCCAGGAGACACATGGCATGTTCTGATTGGCTGATTGAATTTTTATTGCATCCTTATCTTTGAACTCAATTATTTCATTGCAAATTAATTTTTTTATTTTTTATTTTTTCACCAAAATTCGTAATTTTTTTTCTCTATAAATAGAGACTTGGTTCATTTCATTTGGACACAAAAAAAAAAACTCAATTTTTTCACTATCTTAATCTTATTTATCTTTCTATTAGTGTTTAATTTGCAATTTTAGTCCTTTTTTAGTAGTGAAATGGATCCCAATAATAATTTCAACACCCAAAATTCTTATAATTATCCATTTAGCTACCCAAATCCCAACAATTATCCAAATCCCAACAATTATCCAAATCCTAACAATTATCAAAATTTCAACAATTATCCAAATCCAAATCAATTTTCCAACTAACATCCTCAAAACATACCTAACTTTGATTTTGCACAAAATTTCAACAATCCATCCTCTGTTCCAACCTTTAATCCATATTATGGATCTATGATGAGAAATTCATCTCAAACACCCCCGTTTAATGGTTATGTACCAATGGTGAATGAAAATGTTCCTAGTGGTGGCATCGCTACAAACTCAGATGATTCAACTCCTAAGAGCAAGAAAAACCATCAACCAGGATGGAACACTGAACAAAATCTGGTGCTAATTAGTGGGTGGATAAAATTTGGAACAGATAGTATTGTCGGAAGAAACCAAAAAAGTGAAGCGTATTGGGGCAAAATTGCTGAATATTGTAATGAGCATTGCTCATTCGATCCTCCGCGTGATGTAATTGCATGCCGAAACCGTTATAATTATATGAACAAGATACTGAATAAATGGATTGGCGCTTATGATAGCGCTAAACGTTTGCAAGCAAGCGGTTGGTCGGAAAATGATGTTTTGGCAAAAGCGCAGGAGTTATACGCCTGTGGGAAGAATATTCAATTCACCTTAATGGAAGAATGGCATGCTCTCCGTGATCAACCGCGTTATTCAAGTCAAGTAGGAGGAACAATTGGCTCGGGAAGTAGTGGATCTAAGAGATCTCACGATGATGCTTCTGCCTCAAACTCTGTAGGATCTAGTGTTCGTCCTATAGGTAGGGAGGCAGCCAAAAAGAAGGGTAAAAAGAAATATGCTATGGAGGCGGTGGACAAAGATTGGGATGATTACAGAATAATGAGGGAAAAAGAGGTGGAACATTTGGCAAGGATAGCTTCCAATCAACAAGAGAAAAACAGACTTAAGAAAATGAGTTTGTATCTGAAGTTAAGTTCCGATGAGAATCTGGATGACCGGAAGAAAGCCCTGTTGGACTCGTTGGCCCAAGAACTGTTTCCTAATTAATTTCAATCAAGTATTTGCATGTAGTGTTTCCATTAATTATTGTGTTGAATATGTCCGTCTACTATTTGCTTTAAGTATTTGTCTGTAGTGTTTGCTTGAATTATTGTGATTGAATAAATCAGTGTAGTGTTTGCTACATGTTTGTTTTGATTATTGTGTCCAATTCTTATCTGATAATTAACTCTATACAATACTTATTTGAAATCCGCAAGCTGTCCACCACCCAATTCGAATATGTCAGTGTTGCGCTTTAATAATTGTGTCAACCACCCAACATTGCTTTAATTATTCAGTCCACCACTCAATCCTTATTCAGTCCACCACTCGATACTTATTTTAAGTTAATTTGCATCGTATTAATTATGTTACTTGTGTGTTGTATTGCATTTTAAGTTAATTTGTATCGTATTAATTACATTATTTGTGTGATGTATTGCATTTTAAACTAAGAATATAATAAAAAAAATTATTTAAAATTTTTTTGTTAAGTGTTTATTATTTTAATTTATTTTTAATCGATAATTATAATTTTATTTAATCATAAAAAACAAAAATTTAAATTTAAATAAGAATATGAAATAAAAAGTGGTGGGGTAGAGAAGGTGGTGGGGTAAGGTGTTGAATGAAAAAACTATTGGAGAGGTAAAAGTTGAATGAGGTGTTGAATGATTAGGTGGAAGAGAGAGAAGATGATGTGGAGTGTAAAAAGTGGGTGTTGAGGGTGTTGAAAGTTGATGACCATTGTACATGGTCTAACAAGTGACACTTCAATGGTTTGCTCATAAACCTGCTAACATAACCTACTGCATAGCTTATGTTAGACCTGGTTTGACACAAGTATCTCAATGAACCAATTGGCTGTCTAAACATAGTTGGATCAACACTGTCACCACCTGCCTCTTCATCAAATTTGAACTTAGTATCTGCAGGTGTGACTGATGAGTTGCAGTCAAGCATCTCAAACTTTTTCAGAATTTCAGTAGCATACTTGGATTGATGTAATATCATTCCCTTTGGAGTTTCCAGGAGCTCCATTCCTAGGAAGTAGGTCAGCTTCCCTAGGTCAGTCATTTCAAATTCACACTTCATCTGTGATTTGAACTCCTCTATTTCTGTAGGTGAGCTACCTGTCACCAACAGGCCATCAACATACAAGCATATGATCAACATATGCTTCCCATCACTGCCTTTTACATAAACACCATACTCTACACTGCATTTCTTAAAACCTTGTGTGACAAGGAACTGATCAATTCTCTTATTCCAAGCTCTTGGAGCTTGCTTCAGACCATACAAGGCTTTGTTCAGCTTCAGCACCTTGTCTTCCTTGCCCTTCAGTTCAAACCCTGGAGGCTGCTTCACATACACATCTTCCTCTAGGGGTCCATTAAGAAATGCTGACTTCACATCTAAATGAAATAGGGGCCATCTGTTACTGCAAGCTAAGGCCATCACTAACCTTATTGTCTCATGTCTTGCCACTGGTGAAAATACCTCATCATAGTCCTACCCTTGCTTCTGCAAGAACCCTTTTGCTACAAGCCTTGCCTTGTATTTTATCACTTTGCCTTCAGGATTTTGTTTGACTTTGTATACCCATTTCACATCAATTGCTCTCTTGTCTGAGGGCAACTCACACAAGTCCCATGTTCTGTTCTTCTCAATTGACTTCAACTCATCAATCATTGCCTCCATCCATACCTTACTCTTCAATGCAGCTTTGGTATCTATAGGCTCAGTGTCTGCAAGCATTGCATAATGCACAATTTCTCCTTCATTGTCTACTGCATTATCAGGAACAATCTCACAGTCAGCTAGCTTTCTAGGCAACTGAACATTCCTCTGAGGTCTTGGTGGTACAACATTGTCATCATCACTAGAGGTGTGCATATCCTCATCACTGTTGATATCTTGGTTGTGATTTTGGTTCACAAATGTGATTGTGTTGTTAGTGTTGCTTGATCCAACATCTAAGTCCACTGCACAAGCTTTCTTAGATGTGATCTTCTGTTTCCAATCCCAACTTTCATCCTCTAACACTTTCACATCTCTACTAATCTCTACCTTATCTAAAGTAGGATTATAGAGCCTATAAGCACCAGTCCTGTGATATCCAACAAATATCATAGGTACACTTTTATCCTCTAGTTTCTTTCTCTTAGCATCAGGCACATGTTTGTAGCACAAGCTACCAAACACTTTCAAGTGACTCACACTTGGCTTACTCTTAGACCATACCTCTTCAGGTACCTTATCCTTCAGTTTCTTAGTTGGACTTCTGTTTAGAATGTAAACAGCTGTGGCTACAGCTTCACCCCAGAACCTTGATGGAAGGTTTTTCTGCTTTACCATACTTCTAGCCATATCTAGAATGCTTCTATTCCTCCTCTCAGCAAGACCATTGTGTTGAGGAGTGTATGGTGCAGTGACCTCATGGATTATGCCCTGATCCTTACAGAATTTCTCAAATTCTTTAGAGGTATACTCACCTCTACCATCTGTTCTCAGAATCTTCAAAGACTTATCACTTTGCTTTTCAACCAGTGTCTTAAACCTCTTAAACACTTCAAAAGCTTCACTCTTGGCCTTGATATGATACAACCATATCATCCTTGAGTATTCATCAACAAATGTCATGAAGTACTTGTTTCCACCAGTTGATAGAACATCAAATGGTCCACATATGTCAGAATGCACAACATTCAGCACATCACTAGATCTCATAGGCAAGTGACTTTTGAATGAAGATCTATGATGCTTTCCTAGCAAACAAGTAGTACATGTGTCTACTGGAGTTATGACACTAGGTAAACCTAACACCATGCACTTTGAATTAAGCATTGACAAGCTTTTAAAATTCAAATGCCCATACCTTTTGTGCCATAGATCACCATCTCTATCCTCTGTGGTTGCAGACAAACATGTAGCTTCAATGGTTTTGATCTGAGTCTTGTAGATTCTGTTCTTACTTTGTGCTGTCTTGAAAACTAATCTTTTCTTAGAATCAAATAGTTGTAGAATCTCATCCTCTATAACTATCTTGAAGCCCTTTGAAATCAACTGTCCCACACTCATGAGATTGCACTTCATCCCAGGAACATAGAGTACATTTTCAATCACAGCCTTCTTTCCATTAGACCTCTGAATCACAACATTTCCCATGCCTTCTGCCTTAATGGAATCACTATTAGCCAATCTGATTTTGGTGTTGAGACACTCATCAAAGTCAGTTAAGATGCTCCTATTGCCAGTCATGTGATTAGAACATCCTGAGTCAAAGTACCACACCATGGAATCTGCTGCTTCATCAGCAATTGTCACCATGAAACTTGTTTCATCATCTGAACTTGAGTTATCATGTGCTACCTTTGCCTCTTCTTCATTCTCTTGGCCCTTCTTTTTCTTTGAATTTTTACACTCATTTGCATAATGGCCATACTTATCACAATTATAGCATTGGATCTTGCTCTTGTCAACCTTCTTCTTTGACTTATCCTTCTGTTTTCCTCCTCATCCATCAAAGGATTCAGGTCCTGTCTCACCATCATCTTTGCTCTTCTTGGAATCTTTCTTCCCCTGCCATTTCTTCTTGTCTTTCTGGTATTTCTTGAACTTTGTGAAAAGAGCTTGCTCATCCTCCCTGACATGGCTTCTCTCACCATGCTTCAGCTCATGAGCTTCAAGAGTGCTCTGCAGATCCTCAATCTTGATCTCACTCAGGTCTTTTGTCTCTTCTATTGTCAATACAATGTGATCAAACTTAGGAGTTAAAGTTCTCAATACCTTTTCAACAGTTTCTTGCTCATCAAGATTACTACCACAATTCTTCATCTGATTGGTGAGAGTCACCAATCTTGTGAAGTAATCTGAAACTGACTCATCATTCTTCATCTGCAACAGCTCGTACTGTCTCTTCAAGGCTTGCAACTTCACCTTCTTGACCTTTGCATCTCCACCATAACATTTTTGCAAAATGTCCCAAGCATCCTTGGAGGTTGTAGAATCTGCAATTTTCTCAAACACCTTCGCATCAACGCATTGATAAATGAGAAATAGAGCCTTGTTGTCTTTTTTCTGTGCTTCTCTGAATGTTGTTCTCTGTTGATCTGTTGGATTCGCTGGTAATGGGTTAATGACTGTATTAACTTGTTCATCCACTTCTTGAACAATGAATATCACCTTCATCTGTTTCACCCATGTATCCCAATTCTTTCCATCAAGAATGGGCAAATTCGCGTGGAAATTGCTTTTCCCAGCCATGGTTGATTCACCTCAACCTTTGATTCTCCTCTTGAAGAAGATTTGAATCAAAATCTCTTGGATCGTGCTTGCTCTAGATACCACTTTGTTGGGGATAAAACCCAGGAACAAAGAGCTCAGAAGAAAGACAAAAATGAATGAAGAAGACTTAGGAAAAAAGAGGGAAAGTAAAAATCTTATTCACAAAAAAATCGTTGTTTACAAGTGAAGTTATACCCGTATTTATACACAACTAACTAACGGATAACTTCTACCTAACTACCAAAACAGAAAAACATAACTGAACAGAGGTTCAAAAGTAACTGAGCAGAGCTTCAGAAATAGCTGCGCTTCAGAAGTTGCCGAGCTCCAGAACTTGCTGAGCTCAGAAGTTGCTGAGCTCCAGAACTTGCTGAGCTCCAGAAGTTGCTGAGCTTCCAGAACTTGCTGAGCTCCAGAACTTGCCGAGCTCGCCATGTTTCATAGCTTGGCTTACAGAACCAATATTTTTAAATATAGGATTCTAGTAAATTACGAAATTAAGAATGTTGGTTTTCATTATTTTCAATTTTTATTGTTTTGCAAATTTATCTTTGAGGAGAGATATATAATTAATTATTGTTTGCATAATTATTTTTTTAAGTGGTTTAGTGGTTGAAAATTCATCTTTTTTTTTTTTTTGAACACAGGTTGAAAATTCATCTTAGAAAATGAATAAGTGAGAAATTTCGAATTTAAACTCCGGCTCCTACATATATAAATGCAATATTTATGTCATATGAGTTATGCTCACAAAAATTAATTAATTATTTTTAATACATACTCTAGAAAGTAACATAGTTTATAAGTATCTTGATAAAGACATAATTAACACGTTTTTTGAAATTTAAAAGGAATCTTATAAAAACGAACATATATTTAATGATGGAAAAATAATTGTTTTTCGGTCAAGAAAGTAATAGCTTTTTTAGGCTAAATGCATCAAAGGTCTTTAAATTTCAAGTTTTTAACAGTTAAATTAAGATTTTAGGTAACAAAATAATTGAAACTGAAAGGGTAACGGTGAAACAAGTTTTTTTTAAGGAAAAATGCATCCACCGGTTGAAGTTAACATTAAGAGCCGTAGTGCAACAACGTAACTGTAAGTATAATTGTGCAATAAGTTTTTATAATTGAGTACTATATCTAAAAGTAACGGTGCAACAAATTAAAAACTTAAAAAACACATTTTTTTACTTACCTAAAAAACTTAACGGATTTGACCATTTTCTAAAAAAACTTAAAGAACTTAACTCTTATAAATGCTAATATTAAAGGAACCCTTCAATACATTTATTTTTTTTTTTTTTTAATTTGAATTGACTTTAATGTAAAGGATTATTACACAAAAACAAGTATTTTAAGCAAACCAACCCTAGATTCAAAAAAGCAATTATTAAAGGAGACGTCAACCATCTATCTCAGTCTATATATATATATATATATATATATATATATAAGATATTAGTCTGAGCACACAATAAACAAAAGAACCATCTACAACAAGTTGTAAGGTTAATAACATGTCAAAAATATGGTGAATTCCTAAAAATTCCATACGTACATGAATGTTCACATGGGCTAATCCTAAAACGAATATTAAAATTTAGTCAAAAAAAAAAATATTAAAATTGAAAACTAATTAATTACTTAGAAAATTAATCCAGCTCTCAATGCTATAAATAGGGCAATGAAGCTACCACACAAATCACCAAAAATCATCTTCTAGTCTACATTATGGCTGGCTTAGTGAGAGGACTTCTTCAAAAACACATTGTTATTAGTGAGATTAATGAGCATAACCCTTTAGCCATGACTGATAAACAAATTTTGGATGAGATTTATAAAACACATGTCCATAGTCACACTGCCACCAAGTTTGATGCTGAATCTCTTTTCAACATTGCTTCTATGATCCTTTGGCGTTCAACCAACGTTGCTGACAACGTTGCTACTGTAATATTTTTTATTTTATTTATGCTTTTTTATATTTGTGATTTTGCCAATATTAATTTAGTTAACTTTTGTTTAATTATTACAGGGACGTCAAGCAAACCAGGAATTTAGTCGCATACGTTCCCCTGTTAACTTCACTTCACCATTGTGTGCTTTGAAGAAAATTAATTCCTTGGTATTTTATTTTTGTGTTGTAAACTAAGGTCTAATTAAGGTTATTTAATATTTTCGATTTTGGATCGCCTGCCGTAGACAAAGCACGTGTTTCCACGTTACATTTATGATTGAATGTTTAAGATTAAATACAAAAAAAGTAGTCATTCAAAAAAAAAAAATTACATAAAAAGTAATAAAAAAAATCTCATCCGTCATATCCTGATCAGACAGTTTAGATGCATTACTGCATCATGCAGCAACTGCACTAAATCTGATTCCAATATTTCCTACGTTTTCATATGTTAAACTAAATACATATACTAGCTATATGTGTCAACATTAAACTCTTCTTAATGGATTGAGCATATGAACCCAAAATTTTAGGCTTAATAAATTTTTTAGTTTATGTATGTTCGCGAATTTTTGGTTTTAGTCCTTGTATCTTGTTTTGTTGCAAATAAGTCCATGAATGTATAAAATTTGTTGGTTTTAATCTATAAAGTCAAAATCCGCAGGAAAATCTGAAGGAAAATTTGCACGAAAAATGCAGATTTTTCTACGGATTTTGACTTTAGAGACTAAAACCAACAAATTTTGTACATTCAGAAACTTATTTGCAACAAAATAAGATACATGGACTGAAACAAAAAATTCGCGAATATACAAGAACCAACAAATTTATTAAGCCTAAATTTTATGTAAACTTTTAGTTTACAAACTTGTTAATGAAAGGAAAAAAATATGCATGAGATATTTCACTACATGTTATATTCTCTAATGGAGTTGATATTGACTATTTTTTTTTATGACGGTTGATTTTTCATAATCCAGAATTACCATAATTTTGCAAAAATTATAATTTGTAGCTTTTACAAAATTATAGTAGTTGATCTTATGATTCTGACAAGCACAAACCCTACTATAATGTCAAATAAGCACTAAATCTACCAAAAATGTGATACGAGATATTCTAAAATGAACAACTCAATTAAATTTGAGTAATATTAAACATTAAAAACTTAAGGATTTTTTGTTGATGTATTAGATTAAAAAAAATAGATTGTGTCTAATATGGACTATTTTTTTTAATCGAAGTCTAATATTAACTATTAAAAAATGGTTTAACAGTGGATCTGAACTATTCTTAACAAAAATTAAATATGATAATAAAAAAGAATTTAAATAAATTTTTCGTTTCTACAAATTTAATCCTAATAAAAATGACCCACATGTGAACTTTTAGTATTTCCGTTTAATTTAGTTAGGAGTCAGTTCTGACATCAAGTGGTTCCAATTCTTCATATCGCAATCGCGGGAGATTGAACCATGATCCTTTCTACCAAGTCCAATGTCAATCACCACTGAACAACTAATTATTGGTATCACTACTGTAATTTAAACAAAACCATATTTAATTAATAAATGGGATGAGACACTACTATAAATTTGACTTATTACTAAGGGTTTTATATCAGTGGAAGAGACACCAGATGTGAAAAGGAATATGGAGTACTTTTTACATCTAATTTTGAGCTTACCTGATGTAAAAGTAAACACGGTGGCAATACTATAATTATGGTGAAATGCAGGCCAGATGTAAAATGTGTTTTTCGCCAGATATAATAAGTACTTTTTGTAATAGTGAGATCAAACGTCTTAAAGAAGCCATGCAAACCAAACAAGAAGTGATACACATTTGGAAATAATTAAGCTGATGGATTGTTTTTATGTATGTATGATGGTGGCATGCAGATGTCATGCAAGGATCCAGGTGAGGAAATTGCTTTCGAAACAACACTAGCAATCCTGAAAAATCTATCAAACTATTCATGGACTGCAAAAGGAGTGCTTACTCTTTCTGCATTTGCTATGGAATATGGAGAGTTCTGGATGCTATCACAGGATCAACCAACTGAACCACTTGCAAAATCATTGGCCATATTGAAGAGAGTTCCTCAACTCACCAATCCTGAAGCACTGAAAACACACCACAATGCAATTTTGGAACTCAACAATCTGATCAAGAACACTTTGCAAGTCATTGAAATCATCATTGAGTTGGAAAGACTCAGCTCACTTCATGGCATCAATGCAGTGCCTTTGGAACAACTCCCAGTTGATGTCTTTTGGGTTATCATCACCATCGTTGCCATTGTTACTCAGATCGAATGTCTCACTACTAATTCGTAAGTTTTACTGTATTATTTTGAATTAAGCGCATAATATTGTCACATAAGATTCTTCTCTTTCTTGCATACAAAAATTCTTACTAAATATCATTTTCCTAATTTTATATATAGTGAGCAAATTGAGAAACTGATTTACATTTTCAGGGATAAGAGGCAGAACTTATCTCATTTTGTTCAAAAGATTAACATCATAATCAGCAAATGGAGCAACCACGTATCACAATGCAAAATACTTATTGGTAATAGCTTACCACATATACAAAGTTTTATATTATTTAGTTGACAGTGTAAACTTATTTTACACTGTGTGCTTATATTCTTTTTTCTCTTAAATTATTATATATTTTTTGTTTTATCAACCTCAAATGTAAGCATTTTCTTCCTATATTGAAAGAAATTATTTGAATTCTCAGAGGAAGCAGAGTATGAGAAGACACTCGATGCTCTTTTTAGAACCCCGACTGAAATCATGGAAGCGTTTAAAGTGCTGATTTTTTGGAAACTTGCTCCAAAAGAAACCATCTATGATTGTTCCACTAAAAAACTGGTTAGTACATAGTAAAATGTTAAATAGTGTCTTAATTTTCGGTATGTGTTAATAAGGATCCAAGTATAAAATTTGTATGTTTTTATAATTACAGGTTAACATTGATGTGTTGAAAACAAAGGACGTGTTCTTGTTGATTACGACCCTAGACATCAACCAAGAAGACATCGCGATGTTGATTCCAATTTATGAACGATTAAAGAAAGAAGAAAACCAATACAAGATTGTGTGGATTCCAATTGTGGAGGAATGGAATGATAAGTCAAGGAAAATATTTGATTCTTTGAAGTCTAAGATGCCTTGGTATGTTTTGCATCACTTTGCAGCCATAAAAGGAATCAAGTATATAAGAGAGAAATGGAATTTCAATCAGAAGCCTTTGCTTGTTGTGTTGGACCCGAAATCAACGATTCAACATGATAATGCATTCCATATGATTCAAGTTTGGGGGGTAAAGGGTTTCCCTTTCACCAAATTCAGAGAACTAGAACTAACCAAAGAATCAATGTGGATTGAATCCTTGTTGATTCATATTGATAGAAAGATTAAATGGGTAAGTATTTTGGTCATCACAAATTATTTTTTTTGGCTTTCACACCAGTTTCATCTGGTTCGGGATCAGTTTTGACATTAAGTGGTTCCAGTCCCCTCCCAATCGCAGTTGCGGGGATCGAACTGGGGGATCACAATTTTTTTTAAAACTTTATATATTTATTATGATATTATAATATTGATAATAGTATTTTATTATGACTAAGAAAATTTCTATTACCTTTGAAAAATGAAGGAGGAGGAAAAGTGTGTGATCATTTATGGAGGTAAAGATAAGTCATGGATCGAACAGTTCACCGAGGCTGCTGGTAAACTAGGAAATGAGACGAGTATTAAGCAGACAAATACTACAATTGAGTTGTGCTGCTTGGCGAATCAGAAGGCAAATGTAGTTGGCGAATTTTGGAATAAGGTAGAGTGTTTGTATGTGACCAAGATGGATGAAAAAACAAACATTATAACACAACAAGTTGAGAAATTGCTTTCTTTCAAGGATGAGGATGGGTGGGTAATTGTAACCCAAGGTTCTGTTGTGGAGTTTGTTGGCTATGGGAGAACGGTTTTGACGACAATCAAAGAATCTGGCAAATGGATAGGTGGGGTGATCAAGAATGGATTAATAGATTCACTTATCAATCATCATAAAATTGTGGCTAAAACCGTTCGTATTTGCTCTCACATTGAGATTCATAATGCTGCTGGAAAAGTTCCTGATTTTATCGAGTGTCAAGATTGTAATCGCAGAATGGAAGTGTTTATTACCTACAAGTGTTGCCATATAGATGAGGATAAGTACTCTAATGGTGTTCATGAGTAAATTAACATGGTGAAGGAAAGTATTTAGCATTGGAGAGCTATGTACTATGTTCAATTATTGCATTTCAGTATTTATGATTATGGTTATTTTCTTTGAGTGTGAGATCAATATCAGTTTATGTACCTACCCTTATGGGATGCAGCAGCCATGAGTCATGCATTATTGTTGATCACAGTAAGATCACAAATGCAACTACAATAAGGCTACTTGTAACTTTGTTTCATTTTGTGTTATCAATAAAATGTTATTTTAATATTTCACTTTTGAGATTTTTAGTTCTGCTTCAAGCTTAATCTTCTGTCATAATTTCTAATTAGTAATTTATTTTTCATCCCTATAAAAAAATTGTCATATCAAAACTCATAATGACTAGTGAAGAAGTTTGAAATTTTAGATTCGAACTCAGACTACTACCTATCAATGTCCCAGCAACTACCAAATTTTATAAGTTTACCTTAAAATGACACATTGTTATAGAGTTAAACACTTCACAAGAAAAGTGTCAACAAAAAAAACTTTCAAGAAATGTGCACAACATTTATGACACAATGTAAAGTGTTATATTAACAGGAAACAGAGATTTGAAAGAGTAACCAAGAATCTGAAGGTGACGAGAGTGTTGATCTCTACATTGGTAGAAGAGTTAAAAGCAATCAAATTAAGGCAGTGAATCAAAATCTAAAGAAGTCATGACCCCCATAGCTCCCACTGAGAGAAGTCCAGTGTTATTTTTCATGGGTGGTGGCATGGGAGCTGGAAAGAGCACAGTTCTTAAAGAGTAATTAACATTCATTCTAATTTTACTCTCGCCCATTTATCATTGTTAGATTTTGATATCAACCGTTGTCTTTCTAGCTACAATTCGACTCAACTATAGGTGTAGCTAGAATTCAAGTATTCGTCATACATAATAATCATTGTTTATGCACAAGTAGTCCTAAATTAGACTTTTCAAGTACAATATATGCATATTATTATTCCATTCGGTTTCATATATAATAAAAAAATCTTTTTTCAGATTCATTCATTAACCGATGCATCTGGTCCATAATATTATTTAATGAACCTGAAAATAGAATTTTTGCATATATATGAGACTGAAGGAAGTAATAGTTAAGTATAAAATTGACCATACAAATCTAGTTTGTACTTTGTAGATGTAACAATTAATCAACATTGTTTTTATGTATGTTTGAAATAACTTTGGCAGATCATTTTGGTTAGGAGCATCTTCAAAAGCTGTGATTGTTGAGTGGAAGGAGGGTGAAAACAATCTACTTGTGGATCCTGAAGACATCAAAAGCTTGAACTGTGTACAAAGTTTGAATGCTGAAGCTGATTCAATCTATGAACTTCACAAAGAACCTAGCCCAGTAATGGAACCTGATTCTATTTGGAATGACTTTGTTCTATCACATTCAAGGTCAAGTGTTCAAAAAGAGTTAAGGGAATCCATTCATAAAATAGAGAATTCCATCATAAAATTCTGACCAATATGGTTGGTTCCTGCCATAACACAAAAGTGTTACCATCTTATGAAGTGGGATGATATAGAAACAAATTTATTTCATGAATATTTTTTTTTACTTTTCGAGAAGGCAAATAGTATTAACAGCTGCAGTAATCACATGTGCAAAGAGGTAGATCATAAATAAATCCTTGAGGAAGTAGTTCACCACACAAAACATATTCTCCCTAGATTATTGAGGAACTTGTTCATCACACAAAACGGGTTCTGTAACAGAATTAATCATTAAATAATTAGTTTATTTTAAGTAATAGTAGTTACATGTTATTTACCCTTTTAGCCCTGAGGGTTGTTTTTAAAGGTAATGAGCCTCGTTTGAAAGTTAATCAATCAATATTCAACAAATTATTTTCTTCTCTCAAACTCTCTCATTCAAATATTATGCTTTGCATAATATCTCATTTGTACCAAATACTATTTAATTCATTAGAATTCCTACTTTGAGACTTGATTCTATCGGTTTCGTCCCTAGAATCTAAATTCCCGTCTCAAGTTTCCCCCAACCGAAATTTGGGAAACGATTTTGATATGTTCTCTCTCTCTCCTCTTGATCAAATTTTGGGAAACTTGTTTGACACAACATGAATTTTCCCTCTCAACCGAATTTTGAAGAAAATGCTCAACATGTTCTCCTCTTTGAGCTAAATTTTGAAGTTGAAACTTAGAGTTTGGAAGGAATGTTCCTAGATCTTCTTGCTTGAAAATTAGTTGACGTCGAAACATTACGTGTGATGGAAGCCTAGGTGTTTAAAAATATTTGGTTGAGCCCAAAACCGTCAAAGATCATCAGAGACAGAGGCATGTAGTAGGGTGTGTGGACACTAGGGATGCCAATTGTATCCGAAAGTTGGGATCCTCATAGGAATTGTTCCATATATATGGGGATTCGGAATTTCGGGAATGGAGAAATTTTTCCTTTAGTGATGATAATTAAGACTGTTCATGGTTCAGTTCATAAATTTATGGTACAATTTGGTTATTTTCGGTTTGGTACGATTTGGCGGTTCCGTTCAATTCACGATTTTAAATGAACAGTCCTAGTGATGGGGATGATAGAGAAATTAGGGATGTCAATTGTATTCGTAAATAGAGATTCCTTTGATGATTTCTCGGCTTGGAGATTTGCATATGGAGAGAGGTGTGGCCGTGTGGGGATGGGGATGAGATTTTATCGTTGGCCTAAGAAGACTTTGTCTTAGAATATTTTATTAAAATAATATTGGAAAATGCTAACGAGTGCTCCGGGGGCACTCTTTAAAAACCTTAAATGGTAAGTTTTAGTAAACTTTTTACGGGAATATGTGAAGTTAACGCATTGGAAATTGGAATGCTTTATTTTTTTGCATAAATAATTTCTTTTAATAGAAAGCTTAAAGAGTGCTCCGGGGACACTTTTACCCAATAATATTTTATATGTGTAATTTTTTTATATGTGATGTTTATTATTGTCACAAACTGATAAGTGCCGAAAAGTAGTTAATTCATGTAATATATTTGTGCACTTATTAACTTAAAAGTGTAAGAAATCCTTTTGAAAAACCCTGAAATCGTGTATATATTTGTTTAAGTTATTTTCACTTAGTTTTTCTAAATCCCAACCCTTTTTGTAGGGAATTGAAACTTAGGACGGGATTGGAACAAAGAATAAAGAAGTTGAAGTCTGAAACTGTCGCCCAAGCTCGCCCAACGCGGACAAGTCAGTGGGAAATGGAACTTTGGGCGAGGTCTGGCGACAGTCAGCGAGCTAGGCTCGCCCGGCCAGAGGTAGCGACTGAAAGGTGGTCAAGAGGTCAGTGGGACACGTGTCAGCAAACCCACAGCTGAGGAAAGATAGCTCGCCCGGCCAAAGGTGGCTCACCCGGCGAGCTTAGCAGAACTTGACCACTATAAATAGAAATTCATATCAGAAAAATCAGGCTCTTCTTTTGTTCTTCTTCTGTAATACTGAGAAGCAGCCCTAGGTCATATTTTTAGGAGTTCTTGAAGGTGGATAATACAAATTGGTTGATGAATCATTCCATGATGTTTGTCTACTTCCAATCTCTTCATCTTTGTAAGAATCATATGGGTAACTAAACTCTCCTATTGTTGGGATTAGTTATAGATTAATTTATGAACATGTATTTCTCTTGATCTTGTTTATATATGGTTTAGTGATTCAATCAACTTTGATATTGTTCTTGCTTTTAATGTTTTATCATTTTGATTTGAAAGAATATAGGGATATATGTTTTGAATCAATGAACTAGAACAATATCTATTAAATCTAAACTCTAGTGATAGATTTGGGTTTAATAATCACTTAAAGTATTAGTTTTTAAAGTTGTTATATCGATTAATCACCCGAGGGATCGAGGATTGATAGGTATAATAGTTTCTCGTCGTTATTTGGGAACAAAAACGTACGGTGAGTAATACGTGGTAAAGTCGATTGATAGCTAAACCTATGTGATTGATTGAGGAAATATATGTGAATGAATGATCGAAAGCTAATCCCAGCAATATTATTTCTCTGATATTTACAACAATCTTTTATCGCACTTTCACATTTATATGCTTACAAGTTACTTTATTACAAAAATCATAAAACCCTTGTCACTTAAAATCATGGAAATTGTTGAACGGCATTTGGTATCGCACTAGTCTCTGAGGAAACGATAATTATAATACTTACAATTTGTACTATAACACAAACTCACAATAATTTTTATTTGTTTAATGATTAAGTAATATTTTTTACAACAACTTTGATTGAAAATAATAGCAATTTGATTTTTTTTTTTTAATGTTGATGCATGATGGATCTATACCGAAATAGTGGGGACCGGGAAAGAATACTAACCGAATTGTGGAATGAGGATGGAGATGGGGAGTATTTTAAATGGTGGAGAAAGGATTGACTGGAAAAGTATCATCCGATCAATTCTTATCCATTTTTTTTTTTACCAAAATAAAAAGGTATTTGTTGAAGTACAAAAGTAATTTTAGTTTTTATATCGTTTCCTCAGGAATTGTTCCGAATCAGACACGAACAATTAAAATCATACGCGTGTAAATTAACATAAATTAAAAGGTGGGTTTATCTTGGATTTAGGTTGCTTAACAAAAAGATAAAATATTGGTGATTTCAAGTTTATAAAAATGGTTGATTAGATTCTTCGAATCCCTTCCTCTTCCTAATCTAGAATGAACATGAGCTTATCTCGCAACTTCTCTCTTGTCGGCACGACGAATTAACAAAATCGTTCAAATCAGGGTTAGTGACTAAGAACGCTTTCCCATAATAATAAAACTCTAATGTCTTAGGTGAATTTATAATCGTAAAAAGTTTATCGAACGTTACTTCTATTATCACAATCAATAATCCGATATGTCTAAAGTGATTATTAACCGAACAATTATCTCAGTTCCAGTTCAATAGTTAGGGTTAGTGATCAATTGATTCCCAAAATCAGTTCGATAGTGATCAAGTAACGAAAAGCATTAACACACAGAGATAATTGAATAACGACAAGATTAAAATTGAAATAATAAGCCTCTAGTAAGTTCACATGACCTAGATTGATCCGAGGAAGATCATCTATGAATCTAACCAATAAAAGACTTAGCTACTCATATTGTAAATAGTCATAGCAAAAAAGTTTGAGAAAGAATACATTAATTTCAATGAACAAAGGTGTTGAATCTTCCTTGAGGATGAGTCTCCAGCCCTAGCACACGTCAAAAACGAGTTCTCTGGTATTTTTCCACTAAAAATCGACCCCTAGGTCACTCTCGGAAGCCCCTATTTATAGAAAAATGTAAAATTCTGATGTGTTGTCCCGTGGCTGCGCGATGCGTAGCTTATTCTTGCGCAACGCGCAGGAAGCCGAACTCAAATGAATTTTCTTTCTTCATGAAAGTTGTAGCTATTGATCTTAGATTTCATTTGGCGCAAGTCCCGCCTCATTCCGAATTACGGAACTCTAGATATGGTCAAAATACCGGACATACGTCATGGTGCAAATTATGCTGATTTTGTTGTTCTTTTTTCCTCTTCTCTTGTGATTCCAACAACCTTGTACCAATGCACTTTCTTCTTATTCTTGTGCGAAAAAAATAATAAAAATATACTACTTTGCCTTGAATTTGTTGTAAAAACATAGTAATGACATGGAGTCATCACAACCTCAAACTTGAACTTTTCCTTGTCCCGAAGAAATACCTGTATCAATCGGAAAACTTGGCACTACCTCAACAGTTTAATTCCAATCAGCAAAGTCAGTCAAGTCAAAACATCATAATCAACACTCCTATGATCATTCCTATCATGATTATTCTTGCCCACAAAAATGCTAACGAAAAACAAAGAACTTTTCACAAAAGTTGTCCAAACTTTAATCTCATCACTCCCTCACACTCTCTCCCGTTTGATAAGGTTACATTTTCACTCAAGCAACACAGTCATAGTTATTCAATCATAGACTTGCAAACATTCTAATGTCAATCGACACGCATACAATTTCACATCTTTAGAGGACTTTTAGGTTATAATAGGGCTAAGGTTAAGGGGGAATGTTTTTGGATAGTGAGCAGAAAAACTTGGAGTTTCTAAGATCACATTTTTCTAAACAATGAATCGTTTTTTTCCCTATACTTTAGCAGTTTATACTAGAGAACTTATTATTATTGTTTTCAAAACGCTTTTTTTTTCACACTTTTTTGAGAGGTTTATGAGTTACCTCTTTTTTTATATCTGATAAGCGTCTCTATATTTTTTATTTTTTTTTAGTTCTCTAGTACCCCACCCCAAACTTATTCAGTTGCTAATTCCAAAAGCAACCCCAAACTTATAATGATCAATGTGCTCAAAAATTAGTCATGTGTCTGAACTCCAAGAAAATCATCTTTTTTTGTTTCATTTTGTGAATTTTTTTGTTGGTTCAGCAAACAATAACATTTTTCTTTCGACTCAAAGGGGTTAACGAAGGATATAACATTTAAAATGGGTGGCTTCAAAAGGTTCAAGGTAAAAACAACTTGCCTCGGTGTGGAAATTATAGCAATCAATAAATCAAAAGAACATAAGCAAATTCTAGAGAATTAAGTAAGCTGTGAAATCTCTCATAACAAGAAGAAAAAAAATTAAGTGTTTAGGCTCGAATCCTCACGGCTTGGCCGGATTATCGAGTGGTCAATGTTTCAAAAATTTCCTCAGCTTTTCTAATAGCATTCAAGCATACAAGGTAATCAACAAGAAAATCACATATTCATGTATCCTAGATGCTAACTCAATAGACTTCACATATTTCAGAACAAACAACTTTAAATAGTGCACAAGTTTTCAAACAGACCCAATCATTCATAAAAGACAAAATTAAATTCAAGGAGTCAAGCATTACCAATCATCCCGTGAATCGACTTTACTCCTTTGCTTAACCTGCAAACACAACACAAGGCCTATCAAAAACTAGAACTTCCTAAATAAAAACATTGGGTTGCCTCCCAAGAAGCACTCTTTTAACATCAATAGCTTGACGGTCCATGACCATAAAGATCATGCGCTTGTTTAACGTCATCAGCTTGACGCTTCAACCACTGTTAGGATGGTCTAAATGATAACAAAAACATGTCATCCTTCTTTTTCCTCCTATTTGGTAAAAGTTTCATGAACTTCACATAGAGAATTAAGTGCCCCCATGCTCCAACAAATAATCTCATGGAATGAGCACTCTCCAACCTTGAGTAAGGTTGATGTTTCTTTTGCAAATGATCTTTCTCTTCTAGTTTCATTGGTTGAGAATCAAATGTCACATAGAGATCATCATGGTTGACTCTTCAAATACCGTTCTTCATGGGCTTCAAAATCTCTTCTTCTACCCAAATAACATGATTTTTAGTCACCATATCAACCAATTTCTCACACTCATTTGCCTTTGTAACAAGATTACCACATTCAACTTCAAATCCACCAATTGAACCTTGATGGCACTTCAAAAATTCATCCAAGAACTTGATCAGTTGAAAGTTGTAATCGATGTTGATCACTTCATGCTCTTCTTCAATGTAAGGCTTCTCACAATAGTTGGTACGATGATCATAACTCACCTTCGATCATTGAAGCTCTCCATTTACCCATCTTTGCTTATAATCTAGTAGCCAAAGTTGATAACGAATAATAACAATTTCTTCGCAATCAACCAATCTATTGTCAATGCAACTCATTGCTACAACACTTAGAGAAAATATTTAGTAGCACAAACACAATGAAGAAGACATAAAGAGAACAATATTTTTTCTTTCTTTTCTAAAAAAAATAAAGCTAACAAATAACAAAATAATAAACTGCACATAAAAGAAAACAAATAAAATAACTAACGATTCTAAATAAATATAAAAGAAATAAAATCTCTCCCTTTTTTTATAATATATTCGACTGAAAATAAAATAGCTCTACGTATGTTCCGATTGCCTTGTTGATTCAATCAACAATCCCCGGCAGCGGCGCCATTTTGTTGAAGTACAAAAGTAAGTTTAGTTTTTATATCGTTTCCTCAGGGATTGTTCCGAATCAGACACGAACAATTAAAATCATACGCATGTAAATTAACATAAATTAAAAGGGGGGTTTATCTTGGATTTAGGTTGCTTAACAAAAAGATAAAATATTGGTGATTTCAAGTTTATAAAAAAGGTTGATTAGATTCTTCGAATCCTTTCCTCTTCCTAATCTAGAATGAACATGGGCTTATCTCGCAACTTCTCTCTTGTCGGCACGACGAATTAACAAAATCGTTCAAATCAGGGTTAGTGACTAAGAACGCTTTCCCACAATAATAAAACCCTAATGTCTTAGGTGAATTTATAATCGTAAGAAGTTTATCAAACGTTAATTCTATTATCACAATCAATAATCCGATATGTCTAAAGTGATTATTAACCTAACAATTATCTCAGTTCCAGTTCAATAGTTAGGGTTAGTAATCAATTGATTCCCAAAATCAGTTCGATAGTGATCAAGTAACGAAAAACATTAACACACAAAGATGACTGAATAACGACAAGATTAAAATTGAAATAATAAGCCTCTAGTAAGTTCACATGACCTAGATTGATCCGAGGAAGATCATCTATGAATCTAACCAATAAAAGACTTAGCTACTCATATTGTAAATATTTATAGCAAAGAAGTTTGAGAAAGAATACATTAATTTCAATGAACAAAGGTGTTGAATCTTCCATGAGGATGAGTCTCCAGCCCTAGCACACGTCAAAAACGAGTTCTCTGGTATTTTTCCACTAAAAATCGACCCCTAGGTCAGTCTCGGAAGCCCCTATTTATAGACAAACGTAAAATTCTGATGTGCTGTCCCGTAGCTGCGCGATGCGCAGCTTATTCTTGCGCAACGCGCAGGAAGCCGAACTCAAATGAATTTTCTTTCTTCATGAAAGTTGTAGCTCTTAATCTTAGCTTTCATTTGGCGCAAGTCTGGCCTCATTCCGAATTATGGAACTCTAGATATGGTCAAAATATCGGACATATATCATGGTGCAAATTATGCTGATTTTGTAGTTCTTTTTTCCTCTTCCTTTGTGATTCCAACAACCTTGTACCAATGCACTTTCTTCTTATTCTTGTGCGAAAAACATAATAAAAATATACTACTTTGCCTTGAATTTGTTGTAAAAACATTGTAATGATGTGGAGTCATTAGTATTCATTCATTCAAATCAGTAGAGTACACCAGATTCAAATACGAATTCAATACCGCTAAAAACGAAAAGGATGAATCCGCGAACAAGCTCACAACATCCAAGTTAATAGCATAAAACGGCATACTCATACCTACAAATAATGTGATAAAACTAAAGTAACCGGAATACCTATGCCTCCGGATCTGCTTCGTTGAAGAATATAATCACCGTCTGAATCAGTAGTTGACCGAAATTGAATTGCCGATTCAATCAAACGAACACCGCAACAAGACGGGACAACAAACAACACCGCACCAAGACGGGATATCAAACAACGTCGCATTGAGACGACGAAATCACACACAAAAAGAAAAAACACAAAAGAAAGATTTACTCTATGAAAAAATCACTTATTTAGATTAAAAGCAAAATAAAAGAGATGCATAGGGGTGTTTTCGAGTAAAAAAAGACCCAAAACCACCCCCTTTCAGCGAAAAAAGATGGAAAAAACTTAGAGAGAATGGAGAGCTTATCTCTCTAAAAAGATTAGGGCCGGCTTATTTAATTCTTATCCTATTGACAACCCAAGAAGAAAGTTCCTCCGAGAGAAGTTTGGGAAAAACATATTTCTTACCAAGTCTAACCAATTATTCCAATTGTTTCTTAGCTTCCAAAGAATGACTAGTTGAGACTTGAAAACTAGAGTCACAATCTTGGAATCACACTAAAGCCAAAGATGATTTCCACCTTTCGTATATGCAATATCAAAAGTAATGATTGCATTAATAAGTTCAGCAAAAAAAAGCATTACTAACCTCAAGATTGAAAGCAAAACGGTCTAGACCATTGATTGTCTCTAAAGATGACTCCAAAAGCCATGGGGGGCGGGGGGTTGCCAAATAATTTTAATAATGACCCTGGCTATCGAAAGATGATTTTGCATATTGAAAGCTTTAATAATACAAAAATTTGTCATTGTAGAACCCGATGACAATATGAGAATCAGTTTTATTATGTTGGATTGTACCTTCTAAATAGTCTTTCGGTCATCGTCATCTAATAAAATTTGTAGTCATTGTTGGTTGGATTATATCTTCATAACAGTCTTGCAGTAAATTAATTGAGTATTTAGTAGATTTTAATCCGAATTACATCTTCTGAATAGTCTTTTGATCAACCGATACACTATTTTGTTGGAGTTGATGATATCTGAGTTTAATGTGGAGAGGTGCATAGTATCAATGTGAATTAAAAATTAATCTAAAGATAAATATTCATTATTCACCATGTACTATTTGTACTATTTTGTTTTACACAAAAATAAAATAAAATTGGTACATATATGATATTACTAGAATTAGTCTTGTACTCTTGTTTATCCCTCCCAGATATTTCATAGAAGATCATATGACAGTAAGATAAACGTGCCAATTAAAACATTTTTTAAATGTAGAAAAGCTGGTTGGCTAACATCCACTCATATTATTATATTTTTTTATTTTGGTAAAGATATTATTATATCATTTAATACTAACAACAGTAATAAGGCAACCAGCTACATCTTCTTGCTCTAGCCAATGTATGATTCTCAATCTCAAACAAGATGGAGCAAGGTATTTCCGTTTTTTTTTTTTTTTTTCTCTTTTTCATTTCTCATTCACATTACATAAATAAATAAACATATGTTCATAATTTTAATCAAGCATATATTATGTTTACGCTTATACTTTGATAGAACATGAATAAACAAGATATACTGTTTAATTTTTTCAGATAGTTTCCACCTCACACATCTATTGATTGCCGCCGCTACGCTCTCGCATTACCGGCGACAAGTGTCAAAGGTTGTAGTAGACCACAAAATTATTCCCAGAATAGAGATATCAGAATCTGGTCGTTTGGAAAAGATAGAAAAATTCTCCCATTATGTTGGTATGTATATTCTTCCATTTTGAGATTTCTCTAGATTTGAATCCTATATATAAATTGAATAAAGTATAAAGTGATTAAAAATCAAATAACAACTTAATAATTTGTTAGAATGCACTTATAATAATAATATCTACTTCAATTTATTAATCAACAATTAATATTACTTATCTTGAAAAAAACATTAATTAATATTATTAAACACTCATGCAGTTAGATCCGTTGCAAAGAGTCAAAGACGTACAAATATCTTAAACAAAACACGCTTGCAACACAAACACAGTTGTTATGCTAACTGCTTATTTAGATTTTTTTTTTTTTTGACGTCTAACTGCTTATTTAGATTTGTCAAAATTACTACTTGTATATAAAAAAGATTTGTCAAAATTACAATCTGTTAACTTAAATGAAATTATGTCCACAAATCGTAGTTCGACTGACAGAAATGTCGAAATTACTATAGTATGAGACGTCATGATCGGAGTTTGAACTCCGATCACTCAACTTTATGTGTGTGAGTTTTCAATAGTTTGTCATTTCGTTTATCTACTAAAAAAAACTTCAATGAAATTATGGCATATGATTTTATTCACACAAATTTGGGGCTTCTAAATTCTCGTATAGATCTATTAAAATTTATATATATGTCAAAAAAATAATGATTTTGTTATTATTAAAAAAATATTTTCCTTTCCAAAAAATAAAAAATTGTTTATGTTCCTTAAGCAAAGCTTATTAATAGGAATATTGTATTTTATATGCAGGGTTAGAGTTTGAATCCAAAATTTCACATTTATTCACTTTAAAATATGAAATTCTAGCCATTGGACTATTTAATCCAAAAATATTGTTCAAAAAGAAAATTTAGATT
Source organism: Trifolium fragiferum (assembly GCA_954870985.1). Classification (NCBI taxonomy): domain Eukaryota; kingdom Viridiplantae; phylum Streptophyta; class Magnoliopsida; order Fabales; family Fabaceae; genus Trifolium; species Trifolium fragiferum. Next base: position 43,291,339 of record OX940796.1, on the reverse strand, counting down.
TAATAATTAAATTTAATAGCCACATTTTTTATATTTTAAGTATGTTTGAGGTTTCAACTGAAAAAAAAAGGGTAACTTTGAGCCAAACATGCTCTTAGTGAGCCCAATTTGGACTGGTTTTCTGAGCCTCCCTCTCCTATTGTAGACCAAGTCCTTTTGTATTTGGGCTTTTGTGTTGGTTTATAAATTCTCTTTTTTCTTAAAAAAAACAAAATTGAAAGAAAAAAATAGTTGTTTTTGTCAAATAATCTAGTGACTATTGTTGAATAAATAAATTGATTTCGGGTTTGTTAGTTTTTGGGCCTTAGGAATTAAAAACCCATATATGTGTTGTAGTATGTCCAACTTCTAGAATCATATTCTAGAGAAATTCATGGAGCTCTCTAGAAGATAAGGATCAATAAAGAGTTTGGTGGAGTAGTTGAAAAAATTCTAGAGAGTAGTTTATAGCCATTAGATTAAGTTTGTGTTGACAAAATTCTAGTCATTGATTTAGGAATGCCACTAGTATAAATAGATGTGATGTACTTGAGTTTGTAATTAAGCAAAAAAAAATTATAAACACTTAGTAATACAAGTAGCTTTTCCTTTCAAAAGTTTTCTATCCTCTCCCAAATACTTAAACACTTTTCCACTTATTCAAAACTTCTTTCCAACAAAGTGGTATCAAGAGCTTGAAGATCCTCATAAAGATGGCAAATAGTGGTGTTCCCTTTCAAGTTCCAATGCTCACAAAGAGCAACTACGATAATTGGAGTCGAAGAATGGTGGCTCTCCTTGGTGCACATGATGTGTGGGAAATAGTTGAGAAAAGCTTTGTTGACACGGAGAATGAAGGTACTTCATCTCAAACTCAAAAGGATAGTTTGAGAGACTCAAGGAAGAGAGACAAGAAGGCTCTCTGTCTAATCTATCAAGGAATAGATGAAGACACGTTTGAGATGGTCTCGGGAGCAAAGACGGCCAAAGAAGCATGGGAGAAACTTCGAACCTCTTACAAGGGAGCCGATCAAGTGAAGACAGTACATCTTCAAACATTAAGAAGAGAGTTTGAAGCTTTGCGTATGAAAGAAGGTGAGCTTATCTCCGATTACTTCTCAAGAGTTTTGACGGTTACTAATAACCTAAAAAGAAACGGAGAGAAGTTTGATGATGTAAGAATCATGGAGAAAATTCTTAGATCGGTAGATCCAAAGTTTGAGCATATTGTCACAGTCATCGAAGAGACAAAGGATTTGGAGGACATAACAATGGAGCAACTTCTAGGGTCGTTGCAAGCTTATGAAGAAAAGAAAAAGAAGGAAGATATCGAGGAGCAAGTACTCAAGACACGAGTCGTTTCACCTAAAGAAGAGCATGGTCGAAGCAACCAAAGACGAGGTGGCGATTGAGAACGTGGACGCGGTTGTGGATATGGATGTGGACGAGTTTGGAGGCCTAATGATGATAACAACCATAGAGGAGAAATTTCATCAAGAGGTCGTGGGAGAGGAGCTCCAAAACAAAGGTACGATAAGTCACGGGTCAAATGCTACAACTGTGAGAAATTTGGGCATTATGCTTATGAGTGTAGAGCTCCTAACAATCGTAGAGTTGAAGAGAAGGCCAACTATGTTGAAGAAATAAGCCAAGAAGATGAGACATTATTGTTGGCGCACAAAGACAATGAAAGAGGTGGAGATAATCAATGGTACCTTGACAGCGGTGCAAGCAACCATATGTGTGGGCGAAGAAGCATGTTCGTAGAGCTAGATGAATCGGTGAATGGGAACGTGGCTTTTGGAGATGAATCAAAAGTGGCGGTGAAATGTAAAGGAAAAATTCTCATCCGATTGAAGAATGGAGATCATCAATTCATTTCCAATGTTTACTATGTGCCAAACATGAAGAGCAACATCTTAAGTCTAGGACAACTCTTAGAAAAAGGTTATGACATTCAATTGAAGGATAACAACCTTTCAATAAGAGATCATTCAAGCAAAGTCATTGCTAAGGTGCCCATGTCAAGAAATAGAATGTTCGTGCTCAACATTCAAAACAATGTCGCGCAATGTCTTAAGATGTGTTACAAAGAGGAGTCATGGCTTTGGCATCTTCGATTTGGACATCTCAATTTTGGAGGATTATAGTTGCTCTCTAAGAAGGAAATGGTAAGGGGATTGCCTTACATCAACCATCCCAATAAAGTATGTGAAGGATGTCTACTTGGAAAGCAATTCAAAATGAGTTTTCCTAAGGAGTCAAGCTCAAGAGCACAAAAGCCGTTGGAGCTCATACACACGGATGTGTGCGGTCCGATCAAGCCAAGATCACTTGGTAAGAGTAACTACTTCCTTCTATTTATCGACGATTATTCCAGAAAAACATGGGTGTACTTTTTGAAGGAAAATCAAAAGTGTTCGAGAACTTCAAAAAGTTTAAAGCCCAAGTTGAGAAGGAAAGTGGTCTTATGATCAAAGCCATGAGATCCGACCGAGGAGGAGAGTTCACTTCAAAGGATTTCCTGAAGTATTGTGAAGACAACGGCATTCGGCGACAACTGACAGTGCCAAGATCCCCCAACAAAATGGAGTAGCAGAGAGAAAGAATAGAACAATCCTTGAAATGGCGAGAAGCATGCTAAAGAGCAAGAGGCTACCAAAGGAACTGTGGGCAGAAGCTGTGGCGTGCGCAGTCTATCTATCAAACCGGTCTCCAACAAGAAGTGTATTGGGAAAAACACAAGAAGCCTGGAGTGGAAGAAAGCCTGGAATTTCCCATATACGAGTCTTTGGAAGCATCGCTCACGCTTATGTACCGAATGAGAAAAGAAGTAAACTGGATGACAAAAGCGAAAAGTACATCTTCATTGGTTACGACAGCAACTCCAAAGGTTACAAGCTCTATAGTCCTAATACGGGGAAGACTATCATCAGTCGAAATGTCGTTTTCGATGAAGAAGGAGAATGGGATTGGAAATCGAGTAACGAAGACTACAACTTCTTCCCACAATTTGAAGATGTTGTAGAACCAGAGGAACCAAGAGAAGATCCTTCTACCCCGTCGAATTCACCGACCCCGAGTTATGAAGAAGGAGAAAGCTCAAGTGAAAGGACTCCACACTTTAGAAGTTTGCAAGAGATTTACGAGGCAACCGAAAATCAAGACAATCTTACTCTATTTTGTCTATTTGCGGATTGTGAGCCCATGAATTTCTAAGAAGCATTTGAGAAGAAGTCTTGGAGAACTGCCATGGACGAAGAAATCAAGGCAATAAAGAAGAATGAAACATAGGAGTTAGCTTCACTTCCAAAATGTCACAAAGCGATCGGTGTGAAGTGGGTGTATAAAGCAAAGAAGAACTCTAAAGGAGAAGTTGAAAGATACAAGGCAAGATTGGTGGCAAAAGGATACAGTTAAAGAGTTGAAATCGACTATGACGAAGTATTCGCTCCAGTTGCTCGATTAGAGACTGTTAGACTAATCATTTCATTGGCAGCTCAAAACAAGTGGAAGATACATCAAATGGATGTCAAGTCAGCCTTCTTAAATGGGGTCCTTGAAGAAGAAGTCTACATTGAGCAACCACAAGGCTACGAAGTCAAGGGAGAAGAAGAAAAAGTCTTGAAGCTAAAGAAGGCACTCTACGGGCTGAAACAAGTCCCAAGAGCTTGGAATGCTCGAATTGACAAGTATTTCCAAGAGAAGAACTTCATCAAGTGTCCATATGAGCATGCACTCTATATCAAAGTGCAAGGTGGAGATATTTTGATTGTGTGCTTGTATGTAGATGACTTGATCTTCACGGGAAACAATTCAACCATGTTTGCAGAGTTCAAGAAAGAAATGACAAAGGAGTTCGAGATGACCGACATTGGACTCATGTCTTACTACCTTGGCATTGAAGTGAAACAAGAAGATCATGGAATCCTAATCACTCAGGAAGGTTATGCTAAGGAGGTACTGAAGAAGTTCAAGATGGATGACGCAAACCCAGTCAGCACGCCAATGGAATGTGGAATCAAGTTGTCAAAGTATAATGAAGGAGAAAGTGTGGATCCATCACTCTTTAAGAGTTTGGTTGGAAGTTTACGATATTTAACATGCACGAGGCTGGACATCTTGTATGCAGTCGGAGTTGTCAGTCGATACATGGAGCATCCAACAACAACTCATCTGAAGGCGGCAAAGAGGATCCTTCGCTACATGAAAGGCACAACAAACTTAGGCTTGTACTACTCTGTTTCTGATGATTACAAGCTCGTTGGATATAGTGATAGCGACTGGGGAGGAGACGTGGATGATCGAAAAAGCACAAGTGGCTTTGTTTTCTTTATTGGAAACAAAGCTTTTACATGGATGTCAAAGAAACAGCCGATTGTCACTCTTTCCACATGTGAGGCGGAGTACGTGGCGGCCACTTCATGTGTTTGTCATGCAATCTGGTTGCGAAATCTGTTAAAGGAGTTGAATCTGCCGCAAAAGGAGCCAACCAAGATATTCGTGGACAACAAGTCAGCAATAGCTTTGGCAAAGAATCCAATCTTTCATGATCGGAGTAAGCACATTGACACACGTTATCACTATATTAGAGAATGTGTTTCTAACAACGATGTGAAGTTGGAGTACGTGAAGACACATGACCAAGCAGCTGATATCTTCACCAAGCCTCTCAAGCGCGAAGAGTTTGTCAAGTTAAGATATTTACTTGGTATAGCAAAATCAAGTTTAGGGGGGGGGGGGGGGGGGGGGTGTTGAATAAATAAATTGATTTTGGGTTTGTTAGTTTTTGGGCCTTAGGAATTAAAAGCCCAAATATGTGTTGTAGTAAGTCCAACTTCTAGAATCATATTCTAGATAAATCCATGGAGCTCTCTAGAAGATAAGGATTAATAAAGAGTTTGGTGGAGTAGTTGAGAAAATTCTAGAGAGTAATTTATAGCCATTAGATTAAGTTTGTGTTGGCAAAATCCTAGTCATTGATTTAGGAATGCCACTAGTATAAATAGATGTGATGTACTTGAATTTGTAATTAAGCAAAAAAAATTATAAACACTTTGTAATACAAGTAGCCTCCCCTTTCAAAAGTTTTCTATCCTCTCCCAAATGCTTAAACACTTTTCCACCTATTCAAAACTTCCTTCCAACAACTATAACTTTAGCTTTTTAGATGAATAAATGGGAAATTTGAGATTCAAATCTCAGCAACCTTTGCATATAGCAATGTCTCGAGCAACTAAGTTATGTTCACAGGAACACATAAGATTGTTTTTGTTATTGTACGTAAGCTTTGTAAAAAATTACATATATGTGGATGGATGAATGTATTACTTCAATGAAGTATTAAGTTCTTAATTAGTTATAAAAGATTAAGTGATATTAAAGTCACATATATGCTGGAAAATCACAAAGATGAGTTGCAGCTTAAATGCTGAACATTAGATTAAATTCATAATTTTAGACTGGCTTGTGTATGTTTTGACAGCTAGGCAAATAGGATTTGAAGATGCAAGTGAGGTCCCAGAGTTATGCATGTTAGCCCAAGAATATCTAAAAAAATCCAAAGGGTGTGACCAAAGCATCTATGAATATCTTGTCAATGAGCAGAACTCTGAATCTCTATATGTGAAATTGATTGATGAGTTTGAGAGATGCATTCTCAGTTATCTTGCATTTCACTGGAAACAAGCTCCATTTGTTATTAGTCAGGTTCATAATTCATTCATTCATTCAATTTTTTTATGTTCTAATTAATATTTTTCTTTGCTATTGAGTATCGACTAAATTGATAGTAAGTAAAGTTAGAGACCAAATTAATAGTAAGTTATTAAAATATTATTAAAATGGAAAAGGCTAATATATGCCAGTGTTTAGTTTGGAACCCTAAACAGACGGATGGTGATAAGCCAGAGAAAGGTGAGGATGACATCAAGTCATCATGCCCCTTATTGCTCTGGGTGATACACGTGCTACAATGGACGGGACAAAGGATCGCGACCCCGCGAGGGTGAGCTAACTTCAAAAATCCGTCCTCGGTTCGAATTGTAGATTGCAACTTGCCTGTACATGATGCCGTAATCGCTAGCTAGTAATTGCTGGTCAGCCATACGGCGGTGAATCCGTTCCCGGGTCACATGTTAATGATTTAAAAAAAGAAATGTTTTATCGTAATTTGTGTATCTAATTTACTTTTTAAACTTTTCACAAATTAATTGCATGAACGTTAAGAGAATGTTTCTGGTTTTAGATTCTTAACATGTGCCATAAGCAAGAGCCAAGAAGACCATATTAAAATATAAAGACATAGGTAATTGATAATAAGTGACTAAATATATGAATGAACTTGAAGAACTTATTTGATAGTGTCTTAAAAAAGTTATGGACCAAATTGATAATTTACTCATTGACTATCTCCTTCCTTGGGAAAAATTATAGCTAATGAGTATTGATGAGTATGAGCACAAAACAAAGCTGAAGGAATTTCTATTGGCAGCTACAAGGTAACTAACTAACTAACTCTTTTTAATTTACAATAATTTATTTCTTTTTTATCATTCATTCAGATAATTTAGATTCAAAACTTTTTATATTATAGAGTTAGAGACTTGAAAGGGATGCATGACCCTATGTAAGAGTGGTAATGTTTCCAGGAAACAGAGGTTTGAGAGAGTAACCAACAATCTAAAGGTGACAAGGGTGTTCTCCACTTTGGTAGAAGAGTTTAAAATTATCAATGGTGGTGTCTTACAATCTAAAGAAGTCATGATTCCGATGGACATCAATAAGAGGAGTCCAGTGCTGTTGTTCATGGGTGGTGGCGCCGGAGCTGGAAAGAGCACAGTTCTTAAAGACATTCTTCAAGAGTAATTATCATTCATCCTAATGCTACTCTTGCACATTTATCATTCTTCACTTTTAAACTGTAGACAATTCAAGTTTGTGTTCTAAATAGGATCCATCGTATATGTGTGAGTCTCACAAATTGGATTATTAAAAGAACGATACATGGCTATACAATGCAGATGTAGCAACATTGTTTTGAATTTTCATGTATAAATAAAATGGCTTTGGCAGATCATTTTGGTTAGCAGCATCTTCAAAAGCTGTGGTTGTTGATTCAGATGCTTTTAAGGCAACAGATGTGATATATAAAGCTCTTAACTCTAGAGGTCACCATGATGACATGCTTCCAACTGCTGAATTGGTATGCATTTTGTTAAGAATGTAGATCACATTGTTTATCTTAGCTTTCTATTGTTACTTGCATAACAAGTCAAGTCACTAGTTAGTTAGTAACTACTTTTCCTGCCTTGTGTAACGGTTACAACTTCCTAGAGTTAGACTTGTGTGTGTGCTAGTGTAGCTACTCTATGGTGCAGCTTCTTCACACTATAAGTAGCTCATGTAGGAATCTCTTTTCTAGCTATATCTTAACACATCTATTCTGTGTCAACCGCATTGCTATTATTGTTGTATGCTCTAAAATTGTCGAAATAAAAACAGGTGCATCAATCTTCGACCGATGCTGCATCATCTGTACTAGTGGCTGCTCTAAACGAAGGGAAAGATGTGATCTTGGATGGTACCTTATCATGGGAACCTTTTGTGGAGCAGACTATTGAAATGGCAAGAAATGTTCACAAATATAAGTATAGAATGGGGGTAGGGTATAAAGTAAATGAGGATGGAACAATTAATGAAAACTATTGGGAGCGAGTAAATGAGGAAGAGGAAAACTCTAACGGGGAAGAAAATACTCGAAAGCCTTACAAACTTGAGTTAGTTGGTGTGGTTTGTGATGGTTATCTTGCAGTTATTAGAGGCATTAGGTATATATTCTTGTGAACTCAAAACTATGCTACATTGATAGAGCTTTACAATTTTGAAGACTAAAATGTCGATATACTTTTTTGGCTATGATTTAATTAACATTTCCTATTGGAATTTTAACAGGAGAGCTATTATGACAGGAAGAGCAGTGAGGGTGAATTCACAGTTGAAATCTCACAAAAGATTTGCTAATGCATTTCAAAAATATTGCAAACTTGTTGATAAAGCAAGATTGTTTAGCACAAATGGTATTGGGGTTCCACCAAAGGTAAAACAACAACAATTTTTCCTTTTTTGTGATTAATGTACACTTTATTATTTGAATTAAAAAGTTAAGAGTGTAATTTGGTTTTCATTGAAAAAAAAAACAGCTTATTGGGTGGAAGGATGGTGATCACAATCTACTAGTGGATCCTGAAAACATCAAAAGCTTGAAAAATGTAACAAGTTTGAATTCTGAAGCTGATTCCATCATTGAACTTTACAAGGAACCTAGCCCAATAATGGAATCTGGTTCTGTTTGGAATGACTTTGTTCTATCACCTTCAAGGTCAAGTGTTCAGGAACAGCTAAGGGAATCCATTCACAAAATAGAGAAATCTATCAGAAAATTGTGACAAATATATGGTTGGTGGCTTGGTGCCGGAACCAGTTGTTGCTATGTTATGAAATGTGACTGATTGTTAGAAGTTCCATATTGACTAGAGATATGACATAGATAGCCTTATATATAAGATGATTTTTTACTCTTTCAATGTATTAAATCCAAAAATTTCAAGACAAAATTTCCTTATTTATATGCTTAACTTGCCTCTCTCTCTCTATATGGCTAGTCATATATAGTATTAACTGATGTTTTCGGATAGATCCCTCTGTTGGTCCTTTATAGTTTTACTTTTTGGGCTTCGGCCCTCATTATTATTAAAAAAAATATATATAAACTACATTATATTGTTTTTCTTTTAAGAAGCTAAAATAAAATATATAGATAAATAGAAAAGCACAATCAGTCAAGTGTTCCCCCTCAACACAAGATGTGCCAAGAAAGATTACAAAGAAGCTACATAAGAGACAAAGAAAGAAAATCAAACAAACAAGAAGATTTCTCTTCCCAGCCCTTGGATTTCCGTTTTTACCATTGGAAAAACGGTTCGGTAAATGCAAACCGAAGTTGAACTACACTATTTTTTTGTTACTTTGATCTACACTATATGTCATTGAGTAAATTAACTTTTTCTTTTTTATGGATACTTAAATTACATTATTCTCATCTCTTATGTTAAAATATATTTTCTCCTCTTATGCACAATATATTAGAAAATTATACTCATATATCTCCATACGGGAAGAAACTTGAATTTCATTCCTCTCCCTTCTTATATTAAATACAACATTTCTCTTCTTTAATAAACACTTCATTTTTTGTCAAAAAAATTAATAAATAAATAAACACTTCATTTTCATATAATCAAACTTCTAATGCATATTTTTATTATTTTCTACTCAAATACTAATATATAATGTTAAATGTTGTCGTAAACTATGAAGTTATACAAAGTAAAATATAAATCTTCGACAAATTATTAAAGTCTAATAAGGATTTTTCTAAATTAAATTTTGCATTCTAATATAATTAAAAATTCAAAGAAAGGAAAGTTAATTCCCTAAATGATGAAATCAGCATAATAGGATAAAAAAATAATTTTTTATATACACTATAAAATCTATTTTTTTAAAAATGAAATTAATAAAATATAAATAATAAAATAATTTGATATTAAAATAAAAAATATATAAATAATTTATAAAATATATATTTGGTCACAACTTCACAAGGGCAATTTGGAAATTTACATTATCTAGAAAATGAAAAACCTACTAAAATAGGAATATATAAAAGGTAAAATATTTAATTTTTTTGACAATAAAAGTAAAGTATAATAATTATTAAGAATTATAAAAATATGAATATTGATTTAAATTTTATAAAAAAAATTAATTCTTGTAATGGTAGTTTTATTTGACACATAATATATATCATACATTTATTTAACTTATTTAGCATATATATAATAAAATTATTTATTTGATCATGACTTTTATGAAAAAAATAAATTGAAATTGGTTATTTAGTAGTGCCAATAGTTTTTACTTAAAATTATGTAAAATTATTAGTATTTTTAAATTTATATAATTATAATTGATTAAAAAACAATTTATGAAAATATATAGTTGTTTTATAAGGATACTTATTATCATATTATTATAAGGTGTGTACGAAAGAAAATTCATAATGTTATAAAATATTGTTATCATGTGTAAATCGATTGTGTCAAAAAAAAAAAGTGTAATTCGAACACCCTGTCAAAAAAAAAAAGTGTACATAGAATACATTTAGATAACTATTATCTTATTTTGTCTTTATTATATCATACGCATAAAATGAACTGTGAATAGCTCTAACAAATCTATTGCTTCTTCAATAATAACAACCGTAATTGGTTGAAATTGAAACGACGTCTTAGTTCACAAAAATATCTGTTAGACATGTGTACGTATCTGAACCGGATTGTATACTATTAATCTTTGAAATACATATAATTATATATATATATATATATTAAATGTGTTTGAATCAATTACTTTCTTAAAACGTAATCACCTTTCATACCTTGATGGCTATATATAATAATATACGTTTTCAAAAAATCTTCATACATACTGATATCCTACCCACTCTATATCCCGGTCATACATATACACACATCATCAAATCACATAATAGTGATTTAAATGACAAATGTGCGTAAGCCTAACTCAATTAGTAGAATATTTGCACGTAAAATACAGAGACTAAAATTTAAATTCTGGTACATCCACTTATTCACTTTTAAGAGGTGAAATTTTAGCCATTAGCTATCTTGACAAAAAAAATATGACAAATGTGTTGTTTAAAACATTTTTTAATATCTAGAAAAACTGTTTGGGTAAGGTCCACTTAATCAATTCCGATCGGTCAAGTTTTATTTACTATCAAGTTGATCGATTGAAGGAGTATTTTAATTTAGAATGATGAGTTGTTTCATCATGCCAGCATGCCATTTGATAATTTGATATATGAGTGAGAGAGAGAGAGAGACATGATGTACGTTATGATCAAGGCAGACCCAACTAGCTTATGATATTTCCAAGAAGATGGAACAAGGTATTTTTTTTCTCTCTTAATTTTTCATTCACATAAATAATTATAAGCATATGTTAAATTTTTTTCACAAATTAATCATAAGTACTATAATAATAACTACATATACCATGTTTTTTCTTAGATGGTTCTATTGGTAAAGCCATCCGCCTCACACATATTTTGGCTGCCTCCTTCGCGGGTTTGATTGCGGCCGCTGCCGCCTCGCATTACCGGCAACAAGTATCGACTGTGGTGTTAGACAAGAAGATCATTCCCAAAGTAGATAGATCAGAATCTGGCCGTATTGGACAGATAGAAAAATTCTCCCACTATGTTGGTAAGTTATTAACTTTTTGAGAATTCCCTTAAGCTAGTATTCACTTCTTTTTCAATGACAAAGACAAGGACATTTTTACAACATAAACATATGTTGTTATGTTAAATTCTAGATAAGATATGCTTCACCAAAAATGATAGTCTCAAACTAAAGTGGTGTATTATTATTAGTTAAAAAGAAATGGGAAAAAAACAAAAAAAAAGTAGATGGAGAAATTGTGAGGAAAAAGATTGATTGAGAAAATAGAAAATATAAAAAGTTTTTGTAAAAATAGGATAAAATTACCATAATAAAACGGAAAGGAAAACCTTGCAGAAAAAAATCTACTCGAGCTAATGTTCAACTCTAGCTGCCAGCTCGAGAATTCGATTGGTGGGTAATATATAAATATTTTTTTTTACATTATCTAAACTATAAGAGTTGTCGAATTTTGATTAGCTTCTAAGACATAATTCATTTATTTTTATTTTTTTTATATATAGACGAAATAATAAATTATTGAAAATTCGCACATATAAAGTGGATGACCAGAGATCAAACTCTGATTATAAATTTGACACTAATAATTTTGGTATTTTTACCAATTGAACTAGAATTTGTGGACTCATTTAAATTTTTATTATATAAAGATGACAATAAAAAAGGCATTTAATTTAATTTAACTATATTAACTAAATGCTTTTTAATTTTTTTGTTGTTGGTACAAAAAGGTTTCAATTTTTAATTATTTAATTTATGTTCATCATAAAGTTATCCGTTGCGTCAAGAAAATCATAAAGTTATCCACGATGTAGATTATGTAGGACACTAGGGCTGCGCTCTGGTCAAGTTGGATTTTAGAAAGAAAATGCAAATAATTTAAACTAGTATGGACAACCGTGCCAAGCACGGCTAGAAATTCTTTATTTTTTTTTTATAAATTTTTAAAATGTTGTTATATATATATATATATATATATATATATTTTGAAATATTTTAGAAATAAAAAATTATCCGCGTTATATATGAGTCAGCTTTCACTCATAAAAATATATTGATTTTGGACTTTTTTGTTAGAATTAATGATTTAAGACTTTAATGTGCAAATATATTTCATTTATTCTTGTTTTGGTAGAAAATTCAATTAATCTATTAAGAGAGTTTTATTCTAATGGAAGAGGATAATCTTTTATGGGATGAAGAACTCATTAAGAGCATCTAACCTCAAGCCTTGTATCTTGACTATTAGGTTAAAGAAATTTCTATTAAATATCAAAATGTATTTGATCTAACAGAAAGAACTAAATCAAGCCAGTGTAAAAAGTAAAACATAATTGAAACCAAAATCTTAAACCTGGCATCTTTATTATTTTTTGTAAGAAATTAAGTTCAATTAAAATATTCAAAGAGATATCCGGTCAAACGGAAGAGGCGGAATCTCTTAAGGTGTGTAGAACTAAATTAAACTCACGTAAAAAATTAAGAAATTGAGACGATATCCTTACACCTCGAATCTTAGTTTGTTTTTTTTTTAAATGTTCAATTAAAATATTAAAAGGAGTTTTATCTAACAAATGACTGTTAATCTCTTAGGGTAGAAAGAACTAAACTCAGGCCCGTGTATAAAAATAAAGCATGCAATTGAGACCATAATCTTAGGTCTTCTTAATTGTTTTTGTAAAGAGTTCAATTAAAATTTTAAGAGGGATTACATTTAGCTAATAGAAGAAAGTAATTTCTTACAGTGTGAATAATTAAATTAAGTCTCTGTAAAAAGTAAAGCTTGTAATCTTTTACATCTCGGTTATTCTTGTCAAATGTTAAATTAAATTTTCAAGAAAGATCTGAACTAACGGAAGAGTGTAATCTCTTACAACGTTGAAAACTAAATAATGTCCGTGTAAAAAGTAAAGTAATTGAGATCATAATCTTAGGTCCCGAATCTTAATTATTTTTTTAAAACTTCCATTAAAATATCAAGAAAAAATTATTCTAACGGAAAATTGTAATCTCTTAAGGTGTGAAGAAATAAATAAAGACTGTGTGGTGTAAAAAGTAAAGCAATTGAGACTATATTCTTAGGTCTTGCGTCTTGAATTTTTATTTTTTAAAAGTTCAAGTGAAATTTCAAGAGGGATTTGATATAATAGAAGGGAGTAATTTTTTACGGTGTGAAGAACTAAATCAAACATGTGTAAAAAGTAAAACAGTTGAAACCATAACCTTAGGTCTCACATTTTAATTATTTTTGTAATTTTTTTTTATTAAGATATCAAAATGAATTTCATATAACATAAGAGAATAATCTCTTACAGGTGTGAAAAACTTATTCAAGCTCGTGTAAAAAGTAAATCAATTGACACTATAATATAAGGTCTTGCTTTTTTTTTTTTTTTATAATACTTGTAAAAAATTCAATTAAAATTTCAAGAGATTTACTCTAACAGAAAAGAGTAATTTATTACGGTGTGAAGAACTAATCAATCTCTTGTAATAAGTAAAACAACTGGATCATAACCTTATGCCTCATAACTTATTTATTTATATAAAATGTTCAAGTAAATTATTCAAAGAGATATGATCCAATTGAATAGGGTAATCACTCTTACGACTTGAAGAACTAAATGAAGTCCGAGTAAAAAGTAAAGCGATTGATATCATAACCTAAGGTCTCAATTATTAATTATTTTTGTAAAAACTTCAATTAAAATATCCAGAGAAATTTGTTCTAACGGAAGATGATAATCTCTTACGGTGTAAAGAAATAAATAAAGTCGTCAAAAGTAAAACATTTGAGACAATATTTTTAGGCATTTCTTGATCAAATAGTTCAATTAAAATTTCTTGTATAAAGTTCAATTAATATTTTAAGATGAATTCGATCAAATAGAAGAAAGTAATTTCTTGCGGTGTGAAAAACAAAATCAAGTCCGTGTAAAAAAGAAAAACAATTGAAACTATAACCTTAGGTCTTGCATCTTAATTTTTTTTACAAAATTTTCAATTAAAATATCAAAAAAGATTTAATCTAACAGAAAAGAGATATTTGATTTAATAGGTGAGATAGTAATTTCTTATAGCATGAAGAACTAAATCAAACACGTGTAATATACAAAACAACATGAACATAACTTTGGGGCTCACATCTTAATTATTATTTTTTAAATGTTTCATTTAAATATTCAAAGATATATGAACTAACGGAAGAGATTTATTTCTAATTGCGTAAAGAATTCATAAAGCTCGTGTAAAAAGTTAAAATGAAGTTTGATTAAAAGAGGAAAATGTATGTTTTAATATTAGGGGAAGAGGATGAAATTCAAATTTCTTTCGAGGGAGAGGAGAGTAATTTTATCTAATATATTTTGTATAAGAGGGGAGGAAAATATATATTTTAACATAAGAGAGGAGAGTAATGTAATTTAAGCACCTCTCAAGAGAGCGTAATGTAATTTTCTATAATATATATTATCTTTTAATTAATTTTTGTTTGTTTTTTATTTTGTAAGGTTCGTTATTATTTTTTTGGGCAATACATTGAATAGTTGGTAAAAAAACAAAAAACAAATCAAGGCAATTCTATTTTTTTTTTAACAGTAGATTCTTTTTTTGGTACTTATCCTGTAGAATTCATCTCAATCTTAATATCTATATTTTTTTTTGTTTCAAAACAGATTCAATAATCGGTAAAAAAAATAAAAAGCAAGGCAAAATAAGAAAGACAAAAAAAAAAATCATAAAATTAATATTTTGTTGTCAGTGGGAATTGAACCGTGTCCCTTTAGGTCGTAAAGAGAAGACACGTAGGCGCCACATATACATCACATTATTAAAATAATGCCACATATGAATTTGCTTCTTGAGAAGTAACGTGAGAACGCCAAGTGTACTTTTTACTTTGAGGAAGACAAATAATAATAATATAGATTAACTAAATGCAAGTGGGTTTAGGTAGTTTTGTTGAGAAACAACTAAGTCAAACAAGTTCAGATTAGTGAATCACTTCACTACCCTAATAATAATATTTGTTTTTGAAGAAATATCTATTTTTTATTGAATTGTCAAAGAGTCTCATTATCCTTTTCAAAAAAAAAAAAAAAGTCTAATTATTAAACTCACACAATATGTCCCGTGAGATTAACTCAGTTGATAAGGATATTACATTATATATACCGTGGTGGTGATGTGTGGTGGTGGTGATTCGGTTAAGGTGGTGGTGGTGGCTTTGCGTGGGGACAAGGTGGTGGTGGTGGTATGCGACGAGGATGCATCCAGCCCTCCAGACCATCGTGTTACAGATCGGCGTCGAGGTTTCCTTTTTCTTTAGTGCGGTTTATGTTTGTTTTTCTTCTGTTTGCGGTGGAGGTTTCAAGGGTGTGGTGGTGGTGGTCGGGGGTAGAGCTGTCAAAAAGGACTAGTCCGAATGGGCCAGCCCGAAAAGCCTGAATTTTTCCCGGGCTTGGGCCTTAAAATTTGAGCTCGAATTTTTTCCGAGTTTTTTAGCCCGGGCCGTTTAAGCCCGATTAAAATATGGGCTGACCCGAATGGGCCACGGGTAGCCCGAAGCCCGCATAATTTATAGTAAAAAAATATATATCAAAATAAATATTAGTTATTATGATACATTTTAAGTGTTCATTTTTTTTATTTGGGCCAACTCAATCTAATATGTTTTTGTTAAACAATATAATATGTGAATTAGTATTTCGACGTTCTCTTGTGTTGAATTTATATGTGAACTTAAATATAAATAACTCTATTTCTTTAGTTTTCTATGTTTATTTTTTGTAACTTAAATATGTTGAGTTTATGGAATTAAAGAAAAATAATATTAGTAACATCTATTTTAATTTAGCACTAATAACTAAAAAAAATGTAAAATTTAAAATAAAACGGGCTCGAGCCGGGCTCGGGCCTTTTTTTAGAGCCCATATTTCATCCGGGCTTTTTAGCCCGGCCCGTTAAAGCCTGAAGCCCGTCCGAACCGGCCCGTTTCGGGCCGAGCCGCCCATTTTGACAGCTCTAGTCGGGGGTGCGGAGGCGGCGACGTGGTGGTAGGCGGTGAAGTGGTGAGATGCTGATGTGTTTGCAGTGGTGGTGGTGGTTGTCTTACTCCGGTTTTTGGTGGTGGTCCAAAGGCATTGGTGGCTGGTTTGTTGGAGTTTAAGAAGTTTTTTTCTCTCCGTCAAAACTCTGTCGTTGCTTTCTTTTTCGAATCTTCGCCAGCAACCGTGCAATCATATCGCAAATGTAGACTTTTTGCCTATACCAAAGGCTTCTGGCGGTCTCCACCGAGCTAGATGTTTTGGTGGGTTGCAGTTTGCTCGGGTCTGTGTGGAGTGTGCTTAGTTGTCGGCATTTTCTTTTAACAAGGAAGAGTGTGGTTCGACAATGGTGTTTTCGGTGGAAGATGCTTCTTTTTGCTCCATTTCAGTTTCAGTTTTCCATTCTAGTTTTAGGTTGGAGTTGGAATACGACGATAATAAGTTATTGTTATATTTTTTGATGTATTGCAAGGGGTGGATTGGGGTGTGTTTTGGTCTACTTTTTGATTGGTTAAAGTGTTTTTATCACTTTGCCTTTCTTTGTTTGATTCGACAATTCCTTATACATCTTGTTTAGGAATTTGTCCATTAATAAAATTTAGCAAATATTTTTTTTTTTAAAAAAAAAAAAAAAAAAAAAAAAAACTCACCCATATTCTCCTCCCAAGTTTACTTTACAAATATATGTGGGTGGATGGATGAATGAATGTCAATCTTCAATGTTGCATATGCTATAAAATCAGAATGATGAACTTCCATAAAAAAATATAATACTAATAATAATAATCAAAAAGATGAATTGCAGCTGAATGTTTGATCAAATTCATAATTTTACGTTAGCTTGTGATGTGTGTTGGCAGCTAGGCAAATAGGATTTGAAGATGCAAGTGAGGTTCCAGAGTTATGCATATTGGCCCAAGAATATCTACAAAAATCCAAAGGGTGTGACCAAAGCATCTATGAATATCTTGCCAATGAGAAGGACTCTGAATCTCTATATGTGAAATTGGTTGATGAATTTGAGAGATGCATTCTCAGTTATTTTGCATTTCATTGGAAACAAGCTCCAAATGTTATTAGTCAGGTTCATTCTTCATTCATTTTTTTTTTTTTTTGTGTATTAATATTTTGCTTTACTGCTGAATATTGAGTATCTCTTTCCTCTGCAAAATTATAGGTATTGAGTATTAAGTCTCAACACAAAACAAAGCTGAAGGAAATTCTATTGGCAGCTACAAGGTAAGCTTGTTCTTTTTTAATTTTATAATATTCTCTTTTTATCATTCATTCAAATAATTTGAAGAAAAAAAAATGAAAGAAACAAAGGCGAGAAACTGGGAATAACACTATGTAAGTGTTGTATATGTTCATAGAAAACAAAGGTTCGAAACGGTAACCAAGAATCTGAAGTTGACAAGAGTGTTCTCAACTTTGGTAGAAGAGATGAAAGCAATTGACGGCAAGGAAGTCATGATCCCCATAGCCCACAGTGAGAGGAGTCCGGTGCTACTGTTCATGGGTGGTGGCATGGGAGCCGGAAAGAGCACTGTTCTTAAAAACATTCTAAAAGAGTAACTATCGTCCATCCTAATTCTACTCTTTACCATTTCGCACATCTAATACTCTTACAAAACATATATGTCTTGGTATAAATAATATGAACATGTAACCAACTATTGTCTCTCTAGCCTCACCTCTACTCGATTGTTGGATTAATTAGCCTTTAGATTAATCCAACTACTGAGGTGTGGCTCGAGAGACATGATCCTCTACAAGCATACAAACCCTAGTTTATACTTTGAAGCTGTAAGAACTTTGTTTTTATGTATAAATAAGATAAGATAAGATGTCTTTGGCAGATCATTTTGGGTAGGAGCATCTTCAAATGTTGTGGTTGTTGAAGCAGATGCTTTTAAGGAGAGAGATGTGATATATAAAGCCCTTAACTCTAGGGGTCACCATGATGACATGCTTCAAACAGCTGAATTGGTATGCTACTAGTTCTATGTGAACACCTTTATCTGATATTACCATTGTCATTGTATGCTATAAACTTGCCAATATCTGAACAGGTGCATCAATCTTCCACTGATGCTGCGTCGTCTCTACTAGTGGCGGCTTTAAACAAAGGGCGAGATGTGATCATGGACGGTACCTTATCATGGGAACCTTTTGTGGAGCAGACTATTGAAATGGCAAGAAATGTTCACAAATATAAGTACAGAATGGGGGTAGGGTATAAAGTAGCTGAGGATGGAACAATTAATGAAAATTATTGGGAGCAAGTGAATGAGACAGAAGAACAAGAGGAAGATTCTAAAAGGGAACTGCACACTCAAAAGCCTTACAAAATTGAGCTAGTTGGTGTGGTTTGTGATGGCTATCTTGCAGTTATTAGAGGCATTAGGTGTATATCTTTTTTAATTCAAATTTATTAGTAGTACTTTGCTAATGATGATATAGTTAACATTTCCTATTGGAATTTTAACAGGAGAGCTATTATGACAGGAAGAGCAGTGAGGGTGAATTCACAGTTGAAATCACACAAAAGATTTGCTAATGCATTTCCAAAATATTGCAAACTTGTTGATAAAGCAAGACTGTTTTCCACAAATGGTGTTGGGGTTCCACCAAAGGTAAAACAGGAAACTTTTTTCTCTCTTGTGATTGATTTTGATTTTACACTTTACACTAGTAGTATTAAAATGTCATGAAGGTAATTTTCTTTTCATACAAAAACAGCTTATTGGGTGGAAAGATGGTGATCACAATCTACTAGTGGATACTGAAAACATCAAAAGCTTGAAAAATGTAGCAAGTTTGAATTCCGAAGCTGATTCGATATGTGAACTTCACAAGGAACCTAGCCCGGTAATGGAACCTGGTTCAGTTTGGAATGACTTTGTTCTGTCATCTTCAAGGTCAAGTGTTCAGAAAGAGTTAAGGGAATCCATTTGTAAAATAGAGAAACCCATCAAAAAAATGTGACCAATATGGTTGCTGCCAGAACCAAGTGTTACTATCTTGTGAAGTGTGATGTTATCAAAAACTTATTTCATTCCTGTGATTTACAAAGATAAGAAAGAAAAGGCTTTTTAATTGATTGGTGTAAAAAAATAACATTACACAATCCTGAAAATTGTAAATTGGTGCAAATGAAAAGGTATTTGCAACTTTGCAAGAATGAAGTTATTCATAGAAAAATGATTTCTATTCAATATCAGAATGAGAATCAGCAGAGTGTTTTCCTATAAGCTAACATAGTGGTCCTATTCTTCATACCAACAAATGTATATACATACATCTTATACTAACCGTGATATTGTATAATCTGAACGAGCTATTACAATCTTCGTCAATCAGATGCGTTCGCCATTAATGATTTACATAGGCACCAGGAATCCACAAAATCACACGACCATTGACCTTCAACTACGCGAGGCTAATTCCTCAGGTTGGAAATAACTAGTATCGTTTTCAACTTAGCTATCATTTTCATCGTTGTAGCTCTCAATAGATGCCTCATCGTCCTCACCATCCTCCTCTACCTACATATATTAACACATAAGTATAAAACGAAATGCATTATCATAAATTCTTATAGCGCATTGAGAGAGAGAGAGAGAGAGAGAGAGAGAGAGAGAGAGAGAGAGGACCTCTGAGTCATCATCATCTGTAGTATAAGCCGAATCTAATTTGTTATACAATGCTTCATCTCCTCCCTCCTTTACTTTCTCTATTTGTTCCTATAAAAAGTGGTCCAGATCAAACAAGATCAGGAAACAGAGGTTTGCATACAATATACAGCTTAGATTGCAAAATGAAATGCAAAAACTGTAAAAATCAGAAGGACGTACTATTTCGGATCTTAACTTCTCCACTTTACTTTGCAAATTTGAAATGTGACTCGAAAGTGCCTGTTTATCAACATAATGGGGCAAGGAGCATTTATTACGAACATGAGAAGAAAAAAAATGCAAGCATTTGTATGCACATTTACAAAGAGGGAGAAATAGATGGAAAATAATTAAAGTAAAATCTTAAATTGAATCGTATCATTTATCAACATATTCACTCAGAAAAAATTTATTACATTAGCCCTTCAAACTTTAAGTTTCCTAATTTTTTCATCTAATTTATTTAAGTTTAATCTTGTTAACTTTAAAACCTCAGAACATTACAAGAAAAATAGCAAAAATTATGGATTAAATCGACAGGCCATTACTACAGTGGTTCTGCCCCCCGATGTTAGGTAATCATAAATTGTTGTCGTTGAGGTACAGTAAATAAATAAATGATCATACCAAATGGTTATCTCTATACTTACATGAAGATTAAAATCATAAGAAATAAGTCTATATGCGTACCTCATGTCGTTGAAGCTCAATTGAACGAGCCAGGGCCTTTCTCTTTGTCAAGAGATTCTTTGGTCTCAACATTGAAGGACGCTGGTAATCCTTTCCTCGGTAAACAAGTATAGAATATCCTTTTGAAACTTTGTCAACTGAAACCAGAACACCGCCACTCTCAGCTTCAAGTGCTAGTGCAATTTTTTTTACCTGTTCAAAGGTGTTAGCCTTCACAATTATCTTGACCAGTTCCCGGTACTTCCAGTGCAAATGCATATTCTCGATAGTACCATCAAAAACTCCACGTCTACCTGAAACCACATTATACCACATAATTAAAGTACCCTCACAGGCATCAGGAAAAAACAGACTCTCAATTTCTGGAGATGTAACATTCAGGCATATCGTTATCATGAATCAGATTTATTTCCAACATAAAAGTTTTACATTTGATTTCTTTAATCCCCCCCCGCCTTAGCAAGCGGTGAAGTGAATCAAAGTGGTCCTAATAGAGTAAAAGACAATTTTATCAAGATAGAGCTCTACCCATAAGTAAGAAAGCTTTCATCCGCAATCCTAATTTGCGAAACATAAACCTCTCTTCATCGGTTATACTTTCAGGGTCTGCTCTATTTTCTGATGGCTTCAAAGACACCTCCACCTTGGTTAGGGCTTTTTCAGCTCTCTTTATCCTTCTTTCAGCCTGTAAGAAAAAATCCCTTGATCACAATCGTGTAAATTCTTAGCGGGAAAATAATCCTAGTGTGAAATTAGGTATCAAAAGTCATGGGTCTATGTGAGAGTCTTGTACATTCAAAAGTCAGACAAGTCCAGCTACTATAACAAAAAATTTAGGTTTGTTGATAATGTGGGAATCGACTTCAGATAGATTTGAATAACTTACAAGTGAAAGCTTGTCTTCTAACTTTCTAACAAGGTTGGCATGCCGTAGTTGTTCCACTTCTCTCATAACATTTTGTTTGTGACTCTCATCCAATTTCTTTCCCCACTTTGCATCTGCATCCAAAGTTTCACCAAGAGTCCCAGCCTCCGCTGACGACTTGGATGTATTAATAGCTGGTAAGATCAATGATGACGCTCTCAATCTTGCTTGCTCCTCCTCATCTTGCATTACTTTTGCCATTCTTTCCCTCTCTAGCAAGGCTTCAGTAACATCTGGTGATAAAAAATTCTTCCCTCGATAAAAGACCAAGAAATCTTTATTTCTGGAGAGTAGTATGCCACCTGTCAATTTCTGCATCCGGTAATTAAAGAAAAAAAAACATCAACAAATCATCACAATGTGGTGTAGTGCAAATGCATATAACAAACTAGCTGGTCATTTTTTGTTTGTGTTAAAAAAGCCTATAACTTCACACTGATATCTGATGTTAGCAGCAAATTCCATCCTACACCAACCTAATTACAAAAACCATATGAATGAATTTTATGTATTAATCTACATTATTCAGTTCATCACAATTATATTCTAATTATTGAGAGTTCAGCCCTTCTGATTCATTCTTCATAGTTGAAATTCCAGCACAAGATAGATAAGCATGTACTTTGTCCACAATTCAAGTCCAAAGAGTTTTACATAAGGGATGCATAAAAAAGAGTGATCCCAACCAAGAAATAGCTAGAGAATCATGTTTACTCCATATAAACCATTTGTTATTTATACTCGACTATGGTGTTATAGGACAAAAATATATTCTCCTAAGTACCTTTGTTGATGAAATAACTATTAAGATTTAAGAAAAAAATTAAAACATTAGAAATAAACCAAACTTAGAAACTATAACTTTATATGATGTACCGAAACAGTAAAAGCAAAATATATGATGTACCGAAACAGTAAAAGCAAAATATTCAAAGCAGCATAGTCTATATCAATGATATCATACAGTCAGTTTTTTGTGAAGAGGGCAATCAAGCAGAATAATCATACAGTCAGTTTTTTGTGAAGAGGGCAATCAAGCAGAATAATTCATGTCTCTCACTACGCGATATATCAGAACATCACTGTATGCACATAAGTAATATCTGCAGGTTTTGGGAATAGAAACAACATTTGAAAATGAAAACAGTGTTTATAACATTTTAACCACCTAAATTAAGTCAATATGAAATGCTGATCTTAACAGATGTCGAGATGAATTAATTAATTCCTAATTATAAGAGTCCTAGCTCTTACGAATTACAACCTCACATAGCATACTGGTTTCATCTTCTACATACTTAATGTCCACTTAATGGCTGCCTACCGCTAGCAAATGTTGCAAAACAATTATGTACATTTTCATACATAGAAGGAAAATTTATGCATTACGAAATGGCATATCAAGGATGCATGAACGAGAGTGCTTAAGAAAACTGAAGCTACAAAAACAAAGTCAACACTGTAGAAGTGGAAAAAACATCATTAATTACCTTGATCTCTTCTGCCATTCTCTCGCTGGTAGTTAGCTGCACACCACGTTTGAGTGCAACTTTTGCGATAGAACTTTTTTCCCATAATTTGATCATGGCTGCAGCTA
The DNA here is from genome assembly GCA_954870985.1 of Trifolium fragiferum. Taxonomy (NCBI): domain Eukaryota; kingdom Viridiplantae; phylum Streptophyta; class Magnoliopsida; order Fabales; family Fabaceae; genus Trifolium; species Trifolium fragiferum. The sequence continues at coordinate 43,268,096 of OX940796.1, read as the reverse complement.
AACCTTGAAGCTGCCTATTTCTACCTATATTTCATGATTAATTTATGATCACAATGTAATTCTAAACTTCACATGTATAACCGCATAACGGAAACAATGACAAACCTAATGCAAAGTGTGGAGGGAGTCCCCTAGCAAGTCTTCGTAGAGCAGTTGCCTCTTTGAAACCAAGTGTCGGTCTCACTCCAAAAGGAAGCACTCTGAAGGGAGGTTCGTAACCAGGAACAGTTGGAGGAAGCATATCCGCGTCGACAGGCAATGGCTCACATCCTGGCCAATCTGTATATCTAGGACCTAAACCATCCAATAAGTTGTCTACTTCCTCTTCATAACTGACTTTTGGCAGACTAATTTTTTCTTTCTGATCATTTGCAGATTCCAATTTTTCCAATGATGTATTTGACTCAGAGTTAAAAGTAAATTCGGAAGGTTTCACTGCAAAATTATCTGACGGTGCTGATAGAAAATTTGAAGGTTTCTCATTTTTCCTATATAACTGTTTATTCTGTTGTATTGAAGGATCCTTGTAGCTCACACCCCTGTATAAAGAAACAGAGTTGCCTGACCTCCAAATCACCAGACCACCAGTTTTTCTCTGAATGTAGTATCAAGAATTAACAAGTATATAGCAACAGTTTTTGATAGTTAAAGATGGACCTATAAAAGAATATTTGAAGACTCCGTCCAAATTTATACACTATATAGTAGAAGATTGCACAATTATGCATCACTACATTCGATTGGACAACTTTTAAATAAATATATTATACTACCTCTGTCCCGAAATAATAAGACCCTCTAGAGAAATTGTCTCTTTTTATACGACCTCATTGAACTAACATTAAATACTATGATGGAAACGTAAATTAACCCCCTCTCTCTCTCGAAAAATAAACTTGTAAAATAATGTCAATTACTAACAAATTTAATATTGCTACGAAGTACCAACCTTCTTAATTCCCGTGATTTAGTTAAAAGAGTCTTATATTAGGGGACAGGTAGAATTACCACAATTTAGGTCAGTCTTTCTAGCATGCAAGAATTTCATGAAACTCCAAGTTGCACAAGTTTTTCAATGAAAACAAGACTATTTAAAATGTTGAATATACAAGAAGCATAAGGTAAAAAAGAAAACCTCAAGTATCTCATGCATCCTCTTCATGTTAAGTGCAGCATCACCTTCAAACTTAAGCCTAACAATCTCAGATGTCTTCCATCTCTCATGAATCTTCTCGACAACAGCTCGAGTAACACCACCACCTCCAATTCTTGTCTTATGCTTCTTCTGAAAAGTTAACTTGAGCAACCTCCTCAACTCAGACTCAGGAAGAGTCAATTCCGCCATAGAAGTCTTACTTTTCTTCCTCAAAACCTTCCTCTCCTCTTCCTCTTCCTCTTCATCCACCACCACTGGTTTCTCCCAAGGAAACCTAACTTCCCCACCACCACCATCACTTCCAAAGCTTCCAATCCCAAACGGCGATTCCGGTGAAAACCCACCTCTTGTATTAGGCAACATTCCTTCTTCCACATGAAATATATCCTCCACTGACCCTTTTTCAATCACTCTCTCATTTTTTCTATGATCCATATTCTCATTTTCATCACTCTCATACCCAAATTTCTTCAATTTTTCCACAATCCTATCCATTCTACTACCACCAACACCCTCATCATCAGAGCTTGAAAAATCAGATTTTGATGAATGCCCATTTCCAGAACCATGATAATCAATAACAGCGCGCGGCGGTTTCTGACGATAGTATTTAGAAGAGGGTTGATTCCAGCGTTTCAACCATGTATCAGTAGAGAAACTTTTACGGTGAAAAATGGGGTTTTTGAAAGAAAGATAAGTGAATTTTTTTGTGGGTGTATTGAAAATGAAGTTTTTATGAATTGAAGAAGAAGTGTAGGTGAAGAAACGGAGAGAATTGAAGTTGGAAGATGGATGAAGTTGGCGAGTGGGTAGAAGAGACGCCATTGATGAACGATTAAGATGATATATTGATATGAATGAATGAAGAGTGGAAATTAAAGTATGATTATGATGTTGGGTTGAAGTTGAAATTGAAATTGAAATTGAAATTGAAATTGAAATTGAATTGGAAGAAGTAGCTTATGGTTGTTCTGGAGAAACAAATATGAAAGTTGGGTTTTTGGTAGCGCCAAAGCTTGATAGTGGATGGATAGAAAACTGGAAGTGAAAAGTCACACCCAGTATGATATCTAAAAATTTATCTAAATTTTGTTTAGGTTAGTTAAATCTGGTTCGGGGTTAGTTATGACATCAAGTGGTTCCAGTTTCATCTCCTTCCGATCGGTTGTGGAATCGAATTGTGGTTATCTCTATTAAGTTTAGCGTCAATTACCACGGAACCAACTAACTATTAATTAATATATCTAAAATTTTAACAAATTCAACAAGTTGAATTATACTTCTAAACTAGTATTCGTACCCGTGCCAAGCACGGACATAACGCATATTTCAAATTATTTAAATATTAATTTTATATTTTGGTTTAAAAGTAGTTTTAATTCTCGTATTTTATAAAATGTGCAATTTTGGTCCAATAATTTTTTTGTCCAATTTTTACCACATATTATAAACAATTTAGACATTTAATCCTCCTCTTTATTTAACCTTTAATTTTGATATTTTGACATATTTATTAAAGAGTTTAAAGGACATGCATTATCAGTGTAAACTAATTTTGCTCCGACAACAATTAAGAATGCTTTCACTTTCTCATGTCATATAAAGAAAGTGAAGTTAAGTGCAGTTACGTGACGGAAAACATAGTTATAATTTGTTGACAGTGTAAAATTATTTTACGCTGTCTGTGCATATACTTTTTTCTCTTTTTTAAATGAGACGACACATAAGATGTGTTTATGGCCACTTCATATTTAAAATTTAATTTATTATTTTTAAAATAATTAACATGATTTTGTCAACAAAAAAAAAATGTTATTATTACCAACAAAAATTAGATCTTTTAAGAAACATATCATATTCTAAGGTCTCGTCACAATTATTATCAATAAGGTTAAATATATTTTTGGTCCATTTAAATACTCAATTTTTTAGGTTTATTCCTTATAAAATCTTTCTTTAAATTTTGGTCTTTTAAATAACTATATCAATTTCTAATTTTAGTCGACGTTTTTTTTTAATATAAAAGATCACGTTTCATTTTCGAAATGAAATTTTTAATAACATCTCATTAGTTTAATAATTAACCATTTTAATATCTAATCTTCATAAATTTATCTATAACTTTAAATTAAAAAATCAAGTTATTGAGTTTAAAATATAAGTTTGTATTTTTAAAAGAACTAAAAGTATAGAGAACAATTTAAAAGGACTGAAAATGAATATTTTAGTTTTTTTTATTGCAAAATAAATATTTAATGGGTTAGTTTTTACCCATAAAAATGTAAATATATTTTTTTGTTGAATAAAATATAAATATTTTAAAATAAGATGTGCAGTTTTTGTTTTTGATAGAAATGTGATGTATAGTTATATACTATGTTACATGGATATATGATATGAAAGTTCGTATTAGTTTTTAATATTAAATGTCCATCCCCGTATATAATTAAGATATATATTAATATTTATTTCTTTATTTGTAAAATGTTCATCCCTGTGTATTATTTATGTTAAAAATTCATTTCTCTAGCTACTAATAAAATGTTCATCCCTGTGTATAAGATTTTATTTTTTGAAAATGGTATAAGATTGTATGTTAATATTTACCTCTACTAAAATATTAATTCACAATAATTAAAATACTACATTCGTCGAAAAATATTTAAGTATTTTGATAGAGTCAAGTCATTTATAACATACTCCTCCGGTGCTTTTTATAAGAAACAATCCATATTTTAGGTTCATTGAAAACTAATATATATATTTTGATAACTTTTTAATTTTTCAAGATCAGTTGCAATTATACCTTGTCTTGACACGATCTACAGCCGGCCCTAATATTTAGTTTTGAGCTTTCATCTTCTTCTACCGGTAATGGGTGATTTTACATCATTTTTGGCCCAAAGTCACCCCTTTGCTCTTTTTTTCTTCTTCTTCTTTTTAATCTAAATAAGTTATTATCACATATATTAGATCTTTCTTTTGTGTTTTTTTTTTTTTGTGTGATTTCGTCATCTCAGTGCGGCATTGTTTGATATCCTGTCTTGTTTGCGGTGTTTGTTTGTTGTCTCGTCTTGTTGCAGTGTTTGTTTGTTGTCCCGTCTTGTTGCGGTGTTTGTTTGTTGTCTCGTCTTGTTGTGGTGTTCGTTTGATTGAATCGGCAGATCAACTTCGGTCAACTACTGATTCACACAATGATTAAGTTCGTCAAAGATGCAGATCCAGAGGCATAAATATTCCGATTACTTTGATTTTATCACATTATTTGTAGGCATGAGCATGCCGTTTTATGCTATTAACTTGGATGCTGCGAACTTGTTCGCAGATTCATCATTTTTGTTTTTAGCGGTATTGAATTTGTACTTGAATCTAATGTACACCATCGATTTGAATGAATGAATATCTTTTATTTTAGTAAAAAAAAAAACTAATATATTTGGTCTATATTATAAATCAAATACATTAATTATTGAATGAACTTAAAAAAGTTAGTAACAATTATAAAAGTAAAACAATATAATTTTATAAATATAAAAATATTATTTTACTAAGAAAAATAATAATATACATATGAAAGTTAGTAATGAAAAAGTAAATCATAATAAAACAATAACATAATCTTCAACTTAAGCAACATTGTTGCTTAAAAGTGTGAAATATGATTTACACTATACATTACACTTATTACAGAAAACAATACAATACATCTTCTAAATTAATTTACATTCATATGTGTGAGGAAGAATAACAATCCCTTAAAACTCATATTGTAATCAAATGTCTTTGGTCCAATTTATTCGGTGTTGATAAATCATTTATATTTTCTTTTGAGATCCACATCTACAAAAATTGAAAAGAATGATGAATATAAAATAAGATGAATATAGATAAAATGAAAATAATTTGAACAAATACAAACAAAATAGCTAAAGAGAAAAAGTTGGAAAATATGTAATTTGAAGTGTTCAACCAAAAATCATTTATATAGGAAAAAACAATATGGGTATATAAGTATCTTTATTCATAATATTCAATTAAATCAATTAATAACAATATATATCGATTCATTTTTTTGTGAATGTCATGTTATGACTTTTTTTATACTATCATTTTTGTAAAAAATCAATAGTTAACACAACTTTTAAAAGAAGCAAAAAATCTCGTTAAAATTAAATGCTTATAATTTAATACTAAAATAAACTCTTGAAATTTTTATTTTTTTTTTGGTGCAAAACTCTTGAAATTATTACTACAATAAAAAAAAATTAGAATTTATAAAATAATATAGATTTATATTAGACTTATTGTTTATAAATTCTAAGTGTTGAACATAATAAAAAATATTACCTTTAATGTATAAAATAATATAGATTTATATTAGAATTATTGTTTAATAATATTGATAGTCATTAATGTCAATCATTAATGTTAATGATAAAAGTATCCTTAAAAATTTTCAAAAGGGTTCCTAAATATAAAATAGGATCTTGTCAAACGGTGCCCCCGGGAAAATCTTTAAGAATTTCATTTAAGGATTTAATTTATTCAAAATGTTGAACATTTCGATTTTCGATGCGTTTCACACATTTTCATATTTTTTTTAATAAAATATTACCATTTAAAAGCTTAAAGAATGCCACAGGAACACTATTTAACATTTTTCTATAAAATAATATAGATATAGACATCAAATTATTTATTTTATTAATTATAGCTTTTTATTTAATAGTTTGTGGAAGTATTTCACTTGTCATTGAAATATTAAATTTTAATGTTTTTTCTTTATATAAATGAATTAATTGTCGTGCTTAGTAGTACGGTATGATCCACCGTTTGCAACAACTCCAAAATTTGTAATCAGTAAATGTTACCTTCCTTAAAATCTTTTTCACACTTATAAATTCGAGCGTTGTACCGTGTATTTTATTTTCCTGAACAATAAAACAATAATTAATACAATACATCAAAAAAAAAATCAAGAAATAGTGTAATTGAAAATTTAACTTGTAGAAAAGTTCTTACGGTTGAATCAATTAGTATCATATCCAAATAAAATGGTCCATTGTTGCTTGACACATCACAAACCAATCACATCTGAATTATACGAACAACAATATTCAAACTCTCATTGGCTTGGTTGATTTCTAATCTTAGGTTAATTTTTGGAGACATTTTTTAGTAACTTACAAAATTAATTTGTGAGTTGGTTGTGGCTAAAACTACAATTTTATGACAAAATTTCGGTTACAACTTTTGTTATGTAACTTTCAAATAAATATAAAAAAAATATTTATTATAATAATTAAAAATTATACGTAGCGGAAATATATTTATGATCATTAAAAAATATATAAAAACGGTTAATATATTAATTCTATTTTGTATTAATAATATTATAAATGTCTTTAATTTTCATTATTAATAAAAAAATGTAACGTCGTCAATTATTAAATAAAATTAAATGTAATAAATAATTATGTAAATTTTTTAAATTTTAATATTTAATTAAAAATGTAACGTTATAAAATATTAAATAAAAATTAATGTAATAAATAATCAAATTAAAAATGATATGTGTCGTGTTCTTATGAATAAGGTTGCATTAGGATCATGGATCAAACAAATTATCAGGGGACAGAGAATCATTTTTTTCCAGCATCCTATAATCCATATTAATAAATCACAATGTTAAAATTGAAAAAGAATACAAAAAATTCACATAAATTGTAAAATACAACGTATAAATAAAGAAGCAAAATATACACAACTTTTATGCATACCTTTTCCTCGACCGGTCTCGCTTAAGCCCGTTGTTTGGAAGGTTCCTTCGCCACCTTGGACGAAAGTTAACACGGATGGGTCTGTTTTGGGAGCCTCAGCGGCTTGTGGTGCTCTTTTCCGTGATAGCACGGGTGCTTACATGGGCGGTTTTTCTTGCAAGTTGGATTTTTCCTCGGTGTTGCACTCGGAACTGATGGCTATTGTGCTATCCATTGAGAACGCCTTGGCACGTGGCTGGTTGTTATTGTGGATTGAAAGTGACTCGATGGTGGCAATACAAGCTTCGAAGGATTTTTCTATTGTTCCTTGGGACCTTCGGAACCGTTGGCATAATTGTTTTTCTCATCGTATGCAGCTTATCTTCTCCCATGCTTATCGCGAAGGTAACTCATGTGCGGACAAGCTCGCGGCTCATGGACACTCGCATAATGGATTTCATTGGTGGCCTACACTACCTAGCTTCACTTATTGGGAATTCTTTCTAGACCGTCACGGCTTCACCTTCTTTCGGGAGAGCTAGTTTTCCTTGTCATTGTTACTAAGTTGTTTGTCTCATTTTTTATCTTTTGATGGGTTTGGTGTTGCCCCCCCATCTTGTATATATTTTTCCCCCTTTTTTATATATATTATATGAGTACTTGGCATAGGATTAGAGCCTACAAGGGGTGCCAACCTAGTTGGGATGCTTTCTAGACTCTTTGATGTCATTATACTCTTAGTTCACCAAAAAAAAAAAAATTAAACAACAACTTAGTTGAATTAAAAGAATTTTAAATTGTTGTAGTTCTTAGAAAAGAAACACATTTGTAAAAGTTTATAAGTTTATATTTGCAATGAAAAATAAAAAAATAAAATAGATAACTTGATTTTTATTGTAATCAATAACATAAATATATTGCCACATATTGGTTTTAGCCATTAACACAACGACTATTATGTTTTCAGTTTTGCTAACAGCAACAAATGTATTTAACTCAGCAACATATGGACCAAAAAGGGTAACATTAAACTTGAGCTTGTGTAAATAATATGATTCAAGAATTTAATAAAACATTGTAATATTTTGTCATTGATTGAGTAAGATAAAAAAAACATATGTGATACAAACTCATCATAGTTCAACTGAATTACAACCATTTTGTTCTTCAAACCATTGCGTTCATACTCCTTTTGAGCTCTAATGTCGGTTAACATTCTCATAATGTCTACAAAATATGATTATACACACGATTATTGATACCACATGTCTACAATGTTATAACGACAAAAACAACAAAAATACCTAACATACTAATACTTCTTACCATAAAGATAATTGGTATCATAGTCATGAGCAAATGCTGGAACAAAACTTTAAATCAAATATATATATTGAATGAAATTTTTTTCAAGTTGCAAAGTTTAACATTCGTGTGGAATTGAAATGTTAATTTATACTTGTGCCTAGTAGTACGGTATGATACACCGTTTGAAACAACTCCAAAATTCGTAATCAAGTAAACAACACCTTCCTTAAGATCTTTCTCAAACTTATAAATCAGAGTGTGACGCACTGTACCCTGTATTTTGTTTCCCTAAACAAAAAAACAATAGAATAATATTATACAACGAAAAATATATTAAAACTCAGTGTAAATGAAATTTAAACATACAGAAGAGTTCTTATCGTTGAATCCATTAGCATCATATCCAAAGAAAATTGTGCATTGTTGCCGGATATATCGCGCACCAACCACATCCGAATTACACGAACTACAATATTCAAACTCTCATTAGTCTGGTTGATTTCGGATATCAGGTTAATTTTATTCGTCATTGTTTAGTAACTTAACAAATGAATTTGTGAGTTGGTTGTGGAAAATAGCAAATGAGTTTGTGAGAAGATTTTGGAGAAAAAGAAGACATATTTATAGTTAGGTTTAGAAATATAAAAATTAAGAGCAAATTTATGAGATAATATCGGTTACAATGTTGAATATGTAACGTTCAAATAATAATAAAAAATATTTATTATAATAATTAAAAAATTTACGTAACGGAAATATATTTATGATAATTAAAATATATATAGAAACGGTTAATGTATTAATTATATTTTGTATTAATATAAATGTTTTTAATTTTCATTATTATTAAAAATTGTAATGTCTTCAATTATTAATTATATTTTGTATTAATATAAATGTTTTTAATTTTCATTATTATTAAAAATTGTAACGTCTTCAATTATTAATTAAAATTGAATATATTAAATGATAATATAATTTTTTTGCATTTTCGTATTTAATTAAAAATGTAACGTTATAAAATATTAAATAAAATTAAAATTAATGTCCTAGTATATTTTCATTAAAAGTGACACGTGTCACTTTTTCGTCAATAAGGTTTACTTTGTTTATAATATAGATAGGATTAGGATTTAGTGTCTATTTTAACAATTAAAATATGGTTATTTATAATGCAAAGATGATTTTTATAGAATCAATACTCGTCGTAAAATATTATTGTAAAAAATATTCGTTATAAAATATTATTATAATCGTAAAAAAATAAACGGATGCATGACAAATTTTATTAAAAATATATGTATTATTTAAAATAAAAACAACAAATAAATTAAAGGTCAAAAATTCAATTCAGCCTTTAATATATATTTTATTCAATTGATTCACATATTTTATTGATTTTAGGTGAGTAGAATTAATTTCCAGTTTATTTAGTTTCTTAAAAATAAAATGACTATAACGTAAGAATTGATTTATTTTGAAGCTAGAAATTCTAACTTATTTTAGAATTGATTTTTATATTTAAATTTTTTGTTTAACTCACTTTTGTATAGATATATTGAAATATAAACCACTGCGGCTTGGGCCCCTTAAGCATTTGATCAGGGGTTCGATTCCTGGCCGGTGTGTATGGAAAAGCATCGCTTGGGAGAGGCAGCCCTTAAATGCGCTCCAGATCCTCGAAGGGATTAGTCTCTGCAAGTCGCGCAGAGGATACCCTGGGAAACCAAAAAAATATAAACCACTTTTTCTTCAACTCAATTTTCATTTATGAAGCACAGACACGAATACCGGACACAACGAACACTGACATATCGACACCGATAATAATTTAAAAAAATATCATAATTCAATTTAATCATAAGTATGTCGTTCATGGAATTTCATCAAAAAATCAAATTTTCTAACCATATAACCAAACATGATAGAAAGAAAGTTTCTGTAAGTTTCCCTCCCAAAAGTCACTCAATCCTTACCCGGTAAAGGTCCGGGTTTGAATACTTCATGTATTCAAGGGACCCTTTCTCTAATTTTCTGTCACTTCCGTTTGGTTCGGAGGTTTAGGATGAGAGGGAAGGGGAGGTGAGGTAATATTTTAAATTCTTATGTTTGGTTCAGTTTTTTAAGAGGGGGAGGGGAGGTAATATTGAGACATTTTTGTTTCCCCCCAAATTGGGGGGAGTTGGAGGGGAGGGGAGGGAAAGCTCATTAACATTCTATTTAATTGTCATAATTATCCCTCCATTATTTTTCTTAATTCCAATATTGTCCTTATTATTCTCAATTTATTTACAGAATCTCTTCTTCAAATTGACGAATTGTTGTTTTGCAAATTTTTTGATGAATTGATGCTTTGCAATATTTACTTGTTTTTACGTCACTTTATATATTCTTTTTTTTTTTACAAAACATCACTTTATATATATTTTGACTATGCTTTATATATTTTGATGTTTTTATATAATTATATTATTTTGTATGCTTCAATTATTAATTTTATAAATTTGTGTAGAATTTATTTTATACAATTTTTTATATGTGTTATTGTTTATTGTTAAGCTCGGATGTCTCGTACAAGAAAATTAAGTTATACGACGAGTTTTGAGAGAGAAAGGGTGTGAAAACAATGTATCAAAATATAACTAAGGGTAAAAATGTAAATTAATTTTAAAATCTCTTACCTCCTCTTGTGAACCAAATATATATTTGGTTAAAATTTCTCCCCTCCCCTCCCTTCCTCTTTCTTGAACCAAACATATATTTAATTACAATACCTTCCCTCCCTTCACTTCCCCTCCCCTCCATTAAAATCCCTCCCCTCCCCTCGGTTGAACCAAATAGACCCTAATCCTTAACTCAAATTGTGGTGATTTTGTAGTGACAATGAAAGACAAGGGCGAAAAAGGCTAGGGTGATTTTCTGACTTTCTGTCCCTCCTTTGATCATCACGAATTTCATGTATTCCACGAAGAGATGCAACAACATCATTGGATATAACGAATTTAACCCGAAAAAGGCGTTCTCTCTCAGCCAAAGTGAGTATACTGAATTTTCTGCTGATTTACGTAGGAAGGCTGTCACGGATTTAACTCGATATTATTTGATTGATTTGATCTTAATCGAAAAGTATAACTTACGCCCAACTACATGGTTGGTAATTCATTGTTTCTTTAATACATAGAAAAATAGTCAATAAGATTATTACAGAAGCTTAAAAAAACTACTAAAAAGAAATGGAACAAAAGAGAATTGCATGCTAATTTTATATTCATACAAAGTATTTATTCAATTTTATAATCAATATCATCAATACACACAAACAAATTAGTAAAGCCACTATTTATTTTATACCCTTTCATCAAGGATAAGCAAGGTGGTTACATAGCACCATGCTTTCATCTTCATTAACAAACACACATGCAAATATATATAGTTAATGTAAACAATAACATGAATTCAAAAACCTCAAATTTTTCCAAACTTATTGGACCAACCTTTTTCTTCTCTCAGATTCATATCTTGCCATTCTTCTGTGTAGCATTATCATGGTGACAACACTTGTAATTAACAGATGAAACCTCCATCACACGTCCACAAGTTGGATTTGGGCATGATATAGTAGCTATAACATTCCCATTAATATTGTTATCAACATTAATAATTTCACATGGTTGCTTAACATATGTATCTTTAACCTTAGTCTCATAATATTCTTTGAAAGCAATATCAAATCCTTCTTTTTGAAGCACTTTGTCTTTCCATATATCAAGATCAGCCAATGTTTGATACATAGGCTCACCATGACCCAAAAGCTTAACATTGTAGCCTTTGGTGAGAATAACCCAACCTTGTTGATCTTGTTTGAGACAAAGCAAACTCTTCACAATATCTTGAATCTCACAGTCTAATGCATCTTGGTGCTTCTTTAGTCTCTTGCTCTCTATTTCAATCCAAAAACGAGGAACGATTTTGGGGTCGTTTTTTCCTAAATGATAATGTTCTATTATTACATCTGCTCTTAAGATAGCTTCATCTCTTTTTGTTTTCTCCAATGCTAGAGTGAAGTCTTGGATCCATTTTTTGTCACCACCTCCATAGATGAAAATGTATCTGTCTCCTTTCACCTAAGAACTCATGGAAAACTTACAAGTTAAGTTAAAGCAATCATGATCATCATACAAATGAGTTTTGTAGGATTGAATTAGACCCAAAATCTAATATGGTATTGAAGTTTATTCTAGCTATATATTGGACTAATCATATTATCCACGTACGAGGCTCAATATGGGAGTGAGGGTTACCAAGTCTCACTTGGATTGATGTAAGACCTAAAACTAGAGCTTAGTTTGTGATTGTGTGGCCGCGGTTTTGATGACTCTGTGAACCTTTCTATTGTGGTAAAATGTGGGAAAATGAAGCCGATATGGTTGTGGAGACTTCAAAATCCGCAATATCAGCTACATTTGTGGTTGTGGACCACAAATTTAAAACAATTGTGTGTATAGATAAATATATAAGGTTGTATTGATTTACCTGTATTCCAAGATTGACTCTCTTTGTAACATCCCAAAACCACTTCCATTTTTGAGTAAGGTCATAACCATCTTTTTTCCTAAAAGGGAATGCATCTATCCCCCATTGAAAAATCAAGTCCATTGCATCATCATTCATTATTTCACCTAAAGGGCTCAACACTGGGACAATAGGCTTTTCCCAATAATTCAAATTCTCTCTTATGAGCCCAATTCCTGGTAACTCGGAGAAATATTCCACTGCATAAAATTTGATCTTATTCTTCAAAGAATCGAATTTGATCTTCTGGTCGCCGTCAAAGATGGGGATCCACAGAATCTTGAAATCCTCTTTCTTGTAATCTTTTATCAGTTCTTGTGGATTGTCCTTCAATCTGTCATAGATTGAATTCAAAAGCGAAATCTCATCTTCAACTTTGTTGAGGCTTGAAATGAACAACAACACATACTTCTCTTTGAACACTTCAATATCCTGTTTGATACACAAAAACAGAAGGACATTATAGTAATTAAGTTCAATATATCAGAAAAAATAGACAATAGTTGATGATTTTGTACTAACCGTTTTGGTTTTGGTGCTGCCATCATATATTAGAAGATTATCTCCATTGCGTTGGATAAGAAGCTTCAAGAAATCTACAATATCTTTAGGCCTGGAAATTGCTTTCTTGCGCTTCAAGTATTCTTCAACAGAATCTGCAACAAATGGAGATAGCATGCATGATGCATTTACTCTAATCATCCAAAGGATAGAAAATAATTTTGTTTCCTAACATACACAAAAGTAACCACTAATTAAGAGTGTTACCTATTTGCCATTTGCACTGTTTCAAATGTTCCTTCAATTTAGAATCAACCAAAGAGAGTCTGTCTTTAAAATTCGATAATGTATAGTCCCTGAAACAAAACCGGAAAAAAATATTGCAATACAATTAATAAAAAAGTACAATAAAGATTATATTTAATACAATTCAATTTCTCCATTCATGTACGACTAACGGACAAAAATGACCAAAGTGTTTTAACATTTGTAACGTAAGAGACTAAAATAGAACCAGAAAAAACTTACGGGACTAAAGTGTCTAATATTTATAACTAAAGGGACCAAAATGGAACTAAAAAGTATATAATAACTTACGATACACCAATGAGGTTTCCAGTAACCGCAACAATAGAAGCAATTATCCAGTAAACAACAACAGGGATATCTTGCAATGCATCGGACAGAGAAGGAACTTCAAGAGTATCATAACCAACACTAGACCAAGTGGCCCATTCATGAATATGCAGAAACACTTCCATAATCAAAACCAGAATTTCTGTTGCAGGGACAATGACCTTTCTGTCTTGGATTTGATTAAGTTGTTTCAAAGAGTTAACAATTGGATCTGTTGTTGAAGTATCAGTTAGGTACAAAAGATTTCCATATTCCAAAGCGAAAGCAGCTATAGTTACAAGTGCTTTTGCATCCCATGAATAGGTTTTCAGCTGTTGAAGAATCCATATTGTTGTTTGGTGCACATAACGTTCGCCACGAGGTGTCATTATCATCTGTTATAAATAAAAGGCAATTTAATAATAATTATTATACACATCATACCGTGCACAATTCGCTACACACACCATGTCATGAAACAAAGTCTCCCTTATTTTGAAACATAATAAAGCATGACGCATTCCATCTAATCTAATATTATATACAAATAAATGAAGTACAGAATAATTAGGATTATGCCGTCAAATAATTAACCTGACAAGAAATCAGCTTCAGTGTGCGAAATTCTGGTTCGAACCCGGTTGTAGCACCTCTGATTTCTGCTAGCCTTGTCTGTGATTCACTCAGTTAACCAATAAAAACATCAGTGTTCCAAATATTTTTTATATGACCTTGTCATCGAAGGACAAGTTTTACGATAGACCACTTAATTAGGTGGTCCATTGTGAATCCGTACTAGAAAATTGTTCAAAACACCAACAATGATCGATGCTTCTCTTGAGAAATAGAAGTTTGCAATCTCTCGTCTCTCCATCTTCATACTGAGATAGTGACATGATCAATGCGGTTTGTAACACTATGGAGATACAAATATGAGTTGTTTTTACTAAACTAACACCGATCAAATCACTGTCTTAATCATTACAATAAAGTAAGGCTGTGAACTTCTATTTCTTAGCGTGGTATCAGTCATCATTGAAATTTCGAACGGTTTCCAAGTACTAGTTCACAGTGAAAGTGTTGTTCCACTGTAGAATTTTTCGTAGTTTAAACATATATCATTTTCTATATATGTAGGTATGTATGTCATAAGCATTTAAAATACTTCTTTTAGGCCAACATATCGATACATTGAGTTTTATATGTAGAAAGAAAAACATTATGGATCAATGTTAAGTAGTCCCACATCAGATGCGAGATGACCTGTGTATGAGTTTATAAAGTAGAGGCAATCCTCCCCTTACAAACTGGTTTTGTAGGGTTGAATTAGGCCCAAAACTTCCAATTGTAAGAATCAACAAAGTGTTCAAAGTGAAAGGAAAAAGAAATGAAGGGCAGAAGGTGAACTTACCCTAAGTATAACATTGGACACAATGTGGAAAAGGACATCTTTGTCACACTTGTCATCATCATGGAGGTGGGTCAGATAAACTTTATCCAGAATTTGAGAGTCATTCAGATCAAATGGACTGGGAAGTTTAGTCCCATTGGACAATGACATGATGATAAATTCAACTTTAGGCTATCAACTATATGTGAATAAGCAAAGAATAGAATGTGTTGTGGGGTAATAGGGTTGGTGCTCCCACATATTTATAACCTCCTAAGTCATAAGAGTTTACACTTGGCATAATTACTTTAGTATATAAAATTTGTGTTTACTTGAATAAAAAGAGAAAATATACTAACTAGCTTCTGGTGAAGCCTTCTTTAAACGTGAAATGTGCCACTCTGAGATGATTTTCACAAAATACCCCTTATAGGCTTCATTAGGCATGTAAAATGCTTAGGATATCACTGTCTTTTTGCTTGGGATTTCATTAACTTTTGTAAAAGATAGTTTCATTCCACTGTTCTGATAGGAAAAAGGAAAATCAAATAGCTGAAGAAAAAAGTTATGTCTTCAAGGAAAGAACAATAATATATTCTTTTATGTTACTGATCAATAAAGATGTTTTCATATCAGAAATCTTAGAACAACATAGTACACCTTTAATCATGTTATGTTGGTGTTGATTGGAATGAAACATTTTAAAATAAATCGCGCATAGTTCAGGATTGTAAAGGAAAGAGATATGTCTTATAACCTGTCTTATAACAGTTAAAACTCTCTTATAACAGTTACATTGGCATATTTCTTTTGAGGATGTTACCAATGGACATCCTTACTCAAGAACTTTGTTTTCATCGTACATGAAAAAGCAAAGAACCGTTACTATTAGTTGCCAGATAAAATTCTTTGGATAGAGGACTAAAATGAAAAAAATAGTTTCAGAACTGTTGATCTTATGGATTGTCTGTTAAGGATGTAACTTTCTATTAAAATTGGGGGCCATTTTGCAATTTTGTCTTTTCCTTCTAGCTCTATCCTTTTGTGCTACTGTTTTGTATAGGATTGAGTACTCCTTGTACTCTGATCAATATATGTGATGGAACCCGAAAATGTAGATGTATGTAATAATGTGTTTATTGACTGAAAATTGAGAAAAAGCTTTTACAATAGCAAAATGAAAGATAAAATGTAGAAATGAAACAATTCCAATCTACCTCCTCAGAGAAGGAGAACACTTTTTCTTTGCCTAACCATAATAGTTCCAACAATAATCTTCCATAATCTCACACTTCCATCACCTCATTATATAATCTTTGTTTACCCTATAACCTCATCGTACTCTTTATTACATAATAGCTCATTTCCCTAACCCCTCGTACTTAGTTCTCTAAATACTCATATTGATAGAGTTTATTTGTCGTCAAAAAAAGTAAAGATAAATGTTTCCTTTTTTCCTGCAATTTTCTTCTATTATGTGTAGGGGCCCCAAAATAAGTGCTAGGAATCATGGTAGCTAGGGATAAAAAATCAGGGTAGTCATATAGTGTTATTGAAGCTTTTGGTTTTCTCAGTGAAAATTGCATTGAAACGCGAGAATGACTCTGCCACTACGGTTCCAAATACACATAGCGTTAACTATGTAATTCAATTTTGTCATGACATATAGGAGATATAAAAGTTTGTTAGCTGGTTACACCCTATGTCATTATAAGCAAAAAAATTACGTTTTAGATTCATTAAATACTACTATATTATAGATAAGATAAATAAGATATTCAGTTAACCTTAAACAAGAGTGTGTGAGCATGCATATCTTTTGTTTAACTTCTTTTTTTTCTCTACATGTATATTTTTCTTCTTTCGCTTAAATTTTTTGTGAATAATAAGAATCCGGACAACTCGGGGTTAGTGAGCTGAGTAACACCGAATAACTAATGATCAGGAGATCCAGCGTTTAAATCTTAAAAATTAACATAATCTACTAACATTTACTTATAAGTAAAAAACTAACAAAATATGTGCTTGTAAGTATAACTAATTTTATTGAATAACTAGAAATTCAGTAACATACAGACGAATTGAAGCCATTATTTAGTTTCAACCCATACAACAAAGGGTACAAAGTGGCTATAACACACAACATAAACTCGTCTGATCCAAAACACACATACATGTGCGTATCGAAATTAAACAAACTAAACTGAAACAGAAACTTCAAACTTTGATGCGTAAGCTTATTAACCAAAGAAAACTTTAGAAGCTAGATAAATCCTTCATTCTTAATCCGAATAAATCAAATGCAGCAACTGTTTGGATCATCCCGGTGACAACACTTGTAATTAACAGAACTCACCTCCATCACACGTCCACAAATAGGATTCGGACAAGTTATAGTAGCAAGAACATTCGAAGAATCAAAAGCACAAGAAACACTAGAAGTTAGCTCCTTAAACTTAGTATTATAGTATTCTTTGAAAGCTATATCAAAGCTTTCTTTCTCAACCACATTATTTTTCCATTTCTCAAAATCAGCCACGGTTTGATACATAGGTTCACCATGACCCAAAAGTGTAACATGATACCCTTTACTTAGAAGTACCCATCCTAATGGATCTTGTTTTAGACAAAGCAAGCTTTTCACTGCTTCTTGTATTTCACAGTCAATATTGTCTTGACATTTTTTGTTCTGTTTTCTTCCGTCTATGCCGATCCAAAAGTAAGGAATCTTTGTTGGGTTTTGTTTTCCTAATTGATGGAAATCTATAGTAATGTCCACATTCTTGATGTTTTGATGTTTTTTTATGCTTCCAATTGCTCTTGTGAAATCTTGGATCCATTTTGTGTCGTTTCCTCCATAGATGAATATGTAACTATCTCTTTTCATGTCCTGATTAACATGGTAAGTTGGTAACATTATATATTTAAGTAGTAGCAATACTAGTTAACACATTATTTTCATAATAACCACTGCAAAAACATTCTAACGGTTACTTGTGCCGCAAGCAATCTATTCGCGATGTTTTTCATGAACTCAGAACAAAATTATTGAGAATTGATTGTGTTTGTAGTTTGTACATACCTCTATGTTGATGTCTACTTTCTTCATTAAATTCCAAAACCAAGCCCATTTCCTAAAGAGATCATCACCATCAGTTTTCCTAAAAGGAAAAGCATCGAATCCCCATTGAAAGATAATTTCCATCGCATTTTCATTCATGATCCCACCTTGAGGGTTGATCACCGACAAAATAGGCTTGTTATCCAAGTAATTCAGTTTGTTCTTTATTATTCCAAGTCCTGGTAGCTCAGAGAAGTATTCCAACACATACCTTATTTCAAAGCATAAATAATATTATTAGAAATATTTAAAAATAAAAATAAAAAAAATCGCGAGGACAAGAAACAAAACTCATATGTCAAACATATATAAAGTTATGCTTTCTGTTTAACATCGGGTATGTACCATTTCATGCTTTCCTTCAACTTCCTGAATTGATCCTTGCGATCTTCGTCCCACTTATCCACAATGGGGATCCACAAAATCTTGAAATCCTCTTTCTTGAAACCTTTTATCTCTTGTGGATTTTCCTGCAATCTGTTATAGATTGAATTTAACAGCAAAATTTCATCTCCAATGCTGTCTAGGCCAGAAATGAACAGCAACACATAGTTCTGCTTGAAAACTTCAATACCCTATTTGGGAAAAAAATGAAAAGTAAAAATAACACAGTCATTTAGTGTATGTATTCATATGTACCATTAACATATACTGATATACACTGACAATGTATATAAATTAAATCCAACGTGTTATTAGCACAAACCGTTCTAACTGCGATGTTGCCTTTATATATCAGTGGTATTTGATTTGATCCATTGCCTTGGATCAGAAGCCTCAAGAAAGCAACCACGCCTTTAATGTTTTCGGAATCTTTCAAACGCTTATTATGATCGTCTATCCTCTCTGCAAAAATGGGAGATAGCATCTTCTAAGTTCAAATCTCAAAGGATTAAATGAACTAACTAGAAGCACAAAAAAACACATGTAGTTATTTATGTACCAATTTGCAATTTGCAATTTTCCAAGTGATCCGTCAACTTCTTATCCACAATAGAAAGCCTTTTTCTATATTCTGATAATTTATGCTCCCTAAAAGAAAATAAGAGAAAAAAAAAAATTTACGCACAGATATATACGATTTTAGTGACAAAATTAGAGAAAAATTTCATATTTTTCTTGTCTCTAAATTTCCGTCACTAGTTTAATATTTTCTATTAACATGACGATTCAGTTGAGTTGAGTAAAACTTACGATATTCCAATGAGGTTACCGGTACAAGCAACAATAGTAGCAACAATCCAATACACAACAAGAGGAATCTCTTGCAATGCATCAGACAAAGAGTGAACTTCTTCTAAATCATAAGCCATAGCAGACCATGTTGACCACTGAATAATGTGCTGAAACACTTGCAGTAAAAACGCGACAAGATTAGTTATATCAGAAGGGACCTTTCTGGATTGAACTTGGTTAAGTTGCTTCAATGAGTTTCCAAGTGTGTCTGATGATTGAATCCTATTAAGGTGCATAAATTCGCCATACTCCAAAGAGAATGCAGCTAGAGTAATCAATGCTTTTGCTTCCCATGAGAAACCTCGGAGGTGTTGAAGAATCCACATTGTTGTTTGATGTGCACATTCCGTTGTGCCACGTGTCGTTATCATCTGTTACAGGCCACCATGCAAATGCACGAGTGTTTTGCTAGTATATCAGTAACATTATATCATAATCATATTTTACTATATATTGTTAGAGATTGGTTGCGATTTGTTAAAATTAGTTGAACATTATTTAAGGTAGTTACAAGTTAGTTATAAGTAGTTGCAAGTAGGTTTTATTAGTTACATCACTATATAAAGTGCCGGCATATTCATTCTAATAAACTTTTTCATTCTATCAATTCCAAAATAAATATTCTTCTCAATTTATTTTTCTATTTGTTGGACTCAATTATGTTTCTTAACATGAAATTCACTAAAAATACTTAAATTCCATAACATTAACATAAATGATAATTAACCTGACAAGAAATCCTCTTCAGGGCAGGGAAGTCTGGTTTGAAAGAAATCTGTGTCTGTAAACAATTCAATTGTTAGTTCATTTACACAATAAAATATGTGTTTGTGTGTGACATTATATAAATAAATAATATAAAGTTGCAAAACTTAATGAAGGAGTAATTAAATTAATTACATTAAGGACAGAATTAGTTCCAGAAATTTGAGCTGAGGCAGAGATAATGTTGGAGACAAGTTTAGAAAGTATATCCTTATCACATTTCTCATCATCATTGACATGAGTGAGATAAACTTTGTTAAGGATATGATAGTCCTCAAGTTCAAAGGGATTAGGGAGCTGAGATTTCTGTTTTTGGGAGGTATCATTCTGTTGGATGGTTGTAGCATTAGGTGCAACATAGGATAATACAATGTTGGACATAGTGATGATTCAAAATCTTTGATTTGTATCTAAATATATTAATAATTAGAAAATTAATGATCAAACCTTGCTTTGTGTTAGAAGTGTTTCCCCCTATTTATACTTGGTAGGATAGTGATCACCATATAAAGAGAGACAAAGATTTGCTTATTAAAAAGAAGAGAGACAAATATTTTATTAAAGTAAAAGCAAAAAATAAAACATAAGTTAGCTTCTTCATTTGTTGTCTCTAAACGTGAAACATGATATGATATGATGTGATTTTCATAATATAGCCTCACATGACTATATTTGTTGGCATCAAGTGGTTCCAGCCTCCTCCCGATCGCAGTTGCGGGGGATCGAACCATGGTCCTCCCTACCAAGTTCAGCGTCAATCACCACTGAACCAACTAACGATTGGTCAGCCTCGCATGACTATATTTGTTGGTATGTGAGATTTGCTTTATATAAGGGATTTCATTGTCATTTTATTGAAATTATTCTTACCAAAACTTTTTTTTTGTCTTCCATATACAACAAAGAACAAACTTCTGGGGGTGTGTTAATTTGAGTATCAAAACTTTTTCTTTTGAACTAGATAGTGATATGTCACAAAACTTTTCCACCAATTATAGGTTTATTGAGGTTTGAAGATTAATCTATGAGTACCTTCACTTGGAGACAAACAAACTTGTAGTAGAATTATAGAATAATGAAAAAGCAAAAGCCAAATGTATTACTTACTACACAATGGCTTTTATAGTTCATCCATATATTCATATAATTTTCATTCTTCTTTAACAAAATTGATAATAGTACAACACGACATACACGTTTATTGAAAAGATTAAATCATGATTCAAAACTTCTGAATCAATCCTTAAATGTTCTTATTCGATTAGTATTGGGGCGAGTCTCTCGTATTATTAAAGAATAATAAGCAGCTTTTTCACAATAACAATTCTTTTTTTTTTTTGACACAAAATTACAATTCTTGTTATAATTAAAGAATAAATAAAATGGTGCTCTTAGTTTTAGGACGAGTCTCTCGTATAAGCATATTCACATAACATACGACATTTTAGGGTTTAAACCATTAATATTTAGTTTTAAAAGTCTCACGTCGATTGCAAGATGACTATGTTTATAAGTGAGGGCAATCTTCATCCGATTTTGTAGGATTTATAGTTAGGTGACTTAGGTCTACCTCTCAATTCTAAGATAATATCATACACATACCAACATTCATCTGCTATAGATCTCTACTTCTCTAAGCCCCTTTGTCTCCCTTCGTTCATTAAACCCTTCATCTCCCTTTGTAGGGTTTAGTTGTTGTGATGCCATCAATTCTATTCGTCTTATCTTTGTTTTAAGTGTGAAATCGTCATCTCTTGATCGTTATTTTTGTTTATCTCTTTTTTTGTTATTTTTGTTCTTGCATGCATTGATGTAATCCTATTTGCTTGTTTTGTTGCATTGTCTCCATTTTCGTCGAATATCAGGTTGTTAACATATGTATATTCACAGGGCAGGCATGATATATTAATGACTGCCATTGGAACAGCTGAACACCCTCGTCGGATTCATGGCATTGGATGTGGGGCCATAGTAAATTTTCAATAAAATTGGTCGTCGTCCTCGAGCTTGCATAGAATCGTACCTCCCCTAATCTAATTTTTGTTGTTCTTTCTATATAAACAAAAATGTAGCTTATACCACTAGTAAAGAATAAGAAGAACATAACTGATGGAGTTTTTAACTTTTCCATATGAATATATATAATTAATTGTATTCATTCATAAACTTCAATATCATAGAGAATACATATTGAAGCCACTATTATTCTCACCCATTTAAAGGGCTATTACATAAAATCACACACTGCATTTTATTTTGACAGACACATGCTGTCAACAAAACATAAACACAACAGAAATTGAAAAAACACAACAAAAGCAACTTAATTCAGTGAAATTAATCACTTCTCCCATGCATCAAACGACAATCAAACACCGTGATTATTTGGTTCATCTTGATGGCAGCACTTGTAATGAACAGAAGTAACCTCCATCACACGTCCACACATAGGATTTGGACATGATATAGTAGCTATAACATTTGAACTATAGGATGTATCAACATTAATAACTTCACATGGTTCACGGCTCGATACTTCTTTAGCCTTAATCTCATAGTACTCTTTGAATGCAATATCAAACCCTTCTTTCTCTAACACTTTGTCTTTCCAATTCTGAAACTCGGCCACAGTTTTATAAGCCGGTTCCCCATGACCTAGAAGTTTAATGTTTTGTCCTTTGCTTAGAATAATCCATCCTTGTGGATCACGTTTGAGACAAAACAAGCTTTTCACAATTTCTTGAATTTCACAGTCGACAGCTTCTTGATGCTTCTTGTTTTGTTTCTTCCTTTCTATACCAATCCAGAAACTAGGGACACGGTTAGGGTCATCTTTGCCCAATTGATAATTCTCTATTATAACGTCTGCACGCTTTATAGTCTCGTGCCTTTTGATCTTTTCCAGCTCAAGTGTGAAATCTTGGATCCACTTGTTGTTAGTACCTCCATAGATAAAGATGTATCTGTCTCCTTTCACCTGATTCGCATCATAAAGTGAACCAATTTAATATTTATATATGCAGAAATATTATAACAAATTAGTCGAAAACCAGTTATTTTGTTCCTTGAATACGTGAGTCTGTTACAAATTGTTGGTTAGTTTAGACATTACTAACAAAAGACACATTCAAAAATGTTTTTGTAATTTCGATATATTAAGAGACCATAGTGACACCGCCTCATGTTGTTCGGACATTGGTTGTCTATTGATTAGATAGCCCAAATTTTTTTTTTTACAATTTAAAAATACTAAGCTTCAATTTAACTGTCCGATCTTGATAGAACGACTATTGAAGTCCCGACTACATAAATTTAGAGAATCCCTTATTGCAAGGAAGCCAAATCCGCTTTGTTTATAATTTTAATAGTCATTCAATATTATCTCAAAATTATTCAAATTGTGAGCTTATTACCTGTAGTCCTGGAGTTGCTTTTTTTATTACATCCCAAAGCCACTTCCACTTAAGAGTAAGGTCAATACCATCACTTTTCCTAAATGGGAATGCTTCTATCCCCCATTGGAAAATCAACTCCATAGCATCATTGTTTGTTATGATTCCTTGAGGATTGAACACTGGGATAATAGGGTTACCAATGTACCCTATTCTTTCTTGATCTCTTATGATCTTAAGGCCTGGTAACTCAGATAAGTACTCAACTACATACCATTTGATTCCACTCTTCAAGGCTTTGAACCGTTCAATGTGGATATCGTCCCAATGGTTCAAAACTGGGATCCACAAAATCTTGAAGTCTTCTTTCTTGAAACCCTTTATTGGTTCTTTTGAGTTTTCTTGCAATCTTTCATAGATTGATTTCAAAAGTGAGATCTCGTCGTCAATGCTGTCAAGGCTTGAAATGAATAGCAACACATGTTTCTGCCTAAAAATTTCAAGACCCTGCATAATCCATAAATGAACAAACACACATAGACATATAGTTATTGATTCTCTTTAATTTGAATTTTGAACATATAAGATGCTACAATATATAAATCAGTTAATGTGTGTTTCACCACTAAGTTCCAACACAAGTGATTGGTGCGCAGTGTCAGTGAATGTTGTAAACTCTGAGGCTACCGAGTTTGACTCCTACTCGTAATAAAATATTAATGCATGTTTCAAGACTAACCGCTTTAACGTGGGCATTTCCTTCAAAGATCTGTGGACTATCAGTTCCATTACGGTGGATCAAAGCTTTCAAACGATCGACAATATCTTTGGGCTTATCAAAGACCTTCCTGCGGTTAAATAAATCGTCTATGTAGCCTGCAACAAATGGAAATAAGCTCTTATTATGTAATTCTTCTAGTTCCAAATCTTAGAGGGAAAAAAGAAACATGAAATATCTAAAAGTTGACTAACTTATTTGCGTCTTGCAATTTGACAGATGCACAACCAACTTCTGAACAATACCAGAAAGCCTCTCTCTATATTTTGATAATTCGTAGTCCCTAAAAAATAAAGATAAGTTATAATGTTAGATTATAATATTACATTATTACATATGAACCAGTTAAAGATTTGTTATAATTAGTTGAATATTGTTCAAGTTAGTTATGATTAGTTGATAATTGGTTATATTTGTTATCAAGATCACCATATCTAACAATAACAAATTTTTACCGAAATATAAAGGCTTGTATAGTAACTGCAACCGAAATTTCATTTGAAAACCATAAGAACTTACGAAACACCGACAAGGTTGCCGGTAGAAGCAACAATGGAAGCAATAGTCCAGTAGACAAAAACAGGAATCTCTTGCAAGGCTTCTGTCAAAGCCGGAACATCCTCGGGATCATAGCCTTCAGCAGACCACGCCGCCCACTCTTTTAGGTGATACAACACATGCACTATGTATGTCACCAGTTCAGTTATATCAGCTGATATCTTTCTGGTTTGAACTTGATTCAATTGTCTCAATGAGTTTCCAAGTGTGTCTGTTGTTGTGACACGATTAAGGTACAACTGGTTTCCATATTCCAAAGTGAAAGCAGCTAGAGTGATAAGTGCTTTTGCATCCCATGAGTAGGATCTCAGATTTTGCAGAATCCATAGTGTTGTTTGGTGTACACAGTGAGCAGCACTGCGTGTGGTTATCATCTGTTGTTGTAGGTAGGTACTATATCAGTAACACATAATCATTTGTTTAAACCTTAAACTACCATTACAATTAAACTAACATGAAGCACGGACATAGACACGGACATCGGATACGACATGGACACTGACATGTCAACATTGATAATAATTTGAGAAAATGACATAATTCAGTGTAATAATAAGTGTCAGTACGTTGTGTTGGTGTCTGATACCAACGCGTGTCTGACAACACTGGGACAAGCCTGATCTAAGGAGTGTCCATGCTTCACAATAGACCTTATAATATAAATTATGTAATCATAAAGTTTAAAATAACCTGACAAGAAATCAGCTTCAGGGTAGGAAATTCTGGTTTGAAACCGGTCAGAGGAATCTGTGTGTTACTCTGTAAAACAATATATAAAGTTAGTTGTACTTTTTAAAAAACTAGTACATAAAATATAGCAAATCAATCTTTTAATGATAGTTAACAATATTATTTTATTAAGGTTGTATATGTTAAAGTATTTAATTATTAATTATATTATTTTGCAAAGTGTTAAAGAGTTTAATTGGTCACTGTATATAGAAAAGTTAAACAAAACTACAAAAGTAAAAAATTAGACAAGGCATCTGCCTCCAATATAATTGGATGCATGCAAAAAAATTACAAAAAAAGTACACGAGAATTAGATCTTATTTTTATTTTTTTGGTTTTTGTTTACTAATTTAATTTACTGTAATTATTATTATTATTATTATTATTATTATTATTAATTAATTAATTAATTAGGATCTTTGAATTTTAGAAGTGCTCCTACAGCTTAGATCTTTTGAACCGTTATAGGACTAAACTATTGTAGTTGACTATTTAATTAACAAAGTAAACATTAGTCAATATGGTAATAATTATAATTATAATAATAATAATAATAATAATAATAATAATAATAATAATAATAATAATAATAATAATAATAATAATAATAATAATAATAATAATAAAAGTGAATGAATGTTTATATATAAACCTGAAGTACAACACTGGACACAAGGTCGAAAATGATATTAGTGTCACAAAATTCATCATCAGTGACATGAGTGAGATAAACTTTGTCTAAGATCTGAGAGTCATAAAGGTCAAATGGATTTGGCAAGAAATTAGCATTGTGATGTGAATTTTTAGTGGTATTCTTTTGGATCAAACTATTATTAGTGGCAGTAGTACCACCACCTTGTTGAACCAAAGTGGCACTTCCACCTAAGTTGGAAAGAGACATTATGACTCAATCTCAGAGTAGTAGTAACCCTCTAATTAAGGTTTGTGTTTAGGAGCAAATTATGGTTTTGTCTTGATGCGTTTGGTGCAAGTGATCAACTTATTTATAGGCTAGAATGCTTGAGTGTTTAAACGAAGTTTAACATGTCTAACAAAAAGTTTGATACTTGTCTCTTCTGAATGAATGGAACATTGCACTAATGAAATAAAGTTTTTACTTTTTTATTACAATTTACTTTTATTTTTTATCGAGTAGTTTAGTTATTAAAATTTTACTCTTAAAGTAAATAAAGAGATATGTTCCAGATTCAAATTTCGGGAGTTAAACATCATAGGATATTAATTGTTATTATTTTTACTATTTATATATTTTTTAATAAAAAAGAGTGTAAAATCGTCTCATAACAATTCAAGACAACCAACTAAGTTGACACACATTGGTCATCATATCACCTATCATTTACAACACTAATAGCCTAAAAGTAATTTTGAAAATGAAAAATGATAGGTAACACTTGAGAGAATAGACGAAAACTCGAGCTAGACAAAAAAATCATGAAGCGGGATAAACCTTACAAGGAAAAAAAAAGTAACAAAAACCAACAAAAAAATAGCAACAGAGAATCCTTGAGATTGAGAAAGAAAAACATTATATTAGTATATTTTCTTAATACTATTTGTGTTCTTGCTATCGTTAGATATATATGGCCGGTTAAATTTTAGGAATTAAAATCAGTTGATTGGTTAGCTAATTACAGTTTAACATTAAATTCTTTTGATTTATATATTTTGAGGACACCTCTTAGAGAATTTTAAAATCTATGTTTTATGATTGTACCAAAAAAAAAAGTCTATGTTTTATGATATTTTCGGTACTGGCATGCCTTGTAGTTTTGTTTAATTCCTAATTCTATCTATTAATTTCTTAAATAAATAAATAGAAGGGCTTATATATATATAAAAAAAAGATACATTAAATGTTATGTAAGGATGTTTCAATTTGTAGTTATTAGGACTATTGTGACCAACCAAAAAAATTCTTAGTGCATTTTTCTCTCTCATAATAGAGCCCTCCTATTTGAAAAATAAATCTCCATCCGAATTTAAGTGATTAGTGTAGTTTGTACATTCATATTTTGAGATTTAATCGTATAACATTTTTACACTATCATATAATATACTCAACTTTTTAATATATCAAAATATATTTTAAATATATATCATTTTATTATGTTTATATACTTTTAACCACATAGGTGAAAAGAGCTAGACTCATAATTTTTATTATGTTATGCATTTGAAGTTTTCTCTGTTGTTTAGTTTTCATGTGTAAGAGTTAATGATCACTTGTTTAAGGAGAATTGAACTCTCTTACCATGTGAACTATTTTGTGTCGATAAAAAAAAAAAAAAAAAAAAAAAAAAAAAAAAACTAAACTCTAACAATATGTGACAAAATCAAAATTTAAATTTGTCCAAGAAAAATATATATATTTAGTATTCATCAATGTCTCGAATTAGATTGCTTTTTAGAGCATATAAGTGAATACTATAGTCTATATACCAAATATGAAAAACAAAACAAAAAGAATCTTTTAACCAAACCAAGCATATCATATTTATTCACACACAAAAAATAAAAAGGGAGAAGCTACTAAGCATATCGTAAACTCGAATAAAACGAGCAACTTTATTGTAGCAAAAAGAATCCTAAATATGGTGACAAGATTAAAGAAGAATACTATAATACATGAATATGATGCATTTGGTCTCTAAACGTGGA
Organism: Trifolium fragiferum; assembly: GCA_954870985.1. Lineage (NCBI taxonomy): Eukaryota > Viridiplantae > Streptophyta > Magnoliopsida > Fabales > Fabaceae > Trifolium > Trifolium fragiferum. Next base: position 43,239,531 of record OX940796.1, on the reverse strand, counting down.
ACACGCTGCAATAATGATGTGGTGTTCATAACATACCCCTTTGGAATACGTTCATTAATTGAAAGAACTTGGATTATTTTGGAACTTCATCTAATAATTCCATCTTTTTTTACTTTATGAAACGAATAATGCTACAGCTTTTGGGAATGAGTAAAGAGATAGAGTCATACTATTTTTATCCGAAAGAAAAAGATAGTGACAGTACTAAATTCATTTTGGTTATTTAATAGAAGAATAAAAATAGAGCACTAATTAAAATGGTGTCTGGACTGGATGGATGCAAAATTAGATTTTTAGTTTTTTAATTTGATTTTAATTAATACTTGAGGCTTTAATTTTTTTAAAATAATATTTTAGTCATTTTTTCATATGTCAATATGAACTTTAAACTTCAAATTTATAGTTTATAAAAGGAATTCTTTTAAAAATAATAAACATAATTCTCACTTCTTCGGCAACGGTCGCCTCTCTATTCATATCATTCTCCTTTTATCTCTATTGACAAACTATCTTCTATATGTATACGATATGTAATCATAACTAGGGGTGTAAGCGGATCAGAAAAATCCAATTGAACCGATGATCCAAACCAATCCAAACCGAAAAAAAACCGACTTTTTTGGTTCGGATCAAAAACCGAACCGAACCAATTGAAAACCGATGTAGTTTGGTTCGGTTCTCGGTTCCATTTTCAAATCCATTGGATTGAACCGAACCAAACCGATACCTATAATATAATCAATTTTAACCTATATGTGATTAAATTAGCAACCAAACATGCGCTGATTTAGTTTTGATTTTGGGTTTTCAAGTAATCGTTATATAAATATAGTGGGAGCAACAAATATTGATTTTTAAATTTTTAAAAAGAGAACACAGTTTTTGCTTGTATATGTAGATTTCTTGATCTGACATGCCCTAAATTTAAGCTTATAACTATGTGAATTTAAGTTTTTGTAAATTTAAGTTTTGATCTTTTTAACTATGTGAATATAAATTTTTGTAAATATAAGTTTTTGAAAATTTTATGAGTTTCGAACATGAACTGTGATTCCTTTTTAATTGTGTATGATGATATTTGATTACGTATCGTCGAAAAAATAATAGTAGACAAAAATAATAGTAGGAAAAATATTAAAAAAAAAACATTACAAAACCGATCAAAGTATCCGAACCAAACCGAACCAAACCAATTAGTTTGGTTCGGTTTCATTTTTTAAAAACAGGACAAACCGATCCAAACCGAACCAATTAAGTACACATTGGTTCGGACTTTGGATTCATCAAAAACCGATCCAAACCGGTCCAATTACACCCCTAATCATAACGCACTAAGTTAGATCTCATCTTTTTTAATCTTTAACATGTTCTTTAAGATCACATGAAGATATTATTTTCTACTCTCCTTCTCTTTCTTTTGAGATTCAAGACACTAACTATTATTATGATCTATTTTCTTCAGCTTTATTGGAATGGATGCAAGTCCGGTTTTTGGTTCGACCGATCAAACCGGGCGGTCCGATTTTAACAAACTTGGTTTATCATCATCCTGGTTATTTCTTTACTTTTGAAAGAGACGTGGGGAATTTCTGCCTAGTAGCATTCTCATGTTCCTTCCCTAAAAACTTTTTAAGATGTTTGGGAAGGTATAATCCAAAACTGTTTCAAACTGAAATGATTTTAGAACATACGTTTCAAACTGGGCATATATTTTTTTATTTTCCTTCTTTTTAATGCAATTTTTTGATTTTTAGTGGTTGCATTGGTTGATATAGGTAGGTGTTGGGATGACTGAACTTCCGGTTGAATTGAAACCAAACATTGATGAATCCGACATTGCTCAATCTCATATTGTTGAACCCCTTGAAGTAGTGATTGTTAACACTGCCAATTATTTTTTACATATAAAAAGTATAAGGTTGGAGATGACTTGATTAATTGGTTTTACATGAATGAAATCCAAGTGTTGTGTGCGGTGAACATAACCATGAGCCGTCCAAAAACATAGAAGGTCATATTCTTGTCGGGCGTTTAAAAACCAGATGAGAATGAGTGTGTCCAAGAGATGACAAGAAATATGGCGCCACCTAAGAATATTTTGTCCACTTTGAAAGAACGAAATCGGTAAAGTAAAACTGCAATTAAGCAAGTCTACAATGCGCGTCAAAGAATATACAACATGTTGTTAGGGGTGAAATGTCTGAAATGCAACAACTCTTGAAGTGTCTTGAAGATCACAAATATTTTCACAAGTTTAGAACAGTTGGTGAGTCGACAACTCTTGAAGTGTTTAACATTTTTTCTAGTGTTTTGATGATGGATTTGATGCCCAAAACCAACCGGTATAAAAAACATTTATTTGAGATCATTAGTCAACAATTTAGAGGATACGTTCCAAAATCACAACACGTTTGAGAAATGAGAATACAAAACTAAACTTGAATGAATGAAAGATATTGAGAAAGAATTAAACGAAACTAAACTTGGATGAATGGAAGGGATGAAAATCGCACTTTAAGCCCTCAAAATCTTCAACACATAACAAATTATACTTATTTTCATTATTTGAATTTCAATATATAAAAAAGGATTTCAAATTTTATATTACGAAGTTAAGCGTTTTCAGATCCTATAATCTGAAACTAACCTTTTAAATTGTAAAACATCATTTTAGAATATGCATTTCAAACTAAGCTTTTTGAAATCATTTCGAATTGATAGGGTTTTAAAAACATTGATAAATTTTAAGTGAAATAATTTTAATCGATTCAAAATTATTTTTTATATATCATTACAAGAAATGAAAAGAGGACAAAAAATGTAATTAGGTTAGGTGTAAAATTGCTTCAACAAAAAGAGGTTAGGTGTAAAAAGAAAATAAAAAATAGTTGTTGGGCTGGGTGGTATAAGAAACCCTAATCTTCTCTCTCCTTCAGCCGCGTCCCTCTCTCTTCGCAGCCGACGACCATCACTCCGGTAGTTTCTTGATTCCTTTCATCAATATTTCATATTTTTCTCTTTTCTATTTTCACATTGTTTCATCTTTTCTCTGTCTTCTCTGTTTCACATGCTCAATGATACTTCCCCCTTTAGGGTTCTATCACTGTTACACATTACATCAATTTTACGTTTTTTTTGTTTTGTTTTGATTTTATGTTAATTATGTGTTTGTGTAAAAACCTAATTAAATCTATGTGTACCTTCTTCTACATTGAGAATTGGGTTTTTGGGTTAAATAAGTTGCTTGAGAAAAAAAACACAATCTGTAGGGTTTTTTTTTCTTTCTTTCTCGACTTTGCATATGATTTTTTAGCTGCATTGTGCATTTTATCTTGGATTGATGATACTACAATTTATGTTCATGATTTGTCTACAATCACTGAATATGGTCATCGTTTAAGTGCATGTTTGGATTGACGGTGAGAGATTGTCAGAATCACGGTGATCCACTGTGATTTTAGCAAAAGATACACATTTGGAGCTTCGATAAATAAAATCCTAGTGCCACCCTGCTTTTGTTAAACTTGCCGCTAATCCAAACATACACTCATAGCATGTTTATGAAAATAAGCTGAAAATAGCTTATGGACATGTTATAAGCTGTTTCCATAAACTCTCCCAGACAGTCTCACAAGTGCTTATGCTACTGGATAAGCTTAAATAATCCAATCCAAACTGGCCCTTTGTTTACTGGCTAATGCTTATATTGCAGCTGCACTACTCTGTATATGTTAATTGATCTGAAAACTACATTTTCTGAATTTTGTCGAACTTTTATAATTATAATTCAGAGTCTGTATTAGGGATTTTATTATATGCTCTCATTTTATGTAGTAAGTAGGAACACGTGTGTCTTTTTTTGAAAACTAGTGAACTTGAGAAGCTTATGTGTATCTGTGTTTGGATAATTTATACATTCATAACCCCATGATCTCCCAGTAAGATATTGATTGTGGCGACATTAGTTTCCTAGCAAAAAAAAAAACTTATGCTATTTATCGGTTTAATTATTAGCATCTACTGTAAACTTTGAATTGAAAAATTTCGTGCCTTTGTAATTATGTATAAATACTGACACTGTAATTTCATTTTGTATGCCATGGAAGAAGATATTACGGGCATAGCACAATGTTTCTCAAAGTGCAGCTTCCTTGGAATGTCATCATTGCTGCAGAGAATCTGAAGCCAGGCAGTCTCATGCTTCAACGGGCAATCCTTATCCGCCTTCTAACCGACTTCGCTGCAAAAAAGGCGACGAAAGATATGGGATACTTTCTTGCTGTGACTACACTGGATAAAATAGGAGAAGGGAAAGTCAGGCAACATACTGGGGATGTACTCTTCCCTGTTGTTTTTAATGCTGTTACCTTTAAGGTTTTCAAGGGCGAGGTGTTAGAGGGTGTTGTCCACAAGGTGCTGAAGCATGGGGTTTTCCTGCGAATTGGTCCAATTGAAAATGCCTATCTCTCAAGTAGCAAGATGCCAGGGTATGTGTATGTTCTCGGTGAGAACCCATACTTCATGAATCAGAAAATGCCCAAGATTGCAAAGGATGTCGTAGTTCGAGTTGTAGTGATTGGTACAAAGTGGATGGAGGCAGAGAGGGAGTTTCAGGCGTTGGTCGGCTTGGAAGGAGATTATCTAGGACCAGTTTCATCTCCTGATATGTAGTTATGTTTTCTTGTAGGAAAACATTACAGTCTTAGGCTTCTTAATGAAAGTAATTTGCTGTAGGGTTTCATTGTTTTGCTTCTTGGTCTAAATTATGGAACCCATTAATCAAGTTAATGCAGTGGGGTTTAGTCTGTAAATAAAAGATTTGTTATGTAGTACAGTATATGCCTATTGTTCTGTAATGTTATTGCTCTTTATCATTCGAGTATACACTGTTTACTTAATTTTCTCGATTTCTATAATGAATGGCCTCTTAGCGTCCCCATTATCAGCTACTAGACTGATATGTTTATCAAGCAGAAGTACAATGGTAATTGCCAATAGGGACAAACTAAACAGTTGTCTTATGAGGAAGTAGGATGAGGGTATTAGGCGTTACCCTTCTAAAAATTGGCTGTGAATGTGTATTTTTCATTATTTGGTTAATTACTCTTGTGGGTCCAATGGTAAAACATAACTTGTGCATGATGCAAAATTATTTTACTTTTTGCCTTAAAACAAAGACAGTAGTCATTCTCTTCTGAAGTATATGAAAATTTATGAGATTTTTTTTTTGCCACCCAATTCATTTTCTTGCGCGCTGTGCAAGTTTATCAAAATACTCATGCCTGCTACTTAAGTATTAGAAAGGTGAAAATGGAAATGCGTAGGGTGCGCGAGAAGTAGATAGAGTGACAAAATAAAATTTCAAAATTTATAGCTCTGGACTCGTGAATTTGGAAGCTTATATAATCCATCGATAAATTGAAGTGTATTGGTATATTTAACTTCTAATTCAATAAGGTAATTAATAATAATTTTTTATGAATTACAAAATATTTGTCGATTATTGTATTTTAGAGATCAATTCATAAAAAAAACACAATTTGATTGTTATAAACATTATATTATTTTTTGTTAAAATAATCAACTTTCACTATTATAAGTAATAAAAATTCAAAAAAAAAAAATTAAAATTTATTTTGCTTATCAATTTGGTAAATAATATTTAATTATTACAATTTTTTAGATAATAAGATTTTTTTAAAAAAAAAAGACTACATTAATAAACCATATAAATTGCCCATAAATTCATCTTTAGCATTATTTTACTGCCAAAAGCTGGATTTAACACCAATGCTTTGCTGGTTGTAAAAAAAAAACACCAATGCTTTGCTAATATATTCCTCATCACTGAAATCCTATGATAAGTTCTTCAAAGTTCACACAAGATTAGAATAATCTTAGAATAACATATTTTTTTTTCTAATCATAAAAAATATTGATTTCAAAATAATTAGATGATTAAATATTCAATGTAGTCTCTCACAATTATCTTGCTACAATTCAATTTCTGAAACAAAAATAATAATACCCAAATTAATTTATTTTTTTTTGGATACTATCCAAATTAAACTTAGATATTTTCATACACTGATACACGTTAGCCACAACACACTGAGGGGAATGAAATGAGTGTGATTCCTAATCTTAATCCAAATCCTAATCCTAAGCAATCGTCGTTTTGTATAAAATGGCCATGGGATTCATTAAACCCTAACCCTAAAATTTTCCAAAACCCTAACCCTTGCAATTATGAGTCTCCTTGGTTATTCAGGTCACTCCAAAGCCTTGGATCATTTGCTTTCAATTTTGCCAACTCTGTTTCAAAATCTTCAATTTCTCAAACTCGTAATTCATCAGATCACAATAAGAGATTGAATTTGACATGGAATAAGAAGAAAACGATTCCCAGTGGTGTCGAGCAGGCGGAGGCGGAGCAGCGAGCGTTTGCTGCTGCTCTGGCAAGTAATAAAGAGGCTACTTTGCTCGAGTTTTACTCGCCGAAATGTAGGCTCTGTAATTCCTTGCTTAATTTTGTTTTGGAGATGGAGAAGAGGAATTCTCATTGGCTTAATGTTGTTATGGCTGATGCTGAGAATCAGATGTGGTTACCAGAGGTATCTTATTTTCAATACATTATATTCATTCAAATTGTTCACTTTGTTTAGCTTAGAAGCATTTATTTTCATTGATGATTATCATATATGCAGTTTTATAATCAGGTTTAGTTCGTATTCATTGCTTGTCTGTCATGTTTAACAATTGTGCCGGTGTTAGGAATTCGGATTAGTTGGGTCTTTCTCTCATTTTCATTGAATGTATCGATATATAAGGAATTTTCACTAGCATTAGCTCATGTTTGGATAAACAGCTTAATTAAGCGATTATCATATTAGTATTTATGTATCAGCTATTTCAATAACATAAGATAATATAAAGTCAAACTTTTTTTTATAAAAGTAATAAGTTGTTTTCATAAGCTATCCTAGAGAACATATGGAAATAAGCTGAAAACAACTCATGGACATGTCATAAGCTGTTTTCATAAGCTCTCTGAAACAATTAGGCAAGAGCTTATTTTTGTAGATAAACTCAAATAAGTCGATCCAAATGTGCCCCCTACTATATGTCTGTAGTGCAGTCCAACATGTACCACCTGATTAGCGGATCCAAATCTCCATGACTCCATATACAAATTCATTGATGACCACACATAATGTCCTTTGATTTGCGATCACCTTTGAGACTATTGTAGGTTTCTCATCTCTTACATAAGTTTCAGCAACATTCTTCGTATCTCAGTTCTCTCTTAGTATTGGGTAAAGCTCATGGACTCTTCAAGATTACAAGATGATATAACTGCTGGATTGTTAGTTTCAGTTCTGATATTGAATGACTGTAGGATAAAATGCCATTTAGCAACACACAAGAGATGCACAGAGAAAAGGATAGACAAGGAGATCTGAAACATAGTCAATAGAGTGTTGGGTCTTCTGGCTAGCAATTAGGAAAATTAGAGGATAACCTAAAAAATTTATGGAAAAATTGAACTCTTCCTAGTTGCAACAATCAAACCCCTATGGATTGTTAAGATTGTTACAGATTTGTAGATCTCTTGCAGTGTGTATGTTTCAGGGTATGCAAATATGTCCTAAAAAAAGGTAGCCAATTATATATCGCCAAGAAAGTAAGAGTGGGAATGTAACAATTCCGTGAGTAGTTTAAGATTGAAAAGTATTACGGGGTATGATGGACTCCCAAGAATATTTTTTGTTCATGTTTTCTCTCTTTTTAATTCCTTGTTTAAAGAGGGTGAGAATTTATATTTCTATAGAAGATAAAGTAGCATAAGTATTGTAATTGATTTTGATTTGTTCAATAGGTAATATTTTAGCTCAATGGTTGGTGGCATGGTTCTCGATATTTTCCTAAAGTATTAAGTCTAGTCTCTTGGGGTTTCCTCTAGAAAAAGCTCAAGCTAGTACTTCTTGACACACTTCTAGCATCTTTATATGAAATTGTGAATACTGCTATCTTTCAATACCATGTTTTCTAATATACTTTTAGATATATGTTTGTTAGTTGTTAAGTCTCCTCATGAGATTCTGCTCATTAAGACTTCATGCTGAATTATAATTAATTCTTGCTATTGCAGCTCCTTAATTATGATGTTAGGTATGTCCCCTGCTTTGTGCTTATTGACAACAAAGGAAGGGCCCTGGCTAAGTCGGGTGTCCCAAATAGTCGTTTACATGTTGTAGCTGGTATCTCACATCTTCTCAAAATGAAGCGTCCTCAACAAAGTTAATGGATACTGGGCATGAAAACCAACATTTATTTGCGGTACTGTTCTATGATCTTGTTGCACTTCTTTATATATAGTTGTTGAGTCTGTTTTAATTGAGATATGATTTCTTCTGCTTTCTGTTGGAATTTGTCCCACATGTAGTAGTAAGGTATGCTTCGAGTAAGAAACATACAGTACGATTGTCCATGTAATTATCCCTTCTTTCGATTCAACGGATGAACTTAACTGAATCATATATAAACTATTCCTCATTCTTTTTCCTTTTTCCCTTCTTTCTCATCTCTTTTAATTGTAATCTCTGTTTATTTTCCTTGTTGCAATTTTCTGTTCTAGAATGTTGACACCACCACCTTCAAGGTTTTCGTTACTTGCTATCTTGCTGTTACACAGTCATAACTTGCTTTAGGTGCAAAGTTGGTAGTAACTTAATTGGCCAATTCAATTGATGACCCAAGAATCTTAACTACTCAATTCATTCTATAGTTCTTTTAATTAATTGTAGTACAGTTACTGATGAATCAACTAATTAATCCTATATCGTGAATAGCTAATGCCCAATATAACAGACAAAGAGATATAGCAAACCCTTTGATGAGGGAATTCATAATCAAGTAATATAGAGGACCCTGAGTCAAGAAATCAGTCCCACATGGATTATTTAACAATTACTAAATTAGTGAAGTTCTTATGTTATTTAAGAAATCAAAAGTTGAAGTAGAACAATATTAATTGAGTAGCATGAAAATTAAAGAATGTAATATATGACAAAGAGCTTAGAACACAAGAACAGTAAACATGCAAGTAGTCACTTATGGTTAAACCTAAAGTTTCAGGTTTACTTAGATATATTATAGACTTATATGGTAAAAGAGATAACTTGTCTTCAAATTCACTTACTCCTACTAATCTTATAATGTAACACATGGTGATGACGTGCAAAAGGCATGCCACATGCATAATTTTCGTTTTTCTGTTGGAGAAGAAATTATGACAGTACTTTAATCTTGAAGCAGAGTTAAAAATCTCAAATGTGAAACTGAAATCTGGAGCACGCATAACTTAAATAACACTTAATTCATAGAAATATAACAAAATAAAACAAAGTTAACAAACAGCCTTCTTATAGTTGCATTCGTGATCTTACAGTGATCAAACGATAATGCATGACTCATGGCTACATCACACAAGGGTACACAAAACTCAAAGTGATCTCACACTCAAACGACACAACAAGAAAACATAGTAGGAAATGCAATAATTAAACATAGTACATAGCTTTCCAATGTTAAGGACCCATGGAGCTATCTAATTCTAACCATTAACCATTGTGGCAACACTTATAGGCAATATACACCTCCATAGTGCGATGACAATCTGGACACTCAATAAAGTCTGGGATTTTTCCAGCAACAACAGGAATCTCAAGGTGAGCGCAATGGTGAACGGTACTAGCAACCGTGTTATGATGATCTTTAAATGCATATTCAAAGCCCTTAGTGTTTACCCCTCCTTTCCAAATGTCAAACTCTGCTATTGTTTTCAAAACTGTAGTCCCATGACCAACAGAAGTTACAATAGATCCTTTGGTAACAATTGCCCACCCCGACTCATTCTTGTAAGAAAGCAATTTCTCAACTTGTTGTGTCACAGTGTTTGTTTTCTCATGCATTATGGTCACAAACAAACTCTCTACCTTTCTCCAAAAGTAGTTAACCACACTTGGTTGTTGGGACTCCAAGCAAAACACGTCAATTGATGTCCTTCCCTTAATAGTGGTATCATTTACTATGGCCCCAACATGCTTGGTGAATTGTTGAACCCACTCCTTATCTTTACCTCCATATATGATGACAGAATTCTCTTCCTGCTTCATTTTTCAAAGGAAACATAATAAGTTTATTAGTCACATTTTTTTCATCATAATATATAAGAGATTTTATAAGATTTATGACCAACCAAATACTTACCCATTTGATCTTTATATCAATGTCAACCAGCATGGAATCAACCCAGGTTAATGTTTGAGTCATTGATTGTTCTGTGGATTTGGAGAAAGGGAAACCCTTGACCCCCCAAACTTGAATCATATGGTATGCATTCTTATGTAGAATCTTTCCTTGTGGGCTCAACACAACCACCAAAGGCTTCAGCTTGAAATACAACTCCTCCTTTATGTACTTCATGCCTTTTATGGGTGCAAAGTGATGCAACACATACCAAGGCATCTTAGACTTCAAAGAATCAAACTTTTTCGTCTGCCTATCATTCCATTCCTCCACAATGGGAACCCACACAATCTTGTGTTGGTTTCCTGTTTTCTTTATATGATCATAAATTCGAATCAAAGTTGAGATGTCTTCTTGGCTGATGTCCAGGGTTGAAATGAACAAGAACACGTTTTTCTTTTTCAACACATCAATATTAACCTGTTTAATTATAAAACATATTTAAACATAAACCAATACAAAATGTGCTCACTTTCTCACAACAAAAAAGAAAAAAACTATTTATCGTCAAAATATATTAAGGAATTAAGATATGACAAATACTGACCAGTGTTTTAGTGGAACCACAATAGATGGGTGCTTGTGGAATGTCTTTCCAAAATATCAGCACCTTAAACACTTCCATAATTTCTGTCGGGGTTTGAAAGAGCTTCCATAGCAACTTGTTATACTCTGCTTCATCTGAGAATTCAAAGTATAGTTTTTGTCAAAATTACTGTGTGGCTCACAACTCACAACAATTCTATCAATCTCACTGTTAATCCAAATATGCACATAATTACCAATCTGTATGGTGATTTGTGACACATGCTTCCTCAATTTGCTGATTATTATGTTAATCTTTTGAGCAAATTGAGATAAGTCTTGCTTGGTATCCCTGAAAATAAAAATATAGAATATTAGTAATTAAGTAACAAGTTTCCAGTTTCGACAAGAAGAACAATAACAAGTAATCTCACGAATCAGTAGTGAGGCATTCAATCTGAGTAACAATTGCAACAATAGTGATGATGACCCAATAGACATCAACTGGGAATTGTTCCAAAGCTGGTGCAAGAGCTGGCACTGAATTGATGTCATGACGCGAGTTGAGTCTTTCCAACTCGATGATAATATCAATCACTTGCCAAGTTGCTTTGATCAAATTGTTCACCTCCAAAATTGCATAGCGGTGTTTTTTTAAGGATTCAGGGTTGTTGAGTTGAGGCACCCTCTTCAATATGGCTATTGATTTGGCAACTGGTTCAGTTGATTGATACTGTGATAGAAACCAGAACTCTCCATATTCAATAGCAAAAGCAGAAAGAGTAAGAACTCCTTTTGCAACCCATGAATATTTTGACAGCTTGTTCAGGATTGATAGTGTTGTTTTGTAAGCTATTTCCTCACCTGGTGACTTGCATGCCATCTGCCACCATCAGCATTACAGTTAAATATTGATAAATTTGTTTAAAGCCCATTTGTTTGAAATTTTTCTAAAACTACTTTAAATGAGAAACTAGTTTGAGTAACTTCTCTATGAATTTATTTTTTGATAAATTTTTTAAATAATAGTTTTCCATTATGATATGCAACATAAAATAGTTGCTGCATTCTAAAATACTCTATAAAGTATAAACATTAATTTTCAAATATCAAAATCACTCCTTTATAATATGTAAGAAAGAGACCAAAATCTCGATCTTCTCACAACTAGTATATCTTTCTTCCATCCACAAGATTTGTACAAAAAACATTACTTTAAAAAATAAAGTTCAGTTTACACTAGGAAAACCTAAATTATATATTTTTTTTGACAAAAAAGCTTGATATTGTTATATACTGTATATATATACACACACACATACATACACTTTAGCACATGAAAATAAAATATTATTCCACGACAAAAAATATAAAATAAATACTTCGGAATTAATTTGCTTCAAAGTGCACAAAGGTGAAATGAAGCCAGCAGGGGGATTAATGTTATGTAATTGCTCCAGACCAACTCCACCTTGATGTCCCTGTAGCAATTAAACAAGTTAACATTATTTAATTATAAAGTTGGCAAAATGAAGAAAATAAAAAAGTATAAATAAAACTAAAAAAGTATAAATGATTAAGATGCATACATACTTGCACAATGTTATCAACAACATGAGTTGAACGAACAAGGATGCTCCCAGCAATGTTGAAAAGAGATTCAACATCAAACTTGGTGGCAGTGTCACTATGGACATGTGTTGAATAAATCTCTTCCAAAATGTGCTCATCAGACATAGTTAAAGGGTTATGGTCATTAATATTGCCATTGTAACTGTTAATTTGAACACTTGCTCTACTTGATCTTACTAGGCTAGCCATATTCAGGGCCATATTGATTCAGTGAAAAGAAAAAGTGGATTGGAATTACTTTTGTGGGTTATGGTTTAGAAGCTAATATTTTGAGTGCTTTGTATGGTAACTTGAGTGTCCTATTTATAGCCTTGAGAGCTGGTTGGTTTGATTTATTCATTTTTTTTTTCTTTTGTGGAGCGGTAATTGGTTTTTATTTCTTACTTTTTCTGTTAGGAATTAGGATTGGCCATTTTCACCAACATAACGCGGCACAAGTGGTAGATATTTGAACCCTTTAATTATTTGGTTCCGGATTCGATTCTCGGCTGATACGTATGAAAAATCATTTGTTGGGTGAGATCAACCCCTTAAATGAATTTTAGTTACCTCAAGGAAATTAGTCTCCACAGTTGCGCGCGCGGAATATATCTTTGTTTACAAAAAAAAAAAAGATAGTTCTTTTCAGGAGCCGGTATGATTGACACGGTATTCACTCTACAAATTCTAAGCGTGTTCTTATTTATCAAATTAAAGTTGCCACGTGTAATTTTAAAATTTTGTCACTAACTAAACCCAAAAACAAATTGTCTAAATAATATTTTTGTCTGCCAAATATCATCCAAGATAACCGGTTGTTCAATACCTTAAGAAATTATTTTATATTATATTATTATGTCTAGTAGAAAATTATCTTATACAATCATGCATTTGATAAAGGTAGAAAATTACCAACTTTGTTTATTTTTCTAAAAAAATAATTCATGTGGTGCTTTTATTAGATTGTTTTATTTGTGAGACAATTATACGTTTTCGTTGTGGGCCGATAATTTAAGAAAAAAGAATGACATAATGAGAGTAAACCAAAAACACAAAAAAAATTGACATACACATATCCTTAAGGAAAAACGAGATTTTAATTTTATTAAGAGAATAGAGTTGATGGTGTTGATTATATCCGTCATTCATTTAGAATTTCTCATATTGACATGTGAGTTTATTCCACCCTTGTTTTATAAATAACTATCAAATATATTCAATTTTTATTAATGGATGTTGGATTAAAATTAGTTTACACTTGCAAAAATTTAAATATTTTTAACAAAGGATGGAATAAATATGAATTTTAAATTTTTTTTTCGTTCAAATTTCATAAACAATTCATCTTATGTTAAAAAAAATTATAAATTCTTATAAGATATATTTTTATAATATTACAAACATGAATACCAAAAGCCATTAAAAATTTGAAAGTACACAAAAGTTGACTGAAAAAGTGAAGACAAAAATTGTGACAGAAAATATTTGAGGAACCGAAAGTTACAAAATAAATTATGGGGACTAAAAATGAAATTTCAAATATTTATAGAGACTAAAAACTTATTTAACTCTTTATTTTTATAATTTGTTAAAGATGAATAAATAAAAATATCAAAATTCGAACCGTAATATTCCTAATAATTGAGCTATACTCATGGATTACACCGTGGATTGAAGCCTAGGTGAATTGTATTTGCTGGTGCCTCCTACTGTCATGATGAAGTGTGTACTACGGAGTAGTAATTTTTATCTATGAGATTTAATGTCCGCTGTCATGGAGTGGTTGAGGACTTGAGGCACAGTTGGTAATTTAGTGACAATGTTTATTGAGAAGGGATGCAAGTTTGTACGTAGTGATTAATTATGATTCAGTTTCATGGGTTTCATAATTAAGCTTTACATTTTACAGTACATGTTCGTTGTTAAACGGCAATGCAATTTGAACTCTTGTAAACATTTTTTCCGACATAAATTTTTTAGTAACATACTATATTTTACTGTTAATTATAAAAAGAAAAAAAGTTAGAAACGAACCAATGTCACATAAATGTAAATAAGTGAAATTTTTTTAGTCTTATCCGCGTGTGTACTTTTTTGCAGCATAATTTTTTTCCCTGAAAAGGTTTAGTTTATATTTATGAGATGGGAAAGAAAGTTCTGTATATTGTCAATTGTGCTGTTGTATTAATGTGACGAAGACAATTAGAGGACTCAAGTCTTTCTAGTGGCCTGGGTGCAAGCATATCTTAGCACTTAACTAAAAATGACTTTATGTACCATATACAAATGTGTTTTTAATTACTATTGAATTAATATATTCTATAATATTTCATTTAATTCAATGATATTATTTACTAACTTAGGTCCTGTTTGGATTAACTTATTTTTGAGCTTATGCAAACAGCTTATGCAAATTTTATGTATTATTATAATTTTTTCAAGGTAGTTTATGATAAAATAGCTTATAAAAATACAATTTTCATTAGTTTGAACTTATAAAATAGTATAAAACCTAATTTATATTGCATAAGCTGTTTGTATGAACTCAAAAATAAGCTAATCCAAACAGGACCTTAGTAGTGGAAATTAACTTGTGTAATGATATAATACTTATTTCACTTGTGCATTAATAATATAATTGGTTAGTGAAAATTTGTATCTTATTAGAAATTTTATTTATTTATTGATGTGGTATCATCTTATCGAGAACTACTAATATTATTAATATTTTATACGGATTAAATTTAAAAGAACATAATTTATAGAGATAAAAAATATATTTAATTCTTTTAATTACTTTCTCCGTCCTCAATCTTTGATCATATTAGAGTTGGAAGTTTGACAAAATAAGTCTTTCTCACTCTAAATTTATTAAAAAAGAGTAAATTTTATTTAATAAGTTTTTAATTTTGGCAAAGGTACAAATAAAAAAGATCATTAATCACATACCCTTAAATTTTTAAAAGGAACAAAATAGTAAGGTTTTTTTTTTTTGACTAAAAAAGTAGTAAGTTAAAACACCAAAGATTAATAATCAAGGACGGGATGGAGCTAGTATTAACCTAAATGTTGGAGTAAATATTTCCATCTGTTTTTATTTGGTTGGTAATTCACCATTAATTTGTGTAGTTTTGGCTGTTCACTTGATGTAAAAGCTCATAAAGAAACTTCACCGAACCCTTTCTACTATATGCTACTTAAGGCATACGTCATGTGAGTGAATAAGTGTTTGTTGTATATGAACGGGAAAGGGAACCATAAATAATAAATATTGCATCCGATTTTATATATAAATAAAAAAATTAATTTGAACAAGCCAAAATGAGATATATAGAATGAAAACAATCGTCCTAACACAAGTTATGACAAGGTCGACTACCAATGCTTACAAAGAGTCACATACAAAATACAAAGGGATATCCCAAAAGAAAACAAATCATACAAGGCCTAAGCAGGGCAAATGACAAGACCGCCAACTATGACAATTAGAAGCTAACGTAACACTCATTGCCTTCAACCATCTAAAAGAAAAGTGCTTGATCTTGTCCAAGAACTGAGGAATAATGCTTGCTGAGCCACAGAACAACCTGTGGTTTTTCTCCGTCCACACAACCCACACGCACGCAAGCCAAATAAGCTGCAGAAAGAAGCGACGTGTCCGGTGACCACCTGCCAAGAAGATAAACTGAACGAAGTGATCACATAAGAAAGTGAAATCCGCCACTGGAATGCCAATCCACGATCGCACCAAAGCCCAAAGAGAACCAAAAGTACCACATGAGAGAAATAAATGATGAGCTGACTCTGCCTCGCCGCAACCGGAAACACACAGGTGAGCTGCAGTAGGTAAGATGCCTCGGGTGACCATGAAGGTTGAAAAACACACAAGAAGGGGGGTGGGGGTTGAATTGTGTGAGACTTTTTCTAAGTTAAAACAAATTGCAGCGGATAAGGTATAACACACACAATATATGAGGATAGGGTTAGAGAGAGATGCTCAGAATTTTTATACTGGTTCCTCCCACTAACAGGAGTAGTCCAGTCCTCTTGTCCTTCACAAGAGATTTCACTATAATCACTCAGATTACAAATGCTCAAGCACTAAGCAAGAGACTTCAAACTGCTCAAGCACAAAGCAAGAGACTTCTAACTGCTCAAGCACAAAGCAAGAGACTTCCAATGCTCAAGCACAAAGCAAGAGACTTCCAATGCTCAAGCACAAAGCAAGAGACTTCCAATGCTCAAGCACAAAGCAAGAGACTTCCAATGCTCAAGCACAAAGCAAGAGACTTCCAATGCTCAAGCACAAAGCAAGAGACTTCTAACGGGTTTTAATGTTAATAAAGATAAGAGATTAACACTTGATATACAATCAGAGGTGTTTACAAAATACAACTCAGTTACAAGACTAACTTAGAAAATTATCACAAAGTTTCTAAGTGTTTGATAGCTTCAGAATTTGACAGAGTTTCAGCACGTTCAGAAGCTTAAGTCTTGATTTCCATTTCTTCACAAATCTTCTTCCTTTTATAGATGATAAAATGAACGTTGAAGATTATAGCCGTTTGAAGAATTGAGACGCTCCTTTGTATAGATCAGTGAGCTTATTAGCTGTTCTGATTTGCAGTCGCTTAGGAGCTTAACGTTTACTACAAAATGAGAGATTCCTTTTGGCTTTTGATATTTGAACCTTGGTGAAAGCCAAATAAGGAAATAATCGTTTCTGAAGCCTGACTTGAAAAGGACCTTTCCATGGTCAAACCTTTTCATTCTTGGTTTCTGCATTTGGACTTAGTCAGGCACAGTCTTCAATAAAATTGTACTCTCAAATGTAGCTTAACACTTATATCTGACGAGCCTTCAGATTTTGATAGGCTCAGAATTACTTGTTTCAGATCTGGTGAGCTCAGATATTCTTCAGATTTTGATAGGCTCAGAATTACTTGTTTCAGATCTGGTGAGCTCAGATGTTCTTCAGATTTTGATAGGCTCAGAATTACTTGTTTCAGATCTGGTGAGCTCAGATGTTCTTCAGATTTTGATAGGCTCAGAATTACTTGTTTCAGATCTGGTGAGCTCAGATGTTCTTCAGATTTTGATAGGCTCAGAATTACTTGTTTCAGATCTGGTGAGCTCAGAAGTAATTCCTTCAGAAGTTCTAAGGTTCAGATAATAACTTCAGAGTTTCACTTGCTTCAGATCTGGTGAGCTTAGAAGTAATTCCTTCAGAAATTCTAAGGTTCTTTAGTACGCAAATTTTAACTTTTAATCCTGCACACTGAATTAAATTATTAGTACTCCAATTTAACCTTAAATACATTGTTATCATCAAAATCAATTAAGGAGATACAAAATCATAATTTTGTTCCAACAATCTCCCCCTTTTTGATGATGACAACTATATGTATTTAAAATCAATTGTTGTTGTTTTTATTTAACATCTTGACTTCAGGTTCTGAGGTTTGCAAGCTCCCCCTGAGTCTGATAAGCTTCAAAAGTTTATCAATGATAAATATAAAACAGTCTAAGAGTAATATTTAATGTCCAATATAATTTCATATATTCTACCTTCAGAATTAGAGGTTTGCAAGCTCTATTTCTTCAGATTGACAAATATAAGATATGGTTTGCAAGCGTATCTTATATTATATGAATTTATGTTGGACAAAATTTATTACTCCCCCTCATTAAAAGTTTAAAAGACTTTAATATAACTTAACAAGAGTAGAGTTCAGAAAATGTGATCTTTAGAGCTTCAGAAATAATTTCACTGCCATAGGAAATAATATTTTCTCCCCCTTTGTCATTATCAAAAACGGGTCAGTCAAAGCACAAGTTACAGGGTAGTAAATGCACACAGCAAACAACCACCAGCAGTAAATGCATTCAACGGTAAAAGGGAATTGTTAAGTACCATGGTGAAACAGGGAATTGTTTCAGAATGAAGACGAGTTTCTTCAAGATCTGAATCAGTTCCAGGAAAAGGTGGAGTGGTTTGAATGGATGAGGGGTTTGGTTCAGAAGTGGTTGGCTTAGGAGATGAAGTCTGAAGGGGTTCAGTTTGGGATTCAGCAGGGACTTCAGAATTTTGAACATTTGAGGGTTCAGATTGGTCTACGTCCATTGCTATTGGGGTAGACTCAGAATCTTTAATAGGAGATTTCTGAGGGGATTTAGGAGTGTCAGAAATGGTTATAGTGGAAGTTTCAAAATATTGAAGACGTGAGAAGTGATAGTGACTAGTGTGTAGTTAAGTGATTATAGTGGAAGTTTCAAAATATTGGGGAAACAAGATAGTGACGTAATGGGGGCTTGGCAGTTACTTTTAATAAAATCATCATTAGCTCTCCTTCATTACCCAGCGGTTACTAGACATGATGGGAAGTTACTCAGATAAGTAGTGTTTTCAGAAGCCAGCTGTCAGTTAGAGAAACTGAGTGGTCAACTAACACTTAGAGTAGGTATCTGAGTCACAAGAAATCATATTTAATAATAAATAATTCTGATTGCTTCAGATGAGAGAGTGCTTCAGAACCTATATAATAGTTTCTGAGCCGTCCAAACTTCTGAGGCCCTTCAGAACCAGTTTATTCATTCAGAGTTAACAGCATTCAGAGATATCATTCAGAAATAAAAACCATGTTCAGATTTTTCTTGATAAAATCGAAACGATCAATAGCAAGAGGTTTGGTAAAGATATCAGCCCATTGATGCTCAGTATCAATGAATTGAATCTTAATTACTCCCTTCTGAACATAGTCTCTAATGAAGTGATGTTTGATCTCAATGTGTTTAGCTCTTGAATGCAAAATAGGATTCTTAGACAAACAAATAGCAGCAGTATTATCACAGAGAAGTGGTATACTACTTATCCTTATCTGATAGTCCTCCAACTGATGTTTCATCCAGAGCAATTGCGTGCAACACTTAGCAGCTGAGATGTACTCTGCTTCTGCTGTAGATAGAGCAATAGTTGCTTGTCTCTTACTAGCCCATGATATAAGGTTTTCACCTAGAAATTGACAGTTTCCACTAGTGGACTTCCTTTCAATTTTATCACCAGCATAGTCAGCATCACAGAATCCAATAAGCTGATAATCTAAGGATTTCTTATAAAGTAATCCAAGATTAGTGGTTCCTTTCAGATATCTAAAGATTCTCTTAACAGCAGTTAGATGAGACTCTCTAGGATCTGATTGAAATCTAGCACACAAGCATACACTGAACAAGATATCTGGTCTAGATGCAGTGAGATAAAGGAGGGAACCAATCATACCTCTGTATAATTTCTGATCTACTTTGCCTTCAGATTCTTCCTTCAGAAGACAGCTAGAGGGATGCATAGGGGTTGACATTGGTTTACAATCTTCAAAACCAAATTTCTTCAGTAAATCCTTTGTGTATTTGGTTTGATGCACATATACTCCTTCTTTTCTTTGATTGATTTGAATTCCCAAGAAGAATGTTAGTTCTCCCATCATACTCATTTCAAATTCATCCTGCATAAGCTTAGAGAAATTCTTGCAAAGAGAAGCATTAGTTGAACCAAAGATAATATCATCAACATAAATCTGAACAATCAAAATATCAGTTTTTAAGGTTTTTCTAAAGAGAGTGTTATCAACATGTCCTTTTTCAAAACCATTTTCTAGAAGAAATATACTTAACCTTTCATACCAAGCTCTTGGAGCTTGTTTCAAACCATACAGAGATTTCTTCAATTTGTAAACATGATCAGGACACTTTATATCTTCAAAGCCAGGAGGTTGTTTAACATAGACTTCTTCATAAATTACTCCATTCAGAAATGCACTCTTAACATCCATTTGAAATAGAGTGATGTCATGATTAACTGCATAGGACAAGAGAAGTCTAATTGCCTCAAGTCTTGCTACTGGTGCAAAGGTTTCAGTGAAATCTATGCCTTCTTGCTGACTATAACCTTGTGCAACCAGTCTAGCTTTATTTCTGACAACTTCTCCCTTTTCATTTGACTTGTTCCTGAATACCCATTTTGTTCCAATAATGTTCTTGTGTTTGGGTTTTGGTACCAGATCCCAAACATCATTTCTTTCAAATTGATTGAGTTCTTCTTGCATTGCAACAATCCACCCATCATCTGAGAGTGCTTCTTCTATGTTTGTGGGTTCAATTAATGAAATTAACCCAACTAGGGATTCATCCTCTTTGAAAGCAGATCTGGTCTTTCTTGGGCTATCCTTGTTACCAACAATTAGCTCTTCAGGATGAGATGATCTATACTTGAATTTACTCTTAGGTGGAGCAGGTGTCTGAGAGGGTTCAGTTTCTGAAGGGTCTTCAGTTTCAAGGCCTTCAGAGATATCTTCATTTTGAGTCTCAGATGGATATACAGCAATGGAGAGATCTTCACACTCAGAATTTGAGGAAACTTGAAATTCTGCAAAAGTCTCAGCTTGCTCTGACATTTTATCGTCAGGCTCTTTATCATCAAATCTAACATGTATAGATTCTTCAACTGTGTGAGTTTCAGAATTATACAATCTGTATGCTTTTGAGCGTTCAGAGTAGCCTATAAAGATACCCTTATAAGCTCTAGCATCAAATTTCTTTCGATAGACCTTGTTGTCTAGAATATAACAAGTACATCCAAACTGATGAAAATAAGAAATATTTGGTTTTCTTCCTTTGAACAGTTCATAAGCAGTTTTGTTCAGAATAGGTCTGATGTAGATTCTATTCTGAACATAGCAAGCAGTACTCACGGCTTCTGCCCACAAGAACTTAGCTAGGTTAGACTCAAGCATCATGGTACGAGCCATTTCTTGCAAAGATCTATTCTTTCTTTCTACAACACCATTCTGCTGTGGTGTTCTAGGAGAAGAGAATTCATGGATTACTCCATGCTCTGAGCAGAAAGATTCGAAAGAGTCATTTTCGAACTCTCCCCCATGGTCGCTTCTAACCTTCAGAATCCGAAGATCCTTTTCACTTTGTATTTGTGTGCAGAAGTCACTGAACACCACAAGTGCTTCACTCTTAGAACGTAGGAATTTCACCCAAGTCCATCTACTGAAATCATCAACCATGACCAATCCATATTTTTTACCATTGATAGAGGCTGTCGAAACAGGACCAAACAGATCAATGTGAAGCAATTCTAAGGGTCTGGAAGTAGAGACAATGTTTTTAGACTTGAATGAAGTCTTAGCAAATTTTCCTTTTTGACATGAGTCACAAAGTGCATCTGAGTGATAATCAATGTCAGGCAAACCACTAACAAGCTTTTGTTTGCTAAGCTTAGAGATCAACCTCCAGTTAGCATGACCAAGACGCTTGTGCCATAGCCATTTCTCATCACTCAGAGACAAAAGACATATAATCTTTTGGTCAACCAAATCAGAAAAGTTTACTTTATAAACATTGCCAACTCTCATTCCCTTGAATACTACAGATTTGTCAGAGTCTTTTGATACAGTACATGATTTCTTATTAAATGTAACAACACACCCATTGTCACAAAATTGACTAATGCTCAATAGATTGTGTTTAAGTCCATCAACTAACCAAACATCTTTAATGGAAAGAGAAGAATTACCAACTGTACCTGTACCAATGATCTTCCCTTTTTGTTTTCCTCCAAATCCCACAGAGCCTCCCTCTTTCAGAGTTAGGGTTTGGAACATATGCTTTTCTCCCGTCATATGTCGTGAGCAACCACTGTCCAGGTACCAGGGCTGCTGTTTTACCTTTCCTTGCATGAGCATCTGAAGCAAACATTATTTCAGATTTTGGTACCCATATTCTGATGGGTCCTTTAGAGTTAGTCTTCTGAATAGTATTCCTTCTTTGTTTTCTATGATCAACACAAGATCTAGAATTAATTAAGCTTTGACAAGAATGTTTAGGCTTAATTTGATTCTTGGATTTTGATCTGGAGTATATCACAGTTCCAAAGGTCAAGCAAGGATCTGAAGTAACTTTACCTTGATTTCTCAGAGGTTCAGATGACTTCTGAGCCTTAACTTGAGAACTTTTGGACTCAGAAATTTTAGGTTCAGAAGAACTTGGAACTTCTGAGTCTTTGGGTTCAGGTTCAGAACCTCCTTCAGAGTTGGATGCCTTCAGATCAAGTGTACCACTTTTAACAAAGGTAGAGAATAATTCAGGTGGAGTATCATCCTCACTATATGATTTCAGAGGTTTATCCCAGTTCTTAAACCGAGAATAACCAATGCCTTCACCATAGTTACGAGTCATATGATAAATCATGGAAGCCATTTTACTCCTATTGAAGGTACAACGAATAAATTCGTGAAGAGCATCTTCATGATCATCATTGAGCTTGTCTGCCAAGACATGGTTAGATTCAACATGACAAATACGAATGTTTAACGATTCATTTTCATCATAAAGAATCTTGGCATCCTTTTTCAATGATTCATGAACATTCTTCAGAATTTTGTGTTGACTTACCATACGAGTGTAATGTTTCACAGCAATCTTAAGAGAATCAATTAATTCAGATTTAGTCATGTTAGAGTATACCTCATTTTCATCATCTGAGTCATCTTCAGAATCTCTATCAGAGTTGTTACCTTCAGAAGTTCTTGCCATTAAAGCCAGATTGCCTTCTTCATCATCTTCTCCTTCAGAGTCATTCTCAATGGTCTCCCAAGTGGCTAACAAACTCTTCCTTACCTTTTCTTTGTACTTTTCTTTCCCAAAGCTCTTATTCTTTCCTTTGTCCTTGGATGACATTTCTGGACAGTCCGCAATGAAGTGTCCAGATTTCTTGCAGTTATAGCAGTTGTTCAGTTCTTCCTTTTTGTCCTTTGAAAAGGAACTTCTTGAGTTGTTTCCTTTGTTTGGAAACCTTTTGTATTTCTTGTTCCATTTCTGAAACCTTCTAACCATTAGTGCCATTTCTTCATTCTCAGAATTTTCATCCATCATATCATCAGAAGTTTCTTCCTCTTGTTCAGACACTTTGATCTTTGCAGCTTTTGAGGAAGTCTGAACAGAGCTTAGAGCCAAGGACTTCATCTTCTTGACTGGTTCATCTGACATAAGTTCTAGCTCATGACTTCTGAGTGAGCTTATTAAATCTTCAAGAGTCACATTGTCCAAATCCTTGGATTCCTGAAAAGCTGTAACTTTTGGTCTCCATTTGGAAGGTAAGCTCCTCAGAATTTTCTTCACATGATCAGATGCAGTGTAGCTTTTCTTCAGAACTTGAAGACCAGAGACAAGGGTTTGAAACCTTGAATACATGGTTTCAATATCTTCATCTTCCTTCATTCTGAACAGCTCATATTGATGAACTAATAAGTTTGCCTTAGCTTCTTTGACTTGCTTATTTCCTTCATAGGTGGAACATAGAGAGTCCCAGATAGTTTTGGCACATGACTTGTTGGATATTTTTAAATACTCAGCATGAGATATTGCACCAATAAGCATATTCTTAACAGTATGATGCTTCTTATACTGTTTCTTCTTTTCAGCATCAAAGAACTTTCTGTAGGTATTTCTTACAACACCTTCATCATCCATGTGTTCAAAATGTATACCATCTTCAATGATATCCCATAACTCATCATCGGTCCCAATGATGTAACTATACATCTTGGTTTTCCAGAAAGGAAAAGTAGTAGGATCACTGTTGAAGTAAGGTGGTTTGTCTCTGTGATTATCACTGTTCCTTTCCCTATCATAGTTGTGAGGAGGTGGAACACCAGACATGTTTTTCAACTAAGTACCCCTAGATCTTTTACTGTTTCACTGTTAAGTGAAGAGCAACAGACCGGAGCTCTGATGCCAATTGAAGGTTGAAAAACACACAAGAAGGGGGGGGGGGGGGGTTGAATTGTGTGAGACTTTTTCTAAGTTAAAACAAATTGCAGCGGATAAGGTATAACACACACAATATATGAGGATAGGGTTAGAGAGAGATGCTCAGAATTTTTATACTGGTTCCTCCCACTAACAGGAGTAGTCCAGTCCTCTTGTCCTTCACAAGAGATTTCACTATAATCACTCAGATTACAAATGCTCAAGCACTAAGCAAGAGACTTCAAACTGCTCAAGCACAAAGCAAGAGACTTCTAACTGCTCAAGCACAAAGCAAGAGACTTCCAATGCTCAAGCACAAAGCAAGAGACTTCCAATGCTCAAGCACAAAGCAAGAGACTTCCAATGCTCAAGCACAAAGCAAGAGACTTCCAATGCTCAAGCACAAAGCAAGAGACTTCCAATGCTCAAGCACAAAGCAAGAGACTTCTAACGGGTTTTAATGTTAATAAAGATAAGAGATTAACACTTGATATACAATCAGAGGTGTTTACAAAATACAACTCAGTTACAAGACTAACTTAGAAAATTATCACAAAGTTTCTAAGTGTTTGATAGCTTCAGAATTTGACAGAGTTTCAGCACGTTCAGAAGCTTAAGTCTTGATTTCCATTTCTTCACAAATCTTCTTCCTTTTATAGATGATAAAATGAACGTTGAAGATTATAGCCGTTTGAAGAATTGAGACGCTCCTTTGTATAGATCAGTGAGCTTATTAGCTGTTCTGATTTGCAGTCGCTTAGGAGCTTAACGTTTACTACAAAATGAGAGATTCCTTTTGGCTTTTGATATTTGAACCTTGGTGAAAGCCAAATAAGGAAATAATCGTTTCTGAAGCCTGACTTGAAAAGGACCTTTCCATGGTCAAACCTTTTCATTCTTGGTTTCTGCGTTTGGACTTAGTCAGGCACAGTCTTCAATAAAATTGTACTCTCAAATGTAGCTTAACACTTATATCTGACGAGCCTTCAGATTTTGATAGGCTCAGAATTACTTGTTTCAGATCTGGTGAGCTCAGATATTCTTCAGATTTTGATAGGCTCAGAATTACTTGTTTCAGATCTGGTGAGCTCAGATGTTCTTCAGATTTTGATAGGCTCAGAATTACTTGTTTCAGATCTGGTGAGCTCAGATGTTCTTCAGATTTTGATAGGCTCAGAATTACTTGTTTCAGATCTGGTGAGCTCAGATGTTCTTCAGATTTTGATAGGCTCAGAATTACTTGTTTCAGATCTGGTGAGCTCAGAAGTAATTCCTTCAGAAGTTCTAAGGTTCAGATAATAACTTCAGAGTTTCACTTGCTTCAGATCTGGTGAGCTTAGAAGTAATTCCTTCAGAAATTCTAAGGTTCTTTAGTACGCAAATTTTAACTTTTAATCCTGCACACTGAATTAAATTATTAGTACTCCAATTTAACCTTAAATACATTGTTATCATCAAAATCAATTAAGGAGATACAAAATCATAATTTTGTTCCAACAGACCAGGTTGAGTTTAGTGGGCAACCTGTCACGCAGTAGACGCCACGCAAAGATGGAGACCTTCAACGAAACCTGAGGGTGCCAAATAAGTTTGCCTGCATCATCCAAAGAAGCTGAAACCTGAGAAGTCAAGAGTAGATAAGCTCCTCGAACAGTATAATCTCTGTCAGGGTCAGACTGCCACTGCCACCTATCAGGAAGCTGGACCTGCAAAGAGAGGGTAAGCAATAACGGCTGACACTCCTTCAACTCCTCCTTCTCCCATCCCCTCAACTACCTTCGCCACCCCCAGGCCTCCACATCTGCTCCCCAACGAGTACATCTCAGCCATCATACACCCTTTGCTCTCCGCTAAATCAAACAGACGACCAAAGCGCTCACACAAGGGAGTCTCGTCCACCCAGGGATCGGTCCAGAAATTAATTTTTTTGATTTAATGAAAAATAATATATTTGATTTACGATATAAATTTAATATATATGAACCATGTAGCCTCCTCAGCACAAGGTGTATCTAGAAGAACTACAAAACTTTACAAAAGAACCCAAAAAATAAAATGATACAACAACTAATCGATGACCAAATAGAATAGAGGGCTCGACCACTAACAATGAAAGTTTAAGGCTATAGTATCCCTCAATCAACGATAAGAAAATATCTTTTTTTTTAGAAGTTAAATTAAACCACTTAAATTGACACCAGGAAGAATATCTTGACTTTGTCCAGGAGCTGATGCACAAAATTCATAAAAAATAAATAGAATTTAAGTGAACTAATTTAAATAAAATAAAGAAAAAAATATTACTACATGTCTAAAATAAATGATCTAAATAGAATAAAAATTTATACCAAAATATTCAATATACTTAACTTTTAATATAATATTTTATAATTATATTATATCATCATTACTACTTTCATGATTTTCAAATAAATTATCAATACTTTTAAAACCAAAGTCATGTTATCTTTTTTTTAATTGTTATTTTATATTTTTTTTTTAAACCGTATAAAATGGTGGAAAAATAAAAAATAATCATCTACTAATAATATAAAACGGAGGGAGGGACCAAGGGAGTAAATTAGAAGATAAAACTATGCTATTTGTGCAAAAAAAACGAAAGATAAAACTACATGTCATCGCTATGACGTAATCACAATTTGTAGCCCTGACGTGAGGGAAGTACTTACAAACGCGTATTATCATACTAAATGCAATCCAACTCAAGTGTGAACCTGTGAATTTTGTTTACGTCTTTTTTCTTGGTAGAAGTTTTAAGTTTACTATGTACACTATAGTACTCTAAGCCAAGTCAAATGTGGGTGTGAACCTGCGAATTTTTTATTTTTTTACAAGTTTAAGTCTATTTTTTTTTTATCAAGAACAAAAAAATATAGGTTTTTTTTAGGATGAATAAGTGATATTGAGTTTAAATCTCAATCTTTGCATATTACTTCAATATTGAGACTCCAAACCAAAACACTTGAAATTACCTCAATATTAGGCAGTATGATTATTGAGATCTTTGCCCACGACTCAATGACCACCAAGTTGGTCGTTTTAGGGTCCCCTTGAATATCTATGAAAAACATTTTGGAGTTGACTTAGTTTGTCTATCCTTATGAAAGATGGATGTTCTATTGAGAATGAATTGATTAGAGTTTAACGAGTACACATAGATTATCTCATCAAGAACGCACTGTTTCTAAAACCAGTCAAGAACCTGAATTTGGAAACAATAATTGTTGGACAAATGAATAAGTTATGATGAAGGAGTATGCCCTAGTATTCATAAATCAACCTTAATAGTAGAAGAGAAGTCAGGAGTTGCCGAGTTGCAAGTAGTTCGTGAATTTTCCGACGTATTCCCAGAAGATATCGACGATGTACCACTAGAGAGAGAGAGGTTGAATTTTCTATAGACGTAGCACCTGGTACTAGGCCAGTATCAATGGCGCCTTACAGAATGCGAGCAGCTAGAAGAGTTATTAGAGAAGAAGTTCACCAAACCACACTACAAGAATTTCGCCCTTTAGCCACGGTCAAAACCGTAGCTAAAGGTGTCATAAACCATGGCTAAACAACTTTGCCACATAAATTTTGAGGGTGGCTATTCCTGGCGTTGCAAAATTTAGCCACAACTAATTTTTATTTTTTCCACGCCAATTTAAACCGTGACAAAATAGTGGGAAGGAGGTTTAAAAATATTGATTTAGCTACGGTTTCTCCCGTGGCTAAATAATGCATTAAGATAGCCACTCTTATAACCGTGGCTAACGTTGTTGTTTTTTTTTTGAAACACCTCTTCTTTCATGCTTCTTTTTGTCTTTTTTTTTTCTTAGACTATTCAAACTCAACAAATAGTAACAAAATTATCAATTAGCACATCTACTATAATTTCCAACCAAATCTCTTAAGCAATACATTATTGTATAAAAAACCTATCGTTACCACACAAACATGTGAAATTAACTATTAAAATAAAGCATCCTAATTTAAAACTGAAATTAGAAATCTGAGAATGATTAAGCAACTACTAATTAGAAATCTGAGAATGATTAAACATCCTAATTCATATAACCAGTTAACCACTAATTTGTCAAAATAGTTCCATTTTAACCAACATAAAAACCAATGCTATGAGTCAGCTTAAGGACACAATCCCTAAACAAATTGAACACATGAACACAAATTATCAATTTCATATAATTTCAATTAACTGATTTTCCAATCAGTTAACCAAATTGAACACATGAACACAAAATCAATTTCATATATATAAATTGAAACTATAGAGCACAAGTATTATACACAGAGAAGAAAACAAATTTCAATTTAGCTTTCAACCTCTTTCAAGTGAAATTAGGAAACAAATTTCAAAATGAAACCTAACATAAGTAAAATTAGGGAAAATCGAAAGGAAATCATACGAGAAGGAAACCTAATTATTGAGACTCTTTGAAGCTTTCTGACGGCAAGGTGAAATCTGAAGAAAGCAAAAATTGAAGATGCGCTTCCTTGTTTCACGCAATAGCTCGGAGAGGGAGGAGAGAGCGGTGGCGAAAGAATAAGCGGCAGCTGAAGCGGTTAAGGGAAGAGAGAGTAGTGTTGAAGCACCATTGAAGATTGGGAATTTGGGAATTGAGAAATTGAAAAATCTGAGAATTGAAAATTTTGGAGTGTGAATTTTCTGAAAACTGAGAAAATTGGCACGCAAAAGTGAAAGTATGAAAAGCACGAGGGAGAATAAAAACTTGCGTTTGTTAAAATAAACAAATAAAAGGATTATTTTACCCACGGCTAAACCGTGGCAAATTGACATAATTAGCCACAGACACAACAACCGTGGCTATTTAACCGTCGGTAAACAGTGAAATTTTTGTAGTGCCAAGTGTATCTCCGTCGGGGGCACCAATGTTGCTAGTCACAAAGAAAGAGGGGAGCATTATGTTGTGTGTCGACTACCTCAAATTGAACAAAGTCACTATAACAAACAAGTATCCCCTTCCGCGAATTGACGATCTTATGGACCAGTTGGTGGGAGCTTGCATTCTTAGCAAGACCGATTTGCGGTCGGGATACCATCAGATTCGAGTAAAGTAGATGACATAACAAATATTGAGTTTAGGATGCGGTATTGGCGTTATGAATATACAAATATGCCATTTGGTGTGTCTAATGCACAAGGCGTATTCATGGAATATATGAATTGCATCTTCCATCCCTACTTAGTTTAGTTCATGGCGGTGTTCATTGATGATATCTTAGTGAAAGGTAAACAGACAACAAGCTGCGCACCTAACTCTTTTTGAATGACAAAATCAATTCTTTTAAATATAACATCTTGAGATCTACGAGACACCACATTATTATGCATCACTCTTTAAAATTTCAAATGTTAAATATAAATCACACATTACTTAAACAACAGTTTATTCATATAACACCATAAAACAAAGTTAACCAATAGCCTTATTCTAGTTGCACTCCTGATCCCACTATGATCAATGGTAATGCATGACTCATGGCTACATTACATACATAAGATAGTGATCTCACACTCAAATAAAAACTTAGAAGAAAATGCAATAATTAAACATAGTACATAGCTCTCCAATAATAACTAACTAATGTTCAACATTAACCATATCCCCATTATGGCAACACTTGTAGCTAATAAACACTTCCATTGTGCGGTGACAATCTGGACACTCAATAAAGTCAGGAATTTTTCCAGCAACATTAGGAATCTCAAGGTGAGAGCAAAGATGAACAGTACTAGCAACTTTCTGATGATGTTCTCTAAATGCAAATTCAAAGCCCTTAGTGATCACCACATCTTTCCATTTGTCAAACTCTGCAACTGTCTTCAAAACTGTTGTCCCATGGCCAACAGAAGTCACAATAGACCCTTTGGTTACAATTGCCCACCCTGTCTCATTCTTGTATGAAAGCAATTTCTCAACCTGTTGTGTTACTGTGTTTGTTTTCTCATGCATCTTGGTCACAAATAAACTTTCTACCTTTTTCCAAAAGTTGTTAACCACATTTGATTGTTGAGACTCCAAGCAAAATAGGTCGATTGAAGTCTTTGTTTGCTTAATAGTGGCATCATTTGCTATAGCACCAGCAAACTTTGTGAATTGTTGGATCCATTCCTTATCTTTACCACCATAAATTATGACAGACTTTTCCTCCTTCTTCATTTTTTTAAAGGAAACATATAAAATTTATTAGAAATATATAAATAAAACTTTACATAATCATATAGATGATATTACTACATAATATAGTGAAAAGATATTAAGATATAATTAATTGTCTCCATATAAGATTTTTTATACTCTTAGATACCAATATATTAGGTCACTAAATCTGTTAGAGTGCCTTCCCCTTTTAGGCTCAACGCTCGGGAAATGTGTTCAGTATAGTATCCTTGGATGATCGACTAATAAAGTATATCTTCTTAATATAGCGACTGATCAAATAGATAGGCTGAGGGTTGATCGCGCCTTCTAGCGACTAAGAGTATGCGTAGAACAGGAGGCATCGTAGTGTGGTAAGAGGTTGTTCACAACGTGAAGGGCTTGACTAGTCATATATAGACATAGCATTAAAAATGATGCTCAAACCCAATAAGCCTTGTGGCCATTATTCATATCTCAACTAATCATTATCTATGATATGAAAATATTCGGGAGTGACTATCACCCAAATTATGGTTGGGCCTGCAAAAAGAGTAGGCCCAAACCCTAAAAAGGAATGCCGAATGCCTATAAGAAGACTAAACGATGCAGAGAGAAGACAGACTTCACACATTTTTCAACTACTAGGTTATTCCCCCAATAAGGGAAACCACGTCACACCCTTAACGACGACAAATACCTAGAATTGTGGGTTTAGACATAAAAATTATCATAATATGAGAGTTTTATAAGATTTATAACCATTCAAATTCAAATACTTACCCATTTAATCTTGATATCAATGTCAACCAGTAATGAATCAATCCACATTAATGCTTGGGTCATTGACTCTTCTTTGGATTTGGAGTAAGGGAAGCCCTTTACTCCCCATACTTGGATCATATGGAATGCATTTTGATGTAGAATCTTTCCTTGTGGGCTCAACACAACAAACAAAGGCTTATTCTTGAAATGCAATTCCTCCTTAATGTACTTAATGCCTTTTATGGGTGCAAAGTGATGCAACACATACCAAGGCATCTTAGACTTCAAAGAATCAAATTTTTTCCTCAGCTTATCATTCCATTCCTCCACAATGGGAATCCACACAATCTTGTGTTGGCTTCCTGTTTTCTTTATATGATCATAAATTGGAATTAAAATTGAAATGTCTTCTTGGCTTATGTCCAAGTTTGAAATGAACAAGAATACATCTTTCTTTTTCAACACTTCAATATTAACCAGTGTTTTAGTAGAACCATCATAGATGGGTGCTTTTGGTGTGTCTTTCCAGAAAATCAACACCTTAAACACTTCCATAATTTCCGTCGGGGTTTGAAAGAGCTTCTTGAGTAACTTGTTATACTCTGCTTCATCTGAGAATTCAAATAACTTCCTTCAATATGGTGTTATAAATCAAAAACACAAACAAAATTTTATATATGTAGCAACTATAGTTACCAATCTGTATGGTGCATTGTGATACATGCTTCCTCAATTTGCTGATTATTATGTTAATCTTTTGACCAAAATGAGATAATTCCTGCCTCTTATCCCTAAAAATTTAAAACAAAATATTAGTAACTTTGTTGACACAATAATAAAAGATTGTCCTTATAGTACAAGAGACAACGGATAGATTTTTATATTGAGCCTAACTCATCCTTACAAAATCAACTTGTAAGGTGAGGGTTGCCCTCATTTATAAACACACATTCAGGCTATCTCACAACCGATGTGAGACTTCTCATCCCCTCACGCTCAAGAAACCTGATAATAAGTGGCCCAACTTTCAATTTTTAAGTGATTATCGTTGTTTTAGTTAATAATAATTTCTCTCTTTCCCTTTAAATTTGATTAGAAACAAGAATAAGTGTAAAACTTACGAATCAGTAGTGAGGCATTCGAGCTGAGTAACAATTGCAGCAATGGTGATGATAACCCAATAGACATCAACCGGGAATTGTTCCAAAGCTGGTGCAAGAGCTGGAACTTCCTTGATATCATGACGTGAGTTGAGTCTTTCCAACTCAATGATGATATCAATCACTTGCCAAGTTGCTTTGATCAAATTGTTGAGCTCCAAAATTGCATTGTGATGTTTTCTAATTGCTTCAGGCTTTGTAAGTTGAGGAACTCTCTTGATTATGGCTAATGATTTTGCAAGTGGTTCAGTTTGTAGATACTGTGATAGCAACCAAAACTCTCCAAACTCGAGAGCAAAAGCAGAAAGAGTAAGAACTCCTTTTGCAACCCATGAATAGTTTGACAACTTGTTTAGGATTGCAAGTGTTGTTTTGTAAGCTATTTCCTCACCTGGTGGCTTGCATGACATCTGCAATTTGTTTAGGGATTGCAATTTGTTTAGAATACAATTATACATACAATTAGGTATACACATGCGCAAGTGAGATAAGTCTTTCAGCATATACAAACTTGTTTTCACCATTTCATCAATAAATCTTAATGTTGAATCAATATGTTATATCATACCTCATTTGATTCAATGACAAGACATATTGATCGAATGGTGAAAAGTTTTTTTACATAACTTAGTAGTATACGATAATTGATCCAATTGTGAAAAGTTTTTTGAGACATAACTTAATAGTTTTTTCGTTAGACATAAGTGACATAAGCCTTTGATCTAATAGATAGAAATATTTTTGTGCATAACATAACATAATAGTAAATTTAAATTAGGGGATGTATCCGCCGAAGAACCACCAAATTCCAAATAGGATTTATACTAACACTCCGTATCTTAAATATGTTCTTTTTGTGAGTTAATAGTTTATTTTTGTAAGTGAAAAGTATCACACAAAGCTGCGAACTTTTGAGTTCGAACTCGTGCGAAGGTGTTCAAACTAATAATTTTGGCGTAATTAGTTGAGATAGATTTTGCAGACTAATAGTTTATTTCTATTGTCAAAGAAATACATTTGTTAGAGAATAAACTTATCTTATTTGGTGTATTCTTTTTTTGAATAAAAACTTATCTTATTTGGTGTATTCGTTTTTTGTAATTGAGACAAACTTATTTTCTTTGGTGTATTCTTTTTTTAATAAAAACAAATTATGTTACCAAAAAATATCAAGGCTCAATAGAGCCCAAATTCTTCGTATACAAAATCACCATAAAATGAGGATATCCTTTTATCCACACCCCTCCGATTTGGAATAACATGTTTGTCATATATGGCATGGGCAGACACTAAAATATAGTTCCTAAAATATATCAAAACACTGATAAATAGACACTTAAATATATGAAATATGTCAATTTATTCCTCTGTAAATTTTTTGTCATGTTAGTCCCAATCATCTAAATAAGAATGACTAAATTAATGAATTTTATATATTTTACTCTCTATCTATACAAACTTTATGGACTAGATTAGAAAGAGATTTTTTTTTTGGTTACAAGATTAGAAAGAGATTAATAGTTCAGAAACTCTAAATTAATAGTTTAATCGCATAAAATTAAAATAGAAAATTTACACAATTGTAGAAATAATAAAAAAAATAAAAAATACTGAGGTTTATCTGGATGGAGACTTTGGGTTCATTAGTTCAAACTTTTAAATCATGAGATTTTCTTTTGTCATCATATTTATTTTTTCGTGCGCCTTCTGAAGTTACCGAAATTAAATACTTCTATCTGTTACTTAGTAGTGATATACACCCTAAAAATATCCT
The DNA here is from genome assembly GCA_954870985.1 of Trifolium fragiferum. Classification (NCBI taxonomy): domain Eukaryota; kingdom Viridiplantae; phylum Streptophyta; class Magnoliopsida; order Fabales; family Fabaceae; genus Trifolium; species Trifolium fragiferum. Next base: position 43,205,389 of record OX940796.1, on the reverse strand, counting down.
ATCTGATTTTTTTATAATGTCCGCTACTTAACTAGTAAATGATATTGACAAAATTTCTCAATTTATTTTCTTCATTTTATAATGTCTTCTATTTAAGTGACAAAAAGATAAAAATAAAAAGACATATGGCACACGAAAAATAGAGTGTTAAAAAAAAACCTCTTAAATTTGAATATCCTACACTTTAGAATACCAACTAGCCCACTTTCTCAGTACATAATTGGCCTATCGATCTAATCTCCTCCTCTCTAACCCTTGTCGCCGTCCACTTTTTCTCTTCTTCTTGATATATTAGAGAGGGGTGATTTAGGGTCAATTTAGGCCTAAAATCACCCCTCCAAATCGTTTTCTTTCTATTTTAATTAAATAAGTGTGATTTTCACATATATTTAGTATTTCTTTCGTTTGTTTTTTTTATTTCATCCTTTATTTTGATAGTATTGTTGTCCCGTCTTAGTGCGGAGTATTGTTGTCCCGTCTTGGTGCGGTGTTCATTTGTTTCAGGTTGAAAGATTAAGGTTGATCCAGTGCAGATCGAATCAATGACTTTTGTGCCATCAACGCTATAGATCCGGGGGCATGGATATTCCGGAAACTTCAATATAGTCAAATATGTAGGCTTATGCAATATGCCGTTTTATGCTATTAACACGGATGCTGTGAGTATGTTCGCAGATTCTTCCTTTTTGTTTTTAGCAATTTTGAATTTGTATTGCATCGATATACTCTTATCAATTTGAATGAATGAATGAATATATTTTATTTAGTCAAAAAAAAAAATTGGCCTATCTAATAAACCAACTGTCTTATATATTCATTATACAAGTACTCTAAATTGAGTTATTCACTCAAAGGGAGATAAAATTCTTTTTTGAAAGATTTAAAATAATTGGTATTGAGATTTGTACTCTAAATTGACCATATTTAGTGAAATATTTCTGCCCAAAAAGATATATTTTTCTTCCTCACAAAGATGTTTTTTTCTTCCTTACACAAGACTTGTACCAAAACTTTACCAAATGAGAAATGTTTTTTGTTTCACCCAGATTGACATTAATTGTAAATATTATTACTGTTTTTTTTTCTCTTCTTGAGTGATATATATTATCTCTTCTCAGGACCAATCTCCATACTCAATACAATACTGGAAATCATATATTCAAATAACACAAATATTTGTGCCTTTTTTTTTTTTTTTTCAAGAATTAACACTTATGAAAATGATATATTAAATAACCTCGGAATTAATTTGCTTCAAAGTACACAACGGTGAATTGAAGCTAGCAGGGGGGTTAATGTTATCTTGCTCCAGACCTCCATGATGACCCTGTAATAATTAAACAAATCAATGGTATTTACTTAGAAACAGATAAAAGAATGAGAAACAAATCAAAGATTTATGAATTTATATATTTTTTTATAAAAGTAAGTAATTTTAATTATGTATTTTTATTTTTTTTCGCAGTTCATTTCACTCCCCGGGAGGTAAAACAAAACAACATTACAGGGGTGCAATGAACTGCAAAAAAAAAAAAAAAACACATTACAAAGGGTAATATTAAAAATAAAAATTATAGGAGGGTAACGTAAAACTCGCCAACATTGCAGGGGATATAAGCCGATTAACCCAAAAATTTATTTCAAGTAGAAGTTACATTTTAAAAAAAAATTATAACTATAAATTTAAATAAAATTTAAAATGAATATAATAATTAAGGTACACCAATGTACATATAGACACACATACTTGCACAACATTATCAACAACATGTGTTGAACGCATAAGGATATTTCCAGCAATGTTGAAAAGAGATTCAACATCAAACTTGGTGGCAGTGTCACTATGGACATGTGTTGAATAAATCTCTTCCAAAATGTGTTCATCAGACATAGTTAAAGGGTTATTATGGTCATTGCCACTACCAATGTGAAGAAGTGATCTCACTAGGCTAGCCATAATATTGATTCAGGAAAAATAAAACTATTAAATTTTTAGAAGCTAAGTTTTTTTGTGTGTGCTTTATGTGGTATTTTCAGTGCCCTATTTATAGCCTTGAGAGCTTGGAAGATTTTCTTTTGTAGATAAGCATTGTGTGAAGCTGTTGTGATTTCAACCGTACGATTTAATGATTATTCATCCAACAATTTCACACTTCTTCACGTGGAAACTTTTTTTTTTATAACTAAAATATTATTGTGTGTGGGCAACTCATGCTGAGAGACTAATATCTCTAATGCCTTTTAACATACATAGGCAAGGGCTAAGATGAAGTCTAACTAAGTGGTTTACCCTAGATTAGTGTAAAAAAATTATTAAAAATCTTTGTTTACAAATATATATTATTAAGATTAAGCAATAACTATTTATGACTCTGTGTTTTTTGTGGCTTAAATAAATTGATTATTGATATTAGATGTATATTTATTTTAAGTTATTTTAATTAAATGGATATTAGTTAAATTACTTTTTCAATTATTAAAATTATAAATATTGATTAATATCTAAATTGAAGAAACAACGTATATCATCACCGTTGATGTTTGAATCATTTTATTGATATGATTCACCTTAGAGTTCGTATGTCCATATTAAAATTTACCCAAATACATAATTGTTTGTTTTGCAAAAGCAAAAGAGCTTATAGGCATTAATTGTTTCACCAAAGAAATATAAGAAAAGAAAGTGAAAGAGAATATAGATAAAATAATTTATATCAAGCAGATAAAAACTTTTAAAAGGGATTATTTCTTTTTCTTTTTTAAATGTTGAAGCAATTTGACACATAAAAGAAAAAATTCAGAAATTTTTAAAAGAATAGACTTAAAAATATATTTCAATAGTGGGGATAAATTAAAAGAATTAATTTCTATAACAAACTAATATAAAAAATATATGAGTAGAAATATATGTTCTCATAAAAATTACTACCTCAGTCCTTAAATATAAAATCCTCTTAAGATTTTTCATGAGTAAAATTTTCTACATAAAAATTATAAAAAAATAGTCACGTGTCACTACTAGAAAAAGTTGAAATACCGACGGAATTTAGAGACAAAATATATTTCGTTTCTAATAGAGATAGAATTAGAGACAGAAAAAACAGTTAGAGACAGATATTTTTATTTTAGAGACAGATATTTTCATTTTAGAGACGAGGAAATTAGCGACGAGATCAAATCCGTCGGAATATTTGTATTTTAGAGACAGATTTTTTCCGTCGGTATTTAAGATTTTTCTAGTAGTGTGTATTATTATATGATAAAAAACATAGGTCCCCATTGAAATTATAGAAAATAAACACTTATATATATATATATATATAGGGGATGGATCAAATTACACCGATGTAACATCGCTCAATAACGCTTTAACGAATTTAAATTTTACGAAATCCACCGTTGGGTTGAAAGTTTATATCATATAGATTATCCATGTTAAGTTTTACAAAAATCTAAAATCGTTTGATATATTATCGGGAGAAATCAAGATTAACGGTATTCAATAAAAACGCAAAAACCGTTAATTTTGATTGCTCTCAATAACATACCAAACAATTTTAGATTTTTATAAAACTTAACATGAATGATCCATATGATATAAACTTTCAATCCAACGGTGGACTTCATAAAATTTAAATTCGTTAAAGCGTTATTGAGCGGTGTAACATTACTCAAATGTTACATCGGTGTAATTTGATCTCTCCCCTATATATATATATATATATGTTTTGTCCAATTAAAAAAGGTATGCATTGTTAATTTACACTTAATGTTTTTAGAACGGGTACTTCTATGGTGCAGTTGGCATTTTGACAATATTGGAAAAATCATTTGAATAGACCAATAGGAGTAAAGTCTTTATTTGGTCCCACCAAATCATAATTATATGGTGTAGTTTCATAATTGTGTTACTGTGTATCCTCAGAGATCTAAAGGTGTAAGTTTCTCTATCCTAGGATCGAGATTTTTTAGCTCTGATACCAGAGTTTTTGCGGCAGAGACTCGCGCGTTAGCTGTAAGATAAACGTTGGAGTTCATTCTTCGTGTATTGTACTAAAAGTCTGTAATTAGACAATAGATCTTTTCTTTCTATGAGTCTTGCCTTTATTCTTGGATTAACATAGGGTCTATCCATATATAGCAGGTTTTTTAAGCATCTATATTCGAATTCTAATTTTTGAATTCTTCTCCTATAGACTTTTAGATTTTTTCTTTCTTCAGCTAAGTTCATTGCTAGCGTAGGTAGTAAATGTAACAGGTTGCGGAAGTTTAATTAGATTCTTTTATCTAATTTTTCGAGTTGTAAGGACAACTCTGCTACTGAGCTTTGTAGCTTATTTAATTTTTTTAGTTCTGAGATTTCAAAATCTCTTTTTGGGGGTGCTACCCTAAGACTTTGGCTTCTAATTAATGGTTTTTCTTCTGTTTCTTCAAACAGATTTTTGTCATCTTCTATTAATGAACAACTCTTCCTTGCCAAGGTTTTGAATATAGGTGACTCTAACGTCACTATAGGGGTGAATAATTCATCAATATGAATTATATCTTTTCCTGTAAATTCTATGCTATGATGTGAATTACTTAAAGCATAATTAATTCTATAGCATATCGTAAAAGGATGATTTCCTTTTTCCATAAATTTTGAATCTTCTAATTTGTAATTAAAGATTATGGATCTGTCCAGATCTTTATCCTTTAAGGATAATCCTATTTGTAAGTTTATATCAAACTTAATTTTTCCATATTTTAAATTGCATCTTCCTTGTGCAATTATAGATTGTCTATCATTTGTAATTCTAGAGTCTCTTAGAATTATATTTAAAGGTGTATCAGTACCTTTCATGAAAGTACTTTTGATTAAAACTTGAATGGTTGATATGTGAATATAACCGATTTTATTTCTTTCTTTTTCAGAAAGACTTGAAATTCTTTTTTGAATTTGTGTTCTATCTATGGTAGATATGAATATATTTCCAGAAGTAGAATCAATTGGAATTGCTTCTTCTCCTACCATTATTCCAAATTTCAAAATATTTTTCCTTAAGAGAAGTTCTTTGAATTTTATAGACTTTCTTTTAAAGTTTTCTTCAGCAGTTAGAGATAAATCTGCTTCTTCTATTTTGTGATCTTGTATACTATCAGCAAAATAACTAGATGTTTCTTCAAATAGTGAGATTTCAGACATAATTTTCAAAATTCTTCTGAATTTTCACTAATATTATCGGGCAGAATATTTAAAGTTTTTATTAGACTATAAAATCAAGAGTTTTTTAGTCTATAATGTATACTTGCGAAGTCTCCATAGAACTGTCCTTGAAAACATTCTATGTATTTAGAATTTTTAGTAAAATTGTTAAACTCACGAACTAAACATTTTAATTCATGTTCTTCGAAGTCTCCTTCGATAGTTTCTTGAATTTTTTCAAGAAAAACATTTTCTTGATAATGATTAAATTTGAATTTGTCTAAAATTATCTTAGCCAGATTTGGTTCAGGAATTCTTTTTAGTAAATAAGTTACCTTTTTATCATAGTCTTCCATCAAGACTAATTCTATGTATATGTGACCAGAACTAGGTTCTGTGTGTTCAATTTCAAAAAAATTTGAAAATAATCTTTAAGTTCTAAAATTCGAACTTTCCATCTGTTATGCAAACAACATAATATAATAAACAAGTGATGTAATAATAACAATCATACCTGATATGATTTTCTTTGTTTCTGGTTTTGTTGAATTCTTCGATCCGAAGATGTTTGTGTTGTTTTGGGATATAATCTGTTTGATTATATTGTTTTATGTGGTTGATCCCTCCAGAGTATTACCTCAAGGATCTAGCTCCTCCAGAGTATTACCTCAAGAGCTACTTCTTAGAAATAATTCTAAGGACAGAAGAAAATAATTCTTCAAAAACTAGTTAATAGTTTCGTATTTCTTTCAACTGTAATTTACATTGAGCTTAATGTTCTTATTTATAGTGGAGAAGAGCTCACATTAGGTAAACGTCCCTTTCCATGACATTGTACATGCACTCAGAAAAGTGACACGCACTCACACAACAGTGACATGCACTCAGAAAAAGTGATGCGCACTAAAAAAAAAGAAAAACGCACTAAGAAAAACGACAAATAGTTTTTTACATTATTTATTACTAAGTGGTCCCCATCTGACTCAGATGTGATAAGGTACCACTGCACAATTTTGTCCTACATTGTGGCCAGTTGATCCGTGCTGTTAGTCTCCTTGTCCTCTTGTGCCGACGATTTTTGACAGTTTTTACAGTTATGATTTTTGTAATACTGTAGAAAATATCTACAGCATTCTTCTTGAATTACCCTTGGTAATTTTTCATGATCATCCTTCAGTTGGTCAATTCTTTCTTCAAGTTCTTTGATTGCCTTGATATCTTTTTTTTTTTGCTGGTTTTCTGAAATCGCTATACACGATCATTGATGAGTCTTCGTAGATTGTTCTGTAGTTTGTCTGGGATGACAATCTTGAAATTTTCCGACGAAAATTCTTCATTTGATTGACGTACATAGCTGGATGCCATTCTGTACTTTCTTTATTCATGACCGGATATTCTTTGTTGGATATCCCAATCTTGATTAAGTATATTGGTTTTGTGACCAGCTCCAAGGTATTTTCATCATACCAAGGATATGTTGAATCGACCTCTAGGAAGATCTCTTTTCCTTTGGCATATAAATTATTGAATTTTTCTGCCAAATTTTGTAGATTCTTTGGAAGAAACTTGAGCTCCCCAAAAGTTTTCTTTGGTTGCTCTTCCAAATATATGGTGTGGATTAGACCATTTTGAAAGAAAGATAGACATGTAGTACTATCTATTCCTGGTAATGTAACTGTCTTGGGACAGCTAAATTTGTTAGCCGGGTAGAAGCATTCAGTGGTGAATTCTTCCACATAATGGTTTAACCATTTCCATCTAAGACTGAATTCCATATAGGTTGGATCAGTTATCTGGAAATTCTTTTGGTATTCGAGCTGGCGAATTTTGTCAATTGACAGCTTCCTTTTCGACTCCATTGTTGGAGATTTTTGAAGATTTTTTGCTGTTGTAATCTCTTTGTATGCTCCATAAAGCGCATGTTCAGCTTCCTTCATGGTTTTGTATCCTTTATGACGCACATTCTTGCCAATGATGTGTTGTTTAGCTATTGCCCATTTTCTATAGATCCCCTTCATTGGACCATCAAAAATGACATAAGCTTCAAACTTTCCCATCTCATTGTCTACGGGATCGCTTGTTTGAATGGTTGTTGATAAACCATTTTTTCCAGCTTCATCTTCTCCCTAGACCTGGTCAGCCCAAGACTTCTTGCTGTCTGAGGTTGTTTCTGAAGATTCTGCTTCTTGTTCTATATTCCAACCACTGGGTACTATTGTTTCAATAGGAATTTTTGAACTTTCTGGGGTTGTATACTTTACATAGTAGTCATACTTTCCAGAAGGTTGTCCTAGGAGGTCCCAGTTTTCTTCTTTTTTAAGAACTTCACTTGAGCCTTTTGCTGATTGATTTTCATCTGTTGTCATTTTTTGTAAACCTTTGAGTGTTGTAATCATCTCCCCCCTCTCGGCAGAGATTTTTGCTTTTTTGATTTCTAGGGCGACAAGTTGCTCGTCCTTTTGCTTGATGTTGTTCTGAAGTAGCTTTATGGCTTGCTCCATTCTCTCGTCAGTGTATCTGCAAAACTGTTTTGCTCAGATTTTATATATTGAATATATGGCTCGAATTGTTGTAATTTCATCTGCCATCTTATTAATCTGCCTTGTTTATGGTCAGCTTTAATTTTATATCTCCAAAATCCTGTAAGATATTTAGAGTCTGTACGAAGAAGGAATCTTGACAGTAATAAGTCAATCTTCCATTTTTCTAGTATTTTTACACACGCCAGAGTTTCTAGTTCCTGAATATGGTATCTAGATTCTGTATCTGTAAATGTACCAGAAATATATTTACATAAATGTAATTTTTCGTTATCCTTTATCAGGATTTTAGAAGCACTATAATCAATGCCTTTTTTGGTATCTGTTTCTTATTTCGAAGTTTCAGATTGTTTTGATTGAAGATCTTTAGATTCTTCAATTTTATATCCCTTCTCATTTAGAGAAAGTTTTGCTTTACCATTGGGTAAGGCTCTCATACAACCTGTCCAGGTTGTTTGTGATGCATCTGTTTCTACAATCAAAAAATCTTTTATTGTTGGATTGTATAGTTCAGGCAAAACTTGAATTTTTTCTTTAATGGTTTTAATAATATCAGAATCGGCTTCAGTCCAAGACCAAGGAATTTTTTCTGAAATTTTTCTTTGCAAATGTTTTCTTTCTTTTGCTAAATCTTTGAAAAATCCTTCATTAGCAATATAATTCAAACATCCAAGGAATCTTTGAATTTGTTTTCTGTCAGAAAGTTCATTTGGAAAAGCTTGTATTTTTTCTTGGGTATGAGGTGCTAGACCTAGTTCCCCATTCTCTTTTAAAATTAGACCAAGGTATTCTATTTCTTTTTGTAAAAGTTTTGATTTCTTTTTTGAAATTACGATACCTTTTTCTTTAATTCTTAAAAGAACAATTTCTAAATCTCGAAGATGTTGTTTTTCATCTCCTTTTGTAAAAATGAGTATGTCATCTATATATGCTAAACATATATGATCCAAACCTGCGAGAGATTTGTCCATAAATCTTTGATATATTGATGGTGCTTGTTTTAGTCCAAAAGGCAAAACATTCCATTCGTAATGTTTTTGAGGTGGACATGAAAAAGCTGTTAATGGTTTTGTTTCTTCTGCTAGTCTTAGTTGATAATAACCAGACTTTGCATCCAAGGAAGAAAACCAATTACATCCTTTTATCTTTTCTTGGTAATTTATAAGAATCTCCAACTGTTGCCAGATTAAGTTTCTTATAATTAATTACCATTCTTCTCTTACCTCTTTTTATTTCGTTGTGGTTTTCGACATAAAAAGCTGGTGCAGAATGTGGACTTGATGAAGGTCTAATAAGGTCTTTATCAAGTAGATCTTTACATTCTTGTTGAAATTCTTCAACATCTCTAATAGAATATGGAATTCTATTTGGAACATTTATCTCGTCATTAGGATTTTTTAACTTAATGACTATAAGTTCATGATTAGTGTTTTTAACACTGTCTAAAGGGTTATTTGAACAGACTTCATCTAACCTTTCTTCTATACTAATATTGAAACTTCTTTCTTCCCATATAGTTCTTAATTCCCTAAGGTTTCCCTTAATAAGGTTTAAGATTTCATTTCTAGTAACTATTTTGGTGGTTACTACTTTTCTATTTTTAGGATTTCCCAAGTCCTTCCAATGAAATGATATAGTATCCTTTCTTTGAGTAAAGGGTTCATATAATTTTAAAAAGTTATTTCCTATGATTAGATCTAATCCTGAATCATGGAGGTAGATTGTTGGAATAAAAAATTTATATCCTTCAATTTCTATAGACACATCTCTAAGGTTAAACCATATCTGATGTTTTGATTTGTCTGCAACTATTATTTCTTTTGGCTTGGTTAATCTTTCCCAATTTCTAGAGATAGATTTTTTCCCAAAACAAAGAGTTGCACCTGTGTCTATATAGGCTAAAAGGTTTCTATTTTTTAGCATTATTTTGATAAATGTAGCACTTGGATTTCCTTTACCAAGTATCTTCTTCGACATCTGAATATGTCTCTGTGCAGTATTCATAAATGTCTTCATCGGACTCTATGTCTGATTCTATAGGTTCATATCTCATTGCATATATTACATGTAGGATATTTTTCTTAGGATTTTCCTTTTTAGGGCACTCATTTGCATAGTGACCTTCTTCATGACATAACCAACATGTACATGATTTTTTGCCTTGTGGGCATATTTTCTTCCTAGGGTAAGGTTGTTTTTTCCTAAAGAATTTTTTGTTTCCCTTTTTGAATTTTCTAAAAGGAACCTTCTTAAATTTCTTTTTCTTATAGGGTTTTTGTAACCTTGTTTTTATGGGTTTCTTCCTAGAGTTGCAACCATAATTTCCTACTTTGTCTTGTAGTTTATTACAACAAAGGGATACTTGAGCTTCTCTTTTGGCTATTTTTTGACTACACATTTCTTAGAGCCAAATTTTTAGGGTGGTTATTCTTCCTCCTAGAGTATCATCCACTTTTCCTTCTGCTAATGCTGAAGTAAGGAATGTTTTAACTTGAGCTGATACTCTTTCTGGTAACTTGTCATAGAATAGTTCTATCAAGTTTCTGGAAATTCTAGTACTACTATCTACGTTGTAATAATAGTCCTGAAATTCACAAATGAAATTATCTACATAGCACATGTTGCAGATTTTTAAGTTAGTTATCTTCCAAAGATTTTGGTCGGAAAATGCTATCTTAGATTGAATGGAATCCTTCCATCCTTTAAATTCTGTTACGAGTAACATATGAATCCAGTCTACTACTAAAGCTCCTGTTAGGGGTATTGTTCCCATAACTTCTGGTGATAAGGTAGAAATGTATTTATAAGCATTTCCTCTAGTTTTATATTGTAGGAAATTGAAAATCTCAATTGGTCCTAGATTTTTAAGGTCTTCATTTAACTGGACTAATACACTATTTGTATTATACCAATCTCTTAGATCTTTGGCTGTATCGAAACTACAGTCTATGTCTAAAATTCCTTGCCCTTGAAATGAGTTTTGTGTAGGTACATAATAATGGGGTACCTTTTGGAATTTTTGTTTGGTAAATTCTCTTTCGAATTCTGCAGATCTTTTTGTACCAGATGTCTCTGCTGGTTCGAATTTTACGAAGTGAGGATTTTCACTTTCCTCCTCCACTTCTTCTTCAGAGCTAAAATCATAAATGATTTGGTTTTTCTCTTTCGGTTCTTCGTCAATTACTTGACTTTTTCCTGATATATCTAAAGAGACCATAAGTTTTTCTAAATTTTCTAATTGCCTATTGAGGGCTTCTTCTGCATCGTCCATTCTTAAAAGAATTTAGATGGTGGTTTAATTTTTAATTGTGTAGAAACAGTAGTTTCTTCGAGCTCAGGAAGCCTAGGAATATTTTCTATTTCTAGTTCTTTTCCTTTCTCTTCCCCCCTTTGAGAGAATTGAAGGTTTTTGTCTTCTAAGAGTTTTATCACGTATACTATCATACAAGATATATTATTTAACTGTGGATTTGTTGTATGAAAAAGGTGAGGAAAACTATGAGTTTCATCTTCTTCATAACAATCAAGGTTTATTCCATTATGAAATTTCCATGTTTCATATGGTTTATACCTTTCTTCTTCAGACTGTAAAGTCTCTAAATAGAATGTTTGTTTTTCTATCCTATCTTGTAAATCAGAGAAGTTATCTAAAACTTTTTGTAATTTACTTGTTAGACTTTCTTCAGTCATCTTGCAATATCCTGAAGGTTTTTCCGAAGGCTTTAAGCTAGTTCCTTATATTCTCTAGCTAAATAAAAGTTTCCTGAGTTTCTAAACCAATAGTGTAGTCTTTCGAACCATCTAATTTGAATTTTGTATAGAGCAAGATCAGCCGGGTTAGGATTAAAGCTGATTATTGGATAAATTAATTTTTCACATGGACTTCTTAGGAATTCATTCCCGTGTCGTTTTACTATCATATTATTCATTGAACTTGGATTATTTGCTATAAGATAGCTACCAAATTTTTGCTACTAAATCTGTGCTAATGGGCTACTTGGTTTCTGGCCATTAGATTTGAGATTTGCACATAGAAATTTTTGTGCCTTTGCCACACTAGATTTTGACTTTTTTGGTGAAGTCATTTTAATGACTGCATGTTAGAATTCTCCTTTTAGAACAGACCTTTCTTTTTTCAAACCTCTCTTTAAAATGCTCTGACCTCTCTCTAAACCAATCTCCCCGCCTTCATCTCCTCAACGCCGTTTCTGGTTGTGCGTTGAGCAGCGTCGGCCCTCCGTACCACCACTCTCCTTATTTTCCATCGACAAAGCTTTGTTTTGGTGTTTTGTTGGCGATTGATGATTGTTAGTCGGGAAGACCAACCGACGATGTCACTTATTCGCCGGGTTTATTCTAGAGTTCTTCAACTAACGGTGGTTCTTCAGACGCCATTAAATATGTTTATGCCGAATCTGTTATGGTTCATGTGTTTCATATTAGGTTTGACAGATCTGCAAGATCCGCCCGGTTCCGCATTTATTATGTTTTAAATGTTTCGGTGTTTCTGCGTTGGAGTTGTTCGTCTTCTCTGTTGGTTTGTTTTTCTCGACTTTGTTGTCGTCAGTTCTCTTGGATCTAGTTGCAGTAGTGTTAGTTTCTTTGGTCTGAAAGAGCCTTTTTGGCTTGTTGTGCGTTATCACATAGGCTTGTTGGTAACGTGTCCGTGCTAATGGTCTGTTCATTCATCAATATTTCTTACGGTTGCAAAATATGACTCAACATATTTTTATGCTATTTTGGCTTTGAGTTCGTGTGTGGATTCGCAGGTAGTTTTTATGTTGGGTGTTATTGTGCTTCTATTTTTATTTTATACCTTTTAAGGTTGTTTATTAACCACGTTGTAGTTGAGTTGTCTTATTTTCCCTTCTAGACAGCTGCTACATTTTTGAGTGATTTGATTGGGTTAGGTTTATGTGGCCCTAGTTTTTTTGTATTATCTTTCATTTTAATCTACTTAGTGCATTGTAGTTGGCTTACCATTTGTAAAAAAATAAATATATTAGTAACCCATATATTATTATTTTAATAATTAATTATTTAAAATTTAATCATTATTAATTTATTTATAACATTAAATTGAAGATTAAATTGTCAAACTAAAATTTAAATAATTAAATTAGTAAACTAATGATGTTTTCGCCCTCCAAGTTTAGGCTTAAATGCAGTTTTAGACTCCCCGAGTTTCACAATTGTTTGATTTTTACAATCCAAGTTTCAATTGTTTGATTTTAACCCTATGAATTTAACAATTGTTCAATTTTGATTCCTCGAGTTTCAATTGCTCGATTTTGGTCCCTCAAGTTCATCCCCTTTTGCTTGCTACTCCCTCACTGACTTTTTTAACTTAAATTTATTTATTTGACATTTTAAAATAAAAAGTTATTTTTTATATAAATAAAATTTTTTCAAAAATAAATCATGTTTTAAAATCTCAAAAGTTTACAAAATTAAAATATTTTTAAAAAAAATATTAAAAATATACAAATTAAAATCTTTTTTTTTTAAAAAAAACGTTTAATAATTATTTTTTAAAAAAATAGATCATCAAATTTTAAAAAAGTAGTTCATATCAAATTTTGTAAAATATTTTTTGATAAAAAATTAATTTTGTAAATTAATGTTTTTAAAAAAGGATTTGTCATTTATATTTATATTTTTTAAAAAATATTTATAACATATTTTTTGTTTTAAAGACTTTTTATGTTAAAATGGCACAAGCAAAAAAATAATTAAGCCAACTTGCCTAAAGGGTCCAAATACCTTTTCACTTGTACCAGTTCATTGTTAGTTGATATTGTTTGATTTATTTTGCTAGTAAAATTAAATGAATATTTAGCAATAATATTTTTATAAAACACAATAAAAAAAAATCATGTTTGCAAAATTTCAATTGTTGAACAGAAATGAAAGACAAAAATAAAATTGACTAAAGTAAAAAAAAAAACTTTAAATATTGATTTGAGGGAGAATGCACTAGTAAACAAAAATTAGTTGATGCTGTACTAAAAATCTAAATTTTAAATATTGAAGGAATATTAATATCAAAAAGATGGGATAGATATTTGGTTTGTGTTGATCTTTTGGGCTAAAGTTATTATACATAAGTGTAATCTTTATGCATGATACATAAGTCAATAACACTCATTAGATTGAGCATCAACATGCAATAATCCTAGTCAATCTCAACTCACACACTCACACCCCCAAATTACTCGTGCACCCCCCAAATTACTCATGCACCCTAAATTTCTCGCACACCTCCCAAATTTCTCGTGCACCCCCCAGATGACTTGTGCCCCCATTTTTTATTTTTTTGTCCCCCCACATTTCTAACCTAAACTATTTTGCTGTGGGAATGGTTTCAGATATATACACTCCATAATCATTAAGTGCATAAGATAGTTTTGAAGCACAACCTATAAATAGAATCATTATTTTTTTATTTTTTGGTACAATTATAATCATTATTTAAAATCATTTAACAACAATTTTGGTTTCTCATATAAGACAATTTAAACCATTAAATGCAACTATTTCACATTATCATCATTTTTAAATTATTAATCATTTTTATATTAATACCAACTTAGAAGTATAACAACATTCTTTTATCAAACGAAGAGTTTGTTTTAAAATAAAAAGGGACATCAGTGCAAATTAAACTTCACTAGGAGAAGAGAGTGCAATTTACTACTCTTCTTGCATACAGAAATTGAACCAAAGACCTATAACTCTTACTGCAAACTTAACTCACATCCAAGTGGAAAGTGGAAATATTCTATATATAGATTACGATATTGTCTAATAGAACAAATACAACCTAAATACAACACAAGAAATAGTGGGTTCGGGTAAGTCGTCAAATTGCAAAATTTCCTAGAGGTACGTATGTCAGGGGTGTAGAATCCATAAGAGTTGGATTATATTTTTTGAGTTGTAATCCTAAATAAAGGACAAAGGATGATTCGAAAGAGGTAGAATCCGTATTAAAATTTAAAGTTTGTAATTTGAATTTCTATTCTAATTGTGATTTAATGGTTTCGATTGCTTTATATGATAAACCAAAATTATTGTTAAATGGTTTTAAATAATGATTATAATTGTATCAAAAAAATAAAAAATAATGATTATAATAAAAAACTATTGAACCATTTTGCTGTGGGAATGATTTCAGATGGTTGTAATAAAAAATCATTAGATGCATAAAATGGTTTTAGAGTACAACCCTTTAAATTAGAATAGAAACAATAATTGTGATTTAATGGTTTAGATTGCCTTATATGAGAAACCAAAATTATTGTTAAATTGTTTTAAATAATGATTATGATTGTACCAAGTAATTTGGGAGGTGCACGAGTAATTTGGGGGTGCACTAAGTAACTTATGCATGGTGCATAAGGATGACTTATGCATAATAACCGATCTTATGGCAAAAAGATATTGTGCGAAAGATTTTAGTGGAAAGTTGGAGAATATACACACAAAAAATTAGAAAGAAAAAGTTGAGATAGTTGATCTCCGAACTAGATTTAACTGGTGGTGAAAAGAAAAAAAAAAGTTAAAGTAGTGAATAGTTGAAAAGTGAAGCAAAAAAAAGAAGAGAAAAAAAAAGCGATAAAAAAAAAAGACAACAAGCAAACTCAAACCGACGAGCCATAGGATCACTCAGCACCTCACAGTACACAAAAAATTTCAACATAAAATAAATTGCACCTTGATATAATCCAATAATTGTATAAAAATATTTTATATCATAGTAAGAAAAGTTATTGCATTGTAAAAATAACAAATTTGTGAAAAAAAAAATGTCATTTTTTTCCTTATAATTAATCATGCATGATTTTTGGCATTTTACGAGAGAAAAATGGTTTATGTTTTTATATTATAAATTATAAAAGATTATTTTCATAAATAAAATATAAATACTTGATAACAACCTTAATCAAACTTCTCCAAAAAAAAAAAAAAATCAGCCTTAATCAAAGAAAAAATATTATAAAGTCTGTTCAATCATAAAAATTAAAAAGTGGATAACACACGAAACCTCTAGAAAGCGCATGAGGTAAGACAAATAAGCACGTGATTTTTATTATTTAAATAGTGGAGAAAACGTGCCCACAATTTATTTGTTTTTATAATGCATGGTCCGACAGAGTTTTTGGTGACGCTAGTAACTTCTGTTTTTTGTGACGCATTTTGTTTATTTTTGCTTTAGGTTTTGTTTGGGAGTTTAAAAAAATTGGGGAAGGTTTAAGGATGGTTTTGAAAAGTTTATTTTGTTCAAATTTAGAGCTCCTCAAGTTGAGAATTTTGGATGGTTAAATATATAAATTGACCATTTTACCCTCACAATAATATCAAATATGGTTTTTTATATATAAAAAATTTAAGTAATTATTATTGTATTAATTTTTTAATAAAATTATAAAAAAAAAAATTCTGATTTAGAAAAAATAATTAAAAATAAAATCTTCATGCTTTCAAGATTTTTTATAAAACTGGTTAAAAAAATTATAAGATAAAATACAAGGTATAACACAATTTATTGATTTTAAGAGAAAAAATGATAAAATAGTAAAATTATCATATAAGTCATCCATCTCTTTTTTTTGTTGGTTTTTTTAACTCCCAAACAAAGGGAAAATTTTCCCTCCTTTCTTCTCTCCTTCCCTTCCCCTCCCTTTCTTAGTTTTTCCTTCTCTTCTCCTTCCCTCCAAACTTGCAAATATAGCTTTAGAGTATGTGGGACGGATGCTAATACAAACATACGCTTAATCAGGAGGCTAGTTTTTTACTTGTTAAGGATGGCGTCGTTGTGGCTGACGCGCTAATGTCAATTTTTTTAAAAAAAAAATGTTTTCACCTTCGGTCCTTCAATCATATAAATCAATTAAAAGGAAACACTATGTAAATTTTTTTTCTACCCCTTTTCAATTTTATTTTTTTATTTTTGACACATTATAAAATTAAGGGGCATTTTAGTTTTTTTATATTAAATTTTAATAAAATAATATTATTATAATCATTATATTCTATTACCTATTGCTTTTATATTTTATTTCTACTATTTATATGATACATATATTTTTACTCATATATTATTACGGTTGTCTATTTTTTCATAACTTTTATTTTTTGATAATTTCTACAAGATTTCTACTTATACTGATACATTAATACGAAGACTAATTTTTTATTTTTACGAGACTTATACTATATATTATTAATATTGACTATTTTTTAATATAATTTCTATGATACATATATTTCTACTCATATATTTGTAGAACTGTCTATCATTTATAATTTATAATTTATACATGAACGTATATTTCTACTAATATATTAATATGCATGTTTTTTGATAAATTCTATATGGATGTATATTTCTACTAATATAAATACAAGTATCTTTTTTTTTTATATAATTTCTATACCGACCTATATTAATATATTAATACGTATGACTACATTTTTATAATTTATACGGGGGTTTCTACTCATATATTAATACACATGCCTATTTTTTATAATTTATGTGGGAACCTATATTTTTACTCATATGTTAATTCGCATGCCTATTTTTTTTTTTTATAATTTATATGCGGACCTATATTTCTACTTACATAATACCTATTTTTTCATAATCCCAAACAATTTTCGTCACAACTTTGGGTCCATGCTTTTAAATCAATATTCGAACTATACAATATTTATCCTACGATAAAAAAAGAAATTGCGGCCTTATCAAGTGTTTACTTTTTTATAATTTTATGAGAATCTATATTTCTACTCATATATTAATAAACATGTCTATTTTTCTTATAATTTCTACGTAGACCTATATTTCTACTATATGATTACTTGTGTAAAAAAAAACTATACAATTACAAGTGTCTATTTTTTTCTTATAAATTTTATGGGGACTAAAGGTTCTGATGTCATATATTTTATGGGAGACCAAAACTTGAAATAGTTATTGGAACTAAAAACTTATTTAATCAATATATATATTAATATAACCACAAATTTGTTTAAATTAATGATTTCTTCAAAAAACAAGAGTAGTATAATATGATTTGATACAAACAAAAATAATACCAATGGACTACGTTCGTCATTGATATATAAAACTAACACGAGACATAATAGACGAGAGAGAAGATGCATCAACTATGGAGAATGATGGATGCAAGCGGTGAAAAATATTTCGCTGTGGTTATAAAAAATAAGTATCACCATAAAGATTTGATTCAAGGGTTATGATTTAACTCTCTCACCCTCTTATTTTAAAATTCCTCTTATTTAAAAGCTCCTATATATATATATATATGACACAAATCATTTAGTGTTAATTAATAGTCAATCATGTACTACGTGATAAAGTAATGTACTTCTTGGGTTCGCACTACAAATAATTCGTACTTAAAATTAATAAGAAATTATCATATTGCACAAAATCGAAATTACCCAGGATTTCATTATGGTTACCTTAATCAAAGTGATAAAAAAAAAATAACAAATCTCCAAAATCACACATGCTCGGTCTGATTTTAAATTTCAATTATCTCAATCAAGTAGCACCATTAAAAAAAATGAGATATATTTGGATATCACTGCAAGAAATATGATTTTTAGCAATAACTTTTTTCGTTAAAAGTTGTTACAAGTCGCTGGCAAAACAACCAAATGTAATTTTGCCAACAACTTGTAACAAAAAAAGTTGTTGTCAAAAATCATATTTCTTGTAGTGTATTTGGAGTATTGAATAGGACTATATCAATACCCTATTCTTCAAATCGAAGAAAAAATCATGATCGTTGTTTAATGATGGCCATAGAATAACACTTTGTGAAAATTATTACAACACATATATAGATCACTTTGAATCATTTTATGACCCCAGTACATCTATACTCTCCAAAGCAATTACATAACTACATTTCACAACACTCTAAAATAATAGTATATGAGGAAAAAAGAGTTAGATATATAAGTTTAAAATGCTTCTGATGATGCATTTTAACGAAGAATTATATATAAAGAAATGTAAACCTTAAGATTTGAAACTATTCTATTTAAAATAAAACAAAATCTCGCATTTGTTTTGAAACATATCCAAAAACTTATTTTAAGCAAATCTTCACAAACAAAAATTGCGAAAGATATGAACATTTGTTTTGAAACATATTTAGTTTAAAAAACTTACCAAATCTTACAAAAACTTATTTTAAAACCAGTGTTCACAAATCTTATAAAAACTATGGGAAATATAACTTTAGGAAATCTGTTTCCGAGGTTAAACCACTCCAAGAATTAAAAAAAAGTCTTGTAGGATTTGGAACTAAATAGTGTGAATTAAAAAAAGTGAAGTGGGAATAAGTCTCACATAGGAGAGAACACAAACTTTAGTAGTGTTTATATATACTGTGACTATTTGGGGCGTGCCCCAAGGGATACCCATTTTATGAACGGCAGACCTCGTAGCACCTCGCTTGACCATCACGCGAACCGCCGCCATCCGGCTCCGGCCGGGCTTGGACTTGGGTCTAGGTGATGTGTTATTTTTTTAATCACGAAATTAATTAATTTAAAATTTGTTTGAAGGAAAATGTTGACTTATGGCCAGCTCCTTTCTAATTGTTTTTTTATTCTTAAACTTATGCTAATTATTTCGCTTTATTCCACTTAATTGCGCATTAATCATTTGTCCCCTCCTTGTCTATTCCGTTTTGGTATTTGATCAGCTCTCCTTCTTCATTTGCGAGATACTGAAACAATTATCATGAGACACAAAATAATAATCTCTCTTCCATTCCTTCAAAAAAATTAAACATTATTTCAATTATTTTCGTTTTTTTGTGTTTCATTGGTTGGAAAATGATATTGTTGTACCAGTTCGATTGATATTGTCGTATCAATCTATTTCGAGTGGTTTTGTCGAATCACTCAAGAAGATGTTCCTTCCGATCATTACAGCGCAGTAATCGACCGATTCTTTCGAACGGTCTGTTTTATCCTGGAAGCGGCGCGATTGCTTGTCTGTTTTGCACCTTTAAAGCAGTATCGTGAAGCGTCTCATAGAAAGCGACCTGGTCATGACTCAGTTAGTAATTTCTCCGGTTCTGATTTTCGAAAAGTATCATTTTTTCAATTTTTAAAACAACAATTAACATTCGAATAATAACGTCTAAATTCAGAGATATTCATGTACAACTTTAAGGAAATCTAAAATAACATTATTGAAATCCATTAAGATTAAGTTTAACTGTGTTTAGATACAACTTTAATTGATATATCTAATCCTCCTCTAAAACTGAAAAGTTAAACTTATAGAAAATGGAATAAATAAACAATAAATTAATATATCTTTTTCAAAATTTAAACTAAATACTCCACCACCAATTTTTATCAATCCAATTGGTGGAATTAATATACATGAGAAAATTGTGAATATGATTAATGAGAAGTGAAAACACAAACATATGAAATTGTGAATATGAATTAGTAGTTTTATCTGAGAGAAATATTATGTGAACATATTTTTTGTAACAACTTTTAAGACACCTTTTTTTTTTTTTCTTTTTTTCTATTGGACAAAAACAATAAAAAAGGTAAACAAAGAGAAAGAATAAAATTATTATAATATAATGTGAGTATGAGAAAAAATTGTTAAAACTTATTTCTCATATCTGAATGGTCAAGGGATAATGCGTCTGTGGTCTCCGATGCATATAGAGTCTGGTTTTGGACACATAACAAAATAAACGAGACAATAATCTCCAGCACATTACATCACTAATTAATTATTACTCATTAGTATTAGTATGAATGCAATGAGTCGATTATGACAAAGGTTTGTCCTCACGTTTTCAAATTATAAGTAAAAGAAAAATGGGTTTGTCTCACATCACATGCATCCAAAACGCACGTTTCAAATTTAGCAAGATAAAAAGAGATACAACCAAATGTCACTTTATGTCGAGCATGGACAAACACCGGATAGGATTACACACAGTTACGGTAGGATGTTGTAATAAATTATTGATGTTTAGTTAAAATTGATCTCGATCGTTAAAATTGAATAGACACAATATTTTATCATAGTCGTTTGATCTCAAATTTATGGTTGTAAATTTAGGTCCGACAAACACTACATACTAATAAAACTTTCTCATGACGTAGCTCTTGCTACTCAAAATGTGAATGAATAAAAATGAAGACAAATAATTACAAATACGTAGATGAAAAATAAATGGAATAATTAAAAGTTTGTTAATCTGCTTCAAAAAATATTTATTAATAAAAAATAGGTTTAAATATAAAAATAGTCTCTGCAAATATGAAGAGTTTTGATTTTAGTCCTTGAATTATATAGCACTTTTATTTTGATCCTTAATGCTTTGTTTTAGTTATTGCAAAATATGTTCGAGTTAAAATTAATCCTTGCAATATTTATTTAATTCATTATTTTAAAGGACTAATAAAATCAAATATTTTGCATATATTACATGAATCAATTCCAATATGAAATTTTTTTGTAAGGACTGAACCAAAATAGCAAGACCAAAATGAAAACGTATATATTGACAAGGACTAAAATAAAAAATATATATTTACAAGGACTAACATTAAAATGCTCTATTTCGGTTAAAAAAATATTAAAATTCTTTATATTTGTAGGGATCATTTTCATATTTAAATTATCAAAATAATATTAAATATCATTTTACAACTGATCCAAGATAATTTGAACTAAATATATTGAAATTACAAGACTAAATTATTATTGTTGACCTAACACCTCAAGACTCAAGTAACGAAAAAAATATATATATTATTGAGGAGTAAAGCAAAATACACCCATAGTGTAGGAGTAAACACCTATTAACTCTTGAATATTTACTTTGTACACTTTTGATTCATCTTTTTCAATAATTTAATACGAATACTAATATACTATGAAGTTTTCTTTCATTTCAAACTCTCAAATTTACTTCTCTTATGAATGTGATCTTCATCTCTTTGGTCCCGTGATTTCTAACCCTAATCTCTTCTTTTATTTTTTTTCAAATTACAACCCTAATCTCTGGTTTAATTTAAATTACAACCCTAATCATATATTCTCTCATTTTTTATAATTGAAAGGATTCATTGTCTATCAAAACACTATAAAAAAAACTGCCCTATAGCCACCGACGTTTTTGAAGGAGAGGACATTTTTACCTACGGACGTCTAAAAGTCGTCACTAAAGGTTGAGTTTACTTCTTTTTAATTTAATTTATGAATTATTAATTTAACAATTTCACTTCTGTGTAAAAAACAAAACGCGATTTCACTTCACGCTTCTCTCTCATTCTCTCACTGTGTCGTTCTCTTCGTTCATTCAATCGTTCTCTCTCACTCTTGATCGATTCACTCATTCATCTTCCAAATCCTTCATTCGGAATCACTCATCTTTCAATTTTCCAAATCGTTCACTTTTAATTGATGAATCTCTGCTAAATCGTCCAAATCCCTAAAATTGTTCAAATCTTCGAAATCGCTCGAAAATGTTCTCAAGTGTTCGGAATAGCTCTGAATCGTTCCAAATCGGTATCTAGTTTGTGTTAATGGAATTATATATCTATTATATTGTTTACATGATTGTATTTATGTAGTGATAGTTGAACTTTATGCTTCTAGTGTTCTAACTGAATTATAACATTTGATTTGATGCAGATTCAATTTGAAACTGTTGATTATTGCTGAATTTAGGGTAAATTGTTGGATTCAAATTCCTATACACAAGGTAAGAAAGACAGGAGAGTGTGTCAACACTTCTTTTGATTTGAATTTTTATTTGTTGCATTTGAACTGTTGAACTATTTTAAGTTATATTAAGTTAATTTTATCGATTTCTTGCTGGTTTTGATTTTATACTTGAATGAATTTGTTGAATCTATATGCTTATTCAGTTACTTTTACGAAAACTCATGTTCGATGTATATAATAATCTTTGTGTTTGTTGTTTACTTTTTTGCTAGAAGCATTTGAATACGATCTTATGAATTTCTGCATATATATATATATATATATATATATATATATATATATATATATATATATATATATATAACTATTTTTTAGATAGACACAAACCTAAGAAAAATGTATTTGGACATACATATAAGAAAAAATAAAATAATTACATCAATAGCTATTAGTTATTCCTTTTAACTTTAAATTTTTTAAAATAATGTATACGTGCCTAAATGTATAGTATGTGTTGAGATTGTGGCAAAGTTAGAATTTTCTAACACCAAAACAAAAAATCCTCATTATTTCTTTTTCTTCAGCTGTGTTGTATTGATTTATATGATCCAAGTTCATTATTTTGGATGTTGCTAGTCTTTGTGTCTTGTTGTACCCAGTTGCATTCCTTTTTTTGACGGAAAGTTGCATTCCTTATGCCCTTGTTCTTATAATCTTTTTAATTTAATGTGTGTTGGCTCCACACACGTCCCTTTTTTCTTGGGACAATTTAATTTATGATCCACGCCATATGCGTGGCACTTTATTATTTTATTATTATATTTTCTTATACACGTGCTATGAATATTGGATCAGGAAAATCCACACTCTTTTTATACATTAAAATAAATTTGGGTCATGTTAACCAAGAACTCAATAGTAGTTAAAGAGTTAAAAATGATAAATTTTGTATTAAAAAAGGTCGTATATAGGTTTTAATTTTTGTAAAGTAGACCAGTTTTATGTTACTCCCATACAATTTTTTTTATAGGAATACTCTCTGTAATCTTTAAATTTTTTTTTATAGTATATTTTACCTTCTGACGAATTTTTTTTCCAATATAAGAGGATAAAATATACTACCAAAAAATAATTTAAACATTGTAAGAGGTATTCCTACGAAATAAATTATATGCGGTAACATAAAACTCGCCTACTTTATAGTGGATAAAGACCTATTTACCCTAAAAACAATATTATAGATATTTTCAATATATTGACTATACAAATTTCAAAATTATTATATTTGAAATATTCTTAATTAGTGTTTTGGAGGCAATATTTAACATTTTTCAATAAATTTTATTCATGTGCTAAAACACAAACTAGTTTTTAAGTAAAGTGAATTATAAGGAGCACAACACTATGTACTTAACCCAAAAACTCACTATTAAATATTTTGAAAATAAATTAAAAAATTGTTACACCAATCAACATAAGTATTAGGAGGTATTACTCTTCATTCTACGTGAGAACCAAAACCAAAAATATAATTTGATCCACAATATAGAAGATAAATTCACCGTATTTCCTCAAAATTGGTATTATTATGAAGATTTTAAAGACACTATATTGTAGCAAGCTAAATTATATTAAATGATGAACTTTGAAACCGTTTTTTACTTTTAATTTTATATTATTTACCAAAGAACGAAACGACATGAAATGATTCCATCTTTTTTTAAAAATAATACCACACCGAGGGCTAAAAAATAGTAAAACAATAAAAATGGATTATTTATTTATAGAGATATACTCCTTCCGGTCTCATATATAAGAAAATTTTACTTTTTAGATTCATTGTAAAATGGATGAATCTAAACTATAATATTGTTTATATACATTCATTTTATAATGAATCTTAAAAGTAAATTGTTTATTATATATATGAGAGCGAAGGGAGTATTATTTTTGTTTTCATCGTCCAAGTAATTCTGTTTATGTTGACATGTTATATTTACGATGTTTTCATCTTCGTTCGTTTAACGGTGACTGACAATCGTCTTCGGAGAATATGTGGGGCACAAAAAATGAGATCTTTTCTCTTAATCGAATTTTTTTCATACGCAAGAGTTAACAATGGATTGAGTAAATAGGAATCAGGGAAGAATCGAACCTCCCAACCAGCTAGCCTACGTTCCAACCGATCCGCCTCCCAATATTGAACTTTTTTTAAGTAAAGAATTATATTTTTAAGGGTAAAATATGTTTTTAATCTCTATTTTTACACCGAGTTTTGATTTTCGTTCCTATGAAATAAAATCGTTGTTTTCATCCCTACAATATTTTTTCTTTTGTTTTTAGTCATTAATGGGCAAAAGTTTGACATTTTTTAATATAATATGGACTTATATAGGTTTAACATAATATAGATATATTTTTAACATAAAAAAGTCATAACATTGATTTTTCTTAAAGAAGCTAAATTAACACACCCAAATTGACACTAGAGAAAATCGAACCTGAGACTTTAAGGAGAAGCACACTCTCAAGTCTCAAGTCAATACCACCAGGCCAACCCAAGTGAGTTTATAACAATGATATTAAAATGAACAAAAATTCGCCACTAGAGGCTACAAACAAAATAAAGTTTTTTGTTAGGATAAAAAAACAAGTGATTTTATTTTACAGGGACGAAAACCAAAACACTCGGTAAAAGTAGAATATGAAAACATATTTTATCCTATTTTTCTTAATCCCAACTATTATAATTGACATTTCTAACCTCATCATCATCATTCTTCAGATAAACTATTTCTCTCATACCCGTCCCTACAAGACATTTGTTTCCATCTTTAAGTTTCCAAACGAGACAATCACCATAAAAAATCTCATTTACAAATACAATTGACATTTCTAACCTCAACCTCATGGCCTAACGTCTGAGCCTCTACATGATGACGCTCTTACAAGGTGAATTACAAATTTAACCGCTAGCTAGTAATAACAAATCACATACGTGTGTACAATAGACAACAACGGCTTTTGAGTTTTTTACTTTACAAAAGCCGCCGCCACTCTCAAGTAAAATTATTTTTTCATTTGCTTTTTTCTTGGTTTATCCATTATTATCCGGAATCATCTTTCTTGATAGATATTTATTTCTTTTCCATTTAAATAAGTGATTTATTCATAACTTTAGGTTTCATTTGAGTTTTTTTCTTTTGTGATTTTTGCGCCAGGTGCTGTTTTATTCCAGTCTTAGTGCGGAGTTGTTTGATTTTCCGTCTTCGTACGATGTTTATTTTGATTTCTCATCTTTGTACGATGTTTGTTTTGTTCATCTTTGCAATTTTACTTTGATCCAATTTTAGTGCTGATTCAATGACTTTAGAGTCGCCAACGTTGCAAATTCGAAAGCATGACTATTTCGAAGACTTTAATTTTATCATATCAATTGCAGACTATGTCATATTGTAGACTTTATGTCATTTTATGCTATTAACTCAAGTGTTGTGAGTTTGTTCGCAGATTTATCATATTTGATTTTTTTTTTCAAGTAGCCTAGTGGCTAGGAAATTCACCTTAAAGGTGAAATAAGTGGAGTGTCCCGGGTTCGAACCCGAGCTCCTGCACATATTGTGCGATATCCCTACCAACTGAGCTAAGCTCACGGGGATATCATATTTGATTTTTAATTAGCAAATTTGAATATATAATGATTTGAATTGATATACTCTATTAATTTGAATGAATAAAATATCGTTGGATTTTGTCCCCGTGAACTTAGCTCAATTGGTAGGGACATAGCACTATATGTGCATGAGCCGGGTTCGAACCCGAATACTCCACTTATTCACCTTTAAGGTGGATTTTCTAGCCATTAGGCTACTTGACAAAAAAAATATATTGTTGGATTTTTTTTTTTAATTAAATAGACAACAACTTTTTGGTGCATTAATTAGTATAGAATACACATTTGTCCAAGTAAGAACTCTACTTTCCGTTTTAACTTCATGCTTCCCTAAAAAGGTTACAGCCTATCTGGCAATCTCCATCGCTTTTGCGGACAATCAAGCCTTGTCCCTTGTTCCAATTTCTCCTATAGTACTACCGAAAGATGCATCGTGTATAGTGTATAGTGTATAGGTGTAGTAAGTAATTGATTTTATTATTATTTTTTATTGTTGAAGTAAATATTACTCTATTATCAATTATAAAAGGTTGACATCAACACATTCCTCAAAATAAATTGTTATGAGTTTTACATCGGTCAATAGAGTGTCTAAACATGAATTTATAAGTATAAACAAATATCATTTTAGAAGTTGATTTTGTATGACCGTGTTAGACATACTCTACTTTAGCTTTAAGATGGTACTAGAGTTTATCATTTCAAGCAACCATCCACTTTTATCCACAAATCGAACCTGAGTTTATAACGAGTGTATCGAAAAAAATCTGGGGGTGTATTGAAAAAATCTAGTCTCACATTGATTATACTTAAAACCTAATTAGAATTTATAAAGAGTGACACTCCTAATTTTACAAGTGAATTTTGTCGAGTTGAATTAGCAATTTTAAGAAAAATATATTCTTGAAATTAAAAATCAATTAAAAATAAAATAGGTCCTATGATTATAAATAAGAGGATGTTGTTATTGAATTTTGGTATTATTTTTTTTTAATAAATCCCTTTTTTGTTTATTTATAAATTTCAATTTTAGATTTTTGGGTTGTGGACAGTCGCACTTTTTATCCTACTTCAGTACAAGGTACAACCATAAAGAAAACATAATTTAAATTTCTCTTAAAAGAAAGAGTGTAATTTACTTTTTAATTTTTAGATAGAATTTTTTAAAGAACTTAAAATTTGAAGGGATATATTCCAACACCACTACCAAAAGGTACTTTTTTTTGGTAAAATTTGAAGGGAAATGTGAAAGCCACGGTTCTCTCTATGAGTCCATTCGATCCACGTGATGAAAATCATCAGTACATGTGGCACCATCTTGAATTTATATGGAAAAAATTTGCCTTCCTAAAATCAAAAAAATTTAAAAGAAAAAATCAATCAACTACCTTTTTCTATTATAAATAGGTTAGGATTTGGGCAAGGTATCATCAACACAATTTGCATATCATTTCTCTATAATCCAATATTCCAAAACTAGCTAGCTTGCACCATGGCCACTATAGTAAAAAAGACCCTTAACACTCTCCTCCATTCTGATGAGGTTGAGAACAATCCTTTAACCATGACTGATGAGCAAATTTTGGAACAAATTTACTCAACTCATGTCCATAATAGTGACACTAAATTTGATACAGCTTCTCTTTTCACTCTTGCTCATAACACCCTTGCTCGTTCAACACACATTGTTGATAGTGTTGTGCAGGTCTATATATATATATTATACACAATACACTTTTTGCTACATAATTAAATTTCCTTTAAATTATAATTAATATATAGTTTTTATATTTAATTAATAGTAGAAATTTTGACAGGGTAACAAAGTTAGCTTGGAGAATACAGATGACAAGTCCTTGATCCCCAATTTTAGTTCACCACTTTGCACCCTCAAGCAGATTTCTTCTGAGGTCATAAAACTTTCTCACTCATTTTTATGTATAATAACTATAATTAGTAAAGAGAACACACAATAAATAAAGTGACTGAAAAAACATACATACACTCAGTCACACTCACTCACATGCACACACAATTCATTTTTAGTTGTTATTTTTAATTATTATTTTTTGTTACTTTTAATACCATTCTTTTGTTGCACATTTTTAATTTATTTGTAACTACAAATAAAATTAATAAATTTTATAATTTTGGAAGAATTAATTTTTTTTATATATAATACTCACAATTGTTTATTATTTCACATATATATTTATGTTTCTACAATAAATAGTTAAAAAAATTAAAAAAGAAGTAACTAATATAGCTATAAATTATTTAAATGAAAAATTAAACAAAAACAAAATTTCTATAAAAACTATACTAAAAAATTAAGTGAGATTTATTGATTAAGGGTTGTGTAACTTTTTGTGCATCTAATAATAATATTCCTTCCGTCCAAAAATATAAGCAAATAATTGATTAATAAAAATTAATGTATTTAAAGTAAAATTTAAACCAAATATATTAACTTTTTTTGGCTCATTTTTATTCATACTTTAGGACACAAGGAGGAGTATATCTAATCATGACACTAATTTTCGGAAATGGATTTGATGCTGTCAAATTACACACAATTTTCAGATTGTTTTGTATCATGACTGTTTGATCTCAAATCAACATCTAATACAGTATTGTTTAAAAATAATTTTATTAATATGTAATTTGGACCGTCCGAATAAAAATAATAGATCACGATCGATTTAAAACAGCATGGAACAATGTGATTTTATCACACCCTACTAGTTAATTAAAACTAGAATTTTAAACCATTAAAATTATGAGAGTTGTTCATAAAATATTTATTGATTATTGTGGTAGCAGTTGTCATGCAAGGCACCAAGTGAAGAAACTGCACACAAAACAACTTTGGCCATATTGAACAAACTCTCACACTATGATTGGGAAGCAAAAGCAGTTCTGACACTTTCTGCATTTGCACTTGAATTTGGTGAATTCTGGTTGCTTGAACAACATTTACCAACAGACCCACTTGCCAAATCTGTTGCTTTTCTCAAAAGAGTTCCATTCCTCACTAAGCCTGCTGCTATACAAAAACATCGCCAAGCCATTACTGAGCTTAACAGTTTGGTGAAAATCACTGTGCAAGTGTTAGAATTTATAATTGAATTGGATAACCTTAATGAGAGGTATGACACAAAGGTTGTTCCTGCTTTGGAGCTTGCTGTTGAACAAATTCCTGTTGATGTCTATTGGACCATCATCACTATTGCTGCCATTGTTACTCAGTTGGATTGCCTCATTACTGAATCGTAAGTTACTTTTTAATTACTTATGTTTTTGCTTATTAAAAAAACTATTGTTCAATTAATTTGCAAAACCATAAACTTTAAACACATTTTCACATACCAATCGTTAGTTGGTCCAGTGGTGATTGACATTGAACTTAGTAGGGAGGACTACACACAGTTCAATCCTCCGCAATGGACAGCAACTGAAACCACTTAATTTTTATTTTTATTTTTTATGATAAGGGAGGACTACACACGGTTCAATCCTCCGCAATGGACAGCAACTGAAACCACTTAATATTAAAACTGATTCCTTAATTAAATTAGAGCGGTCCAGTGGGCCGGATGCCGGTGGTGAAATTTTTTTTTTGATATATATGTTTAATTTTTGTCAATTTGCAAAACCATAATATAAGTACTTTTTCATATGTTTGTTAATTAAATTTATTTAATGAATTATTAAGGGAGCATAAGCAAGAACTTTCCCACTATGGTCAAAAGATAAACATCATCCTCAGTAGACTCAGGAAACATATCACTCTCGCTCGTCAGCAGATAGGTCAGTAAAGTGTTGGATCTCTACATTCTATACTCATTTTTTCTTTAATTTAATTGTAACAAAAAAATAAATTACTTTTTTATGCTAATGTGGTATCTATATTATTTCAGATACAGCGAAGTACATCCAAGAGCTTAAGAAACTGTTACAAACTCCAACTGAAATAACGGTGGTACTTTCGTTTCTGATTTTTCCTAAGGGTGTTCCACAGTTGCTTTATGATGGTGCTACCAAGACTACGGTTTGTTTTTTATTGTCATTAAGTAAAATAAATTGTTGTCAGTTTATTTTTGTTATTAAAATATGTAGGGATCCAAGTTTGAACCCCAATCATTCTATTTATTCATTTTAAGGGTGAAATTTTTATTCACTAGTTCACTTGACAAAACGAAAATGATTCATCCCTCTAAATATATATGAATAATTATTTATTTGTCAATGATAATATTGAGTATTTATTGCAAGGAGAAAAATAGATGAAAGAGATAGGTAATAGACAATTAAGAATATTATTCAGTAAAAAAAAATACTAAAGATGCTATAAGTAAAGAAACAATATATGAATTTTTATGATTATTGTGAATTAAAAAATAAAATTATATAGTTTGACGAACTCTAGCTAAACTGCAAAGATAATAAAGAAAGCTACATTTTGAATTCGAATATACCGGTATATTATATCATTAAATTAATAGGTTAGTGAGTATTCTTTGAAAAAAAATATTTTTTTCTATCATTAAAAAAAACTTTAATAATTAAATATTATTTATCAAAAATATAAAATTTGATTTGTTTTTCTTCGATACAATTTAATTGCAATAGTCAATATTGAACTTTTTTATAAATAAATTAGTGTAATGCTTATAAACAAATAAATTATATTTTACATATGGAATTATTATTTCTAAAATACAATAGTACATAAATAATTTTTAATTCATAAAAATAATATCATTAATTTATTGATTTAATAATTTAATGTACCAATATAGGTGCACTCCTATTTTTTAATTATTTTTATAAGAGGCAAAGAATATATATTCCTAAAAAACACATCCCCTAGTACAAGCAGTACTAGATGCTTTCATTGGTAGGGAGGACGCCGTAACTACAATCGAAAGAAGATTTGAATCACTTAATACTAGAACTTATCAAAAACCATGTGCTGAAACAAAAAAGATGCCACCATTTAAGTTTGTCCGCTATGTTTCTAAAGGATTAAAAAAAGGACGAACATGAATAGGACAGAACAAGCCCATTGCCATCATCACTAGTTGCCCGAGTCTATGATAAAGTTAAAAGGAGCTACTTTTGCTTGACAACAAAAAGAGGCTACTATTTAATTTGTCAAGTACTATTTGAAAAGGATGCGGAGGAGAAGAAATATCCGCACATACATTTGGTTGATTATCCAACATGGCCAACAATAATTTGTCACTACATTGCTTGGCAATAATTATGAGTAAAAAGTCTCACATTATTTAAAACAGTGGAGATAGAACATTTTATAAATAAGAAGATCCATAAATCTAAAACCTCAAGATTTTTGAGTTAAAGTGTTATGTCCAACTCACTTATATCGTTGTTCTTAAATTCGATGTGGAAGTCTTCTTCATAAAAGAGGTCAGACGGCGAGTCACATATTGCTTAGAACAGTGAAAATTGAATACTTTATAAGTAAGAAGACCTATAAACCTAACACCTTAAGATTTTGGGTTAAAATGTGGTGTACAACTTATTTGTGACGTTGTTCTTAAACCCAATGTGAATGATCCACCTGACTGCCCACTCTTGGTGACCCCAGATAGATATGAACCAAATTGATCTATAAATTTTATAATTATTAGCAAGCTCTATTGTAGCTCTTAATTTTGATTAATTTGTTACCGTGCACTGCAGGTTGACATTAATGTTGTGCTAAAAAAGAAGAACGTGTACTTGTTCATTTCAACTCTAGATGTAACAGATGAAGAAATTACAGCAGTAAGAACAGTGTATGAATCCATCAAAACAAATGAACAATACAAAATTGTTTGGATTCCAATTGTGGAAGGATGGAACGAACAACTCCACAAGAAATTCGAGATTTTGAAGAGCAATATACCATGGTATGTGGTGCAGAATGTTGAAAACATAGCAGGATTTAAGTTCATTAATGAAGAATGGGACTTCAAAAAGAAAGCTACTTTTGTAGTGTTTAGTCCTCAAGGAAAAGTTCTACACCCAAATGCTTTTCATTTGATTAAAGCTTATGGAATCAAGGCTTTCCCTTTCACACTTGAAGATGAAAAAAGAATACAAAAAGAAAGGAACTGGCTTGTATCTGTTGTTGGCACCATTGACCGCAATATAGGCACATGGGTATGTAAATTTTACAAAATAATTAAGTTGAACAATCAACATATGATTTTACTTTGTCCTTACAATTTTTTTTTTCCTAACAAGTCAACACCTACAAAATTTTGAAAAAAATGACATGATTTAATGTAATCAGGTGTGTCGATGTTGTTTCTGTGTCCGACGTCATTAACATGTGTCGGATACAGGACACATATTCGATCAGAAATGTCGGTGGTACAGAGATATACATGCATATGATGACATAGACCAAATTTGAGAGTACTAAAGAATGTGATTCTTCCTATGATGCAGACTGAACAGGGCAAACACATTTTCTATTATGGAGGAAATGAGAAAGAATGGATTCAACAATTCACTAAGTATGCAACTGCTTTGTCCAATGATGCAACAATAAAAGAAGCAAACATTTCCATTGAACTCTTTTACGTGAACAAGGAAGACAAGAACCTCGTAAGTCGTTTTTGGGGTGGAATTGAGAGTCTCTTTGTGACTAAAATTCACAAAACAACAGATGTAGTGACTCAAGAAGTTCAAAAATTGTTGTCCTACAAAAATGAAACTGGTTGGGCTCTCCTTAGCAAAGGACCATCTGTGGTATTGAGTGGACATGGTTCAACAATTCTGAAAACTGTTGCTGAATTTGATAAATGGAAAGATGTTGTGACTAAGAAAGGATTTGAATTTGCATTCACGGAGTATCACACTAGTGTTGCTCGTGCGACTCATCGTTGCTCACACCTTGAAATTCCTATTGTTGCTGGAAAATTACCTGAGACTATCAAATGTCCTGATTGTCCAAGTACTATGGAGATTTTCATCAGCTATAAGTGTTGCCACAATAAGACCAATGCAAATGCTAAGCATTAGTATTCATTGTGGCTTTAAGAAACTTGGGTTTTGTTGTTTGATGTTAGAATAAGAGTGTGGGACATTGATAACCTTTTGGTTATGTGACACACTTTTTCATAGAATAAAGATCTCTCTATGTAACATTATTATGTTTTCCAAATTAATAAATAAAGGTGTTGTGTTGCTTTCTATGTATTTTAGTTTGTGCTGCATTGCTACATAGTTTTAAAAATGAGTCTAAATATCAACTATATGAATTAACATATGATATTAAATGAGTCTAAATATACACTCTAAAATATTTTAAAAATTTAGGAATTAAATAAATTTTAATAAAATATAAAAGAGAGGCATTTACAAAAAAAATACTACACAAAATAAATAGCATCTTAATTTCAATTATATATTCATAAGTACATAAAAAGCCCGTGGCGGATTTAGACTAATTTTCAGGAGAGGTCAATTATAAAGTTATTTTTTATTACCCAAAAAAGAATTATAAAGTTTTTTTTAACCAAATTGTGGGTAGAAGACTAACAAGAAAAAACATAGATCTCCTAGTTCAAGAGTGTGCATCATACAAGTTTACTTGTCGATAGAGTTACAGGAGAAAGCATCCACTCAATTTGTTTTTTCTCAATTTTCACATCTCAACCATCAATCAACTTCTTTCAATTTCTTTTAAATTTAAATATTATTTTATATTTATGATCTAATGATTTATAGTCCACATTATTTCTTCAATTTTAGTTTCCACTTGAGAGAATTCATTCTCAAGTTATAGATAACATTGTCGATCTTGGAAGATGAATGATATATTTTTAGCAAACCCCTAAATAGAAAAAAGTTCATGTTGGACACTTAAATATTTTAATTAGAGTGTAAAAAAGATATTTGAATGCATTTAATTTTTCAAAATTTCGTTGTGAATTGTGAGAAATGCATTTGCAACTGGCGAAACTTCCAACATGAAAATGTCGTGAATGATCTTGCAATGGTCGAGGTGGACGTTACCGAAATCGACCAACCCACCGAGATGCGGATGTTGGAGAAAAGGGGTTCGTCGGAGGTTGAAGATCCGGGGAGGGTTAAGAGGACTAGCGTCGACCCAAAACTTGGTGAAAGAGGTCGGACTCGCTGGAGGTGTGCCCACTACTAAATTTGTCCTACTTGTGTGGGGAATAAGGAGTTACTTGATTGAAATACCAAGGTTAAGGTGTCTCCTGCTAGTAGGGACAAAGCCAGAAATTAAACTTAGGGTGATCAAGTTTAATAGTATAATTTAATAAAGGAAAAATATATTTTAAAATAAGGAGAAGTACGTGGTGGTCTCTCGATGTTTTGTGTAATACTTCATCTTGAGATGGACAACTTCATCTTGAGATGGACAGATGAGGATACTGTGACAAATTCAACTAAGGTGACCACTCGATGATGCAATTGCAGAGAGATGGGCAATCCACGACCAATAATT
The DNA here is from genome assembly GCA_954870985.1 of Trifolium fragiferum. Classification (NCBI taxonomy): domain Eukaryota; kingdom Viridiplantae; phylum Streptophyta; class Magnoliopsida; order Fabales; family Fabaceae; genus Trifolium; species Trifolium fragiferum. The sequence continues at coordinate 43,170,739 of OX940796.1, read as the reverse complement.
GGACTTTGACAAATTTTGCTGATTTTCCTTCCCATAAGGCGACGATTAGATCGACGTACCCCCCAAGTTTTGGTCATGACTCAATTGAAGCCTTACAATCCAATGTAAGGGACCATATTTTTCTCTGTGAGTTGGAGTGTTTTGAAATAGGTCGATGTACATGTCGACGTCGCAAGAGCTCCCGGGTTGACTAAGATTTTGCGAACATCATAGTTGGCCAGCAGAGAAATTTGATAGTTTAGTGATCCTCCTAGTGCTTCTTCCTTGTAGAAAGCAAATGGGAGGGATCATTTTCTTTTGAAAGCATTAAGTGAGGAGCCGAGCACAAACTTAACAATTCCTCAAATTTTCTTTTTACTAACCCAATGGTGACACTACTGAGTCTGCCTCAAGAAATGACTAAGGATTTTGGCAAATCTTTCACCAAACCATCTTCGCCTTCCACAAGGTTAGAGAGAAAATCTTGTGTGATAACCATAGACGGGGATGTTGACGTTATTCTCTTCCTCAGTGGTTACTTCTTCAGCGGCTTCCGTCGCCTCATTTGTTTCCTTCCTCGAGTTGTCATTCTTTCTTATGTATTGTCGTAGATGTCCTTGTTGAATGAGGGTCTCTATTGCGTCTTTTTAAATGAACGCAATCTTTAATACATACAATGATACAATGCAAGAAATAAGATTTTTCGCAGCGACTTTTTTGCAGCGACATTCAATTTGTTGACAAAAATATACATATATCAGCAACTAATTTAAGTTGTTGTTGTAAGTTAGTTTTTTTCTCAACAATTATGTTATCGCTGGGAAAAATTACTTATTCCAACAATAATTATTGTTGTCGCTAATCGTATAGGTTTTTTGCAACAAACCTTGTAAAGTCGTTGAGAAACCAACAATTATTATTTTTTTATACGTATCTTTTATCATGATTTTTGTTCCTATATTTATGGGTAGATTTGTTTTAACTTAAAATTATTATTTTTTTCTTTCTATTTTTATATTTTTGAAACTATAGATTATATGCAACAACTTTGTAAAGTCACTGACAAACCACACAATTACTATTTTTTGATGCATATCTTTTATTGTAGTTTCTGTTTCTTTTTTTTTTTTTTTGCGTAAATTTCTTAACTCAATATTTGTTTCTCTATTTTTATGTTTTGTATCTCCTTTTTGACAATAACAATATAACTTTGTTGGAAAATCATATAATTATACCAACAACATAACTTGTCAACGAATATATTAAAGAATTAAATTTATTTTTGAGCAATTTTAATATACATAATTTTTTTTATGCATAAAAAAAAAACTACCAAATTTTTATTGTTTTATTCCTACTTTTATGCATAGATTCATATATAATCTTTTATTGTTTTTTTTTTCTATAATTGTTTTACTAAACTTCCTCTAATCTTTATTTTTTTTCTTCCTATTTTTATTCATATATTGTTAATAGAGTAAAATTACAATGAATGATACAAAATTTAGAAAATTATTAAAATTGATAAGGACAAATTAGTAAATATAGTAGTTACCAATTTTAATATATTATTAGAAGTAGATTAATTAAATTAAGTTTATTTGAATTAAAAAAATAGTGGTTTGTTTTATTTTTTTTCAAAATTTGACGGTAGCACTCCATACATACCCACTATCACTATTTGGATAATCATGTAGTGTGACGGTTAATTGAGTAAAGATAATCCATTAATTATTTTATTTCTCATGTATTTTGGAATATTTGTTAATTAATCAAATTTATTTACTAATAGCTATAAATTCACTCACTTGGATCATATATTACAAACTTTTTATACGGTAGATTACTATTCATCCAACGTTCCTCTTTCTCTTTTGTTCAATGCTCCAAATTTAATTACTCGATCTCTCTTAAATTTAACCAATCGAGTTCTCCATCATGTCATCATTATTCATCAACTTATATAATTTTCTCTTTCAAAATCACTTCTCTCACATTGTTCCACATATAACCTCATTAAAAGTTGAGTAGAATTTCAATAAAAAAAGCTACGACGAGAAGGTATCTAATATTAAAAAGCTTTGAAGAATACCGACGCAATTCAAGAAAAGTGTGAAGACTATGAAAGAAGATGATGAACAATGGAAAACAAGGGGCAAGCAATCAAGCCATCAGTGTCTTAGAAATTTTTGTGGTGTTCTTATAGGATTAAGTGATAAACATTCAAAATAGTGTTGCTCTTTTGTGTTTTTTAAATTAATGTTTTGATATTATGTGAATCGTCACTTGTTACGATCTAAATGACTTGTAATTTGTATTTTGGTTCTTTGTATTTGAATTTTTGTATAAATAAAATTCGCTGATTAAAAAAATAGATTGAACAAGAAACATAACTTATAAATAAAATTTATAAAAAAGAAACATAACTTATAAATAAAATTTAGCAATCAATTGTTGATATTGAACATTAATTCCTAACATATTATTTCATGAGAGATTAAATTAATATTTGAATTATTGACAAACACTAGTTATGTCAGCGACCAAAAATTTTTGCAACGGCATGCAGCAACAATTTTTCCGTGGGGAAAAACACTTTTTTTGTCAGCGATAGTAATTGCTGTTACAAAAAACACTAGTTATGTCAGCGACATTAATTGTTGTTGAAAGACACTAGTTGTGCCAGCAACATTAATTGTTGTTGTAAAATACTAGTTATGGCAGCGACATTAATTGTCCTTGCAAGACTTTTCGCAACGGCATTTATGCCAATGACATGCAACGATAATTTTTTCGCTGTGAAAAATACATTTCGCAGCAACTTTTTATTTTTCGCAGCGACATTTGTTGCTGCAAAAAATCATATTTCTTGTAGTGATAATTAATGTATCTAAATTTTATTATTGTTCAAATGTATTAATTATACAATAATTTTTTTTAATTATACGCAATCTTCTGGTTGTGTGATAACCATAGCAACATGGATGATGACATTGTATGAAATTTACTAGTAAAATATCACGAAGAGAATGCTCTTAAATACTCCCTGCGTCTTAAAATGAATTATCTAATTTTGACTTAGTGTACTATTCATATAATCTATTTTGACAATAATTTTCTACTAATATATACATGTAAATATTAACATATGAAATGTTGTTTGCTTTATTTCGATGAATATTTTCAAAATATACAATTTTTAATAATAGATAGCTAAAGATATTATGATCAATGTTGACAAATATAAAAGTGGTCAAACAAATTATTTATTTTGAAATAAGGGTGTGCTTATCAGCATGATTCTTTTAAAAAAAAAGTACTCCCTCCGTCCCAAAATATAAATGAAAAAACCCTTTTTTTTGTCCTAAAATATATAAAGAGAAAAAAATACAAACATGTATCTTTTCCAAAAAAATTTACTCACTTTTATCTTTTCCATAACTAATAACCAATAAAAATTGTTTTTATGTCTTTCCATGAAACTTTTTTATAAAAAAAATACAAAAAAAAAATACTTTCCATCTTTATATTTTATTTTTGGAGAAAACTTAGGTTCAATATCATATGTACTTTTGATTCTGTTCACCAATTATAATATGACACATGTATAACTAAAATAAGAAAATAATTTTTAATTTAAAAAAAAAAACACATGTGTCATACATATTATAATTGGTGAACAACATTAAAAATACCTACGATATTGCACCTAAGTTTTTTCCTTTATTTTTTCTTAATAAATTTTCTTTTTGTTTTTTTATTATAATATGAGACGTAAGGAGTACTCCAATACTGCTTTCGATTCTTTATATAAACAAAATTTAATTTTTTAAATTTAATAAAAAAATAATATATATATATATATATATATGTTCCTGCTAAAGGAACAGGGGGTATGAAGAGTATAGAACTGATATTAGTTTTACTTTGTGTTTGTCAAGAATGGAACTTCCTTTTTCTGATGTTTATGATGGACTATATATAGGAGTGGAATAATAGATCATGGAGGGAAAGTTGGGGGGTTATATGGATTAGTGGGATAATGGTGGAGTAGTGGGGTAGTAGTCTAGCTTTGTGACATAATCTTTTTGGGCCTCCTCACTTGGACGAGTGGCCCAATTTGGCATGTTGGGCTTAGGCGAATGGTACGCCGGTATTTTTTCCGTTACACAGCCCCCCAAGCATGAGGCCTATAAGGGCGAAATGCTTAAGGTGATAGTTCAAGATAGCTTCATTCGCACGAATTTTCAGCCCCCCGTGCATAAGTCTTTTAAAGGGTAACTATAACTCCATATAATGCGGAGAGTATGGTCGTTTGATATAGTAATCTTTGGCTCAAGTGAGTATGATCGTTTTAGTGACTCCTTTATTTGGGCGAGATAATTGTATTTCAAAAGTGGGGCCATTTCATTTTAATGGCTTTACAAATTCATCTTTCGCGGCGAGACAGTTTCCATTTTATTGGCGAGACATCATTTCAATATATCGTCGGATTAACCGAGTAACATCATTTCCATCGTAACAATGAGTCTTGGCGAGATGACCTTAATTTTAATATTAAGAGTTGGGGTCTTGGCGTCATTCGCTTTGCTTTTCATTGTTTTTTGCTTATTGGCTATTGAATGTACCATCACGCCTTTAACATGGCATTGCGTCGTATAAGTCAGACGTTGAGTCTTTAGCATTGTGCTCTTGGCATGATACCGAATAATGGTGTTGTAGCTTGATAGCGTAAAAGCTCTTGGCGGTATTAGCCGTGTAAAATAGCTTTTATTTCACTACTTGGCGTCATTCGCCGTATAAAGTAGCTTTTATTTCGCTCTTGGCGTCATGCCCCGTATAGCTTTTATTTCACTACGTGGCGTTGTAAGCCTTAAACGTAGCTTTTATTTCGCTCTTGGTGTCATGCGCCGTATAACTTTTATTTCACCACCTGGCGTTGTAGGCCTTAAACGTGGCTTTTATTTCGCTCTTGGCGTCATGCGCCGTATAGCTTTTATTTCACTACGTGGCGTTGTAAGCCTTAAACGTAGCTTTTATTTCGCTCTTAGCGTTATAGCGCCGTATAACTTTTATTTCACTACGTGACGTTGTAAACCTTAAACGTAGCTTTTATTTTGCTCTTAGCGTCATAGCGCCGTATAGCTTTTATTTCACTACGTGTCGTTGTAAACCTTAAACGTAGCTTTTATTTCGCTCTTGGCGTCATGCACCGTATAACTTTTATTTCACTACGTGGCGTTGTAAGCCTTAAACGTAGCTTTTATTTCGTTCTTGGCGTCATGCGCCGTATAGCTTTTATTTCACTACGTGGCGTTGTAAGCCTTAAACGTAGCTTTTATTTCGCTCTTGGCGTCATGCGCCGTATAGTTTTTATTTCACCACGTGGCGTTGTAAGCCTTAAACGTAGCTTTTATTTCGCTCTTGGCGTCATGCGCCGTATAGCTTTTATTTCACCACGTGGCGTTGTAAGCCTTAAACGTAGCTTTTATTTCGCTCTTGGCGTCATTAGCCGTATAAATGAAGCATTGCGCCTATGTCGCTTTGTCTATATCACATGGCGCTTTGTCTTTTGATGTCTTATCTCAAGTGGCGCTTTATCAAATGGAGCTTTTGTGGTGAGTTTATCAATTTGTACCTACAATAAAATGAAGAAATGCACAATGTAATCTTAATGAATTGAATAACATAATTGTAGAACTGTTGGCCTTATGAGACGATTTGACATCTTTTCTCCTTTTATTGGTGTCGCAAGAATTGTTCTCTTCGCGCTTTAACTTGGTTGTTTACTTGATCACTCTGATTCGTCACATCCGTTTGTGGTCCTGCACTACGATCAACTTGTTTCCTTTATAAGCTACAATAAGGATTTACATGCAGGATGTTGCCTTCTGACCAATGGATACATGGCCTTCCAAACTGAGTGTGCAAGGGCTTAAAATTCTATCATTGCTGCTAGATGCATAACTCATGCTCAAAGCTTGTGAATATCACTTGATGATTAAAATTAATTCTACCAGAAGTACAAAAATATAACGTTTACCTCTCATAAAAGTGAAATTATATACTTATGGTATTGACTTTAGTATAAAGGGCTTGATAGATTAAACATAAACATGTGCATGAAGCGAGCAACAGTAGTCTCCAAAAATAATAAGATGTAACAAAGAGTTGTTATTTGCGGAACAATATTACCAATTAGGTAGATGCATAACTAATTTGTTTAATAATAGTACAGAGAGATTATAGGAGGGATTACACAATGTGAAAGGCATATCTTTTCTGGAAACATGACACAATGCGGAAATAACTAACTCTAACAGCATGTATTTTTATTTGTCATTCCTATATATATATATATATATACGTTCCTGTAATAATCAAATTGAGAGTAGAGCAACACACATAGCACAGCAGCAGAAAGACAAATAACAGTAGCTTATATCATCATGTGGTTAATTTATTACCAAATAGCCTCATGTGCTTGTATTTTCTTTTAGAAAATGGATTATGGATGGTGATTGTACTGCTAGTATAATTTTACATTTTAAGTCGGACTGTTGGAGCAATTTATATCCTCAATTTATAGTAACTAGGCACATGATAATATGTTCAAATGAATTAATGTTTGAATTTGAACACAACAAGACATATCAAATAAACGTGACCTGCATACTTCCGAGATGGTGAAAAGGTAGATGAGATGTATGGTAATGGAGGAGAGAGGCTGCATGATCGCCTGTGGTTGCGCTCACCGCCATGATTGCTTCAGAACTGCTCTAAGGCAGAGTCGTAATCATCACCCGTTCCTCCCGCGAAGTCAGCAAAGACACCGCATTCTACTTCGCCTCACCCAATATCGTTCGTTGCTGATACCAGCGCTAAGCAAGCTATCCCACAGGCCATAACTGTCTCCGCCGACGTCTCTTATTCAGCTGGTGAAGTCTTCCACTCACCAGTTCACATCCTAGTTAACTTAGCCAGTGTCGTCGTCGAGTCATTTACCGTAAAGGTTTTTGCTTGTGAAACACAAGCAAAAACATAGCTTGGATTGAAGTCACCTCGATTGTGATCCTTCAAGCTAACAAATAATTCGATAATGTTTTCGTTGGTGTGCTCGGTTTCCATAAAGCAGTTACATGATTTTAACAGTGATGATGTCCATGTTTGAAAGACGGCGAGAGAAGTCGCAATGCTGACAATCGACGGCGAGATGGTAGCATCGGACGGCGATGACAGCTCGGCAGGATGGCATGTCATTGATCAAATGAAACCAAACATGAAAAAACCAGGTTAAAATAGAAACAATAGGCGAATAAACCAAATTACAATTAGTTAGCTACAGTAACATATTAACTTGATTTTTAAAGTAAATTATATATGGCGTGAATTGATCACAACTCCTCAAATTCTTCAACTTTAACTTATCAAAACATGTCCAATTGTTTTACAATATTATCAATAAAATGAGTGCCAAATATAATCAAGCATGTTTGATAATCAGTTAACAGCTTAATATTAGAAAAATAATCATTTTCCTATGAAGTATAAAGTCACCATGAATATATTTGCTTTGTCAGTATTAACTCTTAACTTAATGCTGAACTCTACTTCTAATCCAAAATTTTATCAATAAAATTGTGAGAAATTTTTTATTTTTTTTTTACTCCTGATCCTAACAACTTCTCCTATTTTTACTTTATAAAAAGTAAAGATACATATATATATATATCATGTGTCTTTGGTCAATATATATTTTGAATCATCAATCACATATTAAGTCAGGAGTATAAAAGTCAATCATACATAGCTTTTAACCTTTCTTCAGCAAATAAAATTATGTGAACAATATATATATATATATATATATATATATATATATATATATCATGTGTCTTTGGTCAATATATATTTTGAATCATCAATCGCATATTAAGTCAGGAGTATAAAAGTCAATCATACATAGCTTTTAACCTTTCTTCAGCAAATAAAATTATGTGAACAATTAAAAAGCAATTTTGATAAATATACTTACGATAAATGATTATTTTAAACAATTGATTTTGATAACAAGTTGGAATTAACTTCTTCCGTAAACTCGGCATATCGATTCTTCCGTGAACTCTTTCAATTAATTTCTCTCTAAATGGTATAAGCTTTGTAAGGAATTCTTCGCAAATAGAAAATATACATTTATTTGAATTGAGAAGCTCTCGTGATTTGTCAGAAACTAATCCCAAAATTTGGCATAAACTAATTCATTCATGTATTGTTATTCGAAAACAATATTTACCTGTTAATAGTAATGTTTCCATAGAAGCCTCCTTTGAAAATCTTCCAAAGAGTATTCTCAATCTCTAATCATGTCGTAATCTCTGGGCGAATACTATTGCACACCCTTTGTTACCGTTGTTTGTGGGATCTCCGATGATGACAGTGACCGTCAGCATTTTTTTTAGGTGTGTGGCCGAGGAAAAGTTTTACCACGGCCCCACGGTGGGCGCCAAAATGTTCCTGCTAAAGGAACAGGGGGTATGAAGAGTATAGAACTGATATTAGTTTTACTTTGTGTTTGTCAAGAATGGAACTTCCTTTTTCTGATGTTTATGATGGACTATATATAGGAGTGAAATAATAGATCATAGAGGGAAAGTTTGGGGGTTATATGGATTAGTGGGATATTGGTGGAGTAGTGGGGTAGTGGGGTAGTAGTCTAGCTTTGTGACATAATCTTTTTCGGCCTCCTCACTTGGACGAGTGGCCCAATTTGACATGTTGGGCTTAGGCGAATGGTACGCCGGTATTTTTTCCGTTACAATATATAATTTATATTATTAACTAAATACATTTTTTTTTTTTAATGAAGCAACCAGAGGACAGAAGCACATTTTTCTCAAAACTTTTCATCCTCTCACATTTTTTTTTTTTGGAACCAAAACAATGTGAAAATGTTGGGGAATCATTAATATGAGTCCCATCATAAACTCAAGACGACAAAACGTCATTACACACAATCATACATGACGCTGTTGTTGGCAGTACTATTACTGTACTTCCTTTTTCTTATCCATGCAGCTTTCACAACCCACGTGTCAATTTTTATGTTCACAATTCAGAATCCACGCATTTCACGTGGTAGTGCTACTTTATTCTGTTTTTGGTCAATTTCGCGTGGAACTTTATTATTTTTATAATATTTTATGGTATGTTAACATGTGCCCTAAACTAACTAAAAATAAAAATTTGCATTTAATGATATAGAGAATTTAATGTTTAGACAATTGAATAATACACAAGTTGTAATAAATTTTTTCCATATTGATGTTCTTAACATGTGCCCTTAAGGGCACAAGTTAACATTTCCCATATTTTATTCGTAAGTATATTAACACATGGTTTTGAGAATTCGACGAGAAAAATAAATGGCTTAATTGCACATTTGGTTCTTTATATTTATTTTAGCTTTCAAATTAATTTTTTATGTTTTAAAAGTTTTAAGTTGGTCCTTTATGTTTATTTTAGGTTTAAAATTGATCCTTCATATTTTAAAAGTTTTAAGTTAATTCTCAAGTTTTTAAAAGTTTTAAGTTGGTCCCTTTTCTTTTTAAAAGTTTCAAGTTTAGTCCCTATTTAATCATCTTTATAGGGACTAAACTTGAAACTTTTTAAAACTTGAGGGACCAACTTAAAATTTTTAAAAATTTAAGGGATCAACTTGAAACTTTTAAAACATGAAGAACCAACTTTAAACCTAAAATAAACTTAAGGGACCAACTTAAAATTTTTAAAACATAAAGGACCAATTTAAAACCCAAAATAAACATAAAGGACCAAATGTGCAATTAAGCCAAAATAAATTTAGCAAATATAATATTCTTATTCTTTATAAAAAGTACTAACAGGAGTATTTAATTATCTATAAATTTTAAATTTTCTTTTTGTCAGACATGTTTAGAATATAACTTTTTAAAATTACAATAATTAAATATGAATTTATTTTTAATTTCAAAAGATATAGATAAAATTAATAAAAAATTGGATGAAATTAACAATACAACTATGCATATAAATATAAAATAACTTAAAAAATTGTTTATTAAAATTTACTCTTTCCGTACCAAAATGTAAGTTACTTTGAGAAAAAATTTACACCAAATTGTATGTCACTTTACATTACCAATATTTGATTCAAGAGTAATTATACAGACGAGTTGAACACAACATCTTTATCTAATATCCTAAAATATTAGATTTATCGGTTCTCAATCTCATTTATAAAATGTTCAAAATCCACGTTTGTAAGCAATGTGAAACTTAACTCACTTCACTTACCACAACAATATCTCCCTCAAGTGTGAATCATTCAACTCATTACGCTTCTTCTTAAACTGGGGCCTTCTTTTCATCCATATACTTGTGTCATTGTTGGCCACACTCAATACGGGATGCCGCCTTACCACTATTGTCAAGAAAACTTTCGATACATGGGGTCATGAAAGATCAGCGGGGAAAATCATTCACATTAAGAGCAACCATATAAATGTGTTCAAGTTCGACACCATATATTTAACAAAAATCTCAAGGAATTGAGTTTATGCATCCTCACACATATAAAGTGATCGATCTATTTTTCTAAAATAATGTGAAACTTTACCACTATAAAAGTAAAAGCTTCTGATATATGTTTCTTTGTCCATAAGCTTTTGACATAATGTTCAGTCTTTGCAATTAGTCTTCTTTTCTTTTCTTCTCTTTTTGACAATTTTTTTCAATTATTTATATTTAATATCCTTACATGCAACTTATGTCAAATAAATAAGTTTTCACTTACTTTTGTAAACAGAAGTATCTCAACTCATAAATTGCAATTCTGAAATCAATCTTTGAGGTACCTTAGGATGAATTTTAAAAGAGTTATATCTTTCAACATATAATTAGGTCATGTTAACAGTATCCCTAGAACACTTGTTAAGTATATTAAAAAAGATAATTAAAGAAAAAGTTAATGCTGAAAAAATAACTTTTATATTTTTAAGATATTAAATACACAAATTTTGAGATAAAATTTTCATATTATATGCTTAACGTATTTGGAGAAACTGTTTAACATTTTCCATATTAATTTTATAAGATAGGTCATGCATTAAATAAAATGACACAAATCAACTGAGATGCTAGTAACAAAGTTTATTTATTGAATGAACCAAACATTGATACACAAACTGAACCGTAAATGAATACAAACAATTCAATATTATAGCAACAAACAGAGTACTGAAAACAACACAACACCATCTTGGGTTACATAGACAGACATGTCTTTATTTTATGACAAAATGACATGGCACATAATTACCAAAAGGTTCACAATGTCCCACACTCTTATTCCAACATCAAACAACAAAACCCAAGTTTCTTAAAGCCACAATGAATCCTAATGCTTAGCATTTGCATTGGTCCTATTGTGGCAACACTTATAGCTGATGAAAATCTCCATAGTACTTGGACAATCAGGACATTTGATAGTCTCAGGTAATTTTCCAGCAACAATAGGAATTTCAAGGTGTGAGCAACGATGAGTCGCACGAGCAACACTAGTGTGATACTCCGTGAATGCAAATTCAAATCCTTTCTTAGTCACAACATCTTTCCATTTATCAAATTCAGCAACAGTTTTCAGAATTGTTGAACCATGTCCACTCAATACCACAGATGGTCCTTTGCTAAGGAGAGCCCAACCAGTTTCATTTTTGTAGGACAACAATTTTTGAACTTCTTGAGTCACTACATCTGTTGTTTTGTGAATTTTAGTCACAAAGAGACTCTCAATTCCACCCCAAAAACGACTTACGAGGTTCTTGTCTTCCTTGTCAACATAGAAGAGTTCAATGGAAATCTTTGCCTCCTTTATTGTTGCATCATTGGACAAAGCTGTTGCATACTTAGTGAATTGTTGGATCCATTCTTTGTCATGTCCTCCATAATAGAAAATGTGTTTGCCCTGTTCGTGCTGAAATCATAACTCAAATATGTTATAACTCATATACGTGCATGCAACTAATTGTAAAGGTCATCGACACTTCTGATCGAAGTTGTAGGCACCATATGTCAATGTTAGGTACTGACACAACATTGACACATTTGATTATATTGAATCATGTTATTTTTTCAAAAGTTTATCGGTGTTGACTTGTTAGAAAAAAATTGTAAGGAAAAAATAAAATAATATGTTGATTGTTCAACTTAATTATTTTGTAAAATTTACATACCCATGTGGTTGTATTGCGGTCAATGGTGCCTACAACAGATACAAGCCAATTCCTTTCTTTTTGTATTCTTTTTTCATCTTCAAGTGTGAAAGGGAAAGCTTTGATTCCATAAGCTTTAATCAAATGAAATGCATTTGGGTGTAGAACTTTTCCTTGAGGACTAAACACTACAAAAGTAGCTTTCTTTTTGAAATCCCATTCTTCATTAATGAACTTAAATCCTGCAATGTTTTCAACATTCTGCACCACATACCATGGTATCTTGCTCTTCAAAATCTCGAATTTCTTGTGGAGTTGCTCGTTCCATGTTTCCACAATTGGAATCCAAACAATCTTGTATTGTTCATTTGTTTTGATGGATTCATACACTGTTCTTACTGCTGTAATTTCTTCATCTGTGACATCAAGAGTTGAAATGAACAAATACACATTCTTCTTTTTTAGCACAACATTAATGTCAACCTGTAGTGAATGGTAACAAATTAATCAAAATTAAGAGATAAAAATGATCAGCATTCTATAATCAAAATTAATCGAATATCAAACCCATGAAGAAAATATTATGGTACAAATATTGTGACAAATTATTTAAAAATAAATTGTATTGTTATATTCTTATATTGACCATGTGTTATTTCTGTAATTTATTTTTTCATATATCTCCCGATTAATGGAGCTGTACTACTTTAGAAACATTTTTTATTACACTTTTGGTTTCTCTAACATTTTTTCTTATATTTCTGTCAATTCTCTTACATTTTTTATTTAAATATTTAAAATTTGACGATAGAATTTAAAATCTAAAATAATATATAGTTAATTTTTTAAAAATAAAAAAAAATGGATAAATTTAAAATTGAATTTAGCAAGATTATTAGGAATCATAAATACCAAAATAAGCTTAAAATAGTTATATTAGTTTGAGTTAAGTGTTAAAGAATTGGAGAATTCTGATTCAAGCTTGGTAAAAGAGAAATAAAAAATAATTAACATTTAAATTTTTTCGGAAATAATTACTAATAATTACTAAGAATTATTATTTAAATTTTTGGTAAAAGAATTGGAAATTTTTTCTACAAATAATTACTAAGAATTGGAAATTATTAACATTTTAATGTTTTAAACATATAGGATAATCTATCAAATTTATGTGTGGATATTGCTTCTCCTATACATCAGTCTCCTATTGTACATTAGTACGTACTGACTACTTTACCATATTTAGCTTGCTTATTCGGCAACACATCTATAGATTCTATACTCTTGATGAATAACTCTTGACCAGATATAGACAAAAATATGACATATTATCGTTTCATTTATTTTATTTTTAAAATGGAGAAGAGACTATCTTGGAGTAGTCTATGATCAAACTCTTAAACATCTCTCTCACCATATAAATATATAATGCGAAATTCATATTAATTTTTTTCTCTTATTATAAAATTTTACATGGCAAAAGGAAAAGCAATATTTTATTTTTTTTTATAATAAAAATATACAAGCAACAAATTTGTTTAATTTAGTGACAAGAAACATACCGTGGTCTTGGTAGCACCATCATAAAGCAATTGTGGAACACCCTTAGGAAAAATCAGAAATGAAAGCACCACTGTTATTTCAGTTGGAGTCTGTAACAGTTTCTTAAGCTCTTGAATGTACTTTGCTGTATCTGAAATTAAGAATATCATTGCATTAGCATATAATAGAAATTTATATTTTTTTTCACAATTTAATTAATATAGCTTTACTGACCAATCTGCTGACGAGCTAGAGTGATATGCTTCCTGAGTCTGCTAAGGATGATGTTGATCTTTTGACCATAGTGGGAAAGTTCTTGCTTATGCTCCCTTAATAAGTCGTCAAATTAATTAACAAACATATATGAAAAAAAAATGCATATCTTATGGTTTTGTAAATTGACACTTTTCTTTTTTTTTTTTGTAAATGATATAGTTAATTATTTTTAATTAGCAAAAAGGGTTTTATTAATGGGAGTACAAGGTATATTATATTCCAACCCATGTATAATAAGAGAGGTCCCAATTCAGTATCATAGCAATTTAAATCTTTCCACCTTCTTCTATATATATGAAGGGTTGCAGAGTTCGAGTGTTTGTCAATTATTAAAGCAAGAATATTTCTAAAAATAATTATGAATGTTATTTTGGTTGTGAAAAGACAGGACAAAACTCTCCGGAAAAAATATATTTGTTATATTTAAAAATAAATTAGGTATGTAATTTTTATAATCGTACTATTAATAAAAAATTATCCCGTTATTTAGAGAAAGATAAAAATAAATTGGTTTTGTCATGTCTCTTGTTACTTATATTGTTCAGTTTCATAATCACTTTCTAAATCAAATAAAATACAACAAAAATTGTCTAGCCTGTTTTTTAGCAGATAAAATATACCCTCAAAATTTTTATTTATGTAACTTGTGATTTAATTAGTTTAAATTTCATATATTGATTATGTCTCTCCATTAAACAAATTTAGGAAACTTCCCAAAAAAGGTTAATTAAAGATGAACATTTTACCATTTTAGGAAAAAAGTGAATTTTATAAAATAAAAAATATGTAAATGTTCACCTTTAAATTATTTTTCAGAGATCATAGATCCAATTTTATAGAATATATTTTCTCTATTTTAAAAAAAAATCAATATATAGTGTTTTTAATAAGCAAAAACATAAGTAATTAAAAAGTAACTTACGATTCAGTGATGAGGCAATCCAACTGAGTAACAATGGCAGCAATAGTGATGATGGTCCAATAGACATCAACTGGAATTTGTTCAACAGCAAGTTCCAAAGCAGGAACAACTTTTGTGTCATACCTCTCATTAAGGTTATCCAATTCAATTATAAATTCTAACACTTGCACAGTGATTTTCACCAAACTGTTAAGCTCAGTAATGGCTTGGCGATGTTTTTGTATAGCAGCAGGCTTAGTGAGGAATGGAACTCTTTTGAGAAAAGCAACAGATTTGGCAAGTGGGTCTGTTGGTAAATGTTGTTCAAGCAACCAGAATTCACCAAATTCAAGTGCAAATGCAGAAAGTGTCAGAACTGCTTTTGCTTCCCAATCATAGTGTGAGAGTTTGTTCAATATGGCCAAAGTTGTTTTGTGTGCAGTTTCTTCACTTGGTGCCTTGCATGACAACTGCTACCACAATAATCAATAAATATTTTATGAACAATTCTCATAATTAATGGTTTAAAATTTTAGTTTTAATTAACTAGTAGGGTGTGATAAAATCACATTGTTCCATGTTGTTTTAAATCGATCATGATTTTATATTTTTAATCGGACGGTCCAAATTACATATTTAATAAAATTATTTTTTTAAACAATATTGTATTAGACGTTGATTTCAGATCAAACGGTCATGATACAAAACAATGTGAAAATTGTGTGTAATTTGACGGCATCAAATCCATTTCTGAAAATTAGTGTCATGATTAGATATACTCCTCCTTGTGTCCTAAAGTATGAATAAAAATGAACAAAAAAAAAGTTAATATATTTGGTTTAAATTTTACTCTAAATACATTAATTTTTATTAATCAATTTTTGTGTATATTTTGGGACGGAAGAAATATTATTATTAGATGCACTAAAAGTTACACAACCATTAATCAATAAATCTCACTTACCTTTTTTTGTATAGTTTGTTTTTGTTTAATTTTTCATTTAAATAATTTATAGCTGTATTAGTTACTTCTTTTTTATTTTTATTTTTTAACTATTTATTGTAGAAACATAAATATATATGTAAAATAATAAACAATTGTGAGTATTATATTAAAAAAAATTAATTCTTTCAAAATTTATTTATTTATTTATTGGTGTACGGGTGGATTGGGGCGTTTGATTAGGTGTTGGTAATTGTGTTATATCACGTTACCTTTCGTTGTATGTTTCACAACAATTCCTTACACTTCTTGTGGAGGAGTTGTTTTTTTAATAAAATTTAGCCGATTCAAAAAAAATAAAAATTAAAAATGTGCAACAAAAGAATGGTATTAAAAGTAACAAAAAATAATAATTAAAATAACAACTAAAAATGAATTGTGTATGCATGTGAGTAGTGTGAGTGTATATATGTTTTTTGAGTCACTTTATTTATTGTGTGTTCTCTTTACTAATTATAGTTATTATTAAAGATCATCTCCAAGATCATTGCTGATAGATTGGCTTCTGTGCTGCCTACCATTCTATCTGAAGAGCAACATGGTTTTATTAAAGACAGAAATATTCAGGACTGTTTATGCATTGCTTCTGAGGCTGTCAACCTCTTACATAACAAATCTTTTGGTGGTAATCTGGCTCTCAAAATTGACATTACCAAAGCCTTTGATACTTTGGATTGGCGCTTTCTCATCAAAGTGTTGAGATGTTTTGGCTTTAATGATGTTTTCATAAATTGGATCCAAGTCATTCTTAACTCAGCTTTTCTCTCTGTTTCTATTAATGGTAGATCCCATGGTTATTTCAAGTGCTCTAGAGGTGTAAGACAGGGTGACCCCTTATCTCCTCTTCTTTTTTGCATTGCTGAGGATGTGTTAAGTAGGAGTATATCTAAGTTGGTGGCTGAGGGCAAGCTCTCCCAAATTAAAGGCTCTAGAAATTTCATGATACCTTCTCATGCCTTCTATGCTGATGATATTATGATATATTGCAAAGGCAACCTTTCTGGTCTCAAAGCTCTCAAGGATCTCTTCACTAACTATGCTCTTGAATCAGGTCAGGTTATTAGCAACTCTAAATCTACTATTTTCTCTGGTTCTATAACTGCTGGCAGGTTAGATTTGATTGTACAACTCCTTGGCTTCAAGATTGGATCTTTTCCTTTCAAATATTTGGGGGTCCCTATCTTCAAGGGTAAACCTAGAGCTAGTTTCCTTCAACCTATTGCTGACAAAATCAAGCTCAAACTTTCTTCCTGGAAAGCTTCTCTTTTATCTATTGCAGGTAGGGCTCAACTGGTTAGATCTGTGATTCAAAGCATGTTAGTTTATAGCATCTCTCTCTATTCCTGGTCTGTGTCTCTTCTAAAAGATTTAGAGCGCGCTATTCGTAATTTCATTTGGAGTGGTGATGTGGATCAGAGGAAGCTTGTTACTGTCTCTTGGAAAAAAGTTTGTAGACCTTATTCCCAAGGTGGTTTGAATATTCGTTCCTTAATCAATTTAAATAAAGCTTCTAACCTTCATTTATGCTGGAAACTTCTCAACTCTCAATGTTCTTGGGCCAAACTTTTGAGAGATAGAATTTTTAGAAATCAACGTTGTATCAATTATCATATATTTTCCTCCATCTGGAGCAGTGTGAAAGATGAGATGGAGGAGATCAAGAACAACACCTCTTGGCTTATTGGCAATGGGGACAATATCAACTTTTGGAATGATGTTTGGTGGGGTGGCATTCCCTTGGCTTCTCAGTTTAATATACCCTCTAATATCTCGTTTCATCTGAACTCTAGGGTTTGTGATTATATTCTCAATGGCAAATGGTGTATTCCTGATAGTCTTGTTCAGTGCTTCCCTACTCTTGCTACTATCGTGAATGAAGCTATTTTACCTATGGTTCCATCTCATGATGAACGCCTTTGGAATCACTCTGATGACGGTTGCCTTACTCTCAAAGAAGCTTACAATTTTAAATCTCCTGCTTGGCAAGACCTTCTCTGGGCCAAATGTATTTGGAGTGTTGATATTCCTCCAGCTAAATCTTTATTGGTTTGGAGGTTAATGCTTGAGAAGTTACCCACTGATGAAAATTTGCGTGCTAGCGGCTGTCACTTACCTTCTATATGCAATCTTTGTCAAAGGTATGATGAAACTTCTTTTCATTTGTTTTTTGTTTGTGATTATGCTGTGCGTCTTTGGTCTTGGCTTGCAGGATGCTTGGACACTACCTTTCATTTTAACAACATGGAGGATATTTGGAAATTTTGCGATGTGGGGTGGTCACCTCAATGCAAAGTCACCATCACGGCTGCATTTATTCATTTGTTGAATACCATCTGGTTTGCTCGCAACCTAGCTCGTTTCAAAGACATTGCCATTCCTTGGAGAACGTCCATTGGTTTGATTCAAGCCTACACTTTCCTATCAGGCAACAATACTCGCAAGGCCTCTTCGATCTCTATTAAGGATTTCTCAATATTGAAGAAGTTTGATATTAATATTCACAATCCTCGGACACCTTTGGTTAAGGAAATTGTTTGGCACCCTCCCTTGCAATCTTGGTTTAAATGTAATGTTGATGGCGCTTCGCAGGGCAACCCCGGTCCATCTTCTTGTGGGGGTGTTTTTCGTGATTCTCAAGCTAAGTTTATCCTTGCTTTTGCTGAACCTCTTAGTCATGCTACCTCATATTTTGCTGAGCTTTGTGGGGCAATGAGAGCCATTGAGATTGCTTATCAAAATAATTGGTTTCATCTTTGGTTGGAGTCGGATTCAATTCTCGTGGTTGGTGCTTTTAGAAGGAACGTCAAGTCTATCCCTTGGTCCTTATGTAACCGTTGGAAAAATGTCAAACACATGCTTTGTCAGTTCAATTTCTTAATTACTCATATTTGCAGAGAAGGGAATCAAGTTGCTGACGCGTTTGCTAACCATGGCCTTTCTCTGGATGCTCTTACTACTTGGTCTAATCCTCCTTCTTTTGTTGAGGAGATGTTGGTTAGAAATAAGAATGGGTTTCCTAATTTTCGTTACTGTTTTTCTTAGTGGAGTTTTGCTTGGTTGCCTCCACTTTTTCTCTTGCTTTTCTTTGTTGTTTATTCTGGAGCACTGCACTCTTTTTCCCTTCACCTGGTTTTTCCCTTCGGGTTTTACAGGTAAGGTTTTTAATGAGGCAGTTATTTTCTCAAGCTCCCACTTGGGTTTTGGTCTAGTCCCCCCAAGTTTGTTTGTAATTTATCCTTATTTTATTTTAATATATTTGGGAGTAGGCTTTTTGATTAGGCTATTAGAGGGGTGCCAACCTAGTTGGGATGTCTCTATGGCTTAGTCTTGCTTATTCCTCCTTTGCTTAAAAAAAAAAAATTATAGTTATTATTATACATAAAAATGAGTGAAGTATTATGACCTCAGAAGAAATCTGCTTGAGGGTGCACAATGGTGAACTAAAATTGGGGATCAAGGACTTGTCATCTGTATGCTCCAAGCTAACTTTGTTACCCTGTCAAAATTTCTACTATTAATTAAATATAAAAACTATATATTATAATTTAAAGGAAATTTAATTATGTAGCAAAAAGTGTATTGTGTATAATATATATATAGACCTGCACAACACTATCAACAATGTGTGTTGAACGAGCAAGAGTGTTATGAGCAAGAGTGAAAAGAGAAGCTGTATCAAATTTAGTGTCACTATTATGGACATGAGTTGAGTAAATTTGTTCCAAAATTTGCTCATCAGTCATGGTTAAAGGATTGTTCTCAACCTCATCAGAATGTAGGAGAGTCTTAAGGGTCTTTTTGATTACAGTGGCCATGGTGCTAGCTTGCTTTTTAAGGAAAGTTGGGAATATAAAGAAAAGGGATGCAAATTGTGTTGATGATTCCATGCCCAAATCCTATCCTATTTATAATGAGAAAATGTGGTTGATTTTTTGTTTACGGAGGGCAAATTTGTATTTATGTAAATTCAAGATGGTGACACGTGTATTGATGATTTACATCACATGGATCTGATGGATGCAAGGTGGGCACCGTGTTTTTGTAGGGGTACTTATCCCCCCCATAACAAGTTTTAATTAAAATAAAAAAAAAAAGTTGACAATCAATTACGTTTTTGTTTTTCTCGGTCAGTTATCTTGCAGACTTCTCGGGTTTCATTCAAGGATCATTTGACATTTTGCTCGCTGAATTGTATGCTATCTATAACGGTCTCTTGCTGGCCATAAACATGAACTTTGATAAACTAGTTTGTTACTTTGATTCTTCATATTTATGTTGTATTAATCCAAGATATAAATGAGTTGCTTTCCCAGATTAATATCACACACTTATAGAGGAAAATCAATGTGCCGATTTCTTCGCTAAACTTGAAGCTTCCTCATATGTCGGCTTCTTGACTCATGTTTTTCTTCCAGAAGACTTATGCAATCTTCTTAAGAACGACAAAATAGAAATTTTCTTCCTCCGTAAATATTTTTTTTCCTTTTAGTTTCGTTTTTATCTTTTTTCTTTTTAGCTTCCTTAAAAAACAATGTCCTTGTTTTATCAGTTAGGCATTAAAATATACATAAATAAATAAATAAATAAATAAAGGCATTAAAATTTACTAGTTTTGACAATCACATTATTTATATGTTTTATCAATAAATCAAAGTAGGATATAACGTGTAAAAAGATCTTATCATCATCGAAGACATGTGGTAGATATTCAATTGCTATATGTAGTAGAGTAATTTGAATTGGACCATTGAAGTAGTATTTTATCCACTTGGTAAAAATAACAAATGGGAGTTGAACTCTTGCTTAAAGATTAATTTTTTTTTTTTTTAAGTAGCATAGTAACTAGAATTTTATCCTTTAAAAGTGAATAAGTGAGCATATCAATATTCAAAACTCAGTCTCTACATTTTAAGTGTAAATATCCTTACAATTAGTCATATATCTAGCTAAGCTCATGGGACTGCTTAAAGATATATCTAGCAATTTATGTAAATAATTTCATAAATTATTGAATGATCTAAAACCAATTAGTCACCTAAATATTTTGACTAGTATAAAATATTTGAAACAGGATATTATAATATAGTCTTTTTTATGACAAAATATAATTGTCATGATCAAATTTACATATTTATTATCTAAATGGTCATTGGTCCGCGATGATAGATAAATTTGACAATTTAGTACTTATCGATAGCTATCGAACGTTATTTTTAAATTACATCGCCTATGTAGTCGATTTTTGTAGGCGACAAGCAAATAGTAGTGCTCATGTTCTTGCACGAGCGACTTTATTTCATGTTTCTCGCAATTAATTTTGATGTTATTCTTATTATATTGCTTATTATGAATAAAATGCTATAACACTACAAGAAATATGATTTTTGGCAGCGACAAATGTCGCTGCGACAAATGTCGCTGCGACAAATACAAAGTTGCTGCAAAATGTATTTTTCGCAGTGAAAAAATTGTCGCTGCATGTTGCCGGCATAAGTGCCGTTGCGAAAAGTTTTGCAAGGACAATTAATGTCGCTGCCATAACTAGTATTTTGCAGCAAAAATTAATGTCACTGGCATAACTAATGTTTTTCAACAACAATTAATGTCGCTGACATAACTAGTGTTTTTTGTAACAACAATTATTGTCGCTGACAAAAAAAGTGTTTTTCCCAACGAAAAAATTGTTGTTGCATGCCGTTGCAAAAAGTTTTGGTCGCTGACATTACTAGTGTTTGTCAATAATTCAAATATTAATTTATTCTCCCATGAAATAATAAATATTAGGAATTAACGTTCAATATCAAAAATTGATTGCTAAATTTTATTTATAAGTTGTTTCTCGTTCAATTTTTTTTTTTAATCAGTGAATTTTATTTATACAAAAATTCAAATATAAAGAACCAAAATTCAAATTACAAGTCATTTAGATCATAACAAAACCAAGTGACCATTCACATAATATCAAAACATTAAATTAGAAAACACAAAAAAGTAACACTATTTTGAATGTTTTATCACTTAATCATATAAGAACACCACAAAAAATTTTAAGACACCGATGACTTGATTGCTTGCCCCTTGTTCTCCATTGTTCATCATCTTCTGTCATAGTCTTCACACTTTTCTTGAATTGCGTCGATATTCTTCAAAGCTTTTGAATATTAGATACCTTCTCGTCATAGCTTTTTTTATTGAAATTCTACTCAACTTTTAATGAGGTTATGTGTGGAACAAAGTGAGACAAGTGATTTTGAAAGGGAAAATTATATAAGTTGATGAATAACGATGACATGATGGAGAACTTGATCGGTTAAATTTTGAAGAGATCGAGTGATTAAATTTTGAGCAATGAACAAAAGAGAAAGAGGAGCGTTGGATGAATAGTAATCTACCGTATAGAAAGTTTGCAATATATGATCCAAGTGGATGAATTTATAGCTATTAGTAAATAGATTGATTAATTAACAAATATTCCAAAATACATGGGAAATAAAATAATTAATGGATTATCTTTACTCAATTAACCATCACACTACATGATTATCACGATTGTGATAGTGGGTATGTATGGAGTGCTACCGTCGAATTTTGAAAAATATAAAACAAACCACTATTTTTTTAATCCAAATAAAATTAATTTAATTAATCTACTTCTAATAATAATATATTAAAGTTGATAACTACTATATTTACTAATTTGTCCTTATCAATTTTAATATTTTTTTTAAAATTTTGTATCCTTCATTGTAATTTTACTCTATTAACAATATATGTATAAAAATAGGAAGAAAAATAAAATAAGGATTAGAAGAAGGTTAGTAAAACAATAATAGAAAAAAAAAACAAACAATAAAAGATTATATATGAATCTATGCATAAAAGTAGGAATAAAACAATAAAAATGTGGTAGTTTTTTTTTATGCATAAAAAAATTATGTATATTAAAATTGCTTAAAAATAAATTTAATTCTTTAATATATTAATTAACAAGTTATGTTGTTGGTATAATTATAAGATTTTCCAACAAAGTTATAATGTTGTCAAAAAGGAGATACAAAACATAAAAATAGGAAAAAAATATTCAGTTAAAAGAAATTTATGCAAAAAATAGAAACATAAACTACAAAAAGTAGTAATTGTGTGGTTTTTCAGTGACTTTACAAAGTTGTTACAAATAATCTATAGTATTAAAAATATAAAAATAAAAAGAAAAAAAAACAAAAAAGATAATAATTTTAAGTTAAAATAAATCTACGCATAAATATAGGAACAAAAACCATGATAAAAGATATATATAAAAAAATAATAATTATTGGTTTCTCAGCGACTTTACAAGGTTTGTTGCAAAAAAACTATACAATTAGCGACAACAATAATTATTGTTGGGATAAGTAATTTTTTTCAGCGATAACATAATTGTTGAAAAAAAAACTAACTTACAACAACAACTTAAATTAGTTGCTGCTATATGTAAATTTTTGTCAGCAATTTGAATGTCGCTGCAAAAAAGTCGCTGCGAAAAAACTTATTTCTTGTAGTGTAAGTTTACTTGCATTAAAAAAAAAAAGTCTATAAATTAAATGAGAGATAATATAATATTTTTACTATATTATTATCAAGTATTCTGTATTTTTTCCCTCAACCCTGAGAAAAATTAAGAAATTGATAGAATAAGAGTTGGGAATAATTAATTGCATAATAAAAAATAATAATTGTTTTTTGTTTGAAAAATTAAAATTTGTTTTGTGACATATTATGGGTTAAACTTAAATATGTTTTTAGTCTTATAAATATTTCAAATTTTATTTTTAATCCTATAAAAAATTTTAGCAAATTTTGGTTCCTCAAATATTTCCTATCATGATTTTTAGTTCATGTTTTTCAGTCAACTCATGAATATTATTATAAGTTTTTTTCCCAACTCATGTTTAATAATAGGGTTAAATAGTTGTTACCCCCTGCAAAGTAGGTTGGTTTTGGAATACCCCCTTGTAAGTTTTTTTTTTAAGATCCTCCCCTTGCATAGTAAAGATTCTTTGGATTTCCCCCTTGGAGTTACATTTGGGCAAAGAATCTCCACGTTTCACCTACGTGGCACCTCCACGTGGATTTTTTTTAATTTTTAATTTTTTTTTGCCACGTGGCATTAAAAATAAATAAATTAAAACACTTTTTTTTTTTTTCTGATTTCATTTGTTTTTATTTATTTCCATATTATTCTTTATTTCTATTTATTCCTTAATTGTTTTCCTTCTTTGTTCCTTCTTTCTTCCTTATTCAAACTGTAACACCCTAATCGATATATACTGAATTATAATTAAATAACAAACATACATACATCAATCAAGGCATTACATGTCAAATACTTTTATAAAACTTAATGAACATGCATATATTCATTTAAACTAGCAACGGAAGCATCATTAAATAATTCATAAGTCATTACTCAAAGTACTTAATAAAATCCAAGCATCAAGCTCAAAGCACGTTACATATTAGAATAAGTCCTCTTACCACAAGGCCTATCCTCATAATCCAAAACATCATCAATCAATATTCAAATCATAGCATAATCCAAATTAAATTAGCAAGGTCATGCAAGTCTCAATCAAGCGAACTAACATACTAGTTCTAGCAAGGTTACAAGTATCAGAGCAAATCCTAGACCTCTAAGGTTCCTAGAATTTCTACTCTTCCTCCTTACCAAGCTAAGCTAGTCTCAAGCTAAACCTCCAAGCAACGGAATCACTCCTCAAGTGAAGTATCTGGACCCAAACCATTCAAATACACAAAATAGAGAGTTAGTTATAATTCAAGCTCATAATAACAAGTATAGTATATACTCATATCATGCATAAAGATAATAATACCATAAATGACGCATAATCGTCTCATGTCATAAATAATACTTTCATGGCAAAACAATAGCATACTTACATTAACTCACAATATAATAAGTAAGGTTGCAATATCATAATCATAACGAGCATCAATGGCACTTATCAATTACCAAACAAATGCACATTTATCCCTAATGCAACTAATGCCATCAATCAACATGTCTCAACCTAGACACCTCTAAATGCATGTGGTACCCTCATCAAGTTCAGTTTATAGTCATGATAGACTTCTCATCAAGCTCAGTTTATAGTCATGAGAGACTTCTCATCAAGTTCATTTTATAGTCATGATAGACTCCTCATCAAGTTGACTCATGTATGCATGAATGATCACATACCACACCATGATGATAACCCTACACAACTACATATGAATAAAAGGACACTCCTCCTAATATTCCTCATCAATATGTATCAACTCATCATGGTATCATCAATAAGGTATTCATTCAAGCATATCACAATATCAATTAATTAATTCACATAACATGAGTCATCATCATCCAATCCAATTCATATCAACTCAAGAACATGACAACCTCATTTAAGCTCTAGATTCCATTAATCTAACTTAAATCATGTTATAAGATCATAGCCCAATTATATATCAAACATAGGATTCATTTCAATTTCACAAATTACTGTTCATGCTGCACTAGCTCGCCTAGCGAGGTGAATGGCGAGCTCGAGGCGAGCTCAAGTCAGAAGCTACTGGAACAACTCGCCACCAACTCGCCTCCAACTCGCCATGGCGAGCTCCTACTCGCCAGCTAGCTCGCTATGACTCGCCATGGCGAGCTCATGCATTTCTGGAATTTCCAGAAACATGAATACTCGCCCCAGCGAGTTCAAGCAGACAAAAAACTCTGATTTCGGTTTTGAACTTCAATCCATCAAAAATCTCATTTTTCGACATACAAATCTTAAAAGTTATTAACTTTAGGTCTATCTAACATGTATAAGCCTAGAAGTACAAACTTTAGCATCATCAAACACCATTTCATGATAAAAGTAATGATTTTCCCAATTTTCACCAAAAACCCATTTTCAAACATAAATCACATAATCATTCAATTAATACGAAATTGTTCATAGGAAATCGAATTGGAAACATATAACAACATGTTAACAACATAACATAGCATAACAAATCATAAACACCTTCCCAAATTCCCATTCCCCACCAAGAAAGAGATGAGAGGGTTTGGGTATGGAGAGTAGACTTCTCCCCCCTCTTTGATCATCTCACATGAATTAAAACTACTCTCTAACCTTTGATTGCAGCTCTAATCTTCAAGCTCTACCTTGAATTTCCCTTCTACTCTCTTCAAGCTCTTGGTTCTCTCTTTCTACCTCTTTATCCAAAATGAGTTATGAGCTCTTTCTCTTACTCTACTCACTCTATTCAAACCTAACATAACAAAAGTCTATATTACCCCTTCTTATCTTAAGTTAATTCAATTAACTCCACCTATTACCTTAAAACGTCTACTCTTACAATCCTATTTCTCTTATCCTCTAACCTTTCCTCTTTTAGCAATTTCTAATTAAATCTCATAACACTAACTCCCTTAATTCTAATAAAGCTAATTAATATCTAATCACACAAAATATTCTAATTAAAACAATTAAATAAATACGGGTGTTACACAAACTATTCCCAAATTGAAAACCCTAACTCCATTAATTCCTTCTTTCTTCGTTATTCAAACTGAATTCCCAAAATCAATGGCTTCTCTTCGCTCCAATGGGTCAAATTCGCGTTTCCATGGGTCTGGGTCATTCACTTCAAGTCTGAAGCACGATGGTGAAGTGATTCGTGATTGTCGCTGTGGATTCAAAGCTGTGATTCGTACAGTTACTAAAAAGGGACCAAATAGAGGAAGAAAATTTTGGGGATGTAGATATTGGAATGTAAGTCATAATCTTTGTATTTATTGAATGAGAACATTTGTTTTGATTTTGCTAAAGTGTTTTTCCTTTGTTAAATATAGGCTAATGATGATGAAAGTGGATGTGGATTTTTCAAGTGGGTTGCTGAAACTGAATCACTGTCACATACTGTTGATACTATGGAGCTAAAGTGTGTTGAATGTGACAAGAAAGATTTACAGATTTTGAAAATGCAAGCCGAAGAAAAATCGACAAAGTTTTTGTTGAAGATTGTTGTTGTAATTTGTTTGTTGTTGGCTGTAGTTTGTATCATTGTCACACTAGTTTTGATCATTAATAGTCTAAAGTGAAGACTGGTAATAGCTAGGAATTGGTAATAGCTGACAAGAAAATTCAATGTAATAGCTAGGAATTTAAGTTAATGAAGTTAGTATGTTTGACATTACTTTGTTTCAAATGGTTGTGTACAACTTGATGATGTTAATGAAAAAGTTGGTTTGAGTTTATATGTTGTCAAATTTGGATCACAAAATCACATTATATATGGTAAACACAAACTGCATTAAAGAAAGGAACAGAAAATATATGGTAAACACAAACTGCATTACATATAATAAGCACATTATAGTGCAATTGTCTTAACAAATAAGCACCTAGCAGTGCAAATTACAAAACAACATAAAGCACATTATAGTGCAATTGTCTTAACAAACAAACAAACCACAGACTAACTGAATTGTCTTAAAGTGTATAAAGCACATCATTACAAAACATAACATCACAAAGCACATTAATGTGCATACCAAAACACATAATCAGAAAGTACTAAGCACATGAAAGTGCATAACAAAACAGATTCGCAAAGTTTAATTCCTAAGTACTAAACACATAATCACTTCTTCTTTTTTGGAATGTCTTTCCAAGACTTCATGGATCTGAAACAAGTTCCAAGCTTTGAATCATCATCTGTCATTTCATCTGCATCAGCTTCTGTGATTTGTATAGGTGCTTCCTAAGTTGAACCAATGCCAGTGATTGGTTTTTTGAATGCATTGAGTTTAACTCTTTCACTACTTCTCCTTTACTTTCCATGATACCTTCCATGATACAGCACAGAAACCTTTTTCATATTTTCCCTCTTCTCTTTGAGAGTCATCCTAGGCTTTGGTGAAGCTTGGCTTGCATTTGGTGAAGATTGGCTTGGCTTTGGTGAAGCTTGGCTTGCATTTTGTGAAGCTAGGCTTGCCTCTGCTGAAGCTTGGCCTGCATTTGGAACCTTCAGGCTTGCCTTTGCTGAAGCTTGACCTGCATTTGGTGAAGCTAGGCTTGCCTCTGCTGAAGCTTGGCCTGCATTTGGAACATTCAGGCTTACCTTTGCTGAAGCTTGGCCTGCATTTGGTGAAGATAGGCTTGCCTCTGCTGAAGCTTGGCCTGCATTTGGAACCTTCAGGCTTGCCTTTGCTGAAGCTTGGCTTCCATTTGGTGAAGCTAGGCTTGCATCAACAGATATTTCAGGTAGGCTTGCCATGACTTCATCAGGTAAGTCATCAAATAAATCCTGAGTTGGATTTACAATTTGTGAAGCTTGAGTTGGCTCTTGGGAAGCTTGAGCTTGTGAAGTTTGAGTTGCCTCTTGAGCAGGAACTCCTTGGCCTGTAGTGTGTGACTTTGGATGAGCATTGCCTTTTCCTTTTGTAGGTTTCCTCTGCCCAAAATTTACAAACCAAATTAAAGTATCAGCAATCATGTACAAGTTTAAAAATAATTAAAAATCTAAAAACATACATAAAGATATTACCTTTCTTTTCAAACCTTTTGGACATTGTTCCTTAGCCTTGCAAGACAATGTATTATGGCCAGGTTGACTGCATCTAGTACAAGTATATGTTGCAACCCTTCTTCTTTTCCTAGCACCATCTTCATCAGTACCTCTAATCCTTAACTTTCTTGGTCTACCAGGACCATTTTTATATGAAGGTGGTAAGATAGTATCATCCACACCTTCAGCAGGTTTTGGCCACATATCTACCCCATTTATAGCACTTATACCATAACCATAACACTGTGCATATTTTTCTTTGGAATAACAGTTATCAACAAAGTCAACAGGGTCTTGTTTTCTATATCCTAGTGCTGCAATTGCATGCCTACAAGGTATCCCAACCAACTCCCAGAATCCACAACTACATGTTTTTTTTTGGGTATCAACAATAAACTGTTGTTGATTATAGATGTGTGAAACTTGCCAAGTTTCTGTGTTTGTCAATATTGGTCCCCAGCTACCAGCCATTTTAATCTCTTTTTCTAACCTTCTCAGAGGTAATGGTATTATCCTATGCTCCCAGTTCCCTAACTTAATGCTACTCTGCATTATCCTATTCATTAGATAGTTTCTAATCCACTCAGCTAAAGTTAGAATAGGCTTGTCTTAAGCAGACAGTATTGTTGCATTAAAACACTCAGAGAGATTGTTCATCAGAACATCACATTTAGAATAATGACTGAAAGCATGCTTACACCACATTTTTGTTGGAACCTTCATAAGCCATTCCCATGCCTTAAAGTCAACATTCTTCAGCTCATCCATCTTTGACTCCCATGCCTGAATATAAGTGGCATTGGCAGCTCCCATCATTAGATCTCTTATCAAAGCTCCACCTCCAAATTTCTTTTTGAAATTGGCATATAAATGCCTTAAGCATAATCTGTGCTATATTCTTTCAAACATTTCATCAAACACTGCTACTAATCCCTACAATACACAAACAAACAAACCACCAGACAAACTGAATGAAATTAACTTAAACACTTGAATACAGATAATTGAATGAAATTAATAAAAAAATCAAACCTTTTGTTGATCAGATATAAACACAATTCTATTGTGTTGTCCAATGTCCTCCATTAATAACTGAAGGAACCATCTCCAGCTTTCTTTTGTTTCTGTTTCAACAACCTCAAATGCCAAAGGAAAATATTGGTCATTTGGGTCTCTCCAAACAGCTATTAATAGTTGTCCACCATATTTGGTTTTAAGGTGACAACCATCAACCCCAATAACTGGTCTACAACCATTGTTAAATCCTTTTTTACACCCATCAAAACAGAAATAAAATGAAGCAAACCTACCATAAAAACCATAATTTTTAGTGTTAGGATCAGCAGATCTCAAAATAGTAGATCTAGAGATAATGAAAAAAGAAAAAAAAAAGTAGATCTAGAGTATTACAAACCTGGGATGCAGTGAACCAATTGGTCTCTCCACACCAATTTTGATTGTGTTTTGCTTGCAAACCCTTATCAATTCTTCACCATATCTCCTTAACAGTGCATATTGTCTATCTGAATCTCCCTCTATGATTGCAGTTGCATACTGCTTTGCCTTCCATGCAGTGCTTGGATTAATGTTTAAAGAAAAATGGGTCCTCATGTGTTGAACTATGTCCTTAATCCTCACCTTCTGGTTTGTGTGCATTAACTGTATCACAGACTTACTCACCCACTTAGAGTTAGCAGATTTATTGGTGAGTGACTTTACACACTTGTGGACCATAAACTGATCTGGTGTCTTTATTGCAAATGTTCTCTCCTGGCCCACTTGAGAGCACAAGACACGATAAGGACAGTCTCTAGCACACACCACCCTAACTCTGTCTCCCTCATTTTTAACCCACCTCAACTCATAACCATTCCTCACATTCCAATCTCTTATTGCATCTCTAAAATCTTGTAGACAAGTAAATTCCATACCAAAGGTGGGTTTGTATGTTTTTCCCATTTGTTCTTTTCTAAATTTCTCATACCTGAGCCCTCTTTCCTCATCACTTGCATCTGGATCTGAGTTATTCAATTCTTCACTCTCATAATCTCCATCTTCAAAATTAGTGTTAGTCTCACTGCACCCTATTGAACTAACTAAAAATCTAGTGCTGTGTTCATTTTTGATACTCTCATCAGCAACACCACCAAACCCATCATCCAAACCCAATACCCTCTGTAACACCCCGATTTTCGAATCCCAAAAGTAGGCATTTTTTTTTTTTAAAACAATAAAGACTTTGAAATAAAACATTCAAGATCGCACTTAAATTAAATCAGAGTAAACCATTTTCAAAATAACGATCGTAATGCAATGCCTCTTTTACGAATTGTTTTCACGAATAAAAGTTTAAGATTAGAACCAAACGCTATGTCTAAACAAACATAGCGACATCATTTATTCCAAATAAATATCGTAATACAATTTCACTATAATTACAGCGGACAATAAATAAGAGCAAACGAGACTCTTAAACTACTACCCCTAAGCTAATCTTTAAACTCTAACTGAAGATGACTGGGTGACGAAGACCCACGGACAGCTTCAAGCCTTGCCGCTTCTCCACGCGGTACAAATAAATCCCTAAAAATGCTCGTAGAGGGTCACGATCTAAAAATAACATATAACCAAAAATACGCAGCACAAGATATACAATACATGGCATCATATACTCATTTATCATATGAATCACACATCATAGGATTTAAGTGCACAAATCGTCTATCAATCACACACAACAATATTCGAATGCACAATTAGCCTATCAATGCAGACTCTACATGATTGTGATCACCCTACCCGGGACTGTTTCACATGCATGAATTCCGGAATTTAACCTCTCCGCAGAGAGTCGTAGGTCCAACCCCTACTAAAATCAATAAAATCCCGAAGGATTAGAGTGGATCCATTCCCGATAATCACACTCCGTGGTCCATTCCCGATAACCACGTATTGGACTCAATAAATCCCGCAGGATTAAGGTGGATCCATTCCCGATAATCACACCCCGTGGCCCATCACGGTCACCACGTACTATGAATGCATGAGCATACGATTCCCCATATATGCTAATGCAACAAATACATACCTTTCAAGCATATGTAATTCTCAACCACATGCCAATACATATATTTCGCAAAATCATATGTAAGACAATTAACATCATGTACAACAAGATAATCAATCAAGTACATGCATCAACATTTCATATTATTCAATCATATGAAATTCACAACAACCACTCAAACATGTGTAGAATATAGCATGTTCTCAAACAAGTTCTCGTCACGAGAATACATCACAAAACAACCATGCTCATAATTCATATTGCATCACATCAAGCAAATACACATATTCAAGCAACAATTACACATGCATAAAAAGCACTCGATATTTCGAGGTATATGAAATCGTTAGAAAGTGCCCTTACCTCGGCAAGCTTCCAACACATCAACTTACGCTACGCGAGCAATATCCGTCTCTCTCGACGAAGTCCCATAATCGGCTAATCCTCTTAACCTTTTAAAACATACAACTTATCTAAGTTAATACCACATTCTAATTGATCACTTAAATAAGTCGTAGTTCGGCTACTAATGGATTCAAGACCTATGGTTGTTCCCTCATAACTAACTAGGCTCAAGTCATATTGAAAACAAGTTTTGTAAACATTCACATTTTTAAAAGATAGTTTCTCATCACAGAAACGTCATTTTAAATAAATCTCAGCTATTTTAAAACACTTAAAAAGCCAAATCCGTTTTCAAAACAACTCTTGAAATTACAAACACTTAAAGAATAGTTTTTATCTCAAAAACGTCATTAAATAAAAACCAACTATTAAAAACATTTCCAAAAGAAAATATCTTTTCAAACAACTTATGCCTTAAGTCATAAGTTCCAAAATCTTTTCAAACTAAACAAGTTTAACTAAAACTTTTCTCGCTAGACTTATAACAAAATACTTTTTGCAAACGTAAATATTTTTCAAAATAGTTCACACATGT
Organism: Trifolium fragiferum; assembly: GCA_954870985.1. Classification (NCBI taxonomy): domain Eukaryota; kingdom Viridiplantae; phylum Streptophyta; class Magnoliopsida; order Fabales; family Fabaceae; genus Trifolium; species Trifolium fragiferum. Next base: position 43,138,171 of record OX940796.1, on the reverse strand, counting down.
CAAACTCTTAAAATATAAATTCTCGACAAAAGAATTTCCTTTTCAATTACAAATCGATTTCCAAACATTTTTATCTTTTCATAGAAAAATAATCTCTATTATTTTTCTACCACTATTTTAAATTCACAAACGACGGCAAAACAGTTACAAATTAAAACGCCCATAACTCATTCAATCTTTATCGGATTGAGACGAGCCATACACCAAATTCATCGTCTCGAAAAGGTGGATCAAATGGTTAACTTTCTAGGACAAAATTTAACTTTTAAAATGGACGAAAATGCCCTTCAGATTTCGGCTAGTAGCAAAAACATCTCTAAACTATTTTTTTTGAGAATCAAACATAGCTAAAACACTTATACAATTACTAATTCCACATAAACCAACTCAATTTGATTTTAATTTAAAACTTAACAACTTTTTCAAAACCCTAACTTCATAAACTCATAGAATTTTAGGGCTTTTCAATTCTAACATTTTCTTTTCAAAATTAAACCATTAAAACAACTAAGGCCAACTTCAATTGCAAGCAAAAGAACTCAATTGAACCAAATCATAACTTACAAAATATTTCCTCAAAATCATTTTCAAAAATCACAAATCAAATCTTTCTAAATGCCAATTTTTCTTTTAGATCATGGATCTATAACTTAACAAAGGGAAAAACTTAAAACTCACCCTATCCTAGCAAAAGGCCTCACGGCCAATGAAGAGAAAAGAGGGAGAGAGATTTGTCTTACCACTTTGCTCATGTCAAAAGCTTCACCAAGTTACAAGGATCAATTTCCATTCCAAGCTTTTCTCCTAATTCTCTCTAGATTTCTCACAAATTCTATGTTTTCTACACTTATTGAATTTTTTTTGTGAAGATATGAATGACAGGAAGGGAGAGCCACTGCCAAGAGAAAAAGAGTGGAAGAGATTTTGGTTCTCATGACTTTTGTTCAAATAGATAGGTTGGATAATTCATAGCCCTTGGATCTAATAGTGCTAATTTGCCAAGATTCAATCCTAGCCATCCACTTCTTACTCTCACAATAATATAATAATAATATCTAACTAAAATATCTAGATATTTTCATCATCTTAGCCAACTCATCTCGCTCAGTCCCCACGTTCGCTCTTAAACGAGTCGTATCTCGCATACCGATAAACTTTACGGAAACAGAAAATTCTACCGTAAATCACTTAATTAAAATAATTCACAAACTTTCGAATAATTTTTATTCTGAATAAATTTTCGCTCTGAAGCTCGGAAAAATATAATGAGATCAAATTGTCATCACAGTCGATATATAAAGTCTCCATTAAAATTTTGACGGAAATCAGAAACCGTAAAATTTTCAAACTGCGGGTATATCTTGCTCGTTTTCTCAAAAACCACTAGAAAATTATTTTCAACATTTCGACGAGACAAAAAAGTTTCTAAACTCATTTAAAGCTTATAAAATCATTGTGCCCATTTTTCAAATGTTAAATTACGCGCAGGGACAATTTCAGCAAACATTCTGTCAAAACAGACAATTAAACAGAAAACAGATAAAACAAATAACAGAGACTATTTAATAATATTAAAATATAATTTCTGCTACAGTAATTCGACGGGTCTTACATTACTACCCACCAAAAAGAAGTTTCGTCCTCGAAACTAAAGAAAAGAGTAACAACTCAACAAGTCATTACCAACACCAACACTGGCACAACTGTGCACCTATCGCAATCCTCTACAAAGTCGCACTGGTTCAAACTCTAGACACAAAGCTAGACACCCCTCAAAAGAGTTCAACACTCAAAATCAACTTTACTACGAAGGTTCACAAACTCTAGTTCTCAAGATTCTAGGTCAACACGACAAATTTCCAAGGTCACCTTTTTCGCTTCCGCGACATAACTCTTTCCAATAAGTTTACACGAAGTGGTGACTTGCTACCCACCAAAAAGAAACACCAAAAAGTTTCTACACACTACTAAAGCTAGCAAAACGAGTCGACTCCAGTCAACACAATTCCGTCTATTATTAACAAGATATTAAGGGTGATCAGTTCCTTAATTTGTCAATAGATAGCCGACAATCATGATGGTGGCTTAGACCATCTTTACCTAACTTTAATAATGCGCCTTTCCACTTATGCTCAACATCAACCGAGGCACAAGGGTCCAACATTCCCTTCGAGGTTTTCTTAATGTTTTCCACAACTACTTACTACCTCGATCTCGTCAACGACACACAACCGCCCGAAACACGTCACTTAAACTCTCATGCTTTCACTCACGAAACTTCCGTTAAGTATCATCCAACAGTAAGTACAATGTCACCATCGCAAGTACCACCCAAACCATTATACTCCGAAAAGTTGTCATCTCTATAGTAGAACTTCACAACTTTACCAATATTCATAAGTCCTTAATTTTTCTCCTTTAATCTCATAACTGCGCCGAACTGTACACCTTCACTTTCAAATCTCGTTCTAATCACAATCTTAATAATATCATCCTAACAGCCGGTTGGTTATTACGACCCCACAAATTCTCTCGGCACTCGCCAACTTATACCATATACTTTTCTTTGACAATCCAATTCTCAAATACCTAAAAAAAATAATCTCTTATGCGTTCACATACTTTCCAAATTAATACTTAGCTTACTCTTGCGTGCCTTAAGTCAAAATATTTCTCCTCGTTGAATGCCTTCGTTGGCACACACCATCTTAAATCACATCCCCATTCTATTTTTGAACTCTTAAGTTTATTCTCTCTTATAATTAAATTCTCTTTTCCTCACAAGAGCTCGTCACCTTGTCCAATCTTAATTGTTCCAAAATCTCATCTTTAATTGGGATTTCTACATCCATAATATATCTCGAGAAATTTCTCACCTCAACTTACATAAGCCACGTCTTTATGTGCTTCTCAATTACTTATTCTTAACATGTCTCCCCAACGACTAACTTCTTCATTCCATTCTTCAATTAATAACACTACACACTTAATCTCATCTTGACTTCCAAAGTCTCATGTGAAATTCTCCAACATGCTTTCTACTCAGTAATTTAATCGTCTGGATAACGACCGTAACATTCTTTTCCAATTTAAAACTTTTTTCCACATTTCTATTCTTTTGTACTTTTATCCAAACATGCCAAGCTCCACTTTCATTGGCATACGCTCCTCATGTGATTCTTAACTCAACCTTAACTCCTTACGAGGTACATCACTGTACTCCGTCTTACGATTCCTTTTAACTTTTCCAAATTAATCAATGAGGTTGTCAGTCTCCCCCTACAACTCGTATTACCTTCTTACTTCCTTGCTAACGTACAACGTTAACCCTTCCTTTGCGACTATCTTGTCGATGTTATAAACTCTACAAAACTCCAATTAGGTCCTCCTCAACACTCTAGTAATTTGCAACTTCCCAGTTCAACAACCGTCTAGAGTTGGTTTCCAAACAACCAAGACCTCCATCTTGTTGATTCCAACAACATCTTTAATTCTTTGCACCCAATCCAAATACTCTTGTTCCATATAATTTTGTATCATGACAAGCATACTCTTCTTCATTAAACCAAAATACCTAATCATCATAACTATCTAAAGTTATAAAGTATGTTCCCGCTGGGAATCAATCTCTAAATCTCAAGTTCTTGCTAACCCTACTTTTTCATCTATACATTCATCGATTTCTCATTCACTTATAACTTTTACTAATGATCACCTCTTTACAGATAGTTATCTCTAAACTTATCATCTTACGTTTACTGTAATTCACCTACCAATCGACTCATCTTACTCATCCATCAAGCCATTAAACACCTATCTCAAATCTTAATGCTTGACTTCTCAAGACCAGCTACCAAATCACAATCCTTCGCTATGATTTCATCCTTAGTACGTTCGATAACCAAATCAAATTCTTGAATCTAATCCTCGAGAACATAAAATACCTATTATAACATCTAAATTCCTCCATTATATCTTAATAAACAATCAACTCGCATTGTCTTAGTACTCTCATTAAGGAACCCTTATCTACTCATAACATGACATTTCTAGAAAATATCCAAAAATTCCCGTCCATAATTTGAATTATTTAAAACTTATCTACCTCAACTGTTATTATATCATAAATTCAAGGTGCTACTTGGTCCTTTAAACCTCTTGGTCGATCAAAATCGTTAACTTAGATTCGCATTCACACGAAATCTCTACTCAAATCCTGACTAATCTCTTCAATCTAGTCAATAAGTCTTGACTAATCACTAAGAATTACTCAATATGTTTACTTCCCCTTAAGGATCACCTACCAATAATTAATAATTTTAGCTTACACTACTACAAATTCTCCAGGTATTTCCCTACTATACACCTCTAGTATCACATATCATCGAAATACAATTCACTTTCCAAGGTTGAACTCCTCGTTCTTTCCTAAGCATCTCTCCAAATCCATCCTTATCCAACAATTCATCACCCATAGTTTTATCTCGCATCGACATCTATATTTACTATCTCCTGAACTATGTATAAATTGTCACTTATCAACGTGACATTTGGTCTCTTACCCTTAATCATCACGACATTCATCCTTAATAATCTTATTGCAGGATCTAATATATCTCAAACACTTAATCTAAATCCTTAAGGTATCCACCATTCGTAAAAACGTCACCTAAGCTCATTAGGTTCACTTACTTTTGACGCGCAACACCCTTTAATTTCAATACGAGCCACCTCGATGATTATCCAAACATCATACTTAAATCCCATCGACATCTCTGCCTGCTCCACCACTCCACAATGGCCGCATCCTCTTGAAACCGAATGACTTCCCCAAGTGTCGTCATGAACTCATCAGACGGACATCCAATACCTTCCTAAAAGGTCGTCCCAAATAAGAGCTTTTCTTGCAAACCATTATCAATTGACGTTCACTCGTCCATAAACAGCACCTCTGAGTAATAACAACCAATGCTACTTCAAATCCATTATATTACCTACAAGAATCCCTTGTAGTTCTTGTTTACCTCAAGACCATCCACCACGGACCGTCGCATCTAAGGAATTCAAAGACACTTGTCGACTAAATTCGACCAATGCTTGGGGGTTTTAACTATTCCCCTTACTGAAATACTATAGGGAACAATGTTTCAGCAAGAAACTATCAAGTACCTAAGCATATACCATGCTAGACTCAAGAAAACAACCACATAACATGTAAGGAATCAAGCACTTACTCCCACTAAACCCGACACTTGATCAGCTTAGGACACCCGACACAGAGCCCTTTTGCGAGAATCTACCGCCGAGCTCTGATACCACAATGTAACACCCCGATTTTCGAATCCCAAAAGTAGGCATTTTTTTTTTAAAAAACAACAAAGACTTTGAAATAAAACATTCACGATCGCACTTAAATTAAATCAGAGTAAACCATTTTCAAAATAACGATCGTAATGCAATGCCTCTTTTACGAATTGTTTTCACGAATAAAAGTTTAAGATTAGAACCAAACGCTATGTCTAAACAAACATAGCGACATCATTTATTCCAAATAAATATCGTAATACAATTTCACTATAATTACAGCGGACAATAAATAAGAGCAAACGAGACTCTTAAACTACTACCCCTAAGCTAATCTTTAAACTCTAACTGAAGATGACTGGGTGACGAAGACCCACGGACAGCTTCAAGCCTTGCCGCTTCTCCACGCGGTACAAATAAATCCCTAAAAATGCTCGTAGAGGGTCACGATCTAAAAATAACATATAACCAAAAATACGCAGCACAAGATATACAATACATGGCATCATATACTCATTTATCATATGAATCACACATCATAGGATTTAAGTGCACAAATCGTCTATCAATCACACACAACAATATTCGAATGCACAATTAGCCTATCAATGCAGACTCTACATGATTGTGATCACCCTACCCGGGACTGTTTCACATGCATGAATTCCGGAATTTAACCTCTCCGCAGAGAGTCGTAGGTCCAACCCCTACTAAAATCAATAAAATCCCGAAGGATTAGAGTAGATCCATTCCCGATAATCACACTCCGTGGTCCATTCCCGATAACCACGTATTGGACTCAATAAATCCCGCAGGATTAAGGTGGATCCATTCCCGATAATCACACCCCGTGGCCCATCACGGTCACCACGTACTATGAATGCATGAGCATACGATTCCCCATATATGCTAATGCAACAAATACATACCTTTCAAGCATATGTAATTCTCAACCACATGCCAATACATATATTTCGCAAAATCATATGTAAGACAATTAACATCATGTACAACAAGATAATCAATCAAGTACATGCATCAACATTTCATATTATTCAATCATATGAAATTCACAACAACCACTCAAACATGTGTAGAATATAGCATGTTCTCAAACAAGTTCTCGTCACGAGAATACATCACAAAACAACCATGCTCATAATTCATATTGCATCACATCAAGCAAATACACATATTCAAGCAACAATTACACATGCATAAAAAGCACTCGATATTTCGAGGTATATGAAATCGTTAGAAAGTGCCCTTACCTCGGCAAGCTTCCAACACATCAACTTACGCTACGCGAGCAATATCCGTCTCTCTCGACGAAGTCCCATAATCGGCTAATCCTCTTAACCTTTTAAAACATACAACTTATCTAAGTTAATACCACATTCTAATTGATCACTTAAATAAGTCGTAGTTCGGCTACTAATGGATTCAAGACCTATGGTTGTTCCCTCATAACTAACTAGGCTCAAGTCATATTGAAAACAAGTTTTGTAAACATTCACATTTTTAAAAGATAGTTTCTCATCACGGAAACGTCATTTTAAATAAATCTCAGCTATTTTAAAACACTTAAAAAGCCAAATCCGTTTTCAAAACAACTCTTGAAATTACAAACACTTAAAGAATAGTTTTTATCTCAAAAACGTCATTAAATAAAAACCAACTATTAAAAACATTTCCAAAAGAAAATCTCTTTTCAAACAACTTATGCCTTAAGTCATAAGTTCCAAAATCTTTTCAAACTAAACAAGTTTAACTAAAACTTTTCTCGCTAGACTTATAACAAAATACTTTTTGCAAACGTAAATATTTTTCAAAACAGTTCACACATGTCAAACTCTTAAAATATAAATTCTCGACAAAAGAATTTCCTTTTCAATTACAAATCGATTTCCAAACATTTTTATCTTTTCATAGAAAAATAATCTCTATTATTTTTCGACCACTATTTTAAATTCACAAACGACGGTAAAACAGTTACAAATTAAAACGCCCATAACTCATTCAATCTTTATCGGATTGAGACGAGCCATACACCAAATTCATCGTCTCGAAAAGGTGGATCAAATGGTTAACTTTCTAGGACAAAATTTAACTTTTAAAATGGACGAAAATGCCCTTCAGATTTCGGCTAGTAGCAAAAACATCTCTAAACTATTTTTTTTTAGAATCAAACATAGCTAAAACACTTATACAATTACTAATTCCACATAAACCAACTCAATTTGATTTTAATTTAAAACTTAACAACTTTTTCAAAACCCTAACTTCATAAACTCATAGAATTTTAGGGCTTTTCAATTCTAACATTTTCTTTTCAAAATTAAACCATTAAAACAACTAAGGCCAACTTCAATTGCAAGCAAAAGAACTCAATTGAACCAAATCATAACTTACAAAATATTTCCTCAAAATCATTTTCAAAAATCACAAATCAAATCTTTCTAAATGCCAATTTTTCTTTTAGATCATGGATCTATAACTTAACAAAGGGAAAAACTTAAAACTCACCCTATCCTAGCAAAAGGCCTCACGGCCAATGAAGAGAAAAGAGGGAGAGAGATTTGTCTTACCACTTTGCTCATGTCAAAAGCTTCACCAAGTTACAAGGATCAATTTCCATTCCAAGCTTTTCTCCTAATTCTCTCTAGATTTCTCACAAATTCTATGTTTTCTACACTTATTGAATTTTTTTTGTGAAGATATGAATGAGAGGAAGGGAGAGCCACTGCCAAGAGAAAAAGAGTGGAAGAGATTTTGGTTCTCATGACTTTTGTTCAAATAGATAGGTTGGATAATTCATAGCCCTTGGATCTAATAGTGCTAATTTGCCAAGATTCAATCCTAGCCATCCACTTCTTACTCTCACAATAATATAATAATAATATCTAACTAAAATATCTAGATATTTTCATCATCTTAGCCAACTCATCTCGCTCAGTCCCCACGTTCGCTCTTAAACGAGTCGTATCTCGCATACCGATAAACTTTACGGAAACAGAAAATTCTACCGTAAATCACTTAATTAAAATAATTCACAAACTTTCGAATAATTTTTATTCTGAATAAATTTTCGCTCCGAAGCTCGGAAAAATATAATGAGATCAAATTGTCATCACAGTCGATATATAAAGTCTCCATTAAAATTTTGACGGAAATCAGAAACCGTAAAATTTTCAAACTGCGGGTATATCTTGCTCGTTTTCTCAAAAACCACTAGAAAATTATTTTCAACATTTCGACGAGACAAACAAGTTTCTAAACTCATTTAAAGCTTATAAAATCATTGTGCCCATTTTTCAAATGTTAAATTACGCGCAGGGACAATTTCAGCAAACATTCTGTCAAAACAGACAATTAAACAGAAAACAGATAAAACAAATAACAGAGACTATTTAATAATATTAAAATCTAATTTCTGCTACAGTAATTCGACGGGTCTTACACCCTCTCATCCTCACTATCATAAAATTTTACTCCTTTGGCATAATCAGAATCATACTCACTCTCACCATCAGAATTATTTCCATTTTCAACTAAGTGCTCCACATAGATTGGTGCATCTCTTCCACATACATTATATGCAGCAACCTCCATATAATCACCATCTTCTCTCAATTTAAACATACCCCCATCATAATTATCAAATATACTCCATAGCCTAAAGCTATTCTCTGCATACCCCCAACCCCTTACCAAATTGAACACATGAGACTTTGTCCAATCATATACTTTTTCACCACTAACTAGTGTCTGCACTCCACCCCTGTAAAACCTCTTATTGTTTTCATTAACTAATTCACCTCCATGGTGAAAAATAGCAGTGAAGATTTCAGGTTGTCTGAAGAAAAAAATATATATTTTAAGCAAATAACACAAACACACCCACACACGTGTCACTCATCCAAGCCAAAACCCACAACAACAACTCTATGTACAATACACACAATAAACAACTACACTAAACAACAAACATTGAAAACGAAATCCATGTGAGAATCGGTCCTACCACTATAGAGAATCTATCATGTGATTAAAGCTACCATTTTCAACATTCAATCCATTTAAAATTTGACTTTTTCGAAAATAGAAACTTACAGAGTTTCTGTAGCTTTCGTCACTTTTGTCTTCGTTTTTTCCACTTCTTTACTCGTCTTCTTCCTCGCAACTTTGTTCTGCATCGTTTTAGTGTGTTGCATGCTAGCCGCCGTCTCCGATTCCGGCCTCTTGCTCTTCGTCTTCTTCATTGCAGCTTTCTTCCACTACAAAAAAATTGGAAAGCGGCGGCGGTTATAACCGCCGCTAAATGCACCGTCGCTAAGCATTTAGCGGCAGTTATAACCGCCGCTAAATGATTAGCAGCAGTTATAACCGCCGCTAAATGTTTTGCGGCGGTGCATTTAGCGGCGGTTATAACCGCCGCCGCTTTCCAGTTTTTTTGTAGTGTTCTTAGTGTTTGTCATTTAAGGCAAATGCAAGGGGTTATTGCAAAAATAAACTTTCCTCTTTCTTTAGCTGTTTTATCCCTTCCTATTTTCTTTTATTAAATAACAAATAAATTAAAACAAATAAATAAAAACGTGTTAGTGTATTTTTAAATAACAAATAAATAAAAACAAATGAAATCAGAAGAAGAAAAAAAAAAGTGTTTTTATTTTTTATTTTTTTTAAAAATTTTTTAATGCCACGTCGCAAAAAAATAATTAAAAATTAAAAAAATCCACGTGGAGGTGCCACGTAGGTGAAACGTAGAGATTATTTGCCCAGATGTAACTCCAAGGGGGAAATCCAAAGAATCTTTACTATGCAAGGGGGAGATCTTAAAAAAAAAACTTACACGGGGTATTCCAAAACCGACCTACTTTGCAGGGGGTAACAACTATTTAACCCTTAATAATACATTATAGGAACGTCTCTTGCCAAAGTTTAGAGTTTTCTTTAAAAAGGATAAATTAAATATGAATTTTATAGTTTTTACATTAAAAAATTCATAAATAATTCATCTTAAGTTTAAAAAATTCTAAATTTTTTATGTGAGAGGCTCTTATTATTTTATAAATATGAATATAAAAGATCATTCAAAAATATAAAAGTACAAAATTAGGAAGAAAAAAAATACTAAAAATTTTTCTAGGGATTAAAACTAAAATTCAAGAAATTTGTACGGACCAAAACTTATTTAACCCTATATTAGTTTATGTAGTAGTATATAACTAATAAAATTTATTTTATTGAATAAAAATAGATTATTATGAATTGGGCGTATTATATGAAAATTTGTATAAGGCAAAGCGATACACAAAAAGAAATGTCAACAGCTCTTCCAATTCACTACTTCAAAAATTCTCTCTCACAATCTTTGCTTGGTGGTTGGTGAAGGTGCTTTCATTAACAACTCTTTATCTTTTTTTAGGGAATTAATTCCATTCGCCAGTTTGAATCCTAATTATTCTCTACTTATTCTCACTGTTCTCTTTTGTTGTAACCTGGTTTCACGCCCGTACATGGGTTCGCTGGATTGCGCTTAAGATTAGTGTTTGTTTGTTAAGTTTGATTAGGACTGTTTGGTTTTTTTCAAGATGTATTTCTTTTACCTGGGTCAGGTCTAATGTCCCCCAGTCTTGTATCTCTTTGTTTTATTTATTTTATATTTTCCTTTTTGCCTAAAAAAAAAAAATTCATTGATAAGTTTTAGTGCTTGAGTCATTAGAGTTTGTGTTGTAGTAAGTCTCAATTTTGGTGGGATTTATGAAGTTGGGCATGTTTCTTGGCTCATTTTTTGATGATTTTCTTAGTGCTTATTTTATCCGAAGGCTCCATAGATGTTTCTTATATGGAAACTTTTTGTACTATTGACAAATTTTATTTGAGGTTTTCAATACATCTTGTACCTCTCCCCTACTATATGTTAGAAGTACCACATCGGATATAAGATGACCTGAATAAGTATTTATAAAGTATAGGCAGTCTTCACCTTACAAGCCGATTTTGTAGGGTTGAATTAGACTCAAAAACTCAATTTTAAGATGGTATAAGAACATCTTCACGATCCGCTGGCCCGCCTGCTAACGAGTATCCAACCAGGCCATCCATGATTTTATATTCACGCACCAAGCCCAATGATGTTGGGCGTGAAGGGTGTATTAGAAGTCTCACATCGAATATGAAATGGTCTGAATAAGTGTTTATAAAGTAGAGTCAATCATCACCTTACAAGCCGATTTTGTAGGATTGAGTGAGGCTCAAAAACTCAATTCTAAGACTATATTTGCCCCGTTTTGTACCATGTTACTTTTTTATTACATATTTATATAATTTGCTATTAAAAAAAAAGTAAGGGTATTAATATCCACTAAGATTTTTTATTCAATTGATATTTAAATTAAAAACAAATATATGTTGGATACACCAATAATATTATAAAATTATCATAAGTATTTCAATAATTTCATATTTTTTAGGGTGGACCTTGTCCCACACCAGTCCACCCTTAGTTCCACCACTGAGTGTAGGCGTCTTACTTTGAAAATGAGTCTCATATAAAATGGTGAGACTCATATGAATTTAATCTGATTAAAAAATAAATATCAGAGAGAGCTTTTTATATACATTAACGGAGCGAGTGAAGGTTAGAATCTTATAAATAGTATAAAATTCCTCATCATTGGACCAAAGCTATTTTTAATATCATTGTAATCTACGGTTAGAAAAAAAGATGGAATCTAAAAAGAGAAGTAATATTTTGTCACATTTTTTTTACACAATATATACACATGAGAGAGAAAACAAAGGAAAAAGAAGAGACGAAGATGAAAAATATCACAAAACTGCTCTGTAATATGTTAGAAAAATGTGTTAAAATATCATTTCTCATATAAAAAGGTGTGCGACCCTAACAATAAAGAATATAAATGAGTTGAGATTCTCACAATTTCTTAAAAAAAAGTGAGAGTTTTATTTAGCGAGATACAAACACAAAATAATTTAAATATATTTTAAAATAAGAGTAAAAACTTTGTTTGATCTCTCACAAATTTATAACCGGATAATCAGTTCTCAATAAAGATAAAACTAAAATTAATCCTGACATAGTATTCCTTCAATTTATTTTTTTGGCATCGATAGAAAGAAAGTGAGAGGAAAAAAAATTACGTAAATCAATACATAAATTTGAACTAATTTTAATCTAAATTCATATATTGATTTGCGTAATTTTTTTTTTCTTCAATTTTTTTACTATCGTATCAAACGGACCACAAATGTCACAGTTTAGCGATGTGGAAGAAAGTCAATAAACAAGAATGAGAAAGGAACATGTCCGGGCTATCGATTGGATTTAGGAAAAAAGAGGGGTCCTCCTTCTTTTTTAGGCTTTGGTTGTGCCACAAAAGAAAAGAGACTGTATATAATATTGGAATATGGAACCCACTTCAACCAACCTGTAAAAGAAACAGAGAGGAGAGATCGTACAATGTGTTTGATGTCTATCTATGATGTCTCCGTATTCGTTCAATATATTTTAATACTTGTATTGAAAAAATATCGATTAAATATTTATTTTTAAATAAAAATAACATCTGAAACGCGTTTGATACGTTATAATACTCGTATCGGAAACATATCGAAAAAATCTTTATTTTGATCATTATATGTTGAGTCTCACACTGTTTTGCTTTTGTATAAACTTACTGAATTGTTTGTATTTCTTATACAATGAACTATTGACGTTTATAATAATAATAATAATAATAATAATAATAATAATAATAATAAGGAAAATGCTAAACAATGCACCTGGTGCATTGGTTAAGCATATTAATATGGAAACTTTTTTTTGAAACTTGTGCATTTAATGTGTTAAAGATGCAAAAAGTTATTTCTCTAGCATTAATTTTGTCTCTTTATTTCCTTTTTGGGTATGCTTAACTAGTGCACCGGATGCACTGTTTAGCATGACCCTTATTCAAATTGTAGGATCCGAAAACACTGTTTCAGAAACATAGTAAAAATATTTGAAACTTGTGCAATCAATATTTGTAAAGAATAAAAAGTGTTATTTTCAATGCAAACAATTTTTTTTTTTTCATCCTTAACTAGTGTTTCGGGGGAACTAGTTAACATGATCTATCAATTTATATTATCTATCTCAAAATATAAGAAAAATTTGGTCAAACAAAATTGATGTATGTTGTTCGAATTTAACCCCTGCAAAATAAGTGAGTTTTGTGTTTCCCCTGTAAATTTTTTTGTAAGAATACTCCTGTAAAGTTTTTAAAATAATTTGGTAGTGTATTTTACCCCTGAATTTTTTTCCAACATAGGAGGGTAAAATACACTACCAAAAAATATTTTTAAACATTGCATCAGGTAACGCAAAACTCGCCTATTTTACAGGGGTAAAGACCTATTAATCCTTTTTTTAGTCAAAAAAATAAAATTTTCTATTCTTTCTTAATCTATATATATATACCAATATATAAAGAGAATATCATTTTGTTATAGACTTTTTTATTGTCACTTTTACCCTTCACTTTATTCAAATATTTGTATTTGTTGAAAAATAACTTCCACACAAAAATATTTAGTAGGTATCAATTAATTAATTAACAAACATATTCTTAAAAAAAAATTAAGAAACATATTTTTATTGTAACTGGATAACCGCATATATATATTTAGCTGAGGAAGGTTTCTTCAACTGTGCTAGATGTGTGAGGCAAGGTGACCCTTTGTCACCTTTGCTTTTTTGTATAGCTGAGGAAGTGCTCAGTAGAGGGTTGGCTAAGCTGGTATCTGATCAATTGCTGAAACCTTTAAAGGCTGCTAGAAACTCTTTCATTCCTTCTCATATCCTTTATGCTGATGATGTTATGTTGTTTTGCAAAGGGACCTCTTCAAATATTGCAGTGTATTCCTCTTTCTTCGCTAGATATGCTCAAATCTATGGCCAGCATATTAATCCTCAGAAATCAACCATTTTTGCTGGTTTTATCAGTCATGCCAGATTAATTTCCATTTCCAATTCCTTAGGTTTCAACATTGGCTCTTTACCTTTTTTGTACCTTGGTGTCCCTATCTTCAAAGGCAAGCCAAAGGCAGTTCACTTTCAACCTCTTGTGGATAAGATTAAGTTAAAACTGGCCTCTTGGAAAGCTTCTTTGTTGTCTTATGCTGGTAGAATCCAACTAGTCAAGAGTGTTATCCACAACATGTTAATTTATTCCATCACTACTTACTCTTGGCCTGTTTCTTTAATTAAAGAGCTTGAGAAATATATGAGAAATTTTATTTGGAGTGGTGATCCCTTGGTCAGCAAGAATGTCACAGTTTCTTGGCATAAGGTCTGCAGTTCTGTAGATGAAGGTGGTTTAGGGATCAGATCCCTCTCTAACATCAATAAAGCTTCAAATCTTAAGCAGTTCTGGGATTTTATTACTTCTGACAATCAATGGGCTAAACTCCTTAGAGGTAGAGTGATCAGAAAGCATGGTTTTATTTCTCACCACATAGCTTCTTCAGTGTGGAATGGCAATAAAGATCAACAACATTTATTTGAGCAGAATACCAGGTGGTTAATTGGAAATGGAAACAACATTAATTTTTGGACTAACAATTGGAGTGGTGTTCCGATTGTTGATTTTCTCCATATTCCTCCTCTCCTTCATAATCACCTTCACTCTAAGGTGGTAGATTTTATTGTAGATCATCATTGGTCTGTGCCTAGGGAGTTACAGCTGGCTTTCCCTAATTTACTTCCTTATCTTCAGCAATTCCCTATCCCTTTTGAGAATTTTGAGGGCAGTTTGATTTGGAAGCACGCTGTTCATGTTGACCTTTCCCTCAAAGATGCTTTTTCTTTTGTTTCAACTCATGGACCTTCTGTATATTGGGCAAAATCAATTTGGAATATTGCCATTCCTCCTTCCAAATCATTCATGGTTTGGAGACTGTTCCACCATAAGATGCCAACTGATGATGCTCTGTCTGCTAGGGGTATTCAACTTCCTTCAATGTGTTGCTTGTGCAACAAGGAATTTGAAACCAGCACTCACCTTTTCCTCCACTGTCCTTTTTCCCTTGCCCTCTGGAACTGGTTAGCTGCTATTTTAAATCACAGAATTGATGTTTCTTCATTAGTTAATCTTTGGCAAATCACCTTGGGTAGCTGGAATCCTCAATGCAAAATCTCCATCATTGCTGCTGCTATTTTTATTCTCAACTCCATTTGGCTCTGTAGAAATAACTTGAGATTCAAAGGTTTGAAACCAAACCTCAACTCTACAATCTCAAGCATCAAAGCTCAGGTTTCCCTAGTTGGTAACTGTACTAAGCTTACTTCAGGTCCATCTATATCAAACTTTGAAATTCTAAAATTCTTTAAGATTAATATGCATCAACCTAGGGCTCCTAGGGTAATTGAAGTTTTGTGGAATCCTCCTCTAGTAGGTTGGATTAAATGTAATACAGATGGAGCCTCCTTAGGAAATCCAGGTGCTGCTGCCTGTGCTGGTGTGTTTAGGAATCATAGAGGTGAATTCATTGGTGGTTTTGCTACAAATATTGGTGTAGCCAGCTCTCTAGTTGCTGAGATTATGGGAGTTATTTTAGCTATTGAAAATGCTTTTGCACGAAACTGGTTTAATGTGTGGATGGAATGTGATTCTAGTTTAGTAGTATCAGCCTTTAAATCTCCATCAATTATTCCTTGACAGTTAAGAAAGAGATGGTTGAATTGCATCACTTTGATCAAGTCTATGAACTTTTGTATATCGCATATTTAGAGGGAAGGTAACCACTGTGCCGACAAACTTTCTTCATTAGGCCTTTCTCTTAACAGTTTTAGTTGGTGGACTACTGCGCCTTTGATCATATGGAAGGATCTTGCTTGTAATAGGCTAGGATTCCCGTGTTTTAGAATTTGTTTGTTAAGCTTGCTTGAGGGTTTTGGTTTGGTCCCCCCTCTTTTGTACTCCACTTTTCTTTTATATAATATTTGGGAGTTTAAAAAAAAAATTATATATATATATATATATATACGGTACCCAATTTAAAATAAACTTTTATTTACGATGACGGGTACGAAACGATAACAAAACAAAATAGGCGGACGGACGGACACGAGAGTGCCCGTCAAAACGCTAGTTTCTATAAAAAGAAAATCCACTATAATTATGCAATTCTTTTTCATGTAAAATAGAAAATATTTGGCTAAATTGTAGACAACAATTTTGTTTTTACTTCCTTTAATATTAATTATAAATTAAAAAATCACTTTTATATTAATTGAATAACTATTTCATCTAATTCATAGAGTCTTATATTTAGGTTAGGGATAAACTTTTTTTTAAAAAAAAAGATTCCTATAATTAGGGATCGACGGGAGTGTCAACCATCAAATGAATTATTCAATAAAGTTAAAAAAAAAATTTAATACTAATATCTTTAATAGATATTTATGAAGCTCCGATACGCAACACGATATTGATACACCAATACATAATTTTTTTTTTTAAATTTCTATCTGATACTGCCGCGATACGTTATTCAAAAATTAAATATATAAATGCACAATATATAAACATGACTAAAATCAATAATATTAATAATGATATTTTTTTTGGAAGACAAAATTTTTTTATTATTATTAGGGTCATGTTAAACAATGCACCCTGTGCACTTGTTAAGCATGCTAAAAATGGAAATAATAGACAAAAGTAATAGAGATAAGAGAACTTTTTATACTTTCAAAGCATTGAATGCACAATTTTCAAGAAAAAATTTCCATAAAAACTTGCTTAACTAGTGCACCGGATGCACTGTTTAGCATTTTCCATTAAAAAATTGTTACACCAAACAACAAAAGTATTAGGAGGTATTACTCTTCAATTCATTCTACGTGAGAACCAAAACCAAAAATAGGATGTGAATTTGGATGAAACGCATAACCTTTGTTATTTGACTAGGCTAAAAAAAAAATAAATTAATAAGTTAGGTTGTAAAATAAAATAATAAAAAATTGAAAATCAGTCTAGCGTATTCTATGTATTTTTTTCTACAACGCTTTTTGTATGTTGCTTTTAAATCAGCATAGGCAACGGTTTAAAGTCCAAAGTTTTATAGGTTACGATTTTTTATGCCTACGCTTTGCCAACCATAGCCTAAAACAAAGAGGCAACGGTGTTTTATGTCCACACTTATTAAACTGTGGCATAAAACGAAGAGGCAACGGTTTTGTAAGGGAGATTTGAGAATTTATAAAAACCATGATAATTTGTTGCTCAAAAGACTTTTGGCAACTGTTTTTCAGCTGTTGGCTAAACTTTTGTTGCCTAAACTAAAAAATGTTGTAGTGAGGAGAAGTGGTGGTCTCTCGATGTTTTGTGTAATACTTCATCTTGAGATGGACAGAGGAGGATATTGTGACAAATTCAACTAAGGTGACCACTCGATGATGCAATTGCAGAGAGATGGGCAACCCCACGACCATGAATTGGACTTTGACAATTTTTGCTGATTTTCCTTCCCTTAAGGCGACGATTAGATCGACATACCCCAAGTTTTGGTCATGACTCAATTGAAGCCTTGCAATCCAATAAAAATACTTTCAATCATTATATTTTAGTTTTGATATCTTTTCCATAACTAATAATCAATAAAAATTGTTTTTATATCTTTCCACGCACCTTTTTAAAAAAAACAAAAAAAATATACTTTCAATCATTATATTTTAGTTTTGGAGAAAACTTAGGTGCAATATCATATGTACTTTTGGTGTTGTTCACCGATTACAATATGACATGTGTATAACTAAACTAAGAAAATAATTTTTAATTTAAAAAAAAAAACACATGTGTCAGATTATAATTGGTGAACAACACTAAAAACACTTACGATACTGCACCTAAATTTTTCCTTTATTTTTTCTTAATAAATGTTATTTTTATTTTTTCTTTTATAATATGAGACGTAAAGAATATTCCAATACTTCTTTCGATTTTTTATATAAACAAAATTTAATTTTTTAAATTCAATAAAAAATAATATATAATTTATATTATTAATTAAATATATTACTTTTTTAATAAATCTAAATAAATTAAATTTTTTATAGTACGCAGTATCTATAAAATCGAAGGGAGTATTTAAAAGAGTATAGCCGTTAATATGTTAACTTGTGCCCTTAAGGCACATGATAAGAAGACAAATATAAAAATTATGTTTTGGAATTGTGTGGATTTTTACTTTTGATGCATTAAATTTCTTAGCTTATTAAATTCAAAATTTCCATATAAAGATATCTTATCATGTGCTCTTAGAGTACAATTTAACATAACCCTTGAAATAAAACTCTATAACAACTAGCTTTCCTTATCTGAAATTCATGTAGCACGTGTATATACTAATAAAATAATAAAATGTCACGCATAATGCATGGATGATGGATTAAAACGCACCTATTTATCAAAAAAGTGGGGGGGGGGGGGGGGGGGGGTCCTTTGATTCAACAACACTAACCAAAATGAAGACACGAATGCAGAACATAATGATAAAAGGTGAGAACACAATAAGATGCAGGTGAGAACACAGAACGATCGATGAAGGTGAGAAATGTTGAGTTTATTTAACAGAGTGATCAAAAAGTTTCATTTTAAAATAAGAAAACTAAAAGTTTCAAATTATTAAAATAAAGTGACCAAAAACATATTTAAACCTTAAATTTATTAATATGTACAGTTAAAAATTACGTTTCTTTAATTATTGTACTTTTAGATATTACAATTGGATTACTTGGATTCAAGAAAGGCTACCTTTTTACCAAGTACCTTAGTAATCTTTGCTTATTTATTAATGTGCCCTCTATACAATTTTATATTTGCATAAAATATATTTATAGACATGTAAGTATTGTTTTGTCTTTTTTTTTAATATATTTTATATACAACATTGTGATGCTTTTTTATTTATTTTTTTCTTTTTATAATAACATCGTGATGTGTTTGAAATACTACAATGCTCGATGTTTAATTAATTATTCCCTGTAATTTTGCCAACAAATTTTATATTGGTTATAAAAACATTCGCATATGAAATAATAGCAGTACATAATAAGAAGTAAAAACATAAAGCATATGAAATTGTGAATATGATGATGAATTAGTAATAGGTTATCTGAATGGTCAAGGGATAATGCGTGTGTGGATTGCAATGCACATGGAGTTGGATTTGGACACAAAACAAAATAAACCAAACAATAATCTTCAGCACATTCCATCACTAGTCATTCATTAGTATTAGTATGAATGCAATGACAAAGTCACAAAGATTTGTCGTTGCATTAATTTAAACCAAAGAATGACGTTAACATGCAGCACATGTTAAAATATGCTATAATATATGCTTATAATTTTATAATTAATAATGTAAGAAATTTAATCTTTGAAAAATTAAAATGTTCAAATTTTAAATAATAGTTTTTATAAATGAAATTGCTTTTTTAACACGGGTTATTTACATTCTCCTAAACTAAATATTTGTTGGGTCATCAAAAGAGGACATCCAGGGAGAGATGTCAATGGGTGGGGATTGAGTGGAGTATATTTTACCACTCGTTGCTCCACCATTTAGAATATTCTCCGTCCTCATTTCCCGTTTTGGGGAGTATTCTTCCTTCATCCTCATCCCCACAAATCCCCACAGTTTCCGCGGGGATCCATCAACCTTAAAAAGAGCATCAAATTGTTAATATTTTCAATCAAACTAGTTATTAAAAAATTAGTAAAGCTTAATTATAAAACAAATAAAAATTAAAATATTATTGTGAGTCTTAAGACAATAATAAACATCATATATAAATAAATGTATACACATATTGTGTGAAAATATAATCAAAACAATTTATAAAGTACTTAATATACATTTATAAATGTTATTTTCATAAAGTTTTCGGGGACGGAATCTCCGCGGGTGGGGGACAAAATACCGTCCACATCCCCAAACCTCTTTCGGTGGAACTTTCTCCTCTATCTCCCATCTCCATGGGGTAAAAATTCCCCTTCGGATCCCCAAACGGGGCAATCCCCGCGGGGATCCTCATTTACAGATTAAATTGACGGGATCATCCACTTTGGGTTTAAGAACAACTCTGCAAGTGAGTTTGACACCACATTCTAACCCAAAACCTTAAGGTGTTAGGTTTATGGGTCTTCTTCCTAATAAAGTGTTCAACGTTCATTTATCTAAGCAATGTGGGACTTACTCACTCACACTTGCCACAATAATCTTCCCTTCAAGTGTGATTCTATCCACTCTTGAATATGCTCCCTCGCAAGCGGAAGTTTTCTTCATTCATACACTTGCACCGCTGTTGGCCACATTCAACGGGACACGCTGCCTGAGACTTATTCCATCCGGTCTCATATATAAAAAACAAAAAAAATAATTTAGAAAGTCTTAAATATAATCCAAAGCCACCACAATCATTATATTTATTTTGAATATTTCAACTTTATCCTTAGTTTTACTTTTCCAATATTTTTCATATTACTACTACAAGCCTTTAATTATTACAACGGTTTTCAAAACTTTATTTTTTTTTTAAAGATAAAAGTGTAAATGTCATATTTTTTCTATACTTTATCCATTTTTTTTAAAAGATATTTTTTTTAAATGGAATAATTATTAATATATTTGCCATTAAAAAAAAAATATGAACACAAAGATTAAGGCTCCGTTTGATTTTCGTAATTTTCTTTTCTTTCTCTTTTTTTCTCTCCAACCAAACGGTGCCTAAGATTTCTTATCACCACGTTCTCTATTGCTATTGCTTGAAAGAAAAAGAGTTTGTCCTCACACGAATCAATATTAATAAATCTATCCAGAAAACGCACGTTTAAAAAGGTTAAAATTACTAGTACCTAAATTAGCGAGACGCGGGAAACAGTACACACACTCATAAGATAAGATGACTAAAAATAGAAAGAGATAAAGATGTCACTTTAATATGTTGGGTTAGCGACAAACAGTGCATTAATTTCCACTGACGCACTCATAAGATTTTCTTGCGACGCAGCTGTGTGTGGCTATTCCGAATGTGAATCAATAAGGACAGGTGATGCTATTACTTCCTTCCTCCCAATACACAGTAGCTATGAAGCCCAGATACTTCAAAAATAATGAAGTATCGTGTTCGATACGTGTTCGATATCGATATTCGTTCGATACTTTTTGATACTCGACAATTAAAATTATTTTTTTAAAAAAATAACTACCAATACGTGTCGGATACTTCTCCGATACACGTATCAGAGGAGTATCGGAAAAATAATATTTTTTTTATGATAGAAATGGAGGAGATGAGGCTGATACAATTTGTGTTTCCTCTTAAATAATGAATGTTAGAGTATGATGTTCTTTATGGATTGACAACCATGTGTTTTTTGGATGGTACCGATGATTTGTTTTTTGGATAGTAATAATTATCCTTTTTGGGTACTACTTAATTAACTTGAGATATGTAATTGTCACCTGTTTGTTCAGTTTGAATAATTTGAATGTTAATTTATTATCTTTCTCGATTTTTGTTATGTTTATATATTGTGTATTTGTATATTTAATTTTAAGTTTATTTTTAAACAACGTATCGCGACCGTATCGTATCGGGAATTTTAAAAAATTTCCCGTATCGCCGTATCGATATCGTGTCGTATCAGTATCGTGTCACGTATCCGAGCTTCATAGCACAGTAGTATAAAAGATCTTTTTCTTAAAAGTATGGGAATTAGGAAAAATAGTATTTTTTTACACTAAATTTATTAATAGTAATATTTTTCTTTTCAAAATTACTCTTCAATTATTAATCGAGAGAAAGATTAATCTTTAACTTTTTATTATAATTTAACTAATGTATTTTTGTTGAAATTTAATTAATACATAATGAACTTTGAAAATTTTATACTCTCTCCATTTCTTAATATAAGAAAAAGATCAATTTTTAGATACATTAAACGATCAATGTATCTAGACCATTTTATTGACTAAATACATCAATTTTTTAATTTATCTAAAAAATGAACCTTTTCTTATATTAATGGCTAGAGGGAATAAAATGAAACAACAAAATTTTGTAAAAAGGTCTTATCTATTAGGACGAAGTTAGTATTTATAATTTGTGGATATTTATCTATTAATTATTAATAAATAAAAATAATACAAAGTTGAATCGACAAGTTTCAATAAAATATTACTACATTTTTCTTCTTAATATATTAACATTCTCCTATAAATAAATTTAAGAAAATGCTAAATAATATTAGGACACTAGTTAAAGATACTTACAACGTACATAGATGTCACATCCATGTGAATTTTTTTGAAAAGACCACATCCATGTGAATTGATTGACAATTTCATGAATTATTCAAAGAAAAATGGTAAACAATGCACCTGGTGCATTGGTTAAGCATATTAATATGATTTTTTTTTTTGAAACTTGTGCATTTAATGTGTTAAAGATGCAAAAAGTTACTCCCTCCGTTCCAAAATATATGTCGCTTTGGAGAAAAAATTTGTTCCAAAATATATGTCGCTTTACAATTCCAATGAAGCATTTAATGCTATTTTTCCTATTATACCCTTAACTTTTTATTTCTCTCTCTTCTTTCAATTCTTTCATTTATCTTTCCCATACAATTAATGAAGGGCAATTTTGTAAACTTACTCATAATTTCTCTTTTCTATACAACAATGATTACATTTCTTAATTTGTGTAATATGGTCAAAACGACTTATATTTTGGAACGGAGGGAGTATTTCTCTAGCATTAATTTTGTCTCTTTAGTTCCTTTTTAGGTATGCTTAACTAATGCACCGGATGCACTGTTTAGCATGACCTTTATTCAAATTGTAGGATCCGAAAACACTCTTTTAGAAACATAGTAAAACTATTTGAAACTTGTGCAATCAATATTTGTAAAGAATAAAAAGTGTTATTTTCAATGCAAACAAAATTTTTTTTTCATCCTTAACTAGTGTTTCGGGGGAACTAGTTAACATGATCCATCAATTTATATTATCTATCTCAAAATATAAGAAAAATTTGGTCAAACAAAATTGATGTATGTTGTTCATATTTAACCCTGCAAAATAAGTGAGTTTTGTGTTTCCCCTGTAAATTTTTTTGTAAGAATACTCCTGTAAAGTTTTTAAAAAAATTTGGTAGTGTATTTTACCCTCTGCTGAATTTTTTTTCCAACATAGGAGGGTAAAATACACTACCAAAAAATATTTTTAAACATTGCATCGGGTAATGCAAAACTCGCCTATTTTACAGGGTAAAGACCTATTAATCCTTTTTTTTAGTCAAAAAAATAAAATTTTCTATTCTTTCTTAATCTATATATATATACCAATATATAAAGAGAATATCATTTTGTTATAGACTTTTTTATTGTCATTTTTACCTTTCACTTTATTCAAATATTTGTATTTGTTGAAAAATAACTTCCACACAAAAATATTTAGTAGGTATCAATTAATTAATTAACAAACATATTCTTATAAAAAAATTAAGAAACATATTTTTATTGTAACTGGATAACCGCATATATATATATATATATATATATATATATATATATATATACGGTACCCAATTTAAAATAAACTTTTATTTACGATGACGGGCACGAAACGATAACAAAATAAAATAGGTGGATGGACGGACACGAGAGTGCCCGTCAAAACGCTAGTTTCTATAAAAAGAAAATCCACTATAATTATGCAATTCTTTTTCATGTAAAATAGAAAATATTTGGCTAAATTGTAGACAATAATTTTTTTTTACTTCCTTTAATATTAATTATAAATTAAAAAATCACTTTTATATTAATTGAATAACTATTTCATCTAATTCATAGAGTCTTATATTTAGGTTAGGGATAAACTTTTTTTTAAAAAAGATTCCTATAATTAGGGATCGACGGGAGTGTCAACCATCAAATGAATTATTCAATAGTTAAAAAAAAAATTAATACTAATATCTTTAATAGATATTTATGAAGCTCCGATACGCAACACGATATTGATATACCAATACATAATTTTTTTTTTTTTAAATCTCTATCCGATACTGCCCCGATATGTTATTCATAAATTAAATATATAAATGCACAATATATAAACATGACTAAAATCAATAATATTAATAATGATATTTTTTTTGGAAGACAAAAAATTATTATTATTATTATTATTATTATTATAAACGTCAATAGTTCATTGTACAAGAAATACAAACAATTAAATAAGTTTATATACAAGAGCAAAACAGTATGAACCTCAACATATAATGATCAAAATAAAGATTTTTCCTATACGTTTTCGATACGAATATCAAGACATATTGAACGAATATGGAGACTTCATAGATAGACATCAAACACATTGTACGATCTCTCCTCACTGTTTGTTTTACAGGTTGGTTGAAGTGGGTTCCATATTCCAATATTATATTATATACGGTCTCTTTTCTTTTGTGGCACAACCAAAGCCTAAAAAAGAGGGAGGACCTACTCTTTTTTCCTAAATCCAATCGATAGCCCAGACATGTTCCTTTCTCATTCTTGTTTCTTGACTTTCTTCCAGATCGCTAAACTCTGACATTTGTGGTCCGATTGATATGATAGAAAGAAAATTGAAGAAAAAAAAATTACGTAAATTAATGTATGAATTTAGATTAAAGTTAGTTCAAATTTATGTATTGATTTGCGTAATTTTTTTTCTCTCACTTTCTTTCTATTGAACCAAACGAAGCCAAAAAAATAAATTGAAGGAATACTTTGTCAGGATTAATTTTAGTTTTATCTTTATTGAGAACTGATTATCCGGTTATAAATTTGTGAGAGATCAAACAAAGTTTTTACTCTTATTTTAAAATATATTTAAATTATTTTGTGTTTGTATCTCGCTAAATAAAACTTTCAATTTTTTTTTAAGAAATGGTGAGAATCTCAACTTATTTATATTCTTTATTGTTCGGGTCGCACACTTTTTTATATGAGAAATGATATTTTGACACATTTTTCTTACATAATACAGAGCAGTTTTGTGATATTTTTCATCTTCGTCTCTTCTTTTTCCTTTGGTTTCTCTCTCATGTGTATATATTGTGTAAAAAAAATGTGACAAAATATTACTTCTCTTTTTAGATTCCATCTTTTTTCTAATCGTAGATTACAATGATATTAAAAATAGCTTTGGTCCAATGATGAGGAATTTTATACTATTTATAAGATTCAAATCTTCACTCGCTCCGTTAATGTATATAAAAAGCTCTCTCTAATATTTATTTTTTAATCAGATTAAATTCATGTGAGTCTCACCATTTTATATGAGACTCATTTTCAAAGTAAGACGCCTATACTCAGTGGTGAAACTAAGGGTGGACTGGTGTGGGACAAAGTCCACCCCAAAAAATATGAAATTATTGAAATACTTATGATAATTTTATAATATTATCGGTGTATCCAACATATATTTGTTTTTAATTTAAATATCAATTGAATAAAAAATCTTAGTGGATATTAATACCCTTACTTTTTTTTTAATAGCAAATTATATAAATATGTAATTAAAAAGTAACATGGTACAAAACGGGGCAAATATAGTCTTAGAATTGAGTTTTTGAGCCTCACTCAATCCTACAAAATCGGCTTGTAAGGTGATAATTGACTCTACTTTATAAACACTTATTCAGACCATTTCATATTCGATGTGAGACTTCTAATACACCCTTCACGCCCAAAATCATTGGGCTTGGTGCGTGAATATAAAATGATGGATGGCCTGGTCGGATACCCGTTAGCAGGTGGGCCAGCGGATCGTGATATTCTGATACCATCTTAAAATTGAGTTTTTGAGTTTAATTCGACCC
This sequence comes from Trifolium fragiferum, assembly GCA_954870985.1. Taxonomy (NCBI): domain Eukaryota; kingdom Viridiplantae; phylum Streptophyta; class Magnoliopsida; order Fabales; family Fabaceae; genus Trifolium; species Trifolium fragiferum. Next base: position 43,111,923 of record OX940796.1, on the reverse strand, counting down.
TACAAAATCGGCTTGTAAGGTGAGGATTGCCTATACTTTATAAATACTTATTCAGGTCATCTTATATCCAATGTGGGACTTCTAACATATAGTAGGGGAGAAGTACAAGAAGTATTGAAAACCTCAAATAAAATTTGTCAATAGTACAAAAAGAATTATTAGGTCTTCCTTTCATATTTTTTTTTCTTTCCGTTTTTCATTACCACATAAATGTTTCTTAGGCAACATCTTCTAAGCTTCAGATAGAAACAAAATATAAAAAAAAAAAAAACTCAAGTAGAGAACAATAGTACATAGAAGTAGAATGCTGATTCCAAAGAACAGTTGAAAAATCGTAAGATTCAAATGGTTGAAATTGAATGCAAAAATAACATGTTAAGTATTAACAATTTGTAGAAAATAAATTAAATAACTTGTTAATATAATTAGGAACACAAAATAAAACAATGCCAAAACATAAAAAAAGAAAAACCTATAACATTCTAACATACGTTACAAGAATGCAAGAATTAGAAAGAAAAAATACAAAACAAACTCAATAGGAATTAGAAACAAAGACAACTTGTGTCGTCTTTTAGTTGCTCTTCAGAGTTCTATTTTAATGATCCCATTATGTCTAATTATTTACTAGGTAGGAAAAAAATTGGACCTCAATCACATCTTAAATAACACATTTCCTACATTTAATCATATTTTCTTTCCTTAAATATAATTGTTTTTTTATAATAGTATGTTTTCTTTCTTCAAATATAATTAATTTTTTTATTTTCAATAATAGTAGGTAGGTATAACAAAATATTTTGGACCCTAAAAATAATATACCTTAGGCCATGACACCCATTGCCTACCCTCAGAGCCGGGCCTGAATACTAGTTAAGCATAGTAAGATGGAAGTTTTATCTTCAAACTTGTGTATTTAATATTTTAAAAATATAAATTATCTTTTCAGCATTATTATTATTTTTTATTTTCTTTTTTAATATACGTAATAGGTATTCCGAAAATATTGTTTAGCATGACCCAATTATGTGTCGAAAGAGATAAGTCTTTTAAAAATCATCTCAATTATCTCAAAGATTAAAGTCTGAATTGCAATTTATGCGTTGAGATACTTTTGTTTACAAAAGTAAGTGAAAACTTATTTATTTAACCTAAGTTGCGTGTAAAGATATTAAATATAAATAATTATAAACAAATATTTTAATAATTGACATAAAAATAGATGCACCATATTTTCACAATTTATATAGAGATTGCTAATTGAAAAGACTTGTCAAAAAGAAAAGAAAGGAATGCTAATTGCAAAGATTGAGTAGTAAGAAGAAAACTAGTTACATAATTTCCCATATTTGCTTATGGGCAAAGAAAAAAATATATCAGGAGTTTTACTTTTATCTAAAAATCTCAATTATTATATGTAGTGGTAACAGTCAAGTGTTTTAAGTTTCATATTGTTTTAGAAAAGTGAAGGTTAATCACTTTATATTTGATAGAATGCATAAATTTAATGCCTTGAGATTTTTGATAAGGATATGGTGTCACACTTGAACACACAATTGTATGCTTGCTCTTAAGGCCAATGTGATTGATCCTCTACTGATCCTTCATGATCTAATAGTAATATCAGAATAGATGGTTTGATGAAGAGTTCGACTGACTTCATGTATCGAAAGTCTTCTTAACATATCAGCGAGCTTTTTTGGAAGAATTTCGACTACCAATTGACCACCAATAAATTGAAACTACTTGACATGCATTTTCTTATAGTGTCATAGTGTCCGACTCATTTGCTTGAGTTCTTTAGGCTCAATATAATTGATCTTTTAGGGAGTAATTGTAATTCCAACTTTATCTATATTATTTTACTTAAAAATATTAAATATTAATTAAATAATTATTTTAAGTTATTTCATATTTATATGCATAGTTCAATTGTTAATTTTTTCCAATTTTTTATTAATTTTATCTTTTGAAATTTAAAAAATTCATATTTAATTATTCTAATTTTAAAAAATTCTAAAGTTATGTAAAAAAAAAAGTTATATTCTAAACATGCCTGACAAAAAGAAAATTTAAAATTTATAGATAATTAAATACTCCCTCCGGTTCTATATATAAGCAAATATTGCCTTTCTAGATTCATTGCAAAAATAATGTATCTAGACAATATTGTCTAGATACATTATTTTTGCAATGAATCTAGAAAGGCAATATTTGCTTATATATAGAACCGGAGGGAGTAAGTGTTAGTACTTTTTATAAAGAATAAAAATATTATTTTTGCTAAATTTATTTTCCTCGTTGGAGTAATATACTTACGAATAAAATACTATAAAAATAATAAAGTTCCACGCGAAACTGACCAAAAACAGAATAAAGTACTAGTACTGTACTACCACGTGAAATGCGTGGATTCTGAATTGTGAACATAAAAATCGACGCGTGGATCCTGAAAGCTGTATGCATAAGAAAAAGGTAATAGTACTGCCATCATATATGATTGTATGGAAGTGTTAGGCTTTGTTTGGCACATAAAAGAAAGTAAGAGGAAAGAAAGTGAGAGGAATGATTGTTAAAGAAAAGAAAGTAAGTGAAAAGTAAGATGATTTGTAAGTTGTTTGGTATGAGTGAAAGTGAAAAGAAAGTGAGAGGAAAGATAGATGTGTATTTGTAAAATGACATAAATATCTTTATATTAAAAAATTACTTTATTTTATTAAAATAGAAAAAAAAAACTCAATCAAAGGACAGTTTTGTCTTTGTGTATAATTGTTTGTCTTTTTTATACTTTCTCTCCACTTTTGCGTGGAAACAATAATATGGTGGGACCCATGATCAATTTTCTTTCCTGCATACTGTTTATGATGCTCCAAACGAGGGAAGGATCTTGAAAGTAGAGCTTTCTTTCCTCTTTCATATTTTCCTTCCACTTTCATCGCAAACAAACGCACCATTAATGTGTAATGACGTTTTGTCGTTTTAAGTTTATGATGGGACTCACTCACATTAATGGTATGTTTGGTTGTCAAGAGAAAGTGAAAAGAGAGAAATAGGTGAGAGAGAGTAAGAGAAGAGAGAAATAAGTGAGAATTAGAGTAGATTTGATGTGTTGATTGATATAAGAGAAAGACGAGAGAAATTGAAAAGAGAGAAGTCTTGATTATTTTTGAAAGTACAAAAATATCCTTGAATTAAAAACACCTTCATCATACTTATTATTTAAAATAATTAATGATTAGTCAAAAATAAATTGATTAACTATATTAATCTGATTCATTAATAATTTAAGTAATTTAAAATAATACTAAGTAACTATTAATTAATTCAACTTTTTATATAAAAAAATTAATGAAATTAAGTTTATAACAAAAATTAAAAGGTGCCTTCTCTTATTTTTCACCAACCGCTCCAATCCCACTTAACTCAATCCTTTGCCTCCTAAAGTCCATTAAACCACCGCCACCGTACCAAAAAAACATACTACTACTATAATCTTGCATTATCTTAATTTTCAGTTTCACCCCAAAAAATTCAGTGATGGTTAATTTTTCCCAGCAACACGTCATGATTATATTCTTTACTACATCTACATGCTCGTTAAAACTAAACCTTCAAACTCTATAGATCTTAGGTAAAATAATTGTATTGTAGTGCTATTACATGTAAGTGAAGTGATACTGCTGTGAAGCACATAGCTTCATTTTCTAGTGAAATAAAGGGCATAAATGGAAATTAGAAAAAAAAAGAGGTTGCTTTTCCTACTTTCTTCGCAGATTGGGAGAGAAAGAAAAAGGTAGTAAGACCCACCATTAATTAATCTCTCTTCTCTGTTTCTACCCTATTCCAATCAAAAGAAATTGCTATTTCTCTTAAGTTTCTCTCTTCTCTTTCTCTCTCGTCCCCTTTTCTCTTAAACCAAACAGACTGTAATGATTCCCCAACATTTTCACATTGTTTGGTTCAAAGAAAGTGAGAGGGTGAAAAGTTTATGGGTCATGATAAATTGTGCCCTAAAGGCACATGATAAGATATCTTTATATTGAAATTTTGCATTTAATAAGCTAAAAAATTTAATGCATCAAAAGTAAAAATTCACACAATTCCAAAACATAATTTTTATATTTGTCTTCTTATCATATGCCTTAAGGGCACAAGTTAACATTCTCCTTATTTTAATATAGTCGGAGGTCAGTTCTGCTATTAAGTTGTTTTATTCTCTTCCGATTGTAGTTGTAGGAAATTGAATCATAGTTCTCCCTATCGGATTTAGTGTCAATCACTACTGAACCTACTAACGATTAATTTATTAAAGTTTCTAAATGGTGTCAGATATATCTCCCCTCTATGAAAAAATTATTTGGCTATTATGAAGTCTCTATTTCATTAGCTCAAACTCGACTTGTTTTAAGTTTACGATTAACTCGGTTCAATCCGTTAAGTTTAACTCGTTAAGTCAAATCACGTGATTTTTTTTTTTTGACAAAGTCAAATCACATGATTTTAAAATCAATATTTTGTCAAAATTTCAAAAATTGGGTCTTTAACTTTTTAAACTTTTATTTAAAAAAAATGAAAAAGAAAATATTAAATTAAAATGAAAAATCATCCCAAGTTTATAATAGATAAACGCATACAAAATTAAGACCGACATAAATATGCATAAATTAGTTTATGTTCAACTCATTTATTTAACGAAGATTTTTAACTCAAGTTCAACTCGTTTGGTTTAATAACCAAGTTCATCGAGTCAATTATCAAATCGAGCTTCAAATTATTCGCGAGTTGGCTCGGGTCATTTTCAATCTTATTTATTGCCATTTTGTATTCGCTAGTTGGCTCGGTTTGTTTGGACCGGTTTTTAGTAAAAAAAAAAAAAAAATCCAAACCAATGTCATCTTCATCTATTTCGTTTGGTTCAATTTTTAGTGTTTTTAAGAAAAGAAACCGAACCAAATTGACCAATAAATTTTGTTTGATTTAGTTCGGTTCAGTTGAACGGTTTATAATATTTTTTTCTTGAAAATTATAATATATTTTTAAAAAAATACATTAATTTTACCATCATTTTTTCATTCAAACTATTTCATGTTCTCTATTTTTTCAAACAACTTCAATTTAAAGAAATTTATACAACATACTGAAAATCAAATAAACTAACATAATTTTTACAAAAAAAACAATATACTAATATAATTTCATTTCCTTGTTAAATTTTTTTTGGCATATATATATAGGGAGGGATCAAATTACACCGGTGTAACATTTGAGTAATGTTACACCGCTCAATAACGCTAGGGGAGGGATCAAATTACACCGGTGTAACATTTAAGTAATGTTACACCGCTCAATAACGCTTTAACGAATTTAAATTTTACGAAATCCACCGTTGGATTGAAAGTTTATATCATATAGATCATCCATGTTAAGTTTTACGAAAATCTAAAATCGTTTGATATGTTATCGGGACAAATCAAGATTAACGGTATTCAATAAAAACGCAAAAACCGTTAATTTTGATTGCTCTCAATAACATACTAAACAGTTTTATATTTTTATAAAACTTAACATGAATGATCTACATGATATAAACTTTCAATCCAACGGTGAATTTCGTAAAATTTAAATTCGTTAAAGCGTTATTGAGCGGTGTAACATTACTCAAATGTTACACCGGTGTAATTTGATCCCTCCCCATATAGGGGAGGGTTATGCTAATGCACACCCATACAAAAATTAGAAGGTGTGTATTAACAAGCTACACCTTTCAACTTTAAACTAAAAAAATATTTTTTATTTCTCAACTCACAAGTTTTTCCTTTCTTCTAGTTTCAACCCATCCCCTTTATTGCCGAAAGAAACTGATTTTTTTTTTTTTTTTTTTTGATGGATGAAAGAAACTGATTGTTATCATTCAGGCAATGATATTTCCTATTATAAATTAACTTATTAGTCCACTGACATTTTTGTTCATCACACTGACAATAAAATTGAATGTAGCAGCGTGCTATCCAAATGAAAAAATTGCATACATTACAAATTAAGGCATAATGGAAATATGGAACAAACAAATATTAATGGCAGTGAGATTGAAACGTTAAGACACACACAACAGCTTCCAAAATTAATCAATATAATTAGAATTGGATGGTTTGGATTTCCTATATTTGTTTTCTCTCCATTTAAAAATTGAACCAATAAACAAATGGAGGTTCTCCAATCGTTTATTGTATAACAACTTATTATTCTCCAATCGTATATCCATTTGTTTTCTCTCCATTTTTGAAGAATTATTGTTTAGGTTGTGCTTTGGTAATAAACTAGACAAATACTGTATTTATTGGATTAAAAATTTATATTATATGTCTATGTGAGCTTGACTCAGTTGGTAGAGATATCGCACTATATGTGTAGGAGTCTGAGTTCGAACATGGAACACTCTACTTATTCACCTTTAAGGTGGAATTTCTAGCCAATAGGCTACTTGACAAAAAAAATTATATTATATAGGACATTGATAAATTTTTTTAAAGAAATTGAGAATCGTTTGATATATTATTGAGATCCATCAATATCAATTAAACGGTATTTATTAAAAATTGTAAACTATTTTGATGAGTCTCAATAACATATAGAATGAATTGTCAATTTCGTTAAAAATCGTAAACTTTCAATTCAATCACTGTTGATGTTGTGGCGAGTGTAAGGTGTTAAATCCCACATTATTTAAAACATGGGAGATTGAACACTTTATAAATGAGAAAACCTATAAATCTAATGTCTTAAAATTTTGGATGAAAATGTCATGTCCTTTTTACTTGTATCGTTGTTTTTAAATCCATTATGGATGATTCCCGACTGTCCCCTTGTATTTTGTTATATATAAGCATATTTATTGAATGTTTGAATTTTAAATAGGAAGACCAAAATCATAGATCTTGTAAAATAAAGGACTAAAAATACAATTAAGTTTAAGAAAAGAATTATTATAAGGTATACAAGAAATCTGGAATAACCAAGAGAAAAATCATGATTTAGTCAAAAAAAAAAAAAAAAAAAAAAGAAAAAGAGAAAAATCATGAAAAGGCCAAACAAACAGACCCAATTATCAATTAGATAATAGAAACAGTTTGAAATATATCAATTTGGCCCAAAAGAAAAAACATAAAAAAGCTACACATACCTCCACAAAAACCAGAAAACTTCCCTGTACTACAAACAATACAATTTAGTTCAAACACAAGGCATGGCAATAAAATTTATAACCGTGGGTATATGCCTGTAGTATCTCCGTTTTGACGGGTAAACTCAACTTGACATAGATTTGGGTTAGGGTTCTCTCCGATTTTAAAAGACAGAGATGAGGTGGATAATGAGGACATTAATATCCACTCGGAACTCACCCCGTTTATATAAACATCATATTTTCCTTTTCTTAGTTTAAATTATGCATCAAAAAAATATTATATATGTATAAAAAAACTCTTAAATTACATTCATATGTTTATTTTTATTTTAAATTGAATATTAAATAAATTGGTTTCCCTTTTATTTTATGTGTTTAATTAAATCATACTATTGAAACAAAATAGTTATCGACTTTTAAATCATTTTTTAATTAAAAAATATCAAAATACAACTCGAGTTCATGTGAAGAGAAGCGAGACAGGGATATCTGAACCCTGTCGAATATGAATTTGAGGTTCTACTTTTTTCCCCGCTTAAAATGGGAATGAGTATGGAAATACCCAAACTTTATGGGTTTGGATTTGGGGAGAGCAAAATCTGCTTGATATATTATTAAGACCAATTAAAATTAGGATTAATAGGTTTTAAACCCTTAAAAAGTAGGCGAATTTTGCATTATTCCTGTAATTTATTTTTTTGAGATTACCCACTGCAATATGTTTTTTTTTCTTTCCGCAGTTCATTTTAACCCCCTGTAATGTTGTTTTGTTGCAGGGTTAATCTCAAAAAAATAAATTACAAAGGTAACGCAAAACTCGTATACTTTGCAAAGAGATAAAAACCTATTAACCCTTAAAATTAACAGTATTCAATAAAAACACAAATCGCTAGGGATTAATTGATCAAACCCATTAACAATTACAGTATATAATATCGGATTAATGGAATAATCTCCATTGTCTTGCCATATAAGTTACATGGGAAACAACACAACAACCTCTAGCACACAAATTTTCATCTTATGGAACTTTTTTGAGTAAAACCCAGGACCGGCCTTGAGGATAGGCAATGGATGCGACGACCTGAGGCCCAATATTTTAAGGGATCCAAATTTTTTTATATCTACATACTAATATAAAAATATAAAATTAATAATACTTAAAAGAAAAAAATATGATTAGGTCAAGAAAATATGTGTAGGATTATTAAAGAAAATATCATTAAGGGGCCCACTTGGTAGAAAATATGATTAGGTATAATTAGTAGGATTATTAAAGAATAATTAGGCGGAGAGTTTGATTAATGCACTAGAAAGTTTTGAATTTTTGCTTGGTATGATTATTTGGTGCAACATTTTATTTGCTATTAATATGGTAAGTAAAAAGTTGCAATCTAGTTCCGTGAGCCTAACTCAGTTGGTAAGACATTTGCACGTAAAGTGCAGGGATCGGAGTTCAAACCTGGTATGCCCACTTATGCATTTTTAAGGGGTGAAATTCTAGCCACTAGACTACCTGATAAAAAAAATTACAATCTTAGTCTATGTGCATTGATACTACTTGAGATCATCAATGTCACAAGAAAGATTGAACGGTTTGACAACTTGTCAATTGAGAAAGATATGTTGGCGGACATTGATATTGATGGGCTTATCAATGATTTTGCATCTCAAAATGCTCGAAGAAATTACTTCTTATGAATTTTTAAGTAATTTTTTTTATATTTTGTAAAATTTATTATGTATTAATGCTATATATATTGAATGAAAGAAATTTTTTTTATGTTTGATATAAGACCTATAAAATATCAGGAACGGGACCGTTAAAACCCTCCAAACAATTAGTGACTTTGATGAAAAAATGGAGGGGCTCTAGATAAACTTAGCCCAATAAACCTCACTAAGGGGTGATTTTTGAAAAAGATATGGTCCCCATTATTGATGTGTTTCCAAACTAGCTTGTCCTCCATACTAAAATTAATTACGAACTTGAATATCCTGCAAAATAGTAGTAATATTAGGATAATTCAAAAGAATAGAATGAGAAATATACCGATTATTATAAATTTGTGATGAAATCCTTCATATTGGTTTGAACCAAATAATGTTTTTGTCCTCTACAAATGATGTTTGTCCTCTAAGATGATCAACTAAGGAATTATTTAGTCAATCCACTATACGAATTTTCATAGTGCCACATTACGTTATTCAAAAGCATATGAGACATTATAAACATCAAATTTAAATATGTTTTTAATTCATATAACATATCAAATTTTATTTAGTTTTTCAAAAATTTACTTTTCAATTTTAGTCTAATATTTTCTTACAAAATTTCATATAGTATGTTCGAAATGACTAATTTTGATAACATATCATTATTAGGACCTTAAAATTTCATTAATTTAATTATTGAACTATTTAGTCTTTAATTTGAAATTATAGATAAATTTAAAAAATTAAAGATTAAATTAATAAGCTAATAGTATTTTAAAGTTTTCAAAAAAGTCATTTAGAATATTTAGAGGGATAGAAACTTTTTAGAATAACTAAAAATGATAATCGATGTATTTAGAGTTAAAAAATACATATTTAACAATAAATATAATAATGCATGAACTAGCAGCAAAGTTTGGAATGCAAAGGCATCATCATTATGTACCACCGACATTCCAACTATGTTCGCACCTAATAACATAACAATCATCTATAGCATCCCAAAATTGCAAATTAACCATCAAAGTCAAGAAAAAAAATCCTGCAATGCACTATGAAATTAAGCAGAAAACTAAGTAACCACTAAACTAAGCAGAAAAGTTCCTAAACTTGAAGACCAGCTTCCAATGCAGATTCTCTATTAGTAGTTGTTTCTTCATCAGCTTCACCAGAAATCTCTTCCAAAGATTTTCCTTTAGTTTCAGGCACCAAGAATGTAAAAATCATCCCCAAGAAATTGGCCACACCCAAAAGCAGAAGCACATTTCTCACTCCAATAGCATCTTGAGCATATAAGAAACCAAAAGCACCTACCATTGCACCGGCTTTTCCAGCAGCAGCTGATATTCCATGACATGTTGACCTTAACCTTGCCGGGAAAATCTCGGCTGGAACAATAAACGTCGTTGCATTTGGACCGAAATTTGCAAAGAAGAATGTCAATGAATACATTACAACAAATCCAATTTGATTTCCATTCATAGTCCAATGATGATATGGAATAGCCAATGCAAACATGAACACAGTCATGAAGAAAAATCCCATTAACTGAATCGTAAACCTTCCGATTCTATCGATCAACGCCACCGTGAACCAATAACCAGGAACAGTGCTGCAAAGTGCTATTAGAGTTTGTGCTCTAGCAATTTTAAAAACCTCTTCAAGGGCACTCATGGTTTTAGCTTCTGGTATCCATCCAATAGCACTAAAAATATCTTTTTGGAAAAGATTCTGACTATAATAAGCAATATCCAACAAGAACCAAGTACTGGCAGTTCCGAGCAAATGAAGTCCGTGACGGCGAAGAAACCTTTTTGTAAACAAACCAAAATCATTCTCATTACTCTGTCCTTGTGTTTGATCCAATTGCTGAACATTTTCCTGTTCAGCTTCAATCTCAAGTTGCAAAACTTTTGACATATCTGCAGTAGCTTGTGTAGTATTCTTGGCAACCAAGGCAGTGTATCGCGCAGTTTCGGGCATTTTCATTCTCCAATAGTATGTAAGCAATGCAGGAATTGCACCAAACATTAAGATTATCCTCCAAACATAATCAGCTTGCGAAACCGTGGACAAAACTGGATTAACTTGAAACGCCAGAGCAGGATACAAAGCTTTAAAAATAGACGAAACTATAATTGCAACCGCGCCACCAGCCAAGATTCCGAAACCTTGCATAGCAAAAACAGCCGCTATAAAAGCGCCACGAGTCTTTTTATTTGCATACTCGGACATAATTGTAGCTGAAAGAGGGTAATCGCCGCCAATTCCGAATCCGAGCCAAAACCTAAAGAAACAAAGAGTAGACACAACAGTTTTGGGATCTCTCCCAAAAGATAGACCAGAACAAAGTGAAGATATCACCATAAGCAAAAGGGTCATTCCATAAACTCGTTTTCTTCCCATTTTGTCACCAAGCCAACCAAAGAAAAGTTGTCCCGCTAGTGTTCCGCAGAAGGCAACACCATTGATTGCAGCAGAAACATTTTGTGGCAGAGAACCGGGATTGTTACTGCCTTCGTAGTAATACACACGGCCGAGCAATTTCGTGACAAGGGAAATGCAGAAGAGATCATAGGAATCAGTGAAAAAGCCCATTCCAGCAATCACAATTGCAGTAAAGTGATACCATTGTGTCTTGGCAACATCAAGTGCATTAAGCACCTTCAATTGTTCCTTAGCCATGTCACTATAATATTCTCTAAGCTACCATAATCTGAAATCAAAATATACACAATAAAATAATTAGAGGCGAGATAGTAAATGTAGAATGAAGGTGGTGCTAGTTGAATCCAGATTCCTTGTCGGTGCCAAAATCCCACATTCACCCTGTCCCCACATCGGTGGTGATATGGCAACTATGTGAATGCTGGATTTTGGCAACGGCATGGAATCTAAATTAGTGTGTAGGTATACAATTCAAAAGCATATGCACGCTATTAATGAAAGACAAACGAACAACAAGTTGCGCCGCTAACCCTTATAAGTGAAGATGGTGTGTGAGAACGTGACATTCAAATCATATAATTGAACAGCAATGAATCTAAATAAAACAGGTTTTGAAGTGTAGAAAGGGTGACAAAATATTACATGAAGTAATGGCTTGAGTCAATAAACTTTAGAATATTTCATTGTATTGCTATTAAAGTAGCTTTCATGCATAGTACTAAAATTCATGTGCTTATAATAATTATTGTTGTTATAAATTTGATTCAGTGATAGATACAAGAAACAAAAAAGAATATTCCCCGTATCATATTATTATTATAATAAATAACAGAAGATCCTAGATTAGGGGATAAACGGAAATCATGTGAGATTGAAAAAGGAAAAAGACGTAGTTAAAGTTTCTGTTAAAGGAAAAAAAAAACTGCAATATAAAACAAACCAAGAACACTATAGTATAATCCAGTAAAAAAAAAAAAAGAACACTAGTAGATTATCAGAAGAAAAAAAAAAAAAAAAAAGAACACTAGTATAGGAAAAATTTTGCTTTTTAATTTGTTATAACTGCAAAAATCTAATGAACATCATGTATTCCATCATATCACAAAGTTATTTTGAAATTAGTTATATGACATAACAAATTGATAATTTTTGCCGTATAAAACTATCAGGTCAGTAGATGTCCATTAAACTTAACTATAATAAAATTAGGACTAAGATTTTGATTTTATAAATATCTCAAATTTTATTTTTATTAAATTTCATATTTTGGTTTCTTAAATATTTTCCGTCACAAGTTTTTATCCACAACTCATGTGTATTCTTCACAAATTTACAGGAAACAATAAAAGAAACAAAGAGAACTTATGAAGCACAAATTAAACAATGAATGTTAAAAATTTACCTAAAGATGCATAAAATACCTCAATGGTTATATGAAGAAAGAAGAATGTTGAAATAGAAACCCTTGTAAATTCCCTATTTATATACAAAACGAATCATTGTTTGAGTATATCAATTTTAAATATCTCATTCTATAGTGTGTCAAAAAAAAAAAAAAATCTCATTCTATATTTTCCCGGCTCCAACGGTATTTTCTGTTTTTATCTTTTATTTTGTACCGTGTTTTATCTTTTTTACTTGAAGTATTATTCTTGAATGTTGATATAATAAATAACTTTTTCAATTTGATTTATACAATTTTTATTTTGGTAGAAATAAAATAATGATTGTATCAAAAAAATAAATAAAATAATGATAGCAATATACGACGATGATCGTATCAAACTTGTTTGTTATTCTCGTCCAATAAAAATGTGTTTGTTATGGGCTATGCCCTCTTTTTTTTAACAAAAAAAGTGTTTGTTATTAAAAGATATTTAAACAATCAAAATCATATTCATTTGACAAAAAAATATTCATTCATATTTATTTATTGAGACTACATCAATTGAAATCAATACATATTCAATTTCGCTAAGGATGAATCTACGAGCAAGCTCACAACATTCGAATTAATAGCATAAAACGACTTAATGTCTATGATAAAGCCTACAATTGATATGACAAAATTTAAATGTCCATAATAGTAATGCATCCGGATTTGCAATGTTGATGACTTTAAAGTCATTGAGTCATCACTGAATTTCGATTGAAGCAAATCTGTAAATCTGAACAAACAAACACCGTATCAAGATGAAAAATAAAAAACAAACACCGTACTAAAATGGGAAATAAAAAAAAAAACACCGCACTAATAGCCCGTTTGACCTAGCTTATTTTGAGTTTATGCAAACGGCTTATGTAATATAAATTATGTTTTATACTATTTTATAAGTTTAAACTAGTGAAAATTTAATTTTTATAAGCTATTTTATCATAAACTATCTTTAAAAACTTATAATAATACATAAAAACTGCATAAGCCATTTGCATAAGCTCAAAAATAAGTTAGGCCAAACGGGCCCTAAGACAAAATTAAAACAACACCAGATGAAAAAACAAGAAACCTGAATGAAACCTAAAATATGTGATGCCACTTATTTAAATAAAACGAAATAAAAAAGATCAAGAGAGGTGATTTTAGATCAAAATTCATCCTAAATCGCCCCTTTCTAATTGATAAAAAAAAAAAAAGATAAAAAGAGAGCTATGTTGCGGCGGCAGAAAGGATTAAGATACATGAGCTAATGATCATTTGACGCTTAACCAACACAAATAGGTGCGTTTGTTTATTTAGCTTTAAAATAAGTGATTTTAATTTGAAAAAATTTAGAAATTTTTTTAAAAAAATTATAGCTACTTTCTGTTTGTTTACTATTAAATTTTTTTTTTTTTTTTAAATACGAAGTTTCTACACTTATGTTCCTTAGTTTTTTAAAAATAGATTCTTGAAAAGCTATTAGAAATAGCTTTTCATTTTGAGGTTAAAAAAATTTTTTGAAAAAAAATTTATAACAAACACTATCAAAATTGTAAAATGGATATTTTTAAGAAAATATTAGATTTTTTCTTAAAAGATCCAAAACAAACACACCCTTAGTAGATACTTGAACACTTACCATTTGATTGGATGTAGAGAATTTAACATATCTTGATTTTAGATCAAATACATTCATATGTCCTTTAAGTTTGGTATTTGTAATAGATAGATTTTAAGTTTCTTAAGTAATAAATAGTTCTTTTATGTTTTCAATATATTGCATCGTTACCCTTTAAATTATTCTTCGTTAAAAAAAAAACCAAAATAACTTAGTGAGGAGATAGCGAACACTACGTTTTGAATTCCAATTAATAGTCTCACCTCATTTGTTACAGGAATTGGATCCTCTCAATCTCTATTTCTCTCAATCTCTCTCAACAATTAATCCTAGTCATTATTCTAAATCTAATGGTAGAAAGAGAAAAACACCTTCATAAATAGAAATACTATATAACAATTTAATTTCAAAATTTGAAATTTGTCTGTTTTTAGTAGTTTATGATTGACTTTAATTCCCCTATTTTTTTATTACAATAAAAATTTAAAAGAAAAATACTCCCTTAATAAAAAAACCGATCCATTTGTATTTGCTTAAAAACAAAAATGAAAACATTTGTATTTTTTTCTTAAAAAAATATTATAATTTTATTTGTATATTGCTTGACTTATAACTTTAGTCAAAAAAACTTTATTAGTATAGTAGCAGTATAAAACTAATATCAAAATCGTGGGAAGTTTTTTTTTTATAAAATATTAATTTGAATATTAACAGTTGTATATATGATTAACATAATTTAATTAAATTTTTTCAAAAAAAGAATTAAATTTCAAACTTAGATTTTAGAGTTTTTAAATTTTTTTAATAATAAATATATCTTAATTTTATATTTCAATATGTCACAAAAAAAAAATGCCAAAAAAAAACATGGTTCTTGCTTTGGTGTATTTCTATTTATGGAGGAGTTTTTCTCTTTTCACCGTTAGATTAAATATAGCGGCTAGGATTAATTGTTGAGAGAGATTGAGATAAATGAGGATTGAGAGGATCCAAATCCTTTGTTACCTAAAAAAATATAAATAGCGTATTTGTTACTTAAAAAATTAAAAGGACAAATTTATTACAAATTTACAACAAAATTTAAAGGATCCTTTTTTTTTTTTGAAGAAACAAATTTAAAGGATCCTTACATGCATTTGACCTTGGCAACAAACACTAGGGTTGGGATTGAACCACCATTGATTCACCTTTAAGAAACACTACATCAAATTTGAGTCGTCTGGTCTCAGAGAGATTCAAGATAAAGGTAGAGTTAGGTTGAAAGACTAATTCTTGTAACTCTTGGAAATCCTTTGTAAAGTTACTCTCTTTTGAACTAGTAGAACAGATGACTGCTCTCTCCTCCTGACGTAGGTCATCTTTGGATCGAACTGTGTAAACAATATTGCGTGTGCTTGTCTCTTTCTCTTTTCTCATTGTTTTATCTTTTGTTTGGATTATTGTTATTATCATTATTCTCATTTGATATTGGTTGTTTGATTAATTTGCTCCACATTTTCTTAAAAAAAATTTGCTCCACACATCAAGTATTATTTATTGGTGTGATTTTTGACGAATTCACTACAATTTTTAAAAGGAAAAAGATTTTTCGAAGACTGAATTTATGGAGGTTCGCATGACAATCTCAATTATGCATGGTGTAGCATCTACACTTTACATGTGTTCGTTTGTAGAGGAGCGCGATGGAGAGTGGGGAATTGGGACTGTATTAGAGAGTGGGGTGAACCTTGGATCCGTGATGATAATAATCTATTTTGTCAGAAAGATATAAGGCAGGGGATGGAAGACTTAAAGGTTGCTAGTTTGATTGATCATGAAAATAAGGCGTTATGCGTTTTAGTGTGCTATATAGGAAAAACAACTATATAGGATCCTCTTGAAAACATATAAGGAATTTACTCTAACCGCAACCTATCAGTAGAATCAAAGTTATAGAATCAAAATTATTAAACAAAGTGAGACTTTAACTGCGACTTGTCGCTACAACTAATACTACAGAGTTTTCGACCCAAAAAGAAATAAAAAGCTCTCGCAACTAAAAAACTCTTAATAAATCTTCTATATATATAGCGCCTAATCAGCATGTTTAATGCTTAATTTTTATGTAATCATTTTTCACAAATATGTCTTCCATAGTACATTTGGCCGTAAACATGATTATGTAGACATCAATACAAGCAAAAATACAGGAAAACTTTGTAACTGACATATAGTTAGAACACTCAATAACAATATAGTAGTATCTACATCATTATTATTCATTCATCTTACAGACGAAAAGAAAAACCGAACTAAAATTGTCGTATAACAATAATAGTAATAACTATAATAACTTTGAATTTGTTTAAACAGAAATTATGATTAAACTGGTACTGTCCTAGCAGTTCCTGACCCTGCCATCTCAATAGCCTCAGCATCATCTTCTTCATTCTCACCACTCATCTCTTCCAATGATTTTCCATTTGGTTCAGGTACTAAGAAGGTGAATACCATTCCAAAGAAGTTAACAACACCAAGCATAATAAGCGAGTTCTTAATACCAATACCGGTAGGGTAACCTGCATCAGTCTTAGTTGGATCCTTACTTTGTGCAGCATATAAGAATCCAAATGCGCCAACAATTGCTCCGGCTTTTCCTGCAGCAGCTGATATTCCATGACAGGTGGATCTCAGCCTTGCAGGAAAAATCTCGGCTGGAACAACAAATGTGGTAGCATTTGGACCAAAATTAGCGAAAAAGAAAGTTAATGAGTACATCACAACAAATCCGATTCTGTTTTCTTTTTTAGTCCAGTGATCGTATGGTATAGCGAGAGCGAACATGAAGACGGTCATGAAGAAGAAACCCATCAATTGGATCGCGAATCGACCCATGTGATCGATAAATGCCACTGTAAACCAGTAACCTGGCACAGTACTGCACATTGCTATAAGTGTTTGTGCTCTTGCAATCCTATAAAGTTCGTGGATTGCGTTCATTTCTTTCGCCGGAGGGATCCATCCAATAGCACTGAAAATGTCCTTTTGGAAAAGATTCTGACTATAGAAAGCAATGTCCAACAAGAACCAAGTAGTAGTTGTTCCCAACAAGTGCATACCGTGACGTTTCGCGAATTGCTTGGTAAAAAGACCAAACTTTTGAGTCTTATCCTCAGCTACCTCTTGAACTTCAAGTTCAACTTGTAACACCTTAGACATATCAGTAGCTGCTTGTTTAGCATTCTTAGCAACAAGTGCTGTGTAACGAGCCGTCTCCGGCATCTTCATACGCCAGTAATAGGTAAGTGCTGCTGGAACTGCACCAAACATTAGAATCATACGCCAAACGTAATCAAAAGCTGGTAACACAAGTGACGCTTGCGCGTTTTCTTCGTAGCTAGGAACTTTATATTTGTGATCAAAAGCAGTAGCTACAATCAATGCAACTATTCCACCTGCCATGATTCCAAATCCTTGCATAGCAAACACAGCGGCAATGAAAGCGCCTCGCGTCTTTTTGTTCGCATATTCAGACATAATTGTGGCTGAAAGAGGGTAATCACCACCAATACCAAAACCAAGCCAAAACCTAAAGAAACACAGTGTTGCCATAACACCCTTTGGACTATTACTAAAAGATAGACCTGAGGCGAGTGAACAACCTACCATAAGCATAAGGGTTATACCATAAACTTTTTTTCTTCCTAATTTGTCACCAAGCCAACCGAAAAACAGTTGGCCAGCTAACGTGCCGACTAGCGCAACACCAGTTACAGCGGCTTGTACACCCGGAGGAAGTACACCTGGCTTTGGTTTGGTGTAATCTGTGTAATAGATTCTTCCTAACAATTTTGTGACAAGGGAAATGCAGAAGAGATCATAAGCATCAGTGAAAAAACCCATTCCAGCAATCACAATTGCTGTGAAATGGTACATTTGTGTCTTGGCCACATCGAGTGCATTAAGCACTCCTAGTTGTCCTGCCATCACCAACTTTGTTACCTGATTACAACTTCACTGCACAAGAAAAATATATAAGTTTCCATATTTGCAAGCAATTTGATATAGATTATGTTTGGATAAACAATTTAATTAAGGACTTAGTCTTGGAGCATGAGCACTTATGTATAAACTATAAGTTTATAACAAAAGATGAATTGAAGTCAAACTACTTTGATAAGTTATACTGGTTAAAGAGCTTATGAAAATAAGCTGAAAATAACTTATGGACATGTTAAAAGTAGTGGTGGGAATAGGCTAGGTCGAGCTAGGCTTTGCAAGCCTGAGCCTGGCCTGTCAAAAATTAGAAGGCCTGAGCCTGACATGTGGCCTATATAAAGTCCTGAGCTTGACATGCAGCTGATGTTGATTTAATTCTCTGATGAAAAGAATTGATGAAGCTGATGTTGATTTTTCATGGTCAACGAAAGCAGAATTCTTATGGTCAACGAAAGCAGAAAGTTGAATTTCCTGAATTAGTTACTCTCCTATTATCTCAAAAATTTGACTCTAACTGACATAGAAGACTCTACTATACCAATTTGACTCAAGAGAAATTATTATTATTTTTTTAAATGAAGTGGTAATTCACTGAAATTAAACTCACACACAACTGTGAGGTTTCGGGTTCGAACTCGGGTCACGACGTTCGGCCTAACAATTTCGATATTTATCAGTTAAGCTAGAACTTCTAGACGACTAAAGGGAAATTATTAGTCCCTATAAAAAAAATGTGAAAAATTATATTTATCTCCCTCTTTGATGGAGATTATAGGTAATTTAATCCCTATAAAAATTATGAAATGTTATGAAAAATTATATTTATTTTTTTTCAATTTTTTCTTTCTGATTGTCTCTCCTTTTCTTAATGTAAAAGTGAAGAATAAATGACTAAGATTACTATACAACATGACTAATAAGGGATTCAAATCTAAAAAAGACAACTACTGTATTTTTATTTTTATTTTTTGAAAAAAAAAATGAAGAGAACTTTGGGATCTCAAACCATTTATCTATACTTTAAAGCCCGTTTGAATTACCTTATTTTTGAGGTTATCCAACTTTTATATATTATAAATTTTTTATGATAATTTTTTTTTTATAAGCTAAGAACATATAGATAACAAGGAGTGAATAGATATCCAACGAAGTTGGACATCAAAGAAGTTTGTTATAATAATTTATGATAAAATAGTGTATAAAAATACAATTTTTTCTATTTTAAACTTATAAAATAGTATAAAACCTAATTTATATTGCATAAACTCAAAAATAAATTAATACTTAGCGGTGACAAATTATAAAATGATCGTTATTGATTATAAATATATAAATGGTCGTTATCATTGTTTTGATTAATAAAATTTTCATTTTTCCTAACCAAAATAGTTTATAATATTTCTTCAACCTGAGGATATACCTTAAAAATTATTGTTGAAAAATTGATATCATTTTATTTTAATTAGCGTCCCTACCAAAACTGAAACAGTGATCGAGAAACAGAAAGAGAAAGAGAAAGAGGATAAGGGATTTGAGTCTATAAAATTGTTCAATGAATTTCATTCTAGTTCTATAGATATTGAAAACAAAGCAGAGGTTAACATAAACAACATGGAATAGAAAATGAAAAAATAAACAAAAGGTTAGACAAAAAGATAAAGAAATTAACAAAAACAATCATGAAATGGAATCCACAAATGATTTGAGGAAAAAGAGAGATCCCAGATTCTAAAAGATGAAAAAGTTATGATTACTATATTATTATAATCAGAAGAAGAAAAAGGCAGAAAGTTGTGTTTTGTGCTTCTAATTGCTTAAAAATTAAAAAGTGGGGGCCTCCCACCAAGGAACCAACCAACCTCTCCACTAAAACATGACATCTTTTTCATATATATCAACAAAAACAACTACAAATATAACTTATCAATTAAGTAAAAAGTAAATAAGCACTTAACTAAAGATTTAGATAGAGAGAAAGATAAAGAGAGTTTACCTTATTGTTAGTTGCTACAACTTGGTGTGGATTAAGGAGAGAGAAACATAAATTGAGATGTTGGAGATGAAGAGATAGATAGATAGATGTATGTATTTATATATAGAAAGAGTGAAAGAGTGTTTGTGAGAGAGCCATCTAAAGAATGACACAAAATCCAGAAGCAAAGTAGGAATCTGTGGTATATGCCCATTCTGGAGAGACTTAAAAATGAATATAGTTCACATTATCAGGTCAACGCTTTCACAAATTGCTTGCCTCTCTGTAAGTTAAAGCTTTTTTTTTTATGTTTTCTTGTTTGATTTTTCCACATCATTAGTCGTACTAATACGTTTCCTTAAGCAAACTGATTAATTTTGTTTGTTAGTATTATGCTTTATTTAAATTTAAATTTTAAAATTTTTTTTGTCAAATAGTCTCGTGGTTAGAAATTCAACTTTTAAGATGAATAAGTTGGATGATCGAAATTTAAACTTCAATCCCTATATATATATAATGCAATATCATACTAATTAAGCTGAACTAATCAAACTTAAATTTTAGACTTAAATTATACTATTTATTTGCACATGGTTGGTAACAGTTGTTGGCGATATCATCAAATTTACTAAGAGTTTTCATTAAATGTTCCGCCTACCGGCTCAGGTGAGCTTACATACATTTTCTTATTGTTATTTGGTGCCCTTTTTTATTTTTACATTTCTAGACAAATGTTGTAATAATAATAAGAAAAATGCTAAAGAGTGCATCAGGTGTATTAGTTAAACTTATTAATATAGAATTTTTTTTTTAAAACTTGTGCATTTAATATATTAAAGATACAAAAAGTTATCTTTCTATCATTAATTTTGTCTTTTTATTTCTTTTTTGGATATGCTTAACTAGTGCATTAGGTGCACTGTTTAGCATGACCCTAATAATAATATATGGATCATGTTAAACATTGTTTTGAGAGGACACTAGTTAAAAACATTAAAAAAAGGAAAATAAAAGACAAATTTAATATTAAAAAGATAAATTTTTACATTATTAAAATATTGAATATACACAATAATTTTAAAACAAAGTTTCTATATTAATATGTTTAATTAATGTCTCGATGACACTCTTCAGTATTTTTCATAATACTCCCTTCGGTCCTTAATATAGGAAGTTTTTTGAAAAAAAATTTAATCCTTAATATAAGAAAAAACACAACTTTTATTGTATACTAGACTTTGACCCGTGCGTTGCACGGATTTAGTTGAATGATAGATATACGATTTAAATTTTTATATTATAAATTGCAAATAAAAAAACAAAGTGAAATCAAAAGATAAATATATTGAAATTTAAAACAGAGAGTACAAATGAAACTAAACAATACTAATAAATTAATAAAAATAGAGGATACAATAAAATCAAAATCATATAGAATCAAAATAATTTGATTCAGAAATCGTAGTACAAAATTAATTGCAAAATTGGCTAAAAGGCAAACAACCGAAGCAAATATTTTAGGTTTTAAAATTTTGGGTCAAAAATATATCTAAAAAAAATCAATATAATTTAATAAATTAAATATGAATGTTTGGTTAGTTTAGGTGGTTAGGATGGAGAGTTCGCATCTCTTTGACCTAGGTTCAATTTACAGATTCAACAGTGATGATAAAAAAAATCATACATTCAGCAAAATAAATATATTTAATTTATTCTTATCAATTTTGTACACACTAAAAATTTCATTTTAGATTTCTACATCAGTTAGATCAATCTTGAATAATTGAGTCAAATGATAGTGATTTGAAAAGATTGAGAAGATGACCAATCATGCCAATGTTTAAGGTGGCGTATTTAATTTTATAAAAAGTTTTTTAAAAGTTATAATTTTTATATCAATCAATCTTTTTCTATTTTGATTGTATACCTATGTTATTTTCAATACATAGAAAGTGACTAATTCATAATTCAAAATTCAAATTTAGGTGAGAGAAATGTGTTATTTTCAATACATAGCAAATGACTAATTCAAAATTAGGTGAGAGAAATTAAATGAGAGTATTAATTAGTGGCTTATGAGAGAAAAATTAAGATTAAGTTAAGAGCTTAATTAGAATTTTAGTAGGTGTTAAACATAACTTTTACTATAATTAAGATTAAGATTAAGATAAATATAAATATAAATATAACATTAAAGTTTTGTGTACCTCTATATAAAGAAACAAAAAAAAAAAACATAAAAATGTGTGTATAGTGTTTGTAAATTAGGTGAAAGAAATTAGAAGAAAAATAATAACATAAAAATATGTGCATAGTGTTTGTAAATTAGGTGAGAGAAATAGAACGTCATAAATAAGTTGTTGGGATGATCATTAAGAAATGAATTAGGAGGGAAAAAATTAGGGTTAAGTAGTTTCTTAATTAGAATTTTAAGAGGGGGCAAACCTTACTTTTATTAAGATTAAGATAAGATTTCATAGGTAAATATCATTTTTACCCTTCTTAATTGTTTATTTTATTTGTGATTTTCAATGTAGTACTCCATAAATTACTCCCTCCGATTTCATATATAAGAAAAATTTTACTTTTTAGATTCATTGTAAAATGGATGAATCTAGACTATAATATTCTCTAGATACATTCATTTTACAGTGAATCTAAAAAGTTAAATGTTTCTCATATATAAGACCGGATGGAGTACTTGTAAGATTAGAAATGCTGCATTTTCAAAAGAAAAAAAAAAAAATGAGGGATCTTAAACTTTGGGTGCACCGTTTCAAAAGTCTGCAATTTTTTTTTTCTTTCAACATTACAAGAAAAAGGATGATTTTGTTGACACGTGTGGGCAAGTGGAGAAGTGTTAGTGTTGCTTTTTTTTTTTCTATATAAAAACAAATCATTTGATTGCAAGGGTATATTTGGTAATTAATGGTAAAAATTATAACAATTGATGAACTCATTGGTATTGCTGTTTTTTTTTGGTTTTTCCTCTTATAATTGGTACCGGAGAGAAATATATTAAGGGTCATGCTAAACAGTGCACCTGATGTATTTATTAAGCATGCTAAAAATGGAAATAAAAGACAAAAATAATAGTGATAAGATAACTATTTATACTTTCAAAGTATTGAATACACAATTCCCAAATTTTTTTTTCATAAAAACTTATTTAACTAGTACAATGAATGTACTATTTAGCATTTTCCATATATTAATACCGCTAACCTTCGTCTCTATATACACGGAGTAAGAGTTACTTGCAAGAACAAGGCTGAATATTTCTTTGTTGACAATTAAAATCAACACAAATTCTTAAAAATGAAAATTGAAAATGTTTGGTAACATAAACCGTACTAAATCTGTTCCATGTAAGTTTGTAATAAAGAATGTGAATTTGTGCCCTTAAGATACATGATAAGAAGATAAATATGAAAAATATTTATTAAAACATGTATACCATTTATTTATTTAAGCTTAAATTTTTTATATCATTAAATGATACATTTTTATTTTTAGATAGCTTATCATGTGTCCTTAGGACACAAGTTAACATGACCCAATAAGTAAACTGTGTCTTTGATTACATTCACATGTCGGTTTCTTAAGCCGCAAAAGATATTTTGGTCCAAATTAGTTGCCATTGTTGAGAATTTACCAAACCTTATCCCATTGCTTGTTTATAATTTGACTCTAGTAGACTACTCTCTACGATCTTATTTATAAGTAAAAGTTATTTTTTATATTCATTCAATTACTAATGTATTTAGCTTAAATATAGGCTACATACATTAATTGTTCAATGAATTTTAAAAAAAAATTTACTTATAAATAAGATCGAAGGAATTAATAGCTAGAAAAAAAAAACCAATACACTCTGAAATATGATTGTGTACGAAGAGACATAACGGCGCTGCCAATTCCAAATTGCGAATTTTTAAAACCATTTGTTAGCAAGTTGGCACACTCATTTCAAAATTTCTCTTCTCTTTCTCATTCAATAATTGATTCATACATACCATCATTTTTTAAGTTTTTAACGTCAACGGTAACAATTTCTCTTATCATAGAATTTAATTTAATTAAAAGGACCGTTGAAAAACTTGAATTAACTTTGTAAAATAATATATATATTTTTTTTTTGTAGGAGATCATATTTTTAGTGAACATCTTAGAGATGTTGAATGATCATGGTTTATAATGGGTGCAACTGCCAATAGGTTATTGGTTTTCATCGTAGAGGAATCATGTTGCCGACTTTCTTGTTATTTTAGTCTCTTTTATATAATTTGATGGGTGTATCTTAGATTATACTATTCACAATGTCAATAATGGGTGTGGTGACCATCTATTATTACTAGTGTTTGTTCTTTTTTTAAGTTTAACTAAAGTTATATGTATTTTAAGAGTATTAATTAAAAAAAGTATTAATATGACTTAATTACAATTTTACTCCTTTAATTATCACATTTTTACGAAATTGATCATTCTATTAGCTACGGTTGTTTTGACCATGACCATTTAAGTCTATTTACACACTATAGAAATTTTGCTGTTTACCCATGGTCTAATAGCTACGGTTGTTGTGGCCGTGATTACGGGTGGACAATGGGAGGGTTTGGGTCCAAAATTATTATCCAAGTCAAATTGCAGAGTCAAAAAATAAGGCTCAATCCGCACATAAAATATAGATCGGTTTTCACAAATTCAGATTGCGGTTTAATTGGATTATCGAACGGTTTAATTCAGTTAGAAATGAATAATAAAATTAGTAACAAATTTAACTTTTGCAATTTAAATTCTAAGAATATACAACAAGAGAATCATGAAACAAACACAAAATAAAAGTGTTACAAATCCTAAATAAACATAAAAAGTAAAAAAACAACAAAAATCTCAAATAAAATATAAAATATAACATTTGATTTTAGAGAAGTTAGATAAAAAAGATGAAGTAAGATAAGTTTTATGTTTCAAAATGTTTCATGATTACTTCAGTCTCTATGGATTTGAGGTGAAGTGAGAAAGTATGAAGAAGAGACGGGAGAAGAGCTTAAAGTGTGTATATCTTAAAAGGAAAGTGTTAAACGCGAAATTTTAATTTACTAATTATGTGGACGGATTTCGGGTCTCATCAGTCCGATTCTCTTCACCCGGACCCGTCCATTTCAACTCTATTCAAACCGAATTTTCAGACTCGCTAACTCGTGGCCCAATCCAAACCGCCCATTTCACTCATTTTTCTTTTGGTTTTCTCGGGTTGAGTCGGGCCGTGATTTTTCTGTCCATCCCTAGCCGTGACCATTTATGTCTATTTGCTACGATTTAACCGTGGGTAAAATAATCGAAAATTTTTAATTATTTCAAAAAACTCGAGTTTTTGTTCTCCCTTGTGCTTTTCCTACTTTCACTTTCCCTTTTGAATGCCAATTTTTTCAATTTTTAAAAATTTCACACATATTCTCGGAATTTTCAATTTAATTCATTTCCCAAATTCCTCAATCTTCAATAGTGTTAATTCAACTCCATTCTCTCTTTCCTTAACCGCTTCAGCCGCCTCTTCAATTCTTTCGTCACCACTTCTCTTCCCTCTCTGAGCTATTGCGTGAACCACTGCTTCATTTTTTGCTTTCTTCGAATTTGACCTCGCCGTCACAAAGCTTCAAACTGTACAGTTTTGGTCTCTCCACGTTATTTTTATTCTTAAAAATTATGATTTAATATATTTTAATTGATATGACATACAATTTAATGATATAAATTCATCTGGGTGTATCAATTATTTATATTTCATTAAATAAAATTCAAAAATGAATAATTTTTGAAATTAAAATAAAAGTTTTTGTTGATTTTTCTTATAATTTCATGACTTTTGATGATTTAATTATCATCGGATTGTAAGTCGCATCATTTAAAATATTTTAATTCACCATTTTTAAGTACAAAAATTTAATAGAGGAACTCTCGTGATAGCAAAGCAGATCATTAATTATGGTGAAAATATTTTTGAGACTAAAACTTGTTATAAAAATTTAGAGTGATTGATAATAAAATTTGATATGTTTTTTTAGACTAAAAAATCATTTAGCCGTTGTGAACCTTGATTAAAAAAAAATCTATATATATACAAAGAATTTGAATCAAAATCTAAAGTTAATATTTTAAAAGATAACATATATAAGAAATTGTAAAAAAAGTTTAAAGTTAATATTTCCATTCTTTATTTTGTAGGCAATTTTTTTAAGTCGAACTTTTCGACCCTCCATCTTTACATTTTTTGTAATTTTAGTCTCGGCTCATATATTTAGTCATAAAAATTGCTTATTGTGTGTTAAAATATGAATTTTGGTCTGCAAAGAGATATTTTGTCATTAAATTGAATATTGAGGCAATAAATATAATAACATTCTTGTATAAAAAAAAAATTAGAAAATGTTTGGAAAAAACCCTAAACTATGTTAGTCCCCTTCTAGTTATGTCCCTACTTTTTTTTTCTGTCAAATAATAATTTAGTGGCTACAAATTTCACTATTAAAATGAATAAATAAGATAATCTGGATTTGAACCCCGAACCACTATATATATAATGCAATTGTCCTATCAATTAAGTTAAGTTCACGAGACTAATTATGTCATGCTTAGTACTTATTTATAATATAGGAGTATTATGCAATCAATATAAAAAATGTCCAAAAAGTCTTGTAAACAAAGAAAAGATGAGTATAAAGAGAAGATAAGGGGTTGAATGCCAACTGTCAAAGTCAAGCCACATAGAACCAAATAACTAAAATCCAAACCTACCAAAATCAAAGATTATATATATATATATATATATATATATATATATATATATATATATATATATATATATATATAGAGTCAGGATTCGTTGACACTAATTAGTTTGACACCAAATGTTACACATCTCAATAACGTTTTAACCGATATAAATTTTATAAAATCCACCTTGGATTGAAAGTTTATATCAAATAGATCATTTGTCTGAATTGTCAGACAAATATAAAATCATTTGATATATTATTGAGATCCATCAAAATTAACAGTTTAGGCGTTTTTTTAAATGATGTTAATCTTTATGCGTCTCAATAACATATCAAATGATTTTGAATTTGTCTGACAGTTTACACAAATGATCTATATGATATAAACTTTCAATACAACAGTGGATTTTATAAAATTTATATCGGTTAAAACGTTATTGAGAGGTGTAACATTTAGTGTCAAACTATTTAGTGTCAACGGATCCTGACTCATATATATATATATATATATATATATATATATTACGCGTCTTGTTTATAGAAGAAGAAAGTTCTAATAATTCTAAAAATAAGATTAAAGAGTACTTTTAAGACACTAGTTAATCATACTAAAAAATAAATTAAAAAAAATAAATTTAAATGATAACTTTTTACATTTTTAAAGTCTTAACTACTGTCTTGAAAATACTATTTAACGTAAGATAAATAAACTATGATTAAATATATTTTTTGTTAAAAAATGAATTTGAATTTTTTCAAATAATTTGTTTTAAGAAGACTACAAAATTAACTTATAGCTTATATTTTATAGCTTATAAGTTAAAAGACCTGTTTGATAACAGTTTTTCAGAAAGAGCTTATAACTTATTTTACTGACTTATAGCTTATTTTTCATAAGCTATTTCAAGTAGCTTATGAGCTTATAACTTATCATTTTTCTTCCACTTTTACCCTTATTATTTTAACTAAAATTCATCTTTATACCCTTTATAAATTTATTATCATTATAATTTAAAATAAAATAAGTAAATTTATAGTTTAACATGATGTTTTAAAAATTTGAATAATAATAATAATAATAATAATAATAATAATAATAATAATAATAATAATAATAATAATAATAATAATAATAATAATAATAAATAGCTTAGTATAACTATCCTTATTATTTTGTTTTTATCAATTTATATTTAGTTAATTATAATTTATCTTGATTATGTTATACTGTGAATATATTTTATTATTATTAGCTTAGGATAAATTTTTTTTAAATTCAGCATATAAAAATTAATTTAATAATAATATATAAAAGATATATTTATTAAATTTAAAATATTAAAATTAAATACTTAAATTCTAAGCATCTTAAATATATTAATTTTATATAAATTTTATTAAATTAAACATGTCTTTATATGTCATTTTACATTCATCGATCAGTTCAACTATTAATTTTACCAAACACTCTAATTAACTTATGAGTCATACCATAAGCCATCAGCTATACACTATTAGCTATCATCCATAAACTAAATTTTATAAGTTAGCTTATCAGCTAACCGCTATTTTTGTCGTTATTAATTAGAATGTTTTGACTAAAGGA
Organism: Trifolium fragiferum; assembly: GCA_954870985.1. Classification (NCBI taxonomy): domain Eukaryota; kingdom Viridiplantae; phylum Streptophyta; class Magnoliopsida; order Fabales; family Fabaceae; genus Trifolium; species Trifolium fragiferum. The sequence continues at coordinate 43,083,203 of OX940796.1, read as the reverse complement.
AACATTTTCATGTCATTTAGCCAATGTATTTTCCTTCAATATTCCTGAAAACGCGTCCTACAAATTGATGTCTTCTTGGACTTGGAGTATAGTCTCTTAATACTGCAAATTGCAATGCAACTCCCTTTCAGAAAGCAACTTCATTCATTCATTCCACGCGGTTTTGCTTTGGTTAATGAGTATACTTATCTTCAGAGTAAGGCCCACGCTGTTTAAATATATTTGAGCATAGTACACTCTTATATATAGTGACTTTCTCTATCGTTGTTACCGTCACGTATATGAGGAAACTTCTATATATTAGAGATTTTCATACAAATATACAAAATATGATTTTTGATAATAATTTTTTTATAAGTCGTTGACAAAATTATCTTTGATTGTTTTGTCAACAACTTGTAATAATTTTTAACAAAAAAAAATTGTTGTCAAAAATCATATTTTTTGTAGTGCGTATTATCAAACAATTTCTAAATAATAACTAACAAGAATAGAGAAGAATAAACAATTTCTTGTAATAACTTTGCTTTTTGTCCAGTTTTCAAGTATGTGATTGTGTGAGTTCTCTACAACTCTTCATAGAAGGTGGGTGGAGTTTTTTCACTGTGATGCTGTATTGGACTTGCATTAATAAAATTCTTACTTATCGAAAAAAAAGAAAGAATAGAGAAGAATAAAGATAGATAAGAGAAAGAGAGAAGAGAGAAAAAATAATTATTCATTAAGAGTGCATTTTATATGAGTCATATGTTCTATTTAGAGGTAAATATAATGGGCCAATAATATCGGTCAGAAACTTATATGGACACCCACTAATATTCACAACAATATTTTCCCTTGAATGTTCATCGAGGATATGCTTCATATCTTTTATTATACTCCTTTAAATTTGCAGTTTATGCGATATTATCTTCACATTGAATTGTTGCAAGATTCCCTTTGAAGAAAACTCACAAATTTTTGTATATGATGAATTGCATATATACTTCAACCAAATCATATTCTTGACTTATCTAATATAGTGCTAAACTTTCCTCATCTTTTTATTCAAGGATATTGATAAACGTCTACAATTAATTTTTAAGAGGCATATTCACCTGAAATGAATATTCAAAAACTTCTTTGTACTTAATTGAGTTGAGTAGCATATGAAATACTCACTTTTTTTTTAATATGGGTTTTAACGTATTTGAATGACTTGATAATTATGATTATATGAGAATTCTTGAAGGATTTGGTTTTTGTGAAACATATAAATCAGATTATTGAAGAGATGACTTATATGGACATCCAATAATATTCATAACAAATTGAATTATTTTTAGTTAATTTTTTAGCAAAAAATATTTTAGTTATTTGTTTATCAAAAAATAATAAAATTCTAAATATTATATTAATATATTTGACTAATAATTTTCGGTATTATGCATTGACAATTGCCTTGTTATTTTAAAAATCAAGATCTTGTTAAGCCGGTTAATCTATTGCCAGACTTAAAAAGTACTTTGTTAAGCCCTTCAAACTATAACCCGACTTAAGAAGTATTTTTTTAAACTTCGTTAAAAATCTAGTTTAACAGATCAAAACTTTTTATGTCGATAGTTGCTAAGTCGGGTACGAAACTGACTTAAAAATAACTTTTTAACCGACTTAAAAATTGCTTTTGTATACTAGTGCAAACTTTGGATTCCTCACTTCTTCATATTTATAATGCGGGGATGAAATTTTATCCTCTGAACTCGTGAGACTCCGTCCACGAACACTTTATTTATTATTAAAATAACATATATTCATATATTTTATATATTATATTTATTTATATTTTCACAAAATATGTGTATAAATTGATTTACATGAGTTATTTATTATTGTCACAAGACTCACATTAATGTCTTCAATTTTTTATTTTATTTTTAGAATAAACTTTATTTTTATCTTTCTTTTTTGTTTTACAATTGAGCCGAGGATCGAACTCATGTCTTCTAGACTAAACCTAGTGGTTTTTTTTACAACTTGTTTGATTGAAAATAATAGAAATTTAATAATTTTTTAATGTTGATATATATAGAACCCCGCAGAGACTGTGGAGATCCGCAAAAATGGAAATGGAGAAAGAATACTCCCCGAAGTGGAAAATGAAAATATATATGAATGATGAGCATTTTAGATAACAGAGAAAAGAGTGGTAAAATACCCTAGCTCAATTTCGTTGACATCCTAAATGGAGGGAAGAGTACCAAACAATTTATCAAATGTTTGTATAGAAAAATGTATCAACAAATTTATTTCCTATAATTTAGCTTCTTTAAATACATCATTTTTTATTCATTTATAATAGGCTTAAACATCATTTTAGTCCTTGTAAGTTCGCGATTTTTTAGTTTTAGTCCATGTATCTTTTTTTGTTGCAAATTAGTCCCTGTATGTGCAAATCATTTTGATTTTAGTCCCTAAAGCTAAAATTCGCAGGAAAATCTGTTGAAAAATTTGCTGGTTTCCTGCGGATTTTCCTACGAATTTTGATTTTAAGGGACTAAAACCAAAAGATTTGAACATACATGGACTAATTTGCAACAAAAAAAGATACAGGGACTAAAACAAAAAAATTGCGAACTTACAAGGACTAAAATGATATTTAAGCCTTTATAATATTACACGCCATTCTTAAGCTAAATGAATAAATGTTTACACAATTATTTTCCTTTATTTATTGAACATTGGTTCTTGATATGGCAAAATGGCAAACAAAAGTAACAACAGGAAAATTAAAAGATATAAATTGATATATGTTCGAGAAATAATAAGAGTTACATTATTTTAGATGCTAGTAAAATAATATGCTTATAAACCAACCACCAAAATAATGTGATTATACTTTCTCCGACCTTAATTATAAATTTTTTTTACTTTTTAAATTATTGGACGACTAGTATGTCTGGTTTATAATTAAGATCGGAGGGAGTAATTAACATTGAAATCATTTTCAATACTTAACTACTATATGCATGAACAATGACGCTTGATGCAAGTCCCAACCTTAGGAATATCGCAATCAAAACTCGAACAATCACCATGGAAACAGCAGAATTGACCCAATGCTGTGATGTTAAAATATTATATATAAGATAAAGAATATTATGAGAAAATACTATGTATATATATAAGATAAAGAAAATGATGAGAAAAAAGTCTTACCGCTGACTTCAGTTATAGTAAGAAATAGAAAAAGAAAGAGGACAATAACATTAACATACACAAACATGAGAATTTTAGTCATATTTTTTTTACATGTGTATATTACAATTACATGTTTCATCAATTTATAAAGAAAATATTCATGCCCGGTCTACATCAATTAAATAATTTTGGACAATGACAAGTTTCAGTAAACATTTCCACATATTTGAAACATTATTAAAAAAATTATCTATATTATATCATGTATGGTTTTTTGACTCTTAAGCTCTTTAGATTGATCATTTAAACCTATTCTTACATAAAATTATTATTTGCTGAGCATTCGTGTTGAGTCTTCTTTTAGCCAATTACCTATTATTATTACTATTTCTTATTTTCTTTTGGCCTTTCAGGGCAGAAATGGGTGATTGTTTTGAATAATGAAATATTGTTTAGATACCAATAACAAATCACCCATTTGTGATACGCACATTTCATGATCATTGATATATTTTTATAGATTAATTAGATTGTTTTGCATTTGAAATTTTTGATTTGTAAATATTTAGGGTGATCCAAAATTAAACGAGATCCGAAGCGAAATCTAAATTAAGACATTTTTGTTAAAAAAAATCTTTTATAAAAAATCTTTTATTTATATTTTATTTTTCGAAAACAAAATTATTTAATAAACTATTATAATAAATTTCATTAAATATTTTTTTTCAACCGATAATAAAGTCAATACAGTTAATTTTTGCCGAGATTCATTCAAATGTTATAGTTGTTTGAATTCTTAAGAAGTTGTAAAGTTGTTGTCTCATTTTTATGATTTTTTTAATCAAAGACCTTTATGTTTTCTTCAAAGCTTTTTCTATTATGGGCTAATGAGTTTATAACTCGTGAGAGGACTTTTGTCTTTGATAATTTTTTTTCTTCTTTTTCCAAAACCTAACCATGCTTGAATTGTGTTATCCTTGAGCAGGCCTTGTAGTTAGTTAATTGAAATAAATAAAATAATATATAAACGTTAGTATTGCTAATGATATATTAGCTGTCAACATTGACATTTGAGAGAAGCTTTTCTGTTTATTTTGCGAAAACATTTTCTATATCTAATTTCTAACATTTTCCTTAATTTTACTTGCTAATAAGGACATACAAGGTTCTTGAAGTTAATAATTATGTGCATTTTTTGTAAACAATGAAAATGTCAAATATTATTTTCATTATTTCAAAAAATGTTCCATAGTAGTTCACTTCAGAAGTCTCACATCTTCTTATTAGCAAATTACAAATGACCATAATATTTCAACTTCAGCCACTGTCTTAACATGATTCATGGAGTATAAACATCAACTGACTAACATAATACATGAGTTGTTTTCCTAGCCAATATAACCCAAACCGGAGCAACCTAAACGATCCATAGGATCCATGCATAACAGTAACACTTCTAAGGTCTTCCCAAGTTCACCTAAATTTCTTGGTTCATGAATCATCGGTGAATTTATAACTAAGTTGATCCATTCCCATCGTTAGACACTTGGTTTAATAAAGTTCTGTGACGATAAATTGGAACATAAAACGAGTGTTTTTAAGTGGTAAAACTAGTATGAATCCATTACTCAATCAAACTCGAAAGCAGACTCGCGAACAGATGCATAACAGTTGAGAAAAAAACTGTTTTTAATTTACCCTATAGCACAGTGTGACTAGATTCACAAGACTAGCGGGTGCCTATGAATCGATTCATGATATTAAAACTCAATTTTTCAGCATTTCAGGTTGTGTGAATTGATTCACAGGACCCAAGGTTGTCAGAATCGAGAGTTTACTTTGAATCGAAAGAGGATGGTAAGATCGAAAAATCGTAAATCGCAACCAAAATCGATGGATTCTACTCAAATCGTTTTGTTGAATCGAAAGGGGAAATCAAGATCGCATAATCGGAAATCGCAATCAAAATCGATGGATTCAACTCATATACGGTGATGCTAGAACCTAAAGAAACTCACCTCAATTGGAGCATAGGAATAATGATCTTACTTTAAGCTTGTTCCAATTTTCAATTCATCTAATTAGCCATTATGCTTGCTTCTTTCACTTAACCATGATTCTTAAGCTCCAACACAATTATCCAAAGCCTCTTGATTCCACAAAACTCCACATGCAAGCACGAAGTATAGTAGTTGAACTTATGAGCTTCTAAGACTAAAGGAATGGTACGAATAGAATGAAGAGAAGATGAATGGGTTTGAAACAATCTAATCATGCAAGGTTGATTGTTGATAGTTTGAAGAGGTTGATCAAAATGGAGCTTTTGGTGTTTTCTGAAAAATGAAAATGAATGTGGTGGTGAAGACGTGATTGTGAGTTTAAGTAGTTTTGACTAAAGTGCCCCATTCACTTAAACCCTAGCTCACTACTAAAATATTCGTTTTTAGCGATCTATTTAGAGACCGAAATATTTCGGTTGTTTTTTAGATCAAATTAGAGACTCGCATCACTAGGATTAATGAAAGCATGATCATTTACTCAAATTGGACTTCGATTGATATTTTAATTAAATTGTCGAAGGTCTTACTATTGCAAAAAAAAAAATTAAATAGGATTAATGAACTATCTAGTAAATTAATTAAAATGATGACTGAGTGAATGATTAGAAAATGTAATTTTCATAATGTGAAGGTCAATGTGGAAAATGCTAGGTAGTTATACTTAGAAAAACATTGAAGCTTTAATTGTATATTAAATTGTAAGGGTTGAGTACCCATTATGCTCCTTATAATTCAATATTTTGCTTATAAAAAAAATCAAGCAGCACAACATCTTTAGTCAAGCAGGAAAATTAACAACACAACCTCTTTATCAAGCAAAAAATATAACAGGAAAATTAACAAACAACAAATCTTTATCAACCAGAAAAATCATGTTTCAAAAGTCGATGCATGACAAAATAACATACTACGTACTCTCGGTACAAACCTTCATTCAAAAAAAATAAATAAAAACTCTCGTACAAAATTTTGCCAATAAAAAGTCTTGTAATAACTAAAGGGCAAAGCTTTTTATTCAATGAATAATATTCATTAATTATGCAAATTAAGATTATTGTTGATATCATTTGCAATTAATTCAGCATCCATTTTGACTCCAAACAAGCCTCTCCTTGCTAGTCCTGCACAATACAATCCATGATCCCCCTTCCAATGCTTGGGAAAAGGATTTTTCGGAAATCCTTTCTCATTAAGACAATAGTTATAATCCTTCAAAAAAAAAAACTTATATTAAATAATAATCGATTAATTTACAATTAGACAGACCATGAAAAATAAGTGTATTAGAAAAATAATAGTACGAATATGAAATGTAAAATGTATATTGTAGAATATTATAGTGGGAAGGTGATGAATTTCACCTTACCTTATCTTAATTAACGCATATACCTTAAGCCATCTATCCACGACACTTTTGTAGCCGGTAGCAAAAACAATTACATCAAACTCTTCTTCCATGTTGTTTCCAAAGACAACTTTCTTCTTTTCGATTCTCTTTATATCTGAAGGGACAACCTGTTACATTCAAATCCCAAGTTATTTCGTACTAGTATCTTAATTTGACATTGATAAAAAGTAATACATCTTCTACATTCTACACAAAATTATAATTTTTTTCTTTTATGTATAAAGTAAAAATATTAACTTCTTGTGTCAATTTGTATTGCATCAAAATAGAGTGCTAGCAACTAATTAGTTTACCTTGATAGCTCCCTCCTTAACCTTACCGATGGTTCCAACATCAATAACCGGAGACCTTCCAGTAATGTTTTTCAGATGTAAAGGCCCCTCTTTAGGACGATAAATCCCATACTTGGACAAATCACCATATTTTAATTTTGCAAAAAAAGTGATGATTGAATCTACAACATGAACCGGCAAATACTTCACCATACGCATCCCTTGATGAATAATTTCTCTAGTGAAGACATGAAACTGCAAAACAATAAAAATAAAAATAAATAATGTTAAAATTTGAGGAGGGATCAAACTCACTTGTGTAACATTAATTGTGTAATGTTATACTGTTCAATTTCATTTTAACGAATACAAATTTTATAAAATCGATTATTGAATTAAAATTTTATATCATATTGATGATCTATTTAAAATTTTACACAAATATATATATATATACACGCGCGCGCTTATTAATAATCTAAATGGTATTATTGTATGCATAGTGAATTAAAAAAATATCTTTACCGGACTTCGAATGACAATGGAAGGGTTAGCACCCCAATTATGAAGGTCATAAGCAATCTCCATTCCTGAGTTACCACAACCAACTACCAAAACTTTTTTTGATTCATATTTTGAACCAGATTTGTAGTATTTGGAGTGTACCACCTCTCCTTCAAAGTTGCCTAGTCCAGGCACATTAGGAATATAACCTTCACTATTTTCACCGGTGGCGATGACAAGATAATTCGATATATAAACTTTTGATGTGTCTTCTCGTGTGTTCTTTGTTTCAACGCTCCATTTTTTACTAACTTCATCATACTCAGCAGACACAACCTCATGACAATAGTGAGGTTTTATATTGAAATGTTCGACATATTTGTCTATGTATTGAAGGAATTGGTCTTTGGATAGGTAGGTTGGGCCAGAAGGTGGATGAGGCATGAGAGGTAAAGAACAAAACTCACTAGCCAAATGGAGGTTTAAACGATCATAAGCATTTTTTCTCCAAAGAGAAGCGCAACAATCTTCTTTTTCGAGTATGATATGAGAAATGGAGTTTTGCGTTAGGCATGCTGAAATTGCTAAGCCGGAAGGACCAGCACCAACAATTACAGCTGTGAATTCTTGCATAGTGTTGTTGTTGGTTCCGTAAGATTTAACTATCTTAAATATTTTTAAGCCAACAAGAAGTAGTAGGATTTTATAATAGCATATGGAAGCTTAAGAACATGAATTTATATATACATGAAAGAAACACAAACTTTTTTGCACGTGATATTTTGGTTTGTGTTTTCATTCATTGAATTATTACATATATTTCAAATTTTTAAAAATTTCTATATAAAAAAAGGAATAAAAAGTTTTTTTTCTTTTATAAAGTTTACCATTCGTAAAAAGTTAATTATGTTGAATACATTGTTTATGTATTAGTGATTGTATGTTGGGCTAAATACATACAATTGAGTTAATCATATTATATTGAAAATATCAGATTATAGATAAAATATATATTATAAAAAACACTTTTCTAGAAATAATATCAAATTTACTATTGATTTTGGTCAAATTTCTCATAAGAAAAATATTTCTACTTTTAAAAATCTCAATATAAAAAATTATGTAATTAATTTTTTCTTATATGTACCATTGTAACCAAAAAAGATAAATACATTGTTTCTGTATTAGTGTTTATATCTTGGGTTAAATACATGTAATTAATGGGAGCTGGAACCACTTGATGCCAGAACTGACCCCCGAACCAGATTTAACTGGTGGTGAAAACCGAAAAAAAAAAAAAATACATGTAATTAATGGTATAAAAAAATAAGTAAGTTAAATACATTGTTTCTGTATTAGTGTTTATATCTTGGGTTAAATACATGTAATTGATTTAATCACGTTATATTTAAAATGTTATGTTATAGATAAAAAAAAAAATATATTTTCCATTTTTTAAAAAAAGAATACTCGTCTAGAAATATTATCAATTTTATTATTAATTTTGTTTAAAAATCTGATAATTTTTTTTCTACTTTTTATAATAATATATAAAAAAAACTAATCTTTCATTGTTTTTTCTTTGATAAAGTGAACCGTTCATGTTAAAAATGGTATATAAAAAAAAAATCCATTTAGGTTGGTCTAGTGGTTTTGGTTTGGAATCTTAGAATGTGCTCCTCTTTTAAGGTATCAAGTTTGATTCTCTCTAATTTTAATTTGGGTGGACTAATTTAATTTCTTCAAAAAATAGATGGTATAATAAAAATAATTAAGTTAAAGACACTAGAGAAGAAAACCAACAACAAAAATTGATCATAGGGCTGTTATGACTGTGGTAGGTCCCAAACAATGGTATTTTCTTTTTCATGTGCTCAATTTTTAGTAACGGTTTCTTGATATTTTGGCTACGATCAGACTTTAATTTGTATTGATTTTTCACCATTTCATTAAGCAAGATTTTCCGCTACCATAAAACAAGTTTTTTTTACACACCATAAAACAAGCTTTGAATTTTATGACACTATAAAATGTACCAAAACCACCTTTTATTCACATTCCAAGGATTTATAGTCGTTTTGAGATCAACCATATTTTGCATGCAATAAGTAACGTTACCCTTCTTAATTAATGTAGTTGCGTTTTACCGATGCACATACATATTTTATTTTCCTTTTTCTTCACTTTGCATGACTATCTATTTTTGTTTTTCTTAATCGACCATCACACATAAGATCAATTAGAAGACTTAAAAGATCAAAGAATAATTAAAGTTCTAGATAGCCGTAGCATAATTATATTTACAAGCCCTTATGGTCAAAATCTGAAATTCATAGGTTATGAGAAGCAAAAATGTGGAGTAAGATTTGGTCCTTGCCTTTTCCGAACAAGGTAAAGAATTTCATTTGGAGATTTGCAAAACAGATTATTCCAACTCGTGACAATCTTCAAAGGAGAAGGGTAGTGTTGGATCCAATATGCCCTCTATGTTTCATGGATCATGAGTCCGATGACCACCTTTTTACGCGGTGTCCGCTTGCCTTATAGGTTTGGTTTGCTTATTCTCTTGGTGCACATCCCCCTTTGCACTCTAATATTTTATCATGGTTGTTGCATTCGCTATCTTGTAAGGAAACTCTGGCTACCCAACTATTCTTTACTACTCTTTGGAAAATTTGGTCTTTTCGCAACTATTGCTTTTCAATAACGTTGTTTTTGATCCAATGCTTGTGGCTCGGTCTATCGAGGATTTTGTTTCTTATTTTAATGGTGCTAATCCGGAATTGGAGAGGCAGAATATTTTTGTGGTTAGCTCGGAGTGGAAGGCTCCTCCTCCTCTCTTTCTCAAAGCACTTGGTTGGGAAATGCCCCATCCTTAGTGGGCGGCTCCTCCTCCTCTCTTTCTAAAATGTTATATATTGTGAAGAATATGTACGTTGGAGAACAATTGTGGTAATGTTATTATAAATAATTTTATATTTCAAAATGTTCGAAGAAATCGCTGTTTCTGAATTGTAAAACTATTATAATATATATTAAGGCATAGTATTTTAAATGAAATAAAGTTTTTTCTCAAGTTTGCCCTAAGATCCCTAAAATGTCAAGAACGAGGCTTAAAGTTAGACCGATGATGATAGGATATTCTATGATAATTTTAGTATGTATTTCGGTTTATTTCATGTAATTTTTAGTAGTTAAGTTGCAAGCTCAGACCATGCAAAAAGCTCAATATTTCCAATGAGATTAAAGCTAAAAGCCAACCGAACAAAAGTGGACGAAACAATGCAAAAAACGACCAAAAAAAATAAAGATTTCAGCATATGTCATCGTACCATGATGGAGGTGCATCTTACTACGATGCCGAGATTTATTTTTGAAGAAAATCTGCAAAATTTTGAAAGAGAATTAGGGCACATCGTACCACGATGAGTTGCATCGTACCACGATGCAGCTATGTGAGACATCTTAGTATGATGACATCCCATCATACTACGATAGTGTGTGAAAAATAAGTCAGTTTTTGCCTATAAATAGAGCCCTTTTCCACCTTATTTCAAACAACATCAGAGTAGAAGATCAACCAAGAGCTGGAGAGCAACAAACATCCACGGAGCAAGAGAGCAAGGAGCTCTTAAGGGGCTCTTAAGGGGAAGGTATACCTCTCTCAAAAGGGGTATCCTTTAATTTTAGGATAAGGTTACGATGTAATTATTTAAACTTTTGTTTAACTATTATGTATGAATAACTAGATCCTTTGGTTAGGTTTGTTAGATAAATGTCCCTTTTATTATTTGAGAACATATAATTGGTTATGAACAAGATTATAAAGTGCAACCACCCTATTTCCTCTATTTATTTACTATTTTTATACAATTTATAACTAGGCGTATTTATGAATTGAATCTTAAGTATTTATACTCGATCCTGTAATAAATAGGCTAACGCGTAAAGAAGACAAGAACTTATCAGTTAGAGGCTACATAAGATTAACTCGTACACTAAATTAAATTCTGCTTGTAGTTAGGCTACACTAATTAGGAGTGACGTGACAACATGTTGTAACATGAGTCGCCTATTAGGGGTCAGTCTATGCATTTATGCAAGAGGGTGATCATAATTTGATGCAAGTTAGTAAGCACAATACACCAGCATTGTTAATCTACTAGGAAAATAGGACTATGAATGCAACTATATAGCGCCAATTATCAAATAATAATAAGGCAACTAGTTTAGGAACACTTAACCAACACTCTTACCCTTGATCTCCAAACTTAATTGTCTCCAATTTATTTTCTGTTTATATTATCAACCTTCAAATTATAAGCGAATGCAAAACTATCCGAATTCCCAAACGAAAATAATTAACTTAGCACAATCCTTATAAAGACGAATCTTTATTATAAATATTATTACTCGACGACGATTGACCGGCTTACTTGCCAGACAACATTCAATTGGCATAGATGATCTGAGAATAACTAAGACTGGGAAAAAAAGTTACACTACAATCCTCCATTTGTGTTTAACAATATTGTACAAGAGGCAACTATGCCATCAAAAGAAAGAAACATATAGCTGTCCTTGAAGGGTAATTATGCAGAAACTTTGTGTTATATTGATAGTTGCATTGTATTCTTCCTTCATAATATTGAAGTGTACTCGATAACACTTGTTCCAACTTCCAAACCAGCTTTGGTAACATACCAAATACTAATGTCCATGAGTTCATGCTTTAGCACCAAAAAATGCTTGCTGAAAGTGGGGGAAACCAAAGAAATGCTGTAAAATTCTAAAGAGCTAGTTAGTTGCAAGTGTGTTTAAAGCATAATAAACCGTCAATGTATAAGTCAACAATATCTTTTCTTCAACCTAGATTTGCTTGACTGCAAATATTTTAACTATACATCAACATCTTATTTTATAGGCAAATCACTACAACATTTTTGGCTTTAGGCAACAGCTGATAAAGCGTTGCCTAGTGTGCTGAATTTGATGTGAAATCAACATGAAGGAATTACATACTCAATTAATATGTCAAGTTATAGTCCATAACGGTAAAAGTTAACAGATGGACTATTTTGACCGATGGTTTAGAATTTCATGGATTTATTTACCAATTTTCAAAAATCAGGGACTATTTGACCGATACTTACAATGTTGAGGACTATATTGCATACTACTGAAAATATGAACGCTGTGGATTCGAGAAATCAAAATACCTTGATTTTCGTTGGAGTACTAGACTTAACTGTAGTTGTGCTTCCAAAACTAAACTTAGGCTTTTTATCAAGAGGCTTCAATATTTGAAAAGAACACATAAGTGTTTCATTAACACTCATCATAGCACCAGCATTATCAAACTCTCCACAGTAATTAGGTGCTGAAAAGATTGTTACAAGTTGTCTATTAGCAAAGAATTCATATCCATCTTCCACAACCTGCAACATATAAAGAAATTATAAATCACCTTATTATATAAATAAAATGAGAATAAATTGGACTCTTTTTATGTTACAATTTCATATTTAATGTAACCTGATGAGCCCGGCAAATCAAATCAAGATCATGCTTTTGAAGAAAATCTCTAACCCTATCAGCACCAAATGTATATGAAACTCCGCGTTCATTTTCTCCCCAACCTTGAATATCGCTACTCGGGTCAGACCATAAGAGATCACATAAAAGACCATTGTCGGGAACTTCACATGGACGATGCAAATTCTTTATCTGATTTAAATTTTGTAATTCAGGGGAGAGTCCACCATGCATACAGATAATCTTTTCGTCAATGAGAGCTGCCACTGGAATACAGTTAAAACAATCTGTAAACATTTTCCATAGCTTCACATTGTATCTCCTTTTACATTCGTCATAAAATCCGTAGATACGGTTTATGGAAGCGCATTCGTGGTTACCCCTTAGAAGGAAAATGTTCTTAGGATATTTTATTTTATATGCCAGAAGAAGACATATTGTTTCCAGACTTTGCTTTCCGCGATCAACATAGTCTCCTAGAAATAGATAATTGGAACGAGGAGGGAATCCACCGTACTCGAAAAGCCTCAGAAGATCGGAATATTGACCGTGGACATCTCCTGGTAACATAGAAAAATGAAACAAGACCATTAGTTGTAATCTTGAATTACAAGGCATTAGAATAGACGACAATAATAAAACATGTCAGGGTTAAATATGTTTTTTATCTCGCACCGAGTCCACGTTTTCCGGAATTGGTCTTTCACTCATCTAATGATACTGATATCAATGGCAGAGGATATGAGTGTTTTGAGTTAGTTTATTCAATGAAACGGTATTCTGAGTTTCAAATCCTTATTAGAATTAAGGTTTATCTTTTACACAAATATTGTCACTGTCTTAATTTTCATTTGCTTGGTGAGAATAATATGGGGTGATAAATTTCGAAAGCATGTGTTATGAACTATAAATAATACTAGAAAAGCTGGAAATCATACAACTCTAGCTTAATGAACACATGTATGTGAAATATATATCAAATGTTGATGCATGAGACAAACACTTTGTAGTAACATAACATCTAAAAATTAATCTTAAACTTTAAAAAAAAAAACTCGATATCCGACTCAAGGATCGACAATTCTGAGACACCAATCCTACCGCTCACTAGCCAGGGGGACCAATTGATGCAAGATTTTTACTCAGTATGGACTGGCCTGACTCAAGAAATGCTACCGAGAGAATTTGAACCTGAAACTTTGAGAGGAACACACTACAAAAGGCCAAGTATTTGAACATGAGATCTTAACTAAACTTAATAAAACCTCTTCCATAAAATCAATTCCTTAAACTTTAATATCCTGCTGTACGTAAAATTAAAGTTAATGAGAGTATGAGACCTAAGAGAATTAAACTTAAGACACCAATGAATTTGTGTTAAGATAGTCGGAGTTTGTTGGTGTTAGTTAATTAGTTATTAACTATCTTAACTAACAATAACAAACGCTAACTATCTTAACTATTTGGAATACCATCAGTTAGTGAGACCTCATCCACAAAATCAATCCTGATTAAGGAAGCAATATGAAAGAAGAAAATTGAAACAAGAATTCTGGAGTCCATAAACAAAAAAAAACAGAGCTTCCAAAGTTGATTGCCAATTTGATCTCTACTTCAATGATAACATGAATTATAATAACAAAAATAAAATTTTCCCATTTCCAATAATCTAAAAAAACTTTATAGTGCAACCGCCTTGGATAAAAACAAATGTTAAGAGTCGAGAATCCGTGACACCTGACTCAACTAATACTACTGAGATTGTTAGGCCAGACATCTTTCGTGGTTATTCAAATTCATAAATAATTATCACTCGGTCTACGGACCGAATAAAATAAAGAAAAATGCTAATCAGTGTCTTTAAAATAAAAAACATGAAGTTAAGGAAGAAAATATACCACAGATCTTAATAGGTGCCTCTAATTTCAAGAGATTAGGTTGGTTCAAGAAGATATCTTTGGAAACAAGACAAAGCTGTTTGATCTCTGTCTCAGAAAGCTGCACCTGTTTTCCTGGTCTTCCTCTTACTTCACGTAATCTATTGATAATACCATCAACAAAACCACGTTCCATATTTCTAAATTCTTTAGAGGTTTTCAAAAGTCAAAGAGCTTAATTTGTAGTTGTGATGAATGATCAGTTCTTAAAATAAATTAATATAAGTCAAATTAATTATGTTATAAGAAGAGAAGTGGAAGTGATGAAGAATATATTGGAATGAATTCATCATATTGTAAAAAGAAGAAAGTAGAATTATGAAGAGAAAAAGATGTGAGAAAAGAATAAAGTAAATGATTGGAGGAAAAGTAACGCGGTTCGAATCTACAGAGATTAGCCAAATGTAATTGTTGTGTTGATGTGTTCGGACATCATCATCAATCATTTTGTCTATTTTTTATTCTTTTTGAAAAGATCAATCAATGACAAAATAACAAATTAAATTTGAAATTTAAATACGGAATTTTAATGAAACATTTAATTTTTTTTTCTTCCTTTAAATAACTTTAACATAAAATATATAGAATGAATGAGTGCACAATAATATTCACACACATCAAATTTGTAACTGTGCATAAATAAGTATTTGTCAGAAATAAGTTGTTGTATATATCTTTCCATTGTTTTTTTAATTATATAAATTAGAAATGCCACATGTATATCAGTTGTTCCTGTATTTGAATGAAGGGTGTAAAATATGCGAGGGTATATAAATATATTATGGGGTATAGTTTTGTGTTAAGTTCCATCTAATTTTTAGGATGAATCATCTTCTTATTTATAGCTTAGGAGGCAGTTCATGAGGGAGGTTTAACCTCCCATGAATCCACGTCCATCATGCGCTAGTGGGGGGCGAGAAAGACTACCCGCGCTCCCACCCCTGCTCCATGATTCAAACGTGCAAGGTAGCGGTTGATATGGTGTTTAGCCGATGGAGTATAGAAATCGTGGGTATGGGCCAAGTCGATGGGGCTTTGAGAATGACCTTGGGCCTTTCCAACTATTGAGACGGGATATCCTAATGTAGGCGCGGTGGATAATTTGGGCGAAGTAGTTATCTAGACAGTTTTTGACTATACTTACTTTGGGCTTATAATTTCATGACCGTTACACCAGTCATCAAGCCTAGGCATAAAAATGGTTAAGTCAGCATGCCACATCAGCGTCGTTAGCCAAACTTAGTGGCAGATAGGAGACCATTTTTTGTAACGGAAAATTTTAGAGGCACCATTATTCGAAGAAAGGTTTTTGTACGACGAAAAACAAAACTTTGAATATTTAAGAGGAACAATGACATATATATTTCTATTTCTTTGTGTAATAAATTCAACATATGACCATAAAAAGTGAAAACATTTTGATTGTTCGAGCTGTGATAATTTTTTTCGTTGTCTTATTGTGATAATTTTTACAGTTTTTATCATTTTTACAGTTTTATGGTTTTTATCGTAACGTTGCGGGTATTTTTATTTTAGTTACAATTTGTTTAAGTTACCATTATCGTCGTGTTACGCCTATATTTTTAGAAGTTACACTTTACTAATTAAAATTTAAAAAAACAAAATTAAATTTATTTAATCATTACAATAAGTCAATAATATAATTTATCTTATGTATGATTTTATTTATTATATATAATAATTATTTGAAATTGTTATGAATTCTACGAATCAATAGCATACTTTGTCCCGTATATGATAGTTATTTTAACAAATATTTTTCCATATTTTTTTATGTATGTATCAATCAACAATAGTTGTCCTATATTTATATTATGTATGATTTATTTACTATATATAATAATTATTTTTAAATTGTTATGAATTCTACGAATCAAAAGCATAATTTGTCCCGTATATGGTAGTTATTTTAACATATATTTTTCCATTTTTTTTTATGTATGTATCTGTCAACAATATTTGTCATATATTTATTTATCTTATGTATGATTTATTTACTAAATATAATAATTATTTTGAATTTGTTATGAATTCTACGAATCAATAGCATACTTTGTCCCGTATAGGGTAGTATATTTTAACAAATATTTTTCCATATTTTTTATGTATATATCAGTCAAAAATATTTGTCATATATTTATTTATCTTATGTATGATTTATTTACTATATATAATAATTATTTTGAAATTGTTATTAATTCTACGAATCAATAGCATACTTTGAACTGTATATGGTAGTTATTTTAACAAATATTTTTCCATATTTTTTTATCTATGTATCAGTCAACAATAATTGTCCTATATTTTTAAAAGTTACACTTTACTAATTAAAATTATAAAAAATTGAATTTATTTAATCAGTACTATGAGTCAATAATATAATTTGTCTTGTATATGATTTATTTAATATATATAATAATTATTTTGAGACTGTTATGAATTCTATGAATTAATAGTATAACTTGTCCGTATACGATATTTATTTTAACAAATATTTTTTCATATTGTTCAGTGTAGTAGTATGTTATTTATATTCTTTTCTGTATTTAAATCAATGTCGTATTTTGTCCCGTGTATGATTTATTTAGTATATATATGATGATTATTTTAAAAAAATTTATTAGTTATAACTTGTCCCGTATCTGTGATAGCATACTTTTGTTCGGTTTATGATTTATTAGTATGTTGTTTATATTCTTTTCTGTATTTGAATCAATGTCTTATTTTGTCCCATATATAATTTATTTAGTATATATATAATAGTTATTTTAAAATTTTTAGCAGTTATAATTTATCCCATAAACACAACATATTTTGTTTATTGTATGATTTATTTAAAAAAAAATTATAATTTTTTTCCCCGTATTCGAATCAATGTCGTATTTATCCCGTAAAGTCATTTCTTAAATTCTTCATTTGTTCCATGGTTCATTGAATCTATACTATTATTATTTGCCTTTCTTAAAGTAAAAAATACACTTGGCGTCCTCACGTTACTTCTCAATGAGCAAATTCATATGTGGCATTATTTAAGTAATGTGGCGTCTATGTGGCGGCTACGTGTCTTCTTTTTACGACCTAAAGGGACACGGTTCAATTCCCATTTACAACAAAATATTAATTATATGATTTTTTTTGTCTTTTTTATTTTGCCTTACTTTTTATTTTTTTACCGATTATTGGATCTATTAAGAAACAAAAAAATGATATAGATATTAAGATTGAGATGAATTCTATAGGATAAGTACAAAAAAAAAAAGAATCTATTGTCAAACAAAAAAATAGAATTGCCTTGATTTATTATTTTTTTTACCAATAATTCAATGTATTGCCCAAAAAAATAATAATGAACCTTACAAAATAAAAAACAAACAAAAATTCATTAAAAGATAATATATATTATAGTAAATTACATTACCCTCTCTTGAGAGGTGCTTAAATTACATTACTCTCCCCTCTTATATGTTAAAATATTTACTTTCCTCCCCTTTTATACAAAATATATATTAGGGAAAATTACTCTCCTCTCCCTCAAAAGAAATTTGAATTTCGTCCCCCTTCCCCCTAATATTAAAACATACATTTTTCTCTTTTAATCAAACTTCATTTTAACTTTTTACACGAGCTTTATTAATTCTTTACACAATTAGAAATAAATTTATTCCGTTAGTTCATATATCTTTGAATATTTTAATGGAACATTTTATATAAATAATTAAGATGTGAGACATAAAGTTATGTTTATGTTGCTTTGTATATTACACGGGTATGATTTAGTTCTTCATACTATAAGAAATCACTCTCTCCTATTAGATCAAATATCTTTTGAAATTTTAACCGAATATTTTACACATATAATTAAGACACGAGACATAAGATTATAGTCTCAATATTTTTACTTTTTACATACGTTTGATTTAATTCTTCACACCATAATAGATTACCCCTTTCTGTTAGATTAAATCCTTTTTGATATTTTAATTGAAAATTTTGTAAGAAAAATTAAGGTATAAGGCCTAAGGTTATTGTTTGAATTGTTTTTCTTTTTTACACGAGCTTGATTTTGTTTTTCACACCGCAAGAAATTACTCTCTTCTATTTGATCAAATTCATCTTAAAATTTTAATTGAACTTTTTACAATAAATTTTAATTGAACTATTTGATCAAGAAATGCCTAAGAATATTATCTCAAATGTTTTACTTTTGACGGTTTTATTTATTTCTTTACACCGTAAGAAATTATCATCTTCTGTTAGAACAAATTTCTCTGGACATTTTAATTGAGACATTAACTTATGATATCAATTGCTTTACTTTTTACTCGGGCTTCATTTAGTTCTTCAAGTCGCAAGAGTGATTACCTTCTTTCATTGAATCATATCTCTTTGAATAATTTACTTGAACATTTTATATAAATAAGTAAATAAGTTATAAGACCTTATGGTCCAGTTGTTTTACTTATTACACGAGATTGATTAGTTCTTCACACCGTAATAAATTACTCTTTTCTGTTAGAGTAAATCTCTCTTGAAATTTTAATTGAACTTTTTACAAGTATTATAAAAAAAACCGAGACCTAAGATTATAGTGTCAATTGATTTACTTTTTATACGAGCTTGAATAAGTTCTTCACACCTGTAATAGATTATCCTCTTATGTTATATGAAATTCATTTTGATATTTTAATAAAAAAATTTACAAAAATAATTAAAATGTGAGACCTAGAGTTATGGTCTCAATTGTTTTACTTTTTACACATGTTTGATTTAGTTCTTCATAATGTAAGAGATTATCATCTTCCGTTAGAACAAATTTCTCTGGATATTTTAATTGAAGTTTTTACAAAAATAATTAATAATTGAGATCTTAGGTTATGATATCAATTGTTTTACTGTTTACTCGGGCTTCATTTAGTTCTTCAAGTCGTAAGAGCGATTACCATATTCAATTGGATCATATCTCTTTGAATAATTTACTTGAACATTTTATATAAATAAGTTATGAGGCCTAAGGTTATGGTCCAGTTGTTTTACTTATTACACGAGATTGGTTAGTTCTTCACACCGTAATAAAATATATTTTTTCTGTTAGAGCAAATCTCTCTTGAAACATAGATTGAACTTTTTACAAGTATTATAAAAAAGCGAGACTTAAGATTATAGTGTCAATTGATTTACTTTTTACACAAGCCTGAATAAGTTCTTCACACCTATAAGAGATTATCCTCTTATGTTATATGAAATTCATTTTATTTACAAAAATAATTAAAATGTGAGATCTAGGGTTATGGTCTCATCTGTTTTACTTTTTACACATGTTTGATTTAGTTCTTCATAATGTAAGAAATTATCATCTTCCGTTAGAACAAATTTTTATGGATATTTTAATTGAAGTTTTTACAAAAATAATTAATAATTGAGACCTTAGGTTATGATATCAATTGCTTTACTTTTTAGTCGGACTTCATTTAGTTCTTCAAGTCATAAAATGGATTACCCTCTTCCATTGGATCATATATCTTTGAATAGTTTACTTGAACATTTTATATAAATAAATAAGTTATAAGATCTTATGGTCCAGTTGTTTTACTTATTACACGAGATTTATTAGTTCTTCACACCGTAATAAATTACTCTTTTCTGTTAGAGTAAATCTCTCTTGAAATTTTAATTGAACTTTTTAGAAGTATTATAAAAAAAAAGCGAGACCTTATATTATAGTGTCAATTGATTTACTTTTTACATGAGCTTGAATAAGTTCTTCACACATGTAAGAGATTATTATCTTATGTTATATGAAATTCATTTTGATATATTAATAAAAAAAAATTACAAAAATAATTAAAATGTGAGACATAAGGTTATTGTCTCATTTGTTTTACTTTTTACATATGTTTGATTTAGTTCTTCACACCGTAAAATATTACTCCCTTCTATTACATCAAACCCCTCTTGAAATTTCAATTGAACTTTTAAAAAAGAAAAATTTAAGACGCAAGACCTAAGAATATAGTTTCAATTGTTTTATTTTTATACACGGGCCTGATTTTAGTTTTTTCTACCGTAAGAGATTAACCCTCATTTATTAGATCAAACTCCTTTTAATATTTTAATTGAATATTTTAATTGAACATTTTATAAAAATAACTATGATTCGAGGTCTAAGGATATCGTCTTAATTTCTAAATTTTTTACGTGAGTTTAATTTAGTTCTTCTCACTTTAAGAGATTACGCCTCTTTTGTTTAACCGAATATCTCTTTGAATATTTTAATTGAACTTTTTACAAAAAATAATAAAGATGCGAGATTTAAGATTTTAGTTTCAATTATGTTTTACTTTTTACACTGGCTTGATTAAGTTCTTTCCGTTAGATCAAATACATTTTGATATTTAATAGAACTCTTTTTACATAATAGTCAAGATAAAAGGCTTAATGTTATATGCTCTTGAATGAGTTTTTCATCCCATAAAAGATTATCCTCTTCCATTAGAATAAAACCCTCTTGATAGATTAATTAAATTTTCTACCAAAATAAGAATAAAAAAAAAATATGTGCACATTAAAGTCTAAAATCATTAATTCTAACAAAAAAAAGAGTCCAGAATCAATATATTTTTATGAATGAAAGATAATTCATATATAATGCGGGCAATTTTTCACTTCTAAAATATTAATTAATTTCAAAATAGAATATTATTTATATATATATATATATATATATATATATATATATATATATATATATATATATATATATATATATATATATATATAAAACAAACATTTTTTAAATTTATAAAAAAATGAATTTCTAGCCCGTGTTTGGCACGGGTGTCCATACTAGTTTTTTATTTTATTTTACTACTTCAGTTATAAGAGGAATCCGAGGAGTAGACATGTAATTAATAAAAAAAATTGTCTTACTACAGGCTAGCTTTATTTTTTGACAAAAAAATTATATTGGTTAGTGTTTTGTGTGGTTGTAAATAAATCACAGTCAAATCAATTTTATTGATGATACTTTTTATTTTGGAAAAATAAAATTGAAAACTAAAATAAATTTAATTGTTATTTGAAATCCGAATACTTTTTACTTTGATGATGGAGTAGTAAATTTAACTCTCTCCGTTTTCATATATAAAAAAAATTTTACTTTTTATATTCATTGTAAAATGGATGAATCTAGATTATAATATTATCTAGATAAATTAATTTTACAATGAATCTAAAAAGTCAAATGTTTCTTATATATCAGACCGGACGCACACCACCGGTCCACCACTCACTTCATTTGCAAATCTTTTTCTCTCTCTTAACTTATTGGAGAAAAATGTTCATCAAAAATCACTTCCTCCCTCCTTTTGAAAAACTACCTCTCCCGTCCATGTTCTCTTCAGAACACCATCGGTTGTGACCATTGTATCGGAATATTCAGCCGTTGTTCGGTTTTGTGTTGTCTTCCTCTCCATTTCTGTCGTACATGCAACAACAACAAAAATCAGAGTTTGTTAATAAAATTAATTTTCTTCCAGCAAATATTATTATCAGAAATTGGAGTATCTCAATTTGTTAATTTTGTATGTTTATATTATTATTGTTTAGGATACTTTTGATGCGTGTATGTAAAACGATCTTAAATTATTTTTTTTTTATTTACATTTTCCTGTTTTCATTCCCGTGTTACTTTTTTGTGACAGATTGATGATGTGTGTATGTTTCAAAGATCTTATTTTTTACCAAGACATCAAAAATTTAAAATACAAATAAAACCACATATGTTATAGATTTTTGGGTTAAATATGATTTTAATCCCTATTTTTATGTGAGTTTCGACTTTTAGTTTCTACGTTTTTTAATTATATTTTTAATCCCTACATTTTTTAATTATATTTTTAGTCAATTTTTTATGACTAAGATGATAGAATTGACCACATAGAATAACTTAAATTGACTAGGATAACATTTGCATCGAATGACATGACATCTATGTGTCATCTTATGTGGCTGATTTCATTATCTAAGTCACAAAAAATTGACGATAAGGACTAAAAATGCAAACGACGAAAATGTAAGGACTAAAAATATAATTTAAAAAATATAGGGACTAAAAGTCGTAACTCACATAAAAGTAGGGACTAAAAATATATTTAACCCTAGATTTTTTTATTCAGATTACTGAGAAAATTGTTTTTATTTACATTTATTAGACTAAATTTGTTCTAAGTACATCTATATATTTTTTGATAAATTATTTGGATCTGATTTTTTTTTTTTTTTGAAGTCTTTTAGTATTTGTTTGTATTATTACACATATGTTTGGTTATTTATGTCATATATTTTTTTAAGAAGTAGATCTGCTTTATCTCTTTGTATTTTTTACCTGTGTAAAGGTTTTGGATTTGATGTAGTTTTTTATAGATGGGATGTGAAAAAATTGATAACAAAATTAATTAAAGCTAGTATAGTAAAATAAGTTCATGAATGCAAATCAGTTAATTTTTCATTTTTCAGTATGTATGAGACAAACATTACTTTTTAATCATTTTTTTTTACTGAATTATTTTTTTTGTTTCTATGTATATTTTCTTCTACAACAAAGCTGTACAAAAATAACTCAGTAGTTATGAGTTTTGAGACGCGTAGACATAACACACCATTATTTACTTACTTAAAGACAATACATCATGAAGAATAGAAGAAAAATAATGGAGAAAGGAAAAAAGTTAGATGAAAAGTGACGTGATATTATCATTGAGTATAGAAAAGTGAGTTTGTTCATAATATTCATATCCGACTTTGATTATAAATTTCATATTCGAGTTTTTCATCTTGTTCTTCTTAGCTAGATAGAGAATACTGTCTTTTAATTTTTCTGCATAATACAAAAATAAAGTTATTAGAGGAAATGTGGTTAAAACGAATAGAGAAAGGAAGAAGAGTAGAGAGAAAGAAAAAAATAAAATTTCAGAAAGTAGTGAATGTAGGTATTTGACCAAAGTATTGTATATAAACTTACTATTAATTTAAAATTTGAATTTGAAAATTTACCCCCAAAATGTTGTTGACTCATACACTTGGAAAAAGAAAAGATTTCTCTACTTTTACAATAAAATATGCTGTCATAAGTAACTAAATGCTTAATTTGAAACCATGGCTCACCTTGGGCTTATAAAAAGTTGTCATTTGTCTCACAAACATTTTAAAATGGCTTGGTTACTTACAAAAATGGCTCGGTTGTGGTAGTTTTTAGTTCAGTTAGATAATTTTTGGACATCAAATACCCTCATTTTTGTCAAGTGGCAACATTTTAAACATGGGCAAATTTAACCTTTCCAAGTACGATAGTTTTCTTATATTGTATTTGATTGATGATTGATAAGTTCAATACACATCTTTAATTTTTCATTGCCTTGGATTTGGATCCTCTCAATCCCCATTTATCTCAATCTCTCTCAACAATTAATCATAGCCGCTATATTTAATCTAACGGTGGAAAGAGAAAAACTCATCCATAAATAGAAATACACCATAACAAGAACCATATTTCTTTTGACATATTTTATTTTATTTTTCTTTTTTTGTGAAACATATTAAAATATTAAATTAATATATAATTATTATCAAAAAAATTGAAAAACTCTAGAATCAAAGTTTGATTTTTAATTTATATAAAAAAACTAAAATTTAATTATCTTTTTTGAAGAAATTTAATTAAATTATGTTAATTATATACAACTTTTAATATTCAAATTAATATTGTAAAAAAAAAAAAAAACTTCCGACTATCTTCATATTAGTTTTATACTACTACTATAATAATAGAGTTATAAGGCAAGCAATATACAAATAAATTTATAATATTCTTTTAGGAAGAAAATACAAATGTTTTCATTTTCTTTTTAAATTGATGAATACAAATTAATTGGTTTTCTCTATTAAGGGAACATTTTTCTTTTAATTTTTATCGTAATAAAAAACAAGGGGAATTAAAGCCAATCATATACTACTAAAAAAAGACAATTTTCAAATTAGGAAATTAAATTGTTATATGGTGTTTCTATTTATGGATGTGTTTTTATCTTTCTACCATTAGATTTAGAATAATGGCTAGGATTAATTGTTGAGAGAAATTGAGAGAAATAAAGATTGAGAGGATCCAATTCCCATTGTCTTTTGGACCTGGTGGTTCTGCCGATTGAACTGGACCCCTATCTAGGGGTGTTCGCGTTGCGGTTTGGTTCGGTTATGAGCGAAAAAGTCATCCTAACCGCGAGATAAAAAAGCATGCGGTTTGGTTTGGTTCGGTTGGATTTTAAAAAGTCATCCAAACCAAACCAATGCGGTTAGGATCGGTTCGGTGGTGGCGGTTTACGGCATAAAAAATTTCTATCATGATCATTTGACACACACATGAACTTGTTACAAAATAACATTACAGTACCAATAAAAGTTGTTTATTCAAAATAACATTATAGTACCTTACAATTTTAAATATCCAAAAAAGAGCTTGAAGTTCCAAAATAACATCACATCATCGATAAAAGTTGTTGATATAAAATAATATTACAATACTAAAGTAATATTACAATACAAAAAATAAAAACGACTTGAAATTTCATTAATTTGGTGGACTGACTTGATCATTAGACTATGTCTATTGGATTATAATAGAAACTTAAAGGAGTTTTAGAGGTATTGAAATATAATATAAATTTAATGCGGTTCTAGCGGTTAACCGCGGCTTTTGCGGTTTTAGCGGTTGGCGGTTTTGCGGTTTGCGGATCAATAAAAAAGTCATCCAAATACATCCAAACCAAATGCGGTTTTTGCGGTTTTCGATTTGAATTGGTTCGGTTTGCGATTTTACTTTTGAATTGGTTCGGATACGATCACCCCTACCCCTATCTAGTCACGTTGTAGCTCAAACCCAGTACATTAAATTGGGCAAAAAAGGAAACTTGCTAAAAAAAATTAGAAAATCCAACAGTTTAGAGGGTTTTATGAGTTAAAACGCAAATTTGACAACAATTAGAAAATGGATTTAGTTCAATTAGTTTAATGATATTGGACAAATCGATAGATTGGGCTCATAAAAGAAATCTATTATTTTTATTTTTAATTTATAGCTTAATTGTAAATTTGGTCTCGTATGTTTATTTTAGGTTTTAAGTTAGTCATTTATATTTTAAAAGTTTTAAGTTGGTCTCTTATCTTTATTTTAAATTTCAAGTTCGTCCTTCATGTTTTAAAAGTTTCAAGTTAGTCCCTCATGTTTATATTAGGTTTCAAGTTGATCCCTTATGTTTTTAAAAATTTCAAGTTTAGTCACTATTTATTGGAACTATTTTAAAAGTTTCAAGTTTCAAGTTTTTATATTAGGAATTTGATTTCTATTTTAAATTAATGTTTATCTCTTCATCATATTTTCGAACTAAGGAAGTGGTGACTTGGTTTCTTTTAAATGACATGATATAAAGGTTTAATTGCAGTTTTGGTTCCCTTATTTTCAACTTTTTGCAATTTTAGAGCTCCTATTTTAAAATTTGACAGTTTTGGTCCCTAACACATATTTTGTCTAAAATATGATGATAGAACATGTTTTAAATGAACTTTATGAAAGACTTTTCTTACAATTTCATCGATGTTGATATTTTTTTCATCTTCAAATCATATACCACGCCGGTTAAATCATATCATATTGTCAATTTATAGTAAAAAATTATGATAAGGGACCAAAACTGTCGAGTTTTAAAATAGAGAGACCAAAACTGCAAAAAGTTAAAAATAAGGAACCAAAACTACAATTAAACCTGATATAAAATTAAGGACAAAACTTACATGCATTGTTTTACATGTAGTTTTTGTTGTTCCACTCACAAAGAGATGATTTTTTGTGTTTTTGAATTTTAAAAAAATAAAAGAAAAATGTTTTTCAATTAAAATAACTACCTCTTTGTGAAAGAAAAAGTAAAAATTATATGTAAAGCAATACATGTAAATTTTGTCTTAAAATTAATGACGAAAAAATATCAATATATAAAATACTGCCAAAAAATTCCTTAAAGAAATTCATTTAAAACATGTACTCTCGCTATATTTTAAACCAAATATTTGATATAAGAGCCAAAACTGCCAAATTATAAAATAATCTGCAAATAAATTATATTGCCAAATAATAATATTATATATGATTATATTGTCCAATCATAATAATATTATATATAGGATATTGAAAGATAGAAAAATAAAAATAAAATTAATATGTATAATGTTCTTTGGGTTTTATGAATGCATATTTTATGACTTTGCTCAAAAAAAATTAATAACTCATTTTATAATAAATGTTGAGTCGTTTGTGAGCATGGAATGTAGAAAATTTATTTATCCATTTCACTAACATTAACTATGGGCAATATATTCACTTTTCTTTAGGTAGAAGGCAACTCCTTCACTTTTTATTTTTTAAATGGATCTGTAAATCATATTTTAAGTTTTACGTATATAATAGATGTGTCTTTTTAATATTTTTAAATAATAAATAGATTCTTTACATTTTAATTTTGTAATAAATAGATCTTTTAAGTCTTTTAAGTAATAAATATATCCTTTAAAAATTTATTTTTTAAGCAAAGAAAAATATAATCGATAAAAATGAAGTATAAAAAATTGTGGGACATAAATCTGATGCAACAACCACAAAATCAACACTAAAGGACATTTATCATATAATCAACCTGCACATTAGTGCATAAATATACCATTAGACGAAAATTTAGCATATGAATTGAAATGCAAAACAAATAAATACACACCAAAAGCACAACTCATCAAAACTAACGCAAAATTTTAGTCAAAAAAATAAAATCAAAACTAACGCAAAACTCGAAACTATATTTTAAAAGAAAAAATGATGTGTTTATAACGCCGTGTTCATCAAAATAAATAAGAGGCTAGCCCGTATAAATTTGAACTCATCTTTTGAGGAACGACGAATGAGTCGGACCCTCAAGCCTCAACATGGTAATAGATACATAAACCGACAACATGCTGCAACAAACAAATAGCAAGTGAAAAGCCCTTTTGAGTTTTAGAGTCCGTTTGACCTTGCTTATTTTTTAGTTTATGTAAAAAGCTTATGCAATTTTTATGTAATTAGTATAAGTTTTTCAAAGTAGTTTATGATAAAATAGCTTATAAAAATTCAATTTTCACTAATATAAACTTATAAAATAGCATAAAACCTAATTTATATTACATAAGCTGTTTGCATAAGTTCAAAATTAAAGATAGGTCAAGCGGACCCTTATAGTCCTAGTCACTTTCTCCAAAATTAAACCACCAACAAAAGCCAAATAGTTCGTGGATTTGAAATGGCTTCAACAAGAAAGTCAGTTCTATGATCAGTACTGATGCATCAGGCAACGACAAAGGAAGCCAACTTCTATGAGGTTGAATAAAAATCAACAAAAGCTGCATAACACAAAATCGACAATGCCTGCGTGCATCTAGCAATGTCTCTACAAACTAATTTAAGCTCATGACAACAATTACATATTCACTTTAATTGGGTCAATTGTAGGAAAAACAAATCTCATTAATTAATTTTCTATGTCAGATTTTTTTTATCAAAGTCTATATATATGAGATATTATTTCAACTTCAATATCACACTTTTTTTTTTTTTTTTTTTTTTTTTTTTTTTTTTATATTTCAACATAACTTTAATTTATATTAGTTTCCATTTAAATTTAATTTACGGTAAGTCGTGGTTTCAATATAGAAGCATATCCAAATTTGTGAAGTGGCACAAAAAGAGTGGGGAAGGGAACTAGATAGATTTTATTCACAACCTTAACTCTTGAGCACTCACTCACTCACTATTGTGTTTCTTTCTACTACTCAAAATTAAACACCTATGTAGTAATAATCCATCAACACCTTCCACATATCATATCATCATGACCACTACAACTCCCCCCACACTTCTCAATCCACAATTTCTTCACAAGGTTCCTTCTCTATCTCTTTTCTCTATTCAACTTCTTAACATTTTTTTTTATTGCCGATTATTTTACCAATTTTAAGATTTAAGTTATCTTTCTACCTCAGTTTTAAGCATAGCAAAATATCACCAACTTAGGATAGTACAACATAGTTCTAAAATATTACTATGCTTTTAAATGTTCAATTATATATATCTTGTCTTATATTCTATCGATGATTCTAATTGCTATAATATTATTTTTCCTGCAGCATATTAGTCACAATAATATTTATTTGAGTGGAAATTTAAATTCTAAGATATCTATTCATACATCATCACAATTTCACTTCTCTCACATTGTACCTATACATGCAACCTTAAAAGGTCCAAAGGGATTTGGACCTTCTCCAAAGAAAAAGAACAAGGCAAAGAACTTCAATAAAAATAAGACAAAGAACCTCAAAAAGAACAAAAAACAAGAAGATGAAGTTGAGGAAGAAGATAGAAGAGAGCAAGGAATTATTCCTGAAATTGTGACAAACAGAATGATAGGTAGAATGACATTTTCTGTAGGGATACCCTTGGGTATTGGGCTTTTGTTCTTCCCATTTTTTTACTATCTTAAAGTTGTTTTGAAAATTGATGTGCCAACTTGGATTCCTTTCATTGTGTCTTTCTTCTTTTTTGGGTCTGCTTTGTTAGGAGTGAGTTATGGGATTGGTTCTCTTCCCACCCCCCGTGACTCTTTCCCCCCCCCCACCCCCGGATTTCCATTTTTGCCCCTAGTTTTAAACTTCGGAACGCGTTTTCCGAAATTTTTTTTGCCTAGAATACGAACTTCGGAATGTATTTTCCGAAATTTTGATGAATTTGAACTAGAAAAACTTCGGAAAATGCGTTCCGAAGTTTTTGTACAGGGGTAAAATTGGAATATTGGGGGGTTAAAAAGAGTCATGGGGGTGGGAAGAGAAACTTTCGAGTTATGGGATTGTTTCTGCTAGTTGGGATCCATTAAGGGAAGGGTCACTTTTGGGCTGGAATGAGGCCCAAAAGAATTGGCCTGTTTTTTGGCAATCACTTAGAAGTGAAGGTTTCTCTTCCCACCCCCCGTCTTTCTTTTTCACCCCTTGAGTTTCCATTTTTAACCTTAAAAACAACTTCGGTACACGCGTACCGAAGTTTTTAACGATGTAAAACACCTGTTTTTCAATATCGAAAAACTTCAGTACGCATGTACTGAAGTTTTCGGGGGTAAAATCAAGGGTAAAGTTGGATTTTTGGGGGGTGAAAAAGAATGAAGGGGGTGGGGAGAGAAACCTTCCTTAGAAGTGATTCTAGGAAGGATTAGCCCTTTTTTGTTTACTACATATTATTTATATCTTACCATATACTTTGATTGTATTAGTTAATTTGGGGCAAACCACAACCAAATAATGTTGAAAACAACAGTGTAATCAAAACCAAATATAAACAAAAAGCATAAAAAGAAGCAAATTCAAAACGTAATTTCAAAAATAGATCATCAATTTGGAAAAATTGGAAAAGCTTTTAGGGTGTGTAAGTGTAACCCCTTCTCTGTCACTCAGCAATGAAGGAACACCCTCAATGCATGTTGTCTCTGCAAGGATTCGACATGCCATGAGAATAGAACAGCAGAAAAGATATTATCTATGAACGATGAGAAATGGCAATAAGGGACAGGGTATATTTTCCCCCTCAGTTTTATTACCCATGTCCCATCAAATATATCAACCATTGGATTTAATCCAATGGCATAGGTTGTTGAAGCAGACACTGCAGCAGATACAAGGCTGCCGATAACAATGTTACTTTTATGATATCCAATTTGGATCCTCAGCAGCACCTTTCTCTGCTGCATCATTTTAGCCATTCAGATTAATCGAACGGCAAAGATATAACACACTACTTTGCCCCAATTTTCCAATGCATCATTTTCTTCTTACCACTTTGTCGGTCTTCTTCTCTACATTTGGATCATTCACATGAACTCTCTCACGCTCAAACATGTGCTTCCTTCACCTTAATATTCAGGCCAATTTTATGCACAAAGCACAACAATGGCTTTTATTCAAGATCTTGATATTCAGACTTTTACTTTCATTGCCAACAAATACAGAAACATGAAGAGCAAAGTACTCAATTAAACAGGGACAACAATTCATCCTGCTAATTTTGCACAGACAACATAACATAACAACCACAATCCACAAATGAATTTCAACAGTTCAAATAATTAGAGCAAAATGATTGCAGCATAGTCAACAACTACATCAAACCTAAGTTTGTAAAATGTTAACTAGTATATCAAAAGGTTCAACTTTGTCCGCTGTAAATTGCGATTTGCAATTGTTCGCTGTCGTGCGCCGATTAACTTGTTTGTTTGTTTGTGTATAAGCAAAACAGTTTGGGGTTTCATCACAATTGCTCGCCGTAGTTTGTGGGTTTCATTTTCTAGTATTTATTTCAACTCTGAAACAGTTTCACCGTGTTTTTTAATATACTTTTCCAGCTTTAATCACATCCGTTTGATTAATGATATGGTTAATATAATTGCTATAGACACACACAGCAGCAGATAACATTGCAGCTGAGGATCCGGGTCGTATGACATCTAGTAGCTACCAATAACAAAGCTATATCTAAACTGACACTAACATTTTTATACACATTTCCATTAATCTGCAGCCTAATCCAGTTTCTATTTCTTTTTTAGTTTAATACATGACTCTTAAGTAGTTTATTCTTTCAAAATCCTCACTCACTCACTGTTTTGGGAATTAAAAAAGTTGCTCAATTCTAGAGTATCAAATTTCCCAAGGGCATTATTATAGGTTTGTTGAAGAGTATTGGTTCTCTTCTTGAAGCACTTCCACGCACACACACACAGGGGTTCTAACTACAAACTAAAAGGTAAATAATCTCCTAATAAGCCACGATACAGTCTCATATAAATTGTTGAAGAAAAGAGATTAAGTATTGAATAAAGGAAATCACAAGTACTACTGCTAAAAGTAACAGAATGGATAAAACAAAGTCCTAAGATTCAAAGGCGACAATTTCAAAGGGGGTTTGATCAGGGACAGGGACACAGTGGTTGGCGGAGCAGCTAACAGTAACACTATTATTCTTCCCTTCACATAATACCTGGTATGTAGAGTTAGGATCCTTGCGCAACCTTTCAAATAATCTTTTCTCTTTAATGTCATCAGAATCACGGAAGGTGTTAGGGCCGTAGCAATAGACCAGAACCTGATTATTCTCTTTACATATCCGGTATGTATTGCCAGGTCTCTTGTGCAAGCTTTCATAGAATTCGTTTTCACTGTCAGAGTCTTCATAGGTAGGAGGGAAAAGGTACTCCAATTCATCGAATGTTCGATCACCGAAACCGTTGGGCATTGAGGCCATACTTTCAAAACTTTTCCTGAAG
Organism: Trifolium fragiferum; assembly: GCA_954870985.1. Lineage (NCBI taxonomy): Eukaryota > Viridiplantae > Streptophyta > Magnoliopsida > Fabales > Fabaceae > Trifolium > Trifolium fragiferum. The sequence continues at coordinate 43,050,851 of OX940796.1, read as the reverse complement.
ACAGTGAATCTGTAGAGTTTCTCTTTTACCGAAGGGTATGTTTTGCGATATTTCCTGCACCAGATTTCGAATTTCCAATAGAGACGGATAAGGTGAACCCAATCACCCAGAATACAGCAGAGAGAGAAAGCAGCGGCCATCACCGTTTCTTTCAAACCGTTCTCTCCTAATTAAAAACAATATTCCAATCAATAATTAACTAAATTGTTGACAAGATAGAAATAGAATCAGCATGTATGTGATTTATTAACGTTAGGTTTAAGGCTAACGTAGACAACTGATCTAACTGAATACAAATTTTATAAAATTTATTGGTAGATTGAAAATTTTACAAAGTTTTTTTTTTTTTTGTTTCCTCCCTTTTTTTCTCTTGGATGCAAGAAATTTTAACTTTTTAAATCGGTTGAACAAAATAACCGATTTAAAAAACATAACTTTTTAAATCGGTTGAACAAAATAACCGATGTAAAAAGTACACTCAAGGGGGGAAACCAAATAAAAAAACTTTGCAAGGGGGCAATCTTCAAGAAATTTTTAGCAGGGGGGTAACGCAAAACACGCCCACTTAGCAGGGGAGTAAAGACCTATTAACCCTTTTTTATATTAGTTGTGTTATTTACATTTTTTTAAAAAAGTATTACTCTTTTTTATTAATGTTTATTTTGATGTTGTTGATACTATTTACAATTTAAATAGATTATGATTTTTTTTTTTATAAAAAAAAAAGTAATTTTATCAAGGGTCATTTTTTATTAATTGTCCCGGGCCTCCAAAATCTTGGAATCAGCCCTGATCATCCTCACCATCGCCGGTCATCTTCATTATCACCGTAATCGTTCTTTCTTCATCATCTCCGATCATATTCATCATCGTCATGATTACCTGTCATACCCTAAATTTTACCCGACTTTTTCTTTTGCTCGCATTCGAATTGTCTAGTTTTAATTTCTTTTTTATTTAAAATATGTTATAATTAGTTATTTTTGTGTATAATTTCTTTCCTTTTTTTTTTTTTTTTTTTCCTGCATAAAATTAAAAAAAATATAACTCAATTTAGTTTTTACTCATATCATTGAAAAATCCCAAAAATATATTAAGTATTCAACTTTTCCTTTTATCATTATTGCTATTAATATCATATTATTTCTTTCCTTTTTTATTTGTCATTATTGTTATTATTATTAATTATAATTATTATTAATTAAAACAAAACATAAAAATTAAAAAAACTAAAGGGCAGCTCACGCTGCCCCATCTCTTTCTTTCCCTTCTTTTTTTGTTTCTTTTAATTGTTATAATTATTATTATTAATTATCAACTATTATTTTCGTTTTTATTTATATATATTATTATTTTTATTTTATTATTTTCTTGTCCTTATTTGTCCTTTTGTCCAAAAAATTGTCCAAACTCAGTCCAGTGCAGAAGCTGCAGAGGGGCGCCCCCCCAGTTCTTTCTTTTTGTTGTCTGCTGTTCAGAACAGACAACATAGAACAGATAAATTTTCATAGATCAGAGGAAGGCCATGGATCAGAACAATTTTCTCTTCTCCCCATAACCTCCACTGAGAGGAATTAAATGTTTAAGGACAAAGAAATTTTTTCTGGCTTGCATATAACAGTCACACAAGTTCATCAGAGGGGAAGACGATTTTCACCAACACGAGAAAAAAAATCCATCAGAGAACCAAAAAACTCATATTTCTCAAATCTCAGAGTAACAAAGGCAATAACTCAGGAACCTCTCAGAAATCGTTTTTTTAACATCTCAAAACAATCAAAAACAACGTAATCAATCCTCAACCTCAACATCACAAATCAATTCAGAAAAACCATTCCTTTGTTAAATCCAAAACCATATCATCTCAGAACCAAATACACACACACAACAACGACGCACACGCACACACACATAAAAAACAAAAAAATCAAAAAAGAAGGAAGAAGAAGAAGAAGCAGAACCGAAAAAAAAAAACAACAAAAGTTTTTTTGTTCAAACCTTTGAAATCCGATCTACACGTTTTGGTAAGTTTTTTGAGAAATCTAAACTTGGATTCGTGTTTAGGAGGGGAAAACGAGCGGAAAAGTTTAAAAAAGTTTTGTTTTTGACAAATTTTTTTTACTCCGGCGCGGCGGCCACCGCCGTCTGGCCTGGCCGGCCACCGCGCCGGTGTTCATAAAGTCACCGGATTCTAGGTTGGGTTTTTAAAGAGAGAAAGAGAGAATTTTAGAGAAAGAAAAGAGAGAGAACGGTGAGAAGAGAGAAAGATTTGTGAGAAAAATGAAAAAAATTGTGAAGAGGTTGAGTATTTATACTCCCTCTGATCCAGTGCGTGCAATCCTGTAGAATCACCATGCACATGCGCCCCCTAAGCTCTCTGATGTGGATCAAGTGGTCCAGATCTTTCCCTGATTCAAACACTTTTGACTTTTCACTGACTTTATTTAATTTATAGACTATTGAAGTTATTTCTCTAACAGACGTGCTCTATGTGGCTTAGTGGTTAAGGTGTGTGTTTGTGAGAAAGAGGGCGCAGGTTCAAATCTTGCTGGTTACATTTCCACCAGTTTTATTTTTCTTTGCTATTTTTTCTGCTTCTGTTACTATTTGGGCCTCCTGGGTTTAACACTACTGTTTTGCCATTAACACTCCTAACTGCTGTTTGCATCCCCTGTGCATGTTTTTACTTTTTATTTTTCATACATCGTATTTTTATGTGCTCGTTTATGTTTTTAGTCGTTTATCGTGATTTTATTTGTGCATTACTTTCATATGATATGCTTGTATAAATATTTAAAATGTGTGTTATGTTAGTATTTATTTTATTTACTCAATGTTTTTGTTTTTTATATTTCACTTGTGAAAAATACAAAAATATGCTATATAGTTTTAGTTTTATTTTCGTAAGTATAGAATGTGTAAATATACATGTGGAGTTTATTTGTTAGTTTTGTACATATTGTCGTAATATACGTACCCTCGTGTTTTTATTTTTATCGTCTTATAAAAAAAAACTAAAATACCAAAAACAATAAATAATCATAAAACACAAAAATATCAATTTGTTAATATATGCACCAAGCAATTTTTAATAAATCTTGGATTGAAAAGGAGATCGGCGGATGTACTTCCGTTCGTCTCTCGAATAACCGAGGCATAGCGTTCGCTTTGTCTACCGGTTATCCGTCTTCCACACTAAAAATATATTATTTTTCAAAACGTAAAATTTGAATCAACTCAACCCACCAAACCTTTAATATTTTTCACGCCCATGCGCGTTTAACTTTTTCTCAAAACGGATACCATCGCCCAAGTACGAGTCCGTCTTTTTATCAAACAAACTTTTTCGCCCAAGTGCGACCAAAACCATTTTCATAAATAAAATCAATCAACAAACAAATATTTTTTTACCAAAGAACTACGTAAGCTTTGAATTTCCCATTGCACTTGGGAATACGTAGGAGCGGAATCCAACAACCGTCAAACATAATAATAAAAAACTAATTTTTTTCCCCTTTGTAAATATTTAAATAATTAATAGAAATTAATGCAAACAATTTAAAAACAAATTTTAAACCCTAAATTAACAAGAAGGTTCCCGTTGAGTACAATGGATGTGAGGGGTGCTAGTACCTTCCCCTTGCATAATCGACTCCCGAACTCGAAATTTGGTTGCGACGACCATTTTTCTTTTTTTAGGTTTTATCGATATTTTCCTTTTCCTTTGGGAATAAATAAAGTTCGGTGGCGACTCTGTGTCATTACCGAGTGTTCCGACGCTCGGGCGTTTTTCGCGGCGCGACATTACCATCTGATATGTACACATTTAAATTCCTATTTTGTTTATACAAAAAATCCCGATTTGGATCGCACATGACGAAACAAACTAACGGAATGAGTATTTGATTGACGTTTTACGATTTTAGGGGGATATTTGCCTATTTTGATAATTGCAGGAGGTATTTGAAGAATTTTGAAATTATAGGGGGGGTATTTGGCATTTCAATCATTGAGCAATCAAACAAGTTACTTTTGACACCGTATATTCACCCAAAATCTTAAAATATTAGGTTTGTGGTTCCTCTTATTTATAAATTGTTCAATCACAACTCTTCCAATCAATATGAGACTTAACTCATATTTGATAGATATCAACATCTCTCCTTAAGTGTGACTCTCTCCATATTCACTAGCTATCATCACCGCTCATTGCTCCCTCAACCAGGAGGCCTTATACAATTGTTGGACTGTGAGGGATCATGGTTTTAAATTGCTTTCTACGAAAGTTTAAAATAAAAGCAAAGAAATTTTAAGCTCATTTTTTTAATAATATTTTGAACATATTGTAAAAAAAATCATTTAAAATTTTAAAATAATTAAATAAATTTGAATTTATAGAACACAAACACCACTTATTTTCCATAGGGATTAATACCTTTTTTTTTTATAATTATTATAAAATTTTACACGCAACAATGAAAATATTTTATTTATTTTTTCTATAAATACTTGCCTCATTCTGTCTCTTTGTATTCATCCAAAGTCTAGAAATGGCATCTATACATTCACTAGTACTCTTATTCCTACTTGGAATGGTGTTGCTCACAACTCCATTGTTAGCTTCAGAAAATCCACCAAACGATTATAAGTATCCAAAAAGACTGCCAGCTCCCCAAAGGCCCCGTGTAATTGTACCATACCCCCGTGAACCTCCCGTATACGATCCTCCTATACATGGTAACATTTTATTTTTATTATTCTACCTTCTTTTTTTCTTTCAAATGGGTTATGCAAGCATAGAGTAATTACTTTCTTGTGTAATTTTCTTTCTCTTTTATAATTTTGATTACATAACAACAATGACTTGATAAACTATTTTCGAAGTAGATATTTGAGCGCGCAATAGGGATCAAATATTCAGAGTCACACAATCAGAAATATGTATTGTTTGGTAAAAATCGGATTCAAAATTAAAAAAAATTCGATAATTTTAGTTTCTCAAATAATCAGATGGTCCTTAAAAAGAATTTATATTGCTTCTTTTTTTTAAGAATTAATTTATTCTATTTTAGTACCATCTGATTTTAATCGAACGATCATTGACAATATGACTGTGCGATTGTACTGAATTTAATGTGTGACTATAGTGAATCTAAAATCGAGCGATGATTTATTGTTTATGAAATTTGAGGGAGTTTTGTTTCTTTCTTTTCTCCATTATTTTTTTTCTTCCATTGGATGTTTGAGAAAAATATGTTTTCAAGTTTTAGGAAAGGGAATGAGTATTTTGGAACTAAATGGATTCTTGATGATTTTGTGTGGTAATGGTTTCCATTGACGAAAGGATAGCCTCCTAAAATGGTTTTCTGATTCCACAATTTTATGTAAATCTTTGTTTTTTTGTTTTTTTTTTAATGGCTATGTAAATCTTTGTTGAATTGTTGTGTTTTGAATTTGGCTTGTTGATATTATATAATGATTTTAGAAAAACTTTTTGAATCTTCAATATGTGCATGTAAAATTTTATTAAGTGACTTGGTATGGTTTGAATGTGACAATAATAAGATTGAATCTTGATGATAAAATTAATGAAATAATTGAGTTTAGATGCATGAAAGGGATGATTAACATTTAAATAAAAATAAAAATGTTATTGGAACACATCGGTTTCAGCAACACCCACCGTATAGCCTTTTCTCTCAAATAAATGTGCATGCAAATTGAAGTAAAACAAAAATAAAATATAAATAAATGTCGAAATGTAGTTTTTTTTTTTTTTTGACAAAATGTCAAAATATTTCTTAACTGTTGTAAAATATGATGTTCCCGCTCCTCAATTATATTCTTAAAATAATAAAAAAAATGTTGAACTAATTCAATTCGCAAGGCTTGGTTTTGCCTAGAGGGCGCATAGCGGTCTGCCCCTGTGTATCGCCTATGGATCCTAACAAGCCACCCCCCAATGTTGGAGGGGTACGTAGGTGCCTATAGGATTCGTGCTAAACTCATGTCTAAGTGACTCAATAAAGGATTCGTGCCTTACGGATAGAGAAAATGCTATATGTTACGAAAGAATAAAGTCATGAATATACTACAACCATATTTGATCTCTTATTTGCCCTAGATTGCCAAATAGAAATTGAAATTGTTTCAAAATTTTATGCAAACTTACCACGTACTTGTTCGTACATTTCTTTGTTAAATTTCTTCGTAAAATTTAGCATAACTCTTTAAGGATATATGTATATGATCTTTTTTTTTTCTTCTATTTTTATGTTCAATCAGTTTCTAAATGTATTATATGATGTTATATTGTTATGATTACAAATACATTTTGTCCCCAAGAGTCGCGCTAAGATTTATTTCTCACTCTTTATCTTTATTTTGAGCAGATTATAGAAGCATTAATAAAGTTGTGATCCCATGACTGTTTGATGTGGCAAAGATTTTCCAACCTTTATTTTGATTAGTCTTCTTTTTATTATTAGTCTTTTGTGTAGAAAATAATTCTATGGATGTACTACTTATGTCGTCTACTTGTTTTAATGGCTTTTAAACATTAATTTAGTTGTATGATAGCACCTTTGAAAACAAATATGTATCTATTATGTTATATATGTTATTTGTTCGGAAAAGTATTGAAAAATCCTTATGATAAAAAAAAAGTTCAACAAGATTAGATTGAGGCTTCAGGAATCACTTATATATCGGAAGATGTGATTTCTTTTTTGTATATATCACAATATCATATATAGGAAGGAAGGTATTAGCAATAACTTAAATGACCATCTGATACAAACGTACAACTAAATGAATCTATAAATACATTTTGCCAAAATAAAATATAATTATACTTTTTTTTTAAGGCAAAATAAACATATTTCATTGATGTATAATTTTCTCGGATAAAGTGATATGTTAACCTTGTACAATAAAAAAGTGATATGTTAACCAATATTTAAGAATAATTGGATGTCTAGTTATGTTTTGTTGATCGCAAAAGGTTATTAGCGGTTATCCATTTTAAAAATAAATAATTATTATTCTACCAAAAATATATTTATATATCAGCTGTAAATTGTAATTTATTTTTAATTAAAAGCAAGAGTGTAAAATATCCTATCTCTCGCAATATAAACTAATGTGAGTTTTAGATAGAGTCAAAAGAATGTAGTTGTTCATTCCATTGTTAGAGTGGTTAAAATTACATTTTTTGTCTAAATAATACTGTAGTCTCTAAATATCAAATTAAGCAACCAAGCCATTTGACTCATCACTCAAGTGGTTAATAAGTTTATACTTTAACTAGGGCATTAAAATCTTATGCTAGTCACTATCACTATATATTTGATCTCATCTTCTATTATTACCATGTTGATGAATGAAAGAATATAATTGTGTTTGTGAAAAAAAAAATTACTAAAGAAACGAATTTCAAGAGAATTAAGGTTCGAATCTTTTGGGTGAAACAATTTTTACTCTGGATTATTAGGGTCCCCTTCCGTTGAGAACCAACGATTTAAAAAACCAAAATAATAAATAATAAATGAATCGATCTTTTTTTTTAAATGAATCTATCTATCTATCAATGTTTTCAAAATACTCACTCAATTTTTTACAAATATTAATTCTTTTTAACAATATTTATAATTAATTAAAAATAATATAGTCATTACATATATTTAATCATTAAATCAACATATAATTATTATCACAAAAAAAATCATATATAAATAATTTTTGTCACAAAAAAATAATCAACGTAACTACTTTATTTTTAAGATATCATGCACAATGTAAATAAATTAAACAATCTCCCTTATAAGAGAGCTTAGTATTTTTTTTTATTAACGATCTGCTTTTAAAGGAAAGAAAGCTCCTTTTAATTTAGAGTTCGCTTATAAAAAAATTAAAATTTAATAAAATATTATTTTTATTAAGAATCGATCAACCATAGTATTTAACATTAATTACATTACGCACAAAAATTTAGTAGCAACTCTATTCGCACATACATGCCATGTAGACTTTCTAATAGATGATCATTTTTTAAATATGATTTATTGTAGACCAATGTATAAATCCATCAAAATTTCAATTGAATGTAAATAATAATTTTTGAAAGTAAAAAATATCAATTTTTATAGTCTTTAAGGCTAAAACAAATAGTATTGTAAAAAAATGGCTAAAACAAATATTATTGTAAAAAAAGGCTAAAACAAATATGATTGACATATTTTAGTTCAATAAGAGTTACGTTTTATTTTTAATTTTTTATGGCAATATGCGTTACATTTTTATTTTCCTTTATTTTAATCAAACTAGTATGATTTAAGTCATTGTTTTAGTCGTAAAATTGAGAGTGATCATTAACTTATACGTACTTTCAAACTACAATGCATGTTGTCGTTGAACTTTTTTTTTGAAGAAGTTAAATTAATTCATCTAAATTGACATCAGAGAGAATCGAACCTGAGACCTTAAGAGGAGCACATTCTCACATCCCAAGTCAATACCACTAGACTAATTCAAATAGATTTTTGTCGTTGAAATTCTAAATATTTTTCAGTATTCATCCCTGATATAACCACTTATTGAGGTGTCCATATTAAAATATTTTTTTAAAATAAAAAATACTAACATTAAATAGAAAACAAGAAATCAATTAATTAATTAACATATTGTACACAATCAAAACACATTAATCTTCGGTACACGCGTACTGAAGTTTTTAACGATGTAAAACACCTGTTTTTCAATATCGACAAACTTCGGTACGCGTTTACCGAAGTTTTCGGGGGTAAAATTAAGGGTAAAATTGAATTTCTGGGGGGTGAAAAAGAACGACGGGGGGTGGGGAGAGAAACCTTCAAACACAATAGAAGCAGCAACACATAGGGCCCGTTTGACCTAGCTTATTTTTGGCCTTATGCAATTTTTATATATTATTATAAGTTTGTCAAAGTAGTTTATGATAAAATAGGTTATAAAAATTCAATTTTTACTAGTTTGAACTTATAAAATAGCATAAAACTTAATTTATATTGCATAACCTGGTTGCATAAACTCAAAAATAAGCTAGGTCAAACGGACTCATAGTCTAATTTTGCAAACTCAGAGAGCTCAAAACGAAAGCTGAAAGAAAACGAGAAATCCTAAGTCCTTATTTGTTGCGTCCTTGTTTGCATCTTCCTTCTCCGCCTCCGCCCGTTGTGGTTCGCGTCACAATCTTTGTCATCCTAGGTCGTAGCTCATATAGAAAATTGAATCCCTCATAATCTAGGTTCTCGAGACCAATCTTTCGGTTCAAGATTTCGTCTATTTAATACAGTACTTTAATATCTCTTATGTCTACTAATATAATCAAAAGTATGAATGAATACTAAATTATAAATCACTAAATAATTTGACTGTGACTTATAATTTAGTACGAAGGAAGTAAATCATGTAGTGGTTCAACCTTTTAAATAATTTAGGCTCTAACTTTTTTTTTTTTTTTTTTTTTTTTTTTTGTAAATGTGGCTTTTTGTTTTGTTGGGCTGGAAGAATCTTCCGCGACGTTGTAATGTAAAGTTCATTTGTTTTCTATTCTAAATATATCTTTGAGAAAATAATACATGTACTATGTAAATTAATTTTACACTATTATTTTAATAGCAACCGTATATTTCACAAAATCATCTCACTATATAGTATATTCCACTTCAATTGTATGATATAGAAAAATGTTTGATTCATACGAGATAAATGTAAAATTATTAATTTACACCAACAATAGCATATCCAACAAACACAACATCTTTTATACTAACATAACTTTTTAGACTCTTCTAGGTTTTTATTCTTCTTGAGGACTCCGTTATGTGAGTATGTTGAGACTTTTCTAAATTTTAAACAATCTCTTTTAGATAGTGTAAGTTTATTGAATAGATATGTCAGACTTAGAAGACTTAAACAAAAGGGACTGCACTACTTATATAACTTTTGTCCATCACAAAAGTATTTTTAAGTGCAATCATAAATGCCCCACTATCTTTAATGGGCAGTTAGTCTTACTATATTTGAGGGAAATAATAGAGACCACTTTAAACTTAACAGGAAATTACCATAAAGTGTATTTAATAGATAATTATCATTTATTTAAATTAATAAATAAATATATAAATAAAGGAGATAAATCCAAAATAATATGTATTAAAAATTGTAAGGTCTATATTGAACGGGATCTATGTAAAACACTCGAAATTTTTAATGCATTTTTAAGAAAGTTTCATCCCTATCCGACCAAATGATGACCCCAAACTAAACACGTAACAATAATTTTAATATATAAGCTATGTTATATATGGATGATTGGCTAACAAGTGTTTAATTTGAAAAGGAGGCACGTTCTTTGGCATTTCACAAATAACAAACATAAATATATTTATATAAATGCTCCTATATAATGTTTTAAAAGATTAGTTCATATATCACTTTCTCCGACAAAACATAGATACATAAAATATGTTTAAATTTTGATGTTTCGAAGAGGATAGCAGAGTGGTTTATGAAAATCATGATGATCTATATACATCAACTTTATTGCGTTGGATATACAGTTTCCAATTGTCAAAATTAAAGAAAACAAATTATGTACTGCTTTTAAACATTGCAGCAATCAAACAGGTACATTAATATAAAGCGATCGCTTTGATTCATATGATATGATATAGATAAGATAAAATAAGATAAAACGCTGAATAATAATAAGATATAATAGTGACAAAATAAATATTTATCATATTACATGTTTAGTGCGCACACGAAAGAAAAGATATTGTATAAATGAGAAGATTTTATGCAGATATATGGTTCATCTCTCATTTATGTCGCTTTTTTTGGTCTATTGGTGATGATATTTTAGAATCCCTCTTATGTCTTAATATTTATGTACGTAAGCTATTTTTATAAGCAACGGATAAAATGATTATTATATTTTATTTGTATAAATTATAAGCTATTTTTCATAAAGAACTTTTAACAAATAAGCTAAAAGCAATGAAACTTATAAATAGTCATAAGATGTTTTTATAAGACCATGTACAATGGTAGTGTTGAATGTGATCTGGAGGAGAGAGGCGATGAAAGCATATGTTGAAGCCTGACGAGAGGGACACGTGGCGCTGCTTCGTTGGTTTCTTTTGAGCGCGTGCACAACACGCGCAAACAGAATGCGTGGACGAGGAAGGGGCGCAGAGAGAGAAAGAGAAATGGTGGAAGTAGGACACATGGCACAATCTGATTGACTTCTTGAATTTTTAGCATATTATTACTTTGAACTCAATTATTTGTATCGTACTAATTACGTTGCTTGTGTGTTTTATTGCATTTTAAATTATTTGTATCGTACTAATTACGTTAGTTGTATGTTGTATTTTAAATTAAATTAAGATGATTGTATCGTATTAATTATTTAAATAAATTTTATTTTTATTATAATTGTAATCGATAATTTTAATTTTAATTTAATTTTAATCGATAATTTTAATTGTAATTTTAATTGATGATTTGCATCGTATAATTTAAATTTTAATCGATAATTGTTATTTTATGTAATCATAAAAATATAAATATTAATTTAAATAGTAATATGAAATGAAAAATGGTGGGATAGAGTGTTGAATGAAAAACCATTGATAAAAGTTGAATGAGTGTTGAATTATTAGATGGAAGAGAGAAGATGATGTTGAGTGTAAAAGTAGGTGTTGAATGTTGAAACCATTGTACATGATTTAAGTTCTTTCAAACTTCCGACAAAACTTATGCTAGCAAAAGTGCTGTACAATATAAAAGCCTTGGCAATAAATATTCTATTTCGAATTACTAATTTTTTGTTTGTTTGTGTAAAACATGTCCTTAAAATGCAATTGTGAAGACCAATCCCTTATACTCTCTGAGATTCAATTTACTAAGGTTTTGTTTGGCAATGCCAATTTTTTACCGTATAATCTTATACTCTGTGAGATTCAATTTACTAAGGTTTTGTTTGGCAATGTCACTTTTTTCCCATAGAACCAAACGGAACATAAATGTTAAAAATAAACAAAAATTATTGTTACGTATCCATTGAAGCACCGACTTAAGAGAGGTCCATTGTAAGTGTCGCCATAGATAATAAAAACAAAAATGTGATGAAAAAGATCAAGATCTAGATTCTCTACGTTCAGAAAACCATGCAGTCACGCAGTTAAAGTGTTGTGGACCTTCCGATTGAAATCAAACAATTAAGATTAATAACACAAGATAAATAAAAACTATATATATTACAGATCGAACGGTTGAGATCACCCTGCAATCACAATTTGACTGCAAAAAATCCATTTCCAATCATTAATTAATTTACCAATTTAGATTAAACTCAGATAACTCTGTCATTTTTATTGTGTATTGAATATTGATCATCTAATATCCGTCAAGTTAAGTGAGTAAAATTGATTGTGTAATTTAAACTATACAACCTTAAATTAGTGGCACAAATTGCCTACAATATGAAATTAGTGGCGCGATATTGGTGTGAGATCCAATATTTCGCCGTCCATTTGCACCATACTTTCTCCGATTTTATATATAAGTAAAAATATTACTTCTTAGATTCATTTGAAAACTATATATCTAATTTATATTATTGACTAGATATATTATCTTTCCAATAAATTTAAAATGTAAAATTTTACTTATATATATAGAATCGGAGGAAGTATTTTTCAATTGCTCAACTCTTCTCTCAAACCTTTGACTACCATTTGGTTCATATCGCGCACCACATGTTTTCTACTATTAAAATAGAGAAAAGGGTTGTATGTTAAAATCTGCTTCTCAGAATTTAAATCAGAATTTAACTCAATCTTATAAAATTTAGTTGTAAGAAGGTTAATTCATAAATTGAGTTGTAAGAAGAAGGTTAATTCATAAATTTATTTCTTAAACTATAGCATTCAATGTGAGAAACTTAACTATATTATTATTATTATTATTATTATTATTATTATTATTATTATTATTATTATTATTATTATTATTATTATTATTATTATTATTGTGAGTTATATCCAGTCAATTGGCCAATATTTGTGATAATTGGCCAATAACTCGTTGTCGCCTCATATTGTGAAAATAATTTTCGCTGCATTCAGCATTTTCCTATCCCTTAAGGGTATGAAGTTGGCTTTCACTTGGGATGTCCAATCTATATATGGACATTGAGTCTGATTCAAAGGTGGACATAAATGTTAAAAATAAACAAAAATTATTGTTACGTATCCATTGAAGCACCGACTTAAGAGAGGTCCATTGTAAGTGTCGCCATAGACAATAAAAACAAAAATGTGATGAAAAAGATCAAGATCTAGATTCTCTACGTTCAGAAAACCATGCAGTCACGCAGTTAAAGTGTTGTGGACCTTCCGATTGAAATCAAACAGTTAAGATTAATAACACAAGATAAATAAAAACTATATATATTACAGATCGAACGGTTGAGATCACCCTGCAATCACAATTTGACTGCAAAAAATCCATTTCCAATCATTAATTAATTTACCAATTTAGATTAAACTCAGATAACCCTGTGTATTGAATATTGATCATCTAATACCCGTCAAGTTAAGTGAGTAAAATTGATTGTGTAATTTAAACTATACAACCTTAAATTAGTGGCATAAATTGCCTACAATATGAAATTAGTGGCGCGATATTGGTGTGAGATCCAATATTTCGCCGTCCATTTGCACCATACTTTCTCCGATTTTATATTTTATATATAAGTAAAAATATTACTTCTTAGATTCATTTGAAAACTATATATCTAATTTATATTATTGACTAGATATATTATCTTTTCAATAAATTTAAAATGTAAAATTTTACTTATATATATATAGAATCGGAGGAAGTATTTTTCAATTGCTCAACTCTTCTCTCAAACCTTTGATTACCATTTGGTTCATATCGCGCACCACATGTTTGCTACTATTAAAATAGAGAAAAGGGTTGTATGTTAAAATCTACTTCTCATAATTTAAATCAGAATTTAACTCAATCTTATAAAATTTAGTTGTAAGGTTAATTCATAAATTGAGTTGTAAGAAGAAGGTTAATTCATAAATTTATTTCTTAAACTATAGCATTCAATGTGAGAAACTTAACTATATTATTATTATTATTATTATTATTATTATTGTGAGTTATATCCAGTCAATTGGCCAATATTTGTGATAATTGGCCAATAACTCGTTGTCGCCTCATATTGTGAAAATATTTTTCGCTGCATTCAGCATATTCCTATCCCTTAAGGGTCTGAAGTTGGCTTTCACTTGGGATGTCCAATCTATATATGGACATTGAGTCTGATTCAAAGGTGGAAATAGACTCACTTTTAGATGGTTGCAACACTATACAGACCCTTGCAATCTGCTACTTAACCAGATCATTGATTTCTTTCATCAGCTAGACTCCTAAAGTATCACTATCAAGGTTATGTATGGACAAACTAGATAGGGATTCAGGAACCATAAAGAGCTTAATCGACACAAGAATTACCCTTCCAAATGATATGATGGAGAAAAATAACTCAAATCATTCGACGTAAACTCCTTTATAAGCTTATAGAGATTCATGTAGTGAAGGATTCTTCGAGTAATATGTACCTTCCAACAATTGAACCACATACCATCCAAAAATGAAATAACCAATATGGTTAAAAAGTAGCCACCATAACCCACCTCCATGAATTTGTTAGCGTACTTCCATCAACATTCAGAATCATAATCTTTGTATCAATGTGCTTCCAGCTAACCTCCCTAACAGGCTTAGCAGTGGGGTGTGGTCGTGATGCCTAGAGCTTGATGATGTAATTAGACCGGCGTAAAAACCATTCCTACAATCGACTAAACCACCACATGTGGGACGTTCTAAGACACTAATTAACTTATTTCTACTGCACCATTATATTGGCCTAACACATTTTTACAAATCTGACTCGTAAAGTGAGGGTGTCACTCTTCATAAACTATAATCGAACCTATTTAATCATGTAAGACTTGAGTTTTTCACAATACACCAAATGTTCCATAATATCAATGATGCCAAAATATCCAACTTATAAACCAGAGTAGGACATTAACTATGTTATTCATATCAAGAATGCCAAATTACAGATTTTGGAGAAATTTTTAAAAATAAAACCATTTTATTAATGCGAAATATCCACTGATTTTACTAATTACTAACATTTCATCAGTCGAGAAATCTGACCGACTACCATTCATAGAGTCTAACTTTCGAACCGCATTTTTTCTATTAACAAAGACTCGAACCATATCTTGGTTAAAGATCTAATTCGAGACCAAATGACCAATGTAATTTATTTATTTTCATGCAACTTTAGAGCTAGGACTTTTGTTTCATATGAATAACAGGGTCTTTAATGGTTTATATTATCACGGTTCTTGAAACTTTAGCGAACACTCGCATACTTGCAAAAGACATATACATTGAGTATCAGAAAAAAATAAGAAAATTTACTCAAATAATCAGCAAAAAATGTGATTTTAGATTCCAATCCATGTCACTCTACTGCTGAAGTTCCTATTCAATGGTGTCCACTTGAGCCTGATGAGATAAAACTTAACAACTGTAACTGGGCAGTTATGAGCAGTAGTACTCACTTTAGCTGTTTTAGAGCATTTTTTCATATTTTCACACTTATAAAATTTTATACTTTTCTATATTTTCTTAATAGAAAAGAAATAGAGACAGACACCATTTGAGAGGTGTGGAGGTGCATAAAATATTTCAAGTTACCAAATAATTGTTTCCATGGGATGCAAATTCAACTTTGATTTGTGCACTCTCTTCATCCGAGTAGGGTTGTACATGGTAAACCACAATATGTTAACCATGGCACATTTTTCGTTATGGTTTATAAACCAGACCGCTTTTGTCATAAAATCAGTCTATATATCTTTGAAAAATGGATCAAAACCGATTTTTATTTCAAACTGAATTTCATTAACCAAGATACACAATGAGTGATTTACGACACATCGGTTAAAAAGTGTTCAAATACAAGAGAGAATAATATTTTTATTTATTTTATTTACCATTACACTATAAAATAAAATGAAAGATATTGACTTAGTAGTAATGTAATTTTTTTTTTTTAAGATGATGCAAATAATATTAATTAAATTGTATAATTAAAAGAAAAAATTTTATATTTTGAAAATTGAAATGATAATTCATTTTAGTACAATTTTATTACCAATATAGATAATTCATTATCAGATAGAAGGGATATCGTTTTAGATCATCTTTTATACAAGTATTTTTCTTATTTTAGATGCACATCATCAACACTAATAAATATGCAAATCAAAAATGAAATACGTGTATGGCCTCTGCATAACAAATTAAGCTCATAATCGTTCCACTAGTTAATCCAAACAGGAAGACATTTTATGTTAGTTTCCAAATTTGATTTTGAATCTCTACACTTCCCAGATGTATGTTTATTTGAGTATTAATTGGTTAAAAGAAAATTCATAACCCAAAATAAACAAATAACTATATAACATACTGTTGATATCAATATAAAGATGCTACTTTGTTTTGACCTCACTTGAATATTTTAATAACTAATACTATGCATGCATAATGAAATGTCATAAAATGGATGATTTCCACACAACTTTCACAAGCCTTTCCTTATAAATACTTGCTCGTTCATTACATTTTCATTCATCACAAACTGAGGCATGGCCTCCATACAATCAGTAGCATTGCTCCTGCTTGGAGTGGTGATGTTCACCACTCCGGTATTGGCTAATTACTACGAACCACCCACATATGAACCACCGCCAACTGAGAAGCCACCGATCTATGAACCTCCACCAACTGAGAAACCACCACCAATTCATAAGCCTCCGGTTTACCCACAACCAATATATCATCCTCCACATGAGAAGCCACCACCGGTTTATGAGCCGCCATATGAGAAACCACCACCAGAGCATTTACCTCCACCTCTTGAGAAACCACCACATGAAGAGCCACCACCAGAATACGAGCCACCTCACCATGAAAAACCACCGGAATACGAGCCACCTCACCATGAAAAACCACCATATGAAAACCCACCACCTGAATACGAACCACCTCATGAGAAACCAGCACCAGAGTATCAACCACCTCATCATGAAAAACCACCGTATGAAAATCCTCCACCAGAGTACCAACCACCTCATGAAAAGCCATCGCCTGAGTATTCACCACCTCATGAAAAGCCACCACCGGAATACCAACCACCTCACGGGAAACAACCTCATGTGAATCCACCACCACAATATCAACCTCCGCATGAAAAACCACCACATGAACATTCTCCTCCAGAGTACCAACCTCCCCACGAGAAACCAGCACCAGAGCACCAACCTCCTCATGAGAAACCACCTCATGAAAAGTCACCACCAGAGTACCAACCACCACATGAACATCCGCCTCCGGAGTATCTACCACCTCACGAGAAACCACCACATGAGAATCCACCACCAGAATACAACCCACCTCATGAAAAACCACCACATGAACATCCGTCGCCGGAGTACCAACCCCCTCACGAGAAACCACCACATGAGAATCCACCACCAAAGTTCCAACCTCCTAATGAGAAACCACCTCATGAAAAGTCACCACCAGAATACCAACCACCTCATGAAAAGCCACCACATGAACATCCCCCTCCAGAATACCAACCACCGCATGACAAACCACCACATGAAAATCCATCACCAGAGTACAAACCACCTCATGAACATCCTCCACCAGTTTACCAACCACCACATGTGAATCCACCACCAGTGTACCAACCCCCTCATGAAAAGCCACCACCAGAAAACCAACCACCTCATGAAAAACCACCACATGAACATCCACCGCCAGAGCACCAGCCGCCGCACGAGAAACCACCACACGAGAGTCCTTCACCAGAGAATCAACCTCCTCATGAAAATCCATCACCAGAGTATAAACCACCTCATGAGCATCCTCCACCAGTTTACCAACCACCACATGAGAATCCCCCACAAGTGTACCAACCCCCTCATGTAAAGCCACCATCAGAAAACCAACCACCCCATGAAAAACCACCACATGAACATCCACCATCAGAGCACCAACCGCCGCACGAGAAACCACCACACGAGAGTCCTTCACCAGAGAACCAACCACCTCATGAAAAACCACCACATGAACATTCGCCGCCAGAATACCAACCACCGCATGAGAAACTACCTCATGAGAATCCACCACCATCGCACCAACCACCTCACGAACATTCACCTCCACCTCACGAACATTCGCCTCCAGAGTACCAACCGCCTCACGTGAAACCGCCACATGAGAATCCACCACCAGAGTACCAACCTCCTCACGATAAACCACCACATGAAAATCCACCACCAGAATACCAACCTCCTCATGAGAAGCCACCTCATGAAAAGCCACCACCAGAGTATGAGGCACCTCATGAAAAACCACCACATGAAAATCCATCACCAGAATATCATCCACCTCACGAAAAGCCACCACCAGAGCATCAACCACCTCATCATGATAAGCCATCTATAAAATACCAGCCTCCTCAAGAAAAACTACCACCAGTTTATAAACCACCTCATAAGAAGCCATCCTCACCACGAGTGTACCATCATCCACCCCTTCACACACCTCCTCATGTGAAACCACCTGTCTACAAGTCGCCTCCTCTTGTGAAGCCACCACGCTACAACCGCCGACATTTTGGCCACTACCCACCATACAAGAATTAATAATGACTACCACTGAAGAATGTGGCATATTTAATTTGGTGAAGTAAAAGTAAGAGTGGCCATTTGTTTTGTTTGTCATATGCAGTTTTTATGTCTTAATTTTCTGTTTTTTTTCCCCTTTCTGCATGCAAATAAAGGCTATGTATATGCCTCTGTATAATACTTTCCATTTCCGTTTTAAGCAACAATATCATAATGTTAATCACCATTAATTTCATGACTTTTAATGATGTCAAACCTCCAGACTTTGAAATAAACAATATGATATGTGCCATAACTGCTAAGATTAATTTACCTAAGCACAGACTGTTGAAACACACAAACTGCTGAAATTTTATAAGCCTTGTGAGAAAAAGATCAAGTAGATACAAAATTATGGCACATTCAAAAGTCATACACATAAAAATTAAAAAAACTAATTAGTTCATTATTTGATCAAAAGATGCAATCCCTTGTACGCTGTGTTGGCAATTATAATTAACCCTTGGTATTTATTTATTTTTAAATGGAAAAATATATTGAAGCACTCAAACCCGAGCACAAGACGTACCTGGATGGGAACCAGACGGATACAACACCACCCTATTGATGCTAAACTCTGTTACTACAAGAACAGTTATCTCACAATAATCACACTAGTCACCTAAACTGAACCGCATTTGTACCAGACCAAATGAAAAATACAGCCATTAAACCAGCTACCACCTTACTCATCGGACTCATAATCATCAACAAAATTATGCAGACAAATCTGCACACAGAAGCTGCAGCTATAAAAGACCCTAAAGAAACCAAATTAAAAATATAGAGAACAATATACAAATAAGATAATCACAATAAAGGAAATAACCAAAATAGGGAAACAATTCAAAACTGCAGCTGGGAAATATAATAGGGCAACTTAATAAAAGCCATTAGTGAAAACCTTAATGATAACAAAGGCTAGTGTAGCTTATTACAGTTCTTAAAGAACTCTTCGAATGAAATCGCCTCCAAAAAAACCAAACCATGATGAAGGCTCAACAATATCAACCGTTATCACAACATTTTTCTATCCTATTTGTTGGTGTTCTAGATATGCAATTAGAAGTGATACAGAAGAAAATCTTTTTACAGGGTTTGCAAAAAGTTTGTGTGGGGGAATAAAAATTGGTCACTAAAATGAACACATCCACATTCCACACTAACATATATGAGATGATTAGGGAATAATACACTGAAAAGGAAAATTTGAAGACCCGTTTATAGAATAGAATGTCGACATATACAGATATAATTTTAAAGGCAATATTGGAAAAAGAACATCAAAAATATTATCCTTTTGATCACTTACATGTGGACGGTGAAGAACAATCTCGTCTTTTTTTACACAAGGTAAGTTCTACAAAAGAATGAAACCAAAAATCAATTACTGAGAACTTGAAAGAGAGAAACAAAGTAACACATTACTGATTTTTGTATCAGAAATAATCGATTCAAACTGAAGCTACTGATGACTAAAGTAATAATCGATTCAATGTACTTAACCAAGATGCAAGATAATTTCATTTCTTTTGCTATGGGAAAACAATGAGTAAATAGTCCAATAGCTAAAAAATCTGAAAGTAAATAGCCAAAAAACGAGTAAATTGAACAGCATTGCAAAGTAACATGAAGTGTACCTTCTTTGGTTCTGTTTTGTAAGTGTACCTTCTTAGTTTCTATGTACACACCTAAATGTTCCATTTCAGCAATCTTTTCCTGAAACAACCTAATAACATGGGAATAAACATTACCGAACAACACAAAAATGAAAGTAAACTAATTCTAAATAGCATGAGAATGTCCCGTGAGTTTAGCTCAGTTGGTAGGACATTGCATTATATATGCAGAGGGTCGGAGTTCAAACCCCAAACATACAACATATCCACTTTAAGGATGGAATTTCTAGCCACTAAGGCTACTTGACAAAAAAAAATAGCATGGGAATAAATTAATTGCACAAATTGAAGATATTCCTGCCAATCATAAAGAAATTCTGTTCCATAGTCTTCCTCTGGAGTATAAGTAAAATTAGGGCATATTAGAGACATTGAAGATATAATGTCTAAATTAATAGATTCTGCCAAAATATTCAACTTAGTCGATCTATTATTGTAACCTAGGAACCAAATTATTACTAAAGTGGATAAAGGCTCTAAGCAATAATTTTCTTTCAAGAAGAGATTCCTTTACTTTTAGCTTACATTCAATTTTGAAGGTTTGACTTTGAGGTCAGCCGAAATAACAATAAATACATAATGCAAGTTACATTTCAAAGATTTTTGTGTTAACCCTCCGGTTTCTAGAGGAAGGGGACTATGATAATCCAAAGTTTGATCGAGAGGTAAGTAAAGTTTAGCCAATAATTGTTCCTCATAGAAATTGAACTCGAGTTCTCCCAAAAAATTCGTCTTTAGAGGAAGGTCATTAACAAACCACTTGAGTTCAATCATATTGTTAATTGCATTTCAATTACACATAAAGCATGCCACAAAATAATATGAAGAAAATGTAAAACTAGCTAGCTAACATAAGAAATATGAACAAGTATAAGCATCAATGTCATATAAAAATCATGCAAAAAATGATTAAACAGAAAAAAAGAATAGTAATAAATCATCATAACAATCAAATTAAGTGCAAAAGAACATGAATAAGTATACTCAAGAACTGATAAAATCACACCAAAACAATGAAATGTAGAAATTGTAATAAGATCTGCATATTATACATAGAGATTGAAACAATTATAAATTTACCTTTTTAACCTAGGCGATGGGAGCAAGGCAATTGAACACGCGATGAACAGCATGGCGCGTCTTTGTGCGATGCAAGAAAGAAAATGGGAAGATAGTGTTTTTTCTAAGGGGGAATGTTATGTCTTTGCGGAAAAGGCGAAGTGAAGAAAATCAACAAGCACATTTATTTTTGATTTTAATGGATATAGGCAGACGGAGTAAAGAAACTTTAAACACTCAACCAATAAGAAATCATCATTCTTCCATGTCATACATGTAGTTTCAAAATAACCATACATGAGTGGGGTGATGTGGCAAGTTAGTGGAGTTTCATTGGATGTCCGTGTAAAAATATTTTACACTGATTGTGCATATCCATTAAATCTTTTATTTTTTTATTTTATTTTTTTTAAATGATATTCGTACATTTAAAAATAAGAAAAGGAAAAACAAAAGAGTAGATTGATGTAATAAAATTTTAATATGGTTAAAAATTAAATGCATTATACAAAAAAACTCAAAAACTCTTATTAATATGAAAAAATGGAAAATTGTATAAATCTACAAATATCATTGTATCGAAGTGTCCAAAATATTATTCCGAGTAATGCCTTCGAATCTTCAATGTTGAGAGAAAATTAATTATGAAAGAGATTGAGGTAATTTATACAGAATATTGAGTGATTTTAGAGAGAAGTTTGTGAGATAGAAAAGTATAGGGAATAAAATGAAAGAATGAGTATAGGGGTGTAAGCGGATTAGAAAAATCCAATTAAATCGATGATCAAAAACAATCCAAATCCAAAAAAATTGACTTTTATGGTTCGGATCAAAAATCGAACCGAACCAATTAAAAACCGAAGTGGTTTGGTTCGGTTCTCGGATCCAGTTTTCAGATCCAATGGACAATCCGAACCAAACCAATATATAGTATATATGTTAATTTTTTTTTAGCCAGATTATATCTATCAAAAATTACAACTAGCCCAACTACTTCTAAAAAATAAAATAAAATTTGTCTCACTTAGAAACTCAAATTTTAAAACGCAAACTTAGAAACACTCATAGCCGCAAACGCAAACTCAGAAACATTGCTCTCACCTCACCCTCATCCTCAAGCTGCCACTACGCAAACAACACTTTCATGTCACGCTGCTACTCTCAGAACGGTAACTTCTCAAGCGTTGTTTTGATTATTATTTTTTTCGATTTAAGTGGAAATAGACTTGAAATTTTATTTTTATATCACTTTATCATTTGAAGAACATATGAACTTAATTTCAAAATAGTTATATTTTGTATTTGATGAACTTATAAACTTAATTTCAATATGGTATTTGATGAACTTATTTGATAAACTTAAGCGAAAAGAATTGTATTTTTCATTTGTTTTCAATATGGTTGTATTATGTATATGTATTTGATGAACTTATGTGAAAATAAGTTTATTTTATATTTGATGAGCTTACGAGAAAAAATATATATCGAAAAAATAATAATAACATGGAATACATCGGAAAAAACCGATTAAAGTACCCGAACCAAACCGAACCAAACTGATGAGTTTGGTTCGGACTCATTTTTGAAAAACGCTAAAAATCAAACTGAACCAATCGAGGATTCATTGATTCGGACATCGAATTTACTCAAAACCGATCCAAACTGGTTCAATTACACCCTATATATAGAGGAAAATATAAGTTCGGACTTTAGGCTCTTGAATTTTCTGGCAGAATTAATGATTTCTAGGCGGAAAAAATGACTGGTAATTAATCTGTCAATTTAAGTTCTTGGTGGAAAATACTGCCACTAAGTCAGTCAAACTGACAAAATCTTTTGACTGCATAGGAAAAGAGGTCTTGGTGAAATATTCCGCAGCAAACTTCTAACCGTTGGATTTTAAATTTCACGGCGGAAATTCCGCTAGGAAGTTCAGCTTTTCAAGGTACTAGTGGTTATTTTCGTCAATGTGTTTTTGTTATTTTTTTTTTTTTTTCTGATCAATACAGTGGTAGGATCTTTTATTTTGTGGCAATTTTTTTCACCAATAACTTACCAAGAGAAAATTCCACCACTAAGTGATTTTAAATTATGTTTATAAATGAGGGTTTTTTTTGTAGTGGAATAAGACTAAGAATAAGAAAAAAGTGATGACAACCAAAATGAAAAAAGGGTTTGTGATGTATATGTGTGTTCATAGCTTCTTGCCTATAAATTAAAAAAAAAATCTCTACAAATTTTCTTTAGTCTTTCAAATGTTTGATGTAAATATTTTGTCTTCCTATTTTTAAAATAATTTATTTTTAGTCATGTTTAACATATTATAAAGTTATCTCTTACAAAATTTTAGAATTTTAGAATGTTTTATGAAAGAATGAATTAAATATAAATTTTCAAACTATTGATACTTAAATATTCATATTTAACTCATCTTTTTATTAAAAAGTTCTAAATTTTAAAGGGGAGTTGTTATAATATATAAACATCGTAAAAAAATATTCGAAAAAATGAATATGATGCACATAAATTGAAAGTATGGACCAAAAATTCTAGAAAAAAAATACTTGAATGATCATTGTTTGAAGAAAAATTTTAGAAAGACTAAACATAAAATATAATACAATGACACATACTAAAAACTTTTTTAATCTTGTATTCATTGACGAGGTATATTAGAATCGGATGCTTCAATTTAGTAGCTTAATTTCATTTGTAGTTGTATTTAAAAAAATTTGGATTGTGTTTTATACAATATTTGAAAGCATATATATAGATTTATTATTGTCAACTTTGTTTCAATTGAAATATGTGTTTGAAAATTATGTCATTATTTTTTCTTTTTTGTATGGTGTATGGTAATAATCGATTACATCAAATGTTACGTGTGGTTGCAAAAATAATAGCAGATAATATATATATCTGGAAAAAATAATAGCAGGAAATACATTGCAAAAAAAAATGTTGCAAACCGATTAAAGTATCTGAACCATACTGATTAGTTTGGTTTGGTTTTATTTAAAAAAAAAATCAAAAACCAAAACAATCGAGAATCCAAAAATCAGTTCAAACAGGTCTAATTATACCTCTGCTTCTCCCGCCAAATGAGTACATAAATAAAGAAAATAAATAAATGAATAATTAAATCTAACATTTTTTATTTTAAAAAGAACCATATTAACTATTGGTAAACAAAAAAAAAAAGCATAATGTAATTTCATGACTAACAAAATATTATTAAATACGAGGTAAAATTGAATTAATTCATTAATATATATATATATATTATATTACAATGTACAGGTAAAGCAATATATATTTTAGAATAAATTATTTTACTAAAACAATATTACTTATTTAGAAAGTATTACATATTATATAAAACTGGTGTCTATAAATTAAGATAAAGTTTTCATGTTATTTACAAAATTATACCATTTGGATCCTCTACACCTCTTTTAAATAAAATAGGTGTAGTATTACAATTTAATATACTAGTGACAAATTTGATAGGTCTCAACTCTCAATAAAATATTTACTTATACCTTAAACAAGTTAGATTTCACCTAAATCTTATTTCTCTATTCCAAAAGTTTGATTAGTCTTTTGAGACACTTTTATTTCTTAAGTGTAACAAAACTTTGTGGTCGTTTAACTTAGTTGACAAGTTCACTGAATCATGAGTGGAAACCTTTAAAATATGATATCCATAGCACCCCAGTTATGAATGAATGCCTTTCTAATTTGGTTTGGACTTGTCCTTCAAAGCTACCTTGACCTATTATCAAGTCTTGACTTGAAATTTATTGGGTATAGTTGTGCACGTAACATATTTTTTCAAAATAACCTATTCATTCGTAAAAATTACTTCACATTACTACCTTACCTCAGTCCCTGATTATAAAATCATCTTAAAATTATTTCTTATCTTTTTTATAAGATGTTTTTCAAATTTTTAAGGACATTAAATTTTACTTTACCTAAATATTTTTTATCATAGCGCATTTTTTTCTACAATATATAATAAATATGCTAAAAGAGCATTAACTTATTGTCTCTTATAAAGGATAAAAATGTAAAAGCAACATCAATTGTCAACAAATTCGATATCACAATCAATTTTCTTAATCTCTATATTTTTTTCATAATGTTTTTATATTTAGGAATGAGGATAGTAATAATTACCTCTTTCAATTTTCTATAAATATTAATGACTCGTTGTAAGTATATACATTCTAAGCTATCTTAGCTATATCTAATAGGAATAACATGCTAATAACTAAATTCTAATCACATATTCACAATTACTATTTTGAAGGAAATTGCTTAGTCAAGACTTTAAATAATATAAAAAAGTTGTTGCGACTGGATTTGAATCCACGGCATTTCTATACAGTTTTATTATTTAGCCATTAAACCATTTAAATTCATTTAAAATATGTTGGTAACACCCACCTAATAACTATGTCTTTCAATGCATTAACTACATTTTTTAAATATTTTGGTTGTGACGAACAATATTGTATTTATTTTTCCTTATTTTTGAAATTTTTCTCTATATAGTGAAATTCTGTTCTCTGGCAGGACAGATGTCTTACACAATGTCTAGGACAATGTGTCAGTAGTCTAGATGTCCTAGACAACTGGTTTGACAACTAGTTATAAGGATCACACGTTATTGCAATACTGAAGTAAACAAAAGCAATAAACAACACCAGTAATTTGTTAAGCCAGTTCGGCGCTAAACAGCCCTACTCTGGGGGATACTAATCCAGGAAGTGAACACTACTACTCCGAATCAATACTTAGTCTTAAAACACTACCAAACACCTTTTGGCATGTACGCCTTTTCTTAATCCCAGTAATCTTCTACTCAAGGGCTAACTCCCCCTGAATATGAGAACCTACCCAACTCCCTCTAATCACTAATTCCAAGTGACGAAACAAATTTAAACTTCTCGGTTTAAAAGACAAAGTTGAATGGCAACATTCAACGACACAAAACTTCAAAGTATCAAGAACAATACTAAGAGCCACTAGATGTTTTGCACAGTGGGTACAAAACTTTGGACTCACAATCTTCAGTTATTGTGGGTTGAGTTTTAAGTTCTATATTGAGTCCTTTATATAGGCGTGCAATTCTTCAGATAGTCTTCAGTCTTTCAGATGCACTCAAATAAGAATTAGTTTTAAAACAAACTTGTTTCAAAACAAACTCCACAAAGATAAAGATTTAATCTCTATCCACTAATTAAATACGAATCCAATCGTATCTAACACATAGGATTAATAATAAACTTCATCATTAATTCTAATCTCAGCTTGTTACTAAAGGATTCGCGTTTTATTCAAATTAAAACAAACACGCGTGCTTAATGGATAAACATTATCTTTTAAACTGAACTGGGTCAAGATGTCCTACCCACATGTCTTGGGACAACTTGTTCGACATGCTGCCTATGCATGCTCTGAACCCAGTGACAAGATGTCTAGGACATCTTGTTCAACATGTTGCATCTGCACATCTTCAATATGCACAAGTGGTTTAGACTTAATTACTTCAGCATTGGTGCTTCAGTTAAGTCACTCTGACCAAGTTGTTTTAGCCTTATGATGCAGCCAATTTCAGAAGAACTACATATAGTTTTATTATTTAGCCGATGTGTCACTTGAATTCATTTGAAATATGTTTGTAACACCGCCTAATAACTATGTCTTTCAATGCATCAACTACATTTTATTTTCCATTGCACTTTCAATCTTTTTTTAATTCAATTATTGTTGTTTGATGTATTTAAACTATATTTTTGAATATTTTGGTTGTGACAAACGATATTGTATTTCCTTTTTTTTTCCTTCTTATTTTTGAAAATTTTTTTTGTGGCATTGCAATTTGTTTTATCATATCATCGATTTTTCTTTTTATACTATAAATTCAATTTGTTTCATTGCTTAAATTCAATCAGTTATTATATGGAACTTTTTAGAATTCTATATAAAATAACTAATTAATACTATATTAGCTCCTAAAAATACAATTGTTGATGCAACAAATGATTATGCTTTGGATTTAATTCCTGGAGAAGAAAAAAACATATTTGAGTTATGATTCTCCGTGTCAAGTCAAATCGAATCTTGACACACCAGATGATATTCATACACTACCATTGCATAATCCCAAAAATTTGGTGTATAGATTGATACTATATACTCGAAGAGAAAGTAGATAGAAATAAAAGAGAAAAAATTGTTAATTATTTTTAAAAGTACAAAAATTTCCTTGGTTAAAACATCTTCATCAATATATATTAATTTAAATTTTTTTGTTGAAAAAGAGCCAAAAACTAGGAAAAGGATTGCATGTGGTAACTGTGTCTTGCTGTAATTAAATTTGCCCGTTTGATCTTGAATTAACGGTAGAGATTATTTTGTACAAATTTTTTAAGAGAGTAATATCAACTGTCCAATCAGAAATCAATGGTTCTGATTTGTTACTGCGTGAAACTGTGTAATATATTTATAGCGTGGAATCCTAAACTCGAAAACTATAGTCTCTCTCACTTTTCTTCATAGATATGGGAAGAAAAAAAATCGTGAATTTCACATAAAATCAGTTTTGCTGCTCTTTCTCTCTTCTATTCTAAACAAGAGAAAGAATCACTCTCTTATGTCTTTCTCTCTTCCCTCTGTCTCCCCTAAAAATAAACCATAAACAGAAATTAATAAGCCCTAGTTTCAAAAGATGCAAAAGTATTCTCTGTTGAAGCAGTTGACCCCTAAGTCATATAAGAGTGTGTGAGCTGTAATGTGATGTCCCTCAAAGAAAACTCTTGGTTGACAAAGAATTACATAATCTAATCAATCAATGGATGTAGTTAGGGGAATCCAACACAAATGAGTTTTTCTTATCAAATATCCCATTTTTTTAAAATGTCAAATATTTACTTTGTTTTATTTTAAGTGTTACTTTTAACCAATACAGATATGCTAATGTACAATTTAATCACTAATATCATTAATTATTTATTATAAAAATGTAATATTTAAAAATATTCAACGAGATATAAATCGATCAATATTTTATATATTGTTGGAACAAGTTGGTAGCTTGAAGAGAAAATTGGGTACCCATTGGGGCATATTCTAAGAAGTCGCGGCTGTCCGACTGGACTTGGATTTGGGTATTTGGTAATATATTAAGCCTTGTTTGGATTGATTTATTTTTGAGCTTATGGAAACAACTTATGCAATTTTTATGTATTATTATAAGTTTATCAAGGTAGTTTATGATAAAATTGCTTATAAAAATACAATTTTCACAAGTTTAAACCTATAAAATGGCATAAAACCTAATTTATATTGCATAAGCTATTTGCATAAGCTCAAAAATAAGCTAATCCAAACAGGGCCTAATTTCATTATGTGTGTGTATTTATCCGGTGCATTTTCGCACATGTTTCTTTTGCCACAAGACCAAGTCACGATCAAATATGCGTTGTACACATGGTTAAACTACGACACTTAAAAATGAATAAAAAATTAGTGAATAAGTGAAAAATTCGATATTAATTGCAATATTTTTTACAACTGAGTTATATTTCGCAATTGAGATTTATAATATACAAGCAATCACACATTTACAATATTTTACCATTTATATGTGCAACACGATTTTCCTTGAGATTTATTTAATTTGAATTGGACTTGAATATAATTGATTTTTTTTTTTGGATACAATATAATTGATTTTTGAAGCCTACAAAACGGTAACTTAATTAAATGTGAAAACTCAATACAATTGAAATGGAAAAATGATCTTGACAAAATAATATTTTAAAAAAAGAAAGAAATGGAAAAATGCTTAAAATTAAATGAAGAAATTAAAGCCCACGTGGATATATTTCAACTCCTAATAAAGTCATATGATTGAAGATGTTGGTCTAAGTGTCCAACCAGTTCAATTCAAAGTTTGACTCAAACAGTTGATGACAATATTGTTGTGCTATTTTCTATTCCAACATATTTCGTTAAATTTCTAGAAATCCCACCAACTTCCTTAATTAGGTTATTTCCTTCCTCTTTCCTTTATCTTTGTTTTCCTCATAAAATATAGCCGCTAAATGCTAACCATGTAGTAACAATATCCATGTAGTATTCATTGATTATTAATTTAGTTTTCTTTTTAACAAATTTTAGAGCATCATCAATGGTGATACCACTTTATATATCATATATCACTAAAAATAGTCCATATAATGTCATATAATATTTATGCAACTCATACTTGTTTTGCTCCAATGGTGATACCACTATGGGTATCATACATTATTAACAAGTCATTAATTCTATTTAATTTGATATAAAAGAAAATGTAATATTAAATTGATGATACGGTACCTTAAATAAGGTACTGGTATCATTAATTTTGATATTTTTATGCCACGACATAAAACTCCAATGATAAAAAAAATTAAGATACGGATCATTAGTCTATAATACTCTTTTTGATACCCTTAATGGAGATGCTCTTAGACACAAATATCAAACACAATATTTATACATTAATATATATTAAATCACCTACATTAATATTGAATACTTACATATATATATTCGATCAGAAGTATTGGTGTTATTATATATTACCTCCAACCTTAATTATAATAACTTGTTTGACAAAAATGCACTATTTATTTACTTTATTTTGATCATATTTTTTTAATAATTAATAAATGTAAATATAAGCATATAAGATCTTGTTAATTTGTTTTAATGAATATTTTTAAAATATTAAGTTTTTATAATTTTTACTAACAAACAATTAAAGATATTAGTGATTAAAATTGAGTATTAGCATACATGCAATGATCAAACAAAATCTTATAGTTTGGGACGGATTTTTGAATATGCAATTATATTTGGTATTGAACCTAGCTTAGCTTGCCAATGTGCTGTTAAGTCTATGTTTTTTAAGATGTAGGTGTGGTCATAATACAAACAGCTTAGCCTAACCTGGCGGCAAATAAGCTTTACCACATATTTGTTTTTTTTTTTTTTTTTTTTGAAATTACCACATATTTGTTTTTAACATAATTTGATTTGATTACAAATTTATGATTTTTTATTTACAAAAAGAAGCATATCCAATGTCATGCATGCCCCACGTTAATAATCCGCAAAATGTCAGCTTAAGGAGGACAAATCTTGCCTTATCAATCAAACATTAACGAGGGCTATTTTGAATACTACATCCACAATGAAATGAATAATTCACCCTTAAATTCCTTTTCTTTCTATACCACAAAACACGTGTAAAAAATCAAACATGTGTGCTATGAGAGAATTGGTTCATTTTTTTTTGGTAAGTAGTTTAGTGGTTAGAAAATCTACTCGTAAGGTGAATAAGTGGGATGACCGGCGTTAGACCCGGCTCAGATACATGTGCAACATGTACCGTGGTATGGGGTCTCCTAAAAATGAAGGCCTCAATTTTTTTATATAGTAGTAATATTAATAAATTAAAAGATAAAAAATTTAATATATTACAGTAAGTTGCAAATGTCCAATTGTTAGATCCATAATTTCTTTTATTAAGTAGTAGTATTAATACATTAGATTAGATGGTGTAAAATTTAATACATTATTTAATTAACGAATTTACTTCATAAAATAATAAAAAAATAACTCAGCTTAAGTAGTTAGAAAATATTTTATTATTATTGATTATACTATGAATCTTTTTATATTAATTACAGGGATGTTTATTTTTTTATGATATTTACAATTTAAATTAGGGAAATTTTCTTAAACAAATTTCCATTTTTAGTTATTAAAAAGGGCCACATTTTTTATTTGTATATGGCGCCGGTCCTGACCGGGGTTCGAACTCCAACTCCCTACGTATATAATACATTGTTCTATCAATTGAGCTAAGCTCAAGGGACAACTGACTCATTTTTCTTATATATGATTATTATGTCTAAATTTAATTTTACAGTGAGAAAAATATATTTTGAATAAATTGATCTTATAAAATTAATTATAACTAAAATTAAATTAAGTTATACGAAAAATTTGAATATAAAAATCAATTATAAAACAACTTCTAGTTTCAAGTATATAATTAATTTCTTGATTTCTTCTGCCATTTATCACTTTGCCTCTTTTAAAAGGTTGTGTGAGTTTTTTTGCTTTGATGCTGGTGTATCACTGTTTATCTTTTTGGCACGAACATAGTTGGATCTTGTCCAGATCTTTGTTCTCTAGTGGCTTTTGGGGTTGCACTGCCTTGATCTTTGATGCTTTCAGATATGTTGAGATCTGCAGTTTTCTTGTTGTTGGTTCCGTTTCAGTGTCATCGTCCCTTTATGACCCTGTCATAGCTGTCATGTTCTGTTTTCGGTTGAATTCGACAATTTGTGGTGGTTTGGATTTGTTTGGCTGAAAAAAGTTATGCATGTTGTATTTGGTCATAGCGGGTTGTGGTAAGTAAATTAGTCTCTGTTGTCCAATTTAAATATGACTATTCAAATATTATTATAAAAACTACTGCACTCTCAACCCAAATAAACATTTGGGTCTAACTCAAAAGACAGGTCTCTCTTGCTTCCCTCAATTGAAAAATATGGACTACATTTTCAAAATTTGAACAATATAGTCTAGAATTTCAAAATTCAAAAGTCTTCGTAATTAGGCAGAACAATAAGCTTGAAAACAAAAAAAATACTGCATAAAAGACCAAAGAAGTTGTTAATACGCTGTCACATGAAGATCTAGTTGCCAAAATCTGAGAGTTACACACTTAATGACGAAATTATAAGGTAAGGTTGCCAAAATGATTAAGAAACTCTTTGTGTGTTGTCCACGCGTGCGGTTCACAGTATACAAAACTATTCTATGCATGTTGACTTATATACTCAAATAAAGCTAAAACAACAATCACTTCAATTAATAACGACAAAAACTGTGCCCCACAAAGGTCACCACTTAATTTCTTAATCCTTATCTATAAACTTTACATAGAAAGTGAAAAAAAAAAAAAAATAGTAATAAGGTTTTGAAGAAAAATCTCCTATAGACTCCCAAAGAGAAACATACATAATACAAACTCAAATGATCTTCAAATTTTGATCATTCAAACATAACAAAGGCTTTCATCACCCTCAAAAAATATAAAAAACATTGAATAAACATAAACACTAAATCTATGAAATACTAAAAACATATAATATATACAACACTAACATTAACACGTCGATATCATATCGATTAAAAATATGAAAAAATAACATAATTAAATGTATCACGTGTATCAGTGTTGTCTTGATGTCATACTTGTGTCGGACAATACACATTCGATGAGAAGTGTTGATGCTGCATAGCACTGAATTGTGGATTGAAGGGTTTTTTTCTTTCTAATTGATGAATCACTGAGGACAAGGAAATTGATCAGAAGACATCAACAATTGTTCCAAATAATCAGAACCAAGATCTTCAAACACAACACTATTATTATTATTGTTCCCATGATCTTTTTCTTTGTTCTTCTTGAAACCAATTTTCCTTCTCAAAGAATGTTTCCTCTTTAAAGCAACAACAGGTGAACATCCATCTTCAGAACCATCATCACAATTCATTTTCATTTCACTAAGTGATTCTCTCACAATCTCAACTGGAAAATTGAGTATTGCAGCAGAACCTCTCATGGAAAAGGCAGCTTGATCATAAGCCAAAGCAGCTTCTTCAGCACTATCAAATGTTCCTAACCATACCCTCATTCCATTTCTAGTTGAATCCCTTATTTCTGCTGCAAATTTCCCCCATGGTCTTCTTCTAACACCTCGGTACGACTTCTCCTTCCTCGGTTCGTTCTCTTCGGAACTTACCTCTTCTTCCTTTACTCTTGTGCTGGATGAATATTGATTGTTGAGGTTGTTGTTTGCATCATTGATCATGCCATAGAGAAGCATCTCTTCGGGATCATTTTCGTTGAACGGGAGATAATCGAATTCGAAGGAAGTGGATTCTGAGGAGAAATCTGAAGTGGAAGAGTTTGGAATTGAGGTTGGACTTGAATTCATGTTGTAAAAACAGAGTGGAGAAAGGTGGTGCTCTGTTTTTTGCTCTGTTTTTTTTGGCTCTGTTTTTTGTTTCTAGTTACAAATGTGTAATTGTAAACCCCACTCTGTTTTTATATACTCAATTTTTAATGTGATAGTAAAATGGTAAGAGTCGCCACAAAAGCCAATTGGATAGAAGTGAAAAATTTCATGGTGAAAGCAACAATAGTGAAAGTCTATTGTGCTGCTTAGTCATTTATAGATAATTCTTTTATAGCCACAAATACAAATCTTATTCATTTAGATTCACACGAAAATATAAATTGAGTAAGTTTTTTTTTTTTGACAAGATAAATTGAGTAAGTTATTAATTTGGTGTCTCATTTTATGAGTTATTCTTAAATAGATTTTTAATTTCAACTGATTGTTAGTTGATTTTAGTGATAATTGATATTGAATTTGATAGAAAGGATCACAGTTTGATCCCCGCAACTACGATAAAAAGAGGATTAGAATCATTTAATGTTGAAATTGACTTCCAAATCATATTATGCGGTCCAAGTGGACATATACTAGTGGTGGAAAACAATTTTTTCTTCCTAATTTTAGAAATATTTCATAAAGATTCATAACTTTATTAATATCTCAACTTAGTCTATATTTTAAGTCACTTACTATCAATTAAGTCTAAATATATTAAAAACTTATTATCAATTAAATTGATTCAATTAAATTCTTAACTTTATTTACTTATTATCAATTTAGTCTCTAACATATTAATTTTTTCTTTCACCACCAGTTTGATCTGATTCGGAGATCTGTTCTGACATCAAGTGGTTTCAGCCCTTTTCCGATCGCAGTTGCGGGGATCAAACCGTAATTCTTTCTACCAAGTTCAGCGCCAATCACCACTGAACCAATTAAAAATTGATGTCTTTAACATACTTTTAAAAAACCTGATAAAATCATAGATTTTTAAAATATTGAGACCTATTTAAAAACATTCTATAAAAGCAGTACCAACAAAATTTTATTTCGTGGTTGTGACCACACGAATATTACTCATCATTTTTCTTTTGTTACATTGGTCATTTTGTATATTCTACGTATTTTTTTAGTGAATGGTGTATATTCTTAGTATCTTTTGATATTGTAGAAAAAGTATCTTTTGGGAGCTTTGCTCCCTACTTGCCACCCAAAAAAAAATTATATTCTAATTTCTAGGTAGAGGGGGGAGGGAAGAAGAGAGAGGGGCAGAGAGAGAGATGGGGTGAGGGATAGAATTATTAAAATTTTATTAGAATTTTAAGTTAGTGAAAAATTTGAATCGTGAGATGTCTATTTGTATTTGGGCATTATCAATCTTTAGGCTAATTTTTGCGAGTGAATTCAAATTGTTTAATATAGTATATTAAGAGTCGAATTAACGATGAAATACGAGTATTAAATCTAATTCTAAAGGCGAAGATTGATATGTATTAAAATTATATTAAAGTTTTACAATGACAACATTTCAGAATTATTCTTCTAAAAAAAAAAAATCAGAATTATTTAATGGTGATGTTTAAATCCTTACGGTAAAAGCATTATTGAGAGATATTAACTCTTTAAATAAATTGTATTTTAAATAAATCTATCTTTAACTTTCTTCCGAGGAACACTTTAGAAAGAAAAAAAT
This sequence comes from Trifolium fragiferum, assembly GCA_954870985.1. Lineage (NCBI taxonomy): Eukaryota > Viridiplantae > Streptophyta > Magnoliopsida > Fabales > Fabaceae > Trifolium > Trifolium fragiferum. The sequence continues at coordinate 43,015,492 of OX940796.1, read as the reverse complement.
GTATTATTCTAAGTAGATGGTAGTTAAGTGATAATTCAAATTAGAATGTATATGGTGTAGTTCTTGTCTTCCTAAATAAATAATAATATTTACTTTATTTACTAAGAAAAAAACATATAAGTTTGTTATATTAGTATTTCCGACATTAATCACGTAAGATTTTAACTTTAACTTTGTCATATTTTAGAGGATATAACCTCTTTAGTTGGTTGCAAAAGTTTGGTATGATAATCCTTTGAAAAGGACTATTTTTATACCATTAATTTGTGCCACCTTTATAAGAATATGCTTGATGTGTACCAGTATCAAACATATATATAAGTATAAGTATTTTTATAACCCCACGATTGAGGTAACAAATCATAAGCTTGCAAATACAATGCCCCGGGGTATAGAGATCAGAGGAGTAGTTGTGACATGAGATAAAATCTTTACATGATTACATCCAAAAGATAGAAGATATCTGACTACTATGAACCAAGTAATTAATAAATTTTAAAAGTTAATGATTCATCGTTATAAAGAAATATGATTTTTGGCAACAACATTTTTCGTTAAAAATTGTTATAAATTGTCGGCAAAACAACCAAAAATAATTTTACCAACGACTTGTAACAAAAAAAGTCGTTAGCAAAAATCATATTTCTTGTAATGCATTCAGGTTGGATTCAGAAATGTATGGAAAAGAAAGCTAAAAATTTCTTTAAAAATAAATGGTATATAGAATTAAAATATAGTATTTTTAAATGGAATCAAACAATCTCACTCCGATTGCTTTAAAATGAAAAATTCAGATTATATAGTCCTCTATCGAAGACTTTATTTTAACTTAAAATTAACGGTGTAATAAGTTTTAAACAATGTGATACATGATCGAATGCTCAGAAAATATCAATATTGATAAAATTGTAAGAACATTTCTTTATAAATTTAATTTAAAATATGTTATCATATTTTAGACAATTATTTTTATTAAAAGCCACATTTAAACAAAATATATATTGGTGGACTAAAAATGTCATTTTATAAAAAAGGAAAACCATTTTTACTAAATGATAAAAATAAAAAGATTAAAACTATAATTAAAACAAAACAATTCTAACCATGGGCGGCAGTAGCACATGTGCGATGACACCGGGCCTCTAAATTTGCGGGAAATTTTAGGGTCTCTAAATTTTGAGGTTCTCCTATATTTGTAATTATATATTTTCAATCTTCATTAAATATTAGATGTGCATCAGTAAATTAGCGGTAAATTATGATATATGCGGTAAATTAGCGGTAAATTATGACACCAAGTAATTAATAAATTTAAAAAGTTAATGATTCATCGTTATAAGAAATATGATTTTTGATAACAAATTTTATTGTTAAAAATTGTTATAAGTCGTTGGCAAAACAATCAAAAAATAATTTTACCAACGATTTGTAACAAAAAAAGTCGTTAGCAAAAATCATATTTCTTGTAATGCATTTAGGTTGGATTCAGAATTGTATGGAAAAGAAAGCTAAAAATTTCTTTAAAAATAAATAGTATATAGAATTAAAATATAGTATTTTTAAATGGAACCAAACAATCTCACTCCGATTGCTTTAAAATGAAAAATTCAGATTATATAGTGCTCTATAGAAAAAATTCAGATTATAACTACAATTAAACCAAAACAATTCTAACTTTAAAATTATGATTAAGCCAAAATAATTTTTTAAAATATTATACCCGTATCAATACTGATATTGTACTCAGACAATTAGACAAGATAATCCAAAACAAAAACCGAAAGAGAAAACGTAGAATATTGTTGGGTTTGCAAATTGGGGTTGATACTATGTAAATAACACACGTGGGTCAATTAGATGGATCAGGATGGCGGCCAGGTCACAAAAATGCATTCTTAGAGTCGTATCTGACGTCATCATTTTGCATTCATCTTAAAATATAAATAAAAATTAATTAAAAAAGTAAATATATTTAGACTAAATTTTGAACTAAATACATTAAGTTTATTTGATTTATATTTTCTTATATTTTGGGACGAAGAAAGTATATAACTTTGTGAACAAATTGATATTTGAATCTGATTATAATATTTGACATAATAATTTTAATATTTTTATTAGTTATAATATGATTTATGGACACTTTGTGTTGTTTTTTTTGTATGGATATAGTAAAATAAAAAATTTATTTTCATGTAGTAATATATTATGACAAAAGTTTATTGGAACTTTGTAAAGTTAGAAGTTTTTTAGAAAAACAAAATTGATTTATTGCTACACATAGTGTTGTATTCTTATAAAATTTGACTTTATTTCACATTTTGTTTTTCTATTACTATTTTTTTTTTGTTAGATAATCTAGCGGCTATAATATCACCCCTTAAAGGTGGATAAATGGGCATATAAAGTTTGAATTCTGATCCCTGCACAAATATACAATGTCCTTTACCAATTGAGCTAGGCTCACGAGGACGTTTTTCTATTACTATTCTATCTGCCATGAAATAAAGCAAAATGAGTAAAATATATGAGAGGAGATCCTCTTCATCGGAATTTATCTGCAGTGGCATCTCAATCACTCATTTTATTATTGCAGTGTACTGTTCAAATTTTTAAAAATAAATGAATGGTGTAGATTTTTCACTGCAGATGATCTGTTCTCAAAATATATACATATGGGTGTAGTTATTTTTCTTATTTCTTATTTTTTATATTTTAGTTTGAATGGAGTATATGATACGATGATCCATTAGATTTTGATTTCTTGATCAAAATTGGACAACCTTATGCTTGGAGACGCAAAAGTTTAATTATTTTTTACAATATAAATTAATAACAACATTAAAGCCCCAAAAAAAATTAATAACATAAAAAAGATGATACATCATGTGCATTTCTCTAAAGACAGCTCATTGATTTTTAATGTGTACAAGTTAAGTAAATTAGAAAAAACCTTAAATTATGTGCACGTTATATAAATTTGTTTTTCATCGTGAAATATAATGATAAATATGACCATCCATACATTATTATTTTTTTATATGAATTTTTCATTTCTCAATAATAGTGTTACTACGCCGTCCACCTCCATCGTCAATGGAAGCTCTTTCTCTAAACTTTGGTTGTGTGTGTTGTCATGTCACCCTTCTTCTTTTAAGCTCAACAACACAAAACTTCTTCTTTATGCAGTATGTGCGTCGTGCTTCCTTCCACTTAATGGTTGAGACACGCGCGCCATTTTCGTCATTATCACAACGTATCTCCTATTATCAATCATGATACATTGCGGCGCCCATTACCCCGGCCACATAAGAATATGAAGTAACATGCAGGATTAATAGGAAAAATTACTCCTTAATAAAAAAAACTTCGCGAAAGAGTATGAATACTAGATTTAAATAAACATATATTGTTGATATAATAATTAAATAATTGCATGTAAATACATAAGCGTTGTGATCGAGCTAAAATGTTATAGTAATTTTTCCCGATAATTAAATAGTTTGATTTGTCTATCGAATTTTCAGGCCTTCTACATTTAGGTTGAAAGAGATTCAACTTTCATGTGAAAGGTTTTGGGTAAAGATAGTATATGCATGAAAATGGATTTGAACTTCATAAGTGAATACCAAATTGAAAATGACCTTTAATTAATTTAATTTATCTTATTTCACCAATCCATCATATGGTTGAATTTTCTTCAGAAATTGTTTGAGTGTGCCAAGAGAAGTCACATCCTTTGCATACAAAAGCTTTTCTATCATAGTTAGAAATTGATTCATTGAATGGTCTTCAGATGCATGCCCCTTTAAACTTGTTTCCAAATAACCAAAATTAAAATTTTGGTTAAATGTTTAAAAAGTCCTCCCAAAAGAATGGCCTATATATAATTTTGATTAAGACTTTTCCTAGCAATTATCAATATATATTTTTTTTTGGTACATAGCAATTATCAATATTAATTAACCCGTCAATACGCATATTTGGTATTCAAGACTTTCTATACTTGCAGCTTCTACGAAAGCCCATATTTGGTTTTAATATTCGTAGTGTCTCATTCACCAATTTAATAGGAAGAACAAAATAAGTTAAGTCAATTTGTCAAAAAAAAATAAAATTAATTTAAGTAAAATTTAGTTTGTGATAGAAAATGACTATTTTGTGTTTGCAGAATGAAGTTGTGGTGGTAGTTTTGCTGGTTTATATGAAGGATGGAGTGAGTTCAATTGCCAAAATTGTGAAGTTTTAGTGGAAGAAAATGAAGAAGAGACATTAACATTTCGGTGATTATTTTCGTCTTTTTATTTTTATTTTTTGAGTCATGCTAAACAGTGCATCTGATATACTAGTTAATCATAATTAAAAAGAAAATAAAAAGATAAAATTAATACTAAAAAGACAACTTTTTATATTAAATATACAAATTCCAAAAAATATATTTTTATATTAATATGATTAACTAGTGCACTGTTTAGCATTTTTCTTTTTTATTTTTACTACAATTACATTTTTTTTTATCACACATTAATGTCACATATTAGCGTATCTAACGTCACATATTTGATTATATTTAAATATATAAATAATTTAACATATTAAATATTAAAAATTATTGTAAAAATCCAAAAATTAACTAAATTTATAAAAAAATATGATCAATGAAACTAATAGTCTGATAAGTTTGCCTAAATTGTCCATATATTTATTAATGATGTATTTTTATAGACTCCAAAAGGTCATTGTTGTTTGCAGGGAGTTGCTAATATGTGTTCGGTTTCCATGCTGACACTCAATCCTTGATCACCAAATTACTTTATCATGGCTTGGCGCAGCAAACATTTCTACCGTGTTCTGTAGAGGTGGTAATAGATGAGTCCAATCTATTTCTTTAAATCAGTGTTTTTAAAACCGGACCGGCCGATCGGACCGCGAATTGGAGCTTGGCCGATCGGGTTCATTAGTTGGATCGGTGATATAATCAAGCCGTTTAGAACCACTCGGAACCAGAAAAACCGGTGAATCGGCGGTCTAATTGAACGCTTCTATTTTTTATTTTTTTTAAACGAGTAAAACGACGTCGTTTTGCTTTTAATTTATTTTTTATAGTTAATTATAATTTTGTTTCATTCTATGCTTGATCATCATTATTTGTTTTATTTTATTATCTTAGCTAATTATAATTTTGTTTCATTCTATGCTTTGTTTGTTCTGTTTCTTCGACTTTTATTAGTTTATGTTTGTTACTTTCATATTATACTATGTTAATTTCTTTCATATTATTTCAATTTATCAGTTTTTGTTATGTTTCGTCAACTTATTTTGGGTTTGTATTTTGTACTATGTTATTATGTGTGATGACGATGTTTTGGTTTTGAACTTATCGAATGAAATTGGTGGAAATTATGATTTATGAAATCTTCAATTTTCACAATTTTTAGGTGTTGAGATTTTTTTTAGAGTCTCATTCATTCGGTTCTATCAGTTTAATAACTATATAGTATTGTTATAGTGGCCGGTTTATCCGGTTTGATCCGGTTTAGTCATGCGGTTTGACCAGTGACCCAGAGATTCGAACAATGAACCAGTGAACCAGGACCTTGTCGGTTCGATGTCCGGTTTTTAAAACATTGCTTTAAATAGAGCAGATCAAGGCTTTTGTATAAGCCTATTTAGTTAAATAGGTCAGACTGCAGGCCATTAAAAAATCTTATTAGCCTAGTACTAGGTCGTCCTATTTAAGTTAATACTAATAATATTATTATTTATATATTAAAATTTCTACTTTCATTAAATTATATATTTTAACACTACTTTTTATTGGTTTTAGTCCCTCTCGATTGCGTTTGTAGCTAATTGGTAACTAATTAGCTACAAACACTGTCATTTTTTAATGGAAGAGACTAAAACCAACATGATTTGTACGTTCATGGATGTATTTGCAACAAAAAAACATATAAGAACTAAAACAAAAAAAATCTCGAACATACAAAGACAAAAATGATATTTAAAGTTTTTTCTATTAGTCTCCAACAATGGCGCAAAAAACGTAATACACTAGCAAGTATACGAAATATCATTGTAATAAAAAGAGTATTGAATCCTCGAATACTTAAAAGAGGTTAGGGTCTAACCTTTTCTTATAGGAGTTAGAAAGATTAAGAAAAAAATATATAAAATAAAAGTTAAGAGAATATTTGTTTTGAGTTTTATAAAGATTGATCAAGCAAACAATAACAACACAAGATATAATTACAATAAAAATCACCCCAAGGCCATAGATTTCATCAAAACCACAAATTTCCAACCCCCTTCGTGATACCACGGGCCGCGGAAGCATCCAACTTGTGTAGAAATGTGATTTTTAAGTGCTTCAGGTTTTGGTGGCGGTTTCTTGACCATTTAGCTAAGACCAAATTTGATTTGCATTGATGTTCGACTAGTTTTTCATTGAGGGATGCCTTTCACTACCACTACGTTTGTCATAAGTTGATTTCATAAGTTCTCTTAAATAGTTGTTGGAGATGAACCAAACAAAGAGAACAATTTAGAGAAAAGTTTTTTTTATTTTTATTTTTTTGGTAATTGAAAAGAATTGAGAATGAAAAGTGTTCTAATTTTATTGATTATATGAGGTGTATATATACAAGAATTTCCTAACTACCTAGGACAAAAAAACTAACTGAAAATACAGCTGTACATAGCTCACTGAAACAGAGCTTCAGAAAAGCAGAGCTTCAGAACACACTGAGCTTCAGAAGATGCGAAGCTCCAGAAGTTGCTAAGCTTCAGAAGATGCGAAGCTCCAGAAGTTGAGAGGCTTTAGAACCTGAGACACTTCAGAAGCTTGAAGCCTTCAGAAGCTGCAACCATGTTTCAGAGCTTGGCTTACAAAATCAATACTCCTCCTTAAGACAAGCTATCGAAACATACAATTCCTATTTCCCTCATGAGCTTGAGGAACTGATCTCTCTTCACAGCCTTGGTCATTATATCAGCTTGTTGGTTCTCAGTGGGGCAATACTCCAGAATCAACTTCGCCTTATTAACTTGGTCTCTGAGAAAATGAAACCGAGTTTCAATGTGTTTGCTCTTGCCATGACTAACAGGATTCTTAGCCAAATTGATTGCTGATTTGTTGTCAAGCTTCAGTACCACTGTGATGTCTTCAACAATCCCTATCTCAATGAGAAGTGATTGCAACCAGTTAGCTTGACAAGCTGCTAAAGAACCTGCTATATACTCTGCTTCACAGCTTGAGAGAGCTATGACTGACTGTTTCTTGGAGCACCAAGACACAGGTGCATTTTGAAATTTAAACAAGTATCCACTGGTGCTCTTCCTTTCTATCTTATCACCACACCAGTCAGCATCAGAAAATCCACACAACTCTAGCTTTCCATTACCCTTAGAGTATGAAAACAGCACACCATAGTGGATTGTACCATTGATGTATCTCAGTATCCTCTTTGCTGCTAGCAAATGACATTTCAATGGTTTGCTCATAAACCTGCTAACATAACCTACTGCATAACTTATGTCAGGCCTGGTTTGACACAAGTATCTCAATGAACCAACTAGCTGCCTGAACATAGTTGGATCAACACTGTCACCACCTGCCTCTTCATCAAGCTTGACCTTAGTATCTGCAGGTGTGACTGATGAGTTGCAGTCAAGCATCTCAAACTTCTTCAGAATCTCAATAGCATACTTGGATTGATGTAGTATCATTCCCTTTGGAGTTTCAAAGAGCTCCATGCCTAGGAAGTAGGTCAGCTTCCCTAGGTCAGTCATCTCAAATTCACACTTCATCTGTGATTTGAACTTCTCTATTTCTGTAGGTGAGCTACCTGTCACCAACAGGTCATCAACATACAAGCATATGATCAACATATGCTTGCCATCACTGCCTTTTACATAAACACCATACTCTACACTGCATTTCTTGAAACCTTGCATAACAAGAAAGTTGTCAATTCTCTTGTTCCATGCTCTTGGTGCCTGTTTCAAGCCATACAATGCCTTGTGCAGTTTCAACACCTTGTCCTCTTTTCCCTTTAGCTCAAAACCTGGAGGTTGTTTCACATAAACATCTTCCTCTAGGGGTCCATTCAGAAATGCTTGTTGGAACAAAGTTGGTTCTGACATAACCCAAGTAGTTTTGATGATAACAATAGTATTAATATACAATAGAGAATACTGATAATTTACTCTAGTGTGCAGATATACAAGTCAAAATTTTATTATTCACTAGAAGATTGAAGTTCTAGTTACTACGTTTCAAGTATCCCCAGAAGTTGGGAAAATGCAAGTTCTGAAGCCAACACAGAAGTTGAAGCCATCAGAAGTTGCAAGTCAAAGTCAACCAGAAGATGAAGTCATCAGAAGATCATTTATTATCTGCAAATTCTGATGATGATGAAACAGCAAAAGACGTCAAAGAACATTCCATTCTCTTAACGACTATCATCTATATGGAAAAAGATCTGAAGGCAGAAGAACTTCATTCAGATCTGAAGGCAGAAGAACTTCATTCAGACCGTTATCCTCATGACAATGACATTTGTACTATTGTACTATCTTTGTTTTCCTGATTTGGGCGAATATTCGAAATCAAGGATCAGAATTTGATGTTTACTTGATTTGAATAAGCACATTTCAAACGAAAACAATGGTACAGTACTACCTAGCTGCTTTCATCAATGACCGCTCAAATTCAAGACGCTCCAACAACGCCTATAAAAGGAGGAAGAATTTGAAGACGTGACAATACACTTACAACGAACAAAGAGCTGTTATTCTGCTAAATTTCAAAGAGCAATTTTAACTTAGATACAACTTGAGTTGATATTCAAATTCAAGACATTAGTCTTCAACTTCTGGCCTGTCAGTAGTTGAACCTTAGTTTTCTTTTCAAGGATTCTAAGAACAGTCTTGTTATTTTAAGTTGTATTTCTTTGTTCTCTGAACTCTGATATTGTTTATCAGTTGTTCAAAACATTGTATTTTGTTTTGTGATTAGAAGTCTCTTGCTTGTGAGCTTGAGCATTGGAAGTCTCTTGTAAGGAGTTACTTGAGCATTGAAAGTCTCTTGTAAGGAGTTACTTAAGCATTGGAAGTCTCTTGCTGTGAGCTTGAGCAATTGTAATCTTGTGTGATTATAGTGAAATCCCTTGGAAGTGCAAGGGGACTGGACTACTCTCGGTTTGTGAGAGGAACCAGTATAAAATCTCTTGTGTCATCTCTTCTCTCTGTTTTCATTCATTCATACTCTGTTTTTGTTCACCTTACCAGAAGTTGATTGTGTTTAAGTTTTGGCCCGCTGCGAAATCTGATAAGTTGAAAAACTTAGAAGAAGTTTTAAAACTAACCAAAAACACAATTCAACCCCCCCTTCTTGTGTTTTTCAGACCTTCAATTGGCATCTAGAGCCTGGTTCTGTTATATCACTTTGCAGTGAGACAGTCATTTGTTGTGACAAAACACTATGGGTGAACCTGGTAACAATAGCAAGAAAACTGAGATTCATTACAACTATGAGGCTGAGGAGAAAAACAACAGCAAAGCTCCCAAGTTCAATGGTGATGGTTCTACCTTCTCCTGGTGGAAAGATAGAATCTACAGTCATCTAGTTGGTATTGATGATGACCTTTGGGACTTAGTTGAAAGAGGAACTACGTTTCAAGGTTTGGATGAAAGAGGAAGATTGGATTATGATACAAGGCAAGCTTTCACTGACAAGGACAAGAAAGCGTACAAGAAGTACCACAAAGTCAAGGATATCTTGATAAGCTGCATATCTCATGAAGAGTACCTTAAGATCACAGATAAATCTACTGCTAAGAGTATCTATGATTCTTTATGCTCATCTTATGATGGAAACAAACAGGTACAGGAGGCAAAAGCAACACTTTTGATCCAACAGTATGAACTTTTTAGAATGAAGGAAGATGAGAACATTGAATCTATGTTTTCTAGATTCAAAGTTCTGGTTGCAGGTCTTCAAGTTCTGAAGAAAAGTTATACTACTTCTGATCATGTGAAGAAGATTCTTAGAAGCTTACCTGCTAAGTGGAGACCTAAGGTCACTGCTATTCAGGAGGCAAAGGATTTGGACACCCTAAGTCTAGAGGGTTTGATTAGTTCACTCATGAGTCATGAGATTGAGCTATCCTCTGATGAACCTCAGAAGAGAATGAAGTCCTTGGCTCTGCCAGCTACTTCTGGACTTTCTAAGGCTCTCAAGGCTAAGGTTGTTGAATCTGAGACAGAAGAATCTTCTGCAGATGATCAAGAAGAAGGATCAGATGATGATGTATTTGCACTTCTGACCAAGAGGTTCCAGAAGTGGGCAAGAAGAAAGCCAAGATATTCTGGTAGAAGTTCTGGATCCAAAGGTTCTGGTTACAGAAGTTCTGGTAATAAAGATAAGAAGGATGATTCTAAGAATTGCTTTAGCTGCAACAAGCCTGGACACTTCATTGTTGATTGTCCTGACTTGAGCACCAAGGGAAAAGGAAGAAAGAGCACTTTCAAGAACAAGGCTAAGAAGAGTCTTCTAGCTACATGGGAAGATCTTGACAAGCTATCTGATGATGAAGCTGAAGATGCAGAAGCTAACTTGGCACTCATGGCCACAGCAGATTCAGATGTTGAAAGTGATGTTGAGTCAGATTCAGAAGATATTGAACAGGTTATTTCTAAACTCTCTGACACTCTGTCACGACCCAATCTCTCGTCATGACCGGCGCACAGGCCACCACTAATTAACCCTATATTTAGCCTGGCAAGCCTAATACACTATAATAGATATACATATTTAATATGGAGTTACTTAAATTATAGCTCGACAGGGAGAATTTCTGGTCCTACGTATCCCTAAATGATTAGGGAATCAAAGCCACGTAGTTCTTCAAGTATTGATTAACTATCAATTAAGTATATAAAAACTATCTCATTTCACTTATCGTTTCCCACTACATTCACATATACCACATTATCTCTTCGTTGTGGCGAACGGATACCACATTATCTCTTCGTTGTGGCGAACGGATACCACATTATCTCTTCGTTGTGGCAAACGGATACCACATTATCTCTTCGTTGGGGCAAACGGCTATACCTTCGTTGTGGCAAACGGATACCACATTATCTCTTCGTTGTGGCAAACGGCTATACCACATTATCTCTTCGTTGTGGCGAACGGATATCACTTCAAATTTTTATGAAAAGAACTTATAAGCTTAAACTTACTACTAAACTTAAATTTTAATCTTGTTTCTAATTAATCTTGTTTACTATTGGAAGTCTTGACCCAAATTTAACATCAACGATACTCCCTATTACTAGTTTCCTAACAAAGTTATCCCAACAAAACTAAACGCTATAGTGGGCAAGTTTTCAAATTGATCAACCTTGTATTATTTAAATCATCTACTTATAGCTAAACAATTCCAAAATCACCATGATACTTAAACTCTTAATCTTTTATTAACATATAGCATAACAACACACTAGAATTATAAGGCCAATGCAAAATTTAGCATTATTGAATTTATTCCAATTTGAAACAAAGCCATTTTCAAATTAAAGAGGAAAAATACAACTTTGAATAAAAATGATCTCCCTTTATTTCCAGTACAAACTGAGCAAGGAAAATAAACTTCTAAACCACATAAAAGAGTGGAGCTTTCAAAATAAAACAAAGAAAGAATTTAAGGTTGTAATAAAATTGGGGAAAACCAATCTGAAGAAGTAGAAGAAGGGAAATTCACCTTATTAATTTGATCACCAAAAAGAAAAAGTGATAAAAATTGGAGAAAGTTCCTAGTTCTTGAATTTCCTCTTCTCTGTTTACAGCCACATGAGCTAGCTCAAATCTTCTTCAAGAATCTTTACATGCATGTGGTTTCATATGGAGAAAGTTGAAGAAATTTTTTGCAATGAAATGAAGAGAGGGTTCCACGAACAAAGAGAGAAAAGAGAAGTTTTTATTTTTTTCCTCTAAAGGTTGGTTCATGTGGATGCTTCTAGATGAAGCATTAATGTGTTATTATTATTATCTTATATATATATATATATATATATATATATATATATATATATATATATATATATAAACATAGTATCCTATTTAGATTAGGTGTTAAATTACTGTAACTCTAAATTATTTTAGTATTCTAAGAAAATGAATCAAAATTGTCGTAAATATAGAATTTAATATTATACACTTTTCAAAAGTTTAAGCTAGTCTTATTATCACAAATAACTTATAAAAATAAAAATTAAGGGTATTACATTCTTTCCCCCTAAAAAAAAATTTCGTCCTCGAAATTTCACACTACTTTTCAATATGACCTTCCGCTGCGTACTCTGATAAAGTAATAGCTTTACTTATCATTTGAAGCCTCGACAGCTTCCTCCCTAATCTCTAGACACTGTCAATAACCAATTTCAATTTAACAACTTCAATGACTCTCGATTAACAACTTTACATAAAAATCAGTCAGTTAAGTAATCTCATAACTCCATATTGTCAAGCAATTACTCTTCTACCTCATTGTTTCATATGCATTCTACTATGGTTGTATTTTGTTTCATTTTGAAGGCAAAAGAATTTATTTATATAATGATCTCCAAAGCACAAGAAGTGCTAAGAGAGAAAAATACCACATACAAAGGAAAAGCCAAGGCACATGGAGGTTACCCGGTCAAACACATAACAAGAAAATGATTTCCTAAAGCAAGATCTAACAACCCTAGGCAGCAGCAAAATAATAGCAGAACAGTTACAGATAGAACATAACACAAAACACCAAAACAGAATAACAACACAATGGAAGGCAGGATAAAATTTATTTATTTATAATTTTTTTTTTTACCAATATAATAAGTACTCCTAATCTTTTTTTTTTTTTTTTTTTTTCAATTCTTGTAAGGTACGACACCAAGCACTGTTAGCCTAAAATTCTGCTACAAACTGAAAGGGAACGAGTTGCCACTGTCATCTAAACCCACTATAGCCATATAGCAAAACTATAGCAAAACTAAAACAAGTGCTAGACAAAAAGTAAAGGCACTGGTAAACCAAAAGCCCTTTGTGAATATAGCTATATGGAGACTTTCCCGCCGCATAACACGTGTACCTTTACAAAACCTGCAACTTATAAGAGACCCAACCATCACAACAACAAAAAAAAGACAAAACACTGACGAGTCAAAAAACACAGATTATGTGTGATGATCCAAAACCAAAACCATTTATTTAGGATAATTGAAGGCATCATACTTCATGTAATGAAAGAAGAAATCCATGAAACAATCACATTTAGATTTGTATCAAAAAGATACTCAAGGAAGGTAATCTCAAGACAGTGAAACACATTAAATAACCCATAAAATAAATAACCTATAAAGGATGGAGAAAGAGCAATTTTGGAGTAATCAACATAGGGTTAATGGCTGTGACGGAATGAAGGAAGTATTTGTTCATCAAAAGTTGACAACGTACCTAGATTGTCTCAATGGACCTGTCTATTCAGAAATTGTTAAAGATTTTTGGATGAAGGCACCAGTTTGTCTCAGCAATAGTATTCCTAAAGAAGAATACTATGGCAAAGAGATTCGCTCAGAAGTTGGTGGTGTTCTAATCAGAATTAGACCTGAGCATATAAGACAAGCAGTACAGTTACCACGGCAAGGTATTATTCCATATGGCGCTAATGATGTAAGTCCTTATATTCAAGAGGAAATCTATGGGAAGAAGTCTACGTCCAAGAATAACAATGATATGGTACCATTCTACAAGATGCTTTACAAGATCATATGTGACTCTATTTTACCAAAGGTTGGTTCATCTGACCAAGTTTCCAACTTATATAAACTTGCTTTATATTATTTGGGAAAGAAGGTTGATATGGATTGTGGCCTAGTAATTTTTGAGCACATGTGTAGAGCTATCACTGATAGTCAGACCAAGAATAGGACAAATGCTCATTACTGCAGATTGCTCTCCTTCATGTTTCACAGAAGTTATTTAATTCAATCACTCAAAACTACTTTTCCTGGTTATGCATCCTACATTGATGCTTACCCCTCTATGATTGGTGGTCTATGTGTGAAGAAAGTCCTTAAGTCTCAAGGACCTGTGATTACTCCTCAGATTCAATATAGACCAAGGAAGGATGAGAGTAATAAGTATTTCTACATCACCCATGTGTCTACAGAAGAAGTTTCTGTTATTGCTGGTATGCATAAAAAACTTCTGGAGGAAGGAGCCAATGTTAAAGTGGAAGAAAGGCTAGCAACACAGCAGATGTTGCCTGTGCAAGTGAAGAAGAAGAATGCAAGAAAAGCAGAATCTGTATCTGCAGAACCACAACCCAAAAGGACAAGAAGTTCTACACCCCAGAAGAAGTCTGGAAATACTTCTGGTGTGAAGAAAACTTCAGAGGTTGCTGGTAAGAGTTTAGTTGTTGAAGAAGTGAACCCTGGACACTCAGAACCTGCTGCTCAAGCAGAGGTTGCTGTTGAAGTTACTAAGAAGGCTAGTGCTTCTGGACCTGCTGCTAATGCTGCTCCAGAAGTTGTTAAGAAGAGCAGAACTAATGTGAAGAGGAAGAGAAAGCCAAAGTTGCTGATTCTTGAATCAGATGAGGATACTGAGCGTGATGAAGCTATTGCTGAAGTTGAAGCTTATAAGGCTTGGGAAGAAACTAGTTGGGAAAGTGGGATTGAAGCTGACCCTAATGCATTTCTTGATGCTCCCATTCCCAAAGATGAGTTAGCTCAGAAGTTGGCAAATCAAGGTATTTACAGAAAGATCAATTTTAAAGATATTCTTGATTTTATCATTAATGGTCCCCTATACAGTTCCTATTCAACACTCTTTTTCAAAAATCTTTTCAGATTTAACTCCAAAACCTAACTGTATAGAAGAAGTTGCAGCTAGTGCTTCTCTTGAAACACAAGCTGTTAGCATTGAACCATCTTCTGACTCCTTGAAACAGTTAACTAAACATGTGTTGTCCACTATTACAGAAGCAGATGTTTCTACTCCTACTTCTGTGGAGAATGTTGAAGAGATAGCAACAGAAGTTAATGCAGTGGTTGCAACTTCTGGAGCTATTCCTCAAGAGACTACTCCTGCTGCTCATGTTTCTGCTAACCCTGTTTCACAAAGTTCCAAAGACTCTGAGAAGACCTTATCAGATCATCAGGCTTCTCCAATTGAAACCTTAGTTGAAGCTGGCACTTCTGCCAAAGCTTTACAACTACTAGAGTTGGAACTTCACAAACCCTCACCTCAGAAATCCCAACCTCCTCAGTTAACAACTTTTGAAAATGACTATCTTAAAACATTTGAAGAAGTCATTACACCATCTCCAACAGAACAAGATAAAACACCTGAGCCCTCAAATGTCCTAGATAAACCCTCATCTTCATCTGTTCCTAACACCCTTCAAGCCATCACACCAGAAGATGTTCAGCGTGTGCTGATGGGCATTAATGACAAGGTTAAGGAATTTCATAAAGATCTACCTGCTCTTGGATTTGCACCTGATCAAATGGATTGTGAATGCTCTGCTATTGCAAATATGTGCACGCAAATGATGCATGATCTTAGTTCTCAGTACAGAAGGAGCTATATCATGACCCTTGCAAGGCACAAGTTTACTGAGTATAAGGCTGCAGAGAATAGGATCAGAAGAGCAAAGAGGTTGCATGAAGAAAAGATGAATCTGGTGATGTCTAGGGCTGTGGATCAGTTTTCTACCTTCTATGAGCAAGAATTGGATAAGATTATCAAGGTGGACTCTGAATCAGAATCTGTGGTTGACAAGATGGGTACAGAAGTTGTGTTACAGAAGATACAGTCTATTTCTGAAGAAGCTCTGAAGAAGCTTCAAGTCAAGCTGCTGAACCCTTATCTTCCCCCTCAACCTTAGGATTTCTGTGTTTTTATTTTGCTTATGTTATCAATCATGTTCTGTTTAGACAATTTCTTTTGGATCTGTTTTGTTAATTGTCTTGGATAATTATTTTTGTTTTTATGATATTGTGGTTATGTTATGTTGGTTTATTTTATTTATTATTCAGAAGATAGATCTATATATAAACTGCTGCATAAACATAAAACATAAACATGCTCATCCTCCTGCATAAGAAGAACTTCTTGATCTTCTAAGAACAGAAGATAGTTGAGAAACTTGCATCTGATTTTGAAGCAAGGACCTTCAACATGTTCTGATGTTTCTTAGACATCATATTCCATGAGACTGCATCTAATGTTGATAAGATTCTTCTCTGGTTCTTCTTTGAAAATTTCTTAAACCCATTTCTTTCAATCACTCTTCTATCCTCACAAATATTTTCTTTCATCTTGATGAAGAATTTATTTTCTCTCATGGAAGCGTTGAGTGAAATGACAAAGAATTGGTGTGCTTTTATAGCAATTTTGGTTGGTAGGAGTTACCTCGTTTTTAGCATTTGCATTAACTAATTGTGGTTTTTCTCATCTATTTTAATGCATATTTTTGACTTGACTAATTCCTTAGTCACGTGTTCTTTTTATTCATAATCCTTTTATTTTATTCCTTTTTGTTTAATGACAAAAGGGGGAATAAGATTAAATTAATTTAAGAACACTAACTGAAGCCAAATTAAAATTTTTCATTTCATTTAAGTTCAGTTATTATTTTTTTTATCAGTTATCAATATTTTCTCTCTAAGGAAATTTTTCTATTGAGATCAGAACTTTCTATACATGATACACGTAAGAGAAGATTGCACTTTTCTCTTAGGTAGATCTGACCACAAAAGAAAGCTTGCAAACCTATCTTCTGGAAGTCAAAGTGTATACAGAAGTTCTGAATTCAACATTAAAATTTTAAACTATTTTAATCATTCATTACTGAACTTAGGGGGAGCTTGCAAACCTCATAAACCTGAAGGATGAATTTATATGATTAAAATAACAACCATTGTAAATTAATACTTGGTTTGTCATCAATCAAAAAGGGGGAGATTGTCGGAACAAGTTGGTTCTGAGATAACCCAAGTAGTTTTGATGATAACAATAGTATTAATATACAATAGGGAATACTGATAATTTACTCTAGTGTGCAGATATACAAGTCAAAATTTTATTATTCACTAGAAGATTGAAGTTCTGGTTACTACGTTTCAAGTATCCCCAGAAGTTGGGAAAATGCAAGTTCTGAAGCCAACACAGAAGTTGAAGCCATCAGAAGTTGCAAGTCAAAGTCAACCAGAAGATGAAGTCATCAGAAGATCATTTATTATCTGCAAATTCTGATGATGATGAAACAGCAGAAGACGTCAAAGAACATTCCATTCTCTTAACGACTATCATCTATATGGAAAAAGATCTGAAGGAGCAGAAGAACTTCATTCAGACCGTTATCCTCATGACAATGACATTTGTACTATTGTACTATCTTTGTTTTCCTTATTTGGGCGAATATTCGAAATCAAGGATCAGAATTTGATCTTTACTTGATTTGAATAAGCACATTTCAAACGAAAACAATGGTACAGTACTACCTAGCTGCTTTCATCAATGTCCGCTCAAATTCAAGACGCTCCAACAACGCCTATAAAAGGAGGAAGAATTTGAAGACGTGACAATACACTTACAACGAACAAAGAGCTGTTATTCTACTAAATTTCAAAGAGCAATTTTAACTTAGATACAACTTGAGTTGATATTCAAATTCAAGACATTAGTCTTCAACTTCTGGCCTGTCAATAGTTGAACCTTAGTTTTCTTTTCAAGGATTCTAAGAACAGTCTTGTTATTTTAAGTTGTATTTCTTTGTTCTCTGAACTCTGATATTGTTTATCAGTTGTTCAAAACATTGTATTTTGTTTTGTGATTAGAAGTCTCTTGCTTGTGAGCTTGAGCATTGGAAGTCTCTTGTAAGGAGTTACTTGAGCATTGGAAGTCTCTTGCTGTGAGCTTGAGCAATTGTAATCTTGTGTGATTATAGTGAAATCCCTTGGAAGTGCAAGGGGACTGGACTACTCTCGGTTTGTGAGAGGAACCAGTATAAAATCTCTTGTGTCATCTCTTCTCTCTGTTTTCATTCATTCATACTCTGTTTTTGTTCACCTTACCAGAAGTTGATTGTGTTTAAGTTTTGGCCCGCTGCGAAATCTGATAAGTTGAAAAACTTAGAAGAAGTTTTAAAACTAACCAAAAACACAATTCAACCTCCCCCCCCCCCCCCCCCCTTCTTGTGTTTTTCACACCTTCAATGCTGACTTCACATCTAAATGAAATAGGGGCCATCTTCTACTACAAGCTAGAGCAATCACTAGCCTAATAGTTTCATGCCTTGCCACTGGAGAGAACACCTCATCATAATCCAACCCTTGCCTCTGCAGAAAACCTTTAGCTACAAGCCTTGCTTTGTACTTGATTATCTTGCCTTCAGGGTTTTGCTTTGCCTTATACACCCACTTCACATCAATTGCTTTCTTGTCTGATAGTAGATTACACAAATCCCAGGTCCTGTTCTTCTCAATTGACCTTAACTCTTCATTCATAGCTTCCTTCCAGACCTTGCTCTTTAGTGCAGCCTTCACATCAATAGGCTCAGTATCAGCTAGCATAGCATAATGCACAATTTCTCCTTCATTGTCTACTATGTTATCTGAAGCCATCTCACAATCAGCTAGTCTTCTAGGAATTTGAACTTGTCTCTGAGGTCTAATTGGTTGAACTCTGTCATCATCATCACTTGAAGTTTGCATATCTTCATCAAGGCCTGTACCATGATTCTGATTCACAAATGTGGTTGGTTCATTGTTCTGATCATCAACTAAGTCCACTTCACAAGCTTTCTTAGATGTTGATTTTTGTTTCCAATCCCAGTTATCATTCTCAATAACCTTCACATCTCTACTGATTTCAACCTTATCAGTGATGGGATTGTACAAACTATAAGCACCTGTTCTATGATATCCTACCAATATCATAGCTCCACTCTTGTCATCCAGCTTCTTTCTCTTGGCATCAGGGATGTGCTTATAGCATAGGGAACCAAACACCTTCAGATGTGACACACTTGGCTTGACTTCTGACCAAACTTCCTCTGGAACTTTGTCTAACAATCTCTTTGTAGGTGATCTGTTGAGGATGTATACTGCAGTAGCCACTGCTTCTCCCCAAAACCTCTTTGGCAGCTGCTTCTGCTTAACCATGCTTCTAGCCATGTTAAGTATACTTCTGTTTCTCCTTTCAGCAAGACCATTGTGTTGAGGAGTGTATGGTGCTGTAACTTCATGAATTATGCCTTGACTCTTGCAATAATTCTCAAATTCTGTTGAAGTATACTCACCTCCACCATCAGTTCTCAACACTTTGATTGGCTTTCCACTTTGCTTCTCAACCAGTGCCTTAAACTTCTTGAACACATCAAAGGCTTCACTCTTAGCCTTTATGTGATACAGCCATGTCATTCTAGAGAACTCATCTATAAATGTTATGAAATATTTGTTTCCACCAGTAGATAACACATCTATAGGTCCACAAACATCTGAGTGTACAACATTCAACACCTCACTCGACCTCATTGGTAGATGATTTTTGAATGAATCCCTAGGCTGTTTTCCAAGTAGACAGGTAGTACAAGTCTCTACAGGAGCTATTACACTAGGCAGACCTAACACCATGTTCTTTGAATTCAATAGTGACAAGCTTTTGAAATTCAAATGACCATACCTCTTGTGCCATAGTTCACTGTCCTTGATCTCAGTTGATGCAGCTAAACACTCATGTTCAATTGCTTTCAACTGTGTCTTGAAAGTCCTGTTCTTCCTTTGAATTGACTTAAGGATCAAATTTTGTTTTGAATCAAACAACTTCAGTGTTCCATCTTCCAAAACCACCTTGAATCCTTTGTCAAGTAACTGACCTACACTCATCAAGTTACACTGCATCCCAGGCACATACAAGACCTTCTCAATCACTGACTTTCTTCCATTCTTCCTCTGAATGATTACATTGCCAATTCCCTTAGCATCAATGGATTTACTGTTGGCAAGTTTGATTTTTGTGTTGAGACAACTATCAAAATCAGTCAAAATGTTCCTGTTTCCAGTCATATGGTTTGAACAACCTGTATCAAAATACCATTCCATAGATTTTGCAGTCTCATCAGTGATAGTCACCATGAAACTTACATCATCATCTGAATCCTTGTTCTCAGCCAAATTTGCTTCTTCACCATTTTTCTGATTCTTGATTTTCTTCTCATTCCCACCTTCACTAGCATAGTGTCCAAACTTTGAACACTTGAAGCATTGAATGTGACTCTTGTCTTTCTTCTTTGAGTTGCTCTTCTGTTTCCCTCCTCCTCCATTAGAGGATTCAGACTTGTCTTCAACACTTTCTTTGCCATTCTTGCTCTTCTGCCCATTTTTCTTATTGTTCTGGAACTTCTTGAATTTTGCATACAAGGCTTGCTCATCTTCCTTGACCTGGTCCTTATCACCATGCTTCATCTCATAAGCCTCCAATGTACTCTGCAAATCTTCAAGCTTCACCTCACTTAGATCTTTAGTCTCTTCAATTGTCACCACTATGTGATCAAACTTTGAAGTTAAAGTCCTAAGCACTTTCTCCACAGTTTCTAGTTCTTCAAGATTACTTCCACAATTCTTCATCTGATTAGTGAGTGTCACTAATCTTGTGAAATAATCTGAGATCTTTTCATCACCCTTCGTCTGCATTAATTCATATTGCCTCTTTAATGCTTGTAATTTGACCTTCTTTACCTTAGCATCACCACCATAACACTTCTGCAATATGTCCCATGCACTTTTTGAAGTCTCTGCATCTGCTATCTTTTCAAAAACCTTTGAATCCACACACTGATGAATCAAGAACAAGGCTTTGTTGTCTTTTCTCTTGGCTTCTCTGTGAGTTGTTTTTTGTTCTTCATTTGCATTTGCTGGGAGTGGAGCAACCTCTGCATTCACTTGATCATACACCTCTTGAAAAGTGAATATCACCTTCATCTGCTTCACCCAAGTATCCTAATTTTTCCCATCAAACACTGGCAGGTTTGCATGAAAATTGTTGTTTCCAGCCATGGTTGATTGTAGTGATCAACCAACAAATCCTTCTACACCAGAAAGACTTGGTAAAGATCAAGTCTTGATCACTTCTTGATCAAGGTCCCTTGGAACGTACAATGCTCTAGATACCACTTTGTTGGAGATGAACCAAACAAAGAGAACAATTTAGAGAAAAGTTTTTTCTTTTTGTTTTGTTTTTTTTTTTTTTTGGTAATTGAAAAGAATTGAGAATGAAAAGTGTTCTAATTTTATTGATTATATGAGGTGTATATATACAAGAGTTTCCTAACTACCTAAGACAAAAAATCTAACTGAAAATACAGCTGTACATAGCTCACTGAAACAGAGCTTCAGAAAAGCAGAGCTTCAGAATACACTGAGCTTCAGAAGATGCGAAGCTCCAGAAGTTGAGAGGCTTCAGAACCTGAGACACTTCAGAAGCTTGGAGCCTTCAGAAGCTGCAACCATGTTTCAGAGCTTGACTTACAAAACCAATAATAGTCACATAAAACTTTATATCAGTAGATGAATTCAAATAAGTTAATCGAAACATACCCTAATAAAAAACAAGTCAAATTTAAAGGACCAAATCATAATTCTATCTATTTTATAATACACATCATCCTATCTTATTTATCCAAAAAAGTTTCATACGGATCATGGTAACATACTTCCAAAACATTAGTTAAAGAAGAAAAAAAGACATATTTTGCATTGTAATAACATTTTTTTTTTTTAATATTTAATTTCCTTATTAGTGCCCGTTAGTATTTTCCTTATAATTAAAGATGAATGGAGTTGTCCTCAAAAACTTATTCAGTTAACAGTAATATCACATTATATGTAGAAAGCGAAGTTCTAACTCCAAATATTTACACTAAATTTCAGCCATTAAATGACTTGAAAAAAATGGCTAATGGGGTCTACATATTCAAGTGAACAATGAACTAGTAGTAACCATATTGTGAGAAGAGTCCAAAATCACGTGACCTAGGAGAAGATACAACCCAATCAATATCCCAACCATTTGACTAATTTATTAGGCAGGAAGGATGATGTTTACAGACAGGTTCAATAGTCTAGTTTTGCTATTTCCTATTTCCTACGACGAGTCCTTTTATTTTATTAAACCCCACTAAACTTTTCAAGTGTTATATTATCCACACACACTCCCGTGCCCTTCTCCAACATCATCAAACTCTTTCATCACTGCACGTGCTACTTATACTACACGATTAATTGCTCAAAATATTGCCCCCATTTTCTTTTGTAAATAAACGTGCTCTCTACCAGCCTGGTCTTTATCATACATGCCTGCGCAACCGGCTTGATGTTGTAGGTCGAGTTAAAAAAACTCTAGGTTTAATTGCAGTATTAGTTTTCATCATATTTTCATTATTTTGTAGAAGGGTAAATAAACTTTTATCCCTGTAAAGTGCAGTAAGCGAGATTTATTTTACTTCCTATAATATATTTTTTTTATCCTTTGAAAAATTTATTTTTTGATTTACCCTCTTATTATTGATGTAGTAGGCAAAAAGTCAAGTTTGTTGCTGACGTGACAGTTGACTTTTTGCCAGCCACGTCAGCAAAAGGGCCAAATAAAAAAAAAATTTGCAGGGGATTAATAAAAAAAATATTACAGGGTAAAACAAACTCACATACTTTGCAGGGTAAAGGCTTATTAACCCTTTGAAAAATTTTCCATCTATTTTAAAATTTGATTGTTTTGGTCATCCAACATATATTTTGTCTAAAATATAATAATACAATATATTTTAAATTAACTTTATAAAAGATTTTTCTTTCAATTTCATCGATGTTGATATCTTCTCATTATCAGATCATATATCACGTCGTTTAAAATATATCGCATCGTCAATTTATAACTAAACATTATAATAGAAAGACCAAAATTGTCTTTTTTAAAATAAAAGAACCAAACTTGTAAAATGATAAAAATAGAAGGGCCAATACTACAATTAAATCAAAACTCAAATACTTTTTTAATTGCGCCGTAAATTCTCCATTTTGATGGAAAATATTTTTCATCAAGGTAATTTTTTTACCTAAAAAACAAAAAAATATTTTATGAATATTATTTTTCTAAAATTGTTTTTCAATACAATTTTCAAAAAATTGTTTGTATCACCATCAAAATATGTGCTAAAGTTTGGTCTACGTGGGCTACACCCATTTTTGGGTTGATCCACATATTTTATCTATATCAATATCTTTTTAATAAAATATTTAACTTTTAATACATGCATGTAGACATAACTATATTGATAAATATTTGACTAGTGTAGCACATCACAGAACTGATAAAAAGAATTGTATTCACATAAATTGAGACTCGTTTTAAAACATAATATAGCATTCTAAGTTCTACTTAGATAATATATACAGGGGAGGTTGATTTGAGATTTGCCGTGAAACTTTGCAAATACAATTTGTGGGTAACCGATGATGATGATGATAAATATTCCCTTTGATTTTATATATAAGTAGATATTGTTTATTTAGATTTATTAAAAAAAGTGATGTATGTAGTTTATAATATGGGCTAAATACATAATTTTTTCAATAAATCTAAAAAAATAATTTTTACTTATATATGAGACTAGAGGGAGTATAATGTTTTAAAATTTGGATCAATGGTCTACTCTGTCAAATTATTGGATCATTGTTAAAATGGGCTGGGTTCTCGGACGTATTTTAACATGGGATGGGCATAAAAAAAAGCATAGAAAAATCAATTGTGCCTTTTAGGGTTAGCCCGTCAGACCTAAGTTTTTCATAGGTCTGTATGGACTGGCCAGCTAAAACTTTTGAGCAAAAAAATTGTTTGTAAAAAATTAATCAAGAAAAATAAATTTCATCCTCAATGGTTCTCATTCTCAATGGCAAATTAAAAATTTTCCAATTTTTTCAAAGTATAATTGGGTTTTCGTATGACATAACCTCTTTTTTCTCTATTATTCATTGTTGAAAGAACCCTACTTTCATCAACGCTTCAACATGCATCATATTCCAAGTTTCAGCCTCACTGTTTAACAAGTTTCGACGCTGTTCAACAACACCACCATGCCAACTTCAAGCTTCTATATTGTCGATAAGTTATCTAATTTATAATTTATTTTGTTATGTAATTTGAATTGTTAGGTTGAAAATTTAGTTTGCGATGTAAGGCTAAATTTTATTTGCTCTCTAAGGTTGCCTTTGTGATTTATTTTTTTTTTCAAGTAGCTTAGTAGTTTGAATTTCACTCTTAAGGTGAATATGCAATAAGGCCCGGCCTCCACACAAGTGCAAAGTGTGCGATGGCATCGGGCCTCAAAATATTCGGGGCCTCGAGTTAAAATTTGAAGACCCTATAATAATAGTTAAATATTGCTATATTCATAAAATATCAGATATGTATTAATAGATTAATTTTGAGACCAATAAAAATAGTTATATATATATTATTAATGTTTATAAAATATTATATGTGTATCAATAGATTAATGGTAGACCATGATGTTTTTCTGTGCAAGGTTATTGTTCAACAAATTCCTACATATTGATATTTTTTCTCCATAATTTTAGTTAATAATTTGTTTTTAAAAATCCTAAGCATAATTTTAGTTCTGGCTAATCATTTTAAATTAAATTAAAACCGATAATTTTTTCTTCTTCAGAAAACATAAGAATTGAAACTATTACATGTTGAACTCATTCACAAACCCAACCACTAGGTCGTTTTAATCTTTGCATCAAATTTAATCTTTGATTAGAATATCTCTTTTTGATGTTATATATAATTATTATTTTTGATGCGTTTCTTATATTATTTACAATTTTAAATAGATGACAATTTTTTTTAGAGGTCTATTTTTAATATTTCACCGGGCCTCTAAATAGTCGGAGCAGGACCTAATGCAATGTTACAGATAAAAGTAAACTTCTATCTCTACAAAGTTCGAACTCATATCTCTACAATATTATATGCAATGTTTCTACGAACTGAACCATATTCACGGGACAACTTTATATCTTATCTTAATCTTTATCTTAATCTTAATCTTAATCTTATCTTATCTTAATCTTAATCTTAATCTTAATCTTAATTATAATAAAAGTAAGGTTTGCCCCCTCTTAAAACCCTAATTAGTAATCATTTAACCCTAACTTTTTCCCTCCTAATTCCTCTCTTAATTACCACCCCAACTACCATCTCATTTATTGTGTATCCAAGTTTGAATTTCAAATACAACACTCAAAAAATGAGAAAAAAAAATGCATTGGGATTATGTTTGCATTGAGAGTAAAATATAGGTTTAACACTCTATTTCCTAATTAATAGCATATATAATTTTTATTTACCTAAAATTAGGCATTTTTTTTATCTTTCACTATCTTTTTTTTCTTTCTCTCCATTTTGATATTTATTTGCATCTCTTTCTCTGCGTTATTTTTTTTTTCTTTCTTCTCTCCATTTTTTTTCTTTTTCAATTCAACCTCATTTTTCTTTCTCATCTTTCTTTATTTATTCATTCTTTCCTATATGTGTATGTAGTTTATTCATTCTTTTCTATATGTGTATGTAATTTCTAAATAAAATATTTAAATAATATATTAATATTTAGTAAATTTGTAAAAATCAATTAAACGAATTTCTAACCCGTGCCAAAATCTTATCTTAATCTTAATCTTAATTATAATAAAAGTTATGTTTAACACCTACTAAAATCCTAATTAAGCTCTTAACTTAACCCTAATTTTTCCCTCATAAACCGCTATTAATTAATACTCTCATCTAATTTCTCTTACCTAAATTTGAATTTTGAATTAGTCATTTGCTATGTATTGAAAATAACATAGGTATACAATCAAAATAGAAAAAGATTGATTGATATAAAAATTATAACTTTTAAAATATTTTTTATAAAATTAAATATGTCACCTTGAAGATTAGCATGATTTGTCATCTTCTCAATCATTTGAAATCACTATCATTTGACTCAATTATTCAAGATTGGTCTAACTGATGTAGAAATCTAAAATGAAATTTTTAGTGAGTACAAAATTGATAAGAATAAATTAAATATATTTATTTTGCTGAATGTATGAATTTTTTTATCATCACTGTTGAATGTGTAAATTGAATCTGAGTTAAAGATATGCGAAACCTCCATCCTAACCACCTAAACTAACCAAACATTCATATTAAATTTAGTAAATTATATTGAATTTTTTTTAGGTATATTTTTGACTCAAAATTGTAAAACCTAAAACATTTGCTTCGGTTGTTTGGCTTTTAGCCAATTTTACAATTAATTTTGTAGTACCATTTCTGAATCAAATTATTTTGATTCTATATGATTTCAATTTTATGGTATCCTCTATTTTTATTAATTTATTAGTATTGTTTAGTTTTATTTGTACTCCCTGTTTTAAATTTCAATATATTTATGTTTAGATTTCATTTTGTTTTTTTTATTTACAATTTTTTTTATAAAAACTTAAATCGTATATCTATCGTTTAACTAAATCCGTGCAACGCACGGGTCAAAGTCTAGTTACAGATAAAAGTAAAGAATTATGAAAAAGTATCATAACATAATATGTTGACATTGTGATCTTTTTATTTTTTGTTACATTGTTAACAATGTGATCTTATCCCTGTATATTAGCATCCTGTGTTGCTCGATGACTTCAAGTTGATAGATTCTGTAAGAATATAAATATTTAACATGCTTTGAAAATGTGTCTTTAGAATCCATGAATTGAACATTGAACAAATGATTCTGATCACCGACTCATCTCGAATGATCTTAAATCTCATATCTATCTATCTAGTAACTGGGCTGAAAAATTATTACTGTTTATATAAATGACATATTTCAAATTTTCTATCTACCTTATGATGCCAAAATATATTGATTAAGAAGAATAATATCATAAATTGGCATAAATTAATATGAGAATAATATTTTATAAAATCTATTAATATTCCATATGTTTTCCAAAAACTTAGAAGATATGAATTGGTCCCGGGTAGGCCGGAAATTAATCGAGTCGAACTTGACTCGATTGATTCGATAAGAATTAGTTCAGCTTGAGTTTGATTTGTTTAATTAAATTTGCTAATAAAATAAGAAAAATGTCATTTAGTAAGAAAATTTTTGAAAATCATATGTGGCATAATTTAATACTTACACATCATAACCATTCTCTATCTCATATATGGTTAGTTAATTTTTAATTGGTAAAATCTTCTATTTTTATGGATTGTTCTCTTTCTTGTGCATTGTTATTTTTCTTTTTTTTTAAAAAAGTCAAATTTTAAATTTGTTACCTTACAATAATTTCTTAAAAAGGCACAAACTAAATTAAAATAAAAGTTTTTCTTTACCACTAAAATAAAAGTTAATATGAGCTTAAAGTGTTTTTTTTTAATAAGCCAACAAATATATTAAAAAGTAAAAGGCATGCCAAAAAGAATTACAATACAAAAAGTAAAAACTCAAAAACTGAGGATAGCCGAAGCAAGAAGGGTTAATGTTAATCCACCACTAATTTAAATCAAAACCTAAACCTTTTTTACAGGCTTTCAAATTAATCTCTAGTCCACCACTAGTTCCATTGGAATCTAATGAGTCAGCCAATAATACACTCCACTAACCGAGTATTCATTAGTAGGATCTAAATTCTGCCGCCAACGATCAAACACATTTACTTGTAAAGCAATATTAACAAGCAAAAGAGAACACTCCTCCACCATCCGCACTTCCTAAACATAGTGTCTCTTCCGCTACTGCCAACCTTCTCCACCTACACTGCAACCCAATATGCTCATCTCAGCCATCGACACATCCTTATTAATCGATAATGAAAATAACATGTTAAATGAATCAGTTCAAAAAGAAGTGAAGGTACAATGGGTATTATCTGCAGCTATAAAAGTGGTTTTCGGAATATAGATTATTTTATTTTATTTTTTTGTTTCGAAAAATAGATTTTGGGGTTAATATGTGTTTATAGGGGGTAGTCGCAAAACTTTTTTATAAGGGGTAGTCGCAATTTTTTTTTTTACAGGGAGTAGTCGCAAATTCTTTTTTACAGGTGTTTCTGTCTGATAATTCCCCACCCCCCATTGAATATGTGAGTTTAAGATTCTGTTATTTTTCCCCTTGTAATGTTAGCAAATTTTAGTTTACCCCCCCCCCCTCTTTGGGTATGCCATGTCATCACTTTTGTGAAATCTTAAATCAAGATATTTCATGAGGGGGCAAAAGACATAATCTTCACATTACATGGAGTAAATCAAAACTATCACCTACATTGCAGGGGGGTAAACATCTATTAACCCTAGGTTCTGAAACATCTATAAGGTTAAAACTAGAATTTTGGGGAGGAAGGAAAGAATCTTGAGTGGAGAAGAGAAATTTTTCACATAAGTGACTTTGACACCACACTTTCACCCCCTGACTTAAGAAGTTTTTAAGTCGGTTAAAAATGGCTTTTTATGACTTTGACACCACACTTTCGATTTTCACCTGGTACAAATGAGAATTTAATTTGTTAAATTTATATAAAACTTATAAAGTCAGGTGCAGGACACCTGACTTAACAAATAGATTTCTTAAGTCAGTTATTTATTACAGGCAACTTGAGCTTTAATACGAACTACAATTTTTTTATTTAATCTTTGTTAAGTCGGTTCTAAAGGCAATCGACCTAACAAAGTTGTGAATATTTACGAGATTGCCACCATGTGACTTGTTAAGTCGGGTGGCTAATTCAACTGACTTAATCATCTTCAGACATTAGGTTTATGGGTCGTCTCACTTACAAAGTGTTCAACTTCAACTTTTCAACCGTTGTGAAACTTAACTCATACTTGATAGATCTCAACATCTCCTCTCAAGTGTGGGTCTATCCATGTCCATGATCTATCATGACTTCGAGCTTTGATACCACTGTCGGGCTGCGAGAGTAGAGTCTCACTGAATTGAATCAACACATTGGACATCAATCAACCAACATAAGTGATTTTGATACTACACTTTCACCAAAACTTTATTAGAGATTTCAAAGGCCGGCTCGTCCGGTTAGCATTTATTGTTGTTTGTAATTTTTTCATGTCTATGATGTGATGATATTTCTGCGGTAAGAATTTGACTTTATAACCACAATAAACTTAAATTTGATATGAAACAGTTATAAAATATTTTCCATAAAAAAATGTAAAATACTTATGTGTCAAAAAAAAATTTAAAATATTTGTAAGTGTCACATTTATCAATAACAATTTTCTGTCCCTGTTATTTTTAAGTAATAATCATTTACATTCACAAAAAGAAACTTCAATAAACACAAGGACATGTAATGGATATATTTATTTCATTTTCCAAACAATGGATATATTTATATGTATAATATATAGCTGTCTACTTAAAGCAGAATAAAAATCGAGTTATTTATTACACATTGGTACCAATAGGTTAAGGAGAAAACTCAAAGCAATAAATAAAAGCTTATAGATAAATTATTTAATACTAATCATTCTCCCTACTTTTTTTTCCTCACTTCCTCTGACCCAAGAAGTTCCTCCAATATCTTATCATCCAAACACTCAAACTCGAAGATGGGCCTTTGTTGAGGCCCAGAAGAGCTACCACTAGCATGATGAGATGATGAAGAGGTGTAGGGTGGGGGTGCTAAATGAGGTGGATATGGTGGTGACCCTCTTATTTTAGAATAATACTCACTAGGAAAATTCAAAATTGCAAGATGACCCCTCAAATTAAAAGCTGCTCTATCATAAGCTCTTGCTGCTTCTTCAGCCGTATCAAATGTCCCTAACCATAGCCTTGTCCCTTGCTTTGATGGATCCCTTATCTCCGCCGCATACTTCCCCCACGGCCTCCTTCGTACGCCTCGGAACCGAACCTCGTCCTTTCCGGCCTTCTCCTCCTTTCCTTGCTTTCCCTTTTGGTGATCCTCCATTTGGTTTCTTCTTGTGTATGTTAATTATCAAATTTTGATTTTGCTTATTGATTATGTGATTGCCAAAGATGCTTATATAGATAAGTAGTGTATCATTTTGGAGATAAAAAGTGTGGCATCTATAAGGCAAATAGTGATTCTCTATCTCAATCTAGAAAGGTAAATTGACCAAAGATTTGTTTTCAAGGAAGGTTCTCACTATTGAGATAAAAAGTGTGTGTTTGTGTGTATAAATTCGATTCTTTCGACAATGTCTATGTTTTTATCACGTGAATTGGAGCAAA
The DNA here is from genome assembly GCA_954870985.1 of Trifolium fragiferum. Lineage (NCBI taxonomy): Eukaryota > Viridiplantae > Streptophyta > Magnoliopsida > Fabales > Fabaceae > Trifolium > Trifolium fragiferum. Next base: position 42,985,109 of record OX940796.1, on the reverse strand, counting down.
CTATGCATGTGGAGCGGACACAAATGTTTCACATCAATATATATGCAACTAGCTAGGAGTAAGAATCAAATAGATTTTCAGACATTGTATCCATGCATATATAGTTCACCCATTAGCAACATGGATTTAGATCTGCTTTTATTCCTAGCACTTTTTACGAAGGAGTATCTCATGGTATGTGGACAACATTATGCCCCCATATACTCTTTTTGAGAATCCACAAATTATGGACTAGATAATAGTTTTTATTCGGCTAAATTACATATTTAGTACGTCCCTTAACTTGTTTATTGGTTTCATTTTGGTGCCTTAACTATTTGTTGTTACATTTAAGCCCTTTAATTACATTCTGTTAGTCAAATTGATCCTTAACAGTTAATTGATAACTCTAAATGTCTAAGGTGTAGCAATACTCTATGTGGTCTACCCTAAACCTCATTATTATGTTTAGTTTTAACCATGTGATCTTTTTGTCAAAAACATATACCACTGGATCATGAAAATCTATAAAATTTAATGATAAACCACCAACAACTAATTTAAGTTTACTCTTTCTTAACTTCTTCCTTTCTTCTTTATCTTCATCACCATCTTCATACAACCTTCATCATCTTCATAAAAATTTCAAAAAATAAAAAATTTAAAACTCAAATTCATTTCTTTTAATTAAAGAGTTCTTCCCCAAATTCAGATTCAAAACAATTTCCAGATCTGCCAGGATGAAAGACTGAATGAATTGAGAAAATCAATACAAATCTAGAAAATTGAAAAAATTCAATGTTGAATTTTTCCCCAAATTAAAAAACCTAACGCCTATTTCTATCCATGAAGGGAAATATGGTTATTAACATAGTGATATTGTTCAAAATGTCCTACTTTATAACATTGTGATAGGGGTTAGTGGTGAAATTAGCACATGGCGAAGAGAAGAGAGATATTATTTTAGTTACTAAAGATAAGATTCTCTTCGAATTTTTCTTTGTCCTATTTTATAAGATCTTTTCTAAATTTTCAAGAGCATTAGTTAAATTTTTATCAACATACTCTTAATTAAAGTGTATCTTTTTATATAAACTGTAATAAATACTATAGAAACAATATTAATTCATTCTGATAATCATTTATTGAAGAATGCATTTACTGAAGAATGTACGCATTTAATGGGGGATGCTTGCATTTATTGAAGGATTAGTGAAGAAGCTTTTGATAAGAAAAATATTCACAAGTTCATATGGAGAGCATTAATCACAAATCTAAAGGTGAGAATGTAAGAGAGAAGACCTACCTTATTCGATGAATTTGATCATGTCAAGATTGATCATCAAGTAAGTGCCAAGAGAAAAGCATCAAAGACATTTGGATTCGACCAAGTCAACAAAAAGTCAATTTGTCGAATTCAATAGGCTGTTTCAACTCTATTTATGCACTTGGACAAGCATCATGGACTTAGAATATTTTCTAATTATTTTAGATACATTTTTGGTTCGACGCACTTTTCATACGGTGGCCAGAAATTCATATTCAAATGCAAAGACATGTAGCATGACACGCGCTGAAGCTACAGGGAAGGACGTTAGGAGTAGTTACTTGTTTCTATTGTCTATATATAAGTCTTTTGTATAGGAAATCGTGGTCACAAAATATGTATCTTAAATCCTTAAAAAAAAAAAACTCAAAGTGCCCATGTCAGCGAGAGAAATGAGTGCTCGGCCAGAAATGTACAAATTTGTGAACATTTCTCTTTTACATTACGCATTGTAAAGATTCAAGTTAGTTCCTTTAGCGTTTTTCTTTATGTTTTGCTTTGTTAAATTCTCAGTATTTTAACATTTAAGCATCTTGACAATTTATGCGCACTTTAAATAACCCAACTTCGACTGTGTCGAAGTGCTTTACATTTAAAACTGTAGTCATTAAAACTAAGAACAATGATAAACACGGAGACATGACTGCACACCAACAACTTACTGTCAATCTAACAACGGGCAACAACGGCCATATACGAGAGTCAGAGATCAAATTTATAAGGCTTAATTAGTATTTTTGGTTAAATAAAGAATTTTTTTAGTTTCATATTGGTCCCTTGATTATTATACGTTTCCCTTTGGTCCCTTAAAGATATTTTATTTGTCACATTGATTCCCTTCTATTTAATATTTTGCAGAAAACATTAACTTTAGTTACGTGTTAAATTAAATAATGGACCAATGTGAAACATATTAAATATGATACTTATTAAACTAAATAATAGACTAATATAAAACCTAAATTTAATATTTTCTGAAAAAAAAATAACAGAAAAAATCAATATGACAAATATAATTATCTTTAAAGGACTAAAAAGAAACATTTAATCATTGCGAAATTAAATGTAAAACCAAAAAATTCTTTAACAAACCAAAATACTAGTTAAGCCAATTTATAATCACTTTGCTTAAGAACCAAATATCTTACCACTTGGACAATCTAATGTAAGCTATTCATGTACTGTTATTCAATTAATATGATAATATCATTTGACACCCCTAATTTGGAGAGTTATAAAGGATTGTGTCTTTGTGTCCGAGTCACATATATGTCCCTCCATTAACGTTTCTTTTTCCATTTTACTTATCTATCAATGGAATGATAAATATCACACAGCTAGAATTCACACATATAAATGAGATCAAGTTTAAACTCAAAATTTTATAGATATCCAATTTAATAATTTTGATATTTACTAATTGATTTTTTTTTAGCAACATATTTACTAGTTGAGTTAAAATTTATAAATCCTTCATTAACATTTCTAGCATACAACTGCTATCATAATATTATCTTTTATAATATACAAAATCTAAATCATAAAATATGATTGCACACATATAATTGTTTTACACACTGGATGAATATAAATTAAATTCTTTCAGCAAAAAAAGAAGAATCCAGTACTACTTGAGTAATTGACCCGAGTCATATATAGCATATTATATTATTCTTTATTCGAACAAGTTGAAGTTTTTTTTTTTTAATAATATAATTAAACAACTTGAATGCTCAGTCAAGTATAATATATATGTATATATTCCACGGGTCAAAGCACCTATTTGAGTATTGACGAAGGTGCTTCAATATATATTTTATGAAGTGTGACAAAAACACAACAAATTCAATATCAAGTGATTGAACAAATCCAATATCAAGTGATTGAATTTAAGGGATGAATTAATAAGTTGAACTTAAAGACGAATCATTATAAGAAAATTTGTGTTAGATTTTTTGTGGAAATAATTTTTGTCCCGACTTTAATCACCTCACAGTCGAACTATTGTTGGATATATACTATATTAGAATTTTGCTCTTGTCAAGTAGTGAATTAATCTTTGAATTTCAGTTGAGAGAAGTGATTATAATTAGTTTTTCATAGTGTGTTAAATAAACCTTTGGAGGAGGAAATGTTAGATCTTGTTTTGTTGGGATGTTACAATAATTTGAACAAGATGAAAATCATGATGATGGTTGCACAGATAAATTTTGCATGACATGTGTAGCTACACTAAGTTTTAAATTCAATTTGCCTTTACTATTATTTTATGCAAATCGGATATAAAGGGATAAATTAGGAAATCCCCTACAGAAAATATATTTTAGCATGAATTGTTCATTCACATCAAGCGATTTACTTAAAGATATTTTATAGAATAATATTCTCTCAACTACTCTCATGCACTATATTGAATATAATAAAATTATATATAAATATTCTCAACTTTTTATTTATGGAACAATCAAATTTGTAATTTCACTACTAAGATAATTGAAATTACAGATGGAAGAAATTTGTCTCTAAAATTGTCACACTCAATTCCATTATTTATATATTTCATTTCTCGTTGGAGATGAAATTTATCTCTCAAAATAGAAAAGTGTCACCCATAGGTTTTTTTTTCTTTTCTATCTTGAACAGTTTGTCGCCCATAGTTGATGACAGAACAAACCATCTCTAAATACAAATAATTACGTATCTAATTTTCCATTTTTAACGTATAGAATTTCATCTCTATAGAAACAGAACATGTATCTAATTTTTCATTTTTAACGTATAGAATTTCATCTCTATAGAGACAGAACATATATTGTCTCCGATAATTATTGTTTAAATCATTTGGTTTCAAAATTCCTCCATAATAAATTGTTTTATCTTGTTTGAAACCAAATGCATAAATACTTTTTGATTATTTTTTTACTATATATAATGTCATAAAATCACAATACCACCCCAAGTTTGCAACATTACCATAAAAGTAACTAAAGAAAAAGTTTATCACTCATCTCCTTTGTATCAAATTGGAGAATCCTGATTAATACCAGACATAAGCTTCCAAAGATTTTCTCTCAATACTCCATCTTTTGTTTTTATCATTTCTACTGCTCTTTGCTCAAGTTTAGAGGTTAATGCTTCAATCTTGGCCTCCGTAGCAACAACTATAATTGACCATGTTGGGACAAAACTGAATTTATTGAGAATGAAGGAAGAAAGTTGAATGAACGAGAGTTTGAGGGAAATTATAGTGTTTATTCAAAATTCAATTCACACACTTACAGTGCACATTGTTATCTATTTATACTTACAAAATAATAATGATTAACTAACTTTGCTTGATACACAAGCTATCAACATTCATTGCTTGATTCACAAGCTAACCACACAGTTATAACCAACTAACAAATGGTTATAATTAGTTATACTAAACATGAACTATCAGTAACACCTAATTCTTGTTTCCTAAACATTCATGTCCAATGAGCTTCTTTAGTTCTTTAAACCTTGCTTTCTTCAAAGCTTTATTGAAGAATGGGAAATGGTGTGATATGGGTCACAAAGGCTTGCATTACTTCAACAAGATAGCGAGGCTTCTACGGGAAGCAAAGTAACCGCTGTAAACTGACTGCAAAGTGGCAGTGAACATCAGTGCGGAAACATGAGGCAAATCCCTCTCTTCCTCCCATGATGTCATTTTCTGTTTAACTAGATTTTTATATAAGCCAGTTATATAATATGTTATGCAAATAAACTTAGTTGTTGTAAGAGTCTGGCCTTCAAATCTCGAGCGACGAAATTCAGTCATCTCCGATACAATTGTAAAATGTACATTAGTACTGTTTTATTTAATTAATAAATAATAAATTTCGCCATTCCCCAATTTTCTTTGAAAGCTGAAACAGTGTATTGTTGGTATGAGATTTTTATGTATTAATTGTCATCACCACCAAAAAAAATTGTGTAACAACAAAGTTTGACGACTTTGATTCAATGAATGTGATCACCATGCAGTTACATCGATTCGTAACATGTGTTTGGATCAATCATTGAATCAGGCTAGGCTATCTGATCCTGTTTATGGTTGTGTCCACCATTCTTGCTTTGCAGCAACAGGTTGAGTAAAATATTTAATCTATCTCTATAGTTTTAAAGCGCTTCTATTCACCTTTAATAAACCAGTTACAGAAAACTCCATTTTCAGTTAGGCATTTATGAATTCTTCTCCATTATACAGAAGTGTTAAAAAATGTTTTTTCAGCTCGGAATATTTCGAGAAAAAAAAGTTAGATAATACATTCAATTTCAAAGCAAATTATCACTCTAGATGAAACAAATCAAAATAGTTGCGTGTCAAGATTAAAGTAACCACCTTTTAATTTCTTTTCAACAAAATCCAGAATATAAGGAGAAAACGAAAAAGGTATAAAAAAGAAACAACAAGAAATGTATTCATGCATGAGTAATGAAAATCTTACCTTATGGCCAATCAGGTGGCTGCGATGCAAGCAGAAATATCAATGATGCAATCTAAGCTGATGAATCGGAGATATGCATAAGCAAGTGGTCTTCAAACCACACACTAGCAGTTGCATCAAATACTACAGCAACCAAACTTCAATGTATCTGTGCAGCCAGCATACTCCAACAACTCATCTGCTTCCACCAACAATTTCATGAACATGAACAACTTCCACCCTCGTTTTGACCTCACAATGGAGACGACGCCTTCGTCACGTAGCTTAGAGCCTTTTCAAAACTCCAGGATGTCTCACTAAGAGAAAGATGATTAAGAAAGAAAGCATGATTCAACAATATTACTTCACCATTATCATCAATGATTTCCATTTTTGTTACATTTGTTATCCCGACAACATTACTCTCAAGGATAATGTTTATATATAAACTCAACAAACATTTGAAAATTGTTTCTACAACAAACTAGATATAGATAACTATTCTACACAACCTGTTGGTGCAAAGCAAGAATGTTGGACACACAACCATAAACCGGATCAGAGAGCCTAGCCTCATAGGATATAGTCGTCGCTACTTCGTGGCGATGGTTAGTTGTGAAACAGTGGACAAGAGCTTCGACACATTGCTAGCACCAAACACTTTGTGCACAACTGCAAAACTAGTTGCACCTTGTTTTGTACCAAAGTAGGGTGCGAAGATACATTCACTAGTACACTTCTTTTTCAAGTACTTGCAAGCCTCACATGGCACTGTAACCGCTACCTCTAGTGTTGCTCCCGCCATAGTTCGCTTTACAGCATTGGTGACATTACTACGCCTAGTTCCCGAACTAACATCACCTCCTTGTGACTCAGCCATGGAAAATCACCGACAAATGCAGCTGATATAACTATAGTTGTAAAACTATGATATAAAACTTTAATCGGTATTGTGGCTATATATAGTTATTGCATATCACAGTTTGAGATATAGCCGTGTGGACGTTTATATGTGATATTTTGCGAGGGGAGTGAATGTTGGACATGTGAATGTGGCTTGAAGTGGCTGACAAGGAGAATGACGAGGTGATATTTTAGTTGTATATGTTAGAAAGAAAGTGTTTAAGGTTTGTGAAGGCATTTGTGAACAACACACAGTAACGAGGTGTACATGATGCGATAAAAATACTATTTGTTGTCGTGTTTGTAAAATTGCGTGGTTTGCGTAAAGTTTACATCACATTAACATTTTATTCACGCAATCTTACAAACAGGGCAATACATCACATATAAAGTTCAAGCCACACTCACATGTCCAACGTTCACTTCCCTCGCAAAACATCACATATAAACATTCACATGACAATATATCAAACTTTGATCTGCAACAACTATATATAGCCACAACATTGATTAAAGTTTTATATAATAGTCTTACAACTATAATTATATCAGCTACATTTGTCGGTGATTTTCAATGGCTAGTCACAAGGAGGTGATGTTAGTTCGGGAACTAGGCGTAGTAAATGCATCAATGCTGCAAAGTGAGCCATGGCGGGAGCAACACAAGAGGTAGCGATTACAGTCCCATGTGGGGCTTGCAAGTACTTGAAAAAGAAGTGTACTAGTGAATGTCTCTTCGCACCCTACTTTGGTATAGAACAAGGTGCAACTAGCTTTGCAGTTGTGCACGAAGTGTTTGGTGCTAGCAATGTGTCGAAGCTCTTGTCGGCCGTTTCAACTAACCACTGCCACGAAGCAGCGACGACTATATCCTATGAGGCTCAGGCTAGGCTATCTGATCCTGTTTATGATTGAGTGTCCAACATTCTTGCTTTGCAGCAAGAGGGTTTTTTTTTTTAAAAAAAAACTTGGTATCTGACCCTAGGACTGACTAATTCAAGGGGACCAATCCCACCGTCCACTTGCACGGGGGCCCATTTAAAGCCAGAGTTTTTTTGCTCTGTATGGACTTAGCCCACCGAAATTGACACCAAGGCAGGAGGAATCAAACCCGAGACCTTGAGAGAAGCATACTCCAAGGATCCAAACCAACACCACTAGACCAACCCCAAGTGGTTAAGTATAATATTTATCTATATCTAGCTTTGGCGGCTTCTATTTACCTTTAATAAACCATTTACAGAAACACTATTTTTGGTAAGGAATTTATGAATTCTACTTCATAATACAAGTGTTAAAAAAAATCTTTTTCTGCTCAAAATGTTAAAAACAATCAAAGATAGTAAATATATATTATGATGTTAATAGCGCACTATATCAGTACAGCGTAACGGCGACCCTCCTCTACGCTACGCCAGTAGGCCACTAACCGCAATTTAAAGAAGCAATGATGAATAGCAAGGGATAGCAGTTCTGTAGCGCTTTTGGGCTGCTATTGTCTTTTGGTGGGGGACAAATTGCTCAGCAACCAAATTTTGGAAATTAGTTCACTATGTTGAGGTATTGCGATCTTCTTCACACCCCTTTGGGAGCCCTAATTTCTCAAAATCACGTGATAAATGTCCATTGTGCCGTTTCCTTCTTCAAGTTCATCGCGCTACTATGTTTCTTCTTCCCCTTTTCACCGCTCTGCTCTGAACATTATTTTAAGCCTATTGATGCTAACCAGTAACCATGATATAGGTTGGCAGTGGAATTCTTATAAAGACGAGCAAGAAACAATTGTTTGTGATATTTCTCTTCGCCCTTCAACTGGTGTAATAACAAAAGCAAAGAAGAATTAATTGGGAATAAGGGGAGAACTTGTTGGAATGTTTTAGTCTTCATTTAGAACCTATTTTGATGGCAAATGACAAAGTTTATCATAATTATTAAGCATGAATGTCCCTTTAATTGTGTTATTTTCTATTTTTAATTATTTATGTATGTTGTTGGAATTTATGTTTACTTTTTAGTCTTCACAATAACGGTCATCCCGCTACCCGCTATAGCATTTGTTTGGGGTCAGCGCTACAGGCCGCTATCTAAGATTAACAACATAGCAGATATATTTTCATAATTAAAAGTAAACAGCAATGTAACACCAATACAAACATAGACACCAAATACAACACTGATATTGACACGTCAACACCGGTGATAATTTGAGAATATGAATTAAATGGATGTAATCACATATGTAAGTATCGTGTTGGTGTCGGACACCAGACATGCCTTACATCAGAAGTGTCAATGCCAAAAAAAGTAAAAAAGACATTTTAACGTTAGAACACTAAACGATATTGCATGCAAATAAATAAGTCCAAAAAGTAAGAAATATCACCTACTAATTTTATCATCGACAATGGAAATGTCGATGATAAAATTGAATGCCTAGATTAAATTAACCTCCATTTAATTTCTTCTAAACAAAAATCAGAATATAGAGGGTAAAAGTAAATAGTATAAACAAAAAGTATAAAAAATATTATTCATTTATGAATATTCAATAACTTACCATATAGCCATCCAGGTGGCAGCAATGCAAGCACCGGTCTGAATGATGCAAAGTGAGCTGATGAATAGAAGATTTACTTGTTTAAATGCTCTTCAAACCACAACCCAGCAGCAGCATCAGATGCTACAGAAGCCAAACTTCAACGTAGCAATGCAGCCAGCATATTCCGACAATTCATATGCTTCCACCAACAACCTCATGAACATCTTCAACTCTGGTTTTGACCTCTCAATGTAGACGGCACCCTCATCACACAGCTTCGAGATTACTAAGAAAGAATTATTCAGCAAGTTTTAAACAATGTTATTCCAACATCATCATCATCATCATCAATGAGTTTCCATTTCTGTTTCTTTAGTTGCATCATTTATCCCCCATAACATTATCGTCAAGGAAAATGCTCATATATAAATCCAACAAACATTAGAAAATCGTTTCTACATAAAACTATATATCAGCTCCCTTACCTTTGTCATGCATTTTGATGGAATGTAAAATTTCTGGATTATTGTAATTTCCAAGTCCTACATCTTAGCATCAACCTGTGTAAGAAGTAAAATTGATGAATCATACCAACAAGGTTCAAACCCGTGTGAAAAACGAAAAAAAAAAATATTCTTTGACCTTATTTGACCGGACCATGCTAGACATAGCATAACATTTCAAAATTGATAGATATATTCACAAATCACAAAATAAGTTCCCAACTCAAGAACAAGAATCAACTTTACTCTAGAGTCAATTCTAACTTCTACCATGAATGCAAAAACACCAAATTCTAACTTCAAATTAGAATCAATTATCATGGAAAAAAATCAATTCTACTCAAAAACACTAAATTCTAATTATCATTCTATAATCAATTCTACTAAAAAACACTAAATTCTAACTATGATTCTATAATCAATTCTACTTCTATCACGAATGCAAAAACTCCAAATTCCAGCTTCAAATTAGAATCAGTTGTAATGAAAAAATCAATTCTACTCAAAAACACTAAATTTTAACTTTGATTTAAACAAACATGCACTTCAATAATAATGAAATTCCAAAATTACAAACCTGCATATTGAAACAAAAACTCTCCTTTAGCAACCACTTGATCAGCAAACAAAGCCCACCCTTTTTCATCAAAATTACAAATTCTGGAAGGTTCTAGAAGCATGGGAGATGCAAATTATGGTTTTGGTGAGATTGTGGAGAGATTTACAGGTTAATGAGAGATTGGCGAGTTGTTGATGGGTTAGAAATGGTAAGATGAAGAGTTTGGATTATTGCTGCTACTTCATAATTTTCATGTGTGTTTCTGTCTTCATTGTCTATTTCACATTCAGAAGAAGCGGAGAACACGAGGTTGCTTCGGAAATCGGAATTGTGTTGCGTGTATAATTTTTTTTGTAAGGTGTTGCGTGTATATTCTTCACAAAGTTTTTTTTTTCTATATATATACAATAATACAAATTTTATTTTTCTAGATCTTTCCTTCGGAATTGTATTGCGTGTATATTTTTTTTGGTATGGTGTTGTGTGTATATTGTTCACAAAGTTTTTTTATACTCGCTCGTGTTCCATGTATAAACAAATTATACTTTTCTACCTTCATCGTAAAAGTAATGTATCTAGTAGAAATTCTAACATAGACACAACCCTAAATAAATAATAAAGGGTCTTGTTAACTAGTGCCGTCGGGCTACTAGTTAAAAAAACTAAAAGAAGTAACTTTGTATTGAAATTATCAAAATTTTGACTTTTAAAAAGTTAAATGCACATTTTCCAACAATATTTTTCTACTTTTGTTATCTTAACTAGTGTCTAGCATTTTCCATAAAAAATATTTGGGCACACACACATAATTGAAAAAGTTTAAATATAAAATAATTTAGTCACATCATTTAACATCCCATCATCATAAAATTTATTAATTTTTTAAGAGTTTTGTGTGTATGCCTAAACATAAAACATTTAGGTTTGTGGCTAAGCAAGTATTTCTCTGTATCTAGACAATAATATGGACTAAGTACATTATTTTTATAATGAATTTAAAAAGATAAAAGTTGCTTATATATAAAACTAGAGGTAGTATATAATTGGATTGATTTATTTTTAACTTATAGGATAATTTATATAAATAAAAAAAATTATATATTATTATAAGATTGATTTTATTAAATATTTCTGTTACACCAGTTGAAAATAGGTATAATATAGAGATCATATTGTATGAAATTTTCATACTACTCATCATATTGACCTATGTCATCAGGTATATTGATGTGGTGGTCATTCAGAGTTCCGTCTAGACATACCACATGTCATCTTTCTCCCCATCTGAAGAGTTTTTAGACCATAAGGAGCCTCTGTTGAGGAATAACCACAAGTCAACAGATCTCTCTTTACGTTTCAGGATTGCTATCGAAGAGACTTACGCTTTGTTCATGCTCGTCTATCGAGATATTCCTATAATCTTGATAAATCAACATTCAGTTTTGACTTCTGCACTAAAGTTATAAGACTATAGAATTAATTTTTATTGAGAGCATGTCTATTATTAATATTAAAGTAATTTAACATCGATTATTTGGAGGTTTGGTTAAATATTAAAAATTAATTCCTAATAAAAATGCAAAAAAATAAATAAATAAATTGTCATATGTTTAAATTGTAAATAACATAAGATGTACATAAAAAATAATTATTTTTTTGAACAAGATAAAAAAATTATTATATGTATCATAAAAAAGAGACATTCTAATCAAAAAATAAATTTGATTTAAAAATTAAAATAACTTAATGGTTGAGTTTGTGAATGAGTTCAATATGTAATATAGTTTCAATTCTTAGGGTTTTCGAAAAAAATTATCGATTTTAATTTAATTAAAAATGATTATCTATAACTAGAATTATGCATAGGATTTTCCGAATAAAATTATCAGCTTTAATTTAATTTAAAATTACTATAACTAAAATTATGCAGAAAAAATATCAATGTAGGAATTTGTTGAACAATGACCTTGCACAAAAAAACATTATGGTCTACAATTAATCTATTGCTACACATATAATATTTTATGAATATTTATAATATATAACTATTATTATAAGATCTCAAAATTAATGTATTGATGCACATCTGACATTTTATGAATATTAGTAATGTATAACTATTATTATATCATCTCAAAATTTTGACTCGAAACACCGAAAAATTTAAGATTTGTGCCGTCGCACACTTTGCACCGGTGGTGAGGTCAGACATGATCATAGACGCATCACCATATATCAACTAGGTGAATTACACACATACATAATTACTAGTTTGTATAACTAGCTAGAAACATTATCTTCATGAGTAGCATTAATTATAATATATAGTAATTACTAGCTAGTATATTAGATTTTATGGTCCTTTATTTCTTTTCACTTCAAAATCAAGAAGCTCTTCCAACAACTTATCATCCAAGTACTCAATCTCAAACACTTGTCTTCCTCTACCTTCCACATTTGTATTCCTTGAAGAAGAAGATGATGATGAAGCAGAAGTGGCACTAGAATCGGCACGGATTGGCATATTGTATTCATTAGGAAAATTAAGGATTGCAAATGAACCTCTCATATTGTAAGCAGCTCTATCATAAGCTCTAGCCGCTTCCTCAGCAGTGTTGAAAGTTCCAAGCCAAACTCTCTGACCTTGCCTATTGGAGTCGCGAATCTCGGCCGCAAACTTCCCCCATGGCCGACAACGAACGCCTCGGTACCGGACATGTCCGCCATCATCCTTGGTCCTTCCCCTTGATCCATCTTCACTCATGGTAGCTTAGTTTACTTTGGTTAGTTTTTTATTTAATTTGTGTTTGTTTTGCATGCATGGTTATAGATTTGGAGTCAATTGAGTTTATATATGGTTGAAAAAAAGGAATCAGAGTCACAATCTTAATAGTTCACGTGAGCATCAAATGGCACGTGCTGATCATAATTAAGAAGCTTCTAAACTGAAAAACAATTGACCGTATTGAAAAGTTTCATGTCCATTGTATTGGGTTGGTCAACATGGTGTGGCTTTGCAAAGCTTTCAAATTCAATTCTATGTTACGATTTTGATCTCACTTTGAAGTGTATCTTTTCCACTTTGTTATTATTTTGAAAAGAAAAAAAATACACTTTATTTGTGGCCCAAAAAATAATATAAATATCATAAAAAATAAATTAAAGATTTTTTACAAATTTTAGACGAGACAATTCAGTCATCGATAAAAATAAAATTTAAATATATTTTCTATTATTATTTTTATAGTAGGAATAAATTAGTCCCTTTATTATAATGAAACAGGACTAGTTTATCTCCAATATAACAATGTTAGTAGGTAGTATTAATTTGGATTTTATTTTTGTGAACCAATTTATCATGTAAAAAATTTGTGAATGATCAAAACGAGTCTTCATACTGCAAGTAATAACAAAACTAATAAAAAAAAATTCATTGGCAGTTTGAAAATGTCAAACCAAACCATTGTGAGTCATTTTTTTTGTTTTAGATAAAGTGGTAATCCACCGAAATTAAACTCACACATAATTGTGAGGTCCTGGGTTTGAATCCGGGTCACGATATCCAGCGTAGCAATTTCAACATTTACCAGTTGAGCGAGAACTTCTAGATACCATTGTGAGTCATATAATATTGTGAAGCCAATTTGCTTTTCTTTTCTTTCTTTTTTAAATAATCAATTAATATTCCAATGATCCCACATTAGTATATAATCGTATATTTTGTATGATACAATGCAATATATTATCCTCCACCAAGATTGAAGACTTTTTCTATTTATAGGTTTCTAGAACAAGCTTAACTTTTTTCTAGAAAAAGAACCTTGTTCAAGCAAATGACACATTAATTAATCAATATTAAATACGCAAATGTAGAAAAGGAAAGGAAGGGGAACACAATATATAAAGGGGGTGGGGATTTTAATTAAGGTTTAATTATCTTCATGAATATGATTCTACTTAAATGGTGCAAGAATCAGAATGAGATTTGCAAATTTGCAATGACGAAAAACGAGACCATGCATGAGTAAAAAGAGTACTGATATGTACACACTAATAATCCAATATGCGTTGCACAAATTAAAAGTCAAGGTTGATATAGCACATAAAGGCATCAAAATGAAGTATTTAGATATCAATATTTGGAGTTTTATTGGAATGTCATCTCTCTTTTCGAAGTCTCTACATCAATTCCTCAACTATTAGATACATCTAATGGTATTATTGAGACAATATTATTGAGGATCCTAAGTAGTTTTATACACAACGTACGTATATTACTGAGACAATATCTCATCAATCAATAGAGGGTCCAATTAAATCTAAGTCATTCATTTTTTTTTTACATATATTTCAATGATTAAAATAAATAAAAATAACACTAATTTGAAAATTCATCCTCTCTCTAAAAAAACTAAAACGCTCTCCCTTCTCTCCTCAAACTCAGCCGCCGCCTAACCCTAACCTCATCCTCTCAATCCAAATTTTTTCTTCACGATGTAATTTCTCTAGCGGTGGTGCGATGAGTTTGTTGCTCCGCATCACCTATTAAACCCCGTGGAAGCTCTCCCTTGTCCTCTCCGACGGCCACCGCTCCACACTCTCCATGTCTCTGTTGCTTGCCTGATTTCTCTTTTGCTCACCGTCGTTGCAAGGGTCGATTTGGTTGGTTTCAGCTCTGTCGATTAACTCTCCTCCGTCGTTGGCTTTCTGGTTGGTTTGGTCGGGCTGTTTGGGTCATGGGTGGTCGTTCTTGGTGGTTGCTCCTTCTCCAGCTTGCCTTGGATTGGTTTGTGGTTGGTGGTTTCTTTGATGTTCTGATTCTTGCCCAGTTCTGTTGAGACCTGCAGATTCAAAGTTTCCACTTCTACATCGGTGGTTTTGGGGTTGCTTTTACGGTGGTTTTTCCGTTTTTACTGCTCTGTTCTTTTTCGTTTCTGTTAGTATGTACTGTTTTTATTGCTTCTGTATTGTTTGTTGTTGCTTTGTGTTCTTGATCAGAGATGGTGTGGTATTTTCAGGTCCTCCAGTTTGGTTTCATAAACCCTTTTGGGTTGGTTCTTTTAACCCGTTTGGGTTTGGTTGTTTAACTTGTTGCACTCAGTTCTGAGTGTCAACACGTCGTTTGCTCGAAAGGGCTTTTTATGCCTGCTGTTGCTTTGCTCAGGGGTTGTTGGCACGTGGGTCCTGTTCCGTGTTGGCGGAGGATTCATTCGTCAAGCTTTAATCCTTTTTTATTTTTGCCATCTGGTTACTCCTCATCTTTTTTTGTAACTTGGTTTCGTGCCCGTACGCGGGTTCGTTGGGTTGCGTTTGTGTTGAGTTTCTAGGTTGGTAGGATTGATTTGGATCGGTTTTATCTGATTCGTTCGTTCACGATGTATTTCTTTGTATTGTAACTGGGTTAGGCCTGATGTCCCCCCGGTCTCTGTATCTCTCTTTTTATTTATTATATTTCTCGTTTGGCCTAAATAAAAAAAATTAAAATAAATAAAATGATGGTGTACGTAGTTGGTTCAATGGTGATTGACACTAAATTTGATAGAGAGTACCAAGTTTGATCCCTGTAACTGTGATTCGGAGGGGGGTGGAACCACTTGATGACAAAACTGACCTCCGAACCAAATTAGGCGGTCTAGCGGATTGGTTGTGGTGGTGAAAAAAATGAGGTTGTTGTTGACGGTAATTTTTTTGTTTCTAAACCATGTTCGAAAATAAACAATCAAGATCAAACAATCGTGAGATTCTCCAGTTATTCTGACAACTCCGATCACAATTTTGAAGCAAATAAGCTAAAAAAAACACTCAAATGGTCCGAAAGATATTAAAGAAAAAAAAATAATGAATGAAATTAAAATGGTTGGGAACGTTGTTGTGTCAACCAAGTATATTGCGACAGTTTTTCCAATTGTTATACAAACAGTCGCAAACAATGTTGCGTCGCTTCAATCCGTCGTAATAAGCAGAAATAGAGTTGAAAATTTTGAAACCTTTTTCGGCGGTTTAGAACCGTCGCCGTTGAATTTAAATTTTAGTTTTCTTTTTACCAACGCTTTTTTTTTTAAGAAAAATGTCTTTCCTCTTCTTTTGTTTGAAAAAAAAAATTCTTTTTGCCATTTTTTTTGCTACAATTAATTGTTCTTTTCCTGATTATTTTTTTTCTACTTAAGGAACAAATTTTGTAAGTTCTAATTACGTCCAAATGCAAAAGTAAGTGGAAAAACTAATTAAACCGGTTTATGATATAGACTAGACCTAAGGCAAATAGGTTTATCCGACCTCAAAACCGACCCGACCCAACTAAAACATAAATCCCAAATTAAATCGGTGTATGAAAGTTGTTTGTGAATAATAGAGGGTAATCGAATCAACAATCGAAGATATGGGGATAGTTGTTGCTTTCAAAGCTGAGCAAGTATACACATTTTGTGTAATAGCAAAGTGTTACATTTGTCTGGTGGAAATCACAAAATTGCATTCTAATTCATGAGATAGAAGGTAACCAAATAATATCATAGTTTCAGAGTTTGTAGACAAAATAATCAAAAATGGATTTAAAGATCAAATTTGATAGAGATATTGGAAATATGGTTTATTTAACTAATAATCTAGTATCTGTGACTGATAAGTGATGTCGTAAGCTATAGAAAAATAAACTATAAGTTTATTATGAAGAGACTGTTACTAAACAAGATTTTTAACTTATAAGCTATAAAAGCATAAGCTAACTTATTTTTCTTTCCAAATAAAGCCTAATGTAACAGTCCGGGCCCCTCATTCCGGCAAAGTACCTCGCGATATTCTCTACTCTCCCTATATAATAGAACATTCCGTGAAAATCGAACCATGTTCAAAGTTCTAGATGTTGGACAAACCCCTTACATCAATATTCAATGATCTCTCTAAGAATTGAAGTTTTGATTTTGGTCTCCTCCTCCCTTTGCTCCCTCACAAGCTCCCTTTTTTTTTTCTTGGCAATTGCTCTGCCTTTTTATTTTTATTTATTTTTTAAAAATTGTGGCTAATCCTATTTTTGGCTTAAACTTTGCCTATTCATAAATATCACCTTGGGGCTTAGGTCACTTTTTTTTTTTTTTGAATCAAGAAATTTATTCCCTTCAAAAACAAAGTCTGTACAAGGTGATCAAAGATCCAACCTACAATAAGAGACTAACAGGACAAAAAAGAAGGCCAAGCTAGATAAGCATAAGGGCAATGTGCTTCCTAAGCTTAGTACACCTCCAACCTCTATAAACTATGATGTTGATTATCTCTTCATCTATATTTGTATTGTGTATGTTGTTATCAAAACATGTGTCATTCCTATATTTCCAAAGCATATATATTGTTTCAGCAGCTGCAGCTTTAAGGAGTTGGGCTCTCCATCCCTTCCCCTTGCTATGCCTCGTGATCCATTGTAATTCATCATGCCACTCCAATGGATTGTGATCAACATTCATCCACCTAAGGACCTTATGCCAAACATCTTTCATGACGGTGCATCCAAAGAAAAGGTGATTGGTGGTTTCATCATGGTGACAAAAACAACATTTGGCATCCACATTCAAGCCAAATTTTCTTAGTCTATCCTTAGTAGCAAGTCTTTCATGGCAAGCTAACCAAAAAGTAAAGATAGCTCTCGGACGAGCAATATTATGATACATGATTGCTTTCCACGCCACACTAGGGTGATCCCCTCTAAGCAGCTGATACACCTTCCTAGTGATGAGTTACTTTGCAATTGCTCCCATCCCTGTATCTGCAGCAAAGCTTCTCTTTGTTTGAGGATGGCTTTCCAAATCCAAGAACAAAAATTGTTAACAGGCATAGTCATAAAGAATTGTTAACAGGCTTAGGTCACTTTCTCCCCAAGTCAAAAAGAAAATTTCGTTTCAATATTATTTTGATTTCTACAGATTTCATTTTCTCACCTCCCCTTTTACTACTACTAACACTACCATATCCAATGTCTTAATTCCTTTTTCTCTAACATTTCACTAGTTCACACCCACGCATCTATAATTACTTAAAGTGCACCTCCCTTCTAATGTTCTTCCTAATTTCTTATTTTTCTATTTTACTTCACTCGGTTAATTTATTAATGATTCTCTAACTCTAATTAAATTATTTATTTCATATTAAAATAATTAAATAAGCACACACCACATATCAAAGCAATTAAATAAAATTAGAAACTATCTGACTTCTAAATTAACTAAATATTTTAGAAGTCGGGACGTTACACCTAATGTTCAAAAATATATTTTATAAAGGGGATTAACAAATATATATTTGTGTGTGTATATGAAATTTGTGAATAAACATTTTAGAAAATTGGTAATATTTTGAATGAATTCAACATTTGTTATGAGATTAATAATATAGAGTAAGAATTCAAAGAATTTTCCCTAATATTTTTATTATTATTAATTTTCAATCAATTTCTAGTTATAATTATTGTTGTTGCAACCAACAAACAAAAATTTTGTGTTCAATTGAATCTTAAAATATATAGTATAACATAATCGTTGAGTTCAACACTTAATGTTATTAGTTTTGTCAAAAAAAAACCACTTAATGTTACTAGTACATTTTGCTAAAATTTCCATCAAATTATTTGTTATATGGCAGCAGAGCTGACAATAATTCGAGCCATAAGTCATAACTCATGAACAATTCAAAGCTCAATTCGATATTTGGCTTGTTGAGCATGGTTCACGAATAGTAGTTAGTTCAAATTTATTCATTAAATTTCATATTTTTTTCTTTTTTATATTTCTTTCTCTCAAATCAAACATATATTCTAAAGGCCACAAAATAAATTCCACCTCTCACTTATGTAAAAGGATCCCCTCAATTGTAAAAATCATCGAAGGGAAAATAGTATGTATCTGCACCATTAAAATAACATCTTTCCATGTTTTTTATTTTTTTGAATTTTTAACAAAGGGGGAGAAAATCCATTCTCACTCATACAAATAAATAAAGATTACTAAAATTTTTACTAAATATCACCTTCAAAAAGAATGTTTCACCGTATCAACTAAATATTAAATTTGACTCCATGAATGAAAAATAAAATATTTAACCGCCAACTGGCCCTCAACAAAACTAATTAAAAAAAAAATATAAACAAATGATAGTAACCAGAATTTCTTTAAATTAAAATAGCACTAAGGTTCTGTTTATATTACGTTAAATGGAATATTTGACTGGTTTAAGCGTTGACAGAATACATAGATCTTAATGTGGAGAATACAAAACACGTGAATGCACGTGCACAAATGTCTTCCCAATTTCAACCTTTCTAAAAGAAAAATGCTCTAAAAATAGTGTGAACATACCTATACCATATGACTATGAATAATTTACTCAATTCAGCAATAATAAAATAAAAAACATTAGATTTCAAAAAATAAAAAACATTAAACAACTCTAGTTAATTGACAGGTTCCATGAAGTCTCGTGACAGATAATTTACTCAATTTAATTAATTTAAATAGAAAAATAAAATTAATCAAATATTAATATTCAATAATATATGCTTTATTTTTGGTACTTCCCAAAAAGAAATGTTGGTTTCATGTTACCGTTGAATTAAAGTCCTTAAAATCTTAAGTGTGTAAATTTTTTATTTTTTTTTCTTTTCTCCATGTTATTTAGGTGAAGTATACTCAACTGCAATTTCTTTATATATATATATATATAGAGTTAGAGATTAAATCTCTGATTATTTATTTAAAAAATTAGGATTTTTTAATATGAGTAAACTATAAAGTGAAAAAATTGAGAGTTGTTATTTAAAGTTTACACAAACTCTAATTTCTTATTCTATATATATTTACAATATCTACATTTGTTTTGTTAATCAATAAATACAAACTATAATTTCTAAAATAAATTAATGTTTATTTATTTCTTTCTTTGGCATAAATTAATGTTTCCTGCGCGTAACTAAAAATATTAATTCTTTTAGCCTTATGAGACATAAAAATGGCCGCAAACTTCCCCGATGAGACAAAATTTACTATGAATAATATTTTGGTTCAAGTAGTTATAAATTATAGTCTTTTAAATAAAGAATTATACTCGTTATCATAGGTAAATCCGGTATTAATGGTTCAAACGTTAAAAGAATTTAAAAAGGAGGTTCATAATTCAATCTTTAGCTACTAATATTTACCCATCCCATGTAATAATATAGTGAAAATTAAGATTTTCAACCGTTCGATAATTAGCTACTAACATTTATTCATCCTCTGTATATTTTTTAAAGATATAATATATTTGAATTATCTGAAATAAATAGTTGAGATTTATTTGCAGAACTCTTCGAGTCGCTAAGGGGTATTCAAGTCTATTGAGACTTGCAGGTATCTGGTATCGGGTCGAACTCGACTGCATTAGGTGTTGACTGTCGATTCTCTGACTATCGGGGGTCCTCATCATTTGACTTTCGCGGCTATTTTCTGGGTCTGATGGGCCGACTAATTTTAATTCGAGTTCGAAAGTTAGTACCTAGTGGTGTCTCCTAGGGTCGGGTTGGGGTTTCTCTAGTGGGTTTAGCGGATTATTATTGGTGTATGGAAGGATTGGAGGATTGATTAGGTGTCGGTAATTGTGTTATATCACGTTACCTTTTATTGTATGTTCTACGACAATTCCTTACACTTCTTGTAGAGGAGTAATCTTTTAATAAAATTTAGTCGTTTCAAAAAAAAATATTTGAGATTTATTACGTTGAAAAGCTGTGTACATTGTATATGAACACCTGTTGCCTATCCCCATTTCCATGTGCCTATTCTCAATCCTCATTCATCATACTAGCAACTATTTCCAATACTGTTTGGATTATTTTTCCACACTATTTGTATTACTTTTCTTGTGGTCCAAACATTTCACTGTGATTAAATTTAGAAACTATTGTTATCACCTTGTACCACAATAAATATATACTATTGTTATGACCAAAAAAAGTATATTAACTACCTAGCAGATATATCATATATGTTCAACAAGACTGACACGTGTGAAATCCAAATTAATTACACTTACTTTTTAATTTAAAATTTGGAACAATCAAAATTGATTTTGAAATGCTTTATCACTTTCAAGTAGAATTATTTTTTTACTTTATAGTTGATTTTAATTTGAAGATTCCTCTTGACTTTATGTATATTAATAAATAAATATGTAATTATATATGAATTAAAGGTAAATAGACAGCAAACTGTATCGCCAATCTTTTTTGAATGATAAAATTAATTCGGATAAAAATAACATTCTTAGCTTTAGGGGACACAACATTGTTATTCATAACCTTTTGAACTCGTTGTAAAAGGCTCACAACCTCTATTGCTAGAAAGCCAAAAGTGTCAAAAGCAAACGGGTATGAAAGCATGTTGATTGTCAAAACATGTTTTCTCATGTTTTACCACTTTACTTGAAGCAACTTTGAGGGCTGTTTGTTCAGCAGTAAAAATCTCGGCGCTTAAATCAACAAGTGGCGATTCTAGTCAAATCCACATATACATGCTTTCTACCTACCCATCCATACACCATAACATCTGCCGATCGCCCTTTCTTTGAATCGGTCAAAAAGTTTACAGAGACGTCTTTTTTTGCATATATTCTTGCACACCTAAAAACATCAAAAAGGAAGGTTGATTTTACAACTTTTAAGTATAAATAAATAAAATTTTCACACTAAAATTTATTATTTAACTCACTATTATATAAATATCTTCAAACATAAATAAATTATTTTACATTAAGATATTATTATTATAGTATAAAATTAGTTTTACAAAAGCTTGGCAACCAAGACTGTAGAATCAAAACCTGCACTATATATCAAAATAATAAAACTCAAGTCAACAAAGCTTGGCAAACAAGACTTTGAATTGGAATTTAAATAGAAATATGAAATGTTAGTCATGTGTTATAGTCTAGAAATTGACAATAGTAGATGTGGCCACTCACTGTTGTATATTTAACTTCTCTATGAAGGAACTGTTAATGAAATCTGACTCTTTCTAGATGAGTCCCTCTCATCCAACCTGGTCAAGAAAATTGGAACAGGACACTTTATATATACTCTGATTTATGTATAATCAAAAGTACAATATATCCTTTTGTCAAAAAAATAGTTCAAGTAGTACAATATCCAATTGATTTTATTTTTTTTATTATAATAATATTCAATTGATTTCTTAAAAATATGTTTTTGTTGTATCGGAACAAGATTGTTCTGATGGCGAGACTTGAAACGATTATAATATAGCTTTTAGATATGGTGGATATGGTTAGCAAGATACATATAAAACATGTTAACACTAACACTCAAGTTAATATGTGATGAAAGATGAATAAAAATGAAAAATAATTGAATTGTATATTTTAACGCCAAAGCTTGCTTTTATATTAGGGAGGTTTATAGTTATAACCGTATGTAATAAGTGACATAGAGCAATAAAAATTGTTGGGATGAATCCAACGGTCCTGACATTTGATAGGAGAGTATTCGCTATAGAAAGTGTATAGAAAGAATGGTGTTATATTAGTTATTCTTGACTTGTATGCGAAACTATCATAATGAAGCAAAATTGGTTGATTGATTATAAATTGATTGATTATATGTGTGTGTGTGTTTCTTAGACGAACATTCAGTTATATATTTCTGTTGACATTGACACCAAAGACATGCTCAATAGTTTAACCGCAAATACAATTTTTCTTTTGTACAATACAATTTTTATGTATAAAAGGGAGAAAAAATATTGAGCTTCGGCCCATGAAAAAATTAGTAGAACGCCACAGATTCCATAAGTCAACGACACATATTTCAGTCCCAAAAATTATATTTTGATTGCACATCAAACTATATTAAGTGTGCTTAAATTGTTAGATAATTCCAGTAGATGATCATTAACCAAATTTTTTTTATAATGTTTTTTTTTATTAATCCTCTAGTTCTAACTTCTAGGAGAAAAGAAGCATCAATAATTTAGAGTTCGACCATAAAATTAAAAATTTCTAGTCAAAAATTATTTTCATATGTAGAAATCGAATTCAGATTTTTTCGAATAATATCTTAAGAATAACTCTAAGTCATGTTTGTAATTTAAGGTAATTAACTTAAATGCCACCCTTTTAATTTAATGGTAGAGTAACGAAAAAAAAAAAAAGATCCGCACAATGGTGAGTCACGTAAGTCACCGGTTCAAATATTATAAAAAAAGTAGAAAAAATCATTTAGTTATAGAAAATGGTAACAAATATGCTTAGAGTATTGTTTATAAACAATAAAAAAAGATAATGTTTATGTAGAAAAGGATATATTTATTAGGATATAGTTTTTACTTTGCAATGTAGTGAATTTTAATTTATTTTCATGTAATATTTTTTTCGATTATCCCTTATAATGTTGAGATTCTGTTCTTTTAACCTCTCGTCAAAAATATTGGCTTAAGATTCGGCGTAAATAATGATGTGACATGTTTAGTGAGGAGATGAACTGATATTCGTTAACATTACAAGAAATAAAAGAGCGGAGTCTTAGTTGGTATATTCTATAAAGGGTAATCAAAAAACAAATATTTTAAAAATAAACCGAAATTCGCTAGGGATAAACACTATTTAACCATTTATTATTTTGGCAAGTGTTTGATTTGTATATGTGTTTTTATGATTTTTAAGATGAATATTTTTCTTTGTGATAAAATAATAATAATAATAATAACAACAACGAGAGTTATTAGCGAGACTTATTAGATACAGTTAAATTTCAAGTGTGAGTGGTTAAGTTTTATATCAACTATATGAATGAAAAAAATTTGAATTAAAATAGGTGACTCATTAACCTAATGTCTTATAAGATTTTGAATGAAGATGTGACGTTTTTCTCTCTTGTTGTCCATCCTAGAGCATTTGACCCAATGTTTCTTCCACACTCCCCAAACTCATCAACAGATATTCCCTCCGACCTTATTTATAAACAAACGTTGCATTTTAAATTCATTCAATCACTAATGTATTTAACTTAAATATAAGCTAGATACATCAATTATTCAATGAATTTAAAAAAGTAATTTTTACTTATAAATAAGATCGGAGGGAGTATTATTTAAGAGATGTTAGATTAGGGAGATTGAATATTTATTCAGTATTATTATTAAATGAATTATTAATTAAGTAGTGACATGTACAAATGGTATCCACTTAAGCACTTAAATGTTAAGAACTCCATTGTAGTTTAGTAGGAGAGATGCTAACTAGTAACTTAAATGCCTTAATAGTTTTCTCTTTAGATATCTATGTAC
This sequence comes from Trifolium fragiferum, assembly GCA_954870985.1. Lineage (NCBI taxonomy): Eukaryota > Viridiplantae > Streptophyta > Magnoliopsida > Fabales > Fabaceae > Trifolium > Trifolium fragiferum. Next base: position 42,960,527 of record OX940796.1, on the reverse strand, counting down.
TCAGCATGTATTTGGAAACTAACGCAGAAACAACAAAGGGAAACTTCATAAAATCACGTCAAAAATTGTTTTAAAATGCTAAATTGATGATTAAAAAGCTAATCTAAATATATCCTAATTAACATAGTATTTGTATAAATTGTTTTACCAATTGTTAGTTGGTTCAGTGGTGATTAGCGCTGAACTTGGTAGGAAGGACCACGGTTCGATCCCCTGCAACTGCGATCGGGAAAGAGATGAAACCACTTAATATCAGAACTAACCCCCGAACCAGATTCAATTGAGATATTTTTACCGTATTATTAATTCTCAAAGTTGTACATATTAAAAAACTCATTATAAAAATATTAGTATTAAAAATCATAAAAACACAGACTTATGCTTATTAATCTTCTTTATTTTACAACACACAAACAAACTTTGTTTGCAATAATAAATGCAGAGATACTAAAAACAGAGAATAAGTGATCTTTTGTTGAAATTTTGGCCAAAAGGATTTAGTAGGAAGTTTGAAGTTTCTTCAGTCAGACGCAACAAGGCCCTCACAACATATAACCTTTGACTAATGTGTGAAATACTTTTTGAAATCAAAAGATTTGTGTGTCTAGTATTTTTCTCACCTAAGTTGATTGCTTTTCAACAAGCCAAAAATATAAGTGCATTTCATTTGTGTCGGTTTTGGATTGTATAGCATAACACACTGCACATGGATTTGACTTTCCTACAAGGCATTGCACTGTTTGAAGAATTTAGGACCCACTAGAATGAATTTCTCACCTTAATTTATACTAGTGGAAAAACTATACCAAAGTTTTTCAAATAAGATAGGTAGTGGCTAAGGGCAAGACTTTTCTCAAGATGGTCCCATATTTTTCATACTATGAATTGGATTATAATAGTAAGCAGTTATTACTTTAACTATTGTTTGATTAATTGTAGCTGTGTGATCATAAATTGTACACATGTTGTTTAACTATTGTTGACCACACTATTGCCCAAGTAATGATTACATCATTATTTTATTTTATACAAAAGTTTTTTTTTATCTAATTAGTTGATTGTCTTACATATTAATTATTGATATTTTTAATTTTTGTTAACAAAAATTATTTAAAAAATGGTTAAATAAAATTCTGGTCACTATAAATATTTTTAATTTTGTTTTAATCCATGTAAATTTTGGTCACTTTAAAAAATTTCAGCATATTTTGATTTTAAAATATTTGACGTCAACTTTTAGTCCTTGTTTCTGAGCAATTCATTTATACTCTTCAAAAAATTTAATGAGTTTTTATATTATGTTCTATCTCCCACAAGAATGTAAACTTTTTTGACACAAGAGAAATTAAATATAAATTTTTATACGCAAAAATTATAAAAGAAATCATATTTTATTCATCCTTTAAAATAAACTAACCTTTTGCAAAACGACTTCTATAATATAAGTAGAAAAAAAAATTAAAATTTCGAATGGTACGCACGAGTTAATTTAAAAGTAGTGACCAAAACATGCTGAAATTTTTTATATGGATCTAAAAACGAAAATTGAGAAAATTAAATAGGAACCAAAAATTTATTTGATTTCTTAGTTTTATTTTTACCAAATGATGATTGGCTATGTAAGAATATTGTGGACTATTTCTTATGCCAAATAAGAAAAAATTTAAGTCCACATCTAGTTGAAATTTAGGATTCTATGGTGGTGCCGCATTTGCGGTGAGACTTTTCTACTAAGATTGATGATTGACAAAGTATGTGTATCTAATTGGGAGCTCAAGCACTTCTTTGTTATGATATCTTTAGCCCCTCAAATTATACATCAATTATATTCATAACATAGTTCAAGTGATTTGTTCTTTGTTTTTACTAATTAGTGGTTTACATTAAATTATTTCCAACCAATGTGCTTGAGTTAGTAATGCTTTTGAACTTTTTGGATTCATATCTTGTGAATGATTGAAATTTGAAATATCGTTCTGTTCAAAATTTTATATGTTAAAATGTACGTTCTTTTCTCTTGTGGGGACAAAACCATTTTAAAAAAATGAACCCGAAAATATAATGGATTTTTTTTTTTAAGAAATTAAATAATGGATATTTTTTGTGTCCAAAATTAATTACTATGTCATTCTGTACACACTATGTGGATGGACATTAAATATGCAGTCAACTACTCGTACCAACATAGTATATCAGTATTTATGTAATATAGTATGAATTTTATTGTAGCAAACCACTATTTTGGTTTCAAATATGTAAATTTTTTTATTAATTATTTTTGTCATTGAAACTATTTTTGTGTAGTAAATTAAGTTCTCAAATATATGTCCCATAAGTCCTAGCTCAACTGGCAAAATTTGCCGAAATTGCAAGGCATGGACGTCATGACCGGGGTTCGAACCCCGACTCTCTCACTTATGTGAGAATTTCTTATATTTACTTTGTCAATTCTTCTATGTACAAAAAAAAAGTTCTCAAATATATTATTTGATAGTTGATTTAGTCCATACAACTATTATCAAATAATATATTGGGGATGTATTTACGATTTGAGTATATCATTTATGCGTAGTAAAAATGTACTTGCATCACCAATAACATGTGACATAAGCAGGAGATATTTGAGACTCTTAACTATTCAGTCTTGAATTCTATATATTTCTAGCTGGTATATATACAGAAAAAAAATTTGTTGAAAAGAGAGATTATCTCAAGAAATTAGTTTTTTCAGTTATGCCTGGAGCAACATAATTAGCTTTACAATACTTTATTTTAAAAAAGAGAAGTACTCTCCACTCTACCCTACAAAATAGAATCCATTTGAAGTTGAAATATTTGAACTTTGTTTGATATATTTTAGAATATTTCTCAATATATTCTCACGAGTTAGATTATTTAAACTATTATGAGACTAATCTTTCGGTGGATTGTGGAATATATATTTTTATTTCTCTTAAACGAGCTATCCCTTCAAGAATTAAATTCAGATTACTTTTTTGAGAGAGTCATCTTATCAACTCTTCTAACACTATATTAATCATAATGAAATCTACAATATTGGATTATTTTTTGGATTGTCATGATATTTGTGCGAAGTTTTCATTATTGTTACTGATGATTAATCTATGTCAAAGAATATGTGGAGCACACAACACAAGGTGAATTTTCTCTTTTCAACCGAATTTTCTGCGTACACAGTTAGGAATCAAACCCCCTAACTACCTACCAAAACTCTTAACACTTAAACTAATTTATTATTGTTCGATATTGTATAGGTAATAGCCATGTTTATAAATTTATATAAAGACCTAAAAAATTCAAAATTTATTTAAAACTCCAATATATCTGTCAATGCCAATGGACCATGACAATTAGGTAAGTGGTGCTTTGATCTGGTATTAGTCCTAATTAACCACCACTATTATTCTTAATGAACCGCAATTGATTCCATAAAGTCTCCAATTATTAAAATAGCATGATACACTACAGTTTCTGTGTTACATGTATAAAATATTGAACATTAATCGAGACACTACTCTTGGAACAAATTTCTAACCAGAAATTTCTCAAAAACCTCTCAGAAAATTCACCAACTACTACGTAGTACTCTAACCTTAATAAATAAAAACAGGTTTTTGACAACATTTTTAATGTTCTGTCTCCTTCACAATCACCATCCTCATTTATACACCCACCTAGGTTTCTTCTCTTTTCTCACTTCTCCATATATACATAATACTATACTCTCATTTCATCCATTAATAACTCATTGGCCCATTAATCAATTTTCAATCTTTTTTCTATTTTCTCCTTCATTGCTTCAAAACTAGTTCATCTTAATCCACTCCTACCTATGAAAATCATAGCCTACCCCAAATAGTCCACATGCTATAAAGACTCATTTTTTATTTTTATTTTCAAGATCTGAGATAACCCATTTGTTTGCATCTTCTGATATGGATCTTGTAAGTAGAAGATTCTTGATTCATTTTTCATCACATGTGACACAATCACAAGCACAATCACAAGCTTTTTCACCAAGTTCAAGTTCAATTTTTCATCCTCATATGCATCATTCTAGCACAAGTTTTCCAATTATTGCAATTGCTATAATAGGAATATTAGCAACAGCTTTCTTGCTTGTTTCCTACTACATCTTTGTGATCAAATGTTGTCTCAATTGGCACCGTATCGATCTTCTAAGACGATTCTCTCCGTCTAGAAGGCGACAAGATCCGACAACAATATTCTCACCGGGGACAGAACCTCGCGGTTTAGACGAAGCAGTTATTCGGTTAATCCCGGTTATTCAATTCAAAACAGAAGAAGGAAATAATAGAGATTTCTGTGAATGTGCTGTTTGTTTGAATGAATTTCAACAAGATGAAAAACTTAGGATTATACCAAATTGTAGCCATGTTTTTCATATTGATTGCATTGATGTTTGGCTTCAAAACAATGCTAATTGTCCACTTTGTAGAACAAGTATTTCATTAACAAACAGATTCAACTTTGATCAAATGCTTACACAAGGTCCATTATTTTCTACTCAAGATCAAAATCCAATTAGTGAAAATCTCATTGGTAATGATGAAGATTTTGTTGTTATTGAATTAAGTAACAATAATAATGGTTTAGATTTACCATTACCAAGACCAAATTCTATTAGTCCTTCACCAAGGAAATTATTGGAGCAAAGAAATGTTGAAAAGAAAGGAAAAAAGTTGAAAAAAATTACAAGTATGGGAGATGAATGTATTGATATTAGAGCAACAAAAGATGATCAATTTTTAGTTCAACCAATTAGAAGATCTTTTTCAATGGATTCATCAAGTGATAGACAATTCTATTTAGCAGTTCAAGAAGCTCTGCATCAACAAAAGAGGCAAATCAATGAAGTCAATAACACCATTATTGAAGGATGCAGTGGTAGAAGCAAGAAATCATTCTTTTCATTTGGATATGGAAGTAGATCCAGAAGTTCTGTTCAACCTGTTTATTTGGATTCTTGAAATTTCTACTTTCTAGTTTTTTTTTCTCTCTTTTGTTTCAATTATGTTTGCAACTTGCAAGTTTTTTTCTTAGTTTTTTTATTTTTGTTTTTGGTGAGATAGAGATGTTAGAACTTAGATGTATGAATAGGTCATAGGATTAAGGATTGTATGACACACAATTATTCAATTGGATTTAATTTTAATTTGAAAATCATTCTCTTTTTCATGTTTATGAGTTTCACATCTCATAGAAATTGGATTGGTTTAGTTCAACCCGACAAAATCAGCTAGACTTCTCGGAGCATAATTTTTGTATAGTCTATTATATGACATGATTTTAAAATTTGGGTTAAGTTTAATTCAGCCTTATAAAATTGGATCGTAAAGTGATTAAGGTTCGACCAAGTAGTCCAAAGATTTTAGGCATCAAAATTTCTGGCCAAAAAACTATTTCAAAAAATTTCAATTTAGTTGGTTTGGATATAGGCCCCATAGTGTTCTTGACTCAACAAATAATGATTTCTTAATAATATTTTTAAAAGAACTCGTTATAAAATTTGTTTTAAGCCTTTAAACATAACGAGTCGACTCTGGAAGTGATAAATGAACATGACTTAAATGACACGAAAATCTGTGGTCCGATGAAATTTGTATATATTCTGAAACCATTTTAAAAGTTTTATTTTGATCGTAACTAAAATATTCAAAATCGATCGAGAGATATCTTTCACTTATAAACTCTTGGTGTATCGTATCTAATGTTGGAACTTCGAGACTATGTTACCTTTTACCTAATAGTATGGGGTCATGGTATGGTCCAGCTTATTTAAAAAGTCATGGAGCAATGAAAATGAGTATCATTGCTGAAATCATCATAGGCCAGGCCATCATCATATTGTTAACTTTCTATAAAGCAATCGTTTTTTTTCCCGCTATGGATCAATTAAAAGTTATTCTATTTCATGTCTTGCTCTAGTAGAAAATATCAAAAAGAGATATAAGGAAATCTTGCTTTAAAGAAAACCAAAAAAAAAAAAAGTACTATTAGGAATTGAAGCAAAAGAAATGGAAAAGTAGACAAATCAACTAAAAGTAGAATCCAAGGATGAATAAAGTCAATAGTTACATGTGTCCCAAAATTGATTTTCAAAGGAAAAAAGAAGGGTCCTTTTCCCATTGATAAACAGTGTACTAAACAACCAAAATTATAGTATTTCTGTACACATACACTATGTCTCTGTGTGTTGTAATGTTGGTAGATGGAAGGTAAGGTTTGGTGATTTTTGGTTGGTTTTGGGATGCTTTCTTGTTCCAAATTTTCGTGTCTTTCCAGCTTGTAACAATGGATTATTAATTTGTAGTTGAAATATTTTTATAAGTAATCAAAGAGCTGCCAAATTTTTAGGTTGTATAGTTTCATTGATCATTGAAGTTATTATTTTTCCCAACCATAAATTTGTCTGCATATATGTAGCAATTTCTTTTGTGTTTAGTGTGTATTTTGTTTTATTGTGAAAAATATTTAAAATTGATTGTGTCTATTAAACGTGATTTTAGTGAGATACATATTTAATTATGTCAGCCAAAATGGATTTTATTTCAAAACTCAATTTGACTAGAAGTGATAAAAAAAAAAAATTATCTTTTGTTCTATGTTGAAATTTTTTATACCAAGTGTGTGTTTGAAAAATCGAATTTTGAGGTTGCATCACCTTAAATGTGTCTATGATTTACGGCAAATCAATACTTAAAAATTGTTCAAAGCTCTAACAAAGATGAGTATCATTTTTCGTAAATAAAAACTCATTGCATTACAATCATTCTCACAATTGAGTCGTTGATTCAATTGATGTACATTAATTTAGTCATTGTTTCAACCATAACAACATATGAACATAGAAATAACGGTTATCATTGAAGTTTCGAGTGATTTTTTGCATTTTTCCACCATGGACCACATACGATGCTTCCTCAACCTAACAATTGTTTATAAATTGTGTCAAAAAAATAATTGTTTATAAATTAATTATATAATCAAGGTCATTCAAAATCACACTAAATTCTTATAGATAAATGTTGACCCAAACCTTTGTCACACTAAAATAGAGGAGATAAGAAATTATGACCAAAACAACCTTTGACATCATGCTCATAATAGAGTGCTCATAAATTTATCATCTTTGAATGCCATGTGCACGGAAGCATGGGCAGGGGCTACAAGATCTGTTGCACATTTCAGCAAACCCGTGAGATGTTGGTCAAAAGGGAAAGGGGCAAAACACAACAAAAAGTTCCAAGAAGCTAATCCCCAAAAAGGGAAAAATTAATCTTCAGCTATATGGGGTCTCATTGTTCTTTGATTTTGGTACAAAATAATTTCTTTTATTTTTTTGGTATTAAATCCTTGATTTTTAGAGAAAGGAGATCCGATAATTTATAATTTGGCCGTAACATAAATAAAAATTGGCAAACAATAATTTTCATGCCCCCCCTCCCAAATTTTTATCCAAAATTATTTTATGTACTTAATAGTTTTAAAGTGCAAATCTCTGAAATCATTCCCACAATAAAATGGTTTTGGAATAATTTAGGCGGCGAAAGAGAAATTTGGGGGGGGGGGGGGGTGGGGGAAGGGGGGGCGCTAAGCAATATTCACTTATTTATGCGTGGTGCTTATGCACCATAACCGCTCACATATTCGAACATCTTTAACTTTCTTATACAAAATTCTTGGTTTATATTTTGTAGGTTTCATATTATGTTGGGCTAACCCCGATTAAAATTAGATGACATTTGCTCATTAAACTAATAGAGTACATTAATACAATGTAAATTTAAAATCGCTAAAAATAAAAGGATAAATTTATGAACAAACACACATCATCCATATTAATAACATAAAACGATAAATTGTATAGACTTACAAATATGTCATATTCACGTGTCAAAAATATGATTGGTCATAAGATTTTTGGTTCCCTCGGCAAACATAAATGAATGGTACCATATACTATTGAACTTGTAAGTTAGCCAATACCTCAGCTAATCACTCTCAATGGTGATTTCCTATTTTCTTCAAGCGATTACACCAAGGAAGAAAGTATACCCCCGACTTTACGTTACGATTCTTAATTCATCTAAAGAGTGTTAACACAAATTGTTTTGTTTTTGAGAAACTAATGAAATCATATGTAAATATAAAATAACCACGGTCATACAATGTGACCTACAAAATTTAACCATAACCGCCATTATTTGACTTAACATGTAGGTAGTGTGTTTATGACTGTTATTAATTATTCATGTATTGTTCAAGTTTGAAATCAAAATTAAATATCCTTTTCATAATGATCATTTAATTTTGAACTTAAATTATAATTGAGAATTATACTTTTAATTTAAAATTTCAGTATTACAAATTTTAATTAAAGATATAATGAAAATAACAACATATTGAAGTATAAATATAATATCTTTTTTTTTTTTATATTAGATAAATAATGTAATTGGTTTTCCGTCATTTTTATGTATTAAATATGACTCTCAGAGTCATGCATCTCAATCATCAACAAAATTGTTAAACAACTACCACTAATATAGTTTAAATTATTTTTTTTTTTTGAAATATTAATAAATCATATTCAATACCAATAAATCATCATTCTATGTATTATATACGACTCTTGAAGTCATACATATCAATCATAAAAAACACTACCAACAACAACATGCATAATACTTATACCACCAATATACTTTTAAAATAACTTATACTTCCATATTCTTCGTATATTAAATGACTCTTAAATTCATACATGCTACATGATAATATATTACATATGTAAGAATAAAAAATAATTGCAAGTTTTAACTCTTATTAAATTTATTTATGTAATTCTAACTCTTATTACATTTATGTATTATGTATTTATTGTCGATCAAATAATTGGTATTTTATAATTGCATAATTGTGTAACACTCTATTATTTTTTTTGGCAAAATTATAAATTTCGGCAGTCACGACATTAATGTTTGATTAAAAAACATCATAAACATCATAAATATTAATTTTTTCCTTCAAACTATATTTATCTTTTTAGTTTCTTTCTATTTTTTGAACACGTTAAAAAAAAAAAAAACTTATGTACATTTAGTAATACACAACCCAATATATCAAATGTTAGTTGGTCTAGTGATGTTAGTTTTTATTCAAGATTGTTTTCTTTGATTGTGTATGAGTGATTTCATTGGTGTGAGAACCTGAACCAGTTCCAATAATTAAGATATTGATATTCAAAAATTAATAAAAAGTACAACAAAAAACTACATTTCACGAATGTATCGAATCGAAGTGCACATGGTGGAGGTCTACAATTTATGCAATAGAAAAACTAGCTTGCATCACTTAGTAGCCATTAAAGTAGGATAGAAACTCATTTTAAGTAATCACGTGAACGCGATTTCTTAGTGCCAACAACATTACCTTTGCCCGCGGCTCTTAATCTAAAGTCATAGGACATTAAAATATTGAAATGTGTGTGAATTTTCAATGTCAATGCACAAGTGAATTCATATTATGTTCGGAACTTTCATTTAGAAGTTCCGAAAATTTCCTTCATGCATGTGTGTATTAGAACAAAGAAAATCTTGATGAAATTATTGTTGGACTTTGAAAGCAATTTAAGCTTTTACCTTCTAGCTTCTTCATCTCGAAATTTTGTATCCATCTCCTTACTGGGAGGATATTTTGGAAGGTTAGAGGGATCACAAGCATAAGATTCTGTCATAAAGAACTGGACTAATACTCACTTTTATATCTCTTGTAATTGTTCATCCATATCAATACAATTACAATGATTTTCCTTCCAGTTCTGTTCATATTATTACTGTTTCATTCATTAATTCATATACATACCCATCAATTATATTGAGAGATCTCGTTGGAGAACACAAAGCAAAAAACAACTCAAATTTCTTGAAAACGTATGTGTATTCGAGTCCTACTGTCCTAGTAGATGTTAGGAAGCCATTATTAAGACTCAAAAAGATCAAACTACCAAAAGGAGAGTCAAAGAAGGTTCGATTTAATTATGAGTGTTTGGGAACCTTTTGTTATTATTTTGGAATGCTAGGGAGATTAGCGAAGATTGTTGTTCAAACATAATTATTACTCTATGGTGTTCGTCTTTTGGGTTTGAACATGCGTACATAAATAAAGAAAATTGTTGAAGGCTCAACTTCACTACGGTGAAAATACCACGCCCTTACTTATTGTTGGGGGCACGTTGATAGTTCTCAACATAAACACTATTTGACCTTTTACGCACAATTGCTTCTATGTCGACCAATGATCCTTAGTAAGGAGACTTCACTAATCTTCTATCTCTAGTAGATAATAAGTGAATAAATAAAAAATCTCAAGTTTGAACGATAATCCTTGCTAACAACTTAAAAGAAAATTTAATAACATGTAGTAGACATACTAGATAGTAACGACATGGGCTCACCTAATTAATGAGCTTCATTTAAGACGAATTGCCACAAATACGAATAACTATTGAACAAATTTTTTTGGAACAAGAAAAAACATAGAAGAACACAAATCAGATTTCTAATGCAAAAAAAATCAGATTTGTGTTTTTCCCTCCTTACATTATGAAGTTTGATCTCAAAGGAAGAAATGCAAGAGAAACAAATACATATATCACAGAAAAGGGAAAAGGAAAGAAAAACATGAAGGTTTCTATTTGTCAACTTGGTTAAGTTTTCCCAAACCATCGCATCGAGCAGAAACAATTTGAGTTTGATCCTTTCTTACTGCATTTGCTCTCAATGTCGCACACCTTTCCTAACAAACCCTGCTCCATCACATTCAGGGCATCTGCCACATATAACATCATCATTTAGCTAATAATAAGTAAAAGAAAAGAAGAAAAAAAGGAGTACATAGTACATTTCTTTTTTTGGTCAGAAGTACATAGTACATTTTACAAGTTTAAATTATGCCAATATTAATTATTAACTACTAATAGTGGTTGTTTAAAAAAAAATCATAAATTTGTCAAAAAAAAAAAATCATAAATACACGTGTCAAGTTACAACTAGATTTATATCTAGGCCGGATTAAAAAAAAATAGTAAGATCCATGTGAGCATAGCTCATTTGATAGGAATATATTGCATGTAAAATGCAAAAAGTGAAGTTCTAATTCTTTTTTTTTTTTGGTTTTCACCCTCTAGATTTTAGGGCAAAGGGGCTCTAGTAGTTCAGAGTTCGGGGCGAGTTATGGCATCAAGTGGTTTCAGTCCCCTCCCAAATGCAGCTGCGGAGAATCGAACCGTGGTCCTTCCTATCAAGTCTAGCACCAAGTGAAGTTCTAATTTTAATACTCACTTTTTTAACTTAAAAAGTAAAATTCTAACCGTTATGGTATTTGACAAAAAAATAAAATAGATGTCACGTATTGTTCCATTAATAAAAATTGAATTAAGTCATCCCTGTTTGTTTCTAGATTACATAAATATATCTAAGTAATCTAATTTTAAGTTATTTTGTATATGTATTTGTACAAATATTAATATAAAAGTTAATTTAGAGTTTATTATTGATGACTCTAAGGCTTTCGGTATACAAATTAATTTAAATAGGGTAAATAGGTCTTTATGCCCCTGTAATATAGGCAAATTTTGTTTTTCCCCTGTAATTTTTTTTGTTGTGATTTACCCCTTGCAAAGTAAATTTTTTTTGGTTTCTCCTCTTGGATGCAAGGAATTTGCACATTTTAAATCGGTTGAACAGATTAATCGATTTAAAAAACAACACTTTTTAAATTGGTTTGAACAAAATAATCGATTTAAAAAGTGCATCCAAGGGGCGAGTCCAAAAAATTCAACATTATAGGAGGTGAGTAACAAAAAAAATTTTACAGAGGGAAAAACAAAACACGTCTACATTACAGTGGGTATAAGCCTATTTATCCATTTAAATATTAGTGCAAATATTAGTTAATAATCTATTATTGACGACTTCAAATCATTTGTTATACGTAAAATATTATTTTAAGTTACATTAGTTTAAATAATAGTGCATATATTAATTCATTGTCTATTGTTGATGATTTCAAGCTATGAAGCACAAACATTGGACACGACACGAACACTGGCACATGGACACCGATAATAATTTTTAAAATGACACAATTCAAAGTAATTATAAGTGTCGATGTCGTATCGTAATCTGACACACGTGTCCGATACCGGACATGCCTAATCCACTGAGTATCTGTGCTTCATAAGTCTCCATAAGTTTTCACTAATAAATTATCATATCTTTATTATTTGAGTTTTTCATAAGCTAGTTTAAAAAGTTTATAATAACACAAATTTATTTATTTGCATAAGTTATTTTGTATAAGCTCCAAAATAAGGCAATCCAAATGTGCCCTATAAGTTATTTTGATGCCAGAACTGACCTCCGAACCAGATTCAACTAGTGGTGAAAACCGAAAAATAAATAAATTATAATCTCATATATTATTTGTTTTCTAACTAAATTATTATGATGAATTTTTTTTTTAGTATTGCTTACTTTTTTTAGTCGCACCAATTATTTATGTTCACGTCCGCCTCTATTCCTACTACTTACTCCACTAGCTCCACTATATTCTCAACCACTCCTACACTATTTCCTTCACTATTTGTATCACATAGCCTATATATAAGGTATCATACACATAAGGAAGGATATGTTCTTTCATCAAATACATAGGTTTAACATAAATTTTCTATGTATGAATAAACACACATAGAAGAGCCAACATGATAGCAAAATAGAAACATTTTGCACTAGCATGTCGATGATAGTAGGAACAGGCTAAGGCGTAACAACACATCATCACACAAAAGACAAAAGACTCAATTGAAATGGCAAACAACAAACAATATCAAAAAAACAGACATCAAATAAATACTCATTGGTAATAGACAACAAATTATTCAAACATTAAAGACACTATTTAGACAATCGATATATTTTAGGAGATAAATGAATATGGAGAGACACATTGATAAAAAAAAATAAGAAGTGAGAGTTTCATTAAATCTCACAAATTTTGGTAAGATGTTGAATGAGTGCATTCTTTGTTTTTTCAATTATGTTTCGCGAAGGGATTTTTTGGGGTATTTTATTGTATTTTCATAAAAAAATGCAATAAAATACATAGATTATTCAATAGCAAGAGTAATTTTATAAGTCCTAAGAAATTTTGATTGAATACCGACAGAGAAATCACACTTATTTAAAATTAGAATTGTAAATATAGAAATCAGGTTTATGTAACTAAAAAAGAAAGAAAAGATTTCGAGGAATGGTTCCAGACAAAGTTACTCATGTCTAATAGATTAACAAGAAAAGAAAAATGGTGACGGATAAAGTAGGAAGAGGAGAATAAAAAAAGAAAATAATTGTAGAAAAAGATTGTAACTTGTTTTATTTGCTAATATAGGATTGTACAAAGGTTATACTAAACAAAAAAAAAGATTATATTCAATTAGCAAGAACATCATATTTTATATGCTTCGAACCCCAAGCATCCTATCTCTAACCAATAAACTATATGTTCCGAACCCGGACTTTGAATAAGGAAGACTCTATGGAATTTGAAGGACAACAAAAAGAAAATATTTTTTTTTTTAAGCAAAAAAGAAAAGATTATTGATATGAGTACAATTGGTATATAAATAGAAGATCATACCAGATAAATATTTGGACTTTCAAAACCATTTTTTTCAATTTGGTGCAAAAATTATAGCAATATGTTAAATACTTTATAAATTATTATTAATCCATTAATTTGTCAAAAAAAAAAAAAAAATAATCCATTAAATTAGTCATGAACTATCATCTTTTCTTATATATTATTAAAAAATTGAGACACTTTGTACCCAAAAATAAAATAAATAAATTTTTTCATTGACTTTTTTTTTGGTGCATAGGACTAAATTGATTATTAATAATAAATAAATTTAAGAATTATTTAGTAGTAGTATATTTTAACAGTTTCAAAAAAAAATTGATTCAAAGATAAATAATTAAACTGCAAAAGTAAAAGTAACTTGTTTGTCCAGTGCATGGGATAAAGATGGAAGACATCGTGTACAGTCATCTTTGTCGTTTCAAGCTTCACTTACGTGCCGTTTAGTATGCTCCTATCCGTTAAGAGGGATTTTTCTTTCCAAAACCTCCATCCAATGATCCAACACATCACACAGTCACAAGTACATGTTCTATTGCATTATTAATTAATTAATATAATAATTTCATTTTAATTATCATAAACCCATTATTATTTTCTTTCCTGCTTCAGAGAATAAATTAGCAGCACCTACCATCAATTCTCAACAACAAGATGAAGATTATGGTAACCATAAAACGAGTAATCGATTACGCCGTCAAAATCAGAGTCAAACCAGACAAGGTAACAAAATCTCAGAACAAAACCCTTTTTTGTAAATTTCCAATCTTTGTCTCAAAAAGACACTATTTTTATGTTTTATTTTATTTTTTTGCAGACAGGAGTAGTGACCCAGAATGTGAAAATGTCAATGAATCCATTTTGTGAGATTGCCCTAGAAGAAGCCCTTAGAATTAAGGAATCTGGTTTGGCATCAGAGGTTGTAGCTGTTAGCATGGGACCCTCTCAAAGTATAGATACTTTAAGAACCGGTCTTGCTATGGGAGCTGATAGAGGGATTCATGTGGAGGCTAATGATGCTCTTTATCCTCTTAATGTTGCTAAGATTTTGAAGAAACTTGTCGAGATTGAGAAACCTGGGCTTTTGATTCTTGGCAAACAGGTACTCTAGTTTATGTTTGTTGGTGATTTTCAAAGGTGATGGTTTGTGGATTTTGATTATGCTTTGTTGTACAAGTCATCTACAATCCCTATTTCTCCCTATATTTGTTAATTCAGCTTAATTAAGTTCACTACCAGCATTGAATTAGTTAGTCCAAGTGGTAAGGGTTAGGTTCTTTAAGCAAGTGGTTAGACGTTCGATCCCTAGCTCTTGCCTATGAAAAAATTTGATTGGAGGGAAGAACCCACTTTGTGTGCCGCACAAGTTCCCCGGCGGAGATTAGTCACTGTTAAACGGTGGTGGAAACATCGTATCAATAACATGGTAACCAAATAAAAAGGTTCTTAAGTTAGGTTTTATATAAGCCATAAGCTGTATTCATAAATATCCTAAATAGTCTAGAGAAACGAGTTAAAACAACTTATGGACATGTCATAAGTTGTTTCAATAAGCCCTTACAAACAGTTTTGCAAGTGCTTATACCGGTACATAAGCTTAGATAAGTCAATTCGAACAGGCGCTACGAGACTTCGGGTGTTTGTTTGATAGTTTTACATGGTTGAATGCTTTGTAGTTATTTCATTATACATATTTCTAAGGTCATGAGGTTAAATGGGTACTTTTGCTTTTGATTTGCTTTGAGTGATTTATTTTGGACCTGTCAAGTTGGGATGTATGGAAACTGATACAAACCCGGATCACAGAAACAGTAATTAGAGATAACAATGGATAAATTGTAGTAATTTATTGATGGAAAGATAAATGCAGATGGGAACAAGATTCCCAAATACCCACAGAGCTTGGCTCCTCTTAGAGAAATACACTCCTCTGGCCAAACAGAAAATGATTTTTCGGCATACCTCACACCTACACCCCTTCCCTCTTGTAACCGTATTCTCCTCATTCACTAGTTCTCCCTCTCTCTCTCTCTCTCTCTCTCTCTCTCTCTCTCTCACACTCTCACTCTCTGCCACCTCAGCATTCTTTCCTGTTCTTCCTCACATACACTCTCCACACCTTAGGCCTAGTCAAGGGCTTTGCTAACTGTCCGTTTGAGTCAACTTTTCTCATCTCAGGTCCTATTTTACAGATGCAAGAAAAAAGAGATGACAATATACTATTTGAAACTCATCTAACGATAACATTTGGATGATCATCATTGTCTGTCTATTAAGTTGTGCTTTCTTTCCTTAATTATTTACAGGCCATTGATGATGATTGCAATCAAACAGGGCAGATGATAGCAGGACTTCTCAACTGGCCACAAGGGACTTTTGCTTCAAAGGTTAGTCCATCATCTACACTTCAGTATATAGGGTCTTATTCATTTCTTTGGCCGAATATCTATGATTATGATATGCTTAAGTTACGTATCTCATTAGCACAATGTATTCAAATTTATGTTAATTTTCTCCATCCTCAATCCCAGTTTGATCAAAGGTAAATGAGTTTTTGAATGAATGATTTCCACCATAGGGCATTATTTGTAATATCTCAGAACCTTAGCCACTCAGGTATAATTGATGGTTTTAGGAGTTTTTCTCTTTTTAAAGACTGGAGTTTTCTGAAATATTATCGTTATCCTTCATTCGTTGGTAGGTAAAACCACTTGCCATCATTTCATATCAATATAACTTTCAAGAGATATTTTAGAGTTTCATCATTGTTCTGTCTACCTGTTACCGAATAACTTATTGACCAAGTTGATGAGCTATGCCACTATTATAGAGTGATGCATCTGTACTCATCACTTGCTAGTTGTTATCTAGATAGGATAAGACATAGGGACATTGCCTATTTGTATTAGCATATTTAGGCTTTATATGTTATTTTATATATTGTTGATTAAGTTGTCAATGTCATGATTAAGTTGTCTATGTATTAGATCCCTCTCTCCCAAACAACCCAAACATACACAACCAATGGCATGCATAATGCCATCCTTATTATATTTAATTAAACTACATTGGGCCTTCATAAACATTTTTAATTGGAGGCCTGCTAACAATACTCCCCCAGACAGCATAGGGGGTAAGTGCTTCTTTGACAGTTTTCTTCAATAAGGAAACATGGAAACCAGGATGGATTTTTCTCTCAGGTGGAAGATCAAGTTTGTAAGCCACTTGCACTATCACCTTAGTAATTTGGTGATGTCCATAGAACCGAGGACGGAGTTTCACATTTATTTTCTGAGTGAACATCTGATCCTGTGCCTTAAGCAAATTAGCTCTAAGGTCATATAATATAGAATCCCTTTCTTGAGTCTACTGATTCCCTTCCTCTACAGCTGATGGAATTGTAGTACCTTTAAGTAAATGGGATCTCTCCTGTGCAAGGCTTTGAACGGTTTTAACTTAGTAGTTAGTATTAAACCAAAATTCGGCCCAACTTAACCATTTTGTCCACAATTTTGGTTAGCTACATGTTAAACATCTCAAATAAGTTTCAAGGCACCATTTGACAACCTTAGTTTGCCCATCTATTTGAGAGGGGTAGGCTGTGCTGAATTTGAGTTTGGTGCCAGCCAACTTAAATAATTCTGTCCAAATATGGCTCAAGAAGATCTTTTCGTTGTTTGAGACTATAGTATTAGGAAAACCATGTCACCATTTATATAATCTCTATGAGGAAGATCTCTGCTAATGATTTGGCCATGGATGGGTGACTAGGAGTGATAAAATGAACATATATAGTGAATCTGTCAACCACAACCAAAATACAATCTTTACCTTCCACAAAATCCATGGATATATGATATATCACTACAAACTTGCGTAGGGATAGGAAGTGCCTGCACAAATCCAGCAGGAGATAAGGTTCGGTTTGGTGCGTGTTATCATCAAGTTATGTAATTTGTTGCAATTTGCCATCACCTTGTACTTCATCTTCCCATTCTTCCAGAATACAATAGCCACTAATTCCCGCTCATAAACAGATGTCTTTTGAGCCTGTCACATAAAGGTTGGTTTAGGCACTTCCCCTAAAGGGCCTAAACCCTTGTTAGAAGCATCAGTTTCAATGACAAATGGTTGTGTGAAATCTGAAACTGACAGTATAAGGCGGTGCAGCCATTGCTTCTTTTAATGCGTTCAATGCGGCCTGCCCTATCTGACTCCTAATAAAATTTTCTTTCTTAAAAAACCAAGTAAGAGATCGGGCAATTTTTGGTAAAAAAATCTCTTAAAGCTTTGTTATCTTTCGGTATGGAGCAATTCATCATCATATGAAGCTTCTTTTTATACCAGTGATACTTTGTAAGGCCTAAACAGAAGACTTAGAGAAGATACCCTAGAAAAGTTGCAGTTCAGTTGAAATTTTGCATAATCATTTTAAGCTAAATAAATAAATTGTTTCTATTCGATGAATTATTTCATAACTAACTCCTGCTTTCTAGTAGGTTGTCCTCGATAAAGAGAAACAGGTAGCCACAGTGGACAGAGAGGTTGATGATGGTATCGAGACACTCAGTTTGAACTTACCAGCCGTAATAACGTGAGTGTCGCATTCTTTTGAGTATGCTGTATAAATATTGTTAGCAAGATGTATCATACCATAATGCATAATGTAGTGGATTATTGATTACTGATATGTAAGTTTTGTAATTTGTTCTTGTTGCAGCACTGATCTGAGATTGAACCAACCAAGGTATGCTACACTTCCCAACATAATGAAAGCAAAATCGAAGCCGATAAAAAAGTTCACTCCAGAAGAGTTGAATGTAGAAATCAAATCTGATTTGGAGATAGTTGAAGTGACAGAACCTCCCAAGAGAAAATCAGGTGTTATTGTTTCTTCTGTGGATGAGCTTATTGACAAACTAAAAAATGAGGCTAATGTTATCTGATTATTCTCTTAACTTTGTTCAACTGCCTCTCAAAAAGAATAAACAGCATTACACCAAGATTCTGATGTATGATCAAATGAAACAATAAATTTAATGTTGTTCCTATTACTTTAATGTATTCAATGGTAAATATATATCAATGGTAATTTCAGATGAAATCTGTTTTGCTCATAGTCACAAAATTATTTTATATAATAACCATGCATAAGAAACCAAAGAGATTAAAAAGAGAAATTAATTTAGGCCAATGGCAGTTTTGTTATCATTGTCTCCATAGAACTGTGGGGTCTTGAGTTTAAGATTTACATAAATTTTTCCAATTTTAACCTCAAACTATTTTTTAAAAGTTCTACAAAAATGAGCAATTTTAGTCCTTATAAAACAAAGTAGAAACTAAATGGGGTGCATTGAATTGAGATTTTGAGAGACAATTTTTGCCTAAAAAAGTCTTGAGATTTTAAATTGTACAAAAATTTTATAGGGAATAAACTTGAAAGCTTATAATTTTTTATAGGGATTAAAAGTATATTTAGGGCATGTTTGATGCGTTGGATAGGGAAACTAAATAGTATAAAGTTAATCTATCATGTTTAAATCCTTTGTTTGGTGCACCACTAGAAAAGGATAAACTTAACCTATATTTAATCATATCACGTTAGCTCTTTGTTATTCTAATCCTTATTTTGGGCTAGGTTAACATGATAGTATTACATTAACCTAGCACATATTCGCCGTATTTAGTACTCGCTTCCCACTTCTTTTTTCACGCTCAACTCCTCTATTGCCCTGCCTCTTGCCGCTCTGTGTTCTCTTCTTCTCAGGTAAACCCATCAAATTCATTATCTTGCAAAATTTTGTCACTTACTACTACTTGATTTGCATCATTGGTTTCTTATTGCTATCAATTGCTTCTTATTCATCATCGATTTGCCTATTATTATATTATTGCTATAAGTTGCTTTTGATTCTTCAATGTCACCTATTATTATTATTACTACTACTTTTTAGAAAGCAAGTGTGATTTTAGAAAACAATTTGCTTTATTTTTTTTTATGACTTAACAACGTGTGTGTGATTTTAGAAAACATTAATTTGATTGAATTTTTGTTCATATTCTTCATACTTGTGTCTGAATGAGAAAATAAAAAGTCTCAAAATAGTGTTTATGTTTTATAGGTATATATGGATGATTTACATAGACAACAAAATTTGATGTTATATCAAATTTAGCAACAATCATTATTAAAGATAATTGAACTTTGTTTTATAATTTTAATGATAGTGAGTCATTCTTCAATATGGTTTTATGAAAGCATTAGGCAACAACCAGTTAATAGAGAAGAATTAAGGGGGGAATTTTTTTACTGTTTGATCAAAGAGGAGACGATGTCATATGTCTTAATGAATTTCACATGGCTATTAGATCATTTTCTATACTGTGTTGTCTCCTCCGTAATGAAGGTAAATTGAAAGAAGATAGATTAGTATGAATTGAAGAACAAAGAACAAGTGGATATCTTCTTACACATATTGACACATCATACTAAGAATCGTGTAATTAAGTTCCTATTTAAACGGTCAGGAGAAACCGTTAGTAGGTATTTTAATTTAGTGTTGAATGGAATTTTAAGATTACACGAAATACTTCTCAAAGCTTCGGAACCTGTCCCAGAAGAATGTTTAGATGAAAGATAGAAATTGTCAAGGTACTTTTTGTTTTAATTTATTTTGAAATTTTATCTATGTTATTCCCATAAACCATTCAATATGTAACTGGATATGTATTGCTTATAGAATTGTCTCGGGGCACTAGATGGAACACATATCCAAGTTATCGTACCAACAATTGACAAGCTCTGATATCCTATTAGAAAAGGGGATATATCTTCCAACATCTTGGGTGTGTGTTCAAGGGATATGCAATTTATTTATGTGATGCCTGGATGGGAAGGATCAGCATCAGACTTGAGGGTTTTGCGGGATGCCATTTCTCGGACGAATGATTTAAATGTTCCAACGGGTTAGCGTGATTATATGGAGTTAAAAATTTTAATTAGTGAGAAAGTATATTTATTTGATAAGTTTATTTTATTATAGGTTACTATTATCTTGTGAATCCTGGATATACAAATAATGAATAATTTCTTGCTCGGATGTCTTTATCATCGGAGTGAATGGAGACATGATACACACATACGAATAAGAAAAAACTCTTTTACATATAGCTCTTTCTATCACATTTCTTGCCATAGAGTGTTTCATGTTCAACAGTTATATGTTAAAGAGTTCTTTCTTATTCGTAGGCGTGTTTCCATTCACTCTAATGATAACGACATCCTCTATATAGGACAAGAAATCCTTCACTATTTGTATACCCAATATCCACAAGATAATAGTAATCTATAATAAAATAAACTTATCAAATAAATATATTGTCTCACTAATTAATTTTTTTAAATCCATATAATTACATCAACCTGTTGGAACATTTAAACTATTCGTCCTAGAAATGGTATCCCGCAAGACCCTCAAGTCTGATGATGATCCTTTCAATACAGGCATGACATAAATAAATTGCATATCCCACATACACCCAAGATGTTGGTAGATATATTCCTTTTTCTATTACGATATCGGGGCTTGTCAATTGCTAGTACATTAACTTGGATATGTGTTTCATCTAGTGTCTCTTCGAGACAATTGTATAAGCAATACATGCCCAGTTACGTATTGAATTGTTTATGGGAATAACTTACATAAAATTTCAAAATATATTAAAACAAAAAGTACCTTCAACAATTTTCATCTTTCATCGAAACAATCTTCTAGGACAGGTTCAAGAGCTTTGAGAAGTATTTCGTATAATCTTAAAATTCCATTCAACACTAAATTAAAATACATATTAACGGTTTCCCCCAATCGTTTAAATAGGAACTTAATTACACGATTCTTAGTATAACTTTCCAATTACACGATAGCCATTTGTTCTTCAATACATACTAGTCCATATTCTTTCAATTTGCCTTCATTACATATGAGACAACACAATATACGAAATGATCTAATATCCATGCAAAGTTGATCAAGACATATGACATCGTCTTTCTTGATCAAACACTCAAAATATTCTCCCCTTAATCCTTCTCTATCAACCGGTTGTTGTCTAATGCAACGATTTTCATAAAACCATATTGAAGAATGACTAACTATCATTAAAATTGTAAAACAAAGTTTAATTTTATCTAATAATAATTGTAACAAAATTTGATATAGCATCAAATTTTGTTGTCTCTGTAAATCATCCATATCTATCTATAAAACAGAACAACTACTTTGAGACTTGCTATTTTCTCATTCAGAGACATGTATGTGGAGAAAAATTCAATAAAATGAATGTTTTGTAAAATCACACACATGCTGTTAAGTCATAAAAAATAAAAGCAAATTAATTGTTAACATCAGAACACATGTTTTCTAAAATCACACACTTGTTGACATAACAAATAGGTGACGTTGAAGAACACACGTGTTTTCTAAAATCACGCACTTGTTTTCTAAATAATAATAATAATAATAATAGGCAAATCCATGATGAATAAAAATGATAATCGAGAAACCAATGATACAAATCAAGTATAGTAAGTGACATAGTTTTGCAAGATAATGAATTTGATGGGTTTATCTTAGAAGAAGAGAGAATATGGAGCAGCGAGAGGTAGGAGAAGAGTTGAGCTTGAGAAAAAAAGAAGCAGGAAGTGACTAAATAAGGCAAATACACGCTAGGTTAATGTAATACTATTATGTTGCTAACCCAGCCCAAAATAAAGATTATAATAATAAATAGCCAACATGATAGGATTAAAAATAGATTAAGTTTATTCTTTTCTATTGGTGCACTAAACAAAGAATTTAAACAATATAGGTTAACTTTATACTATTTTATTTCCCTATCCAGCACACCAAACCGGACTTTAAAATAAATTGTTATCAAAATCACAGTGATACATTGTAATTTTGTGAAATTGACATCTACATTATGCACAACAGTTATAAAGTGTTAGTAATCATTTTAGAAAAATGATTGCAAACTGCATATCATTTTAGAAGCATAGAAGCATAATTGCACTGAGAAGTGGATTTCACACAGTTACAGCACCCGGCCGTCGTAACAAATTTTAGCCATCCGCTTTCTGATCGATTTCTGAGAATATTTTGTATCATAAAACTGCTTAAAATATGGATTGTTCGATCATAAATCAATAGCTAAAATTGATTAATGTGTGAAACTGCGTGATTTATTTAATGTAGTGAACTTAGATCCATATGCACCGCAAGCATATGCTCTATGCATTATGGCTGCAGCATCATTTTAGAAAGACGGTTGCAATTATGAGCAGTGCAGGTATAAACTGCTGGTGATCCTAGTCTATGTGTTGAAGAAGCTGCATCTTAAATATGAAACAACTTGTTGAGAGGAACTTCACAAGGTGCACTTGAAAAACCAACGAAGAGAATCCAATTCTCCCAAAATGTCAAAATCATAAGTAAAATACATGGAGTATATATATGCAATTATGCTGTCTGAATATTCTGACTTTATATTTTTTAAATTTATAATTTTATGTTTAGTCTAGCACATAAATTTTGCTCAATTTAAGTCTTTATTTTATCTTTTATAGGACTAAAAATATTTGTTTTTTTGTAAATATTAATAAAAAATAAGGATTTAAACTTAATACCATTTATGTAGAATTCGAAACTATATTTAATTTTTAAATTTAAACTCTATTCGCTCATAGTTATAAGTAAAAGTTATTTTTCAGATTAATTAATGGTCTGTATGAATTAGCTTATTTTTTAATTTATGTAAGTAGTTTATGCAATATAAATTAGATTTTATGCTATTTTATAAGTTTAAACTAATGAAAATTGTATTTTTATAAGTTATTTTATCATAAACTGCTTTGACAAATTTATAATAATATATAAAAATTGCATAAGCTGAAAAATAAGTTAATCCAAACAGATTCTAAATATTGATGTGTCCCACGATTCATCAGATATATTGAAAATAATATTTTTGCTTATAATGCGGCTGGAGGCGAGTAGATTGATCAATGTTATGCACTACTTCCTCCCTCCCTTCTAAAATATACTACTCTCATCTGAATATATTTCCTATGTAGCTGAGCTAAATGCAGCCACGAGGGCAATTGGAATAGCTTTTCAGAAGAATTGGAGACAATTATGGTTGGAATTTGATTCTTCCCTAGTTGTTTCAGCTTTAAACAATCCTAGTAAATCTGTTCCTTAGCAGTTAAGAAATAGATGGAAAAATGTAATGGTTATGGTGAGTCAAATGAACTTGGTTGTAACACGTATCTTTAGGGAAGGTAATCAAAGTGGCAGACTTGTTGGCAAATTATGGGCTTAATATTGTATCTTTTGTTTTTTGGTTGGATCCTCTTTTGTTTCTTAGTAATAGTCTTACTAAAAACAAACTTGAAATCCCTAGCTTTAGACTTTGCCAGTTCTTATGGAGTTTTGACCTAATCCCCTTTAATTTGTACAAATTTCTCTTTTTTCCTTTGGTTAATATATTTTGGGTGATAAGCACTTAGCTATCACCTCTCTTTTGATAAAAAAAAAAAAATAAAAAAAAAAAATATATATATATATATATATATATATATATATATATATATATATATATATATATATATGGGTTTTGCTAATGCACACCCACTATTTTTCATGAAGGTGTGCATTAGCGACATACATCTTAAGGTTTATTTAACTACTTTTTAGTTATCAGTTGCTAATGCACACCTTCTAAAAAATAAGTGGGCGTACGATAGCAAAGACCTATACGAGTCGCTAACTTACACCCACCTATATTTTAGAAGGAGTGTTTTAGTAAGATGCACCTCAAGGTGTATTTAACAACTTTTTAGTTATAACTTGCTAAAACACTCCTTCTAAAAAATAACCGGGTGTACGTTAGCAAAACCCTATATATATATATATATATATATATATATATATATATATATATATATATATATATATAAGTTCTTCCTTTTACAAAAACACAACAATTGAGAAAAGTTTGCATTAATATTGTCTATAACGTATCTTCTCTTTTTAAAATTGCTTGGGGGGCCTGTTAGTCGAGATAGTGGTTTTATCGCAGGGGTGGCCATGAAGAGAGCTGTCAGAGCTGTTGAGCTAATGCATCTTCTTCCCCAATTAAATGATCCCCAAAGTGAGCTTCTTTTACTTCGATCATGCATGGGTATTGCCAAACTTTTTTTCAGTTTAAGGACATGTCAACCGATTTACATGGAGGAGGCGACTATTTTGTTTGATAAAGAGTTGCGTGCGGCAGTTGAAGACATTGTGGTTGGGGGATGTCCTTTCTTTGGAGACCTTCAATGGAGGGTTGCTTCCTTACCTATTAAGGTTGGCGGATTGGGTTTGTACTCTGCAGTAGAGGCTGCCTCATATGCTTATGTGGCTTCAAAGGCGCAATCTTGGGTGTTACAAGATCATATTTTGAGAGATAGTGGGGTATGTGGCATGGACCCTGATTTTCATAGTGCTTTGGATGGTCTTTATGAAACGATTCCTAGTTTTGATTTGAGCAATTTTCCTAGGAAGGACACCATCCCCCTTAAAGCCCAACATGTTTTGGCGCGTGCTTTGTTTGGTAAAATTGTTCAGGACATGGAAGTTAAGTTTAATATGACCACGAGAGAGAAAGGAGTATTTGGGTGTTTGCGAGCACCACATGCTCAAGATTTTCTTCTTGCTATTCATATTGATGGATTAGGTCAGTATATGTCACCAATCGAGTATCGTACTATCCTTAAATATCGCCTCATAATTCCTTTATTTCCTTCTGATGAGGTTTGCCCTGTTTGCCGTAAAGCGTGCCTGGATAACTTTTGGGAGCATACAGTACATTGTAGAGAGCTTCCAGGCTTCAAATATAGGCACGACTTTGTCCGAGATGTCCTTTTTGATGTTTTTAGGCGTGCAGGAATATCTGCAAAAAAAGATGCCCCTATTAACTTTTTGACCGACCCACAGGAATGGCGATCAACTCTCAGACCGGCAGATGTTATGGTGTATGGGTGGGTAGGTGGAAAGCATGCATGTGTGGATTTGACTGGAGTTTCGCCACTTGTCGGTTTAAGGGCCGGGACTTTTACTAAGGGACAAGCAACCCTCAAAGTTGCTTCAAGTAAAGTGGTAAAACATGAGAAAACATGTTCTGATAATCAACATGCTTTCATACCATTTGTTTTTGACACTTTTGGCTATTTAGCACCAGAGGCTGTGAGTCTTTTGCAACGAGTTCAAAAAGTTATGAATAGCAATGTTGTGTCCCATAGAGCTAAAACTGTTATTTTTATTCGAATTGGTTTTGCCATTCAAAAAGGTTTGGCGGTGCAGCTTGTCGCCCGTTTACCTTTAATTCATATGTAATTACTTATTTATTAATATATTTATCTAATCCCGTGTTTGTATAAAAAAAATTATTAAAGGAGAGAAATATTAATTTTTACTTCTCTTCATTTAGTTAGAGTTATTTTTTAAAAACTTAAATTAATGCACCTTGTATTTTAAAAAAAGATCTTATAAAACGGGACAATGAAATTTTACAAAAATATCTAAATTTATAAATTAGGTCGGAGGTAGTATGTAAAAAAGAGACAACAAATGTTAATATATTGTCGCGCCGCGAAAAACGCCCGAGCGTCGGAACACTCAGTAATGACACAGAGTCGCCACCGAACTTTATTTATTCCCGAAGGAAAAGGAAAATATCGATAAAACCTTAACAGAAAAGAAAAATGGTCATCGCAACCAAATTTCGAGTTCGGGAGTCGATTATGTAAGGGGAAGGTACTAGCACCCCTCACATCCGTTGTACTCAACGGGAACCTTCTTGTTATTTTAGGGTTTGAAAATTGTCTTTTAATTGTTTGCATTAATTTCTATTAATTGTTAAATATTTACAAAGGGAAAAAAATTAGTTTTTTATTATTGTGCTTGACGGTTGTTGGATCCCGCTCCTACGTATTCCCAAGTGCAATGGAAAATTCAAAGCTTACGTAGTTCTTTGGGTAAAAAATATTTGTGTGTTGGTTGATTTTAGCGAACGGTATTTTAAATCGCATTCTAGTGGTTAAACGTATGCTGCTCGCGCGTGGGAGGCTTATGCGTTGTTTGTATCACGTTAGAAGGATTATAATACGTTCGTTTGAGAAAAAGTTTGTTTTTGTTTTTTGAATGCGCTAAGGCAAAAATTAATTTGATGGGTTGAGTTTATTTATTATTTTAAGTTTTGAAAAAGAATGTATTTTTTGGTGTGGAAGACAAATAGTCGATAGACAAAGCGCACGCTAAAGTCTCGACTATTCGAGAGACGAACGAATGTACATTCGTCGATCCCTTTTTTAATCCACGAAATTTTTTAGAAAAAGTAGTTGTTTTGCATGAATTAAATAAAAAGAGAATTTAATTGATATTTTTTGTATTTTTAGAATATGTGTTATTTTTTTGGTATTTTAGTTATTTTTGAAACGATAAAAATAAAAACACGAGGGTACGTTTATTACGACAATATGTACGAAACTAACAAATAAACTCTACATGTATATTTACACATTCTTACGAAAATAAAGCTAAAACTATATAGCATATTTTTGTATTTTTCATGAGTGATCTATAAACAAAATAGAACATTGCATAAATAAATAAATACTAACACATCATGCATTTTAAATATTTATATACAAGCATTCCATATAAAAATAAAGCACAAATAAAATCACAAATAACGACTAAGAAAAATGAACACATAAAAATACGAAAATAAAATAAAAAAAACGCACACAGAGGGGGTGCACACAGCACCAACAGGGGGTGCTGAAAGCACCCTGGGCTCACAAACAGAAACTGGGCGTGGGTTGAAGGTCCAACAGAGTATTTGGGCTGAACCAGCCGGTTTGAGGTGAGCCGGTCCGGTTTGGTTGAACCAAACGGACTGGTCTCCTATATATTCATATCTCCGGTTTTTTTTCTTTTTATTCTCCCATTTCTCTCTCTAACCTTCTCTCCTTCTCTCTAATTTTCTGGGCAAGTGTTCTTCATGAGGAAGAACACGATGAATTTTCCGGTGAGCATATGAACACCGGCGCGGTGGCCGGCTAGGCCAGACGGCGGCGGCCACCGCGCCGGAGTAAAAAAATTTGTCAAAATCAGAACTTTTTCTTTCAATCTCTCTTTTTAAACCCTCCTAAACACGATTCTGAGTTCCAAATTTACAAAAACCTTACCAATTTGTGCAGATCGGAGATTAAAGTTTTGAAGTTTTTTTGTTTTTTGTTTCAAATTTCTTCTTCACTCCTGCGTCGGTTCTGTTCTTCTTCTTCTATTCCTTTTTTGTTTTTCTGGAACGTGTGTGTGTGTGCGTGTTTTGATTTCGGTTCTGATTTGTGTTTATGTTGTGAGTTTTTGTTATTGATTTCTGGGTTGTGATGATGATGATTTTGGTGCGGCTGTGATGTTGTGATGTGAGAAAAATTTGGATTTGTGATGTTAAAAAAAAAGCTTAGAGTTTGTGATTGGGGTTTGAGTTTTTGTTCTCAGAGAAAAATTGAGTTTCTCTCTGTTTTTTTCTGATGGTGAAATCGTGTTTCTGATAATTTTCTGTCTTTGAGACTATGGCTCTGTTCTGATTATATTCACAAATTTGTGAATTGGTTCTTGTCCTGTGGCATTTAATTCCTCACAGTGGAGGCTATGGGGAACTTGGAATTTTGCTCTGATCAATGAATTTCACTGATCTATGTTCTGGTATGCAGAAAAGAGAAAGGAAGAAAAATCAGAGGAGGGGGGACGCCTCTGCAGATGGATTCTGGACTTGGACACATTTTTTTGACAGATAAAAAAAAAAAATAGAAAAAGGACAAAAGGACAAATAATAATAATAATAATAATAATAATAATAATAATAATAATAATAATAATAATAATAATAATAATAATAATAATAATAATAATAATAATAATAAAACGAAAATAATAATAATAATAATGAAAAATAATAAAATAAAAATAATAATAACAGTAATAATAATAATAAAAATACGAAAATAATCAATAATAATAATAATAAAAATAAAAAACGAAAATAATAATAATAACTAAAAAAACTAAAATAATAATAATAATAATAAAAACAAACTAAATGAGGTATTTTAAAATACCTTTCTGCCGAAATTTCGATCGAAACCTAAACAAATGAGGTATTTTAAAATACCTCTATCGAAATTTCGTTCGAAAATTCAACTATATAAAAAAAAAGAACTCCTACTTGACTTTTCGCTCGGGAAAACGAACCGAATTAAAAATAACTAAAATAACTTAATTGAACAAAAACGCGACGAGAAAAATGGACAAAATTTGGGGTATGACAGCTGCCCCTATTTAAATATCTTTAATCAAAAAGGACGAGCGAAATTGGTACTCGTGTTTTGATGAAAGATAGTTAAATACCAAAAGATCCAAAATTTTGTCCGATTGGACAAAGAAAGTTGTAGACAAAAAGATCGTTATCTTGCATGGTGCTTGGACTGAAAACATAAATATTGTCGCAGGCATAAGGCCGGACGTGTGCTAAAAATAAAATTGTCGCAGGGATAAGACCTGACGACTGTCACAGGGATAAGGCCTGGACACAGACATAAAATTAAATTGTCGTAGGGATAAGGCCTGACGACTGCCACAGGGATAAGGCCTGGACACAGACATAAAATTAAATTGTCGTAGGGATAAGGCCTGACGACTGTCACAGGGATAAGGCCTGGACACAGACAGAAAATTAAATTGTCGTAGGGATAAGGCCTGACGACTGTCACAGGGATAAGGCCTGGACACAGACAGAAAATTAAAATTGTCGCAGGGATAAGGCCTGGCGACTGTCACAGGGATAAGGCCTGGACAGAAAATAAAATTGTCGCAGGGATAAGGCCTGACGACTGTCACAGGGATAAGGCCTGGACACAGACAGAAAATAAAATTGTCGCAGGGATAAGGCCTGACGACTGTCACAGGGATAAGGCCTGGACACAGACAGAAAATAAAATTGTCGTAGGGATAAGGCCTGACGACTGTCACAGGGATAAGACCTGGACACAGACAAAAAAAAAAAAAAATTGTCGCAGGGATAAGGCCTGACGACTGTCACAGGGATAAGGCCTGGACACAGACAGAAAATTAAAATTGTCGCAGGGATAAGGCCTGACGACTGTCACAGGGATAAGGCCTGGACACAGACATAAAATTAAATTGTCGTAGGGATAAGGCCTGACGACTGTCACAGGGATAAGGCCTGGACACAGACAGAAAATTAAAATTGTCGCAGGGATAAGGCCTGGACACAGACAGAAAATAAAATTGTCGCAGGGATAAGGCCTGGCGACTGTCATAGGGATAAGGCCTGGACAGAAAATAAAATTGTCGTAGGGATAAGGCCTGACGACTGTCACAGGGATAAGGCCTGGACACAGACAGAAAATAAAAATTGTCGCAGGGATAAGGCCTGACGACTGTCACAGGGATAAGGCCTGGACACAGACAGAAAATAAAATTGTCGTAGGGATAAGGCCTGACGACTGTCACAGGGATAAGGCCTGGACACAGACATAAAATTAAATTGTCGCAGGGATAAGGCCTGACGACTGTCACAGGGATAAGGCCTGGACACAGACAGAAAATTAAAATTGTCGCAGGGATAAGGCCTGACGACTGTCACAGGGATAAGGCCTGGACACTGCTTAGAGATGGTTTTACCCGCTTTGGAGCTATGGGAGGTTGACACCCTTTTGCATGCCATAATGCATGTTATATGCTTATGCTCTCGTTTTATGCATGATTTTTTTTTTTTTTTTTTTTTTTTTTTTTTTTTTTTTTTAAATGCATATTGTGATTGGATGTGTATGTTACATGTAATGCATGAGATGACATGTTGATTGAAACTTTTT
The DNA here is from genome assembly GCA_954870985.1 of Trifolium fragiferum. Lineage (NCBI taxonomy): Eukaryota > Viridiplantae > Streptophyta > Magnoliopsida > Fabales > Fabaceae > Trifolium > Trifolium fragiferum. The sequence continues at coordinate 42,929,779 of OX940796.1, read as the reverse complement.
TTTTTTCTTTTTTTTTTTGAGTTGGCCAAGCAAGAGTTTGCCCATCGTGGATAGAGCCCTCGTTATTTTCTTGATATTAGAACCCTTGATGATTTTCTGTCTAAATCTTTGAGGTGCTGGAGATGCCCCAACTATGCTTATAGATTCTAGCAGTTTGTTGCTTCTATTGCAGCATGTGACTTTTGTATTGAGCGGACAATGATGCTTGATGATGAGTCCGGACTTTGATCGACGGATGCAAACCCGAAAGCCAAGGATGAACCTTAGTTACTTAAAAGTAAAAAATTTGTTTTCTTGAAGTCCCTTTTGCTTGAAAAATTTGACATTTTAATGCGATATCAAAAATAAATTAGCATTTTATGAACATGCAAAGACATAAGAGTAGAAGAAAATGAGCTCAAATGAATTTTATTGATTGCTGACCCATGAATGGGTGAGAGTACATAAGGATGTAATTCCTATAAGAGGAGATTACTTGTCAAAGATAAAATGGCAACAAGTGAATGGAAACATGACACGTGCTATTTTCCCCACGACTCATGAATTTACAAAACTTTGCCTCCGGAGTTGATGATTAGACTGATCCTCCTTTCTTGAGCCTTCGTCACGGAGCCGACGCTTTACAGTCATTTGTTCCTCCCTTTCGGAGCCAACGCTGTTTTTTTTTTTTTTTTTTTATTTATTTTTTTGAAAATCCCTAACTTTTGTATGGACCGCCCTTTTCGGGTTTTCAGTCCACCGGGATATACTTCCTTTTTTGATGCCCCTAATTTTTGCCTGGACCGCCCTTTCGGGTTTTCAGTCCACCGGGACGCTCTCTATTGCTTAAGTCGCCTTTTCAGGTTTTCAACTTAGCGAGCTCTTTTTTTTTTTTTTTATGCATAATATTTCTTGACTGCGTCAGCGTTCACTGAAAGTGGGAGGTCTTCTCCGTCCATGGTGGTAAGGATTAATGCTCCGCCTGAGAAATATTTTTTTACCACATAGGGCCCTTCGTAGTTAGGTGTCCACTTTCCCCGTGGGTCTTTGTGTATAGGCAATATTTTCCTTAACACTAAATCCCCTTCTCGGAACTCTCGAGGACGAACCTTCTTATCGAAAGCCTTTTTGAGCCTCTTTTGATACAACTGGCCATGGCATAATGCTGTTAGGCGCTTTTCTTCAATGAGGTTTAATTGATCAAACCTTGTTTGTACCCATTCAGCTTCTTCTAACTTGGTTTCCATCAAGACTCTCAATGACGGGATTTCCACTTCAACCGGAAGTACTGCCTCCATGCCGTATACCAAGGAAAAGGGAGTTGCCCCAGTAGAAGTGCGGACAGTTGTTCTATAGCCGTGCAAGGCGAAAGGAAGCATCTCATGCCAATCCTTATAAGTCTTTACCATCTTTTGAATGATTTTCTTGATGTTTTTGTTGGCTGCTTCTACGGCGCCGTTCATCTTTGGTCGGTATGGTGATGAATTGTGGTGTTCAATCTTGAAGTCTTCACACAATTCTTTCATCGTCTTATTGTTCAAATTTGACCCATTATCCGTGATAATCTTGTTGGGAATACCGTAACGGCAGATTATCTCTTTCTTGATGAAACGGGCCACCACTTGTTTGGTCACATTGGCGTAAGAGGCAGCTTCAACCCACTTGGTGAAATAATCGATAGCCACTAGGATAAACCGATGTCCGTTAGAGGCTTTTGGCTCGATCATTCCAATCATGTCTATTCCCCACATTGAGAATGGCCATGGGGCTGTCAGAACATTCAGAGGGGTTGGTGGCACATGCACTTTGTCAGCATAGATTTGGCATTTGTGGCATTTCTTGACATATTGAAAACAGTCAGCCTCCATTGTCAACCAGTAATAACCTGCCCTTAGAATCTTCTTTGCCATTGCATGCCCATTGGCATGGGTTCCAAAGGATCCTTCATGTATTTCAGTGATGAGAAGGTCCGCTTCTCGCTTGTCCACACACCGGAGCAAGACCATATCATGGTTTCTTTTATAGAGCACATCCCCATTCAAGAAGAATTGTGATGCCAATCTTCTTAAAGTTTTCTTGTCAATGGACGAGGAATTTTCAGGATACTCTTGCTTTGCGAGATATAACTTGATGTCATGGAACCAAGGCTTGTTGTCGTGTTCCTCTTCAATTACTGCACTCACAGTCGGCTCATCTTTTCGATTCACAATTATCAGTGGTGTTTCATTGTCGAATTTCACTTTGTACATTGATGATAGTGTAGCCAATGCGTCTGCAACTTGATTCTCTTCTCTTGGGAAATGATGAAAAGTAATCTCGTCAAAGTGCTTTATCAACTTCATGACATGGGCTCGATATGGGATCAACTTGGGATGTCGTGTTTCTCATTCTCCTTTCACTTGATAGATGACCAATGCCGAATCTCCGTACACTTCCAAGATTTTGATTCTCATGTCAATTGCTGCTTCAAGACCCATGATGCACGCTTCATATTCTGCCACATTATTCGTACAATCAAAGCACAACCTTGCAGTGAAAGGAGTGTATCCATTTCTTGGAGATATCAAAACAGCTCCAATCCCGTGCCCCATGGAATTTGAGGCTCCATCAAAGGCGAGTTTCCATCTTGCACCTGGTTCGGGTCCTTCGTCGTCCCCTATGGGTTCTTTGTAACTCAGGGCCATGATGTCTTCATCTGGGAAGTCAAACTGAATGGGTTGATATTCTTCCAATGGTTGGTGAGCAAGATGTTCAGACAACACACTTCCTTTGATTGCCTTTTGAGTGACATATTGGATGTCGTATTCGGATAACAACATTTGCCATCGTGCAATTTTCCCTGTGAGTGCAGGCTTCTCAAATATGTACTTAATGGGATCCATCTTTGATATCAGCATAGTAGTATGAGTTAACATGTACTGTCTTAGACGTCGAGCAGCCCATGCTAATGCACAACAAGTTTTCTCGAGTGCTGTGTATCTCGATTCACATTCGGTGAATTTCTTGCTCAGGAAGTAGATGGCATGCTCTTTTCTTCCTGTTTCATCATGCTGCCCCAACATGCAACCCATTGATCCTTCTAGCACAGTAAGATACATAAGGAGAGGCCTTCCTGGAACTGGAGGTGTCAAGATTGGTGGTTTTTGCAAATACTCCTTGATCTTGTCAAATGCTTTTTGGCAATCTTCATTCCATTCGTTGGCTTGATCTTTCCTTAGCAATTTGAAGATAGGCTCACAAGTGGCAGTGAGATGTGAGATGAAGCGAGCAATGTAATTCAACCTTCCCAAGAATCCACGTACCTCCTTCTCAGTCCTGGGTACTGGCATATTTTGTATGGCCTTGACCTTATCAGGATCTACCTCAATTCCTCTTTGGCTGACAATGAACCCTAATAACTTTCCTGATCTGACGCCGAAAGTGCACTTGTTAGGATTCAGGCGCAACTTGAATTTTCTCAGACGGACGAACAACTTTTGTAAATGGACCAAATGATCTTCTTCCCCTTGAGATTTGGCAATCATATCATCCACATAGACTTCTATCTCCTTATGGATCATATCATGAAAGAGAGTAACCATGGCTCTTTGGTATGTTGCCCCTGCATTTTTCAATCCGAAAGGCATTACCTTATAACAAAATGTGCCCCAAGGAGTAATGAAGGTGGTTTTCTCCATGTCTTCCGGAGCCATCTTGATTTGATTATATCCTGAGAAGCCATCCATGAAGGAGAATACTGAGAATTGAGCTGTATTGTCCACCAAGACATCAATGTGAGGTAATGGGAAATCATCTTTTGGGCTTGCCCTATTCAAGTCTCGATAATCCACACACATCCGAACCTTTCCATCTTTCTTTGGGACTGGTACGATGTTGGCTACCCATTCTGGGTACTTGGAAACTTCTAAGAACCCCGCGTCAAATTGCTTCTTGACTTCCTCTCTGATCTTAAGGGCCATGTCGGGTCTTGTTCTTCTCAACTTTTGCTTCACTGGTGGGCACTCTGGTCGAAGTGGTAGCCTATGCACGACTATGTCGGTGTCCAATCCCGGCATATCTTGATAAGACCAAGCAAACACATCCACGTACTCTTGCAACAGGTTGATCAAGCTTCTTTTCACATCATCTTGCAAAGAGGCCCCTATCTTGATCTCCTTTTTCTCCTCGTCGGACCCTAAGTTGATCACTTCCACAGGCTCTTGGTGCGCTTGAATTTCTTTCTCTTCTTGTTCTAAGAGACGAGCTAGCCCTTCGGGGAGCTCACAGTCGTCTTCATCGCCTTCTTCGGCTTGGTTGATTGGAAATTCAAAGTCGATAGGGATTTTAGCTGTGTCAGTTTCAACAAGTTTATTGGTGGATCTGCATGAGGATGATTTTTATTTTAGAATTATTGAAAGAGAAATGGAGGTGATTTAAAAACTGTAAAAATAAATTTTGAAAAGTTGCCATTTTTAGAATAAACAGGAGCAGAAGAAAATAGACTTTGATGAACATAAAATGCATTTTCATTGATTGATAAGATTTAAAACATAGGGGTGCCCTACAAAAGATATCCATTTGCCTTGGGCAGAGCAAAGGATTTTTTTCAAGAAAAACAAAGCAAATTACTTAAAGATAATTTCAGGAATCTCCCAAGCCTTCCAGTTGCACAGGACATCATCCGGATCACATTGATACACCAAGTCAGGTACACCTTCTTCTTCATCTTCTAGATTTGCCACATGCCCCTCGTAGCTAAAGCCCGCACTACGAAATATCCCTTGGATGGTACCCATGCTTCTCGGAGCAAATCTCAGCATATCCCTTGTAGTAGGTTGGTACCCCAATCCAAAGCGGTCTTTCTTCTCTTGAACCTTTGGTACTTCGCCCCAACCTGGTGGAATTCCTTCTTCTAATGCCTCATTCACAGCTCTCCATGAGGTTAAAGTTAAACCTTTTTTCTTCTTAGGCTCACGCCTAGACTTCATAGTGGTAACACTTGCCACTTCTAGTGCTTGAAAAGGGACTTCAATAGCTTCCTCGCCCGCCTCTATGTATTGGAAAGAGGAGAGATGACTCACCATCATATCTTCTTGTCCTGACACGACAATCATCTTATCACCGGTTATGAACTTAAGCTTTTGATGCAAGGTGGAAGTGACTGCCCCAGCAGCGTGAATCCATGGCCTTCCAAGTAGACAACTGTAAGCAGGGTTAATGTCCATGACTTGGAATGTAATAGTGAACATTTGCGGACCAATTAGAATCGGCAAATCCACTTCTCCCATGACTGCTCTCTTGGATCCATCGAACGCCTTCACAATTAGTGCACTTTGTCTCAAAAGCGCTCCTTCAATTGCAAGCTTATCCAGTGTTATCTTTGGCATGACATTCAAAGAGGATCCAGTATCTACCAACACTTTGGACAAGATGTTGTTTGAGCATTTGACTGATATGTGCAGTGCTTTGTTGTGGTCTTTCCCTTCAGAAGGAAGCTCATCTTCATTGAATCCCAAGTATCGGCTTGTAGTGATATTAGCAACCACCCCATCAAACTGATCAACCGTGATGTCTTTGGTCACATGGGCCTCGTTGAGGATTTTGAGCAATGCCTCCTTATGAGCCTCGGAGCTCAATAATAGTGACAGAATGGAGATTTTTGAGGGTGTTTGCCCCAACTGATCAATGATCTTGTAATCACTTTTTCGGATGATTCTCAAAAATTCCTCGGCCTCTTCTTGTGGTAATGTTTTCCTTGGTGGCTCAGTTCCTACTGCCACTCCTTCAACAGCTTTTCCTTTATCGGATCCTACAGGTGCATTTGCAGAGTCTTTGTTTGGTGAATTTGGAGAGTAAATCCTCCCACTCCTTGTCATTCCTCCTATTCCGGCAATGTTATCAATGATAGGTTCTATACCGGTGATAAGTTCCCTTCCAACAGACACAGTAGGTTGGTAATTCCATGGCACTTCTTTGGTACTCTTGAAAGAGAAAGGTGCAGGCACATGAAACACCATAGGGTCTATTTTTTGTGCAGGAATTTGGATTTCAACTCTTTGGTAAGGGATCTCAAAAGGTGCAAGACCTTGTGATTCCACAACAGCAATACTTGTTTCCTTCCTTGAGTACCCAATTTGAATCAAGCCTTGATCCATTAGCTTTTGGAGGGTCTCTTTTAAACCTCGACAATTATCAGGATTTGTCGAACAAGCTTTGCAACTGGAGTGTAATTCTTCAAACTGTTCAAAGCCAATCAATCTCTCCCCCATTACCGACAAAGGGGTTCCTATCTTGGATACTTCCTTTAAAATCTTCACATCTTCCATCCCCTCAATAACATTTACTGAGGAACTTGCATGACCTGGCAAAGGATTTGTCTTCACATTCGGACCCTCTTCCTTGAAGGATATCATCTTGCGATCAATCAAACCTTGTACCTTGAACTTGAAAGCTTTACAATTTTCGATGTTGTGCCCGGGCGACCCAGCGTGGTAATCACATCGAGCATTGCTATCGAAACTAGGTGGATATGGAGGCACCATTGGTGGGAGAGGTTTTTGCTCTACCATGCCCTTTTGAAGTAGGTATGGCAAAATTTGCCCATATGACATTGGTATGGGATCGAAACGCACCACTTTCCTTTCAAAGTTTCCTCGAGGCCTAGGTTGATTCCACTGTGGATATGGGTTTGGCTGAGGCTGACCTTGCGGAGGCATCATCAATGGTTGTTGAGGTGGGCGCATTGGATATGATGGCTGTTGATACTGCCCTTGAGCCGCAGCTGCCACATAAGGATAGTGATAATATGGCACTTGCATAGGAGGCCCTTTTGAGGGTCCAACTGAGACAGCGTTGGTCTCACCTTCTTTCTTTTTCGGGGGACCACCAAAGAATTTCTTAACCCCGACTTGAGCATTAGTAGCACATTGAATCTTTCCACTTTTGATACCCTCCTCTATGCGCTCCCCTATGATGACAAGATCAGAAAAATTTGGGGAAACACTCCCAAGCATCTTTTCATAATACGGCCCTTGCAACGTACTAATGAAGGTAGTAGTCAGTTCTTTTTCTTTCAAAGGTGGTTGCACTCTAGCAGCTACCTCTCTCCATTTTTGCGCATATTCCTTGAATGATTCTCCACTCTTTTGTGTCATTGCTTGTAATTGCATACGAGTGGGAGCCTCCCCTATGTTATACTTGTATTGAGTCAGAAAGGCTTCCATCAGACCTTTCCAAGTTTGGATTTGTGCTCTCTCCAATTGCATATACCAATCTAGAGAGGCTCCACTCAGACTGTCTTGGAACACGTGCATCATCAGCTTTTCGTCGGTCACATGTGCAGACATTTTGGTACAGAACCGCTTTAGGTGAATTTTTGGGCATTGGAGGCCTTTGTATTTTTCAAAATCAGGTGTTTTGAATTTTGGTGGTATAACCACGTCGGGAACTAGGCACATATCTAAGGTATCTAGCCCAAGAGTACTGAAACCTTCAATGGCTTTCAACCTTTCCTCCAAAGCCTTGTACTTTTTCGTCGCCTCTTCATCATCATGATCGACTGCAGAAGTTGCTTGCTCGGGCGTAAAGACAAACGGCATAGTACCCTTTGCTGCATTGCATGGTGTTGCATTCTCATTTTGAGGATTTGAAGCTTCTTGTGGAGCGGAATTTCCATTCACAACCGGTATTGTAAAGGTTACCCCCGGAGGTTGAGTAACACCACCGCCTTCCATGGGAGGAGTATAGTTAGGAGGAAGACCAAACATTGGGACAAAACCAGGTGGGTACCTTGGAGTAGTCTCCTCACTTATGACCGTTGGCTGAGGATTGTTCTCCCTGTTAGTTAAATTTTGGATAGCTTCCGTAAGTATAGCAACTTGTTCCTTGATGGCATCAACATCCTCTTTTTGTGCAAACTGACTTGTTGGTGCTGGCTCCATGATTCTTCTTTGGTTAGCTCTTGTCCCGTGTGAATGCCGATAGGCAGACTCTTGGGCCAACTGTTTTTTGGGTTTCCTTGCAATGATGGAAATTCCTGAAGTTCGGAGGAAAATGAAATGAGTTTTTTTTTTTTTTTTTTTTGAAAAAGATGAAATGCATGTTGTGTTTTTTGATGTAATGCATGCATGTATGTTATGCAAAAAGAATCTTTATTTTATTTGGAGGAAATTTCAAAGTTTCGCAATTTTATTGTAAGCATCTAGAATTATGAGAACGAACAAAGTAGAACCAGAACATTGATTTCATTTCATTCAAAAGAGAGAATACATCATTTCATTCATAATAGGGCCTATTACATAATTTCCCAAAATGAGGCCTAATACAACAAAGTTTGAAAAGAAACTAAGACAATCCTAGAGCTTTGCTTTGCGAGCCAAAGCCAAACATAACTTGAACTCTCTCAACATAACCCCACATGATTCAACAAAATCAAACACAAAGGTAGGAGTGTTGTTGGGGCTCATCACAGAATATGCCTTCTTGTGCATGCTAGGGATGCCTCGAACCACATTGTTCGCAAAACCCGCTAGGTTGGAGAACTCTTCTTTCCATTTTAAGACATCTTGGTATTGCTCTCTAATAATAGCTTGATATCGACTCGAGCATTCACTTAAATTCTGAAGTTGTGCTTCCATTCGCCTAATTTGGCTTTCTCTGACTTCTAGCTCTTGCTTTTGCCGTTCTTCACGACCCTTGAGATTCCTCATATCTCCGAGCAGACTATTCCAATTAGTGGAGAGATTGTGGAGCTTTCTATCAGACTCTTCTCGGAGTTGGCATTCATTGGTCACACAGACTTGTGATTCTTGAAGTAATTTAGTGAGATCCAAGATTCGAGCCTCAAACCCTTCCTTCATCTCTTTTTTCTCTTTCAAGGTACGGTTCCATAAGTCCTTCCATTCCTTGATCTCTTTCCAAGCTTGGTCTAATCGGTGGTTACGTTCACGAATCTCATCCGTGACCCCTTCCAAGCATTCGTCCACTCGCTCCTTTTTGGCCCTTTCCTCTTCGACCAATGCCTCGCTCATTTCAAGTTGTCTTTTCTTCTCCTCATAGTTGAACTTGAACTTGTTACGTTCATATGAGGTTTGATGAAGCTTTTGTTGCAAACTCTCATTTTCCTTTTGAAGGTGCTCAATGGTGGCCTTAAGCTCATCAACTTCTTCGACAGAGGTAGGTATTGGCTCAAGTGGGCTAGGTTGAGATGGAAGGATGAGGACAAAAGGGAGCCCAATCACTTTGACACGCTCTTTGATCCAATGAGAGTATGGTTCTTCGATGGGAAGGCTTCTCTTTCTTAGCTCGTTCCCCTTGCGATGCACTTGAGCCCAAGATCGGATGACCCTTTGGAGCGTGTTTTGGAAGTTCGCATCAGTACCATGAAGCACAAATTCTTGCAATACCCCCTCATTTGGTTTGCGGGCCATAGGATACCCGAGTTGCCTTAGAGCTAGCATAGGATTGTAGTTTATACAACCCTTGGACCCTATGAGAGGTACATTGGGGAAGTCCCCACAACTGACGATCACTTCGCCTTCACTGATTTTCCTAGAGTACCACAAAATGGAGCGCTCGGTGAGAGATGTCAAAGCTTGTGACCATTCTTGACTCTTCATAGCTTTGATAGTGTAGATATCCTTGGAGATTTGAGAAGCAAACCAAGCATACAACAAAGGAATGCAACATAGCATCAATCCCCCCTTCTTCTCATACCGCATGTGGAGGGTATAGTATGTATCGGCCAAAATAGCGGACACAAGATCTTCTTTGCGAACTCCAACTCCCCAAAATACACTGATAGCTGCGGTATCTATGAAGTTCTTTTGGCTAGGAAAAAGAACTAACCCAAAGATGAGTAAGGCCAAAACCTCCCCTAAAGCTCCCCAATCACGGACTTTCGCGAACTCTTTTGCCTTCTTTTCAAGGTACTCTCTTTTAAAACCATGGGCTTCTCTCTCGGTTTTGTAGTGAAGGTTCAAGTCGGAAGCTAGTATTTTCAATACTGAAGCTAGGTCTTCAAACCTTGGAACTACACCAAGACCCTTGTAGGGAACCATCTTATCCCTTGGAGAATCCAAAATTCGCCCGAATTCCTCTAAAGTAGGTGCTAACTGAAAGTCTTGGAAAGTGAAACATCTCAAAGGAGGGTCGTAGAATTGAGCTAAAGCAGTGACGGCCTCTATTTGTACCGGAATGTTCAAGAGATCTAGGATTTTCCCATACTTGGAGGTGAGATGAGCTCGAGCCAAGTTGCTTAGTTGGCTATTGAGGGCCTTCAAAGTGTTTACCTCGGGTAACTGAGCCTTAATCTGAAGCGTGCTCTTTTTTGTCGAACTCATTTTTCAAGATGCTTAAATAATACTTTTTTTTTAAACTCCCTGAAAATGTGAAAAAATGCCAAATGAATTTTAATGAAAAAGAAAGAAAATATGTATGGCATGCAAAAGGAATTGGGATGGGTAACAGGATAATTCTAAATTTTCCCACCCCTCACAAGGATAATTCTAAGTTTTTTTTTGTTTTTGGTGACCACCAAGATGGTATACCCCACTTGGAATTTTCCCATAAAATTGGACCAGCCAATTCATGGAAAATTTCCGGGGCTTCCCCTAGGCGGACTTTATCGGGTTCTACACAAGGTCCCTAGAGTATTTGATCAACATTCAAAATTTCGTCAAGAGGATGGGCTAGCCAATTCGAGACGAAACTTTGAATGAATCTACTCTAGGCGGAGCTTTCATATATCACCGAATGAGAAGTGCATCTCATGGGCCCATACTACTAGCTCCTAACTTAACTTAGTTTTTCTCAAGCCCGGGTGTAGAGCTTCTCTCAAGAAAATATCCCAACCACAATTTATATACATATATCAAATTAATAAGCATGGTATAAATGCAAAAATAAACATATATACATATATAAAAACAAATAAAAAAATGTAATGCAAACAAACAAACAAGCAAATGACCCTAAAAGAGAATAGGCTTGACTCTCTAAAAGGTCCCCAGCGGAGTCGCCAGCTGTCGCGCCGCGAAAAACGCCCGAGCGTCGGAACACTCGGTAATGACACAGAGTCGCCGCCGAACTTTATTTATTCCCGAAGGAAAAGGAAAATATTGATAAAACCTTAACAGAAAAGAAAAATGGTCATCGCAACCAAATTTCGAGTTCGGGAGTCGATTATGTAAGGGGAAGGTACTAGCACCCCTCACATCCGTTGTACTCAACGGGAACCTTCTTGTTATTTTAGGGTTTGAAAATTGTCTTTTAATTGTTTGCATTAATTTCTATTAATTGTTAAATATTTACAAAGGGAAAAAAATTAGTTTTTTATTATTGTGCTTGACGGTTGTTGGATCCCGCTCCTACGTATTCCCAAGTGCAATGGGAAATTCAAAGCTTACGTAGTTCTTTGGGTAAAAAATATTTGTGTGTTGGTTGATTTTAGCGAAGGGTATTTTAAATCGCATTCTAGTGGTTAAACGTATGCTGCTCGCGCGTGGGAGGCTTATGCGTTGTTTGTATCACGTTAGAAGGATTATAATACGTTCGTTTGAGAAAAAGTTTGTTTTTGTTTTTTGAATGCGCTAAGGCAAAAATTAATTTGATGGGTTGAGTTTATTTATTATTTTAAGTTTTGAAAAAGAATGTATTTTTTGGTGTGGAAGACAAATAGTCGATAGACAAAGCGCACGCTAAAGTCTCGACTATTCGAGAGACGAACGAATGTACATTCGTCGATCCCTTTTTTAATCCACGAAATTTTTTAGAAAAAGTAGTTGTTTTGCATGAATTAAATAAAAAGAGAATTTAATTGATATTTTTTGTATTTTTAGAATATGTGTTATTTTTTTGGTATTTTAGTTATTTTTGAAACGATAAAAATAAAAACACGAGGGTACGTTTATTACGACAATATGTACGAAACTAACAAATAAACTCTACATGTATATTTACACATTCTTACGAAAATAAAGCTAAAACTATATAGCATATTTTTGTATTTTTCATGAGTGATCTATAAACAAAATAGAACATTGCATAAATAAATAAATACTAACACATCATGCATTTTAAATATTTATATACAAGCATTCCATATAAAAATAAAGCACAAATAAAATCACAAATAACGACTAAGAAAAATGAACACATAAAAATACGAAAATAAAATAAAAAAAACGCACACAGAGGGGGTGCACACAGCACCAACAGGGGGTGCTGAAAGCACCCTGGGCTCACAAACAGAAACTGGGCGTGGGTTGAAGGTCCAACAGAGTATTTGGGCTGAACCAGCCGGTTTGAGGTGAGCCGGTCCGGTTTGGTTGAACCAAACGGACTGGTCTCCTATATATTCATATCTCCGGTTTTTTTTCTTTTTATTCTCCCATTTCTCTCTCTAACCTTCTCTCCTTCTCTCTAATTTTATGGGCAAGTGTTCTTCATGAGGAAGAACACGATGAATTTTCCGGTGAGCATATGAACACCGGCGCGGTGGCCGGCTAGGCCAGACGGCGGCGGCCACCGCGCCGGAGTAAAAAAATTTGTCAAAATCAGAACTTTTTCTTTCAATCTCTCTTTTTAAACCCTCCTAAACACGATTCTGAGTTCCAAATTTACAAAAATCTTACCAATTTGTGCAGATCGGAGATTAAAGTTTTGAAGTTTTTTTTTTTTTTGTTTCAAATTTCTTCTTCACTCCTGCGTCGGTTCTGTTCTTCTTCTTCTATTCCTTTTTTGTTTTTCTGGAACGTGTGTGTGTGTGTGCGTGTTTTGATTTCGGTTCTGATTTGTGTTTATGTTGTGAGTTTTTGTTATTGATTTCTGGGTTGTGATGATGATGATTTTGGTGCGGCTGTGATGTTGTGATGTGAGAAAAATTTGGATTTGTGATGTTAAAAAAAAAGCTTAGAGTTTGTGATTGGGGTTTGAGTTTTTGTTCTCAGAGAAAAATTGAGTTTCTCTCTGTTTTTTTCTGATGGTGAAATCGTGTTTCTGATAATTTTCTGTCTTTGAGACTATGGCTCTGTTCTGATTATATTCACAAATTTGTGAATTGGTTCTTGTCCTGTGGCATTTAATTCCTCACAGTGGAGGCTATGGGGAACTTGGAATTTTGCTCTGATCAATGAATTTCACAGATCTATGTTCTGGTATGCAGAAAAGAGAAAGGAAGAAAAATCAGAGGAGGGGGGACGCCTCTGCAGATGGATTCTGGACTTGGACACATTTTTTTGACAGATAAAAAAAAAATAGAAAAAGGACAAAAGGACAAAAATAATAATAATAATAATAATAAAACGAAAATAATAATAATAATGAAAAATAATAAAATAAAAATAATAATAACAGTAATAATAATAATAAAAATACGAAAATAATCAATAATAATAATAAAAATAAAAAACGAAAATAATAATAATAACTAAAAAAACTAAAATAATAATAATAAAAACAAACTAAATGAGGTATTTTAAAATACCTCTCTGCCGAAATTTCGATCGAAACCTAAACAAATGAGGTATTTTAAAATACCTCTATCGAAATTTCGTTCGAAAATTCAACTATATAAAAAAAAAGAACTCCTACTTGACTTTTCGCTCGGGAAAACGAACCGAATTAAAAATAACTAAAATAACTTAATTGAACAAAAACGCGACGAGAAAAATGGACAAAATTTGGGGTATGACATATATCAATTCTAAATTTTACATCAAAAACATTAATTTTTTTTTTTTAACAAAACTAAAACATTAACTTTTTTTCTTGACAAAAAAAAAAAACTTTTATTAACTAGTTTTTGCATATATATTTTTTCCCAATAGTTTTTTATAACATTTTAGGAAAATGCAAGTTTATGATTAATTTGAGTGTGATCAAATTAGGGGGTGGCAAAATGGGCCGAGTCCGCCGGACCGACCCATTTAGCCGCCATTTGGGGTAGGGCGGGCTGAGGTTTTCAACTCGGTACCTTAAGTTGGCCCGCCCCGCCTAACTTGCTTAAAAAATGGAGCGGGACAGGTTGGGACGGGCATGCCCGCGGGCTTTGTTACTTTTTTTTTTTACTTAAGATGAAAATTGGCTATCTTATCTTACTTTTCTTTTACTTTTTTGTTGTTGTTTTTGAGAGAAAAAAAAATCTGATTGTTTATTAATTTATTTCCGTTATAAAGTTTCTTTTTCCTTTGATACTAAGGTTTCCAACTTTCCATTTCTTTATTTTCATTGGTATTGTGAAGTTGTTTTAATGGTTTTTTACCTTAACATTGATGGTATTGTGAAGTTGTTTTATTTTTGCTACCGTTGAAATTCTATTACGTGCTCTTAAAAAAATTATTTTGTTGCCTTTTTTAATCAAGCTAAATAATTTTGTAATTATATTAAATCCAAATTGTAATTAAAAAAAAAAGTTTAACGGGCCGGCTCGCCAACCCATCAATAAACGAAGCAGACATGAGTTTTCAACTCAGACACCTAAGTTGGCTCGTTCCATCCATTTTTTAACAGACTTTAGGCGGGGCGGACCGCCATTTTGCCACCCCTAGATCAAACAACCAAAAATCAAACAATAACAGAGTGGCTTGTAATAAGTGACAGCCAGACCCTCACAAAAGAATGAATTAAATTGAGTTGACATAAAATTTGAGTTATAGATTTTGTTTTAGTAATTATAATTAGGGTTAAATATGTTTTTAGTCCCTACTTTTATGTGAGTTTTGATTTTTAGTCCCTACATTTTTTTATTACATTTTTAGTCCCTCATATTTTTTCCGTTTGTATTTTTAGTCCCTACCGTCAAGATCTAGTGACTAGGCAAACGGAAAATGTCACGTAGGACGCCACGTCAACTAAAAAATTTACGTGGCATTAATTTTTTATGTGGATATGTTTTAGTCCCTATTTTTACATGAGTTTCCACTTTTAGTTCCTATATTTTTTTTATTATATTTTTAGTCCCTCACGTTTTCACTATTTACATCTTTAGTCCCCAGTGTCAAGTTTTTGTGATTAGGATAACAAAATATGTCACGCGGGACGGCACAGAGGATACTAGGTCAATTAATGAATCTACGTGACCTTTATGATGTGGATTGGACCTAAGATAAACGAGTTTACCTGGTCCTAAAATGACATATTTAGCTAATTATGAACATATTCTATTTGATATGTGTATTATAAAACCATAAAAAATAAAACAAACCATACAATTTCATGAAATCATTGTTATAAAATCATTTGTAACAAGTTATACATTTATAGTCATACATGACTAAGTCATTTGAAACTGAAACTCTGTCTGTTTTTTTTTTCTATTTCAAAATCAGCACATTCCAAAAGAACATGCTCGAAGCCACTTCAAAAACATAACTAACATTAATTTCGTATTGATCCAAAAGAATTTTGAAGTCCTAGCCACAATCATTACATCAGAAAAAAGTATACGGAAAAAACTTTTGATGAGAAGTATATTTGGAGTGGTTGGTCCAAATTCTTAAAGCGATACAAATTGCATTTTGAAGACCTCCTCAACTTTGAAGTTCAAGAAGATCAATTCCTTATTGTGACACACACCAAGATAAAGGACAGAAAAAAAATACCTAAATGTTTAGGAATTCTTATGTTTTCTCTGCTTTTGTTGATCTAATGGTTGATAAATTATAAAGAGTATAAAAACATTTAAGAAGGGAGAGAAATAAATTGAATGAATGGCTAAGATTACCATTGGAGAGAAAACATGAGGGAAAAAATTAGAGAGAATCCAAATCCTGTTTGTTTTAATTCAGTTTATGTAATATTATGTCTACTTCTAACCTACAACTCAAACTTTTTGGATTGATATTGTGAGTACTTTTGAAATGTTTAGCACTTAAGTTGTTATTAGTTGTTTGACTTATGTAATGACTAATTTAAATTAAGTTGTTTGTTTTTAATTGCTTTTTCACAATTTTATCATTTTCAATCTCAGTTTATGTAATATTATGACTACTTCTAACCTATAACTCAAAATCTTTTAATTGGTAGTTTATTATGAGTAATTTTGAAATGTTTAGCACTTAGTTTGTTATCATTTGTTTGACTAATATAATGACTAATTTAAATTAAGTTGTTTGTTTTTAATTGCTTTTTCACTAGTTTTTTCATTTTCAATCTATATCAACCGACCTCTCCGACCCTACGACCCGAGAAAACAACGATACCACAATATATAACGTGCCGAAGGCCCGTCCCGTGTGTACACACGGATATGTAGCTAGTTTTATGATATATGTTTGATTCAAGGTTTGAACAACTTAGAATTAAATGCAAGTTTATTAGTCACAGATACTAGAGATCATTAACAACTTTCAAATGAGAAAAGCTACTGTGAATTATGAGTTTGAGAAGAAGAAAAAGATCATGAATTCAATTTAGGTATTTAAAATTTTGAAATTTATGTTTTAGTTAGGTCGGGTCTGTTTTTGTGCGGGGTAAACCCGTTTGCATTAGGTCCAATCCTTATCATAAAAGCCAATAAATTAATTAAATGATGTGGTATCCTATATGTTCTCCTACGTGGCATATTCTGTTATTCTAATCACCAAAACTTGACAGTATGGACTAAAGATGCAAATGGTGAAAATGTGAAGACTACAAATATTATAAAAAAAATGTAGGGACTAAAAGTGAAAACTCACGTAAAAGTAGGGACTAAAAATATATCAACATAAAAAATACCACGTAGGTTCAATAATGTACGTGGCGTTCTACGTGGCATCTTACGTGGCATTTTCCGTTAGCCTAGTCACTGGAACTTGACGGTATGGACTAAAAATGCAAACGGGAAAAACATGAGGGACTAAAAATATAATTAAAAAAATATAGGGACTAAAAGTCAAAACTCACATAAAAGTATGTACTAAAAACATATTTAACCATTATAATTATAGGTATGGGTACATTATATCTCTGTTGGCTGACGTGTCACCCATTTAGTGGTTTCAAATTTTCATTTTTGTCTTATTAACCCAAAAAATATAGAGATGCACAGAAAAGGGAATCAATGGGCTGACATTCTAGGTAGATTTCATGGAGGATCAGCTGAAGTTTCCATATATAGAACCGGAGAAGCATGTGCACCACTAAATGACAAGAAGCTTATGCACCAGATGGGGAAATTATCCCATAAGAATATTGATATTATCGGTTCTGTCAAAAAAAAAAAAAAAGATATTATCGGTTCTCTTTTTTCTTTGGTACATTAAATATCAATTCTCTAACCTAACAATATAAGATACTTTAAAAAGGACAACATATAAGTTCATTTTTTTTTTAATGAAGAAACAATTACAATTGAAATTTCGAGTCTGAACTCAAGTGAATACATCTAACTTAATAATATCGGTATTGACCGTTAAACTTATACTTAATGAATGCAATATAGATTACTACTATTTGTTGGGTTATGAAGAAATCTCGAAAGATCATCCACATTAAGCCTAAGAACAATTATATATGTGAATTAGACATCACAGTTTAACTAAATACATTCACTTTTAATTTACTCAATGTGAGACTTAATTCGACTCACACTTCCCATAACAATCTTCCTTCAAGTGAGTCATTCAATTCTTTATACTTCCCCTCAAATGTCAAACCATGGGAAGCGCAGATGACCATTCACATTTGATCAATAACAATCACACTAATACATTTGAACACTATATTTTTATTCGAAATATTAATTCATTAGGTTTATGAATCGTTTAACACTCACTTTTCCATTCACAACCTATTGCACACACTAGTTGTAACAGCCCAGGCCCCACCACCATAGGTGGTCCCGGCATTGCAACCTCACGATCTTCTCCACCCCCTCTCTAAGTGGAGTTTTTGCCTTCCGTGAAAATCGAACCATGTACCCTGGGGTTCAAGTACATGTTCAATGCATTCCCACTACCAATTGAGCTAGGGAATGCATTGAACATGTACTTGAACCCAGGATACATGGTTCGATTCCTACGGAAGGCAAAAACTCCACTAGAGAGGGGTGGAGAAGATCGTGAGGTGACAGTGCCAGAACCACCTATGATGGTGGGGCCTGAGTTGTTACACTAGTCACTGCAATACACTTGCCACTATTAATATATATAATCAAACTCTCAAGGAAAAATAAAATACATAATTAAAGTCAAAATGTATAAAATAGAGGCCAAATCGTGTGTTGATGAATTATTATGAGACAAAAAAAAAAAAAAAAGCTTGCACCACTAACTAAATGTCAAACCATGATTAGAATTTCAATCAAATCCTAAAATTGAATTTACGACGACTCACATGTACTTATTTGCCAATCATGGAGCAAAGCATGTAAACGTGTTAAGCAATTCCAAATAAAGAAGAATTTTCAAAATCTAAATCCAAGTGGTGATCCCCAAAGCAGAGACATGACCTAGCTGTGCTAAATTACTCTAAGGTCGTGGGTTATGCAACTAAAAGAAAAATGAATTCATATGCACAACTTGTGAAAGGAAATAATAAAATAAAATATTTTTTTTTCTTCATCTCTTTAATAGATTTTTTAATATGTTTCCTTCCATATGCTTAATGAACTCTTGTGTTGGTAAAACCAAAAATTCGGAAAATGACGGTGGTGGTGATAGAGTTACTTGGTGATGAAGGTAACGAGGCAACAAATTCATTTTTGGGACATAATACTATATTATCAATCTTTTATATGATTAAGTAAAATTAGCACTTGCGTAAGAAAAAAAATATATATAAAGAATGATATAGTAAATATATCTTTCAATATATAATTAGAATCACCAAGTGTTTGTTGGTGAGATAAAAAAGTGGACATATATATAAAAAAATCATTGGATATATTAGGAGCAAGCAACTTTTTATAATTGAAAAAGTGAATTACAATAGTTCCATGGGGTGTTAGTCCTTTTAATACTTTATAAATAATTTATGAATTTATTTTCTTATAGTGTTAGCCATAATCCAATTCTATAAGCAACTAAAAATGTCATCATCCAATACAAATATGGTTTAATTAAATGAACCAATTGTCTTACAAAAAAAATAAAAATAAAAAATGAACCAATTGGATCAAGATTTTTTTTTTTTTGCAGATTTTAGCAACTCGCATACTCTATTTTTTTTATTCAATACAGTATTTTTTTATTAATTTGTTCAATTTTTAAAACACTTGACTATTGGACAGGAAAAACTCCAATGATTCCCGAGGAAGAGTCCACCAAATATTTCAAAGGAAAACGACACACCACATCAATTTGGCGACAAATGCTTTTTTGGAACCAAAGATTTCCAAGAAATAAACAAATGTGACAAGGAATTCAATCATCAAATTTTAAATCTGCAATCTAATTAAAAGATTTTGAAATTAATTAAATATTACTGTAATTTATTTATTTTATTTCACCACCAGTTTAATCTGGTTTGAGGATCAGTTTTGACATCAAATGTTTTCAGCTTCCTCCCAAACATTAGTGTTAATTGGTTTATTGGTAACTGACGCTGAACTTGATAGGAATGACCATAGTTCGATTCCCCGCAACTGTGATCGAAAGAGGACTGAAACCACTTGATGTAAGAACTGACCCCGAACCAGATTAAATTGGTGGTGAAAGCAAAATAAAAATAAAAAATTCACATACATGATTCACAAAACTCGATCATGATTGAGTTACTTTTAAATATATAAAAAAATTGAGTCAATTAAAACTCAATATATCAGATTTAAATTTTGATAAATTATTAATCATTTAAGTTTAGTATCTTAGATTAATATTTTTTATATTTAACGAAGAAAATAATTAAACTTCCAATAAAAAAAAATAAAAATGATCAAATTGGGGTAGTTGTATATTTTTTATTATAAATTCCATGTATGTCAAAATTATTTTTTCTTTTTAAAAATTAACACAAACATATCTATTTTCTCCGGAGGTAATAGAATAAAGAAATTACATGTTAATGTATTACTACTAAATTTAACAGGCAACAACATACATATCCTAAATTAATAACTTGGCAACAATGGTACAACATCTTTTTTTAAGACAAAAATGTTGACATTGTTAATATTACACTTAAGCGAGGATTGAACTTATAATCTCCGAGACTTTGCCCCCCTTTTTCGTAAAAAAAAAAGGCTCAATCGCCTTATCTACTTCCTCCGTTCCAAAATATAAGTAAAAGTGAGTCAAAAAAATTTAATGTATTTGGTTCAAAATTTGGACCAAATACATTTATTTTTGTTAACCAACTTTTATTTATATTTTGAGACTGGGAAAATATGCCGTACCTATTAATTCATCCACCTCAATCACTAAATCAATCTTATATATATTTTCACAACAATAGTTAATTAATTATTCAGCTTATGCACGTAGAACTGAATCCGATTAAAATTGAATATGGTCCCCTGTCTGATTTTTTAACAATTACATGCACCGATTAGCATTATTTTTTTATTAATTCTCTGATTTTTAGGAGAATGAGACTCCAGCAAGTAAAATTTGATAAATAATTGTTTCCACAAAATTTTAAACTCAGATTCTCCCAAATAATTTATCTTAAAAAAATCATTAATCATTAAGTCGGTAAGTTCAATTATCAAGTTTTTTTACATGTCTATTCTAAATTGTCCTAGTCAGGAATTTGAATACATACATATACATACATATTATAATTAGAATTTAATAAAGAACAGGATACCTTTATAATGCATTTAGGAATCACATTCAAATCATAAACTTCTATATATATAATGTGCATGTATTGAGCTTCTGAATAAGTGGAAAGAAACATCATCACTTCACTAAACTTAATTATGGAGCAAAAAATATTTTCTTTTCTGCTTGCATTCAAAGAGTTCAAGCCACACCTGCTCATGATCTTAGCCCAAGTTGGCTATACCTTTTTATATTTCATCACTGAAGCTTCCTTCAACCATGGAATGAGTCCTTATGTTTATGTTACATACCGCCATGTCGTGGCCGGAGTTGTGATGTTCCCTTTTGCATACCTTCTAGAGAGGTACATGAACAGTTCTCTTCAAATATATTCGAGTTTCTAGCATGCATTTGGTTGAATGCTTTAAAATTGAGATTTCAAATTAACTCCGTTTTTGTAAATTTAACGAGTATAATTTAACTGGTAAATGGGGAAAAGTTTTTTTTGTCCCCTGATGTTTAGATGTTCTTCGCTTACCTAAAAAAAATTGTGCAATGCACATGAAGAAGATTTTACTTATTTCTATAGATATTACATTTTCGAATCGAAAAATTAATAAATAGTAGTAACTATAGATGAATTTGGTATGATCATAGATCTTAACATTCATAAATTATATGATGACAATTGTACTTATGTTTTTCTTGCAGAAAAGTAAGGCCAAAGCTTACATTTGCTCTTTTTATGGAAATTTTTTTGCTTTCAGTGTTGGGGTAAGAAAGAACAAATAAAAAATGCATGATATTTACAATATATAGAAGTATGGAAACATAATTTAATTTGTATAATTTAAAATATTGCAGGATAACTTTGTCTCTCAATTTGTATTTTGCAAGCTTAAAGTATACTTCTCCAACCTTTCTTGCTTCCATGTACAACACTGTATCTTCTCTTACCTTTGTTATTGCAGTGGCACTCAGGTTTGAAACTTTACATATTAGTTTAAGTTGAATAGTATGATTTTAGTTCCTATAAAATTTAATTTTTTTATTTAATTTTTAGTCTTCTACTCACTTTTCTATTTTTACACATTATAAAATTGCATGATTTTAGTATTCTTCGGATACTAAAAACATGCGGTTTTTAATCCCCGCAACTGTGATCGAAATGAGACTGAAACAATTTGATTTTAGAACTGACCTCCGAATTAAATCGGCTGTTAAGTGGGTCGAATACTAGTGGTAAAGACAAAAAAAAAAAGTGAATACAAAAATTTAAAATAAAATTTGAAATAATTATAGAGATTAAAAACATATTTAACACTAATTATTTTGGATGTACGGTAATTTGTATTAGTTGACTAAAATGCAGGTTTGAGATTGTTGATATTAGAAATCCACGTGGCATAGCAAAAGTACTTGGGACAATAATCTCCTTAGCTGGTGTTATGACCATGACACTATACAAGGGACCTATGATGAGAAATTTGTGGCATCCTCTAATCCATATTCAACCAAAAAGTGCTTCTATAAGTGAGGGCGGGTTAAGGGGTTCACTCCTTACCGTTTCAAGCTGTTTTACATTGTCTATGTGGTACATTATGCAGGTTCTTAATTATCTTAACTCATAATTAGTTTTTGAGCTCAAGCTTAAGCAACAAGGAAGAGGTTGTTAAGTTAATATTTTAGGGAGAAACTTTTTCCAGTCTGAAAGTACTTCGGATATACAATTGTACACATTTAAAAAACTGTTTTTTTTTTTGGGTGGATGCGTGTTTGCGGACAAAAACACTGTTTTTTTCTCATCCAAGTGTATATTTTTAGAAAAATAGAGTGGATAAAGTTTCTCTCAATAGTTTAAATAAATTATTACAATTCTAATATTTTGTAATTGGACATTCAGGCATCCACTTTGAAAAGGTACCCTGCTCAATTATCGCTGACTACGTGGATGTGCTTTATTGGAGCAGTACAATCAGCTGTTTTCACAGCGATAATGGAACACAATAACCCATCAGCATGGACTATAGGGATCAACATTGACTTGTGGTCCACAATATATGGGGTAAAGTACAATAAATACTCTCTCCGGACTTAAATATAAATAAAATTTAAAATATATTTAATTTAAATTTAAGCTAAATATATTTTGACTTTTGTTTATATTTAAATAAATCCAGAGTAGGCAGTCGGCTCTTTCTAAACAAGTGTCACCAAATCTAGATTTCTAACATTATATATCAATCATTATCAATGACAGGGAATTGTTGTTGCTGGATTGTTGATGTACATTCAACTATGGTGCACTGAGAAAAAAGGGCCAGTTTTTGTCACAGTCTTTAACCCTCTTTGCACCATATTTGTGGCAATTCTAGCATACTTCGTTCTTGGTGAAAAGCTTTATTTGGGCAGGTAACATACAATCAGTCATATGTGTGACTTTAAGTGCAGTTGTAACTTGCGATAAAAGTCAATTTTTTAAAATTATTTTGACTATATGATTAATTAATTGATCGTATAATTTCCTTTATAGTACTATGTATATGAATTACATTCTAATTCTAATTATGAAATTTGCATTTTCAGTATCATAGGTGCATTTATTGTCATCATGGGTCTGTATATGTTGCTGTGGGGTAAAGAAGGTGACAAAGAGGTTGATTTGAAGACCAAGCTGTCCACTAGTGATGACCAAGAATGCAGAGTGTAGTGAGCAACTTTAGGTTGAAAGGTAGAAGTGTACACAAATCCAAGGGAGTATAAAATCAAATGTGTATATCATAATTGAGGATTTGTAGGTTTATTTTGGCTATGTACACGTTTTGTGCAAAATCAAAGTTTCGCAAAGTTTGTTTTTGTCAAGAATTAGATTTTCTATTGTGTGACGCAGTTACAGCTCTCGGCCATCCGATTTAGATTGATGGTTGAAATTGTTTTACTGTATGAATTGATTGTGTGGTCTCGACCATTCAATCTCAAACCAATAGCCAAATTTTTGTAATGCGTGAAGCTGTAAAATGTAAAAAATTGAACAACATGCAATCTTTATCCGTTTTCAACTTCCGCTTTTACAAGACAAAAATTGATAATTTTAGATTAACTAAAACTATGCCAATGCAAAACAAAATATTAGAAGTTATTTTAAGTTAAAATTGCTTGGTAAAGTGAAAATTGAAAAATGTCACTCAACTACTCTGAAATAACAACTTGTCACTAAACTGGTTTTTTATGACATGGACTATTTCTTTTTATAAGAAATAATTTAAAAAAAAATTATTCCTTTTTATAAGAAATAATCATTAAATTTATATTTTATTAATTAAACAATTTTATTTCTAAACTTTATCTATTCTAATGTTATGCATTAATTACACTAACAAATTTCCTATGTATTAATTACACCAATGTTAGTTTTGGAATATATTATAAAATTTTAGAATTTTTAATAAAAAAATAAGATTCCTTGGTTTATATGTTTTTTCCAAATTGTTCCTTATAAAAAGGAACGGAGGGAGTATTATTTTTTATTTTTTTGGTAGATTTTATGACATGTATTTTGGAGTACACATGCTTGAGACTCCTCTTCATTTGTTGAAATTAAACCACCACTATTGTTAATTAATATCTCAATCAATATTGAGATTGTTCTAAATATTGTTTGTTCTAAATTATAGGGATAATCTCATTTCTCTTAGAATCAGTGTCTTAATACTTACAAAAAATGAGAATTACTAGTATTTTTTTTTAGAATTAAATTTTTAGTTATTAACATTCGGATTTTTACAAAAAATGAGATTATCCCTGTAATTGAGAGACTGTGACTTAAATAAAATCTGAAGAGAAATTATTTTTATCAGAAATCGAACTCAGATTTTTTCGAATAATTCATCTATTAAATTAAAAATTAAATCCCTTTGATTTCCATATCTAGTATTATTTGTTGAAATTAAACCACCACTGCTTTTAATTATTATATTTGAAAAACGCACAGTCTCTATTAGTGCATGATGACTAGTGTGAAGCACTTACCAATAATAATTGATATTCGTCACATTTAATGGTTCTCTCATGCCATTATCATTTTCTTCCAATTCTTCTTATTCCACAATGGTATATTGTTTCATTTCATCCCTGTCACAACCTACTTCTTTCCACTTCATATGCACTCTCCTAACAAGATTATTAGATTGAACTTCAAATTTTTATGATTGGTTTTCAAGAATTGGTCAAAGATATTTTTGAGTTGTGAAACACTTAGCATATTATCATCATACTAGTAATGGATTTCTTTGTTAGTTGAAAGGTTCATATACTTCCGATTTCAAATCTAGCAAAAGCATTTCCCTTACACCTTTCTTAAAGAAAATCACTTTCTTGAATTATGTAATTGGAACGTACGGTGCGCATAGTGTTGATATAATAAAGACAAGCCGAGCAATAATTCTCCATTAATTTAAGAGTCAGGATCAAATGGCACCAACTAGTTTGACACCAAATGTTACACCGCTCAATAACACTTTAACGAATTCAAATTTTTCAAAATTCACCGTTGGATATGAAGATTATATCATATAGATCATCTATGTTAAGTTTTATAAAAATCTAAAAGCATTTGATGTGTTATTGATGTTGAATTAATAAGTCATGTTTTGGAAAAACAGAGCTTCAGAAGCTGTGATGTTTCAGAAGCTAAAGAGCTCCAGAAGCTGAGATGCTTCAGAAGCTGCAGAGCTTCAGAAGCTGTAGAGCTCCAGAAGCTGAGGTGCTTCAGAAGCTGTAGAGCTCTAGAAGCTAGGAAAGCTTCTGAAGCTAGTAATGAATAGTTAGTCGGTTTGTTATAGTTTTTTGATTTGTCTTAGGTAGTTAATATACGAACGCTTGGTAGTGAAGCAAGCCCCCATTTGTATATAAATACCTTTGCCCCATGTGGATGAATGCAATTAATTCTTTTTCCCTAATTCTCTTCTCAATTCTCTTGTTCTATTCTCTCTAATTTCTCCCAAATTATCACATTGTCCCAACAAATTGGCATAACAGAGTCTGGTTGTGATTCACATTTTAGCATTGATTCTTTGATCTAGAAACAATGGCGAGCAATGGCACAACCTCATCACAATTTCCTACAAATCTTCCAGTCTTCAAAGGTGAAAACTATGATCGTTGGTGTGCGCAGATGAAGGTCATTTTCAGGTTTCAAGATGTTCTTGAAACTGTGAATAATGGAGTACCAGACTTGGCTGCAAATGCTGATGAAGCAGCAAGAGCCTTGCATCGCGAGTTGAAGAAAAAGGATGCAAAAGGTCTGTTCATCATACATCAATGTGTGGATCCTAATATCTTTGAGAAGATCATTGAGGAAGAGTCTTCTAAAGGTGCTTGGGATACATTGAAAAAGATTTATGGAGGTGATGAAAAATTGAAGGGTATCAAGCTGCAAGCTCTAAGGAGACAATATGAAATGTTGGTGATGAATGATCAAGAAACGATAGCTGAGTATCTTTCAAGAATGTTGAGTATCACTAATTTGATGAAGTCAAATGGTGAAGCTCTGTCAGAGAAGTCCAAGATTGAGAAGGTTTTGAGAACCTTGACTGAGAAATTTGATCACATAGTAGTAGCAATAGAAGAATCAAAGGATTTGGCTACTATGAAGATAGAGGAGCTTCAAACTTCATTGGAGGCACATGAATTGCGAGTCAAGCAGAGGAGCTCAAACAAAGCCATTGATCAAGCTTTGCAGGCAAAGTTTCAGAAAGGTTCCAAAGGGAAAAACAAGAAAAAGAAAGAAGATTCAGAGAATGATAGCAAGAACCTCAAAGATTCAGAACCTAGCAAAGGTAACAAGAAAGGTTCAAAGAAAAAGATTGATAAGAAGGATGTGATGTGTTATAATTGTCAGAAGCTTGGCCATTATGTTAGAGAGTGTCACTCTAAGAAAGTTGAGAGAAGTGACAAGGATGAAGCTCAATTGGCAAAGGGAAGTGGTAGTGACTCTGATGATTCCCTGCTCATGGCAATTACAAACACTGAAAGTGACAAATTCAACTTGTGGTATCTTGACACTGGCTGTAGCAATCACATGACTAGTAACAAGAAGTGGTTCTTGAAGCTTGATTATTCAGTGAGAAGGAATATCAAGTTTGCTAATAACAGTCAGATCACTAGTAAAGGTATGGGGACAATTCTTGTGAAGAGAAAAGATGGTCAGGAATCCTTCATCAATGAGGTATTGTATGTTCCTTCCATGACAAGTAATTTGATTAGTCTTGGTCAATTGCTTGAAAAGGATTATACACTGACAATGGCTAATAAAGAATTGAAGATTCATGATGCTAAAGATAGGTTAATCCTAAAGGCGCCATTGTCAAGTAATAGAACCTTTAAGGTTGAAATCAATGTGATTGATTTCAGGTGCTTAGCCTCGGTCACTAGTTCAGAAGAAAATTGGATATGGCATCACAGGTTTGGACACTTAAACTTTAAAAGTTTAAGCATGTTTGTCGCGCCGCGAAAAACGCCCGAGCGTTGGAACACTCGGTAATGACACAGAGTCGCCACCGAACTTTATTTATTCCCAAAGGAAAAGGAAAATATCGATAAAACCTAAAAAGAAAAGAAAAATGGTCATCGCAACCAAATTTCGAGTTCGGGAGTCGATTATGCAAGGGGAAGGTACTAGCACCCCTCACATCCATTGTACTCAACGGGAACCTTCTTGTTATTTTAGGGTTTGGAAAATTGTCTTTTAATTGTTTGCATTAATTTCTATTAATTATTAAATATTTACAAATGGGGAAAAAAATTAGTTTTTTATTATTGTGCTTGACGGTTGTTGGATCCCGCTCCTACGTATTCCCAAGTGCAATGGGAAATTCAAAGCTTACGTAGTTCTTTGGTAAAAAAATATTTGTTTGTTGGTTGCTTTTATTTATGAAAATGGTTTTGATCGCACTTGGGCGAAAAAGTTTGTTTGATAAAAAGACGGACTCGTACTTGGGCGATGGTATCCGTTTTGAGAAAAAGTTAAACGCGCATGGGCGTGAAAAATATTAAAGGTTTGGTGGGTTGAGTTGATTCAAATTTTACGTTTTGAAAAATAATATATTTTTAGTGTGGAAGACGGATAACCGGTAGACAAAGCGAACGCTATGCCTCGGTTATTCGAGAGACGAACGGAAGTACATCCGCCGATCTCCTTTTCAATCCAAGATTTATTAAAAATTGCCTGGTGCATATATTAACAAATTGATATTTTTGTGTTTTATGATTATTTATTGTTTTTGGTATTTTAGTTTTTTTTTATAAGACGATAAAAATAAAAACACGAGGGTACGTATATTACGACAATATGTACAAAACTAACAAATAAACTCCACATGTATATTTACACATTCTATACTTACGAAAATAAAACTAAAACTATATAGCATATTTTTGTATTTTTCACAAGTGAAATATAAAAAACAAAAACATTGAGTAAATAAAATAAATACTAACATAACACACATTTTAAATATTTATACAAGCATATCATATGAAAGTAATGCACAAATAAAATCACGATAAACGACTAAAAACATAAACGAGCACATAAAAATACGATGTATGAAAAATAAAAAGTAAAAACATGCACAGGGGATGCAAACAGCAGTTAGGAGTGTTAATGGCAAAACAGTAGTGTTAAACCCAGGAGGCCCAAATAGTAACAGAAGCAAAAAAAAAAAAAAAAAAATAGCAAAGAAAAATAAAACTGGTGGAAATGTAACCAGCAAGATTTGAACCTGCGCCCTCTTTCTCACAAACACAAACCTTAACCACTAAGCCACATAGGGCACGTCTGTTAGAGAAATAACTTCAATAGTCTATAAATTAAATAAAGTCAGTGAAAAGTCAAAAGTGTTTGAATCAGGGAAAGATCTGGACCACTTGATCCACATCAGAGAGCTTAGGGGGCGCATGTGCATGGTGATTCTACAGGATTGCACGCACTGGATCAGAGGGAGTATAAATACTCAACCTCTTCACAATTTTTTCATTTTTCTCACAAATCTTTCTCTCTTCTCACCGTTCTCTCTCTTTTCTTTCTCTAAAATTCTCTCTTTCTCTCTTTAAAAACCCAACCTAGAATCCGGTGACTTTATGAACACCGGCGCGGTGGCCGGCCAGGCCAGACGGCGGTGGCCGCCGCGCCGGAGTAAAAAAATTTGTCAAAAACAAAACTTTTTAAAACTTTTCCGCTCGTTTTCCCCTCCTAAACACGAATCCAAGTTTAGATTTCTCAAAAAACTTACCAAAACGTGTAGATCGGATTTCAAAGGTTTGAACAAAAAAACTTTCGTGGTTTTTTTTTCGGTTCTGCTTCTTCTTCTTCTTCCTTCTTTTTTTGATTTTTTTGTTTTTTATGTGTGTGTGTGTGTGCGTCGTTGTTGTGTGTGTGTATTTGGTTCTGAGATGATATGGTTTTGGATTTAACAAAGGAATGGTTTTTCTGAATTGATTTGTGATGTTGAGGTTGAGGATTGATTATGTTGTTTTTGATTGTTTTGAGATGTTAAAAAAACGATTTCTGAGAGGTTCCTGAGTTATTGCCTTTGTTACTCTGAGATTTGAGAAATATGAGTTTTTTGGTTCTCTGATGGATTTTTTTTTTTCTCCTGTTGGTGAAATCGTGTTCTCCTCTGATGAACTTGTGTGACTGTTATATGCAAGCCAGAAAAAATTTCTTTGTCCTTAAACATTTAATTCCTCTCAGTGGAGGTTATGGGGAGAAGAGAAAATTGTTCTGATCCATGGCCTTCCTCTGATCTATGAAAATTTATCTGTTCTATGTTGTCTGTTCTGAACAGCAGACAACAAAAAGAAAGAACTGGGGGGCGCCCCTCTGCAGCTTCTGCACTGGACTGAGTTTGGACAATTTTTTGGACAAAAGGACAAATAAGGACAAGAAAATAATAAAATAAAAATAATAATATATAAAAACGAAAATAATAGTTGATAATTAATAATAATAATTATAACAATTAAAAGAAACAAAAAAAGAAGGGAAAGAAAGAGATGGGGCAGCGTGAGCTGCCCTTTAGTTTTTTTAATTTTTATGTTTTGTTTTAATTAATAATAATTATAATTAATAATAATAACAATAATGACAAATAAAAAAGGAAAGAAATAATATGATATTAATAGCAATAATGATAAAAGGAAAAGTTGAATACTTAATATATTTTTGGGATTTTTCAATGATATGAGTAAAAACTAAATTGAGTTATATTTTTTTTTATTTTATGCAGAAAAAAAAAAAAGGAAAGAAATTATACACAAAAATAACTAATTATAACATATTTTAAATAAAAAAGAAATTAAAACTAGACAATTCGAATGTGAGCAAAAGAAAAAGTCGGGTAAAATTTAGGGTATGACAGTTGCCCCTATTTAAATATCTTTAATCAAAACGAACGAGTGATGTCGATACTCGTGTTTTGATAGAAGATAGTTAAATACCAAAAGATCCTAAATTTTGTCCGATTGGACAAAGAAAGTTGCAGACAAAAATATTGTTATCTTGCATGGTGTTTGAACAGAAAACATAAAAATTGTCGCAGACATAAGGTCGGACGACTGTCGCAGGCATAAGGCCGGACATGTGCTGAAAATAAAATTGTCGCAGGGATAAGGCCTGGCGACTGTCGCAGGCATAAGGCCGGACATAAACTGAAATGTAAAATTGTCGTAGGGACTAGGTCGGACTTAGACAGAAAATAAAATTGTCGTAGGGATAAGGCCTGACGACTGCCACAGGGATAAGGCCTGGACATAGACAGAAAAGAAAATTGTCGTAGGGATAAGGCCTGACGACTGCCACAGGGATAAGGCCTGGACATACACAGAAAATAAAATTGTCGTAGGGATAAGGCCTGACGACTGTCACAGGGATAAGGCATGGACACAGACAGAAAATAAAATTGTCGTAGGGATAAGGCCTGACGACTGCCACAGGGATAAGGCCTGGACACAGACAGAAAATAAAATTGTCGTAGGGATAAGGCCTGACGACTGCCACAGGGATAAGGCCTGGACACAGACAGAAAATAAAATTGTCGTAGGGATTAGGCCTGACGACTGCCACAGGGATAAGGCCTGGACATAGACAGAAAATAAAATTGACGACTGCCACAGGGATAAGGCCTGGACATAGACAGAAAATAAAATTGTCGTAGGGATAAGGCCTGACGACTGTCACAGGGATAAGGCCTGGACACAGACAGAAAATAAAATTGTCGTAGGGATAAGGCCTGACGACTGCCACAGGGATAAGGCCTGGACATAGACAGAAAATAAAATTGACGACTGCCATAGGGATAAGGCCTGGACATAGACATAAAATAAAATTGTCGTAGGGATAAGGTCTGACGACTGTCACAGGGATAAGGCCTGGACACAGACAGAAAATAAAATTGCCGTAGGGATAAGGCCTGACGACTGCCACAGGGATAAGGCTTGGACACAGACAGAAAATAAAATTGTCGTAGGGATAAGTCCTGACGACTGCCACAGGGATAAACAGGGATAAGGCCTGGACATAGACAGAAAATAAAATTGTCGTAGGGATAAGGCCTGACGACTGTCACAGGGATAAGGCCTGGACACAGACAAAAAATAAAATTGTCGTAGGGATAAGACCTGACGACTGTCACAGGGATAAGGCCTGGACATAGACAGAAAATAAAATTGTCGTAGGGATAAGGCCTGACGACTGTCACAGGGATAAGGCCTGGACATAGACTGAAATATAAATTGCCGCAGGCATAAGGCCGGGCAAATGTCGCAGGCATAAGGCCGGACACATACTGAAATATAAATTGCCGCAGGCATAAGGCCGGACAAATGTCGCAGGCATAAAGCCGGACATAGACTGAAATATAAATTGCCGCAGGCATAAGGCTGGACATTGCTTAGAAATGAAAGGACATGCAGATTCGAGCACCATCGCTTGGATTGAAAAGATAAGCAGACTCAGGCGTCATCGCTTAGATTGAAAAGACAAGCAGATTCGAGCATCATCGCTTGTCACATATGCATGAGTTGTGCATATGCATTTGTTTATGCATGATTTTTTTATTTTTTTTTATCGAATGCATATTATGATTAGATATGTATGTAACATGTAATGCGTGATTGATGCATGAGATGACATGTTAATTGAAACTTTTTCCTTTTTTTTTTTTTTTTTTGTTTTTTTGAGTTGGCCAAGCAAGAGTTAGTCCATCGTGGATAGAACCCTTTACCCTCTTGATACTCAGAGCTCTTGATGATTTTCTATTTAAAACCTTAAGGTGCTTGAGATGCCCCAACTACGCCGTAGATTTTAGCCAATGTATTGTTGCTTTTATTGAGGCGTATGAAGATCAAAAGTCAACTTGTATGGACTTATAAAGCAAGGAGATCTAATGCCAAATCAATGGGCTTACAAAGCTGAGAGATCTAATGCCAGTTGAATGGACTTACAGAGCAAGGAGATCTAATGCCAGATTAATGGACTTACAAAGCGGAGATTTGATGAATTGTCATAGTGTATGAGTTGGGCAAACATGTACAAAGGGGGTTGATAAATTTTTGCAGGTGTAAGAACCCGAACAAGACCGGAAATAAAAATTGTCACAAGTGTAAGAACCTGGACAAAAAAGGGTCACAGGTGTAAGAACCTGGACAAAACTGGGCTTCTAAGTTGTTACAGGTGTATGAACCTGAACAAAACTAGCAACATGCACTGTCATAGGTGTAAGAACCTAGCAAAGACTAGAAATAAAAATTGTCGCAAGTGCAAGAACCTGGACAAAACTGGGATTGAATTTACGCAGGTGTAAGAACCTGGACAAGATTGGATGAATGGACGCAGGTGTAAGAACCTGGACAAGATTGGATGAATGGACGCAGGTGTAAGAACCTGGACAAGGTTTTTGCCAATGAAAATTGGGCTTTGATTTTGATTTGCCAATGAAATTGGACTTTTGAATTGATCACTTATTTGGGAAACCAACGAGTCTTTCCGATGTTAAAAACTCGCTCTACAACTGCAGATGGTTTAGCTAGGGATTGATATGGACCTACATGAGCGGTCACCTAACCTTTGATTATGCTATGTATACATGTTTTGTGCATGATGTTATGATTACGGATGCATGTTGTATGACATGTTGGGAAAGAGATGTCAATTCTTTTGCTTTTTGGTTGAGATTTTGACTGCCAATGAAGATGGGCTTTGAGTATTGGGTTGATGAAAAGTGAGCTTTGGGTGCCAATGAGAATTGGTCTTAAGATGCCACGGTTTATCGAGCTCAAATGGATGCCAATGAAAATTGGGCTTTAACAGATGCCAATGAATATTGGGCTTTGGTGGTGCCAATGGAAACTGGGCTTTGTATGTTGCCAATGAAGATTGGGCTTTGGTGGTGCCAATGGATATCGGGCTTTTGAGGATGCCAATGAATATTGGGCTTTAGGGGATGCCAATGAAAATTGGGCTTTATGAAACGCCAAAGGATTTTGGACTTTGTGCATGCCAATGAAGATTGGGCTTTGGAGGTTGCCAATGAATATTGGGCTTTTGTGCATGCCAAAGAGTATTGGGCTTCAAGGCTGCCGATGGGATATTGGGCTTAAACGGATCCCAATTAAAATTGGGCTTTGGGCTAGAGGATTTTCTCTTTTATTTGAGGATCAAGAGATCTTGAAACATATGTGTGATGCAAGGTGCATGAATGTTATGTTATGATTGATACAATGTGATGCATGGTTCGATGCATGCAAGATGCATGAATGACGATTGAGCAAAATGGCATGATTAATGCATGACGATATAGCTCTTTTGTTGGTTTGAATGTTCCAAAAAGTTCCCTTATGGTGGGATTGGAATGGTTAAGATTGAGAAATGTTTTTTTGTAACAAGGCTTCTCGTCCAAGGTTATGGGATGTTTTGCTAGCATGATATCCTGACACTCGTGTTTGAACTTGATGGTTTCTGATGAGTAGAGTTTGAGAGTACCGAGAAGGCTTGCCCCTGTTGTAGCCCATTTTGCCTTTTTTTCTTCTTGAAATCCTTTAATTTTGCCTAGACTGCTCTTTTCGAGTTTTCAGTCCACCGGGAGTATACCCTTTTTGTGTGCCCCTAATTTTGCCTAGACCGCCTTTCCAAGTTTTCGGTCTACCGGGGCGCTCTCTTTGCCTAAGTCGCCCTTTCAGGTTTTCGACTTAGCGAGCTCCTTTTTTTTCTTTTTTTTTTTTTCTCTTTTTCTTTAGGCATGATATCTTTTGGGTTATTGAGCATGGGAGCTCCTCTCCATCCATGGTAGTGATTATCAAGGTTCAACTAGAAAATGCCTTTTTGAAACATATGGCCATTCAATGGGAAGTATTGCCTCCATGCCGTACACTATAGGAACAGGAGATGCCCGAAAAGGAAATAAGGTCCCATCATGATATGGTATGGCCATTATATGGACTGCCCCAATATTGGAAATTCAAAGGGTGTGCCCTTGATTAATCGACAATTGATTTTGTTTGATTGGTCCTTGACATGCTTTTGACCCCGATCATTAAGATTTTCAAATGATTTATCCCTTGGGCATATGGTTTTGCTCTTGATTAGCATGATCCCTAGGTGACTTGCCCCTAGTTAGGAGCGTCTTGAACCGTTTCACTTTTGATTAAACCCTTGTCGAAATTTCCTCGATGAAAAGTATTGATTTGCGAGAAAAAATGTTTCTTTTGAAAAGTATTTATGACGAAATGTACATGCAAGTTTTTAAATCCGCATTGTTACGGGGAACAAATATGGTGTGCACAATGATTGATATTCGGCCATGAAATTGACACGAATGGAGGTATGAAAAAATATAACAAAAATGGTTAGTGATGATTCGCAAACATGTGGAGTCAGTTTAACAACAATTTTGCTGAATATGATTTCAGAGTGAACCTAGCTTCAATTAGGTCTTTGAAGGTTGTAACGTGGCCTGGTTCATGGTTTTGAAAAAAAAGATTATTAGGCTCAATGTTCTGTTTTTACCCACCCACTCTTCCTTGATGTCCTTCATTCCTATATTCAATTAATTCATCAGACACGCTTTGGTTATCCAGAGGATTTCTTTGATATTTGATATTTGAGATTTGACGCTTTGGTCAACAAGAGGATTTTTTTTGAAATATTAATATTCGAGATTTGACGCTTTGGTCAAAACTTTGATGAGACTCTTGAAGTGACAGTCACTTTTCATTCACAAGCTCTTTTTTTTTTTAATCCCTTATGTTGTATGGACCAGTTTTTTTTAACTTTGTGGTCCATCGGGATGCCCCCTTTTTTTTATGCCTGAGTTTGTTTACTTGGTGGGCTCTCTTTTTATTTTTTTTTTATGTAGGAGAATTGTGACTGCCACATGCTATTTGTGAGTTTTGTCCTCTCATGATTTCTTGTATCTCAAACAAATGGATCCTCTTGCATTAGGATGTATCATTGAATCAATCGAAAGACTACCCTGCCCCGGGTCAAGATTAAGGTTTTTTTTTTTGTAAAGAAAGAACACCAACTTCTGGCTCAAAGGGGTTGAATACGGATTATCTCCTTATATCTCCGGTGTTTGGAAAGTGAACAATGCCTTATATCATTAACCGGGTCTTACTATTGAAAGCATTTGTCAGCAAATTCAATTTATATTATTTACATCATCCTCCCTCCAATTTTGTTAATATGCGAAAAAACAAAAACTAGAAAAGTATATGATGATATAAGAAAATAGTGAATACAAATGGATAGATTCCAAAAACATGCATGCTCATTTTATTAGAAATACTAGTCAAAAGCACAATTTAAAAACAATCAATACTTAGCAAGAAAGAAACTATAATTGAAAATGAAAAGTCTATTGTTTCTAGGGATGAGCCTCCTTGTTGATCCACCGACTTTGAGAGGTGCTTCTTGAAGTTCTTGTGTATGTCAAGGTAGGGGTGACCATTTATGAATGTGATTACTCCTTCAAAAGTCCTCTTCTTTCAAGCATACCTATTTTGCTGATAGGGCCGTTGCGGCTGCTGAAAATGTTGTTGTCGATGTGGGCGAGACACCCATGGTTGGTTTTTGAAGCATTGGGTAGGCTTATGGCTTGTATGACAAAGCGTTGCCTTCTTTTTTCAACAAGACCCATTGATCAATTTCAACCGAGTCTTCAACTGACTTGCCTCCCCTTTTCAACAGTTCCTGGCCTCTCTTGAGTTCCTCCGCATTTTCTTGAGGCATGTTTTCAAGTTTGAGTATCAGGAAATCAACTAGCAGTGTATGGTTGATGGAGGGTGAAGGTGGAAGAGGTATGACTTTCATGATTTGAAAATGGTGAATGCATGTATGTAGATGTATGAGTAGGCAAAAAGATTTTTTTTTTTTTTCAATGTTATGCCAAAAATAAAATTTAATGTCATGTCATTATTTGATGTGACCGAAGAAGGTCAGAGTGTGGCATCAAGGGCAGGTTTGACAATACATAACCTTAATAGTGGGCTCCCTACAATAAGCTGATTCTACATATTGACTACCCAATCCCCTCACATGTAGGTTATAGGGGTTTTTTGTGTGAGGGAGACAACCAAGGTCACGACCCTCGTGTGAAACCTCCCGCAAAATAGTGGGTCACCCTTAGGCGGAGTTATTGGGTTCTACGCAAGGTCCCTAGAGTATTTGATCAACATTCAAAATTCCGTCAAGAGGATGGGCTAGCCAATTCGAGATAAAACTTTGAATGGATTTACTCTAGGCGGAGCTTTCATATATCACCGAATGAGAAGTACATCTCATGGGCCCATACTACTAACTCCTAACTTAAACTTAGATTTCCTCAAGCCCGGGTGTAGAGCTTCTCTCAAGAACATATCTCAACCACAATTTTTACAAGTATTCACATAAATAAACATGATATAAATGCCAAAAACAAAACATATATACATATATAAAGAAAACAATAATACAAACATAAAAATATAATGCGAACAAAACAAACACAAATAACCCTAAAAAAGAAGAGTGGGCTTGACTCTCTAATGAGTCCCCAGCGGAGTCGCCAGCTGTCGCGCCGCGAAAAACGCCCGAGCGTTGGAACACTCGGTAATGACACAGAGTCGCCACCGAACTTTATTTATTCCCAAAGGAAAAGGAAAATATCGATAAAACCTAAAAAGAAAAGAAAAATGGTCATCGCAACCAAATTTCGAGTTCGGGAGTCGATTATGCAAGGGGAAGGTACTAGCACCCCTCACATCCATTGTACTCAACGGGAACCTTCTTGTTATTTTAGGGTTTGGAAAATTGTCTTTTAATTGTTTGCATTAATTTCTATTAATTATTAAATATTTACAAATGGGGAAAAAAATTAGTTTTTTATTATTGTGCTTGACGGTTGTTGGATCCCGCTCCTACGTATTCCCAAGTGCAATGGGAAATTCAAAGCTTACGTAGTTCTTTGGTAAAAAAATATTTGTTTGTTGGTTGATTTTATTTATGAAAATGGTTTTGGTCGCACTTGGGCGAAAAAATTTGTTTGATAAAAAGACGGACTCGTACTTGGGCGATGGTATCCGTTTTGAGAAAAAGTTAAACGCGCATGGGCGTGAAAAATATTAAAGGTTTGGTGGGTTGAGTTGATTCAAATTTTACGTTTTGAAAAATAATATATTTTTAGTGTGGAAGACGGATAACCGGTAGACAAAGCGAACGCTATGCCTCGGTTATTCGAGAGACGAACGGAAGTACATCCGCCGATCTCCTTTTCAATCCAAGATTTATTAAAAATTGCCTGGTGCATATATTAACAAATTGATATTTTTGTGTTTTATGATTATTTATTGTTTTTGGTATTTTAGTTTTTTTTTATAAGACGATAAAAATAAAAACACGAGGGTACGTATATTACGACAATATGTACAAAACTAACAAATAAACTCCACATGTATATTTACACATTCTATACTTACGAAAATAAAACTAAAACTATATAGCATATTTTTGTATTTTTCACAAGTGAAATATAAAAAACAAAAACATTGAGTAAATAAAATAAATACTAACATAACACACATTTTAAATATTTATACAAGCATATCATATGAAAGTAATGCACAAATAAAATCACGATAAACGACTAAAAACATAAACGAGCACATAAAAATACGATGTATGAAAAATAAAAAGTAAAAACATGCACAGGGGATGCAAACAGCAGTTAGGAGTGTTAATGGCAAAACAGTAGTGTTAAACCCAGGAGGCCCAAATAGTAACAGAAGCAAAAAAAAAAAAAAAAAATAGCAAAGAAAAATAAAACTGGTGGAAATGTAACCAGCAAGATTTGAACCTGCGCCCTCTTTCTCACAAACACAAACCTTAACCACTAAGCCACATAGGGCACGTCTGTTAGAGAAATAACTTCAATAGTCTATAAATTAAATAAAGTCAGTGAAAAGTCAAAAGTGTTTGAATCAGGGAAAGATCTGGACCACTTGATCCACATCAGAGAGCTTAGGGGGCGCATGTGCATGGTGATTCTACAGGATTGCACGCACTGGATCAGAGGGAGTATAAATACTCAACCTCTTCACAATTTTTTCATTTTTCTCACAAATCTTTCTCTCTTCTCACCGTTCTCTCTCT
Source organism: Trifolium fragiferum (assembly GCA_954870985.1). Classification (NCBI taxonomy): domain Eukaryota; kingdom Viridiplantae; phylum Streptophyta; class Magnoliopsida; order Fabales; family Fabaceae; genus Trifolium; species Trifolium fragiferum. The sequence goes on along the minus strand of OX940796.1, from coordinate 42,891,454 downwards.
TTTCTTTCTCTAAAATTCTCTCTTTCTCTCTTTAAAAACCCAACCTAGAATCCGGTGACTTTATGAACACCGGCGCGGTGGCCGGCCAGGCCAGACGGCGGTGGCCGCCGCGCCGGAGTAAAAAAATTTGTCAAAAACAAAACTTTTTAAAACTTTTCCGCTCGTTTTCCCCTCCTAAACACGAATCCAAGTTTAGATTTCTCAAAAAACTTACCAAAACGTGTAGATCGGATTTCAAAGGTTTGAACAAAAAAACTTTCGTGGTTTTTTTTTCGGTTCTGCTTCTTCTTCTTCTTCCTTCTTTTTTTGATTTTTTTGTTTTTTATGTGTGTGTGTGTGTGCGTCGTTGTTGTGTGTGTGTATTTGGTTCTGAGATGATATGGTTTTGGATTTAACAAAGGAATGGTTTTTCTGAATTGATTTGTGATGTTGAGGTTGAGGATTGATTATGTTGTTTTTGATTGTTTTGAGATGTTAAAAAAACGATTTCTGAGAGGTTCCTGAGTTATTGCCTTTGTTACTCTGAGATTTGAGAAATATGAGTTTTTTGGTTCTCTGATGGATTTTTTTTTTCTCCTGTTGGTGAAATCGTGTTCTCCTCTGATGAACTTGTGTGACTGTTATATGCAAGCCAGAAAAAATTTCTTTGTCCTTAAACATTTAATTCCTCTCAGTGGAGGTTATGGGGAGAAGAGAAAATTGTTCTGATCCATGGCCTTCCTCTGATCTATGAAAATTTATCTGTTCTATGTTGTCTGTTCTGAACAGCAGACAACAAAAAGAAAGAACTGGGGGGCGCCCCTCTGCAGCTTCTGCACTGGACTGAGTTTGGACAATTTTTTGGACAAAAGGACAAATAAGGACAAGAAAATAATAAAATAAAAATAATAATATATAAAAACGAAAATAATAGTTGATAATTAATAATAATAATTATAACAATTAAAAGAAACAAAAAAAGAAGGGAAAGAAAGAGATGGGGCAGCGTGAGCTGCCCTTTAGTTTTTTTAATTTTTATGTTTTGTTTTAATTAATAATAATTATAATTAATAATAATAACAATAATGACAAATAAAAAAGGAAAGAAATAATATGATATTAATAGCAATAATGATAAAAGGAAAAGTTGAATACTTAATATATTTTTGGGATTTTTCAATGATATGAGTAAAAACTAAATTGAGTTATATTTTTTTTTATTTTATGCAGAAAAAAAAAAAAAGGAAAGAAATTATACACAAAAATAACTAATTATAACATATTTTAAATAAAAAAGAAATTAAAACTAGACAATTCGAATGTGAGCAAAAGAAAAAGTCGGGTAAAATTTAGGGTATGACAATGTTGAATTCAAAGAAGATGGTTCATGGCTTGCCTCAAATCAGAGCATCAAGTGAAGTGTGTGAGGAATGTTGTGCAGCAAAGCAGGCCAGAAATTCATTCAAGAATGAATTACCTATGAAGTCAACTCAGAAGCTAGGAATGGTGTATTCAGATGTGTGTGGACCATTTGAAGTGAAATCCATTGGAGGTAATAGCTATTTCTTGACATTCATAGATGACTGTACTAGGCATGTTTGGCTCTACCTTATAGAAAAGAAGAGTGATGTATTCACCAAGTTCAAGAAATTTAAGACACTAGTTGAAAATCAAAGTGGATTTAGTGTTAAGAAATTAAGAACTGATGGAGGTGGTGAATACTTCACATGAATTTGCAAAATTCTGTGAAGATGAAGGTATAGAGCATGAAGTCACTGCACCCTACACCCCTCAACACAATGGTGTAGCTGAAAGGAAGAATAGAAGCATCATGAACATGGCCAGAAACATGCTTAAAGCTAAGCACATGCCTTATAAGTTTTGGGGTGAAGCAGCTTCTACAGCAGTTTACATCATCAATAGAAGTCCTACAAAGAGGTTACAAGACAAGACTCCTCATGAAGCTTGGACAGGTTTGAAACCAAGTGTTAGTTATTTTAGAATATTTGGCTCACTTTGCTTCAAACATGTTCCTAATCAAGTTAGAAGAAAACTTGATGATAGAAGTCAGACAATGATATTGCTAGGTTATCATCCCACTGGTGCTTACAAATCGTACTCACCTAGAGATAACAAGGTTGTGATTAGCAGAGATATCAAGTTTGATGAATCAAAGGGTTGGGATTGGACTGAAGACACAAGTGTTGAAGGCTCAATGCTCAACAGAAGACTCATGCTTGAGGAAACAAATCAAGAGGAGATTGGAGCTGAAGATCATCAACCTAATGTTGCACCTAATCAACAGTTGAGAAGATCAACCAGAGAAAGGGTACAGTCAATAAGGTTGAATGAGTATGATGTGTTTCCTGATCAAGCAATCACTGAAGATGGAGAACTGGTCAATGAAGCAATGATTGCTGAGTTGGAACCAGTGACTCTAAGTGAAGCTTTGAAAGATTCAAATTGGTTGAATGCTATGAAAGAGGAGTTGAAGTCAATTGAGAAGAATAACATATGGACATTGATGAACAAAGCTGTAAACAAGAGACCTATTGATGTGAAATGGGTTTTCAAGCTGAAGATGAAACCAAGTGGTGAAATTGCTAAGTACAAAGCAAGGTTGGTAGCTAATGGTTTTCTTCAGAAGCTTGGACTTGACTTTAATGAAGTGTTTGCACCTGTGGCAAGGCTAGAGACAATTAGGCTAGTTGTTGCAGTAGCTACCTACAAAGGATGGGTTATGCACCAGCTTGATGTGAAATATGCCTTCTTGAATGGACCATTAGAAGAAGAGGTATATGTGAAGCAGCCACCAGGATTTGAGATAAAAGGTCAAGAACAGAAAGTATACAAGTTTAACAAAGCCCTCTATGGTTTGAAACAAGCTCCAAGAGCTTGGAACAGGAGAATTGATAGCTTCCTGTTGGATTTGAGGTTCACTAGATGCACATCAGAACATGGAGTGTATGTGAAAGTCTCAGATCATGATGAGATTATAATACGATGTCTGTATGTTGATGATTTGTTGATCACAGGATCAAACAAAGCCGTGCTAGAGAGGTTCAAAACAGACATAATGAAGGAGTTTGAGATGACTGATTTAGGAGAGCTATCATATTTCCTTGGCATGGAATTTGTGAAAACAGATAGAGGCTATTTCTTGCATTAGAAGAAATATGTCATTGACATTTTGAAGAGGTTTCATATGAGCAATTGCAACCCAGCAATTACTCCTATGGAAACAGGTGCGAAGCTGAGCAAGAATATTGAGGATGAGTTGGTTGATTCAACATTGTACAGGCAGATCATAGGATCATTGAGGTACTTGTGTAATACTAGAATTGACTTATGTCATAGTGTTGGTCTGTTGAGCTGATTTATGGATCAACCAAGGATGAATCACTTGACTGCTGCAAAGAGGGTCCTTAGATATGTGAAAGGAACCATGGATTATGACATTTTGATTCCAAACCAAAAGAACAGTAGCAAAAAGCTAGTGGCTTATGGTTACTCAGATTCAGATTGGGGAGGAGATCAAGATGACAGGAAGAGTACTGCAGGATACCTGTTCATGATAGGTAATGCATCAATCTCTTGGTGTTCTAAGAAGCAAGGGATAGTGGCATTGTCATCATGTGAAGCTGAGTATGTGGCAGCTTCATTTGCAGCTTGTCAAGCAAATTGGATTGAGATGTTACTCACTGAATTGAGGGCAGTAGAGGCAACAAGGATAAAGCTACTTGTTGATAACAAGTCAGCAATTGATTTGGCCAACAACCCAGTTAGTCATGGAAGAAATAAGTACATTGAGAGGATGTTTCACTTTTTGAGAGATCAAATGAACAAAGATAAGCTTGAGTTTGAATATTGCAATACTGCGATCCAACTTACAGATATTCTAACCAAACCTATGGCTAAGGGAAGGTTTGACAATCTGAAGAAGCTTATAGGAATGAATGCTTTGGAAAACATGTCTTAGGAGGTGTGTTGAATTAATAAGTCATGTTTTGGAAAAACAGAGCTTCAGAAGCTGTGATGTTTCAGAAGCTGAAGAGCTCCAGAAGCTGAGATGCTTCAGAAGCTGCAGAACTTCAGAAGTTGTGATGCTTCAGAAGCTGTAGAGCTCCAGAAGCTGCAGAGCTTCAGAAGCTGAGGAAGCTTCAGAAGTTGCAGAGCTCCAGAAGCTGAGAAAGCTTCTGAAGCTAGTAATGAATAGTTAGTTAGTTTGTTATAGTTTTTTGATTTGTCTTAGGTAGTTAATATACGAACGCTTGGTAGTGAAGCAAGCCCCCATTTGTATATAAATACATTTGCCCCTTGTGGATGAATGTAATTAATTCTTTTTCCCTAATTCTCTTTTCAATTCTCTTGTTCTATTCTCTCTAATTTCTCTCAAATTATCACATTGTCCCAACAATTGAGACTCGTCAAGATTAACGGTATTTAATAAAAACACATAAATCATTAATCTTGACGAGTCTCAATAACATATTGAACGATTTTAGATTTTTATAAAATTTAACATGAATAATCTATAGGATATAATCTTTCTATCCAACGGTGGATTTTAAAAAATTTGAATTCGTTAAAACGTTATTAAGCGGTGTAACATTTGGTGTCAAATTAGTTAGTATAATTTTATCCTGACCCTTAACTTAATACTCGATATATATTAATCCCAAAAAGAGAATCATGATAATCCTGGAGACTTGGAACTCATTATTTTTCTACTTAATAATCCATATTTATTCTAGGAAATTTTGTACAAAATAAACTTCATAGATGCAAATTTAAAATGAAGAAATTATTTACGTAATTTATCTTTTTTATGTACGTAGTAGTAGTAGTCATCACAATAAAGCTATACGGCACTTGCTTTGCAATTCTTTTTTTTTTGTGTATTAAAAACTAAAAGAGGAAATTACAATTTGTTCTCTCCTATTTGTGATACAAAATGGTTTTGGTCTAAAAATGGTACATATACATGCGTCTAATCAATTACTAAACAGCATATAATTAAGTGCTATATAAGAAGCCCTGATATTTTAAAAATGGCGAAGTATCATGTTTGATACGTATTTGATATTGATATTCGTTTGATATTTTCTGATATTCATATCGAAGAGTATCAGACAATTAAAATTATTTTTTAAAAAAATAATTATCGATACGTGTCGGATACTTTTCCGATACACGTATCAAAGAAGTATCGGAAAAATAATATTTTTTTATGGGTGGATTCTAGGGTGAGGGCTCAACTAAGTCCCTCACCGGTGAACCACTAACTTTGGCCATTGGATTAAATAAGTGTGCATGATATTATTAGTCACTACCGCACTAGATTTTCTTCACTCTTTCAAGTTTCATCTCTCTTCCTCTCACGCTCCCAACCCACCACCGCCGTGAGCCCCAAATCACCATCTTCTTCCAAATCACAAAAAAAAAAATTTTTTTGTTCCTTCCCTTTAAATTATTGTCTTAGATACTAAAATTGACTTTTAGAAATCATCGGAAAAAAAAATTTATACCCATAACAAAAGATACCGAAATTTATCTTCAAAGTGAAAATTTGTAATTTGAAGAATTGAAATGTATCTTCAAACATGTTGATTGTACCCATAACAACGGATTTTGAGAAACTTTAATTTTATGTTTATTTGAATGTTTTTTATAACAAATTACATGAGAGGAATTGAGAAAGAAATGAAGAACCAATGAACCATGTGTGTCTTTTATTGATTTATGGGTTTTTCTGATAAACTAATCATACATGTTTCAATTGGGATAAGATGAAAAGGGCCACACAAATTTGAAAACAATTTGGCAGGAACTTTTGGGGCTTTGGTGTAAACTTACATGTACATATGTGTAAGTGGTGGTAGAACAAATGGAGTCGGCTGAGACAACGTGAGGTTTTGTGTTGGCCGAGAAAGAGTGGGATGTGAGGGGAGAGAAAAAGAATGTAAATGCAAAGAGAAAATCTAGTGCAGTAATGGCTAATTGTATCATGCGTACTTATTTAATCTAATGGCTACAATAAGTGGTTCACCGGTGAGGGACTTAGCTGAGTCCTCATCCTAGAATCCATCTTTTTTATGATAGAAATGGAGGAGATGAGATCGATACAATTTGTGTTTCCTCTTAAAGAGTGAATATTAGAGTATGATGTTCTTTATGGATTGACAACCATGTATTTTTTGGATGGTACCGATGATGTTTTGTTTTTTGGATAATAATAATTATCCTTTTTGGGTAGTACTTAATTAACTTCAGATGTGTAATTGTCACTTATTTGCTCAATTTGAGTAATTTGAATGTTAATTTATTATCTTTCTCGATTTTTTTATGTTTATATATTGTGTATTTGTATATTTAATTTTAAATTTATTTTTAAACAATGTATCGCGACCGTATATCGTATTAGAAATTTTAAAAAATTTCCCGTATCGAGCTTCATTGATTAAGTGCTTTTAGACAGTTAAATATAAAATGTGCAGATTTCTAAAGGTTTTATCTTCCAAGTTAAGAAATTGATGTGTAATTTTATTTATCTCTGGACAATTAATCGGTCTATATTATCAATTCATTTAATTGTTGCCATCGCTATAGAACTCAGAAAAACTGTGTAGTATTAATATATACTATATAGGCTAATGCTACGGTGACCACCTTCACAAGTGGTTCACCGTGAACAAGTGATATATCGAATATGAATTTTACAAAATTTATTGTTGGATTGAAAGTTTATATCGTATAGATCATCCATAAATTTTTTAAATTTTTTTGAAAATCATTTTATATGTTATTGAGACCCATCAAGATTTATGTTATTTAACAACCGTTAATCTTGATGTCTCTCAATAACATATCAAATGATTTTTAATTTTTCTAAATTTTTCTATAGATGATCTATATAATATAAATTTTCAATTCAATGGTGGATTTTGTAAAATTCGTATTCGTTATAATGTTATTTGTAATTAGTCCACCATAAACCACTTGATGAAATTGTCCATATTAGAATTTATCATATCCAGTAATAATTGGAGTTGTTTAGTTCTATGTCTTGTAATTGTACTACTTTCCTTGCGAGACTTATTTTCATTGTAATTTTTAATGTATCCGGATACTCAATTATGTGTGGCGATGATATTCTAGATAAATTATATGGGCCGTTATACCTAGTGAAAATCTAGCTAGCATTTTGATATTTTTTTTATAAGAATTATTGAGTTTAAAAATTGAATACTCATATTTTATTTTATTTTGTTGGACTAATAAATTAAATATATTCATTCAAAATTTCAAATTAATAAAACGCATCAGATAAAAACATAACTAAAAACGAAAAATTATAATATGCAGACAAATTTGCAACAAATTAATTAATTAATATAGTATAGAATGGCATACTTATGCCTATAGTAATGTGACAACATTAAAGTAATACTCATATTCAGAATTGTTTCGTAATTTGACAATTTAATTGAGTCAGTAATTAATCGAAATTAATCTATCAATATGGAAAATAAAAAAAAAAACACCATATCTGAATCATATTATTTTTGTTTAACAACTCCCATTATAATGATAATATGATGACTGTGTAAATGCATAATTCTTGGATATCTCTAATCCGAACTCCACCTAATGGCTTTAATAATTTCGATGGATGGTTTGGACTCCACTAGCTATTATAAATTTTGATTTAATATTGGATAGTTTAATATTTTTATCCTCGTTTATTTGAGGCTGAGTTCCATTTATTGGATAGTTTGTCAAAGTAAAAACATATAGTGGATAATTTTTATAATACTAGATAAATAATATTTATGTCTGATTTTAGTGATCAATGTTCCTTTAACCATACTCCATACACCAAGGATACACCATAATAATATTATCACTCTTAAAGAGAAAAATCAATTAATTGTGTTGATTTTTTTAATAAAATTTAGAGTCTCAATAGATGCTGACTTTTTAATTCACGATTCTTTACTGATAAACATGCTTGATCTTCTTCGAAATAATTCGGTTGAAACTTTTTTCATTAAAAAATACTTCTTTATTTTAATTTCTTCCTTCTTGTTTATTTCTTTTCTTTTGATTACCTTGTAAGTTGTAACAAATAAAAAAAAATTAAATGTTTTTTTCAAATGTGGATGTTGTTAATTTTTTTTTGACACTTTGCTTTTATTCAAATGGTTATAAGAGTAAAACATCACCGTTAAAGATATCTTCTTTTGTCTAATGTTTTTTTGGTTAATCAGTTTTTAAAGTATTTTTATTTTTTTTGCAAGAAATTGTGTTTTATTCTCAGTTTTATATTAATAGTTGTGGCGTTGATGAGAGAATCTATGTCACATTTCTTCTGTGAATTCATGTTTTCTACAACGTGTGGAGTGGTATTTTCAACTAGTTAGATGTTTTGAGTGTTTTATCAAATAATGTTATTATTCATGTGTGGCGGTGACTTAAGAGTTAATTAAGATGCACAAAAGAAGGTCTTTGGCTCTGTTTGGCAAAATTAGCGGTTGGCTGATAAGCTAGCTGATGGCTGATAGCTTATAGCTTATGGCTTATAGCTTATGGCTGATGGCTGATAAGTTAATTGAAATGTTTGGTAAAATTAGCGGTTCAACTAGCTGGTAAATGTAAAATGACATAAAAGGGTATTGTTAATTCAAAATGAAATTTATGTCAAATTAATATTTAATATACTTGAAATTTAAAAATTAAATGTACTAATATAATATATATTTTTTATATTACTAAACTAATTGTTATTGGTTGAAATTTTATTTTCAAAAAATTATGGGTTTCCTTATTGATTTTTTTATTAAAAAAGTATGGTTTTTTTTTTACAAGATTGAAAAAGTATGGTTTATTATTATATTTTGGTCCAAAACAATAATTATTAGGCTATTTTATAAAACAGAGCAACATTATTTTTTTATTTTATATAAAGCAACGTTATTTTTTTATAGTGAGTACTGAGTAGCATACATAAGGTTTTTTTTTTGTAGTGCATACATAAGGTTTATATTCACGTAAAAATTGTCATAATGTAATAATGAATGATAATGCATGGTTTATTAAAAATAAACATATTGTTTATATTTATTAAAAAAATTATGGTTTATCAGGTAGCCATAAAAAAAGTATGGTTTATTTTAAAGTGAAATAAAAAAAAGGGTAAAAGTGAATATTAGTTAAAATAATAAGGGGTAAAAATGAAAGAAAAAATAATAAGCTATAAGCTCATAAACTACTTGAAATAGCGTCTGGAAAATAAGTTATAAGTCAGTAAAATAAGCTATAAGCTCATACAGAAAAGTTTGTTACCAAACATGTCTTTTAGCTTATAAGCTATAAGACATAAGTTATAAGCTAGCTTTTTTGGCTAGCCAAACAGACCCTTTGTTTGTAGTTTTAATTTGGTGTATCTTGATTTATGCAGAGGCTTTTCATGGCGTATGACTCTATTTTTGTAGGAATTAATCCCTGTATTTTGACACTTTATTTTCTATTTTGTGCACTTGAATAGAGATAATTTAATATATTTGATTCTTTGATTTATTAAAAACTAAAGGGTTAAATAAATTTCGTTTTTAGTTCTCATTATAAAAAATTTCACTAAGTTTTAGTTAGTCTTCCGGAATATTTGACGTCACAACTTTAGTCCATATTTTTAAGCAACTTGTGTGTATACTCTTCACATTTTAAAATAATTTTTTGTATTTATGTTCATAATATTATAAGAATCTGTTCCACAAAAATTTATAATTTTTTATCAAAGATAAATTACATGTGAACTTTTGAATGTTTAACACTAAATTCATATTTAATTCATCACTTGTTAAAGAAAAACAAATCAAATTTTCAAATGATACATATGAATTGATTTAAAAACAGAGACTAGAAGTTGTGACGAAAGATATTTTGAAGACCAAAATTTTGTAAAAAAATTTATAAGAATTAAAAATAAAATTTGAGATATTTATAGAGGATAAAAATTTATTGTAAATTTTATAAAAAAAATTATTGTAAATGTGATCTATTATTAGTAGTTTGGACTTGGAATTCCAGCCCATTTCAAAAATAACATTGTTGATTTGAAAGTCTTTTACTCATATTGGATAGAAGGTTTCTCTTCCCCCCTCCCTATGTTTCTCTTCTCACCCAAAAAAAATCTAATTTTGCTCTCTTTAGAAATTTTGAAACGTGTTTTCCGAAATTTTTCTAGTTGAAATAGTGTTTTTTAAAGTTTTCCTAGTTCAAATATTATTTTTGACGACTAAATATTTTCAAAAAACATATTCCGAAATTTTTTAAAAAGGCAAAATTGAAGAGAAATGTGGGGCAGGCGGAAGAAAAAATTTCTATCGGATATGGGATGCCAAAGGTCCAATGCCTTCACATATGGATCACAACACAAGCGCAGGAAATAGTGACATCCTTTTGTTCCGTGGTTTTTGTGCTATCAAAATTATTATATTTTTTTAGAGGTTAAAATTTCACATTTTAAGGTAAATAAGTGAATGTATCATATTGTTTCAAAATAAAAAAGTGAAGGTGGTAGAGTATGAACTATGATTCTTGTATATTTTTTTGCTAAATTTATTACCTTTAGATTTTAAAATTTGGATAACAAAAAATTAATGTTTACATATTTGGGTTTTAGAATCAGAACTTATGGTTCAAACACCACTTGTGGCAAAATATAATTTAAGATTTTTTCGCATCCAAATTTTAAATTCAGATGTGTAAAAAATGAATGTCTAAAATTCTTAAAAAGTGCATTTTACTCGTTTGAATTTTAAAATTTGAATATGTAAAAATTATTGTGTAGCAAGTTTCCCTGAATGTGGCTCGTTCGCACTTTCCGAGGCACTGCCTGTGACTCAGCATGGGATAAGAGGACGTCACACTTTTGTTACTCGTTTGAATTTTAAAATTTAAAAATGTAAAAATTCATGTGTACAAGACCTAGTCATGAAAAGGGAATTTTACGCAACCGGATTTCAATATCCAAATGTGTTAAAAAATTATTTGTGTAAAAGTCTAAAAAGTGACATTATATACATCCTAATTTTAAAATTCGAATGTATAAAAAATCCATACATGTACAAATTTTGAAAAGTGAATTTTACAAATCCGAATTTTAAAACATGAATGTGTTATAATAAAGTATTGTTTTCATGTTAAGATGGGGTGTATGAGATAGTGGGAGGAGAAATTCACCAGAAAATAACTAGGTGATTTTGGGCCAAATTAATAAGAGGCGAGAGTTTGTCCCGTGAGTTTATCATAGTTCGTAGGACATTTGCACGTAAAGTGTAGGGAATAAGATTTGAATATTGGTACGCTCACTTATTCACCTTTAAGGGGTGAAATTCTAGCCACTAAATTAATTGATAAAAAAAAAAAAAAAAAAAGATAAAAGAAGAGGCGAGGGATGGATATAGGAGAAGAGTGGAACAAAATACCAAAAATTATTTTTACCTCCCCTACAAAATAGTGGTTGAACTAAAGAGATCGAGTGAGTCAATGTTTCTCATGTCTAAGGAGTCTAACAAAGGTATGGGGATGTTATATCTAGTCAAAGACACATGGAACTAATAATTAAACTCCTACTACTCGTGTTCCATAAAACTAAAGACAACATAAACAACTAAAGTTCAGGAAGCACACTTACATAGAAAGGGTTGTGTGAACCAGTTATAAGAAAACATCATGAAATGGGGAGGGCAATGTCAAACTTAGGGCAACACTTAATCAATAATTCAAATAATGGTTAGAAAAATGCTCCCCATTTGTAAATTTCATTTTAGACACTCAATCAATCAAACTATCATTTTATTCACAGTTTATCTTTTACTTATCCATTTTTCATTTACTTATGTTTTCATTAATTTAGTGGTTCTCTAAAGCTCAAAAATATGCACTTAACACTATTCTAAAGAGTTAAAGAAACCCACAACCATATGAAACACCAAATTTATATTTAGTTTTATTAAAATTAAAAATGGTCATGTTAAGCCTCATATTCGTGGAAGTCATTAAATTGGATTTCGTGATGTATAACATCATTGTTCATTTTTTGGCATGATTTCTTGAAGAAAAGATAATCAATATTGAGAGCAACAACTCTTAATTAATCAAATCACCGATTGACTTTCAAATTTGACAATATTTTAGAAATACGGTACTTTTGTTCGAAGCCCTACAAAATTCTTGAGTGTCGTGCCCTTCGTATGTGGTAGTATTAGTTTTAAGGGTTAGGATGTGACTCAACAAAAAGGAGGAAATAGTTGACTGATTTCAAATGAAAATTTGACATAAATGACCAAAAGGAGGCTGAAATCATTTGATGTCAGAATTGACTATCGAACTAAATTAAACTGATGATGAAGGCAAAAAAAAAAGTGTTTATTTCATAGTTTCAAAATTAATTTATTTATGAGAATAAAATGGAACAACGATAAAAACTTCCAAGTATAACCTAAACTAGTAAAAAAAAAAAGAGAATATAACCTAAACAAATTGTTGAACCAAAAATATAATTTTACCTTAGATAAAGGTAGAAACATTTTTATGTGATTCTCTTACAAATTAAAATACTCTAAAGGCAAAACTATATCATAAATATTACATAACTTTCTTAAACTTATAAAAAAACAAATGGTTTTAGATAAAGTGACAAATACAACTAAAACTAATAGATACAATTGTAAAATTTCGAGTTCAAAGATGAATGAAAGTCTCTATATCACTATCCACGTTTATCCCGTAGAATTTAGTTGGGTACAAATATTCTTAGGCAAAATTCATTCAAAATTTCAACTTTTTTAAATAAAAAATAATATAAAATATGATATGGCGGTACTCAACCAAACTTTAGGGTAATGTAGTGCTCACCTAAAATAACGCTCTTCTTATTATGGATCCTTAATTCAAATGGACTAAAAACATAATCTACAATTTTTATACTTAAAAATATTGATTTAATATATTTTAAATAATGTGACATAAAACTTGATGATATTCAACGATCAATGACTATGAAAATACAAGAAATTAATGTCATTAAAAACTTCAATTTCAACTTCGGAAATTATTTGTTTTTATAAATTTAATTAATGAAATGTAAATAATTAATTCACTTTGATGATTATACATCATCCGATCGTTTACTATTTAAAATATAACAAATCATCATTTTTAAGTAAAAAAATCTAATGGGGGAGAATAAAACTAAATAATTTAGAAAAAAAAGGTATTAATTTTTATGAGTAAGTAAAAATAGAAGATCAAAATTATAATTAATCTTTTAAATAAAATACCATATATACTTGACAAGAAAAAGTATCATACACCTCAATACCATATAAAGAAAAAAAAAATCCTATTTCATTTTTCCTTTTCTACAAAACTCAAATATCATACATCGTAAGTTGGTTCAGTGGTGATTGACGCTGAACTTAGTAGGGAGAACCACGGTTTGATCCCCGCAACTGCGATCGGAAGAGGGCTAAAACCACTTGATGTTAGAACTAACCCCCAAATAGGATTGAGAATAGGTTAGACGGCCTCCAGGGGCCTGCGGCTTGCCCTGTCTTAGGTCTGACCTCTTTATTAAAAATGTCAGGCTCAGACTTTGAAAAGAACATATTTACATAAATAGATCAGGTTTGAGCTTTTAAAAAATATATATTATTTATATAAATATACAAAATATTTATTAGACAAAATATATTTGTTTTTTTTACAAAGACAAATTATATTTGTTAGACAAAATAAAAATTATTGTGCTAGTCATTTTATTAACTTTTTTTTAATGTTGTATAAATTATAAAAATTTAAATGTGAAATAACATTTTTATTAACCTATTTAAAAGAGACTATATAGAGACCTTTATCTAACATATGTTTTTTAACAAGCTACAAGATCCGACCAAACTTTAAACAGACCCAATTCAGACCCAAAAAAATAGCATTTGATAGGTCGTAAGCCAGACTTAGACTTGAAGAAAAATCATAGACCTTACTCAAACCTGTCAAAGCGTGACATAGTCAGTTCCCAACCCTACTCCAAACATGATTAAAAAAAAACTTGACCCCAAAAGTAAAAAAAAAAAAAAAAAAAAAAAAACTACTCAATATCTCACAATTCACAAAGACACAAACATGATAAACATGATCCAAAAAAATAAAGGGACATATAAAAAACTCAATATTATTTTATTAAAATAAAGGGACCATAAATTTAATAAAATATCATAAACATGATCCAAAAAAAGTACCATACACTTGACCCAAAAAAAAATTACTATACATCTCATCTCAATATCTCATAAAGAAAGAAAAAAAAGATACCGTACCTATTTCATTTTCCCTTTTCTACAAAATTACTAGTATCATTCTTTTCTTAACATAAAAATTACTAGTATCATTTTATTATCTATAAAAAAAATATTATTTTTCCTTTATAACAAAGATACAGTACCTATTTCATTTTTCCTTTCCTACCAAACTCAATACAATACTATTTTATTTATCTATAAAAATATTATTTTATTAAAATAGAGACCATAAATTTAAATTAAGTAAAATACCATACATTATTGACTATTGACCCATAAAAAATACCATATATATATTATAGTACCTATTTCATTTTTCCTTTTTTTCAAAACTCAGTATTATTTTATTAAAATAGAGGGATGCAAGTTTAGAAATATCATTAGTATTTTTTATTTTAAAAACAAAAAACCAGAAAATTTGGTTCCCTAGACAAAACAAAAAACCATAATTTTGGTTTATTCCCAATATCCATTGGTCTCTTCCTCTTTTCTACTCTCTCTCTCTCTCAACAAGAACAACACAGTGAGCGAGAGCTAGAGAGAAAAACAAACAAACAATGGGGTTCTTCTCCTTTCTTGGTCGTCTCCTCTTTGCTTCCCTCTTCATCCTCTCCGCATGGCAGATGTCAGCTCTCTCTCTCTCTCTCTCTCTTCAGATCCATGCTTTTTATTTTACTTAAAAACTGCTCCTTTTATCTTTTTTCCGTTATATTTTCCTTTTTCTGCATCTGGGTTTTTCTATTCAGATTTACGTTTCTAGATACAATTGGATCCCATAAAGTGTTTATCAGTTAGGAATAGAACAATTCTCTTTGCTGCTTTGTGCTTTTTATGTCAATTATTCATTCATTAAGTTTTTTAATTTTGCTTATATGTTAGTATTGTTGTTCCTTTTTAGTTGTCTTCTTCAACTCATTGAGGATTTTCAAGTTTGCATTTAAAGAGTTTATATCATGTTAGGCATAGACCATGAGCTAACAGATTTAAATCTTTGATTATTAAGCTACTTTTATATGTTTTGTTAGATAACATTTCAAGTTTTCTTGTTCTGCTTATTGTTATTATGGAAGTCCTGTTATTCACTTATGAATTATGATGTTTTTTTATGTTACATTTTTTGTTTATATTAAGGTGGATAGAGTATAATATATGAGCTTAATAGAAGCCTAGTTGTGTTTTGAAATCCGGAGTCCAGTGAGCTGGTTTTCCAATAATATTTGTTACATAAATTTGTTAGGGTTAAAGTACTATGTCTATGTGTATGTTTGGTATCAAGGTGAGTATGCCAACATCGTGGTGACTCGCCGTGATTTTGAGTGTAGCTTTTCGAAAATCACCATGGATCACTATGATTCTGACATATCCACTCCAATGCCAGACATAGGCTTAATGCAGTTGTGAATAGATTGTGGTTCTAAATTTTTTTTTTGGCTTTGATATGATGTCGTTTAATAATTGTTTCTTGGAATGTAGTTTTGTATTAAGCTTTAGCTTTTTCTGCATCAAAGGTTATTACTTTGTACTATTTTACTTAGAAGTGGATCATTGTGTTGATGTATATGAATGTGTTTTGCCTGTGTAGCATTTACCTTTGTTTAACAAGTTTTTAGCCAATAAAATGTTGAGTTGTTAGTCATTTTTAATATATTAATGATATTATTGAAGAAACACTTGGTACTTTCTTATTTATATTTGAATGTATGTTTCTAGGTTTAATGAATTTGATGCCACCGGTGGACCTATTTCAAAGGAGTTGATTCCCAAGCTCACGGTTGTGAGGAAAAACTTATCCTCCAAACTGGGGGTAGCGATACCAGATTTTAATGTATCTTATGTAAGCTTTTGTTTTCTTCTCCTATTATGTTATGGATGTTTCTGAATGGACCTCAATTTTTAATTGCAATAGTCTTTCTGATGGAAATGTTTTATACAGGTTCGGCAAGTTGCTGCCACTATCATATTTCTAAAGGGAGTTGGAGGAATCTTGTTTGTGTTTGGCAGCACATTTGGATCCTTTCTCTTGGTAAAGGCTTCCTCTCTTAGCTTAAAAACGAATAGGCATTGCCGTTTTTCAAATATTCGTTCAAAGATTTGATATTCTTTTGGTCCTAAAATATTATAATACAAACTGAGTTTTTATTCTTAACTTTTGTAGCTTTCATATCTGGCGCTTGCTACTCCTGTTCTGTATGATTTCTACAACTATAGACCTACTAAGCCTGAATACAGTTTACTGCGAAATGAGTTCATTCAGGTACATGGAAACTCTTGTTTACTTCCTTTGTTTCTGGATTATGGTTTTATCTTTATGACAATCTAATAACTGTGTTCACTTTTGGTGGCAGAACGCAGCACTTTTTGGCGCACTCCTATTTTTCATAGGGATGAAGAATTCAATTCCAAGAAAACAGTTAAGGAAGAAGACCCCAAATCCAAAAACAAAAAGAGTTTAGAAATTAGAAAGATGTGTATCTGTTCCTAAGAATGTGTTAGATTGCTGTGTTGCTATGTTTTGGAATAGTTAGTCAAACTTTTTATTATTGTTTTTGTCAATTGGCACATTATTTGATTATCAATGTGCTTGAGCTTTCATTTACAATTATGTTGTACTTGCGGCTAAGATTACCTATCAACAAAAGATTTGGTTAGATTTTCTTGCTAATCTCCCCATGTTTTTACTTTATCCAGTTTTATTTTAATCTAGTCCAGTTAAATCGAATATTACATGATGTCCGAGGTATTTTGAGACCAAAACTTTTGGTGAGTTCGGAGATTTTAGTATATGCTTGGTTTCATTTTTAGGGGTGTCAAAATTGATTCTAGAGGTGTAAGATAGAACCAAAGACTCTTTCTCGAAATACCGGCTTTGGAGTCTCAACTGTCATCATGTTGAGAGCCTTTTTTTTTTTTTTTTATATATATATAGATTACCTCATTTGAAAGTAATTCTATTCGAAACACTATCAAGACCGATGCAAAACTAAACGCACTCTTAGTATGTTGTTATTGACCAAAAGAAAGTTATGAAATTTTGCAGATAACAATTTAACTAGTTGTCATGGATGTTGCTATAAAATTATGAGTCAACATGGGTCCATCAGAGAATGTTGATCTCCAATAATGTATATGTTTAATTGAAAGCTTGAAGTAACAGATAACATCAATTTGTATCTTACTCTTTGACTTACTGGTTATTTTACTTTTGATCAAAAAACTAAACCAATGTTAGTGAGGACTCTTTTAACCAATTTTGGTACACAAGCCTCTTGTGGTAGATTGCTTTCCAAACACTGTCACTATAAAAAAGAAGTGAAAAATAAAAACAAGATAGTGAAAACAAATGTCACTATAAAAAATGAGAAGTGAAAAATAAAAACAAGATAGTGTCAGTAAAAATATTTCTCAATCAGGAAAAACCAATTGCTAAACCAGTTAATAACATTCAAAGAGCGGTTAACGAGTAACCATTATTGACTACTTAAGCAGTAAATTATTCCAATATTGAAAACAAGAAAAATTGCTTGCTTCCTCCAAGTAGAATCTTCCTTTACCCTATTTCACACTTCAAATAACTTAGTCAAGTAGCATAAAGTCTAGTCTGAATCATCCCTCGAAGCAACTAAACCACCTTCATCGGTGCTTATGGACTAGGCACCAGAAAACACTTATTTGCCAAGGCCATCTAATAGCAAATCCTTGTCTTCAGTTTCAGCGAGTTCAACATCAGAGTTTGGTTTTTTGCTGTCATCTACTTCAATATTAACTTGAGTACCTGATACGCTATTGCTATCGCGGCTATTATCGGCAAGGTCTTCTTCATCTGATAAACATCTACAAGAATCAAACTCATCCACCTCGTTAACTTGGCTCGTTAACCCTTCCCTCCATGATATGCTCATTTGAGATTGTGATCCATTTTCTACTGTAGAACTAGATAACCAAGGTTCCTGATCATCCAAATTTTTCGGAAGTTTACTAAGATCAATTGATTCATAAGGCAAACAATCAAATTGGAAACTTGAATTAACTGAATCCTCCAGTGGCATAGAACTATCGAGAAGGAAGTTTTCTGACAGAAGAACATCACTGAATGAATTGAAGTTAGGGTTAAAATCATCTTCCTTTTGATTGTCTTCATGTGCCAGTGACAGTCCAACATGTAAATCTGAACTGGAATTTGACTGTGGAGTTTGAATCACATTTCCACTGCCAATTGAATTCAGCGAGAACGGAGAGTTCTCATCAATGACATTTTCTGAGCTATCTTCCCTAAGTCTAGGTGAGGTTTTGGGAGAAAACAATATGGAATCAAAAGGCACTTGAAATTCAGAAAGACTGCCTGGACAAATTGAAGAACTCCTTTTCCTTCTCATACCATTAGCAGTGCCGGACAAATCACTGCTATCGCTTACATTACAAAATGTTTTAGAACTATCACATAAATTCCAGAAAGCTTTTGAACTCGATGATGGTGAAGTACTAGAACCAAGTGTTATGGATTCTACTAGTCCAATTTCAGACTTGCAATTCAGAATTTTCTCTCTCTTGCTACGAGGAGAAGAAAGCCAATACACTAAAGCTTCAGTTGGCAACGGCAACAAGGAAGGACTATCTTCCTTGACAACAACATCCTTTTTCTTCTCATCATCATCGTCATCATCATCATCAATAAAATCAGCAACCATTTTAGCAGAGCCTGAATAGTTCTCTTCTACGGTGAGAATCCCTCTAGGCCTACATTTTCTTTTGTCAGTGACACCAGAAACTATATAGCCTGCACCATAACAAGCAGGTGGTGTTGCTGTAATCAAAGAAGAGCCACTTTGTATCTCTGGCGAAAGAGAGTTATGAACTGGGGGTGTTTTACTATTGCTTCTGTTAAAGTTATCCTCCGCCTCCCTGTAAACCGTAACATCCAAATCCGAACCAGCAACATTTTTACTCGATGGAGTCGAGTTTGCATCTCTGTTAGATGATTTGAGATGGGCAGACTCAACAGCATTATCACTTATCTTTCCAAGGATATCATCTTTTTGCTTTAACTCCTTCAGTGAAGATGGAAATGCAGGTGAAATTTTTCCGCCTTCACTCAAAGCAGAATTAAGCTTAGACTTTTGGACAGTTCTGGAACCAGATTTCTTACCAGACTGCCACTGGTAGAGACATGGTGGGTTCTTCTTAGCTTTATTTGGTACAACTGGTTTGGTTTGTAACCTGGCATTATTACCATTTGGAAGATTCTCCTTTGAGGAATTGGAATTGGAGTTTGATTGTTTTAGCGCAAGTCCATGCGGTGCTGAATTGGGTGTTTTGGAGATATTCTTGGGTCTATTGACAGGGGTTTTGAAAGAAGAGGAAGCCAAGAACCTGAGGCAACCCTTTGGGACTTCAGTGGAGACAGAAGAAGAAGCATCACTACCGTTGCTGCTGCTGGAAATACGGTTAAGATCCTGTAAAGGGCTTCGAGGATTTCGCCTCTTGTTTGAACTTGACTTTGCAGTGGTTGTCGGTGTTGGAGGCAAATTAGAAGCTTTCTTTGATGAAAATGCTCTACTCATAGTGAAACATACATACACCTAAAACGCAGAATCAACATCTGTTAGGATCCCTCTTTTTGAGCACAAAATAATTCGCATAACAAAACAGTATCGAGTAATCAACACAATAAAGATTGCAAAAGAAAGACTAGAATTCTTTCACATTGGATTAATCAATCATAAAACTCAATTATTCAGATCTATCTCCTCTCTACCTGTTTAGGGCCGGCTATTTAACGATTTTCTAACATTAACAACAGAAATAGCATACTACTACTATTAACAAATTAAACAACCACATAACAAACAAACTAAATGCTCTAACAGCTCTTAACTACTCTAATTCCCTTTAGTGGCCAGAATTTCACCCGTTAATAAGTGAAAAATCACAGGTTCGCATATTGCAATGTTCTTTCTTACCAACCAACTGAGCTATGCTATGCTCATGGGGACAATTTCACTTTATTCTATAATACATATTTTAACATAATCACATTGAATTGATCACAGAAAACCACATTCTGCATAATAAACATCAAACACAAAGGAGAAGCCACACAAGCTATAATAGTAATAAAAACAAACACCTAGTATGCAACTTATGTTTCTGCTAAAAAAAAGGAACCTTTTTTGATCAATTGAAGAAAGTTATGCATCAAAATTCAAACATGAGTGGAATTACTAAAAATAGTTCATTTTTATTTTTCAAATTTCCCTTTGGAAGAAGAAGAAGAAGAAAACGTTACCTTAACTTGAAGTGAGATTGAGAATGTGAGGTGGGTGTTAACTTCGATCTTGAGTCTTGAGAAGCATTTGTTTAGAAGCAATGTTTGAGCAACAATGGATCTGAAACCAGATAATAAGGTTGTTGTTGAAATTCAACTGGAACATAGCATTTCGATTTGTGTGCGTTTTTCTTTTTGTTTGCTTTCGTTACATTTCATGATTTGAATTTTTTTGTTTTGTTTTTTGGTCAAGTGATTTGAATCATTTTTACTCTAAAATTTAAATTTTAATTAAAGTTGGTTGTGAGCTAATACCGCCTGTAAATGCCTTATTAGATTAAATACCAAGGTTGTCTAAACCAGACCGAACCGGTCGGTTGGACCGGTGATGTATTCGGTTCGGTTAGGCCTGAAAACCGGCCTGCAGACGAACCGGCAAAAAATCGGTCGAACCGGTCATGAATCGGAAAAAATCAGTGAACCGATTAAAACAACGTCGTTTCATATATATATTTGGTTTTATTTGTAAAAGAAAGATTAAAAAAATAAACAAGTTACAAACGATGTTATGGTACTATTTAGTGTTATTGGACTTAGTTATTATGTAATTTTTGATTTAATTTATATTAAAATATTTATGTCTAATTTACTAAAGTTTTAATTTTATTTTAAATTTATAACATTTCATCTTTTTCATATGTAAAAATAAGAAATATTAAGTCATTATTTATTTATTTTTATTTATATTAATTAAAATATATATTTAATTAAAAACGGTCTGACCGGTCCGATCCCGATCCGACCGGTTGAACCTTAAACCGGTAAGCTCACCGGTTCGATGACCGGTCCGGTTATGAAAACCTCGTTAAATACCTAATTTTTTTGTTTGCAGATGGTAAAACAAAAAAATAATATTATAAAAATCTATTTACCTTAAAACATAAACACCCAAAATTGCAGTCTTTTTTATTTATTTATATTTTATGCAAAAGGGAGCTAGTTTTGTCAATAAAAGATTAAAACTTCATTTATTTAAACCAAAAAAATATAATAATTAATTAATATAAAATGATATTGAAGAACTTCACCGAGAAAATTTGTCAAAAGAAAGTGTTTTCTTTTCCCAGTTCAAACTCCCATACCAAGAACAAAAGCAGAGAAACACAAAGACGAAAAGAGGAAAAAAAACATCAAATTTTGCAAAAACATCTTCCATGGTACAGTTTCCTCTCTTTCTCTCTCTAGCTGTTGTTCCTTTCAACAATTTTGTTCTCATTTGTTTTTATGTCACAGGATTACCTTAAATCTGCGCTTCCTTCACAAATAATGTCAGAACGAGGCTCCAATTTAGTTGTTATCAACCCAGGTATGCAAAAGATTCAATTTTGCACATTACCCATTTTCCATATTATTCTCATTTAATCATTTTAACTCAAAGTTTTTAAAAAATCAACATTAAGCACTTAAATATTGTAACTTCATTCATGTTATTTACTCAGGTTCTGCAAATATTAGAATTGGTTTGGCTTCACAGGACAACCCTTTTAATATTCCTCATTGCATTGCTCATTATACAAATCAGGTTCCTAAGAAGAATGTTCAAGATCAGGTTTTTAGAATTATTTGATTTTATATGATTTTGATGTTTTCACACCCTTTTCAGGCATATATGTTTTACTTCAATTGTTGTTTGTTTTTGGTTTTTTGTATTTAGATGCTTAATAGTCAAGTTTCAACTGCACAACATATGGAAAGGGAAAAGGCTTATGATGTTGTAAGTTGTGACACATTTGTAAAGCTGTTACTTCTTTTTTATTGGTCGAGTAGCCTAGTGGCTAGACTCACACTATAAGTGTGGAGAAGTGGGGAATCTGAGGTTTGAACCCCGACCCCTCCAATAATGTCCCTAGTAGCTACCATCCGAGCTACCTTAATGGGACAAAGTTGTTACTTCTATATGCTACAGTTTGCTGATAATGGTTTTTCCTCACTCTATTTAAATAGATTGCATCATTGTTGAAGATACCGTTTTTGGATGAAGAGCCTTCCGGTAACTCTTTCCCTCGCAAGGTATATGATTTTCTTATTCAATTACAGTTTAACTGAACTCTTCACTCTTGTTTCTTATGATACTTTGCGATGTTTGGACAATTGGACCTTGCTTGGATTTCTTTAGAACTGTTTAAGGTTGGGACTGCATTTCAAATAGTGATTAGTGAGACACTTGTGACATTTGTTGTTCCATGTTGAAGTTTTTGAGCTTAAGAAATGAACTACATAAGACAAACATGCGGACAGACACATATTATTCATGAAGGAAATGGCATTGTAATTTGATTGACCCTTTTGGGCGTTCTTAGGATCTGATGCCTGAATTTTATCACTTCGCATATGCCAATTAAGGGTTCGACACTAAAAATGGGTACGGTCTAGACAGTTCTGATTTCAATGGCTGTTTTCTTATAATACGAGTTTTGTTAATCAAAATAGAATGAAATCCAGCCTTTTGAACTAGATAATTACATGATTCATAAAAGCAAAATAACAGGTTATGCAGTGAGAGAATAGGCTAGTAAATCAACTTTGAGGATTGTAGTTGTAAACTTGTAGCTGATTATTCAATGAATCTAGTAACATTTTCTTTTTTTGAAGTAAGACTCTACTAACATTTTAACAAGTATGAATTCTTAGATTTCTGAAAAATCACTTTTTCTGTTGTAAGATTAGAATAGCATCATAAAATTGATCGTTAGTCAGTGTTAATACTATAATTTTCTAATAATGCACTAAATGAACAGATGGGACGTGTTGATGGATACAATCCACATAGGAAAGATTCGCCGTTCACTTGGACTAATGTCTACGAGGAGGTCACTAGTTCGTCTTCAGTTTCAGCATTAGGTAAGAGTTAATGGTCCTTTTTTGCATATTACCTAGTACTTTCCTGTGTTCTTCAGTTCCATCTGTGGCTTTGGGAATGTTTATGTGAAGTTGTCAACTTGCTTTGCATTTGATTTATCTCAAATCTGTTTTTTCCAAGTACCTACTATTAGATGGTAATCAAGAATTTTGGAATTCTTGGCAAGTAAAAAGATTTTAGATGGACGTTTGCATCTAAGCATATTAGATTTAAACATTCTATGATTAATCATTATTTTAGTATACCTTTCTTGAAGTTAGAATATGGTCTGACAAGTTGCTGAAGGCTTGCATGAACTCATTACATTTTAACTTGTAGGTCAGATTATTTTTTAAATTTTTTTTATGTTCACTTCTTTTTGCTTCCGTCACATGTCTAGTCTCTTGCTGGATCCATTTCTCCATACTTCTAATGCATAGGCCACATCGCCTTTTATCTTTCATCTTTCAGTATCCTCTAGTGCAATTCACCAAGTTCTCTAGATCATCTTTGCTATTGCAAAAAAGAATATATTCAACATTAACTTGGATTGTGCTGCTAACTCTCTAAAGCTTAATCTGAGTTCTACTTATTTGTTGTGTGAACAAACATAATGGTTTAGCTTTCTTGTTCCTTTTGATCCATTATTAGCATCACATACTCACACATGAATGTATGAAGTTTTCTTTGTGCTTCAATTTTAAATGCTGTTACTTTTTTTCTTTTTTTATCAATTAACATATGTATATATATAAATTGACATTTGTAGAGACTTCGAATAAAGACGAGACTAGTGAGTCTATGGACCCAAAAGAAGGTACAGATTTGAAGGAAATTGGTGCGAGCAATAAAAAATTCAGACAGTTCATTTGCGGTGAGGAAGCATTAAGGATATCCCCCACTGAACCTTATTGTGTATGTCGTCCAATCCGCAGAGGACACTTGAATATTTCACTACACTATCCCATGCAGCAGGTACATGTCACTTCCAAACCAAAACATATAGTTTCCCTACAGCGAACTATTATTACTACATTTGTATGCTGCATTACAATAATTCTATTTTTAAATAAAAGATAGTCTAGCCACTAATTCCTGCGAATTTATAGATATTTTACCCCATGTTTCAGAGTTCCTATAAAACATTGAAATTATATGCTTTGACTTTCCACGAAAGACATTGAGAGAAGTAGTATTAGGGTTAAAGTCGAGAGAATTGAGAGAGAGAATGAAAATTCTGGTTTGATCGAAAACTAATAATCTGTATTATTGAATTGCTGTGAAAATTCTGGTTTGATAAAAAACTAATAATCTGTATTATTGAATTGCTGAGTTATGCGGAGTCATTTACAGGTGTAACTGACTTTAACTATGCAATATCGTTAACTAACTAAAGCATATATGTATACATATGCTGCATGCTCATACAATTCAATATGTAAACTTCAATAAAACAAATTTTTATTTTGTATTATTTAAAGACTTGTTGTGTGTTTACTCTTTTGGGCTTCTTTGCTGTTGCTTATTGAATTCATATGTTACTTCGGCATTTCAAAAGTCGACTATAAGTTTCTTTCATAATGGAGAATAATGCAACAATGGGGAATGGTGTGTATTAATAAACTCTACCAATTCATTATAGGCTTTGTATTAGTGATTTAAGGATTTGTGGTGAACAATTTGGGAATTTATGGTTTAGTTGTTCAAGTCATTAGACATAGGTTCCCTAATTGAACTATGTCTTTATCTTATCATCTAGAACTGGGTTTCCTCTAGTGAAAAGTTTAAGCCATGTCTCCGAGTAATCTAGAGTTTGTTGAGTTGTTTAATAAGCAGCGTCTTAGAGATGAAAATTGGTGTCTCAGATTATTTATTGTTTTCATTCTACATCACTGCTGCTTGGCTTTTTTTTGCAGGTGCTTGAGGATCTACGTGCTATTTGGGACTGGATTTTAATAGAGAAACTGCATATTCCTCGCAATGAAAGAAATATGTACTCTGCTATTCTTGTGATGCCAGAAACATTTGATAATCGCGGTATATAAAACTTTATTCCTTCAAAGAAAATGTCAAGCATTTATTTTTCTGTTGAAGTTTCCTTTGAATTTGTATTTCACACTCCCGGTATATTCAATTTGTGTTTTGGTCCATGCCGCAAGCAGAAATAAAGGAAATTATATCTTTAGTACTGCAAGAACTCTGCTTTGGCTCAGCAGTGGTGCACCAGGTTTGGCCTTATATTCGCTGCTATAAGTTTATATGATGAATATAGGTTTTTTTTATCTGCACGAACACCACTGTATGCTTGACAGTCCATATTGAATTGTTTGATCAGGAAGGTCTTGCTGCAGTTTTTGGAAATGGATTATCAACAGCATGTGTAGTGAATATTGGTGCTCAGGTGACATCACTTATATGTATAGAGGTAAAGGCAACTTCTGTGTCATAATAATAATAATTTGCTTGATGATAGTTCAGATAGATTGAAAAATAAAAGCTGGCTAAGTTTTTGGTAGTTAACTACTTCTTTTGTTGTTCAGGATGGAGCTGCTCTACCTTCAACTGCAAAGACTTTAACTTTTGGTGGCGAGGTATAAAATATATTTTCATATTGCCCGCATCATTGATGTTTTGAAATATTTTGAACTTGGAAGATATATGAGTATGCCTAGTAACATGTTTGATGATACACATATTTTATTTTATTTGACCAAACTTTTCTTTACATTAGTTTATATTCTGTCATTTTGTTTCACTTATGTGACACATGTAAACCAGAACCAATGAAGTTGTCTCTTATCTTAATAAACAAAGTTTATTAAGATGAATTGAAATATTTTTTTTCAATCAAATGATCAAATTTCACTTAAAATGAAAAAAAATCCAAAATTTCCTCCTCTTAAAATGATGGAAACATATATGAAATAAAGCTTCCCAAGCCCCAGGATATCTGTTATGTATTAGGAAATTTAGTGTTTTACAGAAAAGAGCCTAATTTTATACTGTATCAGCTACTGAGTCTGAGTCAAATCAACCTCCATAAAGATGAGTGTTATGCTTCAACTAAATGCATCAAATAATAACATAGATTGCAGTTTGCACATTGCATAAAAGTTTAGCTTCTTTACTTCAACTTAATCCATTATAGTTATAGGTAGTCATCAAAAGTCGATCCTAGGATTATGGCATTCCCAACATTCACCAAAAAGGCTGAATACTGTATTCCATAAGGAAATAACATTATAATAATAAAGTGAATAAACTGTTGTGAACAAGCACTACACATAACACAAAGTTTTTTGATGCTACGAGACTATAACAAATCATCTGTATCAGTTTTCTGAAGCATAATAGTCCAAACAAAAGTGTTGTTGCCCTAGCGCTGACACGTTGTCAAAGAGCCACTGTCAGCCACTTGCATCACGTTGGTTAAATAACTCCATCAGTTAAAGATATTCAGCAACACTTTAATTTAATCCTTTGCCTCATTTAATTAAAGAAAGTTGTGCTTGTCAAGTATATAATATGCCGCCATTCATGGAATTATGTAACGATCTTACCTTGTGTTCCAAATTTTGTGTTTGTGGAAGTATTTGTCATTTTAAAATAATAACTTCATAACTTCAGGATATATCAAGAAGCCTTCTATGGACACAAAGGCATCACCAGACCTGGCCACAAATTCGAACTGATATGTTGACAAAACCTATTGATCTGTTAATGTTAAATCAACTGAAAGAGTCATATTGTGAAATCAGAGTGAGTTCTACCACTTTATTTATTTTTTTATTTTTTGGAATTACTACTTTATCTTATTTTGTTATGATAGTTGTCATTAAAAATAGTTATTGTTTTATATTGGTGGTAATGAGTAAGTTATTGTATGTTGGGCTTAGACTTGGTATAGACTAAAAACATTTTAGTGCTGAAATTATTGGGAGTATCTAATATTTGTATAGATCAGTATTATGCGATTCTCAATACTGTTTGGCATGTGGGATGGATGCACGATAAGGGACATTTCCTGGTATTTGGAAACCGAGGAATAACTTTGTCGATTCTCTATTTCAGATGGAAATTCACTTGGATTTGGATAGCTATGCATAAACTTCAAATTATTATAGTATTTAATAGTAAAGAATTATGAAGGAATTATAGGAATTGTAAATTTGTAATCCTTTTACAAATTGCACTTTGTATATTACTAACTCATAAGAGGTGCAATTTTTTCAATTCATTGTTGAGTGAAAACATAGAGTTGATATAAAACAATAATGAGAGAGCACTTATAATATCGATTCAGAGTTGAAAAGATACAAGAGAAGCTATTTTTTAACTTCCAAAACTGTTATCTCAGTTTGTCCATTCATTTTTCACTCAACTTTGCCGGCCATCTCTTCATTGCACTCAAATAGCGTACGACTAGTTATACTCTAAATTTAACTTGCTTCCAAACTTGACTCCAATTTAAATTATCTTGCATCTTGTCTTGTCTATAGGAAGGGCAACTTGATGCTGTTGCAGCAGTTTATTCTTATGAAGACAAAGTGCCGCCTGTATCTCACAGGACGAGGCTTACTGCTCTTAATGTACGTATTCTCTGTAGAATTCTTTCTTCAAATGCCCTCAAATTTTGCCATTAGATAATGCTATGCTCGGACAATGACAAATATTATTTGCATAGGTTCCTCCTATGGGGTTATTCTATCCGATGCTTTTTGTTCCCGATGTGTATCCTCCTCCCCCACGGACTTGGTTAGTGCATTCATGAATTTTTCTCTCGTTGTGCCGTTACCATGTTGTGAAGTATTTTGCATTTATACAACCCTAGTGGTTTCATTTGCCAGGTTTAAAGACTATGACGATATGCTAGAAGATACATGGCATATTGATTTTTCCCGGAGGTCTGACATGTCAGACACTTTCTATCCTAACGTTAATGGAGGATTACCCATGTGGGAAAGTTATCCAGTTTTATCATCTAAGCCAAAAAAAGAAGAAAATCTTGGCCTTGCAGAGGCTATTACCAATTGCATTCTCTCAACTGGTATTTTTTTGTCACATTCTTCTATTTTTGCATAGTTTTTTGAATTAAATATGTTTTAGTCCCTTAAACTTACGACTTTTTAAGTTTAGTCCTTGCATAAATTTTATTCGATTTAAATTAATATTTACAAAAATGAGTGCATTTCATTCCTGCATTTACTCCCTATAAAAGCAAAATAAGGACTAAAATTGTACCAAAATTATGTAGGAACTGAACTTGAAAGATCATGAATTTTAGGACTAAACATATTTAACCCTAGATTTTAAGCCTCGTTTAACCCTTTATTTATTGTTTGGTAATGTATTCACAGGACGCATAGACATCCAGAGAAAATTATTTTGTAGCATACAGTTGGTGAGTTTTCCACTTCAGTTTAATTTCATCATGTTGCATGTTGATGGAAAAAAATTGACACATTTTATCTGGAATAGACTGGCGGCGTGGCTTTGACAAATGGTTTAGTTCCTGCAGTTGAAGAAAGGTTTGTTTCTATTTCGATTGAACTTGGTTTATTTCCCTACCCAATGACAAGATAAGTGGTTATGACACTGATATCTGCAATGATAATTTATAGTCATTGAAAAACAAAACCTAGCCAATGACCGTTGGCTCAATTAATGGGACAAGCAATTATATAGATAACATCATCAACGATTTTGTTCATTAGTTTGTTAAAGTATAACTGATGGATGAGTTCCTCTATCTTTTTACATCACAGGGTTTTACATGCCATTCCTCCAAATGAAGCAATTGATACAGTGGAGGTTAGTCCAAATGAAGCAATTGCTCTAGCATTCAATTGTTTATTATTCTTATTTTTTGCACTATGCTTGTTAATCATGTCTTGTTTCTTATTTTAATGTAATATGTTTCTTTTCGTGGCTCTTAGGTTATACAATCAAGGGCAAATCCGACATTTGTTTCATGGAAAGGCGGGGCGGTATGTTGATTACATATGGCCATCATGTTTCACTTAATTAATTTCTTAATGCTTAACATATCTTAAAGTAGTTAGCATGTGTTTGCAGATTCTTGGAGTACTTGATTTAGGTAGAGATGCGTGGATAAACCGGGAGGACTGGATTCAAAATGGGGTTCACGTTGGGAGCAATCGAAAATACAAGGATTCTTATTATCTTCAAGCTCAAGCTATGTGTTACATGAATTCTTGAAAGGTCATCTTCAAGTTTTGAAATAGCTACTACTAAATGAATAGATTAGAGCTGCATAATCCTTTGTTACCTTTCTTTTTCGGTATGCCACACTATAAAGTGTATTCAAATGAGGTTAAAGTTCAAGCTATTCTTTATGATGTTAATATAATTGTGGAAATACTCACTTTGTGAAAAATTACATTATGGCTCACCGCCTTCTAATAATTCTCGCGTCTGTTTATAATACTCGCTTTAAACTATAAATATGAAATTTGACATCTGCTGAACCTCGAGATAGATGATGACCTCTATATCTGTGACATTTTGGGACAAAGTGATATCGAAATCTGCTTCTGTCAATATCTTAAATGGTGGCAGAAAAACTCATCAATATCGAACTTATCAACAAAAACACATTGCTTCCTGTATTGTAAGAGTTGAGCATCCCTTGGAAGGATGCGTCGGTGGTTAAACTTTTGGGCATAAACTTTGGTTTCAATATCATGAAGAATCAACTAACTAGATCTTGAAATTATGCATGTTGGAAACAATTTTTTCATGGCTCAGTCTTGAGTGAATTAGAGTGTCAAGTTTTGAGTGAATCAGAGCTTTCTCGTGGCTCTAATATCTAAGGAAATCTATTTAAGACAGTTTTATCATTAATATTACAGTATGTTTATGAAACTTATATTACAATTAACATTGTCTTAAAAGTCACTAAAATATTACCAAGAACTTTCTGAAGTTTCAACAAATAGTTTTTTTCTATTACTAAGTCGCAATTTTTAAGGTAAAAACCATGGCTTAACTAAAATTGCAATATGTGTAAAACAAAAATTGAAAATGACCAAAAAGTTTCATTTGAAAAATGAATTTAATAAAATAGAAACCAAAATTACAACTAAAAAGGGAGCATTGATTTGATTTTAAGATAAAAAAGTAAAGGAGTTAAAAACCAATATTCAAGTTTTGATAAAGATTGTGTAAAAAAAAAAAGTTTAGACAAAGATATTAAGATGAATAATTACTAAATTTGAATTTTTTTAAAAAGAAAAATTTATAAAAAACAAAAAATTTAAATAAGAAAAATATCTTAGGAATAAATAGGGAGGGTCGGCTTAGCGAGCCAACCCTATAATTTCACAAAAATTATGTCAGCCATATGTCTTGATAGCCATACAGCACTCACCAACGAGGATGAGCGTGGCATAATTAGCCAACTGACCCTTTTTAATTTGAAACATCAGCCATCCAATATATTTATATAAAACACTTACTACCACTTCTTTTGTACCTCACCGATGTGGGACTTGTAGTTGTGTTTTACCTTCACTTCAGCCTATATAAATTCATATGCTTCATCTATAATCTTCTATAGTAGGCATACAATTATTGAATACTCCAACATCTTGACTGTTCTGTAACAGAATCTATAGAAGCATCACATGTATGCACAATAAGTATGATATAAGAATTGTTACAATAAGCTTTAAGAATCAGGCTTTTTATATTTCAATACTGGAAAATGAATCCTCCAGAAGTCTTGTTAGAACACCATATGATCTATATATTAACAAGTTCAGAGCATTGGGTGGAGAATTGCAATATAGGTAGAGAGATTCCAACTTCCAAACCCACAATTGTGCTCTTTCATGTAGGTAAATTCATTTTTGTGCTACTTGAGGAGCAATGCCATTATTCAAGAATTACAACAAAACAAATGAAATAAAATAGGAATCATCATCAAATATATTTGTACAAGTATGGAATCATAGTAGTGCGATCAACCAATTCATTTTGAGATACTTCGTGTCAGACTCGCGAGTCTACTCAGACTCATAAAGGGTCCATAGACTCGATTCGTAAGTTCAAGAGTTTAAGAGGTTACCCGCAAGTTTGACAACCATACTTCAGTGTTTTAAGGATTGTTTGGGGTTGTTCTATGTTTTTAGTTCTTTGGTCATAAAAGTTATAACACCACCAACTACCATTCCAACCATTACTTCAACAATCACTTCCGTTGATCTCTACTCCATCCACCTTCAACCCCCAATTTGATGACTTCCGAGAGGGCCGCCCAATATTAAAGAAGGTCTAAAGCGAACTTTGAAGTGAGACTTTTTTTGCTTATTTAGAGAAAGTGTTAAACGAAAATAAACAATATAAAAAGTTTTTTTTTTCTTCTATCTAATACAAAGACTTAAATATTTTTTCGTTATTCATAGAATACAAAATCTCACGTTATTTTATACAATGAAAAAGATTATCTTTTCTTTTATGGAGACTTTTGTCTTTATTTTGAGGCTGTTTTCTTACTGTGAATTAATGGAAGTGAGAGATCTTTTTCTTTTGATAAATTTTTATATTTTTAGAAATCTAAAATCCTTATTTAAATTGCCTTACCCTTAAATCCACTCAAAAAATTGCCTGCTGCAACCTCTAACGTTATTTAAATTTATTACTAAATAAATAAATTATAAATTTAAATCATGTCTCTTATGTTGTAAATTTCATATGATTGAAATCACCTTAAAAAATTTCATATGCTCCTTTTCTTTTTATTCTTCATAATAACATTTATATTTGTCACTTGAGATTAATCTTACACAAGAGTATTCAGTTGAATATAGATTAACTGTAGAAATAAAAATGCTGTGAACTTGAGATGCAATTTTGTTGTCTCTAGAAAGAACTCTCTAGAAAAATGCATGCTTCTCTAATCTTCAAAAATGGGATACCAAAAACAATGACATGTTCTAGATAGACTTAGATTGGTCAAACATCTTCCATGTGGTCTTCTCATCTTTGTCTACACTCGAGACAATGAAGCATCATAGTTTTTAGGAATGTATGTAGTATGCATTATTTCCTTTTTCTTATGGCCCTCTTCCACTATTCATTTTACTTTGCTTTAAATATTGCTCATCCAACAATGGCACCTCTTAATAATTAAGATGTCCATTGTCAAATGTTATGCATTTTGATAATTATCACATAGTACTTCAAAGGCTGCCTTATTCTTTTCTGCCACAATAACATTAGACTTTGTCAAAAAATCCTAACTCAAGAGTGTTAATTAAATATTTGTTTTTTGTTTATAGACAGATAAATATACTGTATATTATGGTTTTTCTCAAAATATTTTGTTGGGCTACACGTTAGTTATAATCTAACAATGATTAATTTTTATCGGAAAATTTGTTAGACATAATAAAATGCATTCTTTTATTTCAATTGAATATTTTTATACACATTAACTATGAGTCCTTAAAAATTTATTCTTTCTATTTTTAATTTTTATTAGTGATATTACATAAAATCCATCATTATAGTTTTATTTTTTATCTTTTTAATGTAATCTAATAGATTTATCCTTATGATTTATCGCAAATTAGTCTAAGTAAAATCAGGCCATCTAATTAAAAATAAACATAAATAATAGATTTTGTCAATCTTGTAGGTATGAAAGTATTAGCTTTATTTTGATTATTACAAACGATCTGGATCACACATTGGTATTGAATTTGAGTGGTTGTTTTATAATTGACCACGTAACTACACCAGAGTTGTGGGATTCAATGAGATTTGTGAGTGTTGGATTAGTAAAAGAAATGGAGATAATAAATTACTTAAAGAAGTTCAATAAAAAACTTTGAATTGAATCACATATTATTTATGGCTACTAGTTGAATTATTATTAAAATAATGCAATCAAACCATAGAATATGTTATGGTGATGTGACATACAACCGACAAGGCATGGAGGAGGACCCATTAAGTGTGATTATTAACGTGAAAATAATAGAAAAATATATAAAAAGACAAACAAGATTGCATTATGAATTTATTATCCCCTTTTGTGCTATGTATCTCTTTCTCTAGGTCCATTCCATCTTAATCACACACTATTAGGGAAATTATATACTACTATTAAGATGATTCAACCTTTGACCACTTTTGCTACAATTTGCAAATATGACAATCACTTGCAAACTTGCACTCATCAACCGACTTGGCTATGGCCTTCGGCTCACCAAACATGTTCTATCTAACCAAAATCAAAAGAACATACTTTCTCCAACTTATGGTGGCAGGTTTATTTATAAAGACTTCAATAATCAAAGTAAGAAAGCATTAAAAATGAGGTTAGGATTAAAATAGTGGTTACCGTAATCTAAATCATGAGTTAGACTATTTTTTTTTTTTACAAAAAATCAGAGTTAGACTTAATGATATGAATATTTAGCGTTTTGACATTTCGGAATCTCCTATCAAATGATCAAAATTAATAATTAATTGTTACTTGTTAATGTTAATTTTTCTTTGGTAGGACTTAAACCCCAAACTTTTACTTCTTTCACCCTTAGCTCAAAAACTAACTGAGTTATTCATAGTCATCCTTGCTCGAGACCTTTAATTTAATAGTCCTTATTATTGGGTTGTCGACCTTGTTTCGGTTGACCCGATCCATTAAGAGAATGAGTCTTGATTCAATTCAAAATAATTATAAGATATGTTATATTTTGTCTGTAAGACCTACTTTAATTAATAATGCTGATATTATTAAACTGAAAATGTACGGTTAAGTCAAGGCAAGCCAAACCATTAAACTCTTTTTTTTTTTTTATAATATAATAAAACTCATTCATATGCTAAAATAGAAAGAATACAAGAGATGAAAATATGTAAAAACTCGCTGATGCATATAAAATTTTCACCAAACACTATAGTATTAACAAACAAAAATCAAAATTATACAATCGGACTAAATCCTTCCACATATTACCAAAGATCAATAATAATTTGAGATCCACAATCTTTGTTAACATCCAACTTAAGGAAAGGAATATTTGCATTTGTTCCAACACAAAATAACTATATATGATCTCTAAAATAAAAAAATAATAACTCAAATATAATTAAAGAGTATTTGGAATTACTCGATGACAGACTTTAAAAATAAATAAATAAGGAAAATGGTAAACAATGGCCATGAGTAACTAGTTAAGCATTTTTTTTTTGTCAAGGTTAAGCATTTTAACATAGAAAATTTGTTTTGAAATGCGTGCATTCAACAATTTGAAATCAGTGTTTTAAAAACTGGACCGATCACCGAATCGGTGAGGGTACTGGTTCATTGGTCGAACCGCATGATTAAACCGAATAATTCGGTTGAACAAACCGGTTTCTATAACAAAACTATATAGTTATTATACCGGTGGAATCAAATGACTAGATCTCTAAAAAAATCTTGACACAAAAAAAATTGAAAATTTTAAAATATCATAATTTTACAAGTTCACTCATTAAATTTAGATTCTAAACATAGTCATGACATGCAATTTAGTCTAATAGTAAGGAGTTTGGTAGTATGTACGAGGTCTTAAATTTGATCATAAACTCTATTTTAAACCAAAAAATAAGAGTTGAAAAATTAAATCAACACAACGCAACAAATAAACAAAATCTAAAGTCTATTGAAAAAAAAATTAAAAGTAACTATGTTCTTAAAAAAGATTCAAATTAATGATGAATTTTGTTTTCATAGAAAAATAGTATAGTACAAAAATATATATATATGTATTATATATAATACAAAGCAAAAATTAGCATAAATGACTATTGTAGCATACTGGTAATGTGCCTTACTTTACATCCAAAGGTCAAGGGTTCAATCCTCACGAATCAAAAATTAGCATAAATAACTATTGTAACACTGATTAGCATCATTCAATTCAATAAATAAATAATAAAGGCTATAAAGTGCAGGAAGCCAAGCCAAGCCAAGCCAAAGGCAAGCTGTAGTTGTAAGAGAGAGAAGGAGTGTGTGGTGGATAGGGCCGGACAAGATTTCCCAAATCAATCCGAATCCGACAAAACCGATAAAAAAATTGACCGTTGGGTGGTAGTGGGTTGGGTCACGGGTTAAACGGATGAACAAAATTGGGTTTGAATAGATTGAGACGGACAAGCTCGGATTAGATTTTCAAACCCAACGAAATCCGAATCCGACCGATCTCATATCCACTATTTTTTTTTATAATAATAATACCCACTATTATTATTATTATTATTATTATTATTATTATTATTATTATTATTATTATTATTATTATTATTATTTTCTGCTCCATGTATATTTTCATTCATGAGTTGAGACTTTTGTATGATAATGTTAGTGGCTTATATTGAGTTTAATGTTTGGCTCAAAACGAAAGTTCAATTCGCAAAACATAGTTGAATGAATCATGAATGATCGCATAATGTATTTAGGCTATTGTAAGTCAACTTAATTGCATTGATGAATCATGAATGATTTATGCATTTGAGTTTTTCTAAGCAACTTAGTCTTGTTTGTTTTGGCAATAATATATGTCAAATTTGTTTATTTCATTATTAACTTACAAAGTTTTATGCTAGCTTTGTTTTTTCTTTTTTTAAAATTTTTGAAAATAATTGTTGGGCCAAAAATTCAGTGCTGACCCAAACCGACTGAACTCAACCATTTAACCCGCTTAAACCGCCTAACCGAAACCCGCTCAAACCGACAACTTAATTGGGTGAAATTGGGTCTTAGATTCTCACCCATGGATCGGGATGGATTGAATATTTAGAATCCGAACCCACCCATAACCGACCGATGTCCACCCCTACTAAAAACATCATTAAAAATTTATGTCAACAACGGCGAAAAAAAGAATACGGCAAGAATAGAGTCGCAAACAAGAATGACAACTCTCTTAATTTCTCTCTATTATAGGAAATTTTTTTTTCTCTCTATTATAGGAAATGTTTTTTTTTCTCAACCGGCTGAAGTGATTACCAGATAAGTGACGATATATCCCAATAGATGGTAAAATGTTAAGAGATGTGTGTTGGTAGTTTTTTTTTTTTTGACTGTGTGTGTTGGTAGATATGTTACATCAAGATTAGAGGTGGACAAAAAACCGCAATCCGACTTAATCCGAGGAAACCGAAAAAATAATAAGGAATATGGGGGGTTTGGATCGGGCCACGGGTTTGCAGGTTTGGAAATTCGGTTTGAATAGAGTTGACATGGGCGGGTCCAGGTGGAGAGAATCAGACCGATGGGACCCGAAACCCGCCCGCATTAGTAAATCAAAATTTCACGTTTAGCACTTTTCTTTTGCGATATACACACTCTAAAATCTTTTTCCGTCTCTTTTTTACACTTTCTCATTTCACCTCAAATCTATAGAGACTGAAACAATCATAGAACATCTTGAAACATAAAATTTATCATTCTTCATCTTTTTGATCTAACTTCGCTGAAATCAAATGTTATAATTTTAATTTTATTTGAGATTTTTGTTTTTTCTTACTTTTTATGTTTATTTAGGGTTTGTAATACTTTTATTTTGTATTTGTTTCATGATTCTCAAATCTCTTGTTACATATTCTTAGAATTTAAATTGCAAAGATTGAGTTTATCACTGATTTTTTTAATTATTTCTAACCGATCAAACCGAACTAAACCGCCCAATAATCCGATTAAACCGCAACCCGAATCCGCAAAAACCGATCTCTATTATATGGGCGGATTGGACCTTATTTTTTGACTCTACGATTTAACTTGAATGACAACTTTGGACCCAAACCCGCCCACTATCCACCCATAGTGGTGGAGCCAAGTTGGAATAAGTGGATGAATGAACATATCTCATCTCATCTCTCAAATCCAATCGTGTGCACCTCACACGCCCACACTCACACACTTCTTTTATTTATTTATAAACAAACCTCTCTCTAATATAACCACCAAAACAAACACAACCACCACTCTTCAACCTTCTTCATCTTCTCTTCTTTTCTAAACCTAATAATCATATCATGGCAGATTCACAAACAAATCACCAACAAAGTCGATTACAGAAAAGAGCTCCATCCTCTTTACAAATCAACCGTTCTCTCGATTGGAACGTCGCTATCCCTCTCCTTTCTCCTTTAGCATCTTCTCCGCCGCCACAATCGCTCGATACCACCAGACCTTCTCACCACACCACACCCGAGCCGGAGAAAGTCGTCGTTGTCACTTTCAAAAACTGGCAACATCCTGCCGCTCCTTTCTGCTACGAACAAGCTCCAATGGTTCCACCGTTTGTTCCCGTTTAGAAGATTATGATTATGATGATAATAATAATAATAATTAGTAAGAAATCAGATTGAAGATTTAACTCTGTAGGGAAAAGTTTTTTTTTCCGATTTTTCATGCTGGGGATTTGTTGTGTTGTGTTGTTATGAATACATACATGAAAACAGACCCTGTGTGTGTTTCTATCAATTTTTTAGCTTTTCCCTATTTTACCCTTTATTTTTGTTTTTATAATTTTGAGGTTTCAATTAGATTACTACTACTTTGCAATCTGTGTATATATATATACAATTTCAACCATATAAATAATTATTCCAGTTGTTCTTAATCATTAGTATTAATATTCAATATTGCATAAGTGATAAATTCACTTGGATTGTTCTGATGTTATTAGTCTGCGATCTGAGAGTGTGTTCCAATTAAGATCTCAGATTCGATGACTAATTAGGACCTTAGAGTGTGTTCCACTTGAGGTTTCAGATTCGATTCTTTTTGGGATTAATTTAGCTTCTTAAAAAAAAAACATATTGCATAAGTGATAAGTCACTTGATAGTAGGACACACATATAGAGATTGAAATTTATATCCGAAATTTTTCACCTATTTAACTCTAGAGATGAATTTCTAGTCAAAGAACTCGGCTCAATTTTGCTGTTTTGTCTTTCGA
The DNA here is from genome assembly GCA_954870985.1 of Trifolium fragiferum. Lineage (NCBI taxonomy): Eukaryota > Viridiplantae > Streptophyta > Magnoliopsida > Fabales > Fabaceae > Trifolium > Trifolium fragiferum. The sequence continues at coordinate 42,852,967 of OX940796.1, read as the reverse complement.
CGAAACAAATTCATAGAAATATGTGTATGTACTACCTATGGAAACATTGTTCGAAGTGTAATTCAAAATGTCATGATAGTTCTTAATGTATCGAAATTATATATATATATATATATATATATATATATATATATATATATATATATATATAGATATATATATAATATCGTTTTTGTCGTTTTTGAAGTGTAATTCAAAGTGTCACGATAGTTTTCAATGTATCGAAATTTTATATACTTTTTTTATGTTTGTTTTGTATTCGAAGTGTAATTCAAAGTGTCATGATAGTTCTGAATGTATCGAAATTGTATATACATTTTTTATGCCTTTTTAGTCAATAATTTTACGGAATAAATTGATTAACAGAAAATGTAATTGTAGATTAAATTGATTGTCTAAAATTATATTTGAAGACAAAAATAACAAATAAACAAATGTGTTTGTAATTTTGATTGGATCAATATAACAATCAAGTTAGGATTAAAATTGTGATTTTCCCACAAAATCAGAACAAGTGAGGTGAAAAATTGTATGTATATAGATTTTTAGAGAAACTCTTATTGAGTGGTGAAAATGCTAAGCTTATTGAGAGTTGAAATTTTCATTCCATTGCCATACAAAGCATGAACAACTGATCATGTTTAATTTGAATCTGAACATTCCTGATTCTCTGCAGAGTCAAGTCCCAATCTCAAGTAATTGAAAGAAAAAGCAAAAACATGATTAGTTGTTCCACTAAGATTCAATGTTGGAAAATGTATAATCTATAGGATAATTCTAATATGGACCACTTATTCAAGTGGTCCATGGTGGACTAATGCTATAACGAATACGAATTTTACAAAATTCACCGTTGGATCGAAAGTTTATATCATATAGATCATCTATAAAAAAAATTAGAAAAATTGAAAATCATTTGATATGTTTTTGTGACCCATAAAGATTAACGGTTTATTAAAAACCGTAAATCTTAATGAGTCCCAATAACATATCAAATGATTTTAAATTTTTCTACATTTTTTTATGGATAATCTATATGATATAAACTTTCAATCCAACAATCGATTTTGTAAAATTCGTATTCGTTATAATAGTATTGAACACTTGTCCACGATGGACCACTTAATAAGGTGGTCCACTATAGCATTGGTCATAATCTATATATACTCATTCGGTTTTATATATAAGTAAAATTCGACATTTTAAATTCATTGAAAAGTACTAAATAGAACCAAAGGGAGTAATCCATATGAAAAGAGTATATAAAAAATCAGTTTTGTAAGGGTTCAATTCAAATAAATTCTGAAGGATGTAGAGCTTGTGGTTGTTTATGCACAAGGACAGAATTGACTAGATTTGTTCCTATTTCTCATTACATTACTGGATAATACAAAGAGAGGACCACTTTTGGTGCATAACAGCTCATGATCTTTGTCTTAGCACATGCAGTGTTCAGAGCAAGATTAATTAGTCATTATAGGTGGCATTTAGGGTGCACAAATATGTAAATTTGTGCACCATGCACAAGGTTTTAAAAAAGGACAGCTGTCCATCTCTTTTGTTTTTACCAATCATTGAAAAAAAATTAATACTATGTTTTAACTTTTACTAATTAACCTCCACTTCTCTTGTAAGTATCTCTCTGAGTTTTAAGTTTTTTCGCTTCTCTGTTCATCTTTGCAGAAAAAAAATGATAATTTTTTTTAATTAATTTATTCTTAAAATTTTTATTTTCAATTGGAAGTTGTTGAAAAACGAATGGGCTATTTTCCAGATCACCATCTTCTTCCACAATCACCATCATCCTTATGCACAATACACAAAAATTAACAAGACAAAACTTATATATTCATCTTCTATTTTCCAGATCTATTTCTCTGTAACAATGATAACTATTGCATCTGGAAGATCAGCGTCGCCTTCGTCTTCTTTGTACTCGATTGGCACCACTACGTCTTGCCGCCTTCGTCCGACCTGAATTTTGTTGTGTTTTTCAGCTGTTGATTTTCTAATGGGGCCGCTGTTGTTGCTATCGTTTTGATTTTGGTTTATGGGTTTTTTATTTTTCAATTGGAACTTGTTGAAATTTTGGTTTAATGGCAAAAAATGTGTTCAAGAGGAAGCTCGTGACTGCATATTGAGGGGGTTTGCGTTTCAATGTTATGATGATGATGTTGACAAGTTTCAAAGATCCTGTGTTTGAGTTGTACAAGTCATACTTGCAACTAAATAATTAGATAAAGAAAACAAATTTGCAGGACGAGAAATTGCAGATTAAAATAGTGAATTTGAGAGAAAGAAAACACACTGGCGACGGAGCTAGGAGGTAGTAGTGGCGGCAGTCGCGGTGGGTGTTGCGACACTTTTAAAAACTTTCAAAATACAGTGGCGGCGGAGCTACAGTGTAAGCTAATAAGTGAGAACTCAAATTCGACTATTCTTGAACAAACTAAGACGTAAAAATTTTAATTTGGACAAACTGTAAGCCGGTTAATGTATGAGAATCCAAATTCGATTATTCTTGAGCTAACTAAGTCATAAAAATTTTAACTTGAACTAAACATGAGAGTGAATTATCTCAAGTGGAAAAAAAAATTTGAGGAAATAATGTGGACCATTCACCATTGGATTACAAAGATAAATTAATATTTAATTCTAAAATAAATGGAGAAAAGTTGATTGATGGTTAAGATGTGAAAATTGAGAAAAAATTGAGGAAAAAAAATTGAGAGGATCTTTTCTCGACTAATCGTAGCCAACTAAGACATAAAATGTTTAACTCTAAATAATAGTATGTCAGCTAATGTGCGAGAACTCAAATTTAACTATTTTTGAGCCAATTAAAACGTAGAAATCATAACTTAGAATAATCTAAGTCAACTAATGTGTGAGATCTCAAATTCAACTATTTTTGAGCCAATTAAATCATAAAAAAACTAAACTTGAACTAATTGTAAGCCAAGTAATGTGCGATAATCCAAATTTGATTATTCTTGAGCCAACTAAGGCATAAAACCCCTAATTTTGATTGATCGTAAGCCGGCTAATGTGAGATAAACAAAATTCAAACCTTAATTTGTGATAATAATATGCATGAAAACTATTTTGCTATTATTTTGAAACGTATGGAGTAATAATATGAAATTCTACTACATCATGCATACTTGCAGTTATTTTAGGCATCATTGATAAATATGTCCCATATTTTTTTCTAAAAATATTTTTAGTATTTATCAATAATAAATATTTGTTATGTATTACTATTCCATATGTTCCAAAATTATAGCGGAGAAATTATAAAAAAACTAACATTCGTATTATTATGAGTAGAAATATATAGGTCCGCTTAAAAAATTATAAAAAGATAGACACACATATTATTATATGATTAGAAATATAGGTTCTCATGTAAATAAAAATTAAAGACACACATATTAATATATGAGTAGAAATATAGGTCCCCATATAAATTACTACTCCCATCCCTAAATATAAGACCATCTTAAAAAAAAAATTGTCTCTTTTTATAATAGTATTTTCAAAGGACAACCAAGATCAAATTAACCAAGATTTTCTTTGCCACCATTGAACCAAACACACGCAATTCACACTATAGTTGCATCGACCACTTAGAGTGTGCCACACAAAAAATATTAAATAAGGACTAAATTTAGAAGGTCCCCGTTATACAGGGACTAAAAATATATTTAGCCAAAAATTAATTTATAAAATGTTTTATTATTTAAAGACGGTAGTTTTAATCAAATTTCATGGGTCTTTCGTAAAAATCAGGTCTACGATGAAACAATTATTACAATCAGTTTGTACATTTGAAGTCTAATCGTCAAAATTTTTATTCTTATTCCTTTTTAGTCCAAATAAGTGATATTAAACAGATTGATAAAATTTGAAATTTTCAATCAAAGTCAGTAGTTTTCGTCAAACTTCATGACCATTTTATAAAAATAGATCTTCGATGAGACAATTATTACAATTGGTCCATACATTCGAAGTTTAATCATCAAAATTCTCATTCTCATTCATATGTTAGTCCAATTATGTGATATTGAACAGTCAGCTTGATAAAATTTGAAATTTTCAATCAAAGTAAGTAGTTTTAGTCAAACTTCATGGATCTTTCGTAAAAACCAGGCCTACGATGAAACAATTATTACAATTGGTATGTATATTCAGAGTTTTATCATCAAAATTCTCATTCGGAGGTTAGTCGAAAAAAGTGATATTAAATAATGGCTGGATTGATAAAATTCTAAATCTACGTTCAAAGTCGGTAGTTTTAGTTAAACTTCATGGACATTTCATAAAAACTATGTATCCGATAAGACAATTATCACAATCGATCTATATATTTAGAGTTCGATCTTCAAAATTTTCATTTGTATATTAGTCTAATTAGATGATACTAAACAATCGGATTTAGATCCTCTCCAATTTTCTCTCCAATAGTTTCTCTCTAATGTGATCTTAACCATTCATTTGCTCATTTTTTCTCTCTTCTTAAACATTATTTTATTCTTTATAATTTAACAACCATTAGATTAAGAAAAGGAGAGAAAACATTGGAGAGAAAATTGAAGAGAATCCAAATCCCTAAACAATCAGATTGATAAATGATCTTATGTTAATTTTTTTTTTATTATAATTCAATTGGCATCTCCTATAAAAATTTAATTGAGATTAAAAACAAACTTAAATTATGGTCTCATAAAATAATTGGGTGCATAAAATATTTGGGCTCAAAATATTCTTACCCCAACAAAAAAAAAACGTCATTTTAATAATAGATTGGTGGGGTTATAATTTTTTTCTTCCCAATCAACAAAAAGTCACCAAAAAAGTAGCAAGTTAAAAAGTAAAATGAATCTCAACCATCGGAATATATATATAATATATCAATGATCCACATTTAATTGGGTAAAGTTGTGCATCCATGCACAAATTTAATAATTTGTGCATTGCAAATGCCACCGTCATTATAACCCACATGTAGAGGGGACACAAAAATGGTAAGGTGTTGCTAAAAATGGTTCTTGTTTCTATCATCATTCATCACAACCAACCCAAATGTTATTTATATATATTATATATAGTACATAATTTGACTTGATGTCATTGTCATTTGTCAAAATGTCCAACTTTGTTAAACTCAAATGTTATTTATATACTATATAGTACATAATTTGACTTGATTTGTTATGTTTAAAGTATTTTTCAACAATAATAAATGTTAGTGATGAAGTCATTTATAAGAAATGTGGGTAAATAGGGAATATGACTTGATTCTAATTAAAAAGGAGTATGCAATATGTGTATTTTATAATAAGATTTCTAAATTATGAGGTAAGATTGATGCTTACAAGGTTAACTAAGAGAGTCAATATATATACTCAGGGTAGAGAACAAGGCAACCTTGATCTATTCCATTTGTTTGGTCATGAAGAGAGCCAGAAGGTTAATACATTAGGTTTGAAACAACCATACAAATGAATTTGATATCACATCTCTATCAAAAATCTATGTATTATTAAGTATATGTGATATTTTTACGTTTCTTATTTAGTAATCGATAATAAAGATTTTTTTTTTTAATGAACTACCATGTGGTGAAGATAATTGTGTTCTAAGAGATGTTGGCATCAAATTTTTATATCTGATATGAGATTCAACTAACACTTAAAATCTCAATAATCTCCTCAAATGTGTCATCAAATTGTTAGCATTTGACTATGGTTAGTATACCTAATATCTTCATGTAAAGACGAATGGTCGAGAAGAATTCAAGTTCAAATCAAAGGGTTAATAAAAAAAAAGGATAAAAAGGTCAAGTTAAAACTTCTCATACTTCAACCGAAAATGTTACAAGCATTCGACTATGGTTAATTACTAATAAGTTCTGTATAGCAACGAATCGTTGAGAAGAATTCAAGTTCAAAGGGTTAATAAAGGAAAGACAAAAATGTCACGGCGCATGACACGCATCTGCACATTAATCTCATTTTAGTAGCCAAACTCAAAGATGGAAAAAGAAACTAAAGAAGGCAATAAAAAAGAAAAAGTGGTACACCTCAAAGGCTCAAATAATAGAAATGCTGGTTGCTGATACGCAAAGCAATATTCCATATGGCTTTCTCTTTCTAATTTGTCCTTTTGCATGTCTATGTCGTGCCACAAAAATTAGTGGTTTTCAAATATTCACTTATATTTATATTGGTATTCCATGTCATGCATATCACTATTTCTTTTGTGTGGTTTAGTATACACAAACTGATTTGGAAAGATGTAAAAATAAGGAAAATGTTAACATGTTAAGGAGTCAAATGTAATAGGAGTCTCTTAGATCCTGTTTATTTCACTTCTTAAATATTAAATATTTTATACCATTTAATCTAAAATTTATATTTTTAGGTATTTTAATATGTGTTCTTATAATATATGTTAACATGACATGACCCAAAAAAAAAATACAACTTACAAGTAACTGCTTGAATTTGTAGGGTTATATCAAATTACTCTTTCACATTATAAATATTTCAAAATGATCACAAAATTGATACAACCTTACAATTTTAAATATTAAATGTAAGAAATTTTGGGTCACACATGTAATAACATTGAATGTGTTAGAGTCATTATATTAATTAGTCAAATTCAAGTGATCTATTTAGTATAAAGTTATGACTAAGAATATAATTGTCATGAAAATTATTATGTAGATACCATAAGCGTTATTTCTACTTTTATGATGGGCAAAATTAGAAATAATATTCATGAGTCATGTCTCTTAACGAAATGGCATAATCATGAGTCATATCTCTTCATGAGTCAGATCTCTTCATGAAATGTCATAACCATGAGTCGTGTCTCTTCATGAAAGAACATGTTACTTCTATAAATAAAGAGGTTATGGTCCCCGGATCACACACGGTTTCTGGCTCTCTTTGTTGACATCCCATTATCACAAAGATATACAGAGAGAATAACCGAAGGTATCTCTCATAGAGAGTGTGTTGATCTGGAAGACCGAACCACAACATTAGTATTATATGAACTCAGGTACGCTTCCGCTTATGTTTGTATTATTTTCTTGATGATTAACATGATTGATTCTAGGATTTATGAATCAAATTTGATTCTAACATTAAATTGATTGAGTATTTGCTCCTTTGCATTAAAAAAAAAAAAAATTAATGTGAGGTATTTGATAGAAACCTATAATTCTAGGGAGAATAATAAAGACCAATTTGAGTATTCATCTCCATCTTCCTGTGTTTTTTGGATCTAGGCTCTTTTAGGTCCAAATTTTTACAACATCATTGGGCTGCGCCTTGCTGAGTTTTTATTGGGCCTTAATGGTTGTTTGTTAAATATATTTTTTTGTCAATGTTAAATATTTTTATGGGAGTTAATTAAATGAATTTAATTTGTATGCACCGACAGTTTTACATTGTCAACCAATGACAACCATGTATTGTGCCACTTTACCCCACTTTCTTGATATGACATGAAAGATTAGTGGTTTCTTATTGGATATTCGTGTAAAATTATTTTACACCGTCAGTGCATATCAATTAAACTCTAATTATATATTCTTTTGTTGTACCAAAAACATAAAAAAATAAAAAAATTATTCTTTCGACTCAATGGGGACTATTAATTAGACCTATCAAAATTGATTGGGCTATCAGACCGATCCATTAGCACTGCATTTTAACACAGGTCTGGCCTCGAAAAAGCATGCAAAAAAATGTCCAGACCTTTTTGCGCCCCCCAGACTTATATTTTTCATGGGTCGGTCTGAAATGGCACCCTAAAAAATAAAAGAAAAATATTTTTTGTAAAATAAAAATTTTATAAAATAGTTCTATTTGTGCTAATCATCAATTTTATATAAAAAAAAAGTCCAAAATCAAGTACCCACTCTCTCAAATTTGACAAAAGTTTAAAAACTTTTTTTTTTACAAAAGTTCAAAAACTTAGTATAAAAAAAAAATTCAAGCGTGCCCTTTGTGATTCATCATCCACAATCTCTCTATTTTAGCGTGAATATTTTGTAGTATTTATTATCTCTCATGAAATCATGACACCCACTTTTTTTATGAATACTAATTTGCGTGTAGTTTTATTTTCCATTGATTTTTTTTAAAACACTACAAAAAAAAAGATATTTTGCAGTGATTTTTGTCGTCGTCAAAAATCAAAAGTCATTGACAAAACTACATTTGGTAACTTTGCCAACAACTTTTTATTTTTGACGACGACAAAAGTCGCTGCAAAATATCTTTTATTTTGTAAAGAAAATAAAAATAAAATATAAAATTTGTCGGGTCGGCCCGGCGAGCTGGCCCATCGGACCATGTGACCCTTTACTAATCGGGTTGGACCTAGATTAGTAGCCCATGAAGCTTAACGGCACAGACCACTTAAGCCCTTTTTCACGGCCTATCCCTCTGGGTTGATCCCTCTTGACAGCTCTACTATATTAATAGAGAATAGAAAACTATGATTTTTATAATTAAAAAAATCAAGAATAAAACTATGTAAATAATTAGGAATTAGTTATAAATATATTTTGTCTTGTCAAGTAAGTATTCTTGTGCCTAGTCTTTGGTTGCTAATAAAGTTTGTTTGCTATTAAAAAAAAGGTAAGTATAACTCAGATGAATGTTGATAATAGCAAAAGTATATACATGAGTTTGAATTTGAATATAACATTCTTCACTTCTCTATATTTAAGATGTGTGAGTCTAACTATTAAATTATTTGATAAAAAATTAATAAATAATTTTGTATGTTATGTTTTATTTAATTACCTCGCGATCGAACTTTGAGCAATCCAACGGTGATTATGCTTTGTGGAAGAAAATTAGAAGATTTTTTATTTTTGATCATAGACGCTCTCACGATAAATAAAATTAGAAGATGTTTCAAGGAAATAAAAAGAATTTCTCTGTTTAAGTTATAAAATAAAAATAAAAATTACTTTATATATAGTAAAAATTACAATCTTCGTTTTATGATGAGTGACCCGGTTGATTGTTTCACACATGTTAATGCATAACTTAGATTATTAATATCTTTAATTGTATAATAATAAAAATTATAAAAAATTATATTTCAAAAATATCCATCGAAATAAATCTAACAACATCTTATATGTTAGTAATATTTATTTATATTTATTAGTAAAAAATATGATCAAAACAAGATAAGTGAATAATATACATGGTCATATGTATTAATTCCTTTTGAATGTTGATTTTGTTGTTTGATTTCTAACAGGCTAACATAAAATATAGACACAACAATTACACATCACATTATTTTGTATAAAATGTTTACAACTGTTGTGAATAAACTTCAAGTGCTAAAACATAGAGATATAGATAATGAGTATTTTATATTGTTCTCTTCACTTGTGTGTATTACATTATAACAAAGGTTCTATTTATAGGATACAAAGGAATAAGTGAAAAGACAATGACAATAATGCTCTACTACTTAGTGGGAGTTATAAGAAATGGAAGATGTAGGATTATTGATGACTTCACGTCATTACTATGTTTAACCACATTTCAAGACTTGTGTAGGTAGTATTTTATATATTTTTATGCTAGAAATAAAGAGAAAAAGAATCGTTACAAGATGCTTGAAGCACAAGAAAAAGAAGAAAATTGAAGAAAATCAGCACAATTTGCATCATGACATATGTCCGGTATTTTGACCATATCTAGAGTTTCGTAACTCAGAATGAGGCGGGGTTTGCGACAAATGAAAGTTAAGATCAAGAGCTACAACTTTCATGAAGGAAAAAAATGCATTTGCCTCTACCATCTGCGCCAGGCGCGGCGCCAGCGCGGGCAGGTGACCTAAGTCTATATATTGATATTTTCTCCTCATTCTTGGACAGTTTTTGACGGCGAGAAAAAGGCGATTCTTGAGAGCAAGTCCAGAGCGAGTGTTCCTTATTCTGTAATGAATTCTAATACTCTATTTATTGTTATTCCTTTAATTATGAATAACTAAATTTTTAGATTGGATCCTAAGGGATCCCAATTACTATTGTTTTGAACCATGTATTTCATATGATGTGTTAATCGAATTACGAAGTTAGTTTCAGTCAATTATCTTTTGTTCTTAATGCTTTACATAACTTGATCACTTTTGTGATGATTATAATTGTTTGTTTACTAAGACATTAGAGGCAAATTGATTGACCTAGGGATAATTATTCAATTAACCTTCACTTTAGACATATTGATTTGTTAATTGAGAATTCAAAGATTAAAGGGCAAAAACCTCAATTGATTATAGGTCATCCTAAGACATTAGGGATTGATAATCAATTGAGAGGATTATGTACCAAGACATTGGACATAGTTATTTAATTTAATCGAATCGTGGAACTAAGTTCGTAGTTTGTTAACATGCATGAAATACCGAGACGATAGTAGTTAAGTGAACCAAAAAGGTCCAATCGTTTTCTCAACTTGACTTAAAACCCTATTTTTGTCGTTATTTCTCAAAGAAATTGAAATTCCAAACTATTCCCCCATATTTAATTTAATTGCAATTGTTACTCGGATATGATCCCGATTACCGTAATTGAATCACAACAATCCCTGTGAACGATAATTTTATACTTACTTTGACACTTCGTCAATTATGAACATCCACTATCTCTAAGTATTCATAACAACAGCATAAATTTGGAAAGTTAACTATATATATACAACTGTTTTTTTTTAAAAGGGCACTGTTTTTTAACATTTGGAACTTTTATTATAAAAACACAAATTTTCAAGCAGAAAAAATACATAGGAAAAAAAAAATCTTTGCCCTTCAAGCATGTTTATGAAATCACAATAAAGTCCTCCAAAATTTGTTCATGACAGATAAAAAAAATAGGAAGGCCAGATAGGAATTCAAACAACTTCTTTTTTCCTAAGTTGTATAATATATATAATTATTTTTTGACAATTTTAATTATTAGTACATTAAATAACAAATACTAGTCTTTAAATGTATTGTTATATAAATTATTGGATGTTTATTTTCCACCAACACCACATTAGTCACCTTTGACTTATGTTTTGTCTTCATACTAATGTTGCCCACCAAAAAAAAAAATATACACATGTAAAGCATCTCTTAAACAATGAAATACAACTCAAACAAAACGTACTTTATTAGTTTATTTATTATATACAACTGACGCACTAATATAACTAATCAATTTTGACTAAATTTTTTCATGCTAATCTCTTAATTAATCAATTTTGTCTTCAAACTATTTTTAAAACTAACACATGTAAATTATTCTTAGCATCTCTTAAACAATGAAATACAACTCAAACCAAACCTACTTTATATAACTGATGTACTAATATAATTGATCAATTTTGACTAATTTTTTCCTCAAAACATAATTATTATTAAACACTATATAATAAATAAATAATATACAATTAAATCCTAGATACATGTTGAGATCTAACAATCAAAAAGCTAACTTTTTTTAGGTTGAAAAAACTTATAGCATTTAATTAATAATTAAATGAGATAACTTATAGCATTTAATTAATAATTTGTTCTCATCTCCGTCCATATTCCCCACCATAGGGAGATATTTTTCTCCATTTCCACAAAAATACATAAAAAATAAATTTTTTTTTATAATTTTCTGTTCAAAACTCTAATATTAGTATTTCAATATTTCTTTGTCTATTTCTTTAAAGGCGCAAATGTTGCATTTTTTATTAAAAAAAAAATGTTTTAGTAGCAAAATAAATATAAAAAATCCTTGATGCAACAATATTAACATAAAAAAATCCTGGATAAAAACTCAACATGCATAATTGTAGAAAAACTCTCATTAAGACAATTATAAAATTGTCAATAATGATAATCCAAAATATTAAGACAATTATTCAATCAAAGTAGACAAATAAGTAATATGATATTGGGGTCGGAGAATTCACGGAACCGGGGAGATGTTACCCCCCGCTCCAAAGTGTTTTTATGAGAACTTTTTTCTCCATCTTTGTCTTCGTATGAAAAAATATCTTCGAACTCGAAGCTCTTAACAAATACTTCATCCGTTTCATATTATAAGCAAAAAAAAATCACTTTTTCTTATATCAAATTATAAACAAAAACAATTTATTTTTATCATTTTCAAGATTGACTTTTATTTATTCTCATGAAATTTAATGCAAATTGCATTTAATTTACTATCTCTCTTCTTTTTCCCATAATTAATAACCAATACTACAAATTCTTTTTACATCTTCCCATGAAACTTATTTCAAGAAAAACAAAAAACTCATACTTTAAATTATTTTATTTTACTTTTCTTAATAAGTATGAATCTTTTATTTTTTGTTTATATTATGAGACGGAGATAATAGTAATTTTTACGAAGATCCATGTTAATATATGCAAATTGACATTCATAAAATAAACTAACTTGAATTTTAATATTTTTTTTTGTATATAAATAACTTTAGCAATCATACGTACACTTTTAACATATTTTTAGTAATATCTCTTTATCATGTAGCTGTTTTGTGCTCCTATTTTGGCTGGTAGTAGGTTGAAGTTTAAGTTAATTAACTTGAAAACTTCACAATGGCAACAAGTTGGCAACTATTATTATTTCTTTACTAAAAAAACCCTCCAAAATTAATTAAATGATACAATACCAGTCTCAGACACTAAAAATAAATTTCAAATAAACCTAATAAAAAAAAAGAGACTAAAAATAAAATTCAAAATTGTACTATTTTTACTTTTTAGCTCCTTCCTAGTCCACTTTCAAAATTCTGAATCCCCTTTTTGAAATGTAGAACAAGAGACAGAAACACACATCACAATCTTTATCTCTTTTCCCTCCACTCAACTTTCTCTCTGTCTTTTCTTCTCATTGCTATTGCTATGTTCTTTCCACTTTTCTGACTAGTTCAAATTAAAATCCTTTTTGCACCCTTCTGTTTTTCCTACACCCCTCAAAAGTTTCATTCCCAAAAAGTGTTTTTTAGCACAAAAGTTTGAATCTTTAACAAGTTTTTGTGATCTTTTCCTTGTTTCTGTTAATGGGTTTGATTTTCTTTGGTTAAATTTTGTTTTTTTCAGAAAGTTTCAGTTTTGGGCTGTTACAGAAGAAAAATTTGGTGAAAGTGGTAGCTAATTAGCTATGGTTGCTGAAGCTTGGATTTTGAAGATGGGTAACCAGGTAAGTGCTAATATTAAACAAGCCCTTCTTCTTGAAACTTCTTCTAATAGTAGAAAACATGGTCCTAAAAGGAAAGATAATAAGAAAGTAACTATAGGGATTCTTTCTTTTGAAGTAGCTAATGTAATGTCCAAAACTATTCATCTTTATAAATCATTGTCTGAGTCTGAGATCACAAAGTTAAGAAATGAGATCTTGAACTTAGAGGGTGTTAGAAACTTGGTTTCTTCAGAAGAGGGTTATTTATTCGAGCTTGTTCGAGCTGAGAAGATCGAGGAGTTGAACCGTGTTGCTGGTGTGGTTTCTAGGTTAGGGAAGAAGTGTTCTGTGCCTGCTTTGCAAGGCTTTGAGCATGTGTATGGTGATATTGTTAGTGGTGTTATAGATGTGAAGGAATTGGGGTTCTTAGTTAAGCATATGGAAGGAATGGTGAGGAAAATGGATAGGTTTGTGAGTGCCACTAGGAGTTTGTATAGTAAAATGGGGGTGTTGAATGAATTGGAGCAAACAGTGAAGAAGTTTCAGGAGAATAACCAGAATGAGGAGAGTAGAAGGGGTTTTGAGCAGAAACTTGTATGGCAGAAACAAGATGTGAGGCAACTCAAGGAGATTTCACTTTGGAATCAGACTTTTGATAAGGTTGTTGAGTTGTTGGCTAGGACAGTTTGTACCATGTATGCTAGAATCGGTATGATCTTTGCTGATTCTACGGCGAGAAAGTATAGCCTTGGGCTTGGTAATTGTGAAGGTTCACCGCTTGTGCGAAATGAATGTAGTTCGGCGTCTGGCTTGATTAATGTTGATGTGAATTTGGACAAGTTGAAACGCAATCATAGTAAGAAAAATGGTTTCAATTTGAGTTCAATTGGTGGAAATGGTAGTGGTAGTGGTAGTAGTAGGCCTCATATTGATATGAAGAGAGGTGATTTAGCATATGTTCATCTTGAAGATTTTGGCTTTCCTTGTGGAACAAGTCCCGGAAGACTTTTCATGGAATGTCTCAGTTTAAGTAGCTCAGTTTCAAAATTTGATGACGACGATGTCGTTATTGATCGCGAGGACCAATATAGTTGTGTATCAAGCTCCCAAAGTCCTATTGGGAATGTAAATATTGTCAAGAAAAGGGAGCACTTGTGCTCAACCTTTGGTCCCAACAATGGATCAGCTGTTGTCTACGCTCCTCCTTCTACACTTGGAGGCTGTGCTCTAGCATTACACTATGCCAATATCGTTATTGTCATTGAGAAATTACTAAGCTTTCCACATTTAATTGGAGACGAAGCTAGAGATGAGCTATATAAGATGCTGCCAACTAGCTTAAGGTTATCTTTGAAGACCAAACTTAAGACCTATGTCAAGAATTTGGCCATATATGATGCTCCTCTTGCTCATGACTGGAAGGCGACTCTTGACAGGATACTTCGTTGGCTTTCTCCGCTTGCTCATAATATGATGAAATGGCAAAGTGAGAGGAATTTTGAGCAACGCGAAATAGTTAGCAGGACGAATGTGCTGTTATTTCAGACATTATACTTTGCTGATAAGGTAAAGACAGAGGAAGCTATTTGTGAACTACTTATAGGTTTGAATTACATATGTCGTTATGAACAGCAACAAAACGCGTTACTTGGTTGTGCTAGCAGTTTCAATTTTGAAGATTGCACAAAATGGAAATTGCAGTGTGGTACTTCGTTAATCGATTGAATACATTCTAGATATTGTAATCCTCAGTGTGGTGAGCATTTCCTTAATTTTTTGTACCCTTCAAAGACTTCATTTTGATATGACATGGGATTACTTTGTAAATTGAGGATTAATGTTGTTGAATATTTGAAAAGCATAGTAGCATTTAATTGCAATTTGACTTATAAAATATCCAAATTGCAATTAAATGGACAAAAATATTCATTCTGAACTTCTAATTATGTTTATGTGGAACTTGTTTGTTCCTTAGAAAATACTTTGTTAGGACTACTATTCTGAATAACGCAGAGGACTAGTATTGATTTGATGCCGTTCTCTTAGTTTCCATTAATTCATCTGTTCATTTACTTCTATCAAAAGTTCTGTATTATGAACTTATAATCCACAGTCATAAGGTCTAGGTTTCTTGCCTGCTGGTTCATGATCCTATTGGTTTGTGAGGTGGTTCATAGTGCTAATTCAAAGAGAGAGTTGCTCTTAATTAGAGGTCACATTCTTGTGGTGTCTCAATATCTTGAATTGTGAAACTTCTGCTTAGAATTAAGTGGTTTATCTTTGCAAAAGTAAGCACTTTAGATGGGTAGCATTGTGCAAGATTCTGTCTCCCAATCAATTTTGCTGCAATGCCTGCACTCGGTATAAATAGATATGCCAATTTTAATTCGACCAAGGGCCAGCTCAATGAGCCCGTTTTTTGGCTGGACCGGAATCCTTAATTAGGGGTACAAAAATAACTAGGTCATTTCGGCTAGGCCAGTTTCTCCCATCCATATATTACATTATAAAAATAATATGATACATGATTGTTAAAAATGCAGATTTAACTGAGCTCAGTCTAATGTGTTTTAGGCTAGACAGTACCTCAAAATATTTGACCTAATAGAAATATGGCGCGGTCTGCTTTTGCACTTTGGCCCGATGGGCTAGGCAGGACGGCCGCATTTGACACATATTGGCATAAACTCTGCACTAAAATATTGTTTTGGGAGGCATGGAATGGGTGATTAGATGCATAGGAAGGGGTTTGAAGATACTTACGTTACACCATTAGCTTTTAAATTATAGATAAGTTGGGTGTTTTCTGGTTTGAAAATCTGATAAATTTGAACCTCTCATGCTGCATTTTCACATGCTATAAGAGATGAAGGTACACAAGCTCTCTGAAATTCTAAATAATTTAATAATTTTTTGGGGTAGTAAATGTAAATCTGCTACGGCTCCACACAGTTGAAATCCTGTTTCCAGTAAGGTGTTAGAGTGTGCAGGGTGCAATGCATCAGAGACAAGTCTGAGACTGTAAGTTACCACATTTATGATTTAATGAGATGAAATGAAACCGGACTTATAAATAAGTCAAATACAATAGTGTCATTCGCATGCACTATTTAATAGGTAAATCGCCATTTTGGTTCTTGAAATTGTCCGGCAGTTTGGGATATCAAACTTGCAAAATATCAAATTTCTTATGCTCCCTCCGTTAAGTAGCTTTATTAGAGATGCTGATGTAACTTCAAATGACACCGTGACATGTCCAAATTGATGCCATGGAATCCTTAACTCGAGTTTCATATTTGTTAGAAACTTAAATTTTTATGGATAGACTTCTTGTCAGTGCTAATTGGTTTTATAATTCAGATGAAAGAAGTAAAACTTATGTTTTGAGTTTCGTGTGACATTGCGTTAATGTTGATGAACCGCAATGTCATTAAAGTGACACATGTTATCTCTAACAGAGGCAGAACTACTTGATGGAGAATATTTTAACCGATGCTAAATAACTTGAAAAAAATAATGATATTTCGTATATTTCATTGCCGTTCCTAAGTTTGGAGGCGTTTTATCTGATCAGGAACGCTTCTTTTTTTTTTTTTTTTTTTTTTTGAATCAGAAACGCTTCTTAGTTGCTTTATTACACTAAAATATAATATAAAATTAAAAAAGCCATTTAAAACTATATAAAGCTATTGTGATATTTGGTGGGATCCAATTTAGAGTTTTTAATGAGTTGTATAGATATTTATAAAATGTAGTTGATTTATTTAAATAAGACAAATGCTAAAGAGTGCACTTTAAGCCCTTTAAATAGTAAGTTTGTATATAATTTTTATAAAAACATATAAAGTCAACGCATTGAAAATTGTACTGTTTAATTTTTTGATTAAAAATTTTCTTTAAATAGTATGTTGAAAAAGTACACCGGGTGCACTTGTTAGCAAGACCCTTTAAATAATTGGGAAGAATAAATTAATATAAAAAATTAAATGAGACCCATTTAAAGAAATCAAGTGGGTGTAATGAATGTGTATGCTATTAATTATTTTACCATCTCAGGTAAATCATTGGAAATTGTTTATACCAAAAAAAAAAAAATCATTGGAAATTGTTGACTTGAAATGCACGTATGCACTACATCATACACAACCATTCTGTCATTTGACATTCATTTATCATTTACTCTTTTCTTTGCATGGTTTTGCCTTCCCTCCTTCCAGGACCCGCAGAAATATACACCAACATTTGTTGCCACTCAAATGTTGTTGAACAGCTGCATTTACACCCTTTTGTTGAAAAAAAAAACAAACTAAAATTATACATTTGTCTATTGGAAAATGTGTTGGGGCACCAAGAGGACGGTTAGAGGATCATTCACATTGGCTCAAAAACAATTATATAAGTGAGTTGGACACCATATTTTAACCCAAAATTTTAATGTGTTAGGTTTATGAGTTTTCTCACTTATAAAGTATTTAACCTCCACTGTTCTACCAACAAATTACTAACTAGTGCTCTGAGACATTAGTTACTGAATCTAATATAGTAAAATAATCTTAAAATTTACCAACAAATTACTAACTAGTGCTCTGAGACATTAGTTACTGAATCTAATATAGTAAAATAATCTTAAAATTTGTGTAATTTATCTTTTCAAAATAAAGAATGTTATTTTCAATACAAAATTAACCGAAATATCCGTTGTTAAGGGTTTCATATCAATTGCGAGATGTTCTGAATATAAAGTGAGAGCAGACTTAATTTTATAAGTCGGTTTTGTATCATTGAATTATATTTAATTTTCAATTCTAAAACGATATTAGAGAATTCTCCACCAGGACCGTTGCTATGAAATTTATGATCTAACTATCAATTTTACTAGTTAGTATGACCTTTCTTTATTTACCTTACATTAATGTAGCACCTCACCCTTTTCCTTCATTCACTCCACATTTCTCCCCTTCTATTTCCTCTGTCACCAACAATCTTATTACCTTTGTCCCTTGAACTCAAACAATATCTACTACTAATTAAATTTTTTTAATTACATATATATAATATAGTTGCATTCTCATCATTCGTTCAAATAATTATAAATCAGCTGTTTCAATATTTTATTACTTTTTCTTTCCACTTTCTTCTCAATTTTCTTGCTAGTTCTTTTCTCATTCAACTTTTATTCTTTCTTCTATTTTAAATTTAAATTAATTTTCTTCTAATTTAATGCTATCTCATTTTCTATCTCTCTATTTATTATATACTATATATTTTTACCCTCATCAAAAAAAATTTATTGACTAAATTTTATATAATTTTTTTATTGTATCTATTTTATTTTTTATACAAAACTTTTTCATATAATTTTTTTTGGTGGTTTTAATGTTTTGAAAAAAGAAAGTGTGTAAAAAAAATAGGAATTTATTGGTGAATTAAAATTAGGGTATAATATATTCCAAAAAAAAAATTTAGATATAATAGGAAGATAAGATTTTTAAGGTTTTAATAGGAATTTATTGTTCTTAATTAAGATTAAAATATGAATTTAAGATTTTTAAATTGATGTTAATATTCTAAAACGATAAATAAAAATGAACAAAGGGAGTAATTACTAATCAAAGGACTCTACAAAATCCATGTTTGAATCTCAGAGAAGGACACAAAAATAAAGTGAATTGTCCACCTCTTTTGAATCTTAGAGATCTCTTAGTAACCACTTAGTTTTTTGAAATTTTTTAAAGGATACAAGTGTCTTGAGCTATCAAGTCTTTCTACAATCATTTTCTTTCTCTATAATATATAGTCTTTCTACAATCATTAATAATGAGTAGGAACATATTCATGAGTAGGGTCATGCTAATGTGTTTTAATGACATTATTTTATATATATTCTTGTTTTTATTTTTATTTTTTAATTTTGTAAATAAAATATTATATATACGAGAAGAATAAGAAAAAGTTTTGTTTCCAACATAACTCAGATTTATCCGCGGGTATATATATGTACCGATCCGACCTCAAGTCCACATGTTCAAGAGATTGTCCATTTTGGGGTTAACCTGTCAGAGTTTTGTCCTTCGTAGAAAAGGCGTCTCGATTGATTAGATGAGTGTGACGTATTGTATATAAACTATCATTAGCCTCAAGTTCCAAGCAATATGAAATTGATAGGTGAGCCGGAACAAGTTCACAATACCACACGTAAGAGAGAGTACAAGTAGTACAAGAGAAAAGAACAGAAACAACTAGGAAAAATAGTCTAGACCAGAGCTACAAACACACAAATACTATGATCAACAAAAAGCAAAAAAGCACCCCGACACCATAGCAAAAACCCAAAAAAAAACACTCTTGACACCCCAACCTAAAAAAAAAAAAAAAAAAGAAGTGTTATTTGAACATCCAAAAAAGTTGTCCCATATAGACAACCGATTTTTTCTTTCTTTGCACGCAAACCGAACCAGACCAAAAATAATAAAAAATAGCAAAAAGGTGGCGGGTCCCATGTTTTATGGTTGTTGGACAACTATTTTATTGTCAAAATAACATTAGTGAAAAAAAACGACGAGGAACGAAGAAAAATCAACTATTAAAAAAAAGAATGACAACAAAAGCCGATCATCCAAATTGTTGCCATATGAAAACCTAAACTAAAGTCTCATATTTGTTAAAATAGAAATGATATTCCTACACACTTTTTCATACACAATACTTACACAAGGGCATTTTTGTAATTTTTAATCTTTTTCTTATGAAAAAAGGAAAAAGTATGTATAAATAGTGTTTGTATAGGATTTGTGTAAGAAAAACTGTGTCAAAATAACACTCCTCTTGTTAAAAACGTAAATTTTTATGGGTAGACTTCTCGTCAATACTAATTGGTTTCATAATTGATGTTTGTTCTGGATACACCAAATAGTCCCACATCGCTTGGAACTCGAGGGTAATGGTAGTTTATATACAACATGCCACACTCCTCTAACCAATCGAGGCGCTTATCTACAAAGGACAAAACCGTGACGGGTTAACCCCAAAGCGGACAATCTCTCGGAGATGTGGACTTGAGGTCAGATCTGAACAGTGGCGCCGTCTGTGGGGACGATAAAATTCGTTCTCGAACCCAGCCCCTTAGCCTCGACTCGGGGGCATCTGTTCTGGATACACCAAATAGTCCCACATCGCTTAGAACTCGAGGCTAATGGTAGTTTATATACAACATGCCACACTCCTCTAACCAATCGAGGCGCCTTTTCTACAAAGGACAAAACCGTGACGGGTTAATCCCCAAAGCGGACAATCTCTCGGAGATGTGGACTTGAGGTCAGATCTGAACAGTGGCGCCGTCTGTGGGGACGATAAAATATTGATCTTACCAGGATCAGAATGATGACCGGAACAGTAAGGTTGAATCAGCAAGCCCCTGTTGAAGCGGAGGGGGGTGTGTACATGTATGCACTCCGACGCTCAAGTCAGTAAAGTGTGTGAAATGCAAGGTTACAAAGTGGTGAAAATAACATACCTGACTCCTCTGAATGAGGAGCATCTATACCCCAACGCTGGGCCAAGGCCCTTAATGGGCAATTAATGTCCATTGAGTGGCTGCCGGAATTTTAGCCATTGGCCATGATGAGCAGTTAATGCCATCATTCCGGTGGTCGGCCGTTACAGATTGGGAGGATCTGGCCGACGGGGAGGGTGCCCTTCAGGAGGGCAGAACCTTTAGTCTTTAAGGGACTTGGACTTAGAAGTCCAGTCCAGAACAATGTTGAACAACAAAATTTACACCTTTTTGTCGAAAAAAAAAAAACTAAATCTACACACTTGTGTTTATTGAAAAATGCTGACAAAAGTTTTTGGATACTAGTTATGAAACCTGATACACTAAAATAATCTTAAAATTTGTGCGATTTATATTTTTAAAATATAAAATAGGCTTAATTCGCAAGTCCCTTAAAGATATTTTTTGTTTCATTTTAGTCCCTTAAAGAAAAAACGTTCCACTTTAGTTCTTATTGATATGTTCGCAGTCAGTATGGTCCTTTCCATCCATTTTTTCCAGAAACCGTTAACTACCTCTAATACATAGATGAGTTGAAAATAAATCTATTGCATCAACACAACTTAATCAACAACTTCATTAACCAAAAATATGGACGGAAAGGATCATACATAACGAATGACATACTTTACTAATAAGGGATCAAAGTAAAATGTTTTTTTTTTTAAAGGACCAAAGTGAAACTAAAAATACCTTTAAGGAACATGCGAACTAATTAAGCCTATAAAATATGCTCTTAATTATAATATTAACCTATTTTGGTTTTCTTAACTATTACTCCGAAGGTTTAGCTGTTAAGATCTCATATCAGTGTCTGAATCTATATGTTTATAAGTGAGAGTTGTTAGGTGCGCAAATAAAAAATTGCACGTGGTTATAAATATCAAAGATATATCATAATATAGGGTCATGTCTAACATAAAAGAGTGCTTTAAATGGTACATGGTGCACAAGTCATGAATAATACTATAACGAATACGAATTTTACAAAATTTACTGCTGGATTGAAAATTTATATTATATAGATCCTTCAATTTTTTAAAAAAAAAACTGAAAATTATTTGATATGTTGTTGAGATTCATCAGGATTAACGATATCATATATATTTATATAAACAAGATACATGGTAATATACCAACATACCCTCCAATAATTTTTTAAAGATATCATATGTTTAAGGGCATTTGTGGTCATTTTTCACCATTTTATTTTTGTCTCTTATGTGATCATTCTATTACACAACGGATTTTGTTATTATACAATTTAAACTTAAAATTTTGTACATGATTTCCCACTTTTATTGTACGTTGGTTATTGTCCAGCAGAAATTGGCTTTTGTCAAAATATTGTAGGAAAATATTGCTGGTGGCAGGGAAAAAGGACAAAAAGAAAAGCTTTTGTACTGCACGGTACTATTCATTTATTTTCCCTCTACTCAAACTAATTTCAAACTTGAAACCACTCATTTTATTCTCTCTTTCTTTCTTCTTTAATTCCCACCTTACTTTCTTCTTGCATCTCTATCTCATTTTAATTTTTTCTCTCTTCTCAACTTCAAATCTAATTTTTCTTGATCATTTTTTTGTGTGCAGGAAAATAAATGACACAAGTACCGCGCAAGAAGAAGAAGAATACAAGCAACAACAAAGAGAAGTAAATATGAATTCTTCACATTTGACATTTTATTTTATAGATTTGCTTCTTGACCATGCTATAATTGTTCTTCAATTCCACCACAGTTTCAATACGTTCAAACTTCTTACTTGTATGTTGATGTCCTTTTCTTTAGTTTTATCACCTGTATGGGACAAATCTTTTGAATTCAAAAAATATGTAAATATATATAAAAATACAAAGCATGAAAATCATAAAAGACTTTGGATGTATAATTGTTTTTGTAATCTTTTTCTATTTCTTGAAAATAGAAAAGGGAAACAAATAGTATCAAATATATTCTGCAAAACAGCAAAGTTGAAGAACTTTATGATTAATTTGTTTTTTGCAGGGAAGATAAGTTATTGACTGCAAAGTAAGCAAAGGAGAAGTTTATAAAACTAAACACATTACTTACAGTTAGCTTTATGGATGGATATCTCATTTAACAATTCTTTCATCTAACATTTTCCATCATCTTCATGTTTCTAACTAATGAAAATGTATTTTGTAGGATAGATGATCTGTCCGTCCCTACAACAGACCAAAAAGAACATGGTAAGTAAAGTTAAACAAACAGAAAAAACATAAATATCATCTCTTATTTCATCTTATTTATTCTTATCAATGGAATTTTTTACAGTGTTCTTGGCTATCTGGCTGACTCAAAACAATGACACGGGAAAATACTAAAACTGAAGACTTTAAGAGGATTGTTTTTTCTATAAAATTTGAGGATTATTTTTCTATAAAATTTTTAGATCTAGAGTTGTAAATTAAAATATTATCAGTTAGCAGAATTTCAAATCCAAAATCAACAAATTAGTTTCTCAACTTTATCAACTGCCCTTGAACTAAGAAAATGAAAAAAAAAAAATCTAAGAAAATACTTGCTGTTTTTCAGACAAAAATCAAAGATCTAGAAACAAACAGAAGAATAGATCTAGAAAAGTTGAGTTTGCAACTTTCATCATAGTTATTTTTATTTCTTTGTTACATCCAAATCTAGATTAAAGAAAGACTAACCCTTTTTTCACAAAAACTAAAAATAATAGACAGTCAGACAAAGAAGACAACCACAAAATAAAGAGAGCATGAGATGAATGAGATATAACAATAAAAAAAAATTATCTTATTTTCCGGCACGGTGATGGCGATTTTCGGCACAGTGGATATAGTTTCTGGCGCGGTGGTTATATGCAAATGTATTCCGATCTTAATTTTTCTTTGTGTATTTTGTAGAGGAGAAGTAGGAGAGTCTTTTTACAGTGGTGATTTTTCAAAAATTAGTCTATGGTGGTGGAGATCTAACATAGAAGATGGTGGTTGGGATATTAAAAATTCTTTTCATCTGGAAACAAATAAATAGAAATATGAAGATGTGATTATATAACAACCACAGAAGTTAGGAAGCAGTGTAGGGATGGCCGTGAATGATTTTGCAGCGGCCGGCGGCTAGGGTTTGTTTGTGAGAGTTCTTAGGATTTCTTTCTTTGGTGAAGAGAGAGAAAAAGGCTTAGCAAATGAAAAAGAAATAAAATACGTAAAATACATAGAGGTAGTAGTTGAGACCCGTATAACAATTATAGGAAAGAAAGGATATAGTATATGGATTTCAAATTAAATACAATCCAGCATATATGTATTTAAAATCAAAATTTATTATTATTAATTCTCAATCTTTTATTAAATTAATTAATTAAATTATGCTAAGTTGCAAGAGAAAAACTTTTGAAAGAATAAAAAAATTAGAGATACTTTATATGAGTACAAGTTATAAATTTACTTATAAAAGTTTTAAAATCACTTATAATAATTATTACAGATGAAAAAATTTATGGGAAAATGACAATTTTTATTGTCGATAAAAGTTTTAAAATCAGTTATACAAGGTATTGCTAATAAAAATCTCACGGGGAGATTACAAGTGTTGTCGCTGATAAAAGTGTTAAAATCACGAATACAAATTATTATTGATAAAAATATTAAAGAGGAGATAACAATTTTTAATGCTTATAAAAGTTTTAAAATCATTATTACAAGTTATTACTGATAAAAAATTAACGGGAAGATGATAATTTGCATCGCTGGAAAAAAATTAAATCACTTTTATAAGTTATTGCTTATAAAAATATCACGGGGATACTAGAAGTGTTGTCGCTGATAAAAGTGTTAAAATCACAAATACAATTTATTACCGTTAAAAAAGTTAAAGGGGAGAAAACAATTTTTATTGTTGATAAAAGTTTTAAAATTATTATTACAAGTTATTACTGTTAAAAAATTAACGAGGAGATAACAATTTGCATCGCTGGAAAAAAAATAATTTAAATCACTCTTACAAGTGATTACTGATAAAAATCTCACGGGAAGTTAAACTCATACATGTATGAAAGAAGTATTATTTTTACTCATATATAAATACGGGAACCTATTTTTCATAATTTATACTTGAATCTATATTTTTACTTATATTAATAGGAAATTATTAATAGGCGCTTCTATTTCTACTCATATATAAACACGGGAACCTATTTTCGTTTTTTATACTTGAATCTATATTTTTACTCATATTAATATGAAGTTCTTAATAGACGCCTATATTATTACTTATATACAAATGGACTTTTACTTTTGGGAGACTATATAAAAACTATATGGTTGGTTCAAATACACTAACAATACTTATTTCTTCATCCACAGACATGCATTGATAAATAAAATAAAAAAATTACTATTTCATAAAAATATGCATGTTTCCAAAAAACTTTATTAATTTCTAATATTTTTTTAACATTATTTTTCAATAACATTATTTTTTAACATTATCAATTTCAAATATTATTTTAACATTAATATTTTGGAATACCACATTAATCATTTCATGTATCAACTT
Organism: Trifolium fragiferum; assembly: GCA_954870985.1. Lineage (NCBI taxonomy): Eukaryota > Viridiplantae > Streptophyta > Magnoliopsida > Fabales > Fabaceae > Trifolium > Trifolium fragiferum. Next base: position 42,827,634 of record OX940796.1, on the reverse strand, counting down.
AACAACTAAATCATCTCTTTTAAATATGATGTTATGGAGTAATTAAGTACAATGGGAGCGGCGACGCCGCTCTCCCCGTGCGAGCACGGGTATCTCGGCTAGTTCAAACAAAAACTCAAACCGTTAATCTTGATATATCTCAATAACATATCAAATGATTTTCAATTCTTTTAAAAATTTTCATGAATGATCTATATGATATAAATTTTTAATCCAACAATAAATTTTATAAAATTTGTATTTGTTATAATATTATGCATGACTTGTGCACCATGCATTACTTGAAGCACTCTTTCTAGACAAAGCCGATAATGTAGTACTAACAAGTGTAATAAGTGTCGCGGTTGACTCCTCCACATGCATCAATGCATAATTTTTACTATTAACATAATTAGTTATATATTATTAAAATATATAAAAAAGTTAATATTTAAAAAACAATGATTGAGACAAATTGAACAAAGTTGTTTATGCTAACATTTTTCTCTATATATTAATAAAAGTTAAAAATAAGTTATGTGAATAATACATATAATCAAAATGTGACACTTATTTTAAAATGAACACAACATGGATGGATATGGAGGTATGTCAAATTGGAGGCTCAAGCCCCCACAAGCATACAATTTTTTTTTATGATAATACTATTAAATTTTTAATTTATTGTATATAGGATGCTATTCTAGTTTTTTAAGTCTCCACCAATTTTATTAGATCACTAACTTACATTTATATATTTATCACAAGTTCACTTTCTAACTTTTACTATATCGGTTTCTTTCTTCTTTTTTTTCCATTTAAATCTTTTCCTCTCTATAATTCTTATGTAGCCACACTTAAAAAAAAAAAGAGCGACGTAAACCATTTTTTCCGCTTTTTTTTTATTATTATTTCTTATTCTAAATTTAAATTTTAGGTTTTTTATTTCAATGTCAACTAATTTTTGCATGTCTACTAGCTAGCGCATTTTCTCTCGACCAATATTTAAAGGTTAAATATTTCACTTTAGCTAATTTTACCTTTGTTTTATATTTCTCTTCAACAATTGCAAAAATGTAGTAACAACAGTAAAATTTCACATATATAATATGATAGATAAAAATTAAAAATCATTTAAAAGAATATTTTTATTGGTTGAAATATTTTCTAGTTCTCCCCTCATGAAAATTTCTAGATTACATGCATTTCTAAAAAGTTTACTAGTAGTAGTTCCTTGCATTTTCCTAATATATTAATTGTTGAAAAGAAAATGAGAATGATTCCAAACAAAAGAAATAAAGAATGAAAAGTAAAAGAGAAAACAACAAACCGATAAGTTGGGTGTTGTTGGATAGTATGTTAGCAGCTGAAATGGTTACAACTTACAATGTTGAAACTTGAAAGGTTCACCAATATGCTTTCTTCTTCTTCTTCTTCGTTGCAATAGTAACAAAAACTCTTTTCCTCACTCAAATTAATTGGACTCTCACACACACTATCTCATCTCATAGAAGTAACGTAGGCAGCATATATTGGGCCCCGAGAAAATGACGTGCTCCCCACCCACCTCAACCTGCCTACAAGCACGAGACCCAACAAAACCCTAATTTCCAAGAACCTCTTAAATCATTGTTTCGTGCTTCCTTCCCATTATACTACAAAAATCTTACTCTCTCCGGTTTCAAATAAGTAAATATTATCTTTTTAAATTCATTGAATCATTTATATATGTGATCTATATTTTAGTCCAAATACATAAATAACTCAATGAACTGGAGAATATTTATTTATATTTGAAATCAGATGGAGTACAAGCTAAGGAAAATTTAACTAGTAGTGCTCCAAAAACACTAGTTAAGGAATCTAATATAGTAATAAGGGTGTCTTCGACTTTTTAGAGATCTTGTGTAATTATTAAAAATAGATGTGTTGATAAATAAGACTATCTCTATTACACGTCTCTCTATTTGATCAAACTATAATGTAGAGCATTGCTATTTAGTAAGAATTATTTTAGAGAATAAATGCAAGAATAACACATGACATTATCTTATAGGATGATGTAATTTTAATCTCCTCTTTTAGTGGAAATCATGGAGGGTAGTTGATGTAAACAATGGTGGAGATTTATTATTGCAATTATTCTCCATAGATTTTCTTACTAAATAACATTTTCCAACTATAATATAACAATTAACTATAAAACGTTTAAAAAATTTATTCACAATAGAAAATATTTTTTATAACATTTTGTAACTAATAAATCTTCATTTAATAGTCCGCAATCCCTAATTTTCTACCTCTCATTTACTAATACTACTATCCTATAAAATAAGAAGACCAAATTTGCAAAAAGTTAAAAATTAGGGGACCAAAATTGCAAAAAGTTAAAAATAGAGAAATCAAAACTACAATTAAGCATAAGTTTTTTTTATAAATTTTATTATTATATAATTAAATATATTAATCGTCAAAGTTTTGTATTGACATGTGCAAAACAGTCAACTAACTCACTTATTATGAAACGTAGCGAATATAATTTTTACGTTAAAAAAATCAAACAAGTTAAAATCAATTTTACTGATCTAAAATTATAATTCTGATCACTCCAAAATTAAAACCAAACATACACAGTTTGATATCTAAACAATCGTGATTTTATGTATACATAAAAAAGTTTTCAAGAACAAAGTTTAGAGTTAACACCATAAAAACTAACATAAAGATAACTCTCATTTGATTATCACATAAAACAAAAGATCAATAAAAGAAAGAAAATAAAAAACAATAAAGCAATAGAACAAATAGTTTAGCTAGTAATAAAAATAAATAAAATAGTTTAGCTCCCCATGTCAACAACAACACAGCTCACACCACCAAAGAAAATAATTTATTCAAACACACTTCTTCTCACCTTAACTAATTTGTCCTCCTCAAACAGTTAGTTTTGTGTTCTGTTTAATTACATTATTAATATAACACCGTGTCTCTCTGTTTGTCTTCTATTTTGGCTTCTCTCTCTCCATCACTTTCTCTACAATTGAATTTAGATTCTTGCATTAAAAAAATTCCACATTCATAATTTACTTTTAATTTTTTTTATCATTACAATTTATCATATTATCTTTCTTCTATTTTATCGGAATGAATTTCATGCAGTAACTAAATCAGATAATTAATTACTATTGTGAGCTGTCTAATCTAGATCAATAACTAAGATCGTTAAACAATGCTATAATTAATATATAGTTTGAACTGTCTGATTTCAAATCAACGATTGTGATATAAAACAATGTAACTCTACGTGTATATCGGACATTAACAAATCCAAATCCCAAACCTATTACACTAAATATAAAGGAATATTGAATTTTGAATATAGAAAATCAAAATCCGGATGTACTTTAGTCTTTGAAAGGTTTGGCATCTCTTGTCTTCTATCTTGTAGCCAATAAAATAAACAAAACAAATAAAGGCAAAAAAATAATATTAGATAACACTTCTCCATCGTCTGATATCTTGAATTGATCTTTCATTGAACATCATCAAACAATTTTATTTTATTAAACCCTTTACTTGATTCCCATCCAGTAATTGCATCTAATTCTCTCATCTAAGCACCTCACTTTCCTTTACCCTAAAAACCATTAGAGTAAGTGAGTGAGCAAGCATCATATGTTAGGTCATAATAACATAGCTATCCCTTTTCTTTCTTTTTCATTTCTTTGACTTTTGTTTAGCCCTTAATTATTCCTATATCTCATAGATAAATACAAAAGAAATGAAACAAAAACTAATCTAGCTCAAGTTGGTTTCTCAAACATCATCACCTTCATAATCATTTTCTATAAAATTCAGAAATTACTATAGCAGCAGTTCTGGCTAATCCTTGGTGGACAATTCAAGGAGGGTTATCTGGGGTTGACCCAGGAGCCCATTCACCAACTGGTTTAAACAAACACCACAACACAAACCTAACAATCAATGAAAATCGCGATGAAGATGAAGAAGAAGACGAAGACAACAGAGATGAACCAAGAGAAGGTGCAGTCGAAGTTGGAAACCGAAGACCTAGAGGAAGACCACCTGGATCCAAAAATAGACCAAAACCACCCATCTTTGTAACAAGAGATAGCCCAAATGCTTTAAAGAGTCATGTCATGGAGGTAGCCGGTGGAGCCGACATAGCAGAAAGTGTAGCACAGTTTGCTAGGAGGCGTCAACGAGGTGTTTGTGTTCTAAGTGGAAGTGGAACTGTAGCTAATGTTACTCTTAGACAACCTTCAGCTCCTGGTGCAGTTGTAGCACTTCATGGTAGGTTTGAGATTTTGTCCTTAACTGGGACGTTTCTACCTGGCCCTGCTCCACCAGGTTCAACTGGTCTTACAGTCTACCTGGCCGGAGGACAGGGTCAGGTAGTTGGAGGTTGTGTTGTTGGAACACTTGTTGCTGTTGGACCAGTTATGCTTATTTCAGCTACTTTTACTAATGCAACTTATGAAAGACTTCCACTAGAAGACGATGAAAATGATAACGAAGGGCCTAGTTCTGCGGCCGGTGTACAAGGTGGAGGAGCATCTGGTGGGTCTCCTCCACCGGGAATCGGTCATCATCAGTTGCAGCAGGGTGGGATTCCAGATCCATCTTCTATGCCTCCTTTGTATAATTTGCCACCAAATCTGTTGCCTAATAATGGAGGAGGGCAGATGGGACATGAGGCTCTTGCTTGGGCAGCTGCTGCTACTCATGGAAGGACACCTTATTGAGTTGACTTTGTGTGTGGATTTTCCAATAATTGAAAGAGATAGATATCATCATATATCTAAATTAATCAAATTTAGATCTGTGAATTTGTGTTGTATGTTGAAGGATAGGTATTAGAAAAAGTTACAGGCTGGTTCTGGTTTTATGTAATTGTGAAGAACAACTATGAGGAAGCATGCTTTTTAGTTCTTAGTATTAGTGCTATTGATATGTATATCTTTTTCTTCTCTTTTGCATCAGTGTTTTGAATAAAAAATATGATTGTGGGCGTTTTTTTTATTATATTATGATTTGATGAATAATTTAGTAGTTCTTTCTTCTTTACATAACTATTAGTGGTTAGTTTATTGCATTTTTTTAAAATTAGTTTATTTTATTAATTTTATATGTAGCAATTTCATGGGTTTGATGATATTGATTAATCATTAGACTATATTTTATTTTTGCATTCTTATGGAAATTTGTGTTTCTGGGATAATATTTCAATAACTATATGTAAACTTAAGATGATAAAGTGCTTAAACTTAAGTTAAACATAAGCTAGTTCTGACACATCCATATTCCATTTACCCTTTTTATGATCTGGGAACAAGAGAAAGAAATCAGTACTGCAAGTTAGGGTTTGTGAAGTAAACACTTTTTCTGAATCTGGAATTTTGCTGCAGTGAATAGTGCTACTGTTGTGCTGTGCTGTGCCCAAATCTTAGAAAATTGTTGTTAAAATGACCATCTTATTCGTTCTGCACATGAATCTATGGCAGTAGGTGAGTTTCTTTGTAGGTTTTCTAAATATAATACTTATTTTTTAAGAGATTCATGCCAATTATATTGATTTTTATATCCTAATCCTTATTTTAAGTAAGTATGTGGAAGCATAATTGGGATGAGACTGATTCAGCAGATTATTGAGATGATATTAAATTAGTTTGAGAAATTAAGGTGTATGTAAATTATGAGAATGAATTCTCTTAATTTTTTTCCATCAATTATTTTAATTGTTAAATCATCGATAAATTCACCTTTTTAATTTTTTTTCTTTCTTCTTCCCTAATCAATGATTTGAAGAAAAAAAATTACTCTATAGTGATTTGAGAGGATTCATTCTTACACATCATGCTTACCGTGAATCCAATTGCAATGTTGATGTATTATGAACATTCAAGTTAGTTTGCTATTTTTATGAATTGTAAAATTAGCGATTTTTTTAATTAGACTAATATATTCCTTTAACAGGATAAAGGGTAATTAAATTTAAGTTAAAAAGGATTAACTAGCATATTTAATTAAATTTTGTATGACTTAAGTTATATTAATACACTACAAGAATACATTCATTTTCTGACGGATTTAATATTAACTTATTGGCCGTTTTGGCAGCCAGTAAGTTTGTGGCCGCTTAAGCCGCCACAAAATGAAGAAAAACGGCCAAAAAATTTAAAAATATTATTTTTAAAACGAAACAACACTTATCGACGGTCCAAACCGTCAATAAAATTTGACACTAATATTTAAGGCGGCTTTAGCCGCCGGCAGCTTTTCTGGAAAATAAAAAGTGGTTTTTCTTTTGTATGTTCCCTATGTTCCTTGCACGTGATCCTCTTTTTGCATTCTTTTTCACTTTTCGGTTTCACCCTTTCTTTTCCTTCTCCAACTCCAAGAACCTCTCTACTCTCCTTCCTTCCTTCAGATCCCATCCCACTCAGTATAACCAAAATCACACTTTTACCAAAATCCTTCCTTCCAAAATCACACTTTTCTCATAGGAATGTAAAGCAACGAAAGACATACAAAATGAAGAGAAAGATACTGAAGACGGTGCTTCAAAAAATATGCATTGTTGCGTTCACCTTCAAGCGTTGTCACTTAATGTCATTTGAAGTTTTTATGTAGCATGTTTGGTGTCATGTAGAGTCTTGGATGTCTAGCTATATGTTATCTTTATTAGCAAAGACAAAACTGAAGTCAAGAGTGACCAAAATAAACATTGTTGAACCTTTACTTTCACCTCACTATCCACCGTTTCTGGCCTCCTTCTCCCCCAAAACCAGTGTTCACTTTCCTCTATCTCCCCTCTTCCTCCTTGATAGAAACAAAGGTGATGTGTATGGTTCTTGAAGGTGATTGTTGCTGCATATTTTATGAATGGATGAGAACGCACCACTACTGCATATTTTTTGTTTTTTTATAAATTAATAAACAAAATAATTAAATCAAAATAAATATTTTTTTTTAAAATAAATAAATAATTTTATGGCTGCTTAAGCCGCCGGTAAGTTAAAGCAACTATGTCTCCTTATTTTGTGGCCGCCTAAGCCGCTAGTAAGTGTTAGCGGCGCCCTTTTTTCGGCCGATTATGGCAGCCGGTAAATGTGCCAAAATTTTCACTTTTTGGCCGTTTTTTTACTTTGTGGTTGCCAAATGGCACCCAATAAATCGTGATTTTCTTGTAGTGATACTTTAGGAGTAACGTGAAAACATGTTTTGGTAATTAAAACGTGATAACATGAGTTTTCTTATTTTTGTTAGGCTTAGTTTATACATTTGCAAGATGATGTTTGCACAATTAATGCATAAACCCCGTTAATCTGATAGGAAAATATAATTATGATTGCAAATAGAATATAGCGTCAGTTACCAAATAGGAGTAGGGAGGAACGATTCGAAAAACACCTAACCAATAATTTACCCTTGATTTCTGAATTTTATGGTTTCCTATTTATCTTTATTTCCTGCTACTTATTTTGTCGCAATATCCAAATATAAGTGAATGCAAAACTATCCTAAATTATTAAACGAAATTAACTAGTTATCCAGACACAATTTCTATGAAAACGAATCTTTATTATAAATATTATTACTCGACGACTAACTGGTTCACTTGCCAGATCGTGGTCAATAACAAAAAAAGATTATGAACCGACTCCACCGAAAAACAACAAAACAAGAGAAGTATACCACAAGAATATTTAATACCATGTTGTTTGATAAGAATTTGTTGAGTATGGACATTATCATAGAGTAACTCACAGTGGGGTTGGAAATAAGCTAGGTCGGGTTAGACTTTGCCAAATTTGAGTTCGATCTGTCAAGAAATTAAAGGCTTGTGACCTGTCATAGGCTTGTTTTTTAAGTTTGTGCTTGACTTTTTGAAAGTTTGATATATGACCTGTTAATCTGTTTAAAAGTCTTTTAAGAAATTTTTGAATAAAATTTTAAATTTCTCAATTTCATTTTTGGGAATTGGAGGGAGACATACGGATAACCGAAGATGAGAAATCTAAGAGATCTTTAAACAATTTTTGTATTCTTTATCGTTTATCGTTTTTCGTATTATTCGTGGTTTAATCATTCAATTAAATTGTGTATTTCATTTGTTCTTTGTGAGTGCTTTTATTATAGTGTGAAAACAACACACTAAGTGTTTGATAAAATGTTTGATAAAAAAAACACAAGGTGTTTGTTTTGATAAAACCTTGAAGATGCGCATACCGAGTGTTCTACACAATTCTAATTGACCATTTCCATAAAATTTGACCTTCCATTGAAATTAGATAAATCAATTATGTTATGAAAAATGTTGATTTGTGATTTGATTGATTAAACTTGTTCCACAAGTTTGATAACCATCCATAGCGTTTTATTTTTTTTGGGGAAATTTGTATCCATGTTAAGCTGTATCTGGTCCTTTCCGTAGCGGTTCGGAATAGACGTGAGTTGACTCGGAAACGCTTTCGTCGTATGAAAAGAATATTTTTAAAACTAATTTAAAATCTATCGACTTATTCACCCCTCCTTTAAGTCGTCGTCATACATCTAACAATAGGCATAATATCTTCAAATGTTGTTGAATTTATTTTATTTTTTTGAGAAATATATACATATTTGAGATAATTACACATGAACGAAAGGTAGATGGGTAACAAGTTGTGCCACTAAACATTTTTGTATAGCAAACCCCAACCTACGAAAAACCCCTTTGAACTCTTTTTAGAAGGGTTATAACCTCTGGTGCTAGGAAGTCAAAGGTGTCAAATGCAAATGGAATGAGAGCATGTTGATTGTCAGAGCATGCACGCTTTCTCATATTTGACCATTTTTCTTGAAGCGGCTTTGATGGCTATTCATCCCACAGTAAAAAACCCAACCCCTAGTCCCACAAGTGAGGAAACTCCCGTCAAGTCTACACAAGCATGTTTCCCTCTTACCCATTGTTAGGCCTAATTTTTAGTGTTCATTTTAAATGAATATTTAATTGTTGGTCCAACTAAATGAAATGCCAAATAAATACAAGTTGGTATTTTATTAAGTCATTTAATGTTTCGAAGTTGTTTTGTCAGCGAAGTGAAGAAATTCGAAGCCAGCAAGTGGGTCATTCGAAGGAAGTGGGCCTAAATTGGCCCAAAAGGAAAATCCACGAATCGAAGTTCAGCATGCGAAGCAAAAATAAAGTTCGAAATCAACGGTTCGATGCAAGGAAACGTGGGACGCGTGGAGCAATCTGGAGCATCAAATCGAAGCGGCAGTTTTTGTGCGTTTCGGAGTACTTAGGCTAGTTTCTTTGTTTGTAATAAGGGTCACAAAACTTTTACAGAATTTCCTACTAAAATTCCGAGTACTCAAGCTGTCGAACGAAAGGAATTGCGAGGAAGATAATGTATGTTTGTGCACCGCTTTTATTGTAATTGCTTTTACGTTTATGCAATTTACTTTCCTGCAAATCTTACTGCTTTTTATCATCAAAAACACTTATGTTTCGAGGCGATTCGAGGCTTTTAGTGTTAACTTCGAATTAAAAGACTAAAATTGGTAAATGTTTGTTGTTTCTTGACGAACATATAAAAAACTTTCTCTAAAACAAGCATAAAATTGTCCTGAGATTACTAGTCGATCTCGTAAGTTTTAAAATACTTAGACTTGCGCTTGTTTACCAAATTTCACCGTAAACACCCATCCCATACACCATGATATCTGTTGGACGAAATGTCGATCTATTTTCCCGTGGGTTAGTCAAGAAAGTTCATTGGTGCCTCTTTCTTCACATAAATGCATGCACGTCTAAAGATGTCAAAAAGCACATCTCTAACCAGGCCATGCACGTATTTGAAGCCTGAAAGCTTCCTAATGACCTGCATGCTCCCCAAAAGTGTCTAGGTACACCTTACGACAAACTGAACAAACCCCATCCTTAGAAAATAACAAAATCATGAGACGGTACATGAGGATAGCACGATACTACACTGGCGACATGTGTTGACCTAACTTTGTGTCTGCTTTGTCTGATTATGCGTTACAAGCTGAATTACCAAGGGGTTGGAAAGTTCCAAAATACACTAAGTTTGCTGGTGACACTAGTGAGTCTACTGTCGAACACATAGCCAGATTTTTGGCTGAGTCTGGAAATTTAGCTAATAATGAAAACTTAAGAATAAAATATTTTCCAAACTCATTAACAAAAAATGCTTTTACATGGTTCACCACCTTGCCACCTAATTCGATCCAGAATTGGACATAATTGGAAAGGTTGTTCCACGAACAATTTTATATGGGCCAGACAAAGATAAGTCTTAAGGAACTGGCCAGTGTCAAACGAAAAATACATGAAGCCATTGATGATTATTTAAATAGGTTTCGTTTGTTAAAAGCTAGGTGCTTTACTCAAGTGCCTGAGCATGAGTTAGTCGAAATGGCTGCTGGTGGCCTAGACTATTCGATTAGAAAGAAATTAGACACTCAACATCTTCGAGATATGTCTCAGTTGGCTAATAGGGTTAGGCAACTCGAAACCTTAAAAGCTGAAAAGTTTAAAGATCTTAAGTTTCAGAAAAAGAAAGAAGTACACTATGTAGATGCTTATGATAGTGACTGTGAAGATAATACTGAGTGCTCTTTATATGACGAAAGTGAAATAAATGTGGCTGAATTAAAGCCAGGGCCACCTTATGTTTGTAAGTTGTTAAGGCCTTCACATGGGAAAAATCCCACTGAACCTAAGAATGATAAGTTTGTTACAAAGACCTATACGTTTGATATCACCAAGTGTGATGAAATATTTGATCTGTTAGTAACTGATGGTCAGATAATTGTACCAAAAGATTTGAAAATACCATCAATAGAACAAAAGAAAAAACGTGGTTATTGTAAATTTCATAATTATTTGGGTCATCGAACTTATCAATGTGTTCTTTTCAGGGATCTGGTTCAAAAAGCTTTGAACGAAGGAAGGCTTAAATTCGCTGAGAAAGGCAAGCCTCAAATGAAAGTGGACGCTGATCCACTCCCTGCAGTTGATGCTGCTTATGTTGAGATTCTCGATTGTAACATGGTCGATTTGGTGGATCCTGCGCCAATAAAGGCCATTCCTGAAGAGGAATACGAAGAAAGAGTGAAAGTAGTTTACCCTATGCCTGAGGAAGATTTGGCTGATTACCTTAACAGGTGCAAACTCAATAATGTTGAGGTAATAATGTGTCCTAGATGCAGTGTTGTCTGTGATAGGGATGCAACCAAGTGCCTTCGCAACTGCTTCCCCTATGTTGAAACCAAAAGAAAATGGCCTAGCTCTAAGCCTAATCAAAAGAGTTGGCCACAAAAGAGGATTGACTAGAAGCATGCTGCTTCGAAGCCTACTTCTATTCACCAAAGACTAGGGCCTATTCGTACCTTCAGGCCATCAAGCTCAGCCCCAGCCAACCAATGGGTAAGGGGGCAGAATGTTGCTATAAGCAAAAGAGTGATGGAAAAGGGTAGTTCTAGCAACGTGAATGTCAATATCGTTGCTGCCAATAAAGGCTCAACTACAAACATGGCTTCCCAAGAAGCCAAAGCTGCTCCTAATGCAAATAAATACGCATATAGGAATAATTACAAGGGAAAGAATCCTATGTCTCGCTCTCAATGGCGTAGGTTTCAACGAAAGAAGAAATTAGCTGCTTCACAAGGCAAGGCTCCAAGCATTGCTGGGGGCAAAGTTGAGATTGGCGCTGGAGGCAAGAGTGGAAGTAGCAATGAAGCTAATTCCAAAGTGGCTCAGAAAGTTGAATTGGCAAAAGGCCAATGATAGAAAAGCTGGAGCCAGTAGTTGAAAGCAAAGATAATGAAGATGAGGAGGACTTCATGGATGATGATGACCTCTTAGATGACGAAGTTGACTTCGACGTGCTGGTAAACGTCATCTCTATTCTTCCTGCGGAATTCGATGTGCAGACTGAAATTAATGAAGTTGAAGAGGAGGCTAAGTCTGCAGAAATGGCTGTTCCCGAGCCAGTTTGTTACTATGTCATAGGAAATGGCTGCGTTGAAGAACAAAATGCCATCTTTGAAAAGCCTGATCTGGGAATGCAGAACCACCTTAAGGCACTGTTTATTCGAGCAAAGGTAAATGGTGTAGGGGTCAACAAGATCCTAGTGGATGGTGGTGCTGTGGTGAATATCCTACCTCACTTTATGCTAAAGAGGTTAGGATTATATGAGACAGATTTGCATACACACAATGTGGTGTTAGCAAACTATGAAGGAAAAATTGGCCACTCTCTAGGGGCCATACAACTCGAAGTCTGTGTGGGTAGCACAGTGAGAAAGACCTTATTCATGGTTATTGCAGCAAAGCCCAATTACAACATGCTTTTGGTTCGAGAATGGATACATGGGGTGGGAGCTGTACCCTCTACCATGCACCAAAAGTTGATTGTGTGGAGAGAAGATGGGCTGGTTGAATATGTAGAGGCGGATCAAAGCGCCTATGTTGCTGATGCGGATACCATCAACCTCCAAACCTTCGACAGAAACCTGGCGAACATTGCTCCATGTGGGGAGCAAAACTCAGCTTATGAGGAAGTCGAGTCTGCCAGTGTGCTTCATTCTGTCAGGCTTCATCCAACTCATGGATTTTGTTGGGAGAGGGAACACCTTGATAACCCTGTGGATGAAAGTGCTTTCCCCAAAGCTACAGGATAGGGCAGCCCAGATTACTTCGATGATTAAGTCCTCTAACTGAGATAAGATTACGGCTTATGCAGCCGAGAATATAATCAAAATGGCTACAGAAGCCATTATGTTACAAGAAAACGTGGCTGTTGAAGCCAACGAAGATTTACAAACAAAAATGGCCTCCAAGGCCACTACTTTAATTCCTGGAAATAGTCAAAGACTGGACTGCATCCATGATGACGAACCATTGGGTTTCGAAACGCCAATTAGTTCGACTCAAAGGATGCAAGCCCAAGATCCCTTGCAGGAGATTGATATTGGAGATGGCTCCATTAAGAGGCCAACTTACATTAGTAAAAATATCAGTCAAGTTTAAGGATGAAAGTGGTCAAGTTATTGCAAGACTACAAGGATTGTTTCGCGTGGGATTACCATGAGATGCCAGGTCTGAGCAGAGAATTGGTGGAGCATAGACTGCCATTGCGCCCAGATAAAAAACCTGTGAAGCAGCTTCCAAGGAGGTTTGCTCCAGAAATTATGACAAAAATCAAGACAGAGATTGAAAGGCTGCTTAAATGCAAGTTCATTCGAATAGCCAGGTATGTAGAATGGCTAGCTAACATAGTTCCTGTCATTAAAAAGAATGGATCTCTTAGGGTATGCATAGATTTTAGAGATTTAAATAATGCAACACCTAAAGATGAATATTCAATGCCTGTAGCAGAAATGCTAGTTGATTCAGAAGCAGGCCATGAGTATTTAAGTATGTTAGATGGGTATAACCAAATTTTTATTGCTGAAGAGGATATACCTAAAACTGTCTTTCGTTGCCCTGGTGCCCTAGGTACTTATGAATGGGTTGTAATGCCCTTTGGCTTAAAAAATGCTGGGGCAACCTATCAAAGGGCAATGAATTCAATCTTCCATGATTTCATTGCGATATTCAAGCAAATATATATAGATGATATTGTTGTTAAATCTGCATCTGAAAATGATCATTTATGTCATCTGAGAAAATCGTTCGAAAGAATGAGGAAATGTGGATTAAAAATGAATCCACTAAGACCATCTCCAATGGTGTAGTACCTATTAGGTACTTATGGTACTTATTAGGTACTACCATTGGAGTACCATCCATTTGAGTACCTATTAGGTACTACTTCTAAAATAAGAACTCTCTCTCTCCTCTTAAACCCATCTTATTTTTCATTAAAATATTATTTTCATTAAACTCTCTCTCCTCTTGCACAATTTTTCAATGATGTTGAGTTATTGATGGGACCCATTTTAAAACTTTTTAAGAAGTGCTCTATTGGAGAGGGATTTGGATTCTCTACATTCAAAAATCATAAATTCACCTACATTCAGGCAAATTTTAACTAAGAAAGAGAAAATGTAGTATATTTAAATGCATTTATGTGTGTTGCAAAGACCAAAACACCCTCAAATTTTGTCTAAATGTAGAAAATGTAGGAAAAAGTGACTTTAGAGAATCCAAATCCATTGGAGAGGTTGAGTACCTATTAGGTACTATTACTAAAAAATAATAAATTAGTGATGTGTCCATGTGGGACCCATTTAAGTACTCAAAGTATGAGTGCTCCATTGTGGATGCTCTAAAATGTGCTTTTTGTGTACATGCAGGAGATTTCCTTGATTTTGTTGTACATAAAAAGGGCATAGAGATCAACCAAAACAAGACAAAGGCAATCATGGAGACAAAATCTCCAACAACAAAGAAACAGCTTCAATCACTGCTAGGTAAAATCAACTTCTTGTACCAAACTGAAGCATTATATAAAACCAATTGATGTTTTGGTTTATTCGCATTTCGATATCATTAAGCACATGTTGTTAAAACCAGTTTTACATAGTAGAATTGGAAAATGGACTCTGGCTTTAACAGAATATTCATTAACTTATAAGCCTTTAAAATCTGTGAAAGGCCAAATAGTGGCTGATTTTATTTCAGATCACTCAGTAGTTGAAATGCAAGTAAATTACTTAGAGTTTGAACCCTGGATTCTATATTTCGATGGTTCTAATCATAAGTATGGTACAGGAATTGGAATTTTGATAATTTCACCATTAAAAATTCCAACTAAATTTAAGTACAAAATTAACGGGTCTTGTTCTAATAATGAGGCTGAATATGAGGCTTTGATTGCTGGGTTAGAAATCCTTCTAGACTTGGGGGCAAGGCACATTAAAATAAGATGGTGATTCTGAGTTGGTATTGAAACAATTAACGAAGGAATATAAGTGCATTCAAGAACATTTGATGATATATTTCGTCATTGCTTATGCCTTATTGAAAAACTTCGATAGTTTTGATATACAGCATGTGCCTCGAATTGAAAACCAAGAGGCAAATGACTTAGCTCAAATTGCTTCAGACTATAAAGTTTCCAAAGAACAATTGGAAGAACTTATTGAAATTAAAGAAAAGTTAATTTCAAATGAGCCAATCACTGACGAATTGTCAATGCCAAAACATTTGGGGGCAAGTGGCATGGATGAAAATTTCGAAACTTTTCCCTATTTCGATGGCTTGGTGGCAGAAATTTTTGCCATTGACAATTTGGCAGATGGCGATTGGAGGAAACCAATTGTGGATTACTTGAGAAATCCAACAGGGACTACTGATAGAAAGGTGAAATATAGAGCCTTGAGTTAAACTATCATTGGGAATGAACTATTTAAGAAAACCCCAGAAGGAATCTTGTTAAAATGTCTTGATGAAGGGGAAGCGTATCTAGCTATTTCCAATGTTCATAGTGCATCTTGTGGAGCTCATCAAGCAGGCCATAAAATGAAATGGCTTTTGTTTCGACAAGGTCTGTATTGGCCTTCTATGTTGAAGGATTGTATAGAGTTTGCGAAGGGATGTCAAGAATGCCAAAAACATGCAGGCATTCAACATGTTCCTGCAAGCGAACTTCATTCGATTGTTAAGCCATGGTCATTCAAAGGTTGGGCTTTAGATCTAATTGGTGAAATTAAGCATGCCTCATCGAAGAATCAACGCTACATTTTAGTTGGCATTGATTATTTTACGAAGTGGATAGAAGCAATTGCTTTACCTAATGTGGATCAAGAAGCTGTGATTAACTTCATTCAGAACCACATAATATATAGGTTTGGGTTGCCAGAATCTATTACCACTAATCAAGGTACAGTCTTTATTGGGCGAAAAATGCAAGAGTTTGCTGATGAAGCAGGATTTAAGTTGCTAACTTCGACACCATATTATGCTCAAGCAAATGGTCAAGTTGAAGCAGCTAACAAAACTATAATTGGTTTGATCAAGAGACACATTGCTCAAAAGCCAAGGAACTGGCATAAAACTTTGGATCAAGTTTTGTGGGCATGTAGGAATTCCCCTAAAGAATCAACTAATTCAACTCCATTTCGATTAACTTATGGCCATGGCGCTGTATTGCCTGTCGAAGTTATGCTGCAGTCAATAAGAGTGCAGAAACAAATGGAAATACCCATGGAACATTATTGGCATATGATGTCAGATCAGTTAATTGATTTAGACGAAGAAAGACTACAAGCTTTAGAAGTGTTGATTAGGCAAAAAGAGAGAGTTGCTAAAGCCTACAACAAAAAAGTTAAGTCTAAAGTTTTTAATTCAGGGGATTTAGTTTGGAAAGTCATTTTACCCATGGATCGAAGAGATAGAGTCTTTGGGAAATGGTCCCCAAATTGGGAAGGGCCATTCAAAATTTCTCAAGTACTTTCTAATGGTGCTTTCGAAATTGAAGAATTGACTCCTGAACAGCGTACAGTGAACATAAATGGCAAGTATTTAAAGAAATATAAGCCAACATTGCATGAAATACACATAGATCCAGGTTGATATAAAAGACATGCAAAAGAAATGGCATTTCGAAGTGCCATAATTAAGAATAAAAGTGCCATTACAATCAGATTCGAACAACTAAAGTGCTACAACTTTATTCATGAAAGAGACAAAGAGTAAAAACGATAAGTTAAGGTTGTTCACTTAGAGTTGGATTTGGCCTTAGCAGGCTTGGTTTTCTTCTGGCCTTGTTCTTCAGTGATCTGAGAAGTTGCTTCACCTTCAGAGGGAGTGCCAGGGTAAAAATCTTGAGGTTTATAAGTTTTCAGGAACTCACGATAATCCTCATCAGTATCAGCAGATGAATCTGAGGAAGTGGAGATAGTTCGTTTAGGTTTCGCCCTTTTGGGTGGAGGAGCATGCTTAGCCCTAGAGGAAGAGACCTCAGCTTTCTTCTTCCCTTGTTGGGATTTTGATTTGGCAGCATTACTTTTCTCCATAGTTTTCTCTCTTGAAAGGTTAATGAGATGGAAAAAGAGAAGCCAATCAAGTAGTATTTATCATGAGGCATCATAATAAATGTGTAAAGGGCAGTTTCAACAACTCAACGTTTGACTGAGTTGGAATGCGTTTCTTGCCTTGATTTGGTAACTGAATAGTACCATAGCCGTTTTGGATTTGGTATTGCTTTGTTAAGTAAAATTTGACCAAGTATTTCTTGAATTTGTGTGTTGAAAACATAAAGTGTTAAATGTTTGGGAAAAGAAATATAGACCAAATATTGCAAAATAAACACAAGTGAAATTAATTCGAAATGTTGGAATTAAAAAATGGCAAATAAATTGCCAACAAAATATGGTGTAAAAATTCTAACTATTACAACCATTTCGAAAAGATTCTACCTAATTTCGAATTGAAAAACGAAGTTCAGAAATACAATGGAAACAAAGAAAGCCTAATGCCTATGAGCCTCTTGGAACTTGTGATACTCATCCAAGATGTGAGCGATTTTGCGCTCTAGGACTTGGTTTTCCTCTACCAGGTGCTTCACATCCCTACTCACGAGAAGACCATCACTATAGTGCTTGATCCCTTCACGTGCAAGTGCGTCCAACACAGCCTTATGTACTTCTGCAGCTTGAGCAATGAAGGTTTCTCTGAGCTTCATTTCTTCAGAGATTTTCCTTTCCAGCTCTTGAATTTCAGCACGCCACCGCGAAATGTTTTCATTGCAGGTTGTTTCTTGTAGAAAAGCGCCTGCAGAGTCAGCTTTCAACTTAGCAGCTTTCTCGCGGCATTGAGTGGCTTGTGTAAGATGTTGCTGTTGTTCAGCCACGCGCACACTGTACAGTGTTTTGGTTCAAAGTATGAGCAGCCTTCGCATATTGATCGAAGAAAGTTTCGGCTTGTGCAGCAAGGGAGAAGAGCTCATGTTGAACGGAAGGAGTTTGGAGCTTGCTGAATAAAGCCTTGACATTGAGGTAGATGGCAGGATCCCTGTCTAAGCGCGCTAAGATGTCTCCATCGATAACTTCCTTTCGAAAGGTACTTTCGCTATCCTCTAGATCCTTTCGATGCGCTTCTTCTTTATCAGCTGCATTAAGAGCAAAGGTGCAATGAACACTTAGAAGTTTTTCAAGAGCTTCTTCAGGAGACAATCCTATAAGTCCTTGGAGAATTTTCGAAGGTAAACAAATTTCAGGATGTGGTTGTTCCTTCGAGTTCCCATAATCTTCGACGGAGTCATCAACATTGGTATTGCGCTCATAGCCTGCACTCGAACGTAGGAATTCGTCAGTATTCATGGTGTGTTCCTCGTTATGACCTTTAGGTTGTGGACTGTGGGTAGTTGAGTGCTCACTTTGAGGTTCATCCCTCTCAACAATCATGTTAGCAGGAACATCATCTGCTACTGGCTCCAAGTCCTTTTCGACATTGACAGGCTCTTCGTCATGGTTTTCGAAATGTGGCACTTCGACATGCTCAGTTGCCATCTTGGGTTCCTCAGGTTGTGTTTCATGAACTTCTTGAACTGGTGAAGTTTCTTGCACTTCGCCATCAGGGTGCTCTTGTATCAATTCCTTGACGATTTGCCTAACAGCGGTGTCTGGAGAAACTTCTTCAACAGTAGCAGGTTTTGGAGACTTTTCCTGGAAAAGAAGGAAAATGTTAAGACTTGGGAAAAAATTGGAAAGGTAAAGAAAGATCGAAGCAAAGCTTACCTTCGCAGGAGAGTTGGGTTTTCCTTCCTCAGCAGAGGGTTTTGAATCGTCAGTCTTTGAAGTCGAAGTAGCTTTTTTGGACTTCTTCTTCTTTTTCTTCTTCTTTTCAACAGGCAAGACTTGTGGAGTATCCTCAATAGTTGGAGCTTCAATGTGGGTGCTAGCATCCACTTCGTGGTCCTTCGTCTCTTTGTCCTTTCTCTTTTTCTTCTTCTTCTCTTTGCCTTCGTCAGCTTCGACATCATTGGCAGCAGAAGAATTGGCTTCCTTTTGTGAGCCTTGAGTTTGGCTTGATTTGCTTTTCTTGGCTTTAGGAGCCTTGGAGGAGGTTGCGCTTGATTTAGAAATCTGAGTTATTTCTTGATGAGCAACGTCCTGGATAAAAGAAGGTTATTACCATGAGTAAGTTGAGTCGAAAAGAGAGTTTTTGGTTGTCGAAAACAAACAGAGCAAAGAATAAATTCTACCTTTGTTTCTCCCTCTTTCTCTTCTTCTTCATCTTCATCTTCATCAAGAGGGATAATTACTTGTGCAGCCTTGGGTTTCTTCGAGGGTTTCTGTTCTTGAGTTTCAGAGTTTCTTTTCCTTGTGACAACCTGTAAAAAGGGCATAGAGGTTAGAAACTTAGAATTTATATAAGGCAAAAAGGAATGAAGTCAAACGGACTTACCCCAGTTTCTACCTTGACTGTGGGGAGTGGTGGTTTGCTCGAAGTATTCGAGTCAACTTTGGATTTGCTGCCTGGAAAGAAAAATCAGGTAAGTTAAAAATTCAAATTAAGAACAAAGTTAAAACATTAAAATGAATCAAAGAGGAATTTTACCTCTAACGTTGAGCTTGGATTTGATTTTGTTCAAGATGCTGGAATCGAATCCATTTCGAACTCCAATCATCGTAACCTCTTTGTCCGCAAGGTGGATTTCGTAATGAATAGACCACCATCTAGAAAACTCTTTGGTGTGAGCATAAGTAGGTGCGAAATGGAAATGTTGGATTTCGTAATCCGCCCCTTCGAATTGTACTAGCAGTTGATGGAAATGCGCTGTTGTCATACCATAGTAGCCTAAGCAGATATGGTTCTCATCTGGATAAATGCATTTGGGCAATAACTGGGCTAGTCCAAATTGCCTAGAAACCAAGTTGGGGTGATAGCCAACTAAACCAAATTCTGACGAAGTTAGCCCAAATCGACAAGAGATTAATATGGGAGTCAGATAAGTTCTCCAAATCCTGGTAATCTCTTCCTCACTCTCAGGTAAAGGGTGGATAAACCAAGTAGGCCCGATTACTCTATCAACAAAAGGAGCGAAACTGGCCTTGAACTCTTGAAGGTTCAAGAAAGTCTCGAAGTATCTGAGGAAAACTTGATCTGGAGATAAACCTCTTGGCCTTGAAACCATCTTGGCAAGCCTAGTGCCTTCGACTTCTTTGTTCTTAGCTTCATCATAATACTTCTCTGGTAAAAGTAAATCTAGTTCAACAGGGAAAGTGGCATTGAGCCATAGCTGCAAAAGCCAAAATGGCCCATATGCCAGGAATGTCGAACCATCTCCTGTCTTCTTGATGAACTCACAAGCTGTCCTCATGCTTTCGTAAAGGCAGCCCAAGATCAAGCGTCCAAATCCAAATTGTTGGCCTTCATGGATTTGAGTGGCCATTGGGACGAACTTCATAGCAACTTGCAAAGATCTAGTGCAGAAGACGTATTGTGATAACCACAAGGCCAAGAACACCACATGTTCTTCAGCACCGACCTCTCCTGTTAGTACGTTGTGCTCAACGATGTATTTCGAATAGGTCTTATCCTTCATGGTGAGTTTAATATTCCCAGAAGACCTAGTTGGATTGTAAGTGTCACCAGTAGGTGGCAAGCCAGTAATGGCAGCAACATCGAAAAGGGTAGGGGTCATCATTCCACATTTGAAGTGGAAGGTATTTGTCGAAGACTCAAAAAAGTGAAGCGCAGCTATCAACATCTCCTGGTTGCACTTTAAGCCAGTTTTCGAGAGTTGGATGAGGTGATAAACTTCTGTGCTTTGCCAAATTCCAGCATAATCATGTTTTACTCTCTTTAGCCACGCTACATATGCTTCGCTATATTTTGGCGCTGATCGAAAGGGGGTGTTTAGAGGTTTGATGTAACTGAAGTTATAAGGTTCGTTGACGAAAACCCTAGGGATACTAGGTTTGTAAAGAGGGAAGAAGGTCATAGTATTTCTATTCCTATTCGATTCCTTAGGCTTAGGGCCTCCATAAGCATGAACAGTACCATTAACAGAGTAAGGAATAAGTACCTGTTTTTCCCAAATCACTTCGTTCTTTGGGTGAAATCCTGGCTCTGGAACTTCATTAGGCTTCCATGGTCTTCATTGTAATCTCAGACCACTTTCCAACGAACGGAATGGTGATGTCAGTTGCAGAACTTGACGCCATTGTTGATGTTTGAAGCTTTTTGAAAAATTGAAATTTTTTAGGTTTTGAACAGAAGTTTTAGAAAACGCTGTCGTTTGTTTGAATGAATGTCAATCAACGCGTTTTAGTGATGGAAGTGTTGAGAAAGGTTCAGAGTTTTAATGGAATCGTAAAAGATGAAGGAGAGAATGATGAAAATTTTCTGTGCTCTTGAGAGTGAGAAAAACGCAGAAAAAACGTAATGAAGAAGATGATGTTCTATTTATAGACCCAATTTATTTTTGATTTAAATAAATCAAAATTAAAAATGTGTCACCCTTTTAGCTTCCGATGTGAAACGTGTAAGCTACACTAACTCGAAATCCGTGCAAAATTATGTTTGTGGGAAAAGAGGTGACAGTTGAAAGAAATGTCATGATGACCATGACATCAGCGCCGTCATTGGGAAATGTGCAAACATTAAATGCTGTCTTTTCAAAAACTCTTTCTTCTCATTTCGATATGCTCATTCGAAATCAGAGTTTTTGGGGGGCAATTTGTTAGGCCTAATTTTTAGTGTTAATTTTAAATGAATATTTAATTGTTGGTCCAACTAAATGAAATGCCAAATAAATACAATTTGGTATTTTATTAAGTCATTTAATGTTTCGAAGTTGTTTTGTCAGCGAAGTGAAGAAATTCGAAGCCAACAAGTGGGTCATTCGAAGGAAGTGGGCCTAAATTGGCCCAAAAGGAAAATCCAAGAATCGAAGTTCAGCGCGCGAAGCAAAAATCAAGTTCGAAATCAACGGTTCGATGCAAGGAAACGTGGGACGCATGAAGCAATCTAGAGCGTCAAATCGAAGCGGCAGTTTTTGTGCGTTTCGGAGTACTTAGGCTAGTTTCTTTGTTTGTAATAAGGGTCACAAAACTTTTACAAAATTTCCTACTAAAATTCCGAGTACTCAAGCTGTCGAACGAAAGGAATTGCGAGGAAGATAATGTATGTTTGTGCACCGCTTTTATTGTAATTGCTTTTACGTTTATGCAATTTACTTTCCTGCAAATCTTACTGCTTTTTATCATCAAAAACACTTATGTTTCGAGGCGATTCGAGGCTTTTAGTGTTAACTTCGAATTAAAAGACTAAAATTGGTAAATGTTTGTTGTTTCTCGACGAACATATAAAAAACTTTCTCTAAAACAAGCATAAAATTGTCCTGAGATTACTAGTCGATCTCGTAAGTTTTAAAATACTTAGACTTGCGCTTGTTTACCAAATTTCACCGTAAACACCCATCCCATACACCATGATATCTGTTGGACGAAATGTCGATCTATTTTCCCGTGGGTTAGTCAAGAAAGTTCATTGGTGCCTCTTTCTTCACATAAATGCATGCACGTCTAAAGATGTCAAAAAGCACATCTCTAACCAGGCCATGCACGTATTTGAAGCCTGAAAGCTTCCTAATGACCTGCATGCTCCCCAAAAGTGTCTAGGTACACCTTACGACAAACTGAACAAACCCCATCCTTAGAAAATAACAAAATCATGAGACGGTACATGAGGATAGCACGATACTACACTGGCGACATGTGTTGACCTAACTTATCGACGGGAATAGCCAAAAGAAAATCTTGAGTATGTGTTGCTTTCGAACACTTAAAACTGCTTTTTGTCACATATGTAGTCATGTAAAAATCAACTTTTATGCCCTGAACAATTTTACCAAAACAAACACTCGTCAAAACATGATGGGCTTTATGTGGGTCGGTCTCCTTGCTAACAAAATTGCTAAAGTAAAAAGTCGGAATTGTATCAGGAAGACCATCCAAAACATTGTCAAAATAAGAGTCCATACCACATTGTCAAAATCACAAAGTCTGAATTTGAATTATTATTCTTTTCGCTATCCACTATTTTAGTAGCGAAACTTGTTCACTGGTTAACTAACAGGACATAGGCAATATTAGAATTTTGTAGGGGGCGTAAGAAAGTTTAGGAGGTGCTAAAAGAATATCTCTATTTTTAAGTTACATGGGCCAAAAGATATTCTCAATGGGTATCATTGTGTTTGTTCATAACATCGATCCAATTACATACCTTAACTTGGTTGGGGTGTAACAAGTAGAGTTATCCTATGATGACACTATACTCGCCAACCAAGTTTTAAAAGATAGAGTTATCCTAATTATTATGTGATATGTAACGTGATATGTTTTAAATGATGTTCAGACTATTTGATGCTGTAAAATCATAATTAAATCACAAAAATGAATAATTTTTAAAACTAAAGATGAGCTTATTGGTATATATACTATATATGCATAAGTTTCCTTCGGGTGTATATATGCCTGCAACTACGAAATTTTATATGAATAAGTTTCTTTCTGTGTTTCTTGTGCTGATTTAACTAAATTAATCACATTTTCTCAATAAATGTGAACATTAAGTGAAACTTACAATGAGACAGAGAGGAAGTATATTTCTTTTAAGTTGTCGCTTTGAAGTTAATATTTATATATAGTAAGAAAATTATTGTTTCATGAGCTTAACTTAGTTGACAGAGATATTTCATTACATATATAGAGATTGAAGTTTGAATCTCGGTCATCTCACTTATGCATTTTAAGAATCAAATTTCTAGCCACTAAACTACTTAAAAGAAAAATCGTTAAATTAATTTTAATACTTTTGATTGAAGAATCATTTATCTTTACATTCCTTCTAGTTAATAGTACTATTGACGACAAAAATAGTCAATTTACTTTAAAAACAAAACTTATAAGTACGTAAAAACATAGTTTATTTTTTTTCATGTAGAGGATAATGCAAAAACATAATTATGCTACAAAGGCCAACTCAACTCAAGCTTGGAGGCATATCATGATGAAAATTTCTTTTCCAGCCCCCCCTTTTCTTTTATACCCCCCAAAAATCCCATTTTGACCCTGAAAAATGGCAAAAAATAGTGCAAATTCTAACGGTTTTTACGAACCGAAAAAATATGAAACTTCAGTTTCTATAAACCACTCGCTTTTTCTATCGGTTTCTACAAACCGAAGTTTCCCTATATGTATCATAATTGCAGAACCCATCTCTTCATTTCTCAAACCTCACCAATACACAACCAAAAGGGGGATACGGAGTCATTGACGTTTTGACGCGATTTCAAGCTCAAAATCAAGATTGGAACGTTAGCTAACGATTGGGAAACGCAGGAAAGCTCAATATTAAGGTAATAATCGGTTTGATTTCTTGTTTTTCACGGTCATAGAGGTCTAGGATTTCTAGGGATTCTGACACAGTTTCTATCGGTTTCTACTAACCGAAGTTGTCTTCGGTTTCTGCGAACTGATAAAATCTGGAAATTTGAATTTCCTGCGCAGCTCTCTGTCAATGTAATGTATGGCTTATAGGATTATTTGAAACTTGTTATACCTTATAGAATTTACACATTAGAATTGAATTAGGTATATTAGATGTGAAAAACACTTAGATTTTAAATTTGGCTGATTATATGTTATTTTGCGTTTTTTTAATAGGTAGCTATGTCGAACGAAAGCGAACCGCATCGGTGTGTGGTGCTAGGCATTGAAACACCAGGCATTGTTGAGATGAATCCTAGTAGTTCGAAGCCGCCGGTCATTCAGATCGACACAGCTGCACATTTCGTCACGGACAAAACAACTTCCGACCGTGATGAGATGATTGAATGGGCACGAAGCGTCGCGGCAAAGTTAAACTTTGCGATAATCATTGGCAAGTCTGATTATGGTGGTGGTAAAAGAAAGCAGTTTTTCAGGTTGGAATGCGAACTGGGAGGAACTTACGTGTCGCAAGCAAAGAAGTTAAAAACGGACAAAATCGGGACGAGAAAATGTCAATGTCCGTTTCGACTCCAAGGTTATTTTCATGCCGATAAAAAATGGCATCTATCTGTTGTGAATGGCATGCATAACCACGAGTTAGACAAAGGCTTAGAAGGTCATTTGGTTGTGGGAAGATTGAAACGGGAAGAGAAGGAAGCTATGGATGAGATGACGAGAAATTTGGTCGCGCCTAGGAACATTCTTTCAACTTTAAAGGATAGAGATCCAAGCAACAAGACAAATCAAAAGCAAGTTTACAATGCTCGCTATCGGTACAATGTTGCATTGAGGGCGCATTTTTATTACATTCGACATACTTATTAAATTAATAAATTAAACTTCGTATTTTTATCTTACAGCATGGTTCTGAGAATCTACCTCCCATATATCAATTGACCTATGCTTATGGTACTCTGATAATAACGACAAATCGTGCGGTCCTCCTCCATAAACAACTGGTTCTTCAGCTTCTGCCTCTTGTGGTTGTTCTTGCGGCGGTGCTTGGTCTTCGGCTTCCGCATACTCGGCATCATCGTTAATGTATTGATTTGCATCAAAATCAGGTTGGCCACCAGGCGCATCAACTTGTGCTTGGCCTAAACGTGACCGTGAACGTGCACGCGAACGAGAACCACCCGAACCACCGGCTTCATTATCATTTGTACCTTGATATACAGGCTGTCCATGCTTACCACGACCTCTTTTCCGTGCAGCAGGACCACCTTTTGATCGAGCAGAAGCGTGTGCTTTACTATCTCTACCGTGCCTACCTCTAGCAACATCATCTCCTTCCATACCCTATACATAACAAAAAAAACTTCAAACTCAATATACGAAACTTGTAATCTATGAAAAATTCAAACTTATAAATCAACCAAACATTTAATCGTAACACAAATGATTCACTTAGACATTTGTTTTTTCACTTAGACATTTTGTCAAACACTTAGCATGCAAGATAATTGGAAACAATTGTTGGAACTAATTTATAATTTAGCACATATGCTCAAACTAACGATTAAAACCTTAATCTTACTTTAGTGCGGAAGCCAAAACAAACATAAGAGCATTTGTATAAAATAGGATATACGACATGTTGATTTATTGAGATTAAAGGATTATGAAAATACCTGCATAGATGAATCATCTCATATGAACCAACCATTGGTAATCCTGAAACGCAGTGAATAATCGGATGAAGAGCATCCGTTGGCTTGTGGTTTTTTCCTCAACCGAGACTCTTTATGCCCTAAGCGCTCTTCAGATGGGGAGAAGAGACGATATGCAGTACGTCTGGTATATTGGGGACCATAGCCTATATATAGTGTGATGACCCATTAGGGTTCCCATTATTCCGAAATGGGCCATCCTGACATCCACTCATATTGAGCCCATATCCAATTAATTAAATCAATTAATTCTAAATAGAAATCTAATTAGCCTTTTAACTTTATTTGATCACTTAATCAATTAGGCTCTTGATCGATAAATAGCTAATATAATTAACAAAGATATTTGACCACATAATATTATTGGAATATCCTGAAATATTCCAACAATCTCCCACTTGTACAATATATCGTAATAATTATATCATTATTCCTTAGGCGCGCATCCGAATGCTATTTATCTTTAGATTTCAACCTTACAATCTGGTCCATCTCATACATCAATGATGGGACCACCGCGGCTGTCGTCACTGACGTATAACGTGACGGAACCCGGACGACCACCATATCAATGTACTTGACGACATAGATCGATATGGATGAGTGGCATGGAAATTTCATGCAACGTGATCTCTAAATCATGCCTATTTTCAACTGGTCCAACTAAAGTCTTTAGTGAGATCAAACTGATGTTTACAAATCAATATTTGCACAAAAGATACAGAACCAGTTATAACAATAATAACCTCAAACTTTATTTCTGCAGAAAACCTTAACAAAAATTATGAATCTGTATCAATACCAAAGTTAGAACATAACTAAATAGAGACTCCCACTAATTCAAGACATCCTTAGTGACAACAACAATATGAAAGACCTTAGGTGTCAAGTCTTTGATTAGTGAGTCAGCTAGCATAAAATTTATATTTATATGTTCTATCCTTCAACAACTTATAAATTGATAAACAATAAAACAGTTGTTGAAGCATTATCTAACTAATTTATGTCACAATATAACTTGAGTTGTCTTTCAAAAAATCTTTTACTTTATGCAACCAAGTGACATAAATACTTGCAGTCATTTCTTGAGTTAGAATTTCCATTATAAATGGACATTCAAAATGATCGGAGTTGAACACACAGATGATCTCCAAATTATTCAATCTCCGATATGTGAGCACAAATTATTTTTGTTCTCTATAACAATCCTTAAGGTTGCTTCATTCCAACAATTCAACAATTTTGAATTGCTCAAGTATCTGCCAAATGATCTTATTATTACGCTATTTCCGGATGCATATAAGTAAGATCATAAATAAGTTTCTCAAAGCTAAAGCATATAAGAAAACACTTTATTTTCTAAATTTCCAGATTTTCTTTTGGGCAATTATTGAGACTTTTAAACAGTCTCCCTTTATGATTAAAACAATCCCTTAGTTTATTGACTTTCATGTCGAATTTACTTTCAACTTTATTGATATAACTCTTTTGAACAAACCGAATGATACAATGAGAATGATCTCTAAGTATCAAATTTTCTAATACAAAAGAGGTGTGCCCAAGATCTTTTGTCACTAAACTTTTGTTAGTGATATATTGGTTTCGCACAACGATCATATATCACTGTTAACTTGATAAAATAATATCGACATATAAAAACTAAGAATATAAACATACTCCCACTGAACCTGTATAACTCACAACTCTCCATAATATACATCTCAGAACCAAATGAGACAATTACTTGATGAGACTTTTGTGGTACCATTAATGAGATAACTTCTTAAACTCATAAATGAATTTCATTTGTTTGCAAACCATCTACTTTGTGTCTATTGACACAAAATTTCTCTTGTTGCACCTTATTGTATTTCATAATGTCGCCATTATAAAAAATACTATCTTGATATCCATCATATGAAGCTCCAAAATTATAATAACTATCAAGTGTCGTGACTATCCTAATAGAGTTTTTCAAATCAAAACATATATGATTTCTCTTTTCAGTCAATACTTTATGACACTCGACGCCACAACTCTTGAAGGTATTGAGTTTGATATTTATGAAATAATTTCTTAACATAATTGAGAGGAAGAACACTAATGTCCTTATGAGGATCCAAATTTACTATATAAATAGCAACTTTATGAATTGGTTTAGAACCAATTCTTCCTCACTCAATTTTGTTCTTTTACCATATCTCTCCCCCAAACTCAATATTTTCAAGAAACTTTGAAGTTTCTATCTCAAAATGTTCATTAACATGGGACCAAAGTTTATATTTCTAAAAAAATCAACAATTTTAGATTGTCACAAGGAATAACTGCATTGACTATAATAATATTTATATTTAAAAGACATATTGAATCCCTCGTTTTAAAATAATAACAAAGAATTAAAACAAAATTAAACTCAAATAATGATCCACAAATTGTCTTTTAAATACAAATATAAGTTAGTAACAACAATCTAACAAATAGTTAAAATATCATCAATCTTCACCGACTTATGTCCCCTCTAGATTGATGTGTCTTTCAACATCATTGGAGATTTGTCAGCTTAGATCATATTTTCTTATTATTCTTTATATGTCATTATCCTTTGAGGTATTTACATAATGAGCACTATTTTATTTTCTCATGCTTCAATATTTTCTTTATTGCACACTTTATGAAATGATCATTTTAAAGAATCATTTCTAACTTTAATAGCGATCAACTAATTGTGCAAAGAGAACACTAAAGGATATATTTTCAACAAGGTCACTTGATTGTCGAAATCACAACGCTTTAGCAAGATTAAATAGTTACATAATGTGCTCATAATATTTTCTTTGCTCAACAATCTTAATGAAATTTCATCTCTCCAACGAGAGTTTGTCTTTCTCCTTATTGTTTTAGAAACACTTTAATTTAAGCAAAGAAAAACATGACAAAATTATGTCATCTTAAATAACACCTCAAATGATGTTTCTGTAATTAAAACTTTATGATCACATGACCTTCGTGATTAGAAATATACTCACATTCTAAACTTGATTCTCACTTTAAAATTAGTGAATAATTAGAGAATTTGAGTTTCTCCATCTTTATCCAAGGTCTAGATCTAAGAACATAATGTTCTTCTTTTATTCTAAAGAGTTAGAATTTTTTAAGAATTTAAAATCCAACGTTATATAGATACGTAAACTATATTAGTTTATAGAGAACAAAAAAAGTACTCACCAAAATACCAAGTGCACCATTGATGTCAAACACTTAGAAAATTTCATCAATTGCTAGTAGTATTTTGTGACAATGATCAAACACTGACAATCAATATTGACAAACAATAAATCCTTATTATCGTCACATGTTTACCATTATAGTGTGAATGCAATCCACTAAATACTTGTACGGATTTAAACTACGCAATTTTATTATGCATGTCAATAAATTATTACATGGACATGCACATCTTTATTTGTAATTTATAAGACAAAACAAGATACCAAACGCACCATTAATCCACAATCTTTGATTGCCAAGAATTAACTGCAAGCGGTACTCTCAACGTAATGATCAAACATTGGTAATAAGTTCTGTCAGATAATATATGTCTTTGACACCAACCATTATCCACATGAAAAAAAAAACTTAATAATTACCACACATTTACCATCACAAGTATGTAATTATCCAGCCAAACTGTGTCTTCCTTTTGGCCGACATAACAGCTCGCATGAATAATTCCACACCACATCTTTTGCAATTTCAATTGAATCAAATCTACACAACAGAGGTTACTTTTGCAACTTGTTGTTTCAACCAACTCAATCAAAATTACTAGACAATTTAATAAATTGAATACACATGTATGTAATTATTCGGCCAAATTGTGTCTGTCTTTTGGCAGATCAAACAGCTTGCATGAACTATTTCATATATCCTTTTGTGATTCCAATTGAATCAAATCTACGCAACAGATGTTACTTTTTCAACATTTTGTTTCAACCAACTCAATCAAAATCACCTGACAATTTATTAAATTAAATGGGAAAAGTCTTAAATTTAAAAGGTACTACCCACAAAATGTAGGCCGTATTCCTTTATGATGTCGCTTGATAATCATAAGATTAAATGACATCCCTTATGTGAGAATAAATTCTCACTATCAAACTAAAATTGGCATGAAAAAATATTCGAGGAGCATGACAAAATAAAATTATTGTATAAACTTAATAACAATAAACTCAAACATTGTCATCATGCTATAAATCAAATATTTAATTTTAAATAAAATAAAAATTAAATCTTTAAATATACTAAAGAATATTCATGTCATAATTGATTCACATATACTTAATAATACTTTAAATAAAGACATAAATAATTCTATAATCATAGTTTCCAAATTAAAAGGAATAACTCCTTATCCTTTTATAAATAAAAAAATATTTTTAGAATAAATGATTTCTAAAATAAAAGGAAACAAAACTTTATATTCTATAAATAAATAATTAATTATAGAATCTTTATTTTCTAAAATTTAAAGAATCCTAACTTTAATTTTGGTACATACCAAATTGGATTTCAATATTTTGAGAATTATTATTAATTGCTATTTTATTGCAATTGATCTTCTAGAAAAATATATATAATGACCAAATATATATATCAAATTTTTGTATGCCTTACTTCTCAAAATAAACTTTAGGTACAAAATCATGTGAATCAATTTTAATTTCAAATCAAGATTTACACTAATAAAATCCAAATCTTTATTTTTAATAAGATACTTTATAAATAAGTCAAACTTAAATATTTAATCTAAAATAAAACTAAACTCAAGCAAAATCAAATATTCACATAGACGTAAATTTAGTCTCTGAATCCAAACTTACTATATTCTTCTCTATCACTTATTTATGTATACAAATTCTGCATTTCAAAACTTACACCAAAAACTATATTCATCCGGTCTAAAAGAAAACCACATATATGGACAAATTAAATATCATTATATGTTTGTATTTACTAAACACCCAAATAAATTCTTTGCAGGGTACATAGCTCATGGAACTTCACATACGGTGTATGATGCACAAGGAGTCAATTTGAATCTTATAATAACAAATAAGAATTCTAATCTTAGAATAAAGCTTTACAAGACTAGAAAACAAAACCAAATGTGTTACTTTGTTGGAATTCATAAACCAAAGTGTAGCAAAGGCAAATATCACGTTCAAAACCCAATGAACATTACTTTAACCTTAATTTTCTTAATTGACATAATTATTTGTGCAAGTTCCATATCACGCACCCACCGAATAAGAATCCAAAACATTATCACAGTCCATCAATTATGATTATTACTTGTTAAACTTAAAATGAATAATCAAAGAAATATCACTGCAAATCCCCACTAAATAGTGTAGCCCAATAAACTCTAAATCTGGGTATGAAGAACAGACAAAACGAACATAATCGTCCAAATACAAATCCACCGAAAATGGATATTACCAAAATTTAAATTAGGGTTCACGCAAAAAATTTGGGGCAAAATATAAAATCCATTTAGTCGAACAAATTTCAATAAATCAAACATGAAGACCCGCTCTGATACCACTTGTTGGAATTAATTTATAATTTAGCACATATGCTCAAACTAACGATTAAAACCTTAATCTTACTTTAGTGCGGAAGCCAAAACAAACATAAGAGCATTTGTATAAAATAGGATCTACGACATGTTGATTTATTGAGATTAAAGGATTATGAAAATACCTGCATAGATGAATCATCTCATATGAACCAACCATTGGTAATCCTGAAACGCAGTGAATAATCGGATGAAGAGCATCCGTTGGCTTGTGGTTTTTTCCTCAACCGAGACTCTTTATGCCCTAAGCGCTCTTCAGATGGGGAGAAGAGACGATATGCAGTACGTTTGGTATATTGGGGACCATAGCCTATATATAGTATGATGACCCATTAGGGTTCCCATTATTCCGAAATGGGTCATCCTGACATCCACTCATATTGAGCTCATATCCAATTAATTAAATCAATTAATTCTAAATAGAAATCTAATTAGCCTTTTAACTTTATTTGATCACTTGGGTTTGGTTATGGTGCATAAGCCCACGCTTATGCATCGTGCATAAACTTCCTATTTGCACTCCTCTCATTTTGTTATACACTCCACTCAAAGTCCACCTTAAAATAATCACTCTTACAGTTGCTTAGTGCACCCCCTAGTTACTTCGCGCGCCCCCCATATACTACCCTATTACTTGCGCACCCCCATTTGCTTAGCGCACCCCCCCAGTTTTTTCTCATTTTCTCCCTAGATTTTCTTGTGAGCCCCCCAATTTTTTTTCCTCCCCAAATTTCTAGCGCGCCCCCCAATTTTTTTCCCTCCTCCAAACTTCTAGCGCACCCCCACCCTAATTTCTAACGCGCCCCCCGTTTCCAATTGAATAATAATTTTTGTTCCTTTGAAGTATATATTATAAGAATCAATTTTTAATTAATTTTCGTCATACACCCCCTCGAAGCCCAACATAATAACTAATGGTTCATGTATATATAAAGCATACTTGTCAAACATACAATTTAATTTTAAGTTTTATCAATCATAATCACAACATAAATAAAATTTCATACATTAATTACACACACACACATATATATATATATATATATATATATGGATTTTTTTTATTTACAATAAAAAAATGATCGAATCCAATATCTCATGGATACTATCCAAATTTTTCTCAACTAAACTAACCCTAATTGCTTTATATGATTTTTTGCTTTATGTAGCATGGTTTTGTAAAATGGTTATGTGATGTTTTACTTAATAACAATGGTTTCAGTGTATAACATATTGACACTAATGCCCATATGAAACCATTTATCCAAAATAATGGTTTCAGTGTATAACGCCATGAAACCATTTAGCTAGACTAATGGTTTCAGTGTATAACATCTTGAAACCAAATAACAAGACTAATGGTTTCAGCAGGGCCGGCCCAACGTATGTTGAGGCCTAAAGCGAAAATTTAAATGGACCTTTTTAATAATAATATTTTTTTAATAAAAAAA
Source organism: Trifolium fragiferum (assembly GCA_954870985.1). NCBI lineage: Eukaryota > Viridiplantae > Streptophyta > Magnoliopsida > Fabales > Fabaceae > Trifolium > Trifolium fragiferum. Next base: position 42,794,410 of record OX940796.1, on the reverse strand, counting down.
ATGATAACTATTTTGGTCATTCTATGGATTATTCGCGCGCCCTACGAAATGATCATTTATGGTCCGTTTGGATTGACTTAATTTTAAAATTATAATATTGATTTTTCAAAATTGTAATCGATTTTTTGAACTTATAATAGGAGTACTTATTTTTATTATTCAGATCAAAATTGTAAATGTATTTATTCTTATTTATTTTGTTTGGTATTTAATTATTCAAATACGAGTTAATCAGTATTCAAATAAGTATTTTTATAAAGTGCAGTTACAAACTGTATTTATTCAAATTGTATTTACAAATATATGTAAAAAAAAAAAATTGTATTTAGAAATACGAGCACCGCACCGTAAGTCCATTTGATTTATATTGTAAGAAAAAAGGAAAACTGCAAAACCTAGTATTTGATCCCAAGCCCATGAAGGCAAACAACATGTTACCGCTAAGCCACTCGCAACTTATGTTATAATGTTTGGAACTAATTGACTATATTATTATACGCGAGGCCTATATTTTTCTTTAGGAGCCTATATTAGAGCCCAAATACTTGGGGGCCTAAAGCCCTAGCCTTACTTGCTTTGGGCTTAGGCCGGCCCCGGGTTTCAGTGTATAACGCTATGAAACCATTTAACTAGAATAATGGTTTCAGTGTATAACGTCATGAAACCATTTAGTTAGACTTATGGTTTCAGTATATAACATCTTGAAACCAAATAACAAGACTAATGGTTTCAGTGTATAACGCTATGAAACCATTTAACTAGAATAATGGTATAAGTGTATAATAGTATGAAACCATTTAACTAGACAAATGGTTTCAGTATATAACATCTTGAAACCAAATAAAAAGATTAATGGTTTCAGTGTATAACGCTATGAAACCATTTAACTAGAATAATTATTTCAGTATATAACGCTATGAAACATTTTAATTAGACTAATGGTTTCAGTGTATAATAGTATGAAACCATTTAACTATACAAATGGTTTCAGTGTATAACATATTGGCACTAATGCTCATTTAACTATAATAATGGTCATAAATTTAAATTTTTAACACGATATAAAACCAGAGAGAGTGAGATATCCCCAACCGTTCCAAATAATTCAAAATACCCTAAATAAAATTTTGGGAAAATTTTATTAATATCTGATATTTATAAAAGCATATTTACCTCATTTAATTAACTAAAAATAGTTCCAGGTCTCAGAAAAATACCTAACTGGTCCCAAAATTCCCAGAAAATTATTTCCTATTATTTTGTAAAAAAAATAAAAAAATTTGGAGTCCCCTAGGCACCGCACGCGCCCCCACGCGCCGCCAGTGAGAGTGGGCGTGGAGGCGCGTCACTGTTCATAATCTTCCTCACCCATTTTCTGCAGAAACGGGTCGCGACGACCCGGTTCGTCGACCCGGTTCGTTCTCCCTCAATAATCAATGAAACTCGACGTTCTTTATACCGGTTTGATCGTCGTTCGATTTTATGAATGAATTAGGTATTAGTTTTCGAAATCGGTGATCGAATCGCATATAAAATGTGGCCGAAATTGAGCAAACAAAAATACAAAGTTTTTCAGTTATGATTATTACACGTGTTGTTTGGATCTGAGGGTGGATATTAACTTATGCACCGTGCATAAATATCAGGCTTATGCATAATAACATTTGTCTGATCACTTAATCAATTAGACTCTTGATCGATAAATAGCTAATATAATTAACAAAGATATTTGACCACATAATATTATTTGAATATCCTGAAATATTCCAACAACAACATCAAATTCAATTCAAACCTAATACTCTACATGCAATCATGTTAACATGTTCTAATTATTCAAACCTAACAATTAATCAACAACAAACAACAATGCAACCAAAGAATTCAACAATTCAAAGACAAAACTATAAATATGAAGAAATAAAAAAAATTAGAGTAATGAATTTTCAAGACAAGCACAATGAATGATGAAAAAGGATTGGAACTTACTTGATTAAGTGTGTTTGGGAGTTGGATGTTGCAGTTCTTCAAAAATCGCCCAAGAGGTCTTGAGGAGCAGGGTTTTGGTGTTTTTGTGTTTTAAAAACGTAACTGACAGAATAACACAGCTTCTGCCTCTATATAGGAATATTTCGGTTCGTATAAACCGATACAACAATGGTTTCTAAAAACCGAAGTTTCTCGTTTTCTCGCGTTTTATCGGTTCGTAAAAACCGATGGATTACGCAGGAGTAATTACGGAAGTAAGGGGGCATAAAAGAAAAGGGGGGCTGGAAAAGAAATTTTCTATCATGATCTCTACCACAACATTGCCCCAAAATCTTTTAGGGGCAGGACCAGTTGACCATAACTTTTCGGTCGTGGATTGTTGAGTTGAAAAGATGATAAATAATTATTGTTTTTGTTTTCTATTCATAAAAATTAATATATTTCATGATGCATCATCATTTTTTTTATAAAAATATTTTGGAAGAAAGGGATAATGTCTTACTTCAAGATAGAAAAGATAATTGAACTCTTAGACAACTTATGAAGATAATTATATTTATATTTCTTTAAGAGAAATAGCGAAACTCGAATCCTAAAAGAAATAGTAAGGTGATAGAATACATCGTCATCATGAATTGGATTTATTAAAATAAATATCATACTAAATAGTATTTTCAAAATACTTGTTAAGCATATCAAAAAAAAGAAAATAAATAATTAAATTAATATTCTGAATATAATCTGTTACATTTTTAAAATATTAAATGCATAAATTTCAAACTAATTTTTTTATTAATATATTTAACTAATATTTAGGACATTGTTAATCATTTTTTAAAAATAACTATAAGTATGACGTTAGTTACTTTTCTTTCATTAATATAATACTAGTAGTACTACTCATGAATCAAAATAGAAGCAAAAGTTAAAAAATCTTCCAAAAACAAAGAATATAATAATAAAAAAGAAATATCAAGTTGGGCAATTGGAATGGTGTTGGGATATGGGGAAATTAAAATAAGAAAATGGGACCATTTGAAAAAGACAAGTGTTCAGGTACGTGCCCAGGTTCATGCATGGTTTCATATTCAATGATAATTGGCCCATACCATAAGTATATCAATATCAATCAATCAATAAACTTAACAAACAATTCTTTGAATACTCTTTCAGCCTAACCAAAATTTTGGGTTTGATTTCTAATTTGAACATACAACAGTGTTAAAAATTAGGGAAAATTTGTCATTTATTTAAGTCTCACAAAGTATGAAGGATTAATTTATGCAGTTACGTGCAGAAAATACTCGATTTGCACAAAAAAATAATTCTTTGAATTACAAAATCAATTCCTTAACCCAATAAAACTTTCCCACTTAGCAAATGTACCTATAACACTATTATTATACTATTACTAGTACTAATTTAATATTCTTACGACTTTTATAAAAAAAATATTTCAATATTATTATCAACCTTTTTTTCTTTTGCTCATTAATTTCATTTATCTATAAAGCAAATTATCCTTTTGTAGTAAGTTGTTATTCTGTCACCTTTGTAAACCAAACTTTAATAGTACTAAACTCTTTTTTTATATTCAATGAACATTATTCATTTCTTTAATATTTATAGAACAATAAACTTTAAAGGAAGCAATAATTAATGACTCACATTGCATATATGATAGCATTGTATAAAGTCTATATTGGGCACAACCCCAACACACATATATGGACACCCACTCGCATGAAATTTAAAATATTAAATAAAAAATATTAAAATAATATTAATTGATGTGACTATTTTCTTTATCCTTTAAATTCTTTTTATTTGTGAGTATGTGCTTAAATATGATGCGTTGGGTTTCTATACATATCTCTCTATACATATGCATCATAGTAGATCATATTCAAACTTATTAGTTTCAATTAAATAAATAATAAATAAATAAAATTCAAAACTGAAAAACCAAGAAATACAAAAGATGGTGATAGCATACATTTATACATATTATTCTCATAGACAAATGTAAAAAATATTCAACAAATCGTTAGTTGGTTTAGTGGTGATTAACGTTGAACTTGGTAGGAAGATCCACAGTTCGATCTCCACAACTGCGATCGAAAAAGGGCTGGAACCACTTAATGCCATAACTAACCTCCGAACCAGATCCAACTGATGGTAAAAACAAAAAAAATGTACAAAATATCCAAAAAAAAATTATTATAGTTTCTATTTTAGACTTTTAATTTTCATTATTCTAATTATATATATTGATGTGTTCTCATAATATGGATATTAGATTTGAAACTACATATAATATACATAGCAACAATAACATGAACACATTGAAAGAAAGAAACTAATCTGTGTAACATTTTTTTTTTCTTCTTATGTATGGCATTGACATCTCTACGTGGAAAATTGGCAGCAAAGTAGAGCCAAAGAGTACTGTGTTCTATAATTTCTACCAAGAACAAGAATGTGATACTTTATAAATAACTTAAATTAATTACTAGATGCTGTTGCACCATCCATTTTTTCACATGAAAGTGATACTATATATTTCCTTGCATCAGAATTCTTCTGAGTTCACTAGCAATTCCTTGCAACAAAACCGGTTTTCGGATTACTCCGTTAACACCAATCTGCATACACTTTTCCCACAAATCTTCTTCCGCGCTTGCGGTCAATGCAATAATGATAGGCCTATTTCCACTTTTAAACTTCCGAATCCTTGCGGCGACTTCGAAGCCGTCTATATCAGGCATTTGGAGATCCAAAAGAATGACTTGAATGGAAGATCCAACAGGTCCAATGACAGTAAGACATTCGAAACCCGTAGAAACAGATGTCACGGAACAACCGAGTTTCTGAAGCAGTTTTTGTGTCACAGCTCTATTTACATCGTCGTTGTCAACTAACAGAACTTGCAGACCTCTCAACATTGAATTGGAATAGTTGCATTCCGAAGATTCTCCAGGTTCAGATATGGCTATTGCAATGGATGGCCGTAATTGAAACCGAAGAAGAAGTGTCATGCTTTGAGGAATACCATGAGTATATGGTACCAACCATAAGTTTCCTTGCATCAACTACAATTAACATAGTAAACAGAAATTAAGGAAACAAATCGAGGAACACAAAAAATACCTCACCGAATAGAATGATCGCTAAATTTATCAAAATACAATCCAATGTTTTGGCTCCTAAACAAAATGGCAAACTACACTCTTATTCATATAATGAATTATTTTTTTTATAAGCATTCATATAATGAATTGAATAACTAATAACTAAGCATGGACATGTACAGTATTTAATACACTACCAAAATTTACTTAGCACAAATGACTTCTAATCTCCTAGAGATACACCTACAATATTCCAATTCCACAAGGCCAGATATAATCTTATAATGGTAAAATGGGATTCTAACTAACATTGCAGGTTAGTAAAACACGTCTCTTGAATTGAAACTTAATATAGATTTGGAACATTATTCGACGGTATTCAAGTAAGACATACAAGTAAAATAATGAAAATCCAGATCCAAAGAACCAAATTCAGTTATTTATGTCACGCGAAGAATGAAAAGTGTGTGCAAAGATTTATCCTTTAATACTGAAGGAATGCAGAAAACAAGTTTTGCAACATGTGAACAGATGACTCAAGAATAAAGATATGTAAATCAATATGCTATGATGAAATTATTAATCGAAGCAAACATATATGTAACTCACCTGGACTATCCTCTTGCAAATACTAAAGCTCAATCTGCCCTCGTACCTATCACTGGTATATGTCCTACCACCGAGTGCCGAGGAAACTGAGCTCCCAACTTCAGAATCACTACTGTTGATTCCTATCTCAAATCTAATATTTACATCACCGCTTGATGAGCTTGGTCTCCAGGTTGACCACCCTTTGTCATTCCTTCCTTGACTACCAGTATCTGCCGAAACCCGGAACACAAGGATCCCTCCTTCCCCATGATTGCAATCCAGTAGATTCCCAACCATATGCAAAATCACCTGAAAAACCCTCCTCTCATCACCCATAACATTGTTCGGTAAAGACTTGTCAACCTCGACCATGAAACCCAAGCCCTTATAGACACACATGCATTTGGCGAGGCATGCTGCTTCTTTTATCATGGAATGTAACCCAAAAGACCTTATCTCCAAAGGAAATCTTCCATCATCCTTTGCAGAACTGTCCATGGCATCATTTATCAAGTTCGATAGGACAGTGCTCGTCCTTAGCATTGCATCCACAATAAGTTTCTGTTCATTCTTTAAGTTATCGTCTTGTACCATTGAAAGCAATCCCAAAATTGAGTGCATAGGCCTCCTCATACCATCACTCATGACTTTCTGAAATGAGTTTCTTGCCTGACTTGCCATCATAGCATTCCTTCTTGCCTGTTGCAAAGCTCGATTGCGCTCTTCCAACTTCTCTCTCATAAGTTGAGACTCTTCAAGAATTGCAGCATGGGATAGAGCCACAGCGACCTGATCAGCAACCACCTTAATTATCTCCAGCTCCTGATTGCTCCAAGATCTAGGCTCGCCAGCCGGAAGAATCAAGACCAAGATTGCATAACACGCCTGAGTTAACTCAGGTGTTCCTCCTTTGAAATTACAAACACGTAACATTGGCATTCGGATCGCAGCAACCGGTCCTGCATCAACAGAAACTCCACAACTGGAAACGGCAAGGGCCGAGTCAGAGCTAAGTACATTCACTCCATTGCTTCCCTTGATTTTTACAACATCCGAATCGGTAATTGGTATAGACAAATTTAAATTCCTTCCATTCAATTCATGAGTGAGATTCATCACTGTCTTTTCTTCATTCGGCATCCACACAGCACAATTTTGCAAGCCTAGTGTTTTAGAAAGTTCCACCAAAGTGGTATACAGAATCGTATGTCTATCGAGTGACTTGCGAATCTCCTGAGTAAGCATTCTTACATGCATTGCAGCCTCCTTTTGCTTCATAATAAGACCAACCTCCCGTCCAAGATCCCATGTCTTCTTCTTGAGCATGAATTCCCTAACCTTCACTTTAAGAAGTAAAGGAATCAAAGTGACGAGAGTTATCGCAGTAGCACACGACACCAACGCAGTGAGAATCTTAAAGACAGTAAGTGCCACCATAAGCTGAAAAGTGTGAGGACCATAAGTCCAGCCATTCAACAAATGTGTCAATCCACATAATACTATGAAGGCAATGAACTGAACAAGGACCCATTTGAAAGGGACGTTCGAGCAACTGACGAAATAAAGAAGTTCAATAGGGATTGAGAAGTAGGCCACAGCAATCAAGAAATCACCAACTCTTTGACACTCCAAAATACTCTCAATAGTCCATAAACTGGTTTCGTCGTCACAGTTACATCTTGGAAATCCATTATCTGTTGCAGATACACATAAGAGGATAGATGAAATCAACAGCAAAGATACTATTGCTTTTACCATTGATCCAATATGCTGCTGATTATTCTTCAATCCATCTAAGAATACATATATTGATTATTGGGCCATAGTCATACCCCAGGATAACTATGTTACAAAACAAAAACAGTCTTAATCAATTTCTACTAGTCTTGACCTGTCAACAGTTCAAAAACAAAATTGAAAACTCAGTAAGATCCAAACCAAACAATAAAAATTAAAATATAACAAATCCTAAACAAAGTACTAACTTTTCAAAAATAAAAATTAACCATACAAATCTATTATTTTTCACAAAATAAATGACCTAACTATTCCAATTTTCAATCTTATGATTTAAGTACTAAATAAACTTGCTTCAGTCAGCATAGCCCTAGGGTAGAGTGGAATAAATCAATGAATAAGACAGTACCAACAGATGCAGAGGATATAACCATCATAAACAAAAATGACATAGAATTAAAAAAAAAAATCATTAAAATCCAAGATATACTAAACCTGAGGGAAGGAAAATCCAAAAAATAATATTAAAAAAAAAAACAAAGTCCAACAATTTCTATGTTTAATTAATACTCTTCCCTAATCCCCCACCTCAAAAAATAAACAATAAAACAAAAATTCAGTAATGCAGACCAAAAATAAATAGTACCTGAAAAAATAAAGGCTCTTATTGCAACATCAGATCTTAACAAAGGCTTGTGAAAAATGCACTATCAACAACACATTCACCAAATCTTCTTCTCTTTCTTCAACAGCAAATCAAAACACCCCAATAACAAAGTTCATCACTTTATAATCAACAAATTAAAAAAAATTGCACCCACCTTCTTGTCATTGGAAAAGAACAACTAGAGTAGGCACTAAATCCCAATAGATGAATTAAATAAAAAAACCATTTTTACTGTTGAAAAGATTCCGCAGCACGAAACCGGGTGCGACCCTTTATTGGAAAAAGCTCCAAGAGGTTAAATTTGATAGCAAAAAACAAAAGAATGAAAAAGAAAAAACAGAGTGAAAAAGGTACAAGAAGATGAAGAGAAAATGGGTGGTTTTTTTTTTTGTGAACAGAGACAGAGAATCTTTTTTAAGGTTTTGAGGGAATTAGCGTTGTTGTGCAGTGTAAGAGGAAGGAAAAAACCACGTATGAGAAGGAAAATATAAGAGAGAGAAAGCGCCGTTGTTTTGTTTCGTTGGAGAAAGAGAGAAAAGGGTGAGTTGTATTTAGAAGAGAGGGAGTGTGAGAAGGACAGAAAGTGGGACCCACTTTCTTACATGAAGAGAACTTGGACGCCCTTGTGTTTTTTGTTTTTCAATATTTTATGAAAGTCCCTTTCCCTTTCTTGTTTGGGTATGTGAGTTTTATTATTATATTTCTTAAATTTGGTGTCCTAATTAACAATTAATCTGTCTAAATGGTACTCTATCTGTTTCACAATGAGTGATTTAGTTGATTATTTCATACATGTTAATATATAATTGTGATGATTAATATTTTTTATTGTATAATAGTAAAAATTAGTAAAATTTGATATTTTGAAAATATTCATTGAGACGAATTCAACAACATATTATATGATAATATTTATTTTTATTTTTTGAAAGAAAAATATGGTCAAAGCAAAATATATAAATAATGCAAATATTTCAAATGAGTCGCTCATTGTAGGACGGAGGGAGTAAATGCTTTAAGTCATTTGAATATAATGCATGAAGTTTTGTGTTCGATTTTTATTGTTCAATTATAAGTGGTTTGGTCTTTTTTTTTTGTACAAGAAAAGGGCATAGCCCAATAAACAAACTAAGTCACTATGCGAACAATTTGAGGAATGCAAGCGTTGGAAACATCATCATAAATGAGACTTTGGAGTTTTTTGGGAAGACTCCTAAGAACATGTAAATCAAAAGAGGTTAAAATTAGACTGAAATTAGTTAAACAATCGACTAATCTATTTTCTTCTCACCATATATGGTTAAATTGAACATGTCAATTCATGTTCTTGAGATAGCGAATACGTTTGATCAAAGTAGAAATATTTTCGTTAACATTACAATTATTGGTTTTTGCATATAGAAAGAATTCAATTGAGATGAGATAATTTATTTTGTGTGTTCCATAGATTTTTCAATGAGATTATTTATCGATAACAACGGTGAAACTTTATACTTATATCATGATAACCAAAAAAAAAGTTGGTGTCTCAGTAATGAGGAGAAAAATTTCACCAACACAGTATTTTATAAAAAATTATAAATTGTTAATTTTGATGGATCTTAATAACATATCAAATCATTTTCAATTTTTTAAAATAAATTTATGAATTTTCTATATTATATAAACTTTGAATCTAACAAAATATTTTTTACAATTCATATTAGTTATTTATTATAATATTATTCATAACTTTTACATTATACCATATATAAATTAAACTACTCTTTTATGTTAGATATAATCTATAACTTAATATTTATATATCAGTTATTTAAAAGAGATATTCATATTTAATTCTTATCCGTCCGGACTAAAAACATTATCTTAGACTTATATACCATCATGATCCTGATGGAATAAAAATTCATTTGAATTCTTAATTCTATGTTCAATGTTTGATCTTCTTGTGTCAGAAACCCGGACTTGTTTCCCATCTCTTTCATCTTTATTTTATTTTATTTTTCTCTCTCCCTCTAGAAATAGGATTTTATTTTTATTTTATTTTTATTTTTATTTTTATTTTTATTTTGTGCTATGTTAGTTCCACCAAGTCCAAGTGTGTGGATATTGTAGTGTATACTTTGGGGGATGTCTCCTTTCTTAATCTGGAGCGCACACAGAATTAGCCTTAGATATACCTTGCTGGTATCAAATAAGGCCAACTTATATCATCAAAATAATATTGCAAATATGACTAAGACATGTACCCAAAAATTACAATAATAATGCCACTAATCGAATGGCCTTGTACTCCCTGGTCCCCAATGTTTGTTTAATTTTTTTTTAACAATGATATAATTAAGTATGGTGTTTTCTACTGTGATTCAATAACTAATCTTGTAAGAGATGCACGTAAAATTATATTATTTTGTCTTAATTGAATTATTTTTATATATATGTTAAAAGTCGAACTTTTAATCATTTGTTTGAGCACAAAATGTAAGAAGTAAATAGGTGAAAGATATGAAGTCGAATCTGAACGGTTAAATAAATGCACAAAGCAATGCAACCAAGAAACAATGCATGCAACATTGCGCCTATCAGGGTCTATTGTCTATCAATCAGGCCAGATAGACGTGTGCCTAATTAACACATGAGCTCGAGCATGAGCCTAATTTTACATATCCAATTTTGTTCAAGAAAATAATTTTACATATGCACGGTGGTTAAAGGATCTCAAAAAACCACTCAAATTCTTCATTAGACAATTAGTGTTTGTGTTTGTTTGTTTTCATTATGATTAATTTGTACATTCATTGAAAGGTTTATGTAAATGGGGCCAAATTAGACTATGACTTTCTCATGTTATCTTTGATAGAATCACTGTTATTGAACTTCCATCTTCAAGTGTTTAATGCTTCACTGTCAACAACATTGTCTGCCAAACTAAAATGTTATTACTTCAAATTAATGTTATTTCCCACTCAAAGTTACTTGCAAATGGATAAAGGGTTGTCTATGTACGGTACCACTAATAATAATACATGTCCTATATAACAATTGGCCTAAATTCATTATGCACTTATTGAGACTTTTTGAGACATTGTGTGTGCATACTTATTGAGACATTGTGTGTGCATATGTTGGGTTGAATATGGATCTTGAGTTCTTTTAAGCACACTAATGTTTTAAGTAAAATTTTCGGCTCGAGTTTGGATACTTGGATTGAATATTGATCTTGAGTTCTTTTAAGCACACTAATGTTTTAAGTAAAATTTTTGTGCATGAGATTTGGAAATCTAGCTAGGATTTTCACTTTGGTTTCTTAGAAATTGGTCTGAATTCATTTCACTTGATTTCTATAACAAAAAAAAAGGGCTATATTGAAATTCATTATAAATAAATAGTTTGACTTATCATGGCTATATCTTGAATTTTGTCATACAAATTGTAGGTTTTTTTGTCAACATTTGGTCATTTTATGCTATTAATTCGGATGTTGTACGTGATGAACTTGTTTGTAAATTATTCTTTTTAATTTTTAGCAAACTTGAAAGTATAATACACTCAATTCTACCAATTTGAATAAATAAATATTGTTGGTTTTTAGTAAAAAAGAACCTTATGAGATATCAACAAATTATAGAGAAGGAAGCAGATGTAGCAGTCAAAGACAAAAAAAATAGGGTGCCACTATTGTTATTGTAAGAGGCAGATGGTGTCGTTGATAAAGTGTTTCTTTTGAAATATGCGGCTCCTGTTATTGCTGGTGCATCGAATCATGATCTTATCTGTGCATCGATGACTGATAATGATCTTATTAATTTATTTTTTTTAATTGGCTAAATTTTATTAATAGAGAATTCCTTAAATAAGAAGTATAAGAAATTATCGGATCATACAATGAAAAATAAAGTGATGAAAATATTTTAACTAATCAAAAAGTACATCAATTCACCCCTTACATAATTCATTTTTTATAACGGTACTTCTTAATATATTCAGAGTTAACTTAAAAGTTTAATTTATATTCTGCACACTTGAATATTTATTAATAGAATCAATTATACTTTTAATACTTTGTTATCATCAAAACCAAACAGAGAGATATGCCACTAGGTTTGGTCTAGTGGTGAGGGGTTTGGGTAGTATGTTATAGGTCCTGTGTTCGATCCCCAGCTCATTGTAAACAAAAAAAAAAACCAAATAGAGAGATTAACAAATCAATTTTGTTCAAACAATAAATTAATAATATCAAGAAATGTTTATTTTGAAATGGAGCTTAATTATTTGGTGCTTTGCGATCAAGTGAATGACATGTACTAAGGGGGAAGGACTACAAGAAAAACCCCTTACGACATTTCATATGTTAAAAACAAGAGGGTTGGACCGGAGAACTTTTGTTATACCTTGTTTGATTCAGAAATTGGTTACGGGACTAGACAAAATAAGCAGTAAGGGACATGACAAAACAATAATTTTTGTCCTTTGCTGAACCATGTCATAACTTTTTATCCATAGTACAACTATAAAAATATGAAAACATCCATTTTATTTTTGAATATAAAACTTTATTATCTATCTATATCTCTCTGATACAATTTTTTTCTGTTATGTAGTATCTTATTCTGTTTTATATTGTTCTGTCCAGTATTTACTGTTTTACAAATCAAACGAACCTTTAATGACGCAATTACTTTTTTATGCGAAACGATAATGAGTAATACTGTATTAAATAGTAAGTTTGTATGAAATTGTGTAAAATAATATATTACAATTTTAAATATTTAATTTTTTAAACAAATAAATTTTTTAAATTGAAATTTTATAGAATATTCTGAGACACTCATTAAAAGAAAAATTCTAATATGGACCACTTTTTCAAGTGGTTAATGGTGGATCAGTATTTAAAAAATATTTAAAACAACATATAATAAATATGTAAGCCGTATTGAATTGACGTTAATAATGCCATTTTTTTTCCAGATACCGAGATTTCAAAAAAAAAAAATTAATGTCATTTTCTTAGCCGTAAAAATGATAAGAGTCATGATTTTTTAGAAGTATTATTAACGACCATTAAAATTTCTAATAATTTTTAGGATTAGTTCACGGTAGTCCACCAATAACTTAGCCCTCATTAGAAATACCCTTACATTATATAGGTTAAGGATTAAGGCTTTGTTTGTGAGTCGAGTTTTGAAGGGAAATGGAGGGGAAGACTTATTTTTATTTTCTAAATTAAGAACATTATAAAATGCTTTTAAAAATAATTTTAAGTGTGATTGAAGTATTATGTGATAATTTATCTTTTTTCTTTCAATTACTCCCTCCGGTTCTATATATAAGAAAAAGTTGACTTTTTAGATTCATTGTGAAATGGATGTATCTAGACAATAATGTAGTCTAAATACATCAATTATACAATGAATTTAAAAAGTAAAATGTTTCTTATATATAGGACCGGAGGGAGTATTATTTTAAAATAGTAACTATAGACCTACAATTTAGAAAATAAAAATAAGTATTCCCCTCCAAAACACAACTCACAAACAAAGCCTAGGGGTCCCCGCGTCTTCTAGGTTGTTTTTATCAATGAGTCGTGGCTCAATACATTGTATTTTGGTTTAAAATTGCATGTTTGTTGTGAATCCTTTCAATTCAAATGCAGGAAAATTCTAACATTGACCACTTCTTCAAGTGGTCCATGGTGGACCATTCATGAAAAATCCTATAACGAATACGAATTTTACAAAATCCACCATTGGATTGAAAGTTTATATCATATAGATCATCTATAGAAAATTTTAGAAAAATTGAAAATCATTTGATATGTTATTGAGATCCATCAAGATTAACGGTTTATTAAATACTGTAAATCTTGATAAATCCCAATAAAATATCAAATTATTTTCAATTTTTTTAAAATTTTTTATGGATGCTCTATATGATATAAACTTTCAATCTACCAATAAATTTTGTAAAATTTGTATTCGATTAGCTCACTTTCCACGGTGGACCGTAGCATTAGCCTTCAAATGCATTGTCACTCATGTTATTGCTTCTTTGAAATCATCTTCCTAAACTCAATATTCTAATTTTTGACTTTTTGGGTAAAGAACAAATTGTCTTTCACATTGGAGAATGATACTGCCATAATGTGGAGATTTCATGCCACTGGATCATCGATTGATACATAGTGGGCTCAAAATAATTTTCATATTCAGCAAGTTTCCTTTGTTTGAAAAAAAATAATATTCATACTGTATTTTATTAGAGTTATAACCAAAAAAAAAATCATTTCTTATTCTAAGATGCAAATCTTATAAAATCTTATATTTTTGTATTTCTCACCCTTCATTTGCCCCTACTTTATAATATTTTCTACTTAAGTAGCAAACTTAATTTGCACCTTAGAGTATCCACAATGGAGATACTCATTTTTGAGCACTTAACCGGGTCATACGTATACACATCACTCATTTATATTTTTTTAATAATAGTACCTAATAAGTACTCAATTCCTCCGTCCCCATGAGCTTAGCTCAATTGGTAGGGATATAACACTATATGTGCAGGAGCCGGGTTCGAACCCGGATACTCCACTTATTCACCTTTAAGGTGGATTTTCTAGCCACTAGGCAATTTGACAAAAAAAAAAAAAGTACTCAATTCCTCCAACCCAAAATCTCTTAAAAAATTTTAAATGAGTCCCATTAATAATACATTTCACCAATAACTTTACATCATTATAAATGAGTATCTAATAGATACTCATTTATATTTTGCTCCAATGGGAGTACCTATTAGGTACTAGTACTTAAAAAATAAGTACTCACCATTAGAGATGGTCTTAGTGGCAACACTTTTAATTTTTTTCAAAACATGAATTATCCTATATATAAACACCACTTTGTAGTGGCAACATAGCAATTTCTATTTTAAAAATTCAATGAAAACATAAAACTGCACGCACTCGACAAGAGTTGAACCACGTACGTCTAGGACAATGGGCACACATCTTACCAATCGATCAAACACAATTTTGTGATAAATGTAAACGCTGATCATTATATATAGCATAATAATTAACAAAAATATGTAAACATATACCTATAAAAATGATAAACAAAATATTGGGGCGGGCCGCTGCTCTGCTGGGGCTACAAGCAGCTCCGCCCCTGAGCGAGGGGTGTAGCTTCTCGATTTTTAGTATTGTTATTATTATTTAATTATGTGGCATTTTATGTGTGTAATTGTGTGTTTTATTTGTTAATTATAATTTTGTTTGATTAGAATAAGTGTGAGGATGGACTGTTAGTCCGTTTAGTGGGGGGGGGGGGGGGGGGGGGGGCCCAAATTAAAAGGATAAGTTTGAGAGAGAAGAGGAATTTTGAGGAAGAGAGTATCTTTTCGTATCTCCGAATTTTCTTCTTCATTCTTTGAAATGATTATTGTACTTCTCTTATTATCTGGAAAGCGAATATTTTTTCGCACTCTAAGTAGCGAGTGTTAATATTTTATACTCAAACTGAACATCAGCACTCCCATGGATGAAAAAATCATGAAAAAAATGAATTCGCATCCTAGGGAGCGAGCATTAAACCAACCAGACTAATGAGTAGCCATCCGCTGTACCACATCTCCTTTAGTAACGAAAAGTAACCATGGCCGCCATGGATATCATTCACAGTCGTCCGAGCATGAGAGTCCTCTAGTAAATCCCCACTCTTCGATAATGAAGACACGAGCTGTCGAACTTCATTGTTAGCAACAACATAGGTTAACAATCATCATGCCCTCCATATCATCCTCCTCCTCCATAAGGGCCTCCATTTCACCCGGCCTCGACTGTTTTCCTAGTGGCAGGGAATCATGTAAGGATGTGAGATCCTGAAGTACCACCTCATATATCAGGCTCAGTAAACCGCATATACAACACAAGATCATATCTCTTCTCTAAAGTTAGTGTTTGGTTCTTGTACTCGGCATAATGATGGTTTACTTGCTAATGAGTGGTTTTGGTAGCTGCATAGTAACCCGAATGCCGAGGAATGGTTTGCACAATACTGAACTGGAAAAGGACTCGCTCTAGCAGGTACCTAACCATGGTCGGTCCATATATGATCCAACCTAAGAAGAAGAAGATACACTGGAGTGGCTGTATCATTCGGTTGGGCCCAAAAGATATCAAAGGACAACATATGATCTTATCGCCTCTATGTAGAGGCAGTGGCCAATTCACCCTTGTTTCCTCTAACATGATCGATTTGTGAACCATAAAACATAGAAAATTCAACAAATATGGACAACATAACATGCAAAATCAAATAACTTTTTTTTTTTAAAAAAAAACCAGCACCATGCACGTTCGCTACTTAAGTAGCATATTGAACTAGTTTTCATAGAAAAAACGCAAAAATGAAAAATACTTCGACCAAATGTCTACTAACTCTTAAGTATCACAAAAATGCGATATTTTCAAACATTTATTTAATTTTTGTTGTCTGCTACTTAAGTATAAAAAATTGTTCGTTAACTAATAACAAACATCAATATTAATACTAAATATATATTTTTATACATTCTCAATCCTTAATTAATAATATGTATTTAGTTAAAATTGTAATAATTGTAGTAATTTTTGCTTATATTTGAAACTTTCATTTTTTTTATTTTGTTGCTTATATTCGATACCGGAGGAATAAGATGCAAGAGAAGCATTTGGGATACGAATTATAATTCGTTTTTAATTTTCAGTCTGTTTATTCATAAAATCAATTAATTTAATTAAATAAATAATTATGAATTAATTTCAAACAACAAAACTAAAAATTTACCTTTTTGTTTGGTAATTGTAGAAATTTATTTTAATACTAAATTTATTTTTCTTATACTTTCTCAATCCTTAATTAATACAGTAATATGTATTTTTATATTAGTGTCTGCGTCGTTGTTTTAGTATCCACTTTGCTCCGTGCTTCTTATTTCTACAATGCTTCATTTTTATAGTTTCGCCACATTGTTTTTCAATAATAAAATTATTTTATATTTAAAACAGATTTTTTCATCAAATAAAAAAAAAGAGATTTTATAATTTCTTTTAAAGAAAAAAGATTTTATATTAAAAATAAAATAAAATGGAAAAGGAAACTTTCTCCATTAAAAAGCAAAAAATAAAAAATGAAAAAGAAATAATATTTGGTTTTGGGTTATGCCTTTGCTCTCTTCTGTTGCTGCTCAACGCTTCTCTCTTTCTTTCTCTCTCTTCCTCACTTCTTCTTTCTCTCTCTAAAATCTCAGAGCTCTGATTCTACCCTTTTCACAACCGCTACACTTTGATTCCAGGTTCGTCTTCTCCTATTCGATCCACTTTCATTATCATCTCTTCCATTTACCTTTCAATACTCGTTTTTCTCTTGCGCCATTTTTATTCGATTTTATTCTGTTTTTTTTTTTGGTAATTATTGTCTAGGATCTTCTTGTTTTCGTTATTGATTGTGTTTTTTTTGAATTTTAGGTTTATTTGATATTTTTTTTTGTGTAATTTGGCTTCATCGAGTTTGTTCTGCAATCTCGTTTTGCTTTGTTATCTTGTTTGTGTAATTCGTGTTTGTTTCAATTTGTTTGAATTTAATTTTCTGTTTTCACTTTTAGGGTTTTGGTTTCATTGCTAGTGAATTGAAATTGAGAAGGCATAATTTCTTCATTTTGTGAAATTCCGAATGGAATAGATGGCTTAGAACTATTGTTGTTATTATTTGATTTTGTTATGCTGCTTTCAATTTTCATTAGTAACGCGTTTTTCTATTGTTTATGGTTATATTTTGTAGTATGTTTGAGATTCAGTTGGAAATGGATACACTAAACGTGAAATGAATGGTTAATTTTATTATTATTATTATTTTCGGAATGATTTAGTGTTTTATGATACAATGTGGGGTTTAAGGGATGATTTAGGCTTTTTACAAGTGATTACTATATACTATACTGTAGGAGTGTTACTGAAATATTTCTTGATCAGGGGATGGCTGGGGTGTTGAGTGAGGAGTTTGGAGTGGGAAAGTCTGCGGAGGGGATTTCACGTGGGCAGCATTCTACCGGCGAAGCATTGGCGGAATGGAGGTCTTCTGAGCAGGTGGAGAATGGAATCGCGTCTACTTCTCCCCCTTATTGGGACACTGATGAAGACGATGGTGGTAAATTCATTTTTCCATTTTTTCCCCTTATACAATTCTATTGAATTTTTATTCTTGTTTTATTGCATGTTTGTGTATGTTTTTCTAAGTTGTGGCATAAAGAATACTTGGATTAGATATTTTATTGTGTGATAATATTTTGCACCTTTTTTTTTCTATTGAAATTAGTGGTCTAGTCCATGGTAGACAAAATTGCAATCCAACTTGAATTTGGGTACAAAAACCTAAAATGTTAATGAAAAGGCGTAAGAATTAAATACGGCATATACCGTTCCGTTTTTTTATTCTTCTTTGGAGACCTTTTGTATATTCACATTTACTAAATTACCTATTAATATTTTTTTTTTTGTTGCGCAAACCTATTAATTTTGATATTAATTAAAAACCCTACCCATTAATATTTTGTTTAATAGAACACAGACATTAAAAACCGTGCACGTTGCTTGTCTTGTGCTCTGCTTGTGCCATTTAACACTGCTGCATGACTTTATGGAATGAATTTGAATATTTAGGATGTGATTATATTTTTCTTTTTTTTACTTATTTAACAATGTGTTTGTGAAATTGGTACGATCTTACGATATGTGTTACAATCCTCTGACTTTTGGCCTTGTGTCCCTTCCCTGATCCTGCATAGGATCTCGATTCTGACTACTTTGGTCTAGTCTGTCCATTGATGTGCAGGGATAGGAACAAATAGACTGTTAAATTGTTACTAACTAATTAAAACTAATTGCTTGTCAACTCATCTTAATGTATAATTCTGTTTTTATTACTTGGATATAATTTCATTTGTTTCAGTTGTCTCTTAGTAAGACTACTACTGAGGTTAATAGATCATCAAATTTCTCAGACTATTAATTTATGGTTGGTGTTCGGTAAGCTTGCCAAGTGAATGGATGTAACTAAAAATGTTTAAAGCTTATTCATAACAATAAGATAGGTAATTCTCTTGTGCTGATTGCCATAATGGGAAATCTGGTACTTTAAAGCTCCCTTCACAAAGGGCAAATACTGTAGAGAATCCCATTCTACAAATTCGAACCCACAATGCACGTCACTCACTAGGCAACAACTTCATCTGTTGCACCAAAGGTTACCTTCTGGCATCTTTCTCAAAAGCACCTTTTCTAGGCCGGAGTGGTGGAATTCAGCATGAACTTGTCTATTATTCCTGGAAAATTAGATGATATTCTCTTCTAAATAATATATATATATATATATATATATATATATATATATATATATATTTTTTTTTTTTTTAAAATTTTTTTTTTTAATTTAGCTTGAGTTGATTCTTGATCCTTTCATGATTGGTCGTGGTTGATTGTCAAATTTTTTCCATAAAAAATGTTAAAATCTTACTTCTTATTCTCTTTGTAGGACCAAAACCTTCTGAGTTATACGGAAAATATACATGGAAGATAGAAAAGTTTTCCCAGATTACCAAAAGGGAACTTCGTAGTAATGCATTTGAGGTTGGAGGCTACAAATGGTATGAGGGTCTAGATAACCTTATGGATTGTGTTGCTTCACTTTGATTTACAGTTTTACTCTATTAGTACTATTTGTATGCAGGAATGTGTTGTTTTGTGTGTATTATCTCGAGTCAGTCATGACAGTGGTTTTACCTTGAGCTTTGACAAAATGTTGGTGCACTGTAACTTTTGTAGTTTATTTCTGACATATCCTGATGATTGAATAAATTATAAATGAATTTATTCATTTAATCAAGGAGAACATGATGAATCTAGAGGACAGAGATTACTAGATTAGAGATATTCCATGGGAACAATGTTAAAAAAAAGAAAAGGAAAGAGAACCATCAGTTGAGCAAATTCGCACGATCCTTTGCATATTTGTCAACTATACCCTTTAGGAAAGATCATGTGCTTTTAGCCATGTAGGCGGCAAACATCTAATCTCATTATCAGCTTCTATGTCAACAAAATATCCTTCCAAATGCAGCGGTTAGGCTCCAACCAAATTCATATCATTGGCACAAATTACAGACTGGCTTAAAATTTTAAAATTGGCCACTTTACATACAGGCCCACCAAAACTACTAACTATTGGCTGAACATTGGCCGAAGGGATTAGCACACGAGTATTGACGAAAAAGGATGAACAAGAAATATACATGTCATAGTTACAAATGTTTGAGTAAAGAGCAAGACACAATGTAGATATCAGCGGAAAGAGCTTTATGCGAACTGTGATTCTGTAGTATTAATTCTATCATAGCATCACAGACCAAATTATGCCTTTATTTGTTAACATAATCATTCTTTGGTTAATGGCAGGTATATTTTAATTTATCCACAAGGTTGTGATGTTTGCAATCATCTCTCGCTGTTTCTGTGTGTAGCTAATCATGACAAACTTCTTCCAGGTAAAATCAATGATTTGTTTTTTCAGTTTATGTTAATAATTGTTAGTTTTACTTTCTAAATTTTGTTCCATAGTATTTGGCTGATTTTCCCTTTTCTTATTGGGGGGATACAGGGTGGAGTCATTTTGCCCAATTTACAATAGCCGTGGTCAATAAAGACCCAAAGAAATCAAAATATTCTGGTACGTTAGCTAATAATTGGCTTAATTATTGTAGATTATACAATATTTTCTATCATCATTACTTATTTATTTGTTCTTGAGTTTTTCAGACACATTGCACCGATTTTGGAAGAAGGAGCATGACTGGGGATGGAAAAAGTTTATGGAGCTGTCAAAGGTGTATGACGGATTTGTTGACACTTCTGACAATTTAATAATAAAAGCTCAAGTTCAAGTCATCAGGTATTCTATACTTAAATTTATGTTATTTAAGACTCCCAAAGATTGACATGCCATCCTTCTTAAAAAAAAAAGATTACCATGCCATCCATTATATGACTGTCTGATCAGATGGGATAAATTTGTTTGCATTTTAACTTGGAGCTTTTAACTTGGTTGCTGATGCAGGGAAAAATCAGACAGGCCTTTCCGTTGCCTTGATTGCCATTATAGAAGAGAACTTGTTAGGGTATATTTGACAAATGTTGAACAAATTTGTCGGCGTTTTGTGGAGGAAAGACGAAGCAAGCTTGGGAAGTTGATAGAGGATAAAGCTAGGTGGTTGAGGTACTTTGTGCTCTCCTTTAGTTGTTATTGTGCTCTAAAGTGTCACCTAATAAAAGTAAGGATCCTTAATTTTATCTTTTTGACAATCCCCTATTAATAATAGCAGTAGCACTCAATAAAACCTGAAAATCTAATTTTGGGTTAACTAAAATCCTCTTCAATCCAGAGAGGTGAAAAGTTTGGGCAATTTGGGAAGAAAAGATATAGAAGTAGGGGAGGATGCCGTTGTTAAATCTAATTGTTGACCATGGTTTGATGTATTGTAACTACCCGCAGTTTATGCCTAGTGTTGTGAAACTCTTACAATTACACCCTTTTAGAAATTAAATGTGATTTGTTGTCATTTCTAAAATTATTGCAATGACACTGTTTCCCAATTTAATTATTATTAATATAATATGTTAGTATCCATTGCCACGTATCAGACTTTTATGTTGTGAGCAAGGTTGTTAAAATCACAAGTTAATTTGTAGAGTCGTGCATTTCCAGAAGTCTAGGTATCAATTTCGATTTGACCCGGCTGTAAACTCGAATCTTAATAAACTTGGAAATGAAACCGAGTTCACTCGGTGATCTCAGTAAACTCGTAGGAATATTTTAACAACATTTTTCAATATTTTTTTCTTCTCATTCTTCAAATTTGTTTCCATTTCTTCTTTGTTAGTCAATTTTGTTCATGTTAACTTTTTACTTTATAACTAGTTGAAATTTTGAACTATTGGTGACTATTTCACACAAATTAAGAAACAATGACAAATGAAAGAAAGATAATGATGATTTACTCAATTACTCGTCTTAACTATTAGTGTATTTTTATTGTCATAAATGCAAAGTGAAGAATAATAAATTGGGATTTAGGGTACAATTGGAAAAAGATCAATTAATGTTGCATTGGAAACTAATAATGACAATCTTTTTGGGATAAATTTTTGTTGCAAATGTGACCATTATTATGGGACAGAGGGAGCATATAAGTATATGTGTCATATATTTACTATGGGACGAGTTTTCTTAAACTCTCGATTTTGACATCCTTGGTTGTTGGTGTCTGATTTTATAAACTGATTAAACAGTAATTTCCAACATGTGCAGTTTTTTTGCTTTCTGGAGGGAAATTGACCAAACATCTAGGCGCCGCATGTCTCGGGAGAAGACAGATGTAATTTTAAAAGTAGTTGTGAAACACTTTTTTATTGAGAAAGAAGTCACTTCTACTTTGGTAATGGATTCCTTGTTTAGTGGATTGAAGGCTCTTGAGGGCCATACTAGCAAGAAAGGATGGGTAAAATTGTTGGATTCTGAAGAAATACCAGCACCTATTGTTCGTGTTGAGAAAGATATGTTTGTACTGGTTGATGATGTTTTACCGCTTCTTGAAAGGGCTGCTATAGAACCACTCCCTCCAAAAGATGACAAGGGTCCTCAAAATCGTACAAAGGTAAGATGCAGAGTAATGCTTGTTAAATAGTAGAACAAAGTCATTCCTATTTGTTGAAGTATGCGACAAATAATACCGAAAACTTGGCTACTGTATTCTAAATTGAGTATGTTTAGATTGAGTTATTTTTTTAAATGGCTTCTTCATAAGCTGCCCATCTATTTTTAATAGCTTAAAGAACTCTTCAGGTGCTTCTTCATTAGCTGGCCATCTAATTTTTCATCCTTGTAAACTAACAACGGGTTCAAATATGGATTTGTTAGTTATTCTAAAATTTCATATGCTTGGAAGTGTATTATTAATTTATTACTATTCGCTCACTGCCAACTGAAATATTTCCTTTCCAACATGTAGTCCATTTAGGTTAGGTTACGTTTTTTTAACATATCTCGTAGATGCTATCTTTCTGATGTCAATTAATGATAGTGTACATTTTTATATATATAATTTATTATTTTTATATATATAATTTTGAAAGAAAGCCTACTGGTAGTTGAAGCATATATTAGGCATTTGAATGGTATCTTCAGTAGCCCGGTATATTATTATAAGTATCAAAAGGGCTATGGAATATATAACACCTTTTGGCTTTATAGTTTTGAAATCCTTTTGATGGCTAAGAACCTGTTTCTCGTGTTTTTGTAGGATGGAAATTCTGGGGAGGATTTCACTAAAGATTCTGTTGAGCGTGATGAAAGGCGTCTCACAGAATTAGGGCGCAGGACTTTGGAAATATTTGTCCTTGCACATATATTCAGGTAACATACACAATATTTTTGCAATTGGGTTCATTCTGTGTTTCTCAACTTAATTGCTTGTTTATACACACTCCCGAATTTTGTTTGTCGGGGTGCACTGCTTATTTGCTAAAATAACTTGGGAGTAGACTCCACTAATTTAATCTGTAATGACACAACACTCTAAAGCTTCAATACGAATCCTTGTTTACTTGCTATAGCAGTAGCTTGAGGCCAATTGTTTAAGATGGCGTTATAATTATAAATTTGGCTTCACTTGTTGATTTATACTTGAGAAAATGTAGTACATATAAGTATTTTACTATGAAAAAATATAGTTAATAACATCTTGTTTGCAGAAAATGACACGTCACTCTAAAGCTTTGGTATGAATCCTTGCTTATTTGCTATAGCAATTGCTTGAGGCCAATTGTCTCAGATGTTGTAAATATGAAGTTTGGTTCCCTAATGACGTATCTTCCAGAAAATGTAGTGCATATAAGTATTTTATTATGAAAAACTAAATCTTGTATTCTAGTTTTGTAAATTCTCTACTGACATACCCTCTGTTGCTTTCTACGAGTTGTTGAGTAAATAACATATAATGAGTGCCTAACTTAGTATCTTGACTTGGAGAGGGGATGCTTGTAAACGGTTGAGATGCAGATCCTAGTTTGTCAAGATTAGGTGCTAACCACGTGTTTGATATGGGGAGACTCTAAGGATCAACCCTGGATCATACTAATCGCATTCCATGTAAAATAATATCTGGGTATATTCTTACATACATTTTCAATGTATGATATACTTGCTAGAGAACTGATTTCCCCCACCGTGTGTCACATCTTCAATGGTTATGCATGAATATGAAGTAATCTTGTTACAAAACATGTGGAATTTCATTTTTACAAGAGAACTGATTATTTGTGATGTATGAAAGATTGAGAAATTCTTAATAGTGTGTATATGGGAATTAAAGAAGGCATACTAATTGTTTCACTACAACTGTACCACACATTCTTTTTATTTGTGCTTTTTTCATGTGTATTAAATATGCAATGTAGTTAGAAATCGTAATTCCTAATTTCATGGGTGCAGCAACAAAATTGAGGTTGCTTATCAGGAAGCTGTTGCTCTAAAGAGACAAGAAGAACTCATTCGTGAAGAAGAGGCATCATGGCAAGCTGAAAGTGATCAGAAAACAAAACGTGGAATCAATGAGAGGGAAAAGAAGTCAAAGAAAAAACAGGTCACAGATTCAAATTGCATTACTAAGGAATCTTTATATACCTACATATTGATTTCACATATGCTAATGCATTATCTTGTCACTAACAATTATCTTTTTTATAAACTATTTGCCCCGATGAAGCCGAGATACTTGATATGATACAGATACAATACGATATGGGAAAATTTGAAAATTTAAGATATGATAGGTCAAGATACCTTAATTAAACAATATATTTAAAATAAAATATATAAACTCACAATATATAAACATAACTAAAAATGATATCCCCTAATATGCACCCGAAAAATAAGTGTCCATGGGTGGACCATGGACCTCAACAAATGACTTGCTACAGTCGGTCATCCTGGCTTTTGATAAAAAAAAACTGGTTTTTTTGGAGTTTTCTGTATTTGTGTCATTCATCCGTATCATGTGTTGTATCTGTGCCATTCAGCTGTATCCAATCACCGCCTTTTGTGCTTGCTTTTGTTATTGGGCCAAGCATGTTTGTCCGCGCTTTCAGATATCCAATCTTGGTCGTGAGTTGTGTTCAGATATCTGTTACTGTGCCACCAAATTTGTTCATATGCTTTAGTCCAATTTCTGAACGTTCGGACAAATATATAATTATGGAACAATTACTGAAATTCGAAGTTATTCAATAACCAAGTTTCAATCCAATTGTTACTCCCAAGATTTTTCTGTTGATATCTCATTTTTCTATGCCATGCCATGTACACGGGGAAAAAGAGAGTTGTTGGTTGATTCTCATTTTAATTGCTGACATGTATTCTTTTCTTTTCACTACAGGCCAAACAAAAGCGGAACAATAAGAAAGTAAAGGATAAAGGTAGGGAGGAGAGGACTATTATGGCTGCGCATGAGACAAGCCAAGAAGACAATGCTGTTGATGAGAAAGTGGATTCTAACGAGGAGGCTCAAATTCTGTCTGAAAAGCCTGATGCCATGGAAGATATTTCTGATGTGTCTGACTCTGTGGATGGAGTTGCTGAAATTCTTCAGCTGGATTCAGAAGACAGAGATACTAGTCCTATTAATTGGGATACTGATGCATCAGAAGTTCATCCTCCAACTGAGGCTAGTAACAATGGCATAGTGGCTGTTTCATCCATACAAAATGGGGTGTCTGATAAAAGTCGCAGCTCGGCGATAGATGATAGTTCTTCAACATGTTCTTCTGATTCACTGCCATCAGTAGTCATGATTGACCCCTACAAGGGAAACTCTTTTTCAAATTGTAATAAAGTCCAGAAGTCACCTTGCAGGTAAGCATTTAGCTTAATGCTCTCTTTTTCTGTTGTTGATGAAGATGGGTATTAATGATTTGTCAGAAGTGATAATTTGATTTGGCACTTTTTATCTGTAGAGGTAAGAGCAGAGGCAAAGCATCATGTAACACTGGTGGTTGGACGAATGAAATAGATAGTCAGCCATCTGGTGTTGCAGCTGCTGCTGGGGCTATTAACAAAGAGTCTGGAAGTCGCAAGGTTGGAAAAAATGAATCTGAGGGTGCTGTCGTCACCTTGAAGGATCGGTTAAAGTGGGCTGAGAAGCATGTTGTCAGAAAGGTTGTCTCATTTCTACTCTTTTTGGAAATACTTGTCAAACTGTTTAAAAAATGATCTTCTCCAGAGCTTATCTGTTCATTTCTTACTGTGATTATTAAATGTCTTTTGTTTCAGTCTGTTATTTCTCCTTTTGTATTACTCTTGTTTAATGTTATATGGCCTTCTGATCTTTTAGAGAGCTAGAGTCCCTAATAATTTTTTCATGTTTCTTGTTGACCATTTATGAGGTGCAGAGTAGTTTGCTTGTTGAGCAATTTTTCAAAAGATACTCAAATAAGGGCTTAAAAATGGAGGGATGACTGAACAACTTGGTTTCCCTTTTCACCACTACTAGTATTCATCTTCAAGAAAAATGTGTTTTCCATCTTGGGACAAATCAACAAAGATTTTTTTTTTTAATTTATTCCACTATTTTGCTATTCCAAGTGCGTAGACAGATCTACAATGTTTTCCATGTCTCACTTTCAAACCATTCTTCTATACTGTGATGTTCAGATTCCCCCACGACCTCAAAAGAATTCTTTTTAACTGTTTATGATCTCTGAATTCTTTGGTTTCTGATAATTGATTTTCTATTTGTAATAAACTTGAGGGAGGCTTGAATATTAAAGTTTTTGACCTTAATGTTAGGTTAAGGCTCATAATTGTTTTTTTTTTTTGAGGGAAAATAAAAATCAGCAATCTTATTTATGAAGCTAAATGGTTTTCAAATGTACCACATAAACATTTGTATACTTAATCTTATATTGATGCCCTGTATCTTTTCTAATTGATAGGATGAGGAGGTTCTTTCACTTCAAACCAAACCCAGCATCAAAGACAAAGTTGAGATAGAGAGACCAACTGATAATGGATGTCTACAGAAAGCTGTGCCTTCTTCTCTTATCAGTCCTCCTAGAAACATGTCTGTTCAAATGAAGTTAGAAAACAAGACAAGTGTTACTTTAGATCCTTTCCATGTCACTAAAACATCTTCAAATGGCTCCCAACAAACTGATAAAGATCTATCTTCCCCTTTTGCCTCTGCATCACAAGTTACAACTGCGTCCAAAACTGAGATCCAGAAGACTTCTCCTGCAAGATTAACTGAAAGATCTGTAGCACGAGTGCCTACTATCACAAGACCTTCAAGTACTCCTTTGGTTTCTGGTCCCAGGCCAACTGCTCCTGTGGTCTCAATGGTTCAAACAGCTCCCCCACCGCTTTCACGATCAGTGAGTGCCGCTGGCCGGTTGGGTCCTGATCCCTCACCTACCACTCATAGTTATGTTCCTCAATCCTACAGAAATGCTATCATGGGGAACATTGCAACCTCAACTACTGCCAGTCTGACCCATTCGAGCACCTCCAGTTCAGGAGTAAATCCATCTCCTAGCTATTCTCAACCATCTTCTTTGGTGTCATCATCATTATTTTTATCCCAGAGCTCTGATAGAATGGACACTAATGCAGTCCAGTCTAGCGTTCCCTTTGGCATGAGAAGACATGATGTTTTACAGAATGGTCCCCAGTGGATTGAAAGTTCTCAAAGAGAATCGATCAGAAGCATGCAGTATGATCAGCCCTCTGGTCTTATTGATGATCAAAGCCACGACTTTTACAGGCCACTACACAGTAGATCTATGGGCAATATGTTATCTGAGTTCCCAGCCTGCACATCCGGGCGTCAGAACCAAGCGTTGTTGGTGGATGAGTTCCCACACCTTGATATCATAAATGACCTGCTTGATGATGAACACAGCATTGGGAAGACATCCAGGACAAGTTTGGGATTTGATTCTTTGGGTAATGGGCTACATTCGCTAAGTCGACAATTCAGCTATCCGGGAGACTTGGATGCAAATGATGATCATGGATCCTCAATCAGTTCTTGCAGGCTCGAACGATCACAAAGTTACCATCATGATCATGGATTCCGAGGAGGCTATAGCTCATCTCATGGACATTTTGATTCACCGAGGGATTATATCCCACAAGTTAGTAGCGTGCCTTATGTCAACGGACAGGTTGACAGATTGATTCCAAACCAATGGCAGGTGGCTGGTTCTGATCTATTATATGCAGGCATGAGAAATACAGAGAATAATGGCTACCCATACTATCCAGATTACTCAAATATGGCATGTGGTGTCAATGGTTATACTGTATTCAGGCCTTCGAATGGTCCTTAGAGGGAAGGCGTGCTCACAAATTAATGGTCGCCAAAAATGTAATGTATGTAATCTCTTCATTAAGCAAAAATATTTTGTAAAGACTGTTTTGAGTTATATGCTGCCAGCTATTTTTTTTTATACATGTTTGGCATTTTAGGATTATGGTTGAATCATGATGAGGTTTGAAGCCTTTTGTCATCATAACTCAAGTTTTCCATGCATCCTCTCATTTCAGATGCTTTAGAATTTATTGTACTCAAGGCTGCAACCCTTGTCAGCTATGGATATTAATAAGACATTTGCAAATGCCCAGAAGTGGTTTTACATAAAATTATAAAAAGAGTGGTTCAGTGTATTCAGTGGCATTTTTAAGCATCAGTTAATTTATTTATTGTTATTTCGGTGGAGGGAAAGGAACTATGTCATGTCTCTTGTGTAGAGACTCAAATTGAGTTTCTTCGGATTACAAATTTAAGACACTTTACCGATCGTTAGTTGGTTCAATGGTGATTGACGCTAGACTTGATAGAGAAGATCACGGTTTAATCTCCACAACTGTGATTGAGAGATGACTGAAACCACTTGATGTCAGAACTGAATCTCAAACCATATTAGGCGGTCCAATCAGGCAGATAATGGTGCTAAGAAAAAAATCAAGCACACTTTAGTCAAAAATAAAAAGCTAAGCAATGACTTTTCTATTACTATCAGTATATAAAGTGGTATTAAAGAGAAAAATGAATTTATAATAGCTCAAATTTTGAATAGAATTTAATTTGAAAACAAATTACAATATTAAATTTTATTTTGGAACCTGGTGATAAATTTTACTTTGGAAATTAAAGAAAGCAAATTATAATCTATTATAAGAGAATATAGTCGGGAAAAATAAAGATATTCTATGTGTGCTATTGATGAGAGGTAATTGAGACCTACTTAATAGATAATGGCTTTCAAAAACTAGAGAAGACAATTTATGAAGATTCGGTTTTTGAATAGGAGAATAAATATTAATTTTGAGATAAGGAGAAACCAATTTTATTAATTGTTAAAACTATGACCCAACAAATGTATTATAACTCAAGAAACTTGTACTTTTTTATTGTCAAGCAATTTAGTGGTTATAAATTTACCTCTTAAGATGAATAACCGGAGAATCCTTGATCCCAACATCGATTTATGCTAAAAGTAGATCTTACACTTCCTTGCGATGTGGAGTAAGATCCCATCTTGACTGTTCGTCTTTTTGGGTTTGTCGGATTTTGGTTTGGTTGGGTTGGTGGAAATGGGTTGAAACAAGAAAATCCAGTAGAAAATAAAAAAAAGTTACAATTCAACATAAGATCGAAAAGGAAAAAAATGAGAAGATATGGGAAGTAGATTTAGAACGAACGAGGGTGTGGTGCTAAGAGAACTTGAACCAAGTTCTACAACATGAAACTTGCACTATAACGATGAGTGAAGGTAGCACTGCAATGACGTGTAAGGGTGGCGTGAAAGTGTTGGACGGATAGTAATTGGTTAGATGATGATGTGATATTGTTTGGATGATGATGAGGATTCTCCATTTATTGTTTGACATGTTATAATGGTGAAGGTGATGGAAGGTTGAGAGTTGAACGACGGTGATAGTAACCAGAGAGGGAAAGTGAAAAATTAGGGTTTTATTTGTTGGGCGAGGACTACTGTATTATTAATTAACAATTGGACTGGGTTTGTAATTTGGGTCGTACTTCAAATAATAATAATAATAATAATAATAATAATGATAATACTAGTAATAATAAACACAATAATAAATTAATACAATAGGTCCGGTTCGGTCACCGATGGATCCAAAAAACCAACCGAACTGAAATTAACCATTCAAAATTGAAGAAGTGTGTTACGGTCACTGTTGGTTCATTTACATCAACCTGATTCCTCTGTTTTTCCAAACGGGTTGTACGGATTTGTGCAGGACTTGATAGATATGCCCAACCTTAGAGAATGGGGTAATCAACTTAGGTTTTGTAAGATAAGGCATATACTTGATATGTTATCCATCATAAGCTTACTCTTAGGTTTGACCCTATATTTTTAAAGGTTTTGTAAAAATCAATTTCATATTGTATCATTAAATAAGTAATTAAATACATAGTTAAATAAACTAATAATTAAGATTGCATATGCATTAGACTAACTCGATTTAATAGGTTTAATTGAACCATGCCAACACACGAAAACCGGTTTAGGTCGGTGAATGAGTAGTATTAGATAAACATGGACCCAAGGAACCAAATCCACATGACTTGTATTATTAAAAAATGCAAATAAATTAAGGAAAATTAAGTGTTTTGTTAACGAGACCCGGTCCAAATTAATTAACCCTATGCGCCAACTCTTCACCCTCATCTTCTTCCTCACTTTCACATCCTCTCCCTACACTCCCCATTCTCTCTATATCTTGTAACCCACTCAATTTCTTTCCATTTATATTACACATTTATTCCTCTTTTCCATAGAGAACAAACATAATTTGTAGATGGCGACGTGTCTTCAATTTTTTGGTTATATAAGAGGAGGGATCCGTTGACTCTAGGAGTAAGTCTCCATCGACTTACTCCTCTTAATAACTCGATATCGGCATTATATTTCTTCAATCCGACCGTTGAATTTAAATATCTCATTGAGTAGATCAACTCTATAAAATTTGATAAAAAATCAAAATCGTTTGATACTTTTTCTGATAACTTCAATTGAACGTACGACAAACTTTTCAAAAAATTGTTGAATTTCAATAGTCCGAATACATAACTACAGTTTTTGAATTTTTATAAAAATTTGTAGAGTTGATCTACTCAATGAGATCTTTGAATTCAACGGTCGGATTGAAAAAATATAATGCCGATATCGAGTTATTAAGCGGAGTAAGTCGATGGAGACTTACTCCTGGAGTCAACGGATCCCTTCTCATCCTTAGATATCTTAATGGATTAGTCCACAATAAAGACAAAAAATTATCAAAACTTTTAAATTTAACTTTAAACCACCACCACACTTGAACTTCAATTTGATCAACGCTCAATAAGGTACTCATTTGAATTAAAGACAAGATTTTTACGTGCCTTCTAAATAACCCAATTATAGCAAACCAAATATAACCCGAAAAGAATTCCAAGATTACAAATGACGAATCTATGACCCGCAAAATTGTAAAACATAAGAGTAGATATTAATTGACAATGCACTCTGCACACTTTAACTAACGTATAAGAACACCCCAAACTTGTTAAGAATAAAAGAGATCATATTTAGAAAACAATATTACTTTCTCCGTTCCTTTTTAAAGGTTATTTCAGACTGTTGTATATGTGTTAATGCATAATTTTGATCACTAATATCTTTAATTATCTATTATAAAAAATCATGAAAATTTTATATTTTAAAAATATTCGTCGAAACAAATTAAACGATATCTTATTTTCTAGTATTTGATTTCATATATTAATAAAAATAAAAAATTTATATGTAAACGGTGCACATCGGTCAAAAGCCGAATTTTAAAAAGGAACTTAGGAGTTAGGAAGTGGTCCAGAATTCTAGGTCAACTAATAAAAATATGGATATGAAGGAAAACTTGGGTTGAGTGTAGGGGATAATGGAGTTGGTGGTACCGTGGAGGAATGAGAATAATATGGGTTAAAAGATGAAGGGTAGGTGTTGGGTGGTTGTTGGAGTGAAGGTGAATATGGAGTGTAGGTGTTGGGTGGTGAATTAGCCATGGGAGGGACTAAGTTCATGAATGAAAGCACCAATGTTAGAAGCTATGACTAATCTAAGCAAAAACGACTAAGTTCATGAAAGCACCAATGTTATAAGCTATGATTAACCTAAACAAAAATATAATGAAATGTAAAGACAAATACATTAAAGATAAATAAAATAAAGGTCATGTTAACTTATGCCCTTAGGGCACATGATAAGCTATCTAAAAATAGAAATGTTGCATTTAATGATATAAAAAATTTAATGCTTAGATAATTAAATAGTATACATGCTTTACTAAATGTTTTCTATATTTGTCTTCTTATCATGTGCCCTTAAGGCACAAGTTAACATTCTCCATAAAATAAAGACTTCATTTCATTTTGCATATTCTTCGGTGTTTCAAGAAACACTATATATAGATTATACTAAATTACTAATGGATAATAATTAAACGGGCCTATCGTTGCGGTGTTCATTTGATTCTTCTCGAAAGATTATCTTCAGCCAATTACAGATTCAATCAATGATTGGGGCATCAACGTTGCAGATCCGGAAGCATGGATATTCCGGTGATTTTAATTTTATCATATTATTTGTAGTAGGCATTTTGCCGTTGTATGCTATTAATTCAGATGCTGTGAGTTTGTTCGCAGATTCATCCTTTACGCTTTTAGCGAAGTTGAATATGTGGTTGTATTTAATATATTCTGTCGATTTGAATGAATGAATACCATTTTGTTTATGTCAAAAATAAATAAATAATTAAATGGGCCTAAGGTCAAAAAAAGCGCAAATATAAAACAATAAAAATATCAACTTATATAAATACTAAACTAATTAATTTAATTTCTCCTTTAAAAAAACTTATTTAATTTCCTAAATTATTTGATATAAATTCCTCCTCTATCATGCTCCCTGCAGTTTAATTGGCATTATGTAGCCTGCAGAGATCATTTAGATTCTTGACATGGCACCTACCCCCAATTTGGATCATCTCCTTTTTTTTCTCTCCAATTCTCTCTTCAATTTTTTTTATGTGTCTATCTCTCTCATCATTTCTTCTCTCTCATCATTATTTATTTATTTTTAATTTCTCTCTTTTCACACTCACAAAACAATAAATTGTAGAGATAATTGAAAAGAAATCATAGGAGAGAATACAAATCCCACCTACCCCACTTAAGTCTTATCAAAATGCTGCTTATAGCTATGTAGAGCTGTCAAAAGGGGCCGGCCCGGCCTGGCCCACCTCGGCCCGGGGGCCATGACATATAAAGGGGGCTTTAGTGGGCCGGCCCATTAAGCCTCATGGCCCGGCCCGTTAGACCCAGCCCGATAAGCAAAGGCCTACATGGCCCAATGGGCCGGCCCGACAAACTTTCATTTTTTTTTTGACAAATTTTTTTTACAAAATAAATTCAATGGACAATAAAACTACATATGTATCACCCACAAATTAATATCCATATAATTTGATTAATTTCTTTCTTATACTTTTCTATTTATAATGATTGATTAAGTTGTTATTAGTTTTTTTCAAATAAAGATAATCATAACAAACTTGGTTTAATCTTAAAAAAAAAAACAAATTTGGTTTAATAATTATCTCATAACTAACAAATCTCATCTTTTGTTACTTAATTATCTAAAAATCCTTATTTTTAGCTAAAACTATTTTTAATTCTTTTTTTTAAACTCTTTAAGGGGCCGGCCCAAAAGCCCGTGGGGCCGGCCCATAATGGCCCATTAAAAATATTGGCCCGAGGGGCCGGCCCAATAAGGCCCGATCAACTTTTTTTAAAAGTCCGACCCGTATAAAACTATAGGGCTAATGGACCGGCTCGATAGCCCGACCCATTTTTCCAGCTCTACAGCTATGTACCAAATGCAAAAACCAATTACTTGGACAAATTAATTAATTATTATTAGTTTAAGATAAACTCATAATATAAGCGCATTTGGTTGCGTGTGCGATGTAGTTTGCGTTACAAATCAAGGCCATTGCCATGCGCCTGTGGAATAATCGGGGATGTCTCCACTAAGTTGAGAAGAAATGTCTAATTACTTTAAACAAAATAAAAAGAAAAATTACTAATGCATAGAACATCTAAAATTATTATATTAAAATTAGACCGTTTAAATTTTAATATAAATTTTTTAAAAAATTTAAAATAAAAAAATACCAATATTAAAAGTTAGTTAGATGTTGTGACCGTACGTGAGACCTTTTTATAATTTAGATATTTAATATTTATCAATCAACCAATAAGAAGAGTAGTAAATATAGACTCAATCAAAGAAGAGCAAAGTAGTAAACTTTGTTCTTTACGTTTGATTAATTTATAACTACCATTGATCCTAATCTTTTCAAAAGTTCAATTCAATTACGGCTACGTGGTTAGAAGGAAAATTACAAACCATGCATTCAAGTCAAAAACTCATAGCTAGCATGAATTATATCATGTGACCAAATCAACACAAATTTGATACTTTTCTCTTTCTTCCAAATATAGTAACATAGTTAATAATTAATTACTTAATTAATTATCACAAGTCAAAATTACATCATTAAATAAAATAAGCCATGTGAATCTCAAAATTAAGGGATCATAAGAGAATGTTATTTTTGTTGACTCAAGACAAAATGTTAGGCACTAATTAATATATAAATAGCACCATCCCCTCATGAGTTGCTATAAACAATTTATTTTCAAAGACACATATTATACACCATGAAGGTTCTCAACGTTATTTTGGCCTTAATTTTGCTTCTTATTATAGCTCATGTTGAACCAAACATAGCTACTAGGGTATTTAATACAAAAAACAAATATTTACAACTGAGGCTACAATCTCTTGACAAGGGTCCTGTTCCTCCTTCCGGGCCTTCCGGCTGCACCTTTATCCCCGGAAGTGGCGGCACAAAATGCCCGCCTTGGAATGAAATGAATGTCGCCAAAAACGCTCATCAACGCCGAGCTTATTCTCGTCTTTTTGTTCCATTTGGTGTTGATATCAATCAATGAAACTCTCTTCCAAGGTGAGACTATGATCAGTTTGAAGAAGGGTTAATATTCATCATTGAATACTATTTGTGTAGCAAAATGATTAAT
Organism: Trifolium fragiferum; assembly: GCA_954870985.1. Classification (NCBI taxonomy): domain Eukaryota; kingdom Viridiplantae; phylum Streptophyta; class Magnoliopsida; order Fabales; family Fabaceae; genus Trifolium; species Trifolium fragiferum. Next base: position 42,758,980 of record OX940796.1, on the reverse strand, counting down.
TGCTTTATACTTTTATTCTTTTGGACATAGACAATATTTATAATTATAAGGAAATTGTAAATTGTAATTATAGACTTGTCATATTTTGATATATATGTTATATATTTTCATATTTTGATATGTAAAATATTTTGTTGTTTTAAAATATAAATTTATTTTGATATAGTATTGATTGATATAAGCTAAACTTGACTTTCTATTAAAAATTTAGTTAATCAGTTGTTGTTAATCTAATTATCTATTATTATGTTGTTGAATTTTAATTCGAACTTTGAAATAAAGTTCATAAAACAATAAGCAAATCTGGCCATATGTTGGATTAATCATACTATCTTTAATTCTATTTCTCGTTGTATAAAAAATGATGTTATTAAAATGATGTTATTAATAAAATAAGTTGATTTTGTTTTGCCAACAAAAAATACACACAAAAATACTTATCTTCTACAACTTACAATTATTTCAAAAATATACACAAAACTAAATGACATGATATTTACCATCATATTTTTGATGCCAAAATATCATTACTTTTAGTTTAAGTATTATATATGGTTAGGCCGATTTAGCGTTTGTTTGGCTAGATAGCGGCGTAAGCATTTTAAATGAAAGAATTTTTATAAAATTAATTATTAAAAATTAGTAGAATGTAAATGGATTTTTATATACATTCACTAAATTTGAGTTTAAAAATGTTAACCAAAAAAATATTGACTTCAATGATAAATTTGAGGTCATAAATTACACTTGAACAGATGCAATTCCTACTTGTGAATATCCCAAAGATGTGACTCAATCAATTCAGACCTGCACTTGATCATTTGATAGTATTAGCAAAGACTCTTTGTTAACTTTTTCTTTTTTTTTTTGTTTAATTGCAGTTTTGGTCCCCCTATTTTCAACTTTTTGCAGTTTTGATTCCCCTATTTTAAAACTCGACAGTTTTGGCTCTCTTAACACATATTTTGTCTAAAATACAACATGTTTTAAATGAACTTCATGAAAGATTTTTCTTACAATTTCATCGATATTAATATTTTTTATAGGGGTGAGCACGAACCCGCAATCCGACTCGAAACCGATATAACCGCCAATATATGGAAGCATCCGGTCGGGTGCGAGTCAGGTCTCGGGTCAACAGTTGTGAAAAATCGATCATGAACGGTTCTATACGAGCGGGTACGGGTTTCTAAAAATTCGTCTCTTCATAACCGAAATCGACCGAATAATTCCTAAAATACAATTTTTTTTTCTCTAGTTTCGAGCACCCCTTCTATATCTTAATATCTTATACTCTTCACTTTGTTAATTATATCTATATTTGATAATAGAGAAAAATATTGTATTTTACAAGCTTATGCTTGTAATATGTTGATAAAAGAGACGTAAAAAACAATATTTTAGATTTATCTTAATTTTTACTTCTCATCTACTATCTATTATTGTCGTTGAATTTACAAATTTGAAACAAATTAACTGCATCTCATCATTCTTATTGTATCTTTTGTTGTAGTGTGTACGAAATACTGAACAAATTGTAAAAAAAATTAAAAAAAATTATCAATGAAGTTTTAAATGTAACAACGTTTCAATCTAACCCGTTAAAACCGACCCGTTGTACCCATCACCCGTATGACTCGAACAAACCGAAGATATAAACGGTCGAAATTGAGTCCAGATTAAGAAGCCGCGATTTTCATCGATTTGACGATTTTCGGCCAAATCCGATCGAACCCGACCGATGCTCACCCCTAATTTTTTAATCATAGAATCATACACTACGTGATTTAAATCATATCATATCATCAATTTATAGTTAAAAATTATGATATGGGGATTAAAACTGTTTAGTTTTAAAATAGGGAGACCAAAACTGCAATTAAGTTTTTTTTTTTTTTTTTCATTATGTACAAATCAAATGATAAAAACAAAACATTTTCTTTGATTTTTTTCTCCATTCTTGAACTTATGTCCTTTTTCAAATACACAAGTTCCCTCTCTCCCTATCCCTCTCCCAATCCCTCTCCCATGTCCATAAAAAATGAATAAATACAAACAACTCTTTCCCATCCTCAAAGTTTCACAACTTCTCCACTTCTTTCCCTTGAAAGTTCATAAGAATCATAACACAAAATTGCATTGACAATTCATATATCTCTCTCTTGTCCTTCTTTTTTTGTTACATTATTATTATTACTACCTCCTCTTAGGTAACTCATATGTTCTCTTCAAAAACTGATTTGCAACATTATCATCTCTATAACACAATACTCTCAATATTGTATTAGGATCTGCTCTATTCCACTTGCATGTAGTTGGAGGCATTGGTAATGTCTGTCCATTTCCCATCACACCTATCCCGCTTGATTCGCATGTCGCTATGCTGAAATCTTCGATTAATTGTTCGGTACTTTGTCCCATCAATGCAATCACTCCTTCCACCACTGCAGCTTCTCCATCCAATACATTTTCTGCAATCAAACCTTCAACATTGTTGCTGAAAACTCTCTTCAAATGCTCAAACTCTTCTTTTAGTGTATCATGATCATGCCTGTGGAACACTCTTGAAGTTCCACCAGCAAGTAAAACCATAAGGAACGTGTCGAATGAAGCCCTCATTACTTCTTTCATTGCCAGTGGTTGAGCTCTATCTGTTAGAATGGTTGCCATTTGTATTAGATTCTGCTTCATGATTCTCAATAGAGGCCTAATGTGACCCCTTGTTACGCCACCGACATAGAGCCTGTCATAGAAGGCAGAACCCGAGTCGTGGAATACAAGACGGTATGCAGCGACTTCTGAGATGTGTTGGCATGCTGCAAGAATAGAAAAGTTAACGTTTTCGAAATGCGAAGTGTTGTTGGTTTGAGCCCTGCGGTTGTTTGCGAACCGAAGGCGGTTAGATGGTACTATGCCAGGGTTCTTTGAGATAGATTTCTCGAGGGAGTGGATGGCGGTGAGGAGATAGTGTAAAGTGTTGAGACGAACGTAGAGGCGTTGTGTTCCGCGGCTAGTTACAGGACGAGGGTTGTGACCTTCATTTGTTCCATTAATTTGAGACGTATCTTCATAACCAGAATTGCATTGACCAGCTTTCTTCCACCACTGCATGAGTTTCGAGTCCCGGTTGCATCTTGTCAATGTTGGAAGTAAAGGAATGTAACTTTGTTTTGAACCTGAAAAGGAAAACGCCAATGTGAAAACGAAAGATACGCTTATTGCACACTTTACTTGTGTATTAAGGTATCGAAGCAATTTGTAATATGTTACTATTAGTCCAACAAGTTTTTTTTCTTACCACATGCTGCAACAAATTTAATGTAGTCTAGGAAGAGGTTCTCCAATCCATCAACAAGGTCTTGAACTAAATCTTCTGTAACTGTAATTGGAACTTGGAAGAATTCGTCCACGGCGGTCGCGGCCAATTTCATTAGCTCAGTAGCTGATTGTGCATACAATTCTGTTTTAGACTTTGCATTCCATGTCTACAATATAAATAAAAAAATTGTAAACACAACTATGGTAATAAAAAATATCAATTAATTTAACACATAAATCCAAGGTTTAAATATGATATTAGTCCCTACAATTATAGTGCTTTTTGGTTTTGGTCCCTGTAAGTTTTTTGTTTAGATTCAGTCCCTGCAATTTCAAAAACAAAACTATTGTTTTAAGTTCCTAACGTCGCCTTATTAGGTCACGTGGCACCACATGTCATGATCATAATGGGCCACATATGGCGTCAGGGACAAAAAACAACAGTTTTTGAAATTGCACGGACTAAAACCAAACAAAAAAACCTACCAAAAAACACTGGAATTGCAAGGACTAATATCATATTTAAACCTAAATCCAAAACTTACTTCAGTCTCTTTTGCCCTTTGCAAACTGTCTTTTCCTTTATTGAGTGATTCATCTATCCATTTTCCAAGAAGACTTAATATGACAGAATCAATATCAAAAGGAACCATTTCTCTCACAACTGTTTTTCCACCATCATCACAATCATCAGAGTCTTCAACCACCATTTGAACAATCAGCTTTTCTAGCTTACCTGCCCTTTGCAATACTTGAACCGATTCAGGTGTTAATGTGGTCATTTCACTTACATACTGTCTCAAAACTTGGCCATAGCATGCGTGCAGCGTCATCGCTGCAATTGCACCTGCTGTTGTATGCCATTTCCTTAACATTGGACTGAAATGCTGCCTTTCCTTCATCATCAAAACTTCTGTCTCTTGAGCTAATTGAAGTAGAACTTCACTCAATGCTTTCTTTCTTTCAAATTCACTATATTTTGCATTCACTGCCTCCAATACCTTCAAATTCAACATGATTAGAAAAGCAAGCAAAGGATAGACACAAAGATTATAATTTATATGCAAATTTAAACTTACCTTTTCAAATGCATGTTTCATCGATGAACGAATATAGTTATCAACCCGATCACCAGATGAATCGACTATGGTAATGTCTCCTTTCTGATTCTTTTCTCCATCAGTGATTGTAAGATCTTCTCCTGAAATCTTTGAGACCAACAACACCAGTGGAACAAGGTTTTCGATCTGCGCAACATTCCCTCTTTGGAAATATTCATGATAATTAAGCAACCTCTTCTCAATCCAACTTTGCATCGAAATCAAAACCGAAGAAAGAATCTTAACATACAAAGATCCCTTCTCCCTCTTAGCATCATTTGCAACCTCATTTAACATAACAGCTGATGCAGAAAGAAGATCATGTTCAATCTGTCCAGTAGCTACATACTGTTGAAACAAAACCCAAGTGAAACATATGTTATGAATAGGCAATGTGATCCCTAATGTTGACCATGTTTTCTTGATGAGTTCAAGAATCTCATCAACTTCATCAAGGACTAATGTTTCATCCCGGATATCGAAAATTGAATGAAGAAGAGCAGTATAGATGTGAAGATTAAATGGAAATCCATCCGCCCAATGACAAACATCAGTTGGAGTACCATTGTAGCTTCTCCATGATAAGGAAACAACAGAATTACAAAGGGTTCTCATTGTGTCTGAGTTTTTGCCAATGTCTATAGGTTTGGATTCACCACTGTTTATGATTTCCTTGAGGCGCAAGGCAAATGTGTTGTTGCTTTCTAATGGGAGTGAAGGGTTTAGGAGAAGTCCTGCTTCAAGAACTTTGAGTTGCCTCTTTTGCCACATATGATATTCATTGGAATCACTGAATTCTGATGGCTTTAGATGTCTTATCAGTTCCAATGGTAGAATTATAGTTTCTGCTCTCCTTCCAACCTAAAAAATTACGAACACATTTCCAAGTTTCTCGTTAGTAATTTTATGACCAAATTGACAAATTCGAAAAACTGAATTGACTAACGAAAAACACATTTAGGTATGTTTTTATTTTATTTTCATACATTCAAGACTATTTTGATTATATGTCTCACACAACAAAGCAAAGGACCAAAATGGTTGTGTACTATGTAATAATCTAGTACACATTAACTTTTATATTTCGTTTTTGAGTAAACGCTCATTTTGGTCTCTGAATGCGAGGCAGTGCAGTCCCTAAATGCACCAAAATTCACAGATCAAACTGACTAATAGACGACACATTCAAAGACTAAATTAAGAAACCAAAAAACACATCGTAGGACCAAACATATTAATGAGAAACACATTCGATGATGCTTTTGTAACTTTAGTTAATCCAGAGGATACAACGAGGTGATTTATCTTCTCCCCCACCCCCGCATTGCGCAACATAAAAATACCTAAAGATATCCGATAGAATCTTCCGTTGTATGGCGGGTTTTCTGAGCAAATCAGGGGGTGAAGAGCAGTACCCTACAACCATATAAGGACCAAAATCACCATTTACCCTTTCATTTTTTATCACATCATGAATTGATGATAAATTCATGTCTTAATTATCTTGTGATCCTATTATTAAAAATATAAAATTGGATGACATGAACATAAAGCATAACAAATAGAAAGAAAAGAAACGTACTTGACCAACAAGAGTTCTCATGAGAGTCTTGCGCAACTTATTATCATCATGTTCTGTCACCCTCATCTGCTGTCTCATTATCTCCGCGGCAGTCATAGGCCGCCGCGGCCTAAAAGGAGGCACCGTATGTGAAATAGGACTTACACTTCCACCAACCGGAGACGATGGCAACGAAGAAATAACACCACCACCAACGACTCTCCTCGACGTCGACCTCTTAATAAGCCTCAACCCGAGCGCTCTCTTCACCCTACTAGTCGGTTTTGTCACCACCTGATTCACCTTTCCACCATCTCCATTTCCACCATTGTTCTCATGATTTGAATAAAAAGTCAATGCATGACGTCCACCGAACCCCGGCGATGATCGGCATGACGTGAAAAATATCTCATACGCTGTTTCCCTGACATCATCAGCGTTCAATCCTTCCAACTTTTGAAACGGCCATTCGAGTTTATCTTCAGAAACCGTCTCAACAAGACGGTTTTGGAAGTCGAGACGTACCAATGACGCGGAAGGGTATGACCCACGGCGGCTATGCTGACCCATGCGCCGGCGGGTCAGAATAACCGTGGAAGATGATGGTGGTGGTGATGGTGGTGGTGACAATGTTTGATATTATTGAAATGAGAAAATGTCAGGGGGAAGAGAACGAGGGAGAGAGAAATGCATGATGTTTGGTTTTAAAATGAATGGAGAGAATTGCATGATGATGATGTTGTTTGTTAGTTAAGGTTTGACAGCATTTGCCAACGTTGTTATTAGCTAAGAATACGAGAGATGAATGCTGTGGTGTACATCTAATGTTGTACTCTATGTCCTCCTTTTGCTAAAACTCATGCTAGCGTTTTTAAGAAATTAAATCCTATGAGGTCATTACAATGCCGCATTCACGCGATTGATACATTTTTTATCGTTCGATTAAAACATCGAACGGTTAAGATTTTAATATAATTATGGCGGTTAAATGGCATTTTTAGTCCTCTTATTTTCACAAGTTTTCAATTTTCGCCCCTTAACTTTCATGTGTAATTATGGGTTTGAAAATGGGTATGCGATCTTCCGTTTTATGGTTCTTTCTCTAAAAAGTATTTTCCTTCCAAGCAACCACAAATCTTTTTTTTTTGTTGATAAAATACAACAATATTCATTCTTTCAAATGAATATAATACATCGATGTAATACAAATTCATAATTATTAATAACAATCGCATATCTGTTCTATGAATAAAAGGGACCAATTTTATCAGTTCCCTATTTTGAATCTGTTTCATTTGACAAACTAAAGTTGTAGGAATAACATTTCTCAATAAATTATTATTATCTTGGTCCAAGTTAAATCAATCTTCTTACGGGTGCAAATTAAAAGAAACCCGAGTGCAAGTAATTTTGTGCAATGTTTTAAAACTAGACCGGACATTGAATTAACACTACAAAAAATATGGTCATTTGTCAGGGGCACATACCCTTGGTAAAGAAATGCTTTTTGCCTGGGTACCCTGGGAACGTGGAATTCATGGATTTTGAGATTTTGGAAATCTGTAGGCGGGAAATAAAATAAATAAAATATAGTAGAGTGGGAAAAAATATATATTTTAAAATTAAAATGCTGGTACATCACGTGGGCTGGCAGCAACTTTTGATTGTGCCAGGGGGAAACGTGTTATGCCAGGGGCAGATGTTATGCCAGGGGTGTTACCCCGGGAAACATTAATGCAGAACGTTGGAGGATCATTAATGCATGCAGTCTGCACATTAATGTTACACATTTTCTAATTATCCTAAAGCAATTTTTCACTTCTTTCGTTACCAGAAACCATTTCCTTTCATTCTCTACATCACCGCCAAAAATCAAATAAACCTTTCACATTCAAAATTATTCATAAAATTTTCATCTATTTTTATCTACTCTTATTTCATATTTCTCCAATGTTTAAAAATGTTATTAATTTATTTTTCTGATTATTTTAAATTTAGTGTTTTATTTTATAATCTCTTATTGATTCATTTTTGTAATTTTTTGTTAACACTTTTTTTTTTTTAATTTGTAGCACCATTCAACCGGAAAAATTGCAGCCATTCGAATCACATCCTCTACAGCTTGTCATTGCTCCAGTTTTATTGTTCACTTCGATTGAAAATCAAACAAGTTAGAAATTTTTATCCTTTAATATTATTTTATTAATAATTGTTATTTAAAAAATATATATGATTTTAAGTGGACCCCACTGCAACTCGCCAGACAGACCAGTTTTTTTCACAGGGATAATTTGCCAGGGGTGTGCCCTTGGGAAATATCACAGGGACTTAACCCCTGAGAAAACATTTCCGATGAGGTGCATTCCCAGCGCGCACGCCCTTGGGAAATTCCCTGGTAAAAGTGCGTTTCCCAGGGCTTTTGTACGGTTCCCTGGGGTTTTGCCCCTGGCAAATGACCAGTGTTCTTTTAGTGTAATGTGACCTCCAAATTATAGTTTAATCGGTTCATATGTTATCATTGGTGAGAATAGGTTAGGTCGGCTTACGGGGCCTTAAGGTCTAACCTATATAGGTTTAGGTCAGACTAGTTTATTTATTTAAATAAAGCAGGTCAAGTTTTTCTATAAACCTATTTAGTTAGAGAGATTTACTTTTCGCACCCCCTAGTTTCACAAGCATCCCCCGACATTCCATTTTTACCTTTCTCGCTACTTAGGAAGCAAGTGTATAAAATTACAAAAACGGGAATACCACAGTTCGCATCCTAAAATGCGAACCTTATAAAAGTCAATTTTTTTGTTAATCTATATCATCATATTTATTGAAAAATATGAGTATGAGTCTATACAAAAAAGAGTGAACTGTAAAGTATCTCCTGAAATTTCAAAATTTTGTCAAATAACCCCTCCCCCAATCTTGAAATTTGGAAATAGACAAATATCTCTCCTGAAATTGTAAAACATCAATCAAATTGTCCCAACTCCGTTTACTCTGTCTATTTTGATGACATGTCTGTTTACTGCATACGTGACAACTACCAACATGACACTACGTTAACTCCGTCTATTATGAAAATTGATAGTGCCATTTATTTTATTGGTTGGGGTTGCGTCTTCTTTCATCCATTTCCTCCATCTCTCTCTCATATAATCAAAATTCTTTTTTAACTAGACAAACCATTGAACTCAAGCTGTTTCATGCTATATATATAAACGCAAAAATTATATAATTAGATAGATGGCCAAAGTGTGGAAATTCAATAAATAGCAAAAACAAAAGATTTTACAAAGCAACTTATTTTTGAGCTATAAAAGACTCGTTTGAATTTACTTATTTTTTAGTTTATGCAAATAAATAAGGTTTTATGTATATTTATAGGTTCCCACTAACAAAAATTGTATTTTTCTAAATTATTTTTTCATAAACTACTTTAAAAAATTTATAATAATACATAAAAATTTATTTATTTGTATAACATGTTTTGTATAAGCTCAAAAATAAGTTAATCTAAGACTTTATTTAGATTGATGGAATATAACGGAACGGAATAGAACAAAATGAAATGTAGTGGAACGGAGCGGAATGTAACAAATATTTCATTCTATTGTTTGAATATTTTATGTACCAAAAACAATTTATTATTATTTGAAAATTATTCATACTAACATTTGATTTCATTCAACAATTAATTCACCCAAACAAGAACAAATATCCTAAGTTGATTTAGTTTAACAAAAAAGAAGTAAATATAGCAAAATAACCTGAACAAAAAGTTACTTACAAGAGAACTAATGGGATACTTGTTGGCAAAGAAGAAATTACTCATGAGAATTAATCGATAATGAGAAAACACAATAAGATGATGGGTAATATTTTTCTTAGTGAGAGTAGATGAAGTGAGAAAAGAATGGGCAACGGTAAGCAGCAAAAATATAGGAAAACATAGGGATAGAAGAGTAATATTTTAATTATTAAATTTCATTTTATTGGATATATCTTAAATTAGACTTTGATCCGTGCGTTGCACGGATTTAGTTGAATGATAAATATACGATTTAAATTTTTATAATAAAAATTGTAAATAAAAAAAATGAAATCTAAACATAAATATATTGAAATTTAAAATAGAGAGGACAAATGAAACTAAATAATACTAATAAATTAATAAAAATAGAGGATACCATAAAATTGAAATCATATAGAATCAAAATAATTTGATTTAGAAATGGTAGTACAAAACTAATTGCAAATAAAATCATTTAGTGATGTGTTATTTTCAATACATAGCAATGGCTAATTTAAAATTCAAATTTATGCGAGAAAAATGTGTTATTTTCAATACATAGCAAATGACTAATTCAAAATTAAAATTTAGGTGAGAAATTAGATGACAGTATTAATTAATAGTGGTTTAGGAGGGAAAAATTAGGGTTAAGTTAAGAGCTTAATTAGGATTTTAGTAAGTGCTAAATACAACTTTTATTATAATAATTAAGATTGGAGGGGAAGAAAAATAGGAGGATTGGATGGTATGAGATGGAATAGATTCCATTATGTACCATTCAATTCATTTTTTACAAATCCAAACAATGAAACCTAATTAATTACCACTCCGTTTAATTTCATTCCATCAGATACCACCAATTCAAACATAACCTAAAAGATGATCATAATGTCAAATGACACTTCCTAGCTATATGCATTTTTTAGCATAATTTTTTTAAGGGTAAGAATGTGCATGCAACTCTCTTATTTATGCGAATTTACAACACTGAAATTGCGTAGAATTAGTCTTCTGCTTTTTTAATTGTTGTGGACCTTCTAATTTAGGCATTTGTGCCGGACTTTCAATCCACTCCCAATTATCTAACCTGTGTTTTTCAAACAAAATCAAAATTTAGTCAATGACAACATGCAACCACAAATTCTATACACGTAGAAACAATTTTCTCCATCTGGATATATATTATTTGAACAACAACTTTTTTTTAACAATTATAGAACAACTAACTACATACTACTACAAAAATTAAGAATATTTTTTTTTTTTTAAAAAATTAAATTATTTTGTATGAAGAGTTGTCCTAGAATAGTTGTCAATATATACTCTCTTATTATATATACATCATACATACTTTATTTAACATTCCAATATAAAAGTTAACTATTTTGTAACTTGACTTACACCGGAAAAGTAAAAGAACCGGTAGAATGGACTGAGTTCTTTGATTCAAGATATATCATCTTCTCATAGTCTTCAATTCCCTCAAACTGACATATCCTTTCTATGTTGTTTATGTGTTTACATTTATCATCTTGTCCCCCACCCTGTAAACAAAGCAAGGGCATATATATATGTAAAGAAGAAGTGAAGAACATGCTATATATATAGTTTGATAACATTGTTGGCTTTTTTGAAAAAAATATCTTTATGGGATCTTAAGTGAGACATCAATAGTTTTTAAAATTGTGTAACACAAATAATTTAATTAAGATAATTCAATTTCTTTTAGTTTCAACACTCTTGATTGTTGTCACATGAGTATGTAAAAAAGTCTCACTAGCTAGGTTAAAAAATTTCTAAGAAAATGGAAAGTAGTTGCATACCTTGAGAATGAAAGGTCTTGCATATGTATGCACCACACCTTTGTCATCTTTTACCACATCAAATGGTCCATCTTCTTCAAAGCTAAAGACTATAAAATCTTCTTCCGAAAAAAATGAACGTTTTGAATCATCAATGTCGTTTACAACTTTATCTTTTGTCACAGATTCTTCGTTTAGATGTCTCTTGCTGCATTTTTTGATTGGTTGTGACAAATTATTTTTTTGGTTATTATTTAAACTTTTGATTGTTCTCTTGTCAAATGTTGCACTTCTCACTATTGCACGTGATGAAGTCATTCTGTGATCATCTGCAAAGATTTCGTAAAATCAAGAACAAGTAATTAAAAGTAAGTATTTTTCGTTGTTTTTAAGATATAAATGAGTAATATTAATTAATCAAGAGAGGAAAAAAGAAGAGAAAAAAATACTTATGCATGGTAAAAAACATGATGTGATCCATCCAACAATCCAAGACATTGTGCTGATTTTTTAGATACCTGATCCAGAGGAAAAAAAGAAAAAGAAATAAGAGACAAGAATCAGGAAGAAATTTAGCCAAAAATTATTAGTAGTCATGAGCTTATTTTATTATGCATGAAAAAAAAAATTATTTGTGAGAGAATGGTGGATAATTCCTCTTCAAAGTCGCGCTATTATTATAAAATACAGTAATAAAAGATTTTTTCCTAAAAAAACTCTAATCTTTTCTTAAAATACTTTATAAAAAAAAACATATTGTACAAATGCCGGCGAATATAATATAAAAAAAATGTAGTATATTATGAAAACCTAATAGAATCAAAGTTATATTCTTTATCAGAAAAGAATCAAGTTATATTCTTTTTTTCTTTCTACTTTTTTACATAAAATTTAAATTCTCTTTTAAAAAAAGTAAAACATTAAATTATTTTTTATGTATATAAACTTTAAATTTCTTTTGGAAACAAATCAATTTAAATAATCTCTCTAAATCAATAAATACATAATCTCATCATCTTTTTTTTTTTTTTTTTTGAAACATCTCATCATTTAAATTGATTTCGATTTGTCTATAAATTATTTTTCTATTTTTCGGTGTTGTTGCTGTTTGGAAACGGACAAGATGATATTGATAGGTGAATGGTGATGATCCAACAACAAAAATATAGTATATCCTACTGATTTTCGAATTTGGCTTTCACAAATCCATTCACATATATATATAGTATATACTATAATATTGATAATATATATATATATATATATATATATATATATATATATATATATATATATATATACTATAACATAAAATAATAAAAACACATTAGTGTCAATGAAAAGTGGTAAATACTTACCTCTCTATATTTGTAACAGTACCCTCTATTTCTTTCTTCTTCCTTTCAACTATTTCTCTCAATTTTCTTAAAAATATTTTGTTACAGAATTACTCTGTCCTTTGATTCTCAAAAGAAGGGTATTTATAGATCAAAATGTGGCATAAATTTGGAAAGAAAGACAATTACAAACAGCAGAATATTAGTAATCAATTAACATTGATTAGCAAAAAAAATTCATATGATTATTTCTTTCCTTTTTTGTTGATGTCCTTTTTAATTTGTTTATTTAGATTAGGGTTTTTACTTTGCATTTGTACAGCAATAAAAAAAAAGTGTGGAAAGAAAGTTTACAATATTTTTTTAGATCGTACAAATAAAATTGATATATAGTAACAAAATATGTATATGAAAATTTGGTTAATTTTTTTTTTTTTTTGACAAAATAAAAATTTGATTATAGTTGTTACATGAAAAATCAACAATTTAAAATTTTAAAGGGGTATTTGTTATTTAACTCTAAAATAAATCTTCTTACATAAAAAAAAAAAATCTCTCAATTTCAAATTCATTCGCTCAAGGATGGAGGAAGAAGGGTTAAACAATGTTTTGTTGTATTCATTTAGCTGTTGTGCCTTGTATTTTACTCTGTTGGTTGGAACCATCCTTATGTGTGTGTGGAATTGTAAATTGGCAATGGATAAGAGAATAGCTGATACTCTTCAACAATCCTAGCTATTTTCGTGGCTGTAATGGTTGGTTGGGAGTGTGGTGAATGCTTTAGCTACTAGTAGACCTTTCTTGCATGTGGCATTATAAATTATATATATAATGCTTTAGATTCTAAATTGAATTAATTTTATTATTGATCACACTTGGATTGAGCATGTATAGCTTTTCCAAGCTCTCTCACTAAACTATATATTTGTTGTATATTTTGATAAACTATCACAATTCTCAAGGGCTGCAAGGATGCAATGGTGTTATGAGGAATCTTGGATAGGGTTCTTGGCTACGCTTGAAAATAAGGTACCCATTTTTTCCTAATCTTCTGCACAAACACATGTTTGACACCAATATTTGGGTGTTAGCTTTCTCAAAAGCTTTTGCGTTGTGAAAATTATGAGTGAGATATGTTGTCACAATGATGCTCAAGTCCGATTTGTGTTGGCTCTACAAATGCAGATAGGGTTAGTCTTTGCCTCAATTATCCTTAATTAGAAATCTTGTTGGCTAGATAAATTCGATTTTATGTTGCCTCAACAAGCCTTAATTATATTTATATTTTGGTTGATGACACTTAATTAAATGTTGGCTTGATGTTCAATTCTTATCAGCTATATAAAATTGGTTAAATGTTGCATGAATGACATTTAAGTCCAAAAACTTTTGAGAAAGCTAATCTACTTTCCAAAATATTGGTCTAATTCAACGTATTGATTTTACTATGACGCATAAGTCTAATTCTAATAGGCTATATAGATTACTAGGTTATATGTTGTCTCAATGACCCTTATTACATGTGGTATCAATGATCCATTAGTCCAATTTTTATAAGCTATATAAATTCGATTAAATGTTGCCTCGATGACCCATATGTATAATTATGATTGGCTATTTAAATTTGATTAATTGTTGTCTCGAAGACCCTTATTAAATGTTGACTTTATGACCCTTATTAAATATTACTTCAATGACCCATAACTCCAATTCTTATTAGCTATATAAATTCGATTAATTTAATGTTGCCTCGACGATCCATAAGTCCAATTCTTATTGGCTATATAAATTCGATTGAATGTTGTATCAATGATACATATGTACAAATCTTATTGGCTATTTGAATTTGGTGAAATGTTGTCTCAATTACCCTTATTAAATGTTACCTTAAAGACCCTTATAAATGTTGCATCGATGTCCCTTAAGTACAATTCTTATTGGCTATATAAATTTGATTACATGTTGTCTCGATGACCCATATGTACAAGTCTTATTGGCTATTTAAGATCGGTTAAATGTTTGCTTGATGACCCTTATTAAATGTTGCTTAAATGACCCTATTAAATGTTGGCTTGATGACCCATAAGTCCAATTCTTATTGGATATATATAAATTAGTTTAAGGGAAAAGCTAAAATATGCCCTAAGGGCACATGTTAGCAAGACCCTTAGTTTAAATGTTGCTTTGTTGACCGATATGTACAATTCTTATTGGCTATTTAAATATGGTTAAATGTTGCCTCGAAGACCCTTATTTAATGTTGCTGGGATGACCTTTATTAAATGTTGTCTCGATGACCCATAAGTCCAATTATTATTGGCTATATAAATTCAATTAAATGTTGCATCAATATTCAATGATCCATATGTACAATTCTTATAGGCTATTTAAATTCGGTTAAATGTTGCCTTGATGACCCTTATTAAATGTTGTCTTGACTTGATGATTCAATTCCTATTTTTATTGGTTATATAAATTCGATTAAACGTTGCCTCGATAACCCATACGTACAATTCTTATTGGCTATATAAATTCGATTGAATGTTGCCACAATGAACCATAAGTACAATTCTTATTGCCTATTTAACTTCAGTTAAATGTTGTCTCGATGAACCATATGTACAATTCCTATTGGCTATATAAATTCGATTAAATGTTGTCTCGATGACCCTTACGTACAATTCTTATTGGGTATTTAAATTCGATTTATTGTTATCTCGAAGAGCCTTATTTAATGTTGCCTTGATGACACATAAGTCCAATTCTAATTGGCTATATATATTCGATTAAATGTTGCCTCGACGACCATAAGTCCAACTCTTATGGACTATATAAATTCGATTAAATGTTGTCTCGATTACCCATATGTACAATTCTTATCGGCTATTTCAATTCGATTAAACGTTGCCTCGATAACCCATACATACAATTCTTATTGGCTATATAAATTCGATTGAATGTTGCCTCAATGAACCATAAGTACAATTCTTATTGCCTATTTAACTTCAGTTAAATGTTGTCTCGATGAACCATATGTACAATTCCTATTGGCTATATAAATTCGATTAAATGTTGTCTCGATGACCCATACGTACAATTCTTATTGGGTATTTAAATTCGATTTATTGTTATCTTGAAGAGCCTTGTTTAATGTTGCCTTGATGACACATAAGTCCAATTCTTATTGGCTATATATATTCGATTAAATGTTGCCTCGACGACCATAAGTCCAGCTCTTATGGACTATATAAATTCGATTAAATGTTGTCTCGATTACCCATATGTACAATTCTTATCGGCTATTTCAATTCGGTTAAATGTTGCCTTGATGACCCTTATTAAATGTTGTTTCAATGACCGTAATTAAATGTTGGCTTGATGACCCATAAATCCAATTCTTACCGACTACAAATTGAAATTGCATCCTCTCAATCTCTATTTCTTTCAATCCCTCTCAACAATTAATCCTAGCCATTATTCTAAATTTAATGATAAAAAGAGCAAAATACTTTCATAAATAAAAATACCATATATCAATTAAATTTCTTAATTTAAAATTTGTCTTTTTTTAGTAATATATGATTTGACTTTCATTCCACAATACGGTTTGAACTTCTCCTGCATGTGGTTCAAAAGAGTTTAAAAAGCAAAGGCGGCTTCAAGAATAATTTTTGGTGCCACCACAACACATTTATGAGCTGCCAAAACTGAATCACATATCAAAGTTACATCAAACATGTATTCTACAAAACTTGCATGACAAGTATAATATTGTTAGAATCTCAAACGACTTTTCAAACATGTTACATGGTAGTACAAATAATATTACATCAGGACGCTGTAGTAAATAAGGGCTGTCTGATCAAGGTTGAGATCATTTTTAGTAATTTTGTAAATGAGTTAATCTGATTCGTCCGATCTAATAATTAACAGTTAAGATACAAAATAGTGTAACATATAATATTACATCAGGACGCTGTAGTAAATAAGGGCCGTCTGATCAAAGTTGAAATCATTTTTAGTAATTTTGTAAATGAGTTGATCTGATTCGTCCGATCTAATAATTAACAGTTGAGATACAAAACAGTATAAAACTATGTGTTTTATTTACAACATGCAATCTCAATCCGGTAGTACACTTAAAACCATATATTTTATAATATTTTGTCTTTTATGTGAGAATATTTTATTGACATGAAATATCTAAAACCTTATCATCATCCTAATAATTAAGGTGATATAAAGAATTAGTAAGAGTGAATATACATTCCATAAACCTTAAAACAATGAATTCTACTATGAGCTCAATTGAGGAAGAGACTCTTCCTCTAAGTATCATCCATGTCAACAAATCTATAGTTTTCACCAATAGGTTCCACATCCTCATCCATTCCATTGCTCTATGCTTCCTATTTTACTATAGAATATGTTTCTTCTTTCACGACTCAAAAACTAGAGAAACATCATTGTTACCTTATCTTTTAGTATTTTCATCTGAAATATTTCTCTCATTCCTTTGGATTCTTGACCAAGCATATTATTGGAATCCGATTAAAAGAACGGTTTTTCCGGAACGGTTACCGGAAAATGATAAACTTCCTAACATTGATGTGTTTATATGTACTGCTGATCCAACTATGGAACCTACAATTGATGTTATGAACACTGTTTTATCAGCTATGGCTATGGATTATCCACCTGAGAAACTTCATGTTTATGTTTCTGATGATGGTGGTTCATCTATTACATTGAATGGTATGAAAGAGGCTTGGAAATTTGCAAAGTGGTGGATTCCTTTTTGCACAAGATATAGAATTTTGTGTAGGTGTCCTGAGGCGTACTTTTCGGATTCTGAGAATGATAGCGATGATTTGAATGAGAATGTTGAGTTTATTGCAGATAAGAGAATGATCAAGGTAGATTTTGAATGAGATTGGTTTTCAATTTTTGGATTTTAGGATGAATTAATTCTTGTTTTATTTTATATATGTGATGTTAATTTTTTTTGCAGGAAAAATATGAGATTTTTAAACAAGATATAATGAGACTAAAAGAAGATCAGGGCCACTTTGGAGATACTGCTGGTATAACAGGTCAAAATCATCCATCTATTGTAGAGGTATAATGTTACATATACAGAATTTTCAAATGTGTATCCTCTGCGCGCAACAGAAGGGACTATTTCCTCGAGTCGGATATCTCATACTAAGCTCTCTATAAATACTGATTGATGGCAGGTGATACAAGAAAATAGCAGTGGTGAAATAGAGCAAGTGAAATTGCCATTACTTGTATATGTTTCCCGTGAGAAAAGGCCTTCTCATCCACATCATTTCAAAGCTGGAGCCCTCAATGCACTTGTAAGATTATCTATCTCTACTATGATTAGTGATACCTTACCTGAGTCCACAACTATGAAGCACTGACACAGACACGACACTGGCATGCCGAAACTAACAACAATTTGAGTAAAAAGAATAGTTTAATGTAACCACATATGTCTGCGTTGTTTCGTGTCAGACACCTGACACGACTTCAATGTGAAGTGTCGGTGCTACATAGGTCCACAAAGCAAGTATGGTGGTCTTAATGATGATATTGCACGTATTTTGCATGTATCTCACCAGTGGTTTTAAAAAACCTCGCGAATTTGACTTTGAACAAAAAACCATGACTTTGTCAATGATATATGACACAAATAACTTGAGATATATTAAATGAAACATTGGATTACTAGACCATTCTCAAGCCTCTTTAAAGATTTACAATCAACTATTCGATTACTTATAAGATATATATCATTCTTGCAGTATCGTGTCTCTGCAGTGATTAGCAATTCTCCATATACTCTAGTGCTAGATTGTGACATGTTTTGCAGTGAGCCAGATTCAGCAAGACAAGCTATGTGTTTCCACCTTGATCCAAAGATATCAACTTCACTTGCTTTTGTTCAATTCCCTCAGAAATTTCACAACATAAGCAAGAATGACATATATGACAGTCAGCACAGATCAACTTATAAAGTAATCAATACCATACAACTAGACTTCAAATTTTGATATTATTGCATATAATCCTCAAAATTATGTTAGGAAATTTTTAAGTTTTTTTTTTTTTGTCCAAAATTGCAGGTTTTATGGCAAGGTATGGATGGACTTGATGGACCCTTATTGTCTGGAACAGGATTCTATATGAAAAGGGAAGCATTATATAGAAATTACAAAGTTAAAGGTATATATATAGAACATGCTGATTTAATCAATTTGTTTAGTTAAAATATTGTAACTTTGGACCAACATACACATACATAGGTACATTACATATGATACTAGTAGTACTAGTACAATACATAATCATAATATTCTATGTTTGAATTTCAGACACTGATTTTGAACTGCAAGAATATGTTGGCACATCCAAAGAGTTCATCAAATCCTTAAAGCAAAACTCTAGTCCAAATATAGTCAATGTAGGAAGTGCATTGCCTATAGTAGAGACTTTGATTTTGGCTTCTTGTAATTATGAAAATGGAACTAAATGGGGTATAGAGGTATAAAATTTTCTGATTAAAAAAAACTGTACTTTCAATATTAACATACATAATAAACTTCAATTTAATATTATATGGTATGTTTGTTTGCAGGTTGGATTTTTGTATGGTACTGTATGTGAAGATGTTCATACTGGAATCATGCTGAATTGCAATGGTTGGAATTCAGTTTATTGTGATCCACCCAAGCC
This sequence comes from Trifolium fragiferum, assembly GCA_954870985.1. Classification (NCBI taxonomy): domain Eukaryota; kingdom Viridiplantae; phylum Streptophyta; class Magnoliopsida; order Fabales; family Fabaceae; genus Trifolium; species Trifolium fragiferum. The sequence continues at coordinate 42,739,337 of OX940796.1, read as the reverse complement.
ACAGTTCCTTGGAAATAGTGCAACTAATTTGAATGATTTACTAATACAAGGCACTAGATGGAGCTCTGGATTGCTTGAAAATGGTTTAATCAAAATTTGTCCACTTATAAAGTGCCCTTTAAGGATGTCTCTGCTGTATAGATTTTGTCTTACATACATTACAATTTTCCCTCTATATTGTTTGCCTCTTTGGTGTTTGGCCATTGTCCCTCAGATTTGTCTACTAGCTGGAGTTCCTTTGTACCCTAAGGTAACTACATAACTTATTCATATCCTATGCCTTATGATTATTATTTTTTTCAAATGGGGTGCAGATGATAGGCATCTGCAGCATTCTAAGTAGATAAATTAAAATAAAAAGAGGTTACAAACAGATAAACTGGTCTATAACCAACTTAGCAGATAAAAAGAAATAAGAGCACGAGTACAACCCAGTGAATCCGTGCATGAGACCAAGTTGCAAAAAAAGTGTGGTGTGTGCACAATTGCGAGCACAAATCCAGAGACGAGCCTAATTCCAAAGAATTCTGACAAATGAGTCTGACCCTCAACATGGTTACGGATCCACAACCAACAACTTACAGCGACGGTCAATATCAACAATAAGTAAATACGGTCGTTTCTAGCCAAAAGTAGGTTCTCTACTCCCAACGGACATTTTTTCATACACAGGAGCTGGGAAATGAATCTGTGACCACCTGTTTAAGGGGCCAAAACATTAGCATTTCTACCAATTTATTGTTATTTAGGGCGGCATGTTTGGATCTAGAGAGAGGTTAGAGACGTTCGATTTGGGTCTAGAGAGGAGTTTGCTCAAATTAGATAGGTTCATGCCTTATAAATTCCTCCTCGATTAGGTTCATTTTGGATAACTAGCTTAATTAATAAGTGCTTCATATAATTACTTACAAATAAGATTAGATAAGATAAGATAAAATAACATGTTTCCATATGCGCTTTAAGTTGTTTTATAAGTTATCTTGAAGAGCTGAAAACTGCTTATACATATGTCATAAGTTATTTCCAGAAGCTAAAAACTTATTTATTTGCATAAGATGTTTGACATAAGCTAAAAAATAAGTCAATTCAAACGCCCCCTTATAGTCTTACAAGTGCTTAAGCCAATAGATAATAAGCTCAAATAATTCAATAAAAAAGCAAGTGTATTTGTTTCAAATATTGTAATTGTACTAACATGTCTTTCTGTTTTTATATTTTGGTTTTCAGGTCTCAGAACCATTTTTCTACATTTTTGCTTTCATCTGTCTATCATCTCAAACCAAACATGTATTTGAAGTCCTCTCAACTGGAGGAACATTAAGAACATGTATAATAGAGCAAAGGATGTGGATGATAAGATCAATAGCATGTCATCTATATGGATTCTTAGACTTTTTAATGAAAGAATTTGGATTAAGAGAAGCTAGTTTCATGCCAACAAATAAAGTGAAAGATGAGGAACAAACTATGCTTTATCAAATGGACAAATATGATTTCAGAACATCAAACATGTTTCTTGTGCCAATGGTTTCACTAATCACTATAAACATATTTTGTTTCATATGTGGCATCTATAAAGTATTGTTTATAGGAGAATTGGACAAGATGTTCATACAACTTTTCCTTATGGCTTATATCATTGTTGTCAACTATCCAATTATTGAAGGACTAGTCATAAGGAAAGATAAAGGACGAATTTCTCCTTCAGTAATTGTAACATCTAATGTCTTGGCCACAATCATCACATGTGTACTCTATCCTTTACTAAGGAAGGTGTAATGATGATTTTTTTATGGCAAAAAAAAAGGCTTTTTGTGTAGAGTAGAAATATAACTGGATTCTAGCAGTATGTCCTTAGGAGACATCCGATAAAATTGTAACGATGAAGAGAAGATTCTAACGACATAAATTGATGGTTTTTGGATGGAACAAAGTGATATAGAGTTCAGAACTATTGTATAAAAAGTTATGAGCTTATAGTTTGAACTTTGAATGTAATTTTTGAAAAAATGTAATAGGCCTCTTTGGCAATTTTGATTCCCCCTTTTTTTTAATTAAAATAAAAATAAGTGAAATTATAAATATTCGGGGACTAGCCAAAACATAATGTAAATAGGCAAGGGCATTGCGTCAAAAATATTTAAAAGTAAAAGGCAAGGGAATAACTACCTTATGCCAAAGAGTGCACACCGAGCAAAAGATCGATCCTTTGAAATGCATCAACATAAACGATAATCAACAAGTCTTAAACTAATGTTGTTAAATAAATATGAAAGACGAGAAATATAGAAATCCACCCAGCAAAACCATTACTCTGGAGTCCAATGGAAGCAATTTTATTTACACAACAAATATCTTTTCTAAAGATATGAGAAATAATGAAACGTATATTTTTAGTTAAATTAACACAATAAAATCATTTGTTTCTTAATGTCCAAAGTATGACTTGCGATGGATCAAGCCCAACTAGAACTTTGGGTCTCACCCAGTCCACCATTTATGCTGCATTTGATCCAAGAAATAATAGGAGGATAACCTTTTTAATCCGAGAATTATTGGGTTTTATTGCATTTTCTTTCTACAATTTTATTATATTTTTACTGCTTGTTTGATTTATTTATCTTTTCGCTTAATACCAATTATCCTATCTTTTTGCGGACGAAGAGAATTCCATTGAAAAGAACAAATCTACCTTCTATATACTATATGTAAAGCAAGCTTTTACTTTGCTTATGTGGCATCATTAGAATACTTCATTGCTTATGTGTCATCTTTACAAAACTCAAAAAAAATTGTATATTGTTTGCATTTTTTTAGTTTCTTTCACCTACTAATTAATTGAATAATTAACACTATTATAAAAAAATGTTATGAAAGGTGAAAGATCACACATTTTAATTTTTTTATTTTTTTTTGTATTTATTTTGAGTTTTAAAACATTCATTCTTCTTAACCTTTCAATCTCACTATAAAAAAAACTGTTGTTGTGAATTAACCATTCTATATATGCCAATATGTATAATCCCTCCTCATACATAGGCATGTGAAATTTCTATTTGGAACTTGGAATGGTTATTAGTGTTGTTGTAGAAGAAAGGTAATTTTCTAAAATTTTATGATCTCATTGTGTCATTCTTCTTCTTTGAAACATATAGTGATAACATGAAAAACATATGCACTAATAATTCTTATCACAATAACATGAAAAGCCAATCTTAACATACACATGACTATGCTTATATGAAATGAAAGGTTGTCTTCTATACATTCTTGCTACGACATGCATAATGACATGCACAATGATTTTTTTATCTTTTTCATTCTTTTTGTTTTTATATTAATTTTTTAATTCATCAACTGACTAATAAAGAGTTTGTTGTTTTCTTAGATTGAGACTTTTATTTTTAATTTTGCTCTCAGTTTGTCTCCATAATTTTTCCCTTCATTTTGTTTGCATACCACGTATTATATCTTTTTATTTCAATCATCGTTCGAGAAACTATGGAAGGTGATAGAAGAAACAATGTATTATTTCTCCTTTTTTTTTTAATGTTTATTTTAAAGAAATTATATTTGTACTACTCTCATCGTATCTCTCTAATATTTTTGTCCAAAAAGAATAGAGAAATAAGAAGATTGTTCCAACAATTATCACAAATTAATTGTACAAATATCATCACTTATGTAATATTTTCACACAGTTATGATAGTATGATTACATTATTTTCTTTTAAATGCATCGCCAGACATCTATTGTCAACATCTCATATTACTTATAAGAGCTTTGGTGTACTATACTAACTTTAAGGTGCTTTTGAGAAAGCGTGTGATACTAACGAAAAAATCATATTAATCATAACATGTTTATGATTTCTAATTTGTGAGGTTAGCCACACTTTTTTAAGATGTAATTTTTCTTTCGATTTAACTTTAGTACTCTTCTTCTTCTCACTCTTTCTTATTCTATATAATAATCACTGTTATTAATATAATTAAGCTTTAAGTTACAAAAAATTCTCTCCCGTTATAATTTTATCAGTCGCTACATATGATTGAATAGTATGTCATAATAGGAGTATCTCATCTGATAGTAGTGTTTTATTAATAATTGGTAACTATAGACCTAAATATGTTATGGGTTCTAATTTCACTACAATTTTCAGAAATAAAAAAAAAAACTCCTCTGTTGTATATTATTTTTTAAAACAAGAATGCTGCAATATTGAAAGGTTGGAATATAGCAATGATACATATTTTTTTAATCAAAATTAATAGGTGATAAGAAAGAGAAAATGTGAATAATTATGTATAAAATAAAAAGATGTGTGATTCTTCATCTTTACTATCGTTCATAAAAATGAAAGTGGTAAAACAAATTTTAACTAATAAATTGGTCGGTTACATAGTACAAAAATAATAATTATATAGAAAATAAAAAGACGTGTGCTCCTTCATCTTACTATTGTTATATTTTTTAAAAAATTTACAAAAAGGATTTGCAAACTCTACTAAAACACTGTCATCATCTCTTTTAATAAATAATTAAATATATAAAAAAAAACAATGCATTATATAATGTAATATCAATTTAATATTTAATAACTTCTTAAAGAGAATACATCAAGAATGAAAAGACTAATTACAAGGGATCAAATACCTTAATAATATTTTATGATATACGTTTTATTTTGAGAATTGTCTTTTGTGTATAGATTATTTGCATGTATTTCCAAGTAATAAGATTTTTTTTTTTTTTTTTTTGGTTTAGAAGGGAAGACAAAGTTTGGCACATATTTTAATTCTTTTAATTTTACGCCTAAACTGGGTGTTGTTAAATAAAAAATTACAATAGCGTGTTTTAATAATCAATTGTATAAAAGTTGTTAAATTTTTAATTATTGAAGTCAAATTTAGATAATTGTTTTAAGTACAATGTGTCATTGTACAAATTATTTGTATAAATTTGTAAATATTTAAGAATTTTTAATGTTAATCAAATTTGGTAAAATCAAATGATAAATGCACTATGCAAAAAAAAATTAAAAAAATTGATGTTTATGTGTCATCTCCCTTATGATCTGTTAAATTGATTTCATGCAACTCTTTGAATTAGAAAATAAAAACTATAGATTTATAACCGAATTAAGCAAGTTTACTAAACACCAACCTCTTTCTTTAAAATTTTATGCCAATAATTTGTTTTAAAAAATTAACTTACTTATATAAGTGCATTCTAAAAATAAAGAGATTGAAGTATAATTAAAATAAAGAGAGTTGATTTATGTACACACATAAATGACATATTTTCTATCTTGATAGTAACTTTTAGCTGCCTCTCTATATTATGAGAATGGATTCTTTCCATTGGAAAAAAATTGAGAAAATAATGCGTGCATTTAAATTATTGGATCAAAAGCATGTGATAATATTTTAATTAAAAAAAAAGTCGTCAATAGTTAAAATGTAACAAGTGAAAAAACTTGAAAGAAAACAATTAAGATCCTTTCTCCTATATAGAGATTCACTTGACGAAATAAAAATTTAAAAATATATTAAACGTCACTTTTTATAGAACACAACCTTTCTTAAAACATTTTAATCAAGTCTGTAAATCCTTTGTATTATTCTTTTAAAGTCTGACTTTAATATAAAATTTGACAAAGTTGATTCTAAAGCTCTTTGAATGTCTTTTTTATAAAAATTGTAAAATCTTAAAATACATTTTTCTTATATTTAAATAGTCTACTAATATAATTTTTACATATATATATATAATATCAAGAAACATATTGAAGAAGTTCAAAAAAAAATTATTCAAATATTTTAAATTGAATTTAAAAGACTATATTCAACGCACCTATCAAAATTATATTTTCAATAGAGTATTTTTTAAGTTTTTTTAAAAAAATTAAAATCAAACACGTGCAATAATGATTAAATTTTTATTTGATTTGATTTATTCTCTTAACTAACATAATTTCGTTGACTCAAATTAGAATCAAATTTTGATAATATTTATTTATTATCTACTATTTTTTTTTTCATTTTAAAAACTAAAACAATATTAAAATCTAACATGCAAAAATTTAAAGAGATGTAAGTCAAACTTAAAAAAATTAACAAAATAATTTTTTGTTATAATTCACTATTTTATTGTACTTATATTTACAGGTCAACTACCCGTTTATTTATACTAAAAACATTTTTTACCTGACTCTCTGTATTTTACGTACATTCACTTGACGAGATAAAAAAATTTAAAAGTTAATTTTTAAAAACTCAAAGAATAGTTCAACACATCTATCAAATTTGTTATTCTTGATAATAATAATTTTCTAAATCTATTACAATTTTATAGATTTCATATGCAATTCAAGTAGCTTTTAAGTCTTAAAAAAATAGGACTAAACACAACTTTAAAGTTTAAACTATATTTCAAGATTTAAGAATAAAAAAATAATTATTTATTAATGCGGATATTAAATTTTAAAAAATTAAATATCATGTTATTTTCTTGAATAAATAAATTATGAAATAAAAAATTTAATCAAGCCCGTGCATCGCACGAGTTTAATACCTAGTTTATATATGTTTCCAACATGTTCTTTATATTAGTCCCTGCTAAATAAATAATGATGAAAATTTTGTAGTTATTTTTTTCTTAATCAAGTTTTTGATTAATAAACGGCAATAAGCTGCGCCGTCAATAAAAAAAATCATTATAATCTAATAGTTTAATAATTTACGAATTATGATCATACTAACACATTTATAATCGATTATCAAATGGGAGCTTCTAAGGTGTAGTCAATATTTTGATAGTAGTGAAAAAGTTGTTTGAATAGACCAATGGGAGTAAAGTCTTTATTTGGTCCCACCAAATCATAATTATATGGTGTAGTTCCTTAATTGTGTTTCTGTGTATCTTCAGAAATCTAAGGGTGTGTGTTTTCTCTATCCTAAGATCGAGATTTTTGCTCTGATACCAGAGTTTTGTCGGCTGAGATTCGCGCGTTGTTGGCTGGTTAGCTGTAAGATAAACGACGGAGTTCATTTTTCGTATATTGTACTAAAAGTCTGTAATTAGACAATAGATCTTTTCTTTCTATAAGCCTTGCTTTTATTATTGGATTAACATGTGGTCTATCCATATATAGCAGGTTTTTTAAACATCTATATTCAAAATCTAATTTTTGAATTCTTTTTCTATAGACTTTTAGATTTTTTCTTTCTTCAGCTAAGTTCATTGTTATCGTGGGTAACAAATGTAACAGGTTGCGGAAGTTTGATTAGATTCTTTTATCTAATTTTTCGAGTTGTAAGGACAACTCTGCTACTGAGCTTTGTAGCTTATTTAATTCTTTTAGTTCTGAGATTTCAAAATCTCTTTTTGGGGGTGCTACTCTAAGGCTTTGGCTTCTGATTAATGGTTTTTCGTTTGTTTCTTCAAACAGATTTTTGTCATCTTCTATTAATGAACAACTCTTTCTTGCCAAAGTTTTAAATATAGGTGACTCTAATGTCACTATAGGGGTGAATAATTCATCAATATGAATTATATCTTTTCCTGTAAACTCTATGCTATGATGTGAATTACTTAAAGCATAATTAATTCTATAGCATATTGTAAAAGGATGATTTCCTTTTTTCATAAATTTTGAATCTTCTAATTTGTAATTAAAGATTATGGATCTGTCCAGATCCTTATCCTTTAGGGATAATCCTATTTGTAAGTTTATATCAAACTTTATTTTTCCATACTTTAAATTGCATCTACCTTGTGCAATTATAGATTGTCTATCATTTGTAATTCTAGAGTCTCTTAGAATTATATTTAGCGGTGTATCAATACCTTTCATGAAAGTACTTTTGATTAAAACTTGAATGGTTGATATGTGAATATAACCAATTTTATTTCTTTCTTTTTCAGAAAGACTTGAAATTCTTTTTTGAATTTGTGTTCTATCTATAGTAGATATAAAAATATTTCCAGAAGTAGAATCAATTGGAATTGCTTCTTCTCCTATCATTATTCCAAATTTCAAGATATTTTTTCTCAAAAGACGTTCTTTGAATTTTATAGACTTTCTTTTAAAGTTTTCTTCAGCAGTTAGAGATAAGTCTGCTTCTTCTATTTTGTGATCTTGTATAACATCAGCAAAATAACTAGATGTTTCTTCAAAAAGTGAGATTTCAGACATAATTTTCAAAATTCTTCTGAATTTTCACTAATGTTATCGGGCAGAATATTTAAAGTTTTTATTAGACTATAAATTCGAGAGTTTTTTAGTCTATAATGCACGCTTGCAAAATCTTCATAGAATTGTCCTTGAAAACATTCTATGTATTTGGAATTTTTAGTAAAATTGTTTAACTCACGAACTAAACATTTTAATTCATGTTCTTCGAAGTCTCCTTCGATAGTTTCTTGAATTTTTTCGAGAAAAATCTTTTCTTGGTAATGATTAAATTTGAATTTGTTTAAAATTATCTTAACCAAATTTGGTTCAGAGATTCTTTTCAGTAAATAAGTTACCTTTTTATCATAGTCTTCCATTAAGACTAATTCTAAGTATGTGTGATCAGAACTAGGTTCTGTGTACTCAATTTCAAAAAAATTTGAAAATAATCTTTGGGTTCTAAAATTCGAACTTTCCATCTGTTATATAAACAGCATATCATAATAAACAAGTGTTGTGATAAGAATCATACCTGATATGATTTTCTTTGTTTTTGGTTTTGTTGAACTTTTCGATCCGAAGATGTCTGTGTTGTTTTGGGATATAATCTGTTTGATTATATTGTGTTATATGGTTGATCCCTCCAGAGTATTACCTCAAGGATCTAGCTCCTCCAGAGTATTACCTCAAGAGCTACTTCTTAGAAATAATTCTAAGGACAGAAGAAAATAATTCTTCAAAAACTAGTTAATAGTTTCGTATTTCTTTCAACTGTAATTTACAATTGAGCTTAGAGCTCTTATTTATAGCGGAGAAGGGCTCACATATTAGGTAGGACGTCCCTTTCCATAACAACACACTTATAGCGACGTGTACTCAGAAAAGCGACACGCACTCACACAATAGTGACATGCACTCAGAAAAGTGATGCGCACTAAAAAAGAAAAAGAAACGCACTAAGAAAAACGACAAATAGCTTTTTACATTATTTAGCACTAAGTGGTCCCCATCTGACTCAGATGTGATAAGGTACCACTGCACACCTTAACTAATTACATGACACATGGTTCTGTGATGGAGGCTTCCTTGTCTTCTTGTGCCGACGGTTTTTCTGGACAATTTTCACATTTGTGTCCTTTGTAATACTGTAAAAAATATTGACAGCATTCTTCTTGAATTAACTTGGGTAATTTTTCAAGACCATCCTTCAATTGGTCAACCTTTTCTTCAAGGTTTTTGACTGCCTTGATATCCTTGTCTTTTGCGGGCTTTCTAGAGTCACTGTATACGATCATCGATGAATCTTCGTAAATAACTCTATAATTTGTCTGGGAAGACAATCTAGTGATCTTCTGACGAAAGTATTTGATTTGTTTAAGGTAAATGGCGGGATGCCATTCAGTTGTTTCTCTGTTCACCACTGGATATTCTTTATTTGAAATTCCAATCTTGATGAGGTATAAGGGCTTTGTTGTAAGTTCCAGAGTGATCTCATCATACCATGGATATGTAGATTCAATTTGAATGAAAATTTCTTTACCTTTGGCAAACAAGTTGTTGAACTTTTGTGCCAAATTTTGTAACTCCTTTGGAAAGAACTTGAGCTCTCCAAAAGTTTTTCCAGCCTGTTCTTCCAGGTATATGGTATGTATCAACCCATTTTGAAAGAAGGATAGACATATAGTACTGTCTATTCCGGGTAGTACGACTGCTTTAGTGCAACCAATTCTGCTAACTGGGTAGAAGCATTCAGTAGTGAATTCTTCTATATAGTGGTTTAGCCATTTCCATCTAAGACTGAATTCCATATAAGTTGGGTCAGTTATCTGGAAATTCTTTTGATTTTCGAGCTGGCGAATTTTGTCAATCGACAGTTTTCTTTTCGACTCCATTGTTGGGGATTTCTGAAGGTTTTTTGCTGTTGTAACTTCCTTGTAGGCTCCGTAAAGTGCCTGCTCAGCTTCCTTCATGGTTTTGTATCCTTTGTGACGCACATTCTTGCCTAAGATGTGCTGCTTTGCTATTGCCCATTTTCTATAGATCCCTTTCATTGGACCATCAAAAATGACATAAGCTTCAAACCTTCCCATTTTATTGTCTACGGGATCGCTTGTTTGAATGGTTGTTGATAAACCATTTTTTCTAGCTTCGTCTTCTTCCTCGACTTGGTCAGCCCAAGACTTTTTGCTATCTGAGGTTGTTTCTGAAGATTCTGCTTCTCGTTCTATATTCCAATCACTGGGTACTATTGTTTCGATAGGGATTTGTGAACTTTCTGGGGTTGTATATTTTACATAGTAGTCATATTTTCCAGAAGGTTGTCCTAGGAGGTCCCAGTTTTCTTCTTTTTTAAGAACTTCACCTGAGCCTTTTGCTGATTGATTTTCATCTGTTATTTTTTGTAAACCTTTAAGTGTTGTAATCATCTCCCCCCTCTCGGCAGAGATTTTTGCTTTTTTGATTTCTAGGGCGATAAGTTGTTCGTCCTTTTGCTTGATGTTGTTCTGAAGTAGCTTTATAGCTTGCTCCATTCTCTTGTCAATGTATCTGCAAAACTGTTTTGCTCAGATTTTATATATTGAACATATGGCTCGAATTGTTGTAATTTCATCTGCCATCTTATTAATCTGCCTTGTTTATGGTCAGCTTTAATTTTATATCTCCAAAATCCTGTAAGATATTTAGAGTCTGTGCGAAGAAGGAATCTTGACGGTAATAAGTCAATCTTCCATTTTTCTAATATTTTTACACATGCCAGAGTTTCTAGTTCCTGAATATGGTATCTAGATTCTGTATCTGTAAATGTACCAGAAACATATTTACATAACTGTAAATTTTCAGTATCCTTTATCAGGATTTTAGAAGCACTGTAATCAATGCCTTTTTTGGTATCTGTTTCTTCTTTCGAAGTTTCAGATTGTTTTGATTGAAGTTCTGATTCTTCAATTCTATACCCTTTCTCATTCAGAGAAAGTTTTGCTTTACCATTAGGTAAGGCTCTCATACAACCTGCCCATGTTGTTTGTGATGCGTCCGTTTCTACAATTAAAAAATCTTTTATTGTTGGATTGTAGAGTTCGGGTAAAATTTTTATTTTTTCTTTGATAGTTTTAACATTATCAGAATCAACTTTAGTCCAAGACCATGGAATTTTTTCTGAAATTTTCTTTTGCAAATGCTTTCTTTCTTTTGCTAAATCTTTTAAAAATCCTTCATTAGCAATATAATTTAAACATCCAAGAAATCTTTGGATTTGTTTTCTGTCAGAAAGCTCATTTGGAAAAGCTTGTATTTTTTCTTGGGTATGAGGTGCTAGACTTAGTTCCCCATTTTCTTTTAAAATTAAACCAAGGTATTCTATTTCTTTTTGTAAAATCTTTGATTTCTTTTTTGAAATTATAATACCCTTTTCTTTAATTCTTAAAAGAACACTTTCTAAATCTCGAAGATGTTGCTTTTCATCTCCTTTTGTAAAAATGAGTATATCATCTATGTATGCTAGACATATATGATCTAAACCTGCGAGAGATTTGTCCATAAATTTTTGATATATTGACGGTGCTTGTTTTAGTCCAAAAGGCAAAACATTCCATTCATAATGTTTTTGAGGTGGACATGAAAAAGCTGTTAATGGTTTTGTTTCTTCTGCTAGTCTTAGTTGATAATAACCAGACTTTGCATCCAAGGAAGAAAACCAATTACATCCTTTTATTTTTTCTAAAATAAAATCTTTTCTAGGTAATTTATAAGAATCTCCGACTGTTGCCAAATTAAGTTTCTTATAATTAATTACCATTCTTCTCTTTCCTCTTTTTATTTCGTTATGGTTTTCGACATAAAAAGCTGGTGCAGAGTGTGGACTTGATGAAGGTCTAATAAGGTCTTTATCAAGTAAATCTTTACATTCTTGTTGAAATTCTTCAACATCTCTAAGGTTAAACCATAACTGATGTTTTGATTTATCTGCAACTATTATTTCTTTTGGCTTGGTTAATCTTTCCCAACTTCTAGAGATGGATTTTTTCCCAAAACAAAGAGTTGCACCTGTGTCTATATAGGCTAAAAGGTTTCTATTTTTTAGCACTATTTTGATGAATGTAGCACTTGGATTTCCTTTACCAAGTATCTTCTTCGACATCTGAATCTGTCTCTGTACAGTATTCATAAATGTCTTCATTTGATTCTATATCTGATTCTATAGGTTCATATCCTATTGCATATATTGCATGTAGGACATTTTTCTTAGAATTTTCCTTTTTAGGGCACTCATTTGCATAGTGACCTTCTTCATGACATAACCAACATGTACATGATTTTTTGCCTTGTGGGCATATCTTTTTCCTAGGGTAAGGTTGTTTTTTCCTAAAGAATTTTTTGTTTCCCTTTTTGAATTTTCTAAAAGGAACCTTCTTAAATTTCTTTTTCTTATAGGGCTTTTGTAACCTTGTTTTTCTAGGTTTCTTCCTAGAGTTGCAACCATAATTTCCTACTTTGTCTTGTAGTTTATTGCAACAAAGGGATACTTGAGCTTCTCTTTTAGCTATTTTTTGACTACACATTTCTTGGAGCCAAATTTTTAGGGTGGTTATTCTTCCTCCTAGGGTATCATCTACTTTTCCTTCTGCTAATGCTGAAGTAAAGAATGTTTTAACTTGAGCCGATACTCTTTCTGGTAACTTGTCATAGAACAGTTCTATCAAGTTTCTGGAGATTCTAGTACTATTATCTATGTTGTAATAATAGTCCTGAAATTCACAAATGAAATTATCTATATAGCACATATTGCAGATTTTTAGGTTAGTTATTTTCCAAAGATTTTGGTCGGAAAATGCTATCTTAGATTGAATGGAGTCCTTCCATCCTTTAAATTCTGTTACGAGTAACATATGAATCCAGTCTACTACTAAAGCTCCTGTTAGGGGTATCGTTCCCATAACTTCTGGTGGTAAGGTTGAAATGTATTTGTAAGCATTTCCTCTAGTTTTATATTGTAGGAAATTGAAAATTTCAATTGGTCCTAAATTTTTAAGGTCTTCATTTAACTGGACTAATACACTATTTGTATTGTACCAATCTCTTAGATCCTTGGCTGTATCAAAACTACAGTCTATGTCTAAAATTCCTTGTCCTTGAAATGGGTTTTGTGTAGGTACATAATAATGGGGTACCTTTTGGAATTTTTGTTTGGTAAATTCTCTTTCGAATTCTGCAGTTCTTTTCGTACCAGATGTTTCTGCTGGTTCGAATTTTACGAAGTAAGGATTTTCATTTTCTTCCTCTACTTCTTCTTCAGAGCTAAAATCGTAAATGATTTGGTTTTTCTCTTTTGGTTCTTCGTTAACTACTTGACTTTTTCCTGATATATCCAAAGAGACCATGAGTTTTTCCAAATTTTCTAATTGCCTATTAAGGGCTTCTTCTGTATCGTCCATTCCTAAAAGAATTTAGATGGTGGTTTAATTTTTAATTGTGTAGAAACAGAAGTTTCTTCGAGGTTTTCTAGAAGCCTAGGAATATTTTCTATTTCTAATTCCTTTCCTTTCTCTTCCCCCCTTGGAGAAAATTGAAGGTTTTTGTCTTCTAAGAGTTTTATCATGTATGCTATCATACAAGATATATTATTTAGCTGTGGATTTGCTGTATGAAAAAGGTGAGGAAATTTATGAGTTTCATCTTCTTCATAACAAACAAAGTTTATTCCATTATGAAATTTCCATGTTTCATATGGTTTATATTTTTCTTCTTCATAATGTAAAGTTTCTAAATAGGATGTTTGTTTTTCTATCCTATCTTGTAGATCAGAGAAGTTATCTAAAACTTTCTGTAATTTACTTGTTAGACTTTCTTCAGTCATCTTGCAATATTCTGAAGTCTTTTTTGAAGAGTTTCAGCTAGTTTCTTATATTCTTTAGCTAGATAGAGGTCTCCTGAGTTTCTAAACCAATAGTGTAGTCTCTTAAACCATCTAATTTGGACTTTATATAGAGCAAGATCAGCTATGTTTGGTTTAAAGCTGATTTTTGGATAGATTAATCTTCCACACGGACTTCTTAGGAATTCATTCCCGTATATTTTTACTATCATATTATTCATTGCACTAAACTTAACTACTACGGATTAGCTACCAAATTTTTGCTACTAATTTTGTGTTAATGGGCTGATTGGTTTCTAGCCTTTAGATTTGAGATTTGCACATAGAAAATTTTGTGCCTTTGCCACATTAGATTATGACTTTTTTGAAACATTCATTTTGGTGAATGTACCATAGAATTTGCCTTATCAAATCTTTCAGTTATTCTCAATTGATAGAGACAATGATAAAGTTCCTCTAGCTATTTAGTAGGGATATAATTTCAACAGAGTTTAAAATTCAAAGCCGGTTTCAAGATTTCGTGCTGCGACAATTATTATTATTATACGAGACAAAAACAAAACTGTTGTCAAATTACAACTATTTTCAGATCTCATGCGATACAATTCCAAGATAGATTTATTATTAGTCAAACTTTAACGCTGCATATGGTAGGAAAATGTCACATGTTGCATGACTAGTAGAATTTCAATCATGCTTTACCTTTGACAACAAATAACCACTTTTCCTTATAAAAAAAAAATAAAAATAACCACATGCTCGCCAATAAAACTATACAATTGATAAACCACTAAATTTGATGGATTTGGATTCTCTATATTTAAAATCCATACATTCATGTATATTTAGTGTAAAAATACTAGGAGATTGAATGAAGAGAAATAATATGGTAAATTGTAATGATAAAATTATCTTGAAAAATAAACTAAACGTAGGTGAATATAGGGATTTTGAATGTAGAGAATCCAAATTTAAATTGGATCTACTAGCGATCATGGGATCGATTCTCAACTCCATTGCAAACAAAAAAATAATAACTATACAATTGATATCAACAAGTAACAGGTACATGTGGCAAAAATCTTGGACCCAAATAGTCGGAAATTCAATCCTTAACTTCTTATATATATATATATATATATATATATATATATATATATATATAAGTTCAGTTGAAATGAAAGAATTCATCTTGTATGTAGCACAAATTTTGTGATGCTGATTAGTCACAGCTAAACAGCGGTCAAAACCTAATGAACAAAAAAAATGTACACATTTGATAATGTTTTGTCTCTTTTACGAGAGAATGACATAAAGTATACTATAAAACCTTATCATCATTGATCATCCTATGATAAACTAATATTTCATGAAATAAATATATAAAGAATAAGAGTGAATATACATTCCATAAACCTTTAAACAATTAATTCTACTATGAGCTCAATGATGAAGGAAACTCTTCCTCTGAGTATCATCCATGTCAACAAATCTTTAGTTTTCACAAATAGGTTCCACATCTTCCTCCATTCCATTGCTCTATGTTTCCTATTTTACTATAGACTATGTTTCTTCTTTCAAGACTCAAAAACTAGAGAAACACCATTGTTACCTTACCTTTTAGTGTTTTCATCTGAAATATTTCTCTCCTTTGTTTGGATTCTCGACCAATCATTTCGATGGAACCCGATTAAAAGAACGGTGTTTCCTGAAAGATTACAAGAAAATGACAAACTTCCTAACATTGATGTGTTTATATGCACTGCAGACCCAACTAAAGAACCTACAATTGATGTTATGAACACTGTTTTATCAGCTATGGCAATGGATTATCCACCTGAGAAACTTCATGTTTATGTTTCTGATGATGGTGGTTCATCTATTACATTGAATGGTATGAAAGAGGCTTGGAAATTTGCAAAGTGGTGGATTCCTTTTTGCACAAGATATAGAATTTTGTGTAGGTGTCCTGAGGCGTACTTTTCGGATTTTGAGAATGATAGCGATGATTTGACTGAGAATGTTGAGTTTATTGCAGATAAGAGAGTGATCAAGGTAGATTTTGAATGAGATTGGTTTTCAATTTTTGGATTTTAGGATGAATTAATTCTTGTTTTGTTTTATATATGTGATGTTAATTTTTTTTGCAGGAAAAATATGAGATTTTTAAACAAGATATAATGAGACTAAAAGAAGATCAGGGCCACTTTGGAGATACTGCTGGTATAACAGGTCAAAATCATCCATCTATTGTACAGGTATAATGTTACAGAAACACAATATTAATTCAAACTGAAAATACAATTTTTGTCCCCACAGCTGCGATCGAGAGGGGTCTGGAACCACTTGATGTAAGAACTGACCTCCGAATCAGATTAAACTGGTAGTGAAAAAAAAAAAAAAAATACAATCTTTGCATAATTTTCTTGGCTAATGTTTTATATTTTTTAATAATTGCATATGTGGCAATACATGCTGACATGGCATGTAAGTTATTGTCTACGTGTGCATTCACTTTGTTAAAATCAATGGGGTCAGTCTTTTACAATAGTATTATTATGAAAGTTAGGGGGTCAAAATTGCAAGCTTCTGAAAGTTAAAGAGAACAAAAGTGGCTATTTTTTTCTTTCTAACCTCTACTAAAATGCTGATTGGTGGCAGGTGATTCAAGAAAATAGCAGTGGTGAAATAGAGCAAATGAAATTGCCATTACTTGTATATGTTTCCCGTGAGAAAAGGCCTTCTCATCCACATCATTTCAAAGCTGGAGCCCTCAATGCACTTGTAAGATTATCTATGAAGCACTGACACGGACACAATTTGAAGCTAATAATAATTTGAGAAAATAGAATAATTGAATGTAATCAGATATATTGGTAGGTGTCGTGTCCGACACTGAACACACCTTCAATTTGAAGTGTCGGTGCTACAATAAACTATTTGATTATATAAATATATATTATTCTTGCAGAACCGTGTCTCTGCAGTGATTAGTAACTCTCCATATATTCTAGTGCTGGATTGTGACATGTTCTGTAGTGAGCCAGCTTCAGCAAGACAAGCAATGTGTTTCCACCTTGATCCAAAGATATCAACTTCACTTGCTTTTGTTCAATTCCCTCAGAAATTTCACAATATAAGCAACAATGACATATATGACAGTCAGCATAGATCAACTTATAAAGTAACCAATACCATACAACTAGACTTCAAATTTTGATATTATTGCATATAGTTTATAAATAACTTCAAAATTATGTTAGGAAATTTTTTAGTTTCTTTTGTCCAAAATTGCAGGTTTTATGGCAAGGTATGGATGGACTTGATGGACCCTTATTGTCTGGAACAGGATTCTATATGAAAAGGGAAGCATTATATAGGAATTACAAAGTTAAAGGTATATAGAGCATAGTTTTATTCAATGTCTTTCTCTAATTGAGATGTTGTAACTTTGGAACAACATGCACATATATCTAGGTACATACTGCTAGTACAATCCTTAATCCTTATTCATATTCTTTGTTTTGAATTTCAGACACTGATTTTGAACTGCAAAAATATATTGGCACATCCAATGAATTCATCAAATCCATAAAGAAAAATTGCACTCCAAATTTAGTCAATGTAGGAAGTGCATTGCCTATAGAAGAGGCTTTGATTTTGGCTTCTTGTGATTATGAAAATGGAACTAAATGGGGTACAGAGGTATACAGAATTTATGATTAAAAAATGTTGAACACTCTGGTACACATCTTATTTGGATATATATATATATATATATATATATATATATATATATATATATATATATATATATATATATATATGTATACTGCTGAGATGGATAATTCTGATAGGTCCAAAAATTAATAAGCACTATTTGTGAATCTATCATAATTATCTACATGGACGATGTACCAGTACATATCCAAATAAAATGTGTACCGATGAATTCACCTTACAAAAACAGTTCAATATTAACATACATAATGAACTTCAATTTAATATTATATGGTATGGTATGTTTGTTTGCAGGTTGGGTTTTTGTATGGTACTGTATGTGAAGATGTTCATACTGGAATCATGCTGAATTGCAATGGCTGGAATTCAGTTTATTGTGATCCATCTAAGCCACAGTTCCTTGGAAATAGTGCAACTAATTTGAATGATTTACTAATACAAGGCACTAGATGGAGTTCTGGATTGCTTGAAAATGGTTTGAGTAAAGTTTGTCCCCTTTTAAATTGTCCTTTAAAAGTGTCTTTACCACAAAGATTTTGTTTTACATATATTACATGTTTCCCTCTATTTTGCTTGCCTCTTTGGTGTTTGGCTATTGTCCCTCAGATTTGTCTACTATCTGGAGTTTCTCTGTACCCTAAGGTAACAACCAAAATTATCCATCTTCTATGCCTTATTTAATTCTTCTTAGATAAACAACTTAGTTAATTGTTTATAGCATAAGCGCTTATCATATAACTGTTTTTGCATAAGTTATTTCTATAAAGTCAAATTGCTTTTATATAAGTTATTATTAGTTGTTTTCATAAGCTACCATGTAGAACTTATTATGGAAATAAACTTAAAATTATGACATGTCCTAAGTGGTTTTCACAAAAGTTACTTTCTCACAAGTGTCTATGGTAGTAGATATTATCAAATAAGTCCATTCAAATAATTGTAAACTTGGTTCCACTTTTGTAGAAGGAAAAATTAATTCTAGATGTGTAGAATTGATTTTGTCATGTTTAAATGTTCTTGAGTAGAATAGTTTTGCCTTCATAGATGATTCTATCCTGAAGCTAGAGTTTAGAGCTTTTGCATCTAATCAGTCCACTTTTATATGAATGTATCCAAAAATATAAATTACCAAGTCATCAAATTGATCGGTACTCTATCTATGTAACTCGCTCTCAAATAGATCTCTGCCTCTTTCAATATCTCAAATTAGTTCATATCTATATTAAATGCAGATATATTCAACCTACTTTTAAGTAGAAATAATTTTACATAATCAACTCAGTCAAAATCAATTTTTGAAATGCATAACAAAATACACAATTTTTTTTTCAAAGGCTGTACTAACATGTCTCTTTCTATAATTTCCATTTTCAGGTCTCAGAACCATTTTTCTTCATTTTTGCATTCATCTATTTATCAGCTCAAACCAAACATTTATTTGAAGTCCTCTCAACTGGAGGAACATTAAGAACATGGATAATAGAGCAAAGAATGTGGATGATAAGATCAATAGCATGTCATCTATATGGATTTTTAGACTTTTTAATGAAAGAATTTGGATTAAGAGAAGCTAGTTTCATGCCAACAAATAAAGTGAAAGATGAGGAACAAACTATGCTTTATCAAATGGACAAATATGATTTCAGAACATCAAACATGTTTCTTGTGCCAATGGTTTCACTAATCACTATAAACATATTTTGTTTCATATGTGGCATCTATAAAGTATTGTTTATAGGAGAGTTGGACAAGATGTTCATACAACTTTTCCTTATGGCTTATATCATTGTTGTCAACTATCCAATTATTGAAGGGTTTGTTATAAGGAAAGATAAAGGAAGAATTTATCCTTCAGTAGTTGTGACATCTAATGTATTGGCCACAATTATCACTTGTGTACTTTATCCTTTACTAAGGAAGGTATAATGGTCATTTAATTATGGCCAAAAAATACTTATTAATATTTTGTTTTTTTTTTGTAGAGCAGCTATGTTGTCTGATAGCATAAATTGAATATAGCTGTAGGGTGGAGTATTGTGTAAAAAGTAATGAGCCATATAAGTTTGAATGTACTTTTTAAGAATTTAAAATGAAATAAGCCTAGGAGGCAATTTTGATTCTCACTTTTAATTACACATTTTAATTAGTCATATATTAAATACCTTTTAAATTTTCTTAATTTTGTCCCCATGAGCATAGCTCGGTTGGCGGAGACATTGCATGTAATATAAAGGATTGAAGTTCGAATTATGGAACTCCAACTATTTACCTTAAAAAGTTAATTTCTAGCCATTAAATTACTTAATAAAAAAAAATTGATTGATTTTTTATCATCAGTTGACTTTTAATATTTAAAACGAAACATTTATGTAGCTTATTTACTAGATGTGATGCTAACATGATTTATAAGTCGTTTAATAATGTGGTTGTTAGTGTGGCTCGCGGAGATTGTTAACAAGGTTTAGATGATTGTTCATTTAGTCTGAGAGTGGTTATGGTGCATAAAGAAGACTTATGCACCACCATGTATAAATAATGAAAAATTACTTCGCGCACCCTACGGGGTTGAAAAAATTGGGGGGTGCGCTAAAAATTTTGAGGGTGTGCGAAAAATTTGATGGTGCACAAAGCAATTTTTATTATTTATTCACCGTGCATAGGAAAAAGACTTATGCATCATAACTTCTCTCATTTAGTCTGCTTGTATATTTAAAATTGACAAAATATATTATAGAAAGATAGTTTTTGATAGTATTTTCTTAGATAAAATACTCTATAAAAAAAATTGGATAAAATTTTAGGGGTTTTGATAAACATGTGGAAGTGCCATTTTCAAAATAATTAAAGAGAAATTACGTTTTACATTGGATTGAAGGATAAGATATACCATCTTTTTGTGGGGACAAGTTGTACCTACTACCAATAGGAATGGTAAAATAGGCCGGACCGGTTGGAAAAAAATAATATCCGATAAAAATTATATTTGAGAAATCTCACGTTGTTTAGAGAAGTGAAAGGTGGGGGAGTTAATGTTATATATAGAAATTTCAACTTTTTTATTTCAACACACCAAGTATTAGTACCGAAAAACATTTTAAGTTTATATTTGTGTATTTTTTTTTTCTCTTATGCTCTTGTTTTAGAGTATTGTGAAATGTAGTTCAAATATTTACTTTGAAGAGTGTACGTGTACTTGGGTCATGGGGTGATTGAAAGTGAACTCAGTGAAGTTTATGTGTTGTAACAATTTTCATTGAGTGTTTAGTCTCTGTTTGTCAGTTTTGACAACGATTGTGATTTTTTCTCTGATTTTGGACTTTCCACATCATATTATTGTGTTGTTGATTGCCCTGTTTATTTTTCCTCTACGGTCCTATTATTTCCTACAAAAATAATAGAATGCGGGCGGAGCGAATTGGCTTGTCGGGTTAATAATAATAATAATAATAATAATAATCTATTTTACATTTCTTTTATTTATAATTCTCAAATTATCTTCCAATTTTCTCCTTTATAGCATAGAGAGAGAGGGGGGGGAGGGTTGGGGGTTTACATTTTTAACGAGTATCAAATTTAAAAAATTTATTATTAATTTGAAAATGTATATGGTATAGATAATTTATGTAAAATGTTACATAAATTTATAAGGATTTGATATGTTATTGAGATCTATTATAAGAGTATCTTCAATAAAGATATCATAGAGAGTTTTATAGGTTAATCATCCATACCTTTATTATTATTATTATTATTATTATTATTATTATTATTATTATTATTGTAGTTCCATGACGTGGCATCGAGAGTATCAAAATTGATAATACGGTACCTTATCATCAATTTAATATTACCTTTTTTGTATATCAAATTAAATAGAATTAAAAACTTGTTAATAATGTATGATACCCAAAGTGGTATCACATTGAAGCAAAATATGTATGAGTTGTATAAATATTATATGGCATTGTAGGAAAGACTTTTTAGTGATGTGTGATACCTACAATTGTATCACCATTGGAGATGCTCTCTAAGATCAAGGGTTTTTACATTTTTACATAATACCATTATGAATTTAGATGTTATTGAATGATGCAACATTAACCGAATATTATAAATGGTCTATGAATTTTCAAATTTAATTCATCGATTTCTATAAAAAAAATAATAATAATTTCTAATCAATGTTTTGGTAGCTAGAGAACTAAGTTTAACAAAAATTAAAAGAAGGAAAATTTTATTTAGTAAGAAAAATTTAGGGGAAGAAAGAGAAGAATCATATGTGATAGTATCATTTAACATTTAGACATCATAACCACTCTCTCATATGGTTAGCCAGTTTTTTATTAGTTAAATTCTCTATTTTTATGAATTTTTTTCTTTTTTATGCAAATTTTTCTTACTAAATAGCAATGTTTTACAAAAATGTGACTTGAAAGTATATCTTACATGAGTTTTTCTTTTATTCAATATTTTATTAAGACTCGGCAAAATTAACAAGCTAATAGCATGTTTCTTACGAGTCCATTTTGTTGAAGGAGCAAGCAAAGCCAGCCGGGTTGGACCATTTTGTGCTCCCTAGTACATGTCCACATCCTCTCAGTGTGTACCTACCAAGCTAATATAATATATAGCATGTTTCTTTTTTTTGACATGTTAAGTTATAGCATGTTTCTTACTGGTCCAGTGGTCCACACTCGTAGCTTAATTTGTTTTAAGAGAATGTTAACATGTATCCTCTAAGGAGGGTACATATTAATGAAGTAATTGTAGAAATTATATTTTTGAATTTGTATATTTTTATTTTTGTATTAAATTTTTTATAATATTAAATATTTTATCATGTGTCCCGAGTCCTTAGGACACATCTTAATATGAGTTTGAATTTACTCCATTTATTTATATATCATTTAATTTATAAGAGAAATAGACTAAATAATGTCTTATTAATAGAGTCCACTTAATAATATTAATCTCACTAATCTATCACTTATCTCTATCTCTTGTAAATGGACTATTAGGCATGGTAATGAGTGGGGCGGAGACGAATTTTGCCTTTTTCAAACTCAAATCTATAAAATTCGGATTTCATCAAACTCGTCCCAATTTTTTTTTAAATTCGGTATCCAGCCTAATGACCGACTAATTCGATGTGACCAATCCCACCGTCCACTTGTGATGGCTCTATTTAAAGATAGTGTTTTTTTTAACTCGTCTCAATTCTTAACAGGAATAAAAAGTATAACCTCAAAGTTATACCCAACGGGGTTCAAATATCCCCGTGGAATTCAGATATTCTCATTCTATCTCACCATCATATGAACTTGAGTTGAATTTTGGTATTATTTGTATTAAAACGGGGTAAAATTCGAAAACTATTTTGTTTTAACAATATTAATATTCTTTTTTTAAATAAAGAACATAAATAGAAGAAGAAAAAAAACTTCGTTAAATGCTCAATGTAAAATTAAAAACAAATATATGAATATAATTTAAAATTGTTTAAAAATTTATAATTTAAAAAAAGATCAAATCTAATTAGATATATACAGGGCGAATTTGAAGTGAATGTCAATGTTCTCAGTATCGATCCCACTTCGTCTTTTAAAATCAAATCAAAGAAAACTTAGGCATGATAAAACATAGTTAATAAAACCCACAATTATATTTCCATTAGTTAAAACACTAATGTTATTTTGACACCCGACAACTCTTTGGGCGTGGGACCCGCCACTGTTTAGCTTTTTTATTATTTATAGCATGCGTTGATTTGCGTGCTAAGGAAGAAAAAATAAATTGTCTACTTAGAACAACTCTTTTTGGTATTCAAATAACACTACTCTAGTTAAAAATAGATAAATTGAACATACTCAAACTCAACAATTCAATTTATAGGGACGGTTGGAACAGTTGCCATTAGTAGTTGGTCCATATTTCATATTCATGTGCAAACTTGACAACACAAACATATGCATAATAAAACATTGGATACTCACATAGTACATACTACATACTCTTATTGTGTACTACGTTGGGGCTACAAAACAGAAATTGATAAGAAATTAATGACTATGGCATATTGTCTGTACTACTCGCACCCATCAAAATTTAATGCGTATTTTATTATTTATTTTCTAATCCTGTGATCCGATAAAAGTTGAACAATTTTGATTTTATACAATTAAATATTCTTTGCGCACATTCATAAGTTTTCTGATTCAACTGATAAAAAATATTAAAATTAGTAAGTCGGACGTTATGTTTAGATTCAAAACTCCACTCTCTCACTTGTGCCTATGAGTTTATAATAGCTTTATCATTTTATCTATCTGTCAAAATAAAAATTCTTCACGCACAATTATAGAGAATAATTTTATTTTGAAAAAAGTTGAATTGAAAACATTAGTATTTTTCTGTATTTGTTTTACTTTAATCGGTAGGAACTCAAAAAAAAAATGTTTAATGTTCTCATCATGTTAACTCAATTGGTAGGAAGATCGCATTTATATGCAAAAATCAAATTTTGAACCTTGGACAATTTATTTATTCATTTTTAAAATTGAAATTTTTAAATCATTAGACTACTTGGCAAAAAAATATATATAATTGAATAAAGTTTATTTTGATTTTTCAAGAATAACAATAACTGTGTATTTTTTCAAAAGAGTGTAATGTTGAAATTCTCACACATTAAATACATAAAAGTTAAAATTACAAGTTTGAAGTTGAAAATTATAAGCTTTGACAAATTGTTTTTAATTAATAGAATAGTCTTGCAGTTTAAGTTATTTATACACTATTAAGTACTTTTTTTCAACTTGTCACGGTCTCATCTTTTGTTCACTCACTTGTTTGTGGAGGATTAAGTTCCACGAATGAAGGGTCTATTATTTTAAACACTTTTAAGATTCTTTTTTGTTTCACATTGCTATTTAAAAAGAAAAGTTGTAGTTTGGTTCTCATTGAAAAGAAGATAAGGCAAAGAGAGAGAAAGAGAAAGAGATGAGAGTTGCAGTGGTTGGTGGTGGAATAAGTGGATTGGTTTCAGCTTATGTTTTAGCAAAAGCTGGAATCAATGTGGTTCTCTATGAAAAAGAAGATTACTTGGGAGGACATGCAAAAACTGTTAATGCTGATGGTGTTGATTTGGACCTTGGTTTCATGGTCTTCAACAGGGTAATATAATTCATTCATCAACCACATTTTTATTTCTTATTTGTTTTTCTTATAAGTAGCCGCCGGTTTCAGAGTTCGAACACTGATTCTTATATATTATATGCAATGTGCCTACCAACTGAGTTATAGTACTCCGGAGACTATTTTGTTGTTTTAATTGCTCTAATACTTCAATTGTTCATAATTCATTGAGGATTTTGCTTAGGTATGCTATAACTATTCTATAAGTGAAGATTGAACTACAAAAATAAAATTTGCTTCAACATTAGCATCACATTATCCAAAACAGTAAAAGGGAAGCTTTTGGGATTTTCCATTTCTTAAAGATATTACAATTATCTACTTTTAGTATATTTATTTTTTATTTTGTGCGTAAATTAGATATCTTTTGCGCGCAACTGTAGAGACTAATTCATCGAACCTCTTGGGACCCAAATGTGTATTTGGGTCTAGAGAGAAAAATTAATGACAATGGTATAAATTAGGCAATATTTTAATTCATCTTCATAATCTTTAATAGAGTTCTCATTATTTTACTAGTTATATTGTTGATAATTGTTAGTTAGCATTTGTACTTTCTAGTGTGTAAAGAACAGAAAACACTCAAAACAGAATACCTTTTATAGCATACATGATAAAACAAAGAAAGTGCCAAAGACTATCTTTAGGAAATTATTATTCAGGCTTGTTTGTATGGATTATAAGAAACATAATTTTGATATTCAATAATTTTGAGATTTTGTTAAAAAAAAATAATTATTTTCTGTTTGTTTACAACAGTGAAAATTATTTTTATTAAAATTAAATTATTCAAAATGATTTAGAAGTTACTCAAAACAGCTTCTCCTTTGGAGCAATTTTTAGATTTTCTTAAGATCCTCATTTTTTTTAAGAAAAATATATGCAACAAACAGACCCTTAAGAAAATACCGAAAACGTATTTATCGTTTAAAAATTTTAACTATTAATTTATTTAAATAATTATAAATATTCAATAGTATATTAGGGTCTGTTTGGGAGGGATTTTTTGAGGGCTACGTCTATTTTTAAAAAGTTCAAATAATATGATAAATGATCGTATAATACTTCGATGAAAATGGTATTGTGAGGATATTGACAATGTATAATGGACTATTAAACAGGTGACATATCCCAATATGATGGAATTCTTCGAGAGTCTTGACGTTGAAATGGAATTATCAGACATGTCATTTTCCGTCAGCCTAGACAAAGGTCGCGGCTGCGAATGGGGAAGTAGAAACGGTTTGTCCGGCTTGTTTGCACAGAAGAGAAATGTATTGAACCCTTACTTTTGGCAAATGATTAGAGAAATTATCAAATTCAAAGACGACGTTATAAGGCAAGTTAATGCATAGTACAAGTTCTTAATTATTCTGTAGGTGTTTGATTATTAGTTAACTGAGAAGTAACAAATAATATATCAATGCAGTTATATTGATATGTTTGAGAACAACCAGGATATTGAGCACAATGAGTCTCTCGGGGAATTTCTCGAGTCAAGGGGTTACTCGGAGTTATTTGTGAAAGCCTATCTTGTGAGTTCAATCATATACATTAGACTAGTGTATTTCATTTTCGCGATAAATATTATCTTCTTCTTTTTAAAGTGGAAATTTATGACATTAAACTGTAGATTCCAATTTGTGGTTCTATTTGGTCATGCTCTTCTGAAGGAGTTTTGAGCTTTTCTGCTTATTCGGTTCTCTCTTTCTGTCGCAATCACTATCTACTTCAGGTACTAGGACAAACAGTTGAATTGAATCTTTTCAAGATTCCTGTAGTGATTATTATGCAAATAAGTTCAAGATTACTTATTGATTCACTTGGTCTTCACTGCAGCTCTTTGGCAGACCACAGTGGCTAACTGTCAAATCGCGCTCGCAGAATTACGTTAAGAAGGTGATATTTATTTTTTGAATAGTTAGTAGTTTTTTTAAGAGGAAATTATTATTAACAACGGTAGCACTAATGGTCATTTTAGAAATGTCTCGTATCAAATTTGAACTCCGTTCCTTGATGTTATATAGTCTCGTATGAAATCAAACATTCAACATTAACTATTTCTTGCATAAAAAATCAGGTTAAAGAAGAGCTTCAGAGTAATGGTAGTCAAATAATAACTAATAGTGAGGTGGAATTGGTTTCAGAAACTGAAAAAGGTGAGTAAGTAATCACAATTATTGTTACTCGTTCAATTCCCTCCCCTATAGGAAAGGAAAGTAAATTCACCGCTGTTCTAGTAACAACCATTGAAACACTTTTGCAGGATGTGTTGTGTACTGCAAAGATGGTTCTGAAGAAAAGTATGATGGATGCATATTGGCAGTACATGCACCGGATGCTTTGAGATTATTAGGAGATGAAGCAACATACGACGAGAGAAGAATTATCGGTGCTTTTCAATATGCATACAGGTAAAATCCATACTAATATGGAGAGTCTTTTGTTGTTTAAGTCCAAACATATAATTATTCGTTCTTTGATCTGTATTGGCAGTGATATTTATCTTCATCGCGATAAAAATTTGATGCCCCAAAATCCAGCAGCATGGAGTGCTTGGAATTTTCTTGGAAGTAACAACGACAAAGTTTGTGTCACATACTGGCTAAACGTTCTTCAGGTTGGTAACATTGCCATAATAAAAAATGCATTATTACGGGTGATACCAGGTGTATAAAGTAGGTGATTAGTATTGATTATAATTTGCAGAATATTGAAGAAGCGGGTGAACCGTTTTTTGTAACGCTAAATCCAGATCATGTACCAAAAAATAAATTGCTTAAGTGGTCAACTGGTCACCCGGTCCCATCAGTTGCCGCATACAAAGCTTCAGTAGAGCTAGACCATATTCAAGGGAAAAGAAGAATCTGGTTTTCGGGGGCATATCAAGGTACATTCCTGCTTATTGTCTTTACATCAAAAGTTTTAATAGTTTTCGATAACTAGGGGAACCTAAAACACCAAAGTGATCTCCATATTGAGCTAAGAGCGACCAAACAAGTAGTTTGGACTCCGCATCTTTATCCAAAACCTTAAGACATTGGACATTTGGGTCGCCTCTTTTAGGAAATAATATCTATTTCAGTTATACATGTGATCTAAGTTAAAGTGTGTGTTTTTCAGGTTATGGTTTTCATGAAGATGGATTAAAGGTAATTAAAGCGATATTACTAAGATTTTCCTTGCAAAATGTCACAAACCTGTTGAAACAAAACAAACAACTGAAGTGTAAGATTGAATTTTCAGGCTGGGATGATTGCAGCTCACGGCATTCTTGGAAGACTTTGTACCCTTCAGACCAATCCAAAACACATGGTACCTTCTTGGAAGGAGCTTGGAGCACGCCTCTTTGTGACGAGATTCCTTAGTTGCTTCATAACTACCGGTTCTTTAACGTGAGTTCACTTATAATAGTGTATAAACTTTTAATATGAATTTTCCACACAAAAAAGAAATATCTTGTAATATATGTTTAATGTTATCATCACAATCTCTATCTATGCTTCAACATTATGCTCTAAATTGAACTTAGTATTAATTTTTATTTCAAAGCTTGGCGTACTGATACTGATACATTTGAGTATGCTGATGCATTTTACCTTGAGGTGTTACAGATTATTGGAGGAAGGAGGAACGATGTTTACCTTTGAGGGAACTGGGAAAAAGTGTTCTCCAAAGAGTGTTTTGAGAGTTCACAATCCTCAATTTTATTGGAAGGTATGCACTACAAAAAATTTCAAGAACAACGATCATCAACTGATTTCCTTCTAGCTGTAGAAGTGACAAGACACTATGTAGAAACCGACACTTCATATTGAAAGTGTATTTGTTTAGTGTCCAACATAATGGTGCATGTGGTTAATTCAATCACTTCCGTTTTTTCAAATTATTACCGGTCTCTACGTGTCGTATCAGTGTCGTGTCTATATCGGGGCTTCATAGTCAGGACATGTTTATCTTTGTCATGAAGCTCTAAAACTATGTTAAGTAGTTGGCAATGATATAAAGCTTAATCATCTTTATGTGTTTTTCAGGTCATGACACAAGCAGATTTAGGCCTAGCAGATGCATACATTAATGGAGACTTTTCATTTGTTGATAAAAATGAAGGTCTCTTGAATTTTTTCTTGGTAAGCATACTCATCCGAATCTTATGCGGTGCTGCACCTTGTGATTTTGCTCTTTACTTACATGTACCTTGGTATTTTAATGTAGGTTCTCATAGCCAACAGAGATGTAAATGCATCGAACTCAAAATTGAAGAAAACTAGGTAAGTTGATATAATCAATTGAAGCCTACACTAAGTTATTAATCGGATGTTCATTTCAAACTCTTCTCACGTGTCTTTAGGGGTTGGTGGACGCCGATTTTATTTACGGCTGGTTTGACATCTGCAAAGTTCTTCATGGATCATGTTTCGAGGAAAAATACTCTCACACAGGCTAGAAGAAACATTTCTAGACATTATGATCTGGTATAAATAAAGACCATTATTTATTAACTACAAAGTTGCAACAATATAAAGTAGTGTGAGCATAAAACTAGTTATGCATAATGCTAAAAATATCATGTGAAATAGTCTTTATCTATATAAAGTACTATCTTCGTTCCTTTTTATGTGTCTTTTAAGGTGTC
This sequence comes from Trifolium fragiferum, assembly GCA_954870985.1. Taxonomy (NCBI): domain Eukaryota; kingdom Viridiplantae; phylum Streptophyta; class Magnoliopsida; order Fabales; family Fabaceae; genus Trifolium; species Trifolium fragiferum. The sequence continues at coordinate 42,709,714 of OX940796.1, read as the reverse complement.
ATTACATGTGGTTAAGTGTTTCTATTGATATTTAGTATCTATTCCTTTTGTGAGTTTTTGGAGTTCTGACACTAAACTAAGATATTCTTCTTTTGTCTTTGTAGAGTAATGAACTCTTCGCACTTTTCTTGGACGAAACTATGACTTACTCATGTGCAGTGTTCAAGGCAAGAAAAACAATTATTTGATGCTTGAGCTGAAATTTTATGTAAATACTACTACTTCAATTTCTGCATTAGCTGGTTAACATTTTTTCTTTTTTAAATAATATGATAGAATGAAGATGAAGACTTGAAAGATGCACAAATGAGGAAAATATCTCTTCTAATCGAAAAAGTGAGTGTCTTTGGTCTCTATTTTATTACTAATTTAGATTCTGTTTTGCAAAGTTATCTAATTTTTCTTGAAATAAATCAAGGCTAGAATAGAGAAGAAACATGAAATTCTTGAGATTGGATGTGGCTGGGGAAGTTTAGCCATTGAAGTTGTTAAAAGAACCGGTTGCAAATACACCGGTATCACTTTGTCGAAGGAGCAACTCAAACTTGCAGAAGAAAGAGTTAAAGATGCTGGCCTTCAGGTATTCATTAACAAACTAAATTTTTTAGCTTTATGTTAGATTTTTCATAAGTTTAGTACAAATCTAATTAAAATGTATTCATATTAAAAGTCACGCCGGTATCTTTATTCTTTGTTACCGTGTTTATGTTCTGACATATTCACAAGAATACTGCACTTATTTTGAGTAAATGCATGTTTAATGTTATCAAATAATGGTTACAGGACAATATCAAACTTCTTCTATGTGACTATCGCCAATTGCCGAAGACATACAAATTCGATAGGATCATATCTTGGTAAGCTATTTTTCATTCATTTTAGTTTTGCAGACTCAAGTACACATACCATGTATCTTCCAACTAGTACATAACTTGTATAAGCATATTTCAGTGAAATGATAGAAGCTGTTGGGCACGAATACATGGAAGAATTCTTCGGTTGTTGTGAATCAGTATTGGCAAATGACGGACTTCTAGTTCTTCAGGTATTTGTTTAGACTGTTAAACTTTTGGTTATATCAGTATGATTTTTATATGATGCATTTTTTATACTTTCTAAAGGGAATGCAAAGCTTATATGTGAATGAAATAGAAATAGTAACTACAATACATTATTCTTATTGGTATTTAAATTTGTGCTAACTATTGAAGATGGTTTGGTCTATGTTCTATAGTTCATATCAATCCCAGATGAGCGTTATGATGAATATCGGCGCAGTTCTGATTTTATAAAGGAATATATTTTTCCAGGAGGTTGCCTACCCTCTCTAAGTAGGATCACATCAGCCATGGCCACAGCAACCAGACTATGGTACAATTTATATTTATATAGCCGCTGAATTCTTCTTTTTTATTGATAAAACTAAAAAGTTTTAGCGAGTTGAATCTCGAAAACTCACTAGCACTAAGACTGTAACCTCGTAACATAATTCTATTCACTCTTCTCTCTTAATTAACTGAATATTTGTAAATGCAGCGTGGAGCATGTTGAAAACTTTGGAATTCATTACTATCAAACGCTAAGATTGTGGAGAAAAAACTTTTTGGAGAGACAACGGTAAAAACTATCGATTAGATTGAAACATAGTACTTATGTATGTTATATTCAAGTAACTATACTAACACTAACTAATTTTTTGTGCTGTCAGTGAAATTTTGGCTCTCGGATTTAATGAACAGTTCATCAGAACATGGGAATACTATTTTGATTACTGCGGCGCAGGTTTTAAGTCACACACACTTGGGAATTATCAGGTACTTGGAATTTATATTCAAAAGTCATACAAGATTTTGAAGACTAAAGAGTCATTTGTACAAGATTTTTGCAGTAATATGAGGTTTTATGTGGCATGTAGGTGGTTTTCTCGCGCCCGGGTAACGTTACTGCATTTAGTGATCCCTACAGAAGCTGGCCCTAAGCACAAGCCTCACATTCCTGCAAAATACATTGATACAATGGTCCTTTCTATAAAAGACACTTCACATTTTCAGATTCATTGAATAATTAATGTTTTTGACATATAATATTGACAAGATACATTAATTATTCAATGAATCTAAAAAAGTAAAGTGTCTCTTATAAAAAGAACCAGAAGGAGTATCTCAATTTCTTGATAATCCCATAATTTCTCTGTTGTAATCATTATTATTCCTTTCAACATCGATAAATTAGTTCTTTTCATACAAAAAATTACACATTCTTTAAAACGGAATAAGCTTTTATATGTAATTCTTATCAATAAAAATCATAATTTTAAATTAGTATCAATTTAAATTATCTTCAATAATCTACGCAAAAAAACAACTATAGTTGGAACCGTGGAAGAGGTTAGTCTCTCCCTCAATGTGACAAACTAATGTTAGAACTTTTTTTAGTTGAGGCAGCTAATAGAAAACCAAAAAAAATTGTCAGCAAAAAAGTTAAGTGCCACATAAATTAAGTCAGAATTTTGGTCAAAAATTTGTACTTTAAAGAATGAGATATTAGATCCTCATTCTAACTTGTGTTGATTTTGAATCTACAGTTTGTAGCTTGTGTATTCTCATGATGAAATACTCTGGTACATGTGGTGCCAACGCAAGAATAAACACATTGCTTTTTAATTTGTTTATGCTAAAACAAAGGTTTGAATTCAATTAACAAACCTTTTGGCCTTGTGTCATGGATTTACAAAGGTAAATATTTTCGTAATTACTACTACATAAAAGCTCCTCTTAGCCATAACTTGCTTACTCGTGGAGTAAGTATTTAGTCTGCAAGACTGGTTATAAAAGGAGCAAAGGTTCGTCTTTTGCATGTGAGAAGAAAAGGCGAAGATATAAGCTTTAGAAACATACAACAGATAGAGTCAAAGGAAAAATATTCTGATTCTATATCCTCTTTGTCCGCCGTGGTTATTTCATCTTTACCACCACAACCAAGAGAAAAAACACAACACAACTCGCCACCGTCAAAGAAACACAATATTACCTTTAATATCAACCTTCTTCCCCTTCCCAACCCACATGCAAAAACCACCACCATATCCACTCCAATGGTATGGGGCATAATGCACCGCCTATTTGACGGTGCATAGCCTGTCATTTATAAAATAGAAATAAAAGGAAATACAAAATTAACAAGTGATAAAGAACAAAAAGCACTCTGCACATCAAAACACTGCCATTATAAACACCCTTAAGGGGCAAGACTGAAAAGCACAAACAAAATAGAACAAAACCAATTTCACACCTTTATAGGTGACCCAAAAACTAAAACCGAAAGAGAAGTGCAAGGAATAAAAACAATGAGAAAACTCTACTAGTAAAAACTGTTCCTATCACATTAAAATTGATTTGAACAGTTCTCCAAAACATGAATGTAAACACATGAAAATCTAAGGTAAGACTCAACTAGACACCTAAAATTTAGACCAAAATTCTAATGAGTCACACCCAACTGATCTATTCATTGTGCTGCAAACCATCCCAAGAAATCTGTTAGCTACCACAAAACAAGTTGAAGGTTCTGACATTTATCACACTTGAAAAGCCAAGAATCTCCAAATTTGATGAAGCGTTGACCCAGAAACACACAACAAACTGAATAGGTTCATCCCTTAGCCATGACATGAGTGGACACTTGGCTCCACTTCAATACTCGTGCAACTCTCCTCCTGTACAACACAAGTGCAAATACAGGGGGAAAATGATTATGCCATCTTCAAAGTTTTTACTATCACTACCATTATCGCTACCCTTACGAAGTGATCAACCAAAGTGTCCACTGCTATCAGTAACTAAATACCTGAACTACAATCACTACATCTTATTTCTACTTATACTAACAATTAAAGCATGTGCGTACACAAAAGATTTTCTATCAGAGGAAAGAGATTAAAACACAAATAACAACAAAATTAGCTGCATCAAACCATCATATCAGGTGAAATATAATACTATAGCTCAAATGCTACAATAACTGACAAATTCATATCAACTAAAGTAAAATCATAAACACGCAATTTAAAACTACACGCAGAAACAAATACTAAAATAGAAAGTATCATCTAGTATCTCTTCAACCATACTACTTATTATAAACTAGGAAAGCAAATACTGCAAACTACTGAGATTCAAGCAACCCAACCAGTCCCATTGTGTATGACCGTCGAAAGTGAGTAACTCCTTTGCCGCTGAAAGAAACCATTGTAAGCTCATCATGTTTTAAGATTAACAAGGTACATCATGTCAGGTTCAAGATCCAGCAAGAGATGTAACTATCAAAATTACTGCTGTTGGGCTTGTCGAGACTGAGCACCACCATAGCCACCACCATAACCAACTTGCCCACCATTTCCCTGAGGTGTCCCATAATTACCAGATGCTTGAGTCTGTTCAGATCTCCATGCAGCATTTCCATAACCAGAATTTCCATTTGCATCCCCATAGCCGCTGCCCATATAGTTGCCACTGCCACCACTACCTTGCAGTTCACTACCACCCTGACCACTGGCATTACTATTTGGAGCACTCCCAGTACGCCCGCCAACAGCACCGTATACACTTGGATTCCCATAAGAATTATCACTTCCACCATACCCACTGCCATAACCACCATACCCATAACCTTGATTCCCATATCCAGCAGCTGCACTAGGAGATTGACCTGCAGTTGCTGAACCAGATCCAGCACCCCCACTTGGAGCACCCCAAGGAGCAGTGTTACCATAACCCATAGAGCCATAGCCAGAGGGAGCCTGACCAGGCCATGAACTCCTTGGGCCACCAGCAGCATAAGCAGCATTAGGGACATTTGGGTTCCCATATGTTGCAGCAGCAGGTCCACCATAACCAGCAGCAGCACCACCATAACTTCCATATGCTGCTGCACCATAACCAAGGCCATTGCTAGCTGAACCATACCCATATCCAGCAGCGGCAGCACTATAAGCAGAGGATCCATACGGTGGGAATCCACCTGCAGCACTTTGAGGCTGCATATACCTACTAGAATCCGAACGACCATCATATGCATTTTGGTTGCCACCAGAAGCCCCATACCCTTGATAACCACCCATTCCAGCACTACCACCTCCAGCACCACCCATACGGCTATTTGCACCTGGATTGGCATCCTTTGGAAGTGCACGCTTTACCTCTACTTGTTTACCATTTAAATCATGAAATGTCTTGTGCAAAACCCTATCAACTGCCTCCTCAGTATCAAATGTAATAAACCCAAATCCTCGTGGTCGTCCAGTATTCTGGTCATACATGACTACAACATCAGTTACAAGTCCATAAGCCTCAAAGTACTGACGAAATTTTTCTTCAGCCAGAGTGGGAGGCAACCCTCCAACAAATATCTTTTTGGTTCTCATATTACCACCATTACCCGAATTCATACCAGAATTGGAATTTCCAGATCTCGAATTGACAGAAATTTGTTGATCTTCTCTTGAGAAAGCCCTCTTGGCATCAACCTGAATAACAAAATTACAAAGCTGCTAGTTAGGATTATAACCAATAGTGGGAATTAAAGAAAACACAGGGTCTAGGTCACAAATTAATATCAATATTCTACAGCTATCAGCACTATCAAAACTGATCTTTTAAGCTGAAGTGTCAAGTTGTGTTTTCAGGAATGTGGGCAAATCCAAAAACATACGAAACAAAGCATGATAAAAAAAAACTATCAATAATCCCAAGAGAATCATTACTAGTACTGAATTCACACAAGATCATGCTCATCCACACACAAAAGTATAATGCTGATTCCTAATCGACACTCAAGCTTAAGCACTTTGTTGAAGGAAATGGATCACATACTCAAATGTTAAAACATTAACATAACTATCGCAATATCATCAGTCATAAACATATATAAATATTCTAGACAATATTTCAGAAAATATCAAACAAATATAACTCATAAGTCATAAACGTTCGTATAGATAAAATGTAATCAATGTATTTGACACAACAGCTCCAGCTTCCGGGTTATGACATGTCAGCAGAAACACTCAGTGAAGATAAAATCAATGTTATCAAGAGCCAAAAATCCAACATATGGCACATCCATATCCGAGTATGGCGCTGGTGGCATGGCGCCGCCATCCTTCACTAAATGGCCATATCGGTTTTCCCAAAATCCTCCACCGATATCCTCCATGGCGCTGCCATGGCCAATATTTGACAACACTGGATAAAATTAAATGTTTTTCAAGTTCCTAATCTATTGAAAGCTTTTCTTTTTCAAATAATGTTTTCTGCTTTATGTAATAAAAGTATGATTTTGAAAGAACGTTAATGATATTCCAATGTATCTTCTTAACAACTTCCCAAAGTAAAACATGAAATAAAAAAGTGAAACATTAAACTTTTCTAAACAACTTTGTCCACAAACACATGACACAAAACTAATAGGACCCTGTTTTAAACAAACTTAGCTCAAGTTAAGACAATCTAAATCACACCATGAACAAAAAAATCAGTCTCATGCTATAAACCCTAGACAACTAAACATAATTATAATTGCATACCAATTAAAACAAACAATCTAAGATCAACATCATATAAAAATTCAAAAAATGTCACTAAGCCACCCATAAAAATCACTAAACCCACCCAAAATTAAAGCCATAATCATTGAACAAAACAAAAACCCACCTGCAATTTTAAAGCAGCAACAGCTATAAACAAAATTAAAACTAAAAAGACCAAATTTTTAAACAAAAACCCTAACTCAAACAAAAAGGGGACAACAACAACAACAACAAAACATTGAATGAAAATGACATAAAAAAACAAAAAAAAATAACAATAGAAGAAGCATTAACCGTTCTGCCATCAATAACATGTTTGTCTTCAAGAACCCTATCAAGAACAGAAGGATCTGAAAAAACAACAAAACCAAAGCCTCTAGGTTTTCCAGTATTCTTCTCTCTCATAACTGAAGTGTTCAAAACATCACCATAATTACTGAAATGCTCCTTCAGCTTCTCCTCATTAGTATCCCATGAAATTCCACCGATGAAAAGCTTTCCCTGATCCGAATCCATTGATGTTTATCCCTCTCTCTCACTCTCTGCGAGTATATATCTATATATGTAGCTATATATGAATTGGGATTTGAATGGTGGGTTTGCAGAGAGGAGAAGTTGAGAATTTGGAGATGGAAGAAACGAAAGAGAGAATAAAGAGAAAGAGGGTTTCGTGCGTTGTGGCTGTGATGTTAGAGAGAGAAACTAGAGAGAGAGTGTTTATGAGTGAGTGTGTGTCAATAAATATATATCAAGAAAAAGGGCTAAGATTTCTTCATCAAATATTGTAGGGTTTAAACGGCTGAGATTTCTTTGATTTTATTTAAGTACAATTTTTTAGAATATGCTTCTATTTTTATTTTTATTTTATAATAATGGAGTTGAGGATTGTTTAGATTGATTTTTTTTCAAAGAGTAGATTGATTTTTTTTTTTTAAGTTTATTTGAATTAAATAAATAAGGTTTTATGCATTATTATAAATTTTTCAATGTAATTTATGATATCGGTTAATAAAAATAAAATAGTTTTTTGTAAAAATTTATGAATTAATATAAAATTTTATTTATTTGCATAAGCTATTTTTATAAATTCAAAAATAAGTTCAATCCAAACAGACCTTAAATCTGGTGGTTTTCTATCGGGTTTTTTTTTTTTTTTTTACTTAGAGTTTGTTTGAATTTGACTTATTTTTTAGTTTATGAAAATAACGTATGTAAATAAATAAAGTTTTATGTTGATTCATAAATTTTTATTGATTTATTTTAATAAGTTGTTTTATCATAAATTGTCCTGAAAAATTTATAATAATACATAAAAGTTAATTTATTTGCATAAACTCAAAAATAAATCAATTCAAACATATAATGTAGATTACTTTTTTATAGGTTATATATATATATATATATATATATATATATATATATATATATATATATATATATATATATATATATATATATGATGAAATTTTATCTAAAAAATTTAATATTGTTACCTTTTCTATTTTCATATTTGAACTTAAAATTATTCACGAAATTGAAAGAAACCCGAATCATCTTATTAAAGTGTTTTTAAGTTGCTCTACCAAAAAAATGTTTTAGTGTTGTGCATTAAAATTGAAGGCAAATGCTAACAAGTGCCCCGGGCACTCTTTAAGGCCTTAAATAGTAAGTTTTTCATAAATTTTTTATGGAAATACGTAAAGTCAACGCATTGAAAATTGCAATGTTTATTTTTTGGATAAAAAACTTCTAAAAATAGAATGCTTAAAGAGTGCCCCGGGGACACTCGTTAGCAAGATCCAAAATTGAAAATACATGTTATTTTGAGATACGAATATGATTATCTCAAAGTGATGTTATGTTATGATATTATTTTGAAAATGTTCTTCTATAAATAGAAGTATAATGAAATATGATTAGATGTATGTGTCAAATAAAAAAATGAGACAAAGTCAATGAGTATTTTTTTAGTCAAATGGGAAAAAAAATCGATGATCATTTTAAGACATTGACTGAAAAAAAAAACTTTGACTAAAAATATAAAATATTTAGATATATAGTGCATAATAGTAAGTGTAATGTTTTTGATAAATAATTAACTGCATTAGAACACTTATAAATATTTACCAAATTTATAATAAGGTAGTATCGGATTTGTACATGTAATGTATAACGGTAGGTGACAAAATAGGTTAAATTGACGCATCAAACCCTTTAATCCATTAATTTTTGTGTGCCAGTTGAATTTTTAACTCGTCAAACTTGGTTTTCCTAATCAATTTAATTTGTTAAAACAGAGGACAATAACTTACTAGAACAATCTACTTTAATATTTTTTTTTAAAATTTACTTTTTTTTTTATATATTTAACTTGTTACTATTGTTTTCCAATTTTCCTTTTTTTTTAGGGAAAGTTTTCCATTTTTCTTGTAAGTTTTATAATTTTTTTGGGAAAAGAAATGATATTATTAATAATTATAGCATTTTTTTTTGTAAACAAGAGGGTCATAGGATCCTAAAGAAAAGCTTACAAAATAATTAAACGGGAAGTAGCAACTCCCGCCAAATCAGCTGCAAAAAGTAAACTAAGAGGAGTCGGACAAGACTCATAGCATCGAGGGATTTATTTATTGGGAAAATAGAGTTTTCTTTGGGTGAATTAACCATGTTTGATTCTTAAAGGTGTAAAACATTGTCAATTGCAAATGCATTATCAATTGTCTTTGTGTTAGTAACTTTATGAATTAAATTGATCAGCAAAAAATATATTTGATGGCCACAATGACTAACTAAAAAAACTACATTTAGGGATATGTTAGCAATTTTGATAAATTTGGGGATTATAATGACAATGTTTTACACTTTCAAGAACCAAAATAACAAGAAATTACCCATTATTTTTTCGTTCGATATGTAAAAATTAAGAGAAATGATATTTGTACAATCAAAAGGTTGACAACTTTTGACAACTCTCTCTCTCCTCCTCTCACTTTATTATTTTTGTTGCCAAAAAAAATGAGAGTTGTCCCAAAAAGGACAATTTTTTGGGTGTACAAATAACACCACTCAAAAATTAAATATTTAAACAATATATTTAATTTTTTAAATAGTCAATATTAATTGTTGTTTGCTTGAAACGTGTGCAAGTATACATCAACTATAGCAAGTAATAAAAAAGTGTATCCTACCCGCATAGATTGTCTCAGGGAGCTTCATTCTAAGTTTCATACAAATAGTTTCATAGCTTATGAGTAAAAATGTAACCAAATACTATCATTTAGGGTTTTGAAAATAAAAAGAAGATTAATTGTAAAAGAGTTTGAAAAACAAGAGTTTGTAAAGTGTTGGAATAATGATTCGTTTAACTAGGTTTTAATGTTTGTGACGGATAAGTGATGTCATGACATATGTGACCAAAGTTATATCTGATGATGTATGTCTACAACATTAAATATGAAATGGCGGATAAATTGTTCTTATGCCTATGATAGCTTAATTTGTTTCATTTCATAAAAGCATGTTTTGTGTTCTCACTATGGCCTCAAGGCTTATGTGTAACTCCTTAAGTAAAAAGTATGTGTTCATCCTATATTTAACCATATTAGTTCTTTAAATTCATTTATCATTAGATGTCTCTTAGCAATAAACTTGTACTGTATTTAATTCTAAGTTGATCGGTCCTAGAACCAAATGTATATTATGAAATCAAAAGAACTAAAGATATATAATAACACAAATCAAATCACATGAATAACATTAAACTTTTATTAAACTTCACATAATTCCAACAACAAGAGTTTTAGCTCATGGTGAGCATAACAATACAAACAACCAGAAACGTAGATCTACACATCCTAATAGATAAGAAATGTAAGTCGATAAGCACAACCACAAAAGAATGATCTTTCAACCTTCGAGGTCAACAATGTCATGCTTCTGGTTATCATAATCGCAACAACTTGGTGAAACGGCGCAACCAAGACACATCTCTCTTCTTTCTATGTCACTTGTTTATTATACTCCATCACACTGAAATTAGGGTTAGAGACTCCTTTAATAAGCATCCATCTTGGAACATGGGCCAAACCTATTCGGATAAAGACAACCTAAATGAATAAAGCATATTCTCACATCTGGATAGTACTAGGATATGTACAATCCTCCTCTTGACCGAACATTCCTTATGCATTGCCAACACATATGGTTTGATTGGGATTCTAACTTTCCACAATTCGTGGTTGTTGTACGGATACTGATGTTTGACTCCGATTGTCATTTTAAGGTTCTGAGACATTTTTATTGTGGCTTTTGTGATCTGTCTTGACACTAGTTATCACCAGAACTAACTATTTACATTGAAATTTACATAAAGTGCCTAAATACATCACTAGACTTAAAAATACATAAAAATGACTCAAAATATTTAATTATCACCATTTTGGCAAGTAATACTCCAAATATCGAAGACCTAAAAACATCACATAAAGTGAGTTATCAATTACTACTTGTTGTGTTAGTTTATTATGTTAATATTTTTCTTCATTGTCAAGGATTAAACTTATAACCTCCAACTCTTTTTAGTATGTTAATATTTTAACAATATATTTAATCTACGGACAAATATGTAAAATTGTTTTTAAAAACGTAGTATTATCATTACACTCTATATGTATGTTACCCCCAATAAAAACATATCCATGAATTATCTCAAACACATTACTCTCTCGGTTGATACTCAGACAACATAAGAAGCACTAAAAATACGACTTTTTCCTTACTTGCATAAATTTCAGCAACAAGCCACCCAAATAAAAAAAAGTTTTGCTAACGAATGCTGTCGGGGCACTCTTTAAGCATTTCATTTGAGGAAATATTTTATTTTAAAAATCAAACAATGCAATTTTCAATGTGTTGAATTTACGCATTCCCAAAAGAATTATATAAAAATCTTACTATTTTGGGTCTTAAAGAGTGCCCCGGGGACACTCGTTAGCATTTACCAAAAAAAATAATAAAGCATTTCAACATCTTTGCCAAACAAAGCAGAGCCACAAAATTGGATGGCATGATCAATAACTTAATGGGGCAAGACAAAGGAAATTCCTAGCCAATGAAGAACATCATACCAAGTACTTCCAAAGAAATCACAATAAAAAATAAGCGATCAACCGTTTCTTTTGACACACACTTTTTTTTCGGTTTTCACCACCAGTTGAATCTGTTTCGGGGATCAGTTGTTTGAAAAGAAAATCGAAAATGAATTTAGAATACCACGCCGAACTAAATTATCCTTCGTCGGCAACCGATTGTTGAGCAAACGTCATGCAAAGAGAGAAGCTTTAAGCGGCTTCAATTTGGAACAAATTGTATCCTTGCAAACAATTTTTTCCGCTTGGAACTGACCAGTCAACAATTGATACAAATTAACCGAACATCGATAGTTAAGATTCAGATTCCAAGTTCCAACGCCATTTGTCAATCCATCAACTTGTAAAACCATGTTATCCAACAACAAACAACATTCCGCAATCAACTCCTCCTAAGCAACAAAAAGTTTCCTAGCACCTCCAAGCTCCTCCTCTCTTCCCCAACCTAATCTCATCATCTCAGCCACCGATAGATCCTTAAAATAGATAAATCGAACAATCTATCAAATTTAGATTTAAGAGAAATATAAGATGTTTGATTTATTTTAGTGAATATTTTCAAAATATTATTTTTTTAAATTTTTACAAGCACAGTTGCGATACAACTGTCTCACACTATTTTTTTTAAAGACTTTCTTCCACACCTCCATTTATGTGCATGGAGTGGGCAACTTACTTTGAGATTGACAGAGATTATTTTCAATAAAATTATTTATAATAAAATTTCTACCTTTACATTGACCGCTTGTAGTTTTATTTTTAAAAATAAAATGTATGATTGATTTGATTTGAACACTAAACCTTCTCCTATAAAAAGTCCTTAGAAGACAATCCATCTCGGTTTGAGACATTCAGGACAATGTCAAAGTCGGGAAATGAATTGAAATCAATCACTTTTGCCGCAGTCAATGCATCACAGCTGTCTGATGATAATCAGACGACTCAGATTTAAATGCAGTTTTAATTTTTTAAAACATATAAAATTTTGATTTTAAATTTAAATTATCTGATCTCGATCAAACGACCTTGATTGCACCAAATGCATACGATCAACAATTCCGACATATTCATTAAAACATCCACACGTTACTACCATTTGCTTCATTTTATTTTTATTTTAAATAATAGAAGATAAGATAAGACAAATATTCAAATACAAGAGAGCAAATATTTTAAAACCACACTCATAAAAAAATTGTTCTTTGATAAAAAAATGGTTGCGCCCACAACACACAACCATAGTCATCATTAAAAGCCTAACGTTAGCATTTTTTGAAACTCGTTGGTACTTTTGTCAAACATATGAAACTCGTCGTTGGAGCCAAACGGCTTTAAAACTAACTTTGTCTGTCACATGTTCTCTCTCTGAGTTGCATTCATCACTTTCACTTTCTCATACACTTTCTTTAATTACTCATTAATCACTCCAACAACAACATAAACATAAACATTCTCTCTTCTCATCTCAATAGAGAGAGAGAGAGAGAGAGAGAGAGAGAGAGAGAGAGAGAGAGAGAGAGAGAGAGAGAGAGAGAGAGAGAGAGAGAGAGAGAGAGAGAGAGAGAGAGAGAACATGGGTGGTTGTTTTCTACAATGTTTTGGTTTATCAACCAAAAGAAAACGCAGAAAGACTCTTTACAAAGTCCTAGCTGGACAAGACCAAGTAAGTGCCTTTTTATTCTTAAATTCTTGTTTTTTACTAATTCAGACAAATGGGTTAGATTTTTTTGTTCAATTTCATTATAAAAATGTTATCTTTTTGTAGAAATATGGAAACTATGAAGTTCTTGCTAATGCTATGACAGAAAAAGCAATTATTCCTTATTCTGAAATCAGGTTTGTATTTTTTATTTTTTTTTTCATTTGATTTCAATATACGATGTTTGGATCTATAAATAGATATAAAGATTGATTCTTTATTTTATTTGTTAGAGGTAGAGATCAAGAAATGGAGAAGAATGGTGTCAAATGCAAGAAGAAGAAAGTTAGTTTTAATTTGAATGTAGAGATATATGAGCCAAACCCTAGTTCTTATCAGGTTTTAGATAATGAGGATGAGGATACTGTTGTGGAGTTAGAGGGAAGGATCTTGGGAAAAGGGTCTGCAGTGTCGACAATTCGATACCCATCGAATCATAGATATCATAACTGTAGTTATTATGAACATGACGAAGAGGATGACATAGCATATGAGGAATCTGATATTGATGATGAATTTGATGATGATGAATTCGATGAGGGGTATGGTTGGGATGATGATTGTAGTGATGAAAGTTTAGAGAATTATGGGGATGGTGAAGTATGTAATGAAAATAGTAAACAGAAAGAAGATAGGATGAAGAATCAGATGCCGCTTTCTGCGGACGATACTGAGCTGAAATCGAATTTGAGTGGACGAGAGAGAAGCGTAAACATGAATTCTGTTCTGAGTCCGGTGGAGAATCTCTCTCAGTGGAAAGCAATCAAAGCAAAAGTTACATCAAGTAAACACAGGAGAAAGGAAAATGTTCCATCAGACGAAACTGCAAGCTTGCCCTTAGTCTCGGAAACAGGCTTGAAGTTCTCTACTTGTGTCTTGGAATCAAATGATCTTCAGTCGAAGCCTTTGTTGAAAGAAATTGCAGTTGATGCTAGTCTTTCAAACTGGTTGGTTTCTCCTAGTTATAATGTTTCAAATACAATTCGCTGTCAATGATGTGTCGGAGTGGTTGAAGAAACAAGAACTTAGAAAATATTAATTGGTGAAGAATTACTAGGAAAGACAGTATAGCGCGCATCAAATTTTGATGCTTCTGCATATTATTCATTTAGCAAAAAGTTTGTTGAGATGATTTCATTGTATGTGTGTGTCTAATTCTTTTGGCCTGTAATTGTTTTGTTATTGGTTTGTGAATGGTTATGTTGTGATCAATGGAGTGTGAATTTGTTTCAGTTTTATGTCTTCATGTTGCAGCTATGCAATTTGAGGTGTTCTCAAATTTCATGCTCAAATTCTCATCTTATAAGGCAATGTTTGAACCAGTTAAAAGCGGTTTTTGTGCCGACAACCTAAGCAATAAAGAACCCTAGTAGCAGAATTAGCCGAGTACAAGTGCTTCTCATGAAAATCGATTCTTTATATTGAATATCTAGGAAAGTAAAAGGACAAAAAAGTCTGAGGTACCTTCTGTTTCATTTACAACATGAACAAAACATTTAGTTTCATACATGGAAGCGGTGCTCAAATCAGCACCGTCCAAATCAAAATTGATGGATGTCATGTGTTTAGTTTGATCTGCATAGTCAAAACCTGGTTAGATGAACTACATCTAAACAATGGCAAACACAAGGAGATGCTGCTTGTCTTGGTTCAAAACCATTGTATTTACTTCAAATTCAGGCTCTAACGATCCCAATAATGTTCCCTTGATTCGTTCAGTTGGAAGTTTGAGATAGGTTAACACGATCATCTCTACATTATTGAGCAGATACAAGCATCCTCATCCTCCGAGTCACTAGCATCACTGCACACACAATTGGGCAACCAAATGTTAGATAATTAAGGATACCTGACACATATAGAGAAATGGCAACACTACACTTGAAAACACTCAATGATTAGTATCTATCTATAAAAAACGGAACAATGAAGCAGTGAGATCTATGGATCATGGTTCAACCACTTTAAACTGCTCAAACTGGGACAAAACCATGATTGAACCGTCAAAACAACCGAATCGTAGTATAGGTTGGTTCAAGGTTCAATCAGATGAACTATCCAATTTGGTTTTGTTTTTAAAACATTCCTTTCCATGCCACAAAACAAGAAATGTTCTAAAAAAACCTAACTACTGTGTTAATTTTTGCTCTGGTTTTCTCGCATAGTTTCAATCAAAATCACAACTTTATCAATTTTAACAGATGCAGCAAGTTTTGTTTTCGTTTCCATGTAGCAACTGAAGTTCTTTTTCTCCTAAAACTTGTTTTCATTATGATATGAATCTCATCAATGAACTACTAAATATGCAAAACAAACTAGATTCTGCAGTTTGGATTTTGAATATAATGAATGCAAAAATAATAGACATGAAGGTTCTGCAGGTTTGATCAATTTATTGCAGAATAGTAGTGGCTTATTTACCAAACTTAACCAAAACACTCCAAAATTTCACAACTTGTAAAGTATAAGGAAAACAAAACAAACCTATTTCAACTCCTCCTTTATTTGTTGCTTTTAGTATAGTGCAAATGAGTTTAGGTCACAACTATAACAACTTCTAATAATGAAGTAGGAACACTCTCTGGATTAGAAGTGTCCCAATGTCGGACACATGTTGGTATCAGACACTGACATGGCACTTAATTATGTCATTTACTCATTTTTATTGGCGTTGACATGTCAGTGTCGTGTTGGGTGTACTGTATGTGCTTCATAGCTAATAACAATTGATATACAACTGAACTGAACTAGCACACACAACTAAAGTTTCAGCTCAGGCATATTAGATAAAAAAGATGCAGTAATGAAAGTTGAAATCAAACAATTACATGCATAGGGAAGTAATGAAACTACAAAATATAGCTTTTAGACAAGTTACCTTGGTTCATATTCCAATACCTCAACAAGCTTTTTTCCAAGTGTGTCATTCCACTGAACTCTCCTACGAGTCTTACTCAATTTTCTTGCTATTCCTCCTCTTTTAGGAAGTGGCAACAAAGAATTGGAATCACAACCATTTTTTCCATTTACATGATCTTCAACCTTTTTACAATCTGAAGAAGCCACATCCACAAGCTTGTTCACGCAACCATTAGCATTAGAATCCTTGTTGGAAACAGTATCCATCAACAACAAAAAACACTCTTCTAATAAGAAGAAGACAAATTCAACTCAAAATTCAATAAAATCTAGAAACTTGGAAGAAACCCATTTGACCCATTTTGAATAAAAGCAAAACCCAATTACTTAGTTCCTCCAAAAAATTGTTTTTTGGAGGAATCAAAACATGGGTTGAAACAGAGACAAAAACAGGGGAAACAGAACGAAGATGAAACAAAAAGTTTCTTTAACCAAATTCAGAAGATGGAAGGAGAGTGAGAGAATCTGAGTGTTGAGAAAATTGTATGGTTGAAAATTGCAAAGTGAAATCAATCCAAAATCAGAATCTGAATTGATTCGAGTAAGAGTATGACACGGTTCAAACAGAACAGAACAGAACACAACACAACTTTCTGAAATTTTAAGAAGAAAAATAAAAACTAAGACACGATCTATCTAAATTTAAGGATGAAATGAAACAAAGATTTTGATAGAATACAATAAGTGATGACGATGGTGTGCGTGCGTTTACTTTTTGGTGTGTGGGGTTAAATTCCATATCATGTCGCTAAATTAGTTTGTAGTTGTTGAATTGAAGGTCAATTTGGTGAATGTTTGTCTTGTCAATTTCAGAAGAAAAATCAGTTTTTTTATTTTAGTGAAAATCAAAGTCCGTGCAAAAATGATATTTTTTTAAAGGTTAAATAGATAATTTATTTTTTATTATTTTGAGGTAATAGATATTTTTTATTTATAGTCTATAAGTAATTGACATAAGATTTTTTAAACGTAAAATACATTTTTTTTATAGTCCATAAGTAATTGATATTAGGGCTGTCAATTTAAACTTTTAATTGGGATTCTGATGGGGATTGTTTTGTTTGAGGACTCGAAGATGAAGATGGAGGAGAAAGTTAATTCGAAAGAGGTTTGGAGATGAGTACGGTATTTTGTCCCCCGTCTTGTGGAGATTCTATCCCCGAAAATTTTATGAAAATAAAATTTATAAATATATATTTAAGTACTTTATAAATTGTTTTGATTACATTTTCACACAATATGTGTATCCATTTGTTTATATATGATGTTTATTAATGTCATAAAACTCACAATAATATTTTAATTTTTTATTTGTTTTATAATTAAGCTTCACTATTTTTTTACAACTAGTTTGATTGAAAATATTAAAAATTTGGTACTTATTTTTATGGTTGATGGATCCCCGCGAGAACTGTGGGGATCCCCGGGGATGGAGATGGAAGAAGAATACTCCCCAAAGCAGGAAATGAGGACGAGGATGAAGAATATTCTAGATGGTAGAACAAGAAGTGGTAAAGTATCATCCGTTCAATCCCCACCTCGTTGACATCCCTAATTAATATAAGACTTTGTAAAGGTAAAATAGATATATTTTTACAGTCTATGAGTAATTGAGATAGATTAGAATAGAACTTAGTTAGTCCTTATGAACTTAGCTCAATTGGTAAAGGACATTGCACATTTGTGCAAGGGCCGAGGTTCGAACCCGGTATATCCACTTACTCACCTTTAAGGGGTGAATTTTTAGCCGTTAGGCTACCTGATTAAAAAAAACAATAGAACTTAGTTACTAGAGATGTCTTTAAATAGATGGTTAGGAATTCGAATGAAAAAAATCACCACTAAACAATATAAAAGTATAAAATTTAAATAGAACTTTATGATTTTTTGAATAAAAAGGAATTATATTAAAGAAAGGAATCCAAATTAGATATGACTCATATGAGTACAATATCAGTTAGAGCTTCTTCCAACCACACTCGGTTGGACTCCATAAATGTATGTTGGCCTAAGGCATGGGCGACCCGGTTGCCATTGTGGGTGACTCTTATGGGAGAATGTGATATCTCTAAACATGCTTTTTAGACTTTGAATCCCTTTCAGCAATTTTCCTAGATATGATCTATCATTTCCATCATCTTGCTTAATTGCTCTGATGAGTTGCTGACAGTCGCTTTCAAAAGTCACTCTGTGAAGAATACATCTGCTACAAGCTTCATTGAATTGCACAAAGCTTGCGTTTCAACACCAAAAGTTGCGGCGTTCTCTGGGTTCAGACCTCAAGTATGCTGCACTGCATTTTTGAGATATAGTCCATTTTGAGCGTTTGTGTGAACCATTATAATTTTGTCATTTGTAAAGGTGTCTTGTTAAATTAAGAAGTGTGGGCGTTGTAAATAGCCTCGATTTGGAAGAAATGTGACACCATTTTGGTGTATCAAAATAATAGCCTTCCGGTCAAGGTTAGAAGGATAAAATATGTGTAGTTTATTGTTGCAAAATATGAGTTGTGCAAGTATATACGCAATCAATTTATAGCAATTGATAAGAAAAAATATTGACCCCATAGAGATTGTTTAACGGAACTTCATTCTAATTTTCGTGCAAATAGTTTTGAGCTTATTTGTAAAATGGTAACCAAATATTATTTAAGAATGTGCAAGTAAATTAAATAAAAATAATTATAAAGTGTTTTCATAAACAAGTATTGGAAAGTGTTAGAACAATGATTTATTCAATTACAATTTAATATTAGTGAGTGATAAATGCTGTTAAGACTTTTATGAACAACGTTTGTCTTGTGATGTATATCTACAACCTTAAATTATGAAATGGGGATAAAGTGATTCCTATTACTTGGGAGCGTCCTTGGGGCACAATCCTAGTTATGTTTGGCGTAGCATTTGGTCATCCCGACCTTTGTTAAAGGAAGGTTACCGTTGGAGAATTGGCAATGACTCTTCGATTCCAATATGGCATACACCTTGGTTAAGAAATGAAGACAATCCAACTATTGTCACTCCTATCCTCAACAATGAGAATTTATCAAAGGTTAATGATTTAATTGATGTCAATCAAGGTTGGTGGAATAGAAACCGTGTGAGTGAGATATTTTGTGATAGAGATGCTAATGAAATTTTGAAGATGCCACTTGTTAACCTTGGAAGAAGAGATGAGATTATTTGGCGCTTTGATAAAAAGGGCATATATTCAGTAAAAAGTGCATATAGAGTATGTGTTGATGTAATGATTAACAGAGATGAATGGAAAGTGGAGGGAGATTGGCAACAATTATGGGCTTTACCTATTCCCCCCAAGGTCAAGCATTTCATGTGGAGACTTGGAAGGGACTGTCTACCTAATAAGCAAAGATTGATGAGCAAAGGAGTGTATGGTGATTCTAATTGTGTTGTGTGTCATAGATACACATAGTACAATTGGCATTTATTTCTTGATTGTGCTGATAGTATAGCTTGTTGGCGACAAGTTAAGTTGTGGAATGCATTGCAAAATTTAATGGAAAATGCTGAAGGCTTTAATGATGTTTTCAAACATATCTGGCACAACTTCACCACCCAACAATTGGTTTCTTTTGCTATGACATCTTGGAGTTTATGGCGCAAAAGAAACTTGCAACTATGGGAGCAGAAAATTGAGAGCACGACACAGGTAATTGGCCGTGCTAATGGTACCCTCCAGGCATGGCAGCAGGCGCGTCAATCAGCTGATATAGTCCAGCCACGACAACAAGTACAAGCTACACAATGGCAACCTCCACCGCCAGATTTCGTCAAATGCAACCTTGATGCAGCCATATTTGTTCATGAGCAATGCATAGGCATGGGAGCTTGTCTTCGCGACGACAAAGGGAATTTTATCTTGGCCATGACAAAACACGAAGGTGTTGTAATGACAGCACAGGAAGCAGAAGTGTGGAGCTTGTATCAAGGTATTCAATGGGTTGCTAATTTGGGTTATAATAAAGTTGTCTTTGAACTAGACTGTAAGATTGTTGTGAATGATGTGAACAAAACGAGTATCAACCAATCGGAGTATGGTTCAATTATTCAAAATTGTCGAACCTTGCTTCATCACTATAACGACTTCATAGTTGTTTTTGCTAGGCGTCAAGCAAATGGCAGCGCTCATGCACTCGCACGAGCAGCTTTATCCCATGCTTCTCGCAGTACTTTTAATGTAATTCCTCCTTGTATTGCTCCTATTATTATAAATGAAATACCATAAGTTTTATTTCGTCAAAAAAAAATTACTTGGATGTTGTGCTGATAGTCTATTTTATAGATGATTTTCTTACCGTAATCATCGTACCAAAAACCTTACACTGTTATAATTGCCTCAAACCTTACATGTGAAAGTACATTCTAATCAAGTCTGAATAAATAAAAAAATAAAAATATATACTTTTTTCGGTCTTATTTATAAAAAAAAATTATTTTTTAAATTCATGATAAAATGGATGAATCTAAACTATAATATTAAAACACGATGAAGTATACCAGAATGAACAAAATGTGCAACGTAGTGCATTTGACAGATATCTGGTGTAAATCAGCAGAGGACAAGTATCACCTCCTAACTTGACACAATACAAACTTGCAAACTCATGCATGTACGCCACGTGACATGTGGATCATTGCTGGCTCTTTCTACTTTCTCCATCTATTTTTCTCTCTGCCCCTCACCTTTTATATATACTTGTTTTACTCTACAAATTAATGCGCACATGAAGTTAAGTTTATAGAAAACATTGAGAAGATATCATATCAGAAGGAACAAGTTTAGAATCAAATAATATCAAAATGGCTGTGGAGATGGAGAGGGAATCAATGATAACTGAGGCTCATAATGCACCTGTTACTGCTGAGAGAAGGGTTAGAAGTGACTTGGAAACTACTCTTCCAAAGCCATGTAAGTTTTCCAATTCTTTAGTTCAATTTTTTTTTTTCAATTCCATTTAATAAAAAATGCATGAGGTAAAACAGCTCTAACCAACTACAATAGAGACTAGAGAGTGAGAGAGAATAAATCAATTCTTATATTATATCGTAAAACATAAAATAAATCAACATGGGTTGACTTGAGTTCTAAGGGTTTGGGTCTTTAAAATACTTTTCTCTCAAATTCAAATTATTCTAGAGTCAATTTGGGTGTCTCTCTGAATTAGTGACAAATTTAGAAATATTTTGTAACTTACCAAGTTCGGTAACCTTTATCAATTGCTAGTTGGTTTAAGGATGATTGACCTTAAATTTGATAGGAAGATCAAGGTTCTATTATGATCATAGGGGCTGAAACTATTTGATGTCCGGAACTAATTCCGGATCAGATTAAACTGGTAGTAAATGAAAAAAAAAGTTTAATTAAATTCTTACTTTTTAGATACTCCCTCTTGTCCCTTATATAATAAATTTTATTTTTTAAATTCATAGAATGATAAATGTATTTGGTCCATTTTAGATATATTCTTTGATTGATGTAAAGAAAGAGGAAAGAAAGAAAAAAAGGGATTAATGTAAAGTCTAATATGTTAAACAAACTATATTAGTGAACTAAATGTACAAATTAAATGTACCTTTTGACCAAATGGGCTGTTTATGAAATTATGGATTTTTTTTCTTTTCCTTTTCATGTACATGATCAACTTGGTCAGACATGCCTAGAGCATTGACAGCTCCTGATGCAAGTCATCCACATGGAACACCTGGCCACAAACACCACAACTTGACTGTTCTTCAACAGCATTGTGCTTTTTTTGATCAAGATGGTAATGGTATCATTTACCCTTGGGAAACTTACATGGGTAAGTAACACAACTTCTGGTTTTTCAACGTGAGGCTTCAAAGAGATTATTAATTCTTGATCAACTTAAGAATTTTTTCAGGGTTTCGTGCACTTGGATTTAATGTATTTGTATCAGTTATTATGGGTATTGTCATCAATCTTGCAATGAGTTATCCTACTCAGCCTGTGAGTCTCATTCATTCTTCTTTTTACTTAACAAAACAAGAGCAAAATGCAAATCTTAAGCTTTTTTTTTTTTTTTTTGTAATGTTCAGCACTGGTTTCCATCACTCCTGTTTCCTATCTACATACACAACATGCACAGAGCAAAACATGGGAGTGACTCTGGAGTTTATGACACAGAAGGACGGTTAGTCATGCTCAATTCAATAATCATAAATCATAATCATGTTACATGTATTAAATATGCAATTATATAGTTTGACAAAGACACTCTTCAGACGCATTCTGTTTGACACCGACATTTATAGTTATATTGAATTATGTTATTTTTTCAAATTATTATCAGTGACCGTGTCCATTGTACGTGCTTTACAAATAATATATTGTTTGGTGTTAGTGTCTGGTGTTCGTGTCTGTGTTTCATAAATTATTGGTGTCTGGTGTTGGTGGTGTTGGTGTCTGTGTTTCATAAATTATTACTCAAATTATTATCGGTGTGTCCATGCTTCATAGAGATTTTGACTATATATATATGGAGCTCATAGAGATTAATTTATTATCGGTGTGTCCGTGTTGGTGGTGTTGGTGTCTCTGTTACATGTATTAATTATGCAATTATATATTTTGACAAAGACACTCTTCAGATGCATTCTGTTTCTGTTTGACCCCGACATTTATAGTTATATTGAATTGTGTTATATTTTCAAATTATTATCAATGACCGTGTCCATTGTACGTGCTTTACAAATAATAATATATTGTCTGGTGTTGGTGTCTAGTGTTGGTGTCTGTGTTTCATAAATTAATACTCAAATTATTATCGGTGTGTCCGTGCTTCATAGAGATTTTGACTATATATGGAGCTCATAGAGATTAATTTATTTATGTTTTGGAAAAAATGGAACAACATGCAGTTATGTACCAGCAAATCTTGAGAACATATTTACCAAATATGCTAAAACAGTACCTGACAAGCTGACATTTAAAGAGATATGGAACATGACTGAGGGAAATAGAAATGCATTAGATCCATTTGGTTGGTGAGTAATCACTTTAATATGTTGTAGAATTTGTTGATTAATTAATTAATTAATTACTAGTTAATTGCTGACATGTATATGAATGTTTGCAGGGCTGCTGGTAAATTGGAATGGTGGGTTTTGTATGTTATTGCTAGGGATGATGATGGATTTCTGTCTAAAGAAGCTGTGAGAAGATGCTATGATGGGAGCTTATTTGAATATTGTGCTAAAATGAATGCTGCTAATAAAGAAGAGGCCAAGATGGGTTGAACTCAATTAGTGTTGTGAATTGTGATGTAACTAAATAAATAAATAAAACTCAATTAGGTATTTAATTTAAAGTGTCTTAAATCTCAATAATGCAATAGTACCATGTACTATATATATACTATGGTATATATCATGTAATCTAATCCTGTTAGAGTACTTGTACTTTGTTTGGTACATGTAAATTAAAATGTATGATACATATCTTGTAAGTTGTAATGCAATCTTGTTAGAATACGGCTAGCTACTTTGTTTGACACTAGTCCCCTCTTTTACAAGAAACTACCTTTGCAAAGACATCTCTAGATAAATTATCTGATGTCTCAACTAGGATGTCGTGTTTGTTCGATTTTGAGCCAAAAATTGTGTTTCAACCGATAAAAACTGCATCATCTTAATTTGAATTCAATTTTGATTGTCTATAAATTTGATTTGTTTCGTGTCAGATCATATGAGTAGAACATATTTTGAAATTTTGTTGCTACATAAATTTTTTATTAATTCATAAATTTTTATTATTCAAATAATTTAATATCTTGTATATAAAACAACAAAAGATAGAAGAACGAAATGAACAACAGAGAGATATGCAATTATTTTATTTGAAATTTATAGATTTAAAGACAATAATAGATTAATTAGATGAGAAATATAAATTAAAATAGGTGCAAAATATTATAGTATATTTTACCCCATTCTTTTTAACATATTTACAAGGTTGTTATAATATAATATTTGAGAGAGAGAGAGCACACTTTTGAAATTGAAGGAAAGAATTAATTTGCATTTTTAGTCCTCGGTTTTAGTTTTGAAGATATAATATTTTAGAGACTTGTTTGTAAGTAATCGTTTATAATTGTTGGTTCGAGACCTAACACGCACACGATCGGATGTTTTAACATATTAGTGGTTATGTCTATTTTAAATTGGATCACAGGTCCATAGTCAGCCTAAAAAATTTAGCGGAGTACCAAAACTGAGTAATTTAATTTTAAAATTAGGGTTACCAATTTTAAGAAATTGTGAAAATATGAGATCATAGTTGTGATCAAACCTTTTATTAAAATGTGTGTCAAAAAAAAAAACCTTTTATTAAAATAAATAAATAAAATATTTGACATGTGGTTTTGGTTTTCGTCCCTATATTTTAAAATAACTCTTTTTCGTCTCTATTTAATTTTGTGTTTTGATTTTAATCCCGAATGTCTATGTGGATGTGCCACAAAGGATCTTTTTGACATGTGACATCCTACATGAATTGCGACATCATTTAAAAAATAATTTTTTTATTTTTTTTAAATAAAACCTTTTTTTTATTTTTTTGTAGTAACTAAAAAATTAGATGATTGATGAACTAAAAAAACATTTTTTATTTAAATAAAAATGAGTTAATAGTTACTTTTAAAATCTTACCAAAAAAATATTAAGGAATTATTAACTCATTTTTAACTAAGGAATTAATTTTTATAAGATTTTAAAATTAATTATTAACTAATTTTTATTTGAATAATATTTTTTAAGTTTATCTGTCATCTAATTTTTTAGTTACTACAAAAAAAATTAATAACAATTTAAAAAGGTTTTTTTATAAAAAAGATAAAAAAAATTATTTTTTTTAAAAATTAATTTTATTTTAAATGACATGGCAGTCCATGTAGGATGCCACATGTCAAAAAATCCATTGTGACACGTCCATGTGGACATTCAAAACTAAAATCAAAACACAAAATTAAATAGAGACTAAAAAAAATAATTTTAAAATATAGGAACGAAAACCAAAACTCATCGTAAAACTAGACTTTGAAAATATATTTTACCCTATTATAGTAAAGAATCCAATTCGGTAAGTATAGTGTACTAGTAAGTGACTAGATTGGGGAGTGTAAGCAGCAAAGGAAAGGGTTTAGAGAAAACAAAGTACAAAACGCACAACAACACAAGCAAAGCACAATTCCGCTCTCTTTCTCCGCCCGCCACTGGTTAGTTTCTTCTCTCTCAACTCCCTTTCTCCGCCACTCTACTGGTAAGCTTTGTACTATTCTCTGTCTCTCTGACCAACTTTATTTTTCTTATTCTTGTAAGCTTAGGTTTTTATGAGATTGTTTTGTTGATTCTTAATTGAGTAATTGGACATTCCTCTTTTTGTTTGGATTGTTTTGTTGATTTTTGATTGAATAAGTGATTACACATTCTTGATTGTCAATTTTGTTCCTATTCAAATTCAGTTATTTTGTTCTGTTTCAATGAGTCTATCTATTAATTTTGTTCTGCTGTGTGCTGATGCAGTTTAATGCATTTTTCTGCATCTATCAATTTAAGGTTGCCTCATGTCTTTTGCTGCTTTGCTGCTGCAGTTTAATGTTGCGTGCGTGCTGTTGCAGTTTTTCATTGTTTGGGCCTGTGTGTTCCTTCCAAACACACCCAGGCTCCCAACCTAGTTAGATGTTTGTATTGTAAAATAGAAAACCAAACAAAGCAACATAAAGATACTTTCAATTCCAACAATTGAAGCAATGATTAAGAAAAATATATCATGGCTTTCTTTAACTCTGTTAGAAAGAATGGTCCAATGAATGATTATTTCGAGATGTTTATATATAGGTTGGAATATCTTCCATTAAGAAATTAGTAACAGCTTTAACAGGTGAGGGTGCTTTGTGTTCTGAGGGAAACATTATAAGGGAGGTTAGCGGTGGTCGATACTCTTACATCAAATTTGGACTTCGTTGCTTGAGTTTATAAGGTCACACTCTTACCACTGACCTAACACACGATATGTGAGGTGGACTTGAGTTTGGTAGATTTCAGAAATTTCTCTATTTTTATACCTCTGTAGCACCGACACTTGTGTAATTACATTCAGTTAACTCATTTTCTCTATTTTTATACCTCTGTAGCACCGACACTTGTGTAATCACATTCAGTTAACTCATTTTCTCTAATTAGTGTTATTATATGTGTTGTGCCTAGTGTAAATTCATTTTCTCCAATTAGTATATGTGTCGTGTCCGGCATCTGTGTCGGGGCTAAATAGATTAATATTGATTAACAGCTCAATATTGAAATTTGGTAATTGGTTGTCTGTTTTGTCTGGTGTGTGCAGCAGTGTGTGAATTACAATAAGAGCGGTTAAAGATTGTGTAGTATCAGAGATGGGGGAAATTTGGTGGTCACTTGTGGGGGCTGCAATCCCTTTTGTTGTTGCTGGACAAGCTCTAAGAGTGAAGAAAAGGAATGCAGAGGAGCAAAGGTTGAAGAGTGCAAGGGGAAGAGAAAGGAGTTCTGATGAAATTTTCGTCTGTGAAAGGGTCTGCACATCAAAGAGGATGTTGAAAAAGGTTGGCACTTTCTCAAAAGATCCCATTCCTGATACTTGTGTTACTGTTTGTGGTGTTTCTGATCTTGATGCTTGTGCTGATGCGTGTGCCCGCACGGTTTGTGTTAATCAACATCAAGTGCCTAATTGGAATGACATATGCCTTAGGAGGTGCCAGAGTGAATGTCTCAAACTCTCTTCTCAATCTTCTTAGTGGTTAGTTGCATTTTGCCAATGAATATTATGTATGTGTATACTGAGTTTTGTTATGATGGTCAATGTTTAGGCTCATTATTCCAATTCCAGAATCTAGATTTAATTTCTATTGAAATGCAAATGGGCTTTACTCAACTAGTTTCTAATTCATTTTATTCAATGACATGAGTTCTCAATGCTTCTTATGTTTCCTATATTGTTGGTGCATGAAATTTTGAAGCTTTATGGAGGTAGTGAAAATACATTAAGGTCAACTAACTTTACCTCCATGTTGTTTGTATCATAATCAATCAATATAAAACATTAGATGTCAACCTTTTCATGGTTCACAGACATATACATAAATCCCTTGGAAATTCAGAAGATAACTCATTGTTAACAAGATCCAATGAAGCATTTAGTTAATAAAAGGTGGACTTGGCACATTTGAATGAAAAGCTAATATGTTAACTTGCAATCTAGGGGAAACTGGCCTGGGTGGATCCCTAGCAGAAATACTGTGTTGTGAGTTCTTCAGCTGATATGTCATTTTATTTCGTCTTCAGCTTCGTTATAAGGTTGTTGAGTGGAATATAGGATTTCTAGTTTTGAGAGAATTTGACCAATGATATACTTGTTCTAGTTTAGGAGGCTGTGTTTGAAAAATACAAAATCTAAGCAATGGTTATTGAAGAAATTGATTTTTAATTACGAGATTCATTCATATAGTACCTATTACTATTTTAAGTTGGATTGATTCTCACGTATGTATTATATATGCAACGGAATGCAATGAGAGTCATAGTTTTGTCACTCAATGTTCATATAATTTTTGGGTATGCAATAAATATAAGCCTGCATGTGAATATGGCTAGACATAAATATCCACACAGATAAATATAGATCTGAAAGAAGAAAAAAAGCATAACCATTTGTACCAAACAGTAGTTTTGGAAAAAGGAATAGTATACTTGTTGGTATTAAATTTTGATTATTTTTGTGATATTTGATGCTTATATATGGTGCAAGAATTCACCATAGTGGTTTCAAATATTTATGGTTCATCAACTGTGAAATCGATGTTTTAAAAATTGTACCAATCAGTTAGTTCAACTTGTTGAATCGAGAACTTTTCTGTTTGCTGATTGATTCAATTCACTTTGAACCATAGTCTAATTGGACTGGGATTAACCAGGTTGAATCGGTTGAACCGTGTTAGTTCAACTTGGTTTTTCAAATATTACTTTTTTAATATTTATTATGTTATCATTATGTTATCAGAGTTGGAAGTTCAGCTGACTAGCATGTACCAAATGGAAAGTTCATTCCTTAAACACCAGTACAACTTTTACAAGTCTAAAAATGAGAAAGAAGTAATGTTGTTACAGTAGATGATAAACTAAGCAACATAGTACATTGGATTTGGAAGTTTGAATGTTCTTATACCGCTCGGATTCCCTGCAATACTGCTGAATTGGTCACCTAAAATTCCCCAAAGGCGATCCCCATTACCAGTTATATGTTTTCTCACTTGAGACTTGTATTCTGCCACTGACACCAATTCATTAGAAGGATCTCTGCATTGGAGGGAGAGTGTAATTAGTTTGGTTATGAGGAGCAAAGGAAAGATAAGAATTAGTTAAGATATAAACCACAGTTTTCTAAAATAATTGTTCGTTTCACCGATTGGTTTGATTCTAGTTACATTGTAGTTTTGTTGAATCAGATCAAACACGATTGAACTGCGATTGGTTCAACTATAGATTGAACCAATTGAACCATGACTCAAAGATCTCACTGGTTTGATCTCCTGTGTAATTTTTAAGACATTGATATAGAAGAGAGAGCGAGGCGAGTTGAACTAACCTCAAAATAAGACTTGTCCACCCATGATAACCAACATTAACAAGGTTATCAATTGTGACTGATCTAAGATGCTCCCTTCTCCCAGAAACCAAAATGATCTGAATTCCTCTAGATTTAATGTCATTGAAGAGCCTCAATGAGTAATCAAGAGCAGGGGCTTTACCCTTTCTCATCCATTCCTCCAAAGCTGTCACATTAATTTTCTTTCCCCTATTGTCAATAAAAGTCTCATCAGATTAAACAATATCAAATAAACAGTAAAAAATTAACATAAAATGATTAGTAGACTGATTATGTATTCCAAATTAATCATACAGATTATTCTTATAGAAAGGAACTGTAGAAACAAGAGTATCATCAATGTCAAAAATCCATGCATCTTTGCCATCTTTCTTCAGATTACAGCTGGTACTAAGATAAAGCAAGCATTCTTCAGTTGTTCTTTCTGAGTCCACTTTGTATTGAGTAGACTTAACATATTTTGCAATGTATTCAGTGCATTCTTCAGGCACAACTTGGAAGTCTCTAATATTATGCAACTCAACATTCATTCTCCAACTCTCACAATAATTCTTCAAGCTGATTTTGAGTCCATTTTGTGTCTTCTGATTTAGTATGTTCCAATCTGCAACTGTAAAAGGAATCAAAAAACATAGGAAAACTAAACAGTAAACAAGTGTTCTCTCCATTCTTTCTTGACCAAAAAAACATGCAAAGTAGATATGGGAATAATGGGAAATAAATGGAGCTAAATATATTCCTTTTATTAATGCAGTAGGTCACATCACATGGGTCTGAGGGAACATAGTGCTACAAACGTTCATGTGCACCATCATCACCATGCTGTCATGGTTGACAAAACCAAAAAACTTAGAATTAAATACAAAGGTCTATTATGAGGTGAAACATGCCTGTGAGATACCTCTAAAAGCCACAAACTACTAACAAATAAGATGACAAAAAAAATATGCTTGCATTATCCTGCCACAGATCACAGATGAGTTTCTCTGTTGAGTCACATATTCATATGTTATGCCTTACAGAAAAAAATATATATTTTCATATGTTATAAATTTGTTTAATATTTTTTTCAGTTAAAATATATGAGAACCAGATCAGAGGTTTAAAAAATTGGGTTTTCTTTTGAATTTTGGCTTATTTGGGGTACCTACTTTGAAAGTAACAATTCAATAGTTGGAACATTATTATTAATATTTAAAAATTTAATGCCTAAAATGTTTTATTCACAGTATGCAATTTGGTCTATAAAATGTTAGTACCAGACATAATATTGTATGACAGAACAACACATGATAAATTTTAAAGTATTGAACAATTTCTGCCATGTAGGATGTTTGGTGGACAAAAGGTTATTTTGGTGTCTTGTTATTCATTGAGGACAAGAATTTCAATTTTTGTATAGTCGCTTAGCCTCAATTTATCCATTCTCAAGAACAATTTTAAAATCAAACACACTAATCCCTAATTTTTTTAAGGGGTCTGACCCCCATATTCTTCATATTGTATTTAAATTGTATGTTACTAATTCATTACTATAGTATCCCACTCTTACAAAAAGATAATTAATAGAATTGCCAGTGAAATTCACATTGGCATAAATCTATAAAATTTACCATGTTTTGATTCTGATAGTGCAATTCACCAAAGTAAAACAATGATAGATGGAAACAACTTATGATTAATGCAAACCGACTGATAAGTGTTACAAAGAAATAACATGGTGTATGGAGAAACAAAACTGAACCGATATAAGTAGATTGTGATCATGCCATCGGTTGACGAACCGGAAAGATGCGCAAAATCAAGAGTTTGTTAATCCCTTTCGGCAAAGAAGTGGAATTTGTTGGACAAAGCCTCTCATAGGACAGTACAAATGCAACATAAATGCGTCGTTTCATAACAAAATTGGAATAGTCATGCATGATCAAGGAAGGTTTGTTCTAACCTAAACATAATGATTATTGTTTATTATCGAATATCAATGCTGATATTGGCGAAGCTCTCGGCTTGCTTAGTGCTTTGAATAGGGTCCACGAGTAACGAGTTGCGGTTCCAAAATGTTGATTTTGAACTTGATTCCAAAAATGTTATTAGTAGGCAAACCAATTTCTGCAAATAAAAAAAATGCTTCTTTAAATATATTTTTTTATGCTAAAACAAAACAGATTAATATTTAAGATTTGGATTAACTTCATTTCTTTGACAATAACAAATTATTAAAGAAATTAAAGAACTAAAAATATTAGACTAAATTTGGCGGGGTGCGTCAGACAATTGCTATAGTGCAACACAAAAGCGACACACAAGAGCTCCAATAGCAAGCTATTGTGGTGAGCTCTTCCCCTCAAAAAATAAATTTAATATCGTGTGATCCAATGGACCACATATCAGATATTAAACTGATAAGAACAGATACTACACTTGATCTTAGCCAAAAGGCCGAGAAAGGTATGATTATTTCTTCGCCTTGCATCGGCTTTTATATTCCACATTTCCTCTGTTATTTGCTTCTGTTGCCGATGTGGGACTTAGAGCACTGCGCTATTATTAGTCATATACAAAACTCAGCATCTGTCTATACTTTCTTCTTTTCATTTTGAAACTTCAACTAATGATCGAGCAATCAACTCAACCACTGAGATTTGTTTGGGTCATTGTCATTTCCTTTTAGCATACTGTATTATCTTTACTGCTTCAGTTCTTCCTCTTAGCATCAATAGGGTATGTTTTTAGCCTAGGCTTTATTATATATAACTCTATTAATATTGATCTTTACATTCAAATTTATCTTTTGAGCAGCATATTATATGGTACAGAAATTATAGTTCTAAGTCTTATTTTTCCAATAATTTCTATTACTGCAAAAATAGAACAGGTTCTACAAGAAATTTGCTATGATCAGAACCCGAAAGGTGTTTTGGCCTCTGCGAAAATAATTAACAACTTTTTTCGAGTCTAACACAAAATCAACTCCTTCTAATTATAGTCCATGCACCTAAAACATATTTTGCGTTGATGATTTCTCTTCCAGCCCCCACATTTCTTTTTCACCCCTCGAGTTTCCTGTTTTGCCCTTCAAAAAAACTTTGGTTTCTATAAACCGAATTTTTTTTGCCTTGAAAAACAACTTTGGTTTCTAGAAACCGAAATTTCCTGAAATTTGAATTAACAAAATTTAGGTTTCTGCGAACCGAAATTTTTGATAAGGGCAAAATCGAATTTTTGGGAGGTAAAAAAGAAACGTGGGGGACTGGGAGAGAAATCTTCTTTTGCGTTTTCATGGACTTTTGAACATATTAAGCCCAAATACAAAGTCCGTTTGAAAAAGTTCATAGATAAATTTTGAATTAAATTTGTGGTTAAGTGTATGTTTAGTTTCAATTCTGGAGTAGCCATAATCAAATTGATTCTGGACATAGTATAATAGATTCTGACTTGTTTGATTTCTCAAAAGTATAATTGATTCTGCCTCCAGAATTGATTCTGCTTGAAGCTAAAAATTGTAGCTTCTGATTCTAGAATTGATTTTTACATTCAATTTTTTTGTTCAACTCACTTTTGCATGAACATATCCAAACATAAACCATTTTCACTTAAAATCAATTTTAATCGAAATCAATTTTACAGAATCAATTTTATCAAAATCAATTATTCCTACCGCAGAACCAAACAAATCATGAACATTTTAATTGGTTTGGTCCTTTTAAATGCAGTAGTTCAACTTACTAATATGGTTCGATTAACCATATATTTTGTGCATCCCTATATGCAACTTGAATCCTTGTAACTTTTTAACTTTTTTATACATAGGACTATGTGATTCTCAGATTTCAAATGAGTCATTGGAAATTGATTACTTGAATTTTAGGAATTTTATATGGTTAGTCTGGTTTCCTAATGTAAAGGCAATTGTTTTTATTAGAATTAAAATTTTGAGTGAAGTCCACAAATTATAACTTAAATAGTAGAAATGCCAAAATTATCAGGTTAAATGCAATAACCGAGGTTCGAACTCCGACATTTCCATTTTATATGTGTGAATTTTCAATGACTTGTTATTTCATCTATTTACAAAAAAAAAAAAAAATAGTTGGATCCAACTTACACTTACAAAATCGACTTGTAAGGTAAGAAATGCACTCACTTATAACCTCTTATCAACACAGCAAACTCAATAGTGCAATGTTTGAGGGATGTATTGAGATTCAAGATATAAAGCATGAAGAAGAAAAATAAATAGTTGCAGTTGAACCCCTAACCTTAAAAGCCGATTTCATAAGATGTGTTAGTCTAAATATAAAAACCTAATAGTATTACTGCAACAAATTAATAGGATGACCACAATTTTGTCAGATTACTTTGCTGGCGGCAAAGATGAGGGTAATCCTGCTAGTTTCATTCTTGCAGATTTGCCGCAAAGACTCATCGAAACAAACCACATAAAAGATGGATCCGAGAAACCAGAGAGCAATGATTTCAGTATAAAATGGAGTAAAATATAGTACAACTTTAATAAAGAGCCTAAGATACTAACCAAATAAAATAAGAAAAGATTGAATGATATTGCTAGTTTTTCAAGCTCTAAGTACCGACACTTCTGATCAAAGACGTGTTTCCAGTCTCCAACATCGACACTGACGCATGTGATTAAACTGAATTATGTCAGTTTCTCAACATTTGATCGGTGTCAGACATGTCCGTGCTTCATTGGTTTCAAGCCACAATGTCATATATGCTTAATCAAAAGTAGTACTGCTAAAAAACAATATTTTCAATTTTCATAACTATCTATTTGTGATCATATTTGATCTAATATAAAAGTTGATAATGTGGTTTTAGAATAAATATCAGGTTCTGCCACCACCTGCTAAAAAGTAGAAATTAGATAATAACAGTAAACTTAATCAGATTTTGTAGGAGATGCCAAGCATGTACCTTGCTGAGATGCCTGAAGTGAAATCTTCATGCTTGGTCCTATCAAAAGATAAGTTTCTGGAAAAGAAAAGGCGTAAAACGCAGACAAAATGTGCATGAATTCGTTTGTGTTATAATGAACTAAACGAAAGGAAATTGTAGCTCAAAATTTAAGTTTTAATATTGAATCTGTATACAACTAGCCATTGAGCAATCGCACTTATAGTTATCTCACTGTCACAAAATCTCCAATATACTTCAAAATGTCACGAGTAATGACCCATTATCGAATAACTATTTTCAAATAGAATAATTAGATGCAGAATGCCACTTCTGATCGACAAATAAGACAAACACAATCTCAATGCTACAATATACCAAATTATCTCTAACAAACCCTTTTACATTGTATCCTCTTCAACAAAAAAGAATGAGGAAAAAGATGGTTACAATTGATCTTGTCTATGAATTGTCAAAAAGGACAAACATAACTAGTTTTCTCCTAAATAAAATAACATCTGGCGCTATGAAAAGTAACAATCCTAAACATAAGAACAAAAACATGAATCACATATAAAAACCATAATCTTCTCTCGAGTTGCATTTATATAATACAGTAAGAGAATTATGGCTGTAAATAAACTCAGTATTTTTACTTGTATATTATGACAGATCCTATGCACCCTTTGGCCGAAGAGTAGGACTTTGCATATGAATTACACCCACAGCAATGGAGAAAGACTGTAGTGCAGAAAGAGGTTGTTGGAAATTAATATAATATAGACCCTCGTGAACATTTACCATCCTTAAAGCAGGGTTGGTATCGTTCGAACCCTGAAAATAAGAGGGTGTGATCATCAATTTTTGGTTAGAAATCAACGAAAGTAAATACAAGATTATTGATGTGTGGATCTCGAGAATATAACAATTAAATTAGCTTAAACTAACAATCCAACGATACGATAATATAAGATCGCCAACATTGTTTATTGATAATAGAGAAAGAAGAGTAATAGAATATAGGATAAAAAACAAACCTGAGTAACTAAATCAACCGACATGCATTCGCCTTTTGTATCTAGCTGAGACAGAATCTCTACTTTGCTAGATCTTTTCTGAAGTACCGTCAGCGGACATCCCTCGTCCCAACCACCACAGTCGCAGTGACCGCCCGATCTCCATCTATCAATCAAACTGGATGGACCACCATTTCTGGTTCTAGGCCCACCATGAGGACCTGCTGGAATCAGAATGCTCATACTCGATGAACAGTCAGCATTATTTTGATTACAACTTTCAGATGAAGACACGGTTTTATTTACGCCGGATTTGTTGAGAAATTTTAATCCCCAACCTCCTATTGTTTGCGGCTTATTACAAGGAAGGTGGTCTTTTACAACAATGGAAGCCATCTCAAAA
Organism: Trifolium fragiferum; assembly: GCA_954870985.1. NCBI lineage: Eukaryota > Viridiplantae > Streptophyta > Magnoliopsida > Fabales > Fabaceae > Trifolium > Trifolium fragiferum. Next base: position 42,674,358 of record OX940796.1, on the reverse strand, counting down.
TTCGACGGAAGATTCTTGTCTAGTAAATTGATTCCATCGTGAGCATGTGGATCCCACGAACAACTCTCCGCTATGGCACTTGATCCACCCAATTTCGAGAGTGTTCTGTGTTTGGATGATGGAAACGTTCTGAAAACTTGCGACACCTTTTTCTTTAGCCCCGTCCCCTTGTTCTTCATGTGATGAGAAATCTCTGATGTGTTGTCATCAGCTTCAATGTTATGGAATAACGTGAACTTTGTCTCCATTATTCGACAATTGTTCGGACAAAGAGTGAAATTTGTTGATGCGATCATCTTCCCAACAAGCGGCAAATCATCGTCAGCAATTTCACGACCCTTTCGAGTGCCCTTGTTTAAGTGAAACTGGTACACATAGTCCAAAGCCTTATCACCTGTTGAGTCTACTACCTTCGTCAATTTCGCGACATAGACCTCCTTCTGATCGTCCGCAGAAAAAATAAAACGAGGAATCCCTCGCTTCCATGTGCATTGAATCATTCCTTGAGATAGAGTAGAAGTTGAAGTTGAAGACATCCAATCGGAACAAGTAGAAGTGGCGCTAGAAGTGGAAGCAAGCCTTTTATGGACAGGAATGGTTCCGTAATTATGATTTTGCGCAAAAAGTGTTTTTTCCTTTTCGAGTTTATGCGATGAAGATATACTCAAACCACTCGAAGAGTCCATAAAATCGTAACATATCAATCCTTTAGCATCAGAAAAGTTCATCCTGTTCAAATTCTCAGTTCTATCTGAATCACCACCAAACTTCTGAAGCAAAGCACTATTCAATATATTTATCATACTCTCGCTCTCCATGACTGTCCCTAAACTCCATTCTTCTCCGGTATCCGAATTTATAACTACTCCACCAGCCTCAGTGGCCACAGGACAATCGAAGACAAAATTTCCATCAAACGATTTAGCCGAATTTAAGCTTTCTGATAAAATCTCCATGTGTGTCGATCTTAAGCTCATAGGTATGTTCCACTGAGCTGCTTTTACTGCACAATTATTTACCAATTCGAAGCATCGACGAAGATATTTCTCGTCCACGCTCACCATATGCTTCGGAATCCTATTGTCAATTCCATTAACATGGCGAAAAAATAAACCCTTGAAGAAAACTTTACTAATTTGTGATTGAATAGCATTTACATGTATCGATGACTGAGAGTTTGACCTTTTAATCAACTTCTTTAGATGTGATTTCGAAGAATCTTCGTGTTCATCCGATAATTCTTCCCTATCACTGCACAAATCCTTTTTTTGAATCCATAAGCTTACATTTTCCATCTTCAACTTCTACTATTCAAGATTAACGATTACAACAACCTTCTCTCAAAGTCATAGTCCTACAATTTTACCACACACAAAAATAAAAACACTTTAAAAAAATGGCAACTTACACAAAAATAAAATTTTACACAAAATAATGAAGAAAAACAATAATAATTCACTATCTCTATTATTTGTCACAAAAAATGAAAAGGCAAACATTCTTTAAGATAAGTGAAGATTAAGAAAAGAACAAAGCTCAATGATCTCATATCTTAAAACCTTAAATCCCAAAAGGCAAAGTCAACCATCTTCTAATTATCACATAAATCAACCAAACTACATCCATACAAACCAAAGGCCGGAAAGTTCTCAAATAAACAATATTAAATAAATTCAATAAACAAATGCAAAAAACAAACACAAAAGCAAAAATAATAACAATAATATAATAAACTAATAATAAAAGAATAAAATCTTTTTAATTACCAGATTGATTAAGCTTTGGAATTGGATCTGAAGCAAGAAAAGAGAACCTCAACAAACCCACCAAGAAGCTGATTTTTTTTTTTTTCACAGAGAAAACAGTTTAAGACCTCAAAAATTAAGCTTTTTTAACACAAAAATGAAGAAAAATAGGATTGGAAAAAAACCCAAATGAAGAAAGGGAAAAGTATAAGAAAACAAAAATGAGCACATGGGTGTGAAACAAAGATGATTAGCAGCATATACAAAGTACAATAACCACCGCAAACAAATACTAGAATACTAATACTATGTTCCAAAATACTGTGTTTCTTTTCTTTTCAATAAAATAAAAGGGTGTAACTGTTTGTTGTTGGTAAATAAAAGAAAACTAATTAAACAAAGATTAACCAAAAGAACGGTGAATGAAAGTGAAAAAATGAAGACAAGAACATGGGGTTTAGTACAGAGGTGTGAAGAAAGAAGGTGTTTTTTTTTTTTGGGTTGGTTTGGTTTGGGACATACAGAGAAGAATCACGGTGGGACCCACAAAAGTACGTTGTTGTTAAGGACCAACAAGAGAGAAACAATTCCAACATGGAATGGAAAGAGAAAGTCACAGATACTACAGATTTGTGAGCTGGTGCGCACGATAAGTATGTGAACTGTGACTCCACTAAAGCCAAAGGTGGTGCTACCACTTGCAGATTCTTACCTATAATTTCCATTTTCATTTTATTTTCTTACAATCTTACCTATAATTTCCATTTTCATTTTATTCCCATTAAATGAAATAGTTAAAAAAAATTAAAATCAACAAATGGTTGACTTAATTGGTTAATAAATAGTTTGTTAGAGGCATAGTCAAATAGGTGGGGTTCGCATATTTTCGAGCTTATACGAAATAATTTATACAAATAAATAAACTTTTATACTCCCTCCGTCCCATAAAGATCGAACTAGTTGACTTCAGCATGCATGTCAATACTCAACTTTGACCATTAATATTTTTAATTGTATAATAATAAAAATTTGATATTTTGAAAATAATCATCGAGATGAATTCAGCGACATCTTATATGCTAATATTTATTTTTATTTATTGAGAGAAAAATATGGTCAAAACAAGATATATGAATAATGCAAACATTCTAAATGGGTCAAACAAATTGGAACGAATGGAGTATATTATTATAAGTTTTTTAAGATAGTTTATGAGAAAACAATTTATAAAGATATAGTTTTTGTTAATTACATATAACTTATGAATTAACATAAGAGTTTATTTATTTATATAAGTTATTTTTATAAATTAAAAAATAAGTCGAATCCAAACGGATTCATAGTAGAAGAGGTGGGATTTAACATTTACATTTTAAAAGGTGAAGTTATGGTCATTAAATTATTTGGAAAAAATAAGGTTAATCAATATTTTGGGATTGTTTGAAATGCAATAAGTAATTACGTTTAACTTAATGATTTTTAGTAAAAGATAAATTGTTTGGAAGAATTTAAATTAACTTTTTAAGTAAAACAATTTTTATCAATTTTGCCTTACTTTTTTGGCCGAATTACAAATTATCAAAGTTCTACTTCTTACAAACGAAGTGTTAACAAAAGAAAAGATATTTGTCAAACTTTATTATCTATCGGGCGAACTTTAGTTAGAAGGGTTCATTCCTTTAAAAATTACTAAACGGTTAAGACAAAAATAATGTAAAGACACCAACAATGAATTGTTCAATTGGTAATAGACTCAAAATCTTTTTTCTTTGCATTCAATAATCACCGTGCCAATATTTTGACCTTGTCAAGCAATTGCTCCTTCGATGCTTCTACATTATCACTTGTAAGGACACCGTTCCCCTAAAGCCCAACATCTTTTGGTGAATGCCATGTTTAGTAAAATTGTTGTGGATATGAAAGTTAACTTTCAATTGACCACCAAACAAAAAGTTGTTTTTGGATGTTTACAGGCTGTCCATACTCAGGATTTTCTTCTAACTATCTCAATCGATGGATTAGGCCAACACATTTTCTCGGTAGAGTATCGCACTATCCTCAAATATCGCTTAATGGTTCTCTTATTTCCCGTTGATGATGTGTGCTCTGTTTGTCGTAAGGTGTGTCTCGATAGATTTGGGGAGCATGCAGTTCATTGTCGAGAGCTTCCAGACTTCAAATATAGACATGACCTTGTTTGGGATGTCTTTTTTGATGTTTTTAAGCGCGCAGAAGTATATGTGAAGAAAAGGGCATCTGGGAACTTCTTGATTGATTCGCTAGAAGGGATATCTACATTGAGGCTAGCCGATGTTTTGGTGTACGGATGTGTAGGAGGGAAACATGCATGTGTGGATTTGATTGGCAGAGTTACCCCCCTTTGATATTGATGACTGAGGATTTTACTGTAGCACATGCGGCTCTCAAAGTTGCTTCAAGTAAAGCGGTCAAACATAAGAGAGCGTGTTCTGACAAGGTGTTTATACCTTTTGCTTTTAACACTTTTGAGTTTTTAGCACCGGAGGCCGTGGATATTTTAGAAAAAGTTCAAAGAGTCATGCACAGTAATGTGGTATTTCATAAGTCTCAAGGTATAATATTTAAAAGGACTGCGTTTGTAGCTAATTGATAGCATTTTAGCTAATTGGTAGGTTAGCTACAAACGCAGTCGTTTTTTAACAGGAGGAACTAAAATCAATAAAATTTGCATATTCAAAAATGTATTTGCAACAAAAAATATACATGAATATATAACAATTAAATATAAAAGGAAATTGTGTATATTTTATACATTTCAAATATTTACAATTTTTTTTCAATGAATAAAATTATCTTCTTCTTGTGTAAAAAAAAAATAAATTATCTTCTTCTTTGACCAAATAAAACTATCTTCTCTAAAAATCTTAAGAAATGTTCTTTGGTCATCCTTGTCATACACAAAATTTCATTTGGCATGTGAAGGAAAGAGAAAATGAAAGGTAGGGGTTAATGTGGAATTGGTCAAGTACATTTGTACTAACCTTTACATTGCATGCCTATTGACCAACACTTGACCATAAATAAAAGAGGATTGGATTTTATATGCTCATAATGCACTGTTTCACACATGACATGACAGTCTAACACATTCTCATTCATTTATTCTTTCTTCTTTTTTCCGTTAGTTTATTTATTGCTATCTTAGCTGCCATTTATTGCAATCATATTATTCATCCATCTTGTTTATTCATTTCTTGGGCGGCGTTGCAACTGAATTTTTTTAAGCTTCATAACTCTATTTTAATTGAACTCCCTCTTTTGAGCATGTTTAATGGAACTCCCTATCTAAGATATTTAATTGTGTTTAACTGCATTTATAGTGGTCGGTATTTCACTTATTAATGTGATAAAAGAGTACTGTACTATAAACCACTAAGTTTGATCTACTACTAGGGTTGGAAATAAGTCGAGTCGAGTCGAATCTGTCTGAGCTTGATTCGACTGGATAAGAATTGGTTCGGCTCGAAACTCGGATCGAGTTTGAAACGAATTATTTTTTCAGCTTAAGTTCGGCTCGTTTATAGTTCGTGAGCAGTTCGGTTCAGTTCGTTTGCTCGAATCACATAGTTTAAAATCAATTTTTTGTTAAAAAAGTCAAATTGTATATATTTGACCTTTTAAATTAATTTTTTTTAAAAGAAAGAAATTGAAATACAATAAAAATTATCTCAATAGCAAATTAATTCAAAGTTACAAGAAAATAAAGACATTGAAACAAACCAAAAAATAAGTAAAAATAAATATATTAGTGCATTATATTAATTGAAAAAAATTTCTATTGATATCTTTCAGTCAGGTTTTTTATAAAAAAAAAAAGTTTAGAAAAGTGTAAGGTGTGTGTGTGTATATATATATATATATCGAGCTGATTCATGAATCAAACGAGTCGAATTGCATATCGTTCATGTTCGGCTCATTTAATTAACGAACTTAATTTTCAGCTCAATTGGTTCATCAACCGAGTTCAACGAGTTAATTAGCGAATCGAGTCTCGAACTATTTTCAAATCGGTTCGGTTCATTGCCAGCCCTATCTACGACTAATAAAGAGTTGGAAAATGTTAACTAGCGCTCCCGGGACACTAGTTAAAAATACTTAAAATAGTAAACTTGTCTTAAAATTTGTGCAGTCAATATTTAAAAAGTAAAAAAATTGTTATTTTCAATACAAAAATTGCTTTTTTGGTATCCTTAACTAGTATCTTGACCCTTGTTAAGAATATAGATTGTTAGCTAGATATTTCATTAGTTAGTTAACTTTTCCATTAGTTTTGATATTAGTTTGTTAGAATTGGTTATTAGGTGGTTTAGTTAGTTAGCCCCAAATTACTCTATATAAGAGCCTATATTGTATTATTTTCATTATCTTTTATCAAATGAATTCTCCTGAATTTTACTCTCCTTCAAGCTATCATAGCTTTTATCATTCTCTTTCACATTACCATGAAAATCTTAACAACCCTAAAGAGTTTGCATATAGTATGTTAGAGGTGCTATATTCAATCTTGAGTTTTATTATATAAAAAAAAAATCATTTATATTCATAAATTCTAGTTCAACCGATATAAATATTGAAATTGTTAGATTGGATATTGTAAGTGGCGAAAGTAGAAAATTTATAAAATTTGGACAAAATTGTTAGATTGGATATTGTAAGTGGCGAAAGTAGAAAATTTATAAAATTTGGACAAATTTTTTAATTTTGGACTATAAAAAATCTCAATTTTAAATAAAAATCTCAATTTTAAAAAACTAAAATTAAGTCTGTAATCGGTTCGAGTTGAATCAGTTTTTAGTTCAAATAAATTGTTTGAATTGATAATATTTAGAGATATCAACGGGGCGAGAAATGCGCGGAGGAAGCTTTCCTGCTCCCCTTCCCGCCCTTCAAAATATTCCCCGTTCATGATCCCGTCACGGGGGGAATATTTGTCCTCATCCCCATCCTCACCCCGCGCTTCCCGCGGAGATTGACAAATATCGAATATTAACAAAAAAATTGTATTTCTCAGTTAAAATTATGACAATAGTACAACGTTACTTTTTTTCCTTTTTATTGAAAAAACAACAAATATTTTCATTTTGAAAAAATTAAAACAACACATAATGAATTCATAACAAAAAAAAAAAACAATGCAAAAGAATTTGACTATTAATAATCATACAAAATCTCATAGTCAAAACATTTCATAATATATAGCAAAATATGCATAATCATACAAAACTCATAATCAAAATATCACATAATGCATAGCAAAATAAATACCTAAAATTTTTAAATATATAAAAAATAATTAATCAATGGACGGATTTAAGAAATCCACGGAAACAAATGCTTCTTCCTCAATCTTCATCCCTAGGAGGAAATTCTCCGTTCCCAAAGCTCCCTGATGATTGGTTTAAAATGCTTACTTTTCAACCAAACAATATGGTTAGATTCGAAGCCGGCCAAAACAGTTTAAAATGCTTATAACTTGTATTATATCTACTCTCTTTTTTGTTTTTGTGTATTTTAGTGTTCTAAGTTAAATTCTAATATGGATCACTTTATCAAGTGGTTCATGGTGGACCAATCACAAATAACATTATAATGAATACGAATTTTACAAAATCCACCGTTGGATTGAAAGTTTATATTATATAGATCATCTATAGAAAAATTTAGAAAAATTAAAAATCATTTGATATGTTATTGAGACACATCAAGATTAACGGTTGTTAAATAACATAAACCTTGATGGGTCTCAATAACATATCAAATGATTTTCAAAAAAAATTTTAAAAATTTATGGATGATCCATACGATATAAACTTTCAATCCAACAGTAAATTTTGTAAAATTCATATTCGGTATATCACTTGTCCACGGTGGACCACTTGTAAAGGTGGTCCACCGTAGCATTACCCTTTGTTCTAATTTTTTCATATAAACTATTCCATGCTCTTTATTTTACAAACAACATTCAAAATAAATAAACTTTTACAACATAGTCAAAATTAAATAAATTCATACAATTAATACACTCAAAATGATGATATATTTTTAGTTTTTAAATAAATTCCCATATATGATTATGAGTGAAATAGATCACATGTTTGTGTTTCCCACCTTTGTTAATTATAACGTAATTTTAGTTTTTGTCAATTTTCTTTCACAACATAAAGTATAAATTGAAACATATTTATGGAATCATCTAATCTATCTAATTTAATAATCTAATAATACAATAAACATGATGAAACATCCTCTAGAAGAATTTGAGTTAAAGAAAGCTGGAGTGTATTTCCAATATTGTCTTAGACAAAACACACGACACAAGTGACAAATTAACTAGATTGATAAGAAAGAATGTCTACACAATTATATACGGTTTATATATCTTTCTTAAACCTTTTCCATTTGTTGTTTCTTCACTCTACCACATGTACTAATACATGCTTTAAAATCACGTCAAAACACTATATATATTTTTAGCAATAAAAAAATCAATATATGTTTATACTTTAAAATACCTATGGTTGATTGCGGTGACTTATGAGGCAAGATGATCTCATTATATATATATATATATGGAAAATTCTAACATGGACCACTTCTTCAAGTGGTCCATGGTGGACCATTCATGAAAAACCCTATAATGAATACGAATTTTACAAAATCCACCGTTGGATTGAAAGTTTATATCATATAGATCATCTATAGAAAATTTTAGAAAAATTGAAAATCATTTGATATGTTATTGAGATCCATCAAGATTAACGGTTTATTAAATACTGTAAATCTTGATAAATCCCAAGGGTAATGCTACGGTGGACCACCTTTACAAGTGATCCACCGTGGACAAGTGATATACCGAATATGAATTTTACAAAATTTACTGTTGGATTGAAAGTTTATATCGTATGGATCATCCATAAATTTTTTAAATTTTTTTGAAAATCATTTGATATGTTATTGAGACCCATCGAGATTTATGTTATTTAACAACCGTTAATCTTGATGTGTCTCAATAACATATCAAATGATTTTTAATTTTTCTAAATTTTTCTATAGATGATCTATATGATATAAACTTTCAATCCAACGGTGGATTTTGTAAAATTCGTATTCGTTATAATGTTATTTGTGATTGGTCCACCATGGACCACTTGATGAAGTGGTCCATATTAGAATTTACCTAAATGGATGCCAATAAAATATCAAATGATTTTCAATTTTTCTAAATTTTTTTATGGATGCTCTATATGATATAAACTTTCAATCTACCAATAAATTTTGTAAAATTCGTATTCGGCAAATCACTTGTCCACGGTGGACCACTTGTGAAGGTGGTCCACCGTAGCATTAGCCATATATATATATATATATATAGTTCTTTTTTTACAATAATATATATAAAGTTAATTTGCCCTGATTTATTTTTGAACTTCTGCAAAACAGTTTTGTAAATAAATAAGTTTTTATGCAATATTATAAGTTTTTCATGATAGTTTATAAAAATACAATTTTTATTAGTAAAAATTTATAAATTAACATAAAATTTTATTTATAATTTGTATAAACTATTTTCATAAACTCAAAGTCGAATTCAAACGGACCCATATAGTCTATTGTTGGCTAGCTGATTGACAAATGACAAAGAAATGTAAATTTCCGGCTTTGCCGTTTCCCATGATCCATTTTGAATTTGAAGAGAAGCATGCATGAATCCAAAAACTACCTAACATCTTTTTTCTTTTTGGTATAAAATAATATAATACCTAACTTCTCGGTTTTGATTTTTGTAAATTCAAATAAATAGTCTTTGTCCGTTTCATAAGATCCTTGTGGTCATAATCCAACTATTATAAGTTTGATAATTATAACAATAATGGATTAGTGTAGGGGCTATTTTCAAACCAAAAGATAACGACATCCAATTAGACGGCTTAGTCAATTTGTTTTTGAAAAAAAAAAAAAAAAGGAGAGAAAAATATATATTATCAATTAAAATAACACCAATAATTAGTTTACAATAAAAAAGATTTAAATTTTATTCTTTAAATAAAACAGTAACATTTTGTCAAAAAATAAAAAGTAACATCAAGTGTCAAACTCAAGAATTGCGTTGTATAATTGAATTATAGGCTGATACTTCAATGGACCAGTTAAACAAATGGTCCATGATGGACCATTAGTTTCCACAATTTCTTATTCAATTTTAACCATTAGATAAAGAAGTGCATAGAGATTACCATAGACTTCCAACACTAAATAAAATATATTTTCAATCTCTTTCTTCTTTATCATATCATGTCAGCGCCTCCACAGGCCTAGAGTAGATTGTCTCCGGTGGAGACCTCTCAATTATCTCTTAAATATGATCCCAACCACACATCAGGAGCGAGAGTGTGTAAAAAATAATAATAAAAAATAAATGAAACAAAAGTGATGAAATTTAATAGTTGGATCTTCCACTTCTCCCTCTCCGGTGGCAATCCACACATGAGGAAATCCACTCTCCCACATGCCACTACCACATCTTCAGTCTCATTCTCACTTCACCATTAATCCTGCTTTCAAGTTCAACCCTTTCAATTTTTTTATCATTTTATATTTTCTTTTAAGATTTAAAATTTTGATAATAGAATATAGATTTAAAATGTTCCAAGTATAAAAAAATAAATTAAAGCAAAAAATTAAAAAATATAAAAAACAAGAATGACAAATATAAATTCAATTCCTTATTAAATTTGTTTATCAAGTTTGCCAGAAAAAGAAAAAAAAAACCAAGCCTTCCACACTTTCAACGGATTAATGCATTTGTTGAAGCTTGTTGATGGACTTTCTTTTTCGATTCGTTCTTTTATTTATAATATTATCCATATTTTTTTCCCTCTGTTTATCTTCCTTCTTCCTGTGTGTTTTTTGTAGATCTTTGTTTGTGTATTTTATGAGAATTTATTTCTCTTATGCATCTTAATTTAGAATTGGGTTTTGGAGATGAAAGAGAGAAGAGTAAACGGAGAGATATTGTATTTGCTCATTGATAGATGGAGGGATGTCTGTAATGAAAACAAAATGTAAAGGAATAAGCTTGCTCTGTTGGACTATAAGAATGCTAGCAAGATATGGGTTCTCATATGAATTTTTAGTCAATCCGTAAAAAGGCTAGCAAGTTTCTGGGTTTGGTATGGATTTTGTTTCCATAGTTGGATGAATGGTGACTTTGGTGTCTAGGAGATTCAACATATTAGGAGTGTTTGTGGTTTTGTTTAGATCAATTTTGAGGTAAAAATATATCTGATCTAAAAATAAATTTATTTGCGGTTCGATTCAGTTTTTGGATGACAAGTTAAAAAATTCAAATCAATTTTATGTGGTTTAATTTCGAACGGTTCTTAGATATTCAAATTACAAAAAATTCAATTGTGGTTTAATTTGGATCGGTTCTTATATATTCAAATTACAATTGTATTTTTTTTATCAAGTAACATAGTGGCTAGAAATTCCACTATTAAGATGGATAAATGAAATGATAAGAGTTCGAACCCTAGCCCCCTGCATATATAACGCAATGTCCTACCAAATGAGCTAAGCTCACGGGACCAATTGTATATTTATTCGAATTATTTTGCTTATTTATTCAAATTTTTATTTAGAAGATGTCAAAAAGTTAATAATTTTCGCTTATTTAATTATGATGAATATTTACCATGTGTTTTTTAATTTATCAACGGTGAAAACTAATTCTTCTATTGTTTATAAAAATTAATTGTAAATGCACATGTTCATTGATTCTTTCTTGACATTTGAGTTTGATATCCACTAAAGTAGAAAATCTAGTTAGAATAAAATATTTATAAATTTGTTATAAATATTTTTAAAATATAAGTAAACCATTATACGAGTGAATTGACTTTTATTTAATATTTAAGTTCATCATTATATTTATATCTACTTTACAATATATTAAAAGGAATTACTACTAAAATACCAAATTTGTCAATCAAGTTTAATAATATTTCATAATTTTTGCCCTTAAATGTAATTTTAACTCTAAACTCAAAAAAAATACAAAACAAAAATAGGAAGAAAAAAAATAAGCATAAAAGAGATCTTCCCATAAAAATAGCATCGAAAACCACCTCTGAAAAAGGATATTAAACCAATTTATTTAACAAAAAATATTTAATTAAAAGAAATTTGCGCATAAAAATAGGAACAAAAATCAATATAAAAAATACGCATAAAATATATTGGATTAATATCTTTTATTAGACCATGTACAATGATTTCAACACTCAACACCTATTTTTACGCTCCATATCATCTTCTCTCTCTTCCACCTAATAATTCAACACTCATTCAACTTTTACCCTCTTCAACGGTTTTTCATTCAACACTCTACTCCACCACTAATAAGATTAAGATAGTGAAAAATGTGATTTTTTTTCTGTGTCCAAATTAAATGAATCAAGTCTCTATTTATAGAGAAATTTTTTTATGAATTTTGGTAAAAAACAAAAAATTTAAAAAATTTATTTGCAATGAAATAATTTGAGTTCAAAGTAATAATTTGATAAAAATTCCAGAAGTCAATCAAAGCAAGACAAGTGTCCCCCCGATAGTGTTTCAACTGTGTTGAAAGTTTTCAACTTCTCTCTCCTCCATGTCACTTTCAACACCTTTATTGAAGAACATTGCCTTGTTGAAATTTAATTCAACACCATATTCAACTTCCCATTGTACAAGGTTTTAGTTTAGAGTTAAAATTATATTTAAGGGCGCAAAACTTGGAACACCGTTAAATGTGATAAGAACATATTTGGATTTTTAATAGTAGTTCCATTTAATAGCATTTGCACGGGTCTATTGACTTTTATTTATAAAATATTATTAAAATATAAGCGACGTCATTTTACTATTTCTTGTAAAACTTATTAAATTAAGTAACTTTTTTTATTAAAGCAATTGTCTCGTGTATGATTAAATTTTTTATTAAAGCAATTGTTCCGTGTGTGATTTTTTTATTCAATTCCTTTTATGTATCGGTAATAGATATTTTGTCCTTTTTTGTATTTATTATTAATGAGAATTCATTCTTATGTTGTTTTTAAAAAAATATTTGTGAAAGCTTATGTCCATTGATTTTTTTTACACTTAAGATTTATATTATACTAAAATATAAACTTTATTTAGTATAAGTATTTAGAAACATGTTATAAAATATTTTTTAAATTTAAATTGTGTAGTTTTATATAAATTTGTTAAATTAATAAAAAAATTATTAAATTTATTGTCCTGTGTATATTTTATTTTATTAATGATAAATATAATTATCCAATTTTTTGTTATGTATGAGCGAAAAATATTTGTCTGTGTTTTCATAAATAAAAACGGACCCATTGTATTTTTGTTTCTATTTTTATGTTCTTTTATTTTTAAGCTCATAAATAAGTCTCTTCTTTATTAGGCTCTTCTATTATATTTTTCATATATAAGTTTTTGTATGTTAGATTGAGTTACTATTTTTTCATTAAAAAAAAGTTACTACTATTTTTGGCACGTATTTTCATATCATGATTTTTGTTTCTATTTTTGTACGTAAATTTATTTTAATTAAATTTTTGTGTTCATATTTTTTAATTTAAAATAGATTGGATTAATATCTTTTTTTAGAGGTGGTTTCTGGTGCTATTTTTATGGGAAGATTTCTTTTATACTTATCTTTCTTTACTAATTTTGTTTTGTATTTTTTTTATTAGTTTAGAGTTAAAATTATAAGGGCGCAAAACTTGGAACGCCGTTAAAAGTGATAAGGACAAATTTAGATTTTTAATAATAATACTTTTTAATATATTGTAAGTAGATATATTGTAAGTAGATATACAAATATATCAGATTGACATGATTTCAATGACCAAAATGAAAAAATGGATATTCCTTATTCCCGGTCGATTGAATCAGCTGAAATCACACAATTATTTCATAGAAACTATTTTTTTTAAGTCACGGTTACTTCAACTAGTTGAGATTTAACCATTAAATTGTCAAAATTCAATTTTCTAACCGTTAGATTTTTGAATTTATAATTGATTGTTCAGATTATATTAAAAAAATGTTAAAGACATGTCAAAATTATGTTCATAAGAATTAAAAACAAGCTTTATGCTAATCAATGCCTTGAAAATAATTTTTTTTTACATTTGATAATGATTGACTACACAAGTTTCAACGTAGTTTTACTAAATTTTGAGAGACAAAAACATAATATTTTTTATTTTTAGGGATTAAAATAAGGGTAAATAGGCTTATACCCCCTGTAATGTAGGTGTGTTTTGTTTTTTCCCCTGTAAATTTTTTTTTTGTGACTCGCCCCCTATAATGTTGAATTTTTTGGGCTCGCCCCTTGGATGCACTTTTTAAATCGGTTATTTTGTTCAAACCGATTTAAAAAGTGCTGTTTTTTAAATCGGTTAATCTATTCAACCGATTTAAAAAGTGCAAATTCTTTGCACCCAAGTGGGGAAACCAAAAAAATTTACTTTGTAATGGGCAAATCACAACAAAAAAAATTACAGGGGGGAAAAACAAAACTTGCATATATTACAGGGGGTAAAAACCTATTTACCCTTAAAATAAAAATCCATATATTTTGTAGGACAAAAATTTATATAGCCTTATTTTAATTAATCTTTTTTTTTTGTAAGGAGCCCGGTGACTAGAGTTTCACCCTATATTTTTGACAAAAATTCATATATATTTTTTTTACTTTTCAAAAAAAAAAAATGTACCTAAAATAAAAAGAATTTCACCCTTAAAGGTGAATAAGTGAGAATACCAATATTCAAACTCCGATGTTTGTCTTTTGCATACAATATCTTTATTAACCGAGTTATACTCACAAGAATAAACTATTGTAATTAATCTATAAATCCTTTATCCTAAAATAAATCAAAAGCTAATGTATAATAAGTTCTAAACTTAAAACGTTACATTTGTAAAAAAAAAAAAAAAAACTTAAAATGTGTTACAGTTACACACACTACATAAGTTAACAATTTTTTTAATAAAATTAATTAAAAAAGTTCAGTTTATAAATAAAGATACAAAAGAAAGAGAAAGTACTGTCAAAAAAAAGAAAATGAGAAAGAGTAGAGATATGACTCATGACATGAGTGATGGAGAGAGAATAGTGTTGAATGAAAAGATCATGTGTTGAAGGTGTATGGTGTTATTGTGAGTTATTGATCAATCTAAAGGTAAATAGTCATTGTCCATCATAGACCACTTGCAAGACTAGTCCATATTAGAATTAGTCTTGAAGTATGAAGTATATATTGGGTAAAAGGTATATTTTCTCCAAGTAAAATTGACGAATTTGAGTTTTAGTCCTTTTAAAAAAACTTTCCGTTTTGCCCCTATAATTTTAAATTACTTAGATTTTAGTCCTTAATGTGGTCATGTCATACAAATTACTTAGGTTTTCATCCCTGTAATTTGTGCAAATTTTTGTTTTTATCCTTGTAATTTGTGCCAAATTTGGTTTTCGTCCCTATAATTAGTACGACATTGCCACATTAAGGACTAAAACCTAATTAATTTGAAGTCACATGGGCAAAACAGAAGAATTTTTTACGGGGACTAAAACTCAAATTTGCCAATTTTATAGGGTAGAGCGAGATAGAGAGTATTCATTCACTTTCCGTTCTACACTATTAAGAAATTATTTGTCTTCATTCGTGAGACTAAATAGGAACCCTATAAATATAAAATAATTATAAACTCTATTATATTTTAAATAAATATATGTCAATCTATTTTAACTCTTGTTTCCATTCTCAAATGAAAATTCGATATATGTTTAAGGATGTTGCATGGACATAGTGCGATGGGAAGTACATTACAAGACTTTTAAGGATTACCACGGCCAAAAAGGGTCATAAAATGCCAAAAAATGGTCGGAAAGTGAAATTTCCGGCGGCTTTTAGTCAGCAGGATAATAAGTTGTTGCAAATCGTAGCGGCGGCAAAAAATCTCCGAAAATGTGCGTCGGGTATTTTGTGGCGGCCAAAAGCCGCTGAAAATGATTTTTTTTTAACCTTTTGGAGTTGGAGACTTTTTTAAATCAAAAGAATCGAAGAAATATTACATATAATGTGTATCAAGAAAAGAAATGATTATGAGAAAGAAGAGAAGTAAAATTAGATTTATATAGGTAAAAAAAGAGTATGAGAAAGAACAAATTAAAAACAAATAAAAGAGCAATGAAATTTAGAGAGAAGGAAGAGATACCGTGTATAGAGAGAATTTTTTTTGAAGAAATGAGTATGAGAAAAAAGAGAAGTGAAGCTTAAAAGTTTTAATTTAAAAGTATAAAGAGAAGAAAACTTGAAGAAATGAGATGAAATGTGGTGGAGAAATGAAGGAGATATATAGAAGATGGGAAAATGATGGAGAAATTGTAGAGAGAATGAATATAAAGATAAGATATTTTGAAGAAATGAGTTTGAGAAGATAAGAGAAATAAAGTTTTAAAAAAAGTTACCGTGGAATTACCGACAATCTTAAACCGCCGCAAAAAACTGGCGATTAATATTTCGGACGGTTTTGGTCTGCTGCAAACCTTTGCCGCGGTTTTATTTGAATTTTCGGCAATTTTTTGAAATTTGAGTTTCCCGCCTAAAGTTTCCGGCGGTCTTTTAGCTGCGCTAATTCCTAGCAAAATGTCCAATTTTTTCCGACGGTTTTAAACCGCCGCAAATCCTTCAAAACCCGCTGCTATTTTTTTAAAAAAAATACTAGATGCTTTTCTAGCAAAATTTTTCGCCGGAAACCATTTCAAGGGCTTTAGGCCGCCGATAATACATGAAATTCTTGTAGTGGTACTCCCATGTTTCCAGTTCAACAATACTGATAGATTATAAGCAAATAAATCCTGACGCCATTGTGCCACAATGGCGCACAACTTTAAAACCCAAATCCACGAGAAAAACTATAAATATAGAGTTATTATCCTTCACAATTATTCATTCAGAAATTTAGAGAAATAGAAGTCTCTAAGGAGCAAGGGAGGAGCAACAAGAGAGCTCTAAGGGGAGACACTCTACCCCCACCATAGGGAGAGGCCACTTCATCCGCAAGGCATCCAGGTTACTTTTATGTATAATTCTTACTCTTTGCTTTTAATTATGCCTTTTGATAGCTAAATCTCTTTAGGTTAGGTTGAGTAGATGAACTCCTCCATGAATGATTGATCTCCTCCAATACAGTACGGAAAATTGGAAATACCAATAATATAAAATGGTCGCAGGGCAAAAATTACGTTGAAAGTTTGGTTTTAACTCATTTAAAGTGAGTTTCTCTTTCACATAATATTTGTTTGAATTTTTATTTTTTCATGTATGTTTCTTTAAAAACCTTGTTCGCTAATAATAGTAGATTATGTGATGGATTAGCCGCTTAGTTTGTATATGTATTGGTCGGTATTAATTTACCATCATGGAAGTTTGGTTCTAATGAGATGTATGAATCTGTCTTCATTTACAATGCTTGAAGGTAATATTTTTTAATGGTAATTTGCTAGAAGACATTTCTTAGCGAGGAATATTACTAGAGAGAGAGAGAGATTGTATATATGAATTATTTTCTGTCTAATGCAATATCAATTTTCTGAAGTTGTTTGACTAGACATCTAATATAGCTTTGATATTGGCTCTAACAGTGGCCTAGTTTGTATATAAACAATCAATCAAGAGTACAATGCAATTTATTCAACACAAATCTCTTAGCACAATCTCATAAAATTCTCTAAAGTGGTTATGGATTCAGCATATCACTCAAATCCAAATCATGCATCCTCCTACCATAGATTTAAAGAAATACCATACAATATTTACAAAATAATTATGTACACACTATCAGAGGACTTTTCTGAACATAACAGGACTTTATTTTTGTTTTCTTTTGCAGTTCTCTATTTTTTGTTTTTTAATTCTATTTTATTCCAAATTAAAAATAGAGATAAGACCCAAAATAAACACCAATAAACCAACCTATTTAAGGATTTGGTTCAATGTAATTTTGTTATGAGGATTTGTTTTAAAACCCTTATTTTAAAACATATAAGTTTCTTATAAGAGAAGCCGATTCGATTGTTCATATATAGTCTTATTAGGGGTCAATTCTTGAACTAGTTTCTATAAATTTGATATTATTTCTTTTTCTATCGAACATTTATGAGTTAAGTTTACTTTGATAAAAAAATAAAAATATTTATTGATCTCTTTTTCACTAACAACTAAAAAAAATATTTTGAAGCCAATAAAAATATTTAAAAGCTTTACACCAAAAATACATTTGAAAACAAGAGCTTAAGCCCTTAAATGTAGCAAACCAAGAAAAAAAAATATATAGTAGTTTCTAACTAATATAAAAGAAACTACATAATTGAGCTCCACTATATATATAATATGTGGAAGCAACTGATCAAACCATTTTATAGGTTGATACTAAGTAATGAGAATATTTCTCTATATATTTTTATATTCTTCATTCACTTTATTTGTATAGTATTAGGACCCCAATTATTGAATTTCCTCATCCATCAAACCCAATTGCATATAGGAGAAATGTGGAGGGAATAGGGCCATGCAAAAATCTACATAAGCTAATAGAGATACTAATCAAACTATTGAGTCAAATCCATGATTGGATGGAATAGTTGCATTTGAAGGAATTAACTCCACTTATATGAGCAAATATATCTGAGGAATCAACCATGTCATCTTCCTCTTTCACAGCTACCTGTAGTTACAATTATCAAAGGAAGTAGAATTAAAAAGTATTCTAATAAATAATTCAAAAAGGTAATAGTAATATTGATTTTTTTTTTTTTACTGTTTAGAATTGATTTATTTGAACTTATCGAGTTATATAAGTATTTGTGAGACTGTTTAGAAGAAATTATGAAAACAACTTCATAAGGTGTTTTGATCAGCTTATTTCAATAAACTCTTAGCGTTTATTATAGCATAATGCATTTTCATATAAGTGCTTATGTATTAGATATTTTTATAATAAAAGATAAAACAATGTCAAACCGCTTTCATATAAGTTATAAGCTACTTTCATAGCTATCTCGGAGAATTGATGAAAATAAGCTGATCAAAAACGCTAATGGTCATGTCATAAGCTATTTTCATAAGTCCTCCCAAACAGTCACATAATTGCGTATGCTAGTAGATAACCTCAAATAGTTCAATTCAAACAAACCCTTATAGCTTATATAAAAATAATTTAACTTTATTTTATCTTTTATGACAAAATTAGCTTAACATAACCACTTAAGCAATGTTGTTTGACATTAATGTTATACCTCTTCTTCATCTTCTTCTTCATGATTGCCACTAGCAGTTCTTTGTGCATCTCCAAAATCATCATTCTTAGCAAATCTTCCTCTAACTCGAGGTCGACTATCAGCCAAAGTTTTTCGGCATGCATACTGCATATTTGGTTGCATCATCATTAGATGAACTTCAAAATATGCAGTAAGAAGAGAAGTGACTTCATAAGCAAGGAACTATACCTTGAAAATATGATAAGGTTTTCAATTTTGTTTTGATTAATTATATAGTACCTTAATTTTCTTGCTGAAGTTTCTTTCATTTCTTTTCTTCATATATCTGTGAATCTTTTCTTTCCTTTGTTCAACAGAAAGTTTTCCAACCTTAAAAGTTGAGTCCTCCAAGTTTGAGATTTCTGGTGTCAAAGTGGCTGAACTACCAGAACCAGCTACTAGTTGTTGATTCTCAGTATTAAGTGCCTAAAAAATAAATTATTATTAACTTAATTTTCAGATTCTGTAAAGGAAAATGCAAAAGGAATCATCCATATGAAGTAGGACTTTTCTAATTATGCTACTTTTTTGTAGGTGAGACTGTGATTATAAAGGGTGTGTATGATATGCTATTGCTACTACTGTTTTGATTGATATTGGCATCTATTCTATAAGGCATAAGCTTTTAACATATTTGTAGGACACCCTTTTGCAAAAACGTTATCTCTTACAAAGCTTAAAAATAAATGTATAAAAAATCGGATCAGAGATCAAACCGGTAAAACTTTCTGTCATTGTTCAATTGATACCGTATACAAAAATGAAAACCGGTTGAACCAACCTTGATTCAACCGGTTTAAATATTCAATTCCGGTTAACCGGACTACAATACAAATGGGACAAAACCAATTGCCAAACTGGTCGATTCTCAGTTTAACTAATTGAATCGACCGGTTCAGTTCAGGTTTAAAAACATTGCTTGATAGTAAAGTTAACATTAAGAAACTTAACAGATGAAAGGTTTAAACCTTGGAAGTGAAAACTTAACTTGTACATTAAAAAACGTGAATTCTTAGGTACACTTTTTATTTAGATATGTATCGATACATCCGCTGAAGTTGACAATTTTGATAGGTTCATAAATAATGTTTATTGACTTTTCTATATTAAACACTATTTGTGGACCTATCAAAATTAACCATCTCAGCGGTGTAACGATACATATCTAAATAAGATGTGTAGCAGAGTGTTCACCATTAAACAGAAAGTAATGATGAAGAACTTAACAAAGTAGTAGTTTAGAAAGTATGAATACCTGAAGATCAGGAGGGTTAAACACCCTCTGAATAGGATCAGGACAATACATTCTACCATTATCTCCTTGATAATCAAGTTCTTGAGTTTGAAGTTCAGAACCAAGAAGCATATTTCCACCAAACAAACCAGCACTATCAGCAGACAAAGAAGTAGCAAGAGAACCAGGCGGAGGCGGCATATATGACGCCATTCCAGCCGGATTAAGATAATTGCAAGAAGGAGAAGAAGGGTTCAAAGGAACATAAGAAGGTACAGAAGTTATGCAATCTTCTTCAAAAACAGGTGGTAATGATAATGAAGTTCCCAAAAGAGGTGCAACTGAATCATTTGGATTATGAAACTGTGAAAACCCTTCAACAGATGAACATGATGTTAGTTGTTGAACATGAGAATTGAAATCAAATTGTTCTTGCTGTGATGATGTGACTGGTAAAAATGAAGGAACATTGAATGATGGTGAGAGTGAGAAATCTATTGAAGCAGAGATATCATTGTCGATTTCGTCTTGTGAATCAAAGATAACAGAAAGGTTATTGCTATTGTTGGAATTATTGTTGTTATTGTTGTTGGTGTTGGTGCTAGTTGGAGTTGTGACTACTGTATTATTGTTGCTATTGCTATTATTGAACTTAGTTTCTACATCTAATATATTTGTTGGATATGATGAATTCTCTTCATAGCAACAATTTGAGCTTGATGTAACTTCAGAATTCTGCAAAGCTTCTGGAAACAATTCAGGGTTACAAAGCTCGAAAATTCGAGCGCTAAGAGGGCTTGAAATTTCATCCTGTGAGAAGTGATATAAAGGAAATGTAAATAACATGGTTACCATAAAAAAAATAGATGAAGACTAATTAAAGAGATAATATTATGCTATTATGTCTAAAGTTTGGTTTGTTGCATGTTTTATGAAGTGAGTAAGATACTTATAAATATATATTATGTTCATCTATATCTATATGTACAATATTTTGCTAGAAACAGAAAGAAATGATTAAGGTAGAATAGACCATAATGGAGCATTCAAAGATAAACTTGGTTGGTTATAGACAGATGATAAGAAATTGTACCAAAAGAATGGCATTTTTAGGATGTTGATTGTAGAAAAAGATGTGAATTTATGCTATGCCTTCATGTGACAATGTGACATGTTGAAGGTAAGGTTTTGACAAAAATACAAAGAAGGAACCTCATGCCAATGCTAGTTGTGTTTGTTCAATGTATGTCTTAAAACTTTAGTTTGGCCTAATTCAATCCTACAACCGGTTTGTAAGGTGATTATTGCTCCCACGTATGTCATCCAATGTGAGACTCTTAACACACATTCTCACGTCCAACATAATTGGGCTTAGTGTGTCAGTATAAATGATGGGTGATTCAATAGTGAAAACCTAATAGCAGATGGTCCAACGAATTTCAAAAGAGATTCTGATATCATTTTAGAATTTCGGGTTGAACTTAACTCAATCCTACAAAACAGATTTGTAAGGTGATTACCCTTACTGATAAACATATCTTCAAACCATCTCTCATCTCATCTATCTATTGCAAACTCATTCATTGTGAAATGAATTAAAAGACACTTAAATGTTATACAAGTGAAGTATTGTTCTTAACTAAATTAGCAAAATTAGAATATAAAAAATTAGCAAAAGCTTAGACAAGTACAAAAAAGATATATATTATTCCACAACTATCATTCACACACAAAAATCATGCACAACTTGAGATTTACATTGAACTTTATAACGATGCAGCCCTTAGAAAATGACATATTTTGTTGCATGGCATTGTCATGGATTGGATAGAGATAATATATTATATAAAAAAGTGCAAAGCCTATTGCAGAATCTCTGATCAGTCCTTATTGACAGTTAATAAGCATTATATGCTGACCAACTATATGTATAAATTGATAGAAAATGACACATTTTGTTCTCCAAAATGTCAAGAATGGTTGCCAATGATTCTAGCAAGTTGGAACAATCACAAACACACAAATCAATCATTCATGCATAAAAAAAACATCAACACTTATATTTGGACACAATTTTGACACCGTATATCTCACACTGTATAAAATACACTCAATTTCAGTGTGTTCGAATTTAAAAAATTAATATAAAATCGTACAGAATGTGTTCAAATTACGGTATCTAATGTCAAATTATGATGTCTAAACATCATTAATGATAAAATGAACGCAAAAAAGGTGAAATTTCACGAGGAAAGAAAAAGGATAACAATAACGATAACAATAACAACAAACGTTGTGCAAAACTTAATTAGATCTTAATTTGAATAAAATGAAATAAAAAGTGATACCAAAAGTAATAAGAACACATGCATTATTACACAAGATGGAAAATGATTGAGGTAATTACAATGGAAAGTTGTTGTTGTTGTTGTTGCTGCTCTGCCTTTGAATTTGATGGCAGTGGCTGATCAAAAACGTCATGCAACATGGTTGGTGTATAATATCTTCAAGAAAATAAAAATAAAAAATAAAAATAAAAAGAAGAAGAAGAAGAAGAAGAAGAAGAAGAAGAAAAGGTATGAATAAAAATAGATGATGATAAATTATCTTATAAAGTGCAAAATGTGATAAGTTGGTGTTGTCCTACGACACATGTGTTGAGGAGTGAAAAAATGTGAAGAAGAAGAAAAGTCCATAGATGATAATTTAAGGAAAAGAAAAAATAGAAAGAAAAAAAAAACAGCAAAAAGACAGAGTTTGTTAGTTAGCTATGAAGATGGAGTTAGTTATGATGATGGTGTCATGTCAAAGACAAACTCAAAGGTTGTTGTTATTGTTATGTTTCATATATAAGGCTATTATCATGTCTAAATGAGGTCAACGAGAAATTTAAGGTGCTTCATTCATTCACTACACGTGCCACTTTTTCACTTAGATTTTGTGTTGACCAAGCCCTTTTCCTTTTTTCTTTTATTTTTTTACTTACAAAAAATATTATATTGTTTTAAAAAAAAAATTGATTAATAATTGATCAAAAAAATTTGATGGATAGTGCAAAAACAAAATATTATGCTTTATTCTCCACTCATGGTTGATTTTCATACCCTCTTTGTGACTCAATGGTCCCATGAAATGAAACACTAGTTTTGTTTTACATAACATCTTATGATTTAATATTAGAAAGTATAACATCTTATTTTGGTGTCTCTTGTAATATATTTAAGGTGCTTCATTCATTTTTTTTTTTAAAATAGCACATTTTAATATGTATGGGTAAGCATTAAGCAATTTAACTAAATGCTTATTAACTAAATTCTTCTTATCCTATATTATAATATGTATTGTTTTCATATTCAAAGAGAAAAGTGTTACTACCCAATAGTATTTGAATAAGATGATTCGAGTTTCTTTTCGATTAATTAGAGGTTATGAATTTGAATCAAACTAGTAGAATGTAGCATCATTAAAAATGTTGTTAAGCCATTAGTTTGGCACGTTACTTCATCAACTATCATGGATAATTTACCATAAAATCATTATTTTTTTAGTACTTAAGTCATGTGGATGGATAAATTCGAATAATATTTATGTTATTTTCCTGTTCAAAAGTCTATTTTGGTGTATCGTGCATTGTTGAGTTACATAATAAATAAAAAGATAATTAGATTCTATGCATGTATACTAAATTAATTTGGTCTTTTATCAGGAGCTTTGTATAATAGAGTCAACCCAACATATTTAGATACTAAAGTTTCATTTTTCATTTATATAAAACAATATCGGCTTCAAAGAAGACTATAACAAATTTTATAGTAAGGCACTTAAAAATAATTAATACAAGATTTTGCCTCATATGTCGTAAGTGTAATTCGATTTACAGCTATTTAGAGATATTATTCGTAGAAATTGGAGTTCGAATTTTGAATTATCCGCTTCTTTACAATAGAAGTATGCGCATTTAGCCTATAAATTACTTGACAAAAAAATACAAGACTTCTATAAAAATAATTTAAAAAAAAAAGAGTTTTACTCAGGAGGCTCTCATCTTGAGCAACTAACCAACTAAGCTGACTATACACTTATAATTAATTTGAGAAATTAACTGCATTTGGGAAGACAGAAATTTCAATAACATTGCATGAAGAATAAGAGCTATCTGAATAATTATAATCTGATCAATAACAGCCCCTTAGTACATAAATGAATTACTGCTGCCAAATTAAATTATAATCTCAAGAGTTGCTTCTAATGTTAATAATTCATACAGCCACTGTGGCTATAACATTGTTCCATTGAACTTATAAACATCCATTTTGATTCCATCCGTTTTAAACGTTCTACTATACAAATTTTGTGTTCCGACCATGCGTATAACTTCCACAAATCCAAATTTTGGAAAATTTAATTTTAACTACTGACAAGAACATCAGGCACGATTGACAGTATATCAAATTGATCGATCACGAGAGTGCGTAAACAGTCACCCTCACGAAGCTAAACTACATTTGAAGAGTAGAAGAAAAAACAGAAGAGTTTCTATTGGACATCCAGATAGAGGTATCTTAGCCTTGCATAGCATGTGTAAAACCCCACAACTGTACATCAAAGAAATACGGCGAATAAGTCATAAATCATCATATCATAATTAATTTTATACTTGTAAGAACAATAGGTGGTGGAAATAAGCAATGGATCAAATTAATGCATGACCTATTAGAACTGTGGATAAACAACTTAGTTAATCACTCATAGCATACATGCTTATAATTTAAGTGCTTATGTATGTTATTTCTATAACAAAAGATAAAACAAAGTCAAATTGTTTTCATACAAGCAGTAAGTTGTTTTCATAAGCAATCTTGGAGAACTTATGGAAATTAGCTAAAAACAGCTTAAATACATGTCATGAGTTGTTTCCGTAAACTCTCCCAAACAATCTCACAAGTGCTAATGTTAGTAAATAAAGTCAACTAAGTTGATCTAAATCCAAACACACTCTTAGTAGGTGATGAAAGCCACTTTACTAACTTGTAATCTTCAAAACAAACTTCAGAAATAAGAAAATTACCTCAATATTCTTCAACTCAAATTCTGGACTATGAGCTAGACATGAGTTTCCAAATGTATCACAAGGTCCACTAGTTCCAGATAACCTATTCAACAAGGAAGATAAAATCAAGAAAAGATCAAATAAGTGGTACTTCAACTATGAGTAAAATGTAAAAGAAGAAACTAAGCAGCATTAGACTAGAATAGTACTCACAAATCTCCATCTAAGCATAAAGCAAAATTACCCCCACCACCAAGTCCAAGTAAATCATTCATACACATGTAGTAATACCGGTTGGCACCTGAACATTAATTTATAAAATCAAAACAGCGCAAGTTTGAAGAAACTCAAGGGAAAACGAAAAAGGAAGACAACAATTTGCTATGCTCATAGTAATGTAAGATTCAGATCAATAACACAATAAGAACCCCTTACCAGTAGGTCGAAACAGCCTGGGCGCACCGTATACAGTTGTAAAGACAAAAGTTTGGTTTGTCCCCTACAATCAAAGTAGAGAAAATGAAATCATACTTCAAGATGAAGAAGTGCCTTCTTAAAGAAGCTATGTCCATGATGAAAGCAGGTTAACATACTTGATATTTTCTCTTTGCTGTAGGTTTCAAGGGGCATTCTAGCAGCCCACCAAACACAGCACCTTGCCTATCTCCGACAATCTATCAGTTTTACAAAAAAGATAACAAATCCCTTCTCAACAAAAAGAATCATACATTGATCTACAATCAGTAAATATCATAATATACACCATAAAAGGAGAATGCAGTTTAGCTCAGAAAGGTAGACCTACCAGTAAAGCAGGACCAGAAAGCTCAGCACTCTTGCGAATAAGTGTACGAAGTGATATCCCATGTTTCAACGTACTGCCCTTAATATAAAGAAAAAAATGTTGAATCAATATTTTTTTGGTCTTAATCCTCCGGTTTGCAGGGAAGGGACCCTGGTAATTCGGAGTTCGAACGGGAGGTAAGTAAATCCTAGCCATGATTCTAACATGGGTTGTCCCGACAGTTTGTCCTCAACTTGAGCTCATAAAGTTGAATCAATATTAAATACAATAATGTAACACTCTTCAAAGAACCAACTGAAAAAACTAGAGAGCAAAGTTACCTATAAAGTAAGAGCCATTGACGCCCTTTTACAATATTAGGGAGGCACGATTCAAAAAATTCATACAACTCAGGAGATATAAAAGTAGAGTCGTCTGAAAGATTGAGTTTTGGAGACTTCTTTGAAGTCTTTGGAGTTTGCTGCTCATTTGCTTCTTCGAACACCTCGGAACTACTTCTAGAGGTTTGGTCTTCATTAATTGTTTCATCTTTCGTTAAATCCATGCTGTTAAATGTTGGATCACAATCGACATATGTATCTGGTGGAACATCCTGATACTCAAAATGCTCATAATTATATCCAGAAGAAGATGATTTAGTTGCTTTATGATCATGTTGATGCTTGCTTGTGTTTGATCCATCAAAGTTGATTGATGGGATAATGTAAGATAAATATGAAGACAAAGGTTTACCCTCTTTAGGATAGGAACTAGCCTGCACAAATAAAAATAACATCAAAGTCAAATAAAAAGAAGAAAAGAAAGTATGGTGATTATTTTTCCACTTGAAATATAATGAGAATATTAGATATAAGTATATAACCACATTTTTTGTTTCCCATCCTCCACCATGGATATGAATACATAGTCAAAGAACATATTTGGCAAATGAAGCTTATGGACCTCTTAAAAAATTTCAATTTTTCTACGTTACACGCACATACATGTTTGCACAGCGGAAACACAATAACAATAGTAGAGGAAGCAAACTAAACCCAGCGGAAACAGAATTCCATCCTAATGCAATATATGAGCTATTAACCCTATAATCCTACATAAATCAAAGCCAACATTGATATAACAAAAAATATCACTCGAGTTGGTGGGTTATGAAACCATAGTCAAAAAACAGTATTTGACAAACTCATGTAATGTAAACAAAATTATAACAAGTTAATCCAACTTCCATATTACTTCTAATGATAACCTAAGTATGACCTGCTTACAGTATTGGGTCATGAGAGGAGCCCGAGGAATCATCCACATTGGGCCAAGAGCAATCACACAAGTGAGAGAGACACCACATCTTTACCCAAAACCTTAAGGCATTGGGTTTATGGGTCCTCAAAACCTATATATTGCTCAATCATCAGTTTTCCAAGCAATGTAGGACTTCCATCCTCACACTAGCTAGTTGCTACATAACATACAAATCATATTCCCTAGGAGCATTAACACATGAAAGATCAATTAAGAACAAGCTTAGTATTATATAAGTTCTCAGGGTCTTTAGTCAAGTATGTTCAGTCGTGCACATCGACACCGATAGCAACTACATCTACAATACAATAATTCAAGTGGTGACAATGCTGATTAACATTGATATTTGCCTACAAAACATTGAAGACGTGAAATAACACAATTGGTTTTCTTTTTACATTTAAAAAATTCTAATTTTTTCTTTGGTGCATTTGATCAAACAACTCATACCCACTTTGAAAATTAATGAAAACAACGAAACCCAGATTCAGATTTTTGCACTAATCAGATCTAACACAAACAGTGCCTTACAAGCTTCTTTTTTTTCCTTTTTTCAATTCATGAAAATAATAAACAGAACTCAAAATAACCAGACAAAGATCATAAAAAGAAGGAAAAATAGAAGATTTAATTGGGAAAAAATTACCTGTGATGAGGAAGATGAGGAGGAGCTGGTTGAAGAATTAGTGGGAAAGAGATCGGAAAACTTCTGTGAGAGTTTATCTTTGAAAGCGTGCATTTTGATTGATGAACTATGAAGCCATGAAAGAGAAGGGTTTGATTTGAATGAGAATTGGGAAATTGAAGAGATCGGTGGATATAGAGGAAGGAAGAAGACAACAAACAAACCGAAGAGAAATAGATACCAACGTAAATCAAGGACAAAGATTTCTTTGCGTGTCATGCTCTTTATTATTTTATTATTTTTTTATACATTATTTTTTTAATTATTTATTTATAGATATTTATCGTTTTCATGAGCTTATCTCAATTGTTAAAGGACATTGCACCTTATGCAGGGGTATGCCCACTTATTCACTTTTAAGGGGTGAATTTTTAGCCGCTAGACTACCTAGCAAAAAAAAAGATATTTATCTCCACAAATCTTAGTTCAACGGATTTCTAGCCGTTAGACTACCTGACAAAAAAAAAAAATATTTATCTCCACAAATCTTAGTTCAATGGATAAAAATGCTAAAATTGTTAGTCTCGTATGTTAAGATCGAGGTTCGAACTCCAACTCTTGTGTGTGTGTGTGAGTATTCAATACTTTATCACTTCGTCTATCTTAAAAAATATATATATATATATATATATATATATATATTTATTACTTTTCATGCATAGAATTACTACTTAATTGCATTTTTTGTCTCTATGTTTTTTATTTATTTAAGGTACATTTTAGAGGTTGAAGAGGTTAGACTTAAATTTGTGTAACTACCTAAAAATTTTAAGGTAGTTGGTTGTAAGATCTTCAAGAAGGTAGAAGGTATTGTGATAATTGAAGAGATGAAAGTGTTGTTTGTGCGGGATTAGCAAGAGTTGTTGGTTGCAAGTAGAAGTGGTTCCTAAATTAAGATTTGGGGGTTTGGTGAAAATTGGACGTAAAGATCTAGTTTTGGGTGTGAGGCGTCTAGGACAATACACAAGGCATGCATCACTAGATTATGTTGGACGTGAGGCATCCTAAGTTAATGTGAGGCATGCCTCGAAGTGAGCAGGTTCGACCAAGTGCAACCAATTCTATATAGTTGGACCTCTGATCTCTGGGGAATCAAGTTTGTTTTAAAAAATTACTTTTTGTCGTCCTATCATTTTTAGAGTGCGTCTTACGATATTACAAAAATATCTCCGTTTGTTGCTTAAGTAGTGGACGACATTTTTTAAAATTTCTCTTTTTTCCTACATCCGCCACTTAAGTAACGAAAGGGTAAAATAGTCATTTTGTACGGCGCGCGAGTAACCCATAAAATGACAAAAGTACTTTTCTTGTTTCAGTAGACCCAATCAACTGTTACACTATATTTGTTCCACAAAAAAAAAATAAAAAATTGACACCCTACTGATTTTGGGGCTCGCCCTATGAAATAACCAAAATATCTCTGTCTGCTACTTAAGTAGCGGATTACTACGTTAAAAATCTCAAAAATTTAATGTAGTAGGGTGTTTTTATGAAAAAATTTCGTTGTCATAACATCCGCTACTTAAGTTGCGGATGTTATAAAAATAAAAAAATTTCTTGTAGGGTGTTCTAATATAGGATTTTTTTTTACTCACACGTCGTATTTCTATAACGTCCGTTACTTAAGTAGCGTACTTAAGTAGCGGACACAAAATTAGGGTTTTTATTAAAAAAATTACTCATTTTTACAACGTCAACTACTTAAATAGCGAAAAGGTAAAATGGAAAATTCATAGGACACACGAGTAATTCACGGGGTGACGAAAAGTACTTGATCACACGTTTAAAAGGACAGGCCCAGTACACTATATGTACATAAATTGACAAATTCTTTTACTTCAGAATGCATAATTATTTTTAGAAAAAAATAGTAATCGTCATTATTTATTTATGTTCAACTTATAAATAGAAAAAAATATTTTAGTATTTTTATAGGGAAACACTTACAGAGTCTGTTGGAAGTTACCTTGAAACATAGTGTTCAAAATAGGTTTCAGATGGAAGCTGAGCTGGGTGCAGAGGCCCCTGCGTTGGGGGCCACTTCGTGAAAATGTCTCAAACTTTTGCATCAATTCTTAAAGGTTTCTCAAGATATATTTAAGGCAACATAACATGCATTATTTTTCAAATTATCTCTTTCACATACATAACATACAATTCAAACAAGTTTTTTTAAAAGAAACTTTGTGCATAACAACTTTCATATCATTGAAAAGAGTTCCTTTTATATTTTTTCTGAGCACCTAAGTATATATGTTTGAATTGTGATCAAGAGAAAGAGAAATCAATTTTCTTTATTAGAATTGATTCTAGGAAAATATTATTTTCATATTTGTGCAAAACTTGTAATTTTATCACCAAGTGTGTGGTGATTTGTTTTGTAACAGAAAGTTGTGTACTTTCTAGTTTATGTGAGAATCATCATAGTGATTGATGATTTGGAAAAAGGTTCTTTGAATCGGGGAGATTCAAAGTCCGCCATAGGTTAAATGCTTGTGATGAAATCAAGGAAGTGACATGCTTCTTTGTTATATTAGAAGAGAAACCCGTATAAATCTTTTGTGTCCAATTTCTCCTTTCCTTCTCTCTTTATTTTTCCACACTTTCTTCAGGCATTCATCATAGAATTTTTGAAAAAATAAAAAGAACCACAACATCTCTAAATTAACCGAAAAATAAAATGTTTTGCATGCATATTATTAACACTCATTGACATTATTATCATCTTTATTTTATTTTAGCCGGTGTTCATTAATTTTAGGTCTATAAACTACCACTTTTTGTCTTGTTAGTTGTTAAATCACAACAATATATGAGCTAAACATGATCATATATTTTTATAGAGATTGTGACTTGTGGCACTAAACTACTAGTTATAACACTCTATATAGAGATCATGTTAAATATGTTTTTAGTCCCTACTTTTATGTGAGTTTTAACTTTTAATCCGTATAATTTTTTTTATTATATTTTTAGTCCCCTATATTTTTTCCGTTTGTATTTTTAACCCAACTTTTTATATATAAAATAACTCCATTTTATTATTTTGAAACTTCAATTGTATTGCCAGCATGTAGTGGAATATGAACATATGCAATGTTGGATCTTTGGCTCTTTTCATTCATTCATTCATAATTGAAACCAAATGCCAACCTACAAATTTAAGGATATGCCTCAATAGCATTCCATTAATTAAAAGTTGAACCACTATATTATATTTTAAAACTTGTACCGGAGGCAAGGTTGTGGTGTCATCGATTGAATTATAAAGTTACAGTTTTTTTTATTTAAAAAAACGAAAATGTGCTTATTCATTAATTAAAATATATTCAATACAGTTTGATATATCAACTAAAATATAGAAATTAGTTGGTAATGTGACTGTCTTAGCAAGTTTATGGCTAACTTCAATTGCTAAGTTAAGTTCCTGAACCCATAGAAGTGTCGCAAAAAGTCCTATACGAGATTACTAGATGAACATTATAACAAACAAGACATACAACATAAAGGAAATGTAGAAATGACACAAATTTTAATACCACAATTTTGCATAAAGCCAATTTAAAGAAAATAATTGCTAGACAGCATCTTATGTTTGCACTACATGCACTTTAAAAAATGGAATGAAAACCTGACTAATTATAAAATGATAAAAAGTGGTTGAAACCCAAAAAGAATATAAATGAGAAATAAGAGAAGAGAAAGATATAGGTTCCTGGTAGGATGGCAAAGTCCATTAGGATGTTCACCGTGTGGTTAGCTTCGGTTTTGAGCCTAAAAGTCATCTTAACCGCGAGATAAAACTGTATGTGGTTTGGTTTGATTCGGTTGATTTTTAAAAAGTCATTCAAACCAAACTAAACAAATGTGGTTAGGATCGGTTCGGTGGTTGCGGTTTACACCATAATTAAAATGTATTGAAATTAATTAAACTAAAGACAAGGAGTGACGATTTACATGCATTTTTTTTTTCAACAACAAAAAAATTCATTAAATTAAACATAGCACAAGGAGTATAAAATAATCTCCATAAGCTAAACCCATTAAATTAAACAAAGTATCATACAATACATTGACATAACATTAGAGTACAAAAGAACAAAGTCTTTGATTTCATTCTTCATATGAGTGACATAACACTATAGTACTAAACCGAACAATATGTGGGATCGGAGTCAAATCTAAGAATGTAGAAAATATAATAAAAGTTAGACATAACAAATAATTAAATTTGAATAAAATAGAATCAATTATATACATATATAACTTGGTGATATAATAGAAACTTAATGCGGTTTTAGCGGTTAACCGCGATGTTTGCAGTTTTTACGGTTCGCGGTTTAATAAAAAGGTCATCCAAATACCGAAACCAAACAACCAAGTATTCAAATTATGCAGTAATATGCAGTAACCAAATCTAAATTCATAAATTGCCAACTGACTGGTGAGATGGAAGCTATTTACAGAAGGTTAACTCAAATTATGCCTAGTGGGATCCAAATGTGTTCTCTCCACTGTATGTCATGTAAAGAAAGCCATCCTCATCTTTATGTTCTTCATAAAGAGCAGACATCAAAGCAGCTGTAACAACATGGATTCAGTTAATAATTACTACCAAACTGGCGATTGGCGAATACATCATTTTGTAAGGTTGGATAACTTACCAGTTGGAGGTAGAATGTTGTCGATGAAAACAAAAATAGCCTTCTCTGCACTCAGCTTAATTCTTTTGCGGACAACATAAACAAATTGACCAACAGACAAGTCAGCTGGGACAAGATACCTACATCAACACAACAAGAATAGGCCAATTTAAGAATCCACCAAAACATGTTTTTCCAAACTTCTTTCGTTCGCTCTACACTCTTTTTTCCTTCACCATCCCACACTTTGGCCAAATAGAATGTGCAACAAGAGTATAAATTTTGCATTCTGGTATTATTCTTTTTGATTAATTCTGGCCAAATAGAATGTGCATTCTGACTATGAAATACGAATGCCCCCGACTGTCTCTGTTAATCATTACTCCGATCTCGAAGGCGTAGACTTGCTTTGATTTGAGCACTCTAATTTTTTCAAAGTAACAGCGCCAGAGTCACGACCCGGCCAATTAAGGCCAGGAGCGCATCGCCGGCAGAAGGGACGAGCCAACCGGTGCACACCAGAGGCGGACCAATCGACCCAACCCAAGGTCCAACTATGAGCATATATGAAAACCAGTATCAACTCAACATGGATATTTCACATCAGACTTGGCTGCTTACATTACAAGCCTACAATTTGACTTATGTAACAAAAAGTACAAAATTGGAACCTTCCAAAATCTTCACAAAAGTATCATGACCCGGAAAAAAATCATGCAGCAAAATAATATTCTCATGCCTTAATTAGTACCAAATACAACAAACATAATAAGTAATAACATAAGATAATCACTTACTTCTTCTTATCAATGTCTTCAATGTCACTTCTTCCAGCTTTCTCCACAATCACCTGCACACAAACACCATATTTCAGCACACGTGCGTTAAGAAAGAATAGACACAGATACAACGTATGCATACTGAATATTATCATCTTACAGGTACTCTATCAGGATACTTCTCTCTGATGCGAGTAGATTCAGCCTGTCTTCTTTCTGTCATGTGCAAAACAATGAAACATCAATCCATTATTCAAGTCTAATGAACAAGGGTTTTTCAAAACTCATACGAAAAATACACATGTTAGTAGTAAACACCTATGTATCACCGATACCTTAAATTGAAGGATGTGTGTCCTATTAGTCGGACACAACACGAATTCAATTACTTCTATTTTCGTAAATTATTATCAGTGTGAGTGTCTACGTGTGATGTCTATGTCTATGTTGCTACATAGGTAAACCTAAAACATGTTGATTCTTCCATCATAGCTAAAGTTCATCGTCATCATAGGTTTCCATAAATTTAAATCATATCAATGGGAAAAATTTAAATTTTTTTTTTCTTTAAAAAAAATTGTTCCAAAAATATGATTGTTATACAACAGAGAATTGATTTTGAATTTAAACAATAAAAAAGTTCCAATACCGAATAAAATCCCAAACTAAGAAATTGAATTAAATAATAAATCATATAAAAAAGGTACCAAAAGGATGTTGAGTCTTGAAAGAGGCCTTAGACATGATTAAATTGGAAGAGCAATAAAAATCGCTGCAAATTTCAAATAGCACAAAAACATTAGAAAACAATAATAACAGTCGATCGAATTGAAGAAAAAACAAAGCTAATTTGAGAAAACTCACGAGGAATAATAATCGATGATCGAATTGAGGGTTTTGAGTGTGAATGAATGAAAGGAATTAGAAGGAGAGTTTTATATATATAAATAGAAATTAGGGTTTGTTGATTTACTTTGTTTTTTGTTGTTCTGTTTGAGTTGATATACATTCTGTTTAAGCCTTCTATTGCTTCGTCACCAAGTAAGCATTTTTTGTTTTTTTATTTTATATTATGTTATATTATTTTTCTAAAATAAAACAAAATTTAGATTATATTTTAGGTTGAAATTATCTCTTAATTATATTTTTTCATTTTTTAATAAAGAGAGAGGGAGATTAAGATAGAGACAAAGAGATGGACAGGGAATAAGAAAAAGGAGTGATTGACATAATTCATATTTAGAGTTGATGGCATATTTAGGATGGGCCTGTGCTGGGTCAGAAGCCTCGATGGAATGTTGGTGACCACCACGTACTATTGAATCCACATGCACTTTAACATGAGAAAAATTCATCCTTCGCATCATCAGAAGGCCTTCAAGAATCCTCATAACAACTTCCCGCAAGAAAACATAGCATTATTGAGGGTCAAAAGCCTTCAAAAAGACCCAAAATCCATAAAAAAAAAAAAAAAACATACGCATTATTAGTGGCTCATGATCCTCAATTAAATCCTCATCGGTAAGCATTATTAGCGTTCTAAGACACTCAATAACATTCTTGACGGCCTGGGGCCGCCAATAATAGTTGGTCGGAATTCTATGCATTCTTGGCGGCTCAAGACAGCCAATAATTAGGCGAATATTTTTTAAAAATACTTAGATTAATAATTTAATTATTTTAAAGTTAGAAATTTCTTTTTAAATAAATAATTACATTTATTAAATATTTTTCTAACATATATCTCTATTCTTGAAATATTAATTTTGCTTTATTTTAAAAAAGATTTTACTATTCTTTTTAAGTTAAATAAATATATTGCAATAATTAAAAAAAAATGATTTTTCTCTACTCTTTTAACTTTAAAGGTTTTTACTTAAAACTAATATTTCTCTATTCTTTAAAATTTAAATTTTTCTTAAATATTTTTCTAACATGTATTTCTATTCTTTAGAAGGAACAAACTTGAAAAGTATGAAAAAAATTTCAAAGATAGAACAATATGAAATTTTATACATAATTTAGAGAAGTTTAGGGTGAGAATTAAAGTGTAAAAATGAATTGAAGTTGAATTATTAATTATATAGAGGAAAATAACCGGATTTTTTTTTTTGCATAAGTACAATTATTGGCAGACCGCCAATAATTCCTAAAGGTCATGCATTCTTGGCCGTTATTTTTTCTTCGATAGATAGACGAAATGACGACCTAACAATTTTGATACTTTTGCCAGTTGAGCTAAGATTTGTGAACATTTAATTATATTTGTGGACATTTAGATATTATTTGATAAATAATAAATACATAAATATTGTAAAAAAAAAAAAAGACACATATTATATAATTGGGGTTTCCTAAAAATAAAATAAAACAATATGAGTTAAAATATATAATTACTTTGTATGTCAATCATATATAATATTCAATTTCACATGTTATGCATGATTCAAAAAATCATATTTAATACGTGGAAAAAAATGAGGGAGATATTATTTCTTTACAAGATATATTGATGGACACATAGTTGTTGTGTTATTATACATGTAGTCATATTTAACTAATGAGAGTGAGAGAAAATCAATTAAGTGTGAATTATCTAATTTTTAAATTATATTTTTAATTTAAAATTTATAGTAATATATATTAATTGTGTTATATATATTATGTTTATTTTAATAAGAGATAAACTCTACGAATTTACGAGTTGAATCTACGTTTCGATTTTACTTAGCTATAATGAGTTGACATGAAAATTAGATTCTAACATATTTAAATTGTTTAAATGACAGCAAAAAAACATCAAAATTAAAAAGCAATTTGCTCAAAAAGACCGATCTGTAGTTCAGATACCAGCAAGTTCGAGAATATCAACTCTTTTAAATAGATCTCATTCATCTCCACCAATATCCTATATTTTTGTTTTTCTTTCATTATATGTCTTATTCCTTCTCGATAAAAAATTGAAGAATATTTTTCTTTTGTTTGGTGTACTTGTGCATACCCAATATGAAAAAAAAAGGGTATAGTTTTTGTGGGCACAATACGTACTAGTACTCGGTATATACCTGATACTGATACTCTCTCTCAAATGGAGTTTCATAGCTGTTCAATGAAGAATTTTTCGTGATAATTACTTCACCATGTTGATTCTTTAATTAATATAAGTAGAAGAATGTTAACATGTGTCCTTAAGACACATGTTAAGAATATAAATATGGAAAACATTTATTAGAGCATGTATATTATTCAATTATCTAAACATTAAATTTTTTGTATCATTAAATGCTACATTTCTACTTTTAGATAGCTTATCATGTGCCCTAGTTAACATGACCCATATAAGTAATTTTGTATTAAATTTTTTCAAGAAAAAAAATTGAAAGATATAAATCAAAAGAGAGCTACCTACCTTAAATCAATGGCCTCACATCTATGAACAGAGACAAAAAGAATTCTCCAGCAGCCTCCACTTATTGTCATAACTAAATTTAGGGTTTAAAATTTAAATGCAATCAATTGTTTAAAAGATGTGTTTTATAAGGCAGGGTGGTGGGTTTAGAAGTATGGATGCTTTTTTGTATCAAAGTTGTAGGATATATGTTTGTTGTGGTAATAAGTAATAATGGCAACAGCCGCTATATATATATATATATTTTTTTTTTTGGTCAAGTAGTTTAGTGAGTAGAAAATCCACCTTAGGTAACAGTCGCTATTTAACTACATACATCTGTGATAAACTGTGATTAGGGTGATGCGGGGATACGTTTAGCACAGAAACATGGGATCTAGTATCTGGTATTATCCCTTTTTCCATCTTTTGATATGGCTTCTCAGTAGTAACAATAGCTGACATATCAAAGTTGTGTCTGGTTTCCAGTTCCATGCTTCGTTGCTCTTGCATATCGTGCCTGATTTTCGGTTCCATATTCTTTGTTGCTAGTGAAATTTCTTCAGGTCCTATATAGTGCCAACCACAGGTTATAGCAGGTCCGTAAACTGATAGTTTAATTTTGCCCCCCCCCCCCCCCCCCCCGATCTTATTATTAGAAAATGCTCTAGTTAATCTGAAAACCAATCATCCCAATTAATCATCAATTCTGTGAAACTTATCGGAGATTAACTTATATAATTAGCTCTGACTTGTGTAACAAGGAACAGGAGCTGTGGCTCAATTGTGTTTGTTATTAAGTTAGTGTTGTTTGTTACTTGTTGTAACTGTAGTTAGTTTGTTGTTAGCATAGTTAGTTATGTTAGGCCCAATTAGTTGAGGCAGTTACAAGTGTGGCGTGTATCACAAGCAACTAGCTATAAATAATTGAACTATATATATATATATATATATATGTGTGTGTGTGTGTGTGTGTGTGTGTGTTTGTGTGTATGTAAATTTGAGATTAGTCAATAAAATTTCTCTTCCTTTCTCATTCTCTCAAAACTAAAGTGTGTATGTGAAGCACAAGAATGGTGCAAGTGTTAATCATAGTTTTTGCAAACTGTGTTTGTTTCAAGCCCAGGCCTAGGCGAGGCACAAGCATATCATAGGTAGGCTTGAAATTAGTGATTGTGAAACTTACCCTCAATTCTTTGTTTTTCTTCTTTCTGTTTCGCTGTTATATTGGTACTGCAGAAGTCCACACCAAGAACATCACATAGATCACGCACAATAGTCAAAAGTTCCGAAACCTTTTGCATCCTGCAACTCTGCCAAACATAGCAATGCAACAAAACTTTGAATGCACTGCTTAGTGAATCAAACCAAACAGAGTTTTCAAACCTGCGACTAACTGTTATAATATTGGAAACGGCAACCAATTACCTTATCCTGTTTAAGTTCATCGATGTGAATTCTGAATCCACTAAACCATAGTGAAAACAAGTTCAAAATTCAATGTCACTACTATTCTAGCTATTTTTAACTATTTCTCATAATTTACTAG
Source organism: Trifolium fragiferum (assembly GCA_954870985.1). Taxonomy (NCBI): domain Eukaryota; kingdom Viridiplantae; phylum Streptophyta; class Magnoliopsida; order Fabales; family Fabaceae; genus Trifolium; species Trifolium fragiferum. Next base: position 42,635,762 of record OX940796.1, on the reverse strand, counting down.
TAAAAACTAATATTTACAAATAGTTGAAATTTATACTTAAAATTGCTTATTGCTTATTAAATAAGTCAATAAATACTTAAAATGTATAGATAAAATTACTATTTTTTTGCACTTGTCAAACGACCACCCAGAGCATCATTCTTGTCGAGATATCAAAATTTCTGACTACTTACTTAAAGGCCTTGAGATTCTTTCCAACTGAACTAATTTATTATTAGTACATAGTAGCTGACTATCCAACTTTATAAGAGACTTAATTGAGATGTTAATATGTTACTATCATTTCTTGAACAAGTTTGAATTGTAGCTAGTATGTCAAATTTTCAAATATGGATTAGAATCCTCTCATTAAAAAAATAAGAGAGAAAATAATGTGACTCAAGGCTTAAGCAATAGCCCAAAATTTTGTCCTAATTCAATTAGTTTCAGCAGAAAATAGCAACAATGTGACACTTGAACTATGAATTTATTAGTATAGTTTTTTTTGACACAAATTTATTAGTATAGTTAAAAAAAGTAATAGATGTTAATACTACTATATATATCATCACATTTGTAATTTTGCTGTAAATTATTTGATCTTCTAAAGTTTTTAGGATCCATAGCTTTGTTTTTGTGCTCATAAAGGGTGTATTAGTATTACAAAGTACAAACCAACCACAGGTTAGATCTGAAAGGATTAAGAATTGTTTCCATTGAAAATGACAATATTCTTTAATGAATTCCTAATTTTCAATTGATAAACACTCTTTTCCTTGAGAAAAATATTCTCTCCATGTGCCTTAAATTTTGATATACTATATTGTAAATATTTTTTTAAATAAGTACAAAGTCTACAATGTTTAGTTGAATTCAAATCCTTGTTAAAGGACGATTTGTTACAGTCAAACTGCATGTTGTTCCCTTCTACCAAAAATAAGATTCCTTTACATTCATGCACTCCAAAACCAATATCTTCTCTCTAGATGGGGAATATTTTACCCTCTTTACTTTCAACACTTAATTAATTCAACTACTTTTGTTCTCATTCTCTTCAAATAATAAAAAAAACTTACTTATACTATCTCTCCCTCTCTAACTACATGTAGTAGAATATTTAGATGATTTTGAGTTCAAATCCTGACTTAAATATTATTAGTCTAAAAAAAAAATTACTCGATCTCGACTCTCTAGCACAGGACGGGTGAAATAGCCTTAGCCGAGTTAGACTTTACAAAACTTAAGTTTAGCATGTAACAAAATTTAAGACATGCGTCTAACCGATAATCTGTCGTATACTAATTTTTTAAATTTCAGTCTATCTTTTGAAAATTTGATATAGCTTTTTTGAAAGCATCTTTAATATGAACCAAACTAATACTTAACAAATTTCTTTTGTTGACAGATCTTGACATTCTAAGTTTTTCAAATAGCTCACACAAGTGTCATTCAAACCACATGCAATATTTCACAAAATGCTTTACCATTCAAACATAGATCACAAATTAAATAGGGATATTTTTTGAAAAAGCTATTAATATATACTATTTTTATTTTAAAATAAATGTCACTTTAATAAAAAAATTATTTTCAAATGGATGTTATTTTCAATTTCAATGAAATATTAACAATTTTTCTTCCATTGCACCATGGAGTATGTAAATTACTCTTAAACATTAGTATATTTCACCATGACAATAGAAAACATGAATGGTTACAAGAATAATTTTTTAAAATTACCAATTAATTTTTCTTTTCATTTATAGCCATTTCTTTATATGTGTTCGAGTTGGGAAATAATTCAAATCCCAACCAAAGATGGTTGTAAAATATTCTTTTTTGCAACCATTATTTTTATAATAAGCCATGTATTACAATTTACTAATATTATATTTTTAGTTTTATTAAATAATTAATGTATTTTATCTTTAATATAAATTAAATACATCATTTATTCGATGATTCTAAAAAATAATACTCCTACTGTATTAATTAGTAATTAATGTGGAAGTATCAAAAGTGTGGGTTTAATATTAAATGAGATAGAGTTTTCAATACAAAATGCAAGTCTATAGAGGCATCATCACATTATAGGCTAATCCTTGCATCCAAAGAAAGTGAATCCCAATACACACCAAAACCAGCACAAGAGAGAGCAATGCATAGACTCTCCCAAACAAAAAACAGTGCAAAAATCCAAACTTTGAACAACCCAAACAAAACCATTGATTCTTTTCCTTAATCTGTGTCCCCCCTCTCAAAATCTGATAGCTACACATAAACACACAAAAAAAGTTCCAACCTTGAAACCTATTTTCCCCCAAAAAAACCATGATTTAATTTTAATCCATTCTTCACCATTTCTCAAAAACCAAAAATGGGTTTTCCAAAAAAGACCCTTTTTCTTCTTTTGTTCTTTTTCTTCATCTTCTTCACAACCCATTTTGCAGAATCATCATCTTCTTCTGATATCACAACTTTAGTCTACAAAGGTTGTTCCAAAGAAACTTTCACAGATCCAAATGGTGCATATTCACAATCTCTTTCAGCACTATTTGGTTCACTTGTTTCACAATCAACAAAAACAAAGTTCTACAAAACAACAGCTGGTAATGGCCAAAACAGCATAACAGGTATCTTCCAATGCAGAGGAGATCTCACAAACTCAGATTGTTACAGTTGTGTTAGCAAATTACCAGTTCTTTCTGACAAAATCTGTGGCAAAACAATATCTGCAAGAGTACAGCTTTTAGGTTGTTACATGTTATACGAGGTTGCTGGTTTTCCTCAAATCTCAGGTATGGAAGTTCTTTTCAAAACTTGTGGAACAACTAATGCTGCTGGAAGAGGGTTTGAAGAGAGAAGAGATACTGCTTTTTCTGTTATGGAAAATGGTGTTGTAAGTGGTCATGGTTTTTATGCTACTAGTTATCAATCTTTGTATGTTTTAGGACAGTGTGAAGGTGATGTTGGTGATTCTGATTGTGGTGAATGTGTTAAATCTGCTGTTCAAAGAGCTCAAGTTGAATGTGGAAGTTCTATTTCAGGACAAGTTTATTTGCATAAGTGCTTTATTAGTTTTAGTTATTATCCTAATGGTGTTCCAAGGGGACAATCTTCATCTGGTGGTGGATCATCTTCTTCTAATTACTCTTCATCTTTTTCTGGTAAGGACTAATACCCTATCACTAATAATCAATAGATATGATTGATTGGATAAACAGCTTATTTGCAGCTTATAGCAGAAGTGCTTATCTTGATACGCGCTTATGTGTAAGTTTATATTGAGTTTTTTCTATAGAAAAAGATAAAATAAGTTTAATTGTTTTTGTATATGCTATAAGTTATTTTTATAAATATCAAGGAGGACTTATGAAAATAAGCCAAAATAAGCTTATGAAAATACCATAAGTTGTTTTCATATGTTCTACCAAACATGTTCACACAAAACTTATGTCCTCTGATAAATTCAAATAAGCCAATCTAACCAGGAATGATTTCTGGGTATTAATAAAGTTTTCATTTTTCCCTATCATGTTAATTTGTTTTTGTGGGTCAATATATAAAGTTTTCATTTTTCTTTGTTATTATGTTAAATCTGTTTTTGTGTTTCTCCATTTGACATCAATGAAGCAAATACATGAACACCGACCATGACACATTACTCCAGTAATAATTTAAGAAAACTGAATAATTCAATCGAACCATATGGTGTCAGTGTCGTCTAAGTATCAAAAATGTCTTCAATCTGAAGTGTTGGTGCCGCATAGTTTCACATATAAGGAGCTCAATTTTGCAATGGCAATACAATCCCTTAATTGTTTTATGTGTTCAAACCTCAAAGCAATGGTGCTACTTTGTTAAATACTACTTACTATTGCATGAAACTTTATAATTATTTTCAATGTCAGGCCAAAATACAGGGAAGACTGTGGCCATAATATTAGGTGGTATAGCTGCTGTGGCGTTTTTGATTATATTGTTGCTATTTGCTAGGAATTTGATGAAGAAACGCGAAGGTAGATGTTGTACATTGTTATATTATATTGTTCTCAGTTAATACTTTAATTAAAGTGATGCTTATATTCTACATTTTGCAATGTTATTTTCTTTGCACAGATTTTTGACTGTAGAAGAAGATGGTTTACTGTGGATGCAAAATTCTTCTTGAGGTTGATTGATTCTTGATATATATCTTTTGGATGAAAGAGATTTGTGGTAAATAGAGTTGGGAGATAGAGAAAGAATCTAGGACTGTTTAATGTGGGGACAAGACTAATTCTTGTAGTTAAGTAACAAGGTTTTGTTTTGGTGTAATTAGCTCATGAAAGTGAGAATTGTTTTTTTGGTATTACAAGGGAAAAGGATATACCTTAGTAGAAGAATGAATGTTTTAGTTTTAGATGAAAATTAAAATTTTGTGCCTACCCCTTTAACCATGTGTGAATGATTCTTCTCTTTTTCCTCATCTCCAAATACTATTGAGTATTGACTCACCATTTTATTTGTTAGCTTTAACTTTTGTGAAAGTTGCAAGTTTCATTGCGGCTCTTTCGCTTTTCGGATCTAGATTTGGTGCATTTACTGTGTCACATAGTTTTAAACACTAACGGTTTGATCTGAAATTAATGGTCGATATTGTTTAAAGTTGATTTGTATTATTGTGCAATCCGAGTTGTTTGACGAGATCGATTATTGCGTATAACAACTCACTCTTCCCTACAATTGTTTTGGTTTTTGTGTTTAGTATGGACAATGACAGATAGAAAATTTCACAAGTCAAGACTCAATACCGAGGTCATAAGGAAAGTAGGCACAAATATTTTGGGGGCTACTTTGTGGCATTAACCTCAAAATGGAATCATTTAGCATTGCTAGCATGTGACTTCTTGAGTCTTTGCTTTCCTCTCATTTTCATTTTCTCTTGGAAAATGTTGTTGTTTGGCCTATTTTGAGGAGGAAAGTGAAATAATACCATAAATGCTATTTTTATCCCATGTTTGAAATTGAGAGTAAGCTTAGAGTTATGCTACATTACATTTAAATAAATCACCAACTTTTTAATCTAATAATGCAACTTTTTAAAAGCTCTAGCCTATATACTTCTTTTCAATTCTTTATTAATCTAATAATACATCTCTCTCATGTGTGATTTATACTATACATGAGAGTTAAGTAGTTAAGTCATAAGTGTGATCTTTCACATCACATAAATAAGCTTCGATGGTTAAATAAAATAAGCAATTGCCTTCTTACTTTTAAGAACTAGTTAAGCAACTATGTTAAATGCCACCTATACTAATAGTTGCACTTGGTAAATTGTGGAGGGAATATTAATGTACAGCTATGTACACTTTTAATACATACTAATACTTGTTCTTTTTATAATATTACATAATACAAATGTTTTAAAAACTTTGCATAAGACTAATATTTTCTTTTTTGATATCTACTAATAATATTTCATTACCTGTCTCTATATATTCAAAGTAATAATTACATTATTTTATGTACAAAATAGACCCATTTTAAATCTTGAACAAGATCCTTAGAGCTATTTTTTCCAACAAATATACAAATTGAGTTAGTTAATTTAATACTTTTAAGTTTATAGAAGTAAACTTACTAATAATTCATATGGTGTTACAAAAATTATCTTTTAATTATTGAGATTCCATATCTCACTCTTTCACCTAATTAATTATCTACATAAATGGACTAAAATAGATAGTTGAACCTTTTAACTAGTTGGTTTATAGTTTAATCCGTAACCGGTGCATATGAAAAAATATTTGTTGAGAGATGTCAATCTCTTAAATATTTATTATCTCGAAGGAATTACATTTCAAAATCAAAGATTAATTATAGGGTTAAATATGTTTTTAGTTCATACTTTTATGTGAGTTTCGACTTTTAGTCCCTATATTTTTTTATTATATTTTTAGTCCCTACATTTTTTTAATTATATTTTTAGTCAATTTTTTATGAATAAGATAATAGAATTGACCACATAGGATAACTTAAATTGACTAGGATATCATTTGCATTGAATGATGTGACATCGATGTGTCATTCTATGTGGTTGATTTCGTTATTCAAGTCACAAAAAATTGACTGTAGGGACTAAAAATGCAAACGACAAAAATGTGGGGACTAAAAATATAATAAAAAAAATATAAAGACTAAAAGTCAAAACTCACATAAATGTAAGGACTAAAAACATATTTAACCCTTAATTATATATATATATATATATATATATATATATATATATATATTATTTGTTATTCCCCAAATTAACCTATTCTACATTTGAAATTTTAAAGATCAAAAGATTGATTTACTATCAACTAGTATCAAGTTTAATTGGAGTGGTCCAATTTTTAACAGAAAATTACTGTCAGTATCTGACCTCTTCCAGTCAGAATTGCTCAGTGATTCAAAGAAGCCAAGAGCCATTTTCAACTAGTCTTGGTTTGAGAGCAAAATATGCTTTTTCTGCATACACCTCTTCCTATCTATTTATATGCATCACATTTTTTTAGGGTGTTATATGAACACCACAAAAATTTATCCAATTGGGACAACTAAAATTTTTCTATCTATACACGCAAATCGAAACGGTATGAAAATAATAAAAAACATAAAAGGTGGCGGGTCCCACACCAAAATAGTTGTCCTACAACCATTTTGGTGTCAAAATAATATTTGTGCATTTTTTTTACCTTGTAGGAATTCATACAAGTACAAGAAGAAAAAGAATAATATTGTATGCTCTACAATGATTTTTCTCCTTAATTTTTTCTTTAATCTTTCCTCCTTAATTTAAAAGGTTACATCATTTACATAGTTTTTCTTTACTATCATTATCAAGTGAGTATGATGCTTCCATGGAAGATGCCTTAAATATATATACAAAAAAGTAGCACTAATATAATTCAGTAAAATAATTTCTTTGCTGCCAATTTGAAAGAAAAAAAAAAGTTCTAACCCAATTGTGTTATCCCAATTAAAGATTATGTAGATGATTTTATTTTCTTTCTATTTGATCATTGACTATGGAAAAATAAGTCGCTGTAGAGGAATTCATATTAATTTGTTTTTTTCTTTTCTGTTCTTCATATTAATGTTAACATGAGACAAAAGGAAAGCACAATTGTACATAACAGATTTCTGTGTTGCATTAATACTTCCTAGGCTGGTCCAACACTAATAATAGGTCTAAACCGAACTTTAAAGTAAATTTTTTTAATTTTTTTTACTTATTTAAAGAGTGAAAGGGTCAAATAAAAAGTCTAACAAATATTCACATGGGATAAATATGATAAGTTATTAAATTTATATTGGGGTCCAATGATTGTGGAGTGGAAGAAAATGTTTCACACTTAGTTTTTCATTGTTCAGTAAATACATTGGTTTGGCATAGGGTCGTGTATTCTGGTAGCTAAACTTATTACTGCAGAGTATAATATGTTGCTTCAGTGAATTTTTAGCAGTTTGCAGGCCTGATCGGCCGGCTGCAGACCGAAAAATTAAGTGACATTTGGGTGTTATAAAAACGACGCAACGAGAAGATATTTTAGAACAAAGACGGATTAGTGAAAGATTTGTTTGAAGAATGAAAATTCTGTCATGAAAATTGTTAAAATGCAAGGTGAACAGCTTCATTTTCTTTCTCATCCAATGGATTTCGACTTTACATCGATTCTTATGTCTGGTTTTGTTGGTTGAAGATTCTACAATGCTTAGGTTGGTAGCAAATCTGGGAGGTTGGGGAGAGGCTGTAGCAGAAAAGTTGATTGCTGCTATCAAAGTGGCAATATTGGTCCTGTAACTTTCACGGTGATTGGATTAGATTTGGGGAAGATTTGGAATATATTGGATACTTTGTAATTTACTGTGTAACTCAATTTTAAACCATTATTATATAAATTGTGACAAGCTTATGAGGGAAGGTGAGTTACTGTAAATTAAAATTCTGGTGCAGTGATTTAGGTAATGTATTTAATCAAGAGTTGCTTTACTGTCATGTAAGAATGTTATGTAACCTTTAACTTTGTATGGCATATCTTATTCAACTTTTATGAATAAATTGAATATGAGTTGGCCTTTTCAAATAAAAGAAAATAAATATATCAGGTCCTTGAGGTATCCCAAAAAACAGCAGAAGTTAAGAACACAGTAACTTATTCAGAAAGAGACACACTAAAGGCAAAAAGCCATTACTTTAGCACTCTTGCAAAAAGAAGCATATATTTGCAATCTGGATTATTCTCACTGCTGTTTTTGGTCCACGTGCCTCCAACTTAGGAAAGTCAATACCAGTATAAGTAATTCTCCATAAGAATGCTTATTTTTCTTGTTTGTGCACCCTTGGATAGAGCAGTTAAGATCAACTACATATTGGAGAATCCATATGTTGGTTTATAAAGCACCTCAAAAGTCAAAAGTTATCTTCTTTATAAAAACAGAAGGCAAAAAAAATCCAACTTTAGATTTTTGTGAATTAAAGTTTCAACTCACATGAACTTCAGGGAGGTTTTTAGGAATGTGATGTATCATATTTAAATCTAAGTTTTTAAGGTTTTCTTGTAGTTTCATGGGTGTTGATTTTCACATCATCAGGTCGTATGATACGTCATTTAAAATATTTCAAATCAATTTTTTAGTCCAAAAATATGAGAAAGGGACCAAAACTGAGCGGTTTAAAATAGGGGGACTAAAACTATAATCAAACCTATTATTATTGATATCACTATCCCTTTTGTAGAAAGACACTGTTTGGATAAACAGCCTAGTTAAGAGCTTAAAGTATGTTTTTATTATATTAGTGCATATGTATAAGTTATTTTTATAAAAAAAGATAAAAAATTCAAATTATTTTTATATAAGTTACAAGCTGTGCTTGTAAACAAGCTGAAAATAGCTTATGGATATATCACGATTCCCAAGTGCTTATGTCGGTAAATAAACTCAAAAAGTTCAAACTACACAGGACCAAAGGCATGCTTACAGAGAGCCTAACTAAAGCTTCTCAGACACTGGTGTTTTTGGCCATGCTTTAGACTTACCTTCAAATTGATGAGCACCGAACCGAAAGCCGATAACAAGGCACACAATTCTGTCACTTTTCAAATCAAAGTAGCTTCTGTTTTAGCCCCTCTCATTGCTCCTTCCACCCTGCCAAAGCCTGGCCACCGAGATGGCATGCAACATTATAGCTATCAACCAGATGATACTGTATTGAATTGCTGCACCTGGTGCACACAAACACATGAACCAAAAGCTGAAACAGAATATTAAAGGGAAACTGAAACAATGATAACACATGTGACATGGCATTTGTTACAGCAGAGCCACAACATGAAACACGAACAATTAACCGATTTCTCTTACTATCCCCATTCCTAATGACTTGAAATTGCAATAATCAACTTTAGCATTCACGTGCAAGAGGGGTACAATAAGAGAAGACAAATTTCAAACCTGTAGACCGCAAAACAAACTGAGAATAATGGATATTCTTTCCAATGGCTTTGGTACATCCTGTAAACAATAGTGACAGAAAAGATGTGTCATTCAGTTTATCAAAAGCAAAAATAAATAGAATCATAGAGAGAAAGAGAAGGAGTAAAAAAGTATTCATATTACCATTGATCAACCTTTTGGAGGTCATTCTGGGGCTGTTATCAATCTCGATTTTGAATTTCTGATTGCGGAAGCTCCAGTCCAGGCTCCATTTCATGTATTATAAATTCTTTGACCACTTTTGACATTAACCCTCAATGGTAACAAAAAAAAAAACAGAACCTTTTCCTACCAGTAATTGCCACAAGAACATTCCCCATTTCTAAAGTGGTGAAACCTCGTCCTATCTCTCACAACTATCTCTCGCGCCACTACTTTGGAAATAAATTTGAATGCATTATGGCAATCCCCACATATCCTCAAATTTTTGAAAACCCGAATTGTAGCTCCTAATGGAAGTTTCATAATTCCATAAACAACAGCAAGCTTTTCACTATGTGTAGACAAGGCATGTTCTTTATGTTCAGGTTCCATATCATGTAATACAAACTTTGTATCAGGGACATACCCCAATTTCCTCATTTCATTTACCAGTTGCTCAAGATATGTGTACACAGCTTTAACCTCGGGGTGCCTAGCATCATCAACCAAAAAGACATGGACCATCTTTTCGACCTCAACCCAACTACAACCAGGTTCCTTCTTTACTCCTCGTTCCCTCATCAGTAACCTCACCCTGGCCACTTCATCCCACTTACCTAAGGCAGCATACATATTGGAAAGGATTATGTAGGTTCCATCTTGCTCTGGCATAAGCTCAAGGAGTCGGCTGCCAGCTTCAATAGCTAATTCAATGTTCCCGTGAATCCGGCAACCAGCCAGAAGAGCTTCCCAAATTGGCGCACCGGGCTTGAAAGGCATTGATTTGATTACACTGTCTGCTTCTGAGAACATACCCGCACGACATAACAAATCAATTAAACGGGCATAATGATCCTCTCCTGGGGTTATACCATAATGAGTACACATTGTATCAAAATAATGACGTCCCTCTTTGATCAAGCCAGCATGGTTGCAAGCAGTAAGAATTGTGAGAAAAGTTATCCTATCAGGCAATATATCTTCCTTCAACATCTGTTCAAAAAGCTCAATGGCTTGGACACCGTGTCCGTGTTGTGCAAGAGCTGCAATCATGGCATTCCAAGATACTGAATCCACATAAGGCATTGAAAGAAACACGGATTTGGCAGATTCAACAACACCACACCTCGCATACATGGTAATCAACGCATTGCCGGCGGAGAGGCCCGAATCATGACCCAATTGAATCACCTGGGAATGAATTTGTTGTCCATTGTCCAACGATCCAAGAACAGCACAAGATATAATCGCTCCAGCATAAGCATAATCACAAGGTTCAAGTCCCTCTGACTTCATCTGGTTAAACAACTTCAAACCATCTTCTCCAAAACCGTTCTGCGCCAAACCAGATATCATCACAGTCCAAGTCAGCAAGTTCTTCTCCGGCATCTCCCTGAAAATAGAATTAGCTTCCTCAATACGCCGCGCATTGACATACCCAGACAAAACAGCATTCCAAGAAATAATATCTCTCACAGGCATTTTATCAAAGACTCGCCTCGCCACTACCATTCTATCATGCTTAGTGTAGAAAGTAATCAAAGCATTGTTAACAGACAAAATAAAATGTTGCGACGGCTCCACCACTGTCCGGAGAATATGACCATGCACCTGTCTTCCACAATTGAACATCCCCACTTTCTCATTACAAGAAGCACAAGCACTAATCAAACTGGTGTAAGTATACTCATCCTCCTGAATTCCCAACGAATGCATTCTCCTGAACGTGTCAAACGCCTCTTCATATAAACCACGACGAACATAACCAGAAATTATGGCATTCCAAGCAACATCAATAGGATAAGGCATTCCATCAAGAAGCTCACGTGCTGCAGCAAGATCATCATTCCTCACATAACCAGCAATCATAGTAGTCCACGAAGGTTCATATACCTGATTCTTAGGAGCCTCATCAAAAACCTTCCTAGAAGAAGCCATCAACTGATATGATTTCACCAACGGCGAAGAAGCACAACAAACATAGCAACTCAAAAGTGCATTCAAAACAGAAGGTATCGACAATACTCCCCATTTGATAACCTCACAATGTAACATTTGACAATGCCACTCCTCATCCGCTATGATGGAAAGAGCAGCAAGCACACTGGAGAAGGTAAACGGATCAGGTTTAAATCCGTTTCTTTTCATTTGCACGAATAGATTGACTGCAGCGTGACCATCGTTACCGTGAGAGTAAGCGGTGATCATGGCATTGTAACTGACGGTGTCGCGGATGGTGAGTGGGGTAGCATTGAAGAATTGCTGGGCGAGTTTGATGTTACCGGAGGAGGAATATGCAGAAAGAATGGTGGTTCTTGCGACGATGTCTGGTTTGGGAATTTTGTCGAACAGTTTGCGTGCATAAATGATATTGGAGGATTTGCAGTAGATGTTGATGAGACGGTTGAGGATGAAAGTGTTTGGTTTGAAGCCGGAGGTGAGAATGTGTGCATGGACGGCGCGTGCGATGGTTTGAGTGGCGGAAGTGTGGTTGAGTTGGGTCAAGTAACGGTATGCTATGTCGCGAACCTCCATGTTGTTTTTGTTAGAAGTAATTTATATTTAAGGGTATTTTAGTATTTACTATGTTAAGTCTTTTCATTTTTAGGGCCTATGTGGCAAACTTTACTCTTTGTATAAATAGCTACTCTTTTATCAATACAATTAATTCTCCCTTTCATATTGTGTGGCTGCTGTCTTTGTCCTCTTCTTACTATTCCATTGATTCATCACCTTGTACACCAACAAATTGGTATCTAGAGCTCCGGTTCGAATCCACGGGAAACACGAGTGAAACGTGAGTTGTGTGTGTTTGATTTTTGGTTCTTGATTTGTGTTGAATCTTGAACAAAAATCCAGAATCACTTTTTCTGATTTTGTGGGATTGGGAAACACGAGTGTTAGTGAGATTTGAGTGTACTGTACAAGGTTTAAGATGAACGGAAACGGTGGCATGAGTACCAAGCTTCCAGTGTTTGATGGCAAAAACTGGAATCGTTGGATGAAACAAATGCTTGTATTGTTCGGTGCTCAAGGTGTGCTTGAGCTTGTCACTGAAGGATACGTTCCTGCTGCAGCAGATGCAACAGAGGAGCAGAAAGAGGCGCAGAAAGCTACAAGAAAGAAGGATCAGAAGGCGTTGTTCTACATTCATCAGTGTGTGAATGAGAGTGTGTTTGAGAAGATTGCTGATTCAGTGACGGCGAAGGAGGCTTGGGATCTTCTGACAAGGTGTTACGGTGGTGATGCGTCAGTAAAGAAGGTAAAGCTTCAAACCCTCAGAAAACAGTATGAGAATCTCAACATGAAGAACAATGAGAAGGTTTGTGAGTACATCTCCAGACTAATTCTGATTACTAATGAGATGAAAGCTTGTGGAGAAACTCTTTCAGAACAAGTAATCATTGAGAAGGTATTGAGATCCCTTACCCCTCAGTTTGATTACATTGTTGTATCTATTGAACATTCCAAAGATTTGGAAACCATGAGAATAGAAGAGTTACAGAGCAGTCTAGAAGCACAAGAGTTGCGTCTAACTGAGAGAAACTCTGAAAGAGAAGTAGAGCAGCAGGCTCTGAAAGCAGCTTCTGAGAAGAAGCTTCAGAAGAAGTCTTGGTCAGAAGCCAAGATTAGATCTGAAGGAGCTCAGAATTCAAAAACCTCAACTTCTGGAAAGCAGAAGTATGCTCAGAAAGGAAAAGACAAGACAAAGGTACGGTGTTACTCTTGTCAGAAGTTTGGCCATTTTGCATCTGAGTGCAAGTCAAACAAAGAAAGAAAGTCAGAAGAAGCAAATATAGCCAGAAGTTCTGATGACTCTGATAGTGAATTTGTTTTACTAATGGCTTCTGAATCTGATGATATGAATTCAGAGTGGTGGTATATGGATACAGGGTGTTCAAACCATCTTACTGGAAACAAGAAGTGGTTGGTTGATTTTGACTCTAGAAAGAGTACAAAGATCAGATGTGCTGATGATAAATACCTCAACGCTGAAGGTATGGGAAATGTCAAAGTTTTTCTGAACAATGGGAAAGCAGCATTGATTCAGAACGTGTGGTATGTACCAGGCATGAAAAGCAATCTGATGAGTGTGGGTCAATTGATTGAGAAAGGTTTTTCAGTTACTATTGAAGACAATCTTCTGAAGCTGTATGACGGTAATCAGAAACTGATTATGGAGTCAGAACAGGGAAGGAACAGAACATTCAAGGTGAATGTTAGAACTGCAGACTCTGAATGTCTTAGTGCAACAAGTGTTGAGAAGGATAGTGAGCTGTGGCACAGAAGATTTGGTCATCTGAATTTCAGAAGCTTGGGGCATCTGAAGTCAAAGAATCTGGTACATGGAATTCCTATAATCAAGAAGCCTGAAAAATCATGCGAGGTGTGCATGAAAGGGAAGCAACCAAGACTGCCGTTTGCATCAGAAGTAGCTCCAAGAGCAAAACATGCCTTGGGAGTAGTACATTCTGATGTGTGTGGACCATTTCCAGTACCTTCACTTGGAGGAAACAAGTATTTTGTATCCTTTGTTGATGAATTCACAAGGATGACATGGGTAACACTCATCAAGTTCAAGCATGAAGTGTTTGCTGCGTTTCAGAAGTTCAAGGTGAAGGCTGAGAAACAGAGTGGTCAGAAGCTGAAGATTCTCAGAACTGATGGTGGTGGTGAGTTTAATTCTAATGAGTTTAAAACTTTCTGTGAGGAGAATGGAATTGAGCATGAGGTTACAGCTCCATATACTCCTCAACACAATGGTCTTGCTGAGAGAAGAAATCGTACTTTGCTTGATATGGTGAGAAGCATGCTGAAAGAGAAGAAGCTTCCTCATCACTTATGGGGAGAAGCTGTTGCCACTGCAACATATGTGCTCAACAGATGTCCAACGAAGAAGCTGAAGGAAATAGTTCCTATTCAGAAGTGGACTGGAGAGAAGCAAAGTGTTAGTCATCTGAAGGTGTTTGGATCTGTATGCTATAAACATGTTCCAGAAGCCAGAAGACAGAAGCTGGATGATAGAAGCAAAGTAATGTTACTGGTGGGGTACCACAGTACAGGTGCGTACAAGCTTTATTGTCCAGAGACTAATAAAATTGAATTCAGTAGAGACGTCATTGTGAAGGAATCTGAAATTTGGGATTGGAACAAGTCTCAATCAAATTCTGATGTGAGAATCTCAGAGGATGGTTCTGAAGGTGAGTCAGAATCTGAAGGCTCTGAAGATGATTCAGAAGATGGAGATGACTCTGATGGTGACTCTGAGTCTGATGGTGATTCTGAATCTGACTCTGATTCTGAAGGCAATTCTGAAGTTCAGAACTCTGAAGGCAATTCTGAAGGTCAGAATTCTGAAGGCAATTCTGAAGGTCAGAATTCTGAAGCCAGTTCTGAAGGCCAGAATTCTGAACCCAGTTCTGAAGGCCAGAATTCTGAAGCCAATTCTGAAGGTCAGAATTCTGAAGCTAATTCTGAAGGTCAGAATTCTGAAGCTAATTCTGAAGGTCAGAATTCTGAAGCTAATTCTGAAGGTCAGAATTCTGAAGAGAATTCTGAAGGCCAAAATTCTGAAGAGAATTCTGAAGGCCAAAATTCTGATGAGAATTCTGAAGGCCAAAATTCTGAAGAAAGAATTTCTGAAGGTGCTTCTGAACAAGTTCAGAGGCTACGGAGAATCAGAAGCATCCCAAGAAGATTTGCAGGATTTGAAATGTTGCAAGACACTGAAGTAGACTCTGAGGGAGAAATTATTCAGTGTGCAATGTTAGTAGATTCTGAACCTGTGAGCACAGAAGATGCTCTTAAGCAACAAGTCTGGTTGCAGGCCATGAAAGAAGAACTTGATGCTATAAAGAGGAACAAGACTTGGAAGCTTTCAGAACTTCCAAAAGGCAAGAAAGCCATCAGCCTCAGATGGGTTTTCAAGCAGAAACTAAAGCCAGATGGATCAATTGGCAAACACAAAGCGAGGTTAGTAGCAAGAGGATTTCTGCAGAAACCTGGACTAGATTATTCTGAAGTGTTTGCACCTGTAGCAAGGCACGAAACAATTAGACTGGTAATTGCAATAGCTGCTAACAGGAATTGGCCTCTGATGCATTTAGATGTGAAATCTGCATTTCTGAACGGTCCATTACAAGAAGAGGTATATGTGTCACAACCTCCTGGTTTTGAGAAAAAGAATCAGGAAGGGATGGTGTATAGATTGCATAAAGCCCTCTATGGATTGAAACAAGCACCCAGAGCCTGGAATATGAGGATTGATTCATTTTTCAAGAAACAAGGGTTTCAGAAATGTGAGTTGGAGTATGGTGTTTATGTTCAGCACACTTCAGAAGGCAATATGATTCTGGTATGTTTGTATGTTGATGATATATTGCTGACAGGAAGTTCTGAACAAGAGATAGCTAAGTTCAAGAAGGTTCTGATGAATGAGTTTGAGATGACAGACCTTGGAAAAATGAGTTACTTTCTAGGGATGGAATTTCTATATTCTGAGAAAGGAATCATTTTGCATCAGTTGAAGTATGAACTTGAGCTTCTGAAGAGATTTAAGCTGGAGAATTGCAAAGTTGCTATCACACCCTCTGATACGAATCAAAAGTTGGATTCCGATTCTGATGGAGAGGATGTGGATGCTACAACCTTCAAACAGTTGGTTGGTTCTCTGAGGTATTTGTGTAATACCAGACCTGATATTTGTTTTGCAGTTGGAATGGTTAGCAGATTTATGAGTAAACCAAAATGGTCCCATTACCAAGCTGCTGTCAGGATTCTGAGGTATATCAAGGGAACTCTGAAGCATGGAGTGCTATTTCCCTCTGAAGGAAGGATTGAATCAGAACTTCTGAGTTACTCAGATTCTGATTGGTGTGGAGACAGAGTTGATAGAAGAAGCACTTCTGGATATTTATTTAAATTTCTGGGAGGTCCTATTTCGTGGTGTTCCAAGAAGCAACCTGTTGTTGCTCTATCAACCTGTGAAGCTGAATATATTGCAGGCGCTGTGACTGCATGCCAAGCTGTGTGGCTTCTGAACTTGCTGCAGGATCTGAAGATCAAGGTAAACAAGCCTCTGAAGCTGATGATTGATAACAAGTCTGCAATCAATCTTGCCAAGAATCCAGTGCTGCATGGAAGAAGCAAGCATATTGAGACCAAGTATCACTTTCTGAGGAATCAGGTTCAGAATGGAGTGCTTGAAGTTGTGCACTGTAGCACTCAGAAGCAGCTGGCAGATGTGTTGACAAAGGCTATCAAAACTGATCAATTTCTTCGTTTGAGGGATGGAATTGGTGTTGTCAGTTTTGTCTAAATATAAATTAAGGGATGGTGTTAGAAGTAATTTATATTTAAGGGTATTTTAGTATTTACTATGTTAAGTCTTTTCATTTTTAGGGCCTATGTGGCAAACTTTACTCTTTGTATAAATAGCTACTCTTTTATCAATACAATTAATTCTCCCTTTCATATTGTGTGGCTGCTGTCTTTGTCCTCTTCTTACTATTCCATTGATTCATCACCTTGTACACCAACAGTTTTTGTTTGAAGTATGAAAGGCGACCGACGCTGTCTCATATGTAAACCAAGGGAAGTGATTTTAATTTTTAACGCGGTTATGGGGAGTATTCGTTTCAAAATGGGTCTGTTACAGCTATTTTTGCTAATATTTCAATTTCAATCTCGGTCCTTAATATAAGTTAAACTTTAGTTTTTAGATTCAAGAAAAATCTAATGTATCTAGTGTATAATGTGGACTAGATACATTAGATCCTCAATGAATCTAAAATGTAAAATTTCTCTTATATTAAAGACTGGAGGGAATATTTGTTGAATATTTTGACATATTATATTCCTATGTGTCGACCACCATGGTCACATAATATTTTGACAAGATTAGGGTCAAATAGTAACCCAAGTTCTTTGACCTTCAATTTTTTTGGCTAAAGTGACGTTAGCGTTACATGTTTTTTACACATAGTCTGATTATTAAAAGTATAAAAAGAGAAAGTTAAAAGGAATTGACAATCTTCATTTTCTTTTGGTTCGAAGATCCGTCGACGAATACTATTCATCTGGTGTACGGCTCATTTGTGACGCGTGTCATCTCGACCACAAAGTCCGCTAATGTTCGAGGTTTGAGAGTTTTCTTTGGCTCAAATGATTGATATATCAAACTCTAAAAAGCTCCACATACTATTTTGTCACTATGTTGATGATACATAGTCAGAAAAGTATTTGTTTGATTAGTGGCCTTTTGGTTTGGTTTCATAAATCCTTTGGGATTTGGTTCTTTTTACCCGAAAGGGTTATGCGATTTCTAACGTGTTGGACTCTTCTCGATCTGAGGTCAATACGTCTGTTCTTGGTTTTCGGTGGTTTTGGTGTTCTTGTGCTTTTTGATTTTCTGATGTTCCAGGTCTGTTGAGGTCTGCAGGTATCAAGGCATAAGATCTACATCCACTTCGACGATGTCTTCTTATCCGTCTTAGCCCTTGTGGTTGTGTTTGGATTGATTTGCTTGAAAGAGCTTTATGTCTGCTGCTTTGTTCAGGGGGTTGTTGGTACGTGGATCCTTTTTCCGTGTTGGCGGTGGATTCATTCGCCAGTCTCGAACCCTTTTGGATCCTTGCTATTTCTCACTCTTCATCTTTTTTTGTAACTTGGTTTCGTACTCGTACGCGGGTTCGCTGGGTTGCGCTCGTGATGAGTGCTAGATTTGTTAGGATTCAGTAGGGTAGTTTTCACCTGGTTTGTATGTTCACGATGTATTTCCTTTTGGCTGTAACTGGGTTAGGTTTAATGTCCCCCCAGTCTCTGTATCTCTTGTTTTTTATTTAATATATTTCCACGTTTGCTTAAAAAAAAAAAAAGTAACCCAAATTTTTTGACCTTCAATTTTTTGGCTAAAGTGACGTTAGCGTGACATGCTTTTTACACGTAGTCTGATTATTAAAAGTATAAAAAGAGAAAGTTAAAAGGAATTGACAATCTTCATTTTCTTTTGGTTCGAAGATCCGTCGACGAATACTATTCATCTGGTGTACGGCTCATTTGTGACGCGTGTCATCTCGACCACGAAGTCTGCTAATGTTCGAGGTTTGAGGGTTTTCTTTGGCTCAAATGATTGATATATCAAACTCTAAAAAGCTCCACATACTATTTTGTCACTATGTTGATGATACATAGTCAGAAAAGTATTTGTTTGATTGGTTGAAATATTTTTAAGCCGAATGAATGAACTAAGAAGTATTAGTAATACTCTTTAGACGCGACAATTAAAGATAATGTTACTTTCTCAATCATTTGGTAAATGACCTCGGTAGTCGGCACCACAAAGAGTTTCAATTTATATATTGTAGACCTCTTTATAAATTGTCACAGTTATGTCTAGTTAGTTGCCACCAGAGGATTGTGATTTGATCACATAATTTGTTTTTATGTGTTGCATAACACAGTTTGGTTAGGGAACAAATCCTTTGAATTTATTTTTATCTCATTCTCAATAACAATCAGGGGCAGACACATGTGTAGGCCAACTGGCCAAGTGTGCCTTGGCCACACTAGATTTTTAAGATTTTTTTTTTTATAATAGAGATATATGTATATATATTTAAGTACCATTTGCTCTAACTTATTTCAAATTTTTTTACTCAATAAAATGTGATGTTAGGCCAAATAAATTTGTTGCTTAATTTTTATGAGTAAAATAAATAGATAAAAGACTTTTGAAGTTAAAAAAAATAACAATTACCAAACTACTAACCCACTTGGGTTGATCCTGAGAGTATGCTCCTCCTTAAGAGACTAATTTAGTTTCTTAAATAAAAAGTTTACCAAACAATTTTTAACTTTCATATAGCTTCTAAGATCTAAAAAAGTTAGGTCAAACGCTACCTTAGTCTTGAAGTTGATTTTAGTCTTGCCGATAGCAACTGCAAGTGTGTGGATGTGTTTTTTCAGCTACAAATTTAGTGAAGAGTCTGCTATATGTAACAAAATAAGTGACCAGTTGTTAAAATACCGTCTTAAAACTGATATAGAAAGATATGTTTTTGGAACAATTGACAACGATATTATTTTAGCTCATTTTCAAATAATGGATACCGGATGATTTTCATTGTAAATATTATTACATTTAATAATATTATATTTTATTTTCAGAATAATTTAGTTCATTATTTTTTTTAAATTTTGGGCACACCAAAATTTTATGTCTGGATCCGTCCCCGATAACAATAAGGAGAATGTTAACTTGTGCCCTTAAGGGTGGGATGGGTAGCTCAATTGGTTAAACTAGTTGAGTTAAGAGTTAAGGAGTTGGAGATCCAGGGTTCAAGTCCTGGCAAGGAGAAAAAAAATAACTTTTTGCATCCTCAACCCATTAAATGTACAAGTTCCAAGAAATTTTTTTATATTAATATTAAATGTACAAGTTTCAATTTTTTTTTTTTATATTAATATTAAATGCTATAATTCTATTTTTAGGTGTCTTAATATATATACTTAGGTCACAACTTAACATTACTCTAACAATAAAAGTGATCGGATCACATTTATTAAAAGAAACACACCATAACTTTTTTTACCAAAAAATAAACCATAAATTAAAGAATCACAAACTAGGAGAAAACTTGAAGACTAAAATATCTTGTTTTCATGCCTTTTGACTTAATGTATCTTGGCCGTTGCAACTTTTTAGTTGATTTTACCAATTTAAGCTGATGTGGCAAACAGTGCAAATGTTGTTGACTTACATATTTAAGACTAGTAAACATGGAAGAGTAAAAAGGGTTTTGATTCGTTTGTTTCAAAAGTAAAAAAAAAAAAAAAGCTTCAATTTGGGTGGCGTTAGTCAAAAGGCATGAACATGAATGATGCTATGTCATGTGAATGCGCAATTACAACGCGGGAAAGGTATCGATTATTATTCTCACAACTTTGACCCAACACGACACCATCACCATCATATTAATATATTCCCTATTTATTTTATCACCATCATCATCGTCGAATCATTTTTTATCCTCAGAACAAACATCATAGGACTCTGTTTGTAGCCATGTTCTGAACACAATCGTTTACTTTTGCAAATCAACAAGTAAGTTCAACGATTTCTCTTTTTTTTTTTGTTTGTTGACAATTTCGATGAAACATGATTTGATTGTTTTTATCTCAAAAAAAAAAAAAAAATCATGTTTTGATTGTTTTGTTTGGATTGGAACTTAATTTTCAGTGTATCGAAAGGTGAAATTAAGACAGGAACAAAATGATGATGATCAGGAAGATGAAAGACGAGACCTTGGTTTGAAAGCTTTCCTCTCTCTTTCCTTCCTCTCTCCTACTTCTCCTGGTAATAATTATTTCAATTTACAACCAATTCTCTTATTTTGTAATTTTATTTGAATACAAGTAATTTTGTTTTTAGTTAGTTTGTTTGAGATTTTATTATTCTAAAGTGAGTTGTGAGTAGGGAGGACCACGGTTCAATCCCCCGCAACTGCGATTGGGAGGGGGCTGAAACCACTTGATGCCAAAACTGACCCCCGAACCAGATTAAAATTGTGGTGAAAGCCAAAAAAAAAAAAAGGTGAGTTGTGAGTAAGAGTGTTTTGCGCCCCCTTTAACACTTGCTAGTTATCTTGCGAGGGGTTATTTTTGGAATTCCAAGGTCGCGAGAAAGACAGGGGGTGCAAAAAGAAACCTCCGTGAGTAAATTAACGAAATGAAGTGTTCATATTTCAACACACATGATTTATTATTAAAGAGCATGTAATATCCGTCATAGACTTAATGTCTGTTTGCTAAGTAAGTGGTTTTTACTTTATATTTCTAAAAATGAAACAACATAACGATAATTTTTTTAAAAATCTGTAGCAAACGAGCCGTTATATTACCAATTTTTAATCTTAAGTGAGTTGTATTGTATCCGTTTATTTATTGTTCACACATCAAGCTGAGTGGGTGTTATTTATACAGTTAAGAGTTAAGACATTTATAACCCTTTGCCTAATAACTTAAGATTTTATAAGAGCAGGTTAGGTATACGAGTATATCATATCATCCTTTAATATTAATTTCTTACATTCTACAGTTGTCTATTTCCGTCGTACATTTGGATAAACAACTTAAACAGGCACTTATAGCATAAGCACACTGTTGTCAATTGCAGATAGCAGAAAATAGGGGATTGTTAAAATTCTACTATGCAAATATTGATGTAGCCTGTAGCGCCACTCTAGCGGCTATTTGACAACATTTTATAAATACTGTATCACGGAACAATAGCTGTTTGTCCAAATTCCGCTACGCTATAGCGGCTAGTTAACAACATATAAAATATTTATCATATAACTGCTCGTGTATACGTTATTTTTGTAACAAAGTATAAGATAAAGTCAAATTGCTTCTATATAAGTTGTAAGTTGTTTTAATAAGCTATCAGGGACATTGGACAGTTTATAAAAATAAGTTGAAAATAACTTGTGGACATGTCATATGCTGTTTACACAAGCTCTTTCAAATAGTCGCACAAGTGCTTATGTCAGTAGGTAAGTTCGATTAAGTCAATTCAAATATGCCTTAAAGGGGCATTTGTGGAACCTTATAAGTCCTGCGCCCACACTCACTGATGCACATACTTGACAGTTCTAAATAAAGGATACAATTCAATATCATCTTTGTCCTCTATAGCGATGTTCATGATTGAATATCGAATCTTGAGAAGGAGGTAACATGCACAGGATTTCTGTTTTATGTGGCTTGAACATATGAATCTGCACTAGTTGCTCAACTTGTTCTTCAATTTGGTAAAATATGTTTTTTACTTGAAAAGCAGGAAAATTTTTGAAGCAATAAATGGGCATGGATCAGTCATGCAATTTTTCCTTTCTTATTTCCATTTTTTGCTTTAATTGGGGCAGTAATCATTTAGGCCTATGTCTGGAGAATGAGAGTGTGATTCATATTTTATTAAATTCAATATTTACATCATTATGTTGAACATTTTCATTCTTTGTCTAGTTAGTAAAAGCGTTAAGTCTAATTTTGCAGTAAAGGACCATAAAGTTGTCTCTGTGCCATCTATTGTCAAAGTGCCAGAGTGTTATGTGCCACAAGTACTAATTCCACGAGTATCTCTAACCGAAGATTTTGGCGACTGCAGTTTGCCGTCCGATTCCTCAGGTTCTGCAGAACCAGAGAAGGATGAAGAAGATACTGATGAAAGTAAAGCCTATATTAGAGCCGATTTGATTCCACGAGTACCTGTTGCTGATGAAGATTTTAGGAACAGCGGTTTGACATCCGATTCTTCAGGAGATGGAGGACCAGAGAAGGATAGTGGTCCTGAGAAGGATGGCAATACTGATGATGAGAATAAAGTAAACATTAGAGCCAGTTCAATTCCACGCCCTCGTGCTGTCATTTCTAGTCCTGGTAAATCTCATACTTCATCAAATTTCTGTTTATTTATTTATATACCAGTTACTTTTTGCAATTTGAATGTCTGAGCTACTATTGAAGGTTGACATGGAGATCATTAGAATAGCTACGTTTTATATCATAAATACCATTGTTTTGGACTGCTTTTGATGAGCTATTGAAGTCAAGTGATAGGCTTGGCTGGTAAAGATCCTTTCGAAAATACAGAAGTAACTTTTTTTTTAATAATTTATTAAAAGTACTTCCAAAAGGATGCAATGCAACTCTATAAAATGAGTTTTCAGATAAAGACCCGATTAAACTTGCTATGGTTGATAGTTCTAAGTTGATCATCAGTCACATGAAAAAACCCTGTAGAATACTGAAAAGAATATTTTACGGCAAACTTCTATGATTTGTCTGTTAAGGAAGATTAATAGTATTATATTGTTAGTTAGGAGACTGCTTTAGGATTCTTCCAATGTGAAATGTATTAGCGTCGTTGTATAGTAGAAGTTCTGTATAAATGGAGAGTTACAGATATGCAATGTGTATCAGTAAGTATTCTATGAAATTCAGGAAGACCCCTCTTTCTGTGCTCAAATTGAGATGCTCTCCATTACTATAGTTTGTGTGTATAAATATTTAATGGATGTCGCATGTTATAAAAACGTGTGCCTATATACACAAAAAACTATAGTAATAGGACTCTTCATTTCTTTTGAGAAAAATGAGAAATGGAGTGGATCCCTATTCCTTTTGCTCCCTCTCACTCCCCTGCTTCCATTTTCACAATAACTGCAATGAAGCTTAGTGACACTGACACCAATGATAGAGTTGAGCTAGCTTAGTTGACTGGGATAGAGACTATGTGTACAACTTCAACATCTCCTGCCAATTTAAGTAGTAGGCCTCTTTCTTTTTCAACAAGATCCCTTTTTAGGAAAACTCATTGGCTCCAAATCAGTCTAAAGCTTGCTCATCAGAAGGATGAAAAGATTGTTTTATGAATTATCCTTGCAAGGAAACTATGATAAGGCCAAGTGAAAGCAACAAGCTTTGCATAGCTGCTCGTACTTTTGTTGAGCCTCCTATTTGATTTTGGCACATTAGCTGATGGCAACTAATGTTGTAGAAAATCTCCCCGGTCCAAGAGTGAATTCTCTAAATTACAAGACTAAATTTATGTTACCAGATTTTTGTTGTTAGCATACCTTGATAATAATTGTTCTAGATTATTCTATTTTGCAATGACATCGGTGTTTTCTTGGCTACTTTAGAGTATTCATTTTTCTATTCTCAAAACCTGAATAACATAATTATCATATGTGGGCTGGTTTTCCATCATTCTGTTTTAAAATCAAATCCAAATTAACACATGCGATATCATTGTGATCACAATTCCAAGAATCAATAGGCCAATCACTTTCCATTCATATCCGGATTTGTGTCATTTATGCTGTATGCTAATTCTTGTTTCCTCATTTGCACATGCTTTCTGTGTTATTCATGGTTTATTAATTATTTTGTAGTTTCTCAGATATGACCTAAAAGTTCTGTCTCCATTTTGTATTCAGAGAATGACCATATGTTTGGGAACAGAAACAAGATTGGAAAGGGAAGACTTTCCGCTTTGAAGAATAGTACCGTTTCACCAAATAGACATGCTCTTGCTCAATGTAAAGTGAAATCACACGAAACTACTGATATTCCTCCTGATGCAAGAAAAAGCACCGAGCCTAAGTCTAAAGATAAAATTGATCCTGTAGGAAAGAAAAAGGTTCTTAAAGGTAGCATAAAATCTGATACTTTACATAGGCACTGGAAGTTTTAGTTCCAATGTATCATGATCTTAATCTAGGACTAGGTTCCCACCCAAGGAAAAAGGAAAGAATAAGATAAAGTTGTGCATGTTTTGATGACATGCTCAAACACTTCAGCATCAATTTTCAATGTATACTTGTGTGCTGTGTGAATGTAAGATTACTATGCAACAGACCAATGTCTGAGGTATTGCATATCATCTTTTTCTTTTACGTTATATTTGAGTTCTTTTTTATAAGATTGTTTTAGGCAATAGAGTTTGATATCTGTTATCATATATGTGCCTGCGTGTGTGTTTGTGTATTCATCAATCATCCAATCGCGTTCTGTTCCTGATTATGGAGTCTATTTTTAGGCCTCTGGAGTCTGTTTCTAGTTCTGACTTGGAAATTAAAAATTAGGATTTTATAAACTAATTAAGATGAGTTAAATGCTACTGTAATTGAGTCGATATGATTGTTGTCGTATTCGAGTTGAGTTGATTTAGTTTGTGTTGAGAGAGATAATTGAAGTTATCATAGTGTTGAGTTATAAATGTGTTGAGTTATAATAAAATGTGTTGTGTTATATAGTTGCTATTAATTTGATTGTTCATGCATCGCATTCATGTGTCAAGTCCAAGGTTGAGAAAACTAGCGTTGAGAAAACTGTGTTGACAGGAAGGTTCAATAAAACAACTTTGCCTTCCATCCCTTTGGTACCACATGCATGCATGTATAGAGTCTAGGACTGTTGCATACATTTTATTTTGGGTTGAGAAACTATTAATTTAATTGTCGTCCTTATTGTCATTTTAATGCATTTACTTGATAATACATGTGACATATTTGATCGTCTAAACGACGATATAATGATATCTTATTCTTAATGTGTGATTATCTGCTTCTTTTGTGATTTCATTCTCACCCTTTATTATTTCCCCCTTCTGGCTTAGTCCCACATGATGTGCAATTGTAGATCCGTAGGTTGATCGGGAATAGTTGTCGTGAGAGGTGTTTTGGCGTCTTCATCAAGCTTCTTTCATTTTTCGCAATTTTTATTCGGGTTGTTCTGACACTAGGGGAAAATTCTTTAGTTTAATTTATTCATTGTTTACTTAAAAACTCAGTTGTCTTAATTATTCAGACTTGCTACGATGCTTAATTCTTTGAAGCTGTTAATTCTTTTAAATTTTATGAAAGACTTTTTGAATGTTTGAGAATGTTTCCATTGTATGTTTTAATTAGTTAGTGAATTTTTAGAAGAGAAAATGTGACACCCTTTTTTAAGAAAGAAAAATAACTTTCTTTTTGCAAATAAAAGATAGTTGTTTGTTTTGCATCAAATTTTTATTTTGGAGCTGCTGCTGGTTCTCTATCAAAGCTTGATGTTGGACCTGTTGGTTCTCTAACATGATGATTTCCTGACTTAAAGAAAAATAAGACGATTGTTGTGGAATAAGGGTGGTGGAAGATGGTGGTGGTGGTGTGTAAGATGGAGGCCCAATTAAGGTAGATGCTATGGTGGTGCTGGTATAAGAGATGGAGGTGATGTGGAAGATGGAGCAGATTGTGTTTGAATAGAGTAAATGTGTTTCTGATGTTTGTCTTGAAGATAAATGTGTTTCTTGTGTTTGTTGCGCATAGGTAGTTGTGGCGATGGAGGTGGTGGTGGAGAAGAAAGGTGGTGGTGAGAGTTGTGTTTATTGTGGAATAAGAGTGGTGGTGGTGTGATAGATGAAGGTTCGGTCTGGGTAGAAGCTGATGGCGGTGTTGTAAGAGATGAAGGTGATGCAGAAGATAGAACATATTATGTTTATGGTTGATAAAAATGTGTTTATGGTGAAGATGAATATGTTTTTTTTGTTTGTTGTGGAGAGGTGGCTGTGGTGATGGGGTTGGTGATCGAGGAGGGAGGTGGTGGGTAAGGTTGTGTTTGTTGTGGAGAGGTTGTTGTGGTGACAGAGGTGGTGGTGGAGGAGAAGGTCGTTGTGAGGGTTGTGTATGTTGTGGAGAGGTTATTGTGATGGAGGTGGAAGGAGGATGCAGTGGATGTGGTGGAGAGGAAGCCACCGTTGTTATTTGTGATGGAGGTTGCTCTGCCATTGTGTTGAGTTAAAATGAAGTAATATCAAGTTGCTGCATTTTCTAATAAATTGATTTTCAATGTGATAAATTTCAAAGATATCAATGAAGAAATATACACACAACACAATGAGTTTAACAAAGAGAAGTTCATTGAAGAGACTAGGGTACTTTAAGAAAATTGGAAGAAAGCTGAGTGAATGAAAGAGGTGGACAAACTGACACTACAACATTTGAGGCCTACCGCAATGTCTAATATTTTGGGATGTAAAAAAACCGTCTCGTAGAGTGTTAAAGACAACGCTTTTGATAAACCGTTGTGGTAGTATATGTATTTTTTGCCAATTTTATGCAACAGTGGAAAACTGTTCTTATAGATGAAACGAGAACGGTTTTTCTCTTATTCTCAGTAATTCTCAGTAACAACGATCAAAAACCGTTTTTATATATTTTAAAAATTTTATAATAAAAAATAAATGTAAAACCATTCTATTAGATTGGATGAATTACAAAGAGAACCGTTTCCATTGATATTGGCGCAAAATATTTGTTACTGCTTTTTTTTTTGTTGAAATTTTGAAAAACAAATTTTTTTTGGTAGAACAAAAAAACAAATTATAATTTTGTCAAGAAAAACAAATAACACTTTAAATTTGTTTTTTTTTTTGGCAAAATAACACTTAACTTAAAAGTAAACTAAACAAATAACACTAGAACTCAGAAACAATTCTTCTTCTTCTTGTATCGATCAGAACTCAAACGATTTGCCCCAAATTTCTTCTTCTTGTTCATTCATCCTCAAATCTGTTTTCCCCAAATTTCTTCTTCTTCTTCTTCTCAAAATCGATTTGTCCCAAACGAATTATCCATCCCCAACTCTGAGATTGATTCTCAGAAATTGCTTCTTCTCCAAATGGATTTCCCCAAACGAACCCTAACGGGATTCTGCTGCTCGCAAAATCGATTCCCCACGACAAAACCTAGCTAGCCTCATTCGTCAAAACGCGAACTATTCTTCTCGTCAAAACGCGCGCTAGGATTCTCGCAAGGTTTTTTTCTGTTTTTTCATTTGTTTTGTTTCTGCCATGTGTGTTGTGTGTTATGTGTTTTTTCTCTGTTTATATTCAACGAATTTCTTGGCAATGGCATCTGAGTAACAATGTAAAGGGCACGTGTTTGTTGTACGAATGGGCGTGGGAGCCGGGAGATTGTATGTTGCGTTGAGGCTAGGTTTCTTTAGATGGTTCTGCTAGTTCTGGTTTGTTTTTGGTCTGCTGGTGTTTGTGAGCTGCTGCTGCCCTCTGTGTAGAAGTTTTGTTTACGGGTTTTTTTGTATCTTGCTCTTGGTTAGTTTGGTGGGTATCTCTAGGTGTTGCAGGCCTATTCTGTGTTGTTTTTATTTCCTGGTCTTTTGCAGGCTTGTTTTGTGCTTTTTTTTTTTCCTGGACTTTGGTTATTGTACTTTCCCTTGTTTGGATTACAAGTACCTCTTGTGCTTGTTAATGCCTTTTAATAAATTTCTTTTACATTGGTTATTGCACATGTTAAACACCTAAAAAAAGTTATTTTTTATTGGAAAAACAACAATTATTTATTTAAAATTTGTACTTTTAATACAAAAGAAATTTACCTGGAGGATATTAGAAACATCACAGCTAAGAGTTGATAATAAGATGAACACCAATCCAAGCATGGTATGAAAACCATCATAATCATGACTATGACCGTTGGCTCCAACTGTCCCAAGTAGGACAGGACCTTTAACCAAAATCATTATAGTAGCGCCTAAAACAGTGATGATTGTGCCGAGTATTTTTGCTTGGCTTGGTTTAGATGTTATGTTAAAGTTACAAAGTGTTAAATTAAAAATATGATTTTATATAAAAGTAATGTTTACCGGGTAACACAAGCCAAAATAAAGGTCATACCAAGAAGTGTATTGCATAGGATATTGCATAGGATAGACGCAACAGTTGCTGTGGAGGACTTCATTTTCTAAGAAGTATAAATCTTGATCCATAATAGGTCTGTTCAATAAAAAATTAATTAAATATCTTAAAACGTGTTGCATTAATTAATAAAACAACGTATTTAATTAATGAGAACTGTTATATATCGTGAGGATAATTGCTCGCGAATATCACGAACACAACAATTATTATATTTAAGTAACTTTTGATTTGTTTTCTTACAATTTTTTTACTTAATTTTTTTTTCTAAGCTATTTACTTAATTTTTATGAAACCAACAAATATTTGGTAGGTAACTGGTTGTGTTGTCTGATGAAACTAATCAATAGAAAATGCTTCTTTTCCAAAAACAAAATTAATTAAAATGTGAAATTTTAATTTGGTCTCTCAATTTTATTTCGGTTCAGTTTTAATTTGTTTCAATTTTATATATATAATATAAGGATTAATTTATTCACAGTATAAAAATATGAGGTAGTTTGAGTATCGTTTTTTATCAAAAGGTAAATTCGATTGAGAGAAATTTCATAGGTGTAACTTAGTTGTCAATTGATAACTATATACGTAACATTATTTTTAAGAGTTGGAGTTCAAATTACAAATTCTCTATTTCTCAATATTTAAAGTGTGTGTTTAAACACTATAATACTTTAAAGAAAATGAATTTAGAGAAAATTGCAAAAATCAAATTGATTAATAATAAATAAAAAGTTAAGAGACCACAATCCATAACCTTGTGTAAGTTTTGACCACATATCCACTCCCACTAAAATGTAAGCATCGAATAAATATAATAACTTAAATATGTGGTATGCTCTCCAAACCATTATAAAAGCAAAATAAAATTATATTATTGTCTCTGTGATTCTCTCGTTAAATTTTTTCGTGCTAATAAGCATTTTCCTTAATTAATTGACAATATGTAATAAATGAAACTTACCCTAACACATTGAGCACTAAATCTTCCAGAAAACTGAAAGTGTCATTTCTGACCATCGTTCCTTGTTAAATACAAAAGAAACACAATGCATTTAACTCCGGATTATTTTTTTCACACCAAATAAAGTTTTTTGTTAAGAATATAATACTAGTAATAATCGGTTTTTAAATACTTGTTTATAATATTTTTTTTAAATGGTTAAATAATTTTATTAATAAGAAGATTAGCATAAAAAATGTTAAGGCTCTACAACAAACAGTCACCCAAACAAACAGAACATAGGAGTAAACACTCCAACCAAAAACAAAAGAAAGATACAAAATAATTAAACAAAACGCCAAACCAGAAAAGGGACAAGCAAAAACGCATATACCATAACCAGACCCAAAAACACAGCTGCCATAACCTTAGTTTCTTAAGGTTAATTATGTGAACAATATCCTAAACCTAGTAGCAAAAATAAAATAAAAATAAAAAGTGAAAGATGAAATTCTATTATACGTACCTTTCATGATAAATGGCAAATGATACTATGACAACAAATGCAGTGATATTACGATATGACACAAACACAAAGTTGTTCACGCCCTTATTCATGGACAACTTTGTTAAAATGTTCATGAGTGCAAATAAAAATTGCAATAATATCACAATTGCATTTGCTTCCAATTTTGAGGTTGGAGTTGTTGGTTTTGCATCAAATTTAGATTTTGGGGATGTTGTTGGTGATGTTAGGTCTGCTGGTCCCCTAACACAATGATTTCCTGACTTAAAGAAGATAATGGTTGTTGTGGATTAAGGGTGGTAGAAGATGGTGGTGTGAATGGTGGAGGTTCAGTGTGAGTAGAATCTGACGGTGGTGGTGTGAATGATGGAGGTTGTGGTGGAGCAGAAAGGTGGTGGTGGGAGTTGTGTTACATATATATCTAATAATATTTTTGCCATCATAATTATTGTATTATTTATTACTACAGTTTCCTAATATTTTAGTGGATGAATAAGTATTGTTAATCATGTTAATATTGTTTAACAAATTGTATTAAACATGTTACAAGAAATAGCAAGAACATGCTATAAATTGTTAAGGTTTCAGTGATCTTTAAGTGTATGAAGTAAAGGCCGTATTATTACAAGAATGATTTAGTTTAAATCTACTAAATATCTTAAAGATTCATTGTTTTCTATTTTCTACATGTAGTCACCATGACTTGAATCAACCATTATACATTGTTGTATAAAATTGAAAAAAATTATTGTAAAGTTATGAATATTTAATTTGTAATATTGAAAATTTATGAATATTTGTAATGTAAAAAAAATGGGTTTGTCTCATTTTCAATATCGCACCTGTTAAAGCATTAAAATTTTAGAGGCACCTATTGTTTTTAGTTAGTGTGTGTATGTGCGTGCGTGCACTCGCGTCTGCATGCGTTAAAATTAATAAATTAAATATGGTTGTGCCCAATATTTTTGCTTGGCTTGGTTTAGATGTTATGTCTATATTTTCTCTCCTAACACAAACCTAAAAAGTAATATATTCTCAATAAATTAAAGTTAAAAGGTGTTAAAGTTAAAAATGTGTTTGTATATAAAAGTAATGTTTACCGGGTAACACAAGCCAAAACAATGGTCTTGTCAAGAAGAGTATTGCTCAAGGTAGATGCAAGGTGGGGGTTGTGTTTGTTTTGGGGAGGTGGAAGGAGGATGCAGTGGATCAGGTGATGGAGAGGAATCCATTGTTGTTATTTGTGATGGAGGTCCTCTTCCATTGTGTTTGGTTAAAGAATTGATATCAGGTTCATTGAAGAGAGCTATAGCAATAATAAATTAATATACCTGCACAGAACATAACATAATAGGTTTAAGGTCATCCTTTATAAGAATCAAAATTTAAGGTCATCCTCATCCCTGTTAGAGAATTTTTGAGCCATAAACTTTTGTATAAAGAAAATTTACACCTATAGTAATTAAACTTTATGAGTTCGTTTAATTTGTAAAGGTAAGTATTAGTATAGAATAAAACAATAAGAGATAAATTTTTAAGATACTATTGAACAACTTATTATTTTGTACGATGTTTGATAGACAAAAGTATTTGAGACAATTTATATTTGAGATAAGAAGCAGTCATGCCATTTAGTGAGAGATAAAAGTTTAGTTTTTGTTTAACCTCTTAGCCCTTAATTTATCTCGTTTCAAGAACAAAAAATATAGTTTTTAATATAATTTTTTATTTTTTAATTAATGCTCCAACTAGTTAGCATGACACTTGATAAATAAATTCAAATTTTAAATAAATAAATCCAAATTATGAAAATTAGCACAAAAGGTCCATAAATTAACACAAAAGGTCCATAAATTTTAAATACAAAAGGCACACTTCTATCATCTAATTAATTCATCCAATACTTATATAATATATCAATGGTTGAAATGAACATTTCCCATCGAGGGAAAATTAAATATATATGGTTCCCATTGTAAACTTCACCATCATCGCCTATGGATTTGCTGCTGCATTTGCACTCTTTTGGCATCTAAGGTTGTAATCTCTGTTTGCTCCCCATATGACACAATAAAGGCCCAAACAAATAATTAACGCACCTATCACCCTACAATATGTACACAATCAATTAGTATTTAGTTAACGAAAAATTTATTTAAAAATTTTAGTATCAAAAAATTCAAAATTCACTTAATTTTTATAATTACCTTCCAAGTAATTGCTGCTCGTCAAGAAATAAGTAACCCGACGTAGCAACCAATATAATGTAGATATGATTGAACATTGTTGCAAACACAGGACCTCTAGCTTACATCACTTGTCCTCGCAAGTTGAAACCAAGCCCTGAGCAACATATACCCTATAAAACATTTAAATTATTAAAATCACATTAGAAATACTAGTTTGCATTAAACAAAATATAAACATTAAATTAAATAGTTTCATAGTTTGATTTGGTGCTTACCGCATAAATAGCAGAAAACAATTTGATATCCCACTCAAAAATGGACCAAAGTGAATAAAAGGGCTTTTTGTTCATAACCACTGCTTTTTGTTATGAACAGTGGTGGCAGTGGTTATGAACAAAAAGTCCTTTTATTCACTTTGGTCCATTTTTTAGTGGGATATCAAATTGTTGTCTGCTATTTATGCGGTAAGCACCAAATCAAACTATGAAGCTATTTAATTTAATGTTTATATTTTGTTTAACACAAACTAGTATTTCTAATGTGATTTTAATAATTTAAATGTTTTATAGGGTATATGTTGCTCAGGGCTTGGTTTCTACTTGCGAGGACAAGTGATGCAATAGGTCCTGTGTTTGCAACAATGTTCAATCCTATGTGCATGATATTGGTTGCTACGTCGGGTTACTTATTTCTTGACGAACAGCAATTACTTGTAAGGTAATTATAAAAATTAAGTGACTTTTGAATTTTTTTATACTAAAATTTTTAAATAATTTTTTCGTTAACCAAATACTAATTGATTGTGTACATATTGTAGGATGATATGTGCGTTAATCATCTGTTTGGGCCTTTATTGTGTCGTATGGGGGACAAACAGAGATTACAACCTTAGATGCCAAGAGAGTGCAAATGCAGCATCAAATCCAGAGGCAATGATGGTGAAGTTTACAATGGGAACCATATATATTTAATTTTCCCTCGATGGGAAATGTTCATTTCAACCATTGATATATTATATAAGTATTGGATGGATTAATTAGATGATAGAAGTGTGCCTTTTGTATTTATTAATTAAAAAATAAAAAATTATATTAAAAATTATATTTTTTGTTCTTGAAACGAGATAAATTAAGGGCTAAGAGGTTAAACAAAAACTAAACTTTTTATTTCTCACTAAATGACATGACCGCTTCTTATCTCAAATATAAATCGTCTCAAATACTTTTGCCTACCAAACACCGTACAAAATAATAAGCTGTTCAATAGTATCTTAAAAATTTGTCTCGTATTGTTCTATTCTATATACTAATACTTACCTTTACAAATCAAACGAATGCATAATGTTTAATTACTATAGGTGTAAGTTTTCTTTTTACTAAAGTTTATGGTTCAAGAATTCTCTTACAGGGTGAGGATGCCCATAAATTCAAATTCTCACGTACTAAAAAAAATATGGAAGGATTTTTACTGGTATTATATTAATGGATGAGTCACAATCAGACACCAAACATTTTAGAGCTATTACAGTGCTAACTAGACTAGGTCTGCTAGCAAGTCATATGCATGCTATTATGATTCCGAATTCTTTACTTAATTTTAATAAATGAATAATAATTAATATTTAGAGTCTTTTCCAACCTTTTCTATTTGTATGAAATTTCAATTTTAGCACTTTGGATGGGATCCTCCCAATTAGTAAAAGGACTCATCATAAGTAGAAATATAAATCGTTTATCTTGTTCTTTTATGCACTTAATTAAATAAATAAACACACTTTTATTAAACAAATCAAATGAATATGGATTTACATAGAAAAAGGTTACAATGAATATGACTTGATTCTCAATAAAAAGGATTACGAGATTTTAATTTATTTAGAAAGAATTATAAAATAAACGGTTAAATAAGTTTTTTGTTCTTATAAATATCACTACAAGAAATAAGATTTTTCGCAGCGACTTTTTTTAGCGACATTCAAATTGTTGACAAAAATAAACATATAGCAACAACTAATTTAAGTAGTTGTTGTAAGTTAGTTTTTTTCTCAACAATTATGTTATCGCTAGGAAAAAGTTTTTTTCCAACAAACCTTGTAAAGTCTATGAGAATCCAATAATTACTATTTTTTGATACGTATCTTTTATCATGGTTTTTGTTCCTATATTTATGCGTAGATTTGTTTTAACTTAAAATTATTATCTTTTTTTTTTCTTTCTATTTTTATACTATAGATTATTTGCAACAACTTTGCAACGTCACTGAAAAACTACACAATTACTATTTTTTATGCATATCTTTTATTGTAGATTCTGTTTCTATTTTTTGCGTAAATTTCTTTTAACTGAATAGTTGTTCCCTACTTTTATGTTTTGTATCTCTTTTTTGACAACAACATTATAACGTTGTTGGAAAATCTTATAATTATACTAACAACATAACTTGTCAATGAATATATTAAAGAATTAAATTTATTCTTGAGCAATTTTAATATACATCATTTTTTTTATGCATAAAAAATAAACTACCAAATTTTATTATTTTATTCATACTTTTATGCATTACACTCCAGATTATTATTTTTTTCACACTAAATAAAATTTTTGTTAAAAATATTATACTAGACCTAGTAGAAAAAAAATAAAAAATAAAAAAGCGAAAGATGAAATTATGTACCTTTCATGATAAATGGCAAATGGTGCTATGACGGAAAATGCAGTGATATTACGATAGGACACGAACACAAAGTTGCTCATGCCCTTGTTCATGGCCTACTTTGTTAGAATGTTCATGAATGCGAATAAAAATTGTAATAATATCACAATTGCATAGGGCTTGACAGTTTCCTTCCAATTTTGAGGTCGGAGTTGTTGGTTTTGCATCAAATTTGGATTTTGGGGCTGTTGTTGGTGATGTTGGGCCTGCTGGTCCCCTAACACAATGATTTCCTGACTTAAAGATGATGGTGGAGGTTCAGTGTGAGCAGAATGTGTTGAAGATGCTTGTGTTTGTCGTGGAGGATCAGTTTGGGCAGAATCATCATGATCTGTTTGGGCAGAATGTGTTGAAGAAGATGATTGTGTTTGTTGTGGAGAGGTAGATGTGGTGATGGGGTTGGTGATATATTGAGGGAGGTGGTGGTGAGGATTCTGTTTATTTTGGAGATGTTGTGGAGGTGGATGGAGGATGTAGTGGATGATCAAGTGATGGAGAGGAGGAAACCATTGTTGGTATGTATTTGTAATGGGTTAAAATGAGAAGTTCATTGAAGAAAAAAAAGAATCCACGATTGAAGTTGAATATACAGAGGGGAAGAGAGAGTATTTGTGATTCTCACTCTCTTCAAGCATAGTAAGATTTGTAATGGGTTCAATAAAGTGTGAGCTTGGTTATTGTGATGTTGTTGAGGGTTTTGGTATTAACACATATTGAACAGAATTCGAGGATAAATCCTAACGAACCATTGGATAAGCTTCTCTTGAACAAGAAGAAATTCAAGCAATCTTTTATGGAATTTGTTGATAGGTAAAATGTCCTTCTGTTTCATATATATGATGGAATCATGATTTCTCTTATTTAAGAGAAATTATTTATTTAGGAGAAATATTAGAGGTGAAATGGATGGCCTTTTCATTGCATTAACTAAAATAGATGTTACCTTTGGATAAAAGAGTCTCGGTTGAGATAAACGAATCTTTTGTAGTCTATAGGTGGGAACAGACACTTAATCAAACAAAGTTACCTTTGCTGGCCTGCATAATTAAGTCTCTCTTTAGTTTTAATTAACTTTCAGTTGCTAAGTTTTAGTTTCACTGTCTAATCTATGGTTTCTTACTTTCTTTAGTGTCAGTTCACAGTTTTATTGTTTGTTGCTCTACTTTTCGTTTGAAACAAGATGATCTGAACTTTGTAACTTTCTAAATTATGTTATGTACTTCAGTTTGCAGCATTGTTTTATATTCTATTAAGTATTATGTATTATTTTAGATCTTCCTAATATGCTTCTGCACAAGTACAACTAACATAAGGTTCATATCAATAATGATTTAGCTTATTGGAAACAAACCATTGTTTAATTAATGGTTCGCAGATTAGATAAGTGTGAAATAACATGCATATAGATTCAAACATATATCCTTTCTAAATGCTTCAATTAACTACACTGAACAACATAAGTAGATATATATCATATTCAATTTATTAATGATGAAGCATATCAGATAGTGGTAATGAAATTAGGTTCTAATCTTATATCTTCAACTATTTGGTCTAATTAGATTCACAGTATTTGGTTTATGAAGATATCAGGTTAAGATATGATGTTAAAATAAAAAAATAAATAGATGACGAACCTCATATCTTCATCAAACTTCAAACCAATTGGATCTGCATCAAAAAATCATATATTGGCCCATATAAATTTCCAATTGAACTTTCAATTTCCATACTAAGTATCACCATCTTTCTTTATAGCCATCATCTTCTACAAAATCACCTTCTCCAATTTCGATTCAAACATAAAAACATCAAATGATCCAATTAAACCTTCATACAATACTTTCTGATGATGTTATAATATCTATAAATTGTGTCTAATACAAATCCAAAAAATCATATTCCATTTTAACCCTACATAGACAACCATTAATGAAAATAACATTTCATCTTATCATATTCAACATCTTCAATAACAACTTTCCCAAACATATTTTCAATTCAATATTATTGAGTTCAACCTGTTAATATTTATACAAACGTAATTATTCAACTCAATATGTTGAAAACAACATAAAACACACAAATTTAATACCTGATTTCTAAGACAAATTACACCTGAGTTGGAATTGAATCATAATCCATTTCACTCCTCATCTCTTCAACATAATCAACTTTCACTTAGACCAATACTATCATATTATGGAATAACAACACAGATCTATATAATGATAACAAATAATAAGATGTATTTTTAATTTATTTTTTTAATGAAGTATCCAATGGAACTTACCAATATAAAATAACACATGGTCATAACTCAATATGACAATATTGCCATCACACAAGTATATACACATGCCAATATTTAATATATCCAACTTTTATTATTATTGTTTACAAAATAATTCTTTCATTTTATTTATGTTTCTCTTTCCACACGTGACAAAGAATTTTATAATTCTTATTAGAATTACAATAATTAATTTTTTAATTGAAATTTTTTATTATTTAATTACTATTTTCCAAAATTTCAGTTAGTAAAAACATCTTAATTCCACAGTAGGACAAGCTGGAACAACAACTCAAATGGTTTCATCTTCTTCGCGAAGGTAACTACATTTAATTCCCAAACAAAATGAACCCGTACAAACATAACTCATACAAATTCATTAGCCTTCATACCAAACACCTACTACTCAAATCACTTTTCAATTCAACTTGGTTCTTTAATGAAAACTTATTGTTCATCACTGTACAATAACCAAATTTTTCATTCATTAACACTCATTCATTTGTAAAGTTAATACAATCCAACTAACATAAATGATAAATTTATTGCCACTTACTTTTAACTATAACAATATTTATTCATTCTTCAAGTTTCTGTTTTGCTTTATATAAATATGTGACCAAACTACATCTTCCAATCACAATAAGTAACCAATCCATTATCATATAATGACAACAAGATGTCATCCAATACTGCACGGAAGCCCAAAAACTTTTTTTATGACTGTTTATGTTGAAAATCAGGTTGAAC
The DNA here is from genome assembly GCA_954870985.1 of Trifolium fragiferum. Classification (NCBI taxonomy): domain Eukaryota; kingdom Viridiplantae; phylum Streptophyta; class Magnoliopsida; order Fabales; family Fabaceae; genus Trifolium; species Trifolium fragiferum. The sequence goes on along the minus strand of OX940796.1, from coordinate 42,597,443 downwards.
ATACTTTCTTTTTTCAAGTTTATTCAATAACATATATTATCTCTAACTTATTTTGCAAATGATTTTAGACTGTAGGCGAAGTTGATCCATATTTTGTAATTGATTTGTTTGAAGAACTTGGAAACCAATGGCGCATTATTGATGCTGAAGGAATTTATCACCATGTTAACTTTAATGGTTCTACTACCAAACCATGTATTACTAATGGTTGGAATGACTTAGGAAACTTTTATCAGCGGAAAGAATTTCAGCTGCTATCCTTTTTCTACTATGGCTATAATACTTTTCTAATGCTTACTTCAGAAAACAAAATCGACACAACCGATTTTCCATCTTTCCATTCAATGAACTTTGCCATGATCATTGCTTTTTGGTTTTCATTTCAGAAAACATTTCAGAAAACAGCACTGCCTCTTCTGAATTGGTTAGCAATTTTTTATTAATACCATGCTTAACAAATACATAACGTATTTCATGTTACTAATATTCTATTTATTTATTATCCTTTGTTAATTTTCTCAGGTTCTATCTCGACCATTTGGACATTTTCTAGCTGCTGAAACAAATAAATCTGACTTTAAGCTTTGTGGACCATTAGGGCACATTGTGAAATGCAAACTACTCATTGGTGTTGAGTTTAAGCTTGCAGAAGGTTGGACAAGATTCTGTGAACTTGACAATATTCAACCTGGAAATCGTTTGACATTCAACATGGATGAAACTTTGGAAAATAATGTCATCATTGTCAAGCATATGTAATACCAATAATAGAATTTATATTACTGACATTATCTTATCAATGTAAACTCCTAATGAATGTTATAAATAATATGTATTTCTATCGTTTTTAATTTTTTTTTCATGAATTGGTATTGAATGAATTACAATGCATAATCTAATGTTGACATTTCAGTTTAACTTTTACCTTGATTGTATGACTTCAATATTAATTTTAATTTTCAACTTACTATAATACATTTTAAATAATTTTACAACTTTGATATCAATTAGTTACTAAAACAAATTGTAACAACAACAAAAAATACGCATAACGTGCTAGTAGTAATAAATAAAAGTGGGATCATTTATAAACCCATTACAACCTGAATTGACTATAGTAAGATTTGTAACGGCTAGTATATATGGTGTTAGATGCTGATGCAATGAGTGGCAGAGCTTATTATTGTGATCAGCTTGGTTATTATGATGTTGTTGAGGGTTTTGGTGATGAAGCTCCTCTTGGATAGTTTATTATTACTCTTGTTTTAATCATTTTCTATTCCAAAACAATGGTATAGAAGAGTAGCAGTCACAAATCACAATCACAACCACTGCAAGGTTACTTTTATGGTCACCTACTTTCAGTGGTATAGAAGAGTAGCAATCACAATCACAACCACCGCAAGGTTACTTTTATAGTCACCTACTTTCATTCCATTATTGAAAGTAGGTGACCATAAAAGTAACCTTACAGTGGTTGTGATTGTGATTTGTGACTGCTACTCTTCTATATTATTGTTTTAGGTCGGTTAATTTTGAGATGGAATGGAAATAATGAAATAGAAAATGATTAGTATTTAGGTTGTTCTTTCTTTATGGCTAATTACTTATCTTTTCCTCATTCAAATATCACTATAGTTTATAGGTGGGATTTTTTTTCACCTAATAGTAACAAAAGTGGGATCATTTATTGAATCACAATCATTTCTTCGGTTCCCAATTCTTTTGTGTGTTGGAGATTTAATGAGTCCATATTTATAATATTGAAAAGATGAATTTGTTTTTTTTGTTACGAAAAGATGAATATTTGTAATGTAAAAAAAATATTATTTGTCTAACATGTGTAATATTGTACATGTTAAAACAACTAAAAGCAGTTATTTTGTATTGAAAAATAACAATTATTTATTAAAAATTTGTACTTTTAATACAAAATACATAAATTTCAATACAAATTTTATAATTGAGCTCAGGTGGTTAATGAACTCAAGTGCTTAATGAGCTTCCTCTATGATGAATCGTTTGGAAAAACTTAGTTATTTGCATAAGTTGTTTCACATAAACTAAAAAATAAGTAAATCCAAACGGACTCTATATTTAGGTAAATTTTATTGTTACTATTATTCTAGTAATATCTATTGTTTCAATTTTAAATACCTTCGTCTAAATAATTTTTAGTGTTACTACCTCCGTTCCAATATATAAGATTTTTTTGTAAAATTTCATTATCCCATTTTATAAGATTTTTTTCAAGTTCAAGATGCATTAATTAAATTTTCACAAAAATAATCCTAATTAAATAAAGAGAAAAGAATTAATCGCTACTTCTCTTAATTCCCATACTTTTATAAAAGAAATCTTATATATTAGAACGGAAAGAATATATCATCACATAAGTTTTGTGCGCGCAGAATAATACATATATAAACATTTAGTTTATCTTATAAATCATGTATGCATGTCCGTGTGCACCCAATAGAGCTCAATAAAGGAAAAAAGTTCAGATTTTTTTTATTGAACAAATTTTTATTTTTTAGTATTAATATGAATTGATCCAAAATTGGTTGTCATGCATTATACAAACATCTAATACGGAAGAGAAACCAGACAGCAAAAATGGTTTGTAACTTGTAACAGTACGGCGGCGGAGCATGTGAAGCGGTGGGTTTATTTGTTTTAGTAAAACAATACAGTATTTGGTAATTTTTAATCTAGACCATTGAGAAGTATAAGTGCCACATATCATTCATCTGTGAAAGAACTGAAAGGAAATGGAGGATAAGAAAATGGAGTGGATCTGAACTCCTCAATAAATTGGTGCCCCAGTCTACCAAAACAAAACAAAAATAAAAATTGATGCCTTTAAAAATCTTGTGTGCCTTTAAAAATTGATGCCTTTAAAAATCATGTCCGTGTACCACACACCCTAAACATGCTTAGGACAGTATTGCTCTCAATAGTCAAATTAATCTCACTAATTTCCACCAATATTATTTAGAAAACTTAGAGCATCATTACCGCTGGTTAACTATTGAGTAGATTTCTTATAAATACATTCCTTATAGTTTATCACCATTGCACAAAAGCCACATGGCATAGTAGATCAACTAAAGTTAAATAACGTGCTCTATATAACACACGTTAGCTAACAATTCTTCCTTCACTAAAAATAATATTTTAATAAGGGAAATTCTTTGGTACACATATTATGTGGCGGTGTATCGGTACATTGTTGACATGGTTAACAAATGGTAAGTAATAAATGCAATTTTGTTTCTTTTATTGATTTTATATTTTAAACGCTACTTTTTAATATTTGCAAATGTATCATTGGCATAAATATAACCATCAATAATGTTCCACAATAAATCAAAGCATCAATCAAATCTTTTAACCTATTTTTTTTTTCTTTTAACAAGATTCAAATAGTTTTTTTGGTAGAAAAATATTGTAATTCATAAATTATTAAAATATGAATCCTTAATTTTTTTACCGTTTGATTAAAATATTCACCCTTATAGCACCAAAAATAAAATATTGTTCGCCCTTATCTATCCTTCAAATATTTTAATTTTTTTCTTCTTTTTTTTTTATGTACTCTTCAAATATTTTAATTTTTAAGTTAATAAAATGTGTATCCTTATGTATCCTTCAAATTTATTTTTTAAATATTATTAGTTTAAAATTTATTTACCATTTAACCATAAATTTATTTTTTTGTACATTTTTAAAAAAAAATTTAATATCTGTATATATTTTATCATAATATTGTTAATTTTTAGTGATTCGTAATATTTTATAGAGTTAAATAAGAGTTTTATCTCTGCAAAAGTACTAAATTTAATTTTCCATCTTCTTAAGTTTTTTCATTCGTACTAAATTTTTATGCAGCAATTTTAGTCATGTTATTAAGTTGATGTGTATTTATGATTATTTTGCAAATATGTATAGAGCATTATTAGGGTTTGATCTAGACATTTTGATTTCTTTAGTCACGATTGACATTATTACTTGAGATTTAACTAGGTTTTCTTATGAAGTGGTTTCATATTTAATCTAGCGAGTTCATGCTTAACTGTTTGATTGTCGAAATTTGAATTCTTAAGTGTTTCTCATTTTAATTTGGTCAAGTTAAACAATTAGACTGAGGGTATTTGATCTTCTTAATCCATTTCAATCTAGTTGGTTGTGAGTTAACAATAATTTCACAATAACTAGATCGAACCATTAGACTGTTGAAATTCAGCTTCTTAAGTGTTTATTATTCCAATTAAGTCAAGTAGAGTAGAATAACCGAGATGAATTGATTCTCATAGTCACAATTGAAAAAATTAGTTGATTCTCATAGTCGCAATTAATCTAATTAGTTGACATTGAACTGTTAGTTTGTCGATATTTAAACTGTAAAATGTTTTCTATTTAATTTGGTCAATTTATTTCCTTGGTTCTTATCGGGAGAATTGGTAGAGACTTAGTAATTCGTTTCTGATAACTAGGTTTTTGAATATGTGCGTCATTCCAATTAAGTGGTATTGAATTGTTTGAGAGAAAATTTGGTTTCCTTTGTCACAATCGGGAAAACTATTGTTTTGAGAAATCACGATCGGTAGAATTAGTTGAGACTTAATTGTCATTTCATAGGAATTAAGATTCTTAATTAAAAAACTCAGTTACCTTTAGATTATCAGAAATAAGTTAATTGTTTGCGATAAGTATAAGCTAAAAAAAAATAGAATTTGGTTCGTGAAGGATTATTCAGTAACTGTTAGTTTAATTAATTGATATTTAATCATTATTTACTTGCATAAGTTATTTTTTATAAGTTCAAAAATAAGTTAATCCAAACATGCCCTTAAAAGATCATTGTGTAAAGATTAGAAATTTATTAAAAAAAAAGGTAAAATATAAAAATTAACCCATGAGATTTATTCATTATTTACTTGCATAAGTTATTTTTTATAAGTTCAAAAATAAGTTAATTCAAACTTGCCCTTAAAAAATCATTTTGTAAATATTAAACATTTATAAAAAAAAAGGTAAAATATAAAAATTCACCCATGAGAGAATTGAACCCATGACCTTTAGCAAATCATACAACATACCAACAAGACTAGTGATCCTTTTGTTTATTGAAATTGTTTGTTATTATTTTATATTAGGATCACTAGTTTTTTTGGTATGTTGTACGCTTTGCTAAAGGTCATGGGTTCAATTCTCTCATGGGTAAATTTTTATATTTTACTTTTTTTTAAAAATGTCCTTGTGTTTCATATGCTGGAATCATGGTTTCTCTTATTTAAGAGAAATTATTTATTTAGGAGAAATATTAGAGGTGAAATGGATGGCATTTTCATTACATTAAATTAAATAAAATAGATGTTACCTTTGGATAAAAGAGTCTTGGTTGAGATAAACGAATCTTTTGTAGTCTGTAGGTGGGATTTTTTTTACCTAATAGTAATAAATAAAAGTGGGATCATTTATAAACCCATTACAACCTGAATAGACTATAGTAAGATTTGTAACGGCTAGTATATATGGTGTTAGATGCTGATGCAAGGAGTGGCAGAGCTTATTATTACTTATCTTTTCCTCATTCAAATATCACTATAGTTTATAGGTGGGATTTTTTTTCACCTAATAGTAACAAAAGTGGGATCATTTATTCAATCACAATCATTTCTTCGGTTCCCAATTCTTTTGTGTGTTGGAGATTTAATGAGTCCATATTTAATTTAGGCTTAATTGCATATTCGGTCCTTTATGTTTATTTTAAGTTTTAAATTGGTCCCTTATGTTTTAAAAGTTTCAAGTTGATCCCTTATGTTTATTTTATGTTTCAAGTAGGTCTTTCATGTTTTAAAAGTTTCAAGTTGGTCCCTCAAGTTTTTAAAAGTTTCAAGTTGGTCCCTTATGTTTTTAAAAGTTTCAAGTTTAGTCCCTATAAAAAAGGGACTAAACTTGAAACTTTTAAAACATAAGGGACCAACTTGAAACCTAAAATAAACATGAGGGACCAACTTGAAACTTTTAAAACATGAAGGACTAACTTGAAACTTAAAATAAACATAAAGGACCAACTTGAAACTTTTAAAACATAAGGGACTAACTTGAAACCTAAAATAAACATAAGGGACCAAATGTACAATTAAGCCTTTAATTTATAATATTGAAAAGATGAATATTTTTTTTTTTGTTACGAAAAGATGAATATTTGTATTGTAAAAAAAAAAATTATTTGTCTAACATGTGTAATATTGCACATGTTAAAACAACTAAAAGTAGTTATTTTGTATTGAAAAATAACAATTATTTATTAAAAATTTGTACTTTTAATACAAAATACATAAATTTCAATACAAACTTTATAATTGAGCTCAGGTGGTTAATGAACCCAAGTGCTTAATGACCTTCCTCTATGATGAATCGTTTAGAAAAACTTAGTTATTAAACTTAGTTATTTGCATAAGTTATTTCGCATAAACTCAAAAATAAGTCAATCCAAATAGACTCTATATTTAGATAAATTTTATTGTTACTATTATTCTAGTAATATCTATTGTTTCAATTTTAAATACCTCCGTCCAAATAATTTTTAGTGTTACTACCTCCATTTCAATATATAAGATTTTTTGCAAAATTTCATTGTCCCATTTTATAAGATTTTTTTCAAATTCAAGGTACATTAATTAAATTTTCACAAAAATACTCCTAATTAAATAAAGAGAAGGAAATGATAACTACTTTTCTTAATTCTCATACTTTTATAAAAGAAATCTTATATATTAAAACAGAGAAAATATATCATAAAACAACGCATAAGTTTTGTACGCGCATAATACATATATAAACAATAGAGCTCAATAAATTGGTGCCCCAGTCTACCAAAATAAAAATTGATGCCTTTAAAATCATGTCCGTGTACCACACACCCTAAACATGCTTAGGACAGTATTGCTCTCAATAGTCAAATTAATCTCACTAATTTCCACCAATATTATTTAGAAAACTTATTAGCTATAATCATAGTCGCACTTTAAATCACCATTATCAACTTGGTGAATTACATACGTGCATAATTACGAGTTTGTATAACTAGTAACATTATCCTCATGAGTAACATTATCTTCATGAGTATCATTATTTATATTATAGATTACTAGGTAGTAAGTAAACTTTTCAAGATTCCTTATTTTTTTTCTCTTCAAAATCAAGAAGCTCATCCAACAACTTACCATCCAAGTATTCAAACTCAAACACTTGTCTTCCTCCGCTTCCCACATTTGCATTCCTCGAAGACGAAGAAGATGATGAAGAAGAAGTGTTACCAAAACCAGCACTAACCGGCATATTATATTCACTTGGAAAATTAAGGATTGCAGCCGAACCTCTCATATCATAAGCAGCTCTATCATAAGCTCTAGCGGCTTCCTCGGCCGTGTTGAAAGTTCCTAGCCAAATCCTCTGACCCTGGTTATTGGAGTCACGAATCTCGGCCGCAAACTTCCCCCATGGTCGACATCGAACACCTCGGTAGCGGACATTTCCACCGTCGTCCTTTGCCTTTCCCCTTGATCCATCTTCACTCATGGTAGCTTATAATTTGCTTTGGTTAGCTAGTTTGTGTTTTTATTTGTGTTGTTTTGCATGCATGGTTTTAAGGTTAGGACTCAATTTGAGTTTATATAGTTGAAAAAATAGAATCACAGTCACACACTCTTAAACGTGAGCATTAATGGCACGTGTTGGTCATAAGAAAGTTCTAAAATGAAAAAATAATTGACCATATATTGAAAAGTTTCATGTTCATTGTATTAGGATGGTCAACATGGTGGCTTTGCAAAGCTTTGAAATTCAATTGACCATTTTTAAGTGTGTCTTTGCCACGTTGTTATTATTTTGGATTCATTTCACTAATAGCCGCACAAATAAAGAAACAAACAAATAGTACTTAATTTGTAGCCAACAAAATTATATATTATACGTAAAAAATTAAAAGAAAAAACTAAAATAAAAAATCATCGGTTTTAGTGGTGGTTGAAAAGGTCAAACCAACCATTTGTGAGTCATATTGTTGAAGTCAGTTTTTTTTTTTTTTACTTTGATAATCATTTACTACCTTTGATTCTTATTATAAGAAATTTTTTACTTTTTAAAATCATAATTTTTTTCTTATACATGAATTCATAAAATATTTAATGTACGTAAACTATGATATGAATCAAATACATGAAACATTCAACAATTTAAAAAATAAAATTCTTCTTATAATAACGATTAGAGGGAGGATATTCCAATCATCCCACATTAGTATAAAATTGTATATTTCATATATGATACAATATATTATCCTCCACTAAGATTTAAGAATTTTCTATTTAAAATTTGCTCAAAGAAAAAAAAACAAAAGAAATTTTCTATTTATTTATAGGTTTCTAGAACGAGTTACACTTTTTTTTAGAAAGAATCTGATTCCAGCAACTGACACTAACTAATTAATAGATACTCTTGTCTTCATGAATCCCCTTAAGGTTTGATTGTCTTCATGAATCCCCCTATGTTACTGTGTTACTGAATATGATTCTACTTAAATTGGTGCAAGAATAATAAGATTTGCAACAAATTGTTAATTTTCAATGAGATAAAAAACGAGATCATGGAGAGTAAAGAGCCCCGATACATGAATCCAACATGCAATGTACACTTACACATTAAAAGTTAAGGTGGGGATTGAATCTAACAGAAGAGGTTAAACTATCGCAATGTGTCGAATTAAAATTTGAATTTCGATTTGAAGAAGTATCTACATTTAGTGTCTGGTGTCCACACTTCTCGAATATAATACCTTAAATAGAATAAATCTATGGGAAACGAAAAAACCAAGGTTGATATCACATTTGTTAGATCAAACAAAAAACAATACAAGTAGGTTGAACACAATGTGTTGGGGCACTTTAAAATTGTTTCGGATTGGCCAAGACCCAATACATCCGTATCTAATTAATCCACTCCTTTCTGATGGCTTCGTATACAAGTTAGGGGTAACAGACATCATAGTTCATGTACATCCCATATAGCTGATACTCTCTTGGCAATGTTCCTAGGACCGTTATATCCATCTCAGCGGCTCACATTACTCGATGTCAGTTGTTGTCAGCTGTCACTGACGGTTATAAGTGTCTCCCCCTAAATAAGAGCACACTTTAGCGCCAAAGTACACAATTCAATCACTTTTCACTTCACTCTTCCTTGATCACATCTTTACTTGAGTGTTCGAATGCTAACATGTTTTGCAGGTACATTCTCCACCATGATCCATCGTACCTAGAGCCTATTACCAGTTTACCATCGTAACTGCCTCACCATTGGAGTTATCTCATTCTGATCCGGTCAGAATAAAAACAAACACGAATAATCAACTTAGCTAAGTCTTGCACAAGATGACACTTTGAGAAGTCAGCAATCAAAAGGAGATTACCAAACAAATATATAAAACCTAACACAAACTGAAATCATTCAAACGTGATCATTAGCAAATGAGAAGCAAAACCGTCTTTGATATTTTGAGTGTCATGTGCAAAGTATGAAATTGGTGCCCAACTGTTTTTATAAGTAACACGTGGGCGCACACACACACATATTAAGTTAAAACTTTGATGTACGGAAAAAAGGGCTATGTGCGACGCTACACACCCTTAGGGCCAGTAATTCAGTTCTTTTATTTATTCTATGGATACTCACTCTTTGGTGTTACTGTTGATGCACATTTTGATGATTTGTTGCAACTTACTTTTATTGACAAATTTTTATTTTGGAATCTTGGTCTTAGTAGAAAGAGTAATTGCAATGAATGGTAAATTTATGGTGAAAGATTTACAACTTTCTCCATACAATAGCAATATAAGGGAAGAAAGAGTCTGTACTTAATTTGGTTTTCTTTAATCAATGAACAAAAGTATGGTTTTCTTTAATCTATAGATGAGCTAATCTTGCCGCTTCCTCTATCGACTGTGTCTGGTTTGCCTTATTCTATAGATGAGCATTTATTCGCGCCTGTAGTCTCGAAAAGTAGCAGCTGTCATGACATTTTCCTGCAGAAGATTTATTGAACTTGGCTCTACTTCTGAATTTAGCTTTCGCCGTCTTCTGTTTCCCAAAGAAAACATGTATATGCTGCAAGAACATTGCTGGAAGCAAGAAAAGTGTTAACTGTTAAAACACTTGTATGTTGAATCTAAATAATTTTAGTAATTTATTTTTTTCTAATTGCGAACTCTGCAATATAAAGTCTCATGATGTATACTGCATTGCAAGCACGCGAATTGCATATAATTCAACAAACTAACTAATCTTCAACAGAATTAATATTCTGTAACAACTTACGAATTTCGTTTTTTCGTGTTTTGCATTAATAAGACTGAAGTAATAAAGCATATTATATATCTTAAAGATGTGTCTCAAGAATTGTACCTATCTCCAGGGGTAGCCTGAACTGCTTGTTCAAATAAAGACAAAGCTTTTTCCTGGTCATGATGAAGTTCCCACAGTAGTGTGGCATATTCGGAAATCGTTTCACCGTCGCTGGGATCAGCCGAGATTGCTCTTGAGTAATAACCCTCTGCTGCTTCAAGATCTCTCTTTGACTGAACATTATTTTAAGTTGGAAGAATGCAATTTTATAAGCCTCAAAACAAATAATAACATGTCTACAACCATACAAGTATTCCGAAGAAAACGTTATACGAGTAAAAGAACAGAAAAACAATAGCAAAAGCCCTTCTTCTGTCAAAATATTATGAAAACGCAAAACGGTTTTAAGGGTTGGTCTATATCACAATTTAGATTTAGTATCATCTGTAAATTTTATGTTTAAAAGGATGAAATTTTCTTCGGCGTTGAATCGGGCCTAACATTATATATTCCTAAACGATGTGTGTATGCGCGCATATGAACACAAGAATTTTTTTTTGAAGTCTCACCTGAAACAGAAAATGAGCATACTTTTTTAGAAACAAAGGATTGTTAGGATTCTCATCAACCATCTTCTTCAAATAATCTGGATCATCACTGTCTTCATTGTAATTAGTTGTTGTAAGATTTTCTGCAACATTTTCTTCTTTTGAGGTCTTGACAGGTTCAGTCTCTTGTTTTTCTATGTCATTCTGTGTTCAATTAAAACCATTTAGTATTATATAAACAAATGTGTCATTTGGAAAACATCGGCTCTAAGATAGCACAAAAAAGCACCTGAGTTTGACGATTTTCACTTTCATTCTTATCGTCTTCTGTTTCCCAGAGAAAACTAGCATATGCTGCAAGAACATCGCTGTAAAGAATGTTACATGTTTACTGTTATCTTTTATTATTCATGTAAAACTCAACATTTTGAAAGTTTAAAGATATCATTCAAGTATTACATGTTTACTAAAATAAGGTCGAAAGACTAATTTTAGACAAGTATTAACTGATAAAGTGATGATATTTCGAGGTTTTAAATGGCACGTAGCATGGAAGTGTTACCTGTCTTGATGGGCCGATTGAGCTGCACGTTCAAAATATACCGATGCTCTATCTCCGTCATGATGGTTCTCCCACAACAGTTTCGCATATTGCATCAAGATTTCACCGTCATTAGGATCAGCCTGAGTAGCGCGATGAAAATATTCCTCTGCATCTTGAAGTTCTCCCTTACCCTATCAGTAGATGAAAAAAATAGAATTCAGCATCCGAGAAAGAACTATAAGAAACATCAAGATTATCAAAATTTAACTAAAAATGTTGATTATATAAACCATGTAATTCTTCTAGAAACATTACCTGTTCTTATATCAAGCAGTTAATTCTAAAAAAACAACTTGCTCTAGACTTCTAGTTGTTGTGAAATTTTATCTTTACTTTGTTTTGAAAACTTTGTCGATTTTTAAAAACCGTCAAAAACCACAATCTTAGCTGCAGCATAAGTTTTTCTAAAATCCGTCAAAAACCACAGCATCATCCGCATTTGACTGTAGTTCTCCACAATATAACAATTTGCTACACAACCATTACCGCTATTTGAAACCTCAGATCATTCGTGTGTCTCCACATTAACATACAGTAAAGGTTGTCGAAATCGAGAGTTAAAGAAAACTCATTTTGCCCATGTGAAATTGACTTGTACGAGTTTAGCTAATATTAAAAATTCCCGAATGACATAAATACTTATACAATGCATCAACAATTTTAAATTTAACTCAATTATAAAGCAAAAAACAGCCACGAACAAAATCAAACTAAACAAGAGGATAATGAACCAAATGTAAAAACCGAGATGAAAAAAATCTGTTAAAAATTCCCTGTAAAGTTTACCAAGTTCAGCGCGAATCTAGTGAGTAAACTCATTTCATCTCCAAGTTTGCTAAAATTCGAGTTTAAAGCCAGAGTCAACTCCTCGACTTGTGAAATGTTACGATTTCACAAGTTAACTCGCGGTTTTATTAACCTTCCATGTAGCTATAGTCCCTTCCTTTGTTTAGGCTCAATGGCTACTACTATACCCATATCATCTAAAACTAATACCTACATCTATTCATTCATAATCAAAATATCTCTTGTTGAATTAAAGAACATGGAAATTAAACTAAAATCTGAATAACTAAAACCAGTTTCATTTCATCAGTGCCATGTGGCTCAACCTATGATACACGGGTACTCTATTTGAGGGAGAGTACTGGTACCGAGTACATATCCATATCTAAATTTATAACCATACACATTCATTAGTTTTTAAAAATTGTCATACCCCTAACCAGTACCCGTATCGGGTACCGGTAGCAACACAATCAACTAATAATTTAAAAAAAATAAAAATAAAAAACAAAATCCTTAAAAAAAAATAAAGCAACTCACTTGTAAAAACTTAGCATATTTCTTCAAAATCAAAGGATGAGAAGGAAACCGATGAACCATTCTCTTATAATATTCATCAAGATCCTCACTTTCTTGCAAACTAGGAACAAACATATCAACATCATCACTATTATCAGAAGATACAACTTCACCAGAATCAACTCCAAGTCCTGTTGCAAGATACATAGGAGGAGTAGAAGGTTGTTCAACATCATCATCATCATCAAGATTCAAATTCTGAATCTCAGTTGACCAATCATTCTCAATCTCATTTTCACCTTCTTCAATCAAATCCATTTTACTTCTTTCAAAAGTGAAGTCAGAACTTCCAATGGATTCTAAACTTAAAGAAGCTCTTTTCAAAACATGTTCTGGATCATTGTAATCTTCATCTCCATGATGAGATTTGTTGTATATTTCAAATGATGGAGATGAACGTAAAGTTGATTGGTTTTCATTTTCCATTGATGTGTTTTTGGAACTATGAAACTCAGCCATAGTGCTTAGCCAAAAGATGATAAAGAAATATTATATAGTTTGGATAGTTACTAGATTTGTGAAGTTCAAAAAATAGAATTTAGTTTAGTTACAAGATTTGTGATGATAATAGCAATAATGTTATGGAAAGAAAAAGACAAGAGTTATTGAGAGTTTCAAGGCTATCTTTTTTTGCATAAATCTATGTTATGAAAAAAAAAATGTGATTGGTCATAAATATTGATCTCACATTTAACTTTATTTAAAGGAATTATTTATTATTTTAAATATATATATATATATATATATATATATATATATATATATATATATATATTTTGGGTAAGGATATAATTTAATTATTTTGTTTTTCTATTTTTTTAAATCATGTGTGTGTAAAAATTGAGTATTTAAATATCGATGACAATGTGAATATTCCTCTTATGTAACACTCACAAAATATTAATTTTATACTTTACTTTATTGTGAGTGTCTCTAAGATTTATGATCATAATTTTATGATTATGTAAAAAATTTATCCATATTTTTTGAGGGATGTTGCTATAATATTATTTAATATTTTTGTAAAAATCATAATATTATCTTTTAAAATACATACCCCATCCGTTACTTATTATAATCATCCCTAACTTTTTTTTACATATATTGAGAAAAGTTGTTTACAAGAAAAGATAATTAATTTTTTTAAGTCTTGTGCTGCTATTTGAGTTGAGATTTATGTAAATATATATACAAGAAAAGTTAACAAGATTTTAATTAAAATCAACAAAATATTGTAATATAAACAACAAAATTTATCTACACTTGATGAGTAGCTGGATTCTATTTCATATTCCATTGATATTACAAGATCATAGAATTGTAGGTAACCCCAATTCATACATCACATGCTCATAGATATATCCTTAAAAATTGACCACTATCCTAAAATGTTGCACACTTGAAGCTGATTTTAGCTTTCACTTTCCAGTTATATGCATCTCTAAGTTGCAAGAAACAAGATGAACGTGATTATGTTAATGAAACGTAGGAGGAACGTCTCTGCCATCACATGTGTCTTAAAGTAAATCAATTGGTTGACTTCTTTAATAAAATTCTATGTCCCTAACATTTTTACAAGTTAAAGGTATGACACAAATGCATATAACACACACGACACCGATAATAATAGAGAAAATAACATGATTGAATGTAATCACATGTGTCGGTATCTGACATGTGTTGGATATCAGACACGTCTTTGATTAGAAGTGTCGATGCTACAGAGTTACAATTCAAATCGAGAGTGCTCAATATGTAATATTTTTCGTTTGTGAAGGGGAACGTACTATTTGTTAATTATAATTTATTATAAAGTTAGTTTTTCTTTTTACCGAAGTTTTACAAACTAGTTGTTATATAGTCTTTTTTGTATGTAGGCGTAATGACAAGCACCACTGAAACTCACACACAATTGTGAGGTTTTAGATTCAAAATCAGATGAAGGCGTCCAGCCTAGCAAAACTGGTATTTATCGGTTAAGCTAAGATTTATGACCCTAGTTGTTATATAGTTAACTATTAATTATGAACTATTTTATTTTGGCTTGTTATATAATGATTCATTTATGAGTATAATGTACTGGTTTGGACCAAACAATTAAATCATTTTTTCTCTTTATACAAATTTGGTTCCTTATAGTAGGAGAGGACCAAAGTTTGATCACTACTGGTATTCATGTTTAAACTTGTTCCAAATATTAATTACTTTAAACATGTCAATTTGATGATTAAAGATAGTTGTGACATCAAAAAGTACAAATAATAATCCAAAAATGAGTCAGAAATCCAACCGTAAACAACAAAATATTTCATTTTAGCCCCAAATTAATGGATTATATAAAAGGTATTTAGTGATGTGCATTACACTACTATATCAGTGAACTAAAAATTGAAACTAGTATAGTTTGTGAAACCAGTTTCAATCTCTGATTTTTGTCACTTTTCTTGATCCAAATTTTCTTGAACTGTTATTCACTGTCACTCTCTTTTTCTCAAAGATCTTATCTTGTGCTTCGTCTTCGTTGCGTTTTTACCATGTCACCAATTTCACCGAACAATCCTACACTAAATTCTACTCAAATCAATACCAAGTTGATAAAAAATTCTCTATCTCACATGATGAAGATGTATCATGAAAATGGAACCACTTCTCAAAATGCTGCAATTCAATATTTTCCAACAGAAGAAACAGTTACTGAAGACCCCGATGAAACAGATTATGTCGTCAATTATGATGACAGTGACATACAAGATAGACTAGAAGAATATCAAAACAGCATTCTTGGAAAAATCATTTCCAAGAAAACTATTCCCAAGAACTCAATTCGTAACACGTTAGATAACATTTGGTGCAATCCGAAGGGTTTTCGGGTTGAACAAATTGACGACAAGTTATTTCATTTCTTTATGGATGAACAAGAAGATACGAAGAGAATAATTCAAGGAAATCCTTGGATTTTTAGGAATTCTTGGCTCATCGTACAACCTTGGAAAAGAGACATAGACGTGCGATCGTTAGAGTTTCACCATGCTTCGATATGGATTCAACTATGAGGATTGCCCCCTCATTGCAAAACTAAACAGATGGGAATCAAGATAGGATCTGCCAGCATGGGCACTGATGTTCTTGCCTCCGAGTTATACAAATATCCCGAAGACAAACTGATCATCAAAATAAAGGTAAATCTTGAAATCAATAAACCTATCAAAGCAGGGATACACATTGGTAGCGTCGAGGATGGTGTACACTGGATTGATTTTCGATACGAGAAGCTTCCTCATTTCTGCTTCACTTGTGGCTTGATTGGTCACATCGAAACCAATTGTAAACTGCGCGACACCAAATCCACAAATCAAAATGTTTTGGGGCCATGGCTTAGGTCTAATCAATTTGGAAGGAGATTCATAGATTACAAGGACAGAAAATACAGCAGCAACCCCCACCAAATCGAAGAATTATGGTCATTATATGCCACCTGTTCCTCCCAAGTTGCTCGAAGAATTAGCTAAAATGTCTATGGAAAATCCTAACCAGGATCATCACCCTCAAATCAGCTCCACTCCATTTCCCCATGGTTGATTGATTGTCTTGTGAGTTGCATCTTACTACTTGACAAATGTTAGGGTTGATGTATCTTATAATGTGCAGTATCTAGGTCAGTTCATGCAAACTTCTACACATTGTCATTATTAAGCAATTTTTGGCTGTTAAGTGTAAGAGAATGTTCAAAATATACAATTGAAAAATGGCAATGTTGGAATGTTTAAATACAGATTACGTATGTAACAAGTTTTCAGATGATACAGTGGTTGTGTCTCTTTGTGAAATATTATCACTCTGGTTCCATGTTTGAATCTGGTTGTGTCTGTGTTATGAATTTTATCTTTTGTGTAAGGGATCATCTAAAAGTCAAGAGGCATATCTGCAAGCATTAGGGTTCGAATCAAACTCGAAATAGTGAGATGGAAAGGTGTGACCGCTGCTACGAAACCAATGCGATGGTAGTGTGAAATCAGAAATGTATATTATTCTTAACCGTTCAGTTTGATCATAGTAGGAAACTTTCAAGAGTTGTTTCTCTTCACTGAATGATATGCATTTCTCTTCAAATAGGTAAATTTTGCATGGAGAAAAAGTAATGAAAATTCATGGTCTTATGATTCAAATATATGCCAAAATCATTTTTTCAAGTCTACGAGAGTAATTAAGGAAACTTATAATAAATTAATACACTTGAAGTGGGTGTGAAATTCACTCCAAAATTCTAAAGTAAGCATACAATTCTAAAGTAAGCATATAACTATGTCAATAAATTTGAGGGATAGTTGTGAGTTGTGACATCCCAGAAATATACACATGAACCAAATACATCGGTTATTCAATGAATCTGAAATTATTTTTTTTGCTTATATATGAAACTAGAGAGGATATAACTAATTAATTGGGATACTGATACCAGCTTGTAGGAATTAAGATAAGCTAAATCCTTAAACTCTACTCTAAGGATTCACCTATGAAAATGAAAACGTACATACCAATAATAATAATAATTTACATATATATATCGTTGGATTGGAATCTAATAACTGTTACCAAAAATAGGAGGAAGGTTCGGTCTGTAGTACAATCTGGCAACATTTTTGTTTGGTGTTTGTTAATAATATTGTTGGGCCAATTTTCCCAAGAGAGTGAAAAAGAAAAAATAGAAAATGGTGTAACGAAAAAAACGGAGAAAACAAACGCTAGAGAAGTAAAACAAGAAAATGATTGGGTGTCGTTTACAATGACTGTGATGGGAATGCCAAAATGACAGCAAAGGCCTTATTTGCATCTTTTGTTATTTTCATCTTTCTTCTATAGATTTTTTCCCTCTTCATGCCACGCCCTCCTTCGTCGTCCTCTTCCCGGACGACCACGAGCGGCACCAATCCTTCCACCCATCGTAACTTCCATTTCTCTTCCCTTTTCACCTTCTCTTGGATCAAAACCCTCAAACGTTCCAAAACTTCGGAGAAACTCTACAAGAAATACGTCCGTTCCTACAAACTCAAATAAAACACACAAGGAAAATTTCTTTGGTACCGTGAAGTTTGGCTGTATATCCATTTCTCATTACCATCATAACATTGTTAGAAATTAGAAGAAACTCACAATCATGTCTCAAAATTTGCCGCCGTTCCAATTATTGGAACTAAATGTTATATCAGCACAAGATTTGGCTTCTCTCGGAAGAAACATGCGAACCTACGCGGTTGCATGGGTTCATCCCGATAGAAAACTTTCCACACGTGTGGACACACAAGGCCACACGAATCCAACATGGAACGACAAATTTGTTTTTCGCGTGGACGAAAAGTTTCTATACAATGATACGTCAGCAATCATGATTGAGGTCTATGCCTTACATTGGTTCAAAGATATCCATGTTGGCACCGTTCGTGTCCTCGTCGGAAACCTCCTTCCTCCGCCGTCTAGACCTTTTCACAACGACCATGCTCCTCTTGGTATGCGATTTGTCGCTCTTCAGGTCCGCCGTCCTTCTGGTAGACCTCAGGGGATTCTCAATATCGGCTTTACCGTTCTCGATAGTTCAATGAGGAGTATGCCACTTTATACGCACAATGCCTCCGCTGTTGGTTACCGGCATTTGATGGGAGAAAAAGATGCCTATGATAGCCATAATCATCTTAGTCCTCATGTTGTTTCTGCCGGTGGCGGGGGTGGTAAACGTGAACTCAGACGAACAAAAAGTGATACAAGCTCTATTCTTGCCTCTGAAGCCGTTATGCGACACCAACGCAATAGTATTAATAAAGAAAAAGCTAATTCTGCAATTTCTGGCTCTGAAGTTAGTGGTCATAAGGTGAAGAAAAATAAGAAGAAGAAAAAGAAGAAAACGTCGTCTAAGGCTAGTTCTATAATCAGCAGTGTTTCTGGAAAATTTACGGGTTCTGTTCTCAGCGATGCGGTTGTTCCATGGAAGGTTAAAAATGGAAAAACAAGTTCTACTCCTTCAGAGACACACGTGGATCAACCGCCGCCACCACCGTTCAATGACGACGAACACCACCACCACCACAACATTGAAAATGAGGTTGATGATGATGATAATGATAATTATAATGATAATGATAATTATGATGATAATGATGTTAATACCGGTTCTGAAGCCGCTACAACCGATAATGATATGAATGAGCAACATAACATTGCACATGAAGTTAAGGCCACGCAAAGACGTCATTATCCACAATCTCCGGAAGTGGCTCCAGTGGAATTTAGAAACTCTCCGATGCCAAAGTTTATGAAATCTCCAACGATGCCGGAATATAAGAACTCTCCGAAGCCGCGGTATAAGCAATCTCCAATGCCGGATTATAAGAACTCTCCTAAGCCGCAATTTCATAAATCTCCAATGCCGGAGTATAAGAACTCTCCTATGCCGCAATTTCATAAATCTTCGATGCCGGAGTATAAGAACTCTCCTAAGCCGCAGTTTCATAAATCTCCGATGCCGGAGTATAGGAACACTCCTAAGCCGCAGTTTCATAAATCTCCTATGCCGGAGTATAAGAACTCTCCAAAGCCAAATTTTATGAGATCTCCAACTATGCCGGAATATAAAAATTCTCCTATGCCGGAATATAAGAATTCTCCTAAGCCACAGTTTAAAAACTCGCCAATGCCGGAGTTTAAGAATTCTCCAATGCCCCAATTTAGGAATAAACCTATGCCGGAGTATAACAACTCGCCTATGCATCCGGTTAGGAACTCTCCAATGCCACAGTTCAGGAATTCCCCCATGCCGCAGTTCAGGAATTCCCCCAAGCCGCAGTTCAGGAATTCCCCCATGCCGCAGTTTCGAAACTCTCCGGTGGTGGCACCGCATTTTAGGAATTCACCGGTTGTTACGAAGTTCAACCCGGCAATGGGATTTGGCGGTTCACACAGGGGTACTCCAATGCATCCGTTTGGGAAGATGAATGGTGCAATGGAATATGCAACGCCGATGAGGTCCAACTTGGCGAACATGAGGCCGGTTATGATGACAGAGTCAGAGCTGGGACCATCTCCTTCAGAGGTTGCAGCTGCAATGGCAAGGAAGCCGGTGATCGATGAGGATACCTCAACAGTGGGAGGGTGGAGCTTGGATGAGAGTGTAGAAGGGTTAGAATCAAAATTAGACAGGTGGCGGACGGAGTTGCCTCCGGTGATAGACCAAGGTGAGTTGTCAAGCTTTCCAACAACGACAAGCACAAAGACAAGCCGCCACTCACGGAGGCACACAGATGGAGGATCAGGGAATGGGTTGTTTTCTTGCTTTAGTACTATCTGCGGTCTTGAGTGCTCAATTGTATGTGGTGGTGACCCTAAGGACAAGGCCAAGGCCAAGGCCAAGAAGAATAATCGCACCCGCTCTTCTTCTTCAGCTGACAACACTACCACCGGCACCAGCCTTCTGTGACAAACCACTGGCTGATGTAGCATTGCATATCATGCGTGCGCGTGTCATGGGAAAGGACTAAAATGTAATTTTCTTCATTCTTTATTATAATCTTTTTGTGAACTCTTTTGTGTCATTCCAACTAATGTACACTTTCACTTTACTATTCTTTGAAACTACTGGGATTCCACCTAACCCTATACCCATCATACATCATATAATTATATATTTATAGTTATGTATTTATCTCTTTCTATTTTCTTAATAGTTGTAGAATGAGAATCTCAGTCTAAGTTACCACTGCATATATGTATATGATGAGTAGCTTTTTGTAGAATGAGAATCTCAGTATACTGGTTGACTTTTTTTGTAGCATTTTGTTATTCTAAAGAACTTATACAAACATGGACACCAAACACAGCTCTAACACATAAACACCAATAATAATTTGAAAAAATGAAAGTGATTGAATGTAAACGCATATGTTGATGTTGTGTGTGTGCTTGTGTCAAACACCGGACACACCTTCAATCTAAAGTGTCTGTGATAATACGTAGGTTCTATCTACTTCAGTGACATGCTGCAGTCTTTTCATGTTCTCCAAACATAACTTCAACTCTACATTGTTACTTAATAGTTTTCGCTTTGCAATTAGGCTGTTTTGGAAGTTTTTGCTTAAATCTGTAGTGCTGAAGAAAACCATGCTTTAAGAGAGTGGTTATATAAGTATTTTTCCTTTTTGGTCCAAGTGTCTTATATAAGCTAAAATTGTTAGATTTCAATCCAGTTATTAGATGTGTGTCAAATCCAATCACACACACCTTAATGCTTGGGATTGATACACCGAGATTTGGCTTGAAAAGGAAGTTCGAGAAGAACCACCGCCATAAGATTGCTTCTACAAGACATTATTCTGGTGTTGTTGCACGTGAATTTCAACAGAAATACTTACATATTTTGGCATGAATGTATACATAAGTTGAAATCTAATCTAACAATTCTTGGACTGCTGCCAAGTTGTAAGTTGTAACATACTGATGTGCTCTATGCTTACAAACTCTTATTTATGTGAAAAACAATTGACTTAAACTACATTATTATTCTAACATATAAATTCAGATTCTTCCGTCATAGAAAGTAGAAACTGATTTTTGCATATGCTATCTCACTACAAGAACTTTCTAGGATCAGTTACAAAACCTGTTAATGCGGATGCTGCTGCAGTATACGGGGAAGCAAGATAGACCTGGCCTTCAATATGCCCCATCCTACCAGGGAAATTTCGATTTGTTGTTGAGACACATACCTGTTGTCAGAGTCCTTCCATTAGTTACATCAAAAGGAAAACCAAATAACAAACTTGTGACATAAAAAAAGTTGAGTGGTAGTGTGTTGTATTTATCTATATATCAAGTAAGAATTAGTTTTTATACAAACTGTCCCTTTCCATTCTTGATTTTGAGAACTGAAGACAAAAAATTGCTAATATATCATATAACGCTGATAGCGAGAAGGAAAGAAAGAAAAGTAATCCAGTTAATATAACCAGGCTGCTATCCTAATGGCATTTCCTCACATCACCAAGTAGTATAATGATTAATGATACTTCATAAGGGGTACTTGAACAATTAGGTAATAAAATGATATTTAGGTTCAAGATTGATGAAGACTCAGTCTGAAATCTGAAGGAATATTTCACTAGGCAAATATTTGTTTGGTCAGTGAGAGCCCAAAGATGCGAGAATATATCCTCTCTATGGGTTAAGAAACTACTTTATGAATTTGACATCACATATTCATGTAAAATATATATTGAGCGACGATTGAAATTAAACAGACTGAGATGTAAATCATTATCTCAAATTTATTTTAATGGAACTAAAGTGACATATAATATAAAAAACAAACAATATCTGAATAATGAAGCTCGTTCACTCTACACTCTAAAGTATTTGGCAAGAAGCATTTCCTAAAATAAGTTAGCCAAAATATTTTTTTCTACGTACATTTTTAGAAAAATATAAAAACATGATCAAAACCGAATCGTTAACACATGAAATGTATAGCTAGAAATTAAGGTTTTCCTTCCTCGTTTTATTACTGAGAATGTTTGAGTTTACCTGGGGTTCATTTAAGCGTCCATATGTGTCTCTTGGGCCACCCATACATGCAGCACAGCTAGGACTTGCAGGTGGATCACAACCAGCTTCTTCAAAAATCTTTGAACATGTCTTGCCACCAGATCCAGGTACCTCGAGCGTGTATATGTCCATCCAAACCTGAAAAAAGTAGTAAATGAGTGGCATGTTCAATCCACGACTCTGTTGAATGGAATTAACATTTATGAAAACTGGAAAAGTCCATATTCTCGAATAGAAGTAGTACACCTCCACGCACCTTTTGGGTAGCTGGCACAAGAAAAGTAGGAACCTTGACAGTTTTTCCCTACAGTTGAACCGATTTTCATTATGTTTAAAAAATGGTAAATAAGTTTGAAAATGCCAGCAATAATATTAACACACTATTATAAATGTGCAAGTGTGAACCAATTTTTACAATATGCAGTTTTCATGGGAAAAAGAAAATGAAAAGAGAGAAAATTATAGCAGACATACCGCAGCTAAGAAAACTTTTGCTGCAGCCATAAAATCTTCTGTCTTTCCACCAGTGCACGATCCAATGTATACTCGGTCAATTTTAACATTGTTGCATTCTCTTGCCAAAGCACGGTTATCAGGGGAATGTGGCTGTTTGATAGTTTAGATATATTGTATTACATCACAAATCAGACGTAAAAGGATATTTACAATACAAGATTCATAACATTGTTACGGAAAGTGAAGATGACAATATGAGGAAGCTAAAGTAAAACTACCTTTGCCACCAACGGCTCCATCTTTGATACATCAAACCTATATTGCGCTTGAAACCTAGCACATCAACAAGAAAGAAAATGAAAAAGAAGTCACATAAGGGGGAAATATATGATGTGTTTTGGAAAGATGTGGTTGCGTAATACTGAGAAATGAATAAGAATATAAGATAACTAGCTAATAACCACCAGAAGATGTGGTTGCGTATACCTTGATAGTTCTTGATCAAACAAACAATAGTAATTGCATATGTATGACAATTGAGAAGGAAACAGAACTTGCCTTGCTTTCTCATCACTGAAAATTGGTTCGTACGGTGTAGATGTCTTATCCTGTGCAAATCAACCAAACAATATATAATCCAATCCATGGCAACGAGAGATAGGAGAAAGAATTAAGATGTAATAACATCAGTATAAATGAAATAAGACTACTATTGACAAAACTGGTTAGTTTACATGCGTGCAGAATCTTATCTAACGCATTACAGAACTACTGCATCTCACTCTTCTTTTATTATATTGAAAATTCAGCATGTTGCATGTATGAATATGCATGAGTAGTAAGCATAAACATCAACATTTATAACAAGCTTGTTAACCAAGAGAAGACATGAATAATTAAATTGAGAACATAATGGGAACTGATTAATTCCAACAACCTCAAGGTACTTGTATGTGGTTCTGTCAGCAGCAACAATACCATTTTTTCCTCCAGCTTCTACAACCATGTTGCATAGGGTCATCCTTTCTTCCATCTACAATGCAATACTTCAGAAATCTTATACTTGGAAAATAACAGTAGCATCGAGAAAAAGGAAAACCTATGTATACATACAGTTAAGCTTTCAATGGCAGTCCCAACAAACTCCATCGTTTTGTATGTTGCACCAGACATAGATATTTCGCCAATGATCTGAATGTTGGCAGTTAATGTTTGCACATGGCAAAACCACCGAGAGAAAATAATAGTTACATTATAATATACTAGTCTTACATAATTTTGATAACCGCGTTAGATTCTGTAAGAAAAAACAAAAGGGTATTGTAAAGTGGTGGAAAAGAGTTGGAGAGAAACTAGGAAACAAGAAAAAAAGACAATAAAGATTTGGAGGAAATGGTTGTGTTGTTATTGCTTGATTGATTCAAAGTACATTGTGAACTCCTATTTATAGGAGAAGAGTGACTACAATGACTTACATGCATAAAGAAAAGTGTCAAAGCAAAAACATGCAACTAGACAAGTGGTAAATAAACTACATGCAACAACACAAGTGGTAAAGAAAACTACATGCAACATACAAGTGTGATACATCCAACAAGTCAAGTGTATCACATGCAAGATCCCTACAATAGATGGACTTAAGAAAAATATCAAATTCCAACACTCCTCCTTGAGATTTTTCTTGAATATTCCAAGCACTGATCTCAGCTCTTCAAATTTTCCCTTCGATAGAGATTTAGTCATTATTTTTTACAATCTAATTTTCTGAATTGCAATGCTCCAAACTGATTTCCTTGAAGTGCCATTATCTCAGAAAAATCATGAGAAGAAAGATCTCTAATATGGTGAGAGTATGTTGTCGTTCCAAACGAGCAAGCTGTGAAAATGTCAGGATATGTATCCGAAAAACAAAAGGTTTCTGGGTGGACAGTAGTGCGCCTTCGGAATGAAAATGAAGACCCTATGTGGATAATCTTGTCAAGATTAATTTTAGCCCTTGAAGTTGAAGAGGCATTCTTCTTAGACACAACACAATCAACAGATGCAGCAACATCTGTTGAGAATCCAATTTTAGATCCACACAAAACATTTTGAAAAATCAACACAAGTAGCAGAAGAAGAACCATCATTACTACTATTGTTCTTGTTGTTTCTCTTGTTCTTCCTTTTTTTTCTGGTTTTGTTCCCTTCATGAGGCCAATCTGCAGATGAATGAATCACAGCGGGCACCGACACCTGCTGAGAAGCACCGATAGTGCATCCTAAACCTCTTATGGTAGCTGCAGCAGTTGAAAAGTTGATATTTTTGTTGGTGGGTTGTTGCAAGGTTGTTGTTTCTTGCGTCACAAAAGGCATGGTTGGTTTCTTCCACTCTATTGGAAAACATTTACCTCTCATATCAACAATCATTAATCTAGATCCTGTAGGATCTAGAATAGTGCATTTCTTGTCTTTGAAATGCAATGAATAGTTCTTCTCCATCATTTGTCCAACACTTAAAAGACTTTGATTTATTTTAGGTACAAATAAAACATCTAAAATATATTTGATACCTGATGGAGTTTCAACAGCTACAACACCTTTTCCTTTGACATCAACTTGTTCTCCATTGCCTATAGTAACTTTAGAGTAGAAGGACTTATCAAGTTCCTTAAAAATGCCAACATTATGAGTCATGTGATTGGTGCACCCACTATCTATTAACCATGTTTCTTTGCTACCACTGGTTGAATAGCAAGCAGCCATGAATAATTGCTCCTCTTGTTGGTAGTGTTCAACAACTTGGGCTTGTTGTCCTTGCTGGTTTGCTTTGTTTTTGCAAACCTTCTGCACATGACCAAGTTGATTGCAGGCTCTACATTTAACATTTGGTCTGTACCAACAAAACTTCTCTAAATGAGTATCTTTTTTGCAATGTTGACAAGTTGGAAACTTCTTTTTCCAGCTCTCTTCTTTGTTGTTGACTTCATCCCTTTCTCCTTCTCCTTTCTTCTCACCATAAGACTTTTTCCCAAAACTATTGTAGTTTTGGTTTTTTCCTTTGGCCACAAAAGCTCCTTCAACATTTTCTTCCATCCTTAAAGACCTTCTCTGCTCAGTAGCATGCAAAGCATTAATAAGCTCTGCAAGTGTGATTTGAGAAAAAACCTTAGTTTCTTCAAGAGAGGATATTTTTGCTTCAAACCTCTCTGGAAGACTCACTAAAAAATTTTCCACAACTCTTTCATCACTGAGCTCCTCTCCCAGCAATCTAATTTGTGAAACAACCTTCGAAATTCTGTCAGAAAATTCTCTAACAGTTTCGGTTTCTTTCATTTTTAGTGCTTCAAACTCTCTTCTCAAGTTCAACACTTGCATCTTCTTTGTTCTTTCACTCCCTTGAAACTCCTCCTTAAGCTTGTCCCAAGCTTCTTTTGCAGTCTCAAGATTCAAAATCTTGATAAATATATCATCATGTAGTGCTGCATGTATTATGGCAAGTGCTCTTCATTCTTTAGCAACTTCCTCATTGTGATTTCTTATTTGAGCTACTGTTGGGTTATTTGGAAGAGGTGGTGGGTTGCTTCCATTTTCCACAACATCCCATAAACTTTGAGCTCTCAAATAAGTTTTCATTTTTGCAGCCCACAAATGATAGTTTTCTCCTACAAACATAGGAGGTGGAGGTAAAGAACTATTGTTGGAAGCCATTTGTGGTGTTTAAAGGATTTTTGTGAATGTTTTCTTGGTGGTTTTGTTTCCTCACAGACCCGTTAAGATCAATGAAGCTCTAGATACCATGTAAGAAAAAACAAAAGGGTATTGTAAAGTGGTGGAAAAGAGTTGGAGAGAAACTAGGAAACAAGAAAAAAAGACAATAAAGATTTGGAGGAAATGGTTGTGTTGTTATTGCTTGATTGATTCAAAGTACATTGTGAACTCCTATTTATAGGAGAAGAGTGACTACAATGACTTACATGCATAAAGACAAGTGTCAAAACAAAAACATGCAACTAGACAAGTGGTAAATAAACTACATGCAACAACACAAGTGGTAAAGAAAACTACATGCAACATATCAAAGATATGGCTAAGACAAATCAAACAAACAGAAAACTCCATTGATGAGGAGAAAGAAAGCTTAAAGCTCAAAATGTAGAAGATGAAGATAAGAGGATTTCACTATAATTTGGAAAATCAAGTTACAGTTGGTTATGCTTAGTGTATATATAGATGACTCAGATAGTAACTAACTAATCTAAGTAATCTAACTCATTTCTATAACTAACAATCTAGTTACAGCTGTATAACAATAACCAACTAACTAACTAGTTGACGTGGATTACAAGCTATCTAGTTAACTGCATCTGTTATGTTGATACGCCCCCTCAAGCTGAGGCCTGAAATATGTTGAGAAGGCCTAGCTTGGCAAAAAGTCTATGAAAGTTTGCTGGATGCAAAGCCTTGGTGAATATGTCTGCAGCTTGGTTATAACCAGAAATAGGTAAAAGCTTCATGAGTCCAGCTTGTAGTTTCTCCCTAACAATGTGGCAATCAATGTCTATGTGCTTGGTACGCTCGTGAAACACTGGATTGGAGGCAATGTGAAGTGCACTCTGACTATCACAGTAGAGTGTAGGGAGTTTGACTAAGTGAATTTGTAAGTCAGTCAGCAGATAGCTGAGCCATTGCAACTCACAAGTAGCTGAGGCCAAGGCACGATACTCTGCCTCAGAGGAGGACTTAGAGACAGTCAATTGTTTTTTAGATTTCCAACACACCAGTGACTGTCCAATGAAAAAGCAGAAGCCAGTGATTGATCTTCTAGAATCCGGGCAACCACCCCAATCAGCATCACTAAAACCTGAGAGTTGAAGTGAAGAATTCCTGGGAAAAAACAAGCCAGTGCCAGGGTTGCCTTTGAGGTATCTTAAAACTTTGTGTGCTGCCTTAAAGTGAAGAGTAGTTGGTGCATCCAAAAACTGACTTAGTTGCTGAACAGGATATGCTATGTCTGGTCTTGTTGAAGTTAGATATAGCAGTTTCCCAACTAAGGCTCTATATTCAGTGATGTTCTCATGTGGTGGACTGTCATCATGGTGCAGCCTATGACTTGGATCCATAGGAATACTAGATGGCTTACAGCCTAAGTTACATGTTTCAAGTAATAAGTCCAGACAATACTTCCTTTGACAGAGAGTAATGCCTTGTTCAGAGTGTGCTACCTCTAAACCAAGAAAAAACTTGAGAACACCAATATCCTTGATTCCAAAAGCCTCATGGAGCTTGCCTTTAGTTGTTTGAATCTCATCTAGGCAATTACCAGTTAGGACAATGTCATCAACATACACTAAAAGTGAAGTGAAGCTTGTGCCAATGCTTTTAGTAAACAAGGTAGGATCAGATGGCATTTGTTTGTATCCAATGGTAAGAAGGAAGTGAGACAATTTTGCATACCATTGGCGGCTTGCCTGCTTCAGGCCATAGAGAGATTTGACCAGCTTACAAACTTTCTTGCCTGAGTAGCCATGCAGCCCTTGTGGAATTTTCATGTAGACATCTTCATCCAGATCACCATGCAAAAAAGCATTATCAACATCCAGTTGATGAATATGCCATTTATGAATAGAAGCTACAGCCAAGATAGTTCTAATAGTGGTCATTTTGGCAACAGGGGAAAAAGTTTCAAAGTAATCTACACCTTCAACTTGGTTGAAACCTTTTGCCACTAATCGTGCTTTGTATCTCTCTATGCTACCATTTGCTTTTCTCTTGATTTTGTATACCCATTTGCTGCCTATGGGCTTAGTTCCATCAGGAAGATCAACAATAGTCCAGGTATTGTTGTTAGCTAGAGCATCAAGTTCAACTTTCATAGCCTTGACCCAACATTCATGTTGTGAAGCTTCTGCATAGGATGTGGGTTCTTTGTCAGTTAACAGAGATAGGCAATATGAAGAGTATGATGGGGATAGATTGTCATGACTGATGAAATTTGTTATAGGATAAGGAGTCTTATGGCTGAGTGCATTGCAGGCATAGTCCATAAGATGCTTTGGAGCTTGTCTGACCCTAGTGGATTGTCTGACAGGTGGAGGAGAAATGGGAGTAGGGTCAAGAATAGAACTAGGGGCAGGAAAAGTGGATGATGATTCAGGAGATGAATTAGGTAGAGAATCATCATGAATGGGAAGAGGAAAAGTATTTGTGGTTTCATGGCTATTTAGTGGTTGATTAGGAGTTGTAGGAGGGGTAGGATTGGTGTTGGGAGAGATAACAAGTTCCCAAGGCAGTTGAGAATGGTTAATGGGATAGGGAAAAATGGTTTCTTCAAAGATTGCATTTCTAGACACAACAATCTCATAGTTGTGTAGGTCCAAAGCAACATATCCTTTCATGCCAGACTTGAATCCAAGAAATACACATTTTCGGGCTCTATGGTCAAATTTGGATCTGTTTGATTCTTGAGTAGAAACAAAGCACAGGGAGCCAAATACTTTGAATTGAGCTAAGTCAGGTAACTTGTTATGTAGGATAGTAAAAGGAATGTCCCCTTTGATAGCAGCAGATGGTACTCTATTCATAATAAACACAGCATGAGAAACAGCATAACCCCAATATTTGGGTGGAAGATGAGATTGAATCAAGAGGGCTCTAGCAATATTCAAAATGCACTGATGTTTACGCTCGACTCTTCCATTCTGTTGGGGTGTAGCTACACAGCTTGTTTGATGTTGGATCCCTTTATGAGTGTAAAATGTGGACAGGGAAGTGAATTCAAGCCCATTGTCACTTCTAAGAATTTTCACTTTGGATTCAAACTGAGTTTCAGCAAATTGTATGAAAGCTTGGATTTTAGAAGCAATTTCAAATTTTCCTTTGAGGAGAATAACCCATGTGAAACGGCTAAAGTCATCAACAATGGTGAGAAAATATTTGTGACCATGTAGTGTAGGAGCAGAAAAAGGGCCCCAAATATCCATATGTAGTAATTCTAGACATTTTGTAGCTCTACTGTTACTTACTTCATAAGAAAGTTTCTTCTGTTTTGATAAATGGCACACATCACAACAAAAATCAACTTTATTGACTTCAATTTCAGGGTACATTTTGTGCATGAGTTCTAATCTATGCTTAGAAGTATGACCAAAACGAAAATGCCACAATGCTGATTTAGGAATAACTATGGAATTACAAACCTTAGAAATTGGTATGGAATTACAGTCCTTACCTTTATTCACTGATGAAGAACAAGTACCTTGTAGATAATAGAGTCCATTAACCAGGTTACCCGAACCAATCGTCTTCTGCAATTTGTTTTGAATTAAACACAATCCATCAGTAAAAACAAACGTGCAGTCTAAGTTATTGGCAACCTTTGAGATAGAGATAAGATTAAATTGAAATAGAGGCATGTAAAGCACATCATGAAGAACAATCTGTGAGGTGACTTGTACACTTCCAACTATGTCAGCACTAACAAGATTTCCATTTGGCAACTTAACACGAATGGGTGTGATTCGTCTATAGCTAGTAAACAATTCCAAAAAGGCACAAACATGATCTGTAGCCCCACTATCTAAGATCCATGTGATGGATTGAATAGGGGCAGTACCTGGCTTGTCATTGCTTGTAGAGGAAGCAAGACATCTGCTGAAGCTGTGCACTTGAGAGCTCGAGCCTTCACCTGCAGAGTTAGTAGATTTCAGCAAGGCCAAGAGCGCCTGATACTCCTCTTGACTGAAGGAAGCGGCAACACGATTATCTGAATCACCATGAGTGCTCTTAGCATCAATATCTTCAGTGTCAATGCAATTGGTACTAGCTTGACCATTGCTACGATTACCAGCCAAAGTGCCATCTCTAAAGCGATAACCAGGAGGAAAACCGTGTTTCTTGAAACAATTCTCAATGGTGTGATTGTTCTTGTGAAAATAGGTACACTTCTTCTCACTTTGAGCAGAGGATTTGCCATAATTGAAGGATTTTCGAGCAAGATTAACAGAAGCAGACGAATCTTCCAAATTGTCAAAACCATTGAGAGTCTCATGCTGAATCACTAAGCCAAATGCAGAATTCAATTGGGGAAAAGGTTCCATAAGGAGGATTTGAGATCTTACCATGGCATAGTGATCATTCAGGCCTGTGAGGAACAACAAGACTAAGTCTTCTTCCCGGAATTTCTTGGCATTGATCATGGCTTCACAAACACAGCGAAAGGTGCAGGTGCAATTGGGAATGGGACGATACATCTCTAGTTCTTCCCATAAACCTTTCAATTTGGTAAAAAATTCAGTAACAGATAATGAATCTTGGCGAAGAGCAAACATTTCACGTTGAAGTGAAGAAACGCGAACGCGATCAGCGCGCGAGAAACGAGCTTTCAAATCATTCCATGCTTGTGATGCAGTTTCAGTGTAAACAAGACTTTGAGAGATTGAAGGAACAACCGAATTCATCAACCAAGAGAGGACTAAATTGTTGCAGTGAATCCATGGTTCATAGGTGGGATCAAATTGCTCTGGCATGAGGCAAGAACCGTCCAAGAATCGGAGCTTATTCTTCATGATAACAGCTTTTGTGAAGGATCTTGACCAAGCATGATAGTTCTTGCCATCAAGATGAGGCGTAACCGGTGCTGCAGTGGCACTCTCATTGGGATGAATGTAGTACGGATTCTGAGACGCATCAGTAAGAGCAGGGATGGCAGGGATCTCTTCCACGTTGGTGGTTCGGCGCACCATGGTGAAGAAACGGAAAGGGAAAAATGAAGAAGAAAGAGAAAAGAAAAGAAGATAGGAAGGAATGGCGCAGCAGAGCTTCTCAATTGAGTTGCTCTGATACCATATCAAAGATATGGCTAAGACAAATCAAACAAACAGAAAACTCCATTGATGAGGAGAAAGAAAGCTTAAAGCTCAAAATGTAGAAGATGAAGATAAGAGGATTTCACTATAATTTGGAAAATCAAGTTACAGTTGGTTATGCTTAGTGTATATATAGATGACTCAGATAGTAACTAACTAATCTAAGTAATCTAACTCATTTCTATAACTAACAATCTAGTTACAGCCGTATAACAATAACCAACTAACTAACTAGTTGACGTGGATTACAAGCTATCTAGTTAACTGCATCTGTTATGTTGATACATCCAACAAGTCAAGTGTATCACATGCAAGATCCCTACAATAGATGGACTTAAGAAAAATATCAAATTCCAACAGATTCAAATGGTAAACACATGAGAGCGGAACCCGTCACTTACATTCAAAATTAGATCTTTTGCAAGTAAATAGTTTGGCACTTCACCATCAAGTACAAATCTCAATGTTGGAGGCACCTGCAGTAAGTGTATTCAGGATATTATCAGTGCTGAAAAGTTTTAACCTTCATCAACAAACTCAAAAGAATGGCCTTTTTGCTCAACAAAGGAATCAGAATTGTGATTTCCTTTATGTGATTGGTAGGACACAGCTTGAAAATTAAGAAACAAAATAGAATCATTCCAATCTTTGTAATTCAATGTTAATTGAAAGATTAACCATGATATTATAGAAAATCAGCATATGGCCATGTCAAAATAAAATATTGCATAGTAAATTTATTTACTCGAGTGAGCTAACAACTCAACTAACAGGTTACTGCCTATCACTTATGATATCCACTCATAGAAATGCAGGAAGTGATGGAATGATCAAAACACCAATAAAATAGCAATTCCATATTTTATTTTTCTGACATTCGCTATTGCTGGAATGACAAACAACTTTGATACGACAATGTCTTCAATCAAATAGACATATGTTTTCAATCAAACAACTTTAACTTTCCTTGAGTAAGATCTTTCCAGTCCCCAGTATAAAAGCTGCATCAGTGTTGCCAATTCCAGTAGCAAATTGACCAAACGCTCCAGCCGATGTTGTGTGTGAATCTGTACCAAGCAAGACCTGGTATCATATTTCAAGTGATTAGATTGGTAGATTCTAACATAGACCACTTCATATGGTGCATGATGACCTGATAAAATAATCTATAGCTGATTAGCTATGAGTTAATTAGATATATTATGTTGTTTATTAATCTATAGTTAATCAATCCATAACTAATAGTATGTAATTAATTTTACAAATGTGATCCACCATAAAACTCAGCAATTAGAATTTAGAACAGGTTTGAAACCTTTATATTAGAAATTTTATTATCATGTCAATAGCTTTGTTAAATGGTAACAGAAATTACCTCTCCTGGTCTGCAATGACCCTCTTGTGCAAGAGCAATGTGGCAAACTCCTTTATAATCAGGATTAGCCTGCATGGTAAAATTATTTTCCAGTCAATAAATTAAAATGACTTCAAATGCAATAAAATAATTGCTAAAGTTTGAATGATCATTAAAATCAAATAAATTTGTCAATCACTAGTATTAAGGGTCTGTTTGACAAAACGCAATTTTGAACTTATAGCTTATAAGCCCATAACCGACATTTGCTTACGAGCTTATAGTTTATTTTGACTGTAGCTTATACGTTATCATTTTTCTCTCAATCTTACCCCATCGTCTTACTTGGAAAAAATTAAATATTAATCAAATAATCTTTTTTATGTAATTTCATATTTCTAAGTTAGTTTAATTGCTAATTTTATCAAGGGTTAATAGGTTGTTACCCCCTGCTAAGTGGACGTGTTTTGCGTTACCCCCACTAAAAATTCTTTGAAGATTGCCCCCTTGCAAAGTTTTTTTTTTTTGGTTTTCCCCCTTGAGCGCACTTTTTACATCGATTATTTTGTTCAACCGATTTAAAAAGTTCAAATTTCTTGCATCCGAGAAAAAAAAGGGGGAAAACCAAAAAAAAAAAAAAATTTGCAAGGGGGCAATCTTCAAAAAAAAATTAGCAGGGGTAACGCAAAACACGCTCACTTAGCAGGGGATAAAGACCTATTAACAAATAGTACAAATTCAATCAACTAATTTATCTATTTTAAGTTTTAACTTCATCCGCTATAAATTAGTTTATCAGCTACATTTTGTCAAATAGAGCCTAACTAGAAATAAAAACAGTTACACACATGTTTTCCTTCCGAAGAGAAAGAAAATTAACAATTAGTGACCAAATTAATAGTTAACCTTTCAACTAAACAGTAGCTTTTCATGTGGCGAATGAAGTAGAACCGCCAAAGCTAATTTTGCACGCCGTGCCGTAAACTGGTCACTAATGGCAATAAGATTCAAATTCCGGCGGGAATTTCCGCGCGAAAAACGCACAACGGAGAGCGATGAAAGAAGCGAGTGATATTTGAAGATTCATTTACGACGTTAGAGTTTGGGATGTTTGAAACAATATTCTAAAACAAAGGGATTTCTTTGCAATTTCTAAAACTTTATAATCTGAACTCAACCATTGATCGAATGATTATATGCATAGAAAACTTTATAATTGGAAGTGAAAATGATAAACTATTGAATTAAGCTATAAGCTCGTGAGAAAAAATGCTATAGGTTTTTATCTTAATTTATAAGTTGATCCAAATGGGTTCAGGGTCCGTTTATCCTACTTATTTTAGAGTTTTTGCAAACGGCTTATGTATTATAAATTAGATTTTATGTTATTTTATAAGTTTAAATTAATGAAAATTGAATTTTTAGAAGCTATTTTATCGTAAACTAACTTGAAAAACTTATAATAATACATAAAAATTGCATAAGCTGTCTGCATAAGCTCAAAAATAAGCTAGGCCAAACGGACCCTCAAATTCAATCAGTTAACTTATTCGCAATAAATTTTTTTTGGCAAACAAAAATAATAAATAAGTTTATTTATTATAAACTAGTTTATCAGCTATCTGCTGGTTTTTTGCCAAACAAAACTTAAGTTTATACTGTATTTAATTCAAAAATGTTTTAGGCACACCCTATTTTTCCTACATCAGTTAAGGGAAATTCTACTATAGGCACAAACATAAATTATGTGTTAGGTACACTCACATCAACTAAAAAAAATTAATGAGAAAAGAAATAAAATGATATTGATTGATGTGACAATTTTATTTTTCTTTTAATTTTTATAATTTGTGTATGTGTGCCTAAATCTTGTGTCCATTTGCTTGTGTCTAGACAAGTGTTTCTCATCTGTTAATCACATAAAATTTTGATTAATTTACATAGTTCAGGGGACTTTTTAAAAAAATAGTTGAAAATGTGCTTAATTTAAATTACATTCAAACTTGTGAAGTTATCATGTAATTGAATTAATCACAATTTTAACTATGAATAGAATTCAATTCACAATTGATTCAGCTGAATTAAGTACATTTTTTAACGTGATTAATTAGATGTCACAAGTGTAAAAAAATTGATGTTTAATTTTCAAAACACTCTTCTCCCCATACAATATTCAAATGTGTGAATTGAGATCCGTACGTGAATTAAATCACATGAAATTTATAACATCTTATAATACTACTTCGTCCGTCCTATTTTATTTGAGTCATTTTGACTGTAGACACTATTCATATATCTCGTTTTGACTCTATTTTTCTATTCATAAATAAAAATAAATATTAGCATATAAGATCTTGTTGGATTCGTCTCGATTTATATTTTCAAAATATTAAATTCTTATAATTTTTACTATTATACAATTAAAGATATTAATCGTTAAAGTTTTACATTGGCAAACGTGATGCAGTCAACTGACTCAAATAAAATGGGACGGAGGGAGTATATATACTCAATTTACTTAGTTCCCGTAAATTCACTTCCTTTGTTTAGATCTTACAAAAACTCAGTTCAAATGCATTATGTAAACTCGGTTCACTTTAATGCTTATAATTTCTAAGTTTCTAGGTATTACACAAACTCAAAACTTTTAGTCACTTTATCAGTAGCAGTTCAATTTCAAATGGTTTGAGCTTGGAAGCAACCTACTATCTATCGATAGGCTAAAACATAATGCTATTGACTGTTTTGTCTATCTATTTTATTATGGCTGGCCTAAAGACATCAGAGGAGGAAGACCGTCATTTCTATCTAAATACGATTCGATTACTCAAAACTAAAAAAAAAAAATTATATGGAATTAAGCATAATAATTTAATGAATTTAAGCTTTTCAAAACTGGCAGGGGATGTAACTTAAAACAATATTACAATAGCAAGCAAGAAAAATAAAATGAAAGAACAAAAACACTACTATATACAAAAGCCATACTTACCCTAAAGTTACTACGATCTTGAATGTCATAGAAGTACTTAATATCTTGCTCCATACAAAAGTCTCTTGCAATATCCACATTACGGTGTGCACGTTCATCCTTTGTGAATATGTAGTGATCCGGAATAACTACAATCTTTTCACCATCCCAAACCTTCAATCTCAAAAACACCCACAAAATTAAATAGCTTCATAGACAAATAAATAAAATAAAAAACCTCTTCCTATGTAAATATTAAAATCTATCGGTTTTGAAGAAAGTCTTGGATGGACATAAAA
Organism: Trifolium fragiferum; assembly: GCA_954870985.1. Taxonomy (NCBI): domain Eukaryota; kingdom Viridiplantae; phylum Streptophyta; class Magnoliopsida; order Fabales; family Fabaceae; genus Trifolium; species Trifolium fragiferum. The sequence goes on along the minus strand of OX940796.1, from coordinate 42,561,005 downwards.
ATTTAGTCACGTCATTTGATCACAGAAACATATTTGTGGCCATTTAAACATTTTTCTCCGTTTCATAAAAAACAATTAATCAAAATGTATCTATTTTTTTTCAAGAAAAGTCTTCTCCTAATGACACCGGTCAAAATCTCATATCTTTATTTTTAGTTTTTTTTCTCTCCGTCCAAATACTTTTGGACGAATTTTTATTAGAAATTCATCATTCATAATAGTAGTTTTAAAAAAATCGTGCCAAATCGACTAGTTCAACTGAAAACTAATTAGTTAATGGTTGGTTTGATCTCTCATACATTGAAGTATGATCGAATCAGATTAAACTAGGTTGAATCACTAAGTCACAAAACCATAACTTAAAAGTCTTGCTGATTCGATTTTCAAACTAATTTTTAAAACATAGATTTCTTAGCGAAGATTGGAGCATGCATACATACCTTTGCAGCGTTACCAAACTCTCTCTTGAAGATCCCAGAAACACCAGGACAAGTGATATCATTGATCATCAAAACATCAACATTAACCCAAGCATTTTCCCCTGGCTTAACCTCACTCTTCTCAGAAGCTCTTGCCAGAATCTTCTCCGTCGCAGTCATTGGAGTTTTGCTCTACAATAAAGCAACAAGTCAAAACCCATCATTAGAACGAAAATTTGAAGCAAAATCTAAAAAAAGAAGAGAATGAACAAGAATTGAACCCAACTGAGCCAGTTGTAGAAGGGTTTTGTTTGTTCTTTTGACGTGACACCAAAGAAACAATCTTCTTTGATATTGTTTTCTTGCATTTCTTATCAATTATAAAGGATGATGGAAATGATGAAGGAAAAGGAAGGTAGCCCAATTGATTTTTCTGAATTAAAAAGATCAAAGTTGCACATTATTTGTTAGTTTCAAATAAATAATATTTTTATTCAATTAATTAATAATATAAAGATAGAACAATTTTTTTGTAGTGTGTTACTGTAAGCTTAATGGAAAGACCTTGTAAGTGATGAAAGATGAACAATTGAAAGCCATGGCTGAAGCAGGGTAGGTAGGAAGGTATTGTAATTTGTAAATTGGATGATCAACTAATACAAAGGAGATCAATAATTATAAGTAGTGTCTAATTTATTATTATTATTTTTACTTTTGGTTGAAAAAAGAGGATGTCAAGAACAAAATGGATACTAAATTAGATGGTTGCCCTAATCAATCAATATTCATTGTATACTAATTGGTAAAAAAAGTCCATGGGAGGATATTTCATGTCACTTTCCAATGAATGAAGCAGAATATGGTCACAATCTGGACGTATTTCAACAATAATATCAAGATTAGAAAATTACTAAAACGTCACATATCATATAGTGTGTATTGAAGATTTGGATTGACATTCCCTGCCGCAGAAAACAATACAGTTTTTATGCAATTTGAAATTTCAACCTTTAATTACAGATCAGACGGTTCACATTAACACAACTTTAATATTACTGTAAACAATCTCAATTGCACAATTTAGGTCAGACAGTTCTAATCTATTAAAGTGTCATACTGTAGCAGTAGGAAATCCGCGTCCATTTGGATTGTATGTGGTTGAAATATCGTGTATTAATATATATTCAATATATTTGATAAATCAGTGATCGTTTGTTTCAATTCAGATGCTGCACATTTTAATCTGAGTATTTTAATCTTTAAAAATTGCTGTAAATCTACATAATTTCTGCACCATATCAGATGATCCGGATTTAAAAATATAAACTAACTGTATTTTCTTTCACCTTTCACGTTATCTTATTTTCACCCTTCAAAGTTCACCGCTCCAAAACTCTACCGTTCAAACAGAAATCAAGACATGATTAGACGCGAGGGGTGATTTTAGAGTTATCAAATGACATTTTCTACCGCATCGCTTTCTCTCCTGAATCCAAACACAAATCAAAAGCTTGTATCAAAGCTCACAATTAAGCTCGATGGAACGATATAGTAAGGGTAAACACCGTGCAAAATCAACAAGACAAGTTTAATGTGCTAGATATATGAAAAGACGGTATCCTCTCAGCTAATAAATTGTATGTGGTCTTTGTCTGCTTCACAAAATTGTAGATAGATAAGATATAAAACAAAAATAAATGTGTTTTTGTCGTTCACTAAAATCTCCGCATGTGTAACTTCCTCCAAGTTCTACATTTACTTGCCAATGGAAAAAAAAAATGATGACAAGATTATATGTTTCTGCTCTCTTAGAAAATATTTTATTAACAGCCTTCCAATACTAAAAACTTATAAAATCACTTTATGCCAGAATTGACCCCCGAACCAAATTCAACTGGTGGTGAAAAACCAAAAAAAAAAAAAAAAAAAAAAACTTCTAAAATCCTGTCAACAATGCAGATCTCAGATCATTATTTTGGCTGCACCAGTTGAATTTGCATCTTTCGTCGCGGTATCTCCTGGAAAAATCACAAAAGCAGTAATTGTTGAAGGTAAAATGATCATGATGTAGCATATTTTAGGCACAAAAACAGACATGTAAAAGAAATTCACACAAGTAGGCAAACTAAATGTGGCTAATGTTGTCACTGACTATGCAATGGGTAGAGTTTGTGCGTAATTATAATCGTTCAGCTTTTTTATGGGGTTGTAATATTAATCATTTCAATAGTTTTGGAAGGGATTTCACTTACAGATAGCTTACAGGGTTGGAAGATATTGTAGTATTTAGTACATTGTTGTCTGTTTGTTCAGTATCTTACCATTCTCTTTCAAAACGTTAGCACATAGCAGTTTACTCAACTACTGTTTTACCTCCAATTCTGCTTTCTCCCTAAACTTCCTACTTCCCCTAAAACTGTTTTTATCTCAACTTAAAAGTTTCCGATGAATCAGTAGTTGTATAGATAACAAGTTCACAAACAAAAACAAAACCTTATCAAAATGACCTTTATAACAATCAACATATACTCTAAAGCTTAGATATCATATGGAAAAACCAAAAAAGAATTTGATATGGGCTTCGTAACCAGATTTTGGGTTAACTCTTATTTTTGAGTTTTTTCTGGCAATATCTTAAATATAATATTTGAGAAGAAAAAGAATTGAAAGCCATAATTTTAAAATTAGAACGACCTCAGCAAATTAAAATTAAATATATCGTGGTCTTTCACCAGTAATATCTTATCAGCTGTTATAATTGTTTTGTTCAGTTTTTCCAAGTTGGACCTTGTGATTGTAAAAGTCTAAGACAAGATGTTTTCCTGAATAATCACCATAACAGTGACAATGGAACTAGGTTCCCACAATGTTGTCAAATAGTGTTGCTATAGGATGGCAGAACTTGAACAAATCATTATAAATTAAAATTCTGAAATGCGTGCTATTTAGTACAGAGTGTTATCAAATAGAAGCTATATCACTGGAGCTGCAGCATATCAGAATTTGAACAAACCGATATTTCCTGTGATTCACGATTGACAACTATGTCCCCTCTCAAACAATTGATCAAATTTAAAGCATACTTATATACTCATACTCCTCAAACACAAAGGATTGAATTGTCGGCATAAAATTGGCCTCCAAGTAACAAGAAGCATAAAGGCCACCCAACGGCAAAAGCATAACTCACAGGAAACTATATGGAACTGGAAAATGGTTTAGAAATCTATAATGCAAATCACATCAGTACTGAAAAGTGAAAATAGCTTGCCTGCCAACCAACCAACACATGACTCATCTCTTTCATTTAAATCCCTAAAATAATATTTAGACACTACTTTTCATTTATTTTTTTGAAGACTCGGTGTCCAATCTAAAGACTGACTAATATGAGGGACACCAATCTCACTATCCACTAGCGAGGGGCCCATTTAAAGTCAGAGCATCAGTTTGTATGGATTGGCTCAACACAGGAAGTGGCTCATTTTTGGACACTACTACTAACGTCATACTAACACTACCATTGCCTCATTGAATCAGTCCATGCTATATCAAAGGAAGAAACAAAAATGAATTACCTGTTGTAGAATGTTCAGGAGGCGGGGCTTCGCCGTAGATGGCTTGTAATCTTGCCAAAGGAACCGAAGCCGAATCAGCAGCAGCATCAGCATAAAGCTGCTGTTTCCAATCCCATAGAGTCTTTCTAATTGACTTATTGGATTTCGTTAGAGATTCCTTCTCAGCTTCTAAAGCTTCAATCAGATTTTGCTGATTCATAGATCTCACTCCCAATATTGCAAAAGAAGCAACCAACCCAACATTAATCACTGTATTGTTATTTGAAGCTCTCTTAGCAATTTCAACTATTTTATAAACAAACTCCATTTTCTCTCCTGAAATCAAACCAAAAGCAACAATCCATTTCAACCCATGATAGTAAAAACAAAAGGGTCATAGAAATTCTGAAACTTTATGCGCAAAGTTAATTACTTCAATTTCATGATTTTGTAATCGAACTAATTTTAAGTTCTAACCCTAATTTTTAATGCTCAGATATAAACGATAAATCGTTCTACCATATGAAATTTGAAGCCATTTTTTTTAATATAATTTTTAAAACTAGAAAATTTTACTATAGAGATCGTAAAAGATTTGAAGAAAATGTTTAGGTTGAAGTAATAAGAAGAAGAGTGACTAACAATAACATACCAGAAATGGCGGCAGCCGCCGGAACAGAGAGAGACGGTCGATTTATAGTCCGATTTGATGGAATAATGTAACCTCAAACTCAAACCATCATTTTCAGTAAAAATTAAAATAAAATAAAACAGAAGTTACTATACAAAATGAAAAAAATAAAAAAAAAACTAAATGTTAACTAATGTTCTCGGGGCACTTTTTTTTTTTTTTGTTCGGATTGAAAGTTTATATTATTTAGATCATTTGCATAAACTATCATACAAATTCAAAATCATTTTATATGTTATTGAGACGCATAAAGATTAACGACATTTAAAAAAGCGCCCAAACTTTTAATTTTGATGTATCTAAATAATATATCAAATGATTTTAGATTTGTCTGACAATTCACACAAATGATCTATATGATATAAATTTTCAATCCAACGGTAGATTTTATAAAATTTATATCGGTTAAAACGTTATTGAGAGGTGTAACATACGATGATGAAACATATTTCAGAAATGAAAAACTATGCAAATTGGAAAAAACCGTTTTAAAATTTTAAGGAAAAATAAAACTATTTTATTGTTTTATATGAAACAACAAAATTACCCTTTATTTTAAACACACTTGATATAGTGGTTATCCGTATAAACATTTTTTACACTGTCTGCTTACCATCTTTAATCTCTTTGGTCTAAGGATTTAATGGATATGCACAATCAGTGTAAAATATTTTTACACAGACATCCAATGAAACTCCACTAACTTGCCATATCACTCCACTCATGTATGGTTATTTTGAAACTACATGTATGACATGAAAGAATGATGATTTCTTATTGGTTATCCGTGTAAACATTTTTTACATTGTATGCTTACCATCTTTAATCTCTTTGGTCTAAGGATTTAATGGATATGCACAATCAGTGTAAAATATTTTTACACAGACATCCAATGAAACTCCACTAACTTGCCATATCACTCCACTCATGTATGGTTATTTTGAAACTACATGTATGACATGAAAGAATGATGATTTCTTATTGGTTATCCGTGTAAACATTTTTTACATTGTATGCTTACCATCTTTAATCTCTTTGGTCTAAGGATTTAATGGATATGCACAATCAGTGTAAAATATTTTTACACAGACATCCAATGAAATTCCACTAACTTGCCATATCACCCCACTCATGTATGGTTATTTTGAAACTACATGTATGACATGGAAGAATGATGATTTCTTATTGGTTATCCGTGTAAACATTTTTTACACTGTCTGCTTACCATCTTTAATCTCTTTGGTCTAAGGATTTAATGGATATGCGCAATCAGTGTAAAATATTTTTACACAGACATCCAATGAAACTCCACTAACTTGCCATATCACCCCACTCATGTATGGTTATTTTGAAACTACATGTATGACATGAAAGAATGATGATTTCTTATTGGTTATCCGTGTAAACATTTTTTACACTGTCTGCTTACCATCTTTAATCTCTTTGGTCTAAGGATTTAATGGATATGCACAATCAGTGTAAAATATTTTTACACAGACATCCAATGAAACTCCACTAACTTGCCATATCACCCCACTCATGTATGATTATTTTGAAACTACATGTATGACATGGAAGAATGATGATTTCTTATTGGTTATCCGTGTAAACATTTTTTACACTGTCTGCTTACCATCTTTAATCTCTTTGGTCTAAGGATTTAATGGATATGCACAATCAGTGTAAAATATTTTTACACAGACATCCAATGAAACTCCACTAACTTGCCATATCACCCCACTCATGTATGGTTATTTTGAAACTACATGTATGACATGGAAGAATGATGATTTCTTATTGGTTATCCGTGTAAACATTTTTTACACTGTCTGCTTACCATCTTTAATCTCTTTGGTCTAAGGATTTGATGGATATGCACAATCAGTGTAAAATATTTTTACACAGACATCCGATGAAACTCCACTAACTTGCCATATCACCCCACTCATGTATGGTTATTTTGAAACTACATGTATGACATGGAAGAATGATGATTTCTTATTGGTTATCCGTGTAAACATTTTTTACACTGTCTGCTTACCATCTTTAATCTCTTTGGTCTAAGGATTTAATGGATATGCACAATCAGTGTAAAATATTTTTACACAGACATCCAATGAAACTCCACTAACTTGCCATATCACATCACTCATGTATGGTTATTTTAAAACTACATGTATGACATGGAAGAATGATGATTCCTAATTGGTTATCCGTGTAAACATTTTTTACACTGTCTGCTTACCATCTTTAATCTCTTGGTCTAAATAGAAAATGTGCACATTATTAATTTACACTTTTAGATTTTTATGTGGATGATATTTATACCGCTTAATAACGCTTTAACAAATACAAATGGTCAAGCGTGACATTCACTTAACTAGTTTTTCAGCCTTATGCAAAACTCTGCGTTAGCGTGGTTGAAAAGCAAAAAACACGATTTTGTAAAGGCAAATGTAAAAGATTCATCTTAGAAACAAAAATCCACAACTTTTATTATTATTTATTCATGTATTCATCCTCAAACTTATGTTTATAACAAACAATTATAAACATGAAACACCAAAATTTTCAATTACTATCAACAAAAACAATTTCTTAGTTGTCAATTTTTTTTTAAGATCAATTGCTTCGGTGGTTCTAAATTTTTTTGATAAGACGATTAACGTTGCGAGAATACCTAGGTCAACCTTGCTTATAGTTTCAGTACTTTTAAAAAATAAATTATTATAGTCTCACTATCTTAATCTTAATAATATACATTTGAGAAAAAAATTCTAAGCCTTATTTATTGTTTTTTTCCAAATGCTTTTCTCGCATTGATCTTCACACAATTGTATTAAATAGATACTTTAAAAGGGAAATATTTTAAATTCAATTCAAATAAAATTTCAAACATATAATTATAATTATTATATATAATTGAAATAATAAATCATAAATATATAACAATAATAAATAAATAAATTATATTATTGAAATACTTATATATTAATTTCGTGCATAATTAATTTTTAGAAACAAATTTTATTATTTTCAAATTCAAAATTTGTAAATTTAGATTATATATATAAAATTTAGAGTTTGGGGTTTGGGGTTGAGAGTTTAGGGTTTCAGCTTGGAATTTGGTTTTTAGATTTAGTGTTTGAGGTTTGAGTTTAGTGTTTGTAGTATGACATTTATGCATTAGAGTTTGTGGTTTAAGATTTGGTATTTGAGGTTTGAAATTTAGGGTTTGAGTTTTAGGGTTAGTGGTTTATGGTGAGGAATTTAGGGTTTGAAGATAGTTTGGGATTTTGTTGTTAGGGTTTGGCGTTTAACAATTTAGGTTTGAGGATAGTTTGGGGTTTCGTTGTTAGGGTTTGGCGTTTGGGGGTTTGAGTTTAAAATTTACGGTTTTAGTTTTATGGTTAGTAGTTTAGGATTTAGAATTTAGCGTTTGATCGTTTAGGGTTTCGTTGTTAGAGTTTGGCGTTTGGGGGTTTATCAAATTAAAGTGTGGGGTTAGTTTGGGGTTTCGTTGTCAGGGTTTGGCGTTTGGGGTCTAACAATTTAAATATTAGGGATAGTTTAGGGTTTTGTTGTTAGGGTTTGATGTTTGGGGGTTTAACCTCAAACCATGAATTTCAAACTCAAACCCCCAAACGCCAAATCTAACAATGAAACCCTAAATCATCCCAAAACTCTAAATTATTAAACCCCAAAACGCTTAACCCTAACAGCAAAACCCCAAACTATCATCAAATCCTAAATTTCAAACCCTAAACCACTAACCATAAAACTCAGTGGTTTATGGTTTTGAATTTAGGGTTTGGGGTTAAACCTCCAAATGTTTTGCCCTTACAAGGAATCCCAAAACTCTAAATGGTTAAACCCCCAAACGCCAAACCCTAACAACGAAACCCCAAACTATCATAAAGCCCTAAATTCCAAACCACTAACCATAAAACTCAGGGGTTTAGGGTTTTGAATTTAGGGTTTGGGGTTAAACCTCCAAACGTCAAACCCTAAACCACTAACCATAAAATTCAAACCCTAAATTTCAAACTCAACCCTCAAACGCCAAACCCTAACAACGAAATCCCAAACTATCCCCAAACCTAAATTGTTAAACCCTAAAATGCCAAACCCTAACAACGAAACCACAAACTATCATCAAACCCTAAATTCCAAACCCTAAACCACTAAAAATAAAACTTAGTGGTTTAGGGTTTTGAATTTAGGGTTTCCAAACCCTAAACCACTAACCATGAAACTTAGTGCTATAGGGTTTTGAATTTAGGGTTTGGGGGTTAAACCTCCAAACAGCAAACCCTTACAACGAAACCCCAAGCTATCCCCAAACCCTAAATGGTTAAACCCCTAAACGTCAAACCCTAACAACGAAACCCTAAACCACTAACCATAAAACTCAGTGGTTTAGGGTTTGGAATTTAGGGTTTGGGGTTAACCCCAAGCCCTAAATTCCAAACCACTAACCATAAAACTCAAGGGTTTAGGGTTTTGAATTTAGGGTTTGGGGTTAAACCTCCAAACGTCAAACCCTAAACCACTAACCATAAAACTCAAACCCTAAATTTCAAACTCAAACCACCTAAATTTCAAACCCTAAACCCCCTAAACAATAAACCCTAAACTATCCCGAAACCTAAATTGTTAAGCCCCCAAACGCCAAACCCTAATAACGAAACCCCAAACTATCCTCTAACCCTAAATTTCAACCCTAAACCATTAACCATAAACCCTAAACCATAAAACTCAAACCACCAAACGCCAAACCCTAACAAAGAAACTCCAATATATCCTCAAACCTTGTATTTGAAACCCCAAACGGCAAACCATAAACTCAATCCATAACATTATTTTATATGTTGTTTAGATCTTTAGTTTATTACATTACTAGACTACTACCCGTGCGATGCACGGATTATGTCGAATATTATATGTATAGTTTAGTTTCATGTAGTAAAAAATTGAAAATAAAAAATTTAAGAAAATATAGATAAGTTGGAACTGAAATTATGCAGTACATATTGAACAACAATGAATAATTAAAATCAGAAAAACAATGATAAAATTATATATAAAAAAAAAAGATAAAGTGATCTTTATAATAATTCATTGTTAACTACTAAACATTATAGAACACATCTTTGTAAACCACATTTTCAGTTGTATTTGAATTTTCACTTTCATATAATTTTTGGTGTAACCCTTGATAATGCAACATATAATTCTCAAGCTTCAACCCATAATTGTTGAAGATTAAGATTAAATCCTAAGCACATTGCTTTTTGAAAATAATAAATTACTCTTTTTTTTCTTTATCACTTTTCCAAAGTATGCTAATTACATTAATAATTACATTAATAAGATATGTATGTGTATTTGAAATTCAAATTTGGATGTGTAATAAATGTGGTAGTTGGGAATAACCCTAAACCATAAAACTCAAACCACCAAACGCCAAACCCTAACAAACAAACTCCAATCTATCCTCAAACCTTGTATTTGAAACCCCAAACGGCAAACCATAAACTCAATCCATAACATTATTTTATATGTTGTTTAGATCTTTAGTTTATTACATTATAACATTTTCTAATACTTTATTCGTATATAGGGACGGAACTAGGTAGTATTAAAAAGGGGCTGTCGCCACCCTTGAGCATCTTAATGTTATGTTATATATATGTAACATCATTATGCTAGACCCTGTCAATTAAAAGAGAAATATGACCACTAGGCTTGAAATCACAAGTTTACCACAAATAAATTGTATAATATTTATAAGTTTACTTCGAATATTGTATGTATGAGTTTATTGATTTTCTAAAAATTTACCATAAATTTGATCATGAGTTAATTAGTTGTTATTTTATTGACCATAAATTTTATTTAAATTATTTCTATTATACATAAATTATATTTATTTATTTTCCCGTGCTTGGCACGGGTATCACACTAGTTTTCTTAATTTTAAGCCTATCTATAGTTTTAGACTTTCGGTATACTCACATCTACAATTAAGAATCATCTATGAGATAAGTTCATTTAATTACCCAAAAAAAATAGATGCAAAGGAGATCATGCGGAAAATCAGGAAAGCAGTTGAAATATATTCCTGGACAATAAATCTTAAATATTGTCAATATATATATACTCAATGAAATTTATAGAATTGTCCTTTGTATTAAACTAGTATAAACTAGTTATCAATGGTTTTTTAGTCTAAATTTGAACCCTTGAGCTATGGTCCTGGCCGTGGTCTTTGCTAAGTTTCGCCACTTCTCAAAACAAGCTCTAAATATGATGTTATCAAAAGAGAATGCGTAATATGGTAAAGAGAAAGCAGCCATGATTCTAATAGAAGTAGAGGTAGAAGTTGAGGATGTAGTACAAGGAAACTCATCCAAAACATAATGCCCTAGTTTTTTACTATCTTTTCCAACTAATGTCCCTGAATGTGGATCCTGCACATAACAATGAGTAGAAGAAAACATAACCGAATAACCAGAATCACACAACTGACAAACAGAAATAAGATTCCAAGCGATATTAGGAATATACTTAACATTAGAAAGAAATAAATTAGATGTAGAAATTGACCCAACTCCTCCTCCGGTTATTGACATGATAGTGCCATCGGAAATCTTAATTGTTTTGGGTGATGTAGGATTTAAAGACAAAAAAAACTTACGATCATATGTCATATGATGAGATGTGCCAGAATCAAGAATCCACGCGAAATAAGAAGAAGCATGGTCCTGGTTTTGCCGCTTCTCAAAACAAGCTTAAAACATGTTGTATCATCATATTTTAGACAAAATACGTGTTAGAAGGACCAAAACTGTCGAATTTTAAAATAGGAGGACCAAAACTGCAAAAAGTCGAAAATATGGGGACCAAAACTGCAATTAAGCCTATAATTTATTATTAAAATATACACGAGACAATAACTTTAATAAAATAAATTTAGTTATTTAATAAATTTATATAAAACTGTACAACTTATATTTTAAAAATATTTTATCACATATTTCTAAATATTCTATTCTAAATAAATTTTATACTTTAGTATAATCAATCTTAAATATCAAGAAAAAAAATCAATGGACATGAATGTTTCACAAATAGTTTTTTTTTTTAAAAAAACAACAGAAGACTCAACGATAATAAATATAAAAAAACACAAGAAAAAATATTTATTACTGATACATAAAAGGAATTAAATAAATTTTATTATTAATAATTATAATTTATTACATAACGAACAATGTGATGAACATATCGTGTCAGAAGACTCGTATCAATTGGTCCTCCAGACCAATTATGCTGCACCACAAGCTCCTCATCGGCACAGTCTGCTGCTCCTCCTCATGCACAGTTGGCACAGGCTCCTCGTCCTGCCCCGCTGTAATGAATTAATATAGGCTTAATAGGCCCAAGATGCATTAGATAACTAGGTGATTATTCATGCTTTCTAGAAGTATCTAGAAGAATCTATTTAGATGAGTCATTGGTTAGTTTGTTAAGATTAACCAAGCCTATAAATAAAGGTATAGGTGAATGTAATTGACAAGCAAAAATGAATGAAGAAATTAATTTGTTAGTCTATTTTAGCTTTAGTCTCTTTCAATTATAAACAACAAAAAAGTAATTCATAACATCCGCCTGACGCTGTAAAAAGTCTTCATGTCCAGCTCCTCCTCTACGTCTAACTCTATGATATGCTCCTCTGGTACGCACCACTAAAAAAAAATAATTAAAAACGTCATAAACAAGAAGAAGTAAATCATTTTAAAAAAAATTGCTACGAAAAAAAAAGCACACCGGCACAGTTGGGTATGCGGGTGTTGGTATATATATATATATATATATATATATATATATATATATATATATATATATATTAATACCGGAACATTTATACAAGCTCCTCATACATCGGCACAATTGGGTATGTGTGAGCGTCTTTTTGGTTGATTAATTTTTGAAAATTTTTGTGTTGAGTTTAATAGGAGACAAGCAGTTCATATTTTTGTAAGGATAATCACATCTATAATTAGTTTCTATATTTTTGTTGTCAATTTAATTTCCATATTTTTATTGATGTACCGACATGTATATTTTTTTAATTTTTTTATAAATGTACCAATATGTATTAACCAGTTAATTATAAACATTCTTTAAAAAAAAAAATTGCAAATTAAATATATATATATATATTATTGCAAAAACTTTTTACCTGTTTTGAATGCTACCGTCAGAGGGACACTTGGATAGTTGGTCAAAGTTACTTTTGTTTAGTGGTAATACAACTGTGAGATCACTATTAAATTACAGTTGTCTACCTTAACACAATTTCACAACTTGTAATTGGATCAACTTAGTTAAACCGTTTTCACTGATGTCATCTCACAAAGTGGCAAGGCAAACCTTAGATGATATATTTTGGAAGGATCGATTAGGATGATCAAAGAGTTAAAAGTATTTGATACTCTTCTCAAATATTTCCTCAACTTTGTGCTTATCCTTGACACCAAATTCTCATAATTGACCTAATTTTTGTTAAATTAAAATAGAATCATGCTAACTGATACAAAAAAATTCAGGGGGTATGTTCCAATGTTTAAAGAGAATTAATTCTTACCGAAAAAACTAATTAATGCAAATAGTACAAATATAATAAAATTGATTCTTTTTGAATATAAGGACTCAAATTGAAATTTAAAAAAAGTAATACTATATACAGCAAGAGATAATTCTCGCGAAGTTCACGAATGGTCATCTTTTAAATAATAATTAATTAATAAACAATCATGTTACTCTTATTGATTTAATTAGCCACATAACATCCGCTTCTTTTTTCTATAAACTTCATCTCAACAAGTAACAACATATCATTATATCACATTTAATATTTTTCATTTTTTTAACATATTATTCCTGCTAGACACTTTTATTTTTTATCAAAAAATTTTAGTGGCTAGAATTTTATGTGCATTAAATATTTTAAAAGTATAAAAAAATTATATTTTTAATATTAATTTTATAATTTATTTTCTTTTCTTTCTTAGTATGTTTAACAAATGTCGCAGAGATACTATTTAACATGACCCTTAAAAAGATACACATTTGAGCTACGCAGCACAAATACTTCTCGGATTATGCATGTCCGTGTTGGACACATGTCTGTGTCGGACACCGACACCGATACTTATAATTAAATTGAATATGTCATTTTCTTAAATTATTATCGGTGTCAACGTGTTAGTATCTGTGTCGTATACGGTATCCGTATCTGTATCCGTGCTTCATAGTATTTGAGGACTAAAATAATTAATTAAAAAGATATATTTAGAATTAATTTCAAATACAATTAAAAATTATAATGACAAAACACTACACACACATAGATTTGAATTACCATTTAACTATTTTAAATTTTATTGCATTCTTAAGATATTAGATTTTTTTTATGTAGTTAGGCTATTAGATTCACATTGGTGCACAGCATAATACTACAATATATGCCGCGTGTCTTTCAACCAAAACAAATATGCTGTGTAATATTATTCGTGATGATGTCGTGAAATATTTTCGCTTGATGCAGCATTTTCCCTTAAAAAAAGCATATAGAATCATATGCAATTAAGTCTAAAATAAACAATAGTTGCTAATTTTTTTTACTAAACTCAATAATTCGTGCATGTGATTCTTTTGCCTTTTGTTCTTAAAAAATCTTTCAAGTGCACACACAAAGCTTCTTAGTTGTTAAACAAAGTGTCTTTTAGTAGTGCAAGTACATGATGGCTTTTACTAGTAGTATCTAGAAGATATGCACTGTACATTGTTATATGTTGATATTTATTGTTGTGTTCTAATCGTTGTTAAATAAAAATGACAATGTCTCGACAAAGAAAAAGATAATGACAATCCAATTGAATTGTTCAAATAAATAGAATTAAATTAGAATAAATGTAGACCCTATGTTTAGGAAAAATTGCACGATCAAATAGATAATTAAAACAAGAGTATTGTTATTTAGTAAGAAAATTTATATAAGAAAGAAAAGAATATATAAAAAAAAAATAGAAAATTTGACCAATTAAAAATTGCCTAATCATACATGAAGAAAATAGTGATTATAATTATCGATAAGTATTAAATATTGCCACATATGATTATTCTCTTTTTTGGAAATTAATTTCTTACTAAATAACATTTTCCATTATGATACGCTCAAATTATCAAGGGGTAGAGTATCTCCCACAAAAAAAGTTATCCTAATGCGGTAGAAATAGAAGAACAAAATTAGGGCAACTTGTTTTGATTCTTTTACTTTTTTTTTTTTTGTCAAATAGTCTACTGGTTAGAAAATCCACCTTAAAGGTGAATAAGTGTAATATCTGGATTCGAACCCCGACTCCTATACATTTAGTGCGATGTCCCTACCAAATGAGCTAAGATCACAGAGACAATTTGTTTTATATTTTTTAAGCATACCAAAAATAAAAATCAATGGAAAAACTAATGATAAAAAAGTAAGTTTTTTTAATAACATAATTTTTTTTCGGTGTGGATAAATAATATCAAATTTATTTATAAATAAAAAATATATAGATTAACCTAAAAGCACTTGTCATTAGAATTCTCTTTATACTCGAAATCTATCAATCTTATGTCGCTACAATGAAGACAGCGGACCTAATAAAATACACATTGTTAAAAAAAAAACATTAAAAATGAAAGATTTATAAATTAACCAAAAAATCTCATGCTCTTTAATATAATTCATAAATTACCCAAAAAAAAAAGAAATTTATTTTGGAACGTTTCATGTCTCAGCAGTCCACCTAGCACCCTCTTCCCAAAAATATATTTTACGAGGCACACCTGTCCCTAACATGACGATCCACTCGATTCATAAGGTTAATATTTAATTTCCCCAAATACCCAAAATGGCATCCAACCTTATTCTATTTTTTTAATGTAATTTCACACACACAAATATTTCTTGATTCTCCAAAAGAAGTAAGCAATCTAACACTTGGGGTATGCTAATTGGGGATCTTGTAATTTTCAGTTTTGAAAAAGCACACCACTATTAATATTTTATGTATTATACCTTATGTTATGCTTTCTTAATTTGTAATGTAGTGTCTAGATACATAAGTCTCATTGATACGTGTCGACACCACAATATTTCTTAATTTTTCTTTTGTCTTGTTTTGGTGTTAAACAAGTACAAGTATTAATCTTGCTTTGTGTAATTTAAGCCTTGGTTAAACATGTCACCTAACACCTTGGCACATTCTTAGATTTTCTAATAAGCTCCTTTGTGCTTTCGTTTCATGAATTGACTAGTTGTAATGTTCAAACTCTTTATTGGTTGTGAGGATGTAGATTTTGCTTATCAAAGAGTAACATCAACCAGATGTAAATAATAGAGGACATAAGTATATTTTGGTAAAAATGAAATCGATAACTATAATTTCTTTTCCCATAAATTCTTTTCCCTACGAATTAGAGGGTGAAAACTAAAAAAAAATCAACTTGAAGTTCATAACTACAAAGCTTGACATAGTAATTATTGGGTTATTAGCGGAGTCTAAAATACTATAAACATCTTCAATGCAAGGTGAATCATATCATTTGTCAAAACAACAAAAAAATGAGTCATATCTTGAACACTTCATTCTTTTTCCGATAAAGTTTCACTTATTTAAGGTGAACAAGTGCCATGTACGAAAATTTCACACCTATAATATAATGTTTGTACTAAGATATACTCACATAAAATAAAACACTTCATTCTAATGAAATAAAATTAATAAAAACTTTTATATAAAGAAAAAAGCTAACTAGTACCTCTCGAGGTATTAGTTAAGAAAATCAAATATAGTACATTTGTCTTGAAATTTGTGTAGTCAATATTCTTGAATATTATTTTCAATACAAAATTTATTTTTATTTCCGTAACTAGTAATACATTAAAACACTATAGTTAGTATGATCCAATAAAAAACACACACAAGAAAAGAGATAGACATAGCGAATGCGTTCCACTTATCTTAGATGTGGCACATCTCAAATATAAAAGCTCTAAGGTAAATTTTGATATGGATCATTTCTTTAAGTGATTCATGGGGGATCAGTATTTAAAAAATATTTAAAATACTATTAATGATATACATTGTTGTTTGAAATTATAATTTAATTGTTATTTTTATTTTCATGACTGAAATAATGATTTCATTGACGCCGGTTTGATTAAAACAACATATAATAAAAATGTAATTCTTACTGAAATGACATTAATAATGTCATTTTTTGGTTGTAAGGACAACGAGAGTCGTAATTTTTTTTTTACTTTGAAATAGTATTATCGACAGATGTTAAGATTTTTGATATTTTTAAACACCGATCAACTGCGAAAAAGTGATTCATTGTAACATTAGCCTAAAAATTAATTGTTACATTTAACAGCCATGTAAAAAACATTAGACATTCTTTGAAGAGACTCACAATTTAAATGTATAATATAATTTTATCTACTCAATTTAAGACTAATAACATGTCGAGTTCGATTTTCAATTATATTTTTTAAAAATAAACCTTTTCCAAAATGATGTCAACATTTTTACTTCTTTTCAGACTTCTTTTCAAGATAAGATAATTGAAACAAAATCTCAATAATTTATTTTTTTAATATATATTTTAGCACACAAGTTAATTACCTTGCCAAAAAAACACTGAAATGGATAGAGACAACAAGAAAATGAATGATTGGTCGACTGATAGAAACAAGCTGAGTCACAGATGCAAGTATAAATATGTAGCAAACACTGAACACACCAGTGACAATCAAACACAATAGAATTTAGAAAACAAACTTTATCTTAGAGCCAATTTTAGAATATTTATTTTAATATGTATTCAGAAATAATGGAAGGAAACAAAGGCTGGAGTGTAATAGAAGAAAATAGATGGAGGAAAGGACCTTGGACTTCTGAGGAAGACAAATTGCTTATTGAATATGTCAATTTGCATGGTGAAGGAAGATGGAACTCTGTTTCTAGGCTTACAGGTATATACAATACAACCAAACTTTATATATACACATTTTTCATCTTAATTTTTAACTTACTACTTAGTTTTGTACCTTTGCACAAGTTCGAAATACATCAAAGAAACACGAGTTGATCGATTATTTAATTCGTTATGTTGGAGTGAAATATTGACACTGTCAACACAAGTAAAATTAATTGGTTTCAAAAATTGGCTATCCTTTGTTGACAAATCCTAGTTCAACTGGCAGAAATGCCGAAATTGCTAATGTCGGATGCCATAACTGGAGTTCAAACTCTGGTTTCTCCACTTTGTGTGTATGAGTTTCGAATGACTTATCATTTTGTCTATCTATCAAAAAAAATTGGCCATCCTTTTACCATGAGTTCTTCATTTAGCATTTTCTAACAAATTATTTTTTTAAAAAAAAAAATTATCAATTTTTTGTATGATTCTTAAATCTTGTTTGATCATATATATTAATTTGACAGGACTGAGAAGAAATGGGAAAAGTTGTAGATTGAGATGGGTAAACTACCTAAGACCAGACCTTAAGAAGGGTCATATAACCGCACAAGAAGAAAGCATAATTCTAGAGCTTCATGCTAGGTGGGGAAATAGGTACCAATTTGAACTCCATCTCTTGCATATTTTTCTCTATAAGGAACAAAACATTTAGTTTTATTCCGCAACCGCAACTTTATTCACTTCGTTTACTTAATTAAGATATGACATTCTATATTTAGACGTGTGTCGCGTGGCGACACGAGTTAATGCTTCTAGTTGATTATTACTAAATAAAAATATTTCAGATGGTCAACAATAGCAAGAAGTTTACCAGGAAGAACGGACAATGAAATAAAGAACTATTGGAGGACTCATTTTAAGAAAAAGATGAAAAGCCCTTCTGATGCTGCTGAAAAGGCGAAAAAACGTTCTTTCCAGAGACAGCAACAACAACAGTTAAAGCATCAGCAGCAACAGATTCAGCAGCAACAATTTCAATACAATTTAGACATGAAAGGGATCATAGACTTATTGCTTGATGAAAATGATTACTATAATGTGCCTTCTACATCTCAAGAGACACAAGAAATGGTTTCCATGTATGCAGATACACCAGAACAACAAGGTTACTTTTATTCTATGCTCAATGATAATAATGGTAATGTCTATGGACAAGAATCTTCAAATGAAGAAAATTTGTGGGATGGACTATGGAACTTGGATGATGTTCTTGGAAATTCAATGCAGCTAATGCTACAAGCAAAGCCAACCAATGTGCTCAATTTAGTTACTCCCTTTTGTTAATATTTTTGGTTTAACCCTTAATTATGTTAAAAGTAGTACTAAGAAACTTGGTGTTGAGACTAATTGATGCGTAAACTGTGGACTGATGGTAGTGAGTTATATTATGAAGGCTAGTTTTTTGTGACTGTTTCAACTTTGCTCTTTTTTGTTTTAAAGTTGACAATTTTACTTCTACGATGGGTTGATACTTGAAAATCGGTCAAAATTTTGACTATGATTGATGTCGCAAATTTTAAGTAAAAATTATTAAAAAAAAATTGCTCTTACAACTCTGATGATCATTGAATCACTGTTTATTCGACAAAAACAAGATAAAGCAAAATTAATTTAAATTTAAGATTTCAATATTTGTTTTCCTTATTTTTTCCCAACCAAAACGAGGAATACTATGAATTGAGCCTACTTATTAAGAACATAGAACAATATTAGAGTTTCGGATATTTTTTAAATATTGATCCACCATAAATTATACAAGACACTTTTGCACTATGGAAGTCTGGCTATTAACAATGTTTGTGTTCCAGGACCGGAAAGCATCGGGAGAAACTACGTCAAAAAGATTTTCGATACAATGATCCAAAATCATGTCTTTAATGCCACTTATTGAAAAGATTGGACGAATAATTCAAAACTATCAAAAAATCGAACATCGCATATCCATCCAAAATCATAAAAATGTAAATGTAAAACTAATCACTCACACTTTTCGCTCAACATTTTATTTACTTTACCTCTTCCAATTGTGTGAAACCAAAGGTGAAGTATAAAGTAGAAGAAGCTTAAAGACCCTTTACGTCATTTGGATCGATGGCAAAGTTATATGCCACATCATGCCATTATTGTAAAAAGAAAATCTCTTTTTGAGTATAGTTTATAAGACACCTAATGTACTAGCTAGTACAACTCCATGTGAAATTCTTCAATGATATCTTTGTCATCATATTCTAATATTCTTTATGTCTAATTTAAGCAACACATAATACAAATGCTCTTTTATTTTTTTATCATATCTTTCAAATGAAATAAATTTGGGAATTGGGATTAGACTTAAACTAAGAAAGTATTTGATTCTTCAAATCTCGCATATCTCATATGGTAGCATTTTTTATTTTACGTACTATCTTTTTACTTGTGGATTATACCCTTAACATGTATGTAAAAGTATTATTGTATAATCGATTGGACATTACATTCTTTTTTTTTTTTTTTTTCACCACCAGTTGAATCTGGTTCGGGGGTCAGTTCTGGTATCAAGTGGTTCCTGTAACATCCCGAATTCTAAATTACCCAATTAAATTTAATTAGAGCCTTGCCTAATTATTATAAATGTAATTAGAGGTGTTTAATTAATTAATTTTGAGACTTGAGTGCATTATGTGTAGAATTAGGCATTTTAGTTAAACCTAAACTACACAATACTACACTAAACTCACAATTTTGATTCAATTAACACCAAGATTGAATTTCCCTCCTTCTCTTCCTCCCCCTCACGTGTCTCTATCTCTCACCCACTACTTCAACCACTCACCCAAGTATTCTTAATCTCATACAACACACCTCTATGACTCACCCATTCTCATATGACTCACTCTTCCATTAACTCAACACCTCACTTAATTTCCCTCCAATTAGGACACATGCAAGAGCAAAGAGAACTAATTAAATGGCCTTGCACCTCATTCATTTCATTTATCACAACTTCAAAAAAATGCTAAGAACCTCTCAGCCTCTCCTCTCTTTCACTACATCATCAACAATCACACAAAGTTCTCAAGCTTCTCTTCTTCCCATTTTTCTTAATTAGCAAATTCTTATAAATATCATACCATACTTCTTCTTGTCTTCTGTGATGACTTCATTGTTGCTGCACTACAGAAAATCAAAGTAAAACTCTCATCTCTTCCACCTCTCAAACTCATCAATCTAGCCAACAACATGTTAACTCATAAGCTTTCCCTTTTGAAGCAATCTCACAATCCCACCCCCACACTTGTAATCCTTGTTGCATGTGTCTACAACTTCAAAAATACGAGTCTTGCAGCATTGGGAATGCTTTGGGTGCTGTGGGAAGGCGAAATTTGGAAAAATGCAGCTGGAATGCGTGGTTGATGTTGCTGCAACTGAGCAACTCGCCATGGCAAGCTGTTCTATTCGCCATGGCGAGTTAGACAGGGTCCATGGTTATTCCTCAGCTCAATTTCTTCGTGTTCTGGCCTTTTGGTGAGCTTCTATCGTCCTTTTCGCGCTCTGTCAAGCTGAGTTTGTGACAAAGGTATACCTCAGAGTTGTCTCCACTCCAAACCATGTAAAATGAGATTAGGTAAAGACAAACTTAACTCCCTCATTCAATTCTAAATTCGTGCTTTCCTTATTAATTAATCCGGATCATCTTGCATGTTGGATATGCTGAGTTCTGAGGTGCTGCAAGTAATTCCTTGAAACCAAACAAAATAGAAGATCATCACCCTTCAATTCTGGCAAAGGGGCTAGTGAGTGTAACTGAGGGATTTGTAGCTGTGTAAAGCCCAAGGAGCAAGTTAAAGCTTCTGTTATCAGGTGGGTTCTTAGGCTAGTTAGTTTAGTTTTCCCAAATTCATGAACTTTGCATGTTAACTTAGGAAAATTAGGAATTAAATTGTGTGATGAGAATTAGCTCCCAAATTCTCGTCTATTCTGTCCTATATTATATTTATACTTGATTGTGAAGATTTAATTCGAGGATTGTAGGTGTTGTTCTTGAAATTCCTTTGAAAATCGCAAAACAGAGGGTCTACTGCATGAGCTCGCCATAGCGAACTGCTAGCGAGCAATCATGGCGAGTCATCAAGTTCTGGGCTGAGGAATCTCGCCATGGCGAGCATCTGCTCGCCTAGCGAGTTGTTCAGGCCATTACAAGATCACCCGCCATGGCGAGCTAAGTAACTCGCTGTAGCGAGCAATGTGCAGAAAACCTTACTTTTTCATTTTCCTGAAAATTCACACTCGTTTTATATCCTCAAATTAATTCAGCTATTTCACAATCATATAATAAATATAAAATAGTGCAGGAGGTCAAGCACAATATGAATATTAGGGTATAACTTAGAATTTCAGGTTGCATGTTCCCCGAGCTTTGGGAAAATTATGGTAGCATGTAATTAATTTAGAATCAGTCAATTATGTATGTGATTATATTATCATGTGTGGACTTCGTTTTAGATGTTCCACTAGTAAAACTTTGTGAGCTGCACGCCGGAACGCTTTCTGTTCGCGGACAAGGCAGGCCTCTGAGACATGCTCACCTCAGAGTGCTTGCGGTTTAAAATCAACAAGACTAATCAGTGTTACACCGTTATTTATTTATGCTTATGATTTTATGTTATGAAATAAAATATGTTACGACTGATTAGGAGCCCCGGCTTATTAGCCTTTAGGAGGGTAGTAGAACTCACTGGGACGAAGTGACTGTCTCACCCCACTCCCTTTTCGATATAGGTAAGACAGGTTATTTCGGAGCAGGGACCAGGATGGATCTGACGATTGGAGCCGAGCTTGGATTGTCAGCTTAGAAGACTTAGTCTTCTTCCTTGTTTCATTTAGCTTGTAGTTCTTTTCCGCTGTTTGTATCGAATATATTCATTATTATTTTTAATGATAGTGTATTATTCATCAATATTTTCTTTAATTTATCGTACTCAGATTCCAGTTATTAATGTTCCGACTAAATATTCTAGATAATTTAGTTGGGGCGTTACAATTGGTATCAGAGCAGGTCGATCTAGTATCGGACCTTGCCGTGAGTCATTACAATCCCTTCCTTAGTAGTACGGACCCTTTGGAGTCTGGACTGTTTACGCTGAATATCATCGCGTGCTGAGTCTGATCAACTCAGTATTGTGCATGGTAGGCAGGGTATTACGGTTGAGAACCGAAGTGGACCACGGAGGTTAAGTAAGAAAATCGTAGTAGAGATGTAGTTCAGAAGCAATCATTGGCGAGAATTCTCTCTAACCGGATGTTAGAGCTGGAATAGTTAGGACTGAAGGAGTAAGTGGCGCAACGCCAACGAGTATACCAAGAGCTAAGATGGATTATTTGGATTAAGACCAATGGTAGTAAGGAATTCTAAGATGATAAGAGAACAATTGATGGAAGAACGTAAGTGTGTAAGTCATTCTAGTATCCAACTGACACCGTGTGTCAGGTAAATTTCCCGAACTTGAGAGTAACCATACCTTCTGGCGAACATGTTTACAGGAAACATGAAAGCCAAGTAAGATTCAGCCTATAGTAAAACAGAACTCTTTCTAAATACTTAACCTTACTTGTCAGCTGTGAGATTCACCAGTGATGTTAGATTTGTTCAATACCATACTAGAGGAACAAAGTTGGAATATTCACCCATAGTAACACTCATCTGAGAACTTCCCAATAGATCATCCTATAGGAAGCCGACTCTTAATGTCTCCCTAAGAATAATTTAGCTTTTCAGCATCGAAACTCGTATTCCTACCATACTGCTAGAAGCTAGAATCAGTTTAGCATAACAAATAGAATTTCCTTTTATCGATACCAGTTTAGGTCAGTTAACTCAATAAACCATTCGAGATCAACCTTGATTAGAGTAGCAATTAGGAATCATTTCTCAACACTATTTAGATACCTGACTTAATTTATAGGACATCATTCGTGAGCAGTAGAAACAAGAATCAACCGAATTAGCCCTTGTAAGTAGCAACCAATAGTTGTACCTTACCACTAGAGGTTGAGCATTATCAGATGTAACAGTTAGGAATTTCACCTCATAAACTGATTACCTATATAGACTTATTAGGTGTAGTTATTCCATTATCTTGAGCTAGTAACTCAGTGCCATTAACTACCTAACCAAGTATATAGGAAAATAGTTGAATTAGGCCACCTTCGATTCAACACTCTTTTACTTTCCAGCTTGTCATGTTACCACTTGGGAATTTATTACAGGTCTAGTAAGATAATCTCAGCACAACACGTTACATTAGAAATCACAACGAACCTTTTGGAACATAGCCTCGCCGAAATGACAAATAGAAGCAATTCTTGACCAAACTTAGTTGCCAGGTAGTTACTTAACACCATCATGCATCTGCTACTTAAACAGCTTAGTGTCGTGACTTAGGTAGACACCTTGTGAGAGAAAATCCAGTCTAATCACCCGAGTTATTAATTTCCTTAGACGCCAGTCGTTATAGTATCATCTAGTACATTGTCTGTAGGAACTTATTACTATAGAACAGTCTACCTCCGAGAGATCAGTATTAGTACCGTGTCACTAGCATTTCAGCCTCGATCCGATTAGTAACTCAGAAGTTATCTTTGACACCTTCAGCCCTCTAGATCACTCGTCTATTACCTATGATAGTTATCTCGTATCGAAAATAACTAAGTTGGATTTATTCCGTGTCAGCCATTTGTCATTCTTGTTTAATCAAACCTTCGAGTTAGGAATTTATTAGGGTTAGTCAGATCTATATTAAGAGTACCCCTCAATACTCTGTTTTGAGCCGGAACCAATAGAAGTCAAATTCCAAATTCATGACCATTCCTTCGGACCTTTGATAAGCTGAGTTCTTTGAACTAAACCATGCTGGAATGGGTATCCATTGGACATGGAAACATGGAACTAGCTCAGTTCCTAGTCCGCCTGAATATGTCTCGGACAAATAATTCTTTCTCGTGCCCTACTATCCGTTAGTCGTAATTATCACTCGGAGTAGTTGGAAGGTAAATCCTCTAAGTTCCTCGATATCGGTCAGTCAAGCTGACATAGTAGGACGTTACACATAAGTGATTCTGTTCAAATCTTTTCAACCTTTCCATTATGTTGTTAGTATCTAAAAATAGAATCCATGGAATCCAGCTTATCTGAAGAGAACACGTGTAAATCCAGTTCAAGCTTTCACTCGTCGTAGCGATCTTTTAATCAGCATCATTAGCCAACTATCCGCCGAACTATTCTATTTAGTGTCAGCATCAGTTAATCACATAGGTATTCATACACTTAAACGATCCATTATCGTTTCCAGTGCATTGGGTATACTTTCGGAGTCCCGTCAGCTAAATTTCAGTTAAGTTTCAGATCTTTCCAATTACATAGGAATATGAGCTGGTAGAAATATTAGTATCTAGATACCTCATCAAAATCTATTCTCTGAATCCGAGTTGAACCATTTCATTCTCTGTTAACTGATTCGGTTTCTCTGTACATTATCAACGATAGATTCAGAACATCATAGATCATTTCCTCGTGTAGAGTATAGGAGTTCCCTTATTGCGAATCCAATTACTTTAGCCAGATTCTTTCATGCCAATCAATCAGTGAATTATCCAGCCAACCTAACCTTATCATTGGAGGAAGAATTCGAACCTCAGTTCTTGATATATTAAATGTATTACTCGACCACAGTGTTGTGCTAGGATGGATTGAAATAGTAGGTGGAAAATTCTGTAGTACTATGGATTCGGTTGTAGATGAGTCTAACTCATTGGCAAAGGATCTATAGTACCTAAGCCTTTTCCACTCGTTTTATATTTTGATCTATCCTGGAGTATTTTAAACGACATGAACGGGACAGTGGTACGTGAGATGTGTCACGAGCTGCAGCGTTCAGAATTGAGGAACCCTGAAGAGAAATTTTTGGATTAATGATGTCAACCCTTAAACTTATTCCATTCAGCTATGCATATAGCAACAACCAGGCCAGATACCGACATGAGGAACGGTAGTGCGAGATGATAATCAGTATGATATTGCTAAGATGTCGTGAACATATTGAACTGTAGTAGAGGATTGAGAAGTACCGTCACATACTTGCTTCCACCAAGTAAAACAAGTACACTTTGTGAGGTCATCCAAGGAGAGACGTAGTAGTGTAAGAAGTTTATTTGGAAAAGAAGAGATAATGCGTCATTACGTTAA
The DNA here is from genome assembly GCA_954870985.1 of Trifolium fragiferum. Lineage (NCBI taxonomy): Eukaryota > Viridiplantae > Streptophyta > Magnoliopsida > Fabales > Fabaceae > Trifolium > Trifolium fragiferum. Next base: position 42,535,016 of record OX940796.1, on the reverse strand, counting down.
GTGAATCTGGTGTAGGGTCGTGATGACGCAGTAAAAAAAAAAAAGGGGATGACCATAAGTAGTCGGATCGGAGTGCGCAACGCAAGATCAGACGAAAATATATTAGATGATCAAATTTGGACGAATAACCCTTTCAGAGAGGAAAGTTTTATTCCAAGGAATAAAAGTAATTAAGTGATTCTTGAGAATAACGCCAAAGTTGGATTTACGAGGTGTTTTCGAACGAAGAGATTCTATACGAAGTGTATAAGACCTTATCAGATCCTTCGACGCGTCGGTCCTGTAACCTATTAGTTAGCACTATTTCTATCCATGTCAGGGTTGCACGACGTGTTTCATGTGTCTCAACTTCGGAGACTCATTCCCGATCTTTATCACTCTTTAGAGATTGAAAATCAGTCAGCCTTAACTTATCAGCCGAATCCAGTTTGTATAGTTGATTGAGAAGTTAAGATCCTTCGGAACAAGGAAATTCCAATAAGCAAAGTCGGATGAGCTCAATCTCATGACGACTAACTCACTCAGGAACGAAAACCTGTCATGAGAAAAGTTATACCTATCTTTCCTAAAGGTAAATTTCTGAATTTCGAGGACGAAATTTCTTTAAGGGGGGTAGATTGTAACATCCCGAATTCTAAATTACCCAATTAAATTTAATTAGAGCCTTGCCTAATTATTATAAATGTAATTAGAGGTGTTTAATTAATTAATTTTGAGACTTGAGTGCATTATGTGTAGAATTAGGCATTTTAGTTAAACCTAAACTACACAATACTACACTAAACTCACAATTTTGATTCAATTAACACCAAGATTGAATTTCCCTCCTTCTCTTCCTCCCCCTCACGTGTCTCTATCTCTCACCCACTACTTCAACCACTCACCCAAGTATTCTTAATCTCATACAACACACCTCTATGACTCACCCATTCTCATATGACTCACTCTTCCATTAACTCAACACCTCACTTAATTTCCCTCCAATTAGGACACATGCAAGAGCAAAGAGAACTAATTAAATGGCCTTGCACCTCATTCATTTCATTTATCACAACTTCAAAAAAATGCTAAGAACCTCTCAGCCTCTCCTCTCTTTCACTACATCATCAACAATCACACAAAGTTCTCAAGCTTCTCTTCTTCCCATTTTTCTTAATTAGCAAATTCTTATAAATATCATACCATACTTCTTCTTGTCTTCTGTGATGACTTCATTGTTGCTGCACTACAGAAAATCAAAGTAAAACTCTCATCTCTTCCACCTCTCAAACTCATCAATCTAGCCAACAACATGTTAACTCATAAGCTTTCCCTTTTGAAGCAATCTCACAATCCCACCCCCACACTTGTAATCCTTGTTGCATGTGTCTACAACTTCAAAAATACGAGTCTTGCAGCATTGGGAATGCTTTGGGTGCTGTGGGAAGGCGAAATTTGGAAAAATGCAGCTGGAATGCGTGGTTGATGTTGCTGCAACTGAGCAACTCGCCATGGCAAGCTGTTCTATTCGCCATGGCGAGTTAGACAGGGTCCATGGTTATTCCTCAGCTCAATTTCTTCGTGTTCTGGCCTTTTGGTGAGCTTCTATCGTCCTTTTCGCGCTCTGTCAAGCTGAGTTTGTGACAAAGGTATACCTCAGAGTTGTCTCCACTCCAAACCATGTAAAATGAGATTAGGTAAAGACAAACTTAACTCCCTCATTCAATTCTAAATTCGTGCTTTCCTTATTAATTAATCCGGATCATCTTGCATGTTGGATATGCTGAGTTCTGAGGTGCTGCAAGTAATTCCTTGAAACCAAACAAAATAGAAGATCATCACCCTTCAATTCTGGCAAAGGGGCTAGTGAGTGTAACTGAGGGATTTGTAGCTGTGTAAAGCCCAAGGAGCAAGTTAAAGCTTCTGTTATCAGGTGGGTTCTTAGGCTAGTTAGTTTAGTTTTCCCAAATTCATGAACTTTGCATGTTAACTTAGGAAAATTAGGAATTAAATTGTGTGATGAGAATTAGCTCCCAAATTCTCGTCTATTCTGTCCTATATTATATTTATACTTGATTGTGAAGATTTAATTCGAGGATTGTAGGTGTTGTTCTTGAAATTCCTTTGAAAATCGCAAAACAGAGGGTCTACTGCATGAGCTCGCCATAGCGAACTGCTAGCGAGCAATCATGGCGAGTCATCAAGTTCTGGGCTGAGGAATCTCGCCATGGCGAGCATCTGCTCGCCTAGCGAGTTGTTCAGGCCATTACAAGATCACCCGCCATGGCGAGCTAAGTAACTCGCTGTAGCGAGCAATGTGCAGAAAACCTTACTTTTTCATTTTCCTGAAAATTCACACTCGTTTTATATCCTCAAATTAATTCAGCTATTTCACAATCATATAATAAATATAAAATAGTGCAGGAGGTCAAGCACAATATGAATATTAGGGTATAACTTAGAATTTCAGGTTGCATGTTCCCCGGGCTTTGGGAAAATTATGGTAGCATGTAATTAATTTAGAATCAGTCAATTATGTATGTGATTATATTATCATGTGTGGACTTCGTTTTAGATGTTCCACTAGTAAAACTTTGTGAGCTGCACGCCGGAACGCTTTCTGTTCGCGGACAAGGCAGGCCTCTGAGACATGCTCACCTCAGAGTGCTTGCGGTTTAAAATCAACAAGACTAATCAGTGTTACACCGTTATTTATTTATGCTTATGATTTTATGTTATGAAATAAAATATGTTACGACTGATTAGGAGCCCCGGCTTATTAGCCTTTAGGAGGGTAGTAGAACTCACTGGGACGAAGTGACTGTCTCACCCCACTCCCTTTTCGATATAGGTAAGACAGGTTATTTCGGAGCAGGGACCAGGATGGATCTGACGATTGGAGCCGAGCTTGGATTGTCAGCTTAGAAGACTTAGTCTTCTTCCTTGTTTCATTTAGCTTGTAGTTCTTTTCCGCTGTTTGTATCGAATATATTCATTATTATTTTTAATGATAGTGTATTATTCATCAATATTTTCTTTAATTTATCGTACTCAGATTCCAGTTATTAATGTTCCGACTAAATATTCTAGATAATTTAGTTGGGGCGTTACAGTTCCAGCCCCCTCCCGATCGCAGTTGCAGGGGATCGAACCGTGGTCCTCCCTACCAAGTTCAGCGCTAATCACCACTGAACCAACTAACGATTGGTATTGGACATTACATTCTGCTAGTATCTATAGTATCATGTATGATAGTTTTAGAATCTAGAATTAAAGAGGGATAGATATACTACCTAAATTTGTCAAGAAAAATAATTTATATGGTTTAAATTGATTTGGCTGATGTTGGAGAAATAATGAGGTAATATTTAAACAATTGATTTGTGCTTGAGAATTTTATTTTAAAATTAAACTTTTTATCTATGAATTTTCAATATAGTATGATATGTAATATAGTCTGGATAATTATACAATGAAATTAAAAAATAAATTTTTTATTATATTTTATCACAGAGGAAGTATATGGTGTTAATGTTACTTAGGTGGAAAAATTAACAATGTTGGTTAAACATTATGATTAATAATTCGTTATTACTCTCAATGGTCTATAAACTTGCCAATAAATAGTACCAAAATCATGGTTTAGGTTGCAAGTGTGAGAGTGAATCTAGGTGTAACGGATCCATGTGGATACTCACAAAGGAAGAAAAATAGGGTTTTGCAAAATATATATTGGGAATTTTCCTATTGGAGGGAGATACTTTGGTATCTTTTTTGAGGTTGGTGCCGAGCTATTTTTCCGCAGGACCTCCCCTTTAGTATCGTCACCGCGGTAGAGTTTAACCACCAAGTTCGGAATGAATTGGTGTGGTTCCTCTACACCTAGAACACCAGGATATCGAACTATAAATGAAGTTAAAGGCATGAGGGAAAAAAGAAGGCATATCATACAATAACTCATGTTCATGTGAAAGTGTTTAATAGCCACACGAGCAGATGTCACAAAGTGAGCTAGCTTTACAAAGAGATTAATATGTTGTTTATTTCTGCAATGAATCTTATATTTTCACACAAAAATAGGATGTCAAACACAACCAAAAATACCATAAGCATATGCTTAATTTTATGATGAAAAAGTTACCATGAAGCTCCGATGGTGGTAAGATCAAAGCTATATACTATATGTAAAGCAAACTATTTTTTGCTTATGTGTCAACCTAAGAAAGTTTCTCCCCTTTTTCCTTTTTTCTAAGCAATAGTTAATGCTTATGTGTCATTTTCATTACATTAGATGCTTATGTGTATTATCATTCTAACAAAATAAATGTAACATCAAATTAACTTGCTTTTATTCAATAAAAATATTGTAACACCTAATTAACTTGATTTTATTCAATAATTTATGTAACTCCTTTAATTAGAAAATGGCTTTATATGTTGTTAAAAAAAAATTATATATACAGCCGAAGCAATTTATAAAACTCCAACCTTTTCCTTAAAATTTTTTATATATCTAATCATTTATTTAAAAAACAAATTCTTTAAAAAATTAAGAAATATAGAATACTAAGAAATATATTGGTTTTTGTTACCTATGGAATTTATAAAACTCCAACCTTTTCCTTAAAATTTTTTATATATGCTAATCATTTATTTTTTTGTTACCTATGGAATTTATAAAACTCCAACCTTTTCCTTAAAATTTTTTATATATGCTAATCATTTATTTAAAAAACAAATTCTTTAAAAAATTAAGAAATATAGAATACTAAGAAATATATTTTTTTCTATATATTCTTTTGGTTTCCTTCACCTACTAATTAATTGAATAATTAACTAACACTATTATAAAAAAATGTTATGAAAGGTGAGAGATCACTCATTTTAATGATTTTTTTTTTGTGTATTTATTTTGAGTTTTAAACCATTCATTCTTCTTAACCTTTCAATCCCACTATAAAAAAATTGTTGTTGTGAATTAACTATTATATATATGCCAATATGTATAATCCCTCCTCATACATGGGCATGTGAAATTTCTATTTGGAACTTGGAAGGGTTATTAGTGTTGTTGTAGAAGAAAGGTAATTTTCTAAAATTTTATGATCTCATTTTGTCCTCCTTCTTCTTTGAAACATATAGTGATAACATGAAAAACATATGCACTAATAATTTTTATCACAATAACATCAAAAGTCAATCTTAAGATACACATGACTATGCTTATATGAAATGAAAGATTATCTTCTATACATTCTTGCTACGACATGCATAATGACTTGCACAATGATTTTTTATCTTTTTCTTTCTTTTTGTTTTTATATTAATTTTTTAATTCATCAACTGACTAATAAAGAGTTTAATGTTTTCTTAGATTGATACTTTTATTTTTAATTTTGGTCTCAGTTTGTCTCCATAATTTTTCCCTTCATTTTGTTTGCAGACCACGTATTATATCTTTTTATTTAAATCATCGTTCGAGAAACTATGAAAGGTGATAGAAGAAACAATGTATTATTTCTCCTTTATTTTTTTTATTTATGTTTATTTTAAAGAAAGGATATTTGTACTACTCTCATTGTATGTCTCTCTCTCTCTCTAATATTTTTGTCCAAAAAAAAAAAGAGAAATAAGAAGATTGTCCCAACAATTATCACAAATTAATTGTACAAATAGCATCACTTATGTAATATTTTCACACAGTTATGATAATATGATTACATTGTTTTCTTTTGAATGTATCGCCAGACATCTATTGTCAACATCTCATATTACTTATAAGAGTTTTGGTGTACTATACTAACTTTAAAGTGCTTTTGAGAAAGCGTGTGGTACTAACGAAAAAAATCATATTAATCATAACATGTTTATGATTTCTAATTTGTGAGGTTAGCCACACTTTTTTAAGATGTAATTTTTCTTCCGATTTAATAACTTTGGTACTCTCTTCTTCTTCTTCTTCTTCTCACTCTCTCTTATTTTATATTATAATCACTATTATTAATATAATTAAGCTTTAAGTTACAAAAAATTCTCTCCCTTTATGATTTTATCAGTCGCTACATATGATTGAATAGTATGTCATAATAGGAGTGTCTCATCTCATAGTAGTGCTTCATTAATAATTGGTAACTATGGACCTAAATATGTTATGGGTGCTAATTTCACTATATTTTTTTGAAATAAAAAACAAAAAAACTCCTCTGTTGTATATTATTTTTAAAAACAAGAATGCTGCAATATTGAAAGGTTGGAATAGAGCAATGATACGTGTTTTTTTTAATCAAAATTAATAGGTGATAAGAAAGAGAAAATATGAATAATTATGTATAAAATAAAAGATGTGTGCTTCTTCATCTTTACTATCATTCATGAAAATGAAAGTGGTAAAACAAATTTTAACTAATAAATTGGTCGGTTACATAGTACAAAAATAATAATTATATAGAAAATAAAAAGACGTGTGCTCCTTCATCTTACTATTGTTATATTTTTTTAAAAATTTACAAAAATGATTTGCAAACTCTACTAAAACATTGTCATCATCTCTTTTAATAAATAATTAAATAAAAAAAATAATGCATTATATAATGTAATATCAATTTAATATTTAATAACTTCTTAAAGAGAATACTTCAAGAATGAAAAGACTAATTACAAGGGATCAAGTACCTTAATAATATTTCATGATATACGTTTTATTTTGAAAATTATCTTTTGTGTATAGATTTATTTGTGTGTATTTCCAAGTAATAAGATTTTTTTTTTGGTTTAGAAGGGAAGACAAAGTTTGACACATATTTTTTAATTCTTTTAATTTTACGCCTAAATTGGGTGTTGTTAAATAAAAAATTACAATAGTGTGTTTTGTATTAAGGTTGCATTTTAATAATCAATTGTATAAAAGTTGTTAAATTTTTAATTATAGAAGTCAAATTTATATAATTGTTTGTACAGTGTGTCATTGTACAAATTATTTGTATAAATTCCTAAATATTTAAGAATTTTTAATGTTAATCAAATTTGATAAAATCAAATGATAAATGCACTGTGCAAAAAAATAAATAAATTAATGTTTATGTGTCATCTCCCTTATGATATGTTAAATTGATTCCATGCAACTCTTTGAATTTGAAAATAAAAACTATAGATTTATAACCCAATTAAGCAAGTTTACAAAACACCAACCTCTTTCTTTAAAATTTTATGCTAATAATTTGTTTTAAAAAATTAACTTACTTATATAAGTGCATTCTAAAAATAAAGAGATTGAAGTATAATTAAGATAAAGAGAATTGATTTATGTACACACATGAATGACATCTTTTCTATGTTGATAGTAACTTTTATCTGCCTCTCTATGTTATGAGAATGGATTCTTTCCATTGAAAAAAATTTGAGAAAATAATGTGTGCATTTAAATCATTGGATCAAAAGCATGTGATAATATTTTAATTAGAAAAAAAAAAGTCGTCAATGGTTAAAATGTAACAATTGAAAAAACTTGAAAGAAAACAATTAAGATCCTTTCTCCTATATAGAGATTCACTTGACGAAATAAAAATTTAAAAATATATTAAACTTCACTTTTTATATAACACAACCATTCTTAAATCATTTTAATTCAAGTCCGTAAACCCTTTGTATTATTCTTTTAAAGTCTGACTCTAATATAAAATTTGACAAAGTTGATTCTAAAGCTCTTTGAATGTCTTTTTTATTAAAATTGTAATATCTTAAAATAGATTTTTCTTATATTTAAATAGTCTACTAATATAATTTTTACATATATATAATAACATGAAACATATTGAAGAAGTTCCAAAAAAATTTATTCAAATATTTTAAATTGAATTTAAAAGACTATATTCAACGCACCTATCAAAATTATATTTCCAATAGAGTATTTTTTATGTTTTTTTTAAAAAAAAATTATAATCAAACATGTGCAATAATGATTAAATTTTTATTTGATTTTATTTATTCTCTTAACTAACATAATTTCGTTGACTCAAATTAGAATCAAATTTTGATAATATTTATTTATTATCTGCTATGTTTTTTTTCATTCTAAAAACTAAAACAATATTAAAATCTAACATGCAAAAATTTAAAGAGATGTAAGTCAAACTTAAAAAAATTAACAAAAGTATTTTTTGTTATAATTCACTATTTTATTGCACTTATATTTACAGGTCAACTACCCGTTATTTATATTAAAAACATTTTTTTACCTGACTCTCTGTATTATACGTACATTCACTTGACGAGATAAAAAAATTTAAAAGTTAATTTTTAAAAACTCAAAAAATAGTTCAACACATCTATCAAATTTGTTATTCTTGATAATAATCATTTTCTAAATCTATTACAATTATATAGATTTCATATGCAATTCAAGTAGCTTTTAAGTCTTAAAAAAATAGGACTAAACAGTAAACACAACTTTAAACTATATTTCAAGATTTAAAAATCAAAAAATAATTATTTATTAATGCAGATATTAAATTTTAAAAAATTAAATATCATCTAATTTTATTGAATAAGTAAATTATGTAATAAAAAATTTAATCAAGCTCGTGCATCGCACGGGTTTAATACCTAGTACTATATGTAAAGCAAACTATTTTTTGCTTATGTGGCAGATTAAGAAAGCTCCTCCCATTTTTTCTTTTTTCTAAGCAATAGTTGGTGCTTATGTGTCATCTCTCATTACTTTACATGCTCATGTGTATTATCTTTCTAATAAAAAAAACAAATTTAACACCCAATTAACTTGCTTTTATTCAATAAATCATGTAACTCCTTTAATTAGAAAATGACTTTTGATGTGTCATATGACATGTGATGAATTGAAGAGAGCAAAACTAAATTGTCCATTCAAGATCCCAAATGCATAACCGTAACTTTTTCATTTGTTTATCTTGATTATCCACTAAAGATGAACATAAATATGTACTTGCAAGGCTTTCAAAAGGTCAATTCAATTACAAAAAAGTGGTTTGTATTTTTCATAAAATTTACTTTTTCTCTTGACAGAGGATATCTCCCATCCACTTGGAGTAAAAGTTGCTATGAAGATTCAAGCAATATCAAATTTTGAAGGATATCTCCCATCCACCGGTAAAATCACTTTTGTATTGCAATCCTTTTATGCCAATATCATATGATCAAATTACTTCATTATTATCAAATTTAAAATGAAGGGAATGACAAATCTTGAAAATGAAATGGAAAGGTGTTAATGTTGGTAAATTTGTTTTGTGTGTTGTTTTGCATAAAAAAACAAAATTTATTAATCCAAAATGTCAAAGTATATCCACAGGTATGAAGTTCAAACTTTATATGCATAGAAGAAACACCCATGTTACAATTTCAGGTGATCTTACAACCAATGTCTCATTTCTTTATTAAAAAATGATACATGATTTACATGGTTTTGCAGGGAGTATAATAATACCGTATATCTCATTGTGTAAAGAGTAAAGACTAGCTACTATGAGAGTGAATATATTACACTATTATGAAGATTGTTTTTATGCCACCGAAAATGACTAAAATCACGTCCATCATTTTCTTCATAATAGTAATACCATGATCATATCTACATAATACATTATTTTCTTAACTAAATTCATATCTTTTTTCCGTTTTCTTTTCAGGTTTTATACATATATAACAAGTAGAAAGATGTGTAACCAATTTGGCAAGCCAACTTTTTTATAGGTAACAAAGTCATGTTAAGAAGTTTACCTTTGATTTGATTGGCGACAACGTATTTGGAATATTATAAACAACATATTTAACAAGGGGAAGAGGCTAATGTTCTGGTTCTTGCGGGATGAAAACTCTTTGTTTCTTCTAATTGGTTCTTGGGGGATGAAGACTCTTTGTTTCTTCTAATTGGGAAAATAACTATTGATTTTCTTGCAAACGTGTAAAACTTTGTTTGTAAGAATTTGAGTGTACCTTATACTTTATGCAATTCATAATTGTAAATAGTTTCATCGTGTGGAGGAATAATATGAAGTTTTTGAGTGGAATTTCTTATCAAACTCGAAAAAAATTTCTCGAATGAACTTTTACATCATCACTTTTACCCTACTAAAGACCTACTTACACATACATGACAAAAATGTTTCGAAAGCTCTTTAAATATTTAGTCTAATATAGTTCTAATATAAAAAGCCTCTTTGAAGTTTGGAAAATTTATTCCTTTAAAAGAATTTACGATTAATTAACATGCCATCTTATCTTATTTTTATAAAGGTCAAGTATCTATCATTTTAACATATAACATAATAATAAAGAGATTGAATTGTAATTAACATAAAGATAAAGAGAATTGATTTATGTACACACATGAATGACATATTTTCTCCGTTGGAAAAATATTTAAAAGTAATTTTTATCCGCCTCTCTATATTAGGAGAATGGATTCTCTCCATTGAACTTTTTTTTTGGATAAAATAATATGTGTGCATCTAAACCATTGGATCAAAAACATGTCACAATATTTTAATTAGTAAAAAAATGAAAAAAAAGTCGGTCAATGGTTAAAATGTAACAAATGAGAAAACTTGAAAGAAAAAAAATTGAGAATATCCTTTCTCTTATATTAGAGATTCACTTGACAAGAAAAAAATTTAAAAATATTTTAAACGTCACTTTTTATAGAATACAACTTTTCTTAAAACATTTTAATTAAATCCATAAACGCTTTGTATTATTCTTTAAAAGTCTAGCTCTAATATAAATTTTGACAAAGTTGATTCTAAAGCTCTTTGAATATCATTTTTACAAAAATTGTAAAATATTAAAATTGATTTTTCTTATATTTAAATAGTCTATTAATATAGTTTTTACATATATAATGATACTAACATGGAACATATTGAAGAAGTTCAAAATATTTTTATTCAAATATTTTAAATTGAATTTAAAACACTATATTCAACACCTAGTAAAATTATAATTTCCAATAGAGTATTTATTAATTTTTTTAAAAAAAAAAATTATAATCAAACCCGTGCAATAATGATCAAATTGTTATTTGATTTTATTTATTCTCTTAACTAAAATAATTTCGTTGACTCAGATTAGAATCAAATTTTGTTAATATTTATTTATTATCTGCAATTTTTTTCATTCTAAAAACTAAAAAAATATTAAAATCTAACCTACAAAAATTTAAAGAGACGTAAGTCAAACTAAAAAAAATCAACAAATATTTTTTTTTTTGTTATAATTTACTATTTTATTCTATTTCTATTTACAAGTCAACGACCCGTTATTTATATTAAAAACATTTTTTATCTGGCTCTGTATTATACATTCACTTGACGAGATAAAAAATTTTAAAAGTTATTATTTTAAAACTCAAAGAATAGTTCAACTTATTCTTGATAATAATCATTTTGTAAATCTATTGCAATTCTATTGATTTCATATGCTACTCAGATAGCTTTTAAGTCTTAAAAAAATAAGGTTAAACACAACTTTAAACTATATTCAAGATTTAAGAACCAAAAAATAATTATTTATTAATGTGCATATTAAATTTTAAAAAATTGAATATTATATTATTTTCTTGAATAAATAAATTATAAAATAAAAAATTTAATCAAGTCCGTGCAACGCACGGGTTTAATACCTAGTTTTTTAACTTACGCTAAACAATTTATGCAAATAAATAAGTTTTTATGTATTATTATAAACTTTTCAATATAGTTTATGATAAAAACAACTTACAAAAATATAATTTTTATCGGTGAAAAATTAAATTCAAACGGACCCTTAGACCATAAGGTGACGGTGGAACACCGCTCTCCCATAAATATGCGGAGTGTTTGTTGAGTGTAACGGTAGAAATAAATAAAAGTGAGTCATAACACAAAATCAATTTTGACATTTTGAGCTATATTAATTTATAAATTGATTTTAACTTCAACTTAAAATGAAAATTTCATACTCAAGTCTCATAAGTCTTAACTCAACTGACAAAAATTATCGAAATTGTTAGGTTGCACATCGTAACCCGGGTTTGAAAGATCTCATTTTTAGGTAAACAAGCTCTTGTATTGCATTTCAATTTGTGAGTTTACTCATTCTCATTCTTTCATGCGCGCCAAAATCAAACTCAAAGCAATCGATAGCTCTTATGATTCTGACGAAGACATGCTCCCTCACAACCTCCGCCACCGCATTCCTTACACCACAGACTCTCCTTCATCTTCTTCAGCTCACCATCGACCTTCATTCTCACAAACTTACCCAACAATGTCACTCTCAAATCCTCTCAAATGGCTTCTCCCAAAACGCTTTCCTCACCACCAGGCTCATCTCTGCATACGCCACATGTGGAGAGTTAACCCTTTCAAGACTCGTCTTTGACTCTGTTCATACCAAGAACGTTTATCTCTGGAACTCATTCATTAATGGGCATGTCAAAAATCATCAATTTGATCAAGCCATTATGTTGTTTCGTGAAATGGGTCGTTGTCGTGATGATAGTTTGATGCCTGATGATTATACTCTTGCTACAATTTCCAAAGTTTCTAGTGAGATTGAGGATTTGGTTTTAGGGAAATTGATTCATGGGAAGAGTGTGAGAATTGGGTTTGTGTCGGATATCGTTGTTGCTAACTCTGTTATGTCAATGTATAGTAGATGTGGCGTGTTTAGTGATGCGATGAAGGTGTTTGATGAAATGCCTCAGAGGAATGTTGGTTCGTTTAATGTTATAATTTCTGGTTGTGCTGCTGCCTTGGGGAATTTTGATTCAACTTTATTTGGTGATTTGTGGAATTTCTTTCGAAGAATGCAATGTGAAGGTTATAAGGCGGATGCTTTCACCATTGCTAGTCTTTTGCCTGTGTGTTGTGATAATGCTGGGAGGTTTGATTATGGGAGGGAACTTCACTGTTATCTTGTGAAGAATGGATTGGATTTGAAAATGGGATCAGATGTTCATATGGGGTCTTCTTTGATAGATATGTATTCAAGGAGTAATAAACTTGTTTTTAGTAGGAGAGTATTTGAGCAAATGAAAAGCAAAAACATATATGTATGGACTGCAATGATTAATGGTTGTGTACAGAATGGAGCACCTGAGGATGCGTTGATTCTTCTCCGTGAGATGCAAAGCAAGGATCGAATACGACCAAATGAAGTATCGCTTGTTAGTGTGCTTCCGGCTTGTGGCTTGCTTGCTGGATTAATGGGAGGGAAACAAGTCCATGCGTTTTCTATTAAAATGGAGTTGAATGGTTATATTTCCCTGTGTAATGCGTTGATTGATATGTATGCCAAATGTGGGAGTTTAGATTATGCAAGACGAGTATTTCATAATGGTTCTTGCTTCAAAGATGCTATCACTTGGGGTTCGATTATCTCCGCGTATGGATTACATGGGAAAGGAGAGGAAGCTGTGACTACATATTACGAAATGCTTCAGGTAGGGATCAAACCAGACATGATAACAGTGGTTGGTGTTCTTTCTGCTTGTTGCAAGGCAGGATTGGTAGATGAGGGAATTAGTATATATATCTCCCTGGCGACTAAGTATGAAATGAAACCATCGGTTGAAATTTGTGCTTGTGTTGTAGATTTGTTAGGTCGATCAGGCAAGCTCGATCAAGCCTTGGAATTCATCAAAGAAATGCCAATAAATCCTGGTCCAAGTGTTTGGGGATCTCTTTTAACTGCCTCTGTAATACATGGAAATTTAATGACAAGAGACTTGGCTTATAGGTGTCTCTTAGAGCTAGAACCCGAAAACCCTTCAAATTATATCTCACTTTCAAATACATATGCTTCTTATAGAAGATGGGATGAAGTAACTGAGGTGAGAAAAATGATGAAACAGAGAGGTTTAAAAAAAGTTCCCGGTATCAGTTGGATAACTATCAGTGGTAAGACTCATTCTTTCACTGTTGCCGACAAAGCACATCCGTCTTCTAGTTCAATCTATGAAATGATTGATGACCTTGTATCAATAATGACAGATGGTTGTACTGATATTGATATTTTGACTTAAATCTCCGGGATTTGACGTGATAAAAATCTTATCTCTTAAAGTGTCTAACTAGTAAAAACTGAAAACTGGCCAGCCATGTAGCTCAGCCAACTCAGAAGTTACTTGGTTGGTGATCATTCAAGACTCAAAATCAGACATGGTAACCATTATTTGGGTGACAAAAACTGCAAATAGTACCCACCTTGTTGGTGGTTTTAATAAGTATGGTTTACTTTATGAGGTGACAACATTGTAGAACATGGTGAGGTGAGTGCAATTGGTACCCCCTGAGATACTGAGCAGTTGATCAAGGTGCAGATGAGATTCTTGGATGTTCACATATAGTATGGCCATCATGAAGAAGGGGGAAAAACCTTAAGTGTGATAAATTACAGGTACCAATAACTCAAAAAGAAATTGAGGGAACCAGAATCATTTTAATCCAGCCTCATTGCTGCATAGGTGACAAAAGCAAGCTACCCATAAGAATAAGAGAATAGGGATTTGATGCAGCTCACATTCTGATTTACAACCTGATAATGCCAAGGAGCTTCATTTCCAAATGTAATAGTACTAACAGAAAGTTGGCTGCATGTGTTAGTGCCACTGTGGGATAAAGTTCGTGTATTATTAATATCAATTTATTTATTTAGGTTCTTAGCTTGAATGCTCTCTTGCATAGTTTGCCATTACTATTGAGATTAATCATAGCTCTCTTCAAAAATAAATACAGGATGAAATAACAGTTAAGAAGAATAATCAAGATATGAAGTAATAGTTTTCCTGCTTCAGCAACTTTGCCTTTCTTTTTTTCATTCATTCATTCATTCATTCATTGTGATAAGTGTATATACATATTTTCTACTGTTTTATTGATTAAGGTAATTGTTCGTAGAGTGAAGATTAAGCAATCACTAGGCGACTTAATATACGGATACGTAGATGTCTATTTTCAGCTTATCATAAGCTATTGGAAGTAGAATGTTAAAGAATCAAAGATAATCTTGCAACAGGTTTTGTTGAGTTGATCTTTTCATTACCAACAGCAAAGTGGCACGGTGCAAAATATCAAAATCAAAGATGTGATTTGTGCTTATCTAAATACGACTTTTCTTCAAATTATTGGCCAAATATAGTCGTTTTTCCAATGCATGTACAGTCACAACTCACAAGTATATCTTTATAAAGGGAACTTCATTTTGTAGTCATATGGTGCACTTAAGGTGCTAGTAACTTTACCTTCGTTTTATGAATTACTAACATTGCATTTTATGGATAAAAGACTCTTTTTTTCTTCTAGAAAGTGAAATCTATTGGAGGAAATATTTTTCTTATTTCTATTTATAAAAAAATCTTAAACCACAGCTTATGCCAACGCGATGAGCCGATGATGATGCATTTATGTGTATATATCTTAAACCGTAGCTCGATTTTCATTCTATACGACTTGCCTTGGAAATCTTAACACGCACTAAATTAAACGCAATATTGTGTCAAAACAAGCATGAGAAAATGAAGTTACGAAATCTAAAATAGAACCCACAAGTCCAAAGAAGCTAAGGTGACATCATTTACAATTCAATAGACGTTAATTTCTGGAAGTTGCCACTAATTTTGTGGAATTCATGCCCTAAGAAGTCAATAAAACTTGGCATCAACTGTCCAAGATACGTTACAACATTATTATAAAAAATTACACGTGTGAAATCCTCCAACCAAAAACTTTTCAAGGGATTTTTTTTCATGGCCTTACAGGAGATGAGGAATAAAACTTAGCCCCAAATGTATGTCTCACCTCCAGATTCTTATATCGTAAACCACAAAATAAATGTTCCACGCGAACAAAACTTGGCATCATGGTGACAATTCAAAATTTGTCTCCAGAAGTGAATAAACTTCAGCAAGGGAAGTTACCTTGAAATCTGGTTTGAAATCAACATTAGCATACTCGGGAGAATCGTATCTTCCAGTTTGATCAAGCAAACATGTATGTGCTCCTGCTCGCCCTCCACAAGCAATCTGCAAAATGGCAAAAAAAACACAGGCAACATGAATCAATTAACCATCCAATTTCAAATACATCTGAATCCACAAATATTTACTAGGAAAATATTTGCATAGAATCGAAATAACTTGCTTAGAGCCCTCTTCATCCTTGTGGCAAATCAAATGCCGGTATTAGAAGTGGCATGCAATTGACATGGATAGAGTGATGGGCAAATTAAATACCACAATGCATAGTGAAAGGACTGAGCCATAGGATTCATCTAATACAAGCAATCACACTATGAGTTTGCAAACTAATGATTACATTTTTGTGCTGACTAAAAGGTCTACTTGGCACTCGGCATTCCATAACCAACTTTATATGAAAAAATTGAAATATCTCCTTACTTTTCTGTCCTTTCTGGATCTTGTTGTGAATCATTTAGTGCTCTGCATTTCTTCCTTTGATTTTGCAATTGTTTCAATTGATTACTTATTTGCTAATGGTGTGCCAGTATGTAGTCATGAATCATGAAATGTTCAATCAAATTATCACGAAACAAACCACTTACATCATCTTTAAGGCTATCCCCGACCATTATTACTTCATTTGGTTGAACTTCCCAAAGAGAACAAATATGAAGTAGTGGAGCTGGATCGGGTTTATAAGGACGAAACTCCCTGCTTAATGCTGGAGAAAATGTAATCTGCAGCAAAGAGGCTTAACACTTAGAAAAGAAAGAAAAAAATAATTATATAGTAGTTTTCTTCACCATACTATGAACCATTGAATATGAAAAAACAAAATAGGGGAAGAGCTAAAACAATCTGCTAGTTCAATCATTATGCCTCCATCAGAATTAAGTAAAAAAGCAGATAAACCTTTTAGGGGCTTGCATACGAGCTTATGAAAACCGCTTATGACATGTTCATAAGCCGTTTTCATCTCAATTCCAAAATCTCTCTAAGATAGCTAAACAACTTAACTTAATTTTATCTTTTGTTATCGTGTTTAATTAAGTTGTTTATCCAAACAGACCTTCTATGTCCATCCAAATTCCACAATCTCAACTTCCTTTTACTGATTCTGTTTTCTATAGGATTAACCAATTGAAATAGGAAAGAACCATACTATTTGTTTTCTATATGATTAACTCTATTCACCTTAGGTAGCATATAAATCCAAGCATAAAACAAGTAAACATAGCAAAAAAGTAGCATTTTGTAAATCCAAACATCAAACAAGTAAACCAACCGTAAATAGCATAAATTGAGTGTCACACATAACTCATAAGCATACAATTTAAATAAGGGTCATGCTAAATAGTGCACCCGGTGCAAAAGATAAAGTTAATGCTAAAAAGACAACTTTTTACGTTAAATGCACAAGTTACAAGAAAATATTTCTATATTAATATGTTTAACTAGTGCACAAGGTGCACTATTTAGCATTTTTCTTTAAATAAATAAGATGTATGTATAAAACTAGTCCTCGTGACTCGTGAGCTTAGCTCAGCGGGTAGAGACATACATTATATATGCATGAGCTAGGGTCCGAACCCTGACACTCTAGTTACTACTATGGGGGGGGGGAATTCTAGCTACTATGCTACTTTATCAACAAAAATTAAAAATTTGAACAGACCCCAAAGCGTTGGTGGAATAAATCAACAGCAGACTTCATATTACGCGTAATCAATCCCCTCCTAATCTTCTTAGAATCAAGAAGATTACAAAGCTCAGAAGCACCTACAGAATAATCACTTAACTAATAAATCAATTAATTAACTTAAAAACCAAATGAAGAAAACAATAAGTTACTACCAGGCATGATTTGTAGGCGTTGAAGAGCTTGTTGTTCAAACTGAGCAATAGTATCATAAGCTTGACGTTGTTGATGAGGAGACCAATGATCAATGAGTTTCAAAATATCAATTCCAACAGGATTTGAAGCTTTAATGCGTTGATACTCGTTTTCACCAAGTACGGCTTTGTACATGGAAACGAAATCGATAACGGGAACGGTTAAGGTTCCGTCCATGTCAAAAACGACGCCTCTGAGACGCGTTTTGGTGGCTGTGTGTGACATTCTTGGGAAGAGAAGGAATGCCTTTGTGGAGAGGGAGAACAATGGCATCTAGTAGAGAGTGGATTCTAAGGTTTTCGTGCTTTTTTTGAGGTGGTGGGGTGGGATTTTGTTTTCTTCTGTATGTAGTTTGTGTGGGGGATGAAGGGACACATATACACAACATTCTTTTTTGGCATATATACTTTATGCTTAGTAGATTTTTTTCATTCGCAAGTTTTTGGTTTTAGTCTTTATATTTTGTTTTGTTGCAAATAAATTTTTGAATTAAAAGTGAAAATTTTCAAATTCGTAAATGAACATGTTATCTAATTATGTAATGTTTATTTGTTTAGAAAAAAAACTTGTATTCAAGTGGTTTGGTTAGCTTGTTGTTGGTTTATTTGGAAGAGAAAAAAAAATAATAGAAGTTTCTCTAATTAACAGATCTCGAATGATGTGTTTGCTTGATAAGGTAAAAACTCTTGTTTTGTGGTGGTTGAAGATTGGGCAGAAGAATTTTAATTATGTTTTGAATATGTGGTGGTTCATCACTTAGCTTGTTTAGGGATCATTATGGTTAATGTGGTGCTTTGTTTTGCTACAATCTTGAATGTATTCACTTTGTAATTTTTTCTCGATTTTGTTCAAATATAAATAACTATCAAGTTTGATGGAGATTTATAGCACCATTCAAGTAAATATAGATTAAGAGCGTAAAAACATAAGCTTGTGATATAGCTACACCTAATTCTAAACTGGTTAATGCAAAAACTATAAATAATTTTTTGGTAGAAATTTTCAAGATCAATGATTGGACCGTAACAAACTAAAAATGTTTTTTCTTGAATAAATGAAAATATTACTCGATCCATTTCCGTATTGTTGATGATATATATAATAACTCAAGCCTCTGTTTCAAATTTTCATATTACTCATGATATATGTAATAACTCAAGCCCTCATTTCAAATGCATATCCCATTTTTGCCCAGCCTTGTGCTTAACTTGTTATTTTAATATATTCATTTTGCTTCTTAAAAAAAGAAGTTAATAGTTAAATAATAAGTAAAAAATAACAGATTGGTTGGATAAATAGATTGATTACCGGAGAAATGTATTGATAAATATGAAAATAAAATTGCAAGATAAAATGAATCAAAGAATCTTCAAGAGCAAACAAAGTGGGCCAATTGTGTACATAGATGATTATCAATCCCCTAGATATATGGAGCAAATTCCTTAAATTGAAGAAGCAACAATACAAAGTACAACACCTTAAGACATTGGTACGAGGCCAAAAAAAAGATTAAGAAGAGAAGCAAACAAGTTAATCATGGAGGAAGTTCTTGGAAAGTGTATTACAAAAAGAGAACAACAAAACATAGAATATAGACAGAGTTCATTCCCTTAACCTGTGTGACAGAAAATCTTATTTCAAAAATCGCTTATGGTTGGAGCAGTCTGTATTGGATTGTTGTGAACTTATGATTATTCTCAACTCAAAATACCTTGACATTGGTGTTTTCATGTCAAAGTCACTGTGGTATACAAACAAACAAGAGTAATGATATTTGTAGTTTGTACAACCAATTTAGTTATGAGAGAATTGTCCCAAATTAGTTATACAAATATCATTTATCCACAAACAAGCCTAATGGCGGAACAAAAACTAGTTAAGAAACCAGAATAAAAGAGCAATTTAGCTAAATTATTTCTTTATCATTTGTACTAAAAATAATAATAATTATAATTCTATCACATTTAAAAATGATGAAGGCAAATTGACAGCATAAGCTTTTCGTTTCAAAAAAAATATGCTGCCACTTCTCATATACAGTGGAAGAATCAGTGCTAAGTTATGTACTTCTCTATGAAGCTAAAAGAGGACATATGATATCTTCCTTTACAATAGAATCTACATTCTACCAACCCAAATGGTTATAAGTTAACTTCTATACATACATGGGATAGATGACCCATCAATCATATCACATTCGCGTCAGATCTTACCAATTTTCTGAATCTCAAAGACTTCCACACTCTTTCCTTCTTAAACTTCCTTGAGCCTGTTATTTTCTGATTCTTTTGTTGTCTGTATTTTTGGCGTTTATTCAACCAGCTGGAATAATCTTTCCCCTTCTCACACACAATGAAGTCTGCAAGTTCATCATAATCGGCTTCTCTTTTGGATAATGTGCAATCAAGATACGCTTCCCCTTTACAGGTCTCCTCAGATCCATCCGCTACTATGGAATCCGTTCTGAAAAACATAAGATGGTTTAGAGTCTTCAGACCACAAGATAGCATTGAAGGGTAATGGCATTAAAATTTAACATTGAACAACTACATAAGACTTCATAAAAGACAAATTTGCATCAAGCCAACCAATTCCTTTATGGTTAAGGAGCCAAGAAAAGGAAAGTTTTCTTAAAAGAGCAGTATTCATACAACAGTATAATATATTTGTTGTATTGTCTGGTATAAGAGAAATGTGAAAAAGAGAGTGTAGAAAGAAAAGTAAAGAGTGAAAAGAAAGAAAATGTTTTCATTGGATAAAAATACCCACGTTATTTTTCAGTTAAACATAATAATAGTAAAAGAAAATGGGGAGAGATCTTGGATAAAAAGCTGGAGAATTTCTAAAGCTAATAGTATATATAGAAGAAAGGAATGCCCAACAAATATTAGAATAAAAAAGAGAAAAACCATGACTCAAAAAAAAATCAGAATGGAAAAATAGATTACAAATATAGAATTATTACTAGAGACAGACAGCTCAATATTCAAGGCCTTTTTTAATACAATGAGATGGGTCTAAGTAGCAAGGGAGTTCCTTTCTTCCAGCAGTGCAATAAGGGCATGGAGATAATTGCAAATGTGTCAAACTGTTTCTCGTCGTTTTCTTTGCATCAATGAGAAAAATGCAAAAATTGAAAAGAAAGTAACCTGCTTTGTTTCTATCGCAGCAGCTACTCACCTATACCAATCAGGAGAAAGCCCACCCCTCTTAGCTATTTCTCTCTTTTGTACCTCTCTCATCCCAATTTCTCAAAACAAATATGCATAAAAACTACATTTTTCAATAACAAAATTCTATTTTTCATTCCTGAAGTTGTGTATGCCACTTTATCACAGCAAGGTTTATGTATGTATATAATTGGTTGCATAGTGATATTTGGTGGTATTTGTAGGTCTCTGTACTTGTTGTTGAGGGGTCCTGGTGGTTAGGTCTTTGCTGGTTTTGTAGCTACAGACCTGTCTTTTTTGACTGGGGCAGCTTGGTGTATTGACGATAGTTTTCGTGTGGTACTCTTTGCTTTTGTGTAATTGAGAGACCTGGTGTAGGTTTTGTTTTGGGTCACTTTTTATTGATTTTGATTTCTTTGGATCTTATGGGAGTGCCTATGTACCCTCTGTTAGTGTTTTTCGATTGGGTGTGTTTTGTGTGTTGTTTCTTCGGGCCCTTTCCCTGTGCTAGCAGGTGTTTAATGTTTGTAATCTTTAGACCTTTGTACCTCTTGTACTTGGTGTTGTTTTTAATAAATTTGATGATTCGAAGAAAAAAAAATGATATTTTTCTGCAAGGTAGATGAAAGTTATGGAGGGGAGGTTGCCTCATTCGGAAGTTACAGGGGATGCATGAAAGGGACAACTAGCAGAAACGAAACCCTAGACCTTCAGTCCAGTTTGCTCGTACCGGAGCTACCCTCATTGGTTAATTGCATAATGCTAGTTACGACAGGTAGATGAGAAAACCTCAAAATCATGGATAATACGGAGCATTACAAGTCGATGCAAATGCCCTTAAGTTCCAAGAAAAATGAAAGTGAATATGATATAATCCAACCGAATAAAGAGCAGTACTTCAAATTTCTAAATATCTCATAGCCTCATGAAAGAACAAGACTTCAATTTTTAAATAAATAAAATCCAAACCCCACAAGTGCATTCCCTTATCAGTACCACTTGAGCAGGCCCAAGTGGCTGGTGAAGGGCTAGAGGAAGTGATAATATGTAAATAGAAAATCAATAATATGCAACTCACTTAAGACAACATATGTAAAGGCCATAGGGAATTAGACACAAAACATACCTTAAATTACATGTTCGAATTCTATGAAACTCTGCTGCAACTTTATAGATACTTTGTTTATTTCGAGCCCCCTGCAATATTGCATTAATGATTTAGACATGAAATATAAGTAAAACTTAACTTGAGAAGTGCATGAGAATTGAAAGGACAATTGACCTCTTCACTCTTATACAACGAAACTTCAGATGTGCAAGATTGCAATGACAGACTCCTGGATGGACCTAAATTAACTAAATCCACCTCTTCAAAAATAAACATAAACATCAGTGCCATGATTACAGAGATACACCCCTTTGCTAACACATCATAACCATTGTAAAAACTTAAAGATAGCAAGCCTGAAAAGTGAACAAGCATTGACTTGGAGACTTTGTAATTTGATTCCTGAATTTTCATCATATCATATAATGAAGTCTGAATAGGTAAACAAAATTTAAGTTGTTGAAAAGGTTTGATGATGCTGATCAAGAAATCATATTCATCACGCACAGAGGAACTTCTCATGGTTTTCAGACAAACTGAATCACCACTGTTACTAAGACATTTAATTGCTTTTAACAGCAAAACACTCATTAAATTCAATATGGATGCAAGAAGAGAAATATCTTCAGCAGTAGTATTTTGCTTTACATACATTACATCTCCAGCTGCATCTTGCGAGAGAGCTTGATTGATTATGTAATCTAAGATTGAGGCAGCCTTATCGTGGTGTGAATCAGCAAATATGTACTGTCTCGCTTTCATGTATTTGATGTAGTCAGCCAGAAGATCAGCTTTTGTTTTGGATGAGATTTTGCACTGATAAGAGTCCAATGAATTATTTGTTTGTGATAAAACTTGATTTAATTTGTTACTTGTTCTTTTCTGGATATAAGATTCAAAAGTTGGATGGCCTCTCTCAAACAGGGATCCATTATAGGCAGAATTCAATTTGATGTTAAAACTATCCATTTGCAAGCTAGACACATGCATAGAGTACAAGCTCACAGATTTTTGAAATGCCATTAAGTAGAAGCCCAAATCTGGAGCCAAATTCTCTGAAGATAAGCCAGACCCAATGGCTTCAGAAACCAGTGAAAGCACATGTGCCTGGAACATCTTTGGTGCAGAAGACACGACAGGGTCAAGCAGCAATACCATGGCAGGTTCGAGTCCAAGTTCAGGAAATCTAACATCTTCATCACAATGTAAACATAATCTGCTGATGAAATTCTCAAATGCTTTCTCATTAGAAACTGACAGAATAAAATGTGCAGATATCACCTCCAGGACACAGACAATATCATCATGGGTGGATCGGTGCACAAACATCTTTTCACAGTTGGAAGATGCTGAATCAGCCCTCATAAGATACCTTCTCAATGATTGATGTCTTAAAAGTTCATCAGCAAATACCTTGAATAACATTTTCAAGTTTAGATGAATAAATATAACTCCAGTAAGAATCCTATACACATTTCTACAAGGAAAATCGTATAAAATACATAAAACTAAACATACTTACAAATCTCAGAATATAAGATCACTCGATCAACAAAACAAAAACAAAGATAATCCGTAACAATCACTAACACCGGTATCAAATAGATGTCCATTCAAACTGAACAAAAAAACTCAGGAGCAGATGAAATACAACTAACTTCTTTTCTTAAATTTCCCAATTTCTCACGCACTCATTGTAGTTCCAAAAACTAAAAGACTTGTACATAATTACTTGTATTTTGTTGTTCTAAAGAATCTAGTTATGACTTGTGAGACTGACACACACCAAATGTTGCGAAGTGGAGAATTGCAGTTTTAAACCCGCGCACCAGTATATCAAATGTCCCTACAGTCTTATACAGTCTGAGCGCTACTTACAGGACCATAATTACTCTTTTTTTTTGTCTCTAGACAAAGCGGAAAGTACTCACACACAACTCCAGGTGGTGTCCAACCTAAAAATCTCAGCATAGTCACTATGGGACCATAATTACTCGTATTTAATGTACTAATACTAAAAGAAACCTAAATACTAGTAGCACTGGTACTAATCTATGAAGCACAGACTCTCTTCGGATTAGGTATGTCCCGCTGTCAGACACTAAAATGTCCACACTTATAATTACATTGAATTGTGTCATTTTCTCAAATTATTGCCAGTGTCGACGTGTCAGTGTCTAGTGTTTATGCTTCATTGGTACTAATTACATACTAACGTTTTGCAAACAATAACATTAACAAAATAAGCTAGCACTAAGCAATAAAGCTGAAAACACGAGAAATAATCATAATCATAACGATGGAAACAAAAACAAAAGAGATGATAATAAAGCTACCTCAAGCACGGCACAAAGAAAAGGACGGCATGAATCAGATAGTTCCATTTGAACATCAGAGACAAAGTTCCGAAAGAGCAAGACAGTGGAACCAGTGACGGAGAGGAACGAGTTGAGAATGTGAAGAATGCGGCGGATTTTACTGACAAGAAATTCCTGATCGGAACAGGGAAGTGTGAGAACAACTAGAGAGCAACGAAGAATGAGAGAAAGATGTTGAACAAGTGGCCAAAGCCGTGAATCCGGAGACGGAAGGGGCCTAGTTTGAGGCTCATGATTGTGAAGATGGAGAAGGGAGAAGAATTCGAGGAACTTAGTGTAGAGTTGGTCGAATAGGGTTTGACAGAGAGTGGTTGTGTCTTTCAAAAATGGATCTTCAGCGGTGGTGGTGGTGGTGGTTGTTGCGGTGGAGAGTGAGTGGTATAATTTTTTAGCGTCCTCCATTAGGGTGGGTGCGTCGGAGAGAGAGGCCTCCAGCCTTTAATACTGAATTTTTCTCTTCACCGACTCTTTCCCCCCGAAATTTCGGTTTTGCTATCGAATAAAAATTCCAAAACTATTTTTCGAAATTTTTCTATTTTAAATTCTTCAAAATTGAAGGAAGTATCTTCCGAAGTTTGTATTTAAGAAAAAAAAATTAGAAAATATGTTTCGAAATTTTTATTCAAGTGTAAAAAAAGAAATTTCGAGAAAAAATATAGGGGTAAATATTTATTTGCACCACGATTCGAAACTGAAATAACCGCTAACATATGAAAACACTTGGTCGCTCGGGTTTCGAGTCAACAATTGTGTAAAATTGATCATGAACGGTGATATACGGGCGGATGTGGGTCTTTAAAAATTCATCTCTTCATAATTGAAATCGACCAAACAATTACTAAAATACAAATTTATTTATTTTTTCGGTTTCAAGCATCTCTTCTATCTCTTATACTATTCGCTTTGTTAATTTTATCTATTTTTTATATAGGAGAAAAATGTTATATTTTACAAACTTATACTTTTAATATGTTGATAAAAGATGTGCAAAAGGTAATATTATAGATTTATCTTAATTTTTAGTTCTTATCTACTATTTATTATTATCGTTGAATTTACATATTTGAAACAAACTAATTGAATCTCATAATTTTTATTGTATCATTTGTTGCAGTATGTACGAAATATTGAACTATTTGAAAATTAATATTTTTTTGTTCAATGAAGTTTTAGATGTAACAACAAAGTTTCAATTTAACATGTTAAAACTTACCCGTTATACTTGTCACCCGTATGACTCGACGCCCAAACAAACTGAAGATGTAGACGGTTAAAATTGGATCCAAATTAAAAAGTTGAGTTTTTTATCAGTTTGATGATTTTTGCCCCGAATCCGATCAAACCCGACTAATGTTCATCGTTAAAAAAAGTCCCGGGAAAGAAAAACTATAATTACTTTTGTGTTTTGGTTTTAAAAACTTGTTTCATAAATCTGTTTTAAATAATTGTTTTTAAAAACCGAAATATCTTCCGACTGTTTTAATTTTTTAGATTTTAAAACTATAAAATTGAAAATAATTTTTTAAAAACTGAAACAAATCTATCAAACACGTTTTTTTTAAAAAAAATTTTAAAAAACAAAAAAATTGTTTTTGAAAACCATTTCATCCGGACCATTAACACTTTTCTAAGCATTGATACTTTTCTAATGGGGCTGCGGCTGCTGCGACAAAGAGTTGGCAAGGGTGATGAAGAAAATGGAAAGACGTAATTAGGCTCTAACATTCTTTTGTTCTGTTTTTAATTTTAAATAAATTATAGTCATCAAATCTATTGCTGCCACATAGCTGAACAAAGATGATAAAGGAAATGACATAACATTTCTACTTGAGGGAATAGTGTTTATTTCTAAGAGTTTATTCGAGTTCCATCGGTTCAAGTATAGACAAAAGAAGAGTAAAATACAAGAGCAAAATGAAATTCTTGTAAACATTATACATAACCGAATTTGATTTTAATCCCCTAAATCTTACCAACATTCCATACCCTTCTTCCCTCACCCTTCTTTAATGATACGTTAAACATAGAACTTTATATTGATGTGTAATCAACAGCTCTATAAAATTACAAATCATTAGTCCACATATGTCTTGATGCAACACTTAGCACTAGCATATCTTCTAAGGTGTCAGTTTTTCCCATTCGTAACGACCAGGGAGCGGCGTCTCTGTCACAGGATCAAAGTTGTACCTGGAAATGATAAGCCCATATAGGAAATAAATAAATTAGTTAATGCGATGAGATGCAAAATCCACGTAACTATGAAAATCAAACAAAAAAAAAGCATACTTCTCCATAAATGCCTTTTGCTGAGCAGCTTCATGTTTAGCATAGAATTCATCAAATTCCTTTGTAGACATGATCGTGGATCTAGATGCTTGCTCCGGACCGCGATGAGCTTTAGTTGGAAAAGTACGCTTGGTAGTTGAACTAGGAGGCTTGACGGTGTTTGGAACCATTATCAAATGGACGGGTGTTGTTTCTCTAGTGCTTCTGTTGCAGGTAATAATAGATTGTAATTTTAACATGAACTATAATCACTATCAAAACATTATTTCAATTGAGAATGTACAAGATTTAATCACCAAACAAATAAATTGAGTTATTATTCAACATATTTCAATTGCATTTATGCTCCAATAAACAGCATGTGAAATGGACATACATGTTTCAATGGTTTGGTATAAGAATATACTAGTAGTAAAGCAAAGTAAAACGTAAAATTGAAAATATGGTGAAATTTATGCTACTGTAAGAAAGTATCATCAATACTTTATATCAATAAAAATAACATTAATAATAAATAATAACAACATGGCACAAAAAATTTTTAACCAATCACGTGGAATATATTATTTTTTATTATGACTTCAAGTCATTATGAAGTAATATTATGATATCAAGCTTAAGAACAAAAAAAAACATGGATGTATGTGATCATGATCAAAAAGTAGGAAAAAGAACCCAAAAAATAGGAAAAAAGTCACAAGGGGAGAAAACTTGTATAAAGCAAATACTTAAATCACTCAAAAAAAAACAATAACAGAAAACGTTAAACTTGAAACTAATTGTATTGCACTATAAAGTTATGTAATTGATAAGAGAAATTTTGTCTCTTTTTTAGTGGAAAAAAAACATCTTAATAACCAAACAAAATATAATGAAATTAGAGAGAAACAAAATTTTCAGAATCAAATCCATGTTCTTGCTTGTTCCACAAATCAAAACCATAAACTAATCGTTAGTGTGACAATTAGTAAGAATGATAAAAAAAGAGAAATAATTTATTTTAGCCCTAATTTAAAATTTTAGCGTAAAAGTCTTCAAAAAAAGAAATTTAGTGAAAAAACCGCAAAAATTAAACCAAAAAATTTGTTGTCACCTTTTCCTATTAAAAAAACAAGAGAGTGCCAAAACAAAATAATCACAATTGAAATTAAAAAAAAAAAATCATGAATTGAAAAATTACAAAGAAAATTAAATTATCAATTTTGAGAAGAAAAATTAATACCCACCTATCTCTACCTTCAAAACTCAAAACATTTTCCGCAGAGGAAGCATCTTTAACATCAGGACTCTGCTGAACAAATTTCTCCTCACTACCACAATCACCATTTGGTGATTTAGGGTTTTGAATTCGGGGCTTATTCTTCTTCTTATTAGAATTAGAATGTTGAGCAATTGGGGATTTATAAAGTCGACGACTTCGAAGCTGAAGATAAGAATTAGCAGAAAGAGAAAGATCATGATTCTGAGGATTTGATTTTTGAAGAGCTAAAGTTTTTGCACGAGTTCGAACACCTAAGTAAGTGGTGGTGGAATCAACCAAAGTTATTTCAGATTTAGGTTTAGTTTTTTTCATGTATTTCCCCATTGATTGAAAAAAGCAAAAGAAAAATGGAGAATTTTACAAAACACAAAAAACAAAGGAATATATGAGAAATTGGTTATGAATTTTGAAGAATGGTTTTTCTAATTATAAAGGTAGATTTGTTTGTTGGAAAAGTGAGAGAAATGAAAAGAAAGATTGAAGTTATTGTGAGAAAAAGTTATGGACAAATACTTTGGTATTTATATTATTCATTTATTTTTAATATCATTTAAAATGGAAATTGTTATACCTTTCTTTAAATTTTTAATTTTTTCCTTGTAAATAAATATGGTATGTTCAATGTTTTTATAAATAAGTGTTATGTTCGATGTTTTTTACTTTTTTTGAGTTCAATTTAATGTTTTTAATGAATTGGTCGTGTTCAATGTTTTTGCATTATTATTTTCTAAAAAAAATGTTATTGGAATGTTATTATTATTAATATTTACTACTTTTGTTTCTTCTTATAAATGACAAATCACTTTTTAGATTTATTGAATAATTAATGTATTTAGTTTATAATATAGACTAAATACTACATCATAATGAATCTAAAAAATGTCTCATCTCTTGTAAAAATAAATAGAGATATTTATATAATCTTTCAGTACCAAAATATAAGGAAAAATTGATCAAACAAAGTTGATGTATTTGGTTAAAAATTTGAGACAGACAGAGTACATTATATATATATGAAAGATCACTTAATTATAATCATCTTATCATTAAAAAATTTATAAGTCACATGTATTTTGTGTAAATGCTTTTTATAATGTCAATTAATTGTAAGTGTCTGTTTACTAAAAAATATTTGATTTTAATTGCAAATATTTTTAGCTTATTAGAAAGAAAAAATTCATAAACGTTTTTCCAATCACATGTATAATTATTTCTTAATTGTTGTCAATGTAAAAATGTTTGCACTAACAATATATTAAAATTATTATTATTTATCAAAAATAAAAATACATTGTTCAATGTTTTTTGAAGAAGGTATTGTATTGTATGTTTTTCACCATTTGTGTGTTCAATTCAATATTTTTGATGAATTTATTATGTTCAATGTTTTTGCATTATTTTCTATTTCTATATAAGAAAAAGTTATTGGGTTGTTAGCGTTAAAGTTTAATTTATATATACTATTAGTATAGATATTTTTTATAAAATTATTTAATTGCAATCGTCATATCATTAAGAAACTTGTTTTAATCGTAGATATTTATTGTCAATTAATAGAAATTGTAAATATTTTTTTGAATGATGTGTAAAATAAGGTGGAAAATGACTCTATTTATAGGTGTTTTCTGACTTGCTTTTCATGCACCATCGTAGTACGATGAGATGCTATCGTGATACGATGTGTCCTGATTCTTTTTCAAAATTTCGTAGATTTTCTTCAAAAATATATTCAGGCATCGCGGTACGATGGTTTATGCTGAAATCCTTTATTTTTCACTTCTTTTTTTTCAACATTTTTTTGTCCACTTTTGTCTAGGTGGCTTTTAGTAGAGGTGGGAATATGTCATGTCGGTCTACGAAGCCTTAAGGCTTAGCCTATATAGGCACAGACCAGCTCAGCCTATTTCTTTAAATATAGCAGACCAATGCTTTTTTATAAGCCTATTTAGTCTAATAGGTCAGGCTGCAGTCCATTAAAAAAGTCTTATTAGCCTACTATGCCGGTCTATTTAAGTTAATATTAATAATATTTTTAATAATATTATTATTTATATATTAAAATTTGTACTTTCATTAAATTATATTTATTATATTTTTTAGTAGTTTAAGTTTATTAATCTACATTAGTTTTTCACATATATAAATGTATTATTATAAATTAAAACTGAAATATGATGATATATAGTAAAATTCTCTAAAATATCATGTTAAATATCAAAAGGACGTTTGTTTATTAGTTCATAAGTATTTTTAGAAATAAATATAATTATTTATTTAAATATGTTCATGTGAAATATGTTTTTAAACAGGCTAACATGCCATATTAAGCTTTCAAAAGGCCAGGCTCGGGCATAAAAGATCAGCCTATGATAGGTCACAGGCCAGACTCAGACTTTTGATTTTTTTGATAGACCAGACTCAGGCTTGGCAAAGCCTAGCTCGGCCTAGCTTATTCCCACCTCTAGCTTTTAGCTTGAGTCCCATTGAAAATCTTGAGATTTTTCCATGGTTTGAGCATGCAACTTATTAAAAACAACTAAAAATTACATAAAATAAACCTAAAAACATGGTAAAACATCATATATTTTCTTGTCATTATCCCTCATTTCTTTTATATGTATTCTATTGTAATTAATTCGGGCGCTTAACCTATGGATTCCTTTCACCCGTTTTGAAATTTCCGTGTTGCGGGTTTTGAACATTGCTCCTACTCAGCTTCGCCCCAATAGTTGGACGTTTGTAAAAGCATTCCAAATTGTCTGTCTTGCTTTGGATCCCAGTCCGGTGTCTTCTTTTCTTTTTATTATATTAAGAGTCTCTCCGCCGATAAACTTGTCTCCTTGTGCAGTCAACCCAACAGGGGCTTGTTTACTCTTTTTGCCTCAAACTTTAAAAACTACTAAGATTCCTTTTTTCGGGTGCATGGTGGTCCTGAGTGCCATGATGTGATGTTTGATAAAGATGAGAACCTTTTACTCCCTTTTTATTAGACTGAAGTTCCTAGGGCGATCAAAGGTGTTAACGATTCCCTGTTTACATCTTTTGAGGTGGAAACCATTACTTTCCTTGATAGCTTTAATGTTCTCGACACAAAAGATCTCCTGCGCCTTGAGACTGATGTTCCCGGGGTTGTTGCTTTTTTAAGTAAGTATCGTAATCTTTTGATTTAGTTTATGATGACTCCATTATGTTTATCCCTTGATTAATGTTCATTGTTATTGATTTGCAGAGAGAATGAGGACAATTTCTGAAGACGAGTTTGTTGCTTACTTGGCCAAGTCGAAGAAGAAGAATGAAACGCCCGATGCGGCGGTGGATCCTATGTCCCAAGTAATTGTGGGTGACACTGCTGCTTCCAAGGCGAGCAAGATGAAGAGAAAGCGGGGTGCGGCCTATCCCGCCTCCACCGAAAGGTGGGCGTAGCCTCCGTAACCACTCGACTGGTTTGGCGGGTAACAATGTTTCTTCGACGAAGGTCTTTGTGGAGGGCACCGGGGCGACAAACCCTTCTCCGATTGTTGAGGGTTCATAGGATTCTCGGGAGCTGCCCCCTGCTTGGAGTGGAGTCGTTGATCCAGTTGCTTTTGTCGACGACAACGTGAAGGGCGATACTTCTAGGTTTGAATCCATGGAGTTGGGGGAGCTTCGAAAGTTGGCGGTGGGAAATAGACTGAAATGCTCGGCGTTTAACCATTTGCTATTTGCTCGTCAAGAGAAGGAAGGTAATGAGAAATCAAGGAAAGAGGCTGAATATTTGAAGAAATCTCACAAGGGTATGATGGATGAATTGTGGAAGAGCCACGAGAGTGCTTTGGCGAAGGCGAGGACTGACTTTGAGAGTCACTTGGACGCGTTGAAGGAGGTTTACAATAAAGAGTGCCTATCGTTGAAGAATGATGCAAGGAACTTGGTTTTGGCTCGCAACGCCTTTATCGTTGCTTTGGTAAAGGCTAGTAAAGATGTGGCTAAGATCAACCAAGATGTGGCGAAGCTCCATGGCGATGCTGATGAACTTTGAGAGGATATTAAGGATTTAGAGGAAGTTAATGATGGTCCGAAGAAAGAAATGGTCGAGAAGTTTGTGGATGATTTTAATTTTGCTTTGGGAACATGTGGAAATTCTTTTCCTGACATTGACACTGAGAATTTGGCTCAAGTTGATTTCTTGAAGAAAATTGAGGACAGAAAACATGTGTCTCGCCTACCACTGGGGCTTAGTCATATTTGTGTTGTTTTAATGATGCCCTTATTTGTAATATGTACTAGTTTGCTCCCCTGTGTGGGTTATGATATATTTGTACCTCTTTGAACGATGTATTTCAGGATTTTTGCATTTACAATTGTCTAGTTATTCGCATGAGGCGCTAATGTATATTTTGCTTTTTGTTTTGAATTTTATTTTGATGGAAACTTTGGACTTCCCTTCATCAAAGTGATAAGAGATGGCAATATAGCCTTTTCATTTTATTGGCGACATAACCTCTTCCCTTATATCGCCTTGTGTTTACTGGCGTCTTCTTTGCTTTTACTAGTTTTCACTTTACACCGCCTTGCGTTTACTAGCTTTCAAAATAGCCTCGTGTTTATTGGCGTTTACTTTTTCATTACGTCGTTTTGCATTTACTGGCTAATATAGTCTCGCGTTTACCGGTGTTTACTTTCTCATTACGTTGCCTCGCGTTTACTAGCTAATATAGCCCCGCTTTTACTTTCCTCGCGTCGCCTCTCGTTTACAGGCGTTTATATTACGTTGCCTCGCATGATTTTTTCTTGATGGGATCTGCAATCTTTTTTCAAACTGGACAACAATAACCACTTCAGTGTCATTCTCAATGTTGACGTAAGTTGCCTCGGATCGCCTGTTAGAGCCGACTTTTGAGGCGTTATAAAAAATGATTCGGGATATTATTTGTCAGGTTTCTCGAGTTTCATTCAGGGATTCTCAAATATTTTACTTGCAGAGTTGTTTCCCATCTACCAGGTCTCATTCTGGAGAAAAATATGGCTATTGATGAGTTTGTCTGCTACACTAATTCTCTCCACTGCATCAACCTCATAAAGGGTCTAAACATCAAATATCATGTCTATGTTGTGCTGGTTGAATACATCAAAGAGTTGCTCTCTCAAAATAATATTACTTTATGTCACACCCTTAAAGAAGGAAACAATTGTGCAGATTTCTTAGCCAAGTTTGGAGCCTCTTTAGATTCCGATCTCACAATTCACGTATCTTCCCCCGTAAGAATTCTTTGATATTCTTAGGAGCGACGCAGTTGAAACTTTTTTCCTTAGAAAATAACTTCCGTTTCTTTTTTTTATTTCCCTCGTCTTTTGCTTGTTTTCATTAGCTTAACAAAACAAATATTTAGTGGGGATGGAGGTAGTAACTATTTTTGCGTTAATTATTTACATTTATTGCAAATTATAAACAAAGTTTTTTTGTTTGGGTCGTAGGTAGCAAAAAAGAGGGTGGAAAAAGAGTTAACACATAAATAACCATAACCGGCCCAATTAATTCGCGCGAAGTTAAGAAAACGAAGTTTAACTGTGTTTCTTTCTTCTCTTTCCTCTTCTCTTCACTCTGCTATCATAAACCCTTGCCGCCGTGGAATCTATCTAGGGTTTTCAATTTTCAACCATCGAAGGACTCGAAATGGAGCAATCAACATTCTCAACAGACGAATCATCCAACGATGATTTCTGCAATTCAATCCTCTCTCGATTCGGTAACTCCCCAAACGAAAGCCACCAACAACTCTGCGCCACAATTGGCTCAATGTCACAGTTGCTCAAAGACCAGAATCAACCTTTTACACCGACTGCATATTTCTGCGCCACTTGTTCTTCACTCGATCGCATCTCAAAGGAACCTAATCCAAATTACCACATCATTGATGCTCTTCTTACAATTCTATCACTTGTAATTGTTAGAGTTAATGTTGCTGTGTTGAAGAAGCAGAGAGAGTTTGTTTCGGAGCTTGTTGCGAGAGTTATTGTTTCTCCGGCGATATCAGAGAGTTCAGTTGTTAATGGATTGAAGTGTGTATCACATTTGTTGATCATTAGAGATAGTGTTCATTGGTCTGATGTTTATCTGTTGTTCAATGTATTGTTAGGGTTTCTTACTGATTCACGACCTAAGGTAATAATAATTCTTAACATTAATTTTGAGTAGGGTGCCCTTAAATAGGTGCTTACTTTATAGATATTTCAATAATGTACCTCACTCTGTCAAATTTTATCCATATTAGTCCTTCTCAAAATATGTTAGGGACTAAATTGATAGTAAACAATAAAGATTGAGACCAAATTGATAGTAAGTTGTTAAATTATAGTAACTTAATTGATAGTGAGTGATTAAACATAGGGACCAGCTTGAAGGTTTAGTAGAGTCAAGGCCCTTACTTTGTAGATATTTCATATAGGTCCCTGACTCTGTCAAATTTTATTAATATTAATCCTTCTCATAATATTTTAGGGACTAAATTGATAATAAATTAATAAAGTTAGGGACCAAATTGATTGTAAGTTGTTAAATTATAGCGACTTAATTAATAGTAGTAACTTAGTAAGTGGTTAAACATAGGGACGAACTTGATGATTTAGTAGAGTCAGGGACCTATATGAAATATCTACAAAGTAAGGGACCTATTTGAGAGTGTCTTACAAAGTATTAATTTTCTGTGTTTTACTTGTAAACTGAGTTTAATTTGATAAACTCTTACCAAGTTTTATATTGTTAACAAATCACAACCAATGATATGTGTCACTTAACAGTATTTATGATTCAATACAAATGTGTAATGTGTTTAATAATCTTGTTGTTATGATTGGAAGTGTGGAACTATGCCGATGCAAAATTGGATTACTTTGGTGCATATACAATAGGATAGGATAGGTCACTATTGAGATTGATGTTTCCACTTTTGTTAGGCTGTCAAGCTTAGTTGATCCTATACTAATATGGATTGTACACTGCCTTTAGTTTGGTCGCCCTGCATAGTGATCAATTTTCCACTATCATCATTATGGTAGTTGAGAACAGTTTTTTTTTTTTTAAGAAAAAACTCTGAAGTTTACAATTGTCATTCAAAACAAGACATTTTAGGATTTATCGATTTTCCCCTTTTCATCTCTGAACATTCCGAGTTAGACTGCAAGCAGATTGGTCTTTTTATGGTTGGGAGTGGGACATGTTTCACTGTTTTAATTTTCTGAGGTTTGTGTGTACTGTGTAACAATTTTTAATGTTGTGGACTCTGCGGGCAAGGGGCTTTTTAGCAAGATTACCTGACTTTTGTTTGGTTTTCTACTAGACTGTTTCTGTTCCTGATTAAGGATGCAGAATGCTTGCTAAATTATGGTGATACTTGAATGCTGTGTGCTGACTTGATCTTCCAACAGGTCCAAAGGCAATCTCATTTGCGTCTCCGAGATGTCTTGATAAACTTTCAGAACTCTTCGCTACTAGCATCTGCAAGCGAAGGTGTCATTAACCTACTTGAAAGGTTTCTACTGCTTGCCGGTGGAGCAAATGCAAATGCTGGGGAAGGAACTATGGGAGCCCAACAGGTTTTATATATTCTCGATGCCTTGAAAGAATGCCTTCCGTTGTTGTCGCTAAAATACAAGAACAACATTCTTAAGCATTTCAAAACTCTATTGGTTCTGCGTCAACCTCTAGTCACAAGGCGCATAACAGATAGTTTGAGTTTTCTCTGTCTTTACCCGGCATCAGAAGTTTCCCCTGAAGCGCTACTTGAGGTGTTATGCACATTATCGGCTCTTTCTACCTCATCAAATGAGATATCTGGAGATGGAATGACATTCACTGCTCGCTTGCTTGATGCTGGAATGAAGAAAGTTTTTTCTCTAGACAGGCAAATGTGTGTAATTAAGCTTCCCAGCGTCTTTAATGATCTCAAAGGTATCACAAATTTCAACTGTGTTTGTCTATATTGTTACCTGTTTTTATTTGGCAACTAAGTATATTATTTACTTTTAAATCTGCAGATATTTTGGCTTCTGAACATGAAGAGGCCATATTCGCAGCCTCAGATGCACTGAAGAGCATGATCAATTATTGTATTGATGAAAGTTTGATTAAACAGGGAGTGGATCAGATAACTTTGAATGAATCAAGGAGGTCAGGACCAACCATTGTTGAGAAAATTTGTGCAACTGTTGAGAGCTTACTTGGTTATCACTATGCTGCTTCCTGGGACAGAGTATTTGAAGTTGTTTCCGCTATGTTTCACAAATTAGGTATTTTGATTCCTGTCAAATTTTGGATCTGTTTCTTACATTGGCTTATAATTTATGTAATTTGTTGTTGGTCATACAGTGAAAAATTCTTGTTACTTATTTTTGAGTTTTACCGCCATAATCAATGCAGGAAACAACTCTCCTTACTTTATGAGAGGTATACTCAAAAACTTGGAAGATATGCAGAAGCTGGCTGATGAAGATTTTCCCTTTAGGAAACAGGTCTAACTATCTTTTCTATGTTGCATTTTTTTGTTGCCAAACTACACAAATATGAAACTTAAAACCTCTTATAAAACGAGCTTTGATATGTTCTTTCCCATCAGGAGCATATGTCCTAAATATGAACAGTATCTCATGGGTTGACCTGTTAAATAATTGGATATCTTTTGAAATATACTATATTATGATTATGATTATGATATTGATGATTTCAAAAGCAAATAAGTGTCTTGTAGCAACCTTATTATCTATTCTCTGCCAAATCTGGGTTTATCATATCATGTGTATTAAAAGGAGGATGCAATGATGTTGACGATGTCTACTAGTATTATTATTATTATTAACAATAACAAAATATAGCATTGAATTTCTATTGATTCATGCAAATTTGAGTGGTTTCTTGGCTCGGTTTTTAGCCAGTATCATAATGAAGTTTGTTTTTGTTAGAGGATCTGGGAATCTGTCTGATCTTCGAGTTTTTTATGTGCAATAAGTTACTGATGTCAAGTACTGGTACATTCTATATCGTGCAGCTTCATGCATGCCTTGGATCAGCTCTTGTTGCAATGGGACCTGAAACTTTGTTATCCCTTATACCATTGAATTTGGAAGCTGAAGATTCATCTGTCTCAAATATATGGCTCTTTCCAATTCTAAAGCAGTATATTATTGGTGCGCCTCTAAAATATTTTACAGAGGAAATTTTGCCTATGATTGAACGTGTAAGGGAGAAGGCTCAAAAGGTATGGGACATTTTTTTTTGTGATGCAGTGTTATTTTTCTCCATGGTATTCATTTCATACGTTGTACATTTTGCAGCTTGAGGAACAAGGATTCATGAAGTCATATAGGAATGCAGACTCACTCGTTTACTCTTTGTGGTCTTTGCTGCCTTCATTTTGTAACTATCCTTCAGACACGGCTAAAAGTTTCAAGGATCTAGAGCAACATTTACGAAATAAACTAAAAGAAGAACCTGATATTCGTGGAATAATATGCACTAGTTTGCAGCTTCTGATTAGACAAAACAAAATTATTAAGGAATCAAACGATAAGGATGATATTGGGCAAGATATGGCCAAAGAACAAATTTTGGTGAATTATTCGCAACAGGTTGCAACAGAAAATTTGAGGGTACTGGCGATATCTGCAAAGAGCATGTTAAAAGATCTGTCAGATGTGTTCCTGAAATCTACAAAAGATGATGGTGGTTGTTTGCAGGTACTATTTCTTCAATTTAATGTAGTTGAGCAAAATGCATGCAGCGCATTTCCTGTCTGTGCATGCATGCTGGCATAACATAAAACTGAAGTTAGCAGTTCTGTTTATGTCATTGTTCTTTTTCCAGTGCACATGTTTCAGATTTCATTATAGATCTATGTTTTTATACTTATTTTGCCATATAAACCATCAGTTTTACTCATGGCATTTTAATTGGTTAAGGTCTTTGATGTGCAGAGCACTGTATTTTACCAAAAAAGATTCAGGTTATATACGTCATGTCAAAAAAATAATTTTCACTGGTTGCCAGTATTTTATGGTTTGGAGTTTAAATAATATTTTGCATTTGTATTTCATTGTCCTAGCTCACTTCACATCTAGTAAATAAGTTAGTGTCAACATCTCTATCTATAAAAAAAAATATGCTGCATCTTTAATTTAAAAAATTGAACAGTGATTATGTGGTCAGGCTTGTAGAACTTATTGGTTTTTTTTTGACTCAGTAGAATTTATTGGTTTGTATTGCCCATTAGTTATCCATGACTAGACGTCTAGAATGAAAAGCTCTAGAAGTGTTCTACCAGGTCTTCAATTGTGAATATTTAAATAGATGTTATATATGGCATAACAGTACAACTACAGCTGACAGATCTTCATTAGATTGACTGATAATGATTTTTGGAAATGTTAATAATGGTAACTATTTTCGGTTTTCATTCCTTGAGTCGAAAGGTTGCTGCATTGTTTTCATGAATAGATGAAGTGCTATATATATTTTTTTTGGACTTCTTAATTAGTTGACGGCTGAGAAATAAATTTGTCCTTATTTTTGTTTCATTTAATTTGTACAAAAAGTTTATAATTATGATTTTGCTTCATTTACAGGGCACAATTGGTGATTTTGCTTCAATAGCAGAAAAGAAAGTCGTACAGCACTTATTTAAGAAGAAAATGTCGGACCTTTTAAAATGCACTCAAAAGGCCAACAATGTAGACAATTCCGAAAGTCCTATGCATATTGACGAATCAGATGATGTGTCTCAATCAGTTCAAAGGTGTTGAATATCTTCTATTTCTCACAAGTGTGTTGAATTGTTTCTTTTTTTGTTAGAACTTATTTTTTGTGCAACCTGTATTTTACTTAAATTATCTTATTTGCTTATTGGGTGTCAGTATTATTTAATAGAATTTCTTTTCGTTCCAGGGCACGGCTTCTTGATTTCGCAGTTTCATTGTTGCCTGGATTAGATGCGAAAGATATTGATTTATTATTTCAAGTATTAAAGCCAGCATTGCAGGTTTGTCTGTGATGCATATCGCTCCTTGTAAGGAATTTCTGAAACTTATTTTGTTTATATAGAAAAGTTAAGATGGTTATTGTTATTACTATTTGCAGGACGTTGATGTCATGCAGAAGAAGGCATACAAAGTTCTTTCAATCATACTCAGGGTATGTGTCTACTTCATATTATTTGATTTTTTTTATCAACATAGAAGTTTCAAATTATTTTGATATTTAGTCATTTCCATCTCTAAAAACTATTCATGTTGGAACTTCTTGGCTAATATGTTCAGTCATAGGTCTTGTCATGGATATTTAGTCATTTCTGCTTACTGTTTTATTGTTTGATTATGGACAGGACTCGGATAGTTTTGTTTCATCGAAGCTTGAGGTTCTGCTTGGGCTTATGGTTGAAATTCTTCCTTGCCATTCTTCTGCCAAACGTCATAGACTTGATTGCCTTTACTTCTTGATAGTACATGTTTTGAAGTCAGAGGCAGTCAAAGCTGAGTTCCTTCACTTCTTAACAGTCCATGACTCTAAGGTAGAGGTAGGTATCCAAAGTTGGGCTATTGCTGTCTACCATGTATGTCACCTTGATGCACACTTTTGCTGTGGTGCATCTGATATGTTATACTACTATATTGCTTCATATTATAGCATAAAGAATCTGAACTTATGTACTTCCTACAGGATGATTCGATGACCTGGCCAGAAGTTTTCCTCACTGAGATAATACTGGCTCTTAAAGAGGTAATGCAGTGTTAATTACGGAAACTTTTAGTTATGCAGTTTTGATTGTCCCTTTCCCGTGCAGCATTTCGTGTACTAAATGGGTCAGTATGTTTCTCATGGCTCTGCTTGGGTTTTCTCACGTCAGTACATTTCTTTGGCATCTGGTATCCACACCTTTTGTAGGTGTAGGGGTGGGCCCTATTTTGTGATCCTTCACAATCCTAACTGGAACTTTCTGATATGTCCGTTCATAGTTGTAAAGTAGTAAGCTGTTGCACATACAACAGCACACTGTAGAGCAACTGGGCAACCATTTTCACACATTATTAACCCGTTGCTGCCATACATAATACACTAAGATGCATAACTTAACTGTTGCATGCCACTGGCAACATCCAAAATGATGGTATTTATTGAGTAAATAAAGTCAGGCACTTATGATTCCATAATGACCATCAATCTGGTGATCTCTACATATGAAGCTTACCCATAGTTTTCTGAGGTTTCAGCAAGTACACATGAATGACAATCACCATACGCAAATTACTTTTGAGTAAAAGTAATATATCTTTAAAGTCAATAAAAATGCATTAGTACTTCGCTCTTTATTAAGTTTTTAATAGGATGGGATGTCCATTATTGTGTTTCATAAGCAGTTTGTGATTGTATCCTGTGCGATTAGTTATTATATTGGTATAATGTTCAGAAAGGAATAACAAAAATGTTTGTTATGGACATTACTTTTGTCCATCGATTGCTTCTAAATTAACTTCACAAGCTTCCAGTGGCGCTAAACTTGGAGGTTATCTTTACAGGCTAATAAAAAAACCAGGAACAGGGCTTATGAAGTTCTGGTTGAAATTGCCCATGCATTTGGAGACGAGGAGAGAGGTGGGAACAGAAATAACCTGTATCAATTTTTTATCAAGGTAACTTCACAGTTCAATGCCAATGTTTATAAAAAAGTTCAATGTTTGTGCTTTTTATATCTGTTTTAGTTGGTTTGACTTGATGTAACTTGAACTCTTAATGGTTGAAAAATGTACGCTTTATGCATATCGCCCATACTGACAGTAGTTTGATTTTCTGAGCTAAGGTTGCTCGCGGCCTTGTTGGGAAAACTCCACATATGATAAGTGCAACAGTCAAAGGTTTAGCTCGCTTGGCCTACGAGTTTTCTGGTCTTGTTTTAACTGCTTTTGACTTGCTTCCATCCACATTTGTCCTGCTTGAAAGAAAGAATAGAGAGATAACTAAGGTTTGTTTCGTTTTTCTATTTTGTTGGTTAAATGCATTGAAGACTGAAATAACATTTCCCCGTGCCATTAATTAAATATCTGTCTTCTTTCTGCAGGCCAATCTTGGTTTATTAAAAGTTTTAGTAGCCAAATCACAAGCAGAAGGATTGCAAATGCATCTGAGAAGCGTTGTTGAGTGTCTGTTTAAGTGGCAAGATGTTGCCAAAAATCATTTTAAAGCAAAGGTTATTGTTATCTTATGTGATAATTTTTTTTAAAATAGTCAATGTGATTTCATTGCTTTTTTTAGGAGGGCTGTTGTTTTTGAATTCAAGCTATTTATTCATATTGTAAACAAGTGAGATTCAAATTCTTTTCAGGTCAAACTTCTTTTGGGAATGCTGATCACAAAGTGTGGATTGGAGACCGTTAAAGCTGTTATGCCCGAAGAGCATATGAAACTTCTTACTAACATACGCAAGGTTTGTTAAACAGAATTTTGATAATTATTTTTTGTTTAAATCTATACGTAATTTTCGATCTATTTTTAAACAGACCAAGGAGCGGAAAGAGAGGAATAAAGGTGCTAAATCTGAAGAAACTAGGTCTCATGTTTCAAAAGCAACTACATCCAGGTAATGATCTTGTATGTGCATTATTCCAAATGAAGAGTACTGGTTACTTGACTAAACAAAAAAGAGAACTGGTTTTTATTACATAACTCTCTTTGCGAGACTTTGAATACTTGCATGTGTATATTGAAGTTTAGTAAACTTCTACAGTTAAAAGTTATAGATAGCAACACAAGATTGATTTTTATGTGTGGTTCACCAGTAATCTTTATAACATGCACAACCATTTTTAAGTGCATGCTTGTTGTACCCAAAAATGACATTCTTGTTGTGATTTTTAACGTCACGCACTTCTAAAGCCTTAATCATTCTTTTATAGCTAATATTGTGCTATGTTGAATTTGTAATCTGTATCTTGAGCTGCAATGGGACAATATGATATCTTTTTCAGGCAAAGTAGATGGAACCATACAGATATTTTTTCGGATTTTGATGGAGAGAGCAACGCCGGTAGTAATGCAGAATACCTGAATGGCAGGACAGTGGGTAGATCTTCCACACGTCACAAATCAGCAGCTTCTTCAGTTAGGTAGGCGTTAGCTTTTAATTTGTCTGTTCATCTCATGAATTTTTCTTCAAAAGAGTTATTATTCTATTATAAGTGGAGTCTTTATTCTTTGATTTGTGCCTGTTTTCTATCTTTTTTTCTGGCACTGCGTAAATTAGCAGTAGTCTTTGATGAGTTATCCGTTCTGTGATGTGTTTTCCAGAAAATCAATTTCAACTAACAATGTTATTGTTTGTTCCATTAGGGCCAATATGAGACTAAAAAGGAATTTGCCTGGGGACTTATCTGACGAAGCAGATGATGAGCCACTTGACTTGCTTGATCGGGAGAAAACAAGGTCTGCTCTTACATCGTCTCTCAAAAGGAAGTCAAGGTTAGACGATGATGACATGGAGGTAGATTCTGAAGGACGTTTGATTATCCATGAAGAAGGGGAAGAGACAAAGGAAAAACCAGTGGAGTCAGATTATGATGCTAGGAGCGAGCCTGATAGTCATTTGTCTGGAAGGTCTGGAACTAAAGCCCAAAAGAAAAGAAGAAAAACAGAGACTGGTAGGGCTTACACTGGGAAGGAATATGCTAGCAAAAAAGCAGGCGGAGATATCAAGAGGAAGGATAAGCTGGAACCTTATGCATATTGGCAACTTGATCGGAAAATGATGAGTCGCCGACCACAGCATCGGGCTGCTGCGAAAAAAGGCATGGCTTCTGTGGTAAATATGACAAAAAGG
Source organism: Trifolium fragiferum (assembly GCA_954870985.1). Lineage (NCBI taxonomy): Eukaryota > Viridiplantae > Streptophyta > Magnoliopsida > Fabales > Fabaceae > Trifolium > Trifolium fragiferum. Next base: position 42,492,130 of record OX940796.1, on the reverse strand, counting down.
CTTGAAGGCAAGAGCGCCTCTGCTGCCCTTAAAATGAAGGGTAAGGGTATGAAACTAAAAGGAACTCAAAGAAAGGGAGCAAACAAATAAGAAGGTAATGAACGTTCAAATAAGAAGGTAATGAACGTAGATTGATGGCCATGATTTGCTGTAACTTCGTGTATTTATTTGAGGGAAAGGAAAGCAGGTTTTGGGTTGCTGTTTTCTTATACGAATATACACAAGAGTACAGAGTTAAATTGTTTTGATTGAGTGATATCATAAGTTATTTGCACTTGCGACTTCTAGAGTATTTTTCAAGCTTAGAAATAATTTATTTTTTGGAGAAAACAAAATATTATTTAAATAGAGTATTGTCCTAAACTTTGTATTATTGTGCTTAAACTTTTGTGATCCAATTAAGCAAATATCATTTAGCATTATTTTGTAAAATGTTCTGCGTGGCCAAGTTTATCAATAGTAGCTATAGCTAATACCTGCACATTTACATGATAAAGAGACGAAAGCCAACTCAGTTGAATATTGGGAGGGTGATGTTTGTCCCGTGAGACATTCACATTCTCTTTGGTTTTCAAATGACTACATAAATAACTTTTTTTTTTTTTTTTTACTTCATACATAAACATAATACTCGTGCATATGCACAGATCGTCCACAATTTTTTTTAATGATAGGGCGGCATTTTTGTGAGTAGAAATATAATTATATTATACGTATTAGATAATTTAATTTTAATTTGCACCATTTCTATTAAGATAATGCAAGAAAATATTAGCAATCAGTAATTGGGAAAAATATATTTTCCAACTCATTAATGCCGCCTAAGTGTCACGTCATTTATGAGTGCGCCACATCATTGAATCGGGAGGAGGATTAAAAAATTATGTTGACTTTTAAAATAGAGGGACAAAAAAGTTGAATTTAGAAATATGGGACCAATCTCCATGAGCTTAGCTCAATTGGTAGGGATATATCACTATATGTGCAGGAGCCGCGTTCGAACCCGGATACTCCACTTATTCACCTTTAAGGTGAATTTTCTAACCACTAGACTACTTGATAAAAAAAAAATGAGACCAAAAATTTAAAAAATAAAAAATAGAGGACAAAAAATGTATTTAAACTTAACTTTGAATAAACTAGTGAGATTAAAACACGTTGAAATGGACTCACGTGCATATGTTTTTTCACTTTTCCCGCTACTTTCTTAATAACTTTCCATTTCTATTGCGTATGGTATCAACTTTTATGGTCTTCCTCTTCGTTGCTAGGTTTCGTCTCCTTTTAACAAATTGTAATTCAACTCTCGATTGCAATAAGAAACGCGACTGATAGTCGTACACAAAACTGCCTTAAATCCTTTGACATCATCAATATGCAATTGATAGGCAGGAGAGTTAGTTAATAGCTTAAAATAATTAATGGCTCTCACAAATAATGTCCATGTCTCTTTCAAATAATTTAGTGCATAAAAAATAATCTCTAAAATAATATCTACTAACTTAAATATATATTTTATATTGTTCGATATAATACTTACTCTTTTACTAGACAACTAACTAGAACGATTTTGTTATATTAAATTTTATAGTGAAAAATTCACACTTAACTAATAATATCGATATTTTTATTTGTTAGATTAAAACATCATTTATATTTGAATCCGTAATCTCACACTTATACATTAGTTCTTTCTAGGTAGTCTTTTTATTGTATCATGTTTCGAGAAGTAAAATAAATAATAAATTAAATCAAATAATCAAATCAAATAATTATCAAAACTAGTGAAATTAGGGTTGAGTCAAAAGAAAAATATATTAGTAATAAATTAAAGAATTACCTCATATAAAAAGGGTGTTTGAATATAAAACCATAGTCGACAAAAATCATTTGGCACAGAAGAGAGAGAGAGAGAGAGAGTGAGAAGGACAAGGAGAAGAAGAAGGAAGAAGAAGAAGAAGATAGAGTAGTATGGAACAGGAAGAGCACGAAGTTTACGGTGCAGACATTCCTGATGAAGAGGTTGACATGGACGCTGACATAGATGCTGAACAACAAGAAGGAGATGAAGAACTCGCTTCCAATCACACCACCAAGGTTCGTTCGTTCGTTCGTTATTTTCAATTATTATTACAATTAGGGTTAGGGTTAGGTTACTTCAATTTTAATAATTTATGAATCAATTTCAATTTCTCAGGAATTGGAAGACATGAAGAAGAGGCTGAAAGAGATCGAGGAAGAAGCTAGCGCCCTTCGCGAAATGCAAGCTAAGGTCGAGAAAGAAATGGGTGCTGTTCAAGGTTTCATTCTTATTATTATGCTATTTTCACAGATTTTATAAATTTTCATTCTTTCATTCATTCAGATCTGTTTATCATTTGGTTCAATTATTGTTTTTTCAACCTTTTTGATTATTTTTTTTAATTGTTAGATCCTGCTGGGTCTTCTGCAACTCAAGCTGAAAAGGAGGAAGTTGATGCTCGATCGATCTATGTCGGTAATGTGAGTATTCGATATTTTAGTTTTTTATTTATCATCAATTCAGATTTTATTTTATGTATATGTATGTTATGGGCGTAGTGCACAAGTAGAATGATATATATAGGTGTTTGTGACTTTTGGTTTGTGTTTTCCATCTAGCTGTATGATTGTTATTTGTTGTTGCTCTGTTATTCCCGCAATCCTTTTGGCGGGTTATCAGTTTATTGGTCCTTATTTGTTGCTTACAGTTTTATCTTTTTGGTCGTTATTTTTGTCGTGTCTCTCCTATCGTCGAAGACTTTAATATTTGAATTCTTGAGATGTAAATGGAAATAATTAATTTTGATTTAGTGTTTTTGCGGACTTCAGCCGTATTGCACGTGATTGACTACTACGGGTGCTATCCTATACTAATCATGTTTTGAAAATTTCAGTTTCTCTACTGGAACATTCGTCCCCCAATATTTTGGTGTAGTGGTTATTTTGGCTTAATTTTTACCATCTCTGTGTCGGTTCGAGTCATGGCTAAAACATTTTGGGGAAGAAAATACAATAAATAAATGTAAAAATACAAAAAATGGTATACAGGGATCTATCTAACGACCCTCGAGTTGCAAGCCATAAGCTTGCCACTGCCTTGCGGCAGATTTTGCACTTAAATCCAAAACAAATAATATATATATATATACACATTTGTAACTAATAATTTTTTTTATATATAATATATATCTTTAAAGAAAAAGGAAATTTTGGGGGTGGCCATGCCCAAGAAGATTTGCTACCACCTCTATAGCAGTTTTGAATTAGCAAAAGTAACCTGTCTCACTTTGCAGTAATTTTTTTTCTTCAAGTGTGTGGAATGGTTGCGACAGTAAAGTCGCCTGGGTTGGAAAGTAGTTTCAATTTTTTTTTCCCTTTATCTCGATAAGAGGGCATTTAATGTGTGTTTTAGTTTGGAGCGGGTCAGGGTAATGTGGAAATTGAATATGTTTTTGCGACTTTTGTTGAAGGTCAAAACTTCTTTGTTCAAAGCTACTGAATTAAATGTTATTAAATAACAGCTATAGTGGTGTTATAGCACTATTATATACTGGAATTTGATCTAATCACTATTATTCTGTGATACACAATACGATATAAAATATTGTTAAACAGCGGTGCTATAACACGGCTGCGTAGCGGATTTTCTGCAATCTGCATCTGGCAACACATGCTCCATTGATAAAAATATATATAGCCGTAAATGGATTTCAGTTTCAATTTGGAAAGCCATTAAAACCTGAGCTACTCGATCGATTGGTTGATTACCAGAATGTGATCCTGGAAACATATTATCCAGATTTTCTAAAATACCAAAGTAAACCTGTAAGAAACCAAATTTGTACATCTTTTTTAATGCTGAAAGACCCATTATTTGTAAATGTTATGGTAAACTTTTTATAACTGGACTGCTTGTATCCTACATCAGCCCTTGTACCTGGTAATGCTTATTTGCTTTTAAACACTTAAATTTCACGGAAGTGTACTCAAAATGGTTACAGGAAGAGGGAAGCCAAATAAAACTCGGGCCAAAGCCCAAACCATCAAAAGAGATTTAAAATTATATGGCCTATTTGTTTATATGATCCATGACAGAATATGGTGTTGTTTTTCTTGGTCCTGATTCTGGGGCCTCACAGTCACATGTCTAATGCATTTTTTAGTTGCTTTATGCATTATTTTTCATGTCCTTTTAATCTTAAAAAACTTCAACTGAGTGTTGTAATTCATTAAAATGGTTTCCAAATTATGATTCAGGTTGACTATGCCTGTACACCTGAAGAAGTCCAACAGCATTTTCAGTCCTGTGGTACTGTGAACAGAGTGACAATACTGACAGACAAATTTGGCCAACCGAAAGGATTTGCTTACGTAGAATTTGTTGAGGTCGATGCTGTTCAGAATGCTCTCATTTTAAATGAAACTGAATTGCATGGCCGGCAGCTAAAGGTATTTTTTATCTGATTATCTGTGTAAATTCAATTATTCACTCCATATTTCCATCTGATTTTTACTTGAATCATGGTTTTTTCCTTCAGGTGTCTGCCAAACGTACAAATGTGCCTGGATTGAAGCAGTATTTTGGAAGAAGACCTGCTGGTTTCCGAGCAAGGAGGCCTTTCATGCCTTCACCATTCTATCCACCCTATGCTTACGGGTAAGCTATCATTAGAAGCTAAATAAACTACTTACCTAGAATTTGTTGTTACTTTTGTTTGCCTCTACCATCCATTTTGTAAATTTTATGTCTTAAAAAGTCTATATGTTTACTTTTTGTCTAAATGGGGCTTCACATTGTGACTGATATTAAATTGAAATTAGGTGGTTACATCTTTATGGATTGAGTACTTTTGTGGGGAGGGTAATACATATATTGAAAGTTATGGTCAATTAATTTTCCCTCTTATGTATTAAGTACTTTTATGGGGAGGGTAATACATATATTGAAAATTACACTTATGTTTCTGTAACCAAATACTACATAGGGATGCATGCTATGCCGATGATTATATATACGTTTTTTGGTATAATTGCCTGCAATATCAACAATAACTGAATGGTATACAGTTAAAATGGACAGATGGCAACTCAATTTGTATCTTTTAAATTTCGTTTCTCTATAACTGAATGGTATAGTAGTTGTTTTTAAATGAATTTTATCATATAATTTGGTGGTGTTAAAAATTCACCGACTGTTTCAACAGTAGGTTTTGGTTCCTCCTATTTGTCATTCTTTCTTTGATATGATAAAATGCTATTATTTCTTCACAGTCCAAGCTTTATGTTTAATTATTAAATTGATAGGATAAAATGTTTTTATTTCTTTACGGCCCATGCTTTATGTTCGACTATTAAAAAATTATTTTTGCATGCAGAAGGGTTCCGAGATATAGAAGACCAACCCGATACCGGCCATACTAGCTCTCATTCTCAATTTAATAGTTGGTTACATCTTTATGATAAAGATAAGGACAGATCACTATTAATTTGCCATTGTAAGAATAATGTTTAGTTGATGAAACAAGAACATGAAGCTTCTTTTTACACAGTGGAAGTTAAATGCCCTTGACTGTTAGGGATGTACATGTATGATATCGACAAAGTAGGTTGATCGGTTGTTACAGAATTTGAGTGCTCCCTGAGTCCTGGGCACTTGAGGTTTACATATGCCTCAATGGAGGCAGTTATGCAGGGAAAAATTCTCAATACTTAAGTTTTATTAGTTTGAACTTCTAGATACTATTCAGTTCAATGTTGGTTTTGTTGTCTTTTATTTTCAGATAACTATATGAATTTTGGTGTTTGAATCGGTTGTGTTCTCTGCTCAAACCAATTTTTAAAGCTAGTTTGCGTTTATGTTCATTGATATTCATGGGATTATTATCGGCTGTGTGCTCTGTTCAAACCAATTTTTACTGTCTCGGAAATATGGGTCAAAAATTTGATTATGTTCATTGAATTTTTGGGATTATTAGTCTGCTTAAAAGGGCAGTCTCACTTAGTACTGGAAAAAGGTCTATGCAGTCAAATGTATTTGGTTTAGAATTATATTTTTGAAAAAGAGGGTAACCTCTCACTCTCGAGTCTTGAGCACTACCTTCAATTTTTGTCTCAATATGATATGATATATAGGTGTCATTTATGATGCAACTAATTGTCACATTTAATCTCATTTTCTGGGTGTGCAACTACAAAAATTAGTTCAAGTACATTGTTGGAGCAGGATTGGTTAGTTGAAATGTCTCATACTTATCGGGAAGCTAATAAGTGTGCAGATGCTTTAACTAATATAGGATGCTCTCTAGATTACAACATTGTTTTTTATGATAGTTGTCCATCTCAAATAAGGGACACTTATAATTTTGATCTCTTGGGAAACTCTACCCCTAGATTGATTAGTTTGTAATCCTCTTTTTCTGGGCTTTAGCCCTCTTCATTATCAAAAAAAAAAAGTCCTTTCAAATAATGATTTTTCATGCTTGAGTCGGATGAAACCCTTAACTATATGCATCGATAGAACCCTAAATGAAATGGTGAGCTCAAAGGACAATTAGCACATTAACTATGTATTCAAACCCAATAGTGTTAGACAAATGTTAGTTTGTTTAGTTGAAGTCATATGTGATTCGTTACATTTATATTAAAACATACGATGTAACTCAATATAGGTCTAGGTGGTGCTACTTATGGCTTATTTATATGCAGGAAATTTTTGCTATAATATTACATGTTACAACTTATTTGAGACAAGTTTGAAATGAAATAAATTTTTCTTATGAAAAATGTGACTAAGCTAAGGTCTTCTCTTTGAATTCTTGGATTACAACTTTCTTGAATCTTGTCGATGGCTTCCTTTCCATTGTGATTGTGACAATTCTTCATTAATTTATTAACATTCTAGTCTTGTCGATGGCGTCTTAATCAATGTTTATTTCTTTTTTCGCTTCATTTACTACTTTGTTTGAGGAAACCACTATGTGAGATCTTTTATCATATGTAGAAGCAACTTCATCCACATCACAAAGGATGGAGTGAGACCATACAATATTTTAGGCACAGAACATTGATTCTCTGAATGAGCTTAGCTCTCTATAGTGTATGATATCCACCCTTTTTATATTTTTAGAAACAATATACTTTTCTTTTTTACTACATTAGATGCTACTATATGTGATTCAGTTCGTATCATATACTTAAGGGATCTTAATGATAATAACAAGAACGGAATTTATACACTCAAACAATGAGGTCAAAATCAGACACAAACTAATAAGACCAAAAAAGTATCTATATTTTTATAAGGATTGAATTTATTTTAAGACTTGAGGCAAAAATACATTGACTAAAACTGAAAAAAGTATTAATAAAGAGCATTTTCAATCCTATAAGAATCTTAAAGTAGCTCATACCAAATGGTTTGATTAAGTTATGCTCATTGCCTTTGGGGAGTTCATTTTGGTTAAGAACTAAGTTAAACACTCAACCCCATGGGAAGAGGGAAAAAAAAAATATGAAGACTTAAAACTCTTCCAGGATATCATGCAAATAAGTTCTTCCATTTTATCTTGATTTGTTCTTACAAGAGGGTTAATGATAATCTAATCAAGCGAAATTTGATCTAGGCAAAGTGTGCATGAGGTTTCACCATTGACAAGCATTCTAAGGCCAGCTTTCAGCTCTGGTATCCCTTCTTCCAAAATAGCACTCACAGCAAAGATAGGAACACCCTGGACCCTTCTCTTTAACTCTTCATACACTTCCTCTGCACCTTCCTCATCAATCTTATTTGCAATTATCAAGGATGGCCGATTGGATAAACCATCCAGGTGGTACTCAAGCTCTAGAATCAAGTCTTTCAGTTGTTCCCATGGTGAAATTCCCTTTCTTCCTGGTAAAGCAGCGGCCACGTCTACCACATAAGCCAGAACCTTTGTGCGTTCTATGTGGCGCAGAAATGCATGTCCAAGTCCACGATTTTGGTGTGCACCCTTTATTAGTCCGGGAATATCAGCCACGGTTATCGACATATCATCATAGTTCATATTCCCTAAATTCGGCCTAAGAGTAGTGAAGGCATAGTGACCAACAGCAGGCTTAGCTCTTGATATAGCTCCAAGTAAAGTGCTTTTACCAGCATTAGGCATTCCCACAAAACTAACATCAGCAATACACTTGAGTTCTAATATAAGAACAGTCTCAGAACCAGGCAAACCTGCACTGGAGGAGTTAACACTGTCAGGGGCCGGAAGATTGGATATTTGTTGACAAACCCCTGCCTGCGTAGTCGTAGGCTTCCTTGAATCTTTGTGAGTAGACACATTGCCGAGACCACCCTCTCCCCCACGAGCAACAATAATCTGTTGACCTTCTTCTGTTAATTCAGCAACATTGTTTAGTATCTCTGGTTTCTCTCCTATATCCTCTGTATCGAATTCAGGAGTTCCATTACAAGAGGAAAGTTGAGAAACTACATCTGTTGATGCAATATGTGTAGATTTTATAGATTTCGCAACATTTGCTTCAGTAGCTTGGGATGAAGAGCAGCCAGTAGGATGTATTGCATTGGCTTTTTCCTGCATTGTAACATTGGAGAGAGAACCGTCGTGAGGGTGCGATTGATCATCAACAAGTGCACCAGGAACCTCCCAAGGGTCTAAATCTGCCGAGGATTGAATATTTTTTACCACTGAAGGAATATCACCACTAACAAGATGAAGTACAGTGCCAATCGGTACACGAACAACCTATTGAATTATGGGCAAGGACAGTTTTGTTTTTAAAACACAACCAAATAGAAGAAAAATATGAAACATTTTTTGAAAAGTGAAAGAACAAGTAAAGATCAATAACCTTATCAGCACCCCTGGTTCCTATTTTATTTTTTGATGATCCATGTCCTCCTTTCCCTGCTATCTACCATACATCATTAGTGTCACCGACATGAAAAATATCATTAATTTTTCACATAACTTTGATAAAATATATAAGTGCATACTAGATGACGCTGCAGACCACTGAAGTCCCAAACTCTACGAGAGCATTCCAGAATTATATCACCGCCTACACCACCACTGCCACCTACATTAAACAAACACATTGCTATCAGCTCTACACCGCACTATCTAAATTTCTTAACATCAACTGGATGATGGTATTCACAAATCAATAGCAGGTTTCTGATTGCTGAATAATTTATTCTCTGAAAACATAGGTCTATTTCAACTTAGTCCATACGTCAAAAAAATGAAGTATCAACTTAGTCCTCCACATTATTAATAATTCAAAATGCATCCTGATATTGCAAAATGTAAATAAAGTTTGTCTCTATGCATGGATTTGTTATCAAACACATCCCTAATATTATGCACTTAGTTTCAAATTCATCCACTACATTACCAAGTTAATTCAGTAATAGTTATTGTAAATATTAATGAGGATATGAACCTTATTAAGATTTTCCAATTTCAAAGGTTGAAATATCAATAAATTATATGTTAGTAAAAAGTAGTAGATTATTAAAATTTGAAGAAATGATGATAATAATAAAGAAAAGAAGAACATGCACCATCAGGTACGCCCTTGCTCTCATGTCGACTGCGGCGAAGGCTGGTGCAACCATGACCACCATCTCCTCCTTTTGCAAATATCTTAACCTTATCTATCATTCTTCTCTCCTACAAATAAAACCCAACAAACAGAAAAATAAATAAATCACAAAATGTCAAACATTTTCATGGTGGTAGAAAAATGAGTTGAATTGGAGATGAACCTGCAAAGGAGCAAGCTTAGACTTTTTATGAGGAGTATCTGAATAACAATAATGAAATACAGTTGACCATCTCGATATACAAGTTCGAGTAAAAGCTTCAACTTGGCTAATGGGTCTTGCTTGAAACACCATCATTTCTCTCTCTGTGAGTGTGATCACTAATCTCTCAATAAATTTGTAACTAAACCTTCAAAATTAACTGAACAAAGAAGTCAAAAGATTTATATTAGACAAAAACCAAGCAAAATAAATAGATAACATAAATTGTTTTATAAGATTTCTCTTTGCGGAGTTTTGTCAAACAGGTATCATGCATAGCCAAATTTCAAGGCTTTCGTATTTTTCTGAATAGATAATTTGGAAATATTTTTACTTTAGACTAAAATCATCAATTTTTAAGCATAATAACTAATCAATTCAGCTAAACGAAGCTATTTGAACAGAATATAACGACCTGAAACTAAAAAAATGGTATAAAAAAAAAAAGAACAAATCGAGGAGGAAAACTCACGAATGAATGTGTGTTGGATTGGATTCGACCGGAAATCAATTGTGCCGCGGAAATCAATTGTTAAAACTAAAAGTTTATTTATTTATGGTCTTATTTTCTTCAACTGCGAACAATTTTACTTGAATCAGAGTGAAAAGAAAATAAGTGTATCACTTATGAGTGAAAATTTCTAACTACAAAAAAAAGTGTATGAAAATTTGTTTGTGTAACTTTATTGAAGATAAAATTTGAATTAATACCAACTCCACAACAAGTAGCAGATACTTGTATCAATAAATAAGTGTGAGTGATTTCAAATTCGAATATCGAACCTTTTATAAAATACAATATTTCTATCAATTAAATTATGTTGACAAAGATAATTAAATTACATTTTATATGTTGTCGTTGAATACATTAAAAATAGAATTGCGTGATAAAAAAGTTAAAAATAGTCAACTTTAGTTTTAATTTCATTAATTTTGTTTATATTTTGTAACCTAATGAGCATTAATTATTAGACGGAAAAAAATAGCTCTTTTCAAATCCATGCCTAAACAAATTTTATTGTATTGTACACCCTCATCCTGGAACTTGAAGCATTGTATATTAGAAATTAGAAAGAAAAAAATATTTACATTTCAATTTATGCTGATTTTGGAGGGAATAAAAGGAATTCATCTGTAGCTATCAACAATCACACACACACACACACACAAGACACAACTACTGTGAACAATTCCAATCTGGCAAAGTTAATTTGTTTTGATTTTCTCTATCCTTGTTTGATAAATTTTCAGTAACACAGGTCTTTACCAGTCTCTACTTTTCATATGTATCGAAATATTTGTTTGCAACACCATTGCTTTGCTTGATCAGTGAGGCCAAAATCATTTTGATTTGTTAAAGAATAGTAATCTTTCTCAAAGAAGAAGCCAAAAAATCATTTTGAAAATAGCTGAACCCTGTTATCATTACAAGAAGAAGCAGGATCCTGGAGGCATTTGCAAAATGCATCTTCATCCTTAGGAAATGATGTTGGTAGAGGATGGTCAGGAATGACACCGACCTGCACGCAAACGCAAGATGTTAACAGGGGAACAAATTTATTTTAAATCTGGAAACACGAGCAGACCTTGTCAATATCTGTGTGTGCAGGTGTCTCGTAACGAGCAACCGTAACAACTAGTCCTGAGCCATCCGAGAGTTCAAAAACTGATTGGATCTTCCTGCAATATGTGTTAGCTTATATTAGGAAAATACCATAAATTTTAGTTTCTTTGAATTGAACCAAACCAAAAGTAATTTACCCTTTTCCATATGTTGGCTCTCCATACAATATGGCTCGCTTGTTATCTTTCAATGCGCCAGCTAATATTTCGCTGGCACTTGCAGTTCCCTTGTTTACCTGATTAGAGTCAAGAAATTTAATTACTCGTTTTTACCACTCAATTGACAAATTGGAATTCTGAAGGATAAAATTATTAGCAGTTTTTAGATGCAAAACAATTATTCAATATCTGTACTTTCTTTAAGTTCACTCAATATTTTCGGAATTATATTCATGGACATGGTAAACAGCCATAATTGAATGTTTCCTCGACTTCACACATTATCATAAGTACGTGACAAGTGCCTAAATGGTTAATGAAATGAGAAGGAAACTTGCAAACATCTCAACTATTGAGAAATGAAGCCTAATGAATGACAATTTATTAAGAAATGAAGATGCATACCGTTAATGGTAGACTAATGTTGAATATTAATTTAAAATAAAAAATTACCAAACACATTCACAACCATGAATTTAATGAGATAATATGTTATCGATGGTACCGAAATGGGATCATAGGAAAGAACTCAATAGAACTCTTAAACACCCCTTACCCCGCAGCTACTTACTATCCCCACATCTCTACCCAATACAGGATTTATAACTCTCTTGAAACCCTTACAAACTGCCCAAACCTAGTACAATATCCTTCATTTTGTGCATGTCCTGCAAACCCCATTTTTGTGAAACTAACTTGCACATGAAGAAAGAAATAGTTTATAACACAGAATCATTTAACTATGCATTTGAGCCCTACTCTTTATATGTCACAGATGCAATAAGAGCAGAAAGGATTATAAGAAAAATTACCAGCACAGCCAGGGGTTCAGAAGTTGCTAAGGCACTACTTCCATCTGTATCAAGTATATCTCTAACACCACGACTATCACAAATATACACAATCACACCTTTGTCCAACCTGATTGATAGTATCAGGTTAGAACATGAAGCTGAACATAAGATAATTAATTTTAAAAAAATAAATTTTTTTTTTAAGGTATGACCAAAAGAGTCATTTTCTATTATTGAAATAGTTTTTCACAATCCAGTTTCGCAACGCAATATATTTTAAAATGGTGGTAAAAGCCAAAAAATGTATTTCTAATTATATTGCATTTAACTGTCACCTGATAGGACCCATGATCACAAAAGCCCAATTGGAGAGGGAAGAGATGAGCTGGCAGGTTAGTTAGAGAGAGTGAGAGAAAATACACGTGACAGGGAGTATATAAGGGGTGTGAAGGGAAATAATAGAATTCATTGAGTATCTTTTCAGTTTAGGAACCGAAAGGTTTTGGCAGAGAGAGAATTATCTCTTCTCTGAGGAGCTTAGCTCTGGGATTATAGGGATTCAATCTCTGTAATATTTACATTTTAATCATTAATAATACTGTTCTATTTCTCTGAGATTTTGGTTCCTAACAAATGGTCCGACCTACCGGATTTACGATGCCGGAGCCAGTGAATACCAACACACAACAAATGGAAGCCAGATTAGACTCTCTAGGAAGGGAGATGAAGAGCATCAATCTTACTCTGTCAGAGATGCTAATGAAGCAACAGAAATTTCATGAACGATGTGTTGCATTGTTAACAAAGGCTATGAAGAAATCTGATGACGGCGAGGGGAAAATCGAAGCATCCGATAATCGCACAACATCAGAGGTTCACTCTACAATGGGTTTGAAGAAGTCAGATGTAGAACTGTCTGGAGAGCTCCAACAACCTCTCCAAGAGGTGATAGTGCAGAAGAACCAAGAGACGGTGAAGGAAGTGGAACAGAGCAACATGGAACAATCTCGCGAAGTAAAGATGTGTGGCGATCGATCTAGTGATGACAGATCGAAGATAGGTGGAGTCGTAATTGATTCTCGGTCAGTGAACATTCCAGTTAGCATTGTGTTGTCATCGATAGCTTTCTATCGGAAGCTAGGCAGTGCAACGAAGGAGATTCAAGCTGCATGTTGTTCGGTCACAGTTTCACCGCCACCAAAACCGCTAGACGCCGACTTACACGCGACGGAAGCAAAGGTTCAAATCGCCGACCGTCCGACCATGATTCCGCCGCCAACCAAGCCGCCGGAACCACCAGACGTGGGTCGATCGGCAACGGAACTACCACGTCGGGTCCCACCGCTAAAGCCACCGGATACTTGTGCTCACCAGTCACCGACGGCCAACATCCGAGCAGTAGGGAGCGATTCCATGCCAAGTGAGTCACGTGATTTGCACGCAGATCAGATTCAGTTCATCGCTGATGTAGGGTGGAAGGATCTGGAGGAAAGAAGGGTAAATTGGGTATTTTATGATAAAATGAGGTTAAAATGGAAATTTGCTGAGTTGGGTATCATTTTAAACTTAATGGGCCAGATGGGTAAATTTCTGCCGTCGATTTTGCACAATAACCTCTTCTTACACGTGTTTTCATTATACCAGCACACATTCCTTCTCTCTCATGAGTCACTCAACAGAAACCCATTATCATCTGTTATGAGTCATGCTTACACAATACAATATAAGTTAGGCCAATGTTGTAATCTAATTGGTCACACCCAAGATCAAGTTTGTTGTTTGAAGGAAGGATGCTTTCTCTTCCCACCCCCCCTATATCTTTTTCACCCCCTAATATTCCGATTTTGCCCTTGTTAAAAAGTTCGGAACGTATTTTCCGAATTTTTTCCTAGTGTAAATTCGACAAAAATTTCGGAAAACACACTCCGAAATTCATATTCAAGGCAAAAAAAAGTTCGGAAAATACGTTCCGAACTTTTTGAACAAGGGCAAAATCGGAAATTCGGGGGGTGAAAGAGATATGTGGTGGGTGGGAAGAGAAAATTTCTGAAGGAAGTAGTAATATGGACTGCAATAAATTTACTGGGCTTTTATAGTAATTGGGCCATAAGGAAGGGTGATGGGAATTTGAAATTTAGAGTTAGAGGGAAGTATTACATTTCAGCTCTACATTATGGAGAAAAGGTGTGTTCATCTAGAGAACAATTATCTGAAGCAAATGTTGAAGAAACTTATTTATTATTCCAGTTCATGCCAAAGGTTAGTAACCTTGATCATTTTTCAAAACCTCAATTAGCAACTGATAAGGAATATTACAATTTTGTAATAAATCACACCAATGGTCCATGTGAACTTTCAACTAACTCTTTGATGATTCGAATGGATGATCATGGTGCTCTCAGAATTTTTGGGGAAGGAGTTGAAAGGTCCTTAAACACTGAAATGTTTTTGCTGAAAGGTGAGAATGTTCTTATGTTCATTAACAAAGAGAGTAAAGAACAGATCATGAATAAGAGAATTTTTATCCAAGCACCTCTTGCATCAAAAAATGAAAGAATGGAAGTTATGAAGTTTGACTTAGACTGGCATGTGGTTATTATGTTAAGTTTTGTAATTGGCTTAGCTTGTTATGATGCTAAAAATGTTGAGATGGAGGCAAATCCAGCAATTAATGCACTTCTAAGCTTGCATTCATGTATTCAAGACATGGCAGCAAAGGTACTAACATTCCTTGTCTTTCACCTTGGTAACTGTTATTTGATCCTTGAAGGGGAAGGTAGTTTTATTCCCACAAGTATGGAATCAATAGAGGTACTTTATGTGACAACAACAAGCTTGAGAAATGATTTGGAGGCTTCTTCCTCATATTCACCTAAGTTGGCAAATGAAATTATGTTAAGGATTGCCACACTGAATAGTCAATACAGCAAAAGGGAAGTCACACCACTGTTGGCAATTCTTCAATTTGATAATTGTAAAATGGAGGATATAGTAAATGATGGTATGGTAATGATATTGGGAATTGCAGAGGAAACAATATTTGATATATTGGATGTTGCAAATGAGTTTCCTCTTGTTTCAATATTCAATCTATTAGATATATGGAATGATGTTTTGGTGACTATTTTAGTTGAGATGCATATGAAACAAGGGCATGTTTCTTGCCCACGTGGGGTTATTGTATGGAAGGCATTGGTAGGATTAATGTATGCAACGAAGGGAGAATGTGAGTATGCTTTTGAGATTATATCCTTATACTCGTTGGTGTTGACAAGACAATGGGATCCGGGGAAATTCAATGTGTGGATGTCAGTGGCTGCTTATGAATTTTGCCGGAGAATTGTCTTCATTTCTCATGGGGATGGTATTCATATTGTTGCAGAACCATATCACCTTGCTTTGTGGAATACAATGATATTGTCTTCATTTTTGGTGAAGCCACAAGACTCAATAGAAGTCAGTTTTCCAATGGTAGTTGCTGCTGTTAATAAAGTCTATGGGAGAATGCTCTCCCATTTTCATGGATTGCTCAGTTTTGTGTTCGATAGAGGAAAGTCTGGGGGAACGGGAATTGATGTTAGATACCACAAGTGGGATGCTATTAAAGGACCTTTGCAAGTCAGAAAGCTGATATTATTCTCTGCACTTATGAGCCAAGTCGAAGTTTGTCAACAAAGGAACATCATGGGGCAAATCGAAAAGGACATCTGTTCCTTAAGTATTTTGGTGAAATTGTTGTCCATACTTAGCTCTCTAAACAAATTCATTCCTAGTTGGTTCTCTAACAACTTAATGTCTCTCCTAGTTGTGAGAAGGGCAATAATAATCACTTCTAACCTTGAGGACAAGGTTATTTATAAGGGGGTGGCATTGATAGGACCCATGATCACAAAAGCCCAATTGGAGAGGGAAGGGATGAGCTGGCAGGTTAGTTAGAGAGAGTGAGAGAAAATACACGTGACAGGGAGTATATATGGGGTGTGAAGGGAAATAATAGAATTCATTGAGTATCTTTTCAGTTTAGGAACCGAAAGGTTTTGGCAGAGAGAGAATTATCTCTTCTCTGAGGAGCTTAGCTCTGGGATTATAGGGATTCAATCTCTGTAATATTTACATTTTAATCATTAATAATACTGTTCTATTTCTCTGAGATTTTGGTTCCTAACATCACCTAGCTGCAGAAATGAAATAATTGTATCCTGAATGATAGAGAAAGCATTTACTTGAATTTCAAACCCGGCCAGAATTATTTTTTTTAATGCAATAGAGGATGTAAAAATGTCAATAGTTGAGAGCCATATCTTACCAAAGTTTGGCAATCTCGATTCCTTCTGGGAAAAGACCACCGCTGCAACAAATATAAGCTTCAGAAATCTAGTGATTGAAACTTGAAAGTATATAAAGGGAAATGTTGATTGCTAAATCACCTATTATCTCTGAGGTCCAAAACAAATGCATTTACATTATCACTCCTGAACGTTTTGATTGCTTCTTTGATAGCACCTGCAATGATGGCAGATCCCTCAGGAACAAAGAAAAGGCGCAGAAACTATTTTCATAATCATAGAGTAAAGGACAGATTCAGGTAATAGCAAACAAGTATTAATAATTTCAACATAATAAATCATGCTTAATTTAAAATTTAAATCATCGGTGAGGCAGAAATTTGAATATTTGCAAGATTCAGGTTAAAACTCCTACTACTAATGACTGAGTTCAATACCACGAGGGTTCATAATAAAGTATAGTGTGTGACTAAAAATCTATAGTTTCTACTTTCTATAATTCAATAAAACTTCATAAACACTTATAGTTCTTCAAGTTTGTATATTTTGTAACTATTGGTCAGAGGATGGGAGAACAGTTATTGGTTGTACTACCAGAGTCATCAATACATACATTTTTCACTGAAAAGTAAAAGGCAGTTGCAACTTGCAAGAGTATCAAGCCAAATGCATATCTGCAGTAGTAATAAAGTTCCTAAATATCAAGAGAAAAAATCCCCGCAAGGCAGGGGAATCATACATCGCATGCTCAATTCTTAGTGTGGATATATTTTGTATTTCCTACTTCAGTCTATTATGTAAACGTCATAAAAAATTCACATGTTTTTTATTTTATTTTTATATTTTAATTTTAAACTTTCAATAACTGGTCAAATTCCATATCAATATAAGGAAGCGGAGAAGTACGAATGGTCCTCAACAAAATTTGACTCTTTCCTATACCAAACTGACGAGTATAGCAAGTAAGAACTATGGCTTGGCATATTAGGTAGAAACATGTATCACATGATTAATGCACATTGATTACAAAATTATGCTTGTCTTGGCTCATCAATTACTACTTACGAGATGCATTTTGGTTGAAAGATGTTAGTTTTATATAACCAACTGTTGGGGAATTATCTCCTGAAGCAGGTAACTTGCACAGTCTTGACTTCACTGGATTCACTGTAACTTTCTCTCGCCTGAAATGCACAAATTATTATTTTTAGTTGTTTGATAAGAAATTGATAAAACAACTCTATAAGAAAAAGGTAATTAATTAAACCTATCAAGTAATAGTAATAGCAATTATGACAAAATCAGCAGAATTAAAAATGGTAATGATGATTAGCCATGAGTGTTTTTCAACTAAATATATTGAAACATTATCAAACTGCATGTTTTCTGCATCATCCTGGATAACAACGCATATTATCTAAAGTCAAAGCTTCAAATCTACTTCTGCTTTGCAAGAAAACTAACTTACGTTAGAGATAGATGCTTCACGTCCACGCCACTACGAATGGTCAGTGCAACAGAGCTTCCGTCAGGTCCTCTGTAATTTCCTTTAAAAGGTCAGGCAATCAAATAGATAAGCTCAATAGAAGTACAAGAAAATTTGGTCTTTTAAATGGTTGCATACACTAACTTTCAAGTAACTAAAACCTTATAAATGACTCTCATATTAAAGTAACGTCCAAGATAAAAAGACTTTTAGCGGAATAATTCACAACAAATACAACAACTACCAAAGCCTTCTTCCACCAGGTGGCATTGACTACATGGTTTGAACGGCGCAATAATATTTTGTGTTGGACCATATTTAAAGATAGAGCATTTAATTCTACATCTCTTTTCATGATATGGCCTATATTTTTCTTTGGTCTCCCTTTCCTCTAACTAATTAACTATCCTCCATTTGGTATACCCTTATTGATTTTTCACAAGTTTTCTTCACATATATCAGAACCACCTGATTGAGACTCTACCTTTTTTTCAACAACAATGGAAGCTATCTCAACTTTCTCTCGAATGGCTTTATTCTTAATCCTATCTTTGTATGATTACTCGTCCAACATAAAATTCTCATGTCTGCAACATTACAGTTCTTAAGGCACATCAAATAATAGTCCTAGAGTTATCGAAATAGTAGTAGCAGTACTTTTAACTTATTGGGAAACTATTAAGACATCAACGCAATCCTATCTGTTGATCTTTTGCACATTATTAAAAATGTGTTCTTTATATCTTTTTATTTTTCCCATTTGTCTGAAAATATTGATTTGAAAGCGTAAGTGGCATGTCGGATGAAGAAAAACAAAAAACCTACTGTAGGCGTTCAGCTGCATCATACAGCCCCATGTTTTCTGTGCTTGTATCATCAATGGTCAGGATAACATCTCCAGACAAAACACCAGCTCTATATGCAGGACCTCCTGGAGAAGCTGAAATGACAACAAGTCCATCAGATGGCATGTCAGCTTTGGTAGGGTAGCCTATTGATATCCCAACTCCAGTTAGTGCACCTTGAGTTCCAGACTGCCTTCAACAAAATTTTAGTTTTTAGGATTGCAGTATAGTGTAACAGCATATATTTTGCTAGATTAAATAGATGGTATTATCCAATATGCAGTAAGGACTATATGTGAAATAAATTAAAGGAAACTTAAAATGACATAGATTTGTACCCTCAAACTTCTGAATTTTTCAGGCTCCAGAAATCTAGTGAAGGGATCATCCAATGTGGCAAGCATCTTTCTTATTGCCGTATCTGAGAACAAATGTAGCAACAACAATATTAGGTAAAACAGTAAAGTTTTGACTGCATAGGATTATGTGATCCAACTAAATTTCAGTTGTACCAAAATCAGATATGGGACTTATTATGGAATGATGTAGAACCTTTAAGTTGGCAATTGCATCATTTTAGAGTTTTAAACTTAGTCATTAACCACTCCATTTCAATACTTGATGCTTAAAAGTATGAAATATAATTTTCTTAACAGAAAAATCATTCTTCAGTGTATCCAGGTCACTCTCTGATTTCTGACATGCATCGCATAGATCAGATTAAGTGGCTTATCCTCTCATAAATCACAATAACAAATATTAATGAGAATTTAAGCTAGTATATTGGGGTAAACAGAGAAACATTAATGACAATCCACAGTCAAGCTCTCAACTATTCCTTTTTTAGTTTGTGGAAAGCTCTACATATGTTGGTGTAACAAACCTATTTTATAATCACAGATGGATACACTGCAATGAGGGAATAAAAACTCGAGACTAAACAGAGAAACACATCATAGATTCACAGGTACACTTATACTAAAAAACACAGTGGTATCTAGACAAGAGAAAAGCAAGAGTCGCAGGATGAATCTACTTAATAACTAATCATTCTTAAAACCACTACACATGAAGATGTTGATTTGCATACAAAGAGGCAAATCCGTAACATCCCCGTCCCTTTTAAAAAGAATATCAAAAGTAAAGAGGCCAAAAAAAGGGAAATCAGATTGGATCTACTTCTTAGAAATGGAAGTTGGGTCTAACTCAACCCTACAAAATTGGCTTGTAAGGTGAGGATTGCCCTCACTTATAAACATATATTCATATCATCTTGCAACTGATGTGGGACTTCTTAACACACCCCCTCACACCCAACACTATTGGGCTTAGTGCGCGGATTGTGGAGGAGGCCCTGATACCATCTTAGAATTGAGAGTCTACTTATCTTCACAACCTAGAACTGAGATTATGATAACCTAACTTCTATCTTTTTGAAACAACCTAACTTCTATCTGAACCCACTAATTCAGAGCAATTTGATTGGAGGTTAAATCATAAAAAAGTGCCAGCATTTGACTATACCAGATAGTTCTGGGTCTGGATAAGTAGTAGTTAGTTAGTTAGTTTAAAATACGTTGCCATCAATTTTACATTCTCTCCACTAAAACTTTGACCAGTTTCAATTAAACCAATATGTTCCTCATCAAGCAAGCATGAAATTATTCAGTGAAAAAGTTATAATGTTCATTCCTGAATCCTTTAAAGGAAGTCATAGATGATTTTCTATGTCAGAGACATAGATAATTTACCATCTTAAAACATTGTCTTTTGTTCAGCAAGTTGGAAAAAAAAAAAGTAAAAGGTAGAAAATGAAAGGCATACATGTCTCTTCCCGGTTGTTCATGGGTTCATTGCGCAATGCCTTTTCTCTATACCTGAACCAACTCTGTCCATTAAAACTCTTGTCAATATATGCTCGGTCAATTGTTCTCCACGCCTCCAAAAAGACGAGATTCTCTTCAGTCAGGGCCACTTGAAAAGGGAGAAAAAATAATCACACAATTAATTAAAAAGAAAAGGATGTTATGATTTTTTCATCAATAATTGATATTACTTGATTAACACTCTAAAGCTATGAAACACCGACAGTCCGATACAAACATGAAATACCAGACACAACACTGCCAGAAACACATCGACACTTATAATAATTTAAGAAAAAAATATTAATTGAATGTAACTACATATGTCGGGGTATCTAATAATGTCTGACACAAGTTCAATTTTTCATTAGAATAGAAATCAAATACCAACAACACAAATTGATTATGATAAAACTTACAAGAAGGGTTGTTGGAAGCCAAAGAAACTGACATAACCAACATAACTCCAGCAACCAAACGAACAAACAGTAAAGAAGCATGCTTTACTTTGTTACATTTCCTCCGAAAACCCCAACTTTGAGGAAAACAAATGTTGCTTATTTTTGGCACAACCCCAATTGAAAATTCACAAACTTTTTTCCTCTTATGTGTTGTCAATGAAAATGAAAACCTTGATTCTGTTAGGGAAAAACACTTACACTTCGATACCTGTGAATGAATGAATAGTTGTGTTTAATAACTCAAAATTAAAATATAATTATTATTATTTGAAGGAAGTGAAAAAGCGAACCTGAAAAACGGATATTGTTGGGCAACGAAGGGGAAAAGAAGCAGTGACAGAGGTCGAAACGAAGTCCATGGGAGGGAGAGTGACACACCACACCACACGCCTCTGCCTCAAACCACTCCCTACCTTGTTGCTTTTGCATTATCGTCCATTTTCAAAAATAAATAAATACTAAATATATTATTATATTAATTTTTTATTGTTAAAATATACACTCTGTTATCCTATGCAATATTCTATCTAAATTCACGGAACATATAATTAAACTTCTAATACAAATAATTTTATTATTATTTTCTACACACATAGTTAAATATTTTTATAAATTATGAAACTATAAAAAAATAAAATATAAATCTCGAATAAATTACTAAACTCGATTAAAAAATTATTATATATTAAATTTATATTCTAAAATAATACAATTTTCAAAGAACAAAAAATTAATTTCTTCAATGATGACTTAAATTGTTTTGACATAAAATGGGGGTTTAAAGTTAATTTATTATAAAAATATTTATATATGTTAAAACTTTTTTTTTTTGACAAATATATATATGTTAAAACTTAAAATGGACTAAATTGTATATTTTAATTTAAGAAGAAAAGAGAACATAGTCCGAGCTTCTTTCAAAAAAAGGGGATTATAATTTACTCAAATATTAAATAAAAATTGAGGTATTTCTTATCAAATATTAAATACTAATAGAGTCCTTTACAAAGTACCAAAAGATACTTCGATCTTTAGTTTTTTTTAATAACCATTTATTCGGCCTACTGAATCGTTTAATTTTGTTCAGGAGTTAGTACTGAAATTTAGTTATTTCAATTTTTTCTTATCGGAGTTGTGGAAGGTCGAAATTTGGTCCTCCCCATCAAGTCCAATATAAATCACTATTTGACTAACCAACGATTGGTCAATTTTTAGTTTTTTTTTTTTTTTTTACGAGCAAAAACTTATATCATTTCATTATTTAACAAAATAGTGATACACAATGGTAATGTCTCAAAAGTGCAGCGACTAGCCCAAACAATGGCCGCTCTAACAAGCGTATGAGCAACCATATTTGGTTGTCGCTTAATAAACTTCACCTTAAAATTTTGATTACATGATAACATTTTAAATATGACAAATGAGAGTGCTAAATTCAGATGTTCCACCGTGCAAGGCATGAATTGCATTCACCGTGCTCTTAGAATCCGTTTCAAAAATAATATTAGAAATGCCATTTTGTTCCATGACATTCATTGATTCAAAAATTGCTATGGATTCTCCTTCCATAATAGAGCAAATTCCTTCCTTCCACGTTGTTCCGGCTAGAATAAAACTGCCTCTCCAGTCCCGCAAACACCACCAAAAACTAGTTTTGTTTATGGCATTGTGAAAACCGGCATCGACGTTACACTTGTAGCAACTCCTGTCGGGTTTTTGCCACTGTAATTCTGATGTTGTTGCTGCAACGTGCCTATATCAGTCTGAACTTGCTGTAACGCAGGCTGTGTTATGCTATGGTCATGCTTGATTTGTTGTACTGAGTGTCATTCCTTCCATAGTTGTGCCATGCCTTAATACCAATGCTTCTTCCCCTGTTCCTTCAAATCATTCCACGTGCAACGGTTTCTGTTGTTCCAAATTGTCCACAGTATAGGGCCGTTCTCGAGTATTTGGAGGCCCTGCCCGACTATTAAAAATGAACCCCTAATAAAAAAATAATTGTATTTTAGAAAGAGTTATACTATATTAAAATTATTAATAACAAAAAAAATTTAAAAATAATCATTATAGTGAATAACATCCAAAAGAGACATATTTAAATTAATAACATACATCTTCGAACTAATATCTTTGTCAACTTTCTAATAATGTTTTTTTTTATGCAATAAAATATTTTTAGTAGTAACAAAATCATTATTTTTTTTTTTTTTACATAAATAACAATTTTACTAGATCGATATAAAAAAATTGAGGTCCCTAAATGTTTGAGGCCCTGCGCGGTTGCACACTTTGCACACCCACAGTGCCGGCCCTGAGTAATATAGCTATTGCACCTGCTATATCCTCATTCTCTCCTGCACACATCTCCAAAATTAATTTTTAGCGCTAATGAAAAATGCTAAATAATATCGGAGTAGTAATTAAGCATATTAATATGGAAGTTTTATTTTAGATTAAGCATATTAATATGGAAGTCTTATTTTAGAATTTATGCATTCAATATCTTAAAAATATAAAAAGTTACGGTATCTTTCTTGTATCAAAAAAACTATCTTTTCAATATTAATTTTATTTTTTATTTTTTTTTTGGTATGTTTGGTTAGTACCCTGACACTGTTAAACATAACCCTGAAGATTTGATTTTTTTTTTTTATATAATAATAGGGATAAATTAACAATTAAACGAGGGATGAGAGCACCTATATAGTCTAACACTTAAAAGTGCATGCAAAAAAATTCAACAAGGAATAACTAAAACTAAGAAGAAAGAAGCATCAAATTCTTTTTGTTTTTGCCGGTAAGTCTACATATGAGTTGGCTACTCTAAAGCAATATTGAATAGTGGCCGACCAATCCTGAAGGTGTAGTAAATTAAAAACCTCTTCTAAGAGAAGTTTGGGATAAGAGATGATGGTAGAACGATTAATGACAACACTTGCAATCAGGGTAGAATCTATTTTAAAAATAACACGATCAAGATGGAAATGACAAGCAATACGCATAACATGAAGTAAACTTCATATCTCAACACCCTGAGAATCATTGCAACCAAGATTGCAATAGAAATTTTCGATAAGGCCACCCTGAACATCTCTAAGTAATCCGCCACAAGTCGAGAAATCATTCCTTTCACTATGTACCCCATCAACATTAAACTCAAGGGCACTTGTAGGAGGGGGCTCCCATTTGATATGCATAGTGGAATCAGAGTTATGCATATAAGTTATAGGTTTGGAAATACATTCAGCAATTATTTGCACTTGACTAGCTATTTGAAAGAGTCAATTTTGTCAAAGATTGAAGCACTATTTAAACACTAATTCATTACGATCCTTCCACAAAGCATTTATAGAAATTCCAAAAAGGTCACCAACTCCAAGACGTATTTTCAATATCTTCATTGTCAAGGTTCCATTCAAGCCAAGACATGAGACAAACTAAAGAATTTTGCCCAAAAATCCAACTTAATGATTGTGGACCAATATTTTTTCATCACAATTTCATAAGACATGCATAATAGATTTCGAGTCTTGTTGACAACGAGGACAACTAATGTCGAAGCCTCGACCATAAGTCACAATGATCAAAGAGGATGAAAGAGAGAGATGGGTAACTGAAGAATTCGGGAATAAGGTTTGTTAATAAGTGTTGCTAAGGACCCTATCTAATCTAATCCAATAGCATCTGTTCGAACACAGTTACCCAAACCAATTTTCTTAATAACTTGTTCAATTGTATTACCATTAATACGAGTCTCAAGAATGACTATAAAATCAATATGATAAATTCTCATGTAGTCTTAGATAAGTGAAGGAATGTTACAACCTTCGACCCCTCTACAATTCCACACAAGACAATTGTTGCAAATTTATGAGCTGTAGTCAATTCACAGCAAGTGATAAAAAAAAAAAGTATCGATCTCATAGAGATTGTTTAAAGGAACTTCATTTCAATTTTCACCTAAATGGTTTTTAGCTTATGAGTGAAAAAGTAACCAAATATCATTTTGAGATGTGCAGGTAAATAAATGAAAACAACCGTAAAAGATTTTGGTAAACAAATATTGGAAAGTGTTGGAGCCAGTGACGAAGCTAGCACATTACCTATGAGGGGGCCATATACACACATACAAATAAAAAAAATTAATATATTAAATTTAATTTATAAGCAAAAAAATTCACAATAATTTTAATGACATAAAATATTGAGTTCAAACACACTTCAACGAGTCAAATTAACTTGTATTGTCTTTTTTAATGTAAGCAATTAATACATTTGCAATAAAATTATTATTCATTTTATTTTTAAATTTTGATTTGATAATCTTTTCGCTAACAAAACTCTCTTTGTAGTTGTTGAAGAGACTGAAAATGACAAAATAAGACGAAATAAATCTTTGTAGTTGTGAGTGATAAGTGTTGTCATGACTTCTGTGAGCAATGCTTGTGTTGTAGTGTATGTCTACAATGGTGGATTATGAAATGGGGGATAAGGTGGTTCATATGTCTAGGTCACGCTTAATTCAGTCCGGTTCAGATATCCTTGCTTGTATTCTCACTATTAAGGCTTATGTCTAAGACCTTAAGTAATAGTAAGTATGTGTTCATCATTTACTTAACCATATTAGTTCATTGAATCAATTTATCATTAGATGTCTCATAATAATAAACTTATGTTCGAACCTAAGTTGACCACTCTTAGAAATAAACATATAGCAAAATATCAAATGAAATAATGAAGCATAATAGCACACATCACATAAACAACATTAAACTTTCATTAAAGTTCACATAATTCCAACATCAAGAATTTTAGCTCATGGTGACCTTAACAACAAAAACAACCAGAATAGTAAGATTACACATCATAAAGAATTAAGAAATGTAAACCTACAAGCACGACGACTTATATATGATGCCTCAACCTCCAAGTGTAGCAGTGTCGTGCCTCTGATTATCAAAATCGCAACCAAGTGTGTAGCGGCGCACCAAGTAGCTCTCCAATGTATATCAAATCTAAGTATTAGCTTGCACAACCAAAATTAGGGTTGATAGTGTCCTTTTATAAGCATGGCCTCAGATCATGGTCATTGGTTGGCAGAGTCTTGGTTGGGAGGGGAGATCGGTAGATGATAAAGTAATACAATATGTTCACAAAATTACATAATAATTGTAGGAAATAATTAATAAGAGTGTTATTGAGATACATAAAATATATGTTTAAAATATTTAAACAAAGAAACTCGAACGGAGCCAATAACACTAATCACTTTGGTGATATACATACAAGAATTGCTCAAGCTTTGTACAATTACACACACACTTTGCACAATTTTGAATTGAGAGACAAGAATGAGAATTGAAAAAGGAAGGGGAATGTATTGCGTTATTCACAGTTTTTACATTGTTATGGTATATATACATGAGTTAGTTTCCCACCAAGAAACCCAACTATTTCTAACCAACTCTGATTACTAATTTTCTTTATTATTTCACTCTTTCTTGTTAGTTGAGTAACATCAAAGTACAATAAATTGTACATTTTAACGCAAAATACAAACATTGGCTTGTTGCCATGATTTGGGAAGATGACATGTTTAAGTACTTAGACTCGAGTAGTTGTTGAGGTAACTTTTTTATAGATATATAATGTTAATTACTCATCTTAAGGCACAATATAAAAATTAAGAAAAAAATTAAGAAAAACATATCATTGTCGTATAATAAGTTTCCATCAACATTTTGTCCAACATTTATGTATGCGTCCAACCTATTTCTAGTCCGCAAACTAGAAAGAGAATTGAATCTCCTTCATTAGATTTTTCAACCATATGACGGAGATTATCAAATATAACATTTGTATTTATTAATTTTCGACTCTTTTTCCTTTTTATTTCTTTTTGAAAGAGGAAGAAGGAGAAACAAAAGAACACGATTCAATCAATTAGTGAAAAAATTGTTCGTATGCGCACAAGCTAGATTGATTCTACCAAAGAACAACATCCAGGATTGTATTGTTCCGAGGATCAGGCAAACCATAGATTTTTTGGATGTACTAGTACACTATTTAGGTGGATTATTATGATTAGTTCACAAATAATATTTAATATGAAAAAAATTAATAAAGATTATTTGTTTTCTTATTATTCTTCTCTGCTCTCTCATTTATACTCATCTCAAAGGTTTGCAAGGACCCAACTAGCTCATCAATCTTTAACTTGAAAAGGCGCGTCGTCAACTAATATCTTATATTCTCCTATTTGAAACCACAATAAGTAGTCAAGCAATGCTGCGTCATTACAATATAATATTGTTCACTTAATTATAAGGTGTCCTCGTTGTTAGGGTAGTTCATACCAATTAGGAGAACTCTTCTAGACATCCTTTACAATATGTACAAAATATATTTGTCATATTAGATCAACTTTTATAATCAAACTATGGTTCTAACACATACAATATGTGCATTTATATTAAATGTTCATATCTGTTTATAATGTTTAATGTAAAATGTTTTTGGATCAACATGGAGGTTTAGAGATGGTCGTTGAGTGACGGCTATTGAGACTATTTTAAGTAGGACCAATAAGAATATATTGTGCCATAGCAACAACAATGTTCAAGACACAATTAACTATCAAAGAGAGTAAATTGTACCTGATCATATTTTAGATTCCATTTCAAAATCTTCTTAAGCGAGAATCTCATGTTTGTATTACTTTTGTATGTTTTTAAATACAAATTTTGTTGTGGTAAAAAAAAATACAAATTTTGTTATACCTCTTGTTCTGCTTTTTTTGTCCCCACCCCTATTCCATTTATTATAGATAATTTTATGTTCGAAGCTATTTCCAACAATTTTTTCCCAAGATTTACAAATCATTTATGTGAATAATATCTTTAATGTGAGTATTAGTATTCTATTATATACTTTTTATGTTCCTTTTTAACTATAAAAAAACGTCGGATTTGGCGTTCCTATCAAAAAAATGTCCATTTGGTGTTTTAAGGGTACGAATTACTTTCATATTTTTCAATAAAACTAATTAATACTATATATTTGGAAAACTAAAGTTATTTTTTGGTACATAACATATTAAATTTTGTTTTTTGTACATAATATATCAAATTTATTGGAAAGAGAAAATGTGTGCAAAAAATTAGAAATTGATTGGTGGATTAAAATTAGGTATAATAATTGTACCAAAAAAAAAAGGTATAATAAGAAGATGAGGTGAAAAAATACACTTTCTTAAGTTTGTGTTACTATTCTAAACGAACAGTTAAAAAGAAACAAAAGGGATTATTTTTCAATTGGATTCATAACTATAATTTGATTAATATAAATTAGTAACAATACTACATTTTCCATATACAAGAATCATCACAGCTCAATGTTATTAAAATAAATATTTTAAGTTTTATTAAATCAAATTGAATGTTATATATGATACTCTAAAAGATCCATCTATCGCACGGATCGGTGTCTAGTTATTATAAAACGAATGTAACTAAAATACTTAACCCTAAACCTAATTTGGTTAACTACTGATCCCTACTTAAATGTATCTCTAAATTCCCTTTTTTTTTTTTTGACAAGAACAAATTTATTTCATTTCTAGTAAAAGAGTGTTCATAATACAGGTTGGACTATAATCAAAGACCGTGGAACTAGCATAAGACCTTGATGCCCTAGCAAGAGTGTGAGCCACAAGGTTTGCTTGTCTCCGGATAAAACTAACCTTAAAGTTTTACAAACTATTTAAAAGAGACTTACACTTTCTAATGATTGTGCCATATTCGGCTACATTTGTAAGGTTTCCAACAACTCCATCCACTACCGATTTGCAATCGAGTTCGATGGTAACGCGTTGAACTCCCAACTCCCTTAGCCACAATACCGCTTCATATAATCCAATAGCTTCAGCCTCTTGTGGTGGAATATTTGTCTCTCTCCATAGCGACTTGGCCCTCACAAAGTTTCCTTTCTCGTCTCGGATACACATACCAATTCCGTAGCCTGTAGCACCGTCAAAAATTGTGGCGTCCACATTACACTTCAACTCTCCAGCTACTGGTTTGCACCACTTGTTATTATTACCTCCAAAGTTGCTGGTTGTGTGTAGATCTCTCACACCATTTATAGCATAGGTGGAAGGTTGAGTTATTGTTGTACTAGTCAATGCATTCCTTTCCATAACAATTATGTGCGTGTTATTTTCACCAACATGGAATGAATTTGCAACCACATGATTATTGTTGCTTGTTTTATGTTCCTGCACTGCCAACCAGTCTGTCAACATATCCATAGCTACTTTAATTGATGTGCCGATTGGCTTAACCATGTCCTCCCAAGCTTTCTCGTTTCGTCGTTTCCAAAGGCACCACAAAATCATTACAAACTGCTGACATATCTGCACAGTTTCGCCGCTGAGTACTGCAAAAATCATGTCTTTAAAATCGTCCGCTCGATGTATCCAATACAGAATTTGTTGCCACAAGCCAGCCTCCCTCCAAACTTGTACCACATGAGAGCATCCAAAGAAGGTATGCCAGTCTGATTCTTCCGATAGCTCACAAAATGGACAGGCCCTCGTACACTCTATGTGACGTTGATGAAGATTCACACGTGTCGGTAGACACCCACGCGCAGCACGCCACAAAAATAATTTCACCTTTCGGGGTATTCTGAGTTTCCAAATTTTCATCCAATTACCTTGAACCCTCAGACTTGAATTATCTATCAACTCCTCCATAACACTATAATATGCAGATTTAACACTAAAATTACCATCTCTACTTTTGTTCCATATTATTGTGTCAGCTTCAGCAACATTCATTAATTCCATTCTCTTGATCCAAGTTGCTTCTTGTTCATTAAACAAAGAGTTAACCAAAGTTGTATTCCACATCCTTGTTCCACTATCAAAAAGCTCACTAACCTTCAAATTCTCTCTCCCTGTAATGACATTGGATCTGACATAAAAAGAATCTCCACCTCTTATCCAAGGATCTGTCCAAACAGAGATGTTCTCGCCGCTTCCAACTTTCCATCTAGCTCCTAATTTAACTACAACCTGTGAAGAATAGATGCTACGCCAAACATAGCTGGGATTATGGCCCAAGCGAGCCCCCATGAAATCAACCTTTGGAAAATATTTAGCTTTGAAAACTCGTGTCACAATAGCATCTTTGTTGGTTTGAAATTTCCAACCTTGCTTCCCAAGCATTGCTAAATTGAAACCGTAAAAGTGTCGAAAGCCCATACCTCCGTATTCTTTCCTCATCGTGAGTTTGTCCCATTTGAGCCAATTAATTCCTCTACCTGATCTTCCATTCGAACCCCACCAAAATGAGTTAATCATCTTCTCTATTTCCTCTCCTAATGTAGACAGCAGTAAGAATATACTCATACAATATGCGGGAATAGTTTGTGCCACTGCCTTAACAAGAATTTCTCTCCCTGCCTTCGAAAGGTGCTTACCGTACCAACTTTGAATTTTATTCCAAACGCGATCGCGCAAGTAACCAAACAACTGCTTCTTATTCCGACCTATCATTGAAGGCAAGCCTAGATACTTAATAGTACCCAAGCACTCAGTCACCCCCAAGATTCCTGTAACCAAATCCTTTGACTCTGTTGTTGTGTTTCTACTATAATAAACTTCTTATTTTTGTAGATTAATTGCTTGACCTGATGCCTTTTTGTATGTCTCTAGGATACCTTTTAGTACCCTTGACTCCTTCTCTATGGCCCTGCAAAAAATAAAGCAGTCGTCAGCAAATAAAAGGTGTGTGAGGATTGGAGCTCCTCTGCACACCTTAACACCATGGATATCACCTCTAGCTTCTGCTTTCTTCAACAAAGCAGTCAGACCCTCTGCACACAAAATAAACAGGTAAGGCGACAGTGGGTCACCCTGCCTGAGTCCTCTCCCCGGAGTGATTGTTCTTGTTCTTTCCCCATTCATTTGAACTGAGTAGTTAACTGTCTCTACACACATAGACATCCATCCAATCCACTTATCATTGAAACCCATCTTCCTCAATATTCTTTTCAAATATTCCCAATCCACTCTATCATATGCTTTACTAATATCTATCTTCAAGGCTACTTCTCCAACATCCCCACTTGTCTTACATTTCATATGGTGGATCAATTCAATGGCTACCATAACATTATCTAGTATTGATCTATCCGCGACAAAAGCCGATTGTTCTTTAGAGACGCATTTAGGTAACAAAATTTTTAGCCTATTAGCCAAGACTTTTGAAATGACCTTATAAATAACATTACATAATGAAATAGGCCTAAGGTCCTTCATAGTAGTTGGATTAGTTACCTTGGGTATTAAAACAATATTTGCATCATTTATGTGGTCTGGAAATTCACCTCTCTCAAGCCAAGCAACCCCTGTTTGGAACAACTCAACTCCACATAGATTCCAAAACCTTTTATAGAACGCCGGGTTTAAACCGTCCGGTCCCGGAGCCTTATCAGAATGCATCTCAAACAATGCCTTCTTGAATTCTTCAATTCTCATGTCAGCAACTAACATATTGTTATCATCCTCACCAATCTTCTTTTCCACACAATGCACCACCTCCTCATAAGCACCTTGACTTTGCTGAAACAAAGATTGAAAGTATTCACACGCTACTTCACCTAGCTCATGTTGGTTCACTACCTCAGACCCATCTTCTCGGACTAACTTTGTAATCATATTTCTTCGCCTTTTTTGACTAGCCATGGCATGGAAAAACTTTGAGTTTGTGTCACCATCTTTCAGCCAATAAACCTTTGCCCTTTGTCTCCAAAATTTCTCTTCTTGCTCCAACAACCGACTCATCTTCGCACGTGTCTGATTATATGCAAGACATGAGGCTTCATCATTTTTTTCACTCAAGATATCTAAATCTCTTCTACATTCTTGAATGGCGTCTCTATATTTTGACCGGAGTTGTTTACCCCATTTATTTATTCCTTCGGTGCAACATTGAATCTTTGTCATGAAATCTCCTTCTCTTGCACGATCCCAACAATCTGCAACTACTGTAGGAAGGTCTGGTTCATCAAGCCATGCATTCTCAAATCTGAACGACCTCTTCACCCTTCTCCTTTCATCTTCATTTAAAATCAACCAAAGCGGTGAATGATCTGACCTATCCACCACCCCATTTCGAAGTCTGCAATTCATGAAAGTATCTGACCAAGATTGATTGACTAGTACTCGGTCTAGCTTCTCCTCTTTAAAATCTGAAGTACCTCTCCCTTTTATCCACGTAAACTGATAACCTTCCATCGGTAAGTCCATCAGTTGACTCTCAAGGATTGCCTCTCTGAAACCTCTTAAAAGCCAAGGTGGTCTATCTGCACTCCCTCACTTCTCTTCGTTAGAGCACAAGTCGTTGAAGTCTCCCATGATGCACCATGGTAAAGTATTGTCACGTGCTAAGGTACGTAACAAATTCCATGATTCTCTTCTTCTCGCTCCATCTGGATATCCATAGAAACCTGTAAGTCGCCAAGGTTGTTGCCCTGGTTGGACAACCTCCATATCAATGAAATTTGATGAGTAGCCTTGTAACTGACAATCAAATGGGTGCTTCCATAACATAACTAAGGGAAAAAAAATAAAAAATCATCTTATAAGGACTAACATATCTTAGTCCAAAAAAAGCATCCTAATTTAGGTCTAGACATGTTTAGATTAATACAATCTAATTTTTTTTTTTTTTTATAAGGAAAATTTAGGGTGAGGGGATGGTGCCCCAGTCCAAGGTAGGGAAGATCTTAAGACTCAAAGAGCGCTTACAAAGGTATTTACATTTACCTCCCTCCAAAGGCACTAGCGGAGCTCGAACCCGGAACCTCTCGGATTCAAGACATGTCATTTTACCACTATACCAAGCCTTTGGAGTTTACAATCTAAAATTTTAGTTCTATAGTGCACCTATCTCTTAAATTTGAAAATTATAAAAGATATAAAGTATTTTCATATTATCCATTATAGAAACATTTAAATGAAGAAGATAAACATTGAAATGATATCGGTTACACAAAAGAATACTGAAATGAAGAAGAGAAAAATATTGAAATGATTAATACATAGCTCCAGTATACTTGTCCTTATTTTCATATTATCCATTATAGAAATATTTTCCATTCATTTTGTTTTATTATGATTATTACATAGCTACAGTATACTTGTATTTTTTTCTTGATTTTTTAAAATACTCTCATTGCAAGTCTTTGACCACCCAAAATTTTTCCACAAAAAACTTGAATTTGAGTACCACCATTATTTGATGCTTTAAAACATGTTAAATAGCTAAATATTGAATGCATAAAATATCGAATGCACAATTTCCAAGAATTTGTTCTATATTTGCTTTCTTAATTTGTGCCATAAGAACACATGTTAATATTTTCCTTAAAAAATTTCCATTTTTTTTTATTGAAAAGGGTTCAATTCATACTCATTTCAACAGTTCCATCAGAGTATAAACTATTTTGCAGATTTAATAAGCATCCAAAAATTGAGAAACTAAGAAAAGTGTACAAACTAACATCTGTGAAAGGTTACTTTCAATATATCTTCCCAATTGTCAATGCAGCACAAAAAATACCACAGAAAAATTAATGTAAAAATCCCAAAATTTGGCATCTCATACATCTGCAGGAAAAAAAAGTTAAAATAGTTAAACTAAAGAGTTTCAAAAAGTACTAAGATTCTGATAATGAATTGTTTAGGAACATTACCTTAAGATTTGCCTTCAGCTTTCATTTATTAAAGAACCTAATTCTTGACGAAATGATGGAATTTTGTCTGCCTCAACAGCCATGATTAATGCCATTGCCCTGTAATTCTTCAGCTGCAATGGGAATTAGGAAGAAAATGTATAATTCAGAATCATTGGTGATTGATGAGATATTGCTACCTTTCTACAAAATCAAATTTAAGCAAGAAACTATAACTGAAATAAATTTATTTGCCTTCCATATTAATAATTTTAAATTCCTAAGTCATATTTCTATCTTTTTTTCAGGTTAAAAACATTGCACTTCAAATCGAAATACCAGAGAAAATACAAGAGACGGAGTTCATATCTAACCCTAATTTTTTATATAGAAAAGAGGGCCGAATCTCGGAAAAAAGAAAACAATTACAGAACTACTAGGCGAGGATAGCTAATCCCAGCCAAATGGCCCAAATCAGCATAAAATAAACTACTAAGTTGAGTCAGACAGGACTCATAGAAATTCAAATTGGAACCTAACAAACATCTCATATTGGCAAGTGCGTCTGCACAACCATTAGCTTCACGGTAAACTCCATCCCAATGGACACACTCTACCCTTAATTTAACATAGACCTTTCTTATCTATTAAAAGAAATTAAGCAAATTAAGGTTCAAAACTTGTAGCCAACCCTGATGTGATTCTGTGGCATTGGAAAACGATGAACAAATTGAACACGCCCCGTGGTACTAAATATGAATTGTCTAAAATCCGAAGAACTTTCCTAGTTTCCCTCAACAAACAAAATTGCCGAAAAACCCGAGAATAACCAAAGTAAAACAGACGACCATTCAACAAACAAATTTATTAAAATTACTAGAGAATAAACTTATTAAGATTTGTTAAAACTTCATCACTGCATTCCATTTATATAAACCACACAACCACGCAAATAGACTGTGTGACCAATATCCAAAG
Organism: Trifolium fragiferum; assembly: GCA_954870985.1. NCBI lineage: Eukaryota > Viridiplantae > Streptophyta > Magnoliopsida > Fabales > Fabaceae > Trifolium > Trifolium fragiferum. The sequence continues at coordinate 42,457,060 of OX940796.1, read as the reverse complement.
ATATAAACAAATATACTTGGTGTTTATTTATTTTTTAACAGACCAAAACATGGTAAATTTTGACAGGTTAACAAAAACTCCACGATAATGGTATATTGATACTCCATGAAAGAATCATATAACTTGCCTCGTGAGGTGCAGGCTGCTGGGTGCGCAAAGGAAAACAGAAGGACCACGAGCTTAACTGGAAATTATTTTCGACAATAATCAGTAATCAAAGTCAAAATAATCCAAAATGATTGCATCAAGATACTAATACCTTATGAAAAATTTCATCCTCGGGCTTAACATATACTATCGCCTCAACACTATCATCGCTGAGTTTTCTTTTCTGTTCTGCATTCTTGTGCTATGTTTTTAAAACATGAAATGAAGTAAAAAACCACAAAACAACAAAAGTGGAGCAGAAGAAAATGATCTTAACCGTCAAATCTTGAAATAAGGAAATATCAATAAGAGGGCAATAAATATGAAGGAGATATGGTAGAAGCATAATACCTCGTAAATTTTGCTAAGTATTACATAGTGCTTAAACCGGAAGGAATTCCTCAAGTCCTCCGTTGGCTGTTAAGTGTGCAACACAACAATTTAAGTTCTAAATAGAAAATTAGTCCCCACCCAGCAGTCAAAAAGAAAAACATTTTTACACCCTCATATGATACTATAAACATCTAACCTCATCTTCTGTGGCCCATGACACTTCGTTAAAAAGAGAATCATAAAGAGGTGGTAAAAGCTGGGGAGGAAGGTTCACCACACGTTGTGATACCAGGAGACCCGCATTATGTGCCCCCAAAAATAATCTCAACTGATCCTTAATAGCCTTGTCTTGGGATGCTTTAACGATGAGAAAGCGCTTGAGCATGACAATACACCTTTCAAACTAGCAAAATTATTACGGTCAATTTAGCTTAGCTTCTACAAGTTTTTCAAATAATGTGTTTGGATCCAAACTTACCAACAAATAAAAACCTTATAAATTTAAATGTATTTGTAGACAAGTTAGATGACGAAGCTTCTAAAAAAGTTAAAGGGTAGATGTTAATATCAACTTTTGCAGGAAATAGCAAACTAGCTATTAGTTAAGTCATAAACAAAATTTTCAAATTTATGTGTGCCACCAATCAATGAACCAAAGATGTTAAAGCAAACAATTGAAAATTGAAATAAGAATGAGTTGATTAAGGTTCAATTTCCATATACAATTTCCTTTCTTGATTATCAAAATACACATGATTACTATTTTGGTGAGGGAGCTTTCGGCAACAAATTGCCACCTATTAGTAAAATTACATGAGGTGGAAAAGGATATATATAACCTAAACACTTTTTCTAAATGAAAAAAAAAAAAAAAAAACAGTTTTCTTGTTAAAAACGAGGAACAAACACAGAAGAAAAGCCAGAGTGATGTCAAGGTGATCACATAGTAAAGGCAATGACTATATATAATTACATTCAAGGCACCAAAAAAGTAAAAGAAAAAGAGGCAAAGACATCAGTAAAACATCATATGTGATAATAACATGTGACTTACCCTATACCTCCATAAATTAAGAGCTGTGACAAGAGCAAAAATGCCTTCGTCCTCGTCATCTTCTACCTTCACAACAGTCCCTACGGTGGTCTGTTCCAAAATCAAGTCTACAAAGCCACTCAATTCCCATTCTTCAGCATCCAAGTAAGTTTGCAGCAATGTCTTAACTCCATGGAAATCATTGGGTTTAGGATCAAAAAAGGCAAAATCTGCTTGGACAACTCCCTTTAACAACAGAGACCTCATGTTAACCAATTTTACTCGTTCAATGATACAATCTTGTAATTTAAACATTTCGAAATATAATAACACAAGTGATCATAGAAATCAAATCATAGTGTAAGAGATATTACATCAAACTCTCCATCTGATGACTCAAACCCTTCTGGTTTCTCATCCAAAGGATGCTTGATAAATCCATTACCTAGAAAGTGGGTATGCGGAGAGTAAAACATAAAAGGCACTTTAAAACGTGGACTTGCAAGATTCATAAAGAATTAAATTATAAAAGAAAAAAATAAAAAAGGTGTCTTACTAGCAGATGAAGGGGTGTGGTTCTCAATGGATCCGGAACGATGCTTTGGCATAGAAATCGAGCCCATACGAGCAAGAGCGCGGCCAAAAGGGGAAAATGTAATAGGCCAAGATTTGAGTCGTTGATGTCCTCTTGGCCTTCGAGGCATTTTAGTAACACTACAACAATAAATATTTAATTACATCATGTAATGTAAGCATTATATTCTTAAACAGTAAGCAATCAATAGAAACACAAAACTAAGATGTTATGCCATTCCTTTTAGGTTTGACGTGTAAGCAATTAAATTTAAATGATAAAACTGCAATGTAATGGATAATGTTGCCACTTTAAAAACTTTTAGGAGCTTAGGTATTGAACTTTAACCAAAATAGTTGAATAAGGGATTATACAAAAAGCAATGGAAGCCAAACCCAGTGGCAAATGGCGAGAGGGATGTAGTCTTCAATCCAAAGAAGGTTTTGGTCAAATGACTAAAGTAGTCAACCCAATTCAGATTAATACAGGTTAATTGTAATCGCCGTTACACTCATCGGTTGAAACTTGAAAAGGTTAACCCATCTAGGAGCAAAAGTGGATCGATGCAGGCTAAGTTTTGTCCGAAATAGGTCTTCGTGCCTGGCACTTTGGTTTATTTCCAAAATTTTAATTCTACAAGTTTGGTCTACTACTTGTCACATGTTTTTTATGTCTCTCATAACTGATTAGCCTATTAAACAAATGCTTATAAATAGGATGTTAAATAGTCCCTTAAGCTTAACTCAGTTGACAGCGACATTGCATTTTATATGCGAGGTTCGAACCTTGAACACTTCACTTGTTCAAAAGGGGTGAAATTCTAACCATACTAGGCTACTTGACAAAAAAAAAAAATGTGAAGACGGTATTATGAACTGAAACATTGTTATCTATCAAATTTGCGAAACTACTGTCAATGTTTAAGAGATGGAAACTTCCGTAAAAGTGTAATGATGAGAAACAAAATTCGAAACAAGGCTGATAAAACAAACCTTAAGAAGCTGAATGAAAATATAGAAACCGATGGCAGAGTAGTCGGCTAGGGCCGCAGAGGACACCGACTTCCACTGGTTCGGTTGAAACGGCGTGTCCCGATTACAATTTGGTTTGCCTTGGCGCACACTTTGTAGAAGAAGGAGTAAGAGTAGTTTTTGCCTTTTTTTCTAAGAGAAATTTTTTTATAGGAAAAACCGAAAAATATTAGGACAAAAAATCCTTAAAATTTTTTATACCACATATTAAAAATTTATGACTCGGTTAAAAAACCGACATTATTTTCATACAAGTTACATTTTTATTTTTCATTGTTATAGTTAAATTAGTGTTGATTATCTTTCAAAAAAATAAATAAATTAGTGTCGATTAACTCATTATTTTAGTCGTCAAAATAAAAATAGTCATCAATTTATATTTCTAAACAATAATGCATATCATCATTAAAAATTTAATTATTTTTAAATATTGATTCATGATGGATTACTTGTTGAAGTTGTCCATATTAGAATGAAGTGAGAAGAGAGAGAAGAGAAAGATTCCAAAAATCAGAAAATTTAGATTCATCTGAGTCTGACTCCGCTATTTATAGAGTAAGTGGAAAACATAAAAGGAGAGAATCCAGGAAAACTGATCAGCTCAAAAATGGATCTGCTCTGTAACGGATTCATCAAATCGCGGAAAACAAAACAAATAAGTGACAAACAAGTGAGAAACAAAATAAATAAGTAATTATATTTTGATGAAATAATATAATATTATAAAATTTTATGCAATTATTTAAATATAATTATTATTATTTTTAGATAGACGAAATGACTTTCAATCTAGTAATTTTGATATTTTTATCAATTGAGCTAAGATTTCTGGCCATTTAAATATAATAAATAATTTGATAAAGAATAAATACATAAATATTGTACGAAAATATACATAATATAATAGAAATTTTGTAAAAGTAAAATAAAAAACAGAGGTTAAAATATACAATTCTTATGTACCAGAGTCTGTTTGTGTATATATGTATATATATATGTTTCAAACATATATAATATTTAATCTCACATGACATACACGGTTTAAAGTGTCATATTTAATACGTGGTGATAAGTGTCAAAAAGTGATAAAATTACATATATATTTTAGGCACTTATTGACTTGTTTTAAAAGTAATTTATATAAAAAAATCTAATTAGTTGTAAATATTAGTTTTAATTAGCAAATTAGTCATTTATATTGTTTTTATCTGATTCCAACACTTTTTTGTAGGTTTTATGAACTCAATGGAAAAATGGAAGCAAGTGCTTGGAGACTAGAAAAATCATGATTGAAATTAACAAGTGAAGAGGCAAATTTTGTCCTATTATTTAAGAGAGAACATGAGATAGTCACACGGTTCGCAATTCATTTCGGTACGCGGTACGAATTCGGGTACGTGGTTCGCAACTCTCAAAGAATTAGGCACGCAAGGGGTATAGAGAGTCGGTACGCCAATTCGGTACGCGGTACGTTTAAATATAATACTCGGTACGTTATATATAAAAAAATATTAATTAAGAAAAAAAATAGATGATAAAAAATATTAATACCATCAATAAAAATTAACTTTTAGAAATATTAAAATATCAAATTAACATTTTTTTTAATTATCAAAAACATACAACAAAACAGTATCATCAATAACTAAAACCACCCACTACAAAATGGTAGACATACATCACAAATACTACAAAACAGTACAATGACTCAATTTGTATTTGTATTCCTTTTTCCTCTCTTAGTGGAAGTCCTCCTTATTTCATTGTCCAATTCCATATCTTATTATCTCATTGAAAATTCTTCCAAAGAGGCAGCCATGTAACAATACACATTACCACTTGTTTAATTAATTGAACTACTACATTGACACGTGGGAGTTAAAAGTCACTTGCTTTATTGAATGAATAAAGCAAATCATTTTTTTTCCTGTAATTAAATAAAGCCAATTCTTTGAGCTTCCTTCTTATTGTTATTTATTATATGATAAATAATAGGTTAGTTAAAGAATTGTGAACTGGTACACGAATTTGCAGGTACCAATTCGGAAAAAATAGTGAATTGGTACACGAATTTGCAGGTACCCAATTTGAAAAAAAATAGTGAACCGGTTCACGAATTCAAACGAACCAATTCGAAAATGAATTGCGAACCGGTACGAATGAATTGGTACGCGGTTCATGACCTTGCGAGCGAATTATGTGACTATGAGTTTCTATTGGATCAAAATCAAATTAGTACAACACTTTAATTCTTGGCTACCAATCAATTGCTTAACTAGTAGGAGAAAGTAATCAAAGGACCAAATGGAGTAGCAGTAGAGAATCAAGTGGCAAGAAACAAGGAGGCGGTGCAAATCAAGTGGAAAAATTGTTTTCTTAAAGATAAAGGATTCAAAGCCTATAAAAGGGCATGCTTTAGCCATTCCCTGAATCATTCACTCACGCCAAACAACGCACAGAGAACAGAGGAAACAGAGGAGTGAGAGTTACATAGAGAGCATAGAACGGCGGAGGAAATGATGGATGTGCATCAACTATTCGAGGAATCGATGGTGTTGTTATTTTTTCTCTTTTCTTTTAATTTGTGTAAAGCCACCATGGTAATAAGTAGCTAAAGACATTGTTGTTGGAATTATATTTAATTGACTCTATTATTATGTATTTTTTTAAATAAAAAAAAGAAGAAAAATAAAGTGCCAAAGAAATGAAAATGTTGCCAAGAGTAGTAAGTCACCAATAGTTTGTGTATGATAAGAAATGAGAGTGTTGGTTTGGAATTAGTGTGTATAACAATAAAGTGCTCTCTTAAGCATAGACTCTTTGAATTCTTAGAAAAGCAAAGATTGTTTGTAGTATAGCCCTATTACAACATTGAAAAAGACCTTAGTGATCCATGATTGATGGCATATTTGATGATTTTGCTTAGGTGTATGTTTGAATTGAATTGATGTAATCATATTTCTTGGATTGAGTTAAACACTTAACCCTTAAGTGATACAATTGTGAGGAATTTGTGATAACACATGATTTTGATTGTTTGATAAGAATGATGAGAATCTTGCTTAGGCATAGCAATCTTTTCATAATCATACTTTGTTTCTTTGAATGTTTTGAGGATCGATCATTAGTGATGATTACTTTGCCTATGCATGCTAGAAGAAAATTGGTTTAAAACTTTGATTGATTACAAACTTAGTCTTTAGAATTTAACTCCTTAGCTTGTCTATATTTTTCTTTGCTATTACAAACTTAGTCTTTAGAATTTAACTCCTTAGGTGTATGTTTGAATTGAATTGATGTAATCATATTTCTTGGATTGAGTTAAACACTTAACCCTTAAGTGATACAATTGTGAGGAATTTGTGATAACACATGATTTTGATTGTTTGATAAGAATGATGAGAATCTTGCTTAGGCATAGCAATCTTTTCATAATCATACTTTGTTTCTTTGAATGTTTTGAGGATCGATCATTAGTGATGATTACTTTGCCTATGCATGCTAGAAGAAAATTGGTTTAAAACTTTGATTGATTACAAACTTAGTCTTTAGAATTTAACTCCTTAGCTTGTCTATATTTTTCTTTGCTTTTACTTTTGTTTGAGGACAAACAAAGTCCTAAATTGGGGAGAGTTGATAAGTGCCGAAAAGTAGTTAATTCATGTAATATATTAGTGCACTTATTAACTTATTTTGTAAGAAATCCTTTTGAAAAACCCCAAAATCATGTATATATTTGTTTTAAGTTATTTTGTACTTAGTTTGTCTAAATCTAAACCCTTTTTTTTGTCGGAAATTGAAGCTTAGGACAGGATTGGAACAAAGAATCAAGAAGATGAAGCCTCAAATTCTCGCCCAGGCTCGCCCGGCGAGAGAAAGTCAGGGATATTTGGAAAAGTGGGCGAGGTCAGCGACAGTCAGCGAGAGGTGCTCGCCCAAACTCGCCCGGCGAGGTTTGGTGACATAAGACGGTCAAAGAGGTCAATGGGACACGTGTCAGCAAACCTTCAACTGAAGCAAGGTAGCTCGCCCGGCGAGCTTAACACATCCTAACCATTATAAATAGAAAATCAGATCATAAAAAAAGGGCATTCAAACTGTTCCTGTTCTGTAATACTAAATAACAATCTTAGAGCTTATTGTTAGGAGTTCTTGAAGGTGAATAGCTCATCTTGGTTGAGGAATCTTTCAATGATGTTTGTTCACATCAAATCCTTCTATCTTTGTAAGATTACCATGAGTAGCTAAACTCTTTTATTGTTGGGATTAGTTATAGATCACTCTATGAACATGTCTTTCTATTGATCTTGTTATATATGGTTTAGTTATTCAATCAACTTTGATATTGTTCTTGTCTTTGTTGTTTTATCTTTTGATTTGAAAGAATATAGGGATATATGTTTTGAATCATTGAACTAAAACAATATCTATTAAATCTAAACTATAGGGATAAATTTATGTTTAATAATCACTTAAAGTATTAGGTCTTAAAGTTATTGTATCAATTAATCACCCGAGGGATTGGAGATTGAAAGGTGTGTAATAGTTTCTTGTCGTTATTTGGGAACGAAAATGTACGATGAGTAATACGTGATAAAGTCGATTAATAGCTAAACATATGTGATTGATTGAGGAATTATATGTGAATGAATGTTCGAAAGCTAATCACAACAAAATTATTTCTCTGATATTTTCAACATCCTTTTATCGCAATTTCGCAATTATATGTTACAAGTATTTCACAACAAAAAACCATCGAAACACTTTCACTTAAAATATGGTAATTGTTGAACGACATTTGGTATCAGACTAGTCCCTGAGGAGACGATAATTCTAAACTTACTTTTGTACTTTCAACACGTGGATAATATCAGAGAGAGATATTATATTTTACAAGATATATTGATAGACATATAGTTGTTGTGTTATTTGTTATTAGAATGCATAACTATAGTCATATTTACCTAATGAGAAAGAAAGAAAAACAATCACCAATCGTTAGTTGGTTCAGTGGTGATTGGCGCTGAACTTGGTAGGGAGGACCACGGTTCGATCCCCCGCAACTGCGATCGGGAGGGGGCTGGAACCACTTGATGCCAGAACTGACCCCCGAATCAGATTCAACTGGTGGTGAAAACCGAAAAAAAAAAAAAAGAAAGAAAAACAATTAAGTGTGAATTATCTAATATTTAAAATTTATTTTAATTTAAAATTAATAATATATTAATTTTATCATATTTTCTTTAATTATTATTCACACACTTAAATTTTTAAATTAAAAATAAAATTATTAATTTCATATTACGTTCAAAATTAAATAACTTAAAATATATACTATATATTTATTTAAATATGAGGCTACGATCTAAGGTAAGAGAAACCATTCTTTAAGTGAGGCTACGATCTAAGGTAAGAGATTACGTTCAACATCCTTTTCAATTTCACTTAGCCAAAATAAAGAGTGTGATAGTCAAGAGTGTGTGTGGAGTCCCCCGTTTACAAAACTGGATATCCCTTGGGGAACACCTAGGGGTGTGATTAGACCGATTTGGATCAGTTTTTGGCGAATTCAATGTCCGAACCAATGAACTATCAATTGGTTCGACTTTTGATGTTTTTCAAAAATGAAAAAAAAAAAAACCAAACTAATCGGTTTGGTTCAGATATTTTAATGAGTTTCTTCCCATTGTATTTCATGATATTATTTTTTTTCCGATATCACTCATTTATGTAATTATATATGCGAGTGCAAACATTATTAGCACTTGCATTACCAATAGTTACACCCCAAACTTTTTTAATCCCCCATTCTTCTCAAATATGCCTCCAAATTTTTATCAATTGTTTCTCCTTGTGATCCAAAATAAGATTTAAACTTAATATTTTTTTTATTCAACATCTACCCCTCATCAATGTATTACAAGTTACAAGTTACAACTATATAGTTCATATTTTGCACCAATATTCATCAATTAATGGTAAGAGAAACCATTTGTTTATTTGCAGACAATATGCTCTGTATATTTGAGATATATCAATTGGAGATAACTATTTATTAAAGGAAAAAACAAAGATTCAATTTTTTTTTAAATATATTGAGGACGGAGATAGAGTAAATTACCGTGTGATTATATTTGTGGTTTTTAATTGTAGCCATATATTTATATTTAACAATTATTAATGATTGTATATTTTTTACTACTTGCATTTCAAGTAGCATCACAATATTGATGTGCATTTAATTTTCAAAAATTACTTTAGTTACCATTTTGTTATGGGTAATACAATAATTTGGTTGACATATTTTTTTTTGTGCTTAAAGAGGGCATAGCCCAAGGAAAAAAAAACTACGAAATTAAACGAACATGTCTAGGCATACAAGTCCCTGAAATGTCGTCAAACATGATACTCTGCAGCTCCCTCGGAGGGGCCTCTAAAACAATGGACAAAAAGGAGTCCTTTGTTAGACTATAGGAAGCTAACCAATCAGCACATTTGTTGCCTTCACGCAAGGTGTGGTTAATCTGAACATGCCAAGGGAGATTAATAAGATCTCGGATACGACGAACTAGAACCGGAGTAGCCCCATTAATCTTGCAATTATTTGTAACCATGTCCACTAGCAATTTAGAGTCGCTTCCCACAATCAGATGCGAAAACCATGACTTCTAGCCATCTTTAACCCCTCATACATTCCCCACATCTCAGCATGAAGAGCATCACATGTTCCGATCTTTCGAGCATAACCTATTATCCATTGACCGTCTGAGTCTCGAATAAGGCCCCCACAACCAGCAAGATCCAAGGACTCCTTATAGGCTCCATCACAATTAAGTTTAACCCAATCATCCTTTGGTCTCTTCCAGCCAATGTAGACCGTGTCAAAATGTCTTGACCCTCTTGTTAGGTGCAGATGATCTCCCCTATCGATGGCTTGAACCAAATCAAGAATGACATTAATAGGATAAATAGGCCTATGAAAGTCGTCCTCAAAAATAGATTTGTTCCTCCACATCCAAAGATTCCAACAAGTCACTATGAATATAGATCGCCACTCCTCTTTGCGTGTTCTATACACTTGATTGGCGAGGTTCTTAAAGATCCAGTCCCTGCAATTCAAAGAAAAGAAATTATTAATATGAATAGAAGCAACTAACTTGATCCATACCTGGGTTGCGTAAACACAATCTCGCAAAACATGAATGAGTGTTTCATCACCATTCCCACAACAAGGACAAATGGGTGAAACTCCAGTCCTCCATCTGCTACGACGATAGTTAGTTAGGAGACGTTCATGTGCCGTTATCCACATAAAAGTTTGGAGTTTGTGGGGGCCCTTCCAATCCCATATTTTTTTCCAATCCCCCTCAATATGGTTAATATTCTGAGATTGAAGTTCATAGGCACTTTGAACCGTGAAGTGACGAGTACTAGTGCATTTCCATCCAACAGAGTCAGGTCCATCAGTGTTCATGGGCGTCGGAAGGGCCAACACCTTATTAGCTTTGGCAGGGGGTAATTGTGACTTTATGAAGTAAATATTCCAGTGACCATTGATTGTCAAGACATCTTTGACAGTGAAACTTGTATCAACTAACTGTTGGGTAGCATCTAACATCAGTGATGAACCACAGGGAGCCCATTGGTCCAACCAGAAATTTATATGATTCTCATCTCCTAGTTGCCACACAATATGGTTTTGGAACTGGTGCCAAATGCTAGCAAGAGATTTCCATAAAGGGGAGTCGTAAGGTTGAGAACTAATAGTATCCCGAAGATCCTTTTTTCTGCCATACTTATCGTAAAGGACCTTACACCAAAGGTCATCAGGTTTGTTGATCATGTTCCAAAGATTTTTCATAAGGAAGGCATCATTCATTTTATGGGGGCTTTTAATCCCGAGCCCCCCATCTTTCTTTGGCATGCAACAAACATCCCAGCTAATGAGGTGAGGTTTACGATTTTGGTCAGTGTCTCCCCACAAAAAACCTCTCTGAATTTTCTCCAACTCGTTACAAAGAGTTTTAGGGATTTTAGCATATTGCATATGATAGTACGGTATAGAACTCAACACAGATTTTGTCAGAGTAAGTTCTATATATTATATGTAAGTTCTATACGACAATTAATCGGGATTGGTCCAGCTGTCTCTGTTGTGCAATTTGTAGCGGTTAGATTGATCTTATGGTTGAGAAACAAAAAGGAAAGAAAAAGAAAGACAATTAAAGGAGAGAGAAATTTTGTTCATCTTCTTCAATTTTTCATTTCTTCAATTCTGCTGTTGTGATAATCACTGTACATCCATCGCTCCACCATTATCATCAATTGACAATTGTTTTTTCCTTGAGAATCTAATCTACATCACCTTTCACAAATTTATGTCGATAAAAACTTTGAAAGGGAAAAGAAGCTAGAAAATCAAGGTGAACAGTGAACTTGTCGGTGCTTGTGGCCCATCGTCGCTGGTAAATGCGGCGATCCATTCTCAGCCCACACCGCCGTCGTGCGCTGACATCGAAGTGGTCGGCTTCTCCATTTTGTACGTTGTCGTCACAGATAGCTCTCTCATTATTTTTTTTTGGAAAATGCTATTTAGTAAGAAAATCTATGGAGAAGAATTGCAAGAATAAATCTCCACCCTTGTTTACATCAACTACGCCCATGATTTCCACTAAAAGAGGAGATTAAAATTACATCATTCTATAAGATAATGCCATGTGTTATTCTTGCATTCCTTCTCTAAAATAATTCTTACTAAATAGCAATGCTATTTTTTTTTTCATTATTTTTTTCTTCATCATTAAATTAATCCAACGGTTGCAAATTGCACATGAGAGACAAATGAGAGGAAAACATATGAGAGAATCCAGATCCCAATTAATCTCATTTATTACAACATTATTATTTTTTATTTTATTCTTTGTTTGATTTTTTGCCTGATTTATTTATTTATTATGCTTACAATATGAAACTGACTTCGTAACAGATTAGATTCAGAAATGATCTTCCAACTGTGACAGTAAACTCAATTCCCAATGGCACCGTCCTCTCCTCCGTCTCCTCCGATCGCCGACAATTCCGACCCCGAAAGCCGTCTTCGTGAAGCGGAGGAGCGTCTCCGAGACGCAATCGAGGAGCTTCAACGCCGTCAACGACGCGCCGCTGCTCATGCTTACCACCAACTTCATCACAATAACAACCTCGACTCTCCTCCCTGTGATCACGGTCCCGATGAGTCCTGCATCGCACACGCCATTGGTAACCTTTGCCAAACGTTCCTTCTTTCTTATGGAGTTAGAGTTGGCATTGGTATTCTTCTTCGTGCTTTCAAGCTTGTTCGAAGACAATCGTACTCGTCTCTCCTTGATCTCAAGGTTTGTAATTGATCAACGTTAATATTCATCGTTGAATTAGGGTTCTAATTTTTCAAATTTTTGATGTTTATTAGCTGCATTGAATGTTTAATTATATATTAAATCTTGCTCGTGTTTGACTTAGGGAATGTATGTTTAACTAAAATTCAGTTCAATTTTGTTTTTGTTGGATCATTATTCGATCGAATGATCGGTATAAAACACAAATTCAAAGCTGATTTTGGAATAACCGGAACCTTTTGAATTTCTTCATTTTGATATATTTTAGTTAAATTGATCCAGAAGCAGATTCTTATTGAGCTTAGTTCAATTTTAAATTTGTAGTTAGTATTATCGCATGTTGTTTTGTGAATTGATAATATGTTTAACATATTTTGTTTTGCAGCAACTTGTTTCAGAAAAAGACCTAATAGTGAGGGAAGAAGCGTGTCGTATTGGTTTACTTTTTGGTGGTTTTACCGGATCTTATCATGCTCTTAGATGCTTGTTTAGAAAGTTTAGAAAAAAAGAGACACCGCTGAATGCGTAAGTTACAATACAAGCTCTTCTTGATTTACTTGTTCTTGAATAACCTTGTTTTTATTTTCGCGTTGCTATATAAATGCATGGATATTGTTTTATGTTGTTGATTTTGCATACGTTGCTTATTTATGACTCTGTTTAAGGGGATGATGGAGCAGAATTTTAGCAGGTTCAGTTGCTGGTTTCTCAATTCTGGCACTAAATGATTCAAATAGGAGGCGCACACTGGCTTTATATCTGTTAGCTAGATTAGCTCAGGTATTTGAAAGTGATTCCCCGGAGTGGTTTCTGCACAATCTGATACAGATGCATAAACATTTTTAGCTTCTTGAAAATTATCTGCATCCAAAAGGCTGACACATATTTATATATCAGTGTGCTTATAATTCTGCAAAATCTAAGAACAAATTTCACCTTTGGGGAAGTCATTGGAGACATGGAGACTCTTTGCTGTTTTCTCTTGCTTGTGCACAGGTATTCAAATTTAATTTGGCTTTTCATTCTAGGATTTATCCTTAGATTATCATGCTTGTAACTTCTAAGTGTCAAATAATTGATAATTTGGCATCAGTAGAACAGCCATAAAACTCATGGGAAGTTTTTTCATGAATAGAAGGGATGTTATTTGTTTGGTAAGAAAACAAGAGTTGTTACGAAATAGCTCAAACGGGAAGGGAGAATAGTAATGTTTGAAAAATAATTAGGTAACCAATGAGATGGGATATACCAACCTTGTTGAGTGTCATGGGCTTTTGTGAATTGTGATGCATTTTTCTGAAAAGAAAACACAAACATATAACTTGACCTCATAGGAGATATGTTTATCTAAGTGGGTATTGCATGTGTGGTGGTAAAGTGACAAAAGGAGGGGGTAAATAATGGTCTCAGATATTAGTATGCTGAGGTGCGTGATTGGATGGCGTTGAACTAGTAGGATTTAGATGAAGAAACACGGAAGAGTAGAAGACTGGTAGAGACTTCTATGAAAAAATGGATCAACTTGAAGATGGTGCAAACTTACTAGGGTAGTGGAAGATTGAAAAAATTCTAGGAGAAAACCTTATAAAGGAATTCTTATACAATTGAATCCCCAACAAATGACCAGACAAAAGAAATATTAAATGGGATTTTGCAAGAGCTTTTGAAGATCTAAGTCTTAGATGATAAAAGTTGACATTACTAGTAGTTTCAGATTTAGGATATTTTCAGATTTTACAAGGGTTTTATTTGCGCACATTATTAGTAGTTTTACTTATTTTATTTGTAAATTTGATTAGAATTTGTACATGTTTTAGTTAGAGTTTTAGTATCTTATTTAAGATTTGGTTTTATTTTGTTAGTCTCTACGTAGCACCTACAATTCTGATTAAGGGTTTGTCTGACAATGGGACATGTGGTTACATTCACTCACTTTCATTTTCTTAAATTATTACTTGTGTCTACGCGACAGTGCGTCTCTGGTGTCTGTGTTTGTGGTTCTTAGATTATTAGAGGATTTGGACAAATAATTAGGATTTGATTTTAATTTCTTCGTTCCCTTTTTTTATTATTTAGAATTCTAACAGATGATTGTAAATCATGCAAAAGTACTCCTTGGAGTAAGTAATAAGGGTTTGAATATAACAAATACTCTTGATGAGATTAAATTCTCCTCTGTTCTTTTTAACCTACAAAAATATCCAATTTGTTCAATTGTGCACTTTCAACTTATAAAGTAGATAATTTTATCGAGTTATGACATGAATTATCTATCCTTGTACCAACCAAATGTTCTTTCTATCTTAAACAAAGGGTTTTAGTTTTTCTTAACTATATTTTGAGGATCTTTGAACTTTATATCTAACATGTTGTGGGTTCTGTGGTGAAATATCTATCGGGTACATATTAAACTTTCTTTAAGTTATTTTATTGCAATTTTTTTTAACAAAACCCCTATAGCTGATTCCGCCTAATGAGATATGATTTGGTTGTTGTAGAAATGAATGAGAAAAGGGGTATAGAGAAACTAAGTAAGGAGTTGGATTTTGTGGAATGTATCAGCATTTTTCAGGCTTCCTTTGTGTACTCGTGCATGTAATAAACCAGTTTGTGAAAATAAACGAAAAGGATAACTTGTAGAATAAATCTACCAAAGCACCATGAGATACCCAACCTTTCTAAGACCTACCTGGTGTAGATTTTGTTTTTCCTAGTTTGAAGTTTGTTAATTGTTTTTTTTTTGAACAAGCGAAGTTTGTTAATTGTTATCGTCAAGCCTCGTGCAGAGATTCAATGAATGAGTCTCTCGCTAGCTCTTCCATTATGATACTCCCTCTGTCTCAAAATAAGTGCCATTTTAGGAATAAAATTTTGTTTAAAAATGAATGTCATTCTCACGTTCCAATGCAATATTTTCCAATTCTACCCTTAAATATTACTATATGCACTATTTCCAAGGAAACCAACCAATAACTTATAGGGATAATTTAGTAAAAATATTACTTCTTTTGACAAC
Source organism: Trifolium fragiferum (assembly GCA_954870985.1). NCBI lineage: Eukaryota > Viridiplantae > Streptophyta > Magnoliopsida > Fabales > Fabaceae > Trifolium > Trifolium fragiferum. The sequence continues at coordinate 42,441,552 of OX940796.1, read as the reverse complement.
ATAATTACATTTCTTAATATGTGTGCAAAAATTTTAAACAACGTTCTTTTTGAGACAGAGGGAGTAATGTTGATATAGTCTTTTAGAGAACTGCAATTGTAACTGAATGTCATTCTAGAATATTCTAGGGAATGATTTGATTTTCATTGATTGAAAAGAAAAGAGTACAGGTGTATATATAGAATTCTTTACCTTCACACTATGGGTTTATCAGACACCCTTCTATAGCTAACTCTTAATCAAATCAGAATAAAAGAGCTGGCAGGTGGCACTGCTCTGAACAATAGAAACAATGATATATCAGAATGGAAAATATCCTATTTATGTTTATTTAACTCTTATATAGTCTTTGCAAAGTACTCTCCGGAATGAAATATAAGCAAAAAGGGCATCTAAAAAGTTGATGTATCTGATCTTAATTTTAAACCACTTACATCAACCTTTCACACATCATACTCAATTTTGCTTATATTTCATTCTTGAGGTAGTATAAAACTATAAATTACCTTTTGTGTGACTAGTAAAATTAGTAATTAATGTTTTCAACTGGATTGTTTTTAGTGCAATACTTTATGGTTTCCGTGACTTCTTGAAATATTAATGGTTATGGTTTTCTTGTAAATCGTAAATTTTATGTACATCTTTTGTGGAACACTTTTAATAATGTTATTAATAAGGAAACTATTTCATATTTCAGGTTATGTATGCCTTTGTAATGCGTCCTGAGAGCTTGCCGAAATCCTATCAAGAATTCATTCAAAAGACCGGACCAGTTGCAGAGCCTGTATACAGGGCTGTAAGGGATAGCTGTAGAGGGCATCCAGTTGATGTTGCTTCGCTGCATACCTACTTATCCCGCAAAGGAAAATCTGATTATGTGAAATTGGAAGAATTTCCCTCTATTATCCCTTGTTCCATCATTCATGCAGGAACAAGTTCATGTTTAGTTCACGAAGTAAATGCAACATCATTAACGTTTAAAAAAACATTCCCACTTTACTTCTCTCTGACATTTGTGCCATTTGTCGTTCTGCACCTACAAAAGGTACTCCCCTACCAAACTATTTTTGTAACATGTATATCAGCAAATGGAATACTCACAAAGATTGGCAATAAAACAATTTTGTATAAACAAAACATGTTTAGAGTCTGTCACATTCACTCTGGAAGATTACCACAACTATCACCTTGTTGCTAGGTTCTGTATTTTCTTTTTTACAATTTCTGATAGAATTAACTACATGTCCATCATTTGTCAAAAAAAACTACGTGTCTATCACATTGCTAAAAGCAAGTTAGTTTCAGTTTAATGGTACACAGTTGAATTTTGTGTTTGGAATTTTTATCTTACCTCTCCCTGCAATTCAATCGGAGTGTAATGAAACAAAGGGCTTCTAAAGGATCAACATACTGATTCCTAGCTCTTGTTGATGATTTCTTAGACCGTCTCCATATCTCTATACTGCTATAATGCACTTGCGTAGGTGCTGCTGTTGGCACAGTATGATTAGGCTTTAGGGGGTCAAAATTTTATCAATTATTGTTAAGAGACCCACATTGAATGAGATATGACCTGAAAATGTATTTGTAAGTGGGAGGCATCCCTTACCTTACAAACCGATTTTGTAGGGTTGAGTTAGGCTCAACCAAAATTTTAAGGTGGTATTAAGGTCTATCTATGATCCATTGGGCACTTGCTAAGTTACTATCAGCCACTTAGATCATGTTCAAGATGTCTAACTCCGGGCATCATGCGTGTGTTAAGACTGAAAAGTAGTTTTTGGGTTATGAATGAATAAGATGATGTCATTGATAACTATTGTACATGTGTTGTCTTCACTATGCACTTACCAATGCCACAACTTCTATTGCTGCCATTGCTGTAACTTTTGTTATGGCCATTGTTATTTTGGACTATTTTTCTGACGAGGAAGTTTTTTTTCCAGTTCACTGATGCTCCTTTCCGCACTTTCTGGTTTGCCATTAAAGGTGCTGTTCGCTCAACAGCCTTTTTGTCTGCTTTTGTTGGAATCTTTCAGGTGTATGTTTTTCGTTGTTGATATTTACATTTCTATTATATCAAATGTAATATTAATATTCCTAATGTCTTTCTGGTTTTGCAGGCAGTCATATGTATGCATAGAAAAGTTGCTTCAAGAGATCACAAACTTGTGTATTGGATAGCAGGAGGAATATCTGCCCTTTCAGTGCTATTGGAGAAAAAGGCAAGGCGTGGTGAGCTAGCTTTATATGTTCTTCCCCGATCAGTAGATTCATTATGGTATATCTTGGTGAACAGGCACCTGCTTCCAAAAATTAGGAATGCTGAGGTATGCCATTTTGTTACTCTGCACTGAATTAAAAGAAACATTTCTCTTGTATCATTTTGTCAAATCATAAAATATTTTTCTTTTTTTTTTCTTCCACGATGAAAATTTCCTGAATCAGCCACTGCTTTATGACAACTGTAGAAATTATCTCATTTTATGCTTTTGGCTGGTATAGGTGTTTTTGTTTTCTCTCTGCATGGGAGGGATCATGTATTATTTGGAATATGAGCCAGAAACCATGGCCCCATTTCTAAGGGGCCTGATCCGCCGCTTCCTTGCCAGCAGAATTAGCAATCCAAGCCCTCCTTCTAATCAAACTCCTACTTACACATACCTACAAGTTCTTGATGGCCTCACGTCGCCAAAATTACAAGAAAAACAAGAGATAAAGGAAACTGAATCTTCTTCTGAGACGTACAATCTTGAGTCTATTCCAGGGCTTTGACATTGTATTTTGGATCCATTTTTTTCTTTCCTGTAGGGGTTATGGGAGGTGAAAACCGTCTCTCTGAACTTCTGTTTGTTTTAGGTTATAGGATATCCTTCCTGGTATTCAATCGTTTCAGCTTAGCTATGCCAACTACAAATTGGAAATTTAGGGAACCAGATTCTATATTGATATCACCATTGGTTCCACATTTTTTTATTGGATTGTTCATGAAGTTGTTCTTGATGTTCAGGTGGATTGTAATTTTCTTTTTTATCAAACATTATTGAGTGCTTGATTGTTTAGTTTAGGAATAAATGTTTTGGTCTTTGTAAAATTAGTACATTTTAGCTTTGGTCACAGTAAACTTTTTTTCTCTTTGATTTTAACTCATTCAAATAATGGTTTTCTATCACTAAAGAATGTGTGACGCCACATCGTCAAGTGTAATTGTCATTTCACTGAACGACATGTGAAATGATGATGTCTCTGGGTGCCATTTCTCAACAAATGTTGATATAAGCCGCGGATCAACCTTTTTCAAACTAGTCCGCTCAAGCCAGCACAACCCAAAAGCATTCAACCAACCTTGAATAATTTGTGGATGTCGATCAGGAACTCTCTCAGCTACCTTATTTCATAGAGATGCTATCTTTAGTTCAAGTTTCGGTCCTTCATTACGTTCCTACATATATTTAAACGAAAACATTATCAATAAGAAACTAGAATGAATAATTGGATGCATACCATAAGGCACATTTAAAATGATCTGTATAATAATGTTTCAACACTAAACTTGTTCAAATTAAAGGCTAGAGAAATCCTATAATTTACACTCGATAATATGATAATTTATGAAATTTTTGCTTTATCTTGATAACTTCATCAATATAACTTAACAAATAATAACAAAACAAACAATTGGTTACCTGATCAAACCATATATGATGAGCAACATGTTGATTGTATCATGTCAGAAGACTCGTATCAATCGGTCCTCCATGCCAGCCCACTGGTGCAAGCTCCACCTGCACAGCCTGCTGCTCCTCCGCCTAACGCCATAAAAAGTCTTCATTTCCTGCTCCTCCTCTACGTCTAACTCTACCATCTGCTCATCTGGTACGCACCATTGAAGATTTTTTTTTTAAAAAAACAATGTAAAAAAAAGAGTTAATTATTTTAAAAAAACAAAATAAGCACACCGGAACAATTGGATTTGAGTGTTCCGGTATGAATATTCATACAGAATTACTCATAGTCAACTGTTCTGGTGCCTTAATTTCAAACCGGAATACTTGAAAAAAGTGTTCCGGTACGTGATTCGACTGCCTACTCTCTTTTCCTCACCCTAACACCGGAACACTTCTTTGACAAAATGTGTAAAAAAAAAAAAAAAATCCTACCCTTTTAGTTTATATATGAGGGCATAGTAGTCAATTCATGTTTAAATGTTGGGGGTAAAAAAATTTCCTCAAAAGAATGGTGAAATGGTGAAAGTGGGCCTAAATCGTCGAATCCTTGTGGCCCAAAGGTGTTTCAGCCCATTGGTTTACTATCTCATTTTCCTCATCCCAAACTATAAAAAATGTTTGCTGCGATTGTTTGAGAAAGTAGGGTTTCAGAGCAAAGGAAATCCTAGTTTGCCGAAACACCCTTGTAGCACGCCTCTTCTTCCTCGATCCTAGATGGCAGGTGCTGATTGTCATCAAGAGCATTTAAATTGTCCTTGGAAATTGATTGGCCTTCAAAATTTGTGGGGGAAGGAAATCATTTTAATCAATTCGGGAATCAAAGTCGCATGATTTCGTTCCTTGAGAATCATTAGCCGCAATTTCAGGTGAGTGATTAATATTTCTCCACTATTTCCTATCATAATATCATTTACTACACCAATCTATGCTTCATTCTCACTAGCACACGTCATATCCAATTCCTGTGTTGTTTATGATTCTTGCGTTTTTGGGTTGATTCCTCTCTGCACGTTAACATATGTGGTGCCCTCCAATCTATCACTCTCTTCAACGCCATTATCATTTCCCTTGTTTGATTCTAATAATTCACTTTTCGTTGCCGGCTACGCGTTCTTGAAACATCTGGGATGCATATCTCCTTGGTATACACAGTAAAAACTAGATATTACTGTTACCTGGTTTATATATTTATTTATATAGTTTTTTTTGAGTTAATGAATTTTTTTTAAGAATAATTAAGGAAAGAGGCGTTTTAGGAATATGGATTGATAATTGAAACGATGTGAGGTAGAATATTGCACCGATTGATTTGTGCATAAAAATATATGCCTTCCTACTTTGGATGTAATAATTTTAACTTCGTTAATCAATGCAATACATATTATCTTTACAGTATTTTAAAATCGTAATGCATAACTTGCTAAAATCGGTCGATTGCGAATCAACGTCTCTTCATCATATAAAACTTCAAAACCAAAAATTTCTCTAAGCTCCATAGCATCATTTCTTACTCAATCACTCCAATCATTCATTTCCAGTTACCTTTTTTTCAGTAAATTATCTATCCAGTACTAATTTTTTTCATATCCACCCAATTATGAGAATAATGGAAAAATTAGTGCCGTTTAGATAATTTACTGAAAAATGGTAACTGAAAATGAATGATTGGACTGATTGAATGAGAAATGATGCTATGGAGCTTAGAAAATTTTTTGGTTTTGAAGTTGTATATGATGAAGTGACGTTGATTCACAATTGACTGATTTCAACAAGTTGTGCAATGTGATTTTATAACATTGTAAAGCTCTGTATTGCACTGATTAATGAAGTCAAAATTATTACATTCAAAGTAGCAAGACAAATATATTTATGCACAAATCTGTATTGGTGCAATATTCTACCTCACATAATTTCAATTACAAATCCATATTTCTAAAACGCTCCTTTCCTTAATTGTTCGTAAAAATATTTTTATTAACTTAAAAAAAATATAAATAAACCTTCTTATAAGCTTCTCTCTTATAATAAAATAAAAAATTCACAATAAAAATTTGTGATAGTTAATTTGTACATGCTTCAAAAAAAAAAAAATTTGTACATGACATTTGAATTTCTAGCAGCTTTGTCACTTTCCCATAGCAAGTTGATTCTTTCCCCAAAAAAGACGTAGTTAATATAAAGGAGAATAAAGATCAAACCTCAAACTTCAATTCCATCAAATCTATCGATTTATTAAAATTATCATTTTCTTGTTGGTGTGTCCCTGGAAGTCTGCATTTGTACTGGTCTTTAGGGCAACATGGAGTATCTGTGTGGAGTATTGATACAAATATAGATTTTCAGACACACAAGCTAGAAATCGATAACTTTAAGAAAACGATAAACTTATTGGAATTGAAGTTTGAGGTTTGAACTTCATATTAACCATTTCTTTTCTGTACAAAGAATCAACTTCTTATGTAGTGGCAGAGCTATTAAAAAATTTAGATGGCATGATACAAATGTAAGTTTTAATATTAAATGGGGAAGTGATAAAAATCAAGCTTCTTTAAAAAAAAAATGTAACATTTTTTTCTAATGCATTTTGCATAAGAGAAGGAAAAAATGTATATTTTAACATAAAAAAAAGAATAGTATAATTTAAATATCTTTGGAGTAAAAGGAGTACATGCGATTTACTCTAATTTAAATATACTTGTGATTCTTGGATACTACAAAATGAGCTAAAACTCAACTGGCAAATACATGTAACATTTAGCAAACCATTTTAAAAATTTTAGAATCCACTTTTAAAAATAAAACATCATTTTGATAAAATAGTATTTTATTTTAAAAATGATGTTATATCTTGGGATGACAATTAGACTTTTTTACTTAAATGTAGTTTTGGTCTTCCTATTTAATTTTTTTTTTTTAAATTTGGTCTCTCTATTTAAAAAAATCTAACATCTTTCAAAATCTTTACTATTCTTATAAAAAATATTTCAAGAAACACTATTGGATTGGATCGGGTTTTTCCCGAAACCCGACTTTTTCTTTTTTGAACCCAATTATCCGACCCGACCCAATTTTTTTGGATTGGATTGGGTGAATTTGATCAGGTCGACCAGAATTGCTCAATCTATGTACACCTCTAGTTTGTGTCACCCTTGTATAATTCAATATTATATTTCTTGATACCTAAGTTGACCAACAAATAAGCTCAATATCTCATATTAACTTATTTCAGCATGCATGACCATGCATTTTTACAGTCCCACTCTATCGCGAGTCCCAAAATATATTACTCCTATATATTATATAATGTAGGAGAGACAAATCTCATCTAGGTCACTCATCTCTCTCAACATGATCCGTGAAGTAACTATCAACGACTTTATAGTTGACCTTTTCACAACCACTCCTTTCTATGAACAATCTTTGATTGGACTATCACATAGGCTTGAAACACAACTAGTTTGACCCGCATCATAGTCCTCGTTAATACACCCAAAAGGTGAGGCTTGCTTGTAACAAGTTTTTTGATATAGTGGAATCCTACACAGGGTGTGAAGGGACTGGACGTACCCTTAGGTTAGAAGGAGAACTAGCATAAACCTTTGTGTCATTTCTTCTTTCTCTTCTCTCTTTTATTTTTCTACATATTGTTCATATCTTCATAACTTTCCGAAAAAATAAAAAGAATAAAAAATCTCTAAAATAATCGAAAAAGTCATAGAACCTAATTAATCCCCCCTCTTAAGTTGAACTCTAAAATTACATAACATTTGTTGAATCTTATTCTTTAAAGCAACAAGAGAACTCAATTTGCCTATCACTAATTTACAATGGTCTTCACCCGAAATTTCACAGAAAAATAAGGGATTGATGTTAAATAGTTATCAAGAACATTGAAAGAAGATGTCATTTCTTATAACAAAGAGATAGAAGAAAGTGAAATAGGAAGATAAAAATGGGAGAGAAAGAAGAAAATGAAGTGAGAAATAGTAGAATGAAGTGAGTTGAGTGAGAAATGAAATTGTGGTGTGTGGTTGTTTGTAGAATTAGATAGGAATTGAGTCAAATATTTTTAAGAGAAAGTTTATTTTGACAACCGTTTAGTTGTTAGAAAACTTTAATTTGTACTATCCATCTATTTTTCAATTTTTTATTGAATCTCGAATTGCATGCGTTGTGAGTAGGGTGTCAACCGGTTGTCCCAAATACTCATAACCCTAAACTCTTAAAAACCCTAACCCGCCCTTAAAAACCCTAACCCTTGGCAACAAAAGAACACGAAAGAAATATATCATATAGATGGCGCCCATGGGGCGCCATATGCCCATATCCTCATGTATGACAACCTCGCTAGAGGCGCCGTAGTGTCTTTCACCAGTCACCACAGAGTAGAACATTGCGGAAATTTTTGTAAAAAAGGGACAATTTGGTATTATTTTCTTCATAGAGGGATGTCTGATAAGCTAGCTTATAGCTTATTACTGATGGCTGATAAGTTAGTTGAAGTGTTTGGTAAAATTACCGGTTAAAATGACTGATGATTGTCAAATGACATAAAAGGACATTGTTATAATTCACACTAAAATTTATATCAAATCAATATTTAAGATATTTAGAATTTAGCAATTTAAATTTATTTTATCTTTTATATATTCAATTAATTTTTATTTACTAAAAGTTTATTTTTATTTTATATTTCATACTTTATAATTTTTATATTTTTGGAATAATAAATTTTGTTATGAAAAGAGGAATATAATATAATCAAAACTTCCAAGTTTTAAATTCAAAAATCAATTTTCAATTTTAGAGATTTATGTGTGTGTATCATGTGCATGCTCGTGTGGATTGTCAGCATCACCGGACATTTCTTGTTATGTTTTGGGGCGGATAATTATAATTATACAAACATAACAAGTTTGTTAAAAAAAATGAAGGTTAGAATAATTTTTGTTGACAAATTAATATAACAAGTGTGTTATCAATATCTGTAAAAAAAAAAATGTGTTATGCCCTTACGGAAAAAAAATGTTGCACCACGCCTTTTAAAAAAATAAAATATGTTGTACCACGCTATATTTAAATTGCATTATATAAAAATTTATATTAAGGGATAATAGTGGGTTTTTGTTAAAATAGCAAGGGTAAAATTGAAAGAAAAAATGATAAGCTATAAGCTCATAAGCTACTTGAAATAGCTTGTGAAAAAAGCTATAAATCAGTAAAATAAACTATAAGTTCTTTTTAAAATGACGGTTACCAAACAGAGCGTTTGAGACAAAAATCTGATATGTGATATTCTCTTAATTTATTTATAAAAAAAAAGATAAACCCAGGAGACACGTTTGTTTGTAGACATTAAGACTTTAGTTTACGAGTACGATGAATGATTTTGAAACACCATCAAGTTTTCAAACAGAAAGTAAAGGTTCATGTGATTTTGGTTTTTTATCTTGCGTGGTTCATGCTTTTTGCAAGAAAAGAATTAGATGTAATGATGATGTAAACTTATATGATACAAAAAAAAAAAATCATTCAAAAGATGTATTAATCATTTGAAATTATAGCCAAAGCTTAAGTACTTTACATTAAGCAACAAATTGGGTTTTAACGGAATACATTTACACATTATAAAGAATAATTTATAAATTGAGTTTTAACGGAATACATTTACACAATATAAAGAATAATTTATTTTTTATAATTAACGAAAATAATAATGATTGTTCCATAACACAGAAGTTGGCAAAATTTAACCTTAGTAGATGATCAAAGATCACTATTTATTACAATGATTTGTATTGCTCAATAAGATGAGATGCATGGAGTCGAGATGTAGGGGTCATGGTGCACCCCAGTTTCTTCAAATAGGAGATCTGTAATAAAGTCAAAAACAATTGATTGATTTATCCAATGTAAAAGTTGTTTAAATAGGATCTTAAAATCCATTTGATGTTTCAAAACAAAGAAAAAACCATTTAAAATAATTTTTGTGCAAAAAGAAACTACAAGGTAAAAACCCAGAAGTTCTTTCTTTCAGGACTAGTAGGTTATATGTTAGCTGGTAATACGTAGCAAAATATACACCAGCTCATTACAAACAAACAAAAAAATATTGATAAAAAAATTGAAACTCATCATAGCATGAAATAGAAAGCAATTTTAAACACTTCAAGTGGTGATTCAGTTGTGTAATTCTTGAAACTATCAAACCAAATAATTTACTGAATGAATCCGATAGAATTGCACAGTTTTAGTATTTCTATGAACTTAAGGTGAATAACTTTATATCTTAACTTTTGTCGAAAAAAAAACTTTATATCTTAACTATCATTAACCATATGCCTCAAGAAAATAATTCATCAAAAACATGAAATATGAAAGGGCTAACAAGTCGGATTCCAATTCCATTCACAGTGAATTTTTACCTGCTTGTCAGTTGGTGTTGCCGAACCCATTGCATTCTCAATCTTTAATTTCAGGAAATGTTCCTGAAAAGTGCAAAACATATTTTCAAGCCTCAACTTCATTATCAGAATAATGAGGAAAACTCATGGCAGTCTATGTTTACATATAAACCCACAAACTAAAGTTTTGTGTAAACACCTTAGAGCTGGAAACACTATACAAACGTTTTGAACAGTTTATCGTGTTACAATCCACTATCACATACTTATATTATTGAAATTGTGGGTTTAGATAACAAAAAAATTATCTAGATCTTTGAAATATGTAATGTGATTAATAATGACTTGATTCTAACATGATATAAATTCGATACAAAAGACTGAACACTGATCCTTATTTATAGGAACACAAGACTCCTAATCCTAAATATATAGGAAAATCATGAAACAAATCATGATAATAATTAAGTAATATGGAAACTAATCTTAAGATATAAACTCAGATACTCTTAGATTAGAAATTGTTCTTACAAGATAAACAAAGATACTCTAAAACACTAAATATATTAATCCCTTTGTCCCACAAAGAGTGACACATTAAAGTCAATATTTGTAAAGAAAAATAATTCAAAATGAGTGTCACTTTCAATTTATAATGTAATATGAATTACTCTTTTTTTTTTCTCCAATTGTATCTCCTAATTATAATACTATGTGCATCAGACCATCAGTGCATCACTTTAAAGTCAATATTTTCCACTTTGTATTTATGGCATCGGTGATTACATCAATACTTAATAAGGTTAATTTGGTAAAGTTATTATTCTCTTTATTTCATTTTATAGTTTCCTTAATATGTATGAAATAAACCAATGTGTCACTCAGAGAGAGAGAGAGAGAGGGCCTGAATATGAGGTGTAATTCAAGCCCAATAGTGCTGGACGTGAGGGGGTGTGTTAAGAAGTCCCACATCGTTTATAAAGTATAGGCAATCCTCACCTTACAAGACGGTTTAGTAGGGTTGAGTTTGGCTCAACTCCCAATTCTAAGACTATCACACAATGAGATAGATAAAACAGTAAGAATGTGTTAGGATATAGAATAGAGAAAATTTGGAGTTGTTAGTTAATTAGTTTGTTATTTCAGTTAGAGTTATGAGCTGTTAGAGAAGTTAGTTAATTTGTTATGTGGATTAGTTAGAGTGTGTATAAATAGTAGAACACAAAGGTTAGAGAGTATCTTTTTAATATTGTAATTGTGAATAGAGTATTCTCTATTGTGAAGGGGAAACCCTTGAGGAGAGATTCTCTCCTATTCTATCCTATTTCTTGAATAAAATTGTTCTATCTCTGGAATCCAATTCTTGGGTTCCTAACAATTGGTCCGACCTACCGGATTCGAACCAGCGCCAGCAGTGACATCAGAGATGGAGATTCCGTCATTAAATGGGGAAGAAGATGCATATTGGTGGGTGATTTGCATGAACGAATACTTTGAGGCGACGAGAACACCTGCGGAGAAGAAGATGACAGAGGTTATGAAGACTTTGAGAGGTCGTGCACTCATATGGTGGCTACGCTGGAATCAACGCCATCTTGAGGTGAGTTGGGAAAGATTCACATTGGCATTTCTTTGGTATTTTAAGTCGGAATATCGAGATGTGTTGCCAATATTAGATAACGAAGGAAAGTTGTTGGATCTTGAATGGGAGAATAATATAAGCATGGATAACAAGGCAAAGAACGATGTGGAGTGGAAATTTAGTAGTGACGAAATAGGTTCTTTGTCTCAAAATCTTCAAGTCAGTCCTATGTCTTCGGAGGAACTGTCAAATCAAGAATTGTTTGTGGCAACAACGAAGTTCCCAGCACCCCCACATAAGCTATTTGGCGTCAAGAAGTGTGAGGCACAATCTTCTCCAAAGACCTTGTCACAGCAACAGAAAAGTATTATTGAAAGAGACAGCCTCCAAGAATCTTGCTCTAGGGCAAGAAAAATGGATGATGGGACCAGTCCATTAGGGTGGGTGTCACCAAGGCAAGGCAAGAAACAAAGTTAACATCAGATTGGTCAGTGGACACCATGCTGGAAAATCAAGAAATAGAAAAAGAATGTTGCAAGGTATCAGAAAAAAGGGATTATTGTATGTTAGTCATGCGTCCGCCACCGAAACCACCAAACACTACTTGCACAGTAACTGTTCTAACTCCAATAGAAAAATCAAGGAGGGAATATGAGGTGTTGACATCGAAAGATGCCAAGTCGACAACAACAGCGAGGAGAAAACTGGTTGCACGCAGGTGGGTCAAACCGCCACTACTGCCTCCAAAATCATTAGATGTAGGGTTGCCCACGCAAGAGAACAAGATGCAGGTGACGGCATACATGCTGCCCCAACGTCCTCTGTCAGAACCACCAGACCTAGGTGGTAGTGTGGGGTGCGTAAAAGCTTCTTTGATCAAGATAAAATTGAGCCGAGTCGTTACAGTGGGTGTCGCGAGTAGGAAGAAGCAGAGGGTGAGGCCAATCACTAAGTTTCAGAGATTGGGCCACTATGTGACCTTAATGAAGCTGACCTCAATTATAGTAAAAATTTGCAAGCCCAACACACTAAAAGTGGCTTTATTCTCATCCGGACGGGGATATATACAGCTGTTCAAAATTAACAAGTTAACCCAGGGGGTGACAGCAAAGGAGGTTGGGGTGAGTGGATCTTTGTTCTTCCATCAATGGGATCCAGGTGGCAATCTTCATAACAGGGATATATTGCGCCATGTTGCCAACACTTATTCCCTACAATTGGGGGATTCATGTGGCAATAATAGAAAAGAGAGTATTGTGCTCCTTGTATTTGTGGAATACATGTGGAATGCAAGCGGCAAGGGGCCAAAACATCAATTTGATGAATATATCTTGAGGGAAAAGAAAAGCCAATGCATGTGATCAAGTATTACACCTACAAGAATATGGTAGATGTCAACCTTGAGGACAAGGTTGTTTTGAGGAGGGGTGTATTGTTAGGATATAGAATAGAGAAAATTTGGAGTAGTTAGTTAATTAGTTTGTTAGTTTGTTATTTCAGTTAGAGTTATGAGCTGTTAGAGAAGTTAGTTAATTTGTTATGTGGATTAGTTAGAGTGTGTATAAATAGTAGAACACAAAGGTTAGAGAGTATCTTTTTAATATTGTAATTGTGAATAGAGTATTCTCTATTGTGAAGGGGAAACCCTTGAGGAGAGATTCTCTCCTATTCTATCCTATTTCTTGAATAAAATTGTTCTATCTCTGGAATCCAATTCTTGGGTTCCTAACAGAATGCTAATAATATTCTAACAGATCCCATAAAATTGAATTCTAAATGATATCTAGTGAACAGATAAAGCGCAGCTAACCTGTTTTTCCCTCATAAGATGAGCACGTTTATCAGCAGGAATTTGCTCCCATCTCAAGACCTACAAGGATAAAAATTTCAACAGGATGTGACGGAAGTTCCATTTCTATAAAGATCTCCTTACCTCAAAAATGAAACCACATTTGGCTTTAGCAACAAGTGTAGGCACTTACATATTGAGCAAACTGCATTGCTTCATCACTCTTTAAGCAGGACTTTAGAGAATTCAACAAATCCTGAAATTGCATTTACAAATAAGGCATTTGAAATTATAATGATCAACTACCATACATTCACAGCGATGAAGTTATAAGAGGTTGCATAAGATATATCAAGTAGTGGGAATAATATTTGACAGATTGGTGTCAGTAAAGGAACCTATTTGGCTGGTAAGACGGAGAAAGAAAAATTATGCCCTCACGTATCGGACTAGATATATTTTGGCCCATTAACAAATTTAGGATAGGCTCTGATACAAACCTAAAATTTGGGCTTAGGGTCTAGCTCATCCCTACAAAATCGGTTTGTAAGGTGATGACTAGCCAAGTCTTATAAGAAATACTAAGGTGATATCTCTAATCAATGTGGGAACCGCAACATATCCATCACATTTAGGATTGCATATCTTAAGCAGTCTAGTATGGGTGAAATAATAATGATATTTTCTCTACACTTTTATATATTGGAAATACTCAACACAACCAAACAATAATATTGCCCATTCACTTGACTTCACTATTAATAATGACAAAGAATACACAAATGTATCCATTAGAACAATTCTGCATCACTGAGAATTTGTTAATGTATATAAATATTCCAGAGAGATATGTTACCACAGACCTTGTGTTTGTTCTTCTTCTGTCTAAGGCGTTCATCAATTACAAAACCAACCTGAACATCCAATAGGAAAAAATTAATTTCAAACAAGCAAATTGTGTTTAAGTGCCAAACTATAATATCGAAAATTAACTATGCAGGTTGTAAATTGTGTTTAGATACTATAATAGATGTTCTAAACATTATTTTGCACCAATTAAACTCATACAAGTCTGGGTCATGTTCACAATTTGAGTTTATGGAGATTTCACAACTTTACATAGACGTTGAAAACCTTGTCTAAGAGAAGTTTGGATAATTTTTTTATAAAAATTACATTTCACCTGAACAAATTTGCAACACATTTTTCATTTTAATAATAATAACTCATAATTCTTAATTATTCAAAAATATATAATAGTTATGCATAAGTATGTCCATCAGAGAATAATTATAAAATCATCAATGTCTGAACTTGAATTAGTAAATGTTTTCCAGAGGCAAGTCTCATACCATTTCTCGGAATATGATAGAGTCGTAGATACAGTTCAGGTGGCTACCTGAGCCAGGAAGGAGGGCCTTACCAGTATCTTCTCACAGGCCTAAACCCAAGTCCCCAAAATTGTTAGGAGGTAAGGTGTGTGTTGAGTGTGAAAGGGAGAGAAATTCAGTTATGGACATAGGAAGTGAATCTAATCTCTGATTAAAGGGGACATTTTCCAGAAAAGGGGATTCACATGTTGGGTAATAGTCGTCAGCTAACTGCTTGGGGCCTTAGAATCTATTACTTGGCTAGGAATGATCAAGCAAATACCTACACACACACACACACACAGAGACAGAGATAAGCCCAGTACAACTATAGAGTCACCTTATCTAGCAACCTCTTTGGATCTTGAAATGCTTTCTTTTTTGCCCATTTATGGAATATATGGGAAACAACAGATCTGTCTTCTACATTGAATCTGCAAAATAACAAATATATAATGATTAAAATCAATTTTTCAAAATTCATGGCTGAGATCATTAACTCATAATAGTAAGTAATTGATAAAATAAAAGGCGAAACCTTCTTATGAAATCATTGCCATTGTTTGCCTCTGTAAATTCTGCAAGCTCATCAGAAGCCTCACTAAAATGACTGTTGGGCAATTCATTTGGCACAGGGACCAAATCAGCCACAGATTGTTCCTTTTTTATCAACAAATCAGTGGTACAATTGGTAGCTTCCTTTTGATGAGCTTCTCGCTTCATTTGTAGTTCTTGCATATTTATTTCACCCTACACAATCATATACAATTCACTGACTCACAACTTGTAAACATTCATGTTGAAGTTATGGGTCTTTATATAAAATAAGAAGATATATTATTATCTGTAATATGGTAGATTAAATTTGATACAAACTTGATAAAAATGACGAAACACTATCACCTGTTTATAGGAATACAGACTCTTAATCGTAAATAAAAAGAGAAAACGGAAACCAAATCAAAATAATAACCAAGTAATATGTAAGCTAATCCTAAGAGATAATCTAAGATACTCCAAGATTAGCCCTATTTAAATTACTAGGTGCATTCATTTATTTTTTCCAAACATACTTTAATTAATACTACTAATTTGGCTTGGAATATGAAAAGTTAATATTGAATACATCTATACACAAGGATAATTTAGTAATAGTTACACAATGTACAAATTAATTACACTACCAATTTTTCTTAATATATATGTGAAATATGCAATGGGTGTTTATAAAAAAGATGGAGGGAGTATCAAAGATATTTTAAGAAATTTCATATACCATAACACTCCCCTCCAGCTAAAGTTTGTTACAAGAAAACAATGCATTTCTCTGCAAATTGAGAAATAAAGGTTGAGAAGGCAACTCAGTTACTAAGGGATGCTGGAGAAGTCGAAGAGAATTGCTAGACAGTTAGAACGATCATCAGCCTGAGAGAAATTTTGGGACAATCAATCAAACAGAGTGGGTCCGCCCTTTTCGAAACAATTCGAAAGCTGTAAATCAGTTATATCATTGACCCAAAAGTATTTACTTTGCATCGAAGCAACATATGAAAAGCCATCACTTTACACAGAGAGTACTGTTAACTTGACTGCTTTTACTTATTTTGCTCTCAACTCTCACATCCATAACCAATATTCTATGTTGGGTGGTGAGACTGACATAGTATAACTTTGCAACTCATGCTAAGTTTTGAATCCAATTTCCTTATAAAAAAGAAACAAGTCTATATATTTCATATTGTTGATAAATGTAAAATCCATGCATGTATATATAAAATTAAGAGATAATCGAAGGGAACAAATACTACTTCAACAGAAAGGATAAGGAATTCACATTGACTTCTATTTAGTAATGAGATAGTCACAATTGTTTATGAAAAGGAAATATGGCATACCTGAAACTCTAGAAGATGATGAGGAATTTCTTTCAGAAATCGGGAAGGTTGAAGCATCTAGAAACACACAAAGTTAGCAAAACCCAACAACTATTAAAGCAGCTGAAAGTTATGCTGGACAAACCTGCCAATTTGAGTCCATTGTGACATAGAGAATAAAAAGCTTTTGCCGAGCACGAGTCATTGCAACATATAGCAAACGTCTTTCCTCCTTATATAATCATATAAGAAAGAATCATAACCAGTAACCAATATATAACAAACTACAAGACAAAAAATGAACATGTGAATAAATTATAGAAGAATAATAACGTACCTCAACTATGGGTGCAGTGTCCTTCACAACACCTTTGAAATCATGTAATAGAGGGATCTCAGATTCATTTGCCTATTTAATATACCAAAACAGAAGTCAAGGCAATACTTGTTTTCATAATAACTTTGAACAAACCAAGTAATCATGACACCCAGAAACAAGTTAGTCAAATATCAAAAGCCCAATTGAAATTAGACAAATTCCTCCATCTTTTGATTGGTTGATGGATAAATACCCCAAAATTATGCAGGGGTAGAGTAGGCCTCCCCATAAATAACTTGCATTAGTATTGATGATTTTTTTTTTTTTATATATAAGACCAAAGAGAGAAGTATAAAAATATATATTGATTTTTTAGCTAAACAATATTGTTGCCTTGTCAAAATGAAACTCGTGTCTTTCTCTTCTTTTGCTTTTATTTTTCTCATTTATCAAACAATACATCAAATCTAGTTTATTTCTCATTTCTCTCCTTTTCCTTTCACGTTTTCTCTCCACAACCAAACATATTCTAATTGTTGGCCATATAACTGTCCAAGGATAATATGAATAAATAGGTAAAGACATCTGAGCATGTGTTTCAAAAACATCACAAATCAAATATACACCAACTTGCTTCTGAATTAGACAAAAAGAAATGTTCTAAATATTGTCACATACCTTAACTATGAAGACAATGTCCCACTCCAAACCTTTTGCCTACATGTCAAATGAATATGAATTTCTATTACTATTGAGCTTAACTCTATTAAATACTAACCAAGTTGTTGAGCTGAACTCCATTAAATACTAATCAAGCAGGATAGTTACCTGATGAATGGTAGTCAATGTCACGGAATTTTGATTGTCCTTTCTCCGAGCACGAAAATTTTCTTTCTCGCGCTCAAATAAATAATCAATGAATGCTTTTAGCGCAAAAATGCAGCCTTTATCTTCTAACATTTCCTTTTCCCCTCTTACCTCAACGAATTTGGTAGAGAGAAACTCAGAGACATCATCTAACATGTATTGAAGAACCTGAGTAAAAGTGTAATTCGTGCTTTGGATGAAAAAAGTCTAGGTAAAAGGGAACTGATATGAAAATCAAAAGACATACAGTTAAAATTATGATTATAATTTTGGAACAACATCTTATGCCAAACATCAAATGCTCTTTATTAGATTGCGCCTAACTCATCCTACAAAACTGACTTGTAAGGTGAGGAGTGTCATTTTTTAATAAACTCTAACCATATGTCTTGGGTTTAAATGGTGGGTGGCCCAATCGAAAGGCTCTGATACCATATTAGTTTTTTATATTGGGTTAAGCTCATCCTTACAAAAGCAGCTTGTAAGGTGATGGGTGTCCCTCTTTATTCTTGATGCATACTGCACAAAATTTATTCTAGAAGGCGGTAGTTGACACCAGAAAAGAAAATCCAGAGTTGTTGATGTTCAAGGTTGATTTCAAAACAGATTATGGTTCTGCAACTGGATTTATCTTGATTGAAAGTTGAATAACATGGGATTTTCGAAAACATGGAGTTAATGGATCTCTACTTGTCTAGTATCTTAATGAATTTCAGCAATGGTAAATGGTAGTCCAACTAAGGAATTTAACATTCCACGAGGATTGGGGCAAAGGAGACCCATTATCATTTTTTCGATTCCACATTTTTTCGATTTCATCTTTGTTTGCTAACCTCAAGGAATGTTTAGGGATTGCTGATTTGTATAATTGTTAAGAGGCGAGATTCATCACTTGGATTAGGTGGATCTTTTGTTATCCTCCGGAGAAAACAATGACTGGGGTTCATATCTGTATTTTGTTTGCTAATATTTGGTACTCTTTGCGCTAGATATTGGGGTGGGTTTTAATAAAATTTTTAGCTTATAAAAAGGGCTGAGTATTACAAAAGCACATACACACAAACAACTAAAAATTACTATTGCAGATGCAGCATATTTAAGTCTATTTTTTGCGACGCAAAACAATGGCTAATAGCAACTTTAGTTTTATCTTGCATCAAAAACTTACAGATCTGATGTCATAGTCTTCATTCAACAATGTCCCTCCATCAACATCAACAGTTGCCCGTTGCTCAAGAAGGTACTTCTAAAATTCAAAGTTCATGCCATGTAACAGTAAATATATCAAGACATTATATGGCACAATTTTAGAAAATAATATGTTTATTTTACAATTTATGAAATATGTATTTAAAAACTTAATTTGTTTATCTCCATATTCATCTATGCACAATATTGCTGAATCATGCAATAAAACAATTATATAACTGATAGATATATTTTTTCGAGTGTTTCATAGAGCTATGAAATCTAAATATGCAGTTAAAAACTGAACAAAAATAAGTTCAAATAACACAATTAAGTTGATCATATAATTATAAGAAAAAATGATAACATATGAGTAAATACAGCAGTTGTTTAGAGTCAAAATCCAAGTGAGAGGTTAGACAAACCTCAGGTATCATGTTCGCCACAGAAGTTATGATAGCTGAAATTGACTTTTCCTGTCATAAATAAATATGGCATGCTTTTCTAGTGAGAACAGTGTTTAATGGAAGATTTGAAGGAAGTCAATCATAAGCCTTGAATATTACAGAAATGGTTATGACTAAAAGTAAGTTAGGTTGCATTTTATTTAGGGCACATACTATTAAGGAAAAGAAATATAAGAATTAAAAAAAAACTTAAAATCATATTTCACAGTCATAAAAGAAATATAAGGATATACACGTGCAATATAAAAGTTTTACACAGTCATAAAATCATATTTCAGCATCTTGTTCAAAAAAAATCATATTTCAGCATAGTGTCACTTTGCTATATTACTTTCTAAAATATTTCAACAAACATTTAGAAGTTGAGATATATGATTGTACGATTGTATAAACTTATAATTATTTAAAATATAACTAGTGGACCCTAGAGTCAAATAAAACAAGTCATTGTGTGACAAAAACTGATTTCTTCTATCATAGAATCATAATTTATGATTCAAAAACCGACGGAGATCCAAATCCGGGGATAAAGCATCTACTCTTACGAAGTTCAAAAGAAAACCAACAACTATGAGAAAAGGAAGGTAGAATAACAATAATCTGACTAGTAAATTAGCTATATCGATATTCACAAAAAAACAAAAAGATTAGCTATTTGGACCGATAGACGCCATTGATATTAATTAGAAACCAACTGTTTAGTAAAACCATAAATTCCATTCTAATGCCTTCAACTTATGTTTCCTTTACCTATTTTAAAAATATCACCATTTGATTCACTACTGACAATGAAGCCTCTCTCCAACAACTACATATATAGAAGAGATAGTTCGTGTTTAAAAGGAAAAATGTCAATACCACAAATTATCCAATGAGCCAACTTTATCCCATAGTAACAGCAACAATAAACACTGTCATGAAGATTCCAAAAAAATCTCCAATCATACATAAAGCACAAGAAACATTCCATAACATTGTCAATAAAAGAATCTCCTCTCTATTTGCCCCAAAATCCTACAAAAAGGTCAGGCTACTTTCTAGAGTAATCAGAGACTCAGAGTCGTGTTAGCCATGAAACCTTTAATGGGGTCTTTTGACCAATAATTCATTAATGTAAAATCCAATGGTGAATATTTGAACACTCCTCTCATACAATGTTTCCCACATATATGAAAAAATTGGAAGGACGGATGTCACCTCACCACGATATACTTTCTCACCAATAATCACATATGCAATAATCATTATCTTAAACATAAATTAGATCAGCAAAGTGTACAGAGAGCATTTACCCTGTGAACAAGTTTTGATATGATATCTAGTGTTGCTAAAACCTTCCTTCCATGGGTAAGGTCACTCCTATGATACATGAGTGATGAAAGTCAGAATATCAATTAGTTATAATAATACAAAAAGCAGAACAAGAACAAATATCTTATGTATATAAAATGGCTTCACAGGCATTCTTCACATGGTGACATAATAAGCCAACCAAGCCACAGGTTAACAAAAAAGATTGAATTAAAACATAATAAGTCAAAATTTAAAACTAGATACATTCAAACTCCAAGCAGAAACCCCATGAATCTAAACAATGAATAGCACTAAAGATGTCTTTCCAAGTAAGCTGTGCACGACTGCAGCTGTTTTGAGTAATGCATCTCTTCGGTAAAGAAACTTGGAGGAATTGCAGGATTGAGATATACATATAGAGGGAGTAAAAATCTATATTCTGATTATCATGCTTAGATTACACATACAGAGGTATACTCTCTCCATTCCAAATTATAAGGGAAAAAACCCACTTTTTTGTCCCAAATTATAAGGAAAAAAGACTAACATCTATCTTTTCCAAGAAAAGAAAAAAAGAATTGTTCTTACTTATAATCATGAAATTAAATTGCAGTAAGTTATGACTTGGGTGAGGGTCTGCAACACCAAGCTACTTATTGAGAATCTTATACATCATATCCAGAATATTGTGCCTATATCGTTGGTCGAAGTGGGGTTTCCATACTAATAAGATATTTCAAACACATTTTTATATAACATGATAAAACTTTCAAGGCCAAATATGTTTACCACCTTCTAAAAGTACCAGAAATCTTTGCAGTAAAGATGTCACAGGCAGCTGATAAGAAACTGCATTTTCTAGAAGTTGAAATTTTGCTGATATGGTCAATTACCTGCAGAAACAAGCACTAACATAAAACATCAATGCTAAAAGGATAACTTAAAACCAAAAGATAGGACACCACCATGCCTATATGTTCAATTGTGCATGTCCAAACTGAAAATCGCTATAAAACTTGTACCCTTTTTTTCATATCCTTCTCGAAAGGAAGTAAAGCCTTGAAGACTCTAATATATGAGTCATCGTTACAACCAGGCAGCGCTGTTTGAAGCATAGCGACGATAGTTTTGACTACCTATTATAAGAAGGGACAAGGTAAGAACTTATGGCATGTACACAAAGGTATAGATACAAGCATTTGTAGATCAGATGGTTGTAAGATTATAACATAAAACATTCAAGAGCTTGTGAACTACAATAAGACACTAACAGATATCTCCGTCAAATTTTGTTAAGGTAAACGGCCAACTTACACATGTATCAAGTATTGAAATATAAGAGAAACGGAAAGCATTGATGAAATTCATGTGGATTACACAATGGAGCTCTAATTTATGAGTGCATGTGTATGTGTGTACACGCACACAAAGATCATCGTTGCCAAATATTATATTTACATGATATTGTACAACCATAACTATACTATTTACATCATCACAAGTACCAAACATGTTACATAATTAGCTATATGCGGACTCTTTATATAGCTCCAAACAAGACCAACTCCTGTTGTCTTGGCGCGAAGTAATCTTGAGGACCTTCTTGACGAGTATGATTTCCTAATCAACTGGGTAGATAGAATATTTCAGCCCTTTGACATGGCTGAAATTGAAGTGCTCCTTCATTCTGAGAAGTTGAAATTGAGAAATAAAGGCAGAGTGCATTTACATAATCCTCCCTTAAAAACTAGTTGTTAAGCGAGAAGAACCGAGCGGGCCACTTAAGTACTTCACCAGCCATTTCATACTACTCAGCGAGCATTATACTTAGGCACACCAAAGTATATATATGTCCCTTCAATCTGCTTTCAACAATCAAAACTTTATTAAAGGCAAAAAGGGTTGTGGAAAATGCAGAGGAGGTGGAAACAAACTGATCTAATGTTAAGTGTAACAAGATTTGGTCATAATGCAGCCTTAGATTAAATCACAGTGTCATTCCTCTGACTGTTTAAACACATTTTTATGGTAACAACAATTTCCAACATAATCTTAGACCCTATGGAATCCAATTCCTTAGAATTCTGCTCATTCAGCCTTGTTATCCAACACAAGAACTGGCCTATCTCAAAGCTAGTATCCAGACTCTAGCACCCCTCGTCGTGTCAACCCTTAAATTAAGAACATTCAGCAGTCGGTGCCTTATGATTATCTCGATCAAATCCTTGTTAGTAACTAGCAAGGTTTGACTATTTCATCCTCTGATTCATCTTTAGTTTTTTCATCCCATTATTGCTCATACTAATCTTGTCTTACATAATATTATTCATCTGCCATATAACAAAAAAATTTGTTGTCTTGGTAAATCCCATCACTTGGCTTCGTCAAGTTCACTGATATTATTCCTGCCTATTGGAATTGATAGAGTGATATGTGGGTTCCATCCCAAATATTATCCTAAACTTAACACTTAGTTCCGAGACAAATCCAATACAACACAATTGAACACATTACATTACCTATGTGGCTTTATTGTTTGTGTTATCTTTTTCACTTTGATTTATAAATTCAGAGGGAAAGTAACCTTGTCTTTCATTTTCTACATAACACCCATTTTTTCTCTTTCCGTCACTTTCATTGACCCGTATCTTGAAATGGATTATCAGTGTTTATATAATTAGCATCTTAGCGACCAATGTAGTACACTAAGCCTTAGCTGTTATGATTATGGAAGCCCATGAATGTTTAAAAGTTCTACATTAGCAATTAAAATTCCTAGAAATAAACACTTTTTATCTTAATTTATCTTAATTACGGAAATCAATACCTTTTTTCTGTAAAATGCTACACCGTGAATGTTAAATGGTATTTTCCTATCCCGAAAAGCCATTTGGAAGGCTTTCCCTGATACCTGAAAACGGATTAAGGAAGTAGCAAAGACCAGTTAGATATGTAGTAATTGCTTTGTACATCTTCATAATAGTTATAGTATCAAGAAAATCACCCGTCTACGGTAGAGAATTGCAATGTTGCCATAGGAACAGTTATCTGCTGAATGATTAGATGAAATTTCTGAGATTTTGTCAACAATAAATGCACATTGTGCATCCTCATTGTGACACTCTTTCAAAACTATCTGCAAATTATTTGAAAAAATCATTGTATATAGAAATGAAAATTACAATAAAGCACGGCATACTTTTCAAAACACCACACTGCAATATGTATGTACCTTCGACCCAGAAGAGTTATCAGTAAGAACATTCTTCAACTGACATCGCTTGGCATTATTTTGAATAAGAGAAGATGCAGCCTCGACAATGTAACGTGTGGACCGATAGTTTTTGTTAAGCCTAACCTGAACCAAAACAGTAAGTGATGTTCAAATGAAGACATTTAATATGGCAATGTGTGTAAGGCACAACCAAAAAAGAATCAAGCATGTAGCATAAAAATCATAATCAGAGAAGAACAAGAGAAACCTCTTTGTAGTTCGGAAAATCTTTACGGAAGGAAATAAATCCAGAAATGTCGGCTCCATTGAAACTGAAAATGGACTGTAAAGAAAATAAGACATAAGACCAATAACTAGGATGACCTTTTAAAAACAGAGAGAAAACAATACAGATATCTAACCAGACATCTCATATACATTAGGGATGTAAGAAGAAATTTTAAAACCTGGTCATCGTCACCAATAATTGTTATTTTATGATGGGATGCAAGAATCCTTAGAAGCTTGTATTGCATGGCACTGGTATCTTGAAATTCATCTATGACAACAGCTTGCCATGAATCCTGACTTTCTCTGAAAACTTTGAAATAGTTTGAACAAACAAAAGTTGGCACAACAAACTGTAACAAATGAATAGATTGTAGTAAATTTTATATTTAATATTTCATAAAAAAGTTTACCTTCAGGAAAATCAGTCAGTAGCTTCACAGAACAGCTGATCAAGTCATGATAATCCAGAGCATTACAAGATTTTAATATGTTACTGTAATTCTCAAGAATTTCCGCCTGATTACAATGCAGAGCACGGAATCAGAGATACAAAAGCAGAACAAGGATGTGTGTCTGTGTGTGCACACACGTATGGAAAACTCTTTAGCAGCTTACTCCTATTTCATTGCCCATTTCACGAAATTCTGAAGAAGTTCTTCCTGACGCTTTGGCCTGAAATGGTGTACAGTTATCATGAGTATTGAGTATGACCAAGCACTAAAATTTAAATACAGCATAAAGAAATATAAGGAGGAATTGAACAAGCCATTTTAAGCAAATATAACCAATATCAGAGAAGTATAATAGAATAGTTAATTGTGACAGCTGTCATTGACAGCTATAGATTAGTTATGGTTAACCTGCAAATGGGTGCAGAATTAGCCTTACTATATGATACGTACTAAAGTATTATCAAATAACAATATAACAGTGAAATTAAAAGAACAAAATGGGAGAGCTTTATTTTTGTAATAATGGAGTCAATTACAGAAAAAGGAAATAACAATCCCTAGATTCTGTTCCACAGCAGAGCTCCTATAGGGTATCTAGAGCACCCTAGTCCTTCTATCTAGATCTAACAATAATCCAGAAAAATGATCCTTCTCTCTCTGACTGCTCCTTATATCGTGCAAAGATAGATTCCTCCCCTCACCCCTTGCCACCTCATGATTAGTAACTAACTCAGCCACTAATTCCCTTCTTACCCCTTCTAGAATAATCCTTTCATATTTTGGGGCCGCTTGCAGTGTGATGATGAATTAACTGCTCAGGTAAATGTGAATTACAGTCGTGGTTTCTATCACTATATAATGATAGGGGCAGAATATTCACTACTGCAAATCAATGAAAACAGAATATTCACAAAGAAAGAATCTGTTATGAATTCTGTATGAACTTTTACAAGCGACAACCGAAAGAGTAATATAGATTATCTGCATTAAGAAATGCACAATTTTTAAAATTTGATCCTGATAAATAATTTAGATGCAAGCCGCTCAACATTCCAGCACCTAGGAGGAAGAAGGACAAATTATCTCAGGTAAAGAACTATAAAGTTTCATAACATCACAAAGACTTTTTTTTTACATATTTAGAGCTGTTCTATAAAGTCTGTGTAGATACAAGACAGGTTGCATTATGTAAATACTGAACTGGTCAAAAATACAGTTTAGTGTAAATTCCTGCATGATAATTGATTATATAAATTAATTTCAACATAGGTTGCAAATTGTTTTCATCAATTAATTTCAACATAGGTTGTAAATTCCTGAAGTTCTCTTCATTGATCCTCTTCCTCCACTAATCAAACTACCTTCTAATTAACCTAACCACCTTTGGCAACTCTATGTCAACTTCTAACTAGGTGCTGCTTGAAGTCCATTCAGTGATATAGCTCATTCTTGGTTTTGTAGTTGTCCTGTAAAATTTCACTTCGAGTTTGATAGTAAATTTGCAAGCACGTGTTATAAGTAAAGCACTTTTTCATTTCACCCTCTTGGAACTAGCCTCTACCCTATCACTTTGTAAGATGGATCCACGATACCTAAACCATGCAACTTATGGTATCATGAAATCCCCAACTTTGACCTCCTATACATCGGTAACTCTGTCTAGGGGTGTTAAACAAGCCTGGTTATCTCTAACCACACCAGTAACCATACTATTCCAAATTTTAAAAGCCTAACTCTTTTTCAGAAAAAACTAAACCAGACCATTTAGGCCCAAAAATAAACTTTAAAAAGAAAACAAAAAACCAGTTGCCCATCTCAGAAATTGGCTCAGTACCCGTACCCAATCTCATTCAACAGCTTAATTCCAAAGTGTAGCGCATCAAAGCAGCTCGTCACTGCCATCCTTGTCTGCGACCACTATCTCCTCCAATTTCAACTCCAAAATTGCAGCTCCGCAGCCGAAATTACAACTTCGAAATTGCTTTTGTAAGTTTCATCTTATTCTCTCTATTTTTCACTTTTATGATTTCCTTCTCATCTTTGATTTCCTTTGTGGTCTATTTATTCTCTGTAACTCTACCCAAAATTCCTTTGTGGCAGAGTTAGAGAATAGACCACGAAGGAAATCAAATTCCCACCCACTAGTACCGACTAAAAAATAATAATAATAAATTTGAGGAGGGGAAATTATTATTAAATAAAGTGGCACTAACAACAGCCATTATACAACTATCCTAGAGGGGATTTGGACTTTGTTTCTTGAAGTTATAAGACTAAGCTCTTATCAATGAGCTGACACCTCATGGACAGAGTACAAACAAGAAATTAGAGGAATGCACTGGAATTATGTGCCTGAGACAAACCTAACAATGGTACATTTATTGTTTACACTCAAAGTATTAATTATGGTTGTAATCACAATAGTGATTCTTTAATTAGAGCACAAAATGACCTGATACAGTGATACAAACTGTAGTTGCAAGATATTTCTAGTATAAACATAACAATTTGATTTTTAACATTGTCATAAAATTACATAGCAATTGATAGAGGCTAATGTAGATTTGGTAAATTAAGCGTCAGTTTATTATTTTAAAAGGAAGTTTAGAATGAGTTTCTCTTAAAAAGAATCACACACCTGAGTCACAAAATTTTGCCATTTCTTTGCCTTATCCTTGAACTGTTTAGGTGTCCTTAGACTATCGGACGCTTCTCCAATCAACAATTCACCATTTTTATGTTTATTTGTTTCATTTTCTAATAACCGGGTGGCCTCAATAATTGCATTTCGCTGTTGCCACTGTCCATATATTAAGAATTCAGATGTACGGCCTAACCTGCAACATAAGTCTCAATAATAAAAAGGAGTTTTTCCAGCAACGTGAATTATATGGGTTCAAGTATAACAGATAGATCGCTTAGATCTAGTCATGATATATTTGTCTATTGTGATCATGTGCTTGGCAATAAGTCTTAAAATCAGAAGCGGCATATTATTTTTCATTACATTTTGGATTATTTTTTTTATCTTATATACTGTTCATGTACTTCTTTTCCTCCTTTCTCTAACACAGTTACCTTTCAGTTTCTAAGCAGCTTCCCAATATTAACCTCCACTGCTCAAGCCAAAATTTTGTGGCAGTATATGTTTATATGGTTTATGTAAGCGCATAAGTGTTTAGTAGGAAAGGATTGGGGACATCTTTAAGCATGTCTCTCCTTCTTCCAAGTCTCTCCATTTATGCAACAGATACATGGAATTTTAGGCTGGGTAAAAGACAAGTATAACCCATTCCATGCTCATCCAAACATATTAAAGCGTATAGATTACTTGTAATCTTAGAATTTCGAGTTGGGTCTAACTCAACCCAAATTCTAAGATGGTATCAGAGCCTATCCAAGATCCATTAGGCCCAACCCAAAATCTAAGACGTATCTCAATACATATGGCTGAATGAACTGATAAGCTAAACAGTTTAGCAGTATTACAGTGTCAAAACCAATATTACTTATATGATCAAGGAAAGTGTGTACTGCACGGTATGTTTTAAGAAATACAAAGTACGGTATTCATTCTTTCAATGCTGAATAATGCAGTTATACTTATTAAAAAAAATAATGTATGTATTAAATGGAATTTATTCTTCTTAAAGTTAAATATATGAAAATGTACTTAACCTGTCTTGTTTCTGCTAACTTATCCAATTCAACTATTAAAGAGGAACAAACTAACAAAATATTTCCCACATAGCAATAATTTAAATGGGTTATCAACTTATCAGTTTGAGAATAGTGGATTATGAATCATGGAAAATGATAAAATTAGCATTTAAATAACAAGAAAATTAACTATAGTAAACACAACACAGAGAAGCACACAAGTTGGAACTTATAAGCTGCAACTAGTGACAAAGTTAAAGAAAAAATCTCCAGAAAATTCAGAGCAACTAACTTTTCTGCATGTGAACGACAAAGTTGCAAGCAAAATGAATGAAAAGTACTGATTGTAAGTTCTTTTGCCATTTCTTTCCCAGTTATGGCTCCAATACGTTTTCTCATTTCAGTAGCTGCTGCTGATGTAAATGTCATTGCAAGAATGTTTAATGGACTAATGCCCTGCACACATTTAGCAAACAATGGAAAACATAAACAAAAAATTGAGCAAAAAAGTATAAATACATAAGCTCAAAACAAATCAACTCGGAAACAAAGAAACAGAGGGACAAGAAAATGTGCTACCTCATTAAGCAGCACCAAAACTCGCCCAACCATTGTTGATGTCTGGTATCATAAATAAAAATAAAAACAATTCAGTTCCAATACTAAAAGGCAAAATAAAATGTTGAAAAAAGCAGAGTTTAAGAAAACCTTTCCACTTCCTGGACCAGCTACAATCATTAAAGGGGTGGAAACATCAGTGCACGCTGCTTCTCTTTGCCTTTCATTTAGGGATTCCAAGTATTTCGAATATTCCTCAGGCATGGTTTCACTCGGAAAACTTGTCCCAATAGTCTCACTATCCACATGTTCTTCATGATCCAGAGCAATTTCAGAACTCAACATGTCACTATTTCCTATACCCTCAGAAACAACAATAGTTCCCAAACCTAGATCAACATTACCAACTACACCGCTCTCGCTCGAAACTTTCTCCTGGCAACTATTATCTAACCCCTGCCCAGCTGCTTTCTCCGCGGATTTCTGCTCACAAAGAATATCAATCTGCTCCAAAATTGACTCATCAAAAATGTCATTTTCTATACCCTGAGAAAAAACACTAGTTCCCAAACCCAGATCAACATCACCAACTACACCGATCTCGCTTGAAACTTTTTCCTGACAACTACGATCTAACCCCTCCTGTCCAGCTACTTTCACTGCGGATTTCTCCTCACAAATAATATCAATTTGTTCCAAAATAGAGTCATCAAAATCATCATCGAATAGGCCACTTGCAGAAAAGTAATCAACTGGTTCGGATTTAAATCCTCCAGATTCTTTCCTCGGAGTTTCAAAATCCAATTGACACAGATTATCCTTCGCGGCGCTAACACCATAACCAACCACAGTCTTTGCACTTGAACTACATCGAATTGCATCAAAAGATACATCACCGCCATTCCCGGATGAATAAAGCCTGTTCAACGGAACATCTGCAAGAGGAATCCTCTTCCCAACTCGAACCCTACCCGCAGCACCATCACCGTCACATAAACCCTTGATTCTATAAACAAAAATAGATCTCAGATTATAAAGGTTTTCAATAACGAAATGAATTTGACAAATGACTTGCATGCTAACAATTGCAATTATTTTGAAATTTGAAAACCTAATTAAACAGAAAATGACGGTTGAGAAAATGAATAAATATATTAAGGAAAGAGAAGAGAAAGAGGAATTACTGGTATGGGGAAGAGGTGGAGGAATCGTAAGCCCTTTTTTGAGGAAGGAATGGCTTTGAGGCGCTGAAATATGCGCTGATTCGGCCACTTTGTTGCTGGTTTGCCATTTTCTTTGTCACGGAGAGAACATGGAACTCCGGGAACTGAAGAGCATGGTGTGTGTCTATGCGCACTGTGGGAGTGGGGAATGGAAAAATGAAAGGGGGCGCCAAGGACTATAGTTTCCTAGTTTTTTGAATTTTTATTTGGCTGCGTAAAATTATTGGCTAAATTATTTTTTTTATCTCTAAATTAAAATTAATTTGTCTTCTCTTAATTAATACAAGTTTTGCTTTGTCCTTAACTTATTTTCGTTATGTCTATCAACTAAATTAAATTTATATAGAACCTCTTTTCATCAACTTTTAACCCCAAAATTATAAGATGGACTAATATTGTAGATGATCCACCAAAGACTTCATTAATTTTTTTAATTTTAATCATTTTATTTTATTTTTGTTAAAAATAGAATCATCAGATATTGTAGAATAGTCCTAGTATCCTATTGAAAATAGAACTTGCACACCCTGATTTTTTGACATTGCATCCCTACGAGCCTACGAGAAATATTATGAAAACATTTCATTCGCTTCTTTTGATGAGAGTTTTACTTTTTTAGAATTAATCCTAATTTTTTGTCTAATTCTTCTTCTGACAATCATTCAACCTCCACAAAAATGATAGCACACAAATTGACCCATTATTAATAATAATAATAATAATAATAAGGGTCTTGCTAACAAGTGCACCCGGTGCACTCTTTAAGCATACTATTTAAAGAAATTTTTTAATTAAAAAGTTAAACACACAATTTTCAATGCGTTGACTTTAAATATTTTTATAAAAAATTTATACAAACTTACTATTTAAGGGGCTTAAAGAATGCACCAGGTGCACTATTTAGCATTTGCCTAATAATAATAATAATAATAATGTTGTACATATAACTATTTTCAATCAAACGAAAAATTATTGTTTCTTAAATTACCCCCCTCAATTTAGATGACATATTTTTTAGTTAACCTTAACACTTAATGGAAACATATAGTACAAATATTTGGATTGAGTTATTATGCATAAGGAATATCCTTATGTATGGTGCATAAATAAATCTCCACCATGCATGCTTTAGTGCATTTGATTGATCAAAAAATCTAATTGATCAAAAAAACATTGGATGGTGGAGATTTATTTATGCACCATGCATAAGGATATTCCTTATGCATAATAACTCTAACCCAAATATTTAATCAAATGACAAAATAATGTTTCTTAGTTTTCCCTTCTCAATTTAGATGACATATTTCCTAGTTATCTTTAAAATTAATTTGAAGAATATAGTACACATAACTATATTCAATAAAATGACAAAATAATGTTTCTTAGTTTTCACTCCTCAATGCATATGACATATTTCTTATTTGTAAAACTTCTATATTTGATGCCCATCAATTGGTAATAACCAGAGCTATGTTTGGCGTAGCATTTGAAAATTGCGTCAAGTTCTAATGAATGGTCGTAGGTGGAGAATAGGAAATGGTACTAAAATCAAAGTCACGAGGGGACCTTGGCTAAGAATTGAGGATGGATTATGGATGGAATCACCACAATTACAAGGTGTCCATATATAATATTATCGGTCATGGTCTTTTACTTCCAAATGTGACAGTATGGGATAAAGAAAAAATAGAGTATTTGTTCACTTTGGATGTACTAATTGTATTCTAGATATTCCGTTATTTGATGAGATTGAAATGATAAATGTATGGTGTGATCATTATAGTATAAAAGGTGGTTATAAATTGTTGCAAAAAATTTCAGGGAGGAACACAAATGCGACAAACCCGAGAGGAATGACAATGGTTATGGAAAGTGAATGCTCCACACAGACAAAACATTGTTGTGGCGCATATGCAAAGGTTGTCTTTCAACCTGCATTCGTCTTCAAAAAAGGTGTGTACCATGTCCCTTGGTATGTCCTATTTGCGAGCATTATCATGAGGATGATTGGCATTGTTGAGTCCTATGTATTGGCTGCATTTTTGGTGAGCAGGATGCGATGCAAGATGCTACAACATCGTATTCGGCATTTGGTATTATGAAGGCGCGCGTTTCTAATTATGGCACGATTCGCTTTTCTCTCTCATGAATCTTGCATGGCGCCTTTGTGTTTGGTTTTTATTGAGGATCATCATTTATTACTTCAGATCCTTGACTAGAATATTTCTATGAAGAATATCCTTGAAGAATATTTTAGGAAAGAATCCTTTTTAATTAATGTGGTCAAAGGCTTGAGTCAAGAAGAATCAAGCTCATGATTATTTTAGAATCAAGGACTTTGCTGGAGTATATATATGTTATGCAAAACCTAATTTGTAGTTGTTCACGCCGTTTTGTGTTGTCTAGTATCCTAGGTTTTTGCGTGTGTTTTGTTTTTATTGTGAGCCTTTCTTGTGTCACCTTGATACAAGCTTATGACGTGTTTCATTGAGTTGTACCTTGTGTGATCCTCTCCTAAGCTTTGAAGTACGGAGTTAGGATTGTGTGTGTGTTTTTGCACTCTAAGCCTTTAGGTACGAGTGTGTAGTTTTTAGGAGTGTGTCTCCAAAATACTTTGTCTTTGTGTTTTTGAAATCCTTGCTGTTTGTAAGGTTGTAAGGGAGTGAGATGGGATCTCAGACTTAGGAGTTCCTAGGTTGAAGAGTCATTGGTAGTTGCCTAGGTTTTAAGTTGTAAACGTGTGTTTGCTGAAGACTTACAACTAGGACTATTATAGTGATATTCCTTCCTGGATTGGTATCCCCCATACTAGGGCTTGCTTTGAGCGCCGAACTGGGTTAACAAATATCCCGTGTTCTTTTACTTGCTTTCAGATATTTGTTTTATTTATCTTGAGATATACGCAGTAGGATGCTATAGCATTGTATACAGCATTACGTTTCAGGGTTAAGAAGTTATAGCATTGTATCCCACATCTTATACAGCGTGCCAGAAATTTCAGGCATGCATTGTTTCACTATAATGACAACTTATTAGCGCGACAAATAGCTGGTATGGATAGTATGATAGATAACTGTTGTCAACAGTTTTATGGAATAACCGGAATAATAGAGTGTGGAATAAGTCAAAGGATCCGGCACAAGTTTTAGGATCAAAGCATTGAGCATTTGGAATGAGTGGAACACAATCCAACTCATGCGAAACAACATTACAGTTCACATATCACAACAGCAGCAATATGCAACTCAGTGGCAGAAACCGCGACTTGGGTGGCATAAATGTAACGTTGATGCAACATTCCATTAAGGTTTTGTTTGCGAGTTTGGAGGGGAGGGGAAGGGAAGGAAGGGAGAAAAGAGGGAAAACATTTCTCTTGTTTGCGAGTTAAAAAATCAAAAAGGAAATGAGATGGAGAGCTTATGTGATAATTTTACTATTTTATCCTTTTTTCTCTTAAAATCAATAAATTGTGTTATACCTTGTAATTTATCTTATAAATTTTTTTTACCAATTTTATAAAAAAATTTGAAAGCATGAAGACTTTTTTTTAATTATTTTTTTCTAAATCTGAATTTTTTTATATATAATTTTATTAAAAATTTGATACAATAATAATTACTTTAATTTTTTTATGTATAAAAAATCATATTTGATATTATTGTGAAGGTAAAATGGTCAATTTATATATTTAACCCTCCAAAACCCCTCAATTTGGGAGAACTCTAAATTTGGACAAAATAAGCCCTCCAAAACCCCCCAAAAGCTTCCCCTATTTTATAAAACTCAAACAAGAGTTTACCCCTCCACAAGCTTTTCATTTCCCTCTCCTTCCCTCATAAATCCAACTCACAAATAAACCCTAGGAGATGAGAGTAACAAGTGTGGGATGTGTATAGAGGGAGAAGCAATTGCAATGCTAACAACTATGAAAGATGTGAGTATCAGAGGATTCACAAACATCATTTTTTAAACCAACTCGAAGAATGTTGCAGATGCAATTTATAGTTTACGTAGTGGTGTGTCTGAATTTAGCTCTTTAATTTGTAAGATCAAACGCATCATGTCTTTTCAGTTGAACCTTGTGGTTGTGTTCATTAAAAATAAGAAGTGAATATGGTTGCTCATACGCTTGCTATGGCGACCAAATATTGGTCTAGGTTCTTCATCTTTCATATAATACCTCGTTGTATTGAATTGTTTTTGTTAAATAAAATAGTTTGAGCTTTTGTCTGTCAATAATAATAAGAATGATAATAATAATAATAATAATATGAATTTTTAAATAGATATAATATGATTATCTTTGAGTCAAAAATCTAATAATATGGTTTTCTTGTAACAAATTAAATTCTCACACGGTTTTTTATTATTTGAGTTTTTTTTTTTTTTTGACAAAATAATTTGTGTTTAATTAAAACAAAAAATAGAGATTTTGACTAATATTAAATTAAATTGGAAAAACTCAAAGATTAGATATATGGCCTATTAGCTCAGTTGGTTAGAGCGTCGTGCTAATAACGCGAAGGTTGCAGGTTCGAGACCTGCATGGGCCATGTTTTTTAAACATTTTTTTATGTATTCAAAATTATGTTTCATTTGAATAAATGTTATATTCTCACATTATTTTTTATTTGAATTTAATTAAACCAAAAATAGAGATTTTGACTGATATTATATAAAATTGGTAAAAAATCAAAGATTAGATGTATGACCAATTATCTCAGTCGGTTAGAGTATCATGCTAACAACACAAATGTCATATATTCTAGACTTGTTCCTTAAAAGGGTATATCCTTTAATATAATATATCAAAATTATATATACATTCACAAAGTGCATCCGACATTTTTAAAAATATTTTTTATATATTGAAACATTTTGATTGTGCCGCATTTAAGGTAGTATGGTTAAAAGAATTCGGCATCAACAATGTGTCTGTCAGGGTTGTGATGAAACTCAATGTTGATAAGCCATTCTGAAGGTGAACTATTGTATTGATGAATGTTGCTGGATTAACTAGAAGACATATTGATATTTTTGCCCATATTAGGAATTTTTAACTTTTATGAATCTTGTAAAAAAATATATTTATTTCCTCTTTAACTCTTTGACAAAATATTTAAAGCTTTGTAAATAAAATAAAAAATGAATCACCGCCACTCTCATAACTTCCTCTTTCTCTGGTTGGTATGTGGAGGAATATGTAACAAAACTTCTTCATCTTCTCAAGAAAACTTATGACACAACATTACATATTCTCTACAAAATTTCTCTTTTTTGAAAACGACTGTATTCTTTTCTTTGAAAAATTCCTCCAATTTGTTAATGTAAATAATGTAGTATTTCAAGCTTTCTTCCAAATATTTTAGTTTTTGTGGCCGATTCTTCTTCCTATATAAAAATTTAGATTCTTGAACAAAATAAATTAAACCATATGCCAATAGGACTTCATATAATGAAACTTATTTTTGATATAGATTTAAATGATGAAATCACTGATCCACAAATTGATAATGGAGATGTCCAGCAGTAAAATGCAATTGAAGTGCATCCTCTACCATATTTAAATATGGCTTAATGGATTTTTTGGTCTCTGTATGTTCGCGATTTTTGTTTCCTCTTCCCGAAAATCCAGAAAACAATTCAATGCACTTAAACAGAAAAAAAACTCATTTCCTTTATGAGCAATTCAATTACTTGAAGCTCAAATATTTTTCTTAGCTCATTGGAATCCAAAGGTTGGAAAACAATATATACTCGTCAATGCAATTCATGAACTATGGGCGGAATGTTTTGCATAGCCAACTCAACAACTTGGGGTTTCATCTAGCCAACAACTATGCTTGTGTCAATTTCTCACTATGACCTCAATGCTTATGTCTAAGTCATCAAGTAAGAGAAACATGTTCATATTCTACTTAACCATATTATTTCTTAAAGTTCATTTATTATTATATCTCATAATAATAAACTTGTGTTCAAATCTAAGTTGATCAGTCCTAGAATCAAGCAGATAACATACAAGCACAAGAACTAAAGATACACAAACCACACCATCATATACCATGAATAAGAATAAAATTTCATTGAACTTCACATAATTTCGATAACAAGAGTTTTAGCTCATGTCGAGCTTAGCAAAACTTACAACCAAAAGCATAAGTTTACGCATCAAGATGGAGTTAAGAAATGTAACCCTTAGAAGCACAACAACCAAGAGTTAACCTTTCAACAACGAATGATCTGAAGTGTTGTGCCATCGGTTTCTAGAATCGTAAGCATGAAACCAACTGTGGTGAATGTAAAGAAATAGAGTTGCAACCAACTTCAATCAATGAAAGCTTTCTTTCATACTGAACTAGGGTTTTATGACTCTTTAAATTGGCAACTTCTTGGATCATGGGCAAACCCTAATTTGGATAAGGACATCATAAGGGAATAAGGCATATTCTTCCATTTGGGTTGGTACTACGTTAAATCAATTGCATCACATGGGAGATGTCATCTGTCATGCCATTTAGTGACAATTTGTTCTTATCTTCTTGCTAGGGTAGCACTTTGACTCACGTTTCGACCGACTCCAATTCTCGATTAATCAGGTGTCATGATTTTTGTTATCAGATGAAAGCATCAAAGTCTTTTTATATTTGGCTCTTGCAGGACTGTCATGACACTAGATGTCACCAAGCTAAACTCCGCACATCAAAATAACTTGAAATCCACAAAACATAATACAAAGTATGGTTGGCTTAAAATACTAGAAATATTAATAAAACGACTCAATAATGCAATAGATCACCATATTGTCAGGTAACAATCTAAGTATCAAAGGTCTAAAAACATCACACAGAGTGAGGCATTAGGAGGTGAAGAGTTTTAGTGTTTTTGAAAAATTCGGGGGATATAATTGGTGACCTCCACCTAAATATGATTTATTTATGACTTTTTCACATTATTGGCAAGCTAAATTTTTTGTATTGTTTACATTGTATTACCAATGAGTTACACATTGAACGTGTTTGATATTTTTGATGAGCTATTCTATTGGAATTAAAATGTTAACAATTTTATAAAATCATCATTGAGGTGTTTAGGTTTCCAATTGAAGTGTTTTATTGTCATAGTTGATAAAGTTAAGCCATAAATGCAGACATTTGCCTTTCAAAAATCGCAAGAGAATTAATGGGTACAAAGGGTTGCCGATGGATGACATTGTCAATATGAGATACTAATCATTCTATGATTGCTTGACTCGTCTACTAATTGGTCATTATAAGTTAGAAAACATTGATACATGTGTTAGTCAAAAATTATAAAATTATCATTGGATTAGAGCATGTCGGTAAAAAATCAATGATAATAGCTAAAAACTTCCTATAGAATAACCTTGTGAGTGTTGATTCCATATTTATTGTAAAGCTTCTAACAAAAGACAATATTTTTAAAAGTCAATTGTAACAATGTTCTTAATTACATTATTGAAATTTTTTAAAGCATTTAAGTTCATATGACTTTCTACACTATAACATGTAATTTGAAATACACATTGTTATGTATAGTTAGTTTGTTGCACACCTACGAGCGAGTGAGAAATATGGAAATTTTGCACCTCAAAAACATCTCTTCATTTATACACAAAGTACATGTCAACGTGCACTAACCACTATAAGGAGTGGAAGTTATTCCAAAAGTCTTTCACACGAGACAACATTGCCCATATAATATTGATTATTAACGAATAAAGTCTAATAATGGAAACTATTCATCAAATTTTGGAGTAAAATAACATGTTTTAGTACTTTGAAATCAGACTTCTATAGCAC
This sequence comes from Trifolium fragiferum, assembly GCA_954870985.1. Taxonomy (NCBI): domain Eukaryota; kingdom Viridiplantae; phylum Streptophyta; class Magnoliopsida; order Fabales; family Fabaceae; genus Trifolium; species Trifolium fragiferum. The sequence continues at coordinate 42,403,450 of OX940796.1, read as the reverse complement.
AAATATTGAATGAGATTAACAGAGGGGCACTATATACATAAATTTCGAGCATTATAAAACTTTCAGTTATTTTTATTAGAGACAGACAAGTCAACAAAACTTTATGTATTTGGTTTTAAATGTGTGAGACATTGTCACTATAAGTATAAATAAATGTATCGAAATTGTAAATATATTTATAATGTCTTGGTTGTTAATAATTTTATGGATTAAACAGATCAATCTAACACATTCACTGACTAAATTCACTACATATATAGGATTAGCGATCAAAATAACAAATAAAAAATGTATTTTTTTAATATGCAATTGTATAATTTGTGTTTGTTTTGATAAAATTCTTTTAATGTTATGGATGTGGGCCGACTTTACAACAAAAGAGACAAATCAATTGCATGAATTGTTGTATTATGTAAGTGGAGTGGAACACATTTTGTCCATGTTGATTGAGAATCGTATACGTGGCTACTGCTGTTTTACCTGTTTGTCTGTCCCCAATAATCAATTCTCGCTGGCCACGTCCTATAGGGACATTTATATTGGGTGTGGGCTAATAGGAGTTAGTATCCTCTCCATATACTACTAAAAAAAAATTCTTTTCATAAGTTAGTGTAGGCATGTGCCACCACTTTCAGTACCGTAGCTCCGTCCACGCACATGATACCCAAATTATATAATCCCCTCAAATAGAAATATAGAATCATAAATCTATAAGACCTAATTCAACTGAGAATATCAATATTGTTAGGTTATGCATTTTCACTAAATTTGGATCATATTACAGTTGTGTGTGTGTGAATTTCGAGTGGTGCTTGCGACCACGTCTAAAAAAGAAAGAAATACATAATCATAAACATTTTAAGTTAATCATAGCTAAAGTTATATGCAATACTTAACAACACACAAACCACAAGTGTTTCAATATTGTAAACATAAAATTTAGCGCTACTTTTTAAGTTGCATTTTAACAAGACCAATTATATTTTGTTCAAAATATTTTCGTAACAAAAGACGCAAATGTCAATATGTCAGTTTTTTAAAAAATAAGAAAATTATTATTTATGCATTTTAAGGAACGTAACATAAATATAAAAGACAACTAATCGTAATCACAACTATGACAAACCTTCTTAAGTTGTTACTATTATTTCGTAAATACAAGAAATTTTTTCCTTTTAATAACGTCACATCGACGTGCATTTCATTCCTTAAATAGATCCACTCAACTCGACCGAAATAATTCCCACATCAAATATCTACTATTCACTTTTGAATATATGTCTCACTATATTTGTTTTGCTAGCTTACTCCAATCAATTGTTTTTCCGTCAAATACATATATACCTCCCTTCTCTATCAATTAAGCATCAATAAGCAACATAAAAGTTATACACAATGCTAACTAATACACAAATCACATATTATGTGAATGTAAAAGTTAACGTTACATGTTAAGCAACATTTTAAATAGGGCTAATATTATTTAGTTTGAAGTGTTTCTGTAACAAAAATCGCAAATGTCAATGTGTCAATTATAAATAACGACAAATTATCATTTTGAAATTCAATATAATACACTTAGCATAAATATAAAAGACAACCAAATCACAACTCAACCACCCTCTTAAGTTGTTTGCTTTGGTTTCCTAAAAAGAAGCATTGAGTGTTTTTATTTTTAATAGTGTCAGGTCGACATCCATTTCATTTCTTAGATAAATCCACTCAACTTGACCCAAAAACAATTATCATATTAAATGCTCTACTATTCACTTTTGAATATTTGTCTCACTATATTTGCATTGCTAACAAGTCTTCCAATCATTAGTTTTTGCTTAAGCGACAAATACATATATCCCTTCAATAAATTGTTTAAAATCACTTAAGTTCATAAATTTTTACACAAATTAGAACATATAATAAGAAATATATATTGTATATGATTATTTTGCTTATAATTGATATTAAAAATTGTGAGTGTCAGTGTTTTATTTGTTGTAAAAGCTTCTGACATAAGAGAACATTTTTAGAAGTTGGTAGTAACAATGTTTTTAATTACACCATAATTAGATAACTTAGATTTTAAAAGAACTTAATTTCATAATTTTAGACATACATTAGAACATGTAGTTTAAAATACATATTATTGTGTATGATGATTTTACTTATAATCAATATTTGAAATCAAATTTAAGAATTTTACAAAAAAATGTTTTTATTAATGAGTTTTGATGAATATGTAATACTCATGCCGATCCATGTGATAAGTTGTTGATCTAACGTGCTAATTAAACATCAAATACAATATTTAAATTAAATAAAAAAAAGTTTGAGAATCATGAATAAAATTAAACTACAATGAAAAGTTCTCATCAAATTGCAATGGAGATGAAAATGAGACATAAGTCCTGTTTGAATTGGCTTATTTGAAGTTTATGTGAGCTTTATCTATTGACATAAGCCGTTATATTAGCGTTTGGGTAAATTAATAAAAAGTGATTACCACAATTTCATAAACTGCTTAATTATGTCATATTATGATAAACTCTCCCTATTAGCTTATACATGAGCTTATATGGAGCTTATATTAATTTGGATAAATTTGATTCTTGCCCACGCCAATTTCAACTAAGAATTAACATTTTTCAAAAAACTTTTATATTATCTAATCTTATCTTCTTATTTTTTATGTTTATTCTTTTCATCTACACTCTTCTATTATTTTTTTTTTAAGTTATTTTTTTTTACTATATTTATATGGATGTGTGTCACTACTTAAAAGTGAATCCTTGCATCAAACTGATATTTTTTAATCTTTCTTTTTTTACTCTAAATTGTATGTAGTGTTTACAATGTATTACCAATGAGCCATCCATTGAAAGTGTTTCATATTTTGGATGGACTATTATTAAAATGTTAACATTACTATAAAATCATCATTAAGATTTTAGGTCTTCAATTAAAGTTTTTTATTGTCATAGCTGGTAAAGTTAAGCCCTAAATATCTACATTGCCTCTTGAAAATTGCAATTAAATTAATGGGCATAGAAGTTATCCGTAGATGATGTAGTCGGTATGTAGGAGTTCATTTATAACAGCTTGACTTTTATGATAATCAGCCATAATAAGTTAGGAAAATATCAACGTTTATGTAAGTCGGAAATCAAACAATTATCATTGGCTTAGAGCATGTCGGTAAAACGCCTTTGATAATAGCTCAAAACTTCCTATTGAAGAACGTTGCAAGTGTCAATGCCATATTAGTTGTAAAGCTTCTAACAAAAGGAAGTTTTTATAAGTCAACCGTAACAACGTTCTTAATTACATTATTTGTTAGACTTTAAAAATATTTAAATTCATACGATTTTCTTGTACGCACTAGCAGGGGCGGATCTAGACTAAAAAAATCAGTGAGGCTAAAATTAAAGACACCACAAAATAAATTATACACATTATAATTAATTAATACTATTGTTTAGTGCAATGCATTTACAATGAAAATCCTCTACCATTCATTGTTTGGAAATGAGCTAAAATAATATCGTTGTCAATTGTTACAAGAACATCTCTTTCTATAAGAGTCACAAGACGATCATTTAACTATTGATCACTCATTTTGTTACTTAGCTGACCCTTCACAAAATTCATAGCGGTAAGACTAAAGCCAACTTCAAAAGCTTATAAACTATATCAAATGTGTTGCACTTCTTTGTTTCCACAAGTTTTACACAAAGATCTGCAAGTCCTTTTAAATTTGCAAATTGTGGATCCAATCGAACATCTCTAAAATAAGTCTGAAGTTGATGTCGAACCACGACTTTCGGCACATCTACAAAATCATTTGGATAAAGCTCAATCATCCTCAATAATTTTTTGACATCAAAAGCTTTAAATGACGACGAGGGGCTCAAGCATGAAACACATTGTAAAAGTTCAGTATTCTCTTCATCAAACCTAGCATTGAGCTCATGCAACAACAAATCTAAAACATTAAACAAACAATCATGCTTATAATGATGCAAATTAGAAACACTAGAAGTTGTAGGTCCTCTAGGTTTCTTCCCTGGCACATACAGTGCATCCATATCAGGAACATCGATATCATGCTTATTGCAAATTATCACAACCTTTGATATAAGTTCTTTCCATCCATCATTTCTTGTAATTCTTGTTTGGTAGCATTGACAAGTGACAAAACATTGATAAGATCTTGATCATCTATTTGTTGTGCTACACTTAGATGATTAATGGTAGCTGGTGGTTCGGTGAAGGTGAGATCCGCCAGCGATGTGATGATGGTTGTGTGTGTGGTAAAGAGAGTGAGTGACGATGAAGAGGGAGCAAGAGGAGAGAAAATACGCGTGCGTGTTTGTTTTGGTAGGAATATGATCTGTTTTGTTTTTACCTAAAAGAAAGGATCTGTTTTTGTCACAACTTTTTTTCAATAAAAAAAAAAATGAAAATTTTGGTGTGGCTAAAGCCACAACCTGCCTTTACTTAGGTCCGCCCCTGCGCACTAGCACATGTAATTTGAAATACACATTAATGTGCAGAGTTAGTTTGCTCGTAGCCAAACTTTGGAATCATATTTAAGAATATAACGAAAACATTTTATATTTAAGAGTTTGAATGAATGTAATGTTCAAATTGATCAAAGTAATAATTTTTTTCTTTTGATAGTAAATAATAAGTTGTTAAGCTAAGCTATTAAGCACCAAATACAACAATACTCACACGAGACAATGTTGTCCATATACCATTTGATAATTATGAATAAAATCTAATTGCAATGGAAACTATTGATCATGTTTTTGAGTAAAGTAACATGTGTTTAGCGTTTTTAAATTATACTTTTTATATCATAAATATCGGTTAAGATGATTTTGCAAATCACAGGCACATTGATCCCTAAAGTTCATAGTCATCTCAAATAAAAATATAGAATCATAATTTGTAAGACCTAATTTAACGGAGAATACCAATATTGTTAAGTTGTACATTTTTACCAAGTTCGAATCATAATCCTTGTATGTGTGAATTTCAGGTGGTGCTTGTGACCACCCTAATATATATATATATATATATATATATATATATATATATATATATACACACACGCAATACTAAACAACACACAAACAATATACATTTCAATTATGTAAACATAAACTTTAACACTACTTTTTAAGTTGTATCTTAACAAAGCCAATACTATCTCGTTCGAAGTATTTTCATAACAAAAGTCGCAAATGTCAATATGTCACTTTTTTTAATAGTAAACAAATTATTATTTACCCTAAAATAAAATAAAATATTATTTTCGCATTTAAAGAAACACAATGTAACGTAAGTATGAAAGACAACTAATCACAATCTTAACCCTAACAAACATTCTTAAGTTGTTACTATCGTTTCGTGAAAATAAACATTTTCCTTTTAATAACATCACAACCTCCATCAACAAAAAAAAAAACATCATAACCTAAGTTTCATTCCTTATATAGATATAGATTCACTCAACTCGACTCGAAATAATTCTCGTATATCAAACGTGTTTAATCCCTGCATTTCACATGTAATATATCTACCAACTAAGTTATGTTCACGACTATTGATCGTGATACTTCTACTATTCACTTTTGAATATCTGTCTCACTGTATTTGTTTTATCAGCTTACTCCAATCAATTGTTTTTCCGCCAAATACATATATACACCTTCTCTCTCTCTCTCTCTCTCGACAGAGGTATATAACTGTTGAAATCTGCTCCATTAAATTTCATCCATCCATGTGCATTACAGATCTTACGGTTCCATCATAATCACAATTTAATTTCAACCATTCAAAAAATTTCATAAAAATCATTACTATTATGCATCGCATTGTTTCGTTTATGAATTTTTCTTTGATCTGATTCGTTACTTTTAGGGTTTATGCAATGGCAGATGCAGAGAGTCCAGCTAATGGAAGCCACGAAAGTGGAGGCGAACAGAGTCCACATGGTTCTTCTTCTGCTGCGCGTGAACAAGATCGTTACTTACCTATAGCTAATATAAGCAGAATCATGAAAAAAGCTTTACCTTCAAATGGCAAAATTGCTAAGGATGCTAAAGATACGATGCAAGAATGTGTTTCTGAATTCATCAGTTTTATTACCAGCGAGTGAGATAATTTATTTATTTATTTTTTTTAATGAAAAGCTATTGTATTTTTAATTGAAAAAGTTTGATTTTTATTAATTTTATACATAAAAATGCAGTTTTTGGCAATTGGGGTATATTGGAATTTGGAATGGAAAATTTATATGATGTTGGGTGGAAAATATTTTAGGGCTTTGCTTTGTTTGATTGTTTGTTGTTTGAATTGAAAATGGTTATTTTGGTTGGGTTGTAGGGCAAGTGAGAAATGCCAGAAAGAGAAGAGAAAGACCATTAATGGTGATGATTTGTTATGGGCTATGGCTACTTTAGGATTTGAAGACTATATAGAACCACTTAAGGTGTACCTAGCAAGGTACAGGGAGGTAATTTTACTTCTTTTTTACCCTTAAGTTAATGTTTGTTTTTGGATAACCATGTTCAATGTTATTATGTTTTGAAGTAAGTGGATTCATTAAGTTCTCTTTGAAATTTTGATAATGCGCTTTATGGCTTAATAATATTTATCTGACTGTGTGTTTGTCTGTTTTTTCTTCTCTCGGTGATTTTGAAATTTCCACGCATATCACAGTTAGAGGTTAGTTAAATCCTTCCCCTTGATTGATTGTATTATTTTGCTTTTTACCTTGATTATCTTGACAATGGAAATGCTAATATTTGTGAACCGTAATTTTTGATAGGGTGACAGTAAAGGATCTGTTAGAAATGATGGATCTGGAAGACGAGATCAAGTTGGTCCTGCAGGTCAAAATGCTCAGGTGAGATTGCCCAACTTTATTGGATTTATGTGTTTTTATTCTGGTGATTTGTTCATCAAAACAAGGTTCGGTTTATTAGCTAACGTGTACTTTCGCTTGATGTTGGTTTATGCATATGACAGTTTGTTCATCAGGGTTCTTTGAACTATATTGATTCTCAGGTAACAATCTCTCTGTCTCTCTTGAACAGATGTTTAATGTTTTTTTAGTGAACACGTAGATGCTCATTTATGGAGATTAAGAAGTAAAGTAATGAAATATTCTTAGTAAAAGATATAAATGTGAAACAATATATTTTGTCAATTTAAGGTCATGGTTAGCTCAACCAATCCAATGAATCAGTCCAAATAGATTGGCGACGGGAGTTAAACCCCTTCACTGAAGTTTTGGTTGTGCTTAATGTTGGCATACCTATTGCCAAGATGTCTATTTCTTGGGTTTTCATCCTCCCATATAAGTTACACCGTCTTCTCCTGACTGTAGGGTTTTTATCTCCAAGTCTATCTGTCTAAGGATTTTTTTTTTTTTTTTTATGACCTCTAGATCTCTTTTTCGGCCACTAATCTCATCTTCAGTCCCTATTCTAAATTTCTAATGCCATTACATGTTATTCCCTCTGCTGTACAGCCTAACACTTACATTCTAATGCAATATTTCTTAATAACCTTTAGCCCTGAAGAACAATGCCATATTTCAGAGCACCTGGAAGAATGTATAACAGTACTCACATGTCCCCAGACCCAAAAGATAGTACCATTCACCCAGAGCTGTATGTATAGAGAGGGGTCTGAAGTATAATCCATACTGAATTTTGTTTGTTCGAAGCCATCATTCATGGGGCTAGAGATGTCATCTGACAAATGACCTGTGGTTTATAACTTTTGAATTAGTTCCCTTGTGTTGACAATAAGAAGCATCGGGAGATGTTTAACTTCTATACCCTAAAAACAATCTAGCTTACCAAGTTCCTTGAAAGCAAATACTGACTGGAATTTAGTGGTAGAGTGGTATCTTTCTTCATGATCTTGTCATTTTTTCTGCCTGGTGTTCTTCTAATGTTCATCTTCACCGTCTTTTTCTCTTTGATCTTTGTCGATGTTTTCTATTAGTTGCTGACTTGTTTGTCACACTTTGTACCTATAACCGGATGCCACCGTTATCTTCATATTGCTGTAGTTTTTCTGTTCAGTGGTATTATATAGGCTGTGTTTGGTCCTGCTCTACCAGTATCATGAACTGCTGTATTTCGTTGAGAATCACTCTGGTTGATGTGTTTGGTTGTTTATATCTGGCTAACACTAAAATTGAGACTGAAAATGGCTTATCTGTTATTTTTATCCCCTCCATGGTTGGACCTCATTGGAATTCAACAATTGCGTATGGGGAAAATCTTCCTTTATTGGTGATTTCTGTTTCACCTAGTTTTCTTCCCAGTTTGATAAACAGACATTACGATTGTAGGCAGAGGCTGCTGATTAGTGACTAACGAGGATATGTAACCCTGGAACAGTGACTTTAAATGGTCATCTTTTGCTAAGCTATTTTACTGAACCCAGTCACATTTAAGCCTGTTGGCTGAGCTAATTTGAGCCAGAGTTTTTCATGATTGGGTGTGATTCACAAGGCTTTGAGGCCTCCTCATATTCCTTTTAAATAAATAAACTTTGTAGTTTCAATTGATGGATTCAGATCTTTTTGGCGGCTTGATCACCTCCCCATTACATTTTTAAGTGGCGGTTCTGTATCCCTATTGTGTGTCTTAGCAGGAGTGCCTAATTTTCCTTCACGGTGCATCCTTTCATCTGTCCAGTTCCTTTTCAGCAGTGGTGTTTTTTTCTGGCTGTGCTTTATCACTGATGTCTTTAGCATTTTCTTTAATTATACTACTGATTCAAGTCTTGTTTGTTAAGATCAACAAACTTTGGTTTATGGAGCCCAGTTATATTTTTAAGTTGCTTTCTCTTTACTGTGGTTATTTATGACAGGCTTAGATCTTTGCATCATTTTGAGAGGGGTGGGGCTAGGGTATCACATGTTTGATAGTGTTCTTTTATCATATCTGATTCCATGTAATGAGGGAATCACACATTTGACGTAGTCACACGATCTGGATGTTAGGTCAAGACTGGACATCCCACCGTTGACTTTGTCTGATCGAGTCCAAAATACAAAGTCGAAACTTGAGATATTTGATTTTGACATGAAAATATGGATCGGTGATTGCATGAATTATCAGAATGCAAAACCGCGTTTTATCATCGGAGTCCTCTTTCTTTGAATATCACTATACTTACATTCTTAAGAATCAAGTCGTGAATAAAATATGATATTTTTGCTTACAGTTTTCCACCAAGAACATATTTCTTAGGACTTGGTAACATTTTTTAATTTGTTGCTGATTTGCAGGTGCATCCACAACATCTGGTTATGCCTTCAATGCAAAACCATGAATAGATTAGATTCTTCTCCTCATCTACCATTTTTATTGTATTGCACCTCTTTCACCATTTCCCTACCAAAAGAAAAGATGCTTCTCCTAAAAAAGACGCTTCTCCTCGTCTCATTTATGTCACATTAATGCTTGTGCCTGGTGAGATGAATGGAAACAATGATTTGGTGATTTTAAATTTAGGTACTCGTGTGTGGAAAGCATGAGTGTCAAAATTTTGTTTCGATATTCATGTAGATTTTTAATACAATTACTATTATCAAGTTTAGTTGCCTTGCCCACTAATGGGAAGATAATGTGTTCTGCATGTGATTGGCCATGTAACTTGTCATGGTGAGAAGTGCTTGTTTTGATAACTTTATTTAGATGTTAGTATATCATTAATACAAATTGCATTTTATTGTCAAAGAACAAATGTTCTTGGATGGATTGGTAGGTTCAGGTATGTGAAGTCATTATTAAGACTTATTTGTTGAAATATTCAATGTGGAAGTGTGGAGTACAAGTAATGCTTAACAATTGGATAGTTCTGATAATTATATACTACTATCTCCGGTCCTTAATATAAGAGAAAATTTATTTTTTAGATTCATTGATTTTTTAATATATTTAGTCTATAATATAGACCAAATACATTATAAACTAAATGAATCTAAAAAGCAAACGTTCTCTTATATAAACTTTTACGTCCCTTCAGGAGATCGATAAAATTGAAACGATGCAAAGACCATTAACATGGTCCAAATTTATTTTAAAAAAATAAAAAATTTACAATATGGTGATATTTTAAAATTGAAAATGATGGCTCATCATATGTTGTTGCAAAGTCCTTTGACAGGAAAGTGAGCCAATCTTGTAAAACCAAAATCAATTGTTAATTCAAACAAATATGTTGTTGCAAAGTCCTTTGACAGGAAAGTGAGCCAATCTTGTAAAACCAAAATCAATTGTTAATTCAAACAAATATGTTGTTGCAAAGTCCTTTGACAGGAAAGTGAGCCAATCTTGTAAAACCAAAATCAATTGTTAATTCAAACAAATATTCAAAGGTTAAAATAACTATTGTTGGTCCATATTTCAGTTTGGTGATCTCCATTATAGTGGTAATAAATGTGGCTATCTGCTATTATAAATTTCATGCAGTGTTTGATATAGACAAACCGAAACTCCTTCCCTGGAATTTGATAAGTGGTAATGAATGTGTGTCCACATCAAACACCACGTGAAATTAATTGTACCGGGTAGAGACTTGGGTGTTATGCAATGGATGTTTGTGATATGAGATGAAGTATTTTAGTTTAAATGATTTATTAATAGTTGCATTTGAGATAGGATTTCTCATACTAATCATTTGGTGTTAGAACTGGTAGACACCATGGAAAAGTTGAGTAAAAGTCATAGGCTTGTGCTGGTCGTCCTCAAGATGTTTGGTAGAGTATTTAAGTGGTTTAGTTCTTCTCAAGTGGTTAATGAGCTATGCTTAAAACAAATTGTTTGGGAAAATTCAAGTTTAATTTTCGAGAAGAACAATTCTTAATTAGACTTTACTTATTCCGTAGTCGAACTTTGGATTATCAGAGCCTCTTCCTCTAAATATCAGATGGTTAATATAAAAAAAAGTTAAACTACTTCTTTCTATTTGTCGTTTTAAAAAAACTTACCTATGTTGCAATAAATATTTGAAGGTATTATTAACAAAAACAATAATTAATGTTGTGTTATACTACCTTCGGTTTTTAGTATAGGAGAAAGTTATATTAAAAGATAATTACACTTAAATGGAAGACAGACAGACAACAAGCTGCTCCACGAATCCTTTTTGGATGGCAAAAATTGCTTGGAAACTTATTATTGGCAAAAATTAATGTTTGTTACACTGAACATATAACCCTAAACGGGGTATGTTTGGGAGTTTAGGAGGGTAGGACATATCTTTGAAAAATAGAAGGAAAGGAAAAAGGAAAGAAATATAATCCCCCAACATAACTTATTAAGAGTTTATTTTTCTTCATGGTACAAAATATTTATAATGTGTTAACTCAAAAAGTATATTGGAGGAGAATTTTAATGGGGTTTTGAAGACTTAAATAAAGTAGTTCAAATCATTTCAATGTTTTTATAAGTTCAAAGGTTGCGTGGAGATTAATGAAGTAGTAACTAGTAAGTGCCAAGGTTGAAAGAGCTCAGAAAGTATGAAGCTAAGCAAACTACACGCATGATAGGAGTTTAATAACCATAATACACTTCTCCTTAAGTCCTTCCAATCCAAATCAAAAGATTCACTAGAAACTAATAGAGATCTTGCACTCTTACACTTATCTGGGAAAAAATGACAGGAATAAAACATTATTTTCTTAAAGAACGGAAAAGAAATACACTGCAGAGTTAGGGACACCAGCTGGTTTTGTAATATTTCAGGTTGTATATTTGAGAACTCAGGATCGCGCGTTTTGAGATCATCAATGACCATTTAGAAAAAACAATGAAGCTTTAACAAGTAGTCAACAATTTACCATACAAAATGCCATTAGTATACCGAACATCAAAAGAATTTGTAGTCATACCGCAAGCTTAGAAGCAGCCAAGCAAGAATCAATAACAACCGTGTAACCTATTCCCACAAGTTAAGCATCAATGCAGAGTATATTATTTTTTAAAAACAGGGTTCTTTAAAAACACGGCCGACAAAGAAAAGGCAACAAAAATTGTCTGTATGGAAAGGGTAGCATCTACTTTTACATTTGACTACAATAATTAGTATATAAAAGTCTGTTGACTTTATAGTCATCAAATTTCTGAAGCATAGTAAGTTAGTAACCCTAACCCATGTGGATAGTGTTAACCTCTATCCCTCTAAAGTAAAAGGATAGATACAAATTAAAGAGTTTACAAGGAATCTATAAATGGTAAAACTACAAGCAGCAGGAAACTGGGAAAAGTATGGCTAACTAAGAAGCAGTAACATAGTGCATTCATTCTATTACCAAATGAAAATCTATACAGAATAATGGATGACCAGATGAATCAACATTCTGGTTACCTCTTTTGGAAGCCATTATTAATAAACTGGTTTTGCAGTTTATTCGGTTATTATATATGCTTCCATGTCGTTTTCAGCACTCCCTACAATGAGAAACGCAAATGTAATTTGATTTTGATAGAAGATTACATTTAAAGTAAATGTCAAAAATGGAATAAGTGTCCAGCAACATTATGAGACTACTAGAAAGGAAATAATTCCATCAGCCACCAGAACAAAAGCATGGCACAGTATGTAAGTGCACATATCGAAGAATTCAATTGCAAAATAATGAATATGAAAGTTAAAAGTTATTTACCAAGCAATTTTAGAACATATTAAGTTCAACGTTGGAAAGATCAAGATGCAATTCTTGGTCCTGCTGCGTTGTGGCAAAAGATGAAGCTTTGAACAATGCACTTGGTGAGTAGTTAAGCTGGTAATCTACAAGACTTCGTCCAAATATGTTGAACTTTTTAGCACTACTGAAAGCAACCTCCGCATCAGCACATTTCTTGAAAACCACTCTTGCTCGGCTGCTTCCTCTATCAATTTCTGTTTGAGATTCCTTTAGCGGTCCAAAATGCTTAAAAATATTATTTAGACTTGTTTCAGAGAGAACAGAATCCAACTCAGCAAAGTTCAAAACAAGTTCAGCTGGGGATTTGTCATCTATATATCCAGAAGGTTTTTTAGAAACCTCAGCATGATTGCTATCAAAATGTTGTTTCTTGGAATGGGACCTACGGGTATAAACATGAACAGTTTTTTCTGGCTCAGAAAGGGCATGCTGATCGTCTAGTTTGCTGCTTCTCTGTGATTTTTGTTCAGAACCATTCTGTGTGACAATGTCTGTACAATATGTGTCATTCAGATCATCAAAGTCAAATGTATCGGTAGATCCACCTATGGGTTGTTTCTTCCTTTTAGTGCCAACTTTAGTTGTAGGTAAGCTATCTTTCTTAGAATCATCAGCCGAAATGATTGAATTCCTGAAATCGGAGAAGAAACTCACTATAACATTCGAGAAACTGTAATCTCCCCGTGGTTCTTGTGCTACCCACCGAAGTAAAGATAGCAAATCATCTAGAGATGAAAACTCTGTAGGAAAAGTCAAGCTTGACTTCTGAGTCTCCTCAAGATTAGGTGAGAAGGAATCAGATTCATTTCCTGAAAAACTATCTTCATTTCCATCTGCCATCTGAGATCTGTCTCCAGAATATTTGAACTTAGCGGGTGGTCCAGTAAGTTGGCTAGCAACCCTGCGGATACATTCACCAATTTTAAATGATTGTTTTGTGGTGTTTGAACTTTTCTCAAGGGAAATAGTTTTTCTTCTGCCTTTCATCCTTGAGACATGAGCATAATGATGATCAATAGTCTTCCGTTTCTTGGACAGGACAGGGGAAATTAGATTAGCAATGGCCTCGTCATCATTCTGATAATCACCATGGGTAGAATCTGGAGTCCCATTTGCTGGTTCTAACAAGCTTTTCTTTTTTGCTGTATCACAAACCTTTAGATTATGTTTACGCTTGCAACACGATTGTTTTGTGGCTTTCGAATCCCCAGTGCCACTTTGATCACCAATTTTACTCTCATGAATTGTGTGCTCATTAATTTCACTCAATCTTTTATCAGTATCATCAATTGAGGTGCCGGTGTCGGTGTCCAAACCTCTGCAATATTGGAATTCAGGCAGGTAAGAGTAACCCTTCAAATGATTGAATGCAAGCAACTGAGCCTTAGCTATTAAAAGCTCCAATCGATCAAAGCCTCCAGTTGGACACTTGGATAAATCTTTCAAGTACTCCATAAGATTCTCTGGTGAAAAGGAGCTAACATTTAAAGATTCATCGACTCTATGTACGAAACTTGGCTCTTGTTGAATCCCACAGTTTTCAACCGTCTGGAGTTTAATCTTGTCATAAGTATCTTTAGGTACGCAAGAACACGCCAAGCCAAATTCTACTCGTCTTTTGACTTCGTCCAAAGCAGAATCTACAGCACTCTGGAATGCTTCCGAATTTTTCTGCTTATCAATATGAGAGAAATGTGTCATAAAGGACTTCAGCTTCGATGCTTCATTCCAAGCATACGTTCCATCCCCATAATATGCTACCAAATAACGATTCTTTTTAAAATGCTTCATTGCCTGCGCAGATGAATCCGAGGGATCAAATATCTGTCCCGGCCACCACGGATGGCTTCTCACCTTGCCCCAAACCAGATCATTCACAGAAAACTTCCCTTTTTGTGCTGTCGGCAGTTGATAACTTACCTGATAACTTTTTCCTGAACTCTTCATAGAGCCACACTTCACGAGTTTTCCATCTTTTGCTTTGACCTGTTCATCGTCATTAAATTCTTCATCTTCAATTTCCTTCTCTTTTTGTGAATCAATCTTCTCAGAAACACAAGCTTTCCCTTCCACACTTTGCCTAACATCTGATTCAACCCGAATATCATCATCACTCATCAATTCTTTCTCCAATATTTCATTCACTTCCTTCGTCTGCTCATCGGATGTTTTCAAGGTTACTTCACTTCCACCCAACTCAACTATCCCATTCTCACTCTTACCTTCTAAAGACTGCACATCTTGAGAACCCTCAAACCCAATAGTAGGATTCACATCTTTACCCTCCTCAATTGACCCATCAAAACCCACATCATTCACCTCAGCATTACCACAAACACCATCTATACGGAAATCAGAACAACCCAATACCCCTACTACTAAGTCCTTCCCATTTCCATCCCCAATCAAACATCCCTCCACCTCTATAGGCCCTTCTAGGGTTTCACTATGACTAGCCATGCCCATAAGGGTAATCAATGATTCTGAAACTCTACAAGTATAATACAACTTCTAAATCTGTGATTAACATGTTCATAATTAACTACAAAAAAAAAAAACTATCTTTTTAACCCTAAACGTGGCACAAAGCAAGAAATAGATTTAGGGAAAGTGCATAAAATAGAGTTAGGGTTGACATAGATTGTAGATAAAGATTGAAATTTTGATAAGAGTTGAAGAAAATCTAAAGAGAAAAAGTTCCAAGAAAAAGGGAGAATTTAGTACCAGGTTGTATCATGTCTTGTTGAGTTTGCGTTTAATTTGATTAGATTTGTTTTCGAAAATTGGAGAGAGATTAGATTCGTCTCCATTTTATGGCGTGTCATTTGGAGACATAATTTTTCAACAAAAATTAAAATGAAAAGTAAGTCTGTGTTTGGTTTTCCGATGAAAAGAATTAATTCTAGTAGAAATGGATTTGATAGAATTTATCTTTATATATATAATTTGAGAACCATTTTTTAAAGACTGTGTACATGTGACATTCTCACATCGATTCTTCTCTCATATTGTTTTAGCAATAAATGAATTAAATGAATTTTTGAAGCTTTGAAAAAAACATTAAAAAGGCTGGTCAAATATATTCTCCTCACAATTTACTTCCATAATAAATTTCGAATTTCAAATAAATGAATTAAATGAAAATCTGATGTTGACATTTATTGTCAAAAACAAAAAAGGAATTGGCATTTAAAGGAATATTGACATTTTATTTGACATTGTTTTCAAATTTCAAATGTAAAAATTAATTAATTGTGAATTGCCATGATTTCTTCCTAACTTGGCTATATAAGGCATGGTGATGGAACAACTTTACACAGTACTATCACGTTAATTTTTTTACATTCTTCTCCTATTGCATTTTATGGCGAAAATCAACTTTTCGTTGAAAAAGAAAAAGAAATGCATGATATCTTTTTAAAGTTAAATTTAATTGTTTTACAGTTCTATATATCCATGTTATTTGTTGTCCATTCTTTGCTTTCATTATTTTTTTACATTTTTTTTTTATCTAGGTGGTACCGTGGTACTATGGCGAGGAAGCTACTCACAGGCGTTTTAACATGGTATATATCAAGTATATTTGCTTTCATTTTATATTTATATATTCTTCTATATTTTTTTTAGGTTACTTTTATTCTTCTATATTTATTTGTGTTATTGATTATTTTGTATTTTTTGTGTGTTGCTTTAGTCCTCTGGCTTACTAAGAATATTTGTCGAGATCAAATCATGCTTGAAGAAAAATAATAAGTAGAGTTGATCGAAATTCATGGAAAGATAAAAAATCACAACTTTATTTATTTAATTTTTTTAGTGTTGATCATTACACTAGCAACTAATATCCCAATTGTAAGATATATATGCCAATTGTAATTGTGATTTTTTTTTCTTTTTGGTTCCAATTGTGAATTTTGTTGGTTATACGCATCAGTTTCATAAATTGTACCGTTACATTATTTGTAGGTAGGTAATACAAGACGATAGCTATTGTGTAATTTTATTCGATACTCTATTCTTTGATAAATGTTAACAGAAAGGTGTAGTAGTATTTGAAGAATCTTTATCAAATACTCTCTTTGTATGTGAGAAAACTATACCACAATAATATAAAATGATATTTGTTTAGTTTTATACTACCAAATCATTCTCTTCTATAATTTTTTTTTTTGTCTTTATTTTTTTATACAAAGTTAAATTATTTTGCCTTCTATTTTGATGTTATTTTTAGATTTTTAGATGACAAAGAAAGATCAAAACAATATTCATTCTTCACATATGGTCCAAGACAAGAAAAAAAGGATGAAAGACGTTAAAATCATCAACAAAGGAATGAGATATTAAATTTGACATCTTCAAGAAAAATATAGATAATTTTTTTTGTTGAAATGGTTCACTCTTTTATGCCTATTATGTTTAAAAAAAATAAAGTGAATGTGCACCATAGGATATACTACTTTTATTTTTTGTTTAATTACGTTGTATACTATTAGATCATACTCCTTCTATATTTCATTTTTTGTCTTTGTTTTGATTAAAAATTAAATTATTTTGCCCTCTGATCTGTTTTGATGTTATTTTTAGACGAGTTAAAAGATCAAAACAATATTTTTTCAATATTCTTTGATAAGATGGGGAAAATGGTTGAAAGACGTCAAGATCACAAAAAAAAAAAAGAATGTGATGCCAAATTAACCATCTTAGATAAAAATATAGAAAAAAATGGTTACAATGAGTCAATTTTTTATGTCTATTATGTTAAAAAACAAAATCTAAGTGATTGTGCACCATAGTGCACCATAGGTTACAGAACAAATAGGAAAAGGAAAAGGAAAAGGAAAAATAATGTTGCAAATCGGCAATGCAAAATGTGGGATCATGAATAAAGGAAAAGGAAAAATAAATCTTCCTAAGCACAAAAAACATGGGATCATATTTCTTATTTTTGTATGTGGGTGTTAATTTTAAATTTCATAATTAAGCAATGATCATAATTGTAGATTCATTTAAATATTTTGTATTTATTTATAAAAATTTATGTTGTACTATATCACACTTTGTCACATGAAAAAATTAAATAACATTAAAATGTGCGTCTTGCTTTTGATCTATATTTCACTTATACACATCATTATTTTTTTTTTGACAAATCTTATACACATCATTATATTACACATTGAACTAAACTTTGAAATTTATAACTCATGTGACGCTCATAAAACTGGAGACCTATTTTTTTGTTAAATATATTTATGGCTACATATGTTTATACTCACACATATTAATTCAAATGACTATTTAGTTTTTTGTCTTTTTGTAATTTCTACGTGAACTTATATTTATGTTAATATATATTGGGGTTAAATATGTTTTTAGTCCCTACTTTTATGTGAGTTTTGACTTTTAGTCCCTACATTTTTTTTATTATATTTTTAGTCCTCCATATTTTTTTATTATATTTTTAGTCAATATTTATGACTAGGATATTAGAATTGACCACATAGGATAACTTAAATTGACTAGGATAATATTTGTCTCGAATGACGTGACATCTATGTGTCATACTATGTGGCTGATTTCGTTATCCAAGTCACTAAAAATGCAAACGGCGAAAATGTGGGGACTAAAAATATAATTAAAAAAATGTAGGGACTAAAAGTCGAAACTCACATAAAAATAGGGACTAAAAACATATTTAACCCTATATATTAATATGAAGACCCTTTTTTTAAATTTTTTTTTTATGAAATCTATATTTTTACTCATATTAATATAAAGACTAATTTTTTAGGACTATTTTTCTTAATTACTATATAAACTTATTTTTTTTTTTCATATACAAATAAAAAATATGGGATCTAATTTATTTTTGTAGTTTATACAGTAGTTTATATTTTTACTCATATATTAATACAAAAGTCTTTTTTTAAAAAAATTTATATATGTGGCCTATATTTCAACTCATACATTAATACAGGGGGTCTATTTTTTATTGTAATTTCTACGGAAATATATATTTTTACTCATGCATTAATACGAATGACTTTTTTTTAATAATTTATATTTAGATCTATATTTTAACTCATATATTAATATGCAGACCTATTTATTTTATAATTTTTATGAAATCTATATATTTAGCCATACATTAATAGGGAGACTATTTTCTAAAAAATTTCGACGGAAACCTGTATTTCTACTTAAAAATTAATACGGGAATCAATTTTTTTTGTTATTTATATTGTAGTCAATATTTTTACTCAAATATTGATACAAAGACCTTTTTTTTAAACCATATCCACCTTAAAGTCATTTTACGAAGCCTCAAGTGTCTTCCAGATATCTCATAGAGAAATTATTTTCAATCAAATTTATAATTCTTTTAGTAGAGAATAATAGAAACAACAACCATGATAAATTTTTAATTTGATAAATTAAAAATACCAATATAGGAATCTTCCGTAAGAAAATCTATTACACTATACATAAATTTTACATTTAGTTTTTATCACATAGTATTATTTTAATTATTAAATTATATAAGAAGGTAAATATTTATGAAGTTGTCATTAGTTATCTTTCATTACCAATTAAAATTTATTTTTCAGTTTAAATTAAAATATATTAAAAATATACTTCCTCTGGTCCTATATATAAGAAAAGTTTTACTTTTTAACTTCATTGTAAAATTATTGTATTTAGACAACAATATATTACAAATACATTCATTTTATAATAAACCTAAAAAATAAAACTTTCCCCGGAGAGAGTATTATTTATATGTCAATATACAAATATATTTTTACCCGTGCTTGGCACGGGTCTGGATGCTAGTTTTGGTTAAAAGTGAGTTTAGTGTATATTGATTTATGTTTGGATATATTAACCAAAAGTGATTCTTATCAATTTATGTTGTTTGGATAGTTTGATCTAAAATGGATTTTGAATGTTTAATTACAAAAATGGATATGAATTTTTTATTTATTTAAAACTTGATATAAAATAATTAAAAGTTTATTTATTTGCATAAGCTCAAAAATAAGTCAATTCAAACGGGGCCATAGTATTTCAAATTATCATCTTTTGCTTTTCGTTGATTTTTTCCTTATAATTTGGGACGGAGGGAGTAGAAACAAAGAAAAAACATATTTTTTTGCAACACGTTTGTAAAAATGTCTTACATATATCGGACATCGATCACGTGTCTTACGAGTGTCGGACACTGCGACATGCCTAATCATAATCTCATAGAGATGTATGTACTTCATAGATCTCAACCATTCAATTCAATCTCAAATTATTTTTTAGGCTTAATTGCAGTTTTAGTCCCTTTATTTGCAATTGTTTGCATTTTTTGTTCCCTTATCATAATTTTTTATTATAAATTGACGACAGGAGGAAATATGAAAGAAAAGTTTTCATAAAAATTATTTATTTTAATTTGTATGCATCTGAATTGTTGTTAAGAATTGACCTACTTTGAAAAAGTCAAATTATTGACTTGAATTTATAAGGTAGTAAAAATTATTTAATGGTTTTTAAAAAATTTATTTTGACTTAAAAATATTAAAATAAATTATAGTATACATCACATTGACAATATATATATTGGTCATGTATGTCACACAAAATATAACATAAATTTGAAATCTTATATAATGGCTTTTTCCATTTATCAATGCCTTGTTTGCTTCTTTTTGTGCATTACTTTGATTCTCCCTTCAGGTAAAACAAAAATTGCTATTGAATTTCATTTTTGTTGTAAAATTTAGAGTCTCAAAACCAATATAAAAATTCATTTTTTATATTTATGCAATTGTTTATAATGAAGTTGATGATCGAACTCACACAAATTTTCGAAACCCCTCACCAAATTTATATTTAACTAACTTTTAAATGCTTACAGGATTGGCAATTGAGTCAAATCGTTGCCCATACTACATATGCACAGCAAATCCAAATTGCTATGAAGCTTGTGTTGGTCTTGGCTATAGAACTGGCAGTCATAATGGCGACTGTGTGGGTTATCCGGAGACAAATGGTTGTAACTGTTGTCATTAGTTTTTGAGTTTGTGAGAATAATATGGAAATTGGAAAATTATTTGCTTTTGTTGATGATTTTATTATAATAGAAGTTTTAGAATAAAATCAATATGTTGGATGTATTGTTTCTTTTGTGTTAAAATAAATGAAATTGGTAATATTTCATGAACGTGCTCTTTGTATTTCCCAACCATTTTTCCCCATATCATTTTACTAAATATTTTGACTCAGCAATGTTAGGCCAGACTCTGGGCATAACTTTGATTAACTATATACTTGATTGATTAATTTTATGGACAAACAAGATTTAAATCATGAAACAAATAATTCGTGAACCCAGCAAGATTTAAATCATGAAATAAATATAATTTGTGAACCCATGATAGACCTTAAGAATTCCCAGAAATTGGTGGATTTTATTTTTGTGATCAAAAGATACATATACAATGTCCAAACTAACCTTTCTCAAGTTTTGACACATAATCAAATTAAGGGCATAATTGTCTTCTCATACTAAATTTTAATAAAATAATATTATCATAATCAATATATTTTGACTCAGATTGGGCATAATATTGTAGCAATGTTAGGCTAGACTCTGGGCATAACTTTGATTAACTATATACTTGATTGATTAATTTTATGGACAAACTAGATTTAAATCATTAAACAAATAATTCGAGAACCCAACAAAATTTAAATCATGAACAAATAATTCATGAACCCATGATAGACCTTAAGAATTTCCAGAAATCGGTGGATTAGTTTTTGTGATCAATCGATTAATTACTTTTTAGTTTTTACTAATATTTTATTGGTGTAAATGCAGTTTTGGTCCTTCTATTTTATTAAACTTACAATTTTGGTCCCCCTATTTTATTTTCCACAATTTTAGTCTCACATTTTTAAAATTTCAAACTTTTGGTCTATTTTATGAAATTGATTTTATTTTTACTTAAAATATTAATTTCAGTATTTTTAATTAATATCTAAAAATTCACAAACGATAAAGATAAATAACATTACATAACTAGTAACATTTAAATTTCGATATGCTCATGTCCAAAGTGTTTCCATTTGAGCTCTATAAAACATGTTGGGGTTGGTTGCTGACAACGAAAAACATGGTGGGTTTGTTGGTGGTGACATATTGAGTATTTTAAGAATTTTTTTTATAAATTGAGAGCATTTAGCTATCAAAGAGTGAGTAGAAATTCCAACTATGTTGTCACCCCTAAACAGTCACGTTCCATATTATAGTAAAATTAAGTAGAACTTAAGAATTTCCAGAAACCGGTGGATTAGTTTTTGTGATCAATCGATTAATTACTTTTTACTGATATTTTATCGGTGTAAATGCAGTTTTGGTCTCTCTATTTTATTAAATTTATAATTTTGGTCCCTCTATTTTATTTTCCACAATTTTAGTCTCCCATTTTTAAAATTTCAAACTTTTGGTCTATTTTATGAAATTGATTTTGTTTCTACTTAAAATATTAATTTCAATATTTTTATTTAATATTAATATCTAAAAATTAAAAATAAAATATAACTAATTTTTTTATAACAATAATTAAAAATTAACAAACGATAAAGATAAATAACATTACATAACTAGTAACATTTAAATTTTGATATGCTCATGTCCAAAATGTTTCCATTGGAGGTCTATAAAACATGTTGGGGTTGGTTGCTGACGACGAAAAACATGGTGGGTTTGTTGGCGGTGACGAAGATTGAATATTTTGAGATTTTTTTTTTTATAAATTGAGAGCATTTAGATATCAAGGAGTGGGTACACATTCCAACTATGTTGTCACCCCTAAACAGTCGCGTTCTATACAATATCTCATTATTTAAGTAGAAAAAGGAAAGAAAAAAAATATACAGGGGGGACTAGGCGTCAACCCCATAAGAACATAAAGTGGTACAAGCTAATAACAATAATAAGAAACACCTAGTTTGTCCCTTTAAAACTCATCACGTAGAAGCGAAGGTAAAGAATCACACCAAATCATTGTTGTGGCTGAATGCCCATGATTTGCGAGCTTGTCCGCACAAGAATTTCCCTATGTGTGTGTGGCCAACCTAGATTAAGGTTATTACGTAAACAATTGCTCCAACGGTTCCTTAAGTCCCACGACATAAGAGACTAATTATCCAGTAGATAAAGAGAAGTTTTTGAATCACTCTCAATCCAAAGGTTTTGCCACTCCTTTGAGTGTGTCAATACCATAGCAATAATCATGGCCATAAGCTTGGTGTGTAAGACGGAGAGTGCATCAATTCTTCGCATAAAACAACCGCAAAAGTTGGCCATAAAGTCCCAAAACAGACCCTTGCATGCCACCGATGGAAGTGCGACCGGACCATCTCTATTCACCTTAATCCAAGCAAATTGTGGCGCCTTCCACAGGACCAGCACATGGGCTGGAGCTAGATATACATTCATCTTGATCTTAAGATTAAGGAAAATTGAACTTTCAAACATTGATGCGCTGCTAGTAATGAGCTCAGCGCAGCGCTCATGTTAATAGCTGTTAAAATTTTTATTTTTGCCACATGAACAGAAATAGTAGAATTCTTAAAGTGGATACCATTACGTGTAATCCATATGGCCATATAGAAGAGTGCAAATAGATAGTAGCAGGGGAGCCAGACCTTAAGAAACGCACTCCGACGTAGAACCGTCCACTGCTCTTTGCTAGATAGAAGCTTCCAACACAAATGAAGCACAA
The DNA here is from genome assembly GCA_954870985.1 of Trifolium fragiferum. Taxonomy (NCBI): domain Eukaryota; kingdom Viridiplantae; phylum Streptophyta; class Magnoliopsida; order Fabales; family Fabaceae; genus Trifolium; species Trifolium fragiferum. The sequence goes on along the minus strand of OX940796.1, from coordinate 42,379,927 downwards.
AAGAATCATTAATACACACAAGAGAATTTTAAGAAGTAGAATGTTGGTAATGTTGGATAAAATTCAACATAGGTTGTCGATAATTATATTGATTGAGATCCATTTGACATAAACAACAGTAATTTTGAAGTGATGAGATGAAAAATCGTGAAAGTTAAAATTATGAGAAAAAAATTGTGTAAAATTAAAAGTAAAGAGATGAGATTATGAGAGTAAAATTGAGTACAATTTTTTTTAAATGAACACAATTTATAGCAAATATAAATTTTCAAACTAAAAAAATTTGGTAAAAAGTATATAAATAGGAAAAATAAATTCAAAGACAATTATATTACTAATATTTTATACAAAATGTGTTCAAAATGTCGTTACTTTGTGAAACTTGAGTAAATACCCTTCAATGTTGTACTCTACCCCGGTGCACTGTCTCAAAGTACCCACGCCCACGCTTGAGTTGCTGTAAGAGTATCTCCAATAGAGGCATCTAATTGAATTTTATAGAATACATTATTAAGCTATTGTATCATCATTTAATATTGGCTTATTTAAATGGACTGATTTAAATAATGTTGTATAGAAATATAAGCTATTTAAAAGTTATATAATTTTGTATCATTGAAACAAAATGTGTTGCATAAATATGACATAATATTATTGGAACCATTAGTTGGATACTGTTGAAACTCAATGGATTCCTTACAAAATGACCATCGAAGATGCTATAAGAAAAGTGTAGGTACACACTACAACCAGAGCCACCAAAGGGGTAAGGGATGAATACCGAGGGGCTTGGCAAAAGGTTCATATTCAAGAATTAACAATTGAATCTGAGGATAATGTAATAATCGAAAGGGGGAGTACTTCACGGATTTTCGATATCCCCATATAAGATCACCAAAACACCAATGTGCCATAGTCATAGAGGATCCATGTAGTGTCAAAAATCCAACAAAAGTATTCACAATCCCAAGCGCAAAACTTAACTAAACTGCAACATGACAGGGAACTTTTCCAACTGGTAAATATCTTAACTTAAATGGCTATTGTACAAAAGTTTAAAAAACATCATAAAAAACTATGTTATGGTACTACAACAGTGCAATTAGCACGTGATGCTTGGCGACAGTGTCTTGATCAGTGTAAGAGAGATCTCATGATAATATTCAATTAGTGCCACTGATAATTAAGCCAAGGAAGACCCCATCAACAGGTGAATCCATTATGTTGCTACTGCTTTGGTCGTCAAGTAGTGTTTTGTGTACTCTACTTCCGCTACTTGTCCAGCAATAGGCATCGTTGAACAAAAGAAACTAGTCCCTGTAATCCAGCATAAAGACATTGACATCAATAAACATCTATATCTATAAACTTAAATTAATAGTGTGTTTGTGTTCATGTTTAAACACAGATAAATGTCCTCATATACATACATTTGGTCCAAACCAACAATTTGTTTGAGTACAATTATGGATATTTATGGTATAGCTCAGTCAAATGGTGTTTGTAGCAAAATTTATAAAAAATGAAAACAAGGGATTACAAATTGTGTCTGTGTGGATACAAATATGGATCATGCAGTCAGTATGTGCAACAAGGGATTGAAGAATGAAATCAAACAATATGTGCAACAACTGCCAAAATGTTATACATTGATAAACAAGCAGAAAACAACATATCAATCTTGAAACTCAAGGATAAATGGCATGGAAGCTGTCAGAGGAGCACCATGTTAATTTTATCTAGCAAACCACCATTTTAGTCCATGGATGTATAATTCGCTGTCATATTGGTCACTGAGTGTATTAAAATTGCAAATAAATCCCTAGTGCCTCTTTTGTTAGTAATTTTATGGACTAAATCGACTAACTGGAAAACACATTTTGGGACCAAATTGACTACCTAAAAACAGATTTGAGGACCAAAATAACTACCTAAGGATCTGTTTGGTTCAAAAGAGAGGGAGGGGAGGGGAGGAGAAATTTTTAATGATTTATATGTTTGGTTCAAAAGAGGAGAGGGGAGGGGAGCGAATGAATTTTAATTACAAATGTGTTGGGTTCACGAGAGGAGGGGAGGGATGACAAAACTAAATTACTTTTTTATCCTTATAATTTTATAGTAAAAGTTTTATAATTTTAAAATTATTCACTTTATAAATAATTAAATATAAAAACTTATAGGCTCAAAAACTCCATAAATTAAATTTTTTATTGATAATAATTTTTGGGTTAAATATGTTTTTAGTCCCTACATTTTGCCTTATAGTCAAGAATAGTCCCTACATTTTTTTTATAGTTTAAAAAACCCTACAATTTTTTCCATAATCAAAATTGGTCCCCGCCGTTAATTTTTTTTAACAGAACGCTGATGAAGTGCAATTAGCCAATAACATGATGACATGTGTCTTTTATCATGGCTTCATTTTGGGTTGTTATGATTTTGGTTGAGTTTGTGGTGATGAAGATGAGGTTTATGTTGGAGGAAGCAATGTAGAAATAAAGATTTGGTATGGAAATGTGTACAATAAATCTGATAGAAAAAGACACATGTCATCATGGTATTGTCTAATTGTGTCACGTCAGCGTTTTGTTAAAAAAAATTAACGGCGGGGACCAATTTTGATTATGGAAAAAATTGTAGGGTTTTTTTAAATCATAAAAATAATGTAGGGACTATTCTTGACTATAAGGCAAAATGTAGGGACTAAGAACATATTTAACCCATAATTTTTTGTTCTTGATTATTGATCTAACTTCATAAAAAATTTATACAAATAATTAATTTTTTTGAACAGATATACAAATAATTAAATTAATTTTATATAGATAAAAAAGAGCATGCAAGTGTAGCAATATATACAACGTAACAAATAAATTGGTTAATCGACGTAAACAAATTTGTATGGACATTTTTATAAACAAATAAATTGTATAGCAAGCATGGTTAAAAAAAACGTAAAAACAAAGTCTGGAAGAAAATAGTTAACAAAATTGTCAAAAGAAAATAGTTATGTATAATAATAATAATACGCTAAAAAAAAATTAATAATAATAATAATAATCAACTTGGCAACAAGTCATGAAAGAATTAGGAAGTTAGCAATATAAAAAAATGTAGATAAGGATAATTTTGGTATTTTATAATAAATATGAGGTTAAAAATGTCAATATAATTAATATTGTAATAATATGGCTTGCCTCCCCTCCCCTCCAAATCCCTCCAATTTGGGGGGAAGCAAAAATTGAGTTTATGAAGGATTTTGCTCACCTCCTCTTCCCTCCCCTCCCCTCCTAAAAATTGAACCAAACACATTTCATTTAAAATATTACCTCACCTCCCATCCCCTCCAAAAACTCCCAACCAAACACACCCTAAAAAACACTTCTGGACCTAATTGCAATTTCGATATGTGACATTGAGATACACTTCCAGGGGCCAAAATGGTGTTTTGCTCTAATTATATCAGGAAAGGAAACAACTACCTCTACCTTATGGCATAACCAAAATACATGGGTCTTGCCATTATATAACTTACAGAATATATTATTAAATAAGTAAAGTGTCACAATTATTTTATATCATATTCTACTTTCTATATATGTATTAACCTATCGAGGTTTTTCAGTATTATAGGGCTCTTAGAAGGATTCTTAATCCCCCCACCAATAAATGTATCAAGCCAAAGGCCATACTAATCAGAAATTGTGTCTTTCCTCCTAATGAATGAAAGATCTTTACTACAGTTACTTCTTCTAATTAGTTTAACAACTTAAAATACTAACAGTGTTGGGCTTGACAACATTTTATAACAAAATTGTCACGCAAACTCTACTGACTGAAGCAACTCATAAAGTGACAAGAGCTATTTAATACAAAGATAATGTTTAAAGCATCTATCCTTATTCCTGAAAAAAATTTAATACTATGTGCAAAACAAATACAATCTAAAGTAATATTAAAGCAAATCAGGATAGCAAAATTTAAACCCTGAAAGTAACCAATAAATTAAACTAAGATGGGACCATAGCTCCACATAAGACCAGACCAGACTAAACATGATCATTTCTCTTTCCTTCAATGTTATTAGATCATAGCTCCACATCCATAATGACAATGGTGAAGAAAAGATCAGGACCAAGGTAGTTAAAATCGAGATTAACACAGAATCAGGTATGGGAAGTTAAATAGTGACATGAAACTCATATATATGCATATACCTTCATATATATGCATATAAAATAGCACATGTAAGAAAAAGAATATTTTTAAATCACACTTCAAATACTTGATGAAAATTAAATTTATAAGCATAAGTACTAAATAAACAAAGTCAAACTTACTCAAAACTCAACTTCATACGCCACAATCAAAACAAGTAGAGCTAGTAAAAAACACAAAGAAATGAGCCCTTAGTGCTAAAATTGGAAATCCTAATCACTCAATCAATTTTGATTTGCTCAACTTCTTTCCACAATCCACTCAGCAGTGGATACTTGACCAATAGCAACATTTGAATTTGAAACCATTTGGTCAGATATAAAGACAGAACAAAATATAACTGACTGCATGAACAACAACAACAACCTCACAGAGATAGAACAAATCCTTTGGTCAGATATAAGGACAGAACAAAATATAAACTGACTGCATGAACAACAACCTCAAAGAGATAGAACAAATCCTTAGGTCGGCAACACAAAAACGGAAACAAACAGGAACTTGAGCACACAGCAATGGCTAAGGGCTGCAAGAGACTGCATGAACAACAACCTCACAGAGATAGAACAAATCCTTAGGTCGGCAACACCAAAACGGAAACAAACAGGAACTTGAGCACACAACAATGGCCAAGGGCTGCAAGAGACACTTTAAGTCGCATGACAGCGAGACCAGGGCCACAAGAGAGAACTTAAGATATTTGTGAACAAACGAATTGAAAGGGCAAACAGACATTTTTTAACCCGAAAACCCTTTTTTTTAAGGGTTATTTCTGACCTGCACACAGAAACTGGCAGTTTATGACCCATGTGTACTGAAATGGGTTGTTTCAAAATGGGCTGTTTTTAACCCAGATCCATGCGCTGCATGACAAAACAAAATCTGTCGCAGAAACGAAAAAACAAATCGCGCACATCACAACATTCCACGATTGTACACTGATCATAACCGCCCCACCATAATCCGATTTTGCATGAACTCTAAATCACTGAGGGCAAGTAAAATCATAAATTCGTGCGATTTTACGATAAAAATCGCAATTTTGACTGGCATGATTACGACAACAAGGAAGACAAGAGACAGTACCTACACAAGTATAACGGTTTGTAGATATCATGGATTATGCTCCTGAAAGCTAGAGGTTGTCATTATGAAGATCATCTGAGGAATCAGGTGACTTTACCAAATAAAACTGACACAAATCTCAAACTCAAACACCACCCTTGTCTCCTGCTAGACTCTCGGACCAACAGACTGATGACAACAATTGTGACCCTATAATTTGATACAATCTAACGAAACTAAGAGATATATTATGAGGAAAATAAACTAGAAACCTATATTAGCTTTAATAACATACACAAAATTCTATCAAAACGGTAACAGGAAAACCAGCATGCACTGAATAACTATGCAACGGGAAAGCTTTAAAGAACAGCATATATAAAATTCTGTAATTGTACGTGGCACAGCATGAGAGTTTACTTACCAGTACTTTATCAACCCGTCCCAGCCACACGTTGCTACTTTGCTCTGTTCCAGAGGATGCCACTCCGCACCAATGCAAACACCTTCATGACACTTGAGAGTTCTAAAGACTTTGCAACTCTTCCAATCCCAGAACCAACACTTACCCTCACCGTCTCCCGACATAACAAAGCGTCCATCCGGCGAAAAATTGACCTGGCAAGCATATCCAGCAACGATATGTCCAGCAAACCTCTTCTTTTTGTTAAGTTGAAACTTCTCCCTTGTGCTATAAATAAGTATCTGGTTATCCAAACTCTGTGCAGCGAGCCAATTTGCGTTGGGGTGAAGCGAAATGGAAGGCATAGAATGCATGTGAGGCTCACTAATATACTTTATAACCACAGGAATACCATATTCCCATACCCTAAGGGACTTGTCATCACTGGAAGTAACAAATCTTCTATTGTTATCAACAAAAGTAATGGTATTCACGGCGCCCAAATGCTGATCATACTCTTGAGTTATCTGTCCAGTATTCATATCCCACTGAACAATCTTCTTATCACTCATACCAGCCAACAAAACATTCTGCTTATCTTCGTCCGGGTTAAGCTTCACAACATAAGGGATCTTCCCGGTTGAGAATGTCGAAATGACTTGCCCGGTTTCGGTATCCCAATACTTGATATTCTTATCATAACCAGCACTCAAAAACTTAGTTCCATCATTGGTGAAACAAATATCCCTAACAGCTTTCGAGTGTCCCATATAAGTTCTCATACATTTCCCAGTATTAGAAACATCCCAAATCTTAACCTTTGTATCCATACCAGCAGAAAGAATCAAATGACCAGACTTAGGGAAAAACCGAATAGCGGAAACCCCTTTCGTGTGTCCACTCCAAGTATGAACCAATCTCTTCGGTATAAAACAATGATCATTACTAGCTTTAGCATCTTTAGGAGGTGCAATCCAAGACCTACCTTGATAATCCCTTTCCTCTTTACCATGAAAAGTACTCTTATCTTTAACAGCCTCAACCTTTTCACCACCAAAACCACTCTTCTCTTCACCTTTCTTCTTCGCATACTCTTCCGCATACTTCTTCTGATCCTCCGTTAACTCTCCTTGCAAACCTTCCTTCTTCCCAGCCCAAGGACTCTTCTTATTCTTCAACAACCACGCCTCTGAAGCCGGATTTTCAATCTCAACACCATCTTCACCGTCATTATTGTTATCATCATCTTCATCATCACCATTCTCTCCCTTCTTCTTCTCCGCTTCAATTCTCCTCTTCTTTTGTTCACGGTGAGGAATATTATAAACCGAAGCAGCATTATTCTTCTGCAAAGCATCAAAATCACCAACATAATTCGAAGCAGAGGGATCCGCAGCATAACCGAATTTAAGAAAAGTGTTATGTTGTTCATCGAATAGAAAAGGTTCAATGTTAGCATCTTCAACAAACCCTAGTTTGTGATTACGCATACCTTGTGGTAAACCGTCTTTAGCGTAAGGATGAGATGGGCCTTGAATGGGGGCCCAGAGCTGGTCGTAAGTAGGGTTATAGCCGACGGCGTGTTGAGTTGGGTCGATGGGTTTAGAGAGGGTTTTAGGGTCGGCGACGGAAAGGGCGAGCATGGTGTCGTCGACTTGAGGGGCGGCAGAACGGGAAGGGATGAGGCGAGGTGGGGAGGAGTTAGGGTTTTCGTCGTCGGATGAGTCTGGATCGGAGTATTGGTTGATGAGATCCATTTGTGGAGAATATGAATGTGTTAGTTGAAGAAGAGAAAGAAAGAGTGAGTGGAATCGAAGGATAATTGCAGTGCAGTGGAGTATTAGGAGAAGGAGAAAGGGGATGAATCGAAAATCAGGGATTTAGGGGGAAAAAACTTGGTACGAATACGATTCAGGGATTTATTGGGATGGGATTCAAAGCCCGTTTGGATTTGGTAGCTTATAAAAATTGATTACTTAAGTTAAGTCAAATAGTAAATTTAAAGATATAAGTTTTTTTTTTTTTTTATAAGAAAAGATATCTCGATCTCTATTATATACATAGCGAGATTCCCACGGAGCTCTCTCGTGCATTCTTAAAAAAAAAAATTGTTTATGTGGCGTTTAATTAGAGCTAAATTGAGTGTAAAAAAATTAGAGTTAAATTGCTTAGGTGACATTCAATTAAAGCATCTATTTTTTTTATCTTCTCTAGCAGATTATTATAAAACAAAATTGTTGAATATATACAACTAAACTATATCTTTTCTTCTTCTTCTTCTTCTTTTTTTATCGAGAATTTTTTTTCTTTCAATTAGAACTTTTCTCACATTTTCTTATTGTAGAAACTTTAATATTATATATTATTTATATAAACTGTATTTTTTTTGTACAATTTTCGTTATTATTATTTTATTTTTTTGGAAACTCTTTCTTTTTGCGGGGATTGATATTTTTTGTTTATGGAGCAGCCATAGAGTTCTGTAAAAGACACATAAGACGGCTACAATGAGAGAGAGTCTCAGTGGTATAGAATGAAAAATGGGTAGCATTCCTCACCCCATTATTTAAAAAAATACATTGAATAATGAAAATTTGAATTTCAATCGCATATCCATACTTTTTATATTTTATAATGGGGATCACTTATTTAAAATTTTATCTAGCACGACAAAAATGATTCCCAAGATGAGAAGTTAATGTATGTGATTGTGAGAATCGAGCACGAGAATTTTATTAATATTCATTGGAAAAAATAAATAAATAAATATATATATATATATATATATATATATATATAGAGAGAGAGAGAGAATCTCTTAATGGGAAACGGGAAAAACTTCCCACTTTAATATTAAAAATAGACGTTGACTAATTAAAATTTGAATTCCGAGTACGAGAATGAATTAGTTATTTTTCGTATTTTGTGTTCGTCGCACTTTCACTATAAAATAAATTAAAATCTATGGGAATTGAAATCTAAAATAAATTAATATAGTTTTAATTTTTTATAGTCAATTTTTTTTTTTTATAATTTCAATTTTAAACTTTCCATAAACATTCATTCAAACCTTTTTCGGGGTGCTAATTTATCAATGTAAGTGGAGATTCATACATAGATTTTTTCATTTGACGCTCACACGTGAAAATTGCTTTATTGTGGTACAATGACAAAAAAAAAAGTTGAGAATAGGAACATGGTCAAAATATCTTAATATTCATTTAAAATTTTGTTGATGGAGTTCTTATAGAGACGTGAAAAAGAGAGAGTCAGATAAAATCTCATGTGTTGTTGAACGGGAATGAAGGAGTATTTTCCACCACACTATGCCCCTGTAACATCCTTAAACATATATCGTATTTTCATACTCAAGTAAATTATATAAAATCAATCTCATAAATAATTGAAAGAAAAATATAGGCAACATTCAAAATAATATAAAATGAAAAGTGACATATATAGACAATCTTCCAAAGAAAAAAAAGAACATAAGCAAATAAATATTATTAAAAAATGAAATATATTCTGATCGAGAGATGTAGAAATACCGAGAGAGAGAGAGAGAGAGAGAGAGAGAGAGAGAGAGATAGAATCTATCACGGGTATAGAATGAGAAACGTAGAACACTTTTGACCTCACTATTAAAAATGCACCTAGACTAATTAAATTTTCATTTGAGAATTAAGTTTATAATCATTTTATATTTAAAAAATCACTATATAGCCACAGATATGAAGATGAGAGAAATAATCTATCTCTTAATAGTGTAAAATGAGAAGCGAAATAATATTCGTCATCTCGCTCTATCTTATAACATTGTTAAACATATATCATGCAAAATATATCTCAATTTTATCTTAGCATTTTTAATTAAATATTGCACAAATAATATATTAAAATAAACACATAAATAATATTTAAAAAGAAAATTATCCCGTGCACGGCACGGGCTAACATACTAATAAATTTTATTACCAACCAAACTTTAGTTATAGTATTTTTTTTTTTACAATTCATAATAAATACTTTAAAGAAAAATGATATTTCATGCGAAAAAGCATTAGCGAATTCCTCACTAATAAGGCTGAGCACGAAGTAAAAAATTAGTTTTTTAGGGAGGAAGGTACTCCCTTTGATTTTATATATATAAGCAAAAATTAGTTTTTTAAATTCATTGAAAAAAGTAATGTTGACTAAATAAATTATTTTTTCAATGAATTTAAAAAGTCAATTTTATATATAGAATCGGAAGAGTATCAAATTATTAGAACAATATATCATTAACAAAAAAAATGCCTTGTGCTTAAAATAAATAAATAATGCCTTGTTATAAATAAATAATACTTTTAGAAAATTTATTAATACTCCCTTCATTCATTTTATATGAAGCCCCGATACTTCAAAAATGACGAAGTATCGTGTCCGATACATGTCCGATACCGATATTTTTCGATTCTCGTATCGGAGAGTATCAGATAATTAAAATTATTTTTTTTTAAAATAATTACCGATACGTGTAGGATACTTCTCTGATACACGTATCAGAGAAGTATCGGGAAAATAATGTTTTTTAATGATTGAAATGAAGAAGATGAGAATGATATAATTTGTGTTTCCTCTTAAATAGTGAATATTAGAGTATGATGTTCTTTATGGATTGACAACCATGTGTTTTTTGGATTTATCCTTTTTGGGTAGTATTTAATTAACTTGAGATATGTAATTGTCACTTGTTTGCTCTCATTGAGTAATTTGAATAATTTATTATCTTTCTCGATGTTTGTTATGTTTATATATTGTGTATTTGTATATTTAATTTTAAATTTATTTTTAAACAACGCATCGCGACCGTATCGTATCGGAAATTTTTAAAAATTATCCGTATCACCGTATCGGTATCGTATCGTGTCACGTATCTGGGCTTCATAGTTCATTTTTAAGTAACATTTTAGAATAATTTGTTTTCCTATTTAAGTATCATTTTGATGGTTTAAAGTACAATTTATCAATTATATCCTTAGTTTCTCAATAATTTCACTTCACATTTTCATTAAATATTAATGGAGAGTTGACAGTGTATGTGATAAATTTATTTGGAAAGGTAAAGTAAATAGTTATCTTGAATGAAGAGCTTTATGTTAAAAACTACACTTAAAAAAGAACCGAATGAGTATAATATGTAAAACATTATTTTATTTTGAAGCAACATTATTTTGTGTGTGTGTGTTTTGATTATTCAATTTTAATAATTATTTTAATTTATCCTCTCAAAAAAATTTATTTTAATTTAATAACATATTCTAAAAAATAAAATTTCTTAGAACTAACTATATTATGTTTTTAAGGTTTATTCAATCTGAAATAACCCTATTCGAGTGTGTCAGTCAATAGGACGAGTGCCTCTTTTGGTTTTGACGGGGTTCTGATTTGGTGTGTCTGTAGGTGTGTTGGTGGAGGTGGTGAATCGTGCTCTGTTTCCTGTGGCGCGTGTTCTGATGTGTTCTGTTTTTGGTTTATGCGTCTTGGTTGCGTATGCGGATTTGAGATGGAGGTGTTGAGGGGTTTGGTGGTTACAACAGATTTGAGATGGAGTGTGGTGGCTGCAATAGATATGTGATGTGTGTGGTGGTTATGAGCGAAGTAGTTGGTCCAGTTTGGTGTCTGAGTTGTTTGTGTTAGGCATATCTCTATTTTCCTTCTCAATGGAATCTCTGTGAACCGTAAATACCTTTCTCCAAAGCTTTTCATAGCTGTGATTTTAGCTCTTTACGTCGCCGTTTTTTTGTTGTTAGTTTTAGAATTGCTTGTTCTCAGAGGTTGTTGGCTGTTTCTACGGCTTCGTATCGCCATCGGAAGAATGTTCTTTTTTAGTAGATGTGGTTTGATATTCGTTTGTGGGTGGATACTCCTTAGCTTCAAGGCTACCATTTTGTTTCAGATGGAATTAAAGTAGTATGGATGAGTGATGTTATTTTGTGTAATTGTCTTAGTTTGACTTTTGGGGACTTTTTTTATTGTTCTAGGTTGGTGTGTTAGATGCTATTGGTGTTGAAATTTGTCATTTTTGAAGAATCTTGTATGACTTGATTTTGCGGACTGTGCTCGTCTTGCGCTCAGTTCCATTTTCAATAAAAATTTAGCCGTTCAAAAAAAATTAATTAAAATAAAATAAAATTAAAAGATTAAATGATTAATCAATATATTTTTTTTGAAGAGGCTAAATTAGCCCACCAAATTGGCACCAGTGAGAATCGAACCTGAGACCTCAAGAGGAGAACACTCCCAGGTCTCAAGCCAATACCAATGATTAATCAATATTAAATGATGTAACTAAATTATTTAACATTTATTTTTCCTCTTTTGTAAATATGTGCCTAAATATATGTATTTTATTTGGGATTATGTCTAAATTCCCACTCACTAATTAATTACTCCCCCCTCCGTTCCTATATATTAACCCCTCTGATTAATTTCACGGATATTAAGAAATGTTGATAGTGTAATTAATGTGTGTATTTTACATGAAAAGATTATTAAATTGCTTGCCCTTTTTATAGCAATAAAAATAATTGCCCTTTTTTATGATTGTCTTTCGCGCTTGATTGCACAAGAAAGTGGCTAAAACAATACACTGTAACATTCAAATGGTAACAAGACTCAACCATTCATATTCTAAACTTTTTCCACAAAATATTAGCGCCACTTTTTTCATTTGTGAACTTAACATTATCTTGTCCATTATCTTTTTCATTTGTGAACTTAACACTTTTTTCATTTGTGAACTTATCATTTGTGATATTGATTTAAACTTTTCATTATCTTGTCCAAATGAGATTCCATACCTCAACTTAACATTTAATGTTGAGGACAATCTACCTTCAAATAGTGATTTTAATTTTGACTTAAACCAACATAGTGATAATATACCAAACCAACATGAAGAATTTGTTGAATCTGAAAGAGAGGTTGAAATTCATGAAGACCAACCATTTGATTTTTATCCAATTGATTCATAAACAAATAATGATTTTGATCAAGAATTTGAGCAACCAAACCAACATGTAGAATCTGAAGCATGGTTCAACTCTAATGGTATGTCCTATAGATTGATGATATTTATATATTTTGAGCATAATCTCTGCGTTTTTGTGTTCCTGCTAATTTTGCTTTCTCTAGTTGTTTTTTCACCCTCTTAGAGTTGTTGCTGTTTTTCCTAGTTTTTGGAAGAGTTTGTGTAGCACCTAATTGTTACTTTTTTGTTGCTATAGTTGGTTTTAAATAATGTTTCTATTTCATTTGTAAACTAGTTGTGCACAATAAAAAAGACGTAAATTTTTAAGCAACGGTGATCGTAGAACAATCTTTCGTTTCTTATTAGAGCACTACAATCTCTTGCAACAGATTAAAAACATTCAAACAAAGGAAAAATTCATCTTCTGTAATTTGTAGAGTTGTGTTAGTGCATACTTATATGTGAAAGAAACATTAGAAGTAGTTATTACATGGAGTAATAAGGCAAGAGTGACTTACAAGCATACATGCATACATGGATAACTATTGGCGGAGCCAGAAAATTTCTAAAGTATTTGTATTGAAAAATCTTAGTTTCAAACAAAATATATCAATTTTGCCCAAAATTAACTCCTAAAAATTTCAATTTTACCTTAAACTAACTTATAAAATATCAAAAAATTTCGACCGAGTCTTGGCAAGTGCCCGGGCATGCTGGGCCTTATCTCCGCGACTGTGGATAACCAACCTGCTCCAAGTGGCTTACTTTTAGAGGTGTATTTGGAAAAAAAATAAAAATGCTTAGAAATTTGAGAAGTTACTTATATTTTGGACAAAACTTTTTATTGTAAATGTGTTTATAATCATCTATTTATGTAACTCAATTGATTTCCCGCCACCTGGTGCTAAATTTATCCGATAAATTAACTTTATTATTTTTGTAAAGTTTCTCTAAACTGCTGGTAACAAGAAGATAAGCATTTATCAAAATATCTATCGAAATATCCATAATTATCCATGGCCTCTTTTCTCCAATCGACGGTTATTCACAATGTCTTTCTCTACACCAACAGTTCCCCCCATAACCGTCACTACTGTGAGTATCAATTCCACACTCTCTTTCACCACCAAAACCCTCTCATTTCTCAAACCACATTTTCCTTCCTATAAATTCAAATCCCTAATCTCTCACTGCTCAATTTCCGATCGCGAAGAACACCGCTGGCTAAGGGAAGAACAACGCTGGCTCCGAGAAGAACAACGCTGGATTCGCGAGGAGAATCGTTGGAATCGCGAACGCGATGAGCTTCTTAGAGAGATTACTGAACTTAAACTCCAGATTCAATCGCTTGAGCGACGAATTGTAGGTTCGGAATCTTCTGATGCGGTTGCGAATGTTACTACGTTGTTGCAGGTTTTGAAGGATAAGAATCTGGTTCTTGAGAGTGGTTCTAGTCAAAGGAGGTTAGTACTTGAGGAGGAAGATAAAGAGGAGAAGGAAACGGTTGAGGTTGTTGAAGAAAAGGAGATTGTAGTTGTTGAGGAACCTGTTGCTAGGGTTCAAAAGAGGACCGTTTTGCGAACAGGTTCAGAAGGAGAAGATGTTCGAGAATTACAGGTTCGATTCGCTTCTTTGTTTTTGTTTCGTTAATTATGAATAATTATATCTGTTAATTGAATTGATTTTTTATGTTATTATTATTTGTGTTTATGACGTTGTAGAAGTTGGTGCATTGTGAAATCTTATTTTTGTGTTGCAATAGGAAGCATTGCAAAAATTGGGGTTTTATTCGGGTGAAGAAGACATGGAATTCTCTAGCTTCTCAAGTGGAACTGAGCGTGCTGTGAAGACTTGGCAAGTTAGTCTCTGTTTTCAATAATATATGAAGCTTTGATGTGAAGAGAATAATGATTATCTTTGATTTATATTTTTGTTATGAACTGATTATTTTAGTATTATAATATATTGAATCTTTGATATGAAGCTTTTATATTATGTATGGTGTTTTTGTATATGTATGCTATTTTGGGTCTTTTCTGTTTTCAAGATTTTGAATTTTGATGGTATATTATATTGTTCAACAGTCTTCATTAGGTATCACTGAGGATGGGATCATGACATCTGAACTTCTTGAAAAGCTATATTTGGAGATAAGGACTACGGATATAGGCAATGCAAATGAAACCAAAAAATCTACTACTGTTTTACCAAAGGTATGTTGGTTTATTATGAGATGCACTTTTTGCTCATTGAGTGCTGAACACTTTTAAATGTGTTGTCCAAAAACAGTAGTAGTTTTAACCCGTGCTATGTAGTACGGCCACTTTACGTTGAAGCTGTGTCCGGTGTAAGACACGTGTGATTATATTGAATCACTTCTATTTTCTTACATTCTTAGTAATGTCTATGCGTCAATGTCGCTTTAGGTGTCGATGCCAATGTTTCATAGATCTCTTATTTCATGGGATTAATCATAATCTTGATGGAAATATGAATAAGTAACATAAGATTTATGCAAGACCTCAACATGTGAAAAAAAAAAATTCTTTGGATTTTTTTCACAGACATAACTTTTGGCTTTGATAGAGTACAAAGGCATTTTTTTCTTTGGATTTTTTTTCACGACATAATAACTTTTGGCTTTCATAGAGAACAAAGGCGTTTTCACTAGTTGACAATTATCAAGGGCAGACTATTAGTAGTAGGTCTAATTTGTAGTTCTAAAACAACGAAGAGACAATATTAAGCCGTTGTATTGAATCTTCATCATTCTGTGAGTTTTAGGAAGTTGAAAATGGAGCTGCAGTTGCTTCTGAGAGAGAGGTTTCTGAGGTTCAGCAAAACGTTGTGGGGGAAGTTGACGAAGGAACAGAATTATCCCATCCAAGAGTTTTCCTCCTTGGAGAAAATCGGTGGGAAGAACCCTCAAGACTTTCGGCCAAGGGTGCAGTTGATAGGGTCAAGAAAAAGGATGCAACGATAAAATGCCTTCAATGTTCTGGGTTAGGTATCTTGTTGTGTACAGGTATGTAACTGTCCACATTGTTTTCACTTTTAGTTCAATATATAAGCTCCAGTAAAGAAAACAGTTCTTGAAAAGTAAAATGTATTTTGAGAGTATACATTTTCCCCTAGGTGGTTTGGTTCCTCCAACCGGAGCTTCTTATACACACTAATAGATTTTTGTGAAGTCTGTTTATTTTTCTTCACAATGTTATCTTGTTGACAAGGCCTCTCCAAATTTCCATTCACCTGAGTTATTTGAATAGCTCAAGAAAAAAAATCATGTGAACCTTGGTCAATCCTACTCAAATTGTCTTGACTAGAGATTTGATTTATAGACCATTAGAAAACCAACAATAATAATCTCTTCAGTTGGTTAGAGTTCAGTTCCATGTGATAATCGCAATTGTGTGAATTTGAGAATCAGAATCATGATTGTAGCAATCATAACAGCGGGCATGGCTCAAAGTCTCCAATGAAGCAGTGAGAGTTGAGGCAGTGTATCCTCACATTTAGGTCTTTGTAAATAATAACCATTTCATTGAAAATCTGAGAGATTAACATCTTTATTATACTGGTTTCCTAAATATATCAACTTTTGGAAATCCTCTCATTTGTCAACTTTTGTGTCTTTAATTGCAGAATGTGACGGGACTGGTGAGCCAAATATTGAACCTCAAGTAAGGGATAATTGTGCTTTTTATGACAATTAACTTTCACAGTTACTGTTTTTTGTGTTGCGCAAGCTTTTGAACTTACAATTGAGATCTGTGATGCAGTTTATGGAATGGGTCGGTGAGGATACAAAATGCCCATATTGTGAAGGCCTAGGGCATACAATTTGTGATTTATGTGGAGGGAAATCGATGGTGTAGGTATGACATACATTTCTTCATTGTTTCATACGGTATCTATTCATCAATATCAGTGTATCTCAAAATCTTGTATATCTATATTAGTTTATTTATTACTTTCTGTTCCTGATTGAATAGAAAAGTTGTAATCCAAAGCTACAATAGAGTGAACATTAGAGCAATTATCGTAAAAATATAGTAATATAGTATGTTAGCTGGTCATCAAAAACAGAGAAATAGAAATTCAATATTGTTAGAGGTTAAGGTTTTGGAGCTTACAAGCTAAGTGAAACTACGGGAAATGAATGCAGATTGAATGGTTCATGTACTTTCTCCAGAATGAATGTGGCCAAATGCAATTGAGTTTTTCTACGAAGTCCAGTTACGTGACACTATACCGATACTGATACAATATGAGTTTTGGAAAGGAGAGTTTTTTGTCGTAACTAATTTAGATCAGTTTATGTTTTGAAAATAGCTTCACTTTTGGGAAAAACCTGGTTTTAAAATTTATGACTATGGCTGTAACCCGTTCTTCAAGTTATACTTAAGTAGTTTATGATAAAAATAGCTTATCTACTACCAGATACATTCAATCTCAAACTTCATAACTATAGTGTTATTTGACATGTCAAACTAATAATACGGAGTAAATTTCTTCTTTTCTATCACAAGGAAAAGATAATGTGAAGTATTTGTGTTAATTGAAACTAATTGAGTAAATAGAAAACCGTCTTATCTTTCCAAGAAACACAAGCAGTTGAAAGATGTCTCTAAAGTCTAAGTTGAGTTAATTTTGTTTAATTATTGGTAAGAGTTATGTTTGAATAAAAAAATGAAAGATATTGTTCATTTTTTGCTTTGTCTTGAAACCCTAATGATTTTTTTTTGGTTATTGGTAAGAGTTGTGTTTGAGTAATAAAACTCTAGTTTCTAGGGAAAATTATTTGGTGATTTTTTAATCACACCCTAAAAATATTTATTTCAATTATAAAAAAATAATACAGTAATATTTATTTCACCCAAGTTTAATTAATTTTTTTGTGACGCAAATAAACTTAATTCATTTCATTCCAAACAATAAGTTCAATACAAGGTGAACAATAATTATAAAATTGAAAACTAGTTATGAAGTGAGTCGTTTGAGCTAACGCATGGACTATTCGATTTGAGCTAGCATAATTGATCTTTAATTTGTTATTAGTAACCAACATTTGACTATACATATCAACAATACTACCAAATTCAGAGTAGTTTATGTGTTATGCGTTAACAGATTGTACTATTTGCAAGTAGTCACTTTTGATTTTAATAGTTGTGTTTTCCATGTCGATTGTACTCCACCAATGAAGTGTTTTTCTCACACTTATGCTTCTGCCTCTACAATCTCTAGTATCCCCACATCTCGTTACAAGAAAGCTCTCACAAAACGTCTGTGCTCGTTGTGAAGACATGCTCCGACACAGTACACATTCTCTTCCACATAGCAGTATTGCTAACGTTGCATTTAAATGTTTCTGCTGTCGGTTTTTGCTAATGGAATGCTACTGTTACTGATGTGTCTTTTCTGCTACTGTTGTGCTGTATTTTTGCGCTTTTCCTGTTATGAAGCGTATATCTAGCTTCTCTTATAACATAAAAAATTATTGGTATTTTGTCATGCTAACATATTTGATTTCTTCTCCACCATATTGCCCAGACAACCATAAAAATCTTGGCCATATTGTCATTATCAATCTCTTCTATCATATTAAAAATTGTGGCCACAAAACCAGTAGCATTCTCAATGTATTTACTCACCATATGTCATACTCCCGTGTCTTGTCAAACTTCCTCCGTTGTTGTGCATAAAAAAAATAGTGTCATTCGTTTTCTTCCACTTGCTTCATTTTGTTTTCTTCCTCTGTTGTTGTCAAACTTATTATTACATTGTACTCTCTTCTCTATTAGTAAACTTTGAACCGGTAAACAATTCTTAATTTCAACCGTAGGCCTTTTCGACAACTAGCTAAGAAGCGTGGATACTACACCAATTTTGCCTCTAGGAATCCCTTCATATGATAGTATTTAGCTTTGAAAACCTTATATAAAATAGTATATTGGATGGTTAGCAACTTCCAATCTTGTTTTCCTAACATTGCCAAATTATATTTGTACATGTGTCTAAATCCCATTTCTCCATGCTCTTTTCTCATGATAAGTTTTTCCCATCTGAGCCAGTTGATACCCCTCCCTGACGTTTTATTCAAGCCCAACCATAACGAATTGATCATTTTCTCTAGCTCGTCGCCAAGAGACTCAGGCAGTAGAATAGAACTCATGCAATAGGCATGTATGGCTTATGCGACTGACTTGAACCTCTCTCCCTGCTTTTGAAAGATGTTTACCCGTCCAACTTTGTATTCGCTTTCACATTCTGTCTCTGAGATAACTGAATACTACTTTCATATTTCTTCCAATCATTGATGGCATGCCTAGATATCTTCATGTTCCTAGCACTTTCGTTACTTTAAGGATATTGAAAATATTTCCCTTCCCATCTATTGACGTGTTTCTACAGAAAAATACCCACAACCCATCACAAATTCAATTAAAGCAAGGTTATGGCTGTTGAATGAACACGTATTATTTTCGCATTCATTGATGGAGATGAAATCGCCAATATATGTCTAATAAAAAGAACGAGTTCAATTCATCCATACATCACAAATAATTGAACGAGGTGAACTCGCCGAGTTGAAACATACTCGACAAATAAGTACATTATCTCGCCTATATAAAGTTACATAAACTTGCAAAATTGAAATGTACTTGGAAATACTACAAGAATGATAATATTGTGGACTGTACTAAAAGTATTTATCTCAGACTATTATATTAAGCACTTTGCCCTTGCGGTTCTCGTGTACTTTGCCCTTGCAGTCCTCGTGTTTAAGGGTTGTGACTGTTATATGTTTTTAATCTCAGATTATTGTCTTAAGCATTCACCCTTACAAGTCTCGTGCTTGAGAGACTGTGGACCCGAATGGACATTTGGTATGTCGTAGTTAGTGGGAGTGGGGATTATTTGTTTGCAAATAATTCCCTTTAGTATTAGTAATACATTTTATGCAAAGCTCCCACTCTCATCAGACTCTTATATATGAAGTATCATATCCATCTGGGAGGACTAAATAATATCTTTTTGGAAAAATGTATTCAGATGTCCTTTAAGTTTGTAATTAATTTGTAATAAATAAATCATTTAAGTTTGTAATTTGTAACATCTAGGTCCTTTAAGTAACAAACGGGTAGGATATGAATGTTACAAATTATAAACTTAAATTTATGACAATGAACTCGAAGTTTCTATCTCCAAATAATCCAGAATCCAATATTTGCCATCTCTGTCAATTAGATATTGAAATTCAACATGAAATAATTAGGCATTTGCTTCATGCTTAAGCCAAAAGGTTGGGTCGAAGGAATTTGAAGTTTCTGAAATAATCAATTCATGATAATATGACAACTGCCATATTCAATTGAGTTTCAATAATGTTGCGGTTCATCATGCGATGAATTTTGATTATATCTTGGGAACTTCAATAAATAAGAATATACAGTTACAGTAAAATGTATCTACAATTATTGAACTTTGCACTTACAGGCTATATATTATTACAAGTTACAACTGAACCCCGGCCCCTTGACCGCCATTTTTATCAGCTTCTCTACGAGAGGGTTGGTTTAGTAAACAATGTGAAGACCTATACAAAATTTTCATGTGCTTACATGTTAACAATCAGCAAGCACAATTAAACACAGAATTGCTAAAGCATTTTGTTTTCGTTGCAATCTTTCTCACACCTGTTTCGTTATGTAATCCTCCATTGACAGGAGATAGGTGGATTCTGTCCATGAAGTTGATTTTAGGGGCCTCAAGTACTGCCTTTGGGAGAGTTAATGCATATTGCATGCCCCAAATTGACAATGGCCTCATATATATGAGGGATCTATAGTGCCCATCAATTGTTAATGCCTCTGGAGTCTGAAACCAGTATCTGTAATGAGAGAAAGGAATAACTGCATCAATGTAAAGACTTGCAAATTACACTAGCCAAGCACTCACGGAATGCGATTTTCATTAATCCGATCGTTTGAATAAAAATCATTACCACGTTGAATAATAAATATGTATTATGTAACCAAATAATTGAAATTTCTTGTGAGAGAAAAATGCTAGAGTTAACTTTAAGAAACAGATGCACACAAGCATGATATGCATGAAGTACACCAATGTAATTGCATATTTTGTGACATTGACAAATAATCATTGGTCTAGGAGTAATTCTTTTAAGACATCTAGAAAATTTCCCTCCTACACATGCACACACACAGAAAAAAGAATGCAGTTGAACCGAAAATAACCATTGATGGCAAGAGAAATAAGAAATTACCCGTATCCATCTTCTGACCAGCCTGCAAGAAATATACCCTCAGCAGTTTTGAAGGCCTCCTCCTCCATTCCTGCGAGTATCATTGTTGCAGCAACACCGTAGGTCACACCTGTCCATATTTCTCGAGACTGCATACAGGTTTCATCCACCTTACCATTGGGATGCATGCCATTTACAGCACCCATCCTGCCGCCTTTAACTTTCATCACATTGAAATCATAAACCTTCCGGAGAGAACTTTTGATCTTGAAATCATCGAAAAGAGAGGGCAACCCTGACGATGCTGTATACCATTGCCCAGCCAATTGATCGGCTTGAATGGATTTACTGTTACCACTTGAGCCACTGTCATAGTTAAAATAAGAACCATTCCACAGCTTTTGTTCAAATACTGGTTTAGCCTTCAGAAACTTCCTTTTGCATGTTTCCGCAAAATCTCTGTCACCTAGTTGAATGGCCATTGCAGCTGCAGCTTGAAGAGCAGCAAGCCAAAGACCACCACAATAAGCACTCACACCATGGACTGTCCATGTATCATATGTCTGATCAGGGAAACCATCATTCTCAATAAGACCATCAGCATCTCTATCAAATTGCTCCATGTACTCCATTGCAGCACGGACAGCAGGCCACACATCAACCCCAAATTGTAAATCACCTGTTGCAGAAAAATCTCGATACACCTGAAGTACAAATTTTGGGTTCAGGTCTTTCCACTTACTAGTATCATGAATGTTATAGGCATTCATTTCATGCCATGGATCATGTGTCCCCAAATCATGTGGGACAGCCCCAAAAACCTTACGAGTTCCCCAATTTCCCTCTGCCAGGAACTTTACTCTTCTTCCATCTTCGCATAGGACAGCTTGAGCAAAATCCCGTTGTATATTTAATTCAATACGGGGAAAGAGCATAAGAAGCGCAAATGAAGCATAGAAGTGCACATCATATGTGCACCACATGACATACTCCACACCTTCCAAATACAAGAACCTTCCACCATCATCATTATCATCATCATGTTGTAGGCTCTCTATTGATGAAGAGTGCAATGTTTTAGTAGAGTTTCCTTTGCTGTGACCATTCACAGATCCATTTGCATGGGATATATCTCTAGAATGTTTTTCAACCAAGTGATTATGTCCCCTAGAAGCCATAGAATCATAGGTACTATCTGTTGTACACTCGACAACTTCCCTTTTTCTGCAGTCCACTTTAGCTTCAGTTATTCGGACTGATGCATTTTCTGGCTCTTTTACCTGATCCTGGCTATTCCTCGTATTTGAAGATAGCAAAGTAGAGTCTGGCAGAAGTACCCAAGCAGTATTAATGGATTTTCAAAAGACTAAATTGGCAACAAACGTCTCATATGATAGGCCAGACATTCATTGAAAATTAAACTACAAAGCAACAAGTTCATATTCATACTTACCAATCCAAATTGTTCCTCCAGCAACAAGAAAGTAGAGTTCATTAAATAATGTAAACTTGTACCTGTAAAAAGAAATCTCAAATACGTTGTCTAATTTCTCCTAACCAATGAAAGCCAATGCAGGAAGGGCTAAATAGATAGAAGATATCTCGATAAATAGATGTAGAGCAAAACATAAGAGACGGAAAATGTCACATAGATGTCACACAAACTTATTTAATGACATGGACGCGCAAAGAGCAAGCATTAAATGAGTCTATGTGGCATTTTCCGTCTATCCAATCAACCGAAATTTCACATTAGGGACCAATGATGAAAACAACAAAAACGTGGGGACTAAAAATATAATTTAAAAAATGTAGGGACTATTTTCAGAAGTCCGTCAAAATGTAGGGACTTGAAACATATTTAACCCTTTCTTAAAAGCTAGTTTATGAAACATAATGCTGTATTAAATCCATGCAGCTGACTCAACCTAGTTGGAAAGGGGCCTTTCCATTGTTGTTGAATTACCAATCTTTTATAAACAGGAAAAGATAAAAAGAGCATGCATACTCATATAAACGGTAAAAATAAAAAACGGTGTATATTTTACTAAATCGTAAAGGAGGCTTGTGTAACATATGCCAACCTATAGAATACAAGTGAAGTTTTCTAACAAGTCCAAAATGATCCTAGCAGAAAAACGAAGCTAAAGCTCAGCAAATAAAACAAAGTTTTGCTTTTTTGTTGTGCTATACAACTACATCTAAGAAAAGCTTTACTTTGATCCTAAAATAATAAATTAACTGGGAATGACCTGTAAGTGTAATACAAAAAACCTGGTGATGATTTAAAAATACTTTTAACATTAAACTAATAATTAAAAGTTAAGACTAAAAGCTTCAATTTGATCCTAAAATAATAAATTAACTGGGATTGACCTGTAAGTGTAACACACACAAAAAACCTGGTGATGATTTAAACTTTAATAGTTAAACTAAGAACTAAGACTAAAAGCTTCAATTTGATCCTAAAATAATGAACTAACTGGGAATGACATGTAAGTGTAACACACAAAAACCTGGTGATGATTTCAAAACTTTAATAGTTAAAACTAAGAATTACCATTCTGGTAGCTTCTCATCCTTAAGAATAGGATTCTGCCATTTCTCAATCTCTTCTTCCCACCTTTTATAATCTGTTTAAAATTCAGAACACAATATGATTTTTAAATTCTACAGAATTTATTTTTAAATCACTTCAGAAACATTCATATCTTGTTTTTTTAATGGGATACAATATAAGAGTAATGAAAAAAAAATGCTTGAAGAATATCAATTTTTATTCGAATTAGACAACATACGTGTCAATGCATCATGAGCCAAGTCCACTGCAGCTCTATCAGAAGTCCCATAGAATTTTGTATATCTCCTGCAGTAAAAGAATTAAGCGTATTTTACATGATAGAACAAAAACTAGAAAAGAAATATTGAGTTGTAGTTGTAGGTATATGCTGCATGTCTTGCAACCTTTTATTTTACAATTCCATATACAAAGGCTTACAAATCTTCCTCCTTCAAGACCATCTGAAGGGTATTAAAATGTTTAGCAGTTCCAAATTAAAGAGTTATGTTATTGATTTGAAGAGAAAGTAGAGTTTTATTTCAGATAATTATGTATTACCAGGATCATGCAGTGCAAGATAGCAAGGCAAGATGATATAATACAGTACAGAATTTCAAAGCAGGAGAGTAACAAAAGCTTCATAGAAGCAATAACCGAGGATATAATATCAAGAAATACAATGGTCACTTTGCAATATGTGCCTCTAAACTTGAGTTTACTCTGATAGTGTCCCATTGTTTGGGAGTTACGAGGGGAAGGGGAGGTCTTTCGGTAGAAAGGGAGGAGGAAAGAGAAGGGAAAGGGTTTCCCCACCTTACAAGAGGGGTTTATTTTTCTTTTTTAAGACCAAAATCACCAATATGGGAGAACTCAAAAAATGAAATGGAGGACTTTGAAAAATTCTTCAATCCTTTCTCTCTTTTTATAATACTCTCAAAACAAAATATTAATCACAAGTATTTTTTTCCTCTCCCCTCCAAAAGCACTCTGCCAAACAAGATGGAGGATTCTCCTACATTTTCCTCCCCTCCCCTCCCCTCAAAGCCCACCCTTACCTTCCCCTCCCCTCAAAGCCCATCCTTACCTTCCCCTCCTAACTTCCAAACAAAGTCAAAAGGAACAATCACAGATGTTTTAAAAGTGATATACACGGGACATCAGAATAACATAAATGAAAGCCTTAAATGTCTAGATATTGTATGCACTGCCTATTTAAATCACAAGGGTTCTATTGGAACCAGATGTGGCAGATTTAAAATAAATAAATAACTAAATAATTAGGGCTGGTTTGGTTTCACAAGGCATATTGTATGCAAAAATGACATCTTATTTTCACTTTTTCTTTTTTCAAAGTTATGTAGAAAACTGGAAACACCTTTTTATTGTTTTCGCCATTTCCTGAACAAAAGTCTTTGAAGACAGGAAATAAAGTAAAAACGGCATGACATCATTGTAATTAAAACAGAAAATGAAAACGAAAAATAAAATCAAATAGGTGGGGACCTACTCAAAGGCAAAGCTGCTCTACTAACAAAATAAAAAAAATCATTGAAATTTCCTCAGACAAAATGCAACCTATGCCACTTCATATATAGTAGTTAAACAACATTTTTAATTGCATGCAGAAGATGTGTATTTATTATTCAAGATATGGAAAATTCGTCCAAGGATAAATATTAACTACCCAAAATATTAGCACATAACAATGATTACCTGTGGAAAGAGCTGCCTTTCACAAACTTCACTTTAGGAGATGACCATGCAAGACTAAATGCAACAGTACATTTTCCATGGGGTTCCACCCATGCAGAAGCTGAAACAGCAGCACATAGTGTCTCTCCAGGTGATGAGGGCATGCTGGGTCCAGAAGAGAAATTTCCCCGGTCAAATTGCCCATCCTTAATATACAACCATTTCAATTAGAACCAACCTTATATACTTTTCATGCTAAAAAAATTGGATGATTATGGACATATGCCACTATAAATATCATCTAGAAACCACTAAAACACAAGTAACCAGTACCTTCACCATTTTAGACCACATTCCTTTTGCTGTTACACCACTTCCTTCGGACAGCCCAAAACATGGCAAAACGGAAACACTAACATTCTGTGTTTCACATGCAGCAATAGAAAAGGTAACAGGAGGGTTGTCTTTCTCTGTCCTGAAATATATAATGACCTTAAGAATATATCCATCAAAATCATCATTTATATAGCAGGTTGAAAACAGAAAACCCAATGTAAATTTTATATGCATATGTTCATGCATACAAAGAGGAAATGTTAGCACTAAAGAACAAGATTCCTTAATTCTTTTGATAAGATTATTGATAAAGCGTTTATCTTCATCTATCTCAGGACAGCTGCCCTTTATCCATTGCTATTCTAACGAGATTGCTATTTCTCCCATCAAAGTAATAATAGAAAATTAAATTCTAGGAATAATGAAGAAAGAAGCTTAAATGTTGAGATATTTCCAATGGAGATGATCACCTAATATCTATGCAATTCAGGTTGCAAAATAAAATATAGAAGTTTAGAATAGATATTTCAGACAGTTGCAGGATCACTAATATTTAGTTCTATAACTAATTATATACTTCTGGACGAATATTCATAGCATATTTTGTGTTTTCAGTTTTGATTAATTATTTTCCAAAACAGATGTCTACACAAGCATGTGCACGCAAAGCACTTGTTATAAATACGAAAAGAGTTTACAATTTTTCCATATAACAGCTTTACTCAATAAGCTTAAGGTTAAGCATTTTGATTTTTGTTGAATATTCGTAGCTATTGGGAGAAAATATATCCCTTGTAACCATTGGGGCCCCTGATTAGGAATCCCATGTAAACCAATCCTCCAGATATCTATTCACAACACCAGTCTGCCCATTCAGAATATTCCTTTCAAGTAGCTCTAGTCTATAATCTTGACCGGCCCTAAGAAGATTTGAAGCAGTCACTATACAACATCACACTCCCATCCTATTTCACGCTAAACAAAACAGGGAATGGGTTTCAAATCAACATAGATTAGAATCTCCTGATAAAGGTGCTCTAGAAATCTTATCAAAACTGAATCTTGATGCAAGACTTTCACCATTTGCGCCATGTTAAAGCCTACCCTCCAACTCTATCAATGCTACCTCCAAGTTTTCTCCTTCAGGAACCCCCTTCAATCAGAAATGTCTTCTGACCCTTCCAATCCACCCTGTCTTGTCATTCCCATCAAAAGTAGGAATTTCAAGATTGTGCCACTGTCATTCTAGTCTCTGTCCCCCTGTACCTGAGGCACCATTGACCGGCACACCACTTTCTTCATAAACTGGGATCATTCTGTACAGACCATGCTTCATTGATTTGGGTTGTAACATTTCTAATCTCTTTCCCAACCATTCTTGCAACATAAGCTCAATCTCAATGTCAAGCATTGTCCCGGTTCCACATCCTTTTTCGCACATCAATGCAAGCTCTACAATTGATTCCTATTTACTTATAATAAAACTACCCCTTTGTTAGTTAATAGCACTGTCTGCAACGTTTATTTATTCTCATGTAGACCCTTCTAACAAGTGGTCTACTATCCCACGCCTAATAGTGTGGACCAAACAAACCCTAAGAACACCAGATCCCACCAAAAGACAATCTCATTCTGAAGTTTCAATCTTCAAAAATATTTTTTCTACTTTTCTGACCAAATATTTTTCCTGCTTTTCTGATCTCATGATCATTAGTCTTAAACAGGTGGGATGATAAGCTCACAAACCCAAGTAGTCCAAGGGAAGGCATCTTTCTAGTTTATATCAAGCTCAGTTTGCTAATAAGGATAAGCAAGAGCTCCTTTAGGCATATCAAACCTTCAACTCATTGAGCTATTAAGCATTTGAGAATAACCTACAAAGAGAAATCTGCAAACCAACCGTCATATATAGCAATAAGGTTTGATAACTTGCTTGTGATATAGAAGTACGCCGGAGACACCATCTTCAGCTCTGTGAATGAAAAATAAAAAAGGAATTAATATACATGAAAGGTTCATTCACATATATACATGAAAGGTTTCCTTAAAGCCCTATTCTATATATAAAGCAAACCTATATCAGAGTTTAGAAGAAAAAATTTACATGAAAGGTTCATTCACATGATCTCCTGACAAATGAGAGTTTCCACCAATGGAATTCTGCACAAGATTAATATAAATGAATAATCATCCATGCCAGTTATAAATATCTGATAAATGAAATCAATACTTCAAACAAAAATAATATCTTACCGCCCAAGTTAATAGAAGGCTGACTTTAGCTCTTTCCTTACCGGTGTTTACCAACTACAAAAGAAACAAGTACAACTCTTCAAAATCAAGGCAAATTATGCTTCTTCACGTCAAAATATAGTGAAACTTAACATGGATGTAACAGATGAATTACCCACATAGGTAGGCATTTACACAATTTAAAGTATGAATTACAAACTTATATGGAAAAAGCTTTAGTGGGGGTGATGGTTGCTAGTATTAATTACAAGAATAGCTAATCGGTGTGCATATAACAATAGCGCCTATTAGCTACTTAACTCTTTATATATGTGTTGTAAATCCTTCAATTCTATAACAAGTATTCACCAACAATAACAAACAATGAAGAACTGATTCTCGACAATAACCACACATAACATGAATATCAGGGGAAAGAGACTTATATAGCCTATGAACCAGCAAAATTGTCGTTGTAATGAATTCTATAGTACATGGTAGCTAAAACAAAAGACTTAACCATAGAGGGAGCTTATGTCTTCCAAAGGGGTTTATAAAAATGTAAATGTGTCAATTTAATAAATGAGCAAGAAGAATTGTGTAAAAACATCTTGAAAGGATCAAAGGGATTGCAGTCAACTGAAGTAAGTGAACTGTAACAATCAAACACCATGCAATGCATCCAATTTTCACGAAAAGGCCAAACATATCCAAGTGAGTTGCAGTTTCATAAAAGAGGACACTATAGTAGAAGCTATGCTACTTTGACATAAACTAAGAGATACATCCAGTCATGGTTGTCAAATTAGAAAGCTAAACAGAAGTTACCAGTCTGCACTTTGTTTAAAATAATACAGTATACTTAACACATTTAAAAATAAAATAAAAAATTAAGCAATAGTACCGACTCAGTCATTCCCTTTTCTGACAGATGAATTTAAATAACATTAATAGTTGAAGAAAATCACACACCGTATAGACAAAAACAGCGGCAGGTAGACTGCTTTCTCTGTAATTATGTGGTATGAAAGGGGATATCTGTCGGCATGATATTTTTAGTTCTGGGTCTGGCTCACCTAAGAATATCGGAACTTTTATTACACAAGTATTTCTAAGGAAACACACATATATACAAAAAAAGAACTAAAAAAAATGAAAATACCATCATAAACAGTCCAAGCTCTTGGAAACAAAGCATGGTAAGTTGAGTGCTGCCCATTTAGATTCCATCCCCATGATGATATACCCTGTTCATCAGCTTTTCTGCTAGATCTGAAACAAAAAATCAGTAAAAATATGAGTCCATGTATGTGGCAAGTTGAATTCAGATTATAAAAGTAACATCATGTTAACTTAGCCATAAATCTCCATATGGGTATTATATGGACAGCACTTAACAGTAAATTAGTCAAACTTTGTAGAATATTGAACTTTATTTTGGCTTAGACCCAAGCTACGTACTTCTCCCGGATAAAATGTGCATTTTTATACCACGTCCAATATTACTCTCCAGACAAGTAGTCCAAAGATTACCCTTTCACCAGAAAGAGCACAGATGCCCGTAATTATCACCTAATTTACTTCCAGTGACATGAAGCAGTAACGGTGGCATAAAATAGTGCATCCAAATTGCATTAACTACATCCAAAGTTATTGTATATTGAATATACTGTAGAAATGTTAGAGCCTGTTTGGTTTAACTAAATGTTTTTTGTTTTCATTACCTATTTTTATTTGTAATTACAAAAAGGAAACATTGATTTCACCTTGTTTTCCTACACTCAAATGTAGGCACAGGAAACTGAAAACAATTCTCAAGAAAGATTAAAAACCAAACAAGTCCTTATACTGAAGAAAGACTGCTATCCAAAATTATTCTTTCTTACCCTAAACCTTCATGCTGACCAGGAGCCAAAACTGATGCAAAACTTTTGTTTCCTCCCTCTCTACTTACAAAAATCTGCAATTAAATAAACCAGATATTCTGAATGTATGCCACAGTTATGAATGACCCTGAACAGTAAATAAATATCATTCCAGATTACAGGTGAATAAACTATAGGTTTTACGTCTACAAAAGAGAACCCTCATTCCCCCAACCCATTAAAAAAACCTCATAAATAGAAGGAAAAATGACCCCACAGGTATTCTGAATATTCCAGAAATCAAAAACTAAGTTCTGCAGAATTAAAATTAATCAACTAGTTCTATCCATATTTCCATTTCCATAACGACACTGGCTCTATCTATTGTCAATCAAATTTTTAGATTTGTTCCAAATTACGACAAGATTCGTAACTATTTTACGTGATGAATTTCAAAATTTTATCACATACACTAGTTAGAGTTGCAGGGTTCTTGGACATCACAAAAATAAAAATCCAGAATAAAATACTGATTTGTAATATTGACCCAGTATTTGCTGACTCTTATCTCATATGATATCTCAAATAAAAAGCAATCAAGGAACTATGCACACAATTATATGCGTCAATTGAACAAAATATAAGCCCGTGCAAAGCCATAAAATTAGAGAAGAGTATAAAAGATTGACAGTACATGGAAAAACGGAACTTACAGAGAACTGGTTGGCCATGACAGGCGATGGTTCACATAGACCAGGAATGATTTGCCATTGTCTGAACTCACCTCTAAATCCTCTTGATATGCTTCCACTCCTGTGTAGGTATACAATTACATCAAACCAGTACAAGAAGAAAGAAAAGGCTTACTTTTTCTCAAAAATTGCTACAAAATGCCATTTGAATGGTATGCAGGATTAACCAGTCAAGTGATTAATGGGAAGTTTTAAATTGGACCAAGTCATACCCCATCCCTCCAAGTGGAACACCTTGAGATGCAGACGGCTTGCAACTTTCTCGAGTGAAAGGATCTATAGGTGCTTTCTGCAGAATTCAAGCCAACAAACTGAAATCTTGAATCTCTACTTTCAACACACTTATCCGAAACAAATTTATAAACTCTTCATTTATATCACAATAAAACACACAGAAAAGAAATTGATGACCAATGAATGGAGGAGAATTTGAAATTTACCCTTCCATGAGAAGCCTCTTCCCTAACATATGACCACATACGTATACCTAATCGAACCTGGAATTTCAATTTTCATAAGACAATTAGACATGACATACAAACATGAATTTAAAATTACAAAAGAAAATGCCATAAATCACAATTATATCAATTAATAAGTATATGCAAAGGATTCCAATATATTAAACTAGTAAATCCATATCGTGACTTGTTATCTAGAGCGAGAAATAGAAATCACTTGCCATTTTTATAGCTTCCATAAAAGTAACTCTAAATTCTTTAAGAAGATTGGCATGGCTATTTAATCTCCTTCTCCAAGCTTGTTCAGGAGGAGCAGCACTATCAAAATCAAACTGCAAAAACGGTACAAGAGACACATTAGTAGGACCTACAAAATTCGCCTACTTCACATTCACATTTGTTTTCTTCTTCCTTCTATTTTCCTTCAATCAACGCTAATACCCTAATAGCTACTAGTAGTAGTAACTATATATTCCTTGAAGAAAACTCAAGATACCAAATTCAAAGTTTTTTTTTTTTTTGTATTAACCCTCTGGTTCCCGAAGAAGGGGAACTGATAATCCATAGTTCGGCCGCAAGCTAAGTAAGTAAAGTCCGACCAATAACTATTACCACTAGGAATCAAAATCAAAGACGGATTCTCCTGAATGATTCGTCGGCCAACTACTCGGTTAAATTCAAAGTTTCAAACCAGAAGGAAATACAAATTTTTCATACACAAGCTACGGTATCATCAGAATAATCAAACACTAGAAACTGACTGCAAATTCAAATTCCGATCAACTTAAATTAAAATAGAAAATGATTGAATTTCTTACTGAACTAAATAATTAACATAAACTTCTGAAGAATTAAACAGAACACAGAGAAATTAAAATCATAGCATACCAACTGTAAAGTAGTTTTATTGATATACTCTTCAGTAGGCCACGAATTCTTTCTACAATGAAAAATGTTGCCGCTAACCATGGCGTCAAAATCTCTCTATAGTATATCCACAACACCGATTACAAAATTCTCCTCTAAGTTGAAAATTGATAATCAGGAACCGATCCTCGTCGAATTCAACACTGTCTAATTGAATTCAGTCGAAAATAGCCGAAGCTATATATTGAATTGAAGGATCTTGAATATCTTGCTTACGATTTGGAAGCAGAATCTAGAAAATCAACGCAGAGAGAAAATTGAAGTGTGTGTGAGTTGAAGTTAGTGATGAAGTGCGTTGAAAGAAAGAGAGAGGGAAGATGATGAAGTGTGGTAGGTAGTTATGAAAAAGCGAGATATTGGATTGGATTGGGTGCAGAAGAATGATGGCGTGGCGAGATGAGGAATAGCCGCCTGTAACACCGAGTCAGTGTGGCTAACTCGTTTGATTTTGATCAATGAGTTACCAACTCGGATCGCCACGGTCACAAATTAAGGAAACTGATATAAATAAATTCTCTATTTGTCTTGGCCATGCCTTTTTAAATAGTCATTTCTCTGGACAAAACTTACCTACAGTACTCTAGATACTGTTTTTGCTGTTCCCAATAAAAATGAGACACGTGTACCCTCATTCTAACTCCGTTAAATGTTATTATTGGAATCACACACGCTGCAATTTTTTCACCACCGCAATTGAAGCCACCACTTGCTGGTGTGAGTCCCCTATCTTCCTAGTTGAACTTTCTAAAACAAAAAATTTGTCATTCTCTCCACGGTTCACCCAATACCCAACCTCATCGACGGTGGTTCTCCAACCATAGAATCAAAGCTTGACTCTTTCTACCGCCAATTTTGCATCACCCTCTCCCAACGCTTCCTTTGCTCCTCCATTAAAATTAAAAGATAAACTTGCAGCAACCCTTTATTTTCCAAAAAAAAGAGAATTTTCATCAAATAGATATGAAATTGTTGGAAACTTTCCTCCTTAAATTAGCTTTAATTGTTGTTATTTATACAAATTAAATACTGAAAATCAAACCAAAACAAAACCATAGAAAACGGTGTATTAGAAAAAGTGGGGATGGGATCTTTCTTTCGTTTAAATAGAGACATAGAGTATGAATTTGTGTTATGGAATATATGAATTGTGTTGCAGAGCAGTGAAAAACAGAGGCGATGTTTTACATGGTACAAGAAAAGGGGATTAACGCAGAGAGAACGGTGAAGTGGGTGAAAGAAAAAAAAAAAAAAAAAAAAAGAATATATCAATACACGTGTCATTTTTATATTGGGGAACAGTAAAAACAGCACCTATGGTACTGTAGGTAAGTTTTGTCCCATTTCTCTTGCCCCCAAATGCAATTGAGAGGGATTAAAATTACTTGCGGCTAAAATTGACTTCAAAATCAGATTAAGCTAGGGATAAAAAGTTAAGAAAAAAAAAAACATCAATTTCTCTCTAGTTTTTTTTTTATTCATAAATTATTTATTGAAGTATTTTAATCACTAAGTTTTTTTTTTATCATCAGTTTAATCTGGTTCGAGAGTCAGTTCTGACGTCAAGCAGTTTCAGCCTCCTTCCAATTGCAATTGGGGGAAATTGAACCGTAATTTTCTCCATCAAATTCAGCATCAATCAGAACAAAAATAACGTTAAATTATTTTCTTTCTTACCACATTTTTTTTTTTGCACGATGCCTGACAATTTTGATATGTTTATGGTTGAACCTTAGGATTTATACGATTCTTGTATTTTATATTTTAACTTTTTAAGAAAATAAATAATGTAATCAATTTTATATGTTAGGGTGTGAACCGATTCTGTTTGGATTGAAGTTTACTGCACTATTGTCGGTCTCATCAAAGTGTCTTGTATAAATGTCCACTTTGGTGTCGGTGTTCTAGGCTTTAAGATTGAGTAAATATTAATAGGGTCATGTAGAGCTCTAAAAATGGGTCAGACTATAGGGTCGGTCCATTAGCCCTATAGTTTTACATGGGTCGGACTTTTATAAAAAGTTGATTGGACCTTATCGGGCCGGCCCTTTGGCCCTATATTTTTAATGGGCCGTTATGGGTCGGCCCCACGGGCTTTTGGGGCGGCCCCTTAAAGAGTTAAAAAAAATATTTTAAAAAAAATCTTAAAAATAATTTTAACTAAAAATAAGGAGTTTTAGTTACCATTAAATCTTTAGATAATTAAGTAACAAAAGATGAGATTTGTTAGTTAAAAGATAATTATTAAACCAAGTTTTTATGATTATCTTTATTTGAAAAAAACTAATAACAACTTAATCAATCATTATAAATAGAAAAATATAAGAAAGAAATTAATCAAATTATATGGATATTAATTTGTGTGTGACATATATGTAGTTGTATTGTCCATTAAATTTATTTTGTAAAAAAATTTGTCAAAAAAAAATATGAAAATTTGTCGGGCCGGCCCCATGTAGGCCTTTGCTTATTGGGCAGGGCTTAACGGGTCGGGTCATGAAGCTTAATGGGCCGGGCCACTAAAGCCCTTTAGATGTCATGGCCCCCCGGGCCGAGGCGGGCCGGGCTGGGCCGGCCCCTTTTGACAGCTCTAGGGTCATGTTAAAGCTACTTAAAAATTAAAAAAAAATATATATTGTAGTATTTTAATGTTGCAAAATATTTAATATTTAAAAAATTGAATGGACAAATTTCAATAAAATAAAATACATTATATTTATCTTCTTAACATTTTTTTAAGAGATTTATCTTCTTACTAACATACAGTATGTTTTTAAAACACATTTTAATATTCTCCGTATTAAATTACACCAACAATCAATCGCATGAAATAACAAAATATTTTAAAACTGCTACTTTTAAAATAATTCAATTGTTACTTTTAAGATATCTCAATTGATAGTCAAGTTAAGTCTTTCGTGGTGCACATGTCATAAAATATTATTATACTTTTTGTGTTTCAAAATAATTATCGCATTTGAATATTGCACATTTGTCGATGCACAATGGTGATCATTAATATCTTTAGTTTATATCAAGTAGCTCATCCATTGGATTCAAACTAATGAATACGGTTTATGTGTTTTTATTGAATTTAAAGTTGGATTCAAAATTAAGAGTTTATGTGTTTTTATTGAATATCGTTAATTTTGATGTGTTTTAATAACATATCAAATATTTTTAATTTTTTTAAAAAATAATTATGGATGGTCAATATGATATAAATTTTAAATCCAACAATGAGTTTTACAAAATACGTATTCGTAATTTGTGCATCGTTAAAGGCTTAACAATTGATAACTACCGGTTCTAGTATACAGTATATGTAAGCAAAAAAAAAAAAACCTTTAATCAAGTAGGTTAGGTTCCCTTCTTTTTTTTTTTTTTGACTAAAAAACAACAATATTCATTCATTCAAATTGGTATAGTACATCAATCGAAATCATTACATATTCAAATTCGCTAAAAACTAAAAAGGATGAATCTGTAAACAAGCTCACAGCATATGAGTTAATAACATAAAACAGCTTATTGTCTATAGTTATGACAAAGCCTACAACTGATATAACAAAATTCACGTGTCCGGAAGAATGCCTCTGAATCTGCAATGTTAACGACTCTAGAATCATTGAATATGCACTGAATTTGAATCGAAGCAAATATGCAATTCTGAACAAAACAAATACAGTACAAAGACGGAAAATCAAAACAAACACCGAACGAAGACGGGATAAGAAACAACTCCGCACCAAAACGGGATAAAACAATACCCGACGAAGAAATCACAAAGAAAAAAACTTAAATGAAACCTAAAATTATGTGTAGATCACTTATTTAATTGAAAAAGAAAAAAAAAACGATCAAGAGGGGTGATTCCGGATCAAAATTGATCATAAATCACCCCTCTCTAACGGATGAACCAAGAAAAAAGCAGTGGAAAAATAGGGTTGAGAAGTGTGGTGCGTCGGCTACGGTTAGGTTCCCTTCTTTTTTTTTGACTAAATAAAAGATATTAATTCATTCAAATTGATAAGAGTATATCGATGCAATACAAATTCAAAATCGCTAAAAACAAAAAGGATGAATCTGCGAACAAACTCGCAACATTTGTGTTAATAGCATAAAACGACACATTGCATAAGCCTACATATTTGACTATATTGAAGTTTCCGAAATATCCATGTCTCTGAATCTGTAGCGTTGTTGGCACAAAAGTCATTGATTCGATCTGCACTGGATCAACCTTTATCTTTCAACCTGAAACAAATGAACACCGCACCAAGACAGGACAACAATACTATCAAAACAAAGGATGAAATCAAAAAAACAAACGAAAGAAATACTAAATATATGCGAAAATCACTCTTATTTAATTAAAATATAAAGAAAATGATTTGAAGGGATGATTTTAGGCCTAAATTGACCATAAATCACCCCTCTCTAGTATATCAAGAAGAACAGAAAAAATGGGCGACGGCTAGGGTTAGAGAGGAGGAGGAGGAGTTGGTCCTTCTTGAAAAGTGTAAAACGTTGAATTATATGGTTGAGTCAATATTTGATTTATTTAAGGATAAAATAGAAATAATGGCATAAAACATAATAATTGAGTAGAGTTTTGCTTATATTTGAGACTTTCAACTTTTTAGTGTTGCTTACATTTGAGACTGGATGGAGTATTAAAGATATATACTTGAAATTGTTACATTAGGATAACTCAATTGATAAGTATCAGAAACATATATTATTGGGAGAGGTTTGAGTTTAAATCATGCTTGAGTTTAGTCACTAGGCTATTTGGTTGGAAATTATTAACTTAATAGATACAAAATATATATTAGATTGAAGGTGGCTTCTTGGGTAAGGGAGCAATTAAGTCCCTCACCGGTGTACCACACAATTTCACCATTGAACTAAGTAGTCCATCTTTTTGTTACCACGCCATATCTTATATAACTTTCTTCCATAAAAATAAATAAATAAAATCATATATCTCTTCTCTGCAAGACTGCAACGATCCATTCTTTCTTTGCACATAGATTTCTATTTGTCGCTGCACCAGAATCACACTGTTGCTCCGGCTCTGTTTTTTCCCATCACGACATACATATATTACTTTTTCAGTTTGCCCATAAACCTGATGGGGTCAAATAACCACAAACAAGACTTCAAAGATAATAAGTGGTGTTCATCGTCGACATGAAAAAGTCATTAATAACACTCTAACTTGCGATTTTTATATGGACTATGACACTCTCATTGTCGGTGACCCGTGAGAAATGTGTGATGTAATGATTAGGGGAATTTTTTGCATGGATAAAGCAAAATACGTCCACTTAGCAGTGGGTAACGACCTATTAACCCAATATAAAAATATGGATCCGCGATTGAAATTCAAAATTTCATTATTCAATGTGTTTTTTTAATAGTGGGGTGAGAAATGTTCCCCGTTTTTCATTCTACACCGCTGAAACTCTCTCTCTGTAATTCTACTCGTCTTTTGTGTCCGTTACAGGACTCTATGACTGCTCAATGAACAAAAATTAGTTGTTAATTTTTTATTATTGTCTAATAAATATCAATGAAATTCTCGTACTTAGTTTTCACTATCATCTATAAACACTTTTTATCATGGGGATCATCCTTCGTCGTGCTAGATAAAATACAGAAATAATTAGTCTAAGTATAATTTTAAGGAAAATGCTAAACAGTGCACCCGGTGCACTAGTTAAGCAAGTTTTTATGAAAAAAATTTCTTGAAAATTATGCATTCAATGCTTTAAAAGTATAAAGCGTTCTCTTATCTCTATTCTTGGAGACTCTCTCTCTCTCTCTCTCTCTCTCTCTCTCTCTCTCTCTCTCTTAAATCTAATTATATAAAGATATGATATATGATTTTTTTTCTTTCATCAATTTACACTAAAATTCTCTGCTCAATTCTCACTATCATCTACGGAAACTTTTTATCACCGAATCACTTTTCATGGTGTTAGATAAAATTTTAAATGAGCAATCCCATAAAAAAAGTATGAAATATGATTTAAATTTATTTTAAAACAAATCAACATAGAAATATAACATGTAATTGAATGATTTGATAATATATACACGTTCAGTCAAATTTTAGTCGAAGTGTTCACATAATTTTTATATAAAAAATATATAATATTCAATCATGAATTAAATATGTTTGTCGTTATTAAAACTATAATATATATTAATAATTAAAATATAATACTAGAAAAGCTTTAATTGAATTCCACATACGCAATAATATTAAAATGTAATATTAGAATTTCTAAAATAAAAAAATATCAATCCTCAGTCCCCACAAAAAGAAAGAGTTTCTACAAAAACAGATACATGCCCCGTTTGAATTTAGCTTATTTTTGAGCTTATGAAAATAACTCATGCAAATAAATATATTTGTGTGTTAATTCATAAGTTTTCATTGATAAATATTGCCCTTTTAAAACCTGTTTTCTCATAAGCTACCTTAAAAGCTTATTTATTTGCATAAGTTTTTCGCATAAGCTAAAAAATAAGCCAATCCAAACGGCTCCATAATATTGAAGATTCTACAAACAAAATAATAATTGGAGTTTCTACAAAAAATATATAATGTTAAAATTTTTACAATAAAAAAATATCAAAAAATCTCCAATTGAATGATAAAAAAAAAATACAAACTCGATAAAATAAACTATAATTTAGTTGTATATATATATCTAACCATTATTTTTAAAATAATGGGTTAGAGAAGATAAAAAAATATAGAAGATTTAATTAAATGCCACCTAGCAATTTTTCTTGATAATGAACGAGAGAGAGAGAGAGAGAGAGAGAGAGAGAGAGAGAGAGAGAGAGAGAGAGAGAGAGAGAGAGAGAGAGAGAGAGAGAGAGAGAGAGAGAGAGAGAGAGAGAGAGAGAGAGAGAGAGAGAGAGAGAGAGAGAGAGAGAGAGAGAGAGAGAGAGAGAGAGAGAGAGAGAGAGAGAGAGAGAGAGAGAGAGAGAGAGAGAGATTTTGTGAGATGGATGTTTCTTAAAGTGATTTTTACATTTAAATAAGTCAAGAAAGTAAACTATTTTTTTCAATAATACCTTTCAATTACTAAGTGAGATAAATACCTTATCTTTTAGTTCTTTATACTTAACTAAGAATATTTATGTGATAATTAATGTATATCTTAGTTTGAAATTATCCTTAGAAAAATATAATGTTTTTCACATATGATAATAATATATGTTTTTCTTAATAACTCTTTTTTTGCCATGAATATTTTACTACCACTTTTTCTAAAGTTTTTATTCTTTTAACTTGAAAACAGTTTTTATTAATATACATTACTTTTTTGACTAGTATGTGTGAAAAATAAGTGAATATGCACTCAAAAGTGATTCGATATATTTATTTTGAGTAATAAAATAATATATTAAATGAGATAATTCTTTTACATAGGGGCCTTACAAAAAAAGTTTACATTAAATCAGTCAGCAAAGAAAACTATTTTTTTCAATTATCAAGTGAGATAAATATTTTATCATTTAGCTATTTACATTTAATTAAGAATATTTTTGTGATAAGAAAATTAGTGCATATCTTAGTTTGAAATTATCCTTAGAAAAAAATAATAATTTTTTTTTTCACATATGATAATAATATATTTTTTCCTTAATACTGTTTTCTTTGCAGTTTGCAATGAATATTTTACTATTGCTTTTTCTAATGTTTTTGATTTTTGACTTCAAAACAATTTTTGTTAATTTGCTTTAACTTTTTTGACTTGGAATTGGATGCATGAAAAATAAGTGAATTTCCACTTCAAAGTGATTCGATATATTTATTTTGAGTAATAAAATAATATATTAAATGAGATACTTTTTGTGAGATGGATTTTTTCACATAGGGATTTTTGCAATTTTTTTTTTTACTTTAAATCAGTCGACAAAGTAAATAACCTTTTTCAATAATATATTTCAATTACCAAGTGATAGAGATTATTACTTTATTTATTAGTTCTTTAAGAATATTTTTGTTATCAGCTAACTAATGTATATCTTGATTTGAAATTATCTTTAGAAAAATATAATTTTCTTGTTAATGCATGCTTTTGTAAAATTATATATATGCCAATAGAATAAGCTATTGTATTCAAATTACTTCTTGAAAATGACAAATTTGCAAAAAATATTCTACGCTCTAATTTCAATTGGAGTTATTATTTTAACATTGTTCATTGACAATGCCAAAGCAACTGCTCGCTTACATGATGCAAATCATTTCGTTGTAAGAGATGGTTTGGGAGGTGTTAATCCAAATCTCCATAGTTTCTTGCAACAAAAAAATGTTTATGGTATTGCAAGGCTGAGTCCAGCAGATCCCGACCCACACCACCATGATTCTTTACAATCTGGGGTTGTCCATCGTATTGCAAGACTGAGTCCAGTAGGTCCTGACCCACACCATCACGATTCCTTACAACCTAGGAATGTTTATCATATTGCAAGGCTGAGTCCAGCAGGTCCAGACCCACACCACCATGATTATTTGCAACACGAGACTATTCATCGTATTGCAAGGCTGAGTCCAGCAGGTCCTGACCCACACCACCACGATTCTTTACAACCTGAGACTGTTCATCGTATTGCAAGACTGAGTCCAGCAGGTCCAGACCCACATCATCACAATTCCTTACAATCTAGGAATGTTTATCATATTGCAAGGCTGAGTCCAGCAGGTCCTGACCCACACCATCATGATTCTTTGCAACCTGAGACTATTCATCGTATTGCAAGGCTGAGTCCAGCAGGTCCTGACCCACACCACCACGATTCTTTACAACCTGAGACTGTTCATCGTATTGCAAGGCCGAGTCCATCAGGTCCTGACCCACACCATCACGATTCCTTACAACCTAGGAATGTTTATCATATTGCAAGGCTGAGTCCAGCAGGTCCTGACCCACACCACCATGATTCTTTGCAACCAGAGACTATTCATCGTATTGCAAGACTGAGTCCAGCAGGTCCTGACCCACACCACCACAATTCTTTACAACCTGAGACTGTTCATCGTATTGCAAGGCTGAGTCCAGCAGGCCCTGACCCACACCACCATGATTCTTTACAACCTGAGACTGTTCATCGTATTGCAAGACTAAGTCCAGCAGGTCCTGACCCACACCATCACGATTCCTTACAACCTAGGAATGTTTATCATATTGCAAGGCTGAGTCCAACAGGTCCTGACCCGCACCACCATGATCCTTTACAACCTGAGACTGTTCATCGCATTGCAAGGCTGAGTCCAGCAGGTCCTGACCCACACCACCATGATTCTTTACAACCCGAGACTGTTCATCGTATTGCAAGACTGAGTCCAGCAGGTCCTGACCCACACCATCACGATTCCTTACAACCTAGGAATGTTTATCATATTGCAAGGCTAAGTCCAGCAGGTCCTGACCCACACCACCACCATCTTTAAATGTAACTAGTGTGTGAATCGTGTCGAACACAAGGAGTAATGTAACTATTCAAATTAAATAAAAAAATTATTTAAATAAATTCAAATTCAATTTGTAGAAATTAGTATAGTATTTAAGTTATTTCTAAAGTTATTTATTTTTACTTGAAAATTGTTTTTAATAATATGCTTTTACATTTTTTTTTGAACTAAACAAATTTAATTTATATTAGAGTCATATTATTTGGACAACTCAAAATGAACAATCGATTGACATCCTACTGAAAAAAAATGCATGAAAATTAACTCAAACTCAAGATCTCTACTTTTATATATGTAAGATAATTATACTTTAATAATACGTAAGCGGACAACAAACTGCGTCGCTAATCATTTTTGGATCGCATAACCAATCTTTTTAAATATTACATCTTGAGACCTAAGAAACACCACATTACTATGCATGACTCTCTGGACCCGTTTCAAAATATTCACGGCCTCCGGTTCTAGAAACTCAAAAGTGTCAAAAACAAAAAGTATAAACATATGTTGATTGTTAGAACACGCTTTCTCATGTTTGACCACTTTACTCGAAAGAACTTTGA
This sequence comes from Trifolium fragiferum, assembly GCA_954870985.1. Lineage (NCBI taxonomy): Eukaryota > Viridiplantae > Streptophyta > Magnoliopsida > Fabales > Fabaceae > Trifolium > Trifolium fragiferum. The sequence continues at coordinate 42,338,067 of OX940796.1, read as the reverse complement.
GAGCCACTTGTCCTACAACAAAATCCTCGATGATTGAAAATTAAGTGAATTTGCAATTGAAAGTGATTGGATATATATATTTATTTTTTGAGAAGTGTTAGTGTCACACCCTCTAACACACTCCTTTGACACACTCTAATTCATTCACCCTTTTTAGTTTTTTACCTAGTAACCAGTTGTACTGGTTGCTAAAGTTTAAAAAAAAAAAAAAAAAAGGTTTAATTGTAGTTTTACCCCTTCTTATTTTGAATGAATCTGAATTTTATCCCTTCTATTTTAAAATCCGGAGTTTTACCCTCTATTTTAAATTTCGGAATTTTACCCCTCTCATTTTATAATTCTTTGGATTTCCCCCTCATATACACTACAAGAAAATATGAGATTAACTACGACGGTGTTTATAACTAATTGATAGCTATTTTATAGAAAAATAGAGTTTGACAACAAGCACAAAATAAAAGTAACATTTGCTAATCTAATTTTTGAATTCTAATTTACTCTTAAAAAATACCCGGTTTGTGTGTTCGGTCCTAACATTATGAAATTGATTACTCTATTATCTTATTATTAATCCGATCAAATCTTAATTCACTTTGTATCTTGAAAACAATACTTTAAACGATAATAGATTAAAACATTATGTTGATAGTTGTATATCAAAGGAGAAATGATGAACAAAGAAACCAGTAACATGGCTACAACTTCCTTCTTGAGGTTCCACCTTCTAAGATCAAATTTGTTACTCTTGGAACTACATTTTCTCTAAGGTCATGAAGCAGCTTAATGGAATATAAAACATAAAGTGTATGTTGAATGCGTTGTTGGAGAGTAAGGGAATCAATGTCAATGAAGAGGAGACAGAGGCACATAAGTGGGCATCACAATTAGTTATAAACGTCGTCATAGTTAATCTCAAATTTCTTGTAGTGTATATAAGGGGCAAAATCTAAATAATTATAAAATAAGAAGAGTAAAATTCCGATTCATTCAAATTAGAGGGGCAAAACTGCATTTAAGCCCTTTTTTTTTTTTTTTTTTAATATTTTGTTCATCATCTTTCTCCCCAATTTCATTTTGTTCATCGTCTATTTCTTCCACGACCAAGCTTCCATTGTTTAAAACCAAGATTGTCGTCGCCGAAATGTATCGCAACCTTATCTGCCACGGTTGAAAAGCGGCGTTCCCTCTCCGAACAAGGTGTAGACACCTATAACTTTTCTAGATTTAGTCGGGTTCCACTTTTTTCCAAACTGTTTTCGAATCTCATTACCTAAATTGTTTTCGAGTTCTTGCGGTTATTAGATCCCATTTCCTAAAATGTTTTCGAGTTGGTTCTTAAGTTTATTGCTCTGAGTATATTTTCCAGATCTTATTTTCCAAATTGATTTAAAGTAATCTCTATTATTATTATATACATAGCGAGATTCCCACGGAGCCTTCTCGTGCATTCTCAAGAAAAATTGCTTATGTGGCATTTAATTAGAGTTATTAGAGTTTTTGCTTAGGTGTCATTCAATTAGAGTTTTTCTATTTTATTTTGTATTTTTTGAATTTTCTCTAACCCATTATTTTTTAAGAAAACAAATTTTTGGATATATACTATTAAATTAATCGGATATATCTCTCAAACCCATTATTATAAAACAAAATTATTGGATATATACAACTAAACTAGAGTTTTTTTTAATTTTTTTTTTTATCGAGTTTGTATTTTTTTTTGTCACTCAATTAGAGATTCTCTAATATATTTTTATTGTAAAAACTTTAATATTATGCGAGTATATTTTTTTGTAAAAAATCTAATACTTTTTTTTAGAATCTCTGATATTATATTTTTTATTGTAGAAACTCTTTATTTTTGTGGGGATTGATACTTTTTAATTTTAGAAACTATAATATTATACGTATCTTAATATTTTTATTATTATATTTTAATAATATTGCGTTGGTGAAATTCAATTTAAGCTTTTCTAATATTATATTTTTTTTGTAGAAATTAAAATATTATATTTTAATTACTAACATATATTATATTTCTAATGACGACAAACTTATTTAATCCATGATTAAATATTATATATTTTCTATATAAAAACTATGTGAACACTTCAGCTAAAATTTGATTTGACATGTATCTATTATCCAATCATTCAATTACATGTAATATTTCTATGTTGATTTTTTTTTAAAATAATAAAGAATTAACAACTATTTTTTGTTCATGGAGTAGCTATAGAGTCCCGTAATGAACACGGAAGACAGATATAATTAGAGAGAGAGTTTCGATGGTGTAGAATGAAAAACGGGGAGCATTATAACCCTCACTATTAAAAATATATATTGACGAATTAAAATTTGAATTTTGATTGTGGAAGTTATCCATAATTTCATATTTTGTCATTTGGATTACTTATTCAAAATTTTATCTAGCACGAAGAAACATGATCCCCATGATGAAAACTGTATGTAGATGATAGTGAAAACTGAGCACGATAATTTTATTGATATCCATTAAAAAAATATAGAATTGACAACTTTTTTATTGATAGAACCCCGAGAGAGAGAGAGAGATAGGGGGATTTCTCGGTGGTATAAAATGAAAAATTTGAAGCATTTTCCACCCAACTATTAAAAATACACACTGACTAATTAAAATGTGAATTGTAACAGTAGGACTTATCCATATTTTCATATTTTATTACAAGGATCTCTTATTCAAAATTTTATTTAGCACGATGAAAATTGGTTCACCATGAAGAAAAGTGTATGTAGAAAATTTTATTCATAAAAATAATATAGAATTACCAACTAATTTTTGTTGATGGAACCCCTATAAAATCGTGTAATTGAGACTAGAGAGAGAGAGAGAATCTTTGAATGGTACATAATGGGAAACAGAAAACACTTCTCACTACACTATTAAAAATATATATTGACTAATTAAAATTTGAATTCCAACTACGGGAGTTTTTCCATATTATGTGTACATCGTACTTTCACTATATTACATCCAACTGGAAAAATCTATGGGAATTGAAACCTAAAATAAATTAATATAATTTTAAATTTTTATAATCAATGGGTTTTTTATTTTTAATTTCGATTTTAAGCTTTCCATAAACATTCGTTCAAATCTTTTTCTGAATGTTAATTTATCAATGTGAGTGAAGATTCATACATAGATTTTTCCATTTGACGCTCACACATGAAAATTGATTATTTGTGGTACAATGACAAAAAATAGTTTGAGTATAGAAGCACGGTCAAAGTATTTTAATATTCATTTGAAAAATATTATAAAATTTTCAATTATTTTTTGTTGATGGAGTCCCTATAGAGACTTGAGAGAGAGGGAGGGAGAAAGAATCTCATATAGTGTTGTTGAACGAGGAATGAGGGAGTACTTCTCATCCTACTATGTCCCTGTAACATCCTTAAACATATATCGCATTTTCATACTCAAGTAAATTAAATAAAATCAATTTCATAAATAATTGAAAGAAAAATATAGGCAACATTCAAAATAATATAAAATGAAAAATGACATAGACAACCTTCAAAAGAAAATGAAGAACATAAGCAAATCAATATTGAGAGAGAGAGAGAGAGAGAGAGAGAGAGAGAGAGAGAGAGATAAAATCTCTCACGCAAGTAGAATGAGAAACGCGTAACACTTTTGATCCCACTATTAAAAATGCACCTAGATTAATTAAATTTTCATTTGAGAATGAAGTTTATAATTATTTTATATTTAAAGGGTTACTGTATAGTCCTGGAGATGAAGATGAAAGAAAAAATCTATCTCTTAATAGTGTATAACGGGAAGCGAAATAATATTCTCCATCTCGCTTTATCTTATAGCATTATTAAATATATATCATGCAAAATTTATATCAATTTTATCTTACTATTTTTAACTAAATTGTTCAAATAATACATTAAAATAAACACATAAATAATATTAAAAAAGAGAATAATCCCGTGCATGGCACGGACTAACATACTAGTTTTGTTATATTTGTCACAAACCATGGTAAAGAATTAAGGAACTGTGAAAAGTTTTTTTTTTTTTTTACTAAATAAAAGATATTCATTCATTCAAATTGATAAGAGTACATCGATGCAATACAAATTCAAAATCGCTAAAAATAAAAAAGGATGAATCTGCGAACAAACTCACAGCATCCGTGTTAATAGCATAAAACGGCACATTGCATAAGCCTACATATTTGACTATATTGAAGTTTCCGGAATATCCATGCATCCGGATCTGTAGCGTTGATGGCACAAAAATCATTGATTCGATATGCACTTGATCAACCTTAATCTTTCAACCTAAAACAAATGAACTCCGCACCAAGACGGGACAACAATACTCCGCACTAAGACGGAACAACAATACTATCAAAACAAAGGATGAAATCAAAAAAACAAACGAAAAAAATACTAAATATATGTGAAAATCACACTTATTTAATTAAAATAGAAAGAAAATGATTTGGAGGGGTGATTTTAGATCTAAATTGACCCTAAATCACCTCTCTCTAGTATATCAAGAAAAAGAGAAAAAGTGGGCGACGCCTAGGGTTAGAGATGAGGAGGAGGAGAAAATGTTGGCTTTTTCTATGTTAAAAGCAAGTGAATGCTATGAATTTTTGTATCAGCCACCATGCATTTTAACAAATGATAACATGAAGAAACAATCTCGGTGGAGGTTCAATAGTGAAGATGAAAGGTTGAAATTCAAATAATAAAAATAAATAGTTGCAATATTAAAGGGTGTGTTTGTTTTAGCTTTAAAATAATTTTTTTTTTGTATTTTTGAAAATAAATTTTATAAAATTGTTTTTCAAAATATTATAAATTTTTTAATATTATTTTTTCTAATTTCAAACACTAATTTTGACATTATATAATATAAACGTATACTATTGAAGATCAAAACATAGTCAAAATTTCAATTTTTACAAAAAATTATATTTTAAAAATAATTTTTATGAAAATCTATTTGAAATAGTTAAAAAAAATAATTTTTTTTTGAAATTTTGATATTCAACTTTTTTTAAATAAAATGATGAAATGTTTAAAATGATATTTTAAAAATAACTATTCAAATCAAATTTTCATTTAAAACTTGGATATAAAGAATATAAGCAGACGGTGTAATATAATCTTTACACACTCAACCAATCAAAATTAATATTTTTGCCACATCATATTAATTAAATTTAAAAACATAAAAATAGCCCCATGTTCTTCCTCAATCCTTCTTTCTATTTTCTCTCACATAAGGTGGGTTGTTGTTTTTGTCTCTCTCCATAAATCATTTTCTCATGCTTAATTACTGCAATTCCAAACATCCATCATTGTAGTGCTTGGTGCTCCCTATGCATCTTCTTTGCAACTACATTCATAAACCCCTACCCCCCCTGAATTCTGTGTTGGCCACCCCTCACAAAACACTCACTTCAACTTTCCATAATTTTTATCCCTTCACTCATGAATGGTTGGGTGATGTACCACTGTTTTCTTACTTTGATGAAGGAGAGAAAGATGCTGAGAGGATGAGAGTTTGGAAGAAGAAAATATGGGAAGTGGTTATTAAGTGAAAAATTATGTTTTTTAATATTTTAATTTAAAAATAATGACATGGTAAAATAATGAATTTTTATTGGTTATCTGTGTAAACTTCCATTACACTGTCTGCTTATTATCTTTAAACTCTTAAAACTTTTATAAATTTTTTTTTTAAATTTTTTTTACATAAAATAATATTACACTTATAAGAATATATTTTAAAAAAATTTATAACAAACAATCTCAATATTTCAAAATAAATCGGCAAATGAATGACATGATTATTGAAGTGCGTTAGATTATCTGTCCTAACACTCATCTTATTTTTTCCCACCCATGGTAAAAAACGTGGTTACATTGTGTTTGTTTGGGTTTCTTAAGATCTGTGGAAACTGAACTGAGGAGGCGCCGACAAACGTGACTAAAAAATTAACTGCGTCACCGCCGTCGCACATCTTATTTTGCTTCCAAGATCTACTTATCATCCATCGACACGTGTACAAAATCACTTATAAAACCCACGCGCAAAATTAAAGCGCGTCACACATCACTTTTCCACTTTCCTTTATCACCACCACCATCCATTTTTCTTTTCTCTTCCTTTATCTCTTCTATTCTACTTTTTCCCAAATCCAAACCCTAGAAATTCAATCTCCCAAAATCACCTATATTTTCTCACCAAAATCTCGCTTTTTCTCGATAATCATTTTCACCCGATCTAATTTTCCATAGATCGGGTTTAGATAATTAGATTCCCAATTTCAATACATTGTTGCTGATTCTGATTCACTTCTCTCGTATGGGTAAGATTCTGAGAGAAACATCGAGGCCTTCCTCAAATTCATCACCGGCATCACCTTCTTCAGGTCCGGCAACAACTTCATCGACATCGATAACCGAAACGGTTAAAGGTTCTCACAGGTTCAAGATTTCGGGGTATTCGTTATCGAAAGGGATTGGAATTGGGAAATATATAGCATCGGAGATATTTTCCGTTGGTGGTTACGATTGGGCGATTTATTTCTATCCTGATGGGAAAAGTTTGGAGGATAATGCTACGTATGTGTCGCTTTTCATTGCGCTTGCAAGCGAAGGAACTGATGTTAGGGCACTTTTTGAATTGACCCTTTTGGATCAGAGTGGGAAAGAGAGGCATAAGGTTCATAGCCATTTTGAGAGGACGTTGGAGAGTGGTCCGTACACGTTGAAATATCGTGGTAGCATGTGGTAAGTTATCACTGAATTTGCTTTGGTTAAAAAAGATGTCATTTTTAATTTTTTTTATTGATTTAGAATTTAGTTTTGCTATGTTATGAACCTAATTGGCTAATTTGTCTTTGTGGGTAGTGTTTGTAAAGCTTTGCAATTGATGGGTTTTTCAGATTTTCTTTAACGGTCATGCTAACATGTGTACTAAAAAATGTAGTATATTTCAATCAATATTTGAACTTTTAATGAATTGAATGCACAATTTTTAAGATAACATTTCTATATTTGATCCTTTAACATGGCCCTTAGGTCACATGTAAGCATTTTCGTTTGTTAAAATCTCGGGTGATTGATTGTCATGTTTTCGTTCGGTTTTTTTGAACACTTGCATTTTATTGTTCTTGAATACTCAATGTTGGATAGTTGGCATGGTATGAGTGTTTACTTGAGGTTTAGTTATGTACTTATGCTTATGAGGGTGATTTTGATTTATAAGAAAGATGAAAATTAAGAATTTTTATGTGTATATATTTATGAAGGTTGTGTTGTTTGATATGTAATTATGTATCTTTTCGGAGAATTTTTGTATGTGATGCAAACGTTTGATTCTTTATTGGGGGTGGGAGATTGCCTTGATTTAGAAGTTAGACTCTCCCCTTAAACAACTCAAAGTAATAACATTTTATTTTCTGATTCATATTGAAATTTGGGTTGGCCAAATATTTCTTGGAACTATTTGTGACAATGCAAGGTATACAGTTTGGTAGAGGCTAATTGTTCTAAATTGTGCGTTTCAGGGGATACAAACGATTTTTTAAGAGAATATCACTGGAGACATCAGATTACCTTAAAGATGACTGCCTTAGTGTTAATTGTAGCGTTGGTGTCGTGAGGTCACACACAGAGGGCCCTAAAACATTTTCAATTGCAATACCACCTTCTACTATTGGTCAGCAGTTCGGGAAGCTACTGGAAAGTGGAAAGGACAGTGATGTAAGTTTTGAAGTGAATGGTGAAATTTTTGCAGCTCATAAATTGGTACTAGCAGCTCGATCAGCTGTTTTTAGAGCTCAGCTTTTTGGTCCTATGAAAGATAAGAATACACGATGTATAAAAGTTGAAGACATGGAGGCTCCAGTTTTCAAGGTTTTAATTACTTTTATGTGCTTCCTCTTTTTGTGATTTATGTTTGCAGTGCTATTTTCGGTTATTCCTTTTGTCTCTGTCCTGATGTTGACGCTGCACATCATGCTCGTTAGATTCTTTCCCTAGGTTTCCCCCGTATTATCATTACAACTGACTTAATGCCCAATCTCGCCTACTTCAGGCATAGATGGGTGTATTTTCTCAAAATGTGTTTGCAACAAATATTGTTTGTGGTTGTTTTGATACACATATATTTTGTCGTATTCTTCTATGAGGTCTGATAAGTGAACATATTTCACCGTGTCCGTTTTTTTTCCTACATAGAAACAGTTACTTTTATGTTTTGGAAATTCCATCCTTGCCAGTTGCAACTTGCGAGTATTATTTGACTGTTGGATGTTTCTGAACAAATTTTGAAGGTTCAAGCAGAAAACAACAGTAAGAAACACAGTACTTTGATGAAGAATGTCTACTTTTCTGCCAACATTTTCTGCCCACTTCCCTCATTTTATGCCTCAAAATAATTGATCTAGACATTCATATTGTCAGACTGCAGGTGACTACTGAGTTGTGGGATTGGGAAGAAACTGTGTGCACCTTTTTGAAAGACACCCCAAACCCAAAGTTCTTGTATAAATTGACTGTAGTTATGAGTTCCTTTCTGATCTTTGGTTCCTGTTTGTGAAGTTGTTCTAGCTGGTTTCTCAAACTATAGTTTATACGCTTTATTAAACCTTTGGTTTTTCTAACAGCCCTTGACTTTATGCAGTTTACGTACATTAACAACATGCTGTACTTGTATTTAATCTGTTTGTGGTTTTATTTAGCGTACAAATGAAGCTTAACGATATGCATATGGAATGTGCAACTTGTCTGCATTGCTATGCCATATTTTTCTATTTTGCAGGCATTGCTTCATGTTATATATTGGGACTCACTGCCTGACATGCAAGAGCTTACTGGGATTAACTCAAAATGGGCAACTACCTTGATGGCTCAGCATCTGCTAGCAGCAGCTGATCGGTATGGCTTAGATAGACTTAGGCTGATGTGCGAAGCAAGTCTATGTGAAGATGTTGCAATAAACACTGTAGCTACAACTTTAGCATTGGCAGAGCAGCACCATTGTTTCCAGCTGAAAGCAGTCTGTCTGAAATTCATTGCAAGGCCTGAAAATCTCAGAGGTGTGTTTTAGTTAATTGAACTTTTTTGTCACAGACATACAGCTAAATAGAAAAAGAAGTGCAATCTTAGGGTGTAATTGGAACAATAAAAGGTCTAAAAGTCAGTATGTTGCTATAAATTAAAATTAAATTCATGAATGGCATTTATGCTTGTTAACTAAAAGGGACTCATGCTTTTGCTTTATTAAGGAACATTTTTTATTACTATTTTTTTTTTTTAATGAAATTACAACTAATTTGTTTATGCAATCAAAGTTTGGGGATTTTATACTGTGGTTATAATTTTTAAATTCTTGTAATTAGGATGCTGTATAAGATAGTTTTTGAAAGTTTTATTCTCATATATTTGGTTAATTGTATGGGGACGGTACAATAACAACAAAAGAATTGTTTGAACCTATTTATTCTTCATCCAGAACAATGCTTATCAACTGATGTATTTTGTTTCCTTTCTTTTCTTCAGCTGTGATGCAAACTGATGGTTTCGAGTACTTGAAGGAAAGTTGTCCATCTGTTTTGACTGAGCTTTTGGAGTACGTTGCTAGATTTACTGAGCATTCGGACTTCCTGTGCAAGCATAGGAACGAAGCAATACTTGATGGCAGCGATGTAAATGGAAGGCGGGTGAAGCAAAGACTATACTGTGAAAAATGACCAGGTCTCCATAGAACCCTGTTTCACTCACATTCAAAAATTACAGTGAGCCATGGATAGAGGGAGATGATAAGCATTTATAGGATTAGTGGCAATTTTTATTTGTCGTAGCTTACTCCATGTCTAGATATAAATGTAATGTGTTTGGTGGCTGTTTAAGGTTTGTCTTAGATAGGTTTCTCACGTTCTCTAATATTTTGTTCTCTCTTGTAGTAAACCTTGTCTCAAAAGAAAAATATTGATGACTCCCATGTCCCCTTTTTGTTTGCTTTTACATTTTGATTCGCGCTTTTGATATTTCTACATATTTGTTGCGAGAGCTATAGGTATAGAATGAGAGTGTTTAGGGGTATTAATTTAGTTGAAATATCTACTCAATACTTGATGTTTAGATGTTCTTTAACTTATCTAAAAAACAGTAATCACCAGAAAAATAGTACAGTTTTTGGGGAAACAGAGATGAGAGCATTATTGTGTGGGATGGTCCCAGCATGAAATAAACAAGATATTCTACAACTCATGTTAAGAAATACAAACCCTCTGCAGTTCCTTTGGTCTTCAGAAGTTATGAAAACAGCTGGCTTGAGAAATTTGTATACTTTAGCTGCTAATATAAGAGCTTCTATTTCCTTCATGAACTTCCACTGCAATAAATCGAGCCTGAGCCTCGAGTAAACTCCTTTGGATGCACTTAACCTTCTTACAGTAGGATTGTGAACCCTGTGACCTTAACCTTCTTACAGTAAGATTGTGAACCCTGTGACCTTAACTCTTTTTCTCAATTTGTGCTCTCTCTGGAGATGGGTGTGCGATGTTGGTGCTCTTGGGGGTAAATACACTTGGCCTTGGAAGGAACATAGCTTGTTTAGTGATCATCTAGCTGAGTATGTATATTGATCAATTTGAACATGTCTGTGTAGAAAACTGCTGTGGAGTTTTCTGGACCATGCCCTATGCTTTTCACGTGAGGAAGGTCTTCTAGTGAAAAGAATCATTCTCTATAAAGATCATTAATGTATCTTGTAATTTGAAAAAAGGAATGAGAAATATTTTTTCTTAGTTCCCGTGAATTTAGTTTAGTTGGTAGGAGTGATTTAAAACTCGGCAACTTTACTTATTCACTTTAATAGTGGAATTCTAGCCACTATTTCTTTTTGTTACTTGACAAAAAATAAACTCATTATTTGTCATCTTTTTGTTTCGACCAAAATCTACATCAACACATTTCTAAAATATTATCTGCTTTGGGCATTGTATGGACCCTCGATGGATTGAATATTGTGTGTTTTGTATATAAATCATCTTTATCCTGGATTGAAGATGTAAGCATATGATTATCGATCTAATTATTACCGTGTTTTAACTGTACTCAACAATTTTTTGTAAGATGAAAGACAATAATCAATGAGTAGACAATGCTCATACACTAAACCACATCTCTTTGCACAAGCACGTAACTTAAGTGCCACATAGACATAGGCATGACTTTTTTTTTGTAAAAAAAATTCTTTCAAACTATGTTAGTGTCGCTAATAACTCTTTCACTAATATATATAAATAAAATACATGTTTTTTTTTATTCTACAAAATATATGTTTATTATCATTAATATAAACGTGGAAAATATTGTGGGGCTAAGTGAAATCCATTTTAAAATGTTTGATGGGTTTTATAAATATTTAAAAATACAATCGAGTTTTTAAATAATTGAAAATAAAATATCAAGTGAAATCCATTTAAAGAATCTAAGTGGATTTGATGGATGGATGCTCTAACACTTTTATTAAAAAATTTATCATTTTTGTACTTCTAAATTGAAAAACCAATTATTGTCCACAAAAAAAAAAAAAAAAAAAGGAAAAACCAAACCTACCATCTATGTTTTTATTTTTATTGAGTAGTACTATAGTAGATTTTTTTATTTTTTATTTTTTTCTTAAAAAGGAAAAACCAAACCCTCTCTCTGAAACAACATAGCTTTAACTTGCTTTCATCTTGAAGCTCTCAGTGTTGTACTCTTGATAGTTGATAATGCTTTCATCTTCAATTGTTCATACTCTCACTCTCAACTCAACGCAGTTTTAAGATGAATCTTCTCTCTCTAACCTCCACTTCACTCTTCTTCCTTCCCACTTTTTCTTCATCATCATCTATTCTTATCACAACACCTTCTTCATATCCCTTTTCTTCATACAAAACCACATCCACCACAGGTTAGTCTCCACCCCCACATATTTCAATTATGGTTTCACAGATTCTCTCTCAAAATTCATTATTTTCATTTTCTTTGCAGTTTTAAGATGTGTCAGCAAGGAAAAAGAAGAGGTGCTTCTTGAAGGAATGCCTTCTCACTATTACGATGATGTATGTATGCCTTCTGCTTTTAGCTTATACATATTTATCTATTAGAGATTTTTTTTATCCTTCTTAGGGGTTGTTTGAATTGGCTCAATTAAACTTTTATCTACCATTACTAACATAAGCACTAGTGAGACTGTTTGCGCGATAGTTTATGGAAATAACTTATGACATGTCCATACGTTGTTTTTATAAAAACAACTTATAGCTTATATGAAAACAATTTGACTTAAATGTCTTAGGTATAAGCACTTATATGATAAGCGCTTATGCTATAAGTTTTTAGGGTCTATTTGAATTGGCTTATTTTTGAGCTTATAAAAAATAGCTTATGCAAATAAATAAGCTTTTTTGTTAATTCGTAAGTTCTCGCTAACAAAAGTTGTATCTTCATAAGCTGTTTTTTTATAAACTACCTTGATAAACTTATGAATAATAACATGAAAGCTTATATATTTGCATAAGATGTTTTACATAAGCTCAAAAATAAGTCAATCCAAATGGGTTAATTAGACTGTTTATCCAAATAAGGCTTTAAAAGGGTTGTCACTATTGTCAATTCATCTCCCTTTAATTGTGTTTTTTAATACTATCTATTTATTTTGATTTTTGTTGTCAGCTTTTTTTGTTACTATTTCTTCTTCAATTTCTGTTGAATTTCTCTGTTTAGTTATTCGAAGAAAAAGTGTTGTAGCTACACTCTAACTTGATTTCTTGTTATCAGCCAATTTGGCTGTGCTTCTGCTAACGACCTTGACAGAATATGTTTACGGGAGAATGTATATTAGCAATATCATATCTTTAATAACCTGCATAATTTCTGATTTTAATTCTGTTTTCCTTTTTATAAGTTTAAACTATCATATCAAAATGTAGAGTGGATGAGTTGACAATTTTCTAATTGGAAAATGAGTAACAATTGTAAAAGCATTGTGGTATTAGTGTGTCTCTTTGTTTTATTTGGATAGATTTCATTAACCTTCTCTAGGATAGGAATGGCAAGCCCGACAACGTGAAAAGACCAAGGAGTTGCATCGAAGACAAAGAGAGGAAGAGGAGGAAGAAGAGAGAAAGATTGAAGAATATCGTGAAGTTGGCATGCGGCTAAAGGACTATCCTGAAGAAGATGTTAGAAAAGCACGGAAATTGATTTCAAGCTTTATAAGAGCCGCTGAAGAAGTAGAAGAGGTAGTTTCTTGGTGCTGCAATTCAGTTTTCTATTTGTCATGCAGATAAAATATTTCACCATGATCAAGTATTTATTTTCAAATTATAATAAATATTATAAAGAAAATATCTCAATTCTAGATGGTATAAGCCTTTTTTCGTTTCGTTTGTTTATGTAATTTTGTGTGTATTTTTTCTTTCTTTTCAGTGATCGGTTTTTTTTGAAGGGTAACTGGCATTGCATGATTATTAAATGTTAATGATTGATCTTTTTCTCTTGTAGAAAATTGAGGAAGCTGCTGAGAGAGGAGAACTTACTGAACTTGTTTTGATGGTCATATGGAATCGCCTTGATCTTGCCCGGCGTGATGTAAGTTGTTATTTTGGTGTTTGAAATATTCTAAGTAATAATTTTATGATGAAAAGAATGTAACATATATTTCTTACCATTTTTCAATGAGCTGGTCCTTTGTCTGTAAATCTTCGGTCACAGCTTTTAAGGTAACCATTTGCATTGTAGAGGACTTTGTGTCTCCGATTTTTGGTAGCATGAACAACATAACGCTGTCTGTAGTTGTCAAATTCTTGAGTTAACTTATAGAACCATGTGAACATACAACTTTAGGTATCAAAATTAAGTTTAAATCGCTAACAAAAAATGTTTTTGTCTAAACTCTGATAGATTCACGAGGCTGAGGACTATTGAACAAGTCTACAACATACTTGTTATTTACCCATACTGTAAAATGATACCAGTTTGCTCTGGCCAAGGTTTAATTTGTCGGCTTCTGATAAAATAGTTAAATTTTATTATTGTGGTTTTCTTTAGAATTTAGATACTATGATAGATGTTTTAAGCATTGTTTTTGTATCAACTCTTACGAGTTTACAAGTCAAGTCTGATTAGATTTCACAAGTTTTTATAGACTCTCGAGACTGATAATCTTGATGGTGTCTTTGTGAAGTATAATTGTAGTTATATTTATTTACAGCCTACATTCAGAGGGAAATTCATTTTACAATAACTGCTTTTATTTATGGAATTTGTAGTCTTCGATTAAGCTGTCAATTGATCACTCATCGTCACAGTTCTTCATGATTTGACAGGCTTTGCATCGAAATTGGGTTTGAGACATTACTAATCTAAATAACTTACTATTATGATAGACATATTAAAAAAAGTGTTATTTTGTTTTCTCCTTTGTGTCTATCTAACTTGGATATGATTATTATAATTTGAAAGAGATTGTCAAAACTGAACCTCAGAATTTGTTGTGTGTTTATTTTAAAATAACGTCTGTATAATTTTTTTCTTCCTATTTCTCTGACTATCTTGTTCTACATATTATCTTATCACCTATTTACAGGAAGAAAAGGATGCTATAAGAAGTCTGGATCTGTTATACAGAAGGGTTGAGGTAATAACTAGCTGTCCCTTTTAGTTAATGGCTTATCTATACGGATTTGGAGTTCCTGCTTTCATTTCACTAAAAAGCTGACCCTTGGCTCCCCCCCCTCTCCACACACACACACTACGACAGCGACAAACTCAGTTCCTTGATTTTGCTGGAATTTGATGTCTTAGGAGCTTATTAAAGGGAAAAAAGGTTCTTAGTTTTCCAAAATATAAGTGTTCACCGCAGAACCAGAAAATCTGCTGTTAGAGAAGCAGAAATTGTTCTCGTCACTTTTCAGTATAAGCTGGGTTGCAACAGTATAAGCAAATAAACTTAAATTTCACTGTAAATTGTTTCAGTATCACTTTTCAGACAAAGTTTTTTCTAGAGACCAATTGAATAATAATAATAATAATAATAATAATAATAATAATAACAATAACAGTAAAGATGATGATGATTCACAACAAGGCCAAATGGGCTCTAAACAAAACCTATGTTTACTTTGGGGGGTCGAATTTCATAGTGGTCATGGTAGAGAAGTTTTGCATTACATGATTGACTCAACTTGTTATTTAGTTTCATGCAGTGCCACCATTAAGAAAGGATTCCTTGCATTATCAGTTATTCTAATAATTTCTTTGTTTTCTTTCCCTCGATTTGAATGTAGGCTGAAATATTGAAACGGGAGGCTACCCCTGCAATGAGATTGCTGAATGATCTTTTGATTATGTACGATGGCTTTGCTTTTCATGAGTGGCTAAAGAAATGTAAAAAAATCATGACTGATACATTTCCACGGGAGGATCCATATAGCATTCTTGTTCCACCTGGATTTGAGTCTTTTGACATAGATAAGGTAGGTTGCACCAAATCTATAATAACTGATACTGTAGTTTGGCATTATGGTTGAACGGGATTCTAAAACACAATTGGGTGTATCAATGCCGCTCCCGATTAGAAACCTGATAGCAGGTGGCCCAACGGATCGTGGAGGAGGCTTTGATACCATCTTAGAATTGAGAGTTTGGCCTAACTCAACCCTACAAATAATAATAATTTAAATCAACAATTGATATAAATTCAAGTTTATGTGTTTATAGGTTGATATTAAGTGTGATTAAACTAGTTTTTTTTTTTTTCTTTTTGTACACAAGTTTTATTAAAAGTAAGATAGTGCATATACCATAGATGAAAATCATTAAATCATTGGTTATATTCATATATGTTTGAATTCTCTAATTTTATTTTTTTCAATCTTGTATGTTATCAGCATCACGGGCCATTGCGACCACAACTTGAAGTTGATGATAATACTCTTTTGAGGGTGGACTTTGTAAGGGAGGTGGATGAATTGCTGCAAGAGGTTCGTTCGGAAATGGATGAAGAAGAGAATGAACAAGGTTTTGATCCTGAATCAGTTGCAAATAGATTAAAACAGCAGGAGAAGAAGCAAACAATAACCCAAGTAGAAGCTCTGCTAGATTTAGCAATAGGTTTACAATGGTAGTTATCTGGTCCAAACTATTATTTTGATTTATATATATATATATCGGTTCGGTTGTCTTACAGTTTATAGTTTTGAATTGAAATTCGTATGCAATGCATTTGCAGTTCAAAGTAGCTTCGTGGTGTTGTATTTATTTCTTTGTAAGAATGTAAAAAATTAGTACCATCAGAAAGGACACACAAATGTAGGCATGGCAATTTTGGGTTGTCATCTGTTTTTAAAGGTAAAGGAATATTGGAATTTGACTTTTTGAATATTCATTTTATGCATCTCTCCAAATGTAGATCTGGATGGTTCTGTATTCTTAAGTATGTATTCGGTTCTGTGGTGACAAAAGTAATTTTATAAAATTGAGTTAAATGTACATTTATTTATGTTTATATACAATCGTATAAATGTGTTGAAACAATAACTTAAAGCTTAACATAGCTAGGTTAAGAGATAATTGAGCATGCCATGACGTTGTTAGGATCTCATGTTCGGATGCAAAACTTCAAATTTCATATTTAACTTAGAATTCATTTTAAAGCCAAAGTTAATTCTATTTGAAAACAGTCAAATATGTTAATCAATTTCATGTGTTTAGAATATTTCTGAACCTCACAAAATTGAATATAGAGAGGCACTAAATTGATTTAAACATCAATAGCAACTTGAATGTTCTAAGCATAAATATTAATAATATCACTACCACCTCTGATCTACTCTTTCAGTTGTAAATGCTACTACAGTTTGATAATAACCAAGAGCAGTACTATTAAGCTATAATTACAACTAGTTTAATTATGCATTTGTGATTGTGCAACATGATTGCTGCTTAATCAAGACAGTAATGATATGTAAAGAATAGAAGCAGAGTGCATGGGGACCATCCCATGGCATATATTTGGTCTCATTCATTGTACTGCAGTCAGGATTCCATATGTAAGATACCAACAAATATTCATCATGTGAGGTGTTAAGAGCTTAGAAATTGGAAAGCATGCATGATGAAGAATGTCATGAACTCAGCAACTCACACTGTTTGATGTGTCTCTCTCTCGCCCTTCTATCGTTCCTATAAATATCCGCAACACAGGTTCTCTGCTTAATCAATTCATTCAGCAATAAGATATATGATCACAGTCACAATGGGCAAGTCCTCTCTATCTTTGCTTTCCCTTTCGTTGCTACTCTTTACGAGTGCGTGCTTAGCTACTCGCTCTGAGTTTGACAGGTTCAACCAGTGCCAGCTTGATAGTATTAATGCATTGGAACCAGACCACCGTGTTGAGTCTGAAGCCGGTCTTACTGAGACATGGAACCCAAATCACCCTGAGCTACAATGCGCTGGTGTCTCTCTTATCAAACGCACCATTGATCCCAATGGCCTTCACTTGCCTTCATTTTCTCCCTCTCCACAGTTGATTTTCATCATCCAAGGTAAACAAGATTCTGTTAAAATATTCTATGCATTCATTCAACTTGTTATATGTACTTGATTGATTAATGGTTTTTCTTATTTATTTTTACAGGTAAGGGAGTCCTTGGACTTTCAGTTCCTGGTTGTCCTGAGACTTTCGAAGAGCTTCAATCATCGCAATCTAGACAAGGATCCAGGCAGCAGCAGCCACAACAACTTGACAGTCACCAGAAGATTCGTCGATTCTATAAAGGTGATGTCATTGCCATTCCAGCTGGAATTCCTTATTGGACATATAACCATGGCAATGAACCTCTTGTTGCCATTAGCCTGCTCGATACCTCGAATGATGAAAACCAGCTCGATTCTACCCCCAGAGTAAGTATACATTACTCATTTATACCGACATGGACATTGGACACAATTGACAATACTAATATATAAATACTGCTAATAATTTAATAAAATAAAAGAACTATTGTGTTGAAATAGATACTCATATGTGTCAGACACCTTATATATATTTCATCAGAAGTCTATATATAGACTACTGCTATGACTAATTAACTATAATATATATTATATATCGAATAAATGTGATTCAATCAATTGTATTTAAATATGGTTTTGCAGGTATTTTACCTTGGCGGGAATCCAGAGGCAGAATTCCCTGAAACACAGGAGGAACAACAAGGACGACATCAACAAAGGCACAAGGAAATATCCCCTGCTGGACGTAGGGGCGGACAGCACCAACAAGAGCGGGAATCTGAGGAACAAAACGATGGAAACAGCGTGCTGAGTGGCTTCAGCTCAGAGTTTTTAGCACAGGCACTCAATACCAACGAAGATATAGCTAAGAGACTTCAATCTCCACGTGACAAAAGGAATCAAATTGTGAGAGTGGAGGACGGTCTTCGCATTATCAGCCCCGAGTGGCAGCAAGAAGATGAAGATGAAGAGGAAAGAAGTCGACGGGAGGAGGATGAAGATGAACGGAGCCCAAGAAGTCGACGGGAGGAGGATGATGATGAACGGAGCCCAAGAAGTCGACGGGAGGAGGATGATGATGAACGGAGCCCAAGAAGTCGCAGGGAGGAGGATGAAGATGAACGGAGCCCGAGAAGTCGACGGGAGGAGGATGAAGATGAACGGGGACCAAGCCACAGTCGTAAACAAAGGTGGGGAGATGAAGACGATGATGAGAAAGAAGGCCGTAGACCAAGGCATCACAAACATAGTGAAGAAGAAAAGGAAGAAGAAAGATACCCAGGACGCCACAGACACGATGAGGATGATGAGGGTGAAGATGAACGCCCCAGAAGTTGGAGTCGTGATTGGGGGAGAAAGAATGGTTTAGAAGAAACTATCTGCAGTGCAAAGATTCGTGAGAACATTGCTCGCCCTGGACGTGCAGATCTCTACAACCCACGTGCTGGTCGCATCAGCACTGTCAACAGTTTAACCCTCCCCATCCTTCGCAATCTACGCCTCAGTGCCGAATATGTTCTACTCTACAGGGTATGTATAAATACTAATTATTTAACCAATAGGTAGATTTTCATGATATGATTAATTTAACGAACAAATTAATAACTTGTGTGTGTATATATTTGTAGAATGGTATATATGCTCCACACTGGAACATCAACGCCAACAGCCTATTGTACGTGATTAGAGGACAAGGAAGAGTTAGGATTGTGAACAACCAAGGGAACGCGGTGTTTGACGATAGAGTGAGAAGGGGACAGTTGTTAGTGGTGCCACAGAACTTCGTGGTGGCGGAACAAGCAGGGAATGAAGAAGGACTTGAGTACGTTGTGTTCAAGACAAACGACAGAGCTTCTGTTAACCACGTAAACCAGGTGTTCAGGGCCACTCCTGCAGAGGTTCTTGCAAATGTTTTCGGCCTTCGCCAAAGTGAAGTCACTCAAATTAAGTTCAACGGAAACCGTGGCCCATTGGTTCAAGCTGAATCTCAATCACGACCACGATCTCAGTTCGGCCTTCGCCATGACTAAAATTATCTTCAACTGAAACCGTGCCCTGTTGGATCAGTAAAATCATGCAATGTAATAATAAGGTGGCCATGTTATGTCTTGAAATAATAATAATAAAAATAAGATAAGTTTTGATGCACTTATTGTAGTCATGAACCCCAATTCCGGAAATATATAATGGAATATCAAGTTTTGGTATAACGTTTTCTTCCAATTTTATCTTTCATTTAAACTCTTTTACTTTTAATTTGATCATTCTTTACCTAATTAACAAATTTAAAACTAATCATAATTCAACTTTGAATTAAAAATATAATAATTAACATAAAAAATATCTCCTTAAGAAAGGTAGAATCTCATCCAAAACTTGAAACTTTAATTGTAATCTTTGCAGACGCCGACTATGGTATTCTTTTGAGAAACGCGGTAGAAAGCATCTCTAACCACAATCTTAATCAGCAATCTTCCCCGGCTATGTGCCTTAATAAAGTAAGGCCTTGTTGAAAACATCCCTAACCACAATCTTAATCAGCACAGCAGCATAAAAAAATGGTTGTATCTATCTTTAACCATCAAGGAAGAAAGCATTTTATAAACCTTCGGCTTAGCAGGTAAAAGAGTTGATGAACATAATACCTTCAGGCCAACTATTTATTTTCATTGAATTTGCAGTCTTCGATCAAGCTGTCAATTGGACGCAACTGCTCATCGTTTGACAGAAACTGGGATTAAGGCATTATTAGTCCAAATAACTTATTATCATGATAGATTAAAACCACAGGAGAAGAAGCAGCGTAAAATACGCCAAGTTGAAATTTTGCTAGATTAAGCCATTAGTTTGAAATGGTAGCTGTTTGTATTTTTATTTACATTATGTTCAGTTGTCCTACAGGTTATAGATTTGATAGAAACTAGTATGCAGTGCATTTGCTTTGTGTTGAATTTTTTCCCTTGTAAGATGTAAACAATTAGTACCAATAGAAATGACACACAAGTGTAGGCATGGCAATTTTGAGTGATAATGTGTTTTTAGAGGTACATGAATTGTGGTGGCAAAAAATAATTTGTTATAAAATTGATTTTAGTGAGTTCATTGGACGTAGAATAATGTAGGCTTGTTTACATTCACATAAACATGTTGAACAATAACTTAAAGCTAAAAATCATGTTCAAAGGTAAAATTTCATATTTAAGTTAGAGATCTACAACAACTAATAACAGAAGAATAAAACACGTAAATTATAAATAAAGAAAAATTATCCTTTAGTTACATAGTTCGACAAAATGTGACCACATCCGTGACTACAAAGCAATTGTAGTTCTGTATTATTATTTGAATAAATTAGAATTTATAATTTTAGGAACTAAATATATATAGAATACCCCCAAATTGTACGGCGGGGCAATGGCCCCGCACAACAAAACAGTTGGGCCAAATGCAAGGGAAGGGGCGAATGTCCACCGCTTTGCCTTTTGCCTCTCTTTTGTTCCATACTCAACAATCTATTCTGGTAGTAAAATTAATTCTGTTGAAATAGAAAATGATAGAGGACACAAGAGACATATGGTGAAAACCGTGTGTCATAGAGCATCATAAACATTCCATTATACTCCCTCCATTCCTTAATATAAGAGAAAGTTTGCTTTTTAGATTCATTGAGATTTTGATGTATCTAGTTTATAATATAGTCCAAATACATTAGAAACTCAATGAATCTAATAAGCAATTTTTTTTTCTTATATTAAGGAATGGAGGGAGTATAATATTAAGAGCATTAATTACAAAGGAATATTTACTACGGAATATGTTATGCTATGAATACTCTAAAATATATTTACAAAGGAGGACTGTTACTTTACTACTTAATCAAGACAGTAATTGAACTGATATGTAAAGAATCGACGCAGAATGCAAAGGGACCATCCCATGCCACATTTAACTTCAGTCAGTATACTGTGTTGTCCCTATGTACATGTATATCTATCATTAATATGTGAGGTGTAACAAATTAGGAATTGAAAGACATGCATGTTGAAGAATGTCAAGAAATCAGCAACCTACATTTCTATGACGTGTCCCTCTCTCACTCTTCTCTTCTTCTTATAAATAACCAAACCACAGGTTCTCATTTCATCAATTCAGAAATAAGCTCATCAGTACTCAGTTTAGGATTACAATCACAATGAGCAAACACTTTCTATCTTTGCTTTCCTTTTCCTTGCTGCTCTTTACGAGTTTAGCTATTCGCTCTGATCGTTCCGAGTTTGATAGGTTCAACCAATGCCAACTAAATAACATTAATGCATTGGAACCTGACCACCGTGTTGAGTCCGAAGCCGGTCTTACTGAGACATGGAACCCAAATCACCCTGAGCTACAATGTGCCGGTGTCTCTCTTATCAAACGCACCATTGACCCTAATGGCCTTCACTTGCCTTCATTTTCTCCCTCTCCACAGTTGATTTTCATCATCCAAGGTAAACAAGATTCTGTTAAAATATTCTCTGCATTCATTGAATTTGTTATATGTAATGTAACTGACTGATTAATGGTTTTTTTTTCTATATTTTTACAGGTAAGGGAGTCCTTGGACTTTCAGTTCCTGGTTGTCCTGAGACTTTTGAAGAGCTGCGATCATCGCAATCTAGACAAGGATCCAGGCAGCAACAGCCGCAGCAACGTGACAGTCACCAAAAGATTCGTCGAATCTATAAAGGTGATGTCATTGCCATTCCGGCTGGAATTCCTTACTGGACATATAACCATGGCAATGAACCTCTTGTTGCCATTAGTCTGCTAGATACCTCGAACAATGAAAATCAGCTCGATTCTACCCCTAGAGTAAGTATACATTACTCATTTATAAGGACATGGACATTGGAATAGACTACTACTCCTATCTACTAATTAACCATAATATATACTATTATATATCGAATAAATGTGATTCAATCAATTGTAATTAAATATGGTTTTGCAGGTATTTTACCTTGGCGGGAATCCAGAGGCAGAGTTCCCTGAAACTCAGGAGGAACAACAAGGACGACATCAACAAAGGCACAAGGAAATATTCCCTGCTGGACGTAGGGGCGGACAGCACCAACAAGAGCAGGAACAAAACGATGGAAACAGCGTGCTGAGTGGCTTCAGCTCAGAGTTTTTAGCACAGGCACTCAATACCAACGAAGATATAGCTAAGAGACTTCAATCTCCACGTGACAAAAGGAATCAAATTGTGAGAGTGGAGGACGGTCTTCGCATTATCAGCCCCGAGTGGCAGCAAGAAGATGAAGATGAAGAGGAAAGAAGTCGACGGGAGGAGGATGAAGATGAATGGAGCCCAAGAAGTCGACGGGAGGAGGATGAAGATGAACGGAGCCCAAGAAGTCGCAGGGAGGAGGATGAAGATGAACGGAGCCCAAGAAGTCGACGGGAGGAGGATGAAGATGAACGGAGACCAAGCCACAATCGTAAACAAAGGCGGGGAGATGAAGACGATGATGAGAAAGAAGGCCGTAGACAAAGGCATCACAAACATAGTGAAGAAGAAAAGGAAGAAGAAAGATATCCAGGGCGCCACAGACACGATGATGAGGGTGAAGATGATGAAGATGAACGCAGTTGGAGTCGTGACTGGGGGAGAAAGCACAGTAAAGAAGAGAAACGAGGATCACACGGATGGGAGAAAGAGGATGATGAACAAAGAAGTGAGCAAAAGACAAGCGGCAAGGAAAGAAAGAATGGTTTGGAAGAAACAATCTGCAGTGCAAAGATTCGTGAGAACATTGCTCGCCCTGGACGTGCAGATCTCTACAACCCACGTGCTGGTCGCATCAGCACTGTCAACAGTTTAACCCTCCCCATCCTTCGCAATCTACGCCTCAGTGCCGAATATGTTCTACTCTACAGGGTATGTATAATACTACTTATTTAACTGATACGTAGATTTTCATGATGATATGATTAAATTAACGAACGAATTAATAACATGTGTATATATTTGCAGAATGGTATATATGCTCCACACTGGAACATCGACGCCAACAGCCTATTGTACGTGATTAGAGGACAAGGAAGAGTTAGGATCGTGAACAACGAAGGAAACGCGGTGTTCGACGACAGAGTGAGAAAGGGACAGTTGTTAGTGGTGCCACAGAACTTCGTGGTGGCGGAACAAGCAGGGAATGAAGAAGGACTTGAGTACGTTGTGTTCAAGACAAACGACAGAGCTTCTGTTAACCACGTAAACCAGGTGTTCAGGGCCACTCCTGCAGAGGTTCTTGCAAATGTTTTCGGCCTTCGCCAAAGTGAAGTCACTCAAATTAAGTTCAACGGAAACCGTGGCCCGTTGGTTCAAGCTCAATCTCAATCTAAATCACTATCTCAGTTCGGCCTTCGCCATGACTAAAATTATCTTCAACTGAAACCGTGCCCTGTTGGATCAGTAAAATCATGCAATGTAATAATAAGTTGGCCATGTTTGTGCCTTGAAATAATAACAAAATAAATTTTGGATGTACTGTAGTTAAGAACTTCAGTTCCGGAAATATTAATAAAAAGTATTTGCTTGTGACCTTGATCTTAATCTAAACTCTGGTGAATAACACAGTAGGGTGCAAATTGCAATGAGATGAGAATACCTTGTGTTTCACCTTCTTGCACTGATCTATGGTATTCTGCCATACAGTCTCTTGCAAGTTGCAACGATTGCCACTCTTGCGGGGTTCAACAAAAATCTCTTCCATATAAGTATTGGTTAGGACACTAATGGTAAATTTTTCTCCACGGGGATGGAGGAGAAAGTCCCGAATGAGGTTCGGGGATGAGGATGAAATTTTATCCCTGTCCGCGAAGAGTTTGGATTTCCTCCATTTGGGATACACTAATTAGTGGGTCCCACTTTTTAACCCGTCCGCGAAAGTGAAAGCTCCGTCCCTGATAATTTTATTAAGTCTTAAATGCAGTTTAACTCATTTATTTTGAATGAATCAGAATTGGGAAATGATAAAGTGCACGACAAATTATGTCGTTCAAATTGCACGAGTGAATGTTTTATACTACTTTATTGATCTCTCTTATTTGATTTAATTAAAATGATTCATTTTAGTGATTCTGCTACAAATTAATCCTAATCTGTGATTTGTTTGCTAGTAAATAATGCTTTTGATACGTGTACTGCTTTTGATACGTGTACTTCTTGTAGTTAAAGACTTTGCTATTTGATCTTTATCCCATTGCAGAAAACATTGCTTTGGACATGTAACTAATGACGGCAGCATACAACAAATGTTCAGATTATGCTTATGTTTATTATTTAGTATGCTCATAATTTATATTTAATCATATAAATTAGCACAAAGCCTGTCTAATGAGTATATTGTGTGGAACTTCTGCGTGTCGTGCAATGTCGTGAAGCGGATGCATCGTACCATATAGCACCACTCATCAGAATTTTATCCCTATTTTATAATTTTGTGGATTATAAAAATAATCATTATTGAATACACAAGCAAAATCCACATCAACACACTAGTTGTTCTTCTTCTTCTACCCGTTCATCCTAAGAAATATTAACATGTCTTTGTTGTTGTTGTTGGTGAGACTTAGATACTTTCAAGAGATCTAGAGCCTCTAGATTTGCCTCTATTCTCACTGCCCAAAGATCATATAGCTTTCTTCATCAAAGATAGCAGGAACAACTTTTGAAAAACTGAATTCGACTTTCATCTTCACAGATACGTACGAACCTTAGCTCTGACACTATTGAGAGGATTTTTATATTATCAAACCATTACTTTCAATTTGATGGTTGTTAGGTACGTTATGTATTATGAAGTGTAATTTTGAGTTAGACCGAGTTCAATATGGTCTCACAAACTTAAAAAGAAATGCTTCATTTTTAACCTTTCACATTCATTTTAAGCTTTATCCTAACTTGGTCGTAAGAGTATTTGCATGTGCATCATCTCCATTCCTATAATCTCCACATTAAAAGAACTAAAGTTGTTTGGTAATTGTTGTTTTTTAACTTCAAAATGCTTTTATCTATGTATTTTACTCATAAAAATTAATTAATTTTTTTCTATAAAAAACATATTGAAAATCTGTTTGGCCTAATTTATCATTTTATTAAGTAAAAATGTTTGAAAAAAATTTGGTCAAACTATACCGAAAATGCAAGGAAAATTGCTTTTTAGGCCCCCCTTGTTGCTCCCAAGCCCCCTGAAAATCTGAGAATACCCTCACTTTTGGAACTAGGATAGTTTGGTTCCTAGGATATGAAATCAACATTTTTTCGTATTCTAGGATACAAAATTGTTATTTATGGCTATAAACGCAGAGAAAGCTTGTTTTAGTGTTCAATTTAACCACAAAACCACTATTTCGTTTTCTAGAATACGAAAATCTTAACTTCAGTTTTTAGAATATGAAAACGATTAAATTTGTTTTCTAGGATACGGAAACGTTTAAATTCGTTTTCTAGGATACAAAAATCTTGCCTTAATTTTTCTAGGATACGAAAACGCTTAAATTCATTTTCTAGGATACAAAATACTTTTTTCTTCGATTAGAACCGTTATAAGATTTCCCTATCATAATAGTAAATTCAGCTTTCGCAGCCTATCATTTACACCAATCGATCGAGTTATTTCGAACCTTATACTTTTTGGCTTTAAAATAATATTCGGCGGTGTTAACGGAAACATTATGTTGATCAATATCAAGTTCCACAACATTAGGTTGAGCAATTCCGGGTGCAACAACAATAGCTTGAGTAATGTCGGGTGCAACAACCACATATTTAGCAATGTTATCTTCATCAATTTTTTATTTCAATTCAACCAGAGGTTCATTCATCTAAACACCTTCATATATCAAAATATACAATCAAAATCATAAAAAACACAATACATAAACAAATGCATAATGCAAATACAAGAAAAAAATGAACAAAATAAACATATTGCAGTAAGTGATCATTTCGTACTCTAGGATACGTACTCTAGGATACGAAATACTCTAAAACTCAGGATTTCGCATCCTAGGATATGAAATTAAGCGTTTTCGTATTCTAGGATACGAAATTGAAGCGTTTTTAAAAAAATGTGTATTTCGTATTCTACGGCCTGAAACCTTAAAATAAAATTTCAAAAAATGTCTATTTCGTATCCTAGGATATGAAATTGTATTTTTTTTTACGCACAGACGTCTCCAACAAGATATGCTTATCAGACATTGAGATGTTTTAAATTGTTTCGTACCATAAGATACAAAATTGGGTTATTTCATATCCTAAGTTACAAAATCTTTCATAAAGATATTTTAGTCACAATGGGGCCTGAAAATAATGTAGGGACCTAAAGAGCAATTTTCAAATGCAAGGGATAAGAAGTAGCAATGTTCATCTTCACTACATCACACGCAATCTTACAAAGCCCATAAAAATATCAAAATATGCACGAGGCCCATAATAAAGTCACGTGCACCGAAGCATAGTATATACTACTACTGGCTATCCAATAATGAATGAAAGAGACATCATGAACACTGTGCGCACGTTAGCCCACTTGAAGAAACAGCTCAAAGCCCATGCTCCTTGCGCACCTTAGCACCAGCTTCCACCTAACCCAAACTCATCTCTCTCTCCAAACCACTTACTCGTCTTCTTTCTGCTCTCTCTCTAAATTAGGGTTTTCATTCCAACACACTGTTTCTCCTTCTGAACCAAATTCCTTCTTCTGATCCATCATCTCGTTTCAATGCCTTTAAATTCCACCGCCAAAGTTCCAATCCCTTTATTTATAAACCGATTTCGTCATTCGATTAACTTCAAATCACTTTAGCGGCGCCGGCTTCCTCCGATGGCACCTAGCCGTAGAAAAGGAGGCAGTAAAGCAGCGGCTATCGCTGCCGCCGCTCGTCAATGGAAAGTTGGCGATCTCGTTCTTGCTAAAGTTAAAGGATTTCCTGCATGGCCTGCCACGGTAACTGTTTAATTTTTTGCATTTTTTTTGTTCAAAGATTCTATTTTTATGTTGATTGTGTAGTTTCGACTTTGGATTGTATTTTTTTTCACTTGTATTTGGACTGCATGTTGATGGAGTTTAGGATTATTAGTTCAGTTTGCGTGTTTTGTGTGTGATTGTTCGTTATTTCTGTGGATCCTAGTATTAGACTTAGTTTCTTATTCACGGATTTTATAATCTGTTCGATTTCGTGTTAATTATATCAAGTGATTATTGCAAACTTATAAAGGGTTTTTTTGGAGAAGGTAATTTTTTATTCATTTGGTAATTGTAATAGATAAGATAGAAACTAGTTACAATAGGCTGAGACTATCCCTTTGAGTTCCCAATCACATCTAGCCCCTTGTTGCGAAAATAATGATAAACAGTTAACTATATGCTTGATAATACTTGAAATAATACTTAAAATTTAGGGTAAAACTAGAAAATCTTATCTAAGTTTTTGTTTTGTGGTAAGCAAATGATAACGATGGGTTTAAATTTCTGGCCGTCTTCGAATTTCACACTGTTCAGTAGTAAAGGGGATTTGTGATTTATTAAAGATGTTTCCCATTCTTTTGTGTATCAGAAGCTAAAATAAAGATGTCCTATGTTTGTCTCATAGACAAAATAAAGTGTGAGAAAGATGAAAGTGTGAGTGTGACAGAAGAGAGTGCAAGACATACCTTCAACTTCCCATCTAGCACATTATATGTCAATATGTGTTTGTTTGCATTCATCGTTTATATGTTAAGAACCGATTTTGCCACCAAATCTTTGTTTCACTAGAAGTGATATAAAGTAGATTTTGTGTATGGTTGTCAAATTTGTACAAAGTTTTATGTCAAACTTGCTTGTAGAGTAAAAATGTCAAAGCATGAATTTTGTCACTCCAAATTCAATTTTAACCAAATCGATTTTACAGAATTAAATTAATTCAAATTCACATTTGTCTAATGTGCCTCCCAAACACATTGAAGGTGTAAGAGGAGTTTGGCTTATGGTTAAAAATTCTGATTGGAAGAAATCTCTGATATTTTTTCTCTTTGATATACCATTTGACATTTCATGTTTGTTGCTGGTGGCAGGTCAGCGAGCCAGAGAAATGGGGTTACTCCACCGATTGGAAGAAAGTGCTTGTTTATTTTTTTGGGACTCAACAAATGTAAGTATGCTTATAACAATTGATATGAAAATATATGCCATTTTCAAATTTTGTGACCAATGCAATTCAAGCTTAGTTTAAGGGACATTTGATATCCGTAGTATTATGTTAACTTATGAATATGTTGTTAGGTGGTGTTAATTAAGCTTTCACATCTCTTCTGACCTTATTTCTTGGAGCTTGACTAGGCTTATTTGCATATTATGGCTTATGGTGTTTATATGCAATGCTAATTTCTCGTTTTGTGTGCAAAATTGTATTATTTGAAAACACATTTTCGTTGTTTTATCTAAGTATGGTAAAAGATTATTCATCATAGGTTACATAAGGGGGCACTGCATGTTGACACGGCACACATGTAGTTTGAATATTTTAATGGTAGCAACAATTAACGAAGATCTGTTCTGGTTGTACGGGTCAGTTTGTCAGACAGTTAGACCAGATTGAAATATAATATCAGTATTTTGTGAAAGACTATTTTAATATTCATTTTAGCTTATCAATTTTTGCTTACTTTTATGACGTAGTGGTAGAATTTTCTTAAAATTTTCTTGTCTCATTCATTCATAATCCCACTGTCTATTAAACCCATGTCATACTGTTACCGATTTATTGTTAATAGTTATGCCTTAGGTTACTGGTTGTGTCTTTACGCTGTGTTGTTGAGTATTTATGAAGAATTTGTCTTTAATCTATGCCTTTTGAGTATTGGTTGTTAGAATATGATACTACTACCAGACAGCAAAAAAAGAGAGAGAAACAAAGGAAACTGTTCTGAATCTATTAGTTATTCTAATGCCTACAAGTTTAGTGAACTCATACGTACGGCGAGACTCGCCTCAATAACTAGAAATGCTTAGTTGTATCCTAACTGAACAACTAACAGCTAATAACACATACAACAGAAACCAGAACATGATGCATAAGTTCACGTTGTCTACTATTCACTAGATCTGATTTCGCCAGCAATGACCCAGAGCAAACAGTGAAGAACAGGCTGGCTCACTTCCAGGTGGAGGATGTGAGGAAATTGGATCTGGCTGGATAGGAGCTTATGACATAGGAATCTCCATATTTTCCTCCAAAAAGGAGGAAACTCTAAAAGGAGGATCCAGAGCCATGGAATACGGCTTCACAAGCTCTGATTACCATATTAGAACTTGATACCAGAGAGTAAAGAGTGAGAATTCCGAAAAATGTTAATTGAGTATTGTTTTTCTAATTCTAAGAGTTTGTTGAACTTCATTTTTATAAATTATATGGTACGTTGATTCAGTTACTAGTTAACAGTGCTGAGTTGTAATAATCCTAACAAAATGACTAGCAACTGTAATCACATACAAGAGAAACCAGAAGAAGATACATAAAGGTCACATACTATAAACAGTTATAAATGTTTTTCGACTTTATTCTGTTTTTAATGTGCTGGCTGCTATTCACTCCTATGAAGCACAAACACCTCTATGATTAGAGGTGTCGCGGTGTCTGACACACGTATAACACTTGTCTAACACGTGTCAGACATCTCAGACAGGTGTGCAAAAAAATCATTTTTCTCCTTTACTCCGACACTCCTTAAATCGATGTCCGACACCTGGAAGCCACTCGTGCAACACTTGTCAGACAAGTGTCCCAAAAGAATTTTTTTACCTTTGCTTCTAGTCTTCTACTCTCCTTAGGGCTTAGACATATCCACAAGGGTTAAAGATTTGTCGAAACAACAATGTTGATCAATGAGGGATTAAAGACTTTACATTTTGATTACAATATTTCTAGCTTTTTTGGTAATAGATGGTTAAATAAATATCAAATACTATCGCATATTGTTTTAAAACTTTTTTTTAATGAAATAGCTTGCTCAACTTAGATGCACATGTATATATTTTGATTCTCAATTTAGATCTTTTATAAAATTGTAGCAGTGTCGATGTCCTATGTTTTTTATATTAGAAGTGTTGACGTGTCCGTGTCAGAGTCTGTGTTTCATAGATACAATCTGCTGTCCTACTATTACTACATATCAGTTATGATGAGCCACTCTTCTCCACTATCTGGTTCTTTATCAATTATCATATTGTTACAGCCTTTGGTAAAGTGATTATCCGATTTCCATCAGATTTGAAATGAAAATTTAAAACTTCAATTGAAAAAAGAACACACTTGATATGGAATAATTACAGCTTTGTCTTATCACCTTATATAAACTGCCATGATGAAAAATCAGTCAGTTTCTTAACAAGACCCAAGCCAAGAAATGAGGCCAAATTCTGGACTTATATAAATGATAGGTAGTTCATGTTCTGCAACTTCAATACTCTACCTGAAATGGCCCTTTATAAGCCCATGAAGGGTTGGTAACTAGCATCTTTTTTGATAGACTAACTTGTGACTTTTTGTAGCTGCTATTTGCTTGTATCTTTGTTTATGCAATAGGCGTTGGGGGTAGGATTAAGTTCTTTTCTGACCCAATATGGCATTTTTGTAATTGTAACCAATGTGTCCAATGTCATTTGTTACAGTGTTTTTGCCTTTGGTTACAGAATGGGTTAAGTTCCGAGGTCATGGCAGATTGAATTTTACATGGCCGTGGCTATGGAGAAAAATCAAAATACGGACGAGTCACACAGAACTAATCTGTTTTAAACCTAAAAAAACCCAACTAACAGCACACATCTCTCGCTCCCACACCTCCGCTGCATGGCTAACTTATGGCATGCACAGTTTTCTTTATGTATTCTTTCTTTGGCAAACTGCATTTATCTTGTTTTTATGATCTTCATTGTCCAAGTGTTTTCCCCCACTATCTGGAGTTGCATTACATTTTTTTATGAACCCAATATTTTGTTATACAAATTCATATTTTTGAGAAATTTGATGTGAGAAGATTATGGGAAGAGACAGTAAAATGGGGAGAGAATCTGTGAGAAAGTTTTGAATTCTAAGTCTTTGCTTACAACAACTTAGTGACCATGATGTCCATATGAGTGGCCATGGAGTAACATTAAACTTTGGATGAGTCACACAGAAAAAAACCTGTTTTAAACTTAAATACCCCCAACTAACAGTGCACATCTCTTGCTCACACATCTCCGGTGCACGGCTAACTTAAAGGCAAGCTCAGTTTTCTTTGAGTATTCTTTCTTTGGCAAACTGCATTTTGGTTGTTTTTCTGTTCTTTATTGTCCTATTTTTTATTCTCATTTTTATCCTGCAAATTATATTTTTATTCTGCATATTTTGCTCCCTATTTGGAGTGGCATGACATTTTTCAAGGACCCAATATTTTGTCCTACAAATTATATTTTTGAGAAATTTGATGCGATTAGATTATGTGAAGAGAAAGTAAAGTGGAGAGAGAATTTGAGAGAAAGTTTTGAATTCTTGTCTTCTCTTACAACAACTGAATACACGAGTACACTATTTACCAATCAAGTTACAGTTAGAACTGTAACTGACAAAACTAACAGTTAAAATGAATCGACGTGAAGCTCATCCTACAAAACTAAGTGAAGCTGCTTATAGTAAGTAAATCAATAAACCCAAGGACCATTCTGCTAACAGAAAAGGTTTATTTCCCTTCGTGACACAGTTTGACAAGCTAACTCATGGTAATATTAGAAGTATATTTGTGCGCGTTGGTCAGAGTGGGAAGTTAACCTCTCTGCATCTTATATGCCTTCCTTAAATGCTATCAAGACTGTAATTTCACACACTCCCCCTTTGATTTCCCTGTGGCATTATATATTTGGCCATCCTAACTTTAGCACTCTTCAAGATGTACTCATGTTGGGTACGTAATAGATTAGGCCAATCTTCTAATTTAAGGGCATATTTATTAGGTATTGAAATGCTACATGATTTGATAGCCTCCCTCAATCCTCATGATGGGGATGGCCTTGTCTATAATTCCACGTGCAGATAACATGAGGCAGGAGCATGTTCAATTTGATAATTATTTGCAGAAACTGAATTAATGGGAACTGACACTATTGCAACAAAATTTATTAGAATTCCAAATGTCTGAAAATAGTTGTGAAAATTTATAGGAAAAACTTAAATAGTGGTAGATAAGTGTCTGGGAGAAAAGTTTGTAATCTCAATTTATTATTACATCAACTAATTGGTAATAATTAGCACTGCTATTATTTATAATAATTGTATATTGAGGCAGTACTAGTATTGTTTTGTTCAGTATTGTATTTATTTATGATGAGTGCGGTGGAGTAGGATTTCAACCGCTGCATTAGAGTGGACAACTGTGAAAAATAATTGTGTGACATGGCATTGCACAATCTTGAGCTGATTGGGGAAAGATTGTTTAAGCGTATTTTTATTTTGAAACTAACAGTTTTATGTTATGGTCCCTGGTATTGGATTGGTTGACACAGTCTTAGACGTGGGAGAACCTTTCTTTCGACCTATAGGGAATGCAGAAGCTGAATCGTCCTAGACAGAGTCTATTCTATTCTAGAATTCACAAGTTAACTTTTTGATAATAATTATTGATTTTTATTGCCAATATGAATACCTTTAAATAGACTTACAATGGAAGAGTCCTAATCAAACTAGTTTAATAACTAACTTTATCCTAAAATTACTATCATTTAAATTTAAATGATAATAATCCTATTTAATAGGATAATTTGTTCTAACAATAAATCCTATCCCTAATGATACTGAAATTCAAATTTTAAAAGATCAATAAATAAAATATTCCTAACAAACAACTAATCTTGATCATCATAATTAGATCCATATCAGTTTATTTATGTATTATGTACTTTAGAATTACTGCTTATTTTTGGCCATCAAATGATAAATAAGGTTGGATTTTATTGAATTGGGATAGTGTTAAGGCCCCATTTGGATTGGCTTATTTTTGGGCTTATGCGAAACAACTTATGCAAATAAATAAGCTTTCATTTATTATTATAAGTTTTTCAAGGTAGTTTAGAGAAAACAGCTTAGAAAAAGACAATTTCTTTCAATGAAAACTTATGAATTAATACACAAATTTGTTTATTTGCATAAGCTCAAAAATAAGCTAAATCTAAACGGGGCCTAAATTTTATTAAATCCTCTTTTGAGGGAAGGCAGTAATTTAAACCAACCTGATAGGGTAAACAGATGGTATTTTGAAAGTCTATTTATTCATTGGTGATCTGGTTAAAAAAGTGGCCACAGTTTCGATTAAATCTTAAGCCAACTTTGTGGGCCTTATCAAAGACTATGTGTTGCAATGTAGACTGATAAAGCTTTTTTTTCCCCTTCTTTTATGATAAAAGTAAGATGCACTTATTTTTAAACTTTTGTCCTCTCTTTATCATCTACTTTTCCATTTGCACATGACACCTTACGTCTTTTCTGTGTGCAGTGCTTTCTGTAATCCTGCTGATGTTGAAGCATTTACTGAGGAGAAAAAACAGTCTCTTGTCAAACGTCAAGGAAAAGGTGCTGACTTTGTTCGTGCTGTCAAGGAGATAGTTGACAGTTATGAGAAATTAAAAAAAGAGAGAGAACTTGGTGAAGCTAACTGTGGTGGCAATGTTGCTGATGCAAATATTTCAAATTCTGTAATTAACTCAGGAGCATCTGATAACTCAGTTTCTCGTGAGGTAACAGCTACTTTACCTATAAAATCTTCAAATTCTGTTGTTGACAGACATGATTTGGTTTGTCCAGCTGAGGATGACTCAGCTGATGTATTGAAAGCCGAATCTAATGATAAGGAGGTGTCAAAGGAGCTTAGTGATAACACACCTTCTGTACAATCGCCTAAGCCACTTACTTACTCTTCTCGAAAGAGATCTGCTAGTGACTTATGCCCACAGGGCTTCATAACAGATAGACATATGCCAGTACGAAGGAATAGAAGCACATCACGGGTCCAAAACTTTATGTTTCCCTGTAATGACAGTGGAAAGAATGCTGGCAGCCAATTAACCAATGCAATTCAGGGTGCATCTGTTAGAAGGAATCAGCGTCTTCGGAAATCACCCGATCTTGCTGGCCGTAATGATTTTGATTCATCTGCTTCAGTCTTGAATGGTAGTTTGGAGGACAAAGACAACAGCTCTGAAATTCTCACAAATGATTCTGATGAATTTAGCTTGAATGAGGGTAGTGCAATGGATTCAAATTATAAACACATTGAAACTATTGACTGCCCTGAAGAAGTTGAGCTGAACAAAGGCCTTGATCTTAAAATAAAGGGTGTGGTCAATAAGAAGAAAAGAAATCCAAATAGGAAGAGGGCAACCAATGATTCTTCCAAGTCAACCATTAAACATGAGGAGGATCTTGCTGTGCGGAATTCCAGTCAAAGTTCCCAGAATATTTGTGGAAATTCCGAAGAGAAATGCTTTGAGCAAGATGGAGATGAACACTTGCCCCTTGTGAAACGAGCGAGAGTCAGAATGGGTAAATCATCTTCCACAGAGGGAGAACTCAATAGCATACCACATGCTCCAGGGAAAAGCTGTAAGGAAGATATTAACTCACCACCGCAGATGATAACGTCCTCAAATTGTGAGAATGGAAACTCTGCTGATGGAGGCTCATCTGTACTGGTTGGAACTGTGGATAATGTTTCTCCTTCAAAGATTGTTGCTCCATGTTTTGAAAATCAGATAGGTAATACTAAGAGAGATCAACCATTTTGCTCTTTGGATGATGAAGCTGCTTTACCTCCATCTAAACGTCTTCATCGTGCTTTAGAAGCCATGTCAGCTAATGCAGCTGAAGAAGGTCAAGCTCGTGTTGAATCATCATCCTCCAGAATGACATCAATTGGTATATCGGCTATCAAGACAAGTCCAGATATGACTATTAATAATCATGAAGGTGGTGGTTTAGAGTTGCAAAAGTCTGATGCCTGCGGTGGTAATTCTTCTGATATCATTGTGCATAGTTTGTCAACCAATTCAAATCCAATGATTTCAAAGGAGAATGATTCATTTAAACAAGTGGATAAGTTGTCAACCAGATTCCAAGAACAAGAAACTGGCAAGGATGTTCTCCCATGTGCTGCAGATCATGTTGAAGAACTTGGTGATTTTGTGGTTTGTCACACTGCTAATGAAGATTTGAAAATTCAGGTGCATAGGGAAGTTTCTCCAAATCTTGATTCAAAATGTTGTGAAGTTGAAAGCAATCAAGATTCACCTCACCTGTCATTACTGCCAAATAATGAAGACAATATTATAACACTGAATCATTCAAATACAACATCTGATGCATCAGAGCACAATGTAACAAGCCTTCATTCTGAAGCAGATGTGGCGAAGAAAGAAATTATTTCCCCTCAAAATAATATTGATCTGCCTCGGAATGAGGTTCTTATTTCTGAGGATACGAAGTGCTTGAAACCAGCAGTTGATGATGTTAGTGGAGCAAATGAAATGTAAGCTTACTTGTGGCTTTTTATAGTTCTTGGCCTTCAATATTTTTCATACTAATTTTCACAGAAAAATTAGAAAAAGAATGAACAACAATCTCTATAGTTTTAAACTACTATAATTTTCTGCTTTTCTCCTTTTTCTGTTATGATATTTTGTTATGGATTTTGGATAGTCGGACTTGTGCTTTCCTCATTTAGATCATATGTATGAATAGTCGCATTTAGATCATATTTAGTGGATCCGGCTCCTCTAAAGTTTTCAATTCACTTTAGAGTGTAAAGTGAGTAATATCTATTATTAATTAAGAAATCAAAGGTTAGATATTGTAGGTACATAACAAATCACGAGTTTGGTTAAGTAAAATAAAAATAAAAAATCACAGGAGTTTGTTAAAATAATCTTTGATTTTCTAACTTTACTCACTTTTAGAGGATCCAAATTCATATATATTTCGCTATGGTGGAGGATTTTCTCAGTGATTAGCCAATATAAAATGACACCATTTAATGAGTAAATGTTATTTATTCTCCATATCTTTTATTCAAGAGAGCTGGTGACTGTTTTTGAATTTCAGGAGTGAGGTCGTAAAAGAGGTAGAATGTGAAGTACCAGAGGAGGATTTGAATTCTGTTTCAACATCTGACTGTGAAAAGGTTATTTCGGGCGTTCGATCAAGTACATCCTTGACAGATGGGGGAGATTGCATTCCACAAGGTTCACCTCCAAACACATCAATTTGCAATGTTTCTACATCAGACAGTAGTAATATCCTTCACAATGGCAGCTGTAGCCCTGATGTACATTTACACCAGAAACAAAGTTTATCTGGTCCTGTTGATGAAAGTAAGTATGGATCTGAAGCAACTCAACAATCAAGATCAATGGGCAAGTCAACTGAAGCGGCACGTGCTGCTTTGTTGTACTTTGAAGCAATGCTCGGGACATTGAAAAGAACCAAGGAAAGTATTGGACGAGCAACGCGCATAGCTATTGACTGTGCAAAGTTTGGAATTGCAGATAAGGTAGTACAGTTTTTTTTTCTTCCTTTTCCTTTATAAATATTCTCTCTCTCTCATACTTTTAAAAATGTGCTATTGTTGAATCAAAATACTTGTTGATTTATATTAGATCTACTTTTATTCTTGCAATCATGTCTATTTAGGATTTGTTTTGGGGATGTTTTTCGTACTATGAGCCCTTGCAATCTGAATTTTCCATGTGCATTATTATTGTCAACAAGTGAAAGATTATGCCGATATGAAACTAGCTTTTATAATTTATATAGTCTGTATTTAATCTGCTGGTTCTGTCGTGGCTTCCACTTTGTGAGAAGATGGCATATTGATACCAAAAAAACATGGGTACAAGGTGAGTGATGAGATTAGAAGTTTTGTTTCCGCATACTAATTGTGGTTTGTTAATACTTGAGTTTAATATTGACAATTAGTGTTTAGGTATGGATTCCGTAGGGAGAATCATTTCGATATTTCAAGACGGACAATTTGTAGGGAAGTCTCTTTGAAGGCTGTTTATTTATTGATGTGAATGTGATGCCATGAGTTATCATACGGTTTTTTTCTTTCCATTTTTTACCTCGATAATAAATTAAAAGGTTTCATTGAGATTGAGCCTGCTTTATTTATTTTAGTTGGTCTTTTAATTACAGTGTTCTAGCTGTATAGCAGTGTTGTTAAATAGCAGCGATATAGCTTAGCTGTATTTAAACAAACCGCTATTGTTCTGTGGTTCACAACTTAGTTTGAAGTGTTGTCAATTACTAGTGTCTATAGTGCTGTAGCTTAGATGAAATTGAGCAAACCATATATAATCTGCGATTGGCAACGTTGCTGTAGTCTGCAGCCGTTGTGAGGTCACTGTAGATGTGTTGCATAGTGATGGGCCCCCTAGCTGTTATGTTGGGGCCCCTAGCTGTTTTGTGTAACAATGGATTTCCATTATATGTTATGAATATTTCCTTAATTTTGTGCATTCTTCTATTTTTTGAACTTTTGAGTGTGGTACTATGGTATAAGTTTCTTGTGTTGTTTCCTTAAACTTTGAGGGTATGCCACCTATGAAGCACAAACACTCATTGGGTTAGGCGTGTCCTGGTGTCGGACACGTGTCATTTCATTGAATTATGTCATTTCTCAAATTATTATCAGTGTCGATGTGTCCGTGTTGAACCGTGCTTCATAGTATGCTCACTACTTGCCATTGACTCCATGTATCATAGAAAGATGTTTAATTGCTTGTAAAATTACTATCATTCTGAGCATATAGGTTATTGGCAAATTCTAATAAAATAGAATTTGGTTTCTATCCTTTGTTAGGGTGAACTTTCCATGCATTTTACAACTGGTGTGGCTGGAAATGTCATGCATTTTAATATTTGAAAATTGAAACAACTAAATTTTTAAAGTGATGCTGATTTGTTGTTTTTTCCTCCTCGATACTATAACAATAATGGGACCCTTGGTTTTCTATTTCAATTCCGCCAAATGCAAAATATTTTTTACTATAACTAAATAGGGGAAACTTGAATATGCATAGTCATTTAGACATTTTTACAAGAGGCTTTTCTCTTGAAGCATTAATTTTTACTATTTAGTTCCATATGTTCTATAATAGATTATAGTTAGCATTATTTTTTACTATTTAGTTTCAGATGTTCCATAATAAATTATAATTATTTTGCACTGCGTTTTTCCTTTATATTTTGTATTGAATTGCTGGTTTTTCTTCCACTGTAGAGACTAGAGAAATACACCTAAGCTCATTTGTTTGTCATTGATTTATTTGTTGAATTGGAACCAAAATGTGGCACATTATAATGTGGGAATTAGGTCAGAATGCTTTCGAGTTCTAACCACATTGGGGTTTCATTGAGTTTGCTTGTATAAGTGTAATGTAGAATTTGTAGCATGTATGTAATGTTATTATTCTTCTTGAATCTGGACATCGATGGGAGTTGAAATCATTGAATGGGTGTTGCTGTTATATCCTATGTAAAATTGTTTTATAGAAATTTCCGTGTCTTTTATTGACACCATATGCATATTTTGGAATGTTGGCCTGTGTTACAGGTCATGGAAATTCTTGCCCATAATCTTGAAACTGAATCAAGTCTGCATCGAAGGGTGGATTTGTTTTTTCTTGTTGACTCTATTGCACAGTTTTCTCGAGGTTTAAAAGGTAACCTGTTTTTTGCTTCGCTACTCTTGAATCTTGTTAACTAAACGAGAAGAAAGAATATTTAAGATGTCTGATTTTTCCAGGTGATGTTTGTTTAGTATATTCATCCGCTATCCAAGCAGTCCTTCCTCGACTATTGTCTGCTGCCGTTCCTCCTGGAAATGCTGCACAAGAGAACCGTAGGCAATGTCTTAAGGTGAGTTAATTAAGTTTCAATTATAGCAGAGTTAAATCTGTATGCTTTTATTTCTTACTGCTCTGTTTATAACTATCTTTGTTAACATTATCTCTAACATTGTATAGGTTTTAAGGCTGTGGTTGGAGAGAAGAATCCTACCGGAACCCATGGTTCGCCACCATATCCGGGAATTGGATTTATATAGTTCAATTTCCGCAGGTGTTTTTTCAAGACGATCATTAAGAACGGAGAGGGCTTTGGATGACCCTATTAGAGAAATGGAGGGTATGCATGTTGACGAATATGGAAGGTTTGATTTAGTTAGTACAACTTTTTTCTATTATTATTGTACACTGTTAGGAGTGTATTTCTTTTTTTGGTAATCAGGGGAGTGTATATACTTAAATCGATCATTTGATCTTGTAGCAACTCAAGTTTGCAGCTACCTGGGTTTTGCATGCCCCGGATGCTTAAAGATGAAGATGATAATGAAGGGAGCGATTCTGATGGAGGGAATTTTGAGGCTGTCACACCTGAGCATATTTCTGAATTACATGAAATGACTTCTACAATTGATAAACACAGGCATATCTTGGAAGATGTTGATGGTGAGCTTGAAATGGAAGAT
Organism: Trifolium fragiferum; assembly: GCA_954870985.1. Lineage (NCBI taxonomy): Eukaryota > Viridiplantae > Streptophyta > Magnoliopsida > Fabales > Fabaceae > Trifolium > Trifolium fragiferum. Next base: position 42,297,890 of record OX940796.1, on the reverse strand, counting down.
GTGGCTCCCTCTCGTGATGTTGAAATGAATTCATTTTGCAATGTTGATAGAGGAAATAGCACACAGTTTGAGAAGAATCTTTCCCTGTCCTCTGCTCCTCTACCTCAGCTTGCACCTCAATGTTCCGCACCACCACCATCAGCCCCTCCGCCGCCGCCACCACCTCCTCCTCCACCACCACTGCCACCTCCTCCACCACCACTTCCCATGTCACACCTTTCAAATTCCTCCGAGCCATGTCGTTCTGTATTTAATTCAACAGGTCATACAGAATCACAGGTATGTTTCACAATTTTCACTTAAGATTTTGCTATTGAAATAACAGTGCACCAAGAAATAACAACTAATGATGTCCTTTCTACTCGGTTCTTTTGCAGTGTATGAAAGACAACACACATTGCCCTATGGCTCAGCCCTTGGCTGCACCAAGTAGCAGCCAACCTATTAGTGACTATCATGTCCCAAAATATAGAGAAATGCCCGTGCCGGAGTCTACTTGCTCTTTCAACAGCTTCCCCGTCCCACCTTCTGTAAATTATCGGCATTCTGATGGCGTTTCTGGGCATAATAGAGGGCATTCTATAAGGCCGCCTCGCCATGTGCCGTCAAATCAATTTTCCTTTGTTCACGGAGAACAGCATGTGAGGCATCGAAGGGAGGTTCCACCACCTCCTCCTTACTCCAGTAGGCAACACTTTGTGGAAAACATGGAGAGAGAGCACTTCTACCATAATAATCATGAAAGATTTAAACCACCTCCATATGATTACCGAGAAAGATGGGATGTTCCCCCACCTTATCCTGGTAAGATTGGGATATTAGATGCTTATTTTGATGGTGGTACTGTATATTCATATTGATTGACCATGCGATGGTTTTTCTTTTTTGTTGATATGTATGTTGAAATTAATTTTTTTGTTGGGTAGGTCCTATGTATCATGACGATGATATGCCGTCTCCATATGGGTGTCATCCATGTGAACCACCTAGAATACCAGATCATGGGTGGAGATATCCTCCTCGGTCAATGAATCACAGGAACAACATGCCATTTAGACCACCCTATGAAGAAGCAATTCCAGTTACAAATAGAGGTTCATCCCCCCTTACCACTATTTTTCCTCTATCATTTTGATTCTTCATTAGATGATCTTTTTGGACCCTGACTTATTTCGAAATTACTGAAAAATCATGTCTGCAGGTCCTCTATCATAATAATTCTTTATTAGATGATCTTTTTAGACCCTTTGACTTTATAAATGACTGGAAAATTATGTTTGCTTGTCAGGCCCAGGCTTTTGGCGGCCTAGGTGATAGCAACCAAGGATCCAAGTCTGGTATGCTTCTGATTAACTGTTGAGCTGTCTTTCGACTATTAGTGTCTGTGGTACTTATATTTCCCTCCTCGATTGCTAGGTATAATGGCCTGAACTATTGCTTTGTTTAGGTGTTTATGGTCCATCATTCTGTACATGCAGGACTCCTTTGAGGATGATTCAACATAATCTGCACAGCACATGTGAATGATCTGCTAGATTTGTTGTACATATGTATTTAAGCCTGTTCTGCAGAATGCAGGGCAGGAGTCAGTGTAGAGGTGTTGGAGAGGTGTAACTTTAACTTAGGTTGTGTCAAAATTTTCGCCCGCTAAATTTTATAATTTATTTCATGGAAGCCCTTATAGAATTTAGATCAGTACAGTATATATAAATTTCATTGGATATTACCTGAAATTATTCTCAATACAAGGAAAAACTTCTCTGCCAACTCATGTATTCTCGCATTCATTGTTTGCTTTGATATGTGTTATGCCAACACAAGCTGTGTGCATGGGCCCTTTTACATATAACCGTTTGGGGAAATGGTTGGTTAGTGAAATTCACTCACCCCCAAGAGTAGGGTTGAGCATCAGCCAATTTCAGACCGAATAATATCAAACCATTTATAACCACAACCACTTAATTTAGGTCCAATTCCGACCGTTTCTTCGGTTGTTGGCCCATACGGGGTAGAATATGTTAGGTGATACATGTTAGATTGTAAATCCATAATGCTGTTGATGTAGAAATTTATCATTCTTCAAACAGTCCAATATCTCTATCTCATAAACAAGACAATAAAGGGTAGAATAATTAAATGAACAGCAAAGAAAGTGAGAAATTTCAAATTTGTACATTAAAAGACAAGAGTAGATCTAACAAAGAAAATAGTAGATCTAGCAAATGAGATAAAAAAACTAGATCTAGAATGTTAAGAGTATCTTTCACACCTTTTATTTACATATTATGTAAATATTAATATTTCTTTGCTCTCTTAGAGATGGATAAGTACAAAGCATGGAAAATAAGAGATTGTGAGAGACAAAAGTGGCGCCAAAAATTGAAAAAAATTGTTTCGCATTTTAATGGTTGTTTGGTTGGTTTTAGACAATAAGAGATTATTATTGAAGACTTGCATCCGCTTGTTGAGGACAGATTTCAACAAAGGTCTTGCCTTTTATTCAGAGAATTGATTGTCCTACTCGAGTCTATAAATATTGTGTTATTCTCCCAGTAATTTGCATCTTTCATTCGCTTCAACTAAATCTTTCATTCTGATCCCTTAAGTTTGTTCTTTGATTGGTCATAATATTATCAGAAGTGTCTTTTAATTATTTATAGTGTCTTTTAATTATTTTTAAATATTATACACAAATTTGAAATCGTAGTTCGGGATATTACAAAGTTGATGTGGTATATCCACTGTTCTTAGTGTCTCTGACTTTTGAAATATACTTAGAAAACAAAAATTAATAAATAGCAGCTATTTTTGTAATTAGGTTTGCTTCTTCCTAATCCAAAATATAAGGTCATGGTAGACATGTTATGATTCCAGGGTGTAAAGCTGACCAATCAATAGTTTTAAAAACATGAAGTGCGCAACATTATTGGTTATGAATTGTGATCATGTTAGAAAAATAATATTTGTAACTGTTGATTCATGTTCATTAATTAATTGAAAAATGGAATGCTATAAATAATATTTGAACTATGGACTACAATGCAAGACATAAACACAAAAGTCCAATACCATAAGATTGCTAATTTGTTTAGCTCTTGAAGACAGACAGAGAAATGGGTGCTTCACAATCACTCTCAGAAAATTCTATTCATGAATTTAAAGTCAAGGTATATATAGCTATATACATTAGGATTTACTCATTTACACTTTTAAAAAATATTTGACATCGTCGATCGATCGTAATTGTGACATCATTAAAAATGTTTAACAAAAACTACTTATAAAATTATGTATATAATTGATCGTGATTTGTTGACAGCGTAAAATTTACACGAACAATGTATGAAAATTAAACACTATCAATATCAATGTCTTCACCAAAACATAGGCATTATTTATCATTAATTCATTGTTAACAACATTACTATAATATTGGTGGTGATTGGCACAGGATGCAAGGGGCAAAGATGTGGACCTAGGAATGTACAGGGGGAAAGTTCTTCTTGTAGTTAATGTTGCTTCAAAATGGTTATTATTTTCATTTTATAGTAATCTACATTTTTTTTATCTCCTTCTTAAGTAACTAATTCATGCAATTTCTTTTTTTTAAAAATGAAACAGTAACTTTGCAGATGCCAATTACACTCAGTTAACTCAGCTTTACACCAAATACAAGGAGATAGGTATGTTTTGTATGGCGCCATTTTGATTTATATAACCGACTCTGCTTAATTTTGGATAAAGCTTGATCGATGATCATTTTTTATGAAACGGCTAAAGCCAGTAATTAATTGTGCATAGCCGATGCATGTGCGAAAGGAATTCATATGATTTTTGGTTGATGTGATCAGGTCTTGAGATATTGGGATTTCCATGCAACCAATTTTTGAGGAAAGAGCCAGGGACTAGTCAAGAGGCACAAGATTTTGCCTGTGACAAATATAAGGCTGAGTATCCCATCCTTGGGAAGGTATCTAGATCAATTCAGATTCTTTCGAATGATTCTTTTAAAAGAAAGTTTAATAATTAATTGAACTTAATTTCTTAGTTTGTTCCTATTTAATCTAAATAGAGGATAAACAATGATTATTTCGATAACATAAGTTGCATTAGTTAAATATTGTTCTAAATTAATTAGCAAAAAAAATAAAATATTGTTCTAAATTGTGGTTGCAATTACGGATATTTACAACTTTTATATTTCAGTTGTAATTGTAATTACAGATTATGATAAATTATATAACACATTGAGTCATTAATTTTATGTAGATACGTGTGAATGGAAAAGATACAGCACCTGTGTATAAATACCTGAAAACACAAAAAAGTGGAAGTTTGGGATCAAAGAGAATAAAGTGGAATTTCACTAAGTTTTTAGTTGATGAGAATGGTCATGTCATCCAGCGTTATAGTCCAACCACCCAACCATTGGCCATTGAGGTACTTCTTATAATACGACATTCATTCAATGAATCTGAAAAATAAAATTTTAATTATATATAATATTAGAGGGATAATATATTTAAGGTAACTATAATATTGGACCGCGTGTGACATCGAAGACTAAAAAATCAACTGTTTTTTGAATTTGCATTAACTGAAATCAAAATAATTTACACGATTAAAATTGTATTTAAATCTATTTTAATTATTCATTATGCATATTTATATATAGTTGAGAAGTTAAATTAACTTTGTCATCTTTGACAGGATGATATCAAGAAGGCATTGAGAGTGGCTTGAGAGACTCTCTACAATTGCTTGTGTTGAAGATACATACATCTTATAATCCCCCAAGAAAAAATTTATGTTTATTTTAATTTGTGTATTTATTGCATATATTCATGTCTAATTAAAGTTTAATATTGGTTGTTTGAATATTTTCTTTATATGTTGAGATGGATGCCAGTAGGGAAATTTATTCAATTTGTTTATTTTGTAAACTAAACATCACCATGACCATGCTTGGTTGAGGTAGTGGAATCATTTACAAGTTATTGCAATAAAATGTGTTTCATTTCACTTGTTAAAAAAAGAATGTGTACTTTGTACCAAAGTTTAAGAACGAAATTAAAAAGTTAAAAGGAACAAAGTTTTGGAACAGATGAAATATTATTCATGTTAATTCCAATTGTTTACCTAAGTAAGCACATTCTAAATTAGAGTAAACAATTTAGCAAATATGTTGTGATCATACTACTATTAAGAAGAATTGACCAAAAAAAATAAGATCAAGGTTAATTATAGCATTTTTTTGTTCTAATATAAGTTATATAACTAATATAACTTTTCTATTTCGATTCAGTCCCTATAAAATATAAAATTATTGATTTTAGCCCTTATAGGTTACATAGCATAATTCTATCACGTCACATATGACATTACGGATTAAAAAAATAAATTTTAAATTTTTAGAAACTAATTCTAAAAAACACTTACGAAACATAAGTCAAACAAAAAAATAGACAGAAATTAAAACAAAACACGATATGGTTGTAGTGACTAACCAAACATATTTATGCTAAAAAAACAAAAATCATGTTGAAACTTAAAATTATGTGAAGATGATGATTTGATATTAATGAAGAACAATGATGATGATTGCCCAAGACTTTAAAGTGCGCATAAATACTAAGTTTTAAGGTTGATTCTCTATATAAGTTGAATGTAATATAGAATAACAACAAATTTATTTTAGTGTGTATTTGAATAGAATTCTTATATGAAATATATAACAAATTTCTTTTAGTGTGTATTTGAATAGAGTAAATTTGATATGAAGTATATAACTTTAGACAATTCAAATATATGATTATGGATTGTTTGACTCATAATCGAGCAAAAATGGTGTTTTTTGAATTGCATATTTTCTTGAACTCATTTGTAGTGATGCTAGTTTAATTTTGTAAGTAAAAGGAAAACTAGATCTCACCAACAATTTAAATATATGATTTTGACATTTTTATTTTATTTTGATAGAAGATCGAAAGTGTAAATTGGAAGATGAGTAGGGTAATAACATAGAAAAGTGTTCCTTATTCATTAATTGAGGATCTTACATATAAGTTGCTTGATGTTCTCTAGTCCATTAGATGTTAAGTTAATATCTAATTGACTTTAGTGTTAGTGAGAGATTGTTGGCGTATGCCCAAATAGCCAATCAATATTGATTTGATTTTGTTATGTATCATGAGCTTCATAAGTTATTTCTTTATTATGTTTGTTTCAAAGTAATAAAATCCCTATAATAATTAGTCTTTTTAATAGAGCATTCACCGTGACTTAATCATGAGATTATACTAAACATAAGGACATATGTAATCAAACTTTACTATGATATGGACAGATCTAGTATCTCTCTTTAGACAATATTACATGTATCAAATGCATAAACATGACATTAATTATGGACAAAATACTCAAACCCACAATTAAAACCAGAATATACTTGGTCTTTTCTTGGTTTTGCTATGATAAAAATAGTTTTTTAGTTAAATTAAGTTGAACCTACTTACTGATTTATCTTTGGAAACAATAATAGCATCAAAGTTAAGATTTTGAGGCAATTTCTTTTAAAAACAATAATAGCATCAAAGTGAAGCGTAATAATTACTGTCTTTTTTATGTTGATTTAGTAATTTAATGTTATGTCAACATTTATTTATATAGATATTTGGAGATTCAAAACCATTTTAAAAAGATGAAGTTAAAAATGTTCAAAAACATTGTGCTGACATGATATTTAAACATACTGAAGCAAAGTAGGACAATGATATGAATTAGGGTGCAATTATGTGTTGGATATTGACAAGTCTTTAAGGTTTTTAGTTTTGATTGTATTTTGATAGGTACGTAGTTGCTATTTCACCTAGGTTGGTACGTATTTTTGCACATTGTCTTCTTATTATACACTTGTTTTAATCCACCAATAAATTTTTATTTTTTTGAATACACTTTCTCTTTTCAATAAATTTAATATATTATGTACAAAAAAATTAATATGTTATGTACCAATTTTTTTTTTTTAAAAAAAGATTTAATTTTCCAAATATATAGAATTAATTAGTTTTATTGAAAAATATAAGAGCAATTGAGAAATGGTATAATTGACAAATCATACCCGTAACATACAAAAAGGACAATTAAATAAAAACCTTAAATCTGACACTAAAAGACAAGTAAAAAGAAACGAAGGGAGTACTAAATTTTTTATAAGACTAATTATATTTGTTGAGTTTTCATTTTTGTGCAACTGACCTTGCCTAATAGCGTTGTGGCTGTGTACTTATTTTGATTACAATGATATTTTAATTTGGGCAAAATTACACGTTTGATCATTTATCTTATTTTTTTGTAACATTTTGGTCATTTATCTTATTTTTTTTGTAACACTCTGGTCCTTTAATTTTTATTTGTAACACTTTGGTCTTTTAAAAAACATGAAAATAAGAAAGAATTGATGAAGATGATGAATATTTTCATCAAAATAATGAGTTTTATTTAATTTTATTAAAAAGGTATCTTAACAAATAAAATTCAGAATTTTTTTTAATTAAAAAAAATGAGAAAAAGAGTTTATATGTGAATGTTATAAAGGATAAATGACTAAAGTGTTACAAATAAAAGATAAAGGACCAAAGTGTTATAAATATATAAGGCAAAAGACCAAAGTGTTACAAATAAAATATAAATGACCAAAATGTTACAAAAAAATAAGATAAATGACCAAACGTATAATTTTACCTTTAATTTGATATGACAATATTTTGAAAAAAAAAACTTCTTAGATCGGTTATTAATAAGCAACATTCTTAAGTCGGCTAGACATGAACTTCTTAAGACGCATAAAGTTTAACTGATCTAAAATGTAGTTTGTTAAGTCGGGTTCAACCCGTCTTAACAAGTCAAAACTTATTATGTCAGGAAAACTTAAGTCACGCATAGAACCGACCTAAGAAGTGACTACAAATCGATCTAAAAAGGCTTTTTTCACCAGTGTCATCTCCATCTTTCACACCACCACCACCATCCTTATTCCACAACAATCATCTTCTTTAAGTCATGAAACCATCATGTTAGAGAGCCAACAGACCCAACATAAAGTTTTGATAAAGAACAAGCGGTAGCTCCAAAATCAAAATTTGATGCAAAACCAACAACTCCAACATAAAAATTGGAAGCAAAGAGTCAAGCCCTTTGCAATTGTCATATTATTGCAATTTTATTTGCAATAATGAACATTTTAACAAAGCTAGCCATGAACAATGACATGAGCCATCATGTCTTTGTGTCATATTTCAATATAATTGCACTTTTGTCATAACACCAATTGTCGTTTATCGCGAAAGGTATAATATAATTTATATTTCACTCTTTAATTTATTTTTACCACTAGGATTATTCATATAACTTTAAGAAAGTAAATTGTCTTGAGAACTATAATAAACAGGTCTCTAAAAATTGGTTATTAACTTATTAGTATTATTATTTTTAACAAAAAAACTTTATTTAGTGTGGAAAAAAAATTTGAAGTCTAAAATATTACTTGTTTTTTTTGTATTTAACAGGGATTGATGGCCAGAAACAACACTTTCAATTTTCAGAAAGATATTGGCGCTCAGTGTGCTAGGGTAAGTTTAATTTATTACGTATTGTCAATTAATTAAATACATTGTCTTATTAATTACTACAACTCATTTTTAGATATTTAAGTTGTTAAAGAACAAACGTATTATGGATCAAGATTTATACTTCTTAGGGATGAAGTACTCCACGACGACCCTTGCGTCTGCCTTGAGCAATACTCTTCTTGGCATGACCATTGTTTTGGCTTGTGCTACCCGGTTAACATTGCTTATTTTTATATACAATCACATTTTATTGAGAATATATTATTTTTTGGGTTTGTGTTAGGAGAGAAAATATCGACATAACATCTAAACCAAACCAAACAAAAATATTGGGCACAACCATAACTGTTTTCGGTGTCATATGGTGATGACTATAGTTAAAGGTTCAATCCTATTTGGGACGGCTGAAGCCAACAATCATAGTCATCATCATGATGGTTTCCATACAATTCTTGGATTGGTGTTCATCTTGGTAGAATATATTTGATAATTTTTAATTTTTCAAATAGATTAATTTCACTATCAAGATTATAAGAGTCTAAGTCTATTTTTAAAATTTAGTTATAATAATTATTTAATTTATTAATTTTAACATATGCACGCATGCACACGCGAGTGCACGCACGCACATACACACATTAAGTAAAAAAAATTGGTGCCCTTAAAATTTTGATGTGTCTTGTGATATCGCTCCTCTCGAACACCCTCCGATATTCTCCCGCCCTTAGTCAGCTGAACCTACCACTCATAATTACATACGTCTATTTGCCTCAATTAAAGCAATAGTGGTGGCAGTGGTTATGAATAAAAAAGACCTATTATTCAGTTTGATTCATTTTTGAGTGGCGAACCATGAAACAATTTAATCCAATGTTTATGTGTTTTGTTTTATGCAAACTCATATTTTTATTGTGATTTTAATAATTTAACTAATTTACTTAATAATTTAAATTTTTTATAGGGTATATTTTGCTCAGAGCTAGGTATTTACTTGCGAGGACAAGTGATGCAAGTTAGAGGACCCATGTTTGCGACGATGTTTAATCATGTGTGCATGATATTGGTTGCTACGTCGGACTACTTCTTTCTTTACGAGCAACAATTATTTAGAAGGTAATTATAAAAATCAAGTGACCTTTGAATTTTTTAATACTAAAATTTTCAAATCATTTTTAGTTAACAAATTACTAATTGATTATGTACGTATTGTAGGGTGATAAGTGCACTAATCATCTGTTTGGGCCTCTACTATGTTGTATGGGGATAAACAAAGATAACAACCTTAGGTGCCAAGCAAATGCAAATGTAGTGGCAAATCCATAGACAATGATATATTAGGAATTTTATTTTTGTTTAACAATATTTATGAACATTCTGATCCATATGCACTTTTTAACTGATGACCACATCTCACGAGTAAGATATGATATATCAAGTCTTCACATAGTTATAAATATTAGGGGTAATATTTATATTGAATGACATTCTGGCCATCGATCCATATACACTTTTTACTATAATAAACAGGTCTCTAAAAATTGGTTATTAGTATTATTATTATTAACAAAAAAAAATTGAAGTCTAAAACATTACTTCTTTTTTTTGATTTAACAAGGATCGATGGCTAGAAACAACACTTTCAATTTTCAGAAAGATATTGGCGCTCAGTGTGCTAGGGTAAGTTTAATTTATTACATATTGTCAATTAATTAAATACATTGTCTTATTAATTACTACAACGCATTTTTAGATATTTAAGTTGTTAAAAAACAGACGTATTATGGATCAAGATTTGTACTTCTTAGGGATGAAGTACTCCACGACGACCCTTGCGTCTGCCTTGAGCAATACTCTTCTTGGCATGACCATTGTTTTGGCTTGTGCTACTCGGTAAACATTGCTTTTTTTATATACAACCACATTTTATTGAGAATATACTATTTTTTGGGTTTGTGTTAGGAGAGAAAATATAGACATAACATCTAAACCAAGCCAAACAAAAATATTGGGCACAACCATAACTGTTTTAGGTGTCATATGGTGATGACTACATTTAAAGGTCCAATCCTATTTGGGACGGCTGGAGCCAACAATCATAGTCATCATCATGATGGTTTCCATACAATTCTTGCATTGGTGTTCATCTTGGTAGAATATATTTGATAACTTTTAATTTTTCAAATAGATTAATTTCACCATCAAGATTACAAGAGTCAAAGTCTATTTTAAAATTTAGTTATAATAATTATTTAATTTATTAATTTTAACATATGCACGCATGCACACGCGAGTGCACGCACACACATACACACATTAATTAAAAAAATTGGTGCCCTTAAAATTTTGATGCCTTGTGATATCGCTCCTCTCGGACATCCTCCGAAATTCTCCCGCCCTTAGCCAGCTGAACATACCACTCATAATTACATATGTCGATTTGCCTCAATTAAAGCAATAGTGGTGGCAGTGGTTATGAATAAAAAGACCTATTATTCAGTTTGATCCATTTTTTAGTGGCGAACCATGAAACAATTTAATCCAATGTTTATGTTTTGTTTTATGCAAACTCGTATTTTTATTGTGATTTTAATAATTTAACTAATTTACTTAATAATTTAAATTTTTTATAGGGTATATTTTGCTCAGAGCTAGGTTTTTACTTGCGAGGACAAGTGATGCAAGTTAGAGGACCCATGTTTGCGACGATGTTTAATCATGTGTGCATGATATTGGTTGCTACGTCGGACTACTTCTTTCTTTACGAGCAACAATTATTTGGAAGGTAATTATAAAAATCAAGTGACCTTTGAATTTTTTAATACTAAAATTTTCAAATCATTTTTAGTTAACAAATTACTAATTGATTATGTACGTATTGTAGGGTGATAGGTGCACTAATCATCTGTTTGGACCTCTACTATGTTGTATGGGGATAAACAAAGATAACAACCTTAGGTGCCACGCAAAAGCAAATGTAGTGGCAAATCCATAGACAATGATATATTAGGAAGTTTTTTTTTTTTTAATCAATGTTTATGAACATTCTGATCCCTATGCACTTTTTAACTGATGACCACATCTCACGAGTCATGATATGATATATAAAGTCTTCACATAGTTATAAATATTAGGGGTAATATTTATATTGAATTGATCCGCCATGAGAATACTACATAGTATACTATGTGCGTGTAATAAATTATTTTCATATTGGTAGTGGTGTATATCATCCTTCGACCTGAAACCACTATGGACCATAGAAGTGAAGATGAGTTCTTAGTTGTCGTTCAAACATTGTTCGTAACGAGATGACTACAAAGTTGGTTGATGGCTACTCCACGAATTTTGTTGAGATATGAGTGACCTAGATTAGATTTGTTTGTCCTACATTATAGGAGTAATATATCTTGGGCCCCTTGATAGAGTGTGACTGTAAAAATGCATGACCATGCTGAAATAAGTTAATGTGATATATTGAGTTTATTTGTTGTTACTAAGTCAACTTGAATATCAAGCATAATACTATTAAATTATACAAGGGTAACACAAATTAGGGGTGCACATGGATTTGAGCAAATCTGGTCAACTCGATCAAACCCATCCAATCCAATATAAAAAATTGGGTCGGGTTGGATAATTGGATGGATATGAGTTTCAAAAATGAAAAACCCATATAAAAAATTGAGTTTCGGACAAAACCAAACCCAACCCAAAAAGCTCATTGACCCAATAATATTTCTTGAGATATTTTTTATAAAAGCAATAAAGATTTTGAATGATGTTACATTTTTTAAAATTAAGAAACCAATTTTTATTTTTATTTAAATAAGGAGATCAAAACTGCTTTTAAGTTAAAAAGTCTAATAGTCATCCCAAGATATAACATCATTTTTAAAAGTTACTTTTTCATTATTATTTAAGGAAAAAAATAAAATACTATTTTATCAAAATGTTGTTATATTTTTAAAAGTTGATTCTAAAATTTAAAAAATGGTTTGCTAAATAAAAATGTTACATGTATTTGCTAGTTGAATTTTAGCTGATTTTGTAGTATATCCAAGAATCACAAGTATATTCAAAATTGCATGTACTCCCTTTTCTTTAAAAGATATTTAAATTACACTACTTTTTTTTATGTTAAAATATACATTTTTTTCCTCTCATATGCAAAATGTATTAGCAAAAATTACACTTTTTTTTAAAGAAGTTTAATTTTCATTACTCTCCCATTTTATATTAAAACTTACATTTGTATCATGCCATCTAAATTTTCTAAAAGCGCTGCCACTACATAAAATCAAATCGAAACCTCAAACTCCAATTCTAACAAGTTTATTGTAACATCCAATTTTCGCATTAATACTAATAATTTTGGTATTGTTTCATTTTAATTAATGATATGATGGGTTTTATGTGTCTAATTATACGATGAGAGAGAGAGGAAGAGATAGAAGGAGGAGAGTAGCAGTAGAGAGAAGAAGAACAAAGAACAAGAGGAAGAAGGAAGAGACTTCAAGATTGTTGAGTATGACTTGAAATCTCAGTTACGAAAGTTAGGAAATTCTGGTTACATGTTCTGTCAATTTCTCTTGGAGCACAAGTGTTTTCGCTTGAGGCGAAAAAACAAGTCCAGGAAACAGTTGTTGTCTGTCGTTTTCGCGTGGAGCGAAAACACGCGTGTGTTTGCTGATATTTTTGGAAAAATTAGCTTTTAAAAAGATATCTGACTTGGATTATGTTTTATTTTAAAGCATATTTATTTATGTTATTTAGGCATATATTTTTCTATAAATAGATGTTGATTTATTCATAGAAAAATAGGAGAGCAACAAGACATCAAGATGTAAGGAATAAGGGTTTGCCACCATACAAGGCTAGAGTTTTAGAGAGAAACAAAGGGGTTGTCTCTTGGCATAATCCTAGGGGTTTGGACAAATTATTCTTGAGATCATTTTGGGGTAGACTAGATAAAATTGAGTCTTTTGGTCACAGGAAGAGATTCAGGACTTGGATAGAGTTAGGAATGTAGGCTAATTCTTGTAACCCAATTGTGATCTTATTGTAAAGTCACTCGTTTGATTATAGTGGAACGAAGAGCTGTTATCTCTCCCCCATAGTAGGTCATTGTTGGACCGATCTGGGTAAACAAATATCATGTGTTCTCCCCCTTTATCATTTTTATCGCTTTAATTATTATTGTTATTCCATTTATTATTGGCAGTCATAATAAATGATCAGCTGATTCATGCCATAAACCACATAGCACACAAGTAGACGCACTAGCATCCCCAATGACGCCTTGTTGCCAAAGATTTTGACGAGTCGGTAGTCTATCCTGTAGAAGTTGCCAAGAAAAGACCGCAACTTTTGAAAGAGCCCAAATTTTCTACACTTTATACTAACTACGTCTTTCTTGTGGAAAGAATCAACTTGCTATTGGAAGGTGACAAAGTTGCTAGAAGATTCACATGTCATGTACAAATCAACTATCGCAAGTTATACTAGGAAATTTTTATTTCATTATAAGAGAGAAGCTTATAACAATGTTTATTTATATAATATTTGAGTTAATACAAATATTTTTAAGAATAATTAAGGAAAGTCATCTTTAGAAATATGGATTGATAATTGAAACCATGTGAGGTAGAATATAGCACCTATTGATTTGTATATAAATAATTAAATATATTTGTCTTCCTATTTTGGATGTAATAATTTTGACTTCATTTTTAATGAAGTCAAAAGTATTACATCAAAAGTAGAAAGGCAAATATATTTATATACAAATCAATCGGTGCTATTTGTTGGGTCACCATGAGGGGGCAGTCCGGGGGATCATCCACATTGGGGTTAAGAACAACTTCATAAGTGAGTTTACCACTACACTTTAACCCAAAACCTTAAGGTGTTAGGTTCATGAGTCTTCTCACTTATAAATTGTTCAACATCCACTTAGCTAAGTAATGTGGGACTTACACACTCACAATTGCCACAACACTATATTCTACGACATATCGTTTCAATTATCAATTCATATTTTTAAAAGATGTCTCTTTACTTAATTATTCTATAAAAGTATTTATATTGAATATAATATTTTTATGTAAATAACACTTCTTATAAGCTTCTTTATTATAATAAAATAAAAAATTCATAGATAGTTTACGCTAGTTAATTTGTACATAACATCTGAATCTTATAGCAGTTTTGTCACTGTTCAGATCTGACCTCAAGTCCACATCTCCGAGAGATTGTTCGCTTTGGGGTTAATCCGTCACGGTTTTGTCCTTTGTTGAAAAGGCGTCTCGGTTGGTTAGAGGAGTGTGTCATGTTGTATATAAACTACCATTAGCCTCGAGTTCAAAGCGATGTAGGACTATTTGATGTATCAAGAACATATGCCCCCAGTCGAGGCCAAGGGGCTGGGTTCGAGAACGAATTTTATCGTTTCCACAGACGGCGCCACTGTTCAGATCTGACCTCAAGTCCACATCTCCGAGAGATTGTCCGCTTTGGGGTTAACCCGTCACGGTTTTGTCCTTTGTAGAAAAGGCGCATCGGTTGGTTAGAGGAGCGTGGCGTGTTATATATAAACTACCATTAGCCTCAAGTTCCAAGCGATGTGGGACTATTTGGTGTATCTAGAACAGATGCCCCCCAGTCGAGGCTAAGTGGCTAGGTTCAAGAACGAATTTTATCGTTCCCACAGACGGCGCCACTGTTCATATCTGACCTCAAGTCCACATCTCCGAGAGATTGTCCGCTTTGGGGTTAAACCGTCACGGTTTTGTCCTTTGTAGAAAAGGCGTCTCGATTGGTTAGAGGAGTGTGGCATGTTGTATATAAACTACCATTAGCCTCGAGTTCCAAGCGATGTGGGACTATTTGATGTATCCAGAACAGTCACTTTTCAAAGGAAAGACTATTTAATATGAATGAGAATGAAGATCAAACCTCAAACTTCAATTCCATCAAATCTATTGATAACGTGTTGTGGTTGAAGAGGAGCACGGTAATAGAGTCTAGGTGCCCTATAAAGTATGAGGAGATTTCAAACAAGGTGAGCAAATGGAAACACGGTATAGAAAGGAATAGAGATATGGGACAATTTAAGTTCATAGTAACATTCAAGACCCTAAAAGAGTTAAATGTGGCGCTGGATCAAGCTTCAAATGACTTCCAAAGTAAGTGCATCACAATGAAGCAATGGTCAATGGCATATGATTGTTATCACATGTGTGTGTGGGTTGAAATCTTAGGATTGCTTCCCCAAGCTTGGTGCAAATAAAATTTCGAACAAATGGTGAGCAATATGGGAAAAAAATTAATGGATCGAGTCTGGTACGGTTTCTTGTAAGTCCATGGACTCTACAAAAATTTTAATCCAAACAAAACTATTGTTATTCATAGGGAATCAATTTGTACTCCAATTAGAGGATTGTCAATACTAGTTTGTCATCAAAGAATTAGAAAACCAGGTAAGAGTAATTTCTTGTTTTTACTTCGTATACCAAGGAGATATGCATCACGAAAGTTTCAAGAACGCGTAGCCAGTGACGAAAAGCAAAGTATTAGAATCAAACAAGGGAAATGATAATGGCGTTGAAGAGAGTGGTAGATTGGAGGGCACCGCTGCTGTTAACGTGCATAGAGGGATCAACGCAAAAACACAAGAATTGGAAACAACGCAAGAATTGGATATGACATGTGCTAGGGAGAACGAAGCAGAGATTGGTGTAGTAAATGATATTATGATTGAAAATAGTGGAGAAATTAATCACTCACCTGAAATTGCGGCTACTGATTCTCGAGGAACGAAAGCACGTGACTTTGTGATTCCGGAATTGATTGAAAACGATTTCCTTCCCCCACATAATTTTGAAGGCCAGTCAATTTCCATTGAGAATTTAAATGCTCTTGATGACAATCAACACTCACCATCTAGGATTGAGGAAGAAGAGGTGAACAAGGGTGTTTCGGCCGACTGGATTTCATTGGCTCTGAAACCCTACTTTCTCAAACAATCACAGCAAACATTTTTTATAGTTTGAGATGAGGAAAATGAGATAGTAAACCAATGGGCTGAAACTTGTGGCGCCACAAGGATTCGATGATTTAGGCCCACTTTCGCCATTTCACCATTCTTTTGAGAATGCTTAAATATTTGCTTTTGGTCCCTGCAATTATGCATTGTTTTGAAAAGAGCCCCTGTAGTTTTTTATTATTATTTTAGTCCCTGCAATATCTCAAAACTTTTAAAATAACCACTGACTGGATTTCTTGATGATATTGCAAGGTCTAAAATCAATTTTTTATTTTTTTACAATGACTAAAATCAATTTTTTATTTTTTTACAGGGGCTCTTTTCAAAACAAGACATAATTGCAGGGACCAAAAGCATATTTAAGCCTTTTGAGAATAATTAAGGAGAACCATTTTGGGTGTATTGACGAGGACTCTGATGTGGGTCAAGCTAGTTGTGTTGTAAGCCTATGTGATAGCCCATAGAGAAATGAGTGGTTGTGAAAAAGTCAAAGAAATTAAAAGAGCAAAAATCTAATTTTAAAAAGGGAACGATTCGACTAAATTAAATTATCGATAAAACTCGGATGGCTCTAATGACGATGCTCAAGTAGCTGTAAAAACTTGGGAGATTGGTAAGCAGTTGGGTCTTTATGCAGAATTGGAGGATAAAATGCTTGAAAATTTAACTAAGCTCCGACGAAGCTCAAGGAAAAGAACCACTCCAAAGTATTCAGGTGTTAATTTTTCTTTGAGACGTTTTTTTTTCATCTCGATTATCTTCGATTGATGTTTCTTCCAACGGGTTATTTTTTTGAGGTGTTGGGTTGGTGTTTCTTCCTACGGGTGTTATCTTCGGTTTTTCTTTTTCACCGTCACGTTTTTTTTTTTCACCCTCAAAAATTCAATTTTACTCCTAATTTACGAAAGCAAAACTTCGGTAAATACGAATCAATTTTTTGAAAAATTCATAAAACATTTACCGAAGTTTTGCAATATAAAAACAAGTGTTTCAACTGTTTATTTTTCAAAAAATCCAGAAATAATATTTTTCGGGTTCTATTTCCTAAAAAACAAAAACCCAGAAAAAATGCATGGTCCCGTTTATATTTACCAAAATAATAGTTCAGGGATGGAAATCGAATGTGAAAAAGAAATGTGGGAGTGGGAAGAAATTTTTTGATACTATTATGACTCCATTGTTTCTATCTTATTAGGGATCATGTCTTTAACTTCTGTAATCACATTTCACCTACAATAGACATGTTCATGTAGACCACGTGACCTCGAACCCTATAATGAGTGAAAGGGGGCTGAGTATTTTGACAAAGTCAACAAATCCATCCAACAATTTGATCGATTGAACTTGAACACCTTATAATAAGGGGCAGGTTCGATTTCATTGTAAAAAATGATCATGTAATGTTCTGTATATAATTACCATTACAAGTGATTGTAAAATGAATAGCATGTATTTTTTTTTTTTTTCAAGAAGAAAAGGTTTTTATTTCGACTAAATTATTGGATGCTAAATAAAAAAATTTGTATGAAGTTCAATATAGGATGATGTTGTACTTTATTTATTTTTTCTTTTTGTATCTTAATTTGTTTTAATATGTTTTCTTTGACTTAAGAAAAAAAATAGCATTTCTTAACATTATTTGAGATAATATTATTCCTTCTTCTTATTCTAATTTATTTTTTAAGATTTTTCCCTTATTCAATCTATTTTTTTATTAACGGTTTCTAAGAAAAATGATCCAGTATTTCAAAGTTCGGCTATGAGGTAAGTAAAATTTAATAAAAAATTATTTTTACAAAAATCAAACTTAAGTTCTTTCAAACAATTCGTCCTAGAACATATTATTCTATCTAATTTATTTTCAAGAGATAGTTATCAAATCATAAGCGCTAATAAAACTTAGTCCTAATTAATTAAAATCAATGATGGCCAATAAGTTGTGATGGGATTGATATATACTTCAGAGAAATTTTAAGATAGTCACACATCCAAATAAAAAATATTTGAGCACGCAAACAATTGAAAATGTTTATATATAAAATGATTTAGTTATATCATTTAATTATTTTTTCTATTAATTTTTTAAAATTTTGTGTGTGTCTAAATATATAACATTTAAGTTTGTGCCTAAAAAAGTATATCTATACTACCAGATATATGGGTTGGTATAATCAAGGTGAATGTTAAGTTGAACTACCTTTATATTATATAAGTGGTCTATTGTGGATAAATATTTAAAATTAAAAAAAAAAAAAAAAAGATTAACAATTATGGACAAAGCTTTTTAAAAATAAAAAATCGTGACTTTTTTATCTTTATAGCTAAAATAATAACATAATTGATGTCGGTTCTATTCGAGTTCTATCTTTATTTTTTGTTATTTTAATCAAATTTTATCAACTAAATTATTATTTCAATGATGGAATTAATTTTAAATAATGATCTACAATAAATTAATTATAACCATGGTCCATATTAAAATATTCCTAAAATCAATATTATATTTGAGTCTATGGCGACAAATATTCTTATTTTTTTCTTTTTCTTGACAATACCTCACTACCTTATATATCTTTTAGTTGTTTGTGAAGACAAACAACTTTTGTTTTTCTTTTATGTGTGTGAGGACATTGAACAAATTTCAAACTTTAGACCAACATTAAAGCTTCATCCGGCATATGGGGTATATACAACAACGCAGTTGCACCACAAACATCTTATCTCTTTAATTTGTTACACACATCCATTCATTCTATGCATGGGAAAGGGACATGAAACTTCTTCTATCTGAAAATTATTATCATTTTTATTGAGTGTTACACAAAGTTCAGATATATTGGCAATCCAAAAAAAAAAAAAAAAACTCATAAGTCATATACTAACAATGCATGCAAGTAGCTGTAGTGTTAATGCTAAACAAAATTATCATTAATTGACTGATTGTTTAGTTATCAATATTTTAAATCATTTCTTAACTTTTTAAAAGAGGTTTTATTTTCTTGAAATTAATATTTGTAATCAGAATGAAAAATTTACTGATTAAATTTTTATTTTAACAACGAAAGGTTGTTGATTGGTAAAAATGTCACTCATATATATATATATATATATATAGAACATATCTAGTGAGAATGACTTGTTTATATGAGAATGATGAGAATATTTATCAACTGTTTGATAAAAAATAAATGGTCCAGATTAAAAACATACACATGTGCCTCTTCTTATTCTATCAATTTCCCTAAACCCACTCTTGTAAGTTCATCTTCTCCAACCCATTCTTGTTTTTTCCATTGCACCGTCGTTAAACTACAACAACAATGTTGTGATGCTTACATCTGACCCACTAATCACCATTTATGTTCACATTCACCTTCACCACCATTAACATATAGGCAAATCCAATGGCTTCAAACAAAAAATAGTGATTCCATTTCTTTCAAACTGTAAATAAATTGATTAATTAGGATTGTGCTCTTGATCAATTGTTAAGAAAATCACTTATAATCAAAACCTTTAAGAAAAAACTCTTAAAATTGAATATATAGAAAAACCAGTTTACTGGTTCAATAAATCATTAGATGAAATTAGATCCGGAAATTTTACAAGAATGATGGCTAGCACCAACAAAACGTAGATCTGGAAATTTTCAAGAATGATGGCAACGAAACAGACGATGACAAAGTGGTGCCCCGGAGAACAGTGACGGCTCCGATTGGTGCTCATGACTGGGAAAGCGAGAATGGCGACGACAAAACGACAAGGAATTTTAACTTTTAAGTATACTATATTTTGAGACCTTATAAGTTGAAAGAGATCCATATTATTAGTAGTTGATCCAGCATGAATTGAAGATGCAGTGGAAACAAATTGAAGTTGACGGTGGAAAGAAGATGAAAAGCATTTAAGAAAAATAATTGTACAGTGAGAGTTCTCATCTGATATATTCTCTATACACAATTATTCTCACCATTCTCATATATCTTTGTCATTCTCATGTAATACATTATATATATCTTGCCATATTGTAATTTAGATTCGCCAATTTTAGAAAAAATTTTACAAGATTGTATAATTCAGATCAATTCTTCAATTTTAGAACTTTATTTGATTGATCTCTAGGTATATTTTTCTTTTTATGATGTATATATAAGTAATTAACTTTATAAATGTTCATTTTGTCAAAAAAAAAAAAAACTTTATGCATGTTCATGGTGTGTTGATCAGTTTAGTGATAAAAGTTTGACTTTGTAGATAATTAAAATATTTGATTCAAATGGTTAATAAATTTATTTTAAAATGAATAGTTTAGAAAAACTGAGTTCAGTTTTTGATAGAAAAAAAAAATTTGGCCAGACTTTCCCAACTTTGTAGTTAAATTATGAATTATCAAGACTCCTGTCTCTCTTATAACCAGAGTACTAATGAAAAAAAAAAATTGACTTTGTTGATGGATATTGAAATCTCATAAAATATAGGTGTAAATAACTGTTAATACCACTATTATATTATTTCACCGTCCTCAATTTTATGCTTAAATTTATTTTAGTAAGTGTTCTAAGCTATGTTTGGTAACATGGGAATTTGAGGTTGTAGTTTATATGGAAAAAATATAAATTGTTTGATAAGTTGATTAAATTAGCTCAAAACTTAGAGGTTATTATTATGTTTTTCTCTCAATTTTATCTGTCTTTTTACTTATATATATCACTTCATATTTACTGTAAACTAGTTTTAACTGTTAATATTATTAAATACTATAAATTCAATCAATTAATTTATAAATTATAAATTATTTATTATAAACTATATATCTTATCAACTATCCACTTGCGAAACAAAACATAATTATTTAAATGGTGGCGGTGATGATCCTTCTTAGAACAAACAAAACATAATTCAAATGGTGGTGATGATCCTTCTAGGAACCAACCAAGTACTAAACTTTTTTGAGCCCCATAGACAAAGTTGTAGGTGAAATAGATAGTTAGATAGATACAACACATTAATCAAGCCTAATATAAGGTGGCCCAATTATACATGGTCACAATGTCTACCTTCACAATAACAAGCAAACCCATGTGGGACTTATCTTTTAAGATATGATCAATCTTTAGGGTAGTTGAATTTCACCATTAAGTGAATATGAAGGAATTGGGCGTGTGTTATGGCTTTCCGGCAATGATAACCGTCCTTCATTTAAGGTCGACAAAGATAACGACTATGTTATGTTTTGAAACAACAGTATACATGTGATCATGGAAAACATTGTTGTAGTTTTCACTTAGGACACATTATTAGTATACTATATATGACCTCGTGTGGAAAATCATGTTATAGATTAAGTGTATTCAACATCAATGTGTGGTTCAATTCATTAAAGTTTCTTACACCACAAATTCATGTTAAGTATCAAGGATGTTTTTCTTTCTTGGGGGTGATATGATATGGGTCAAACAATCCAAACAAGAGCTGTAAAAAATGATCGGGTTATCGGGCCGGCCTATTAGCCCTATAGTTTTACACGGGTTGGGCTTTTAAAAAAATTGATCGGGTCGGCCCCTCGGGCCTATATTTTTAATGGGCTGGCCCCACGGGCTTTTGGGCCGGCCCCTTAAAGAGTTAAAAAAATTATTTTTAAAAAAATTCTAAAAATAGTTTTAGCTAAAAATAAGAAATTTTAATTACCATTAAATCTTTAGATAATTAAGTAATAAAAGATGAGATTTGTTATTTAGGAGATAATTATTAAATCAATTTTTTTTTAAAGATTAAACCGGGTTTATTATGATTATCTTTATTTGAAAAAAAACTAATAACAACTTATTCAATCATTTCGTCAAAAAAAAAAAAAAACTTATTCAATCATTATAAATAGAAAAGTATAAGAAAGAAATTAATCAAATTATAATTGGTCAATTTATTAGCTTTGAATGTGCACTTTATGAATCATCATCCACATATCTGTGACTTTTGCGTGAATATTTTGTAGTATTTATTATCTCGTGAAATCATGACACTCACTTTTTTATGGATATTAATTTGTGTGTGATACATATGTAGTTTTATTGTTGAATGGATTTATTTTGTAAAAAAATTTGTCAAAAAAAATAAATAAAAGTTTGTCAGGCCAGCCCATCAGGCCATGTAGGCATTTACTTATCAGTTTGGGCTTAACGGGCCGGGCCACGAGGCTTAACGGGCCGGCCCCCTAAAGCCCCTTTATATGTCATGGTCCCTCGGGCCAAGGCGGTCCGGCTCCTTTGACAGCTCTAATCCAAACTAGAGTATTATGCCTTAAAGTTTTGAGTAAAAAAAATTCTAAAATGTTTAGTTTAATTATAAATATATAATATGATAATATAAAATTTTTTTATTAAGGTTCATCAATTCTTAAAATTTGCAAAAATTTGACATTCTTGGGTCGGCCCCATGTAATGTATATGTGTTACTTTTCTCGAATTGAATTCTCTTGTTTTATTGTATTCTCTCTCTATGTCTAGCGCAATAATGGTGGTTACGATGTTGCAACATAGTTGGACATTTAAAGTTATAGGATCGACTTTGATGCAAGATCTGATCTTCAAATCAGATTAAATTGGTGGTGCAAGAAAAAACAATTATAGAGTCGGCTCGAAAACAAGGACTTTAGACTTCCATTTTTTTAATATTAAACTTCAAAGTTTAGTTGATTTAATCATAATACCATGTGCAAAATAGTTCTCAAGTCTATTCATATTTTATTTATGTCTTACACTCATTTTCAGGTTATTTTTATTTCACCATATTACAATTAATAATACATTCCTATTTCTCTAAAGTTTTAAATTAGTAGTATTTTTACAGCAACAAATTTAATGCATTTCATTTATAATAATAGTTTTCATATAAAATAAATAATAATAAAATTATGACTAAAAAGAAAGCAACAAAATTATTAAAATTATATTTTATCTCTTTTAAATTAGAAATTTTTAAACAATCTTTTAAATTACATTCGTATGTTTATTTTTTATTTCGAATATTAAACAAACTATTTTTTCTATTTCTTTTCTTTATTTTAAAAAAATATTATTGAAACAAAAAATTTTGGACTTTTAACTTCAGTTTGTAATAAAAAAATATTAAAATACAATCAAAATTCATATGGGAAAAACGCATGACGAAAATACCCGATTTCCATTGAATATGAATTTAAGATTATTTTTTATCCTCATTTAAAATTAAGATGGATTTAAGAATATTCGAACTTAATAAATTTAAGTTTCAAAATGGCAAAATCATCCGTCGTCGTCTCGCTTCATTGTCATGCTGACTATCAATGCTCTATAGTGACACCCAATTAAGTACCATGTATGCTTTTGCTATGCCCTGCACTATTTGAAGACAATCTAGCTCAACTACTATATGTTGGATCTACTTAGAGTTTTCAAAAGTCTCATCACTTCCCTAACATACATGAAATTTAAAAGACCTCGTTTTAAAAGTTATTTTAAGCCTATAAATATGTTGAGTTGGCACTGATTAATTAAAGTTGGTATTTGACTAATGTTTTGTTTAAAAAATGTAGTGATGACGGTGTTTCTTTTACTACTAATAAAGAAATATTCTAAATTGTACCAAAAGAATGTTAAATACTTAAATATGATAGTGGATTGTGGTCAGTTGATATATTTTCTGAATGTGCATATAAGGACAAAAGACAATATCGTCCATATTCTATATGTATGTCGTGTATCTGAGTCAGCTTACTCAAATAGAATTAAATAGGATTTGTCATTGGAATCATCTATTAACCATGGCTTGGAATTGAAGTACTGAAAACCACACTACTCATCTTCAGTGTTGGTCCCAACTATTTCAAGGTTTAACTCCAACTATTAAAAGTAAACTCTAGTAAAAAAATGCAAAAAGAAAGAAATAATCCTGAACATTAAGTTTAGTAAACTGTTTGAGTTATATGTTGATAAAAATATTTTCGTGGTAAATATGTATAGAAGAGGCTAGGGAGTAGGGGAAGTAGGATGGAGATGGCGACGACGTCTCTGTGTAGAAGGAGGAGTTGCGCGCATATGGTGTGTTGTGCCGCATTGAATTTTACTGTTTTGCAGGATGCTATACCAGATCGTTGGAGGTGATTGCCTGATCCTAATACAAGATACTCAGTCAGCAAAGCTTATCATTTGTTAACTTACATCGTCCCGTTAGCAGGGGTTGTCCATAACGACGTTATATGGAACAAAATTGTTCCTCTGAAAGTGTCTCTCTTTGCTGGGAGGTTATTAAATAATAGCTTTCCAACAAAAGATAACTTTATTCGTCGAGGAATGACTCATTTGGACTCGGTGTTATGTGCAGGTGGTTGTGGAGTCGTTGAAACTTCCAACCATTCTCTGAAATAAAATTCTTCATTTGTTGTTAGGTGTGTATGATATTTATCAACTGTTGTCTGTGACCACGCTTCGCAATTTTGTAATGCTTATGTTTTTCATATAGAAGTTCGATCAGGTTTACAAGTGGTTTGGTTGACGCGTTGTTGGATTCTCTGGAAGGAAAAAAACAGTAAGATTTTTGCTCATAAAGTTCCTTCGATGGAGATGTTGTTTGACAAGGTGAAAATATTATTGTAATGATGGCTAAAGACAAGAAAGAAAGATTTTATTTATGATTTGAATATGTGGTGGTTAAATCCATTGCCTTGTTTATGTTCTTGATTGATTTATGAATGTTGACGTTGTTGTTTTCTATAACCTCGTGTAACCTCATGTAAACTCTTTGGTTAAGCATACTTTGTGCTTAACTCTATTTAGTTTTAAAAAACAAGTAACAATAAAAAATAACAACTAATATAAGATAATATAAGTCAATTTAACTCTTTGAAGTGTCGTTTTATGTTAATAAAATTATTATGATTTTTTTTTTGTTTATAGATTAAATTTGATAGTATTAATTTTAATATTTGTTATCTGTATAAATATTTGGCCCGCTCATAGACAATGTCTTAACATCGGCATTGTTCGGAAAAGCCACAGATCAAATACTACAAGATCTTACGAGAGGGAGATATCACATCATTATTTAAAATTTTAAGTTTTTTTTTTTTGGTGCTAAAAATTTTAAGTTATTAGATTATTGAATTACCTATTTTATAAATTCAATATTCTTCCTATTCATAATCAATATAAAACTTAATCACTCGCATTTAAAATCCAAAATACCGTGGTGGTGGTGGTGGTGGTGGTGGTGGTTTACACAGTACAAAACAAAAGAAATTCCAATACCTCGTGTCATCTTGTTCCACTATTTGTTTAATTTGCTAATGACGTGATACATGCCTCCTGTAAGAAAAATAATACTAGAATATAATATTGTCATGAATATATGATGTCATCTAAATTACCTTATCCACCGTCTAAATTAATATTTAATTTAGTCTACATATAATTAAATAGGCAGAAGAAATATGTCTGGTATAATTGCCTATAAGAATATGTCTTTATTTGCAATTACAACAACATACAAATACAAAAATCAGTACATTTATTGGTTGTTCATTTATTTTATTTGTAATTTGTATGGACTATAGAAAATGGCCCCCTCCCCTTTGATTTTATTATGTAGTTAAAGAAAATAAAAACAAAATAGAACGCACGCATTGTAGCTAAGTAGATGCAGAGTCATCCACCCCACAAAATCAAAAGGATAGGCATTAACAAATACTATGACCAACCAAAAATAATTATAATTTTGGTCCTTTAAGAGTGAGATCAGCAATTTAATTTCTGATTTATACATATATAAAAAATTCAGTTGAGATAGAAAAACACACGTTATATCTTCCACAAAAAAAATAATTGGAAGGAGAGAATCGATAGAGATTAGTCATTATTAACAGTACATAAAATTTTGATAGAAAAATAAAATACTAAACCATCTTTAATTTCTTTTTGTGGTTAAACCATCTTTAAATATATAATCATCTTGAGTTGTATTTATTGTATTATACAATCATCTTCAAATTTTCAACTATATTAGTTACATTAAATATTGTATAACATATTTTTATTTTAGAATTGATAAGTAAAATCTAGTAAAAAGTTATTTTTATAAGAAATCAAACTCGAATTCTTTCGAATCATTCGTCCTACGGAAAGCTTATGAAGAACTTGAATTCAATATCTTAAATAACATATTTCTAATTTTGATATATATACTTTTGCAACATAATATAAATACTAATACTACGATGAAAAATGAAATTAATATTCTCTTCTAAATATAAATTTATAAAAGGCTTTAATGCACTTTTGATCCCCCTATTTTGAAAAACTTGAAGTTTTGATCCCCCTATTTTAAAAGTCAACTTTTTGATCCCCCTATTTTGAAAAACTTGAACTTTTGATCCCCCTATTTTAAAATGCAACTTTTTGATCCGCTATTTTTGTTTTTTTCTAAATTTTAGTCCCCCAACTCATTTTTGTCAAATTTTTTTATTTTAATTTAAAAAATCTGATTTTTTTTAAAAGTTAATTTTTTATTTTTTGTTAAAAAAAATTTAAAAAAATCTGAATTTTTTTTTTAAATCTGGAAAATTTATTATTCAGATTATTTAAAAAAAATAATATTTCAGATTTTTTTTAAAAAAAAAAAATTTCATTTTTTTTCAGATTTTATTTTTTAAATTAATATTTCAGATTTTTTTTTAAAATATATTATTTATTTAAAAAATTCTGAATTATTAATTTTAAAAACAAAATCTGAAAAATTGAAAAATATTATTTTTTTTAAAAAAATCTGAATAATAAATTTTTCTAGATTTTTAAAAAAAAATTCAGATTTTTTAAAAAAAAATTCAGAATAATTTTAAGAAAAAATTAAAAATTAACATTTTAAAAAAATTCAGAATTTTCATATTTTTTAAATAATAATAAAAAATCTTATTAATTTATTTAATATTTTTCAGATTTTTGTTAAAAAAATAAAAAAGGGTTAAATATGTTTTTAGTCCCTACAGTAGTATAGGAGTAGCAGAAAATGAAACGGTACAAACCAAGGGGTTACAAAGCAAGAACCGAGGCAATAAGCAAAATCCAACGCCCCTAAAACAAGAACAGGGCTGTTACAAACAGAGCCACTTCCAACAATATTACAAAACGAAAATTACATCCCCACCCATATCAAAACATTCCTTGTACAGCAGATAAAAACAGATTATCTAAGCAAACAATGACCAGCGGTAAAATCATCGCCTCGACGTTATACAAAATCCTCCATTTCCTTCGATTCACCTTCATATACATGAAGTCTGTGTTCTAATGGCACCGTTTTTTGCGTCGAATACGACACTTTTCGCTTACTTCTTCGATAAAGAAGTTTGGGATTCCGTTGAGGTAATTGTCGCGGCGGCGTTGATTGCGATTTGTCCTGGTTACATTTCTAGATCGGTTGCTGGAGAACAACAATTTACTTTTTCATCAAAATGCAAAAGTCAAAAATGGAGTTGCGGGAACAAAGCTTGACAGTGACCACACCACGAAGCATATAATTCAACCAAAACGAATCCATTTTTGCTGACTGTATCGGTGAAATTATGATCAGAGTCGTGGTCGTGATGATTTCATCGGAGTCTGGTTCGTCGAAGGTTTGTTGTTTGGAGAGAATGATTGCAGAAAAATGAAAGCCAAGAAGAAACAGAGAAAGGGAAAAGAGAGAGATCTGTTTTATTTTATTTTTTAATAAATTTTTGTGCTTTTTTTTTTAAAAAAAATAACATGGTTGACACATGTCACCATGTTATTGGTCAGCTCATTAAAATAATGGTCCACATTTGCCACATCAGCATTCCGTTAATTTTATTAACGGTAGGGACTAATTTCGATGACGGAAAAAATTATAGGGTTTTTTTACACCATAAATAAAAAGTAGGTATTATTTTTTACTATAGGCCAAATTGTAGGGACTAAAAACATATTTAACCCTAAATAATATACTATTTTTTTAATTCTCGTAATTTAATCGATAAAATTTTATATTTAGAGACGGACATTAGAGGCTAAAATGAGGGGACAAGGATGAGATGGCCCCTTGGTTAGTAGTGGATGAGTAGTCACTCTCAATTGGGTTAGGCAAAGCAAATAAGTTCATAGGTGGATAGTGGGACATATATGTCTTTGTTTAATTTCTTCAACCATATGGCCCATTCCATGTCATATATCCACCACAAATTTTCTTCATTCATATCTCCACTTCTTCAACTATATATATGTGGTTAATTAGTCTCTTGTTGAGTATTCAAACAACAAAATAAACACAACTTCATTTTCTATATTCTTGAATAAATTGTTCTCAACACAACAAAGTTTGAAGTTTTAAAGAAAATTTAATGGCTGCCACTGCTAGTGCATTTTCGATGAAGGGTTCGAAGGTTCGATCATTAGGACGGTATAGTTCGAAGCAAATTCGGCAGCAAAGAGGAAGGCTTTACATAATATGGAGATGTACTGTTTTACTATTGTGCTGGAATGATTAAAAGTAGTAGTAAGTATTGAAGACTTTGTATTTCAAGAAGAATTCAAGGTTTCAACTAACACATAGTCAAGAGAGGATATGAATATTTGAGAATTTTATTGTTTATAATTGTTGTTGTATACATGGGAACTTTAGGGTGTGAAATTATTAACACTCAAAAGTGATGTAGTTTTTGACTTGTTACTAGGTAGGTAAATGAAATGATTTTATAGGAGCTAGATTAAGCAGGAGTTTCTGCTTAAAATGTAAATTACAATCTAGTAGTGTACCATACAGAGATAGTGGTGATGATAATAATATTTCAAGTTGAATTTCTTCAACAACTTTGGCTTATATGTTTCATTTTTGTTGATATCATATTGAGAAAAAAGGAGGGTTAATTTAGACTTTAGTGAAATGTTACATTCCTACCATGTCCCTTTTGAAGCTTATGGACTTGATAATCATCAGATGATTGACCATGTTTTTTTTATTCTTATGTACCTGAAATAATAATAATGATAATAATAATAATAATAATAATAATAATAATAATAATAATAATAATAATAAAAATTAATGCCTAAACCAACCCATCCATTATTATTATGAACAGCCACCAAATTTGGTAGTAGAGTTAATTTCAATGTACTTCCCACGTTTTTTTTTTCCTTCTTTCTATTTAAGAGTTAATGTTTCTCAAAATTTTCAACCAATGACTATCACTGGGAAGGTATATGTAACTGCTCCTACCAATCGAATAATTTTTTTAACAGTCAAGAATTGAACCTCTGATCACCAAGTCGATATTCGATGTTTAATGGGTTAGCATTACAACAATTTGATCGAGATACTTGGTTGTTCCTTGTGGGGGGGGGGGGGGGGGTATTTTTCCACTAAAATGTATCATTTATTATTAATAGTGTAATAATTTGTTCATTTTAATTTTACTTGCAAAATGAGGAATTTTTTGTTAAAAAACTAAATTGTCATGCACATAAATCAAACTCAAGTCCCTCACACTCACTAAAGACAAGTTTTTTTTACCACCGGCTACTTCACTTAATTTGTCTATATTTACAACGAATATATATAATACTTATAAAAGATGAAAATTTTGAATTTTGATACGGGTTGTGGCCCTGTCCAACCCCTTAAGAGCTCCGCCGCTGTAAAAAACTGAGATTAACATTAACAAACAACTAATTATTAACTTTCTATTTAAAAAAAAAAACTACCCAGACATTATCAGCAAAAGAAAAATAATAGGCAAATACTAAATAATACAATAAGAAATAGTGTCAAACTGGTTTAGAATTGATTATCCTTTTTTATAGGGAAAGAGAGGGATAGGTGAGATAAAAATAAACTAAACAGTTGATGACGCTGGCATAATGGATTATTTAAAGTGATCATGCATGCAATAAAAATGGTTATCCCATTACTTGGTTTTGGAATATGATGACATCTCCGTAACATAAAATATTAAATAGTAGGAACACCTATCAGATGGAGGAACAACGGCATATACAGTGGCAGAAACCGCCGTTTGAATGGTATAAGTGCAATGTTGACGCGAGTTTTCACAATGCAATTGGAAAAATAAGCACGGGTTGATGTGTGCAGGATCATATGGGACATTTTGTCATGGCCGGAACCTCTTGGATGTAAGGAAGATGTTCTATAATTGAAGGTGAAACTGCGGCCTTGGTTGAAGCTATGAAGGAAATGACTCGGCCAAGTATTTCTCGTGTTATTTTTGAGACCTGCTCCAAAAGTGTAGTGGATGCAATTTACAATGTTCACTCGGGTGTCTCTGAGTTTAGTTCCTTAATTTGTCCCATTTGGATTGGTATAATTGTATTGGCTTGGGACATGAGAGTGTTTCTCTTAAGGTCTCAGGTTAGATTCTCTCGAGTTCAAAAAAAAAGGTTAGATTCTCTCTAGTGCCAATTTGGATGAGTTAATTTAACTTTTTTAAAAAATGTCTTTGAATTGTAGCTTTAAGGTGAAGTTTATCAAACTACAAACGAATATGACGGCCCACAAGCTTGCTATCGCGGCGATTTCTTAATCTAGTCGTTATTATTTTGAGACACTATCTACTTGTATTGAAACTATTTTAATTAATGAAGCTTTAAGTCTGATTTTCAAAAAATAAAATTTAAAAAAATACACGAATGTCATCATTAAAAAAATGCAAAAAGATCATACAAATGAACTGGTAGTAGAACCTCTCACACACACACACACACACACAATATTAACAGAATGTCATTACATTACACAAACCATACGGGTTATGACAAAATGAACAAACAAAAAGAAATGAAGACTAGGTTCTCTTGTTAACTAGTATTTTAAGGAATTTCTAAAAAATAAGAGAAGAAATACTTTACGTTAAGAAACAAAATCAAAAAAGAAAACAAAAAAGAAAAATAAAGAATTGAATACAGTGGAATATTCAAGTGAGAATCATAACTGTAATACCTTATTACTATAGGAAATCAGGGAAACTTCAGCATGTGTAAACCAAGTGAAAATATATACACAAAACATAAAATGACAAAAAAAACCATATAGAATATTAAGACTAAACAAACCCACAAACAAAATACAGTAAATTACTCCCTAATACGTTTTTTGTACAAAATTTGGAAATAAGCAACCAACCAAAAATGGAGTTTAATAAAGTTGTCTGATCATAAGCAACCTATTTACGCTATTATACACTTGTACTACCGCTTTATACTGCAACATTAAAGCATCTAGCTCACTGTCAAATAATAACATCCAAGGAATTCTAAGGATTATTTTGAAGTTTAATAGTAGCACGGATCTATAAAATAAGCAGTAGCACAAACTTATTTTCTATCCTTCTCAAAAAGTTAGCAAGCTCCAGAATCAAGTTCTGCATCCTTGTCAAAGATATCCCAGCCATCGTCAAGAAGAGCATTGTGTTCAGCCTTGGATTTCTCTTCCTCACTTTCGTAAGAAATTGGGACTGCCTGGGTGATCTTGAGTATTTCAGATGAATCACTATGGTCAGAGCCCGCATTAGATGCCGATGTTTTGTTAGAGGAACCTGAAGAAGCTAAGATGCAAGTGGTCTGACTTGATGTAATTGATTTACTCAAAGGAAGATTTGCATCAAATTTCTCTTTTAGAAGCCTAATATCCTGACAAATAACAGAAATTTCTCCTCTGCAAAATTAAATAAAAAGGAAGTATATCAAATTAGGAATTAAAAAGACATCAGTTACAAAAGAAACTACTCTCATTCATAACATAATATAACGCATGTATGCCTGAGAGAAGAAAAAAATATCATGTCCAAGTTATACTGAAAAGGGATTTCAAGAAAAGGAACAAATAGGGAACACTAGCAATGAGAGAAGTAACTTCATGACAATAATCAAAATTACACAAGAAAGAGTCAAAGTATTCTTCACATGATAATACGAAGCCAACAGAACGCACACAGTCAAAGTATTTTGATAGTTCAATGCCAGAATGAGGGAGAAATTGCATCTTCTAAATATAAAGAGAGAAAACAACTTACTGCAATGTATCGACAACCTGTCCACGGTCCATCAGGAACTCCCGTAACTGTAGAGATGGGAAGGAATCAATAAAAATCATAAAACATAAGGAAAAAGCTTCTCAAGTGCATTTGCCTCTATGAGTAACTACAGTGCATAAATTATGAACTAATCTATATGCTTTGTTTGGGAGTTAGGAACAGGAAGGGCTTTGGAGGGAGGAAAGATAATTTATCACCTTATTTAGAAGAATTTTTTTAAAGAGAAGGTGAGGAGAATGCTTAGAAGTGATTTTTTTTTTCTTTTGATATTAATAAGGTGATGAATTTGTCAAATTCAACCAAAATCCTCATCCAATAAATTAGTGTAGTTCCTCAATATAAGAGGATTTTAGCTTTAGCGAGAAAAATAAACCTTCCATTCAGAGAGCTATCACACCCCTAACTTCCCTTTCCTCCTTTTTCCTCAAAGTACTCCCTTATCTTTATTTACCTCATGACTCCCAATCAAAACCTCGGTGTACTATGATCTTAACCCACTAAAGATTAGAGAATCAATATGGTGATCTTACTTGCCCAATTTAAAATAAACTCTTTTTTAGTGCATTACACACATATTAACTGAAATAAAATTAAATGGTTTTGAAGCCAGAGAAAACACTAGAAACCTTGGAATTTTCTTCTGCATCCTGCTTCAGTCTACGTGATTCCTGTACTACCTTCTCCATCATTGATTCTTGCTCAAGTAGTGCTGTCTTTGCTGATCTCTCTTTTTCCAGCTTTTCAAGCTCTGCTGATTTCCTCAAAGTTTCCGCTACAGCTAATCGAGATTCAAGACTTTGACGCATCTGCAAGCAAGAATAATAAAATTCATAAAGATGATTTTTATTCAAGAACTGTGTTTTTTAAACTTAAGTCATGTGTCCTTCATTAAGTTGTAGCATGAAATGATTATGATCGGTATAATCTAAGTCAGAAAGATGCTCAAGGCTTCCAAAATGATAAAACTTCTACAGAAAATTATCATGAAAACAATTCCAATGAACACAACAAGTTGAGCACCTCATCAAGAATTGCAAGAGAGTTATCCCTTTCATCAGACAAGCTGGACAAACGAGATTGAAGTTCCTTCAGTTCAGTTGCTAGAATTGCTTTTTCTCCATAAATTTCCCCTGCATGCTGCAAAGAAAAACTTGAGGTTAAATTATTTTTGTTCATACATTTAAAACAGCATCATCAAATACTTAGTAGCTTCAGCATCTATATCTATAATATTTGTTTATTTCATTCCAAACCATGTCATTTGCTTCTTTGGCGTGCACCAACATGGCTTTATACTCTTCTACCCTATCCAGAATATCAGACCCTCCTCTAGCAGCTTCTATATTGGCCTGCTCTGCAGCTTTCTCCTGAAGTTCCACTTCTCTCATCAAGGTGATGAGAGATTCCATTGACGAAAACAAGGTTTTCTGCATCAGGGTAGAATAATACAATACGATGTCAGGAGTTTTAAGATCATATTCTAAGTTTAAAATACTTGCACATTGCTAGCTATTTACTTTAAGTTTAAAAATATCAATAAGACAACAATTCATTATTCAATGTAGTAACAATGGTTTCAAATTTCAATGGCGATTTCACAACTATGTATAATTATTCAATACAATAACAACGGTTTCAACACAACTACCATGTATATGTATCATTATAAGGTTAGTAAATCTTGTACTCACAATATCCAAATAAAATAAA
This sequence comes from Trifolium fragiferum, assembly GCA_954870985.1. Classification (NCBI taxonomy): domain Eukaryota; kingdom Viridiplantae; phylum Streptophyta; class Magnoliopsida; order Fabales; family Fabaceae; genus Trifolium; species Trifolium fragiferum. The sequence goes on along the minus strand of OX940796.1, from coordinate 42,263,416 downwards.
CTAGGACTGACAATACCTTGTTAGTTTTTGCTTCTTCAATGGTCTCCTCAAGCATATCAATACTGCATGCTGGATTATATTGGCCAAGTGCCTTATTGTTGTCAGTCTCATATTCAACATGACTGGTTTCCCCAACAACAGTGGAAGGATTAGAATTAAAGTCTATTTGAAGATCATCTTTAGCATTTGGTGTATGCCCCTGAACTTGAGATACTGTTTGAATTTCAGAGCCTTCTAAGTCAACAAAGGCAGTTTCACAGTTTTCCAATCTGTGACTTGTATCGCATTTAGTGGCATCATAATCTTCAGCTGTAGGAACAAAATCTACCCACTCTTCATTCAGGTTGTTTGCATTTCTATTGCCAGTATTGCTCATGGAAGCAGCCTCCTTAGTAATAAAATTCAGCCAGGTATCCGACACATCAAATACACCTAAAGATGCCAAATTTATCCCAGGAAATTTACGGGTTTCGTCATTTACATTGGCATTTGACATAGACTCATTAAGAGCCACATTCAGATCAAGTCCAGAAGAAGAATCAGAAGATTTTATGATCTGTACAGGTGTAGAACAAGATGGTGATGACGACAATGTAGACCCATTGACAGCGACAGTCTCTTCAACAAGTTGATGTTGCGCCAACCTCACTTCCTCTTTGCTTTCATCTGAAAGTTCAACATGTCATTAGAAATATATTTGTAAACCATTTCAAAGGAAGCAACATATAGACTGATATGGAATTGCATCTACAGAGTAAGTGAACAAACCTTCAAGGTCAATTACTACTGTCGGTCTCGTTTCCTGTGGCGAATTTAGTGAAACATTCGGACCTTCTCCAGAAGAAAAATCTTCAGCCTTGATCTTTTCAAGTACATAAGGTGAAGAAGAAGAAGAAGAAGAAGAAGAAGAAGATGCCACATCTGTGCCTTTAACAAGCTGATGGTGCACCAACCTGTCACCTTCGTCCTCACTTTCATCTAAAAGTTCAACATATCAGAGACTAATATAAGTAAACCATCTAAAAGTTGGGCATATCAGAGATTAATATAAGTAAACCAATTTAATGCAAGCTAAGAAGAGAGTGGTATGGAATGCATGTATATAATAAGTAGACACACCTTCCAAATGCACTATAACTCTAGGGCTCATTTCCTGCGTAGGAGTTACAGGAATTAACTTTTTGGCCAATGACGGCATGATTTCCGTAAGAACAACTTCAGCAGCCATATCAGCATCCTTTGGGTGTTCAATAGCAACAGCCCTCAACAACCTGGAATCAACCTGTTCAGGCAAATAAAAAACATATTAGCATCCAATAAATATTCATACATCGGACTACAAACTCAGCAGTAAAACATAACCATCGAATTGTCCACATTCTAACCTAAGCAAATGAAATTTAAAACACAAACTATGAATGTGAGTCATCTGATCTCCATCTAGCAACTCCAATATTACTAAAGTGACTACATATTTTTTTATCGGCAGCAGAAAATCAACTACAAATTACGGGTTTCTTAAAAATCAGATAAATTTTCATCTTATGCCCTCAACGTGCCGCATGAAGAAACTAATAATCAAGGATTGATCTAACCACACCACACAAAATAAGTAATAGTTAAGTTATAATAGAATTTATCAGTATACAAAAAAGGGAAATTGGGTTTGAAAATAGCAAGATTATACATGTACTCCAATGCTAATTAATCCAACTAGAAAGGAAAAAAAAATTAAACTTTGGTTTTATATATCCAAAAACCGATTAAAATTCACAAATTCAGAACTAACAAATAAAACATATCACCTACCGTAAAAAATGATAATAATTAAAATCAATCAAAAAACGATTATTCTGCAATCATATTAAAAAAAAGCGAAATTGAAAAACTTTACCTGTGGAAAAATATCCTGCAAAGATCTATAGACTGAATTGAAACCCATGATCACGATTATCGATTATTCACGTATCTGCAAAAGAGTACAAAACGATTAAACCCTAATTGAATATGCCATGGAATCGATAATGATAAATTGAAAAACCCTTTGTATTACGACATACAAAAAAGAAAGGGAAAAAAAAATTGTACCTGAATTTGAATTATGGAATACGGTATGATGAGAATATGAAAATTGGGAACAAGAATAGAAAAACGATGAAAAAAGAAACAAAAAAAAATGATTTTATATATAGTAATGTGAAATTAGGATTTGAGAAGGTGAAAAGATTATAGAAGTATAGTGTATGAGTGCTTGACCTAGTGAAAATAGGATTTGGATTGGATTGAAGCACACGAAATTATTGCTAATATTGCTATGATTATGATTATTATTAATGATTATTTTATTTAATAATGACGTTGTTTACCAATGCAAAGTTTCGAAATTATTATGGGAGAGAGAAAGAGTGACCTCGTTAAGTTATTGGATAATATTGTCAATATCTCTATAAGAATGGAGGGTGTTTATGGAAATATAAAATGCATGGACAAAATTTTACGTGATCGTAGGATTTCAATTTGATCGCATCTTCAAACAAAAAAATTATTGGATAATAAAAATCTTACACATTACCGTATTACACTATACACTTTGGCTTACTAAGAAAAATATTACACTTTGGGCTCCGACCTATTTTGTACCCAAAAATAAATAATAAAAAAGAATAAAAAAAAACAGAAAAATAAAACAATAATTAAAAAAATAACTTAAAATCCAATTAATACTCTTTTTTTATTATAAATTTATACAGCAAGCCGTGCATTTTATTTGAGGCTTGGCGTGTCTCAAAAGTCAAAAGTTTACATTAAAAATATAATATTTTAAGGACACCGACACGACACTGACACCATGGTGTTCACACTTTATAATGCTTTTTATGAACAAAATGATAAAAGAAAATGTGTTAGCCAAAAAAGTCGAGTTTATATGGTCTTTGAGTCACATTGGTGGAAATGAAGCTGAAGTTGCAAGGTACTACTAGTAAGGAAGTTTCTAAATTGAGGAGATAGTGTCTCTGTTCTCACCATTTGTATCCTTCTTACATGTACCAATTTCATTTTGGTTTACATTTTAGAATGCTTCTGATATCTTTCCCATCCATCTTACTGCTACTTTGGACTAAATAACAAACCGTTAGTTAGGGGAAGCTTGAGGGTAAGGCTATCAAGACATTGTTTTATGCCTCAAAAATTTAAAATAACTACTTTCATAAAAAGTCTGTTTTTTGTAACATAAAAGTCTCATATTCTAGAAATTTTAAAATAAAAATAATTTATTAAAAGGAGCAAACTTAGGTACAGTACCGTATGTGTTTTTTGTGTTGTTCACCAATTATAATATGGCAAATGTGTATTTTTTTAAATTAAAAATTATTTTCTTACTTTAGTTATCCACGTGTCATATTATAATTGGTGGACATCACCAAAAACACATATGGTACTGCATCTAAGTTTTCTCCTTATTAAAATTATTACCTTTTAGAAGTCTTAGCTCAACTGGAAAATGCCGAAATTGTTAGACCGGACGTCGTGACCCGGGTTCGAAACTGGAATCTCACAGTTGTGTGAGTTTAATTTCAATGGATTACCAATTTATCTAAGACAGAAAAAATTAGTACCTTTTAAAAAACTAAAGATTAGTCAATTGACTTTGTTTTTGTTTGTGTTTTTGTGTTTTGTCAAGTAGACCGATGGCAAGAAATTCCACCCTTATGCTTCATTGGATTTGCAAAATGTAAGTACTGCACAAAACAGTACAGAATAGAACGGCACATGACAAACATTTAAGGTATTGAACAAAATTTGTATTGTCTGATGTTTGATGGACAAAGGTTATTTTGGTATTTAAAAAAATTTGTGCAGAGGATAAAAAGTTGTCCCGCAGTTCAGTGGGGGACAAAAATTTGAGTTTTTGTCCCGTCCCTTGACCCTGAGTTTGTCCGGTACCAGGAACAGTTTTAAAATCAAACACAGTACAACAGAAGTTTGAACCCCAACCCTCTGCATATATAATTGTCCTGCCAATTGAGCTAAGCTCACGGGTCAGTCAATTGACTTTGTTATAAATTGAAAATGAAATATTTGAATACAGTTATTTAATAAATGATTATGTATTTTAAAATGTCCTCAAAATAAAATTTAAATAAAAATTTATTAATTTTACTAAAGTATTATTATAAACTTTATTGTAAAAAAAATATTATTCTGAACTTTAAAAAATCTCAATTTAAAATTCGTCTTTGGCAACCATACATGTTAAGCCCGCTCTGCAAACCGTTTACAATTGCATGTCTATTTAAGTTAAACTTTTGAGTTTTTCTTTTCATACGTCCTAAATCTCTCGTGCCATTTAAATATTTGAAAATACTCCTTCTAACTCTAGAACTAAAATATATATTTTCATGTTTAAGTTTTTCATATATATTTAAAATTTCAGAATTTTAAACGTTCAAGTTTTAAATTTCAAAATCTAATTTGAATTCAAAAATATGAACTTAAAACTTGTTTTTACCGACCGAGACACTTCTATTTTTTTAAACTATTTAAGCTATTTTTTAGACATCTTGTATTTTTTAAGTCAAATGTATTTAGAAATCTTCTAAGTTTTTTGTTTGTAATAATTAGGTCATTTAGCTTTTTTCAGGTAGCTAGTAGATTCCTTAAAGTTTTTAATTTATTGCACCATTACTATTTCAGTTATCTTACGTTTAAAAATGTTGACGTGGCCGTTAATTATTACGTTAACCATGATGAATTAGACAATTGAGGCTTAACTTGAAGAAATGATAAAAAAAATAAAAAATTGAAGCATTGAAGAAATGATAATTAGAAAAAGAGTAATGGTACAACAAGTTATAAATTAATAGACCTATTTATGAACTAAAAAAATAAATTAAAAGGACTTAACTAGTATAAACACAAAAACTTGAAATACCTTGATGGATTTAAACTTAAATTTAAGCTCTGTTTGGTAAAAAATAAAATAGCAGATAGCTGATAAATTAACATATAAATGATGAGCTGTTTATAATGAGTAGTTTATAACAGACAAAGGGGGCTGAAACCACTTGATGCCAGAACTGACCCCCGAACTAGATTCAACTGGTGGTGAAAATTGAAAAAAAAATTTATAGCGATAAGGTAGCTGATTGAATTTGTAGTGTTTGGTAAAATTAATGATTGAACAAACTTAAAAGCATGAAATGATATATATATATATATATATATATATATATATATATATATATATATATATATATATATATATAATTTGTTTGAGTAAGATTTCAGGGGTAAAACTGGACGAAAAAATGATAAGCTGTAAACTCACAAACTACTTAAAATAAAATTTTAAAATAAGATGTAAACTAGTAAATTTAAAACAAACTATATCTCTTTTTAAAAATGTTTACTGAACGGAGCTTTTTGGTCTTATGAGCTTACAAGCCAAGCTCAAAATTTAGCGTTGATTTGATAGTGTGTTTTGAAAATTTCATGTAGCACGAGAGAGGCTTGGGGGGCGAATAGAAAAACTCAAAAGTTTTCATTTTTATGAGCCCATTACATATCTATGCACGTCTTTGTTCGGCTGCGAACCAGCAAGTCGCATCATGCCGTCGTCTTCTTTCATTTCCACTGTGAATCGCGTCTTCACTCTCCTTTAACAAACAGTGCGTTCTTCTTCGTTCTCCAATGCCATTTTGTTCTTCTCTATGCAATATGAACCTGTTTTTCTTCACCGGAATTTTTCTGTGAATCTTCGATATTGTTTCTCAGGGGCGGCCTAAGCCCATGTGCAACATGTGCCATGACATAGGGTCTCTTAAAATTAAGGGCCTAAAAGAAAAATACTACTATGATAGTAGTATTAGTAAATTAAGGAGTGTAAAAATTAATTATTTTACAACTTTGTAAGGCCCAGGTCCATTTTTTTTTTTCTAAAGGGAAAAAAAATTAGGAACATCAGAAGAGATTAGCGCTTATCATCAAAAGAAGAAGGCAGATGCTAAATAAGTGCACCCGATGCATTCTTTAAGCCATTTAAATAGTAAGTTTACATAGAATTTTGATAAAAATATATAAAGTAAACGCATTGGAAATTGTGCCATTTAGCTTTTTAATTAAAAAATTTCTTTAAATAGTATGCTTAAAGAGTGCACCGGTTGCACTTGTTAGCAAGACCCAAAGAAGAATCTAATAGGCTGCTGCATACACCACCACCATCGTCCAGGAAACAATCGACGGCGGCCTGCCACTGCCACCCATCACCGGCGGCGCTACCCTACTCATCCTCCTATTCTCAAAATTCAATCTCCATAACTCCATTGAAATTGAAACAAAGGTAAAAATCAAAATTTTTCAAGTTGGGATTTCTAAAATTTGAAATTAAAAATAACAATTTGAGAAGAATAACTCGTTTTAAGTAGCTAGAAGGTATTTTGTTGTTGTTATTAGAAGAATGATGATTCGTTTTACGTTTTTTTTTTTATTAAAGGGCCACTTTTATATTTTGCACATAGCCTTGAAAAACTTGGAGACGCCTCTGCATACAAGGTATTTGTTAAAATGTTACAACATAGTGAGTTTGGTTATGTTGGTTTTGAGTTGAACATGTTTCTAATGATTTTAACATGCTAATAAGTAGATAGTATTTGTTGAGAATACGGCATTTCTTGTTTGGATGAGTAAAAATTAATATGAATAGGGCTTGCCTTTAAGGTGTTTAAAGGATTGATTTAATATGCATTTAGTATGATTTAGATTGCATGGCTGGAATCGTGACCTTGGCAATATGGGAAACATCTAGCATGTTATAATAATGATAATGGAATGGTAGAAATTGGGCACTAGTTTGTATTGTTAGATAGGCTAAAAATGGAATGTAACGTGCAATGCGTTTATGTTTTTATGTAGTGGCTATGACTAAGTGGTGTTATTGGACGAGTTTATGTATTAGTAAACAAATGACAATGTTATATCACTTTGACTGATGTAATTCTTTCCTCTAGCTCTAACTCAAGACATGTTCTCCAAAAGAAAAATTCAAGCTTCCTTCTGCAACTATCTCAACAACAATCTCAACCTTCACATTTACACAAGAACTATATCCAGTCTCAAAGTAGTATGGCGTAAGGACCCATTACTAGACCAAGCCATAGAACACGATAAACGCTTCAAGCAATGTTTCCGCGTCGTCAAAGAAGTTCTCAATGAACCAGGTCAAGTCATCCCTCTAAGCTACCTTGAAAAACGGCGCCAAAGGATGCGACTCAAGGTTAAAATTGAAACCTTTATGAATCAAAACCCTTTTTTATTTGATATATATTATGATCGCATTAAACCCAAAACCGAACCTGTTAAATTTATCCGGGTCAGCGATCAGCTTCTTCAGTTTCTGGAGGAAGAGAAACAAATTTATAAGGAGAATGAACCGTTAATTGTTTCTAAGTTGTGTAAATTGTTGATGATGTCAAAGAATAAGGTTGTTAGTGCTGATAAATTGCTTCATGTGAAGAGGGAATTTGGTTTCCCTAATGACTTTTTGGTTGATTTGGTTCCTAGGTATCCGGAATATTTTAGGTTAACTGGTTTACCTGGGGAAGGAAAATCGTTTCTTGAATTGGTTAATTGGAACCCTGAGTTTGCAAAATCTGTTATTGAGAAAAGGGCTGAAGAGGAAAGTAAGCTTACTGGGATTAGGGTTAGGCCTAGTTTCAATGTAAAGCTTCCTCCAGGTTTTGTGTTGAAGAAGGAGATGAGGGAGTGGATTAGGGATTGGATGGAGCTTGATTATGTATCACCTTACGAGGATGTTTCACATTTGGAGCAATCTTCAAGAGAGATGGAGAAAAGGTCTGTTGGGGTGTTCCACGAATTGCTTTCTCTTTCGCTGTATAAGAGGGTTCCGGTGCCGATTCTTGGAAAGTTTTGTGATGAATATAGGTTTTCGAATGCTTTTTCAAGCACTTTTACAAGGCATTCAGGTATATTCTATATGTCGTTGAAAGGTGGAATTGAAACTGCAATGCTGAGAGAGGCATATCAAGGGGATAAGTTGATTGACATTGATCCACTGCTTCAGATAAAAGAGAGATTTGCTGAGTTGCTGAAGGAGGGTTGGCGGCAAAGAGCGGAGCAGTTGAGGTTGAAACAAGAGAAAATCAAACAAGATATGGAACTTGTGGCCATAAGAGTTGGTGAATAAATCATATGAAATCGCCGTGTGGATATATGAAGAACTTTCAATTTGGAAATTTCTCATGAGGTAAACATTTGATCATTGCTGGCGAGTATATTTCTCTTACCTTTTATGATTGTTAATCTTCTGATGCATGAATTGTTTTAGGAAAAATTGAATAGTTGCCTCTTAGTACCCTGTTGCTGAAAAAGGCTTCAGTAAAATGTTCTTGACTTTCTTTGTTCATGTTTATGTTGTTGAGAACAATTTCATGTATGTACTCCAGGGTAGAGGAGGATTGCTGTTTAAATTATTCTTCCTTTTTACTTGCAGAGGCATTAATGGTCAATCTAATTTTGAAAGGAAATTACAGAATTCCAAATATTGCCTTACATTCCTTGAAATGTTACAATTTAAATTTTAAGAGTATTACTTGAAATTGTTGGAAGATGAATGCTATTGTAATTTCAACTAACTCCGTCTTGTAGGAATGCTTTTCTATAATAAACTTGCCCATAACTATGCACTTTATCAGCCTATGAAATAAACACATGAAACATTTACAGAAGTTAGGCTAACAATGAAGGAGGTTGTGAATTCACTTAATTTGTGTTTGTCTAACTCATTGTGCTTTGGAATTTAGGAATTAAACGACATGGTGCTCCATAATCCAAATAATCCTTTGGGCATTAGACCAATCCTGCATTGAAGTTAAAATATGAAAAACACTGAATTTCTTTTTGGAGACAATCTGATATTGGATTTCCTCTTATAATTCGAAGGGAAAGAAACACATTTCTTATCAGCAAATGATGGAAGAAATGAGTTGCATTGTTGAATGATGAAAATGTTCTTCATCCAAATTATCTTAGAGCAGCAATGAAGTATTTGCTTTTGGAAACGCTGGAAACAAGGCGAGCAAAGGTGTAAATAACTTAAATTTGTCATGGTACCATGAATGAATGTTAATTTAATAAAACTGTTGTACCAATCTGACGTCTTACTGCTGTTTGATGGTTCTAAATTTTCACAAATTGTTATTGTTATTACGAGCTGTTATGTATTATCAATGAGAAATGTTTTTGGATAGAGACACACACCGTTTTCGTGTGTGTATGTATTCGTTTCCTAACCTTTAAATTGCTTTTTCTTCTCTCCTCGGGTGTTTGTTCTCACAACTTGGAACTGATGTCCACACTCAATAGATTACTGTGTCGAGATATAGGTTCAGAAATAGTGTGTCCAAATAATGTAACTGATTTTCAATTTTGATTTTACGATAAAATAAAGTTAGCAATCCTTAAGCCTGTCCTTCAGTAAATCGCTGTTGAAGTTATTGGAATGTTGAAGTACTCTGCGCCTGCCGCACTTTGACTATGCAGAATCAACATAAAATTTTGTATTATCAAAACTATGTTTGTATGGTTACTGATGATAGGATGTGATGCTGTTAGCAGAAAAGATAAAAACCTGTTTTTTGAAGGCTACATTTTTTTTCCATTGGATATTTGTTTCTCTCACCCTATTTGGTCTAATATATGGGACTTATTTCTTGAAAGGTGCTCCACTTGGTTTCCACTCATGTAAAACATACATGTTATTAATTTGCTCTAATCTGATATAATGTTGGTGACTTGAACCCTCATTTAGAATAGTATGTGCTTACCTACAAAATCATCACACAAAATGGATGAGAAATGCAAGCAGCAGGGCCTAACCTCATTCTCTTGGTAGTTACATTTTATATATTAGTAATTCACTTCATAAACAACTTACTGGAAACAATTTAATGAATTTGCAAGTATTTAAGCAATTCTACTTCTAAGGAGTCAAATGTGAACATCAAAGCACTTTAAGGTTTCAAATGTATTAGCTTAAGAGGAAGAAACTAGAGATAGACACAGTATGGAGAGATTCAATATTTTTAATTCAGTAGCTTTGATTCTCACATTTCTTGCATTTGTGCCGAAAATATCGAGCGAGATCCGACCACCGGAAATTCATCTACCACCACCATCTCTTCGCCCGTTGTGTGCACCTCAACTAGCACTAGTAACCTATGCATGTGGAATGATGTCTTTTGCTCCACGATCACCAGCTTCCGCAATCCTATCTTCACCCTCTCCTCCATCCCCTGACAACAACGAGGGACATCAAAGTCACCACCACAGACACGGTCACAAACACAGACACCATAGTACCACAGAAGAAGATAATTGTTGCCGATGGGCTAAAGAAATGGACAGTCGATGTGTGTGTGAGATTTTACTTAGGTTGCCTCCTTTCCTCACAAGACCTTTGCATCGATACACGGTCGTCGTTGGAGAATCTTGTATGGTCACTTACTCATGTGGTGGACCAATATAATATGATGGGCAAAATTACAAAATGTGATGCCACCAAAGTGGAAAAGAATCTGATGTTGTGTTTGGTATTATGGGTTGAAGTTATGGTTATCTTTTCTGATTCCTAGCATTGTTATTTAGCTAGTTGTTTTTCATTGTTTGACTTGATTTTCAATTGTTGTTTGGTCAGAGGTTGGAAAAACAAAGTGAGCTGTAGTACTCACATAAAAAAAAAATACATAGTTGTAGGCTTAATTTATAGCATGGTTGAAGTATGTTTATTTATATCAAAAACTATATTTATTCGCTGAAATTCATATTTAATATGGAGCATATGGACTAAACAAGAACTACTATGTCAATATTAGGCTTTTTTTAACAATGTTTAAATATTACTATACTATCGAGATGTTTAGAACATTATAAATAATTTTTTTACAAAATCTCGTAGCACAATAGGTGAGAGCTAATTAATGTGAGGGGTTTTATTAGAAAAATACTACTTCCGATTTTTGGGTTTGACGAAATACACGCGATGTTGGTGAATGGTAGAAACGGTTATAGATGAAGGAGAATGAATCAAGAATTGGAAGAAAATGATTCTGATTAATTTGGGAATAGCAGGTTACAGAGCTTATATAGTTCAAGTAACTAAGCTACATACAAGTAAACCAATCAGTGTCCTTACAACCTGCCCAATCAGCATCTGAATAGCCTATAAGTTGCATCTGTGAAGTTCTGTTAAAGAAAACACCTTGGCCTGGATTATTCTTCAAGTACCTCAATACTCTACAAGCTGCATTGAAGTGAATATCTGTAGGTGCATGCATGAATTGACTCAATTGTTGAGTTGCAAAGGAAATGTCTGGTCTAGTGGTCTAGTTGTGTTTAAGTACAACAACTTTCCAACTATTCTACTGTAACCAGAAACATCACTGTAGGGAGTACCTGCAGAACTATGCAACTTGATTGAAGTGTCAAGTGGTGTGGTGGCAGGTTTGTAGCCAAGTAAACCTGAATCCTTAAGTAAATCCAAACAGTACTTTCTCTGAGAAATAGTAATGCCCAGTTTTGAATGAGCTACCTCAATGCCAAGGAAATATTTCAGCTCACCTAGATTTTTGATTTTGAAAGCTGAATCAAGGACAGTCTTGATCCTTTCAAATTCATCAATTGAATCTCCTGCAAGGATGATATCATCCACATAAACAACAGAGCAGTAAACTTATTTTCTTTGGTGAGAGTGAATAGAGAATAATCTAATGCTGATTGTGTATACCCTTCATTAAGAAGCAAAGCAGTTAATTTCTCGTACCACTGTTTACTAGCTTGCTTCAGCCCATATAAGCTCTTTCGTAGTTTACAAACAGAATTAGGTTTATCACAAGTTACCCCATCTGGTATCTTCATATAGACATCTTATTGAAGATCTCCATGAAGGAAGGCATTATTTACATCCAATTGGTGAAGATACCAATTCTTTATGGCAGCCACTGCTAAAGGGTCCTAACAGTGGTGAGTTTAGCAACAGGAGAAAAAGTCTCAAAGTAATCAATTCCTTCAGCTTGATTATAGCCTTTGGCTACTAATCTGGCTTTGTATCTTTCTATTTCCCCATTGGCTTTGTGCTTAACTTTATATACCCATCTACATCCTATGGGTTTGGTATGAGGTGGTTGATCAACAATATTCTAAGTGCAGTTTTTGACTAAAGCATTTAATTCTTCTTTCATAGTTGTTACCCAATGTTCATGCTTACTAGCTTCCTCATAAGATTGAGGCTCGGTGCAGTGTGTGATTGACATACTAAATGCCTTGTGAGAAGAAGACAAGTGTGTAAGTGAATGAAAAGAAGACAAAGGATATTTAGACTTTGTACCTGAAGTGAGAGGTTCTTGTGAATTTGAAGATGCATTGTGACAAACATAATCAGACAAATGTAATGGTGCCCTTCTTTGTCTGATGGGTCTTGAGGGTAAAAGGTCAAAAGTTTGGTTACTTGGTGTAGAGGGAGCAGTAGGTGAAGGAGTGGGGTCAGGGTTATTATGTAGTATAGTATTGCTTGGACTGTTGGAAGACAAAAGTGGTGATGGTGAGTCAAATCTCTAGACAAGAAAATGGAATTATTTAGGAGATCAAGAAGGACAACTCCTTTGACCCCAGGTTTATAACCCAGAAATATAAATTTTCTGGCTCTATGATCCAATTTGGTTCTATGGGACTGCAAAGTAGATGCAAAAACTAAAGACCCAAAAACTTTGAGAGTAGTAAGATCAGGGACAGAGTTGTAAAGTAAGGTATAGGGAGATTTATTTTATAAATTGGGAGCAGGAATTCTATTCATAATGTAAACAACATGAGAGACTGCATATGACCAGAAGGATTTAGGTAAGTTAGACTGGATTAAGAGAGCTCTTCCTATATTTAGGATTTGCTGATGTTTCCTCTCAACCCTACCATTTTGTTGAGGGGAATCAACACAACTAGTTTGATGAATTATCCCCTTTGAAGCATAAACGTTTGGCATTAGAAATTCAGGACCATTATCAGTCCTTATGGATTTAACAGAATGATTATGTTGGGTTTTAATAAGATTGATGAAATTTTGGACATGATTTCTAGCTTCAGACTTAGTTTTTATTAAGGTAAGCCAAGTATATCTAGAGTAATCATCAACAGCAGTAAGGAAATAAGCATGATTATGAACAAATTTAATGGAAATGGGACCCCATATATCAAAGTGAATCAAATTAAAAGATTGTATTGCTTTATGATAGCTTTGTACAAAAGGTAATTTTCTGTGTTTTGCAAAATGACAAATGTCACACACAGAACTAGAATCATTTACAATGAAATGAAATTGAGAATGTAAAAGGGCAGTCCTAGAGCTAGACAAATGACCTAACCTGAAATGCCAAAGTGCACTTTCAGGCAAGTGTCCATTATTTTCGAAAATAAAATGGGAAGAAACACTGTGGTTGGATGAGGCACTATCCTTAGGTGTCTGAATTAAGTAGTACAAGCCATCTTTGCATTCACCCAAACCAATCATCTTCAGTGATTTTTGCTCCTGTATAGAACAAACATTGTTGGTGAAGTTTAGTGTGTAGTGTGCATTATGACATAATTGAGAAGCAGAAATCAAATTGACATTAAAGGTGGGGACATATAACACATTAGTAATACTGAACAGAGGAGAAAAAACAACTGTGTCTGCATACTTAGTAGTAACATGATTACCATTTGGTAATTTGATAACCATTGGATTGATTTCACTATAAGAGTGAAACCAGTGTAGTGAGGCACACATGTGGTGACTAGCACCTGAATCTATGATCCAAGTGTCAAGAGCAATGTTATGACAAACAGAAGAATAAAGGCAATGTGACATTGTTATACCTGGCATAGCTGCTGATGAAGGACCAGCATTATGGAATGAGCTAACCTGATTGGAAGGAGGCTGAATTAACTGCAGAAGTTTATCTAATTGTTCTTGAGTAAGGGAAGGAGCCAGAGGTGCACTTGTGGTGTTTTGAGATGCAGTTGAGGATTCAACTCTTTCTCCCCCATCAACTGCAGAGTGATGAGCAGAACCAGAGTAATTCTCCATCATGTGAGGAGGAACACCATTCTTTAGAAAACAATTCTCAACAAAGTGATTGGATTTGTGACAATAGGTACAATAGCGCTTGGAACCATTACCAGAAGTAGAACGTCCATTACCAGAACTTTGATTCTTACTAACAGAGGCATTAACAAGAGCCTTGGAATCATCAAGATTGAGAGTGCAATTTTGTCGTTCAAACTGAATTACCATAGAGAAAATCTTGGTGATAGAAGGCAAATGATCAATTAGAAGAATCTGAAACTTAACAGCGTTGAATTCATCGTTCAAACCAGTCAAGAAACGCACAATGTGAAGCGTATTATGGTGACGACGAGCAAGACGCATCGCATCGCAAGAACAACGATGGTGACAAGTACAATTCGGAATCGGCATGTAAATCTCAAGTTCTTCCCAAAGAGCTTTCAAATCAGAATAGAAAGTAGTTACATAACGAGTACCTTGAGTCAAAGCATAAATTTCTTGTTGAATTTCAGAAACATGAACCAAATCACCTTGCGAGAAACGCTCCTTCAAATCGAGCCACACATCCGAAGCATTATCCATGAAAATAATAGAACGAGCAATTGAAGGTTCAACGGAATTCAGAAGCCAACTATGAATCAACATATTGCAGCGATTCCACGCTCGAAACGACGGATCAAAAGCATCAATCGGCATCGGAATTGAACCGTCAAGAAATTCAAATTTGAGTTTAGCTCCGAGAGCGTGTCGTATAGCTCGCGCCCAAGAATGGTAGTTGACGCCGTCAATGAGTGGCGTAACCTTGACAGAAGAGGGGCCGTCACTGGAGTGAACGAAATAGGGACTAGAAGGATCGGTGGAAGGATCCGCCGGTGGCGGTTGTGCTACACGCAGCGGCATGATAGCGGAAGCGAAAGGGAATGGATCTTCAGGTCGATGATACCATGTTGAGTTAGTTAGAAACGGTTATAGATGAAGGAGAATGAATCAAGAATTGGAAGAAAATGATTCTAATTAATTTGGGAATAGCAGGTTACAGAGCTTATATAGTTCAAGTAACTAAGCTACATACAAGTAAACCATCACTATAAACTAATTACAGCAGTAATATTTACAAGTTCTTTTCTCAACACAATCACATAAAAAAAAAATACATAGTTGTAGGCTTAATTTATAGCATGGTTGAAGTATATTTATTTATATCGAAAACAACTATATTTATTCGCTGAAATTCATATTTAATATGGAGCATATGGACCGAACAAGAACTAATATATTAGGCTTTTTTTAACAATGTTTAAATATTACTATACTATCGAGATGTTTAGAACATTATAAATAATTTTTTTACAAAATTTCGTAGCACAATAGTTGAGAGCTAATTAATGTGAGGGGTTTTATTAGAAAAATACTACTTCCGACTTTTGGGTTTGATGGAATACACGTGATGTTGTTGAATGGTAAACAGAGAAGATATTATAAACGGACATCATCGTTAAACTGCGAAGATCGATATTTGATAAATTCTATTCATTGGTTATTTATCATGATCTTTTTATATGCAACTTTTTCAGCTTGGTACATCATCATCAGTGCATTACTATTGAGTATTGACATATTGTGAAAAAGCTCTTTTTTACTTAACAAAATAAACTTTTTTTTTTTAGGGACTACGGAGGTTGGGGCATTAACTTCACCTTTTTTTTTTCTTCATATGAACAAATCAGTATAAAAAGTTGCTAATATAAGTATATTTCCAAGCACTAATAATACAAACAATATGACCCTTCGTAATAGTGAAAAGGGAAGAATAAAAATAGTGTCCTTAACTCCCTAATATCTCTTTGAGTGGCACACCGTATATCGAGTGCTCTTTAAAACAAAGGTAATAGCTATTTATGGTATTGGATACATCATCATTCTTTAGAATGCCTTATACAATTTATAAGGACTTATGCGGAGAAATGATTGATCGATGCAAGTGCTTATAAAATTATAGTATTACTTATGTCAATAGAGCTGGGTAGCACTCCTTTCTCCACTGCGTATGGGGTGAGCATGAATTTGCAATTCGACTCGAAATCGTTATAACCGCCAATATATAGAAACATTCTATTGGATACGGGTCGGGTCGGGTCTCAGGTCAACAATTATGAAAAAAGATCATGAACGGTTGTATACGGTCGAGTGCGGGTCTTCAAAAATTCATCTCTTCATAACTGAAACCGACCGAACAATTACTAAAATATAAATTAATATTTTTTTTAGTTTTGAGCACCTCTTCTCTTTCTTATACTCTTCGCTTTGTTAATTTTATATATCTTTGATAGAGAAAAAAAATGTTATATTTTACAAGTTATGCTTGTAAGTTGTAATATGTTGATAAATGAGATGTGAAAAATAATATTTTAGATTTATCTAAATTTTTACTTCATATCTACTATCTATTATTGCTGTTGAATTTACAAATTTAAAACAAAATATAACCGAATCTCCTCTTCAGTAATAAATAATAAACAAATAAAAAAAAAGTAAAATTAAGAGAAATAAAATAAAACATCAGGCTTAATGGTTAACAAGCTCACCTTGTAACAAATCATTTGAGAAAATCTGAGTTTGATCTCTAGTGGCTAGAGTTGGGAATAGGTTAGGTCGAACTAGGTTTTGCCAAGTATGAGTCTGCCCTGTTAAAAAATTGAATGTCTGAGTCTAGCCTTTTAAAAGTCTGATATGATCTCTTAGCATGTTTAAAAGCTTATTTCACATTAACATATTTCAATAAATAATTATATTTATTTTTAAATATACAAATGAATTAATAAACCAATGAGATTAAACTTCCTTTTAATATTTAACATGATATTTTAGAGAAATTGATTATATATGACATCATATTTCAATTCTAATTTATAATAATACATTTATATATGTAAAAAATTAATGTAAATTAATAAACTTAAACTACTAAAATAGTTAATAAATTTATAATTTAATCAGAGTATAAATTTTAATAGATGATAATAATAATAATGTCCGTTTAATATATGTCTAAAAGGCCTAATAGATGATAATTATAATTTAATCAGAGGATAAATTTTATTCATATTTATTTAAATATGTCGGTTTAATAGGTCTAAAAGAATTTTTTAATTGACTTGAAGTCTTACCATTTTAGCTAAATAGTCTTATGAAATTTTTTTGACCCTTTTTATTTAAAAAATAGTCTGCTCTGAACCTATATAAGTTAGGCCGTAGACACCTATAGACCAATGTGCACATTCTCAACCTTATTAACAAAGCAGTATTTTTTGCCAAATTTTATCTATTTTGTAGTCGTACTCTAAATTACAGTCACAGACCTTCTCTCCTAAAAAATCAGAGAGTTAATACCGAATTTAGATACCAGTAATATCTTGAGATATGCAGAAAAATAAAATGGAAGAAGGTAATCAGATTTTGTTTTTTATGGAGCTCTGATCTCTTGTAGGATTGCACAGTAGCTGCATATTGTACGGAACGAGGTAATGCAGCTGTACGAATTTCATACCTTTGTTGAGAAAATATTTGTTTTCTTAAATAAATTTCTCGTAGTTTATTTTTAAGATTTTATTCCTCTAATTTTAAATTTAAAAACGTATATTTACCGTAAAAATATAATATTTTAATTTAAGATTCAATTCATAATTTGTACATATAATATTAGGAGAGGTTAATTCTTTTGAATTGATTTTTAATTATTTCAATAGATTGATCTCTGTAAAGATATTTTAGTTTAAAAGAAAATAAACCAAAACTTAACATGTATAAACACACCCATGCATCACTGATAAATTGAAGAATTATACTAATAATAATGTAAAAAGATGCCGTGAAAAAAATGTAAAAAGAAGTACATAGTTATAAAAAAAAGTTATCAAATCATATTATACATAGTGTCATTTTCTTTACTAATCGTTAGTCGGTTCAGTGGTGATTAAGGATGAACTTGGTTAGAAGGATCACGATTTGATCCCCGCAACTGCGATCGGGGGGGCTGAAACCATTTAATGTCAGAACTAACATCCGAACCAGATTCAACTGGTAGTAAAAAAAAAAAAAAAAAAAAATCATAAAATATCTATATAGTAAAATCAAATTAGATAACTCTGCCAAAAACAAAACTCTTTCTATTCTAAAATTTCTACATTGAATGGGATCCCAGATGATACATTTTTTGTAAGCAAAAATGAAACAGCTGTTTTTATTTTATTTTTCTCAAAACTGTCCTTAACCCCTCTCAAGCAAAAATGGAACAATTATTTGATCATTATTTTTATTATTATATATAATATAATTTATGTGCTTAACAAAATTTTCATCATGTCCTAACATGTTGCAGCAGCCATAAGATCAGTCTGAGACATTGGCACTCTAAGATTTGAAGAAGAATTCACAACATTAGTAGAATTTCTTGAGTTATATAAAAATTGTGCCACAATCATAGCACTAGGTTCTGCCACAATCTTCTTCCATGTTTCATCAGCTTCTTTTCCATGCTTCTTAAAAACAGGTGTAGCATCTAACTTATGAATATTCCATCTCTTAACATTCTTAAGCCACTGAATCTTTCCAAGTTGTTTCCTAGCTAATTTCCATGTATTCATCTTCATTTCACTCAAAGCTTTTTCAAGCAACATTTTCTTTGTTTCGTCGTCCACAAAACTTTCTTTTCGAAAATACTCATCGAATTCGGGAACACCAATGGCTTTTCGTATCCCTTTTGAGTAATCTCCATTCGGATTGTAAAAGGGTCGCAACTCATTAACCATTCCGGTGTTAAACATTTGATCAACGCGTTGATCTATGTACGGACGAAGAATTTCCTTTGATACATCGACCCAGAGACAACAAAAATTGTACCTCGAACGAAAATTATAGTCGTCATCATCAACTAAGGCTTCGAGGTAAGAATTCGAGCCACCAACAATGATCGGAAGATGTTCGCGGCTCGTGATTGAATCAATGGCCGAAGTTGATTTTTCGCGAAAATCGTTGGAAGTGAACTCTATGTTGGGGTTATGTGTTCCTAATAAATGGTGTGGTATTCCTTTTTGTTCTTCTTTTGTGATTTTGTTTGTTACTATGTCAAGACCTTCATATATTTGAATTTTGTCTGAATTGATTATTTCTGATGGGAAATAATTTGCTAAGTCAATTGAAAGCTTTGACTTTCCTGTTGCTGTTGCTCCCATGATCAAAACTACATTTTCCTTTTGAATTTGTCTCTTGTTGAGTTTTTGGCCACTACATGGAACATTGCTTATTAAAGGTTGTCTAATTAGTCTGCACATGGACATTGAGATGGTCATGATGATGATTACGACGACGATGATAAAAAACCGGGGAAGAAATTTTCGGAAACGATCAGTACAAGTTCGACGATGGTCGGAAAATTTTGATTTAAATAACAACTAATATACTAATATTTGCCGATAAAAAAATCGATAGAGAGGTCATTTTTATGGTTGGTGTTTTTTGAGGATGGTGATTGTGAAGGACTAAGGTTGCATACGTTTGTGATTTGCTAGCTCTTGTTTATTAGGAAATGTGACTATAGGAAGATCTAGCTTTGAGATTTTACCTTTGGAGATGACACAATTTGGCTCAAATTGATTCTAAATGAAAGGTTGAGCCCAATTGAGTGTAGATATAACTATTTGCACGTTTTTGAAGGTGACACACAAGAACACAAGTGGTAATTCAAAATATTGAGGACAAGAGAAAGGTGTTGTCAAATATTTATAGCATATGAAAGTCGAAAGAGGTCAAAAGTTTCACTATTTCACTTTTTCTTTCTATAATTTACTATATGCTTCTTTTTTCTTTTCTTTTTTAAGAGAATATCTAAGCATAGTGTGAATTAACATTAACTATATTTTTTGTCACGTCATCCCATTTTTTGATATGATAAGACAAATGAATAATTTTTTATGAACGATCGTATAAAATTATGAATAGTATTATTTGAACACTAAAAAGAGTTGTCACAGATGGACAACTTATTTTTTCTTCCTTGACACGCAAATCAATGCAGCTACAAATAATAGAAAAGCAAAATAATGGCGGGAAAATAACATTAGTTTAAAATTATTTTAAATGAACACTGCATCCCCATTAAACTCTATTTTTAATAATAAAAAATTTATATGAGTTAGGTTAACTTATTAGATCGAACACGTTTCAAAAGAGAAACGTGAATTAAAGTACTTACAAATTATCTACTAATAATGATAACAAAGTCTTTAAATTGTCGACAAAAATTGAACTCACATTCAAGAGATATAAATCAATTTCATACCAATTTGATCAATTTTTTTTGGCTACTATATAATAAATTAAGTAGGATATAGGAATTATTGATGATTGTCAATTAGAAAGGAAGGTAGTGGCCATGTCAAATATTCTGCAAATATATTTGTATTAAGTACTTTATGCCATACACAAATGTTGATGGTCCACTGCAGGCTCAAAGAAGCTAGCTAGCTAGCTCTTCAATTAATTCAAACTCATAATTTAATTTTTGTTTTTGAGAAAACAGTGGGCACGGTAGGTTCTATACTTTTAGTGGATTATATGTCAAAAGTGGCAAATTGCATAAAGAATATATAGACCATGATATGGTCTATTCTTATTATTCTCTAATATTTGTTTCTTTCGTGTGTGTGTGTTTATTGGAAAATTCTAACATCAAGTGGTCCATGGTGGACCATTCATAAAAAATCATATAACGAATACGAATTTTACAAAATTCACCGTTGGATTTAAAGTTTATATCATATAGATTATCTATAGAAAATTTTAGAAAAATTGAAAATCATTTGATATGTTATTGAGACTCATCAAGATTAACGGTTTATTAAATACTGTAAATCTTGATAAATCCCAATAAAATATCAAATGATTTTCAATTTTTCTACAAATTTTTATGGATGCTCTATATGATATAAACTTTCAATCTACCAATAAATTTTGTAAAATTCGTATTCGGTAGATCACTTGTCCACGGTGGACCACTTGTGAATGTGGTCCACCGTAGCATTAGCATGTGTTTATTATATACTTTTTTTCACCTTGGCATTTTGGGTAGCATTGTCATTTAGTGACTAGAAAATAGCTTTTCCACTCATCATGTCTCACAAGATAGGGTATAATATTCTCTTCTTTTATAACTTTTCATATATTGTTTTAGACATCTTTGAATTTCTAATCTCATATTTTAAAATTGAAGATACGACACAAAACATTATAAAATAATAAAATTGAACACATTAAAATCCTTATTTGGAAGTAAATGTGTTTGCAACAAGGCTGTATATATACTCCTAATTAATTGTATAGTGTATGCTAACTGTGGACAAACATGATTGTCAATGATATAAAGAATAGGAATTTTACTTTATTTTTAGTCAAATCGGTAGCTTAGAGTGATTCATGACGTCATGGTTGACTCAACCAAAAAGTTTCATTCTTTCTTATGAATTTCATTATACATATGATCATCTCTTTGTAATTTTAATTTTGATAATTAATATTTATATTGGAGTTAAAAATAGGAAATTAACGATATTTTAAAAATAAATCGATGATTGGAGGAAGGTTTACTTTGTTTTAGATTTAAAAGGATTTTTGAATTAATTTTTGATAGAAATATCACGAGGTCGAAATGAACATTTTGGGTTGGTTGTATGAAGATGGAGGTAGGTGGAGATGGAGTCGATGTTTATATATTAGTTTAGGAGAATATGTGTTGAAATTGTTGCTCTCAATTGGATAGTTATGTTTTGCAGGTAAATTCTGATAAATGATTGTGGAATTTACCTGCAAAATAAGGAGATAATTTGAAATAAATTAGTTCATTTGAGATTCATTAACAACAAACTTTTGGTGTAGATAATTTAGTTCAGTGTGATATCATAAATGTTATTATTATGTTTAGGAGGCTGTGGGAAAGAAAAAAAATTATAATCATCCGGGTTTTTAGTGTGGTATTTTTTGTGCCGTGTGGAGAGTAATTCTAAAGAGGATGAGTATGTGATAGTAGATCCAAAATATGATTACTTTCTAATAGTAGTTTTATTTAACAAAGCTTGTCTATAATCAAGTTATTAGTGTTTTCTACATTTCATTTGTTTTATCTTTTGTAGGTCTAAATGCATAAACAAGTGGAATTTTTAGTCTCATTTTGTAGTTGCTTATTGATCAAGGCATTGTATGAGGACTAAGAGAGAGTTTCCTTTATGAAGGGATAATGGATTTTTATGACTATGCACTTAATTTCGTGTATTTATGGCCTTCATGGGCGTTACCATTGGCTAATTAAGGTGAAGAAAATCAAAGATCAAGGGTCAAACACTTGGCCACGATTGTGTCAGGGAGTGTCATCATGGCCGTGCCAATCCAATCAGAAGGGAGAAACGTCTTTGAAACAATTTCCACGGTCGTACCAATGCATCTCACGGTTGTGGTAGTTCTTTGTTTTTACATTTTTAATGCCACTTATTTGCACTTATATATGTAAGGCTTATCATTTGGCTGCGAAAATCTCATCTTTTGGAGGCTATATAAAGCCCCTTTCCCTTTGTAAAACTTTGCATAATCCAATAAAATTATGTTGTTCGTTTTCGGCCCGGACACATGTGCAACATGTGCCGTGGCATCGGGTCTCCTAGAAATGAAGGACTCAATTTTTTTTATATAGTAGTAATATTAGGTCCCGTTTGGCCCGATTTATTTTTTATTTTTCTATTTAGCTTAAACGAAATAGAGAAGTATAAAATTATATTTGACAATATTTCTCCTTAAAAGTATCAAAGAAATAAAGTAAAGAAGTAAAAAAATAAATAAAAGTGAAGTCAAACACAATTTTTTCCTTCTTTACTATTTTTAAGGAAACGAAAAAAAGGAGAAAATAAGCCGGGCCAAACGGGGCCTTAGTAAATTTAGGGATGTAAAATTTAATATATTACGGCAAACTACAAATGTCAAATTGTTAGATCCATAATCTTTTTTACTGACTACTAGTATTAATAAATTATGGGGTGCAAAATTTAATATATTACTTCCTCCGACCTTAATTATAAGTAAATTTTTTCATTTTAGATTCATTGAAAAACAAATGTATCTACTCTAGCTATGATTAAGGCCAAATACATTGGTAATCCAATGAATTTAAAAAGTAGAAATTTGCTTATAATTAAGTTCATAGGAATTATTTAATTAACGAATTTACTTCAAAAATTGACTCAGCTTAATTAGCTAGGAAATATTTTATTATTATTGATTGTACTATGAATTTTTTTATATTAATTTAAAGGATGCCTATTTTATTTATACTATTTACAATTTAAATCAGAGATGATTTTTTTTAAAAAATTGCATTTTTATTTATTAAAAAAGGGCCACATTTTTTTTTTGCATATGGTCTCAAAAAACTCGGAGCCGGCCTTGTTCATTTTCTATTTTTGTTCTTGTAACACTTTGGATAATCCAAAAAATAAAAATAAAAAAATTGTACAAACTAGTTCAATCTAGCGAGCAGAACTGAATTATTTATGAAGTTTAAGAGAATCAACTCGAGCTAAAAAGAATTATATTGAACTAAAATCAAATTTCTAGCAAAATCAATTTATATAAAATCAAATTGAACTAAAACAAATTCAACTTGACACGACTCATTTTCAGCCTTACTCGCCTACCTCGCGTGATGGAAGACAATATTGTCTATTATCTCAACACCTTTCTTCTCCAAAAACAACCATGAATTTCATAACCATGACAAGTACACATCCTTAAATTATACTATACCGCTAGAATTATAATATTTCATACATTATAATTTTGGTATAAATCTTTTAAAATTTCAAAAAAAAATGGTAATTAATTTGCTTAATCTTTTAAAATTGGAACCGTGTGATCACTATATAATGTCAATATCATTTGATTAATTGATTTGTTCTTGGACATGTGTTTTCTTTTCATATATACTGTTACTAAATCAATTATATAAGTTCCCCACTGCCCCATATATTGAAATTCTTCCGTATATTAATTGCATAGAAACGACGATGTGAAATAAAAATCATGACTTAAGCCAATTGAATTTGTTCTCATGATGAACTGTAAGGAAAAGTACTTGATAACTTTTTAAGATTGACACTGATCCTGTGTTTTTTAATTTCGTGCACGAGAGTGAAGTTAATATATGAAGACGAAGATTCTTTTAGAAGTAAAGTTTTTAATCAAGTAGTTTAATGATTATAAATTTAATCTTTAAGATAAATAAGTGAATAATCTCCATATATATAATCTGATATTCTACGAATTGAGTTATGTTTACGCATACCATGTATCTATTTTAAATATCTAATGGATACTTGTTCTAATTAATCCAACAATGTCATTGTAATTGAGTGGATACATACTATTCCTTGTTTTATTTTATTCCCTCATACAGCTGCAATGAATTAATTCCAAATTCACTTTGAATGTGTAGTTAGTTATAAATCCATAAATCTGTTTTAATTTGTCCGATAAATATATAGCAATAGTGAGTCCAATTTTAAGGTTGACATTGATAGGGTGATCTTACAATACGATATGGAATCCACTTTTTTGGATATGGCTTGGCTTGTGGGATACTAATAATAATTGTACGGATTGCTTCATTTTACTTTCTGTTTTTAGATGAAGAATTAAAATAATTAGAGTTTAAATAGTAATTTTAGTGTCATCTAATAAAAATATGGACAAACTACGATATTTTTTTTTTTTACCACCGGTTGAATATATTTTGGAGGTCGATTTAACATCAAGTGTTTTTAACTTTTTTTTAATCGCAGTTTAGGAGAATCGAACCGTGATTCTTTCTATCAAATTCAGCACTAATTACCGCTAAATCAACCAATGATTGATGACAAACAAACTATAATTTTAGTCACCGAAGATCTATCTTGCTATTCCATTCATTTTTAAATGTACTAAAACTGCAATTAAATTTATAAATTTCTCCTTTTTTTTTGTCAAAACCACAAGTATTTCTTTTATTCACTTTAAAAGTGAAATTTAGGCTACTAGACCATCTAACCAAAATGATATATTTCATATTATAATAATAAAATAAAAAATGTGTGCTATGCCTCAAATATTAATGCATTAATATATATTCACACAAATCATCAATATAATTGCAAGTGGATGCAATCCCTCCTAACTCATTTGGTAATATCAAAATTGTTAGATTAAATGCTTTCTCGTGA
Organism: Trifolium fragiferum; assembly: GCA_954870985.1. Taxonomy (NCBI): domain Eukaryota; kingdom Viridiplantae; phylum Streptophyta; class Magnoliopsida; order Fabales; family Fabaceae; genus Trifolium; species Trifolium fragiferum. Next base: position 42,238,012 of record OX940796.1, on the reverse strand, counting down.
ATTCAAACTTAAAATCTCTTATTTGTGACATTTTTTTTATCAACCTTCTAGTTGCTAGAAAAATGGGGTACGGATAATTCAAAAGTAAAATATGACAAACAATTATTTTCATTTTTTTACACAAAATAATTATTTTCATAAACCATTAAAGTCTAATTATTTTGAACAATTTGTCTTAACACATTCGTGTCTGAGTTTCAGTAGTACTTATAACTTTCTCCGTAAACAAAATATATAAATAATTTCAAACAAGACACAGTATGAAGAAGTGTTCTATACTTCCAACTAATATTTCACAAATAAAAGGTGTGAAAAATATATTTCGCAAAGTAAATTATAAAGGTGCTATATATTATTCTCAAACAAAACTAATTTAGTGGTAGAATGAATCTCCAAAACTTAAAGTAATCTAAAAAATTAAATGAGAGAAATTCACTCTTTGTGGATCAGCTTGTTATGAACGTAACATCATAACATATGGATGAGACAAGTAAATTAACTATAGCATTTATCGATATTCTTCTCTATTAGTGGGTACAAAATTAAAATTAGAGAATATTAGTACATATTCCATCCTCAATTTGCCAATATTAATTGAATGTAGGTTTCATGGAACCAACCATTAACCAAATTTGAGATGATATAGCACCTATATTGCAGCGGTATGATGCACAATTATTAAAATTTGAGAAAAAAATATTCAAAACATTCAATTGTGATTATGTCCCATCACTACTTCATGAGTTTTATTTAGTTGATAGAAATATTATATTATATATGTAAATGTGAAGAGATTATTTTTTTTTTAACTATCCTATAGGCACGTAATATTTAAAGTCATTTAAACAAGTCTAACTTTTATCAAAAATATTGTTGGGCATGTAATAAAGTGGATTATTCCATCTCAGTTGATTTTTTTTAATATGTAAGAGTCATAAATCGAACTATTGACCAAACTCCCGACCATTTGTTTAGTTATTTGACGAATCTGACTACCTTATTACTTGTATTATTTACATAGTTTCTCATACACTAGAATGACCTTTAATCTTGATTTAATATGAAATCTCTAAGTACATAACATAAAATAAAATGCACTCAATGAAAATGAGTATTAGTAACAAACATGTAAAGGGAGTTATAAGAATGATTTGATGGGCGAGGGTGAATGTGTTAGGGAATGGAGATAGAGAGATCAGAGGTTCGATTTTCACCCTCAGCAAAAACTAACGATATTAATTATTAGAGTAAACAGTCACTTTCGTTTCTGAAAGTGTCACTCGCTTACATAACAATCCTTAAATTAACAAAAAATATTTTAAAGTCTCAAATTTAACATTTCATTAGCTAAAATTGTCCCTAACGTAATCTTTGAGACAAATTCTGTTTGTTTTTTGTTGATCCAGGGACTATTATGATAACGAGTGACATTTTCCAGAACGAAAGAGACTGTTTACTCCTAATTACTAACTACTAATGTTGGCTTTCGCTGTTTAAAAAAAAGTAACAAACATGTGAAACATTTTGACACCATATGAATTGAAACAGAAACAGTAACACACCATGAACCAATAAAAGGAGTCAAGAACCAAACAATTCCCAACACAGAAACAGTAACACACACCACCTCAGAGTACAATAGATTTCCAAAGAGGTATATCTTTGCTAGAAAAGACAAAAACAAAAACAACTAAAGCCAATGGCCAAACTATGTCAATTTGGTTCTCAAACCATGTTTCCTCTAGCTAGCTTGGTTCCACAATTGTATAGCTTGGTTCAAGTCATCAGCAAGTGCAATAGGCAGTAGAATAAGACCTTTGCTTTCAAGTAGCTGAGTTGCTGCTGCTGAATCTTCTTCAACTAGTTTTCCCATTATCTCTTCAAGTGGCTCATTCAGCATTTGTTCCTTTATATAATGCCCATAACCCTATAAATAATATGAATTTGTCACTTTGCTACAAGAAATTGTATTACAACAGCTACAAAAAGAGTAAAGAATGAAAAATGCAAACAAAAAAGATGTGTACCTCATGAAAAACTAGTGGTATAGCATTTGAGTCAGCTTGCAATTTACTTCCACTTAGTTCCTGCAAAGGAACAATTTCCTTAGATATAGTAGAATGTGTATTTGCAATTGATGAAAACATTAGGACTAAAAAGGTACCTTTACTTGAACTTGCAAGTAATTAACATAGTCAATTATGTTATCTAGTATATGAGCTTGACTACCCTGCAAATTAAAGGCTAGTTCATTAAGGTAATTGTTGTGAAATTCAATATCTATTAGCTACCTAAGTACTAGTATTTCAACATATTACCACTTCTTGATTTGGAAGCAATTCGTGTAAAGCTTTAAGGTTGTCAGCGACGCGTTGCCTGCGTTGCTGTAAGGAATAAGATTGTTAATTAATTGACATGGACATAGTAATGAGTCTAATGTCCTTTTGATTTTACTAGAGGATAGAAAAAGTTTTACTTACACGGTCGGAGTAACGCGTTTTCTCAGTTTTCTGTTTTGAGGAGCTACCTCTTGATCTTGGAAGTAAAGAAGGTGCAGAAACTATTCCCATTGGATTAAATCTTGAAGCATTCTTCGTATCTCCAACGGAATCAGGTGTCCATGTTGCATGAGCCTATCACAAAATTACAATGATATACTATAAGTCCATTAGGGTATGTTTAGATTTGACTTAGTTGAGCTTATCTTCTAACATAAGCACTTGTAAAAATTGTTTGGACTTTAGAAGAACTTATGTAAACAAACAGGTAATGACATGTTCATAAGCTCTACAAAATAGTTATTATGGGCAAACATATGCTAATCCTGGCCGCAATGGTTCTATGGTTTGTGGTCTTTTTGCGATTTTTATACAAATTTGCAAAAGTAACGCGAATTGCTCGCAAACCAATTCGTAGTTCCCAGCCCACAACAGCGAATTATGTGACTATCATTTAGAAGAACTTATGAAAACAGGTTATAACGTGTCAGTAAGGTATAATTTTTCAACTTCTCTTAAGTTTTTTGGGATGACTTATAAACACAACTTATAACTATATGAAAACACTTTATTTTCCATTTTTTTATAGAAATAGTTTATACATAACACTTATTAAGTACTTATGCTATAAGAGCTTAATTAAGCTGTAGCTGTATACCAAATAACACTAAATCATTATCATAAATTTCAGAATAATGAAGAATCTTTAAAATACTTTAACGATTGAAATATTCATAAGAAATGTACATGATGAAAAGACATATTAAATTATTTATTAATTAACTAACCTCATCACAGAGAAGATTTTGACTACTTCCAATTTCAGCTTTAATCACTTTCTCTCCTTCATCATATCTCCTAAACCCAACACGCTGAAAACAAACATAACAAAAACAAATCATCAATTTCCAAACCTCACAAATACTACAAATTTTCAGTTTTTCACTATACAAACTAATTTTTTTTTTCTGTTTATTAATTAACCTTATTACCTGGCTAATGCCAAAATCATTACTTGAAGAATCAATCAGCTTAAAACCAAAAGCAGATTTTCCTGAATCATTGAAGCTGCTGCTACCACCATGATGAATCATAGGGTTTGGAAGATAATTAGCTGAGGATTCAGAGAGATACTCAACATAGTTATTTTGAGGTAGTTTTGGTAAAGAACTCCATTGAACCCCACTTGTTGCAACAAATTGTTGATTTTGAATTTGATGATCTTCAGAGACATCATGGCTGCTTGTTTCTTCATTGTCATATGATTCTTCTAGCTCTGAACTGTTGCTGTCTTTGTTACTTTCTTCTTCCATTTTTGTTTTTCTTACTACCAAGCTAAAGAAAAGAGAAAACAAAAAGGAAATTCATGAAGCAATTCATCTAATTAGTTAGTATTGAAAGGAAAGGAAAAAGCTTGCATGTTGGAAAAGTGGTAAAGGAAGAAACTTTCACTTACCCGATTGAAGAGAATGTAAAAGGGTATCAGGGGAAGTGTTAAGATTGCATTTTTATGCAGCAAAAGTGAGGTTTTGAAGGTAAAAATGAAGAGGAGAGAGAGATATGGCGTGCTCTGTTCTGTGCTCTGTTTTTTGTTGAGCTGTTGTTTGTTGTTGGGTACGGACGTACGAGTAAGAATGTGGGTTGTTGTGCTGTGCAGAGTGGTACTACTGGTGTGGTGTAGTAGTGTGGTGAAGTGTACGGTGGATTTGGGTGCACGTTTTGTTTGAAATATCTATTGTACCCCTCATATGAATTTCAAATTCTTTTGGAAAATTCATGTGAATTGTAACTTTCTTTTGTTGTAACTTGTTGCTTTATGAGTAATGATGACTGATGGCAATATTGGATACCGTAATATCTTCAAGGGAAAAGAAATATGAAAGAATGATTCCACAAAAAATAAAAGAAGCGGCGGATATTGATCGGTTATGGGTGGGTTCGGGTTCAAAATGTTTATTTCATTCCAATCTGCAGGTGGGAATCTAAGGTCCATTTTCGTGCAATTAAGTTAACGGTTTGGGCGGATTTTTGTTAAACAGTTTAAGTGGGTGAAACAGTTGGATTCACTCGGTTTGGACTACCAATGAGCCAATATTAGATTTTTGGCACAACAATTATTCTAAAAAATATTAAATATAGAAAAAATAAAAACTGGGAATAAAAGTTTGTAGTTAATAATAAACTAAACAAATTAGACATAAATTCTTACCAAAACATACAAGACAAGGTCTCAAAAAAAAAATAGAAGAATCGAAGAAAACAAAAGAAGGTTTTAGACAAGACAAGGTGAAGAAAACGAATGGAAAAGACATAGAGAGCTTGGAGAAAAGCATTCTTTTATGTGTTTCAAAATGAGAGAGAAAGTGACGAACTTAACCCGAATTACTTTGCCGCAAACTTAACCCTAATTCCTCTGCCGCTATCACTCTTCACCATTTACCACATTATCTCTCTCAATAGTTTTTGATGCAATACTGATTGAGAATCTTAATATTAGACATCTTGAACATGCACTTAGGGTTTTTTTGACACGTGTCACGCTCACAGCCTTCCACATAGGATATTCTTTTTCAATACATTCCAAAATTTTAGCCATATTTAGCATTCAGCTTATTTGGCAAATTGCAATTGGTCATTAATTGGATTGGGCCTAAACTGACCCGGCCCAAGAGGATATATCAAACCAAACCAACCCGTTTGCTTCCTCCTTCACCGAAACAGGGGTCAATTTGATTCCTTTCTTCCTCTGCAAAACCACTTGGTAATCCCCTTTTCCACAATCCTAGGTCAACTTTCACCAAAATGAAATCAAAAGTTATAAGAATCTTATCTTACAAACCCTATGTTAAACCAAATTACTCTTGTGTCTCTCTCACAAAGAATCAAACCTAGGATTTTCAGATTCAAAGCATCTTAAAGCATCTTCAGGGAGGTCAAACAATTACCCTTTCTTATCATTATTTTTCAAATTCAAATGTCATTATAGATTCCATCCCTGACATGTTTCCATTTGTATCAAATTTTATACAGCTTGGAGAGATTCTTCACAAACAACCAATGTAAGTTTCAAAATCCTTAATATTTTATTTTCCAAATTGAATTTGAATTTTACAAACTGTTGACTGTCTATAAATAGGGGAATGTGTTGAAGCCAAACCCTGCCCACAATCTATTTTCTTATTCTTCCATTTTGCAAAATCGTTTTTCGAAAATGTGACAATTCATCAAACGCCATCCTCTGGTGGCTTCGTCAGCTTCACAAAGTACAAAGGTTTCAACCTGCTTCTCCACTCCTTCCTTATTTCATATTTGATTTCATATTCTGGTTCTAATTTATTTTTTGGAATGTTTTAATTTTTGTTCAGGTTCACAAATTAGATTTTGATTGGGCAAGTTGCTAAACTATAATTGATTTTGGGATTTGCATCAGCTTTGTTCTTTGTGTGCAGAATTAAGGTTAATCTTTGCTTAGTTTTATGATATTGTTACAGTTGGTAAGATTAATTCAAGCTTCTATTAACAATCATCATGTTTGACTAATATCTATTGTATGATATCAAAATGTGATTAGAGTTTTAAAAGATAACATTATTTAGACTTTCTGTCCATTTTATATGGAGATAGAAACTCAACTTTTGAACTAATTTTACATTCCTCTATAATCTAATTTTACATAGTCTTTTGTGAAACTAAAAAGGGAAGTGATTAATTACATCTATTTATGTTTGCAATTTGCACTTTTGGTATTTTGACTTTTTGCTGCAATTCATGAGTTTGCAATTGATGGACCTATGGGTTTGAATCATTGATTCTAAAGATAGCTTCAAAGAAAAAGAAACAAGAAAAAGAATCATTGAGTCTGCAATTCATTTTTTATATTGTATTTTTTATATATCTAGAGCTTACCTAACTTTGTGCATTGTGGACTTTGAATGCCTATTTATATGACTGATTTTCTAACGTGTGTTGAATGTCTTTTTTTTTAGCTTCTTTTAGAGACGAGGCAAAGAAACGTTCAATGGATGTATCTTATTTAATTCTTTGTACTCAAAGTAGCCACATAAGGTATGACACTACTTTGACATTGATATGCTGATAAATTAGTACCATGATACACCTTTTTTCAAACTAATATTAGTCTATTTATACTAAAAAAAGAAGATATAAAATATTAGCTGAATTGTGAACTAATAAGCAAATTATATCAATTTGTGCAGCCTTTGGATATATGCACAAATTCATAATTCAAATAATATTAAGAATAATGTCTCTTATAAACTTTGTGGATTTTTTATATTAAGAATAATTCTCTTACAATATGATTTGTTTATCTTGCTGAAAACAAGTGCATAATTTGTTTAAACTAAAACTTAAGGCAGAGGCTATTATTGAGCAAGAGTTCAATGAAATCATTCATGAGCACTTTGTTTCATATAGCATAGCTAAATTTGTGAAAAATGGTGTATAATAAAGAGGTGTAAGCACAAATTTGACTTCTTATTAGTATTTGAGTTTGAAAAAAGTTAACTGTTAGCTATACCTATTGGTTGAAGACATTGTACTAGCCCTAAAAATGTATGATTAAAGCTCTCAAAAAAAGTGAGTCCACTCAATAGACCACTAGCCCTATTGAAATTTGTGATTTTACTATGTGATCAATGAAGCAGTTTGTTATTTAATCTGTGCTTATCCCACAAATTAAAGTTGCAGTCTTTTTCATTTTATTTCAAGAAATCACATCACAATTATCACATTTCACACAAACAAAGTTGTTTGTTCTCTCTAATACTAAGCATACCATTTATCTTTTTCCCATGATATATAAGTCATTATCATGTTTGGCTATTTTGAAATTTGTATTCAATTGTATAAGCATTGAACTGAAACTTGCAAAATTTTAGACTCATTGTGCCTAATTTAATATGTTTATATTTACTTTGTTTCTATAACTTTTGTGAGGTTCAGCAATTGTTGATGTCTTAATTTGGAGTTGTACTCAGTTTTGGTTCATCTCATGCTTATTCATTAGATCAGTTTTGGTTCACATTGAGAGAAACAAGTTGAGTTGAGTCCAACTCCTATTAGTTATTGTACATCAATTATATATATCTTTAATTCATATAAAATTAACCTATAAATAAAAATTGTGATTTTTATTCTCATTAGATTAAAGTAACTTGAAAGTTCAAAAGTACATCCATATGCTTTCTTCCTCATGGTAACTAAAAAATATTAGTATACTTGCCTAGGTTTGCTGATGACATTTATCAGTAGCTATTCACACATATTTGTTGAATTATTTACAAAAAAAATTGCCTAAAATTTCCAAACCAATATGTGTTTATTTGGCAAGTCACAAGAGCTACACATTCTTTTCATTTATTTATACGCTTCTAAGTGGAAACATGCTGGTCTGAGGTCTCACAATTCAATTGGCATATCCTCTATCTGTTCCAATTCATAAGCGCCTTCAATATTTAACTTCATTTTATTTGATACTTTACTTTTGAAGCATTGTTTTAAGTATTTGCATTATTCGTTTATATTTTAAAGACATGTGAGAAAAGTGATTAGTATATTGCACACACACACACACACACACATATATATGTGTGTCCTGAGAAATTTGCACAGTAGTTGTTTTTTATGAAAATGAATATTTTGGTTTAAGTGCAAGTTTTGGATGGGTTTCAATTAGTATCCATTGTTCATAAGTTCTTTGTTGAGCATAGTTGTGTCATGAATTATTATCCCTCTTTAATTGTGGTTAATTAGGGATGATTATTTCAAGATTGTTTGAGCTTTCTCTTGATTAGAATAGATTTGCTTTGGTGTTTTCATGGCTTAGTGTATATACCTCAATCTCACTATTTTCCTGATGACAAGTTAGCGCATCAGTGCGGTGTGGTTCAGCATCATGAGACGCTCTTCTTTACCATACTAATATGCATTTTGGCTGCCGGCAACTCTTCTCTTCAAATGTGAGTCTTCTTTGACTTAATTATTTTAAGGTTTCAGAATTTCAAGTAGCTTAAATTTAAATTTTTTTTTTTGCAGATGTTAAAAGCACATATTTTTTGTTTGACTGTTCTTAAGAAATTTATAAATTATGTTTTTGGTTTGTACACATGTTGCTTATTTTCTAGCTTTGGACATTAAGTATTTTATGCTGATATAAATTTGAGTTGAAGTATTCTACTAATTTACATTAATCATTTTAAATTTGTCATATAATATTTCTCATACTTTATCTCACTTCTCTCTTTATCTCTCATATTTTATATCTCTCAAAACTCGCTTTCATTCTATTGAGTTTCAGTTGAGAAAATGTAAGAATTTCAATTTCCATGCATTTGTTTTGTTGTATTTTGCCTTTAATTAGAATTCATGAAGCATGCTTTTAGTTTCAATGCATTTGTTTTGTTGCATTCATAATTTCTTTCAGCTTAATGAGGAAGTTCCGGCCAAATGAGAAGAAAATAGTTATTTCTTTTGTATAGCCAACTCTATGTCATGAGTTTGTTTTGACTATTAGTACAGAGTGGCTCATGTATTCCTTTTTGTTCACTAGATTTGTAATGTTTCATAGGAATAGTCTTGACCAAGGTTTTACTGTTCTTATTTTTGAAACCATTTATTAGTTTGAGTATGATTCTAAATTTCTTAATTTGTTTGTGTTCTATCAAGTTTTAAACTTTTATGCTATATATTGAGTGAGTTTTTTGTATCATTCATGTTTTCATTGAATAAAATAGATGTAATGTTACCTAAAAAATTCCAAGTACTTTGATGGTATCTTAAATAGGAATATGTCTACTTTCATGTATTAGGAATATATGTATTGTCCATCGTATTATGAACTCCATTTGATAATCAAATGAGATTGTTATTTCAATTGTTTTATGATAAGATATTTTTTATACACTCTTAAACTTGAAGGAAAGGTTTTGACTAGATTCATTGTTCTCTAATGCAATTTTTAACTCATATTTGGTTGCTCACAATAATGTAGCTTTGGGATGACTTTGTTTCCATGCCTTGAGGTATATGCGTTTTTTGGTAATGTATGGAGGACTGCTAAGTATGAGAGTTGTCACCTATAATAGATAGAAGTTGTTGTCTTTCCTTGGTGGTTATGATGTCATGTTGCTGTAATTTTCCTCATTATGATGTTTTTATTGTTTTTTGCCCTCCTCAATAGTTGTGTTGTTGTTTTAGTGCTGTGTTCCTGGTGTTCGGCCGCTGTTTTTGTAGTTGTTACTGTGTTCCTGTTTTTAGTACTGTGTTCCTGGTGGTTGGATGTGAAGATGAAGTTTTAAAAGATAGGTGTCCTTCGGATGGAGATACCCTCTTTATTGAGTTGTTTGCAATTTTGATGCTTTTGTTCATTCTTCTTATTCATTGTTTTAGTCTCTTAGACTTCATTTATATGTATTGAGGCACCAAAAACATGATTTGTATATTGAACTTAACTAAATATTTTCCTGTGTAATTTTTATTCTTATTCTTTTACTCCATGTGAAGTGAGCAATGCTTTTTAGTGTCAGATCTATTAAGGATAATGAGGAGGGCTAATTTTACTCCATCTGTGTATTGTGTTTTCCCATTAACAATTTCCTTAATTAAATGACTAATTAGTATATTCAATTATTTTTGAGAAATTACTAATTCAAGATCAAATTTATTTTATGAAACATCCTCTAGATTTTTTCCCTATTACATAATAATTAATATGCGGCTTTCTGGTGCGCTCGAAATAAATTGCCCGGGCATAAGCGGGGAGTCTATCGTATGCACACAAGTGTGTATAGTATTAGTAGTATAAAACAATGTATATAAGCGGAATTTTCTTGCCCCGACATATAAATATCAGTTTACTTATTCATTAGAATAATTTCACAGTCTGTCACCAAAAACATGGGGAGTTTCTTGGGAGGTGTTGCATTAGTTTTACTATTTATTAGAATAATTTCTTAATTCACCCTTTGGAAACACAGGGTGCTTACCAAAAGTTGTTAGCATATAAATCTTTTTGTTTATCATTTTTTTTAGAATAATTTTTCAATCCGCTCACAAAAACATGGGTTTATTGGAATATGTCCCTTATAAATCTTTAAAAGCAATTTTTAGGATGATTTTTCAATCTCCTCCCTAAAAATTCGGGGGGCTTGATGCAAGCGTTTCAATAATGTATTTTGAAATATTAAAATCAATAGTTTTAAACTTGAGGATATGTAGTTTTAATTATATACTACCTCCGTCTTAAAATAAAAGACTTTTTTGGATAAATCACGGGAATTAAGAAAGTTGATTGTGATATTAAATGTGTTGACTATTAGTATTATTTTTACAAGTTTGTCATTTATGAGAGAGAAAATTAGTTGATAATTTTATAAAGTATTTATTACCAATTGCAGAAAACGATGTATTATGATTAGGGGTATGGAGGAAAAGAAATAATATATGTACTTGAAAATTAGAAAGAGTTCTTATAAAATATGACAAGTAAAAAAATGAAAAGGCTCTTATATTTTGGGACGGAGGTAGTATAATAACTAAAATGTTATTTTAATTATTGTATACGATCAAAAGTACAGTCTCCCCCTCAAGTTTGTTTTATTATATTAAGTTATCATATTGTTATATTTTTCACAATTGTTTGGTTCTATACTAGACTAATGTGTATTTTGGTGGCATTTATTTTGATTTTCACATGAATTCACATAGTTAAAAATGTTTTATCTGTGTAACAAAATTTATTATCTTTTGAAATGTAATAATTGTATTAAACTCAGTATCGTAAATAGTATACAATATTCCGTTGCTAACATTCATATTATGTTGATTTAAAATTTTAAAGTGTTATTTTATATTTTACTTATTAAATTAAAAATATTCCTATAGTATGTTATTATGACAATATTGTACGGGTCAATTCATACGGTTAAATATAAGGAGCCCGTGCGATGCACGGGTGTTGTAACTAGTAGATTAACAAATCGAATGGTTATGTTGTGAATGGAGCTTTCACATTAAGTTCAATAAATCACTATCAATAACATACAAATGTCTCAATCCATTCAAACCCAATTTTGTTCACATGTTTAACCTGTGACCCGATCCAGTACCATCCAACATTCAGTTTTTTATCGATTTTGTTGAATTCGGATCGGTTTGGAAAATCCTATCCACCCATAGTTAGTTGTGTTGTTGGTCACAATAAGAACACAAGAAACGTGTATCTCGATTCCAACTTCACATAATTACACTGTTTAGAAAATTTTGATCGCAAATTTATGATTGGACGACTCTAATATTTGTATAGCGTTGTTGATTTAATTTTTTTGTCTCATCTATTCGGTGTTCATGAGACGGTCAACAATAGCTACTACTATCTCTGTCCTTAATTATAAGATTATTTTGAAATTTTTCTTTGTCCCTTTTTATAAGCCTATTTTCAAATTTCCAAGTATATTACATATTTTTTTACCACAACATACCCCTAATTAAAGTGCATAGTTTTCTACGATCTCTAATAAGTACACTAAAAAAAACATTAACTAATTTTCCCTCTTAAAAGATAAAGTTGTAAAAGTAAACACTAATTATCAACAAATTTAATACAACAATAAAACTTTCTTAATCATTGTGTTTTTCTAAAAAATATCTTATATTTAGAAACAAAGATAGTATATTAATACGGTAAGTGTGTGTAAAATTCAATCCCAAACTAGCAAGCTTGGAGGTGTAGTCTCCCATCTTATCATATCATATACTTAATACTATTACTACATATATAAATGTTATGTTACTATGTAGTCTCCAACCTCTAATTGAATATATTTTTTTAAAAAAAAAAACTCTAATTGAATATAATTTTCAAATTATTTTCTCCGCAAAACAGCACACCTTATCTTAATTATTATTATCTTCAAATTATTTTAATAATTTTTTTTATAAAGCTTTATATTTCTAGGACTCGAGTAGGTTTTTTTTTTTGAAAATTTCCGAGAATGGAGAGGGTGCAAAAAGAAAAGTGTTATTAGAAAATAGCGATGCATAATAGACCCGGCCCACTGGCCACTACTTGTTGCATCCGAAGAAATGAAGACCGTCATAATAATTCCTTAACCACACGAATATTCTTCTCCTTTACCCGACACAAAAAAGGAAAAAAAACACACCTCTAGTTATTATCTTCAACAACAACACTTTTACATTCGTGTGTTTTATTTTGTGTTACACCAATTCCTCTCATTCACAGATCTAACACTCTTCATCAATCATCATCATCATCATCATGGTTCTTCAGCACAGAGATCTCGATCTTCTCCTTTCTTCCCATTTAATTCACCATCCCAGAGGTTATTTATTTCATTACCTTCATTTTCAATTTGCATGTGCAGATTCATGTTTTTTGTTTTTATTTATTTATTTATTTATTTATTTCAGGAGATGGTGCCAAATCTAATTCGGTTTCAATTGAAAAGAAGATTGAGTTCCTTGAAAGCTTCACTGGAAAGGTCTGTGTATGCTCATCTTGTTATTCAAAATTAAATTTATTATTCATATATTGCTATTTGTCATGGAACTTTTGTGAATACATTCAAGAAACTTTTTTTTTTGGTCAAATATTTGTGTGTGGTTATAGATTTGCAAGATTTTCATGTGTATATATATTTGGTAATCAAAATATGAAACTTGTGACAGAACTGAGGTATATGAGTGGCATCATGTTAATGAGTATTTATGAGCAGAATTTGTTCTCTTGTATCTTAAAATGAAGGATAAAGGAAGAATTTTTAATTGTTTTGTATTAATTGATTGATTGATGCGTGGATTTGAAGAAATTTGGTTGCATTACCCAAGAGCGCTTAGATGAGATGACACAGGTCTCTTCTAGCTTAACCAAGGTTCCGGGTTTGATCCCTGACTTGGGCATACAGAGGCTTTAACACTGTTAGGGAGATTTTGCTGCTCATTTGGGATTAGTCTTTGTAGATGCGTGCTAATTGTTTGCATTTGTGATATTGCTTTGCTAATTGTTTATTTAAGTTTCATAAACGTGATTGTATTGTATGAATTCGTAAGTTTACTTATTCTGAGTGATACCATTCATAGATAATGACTTATCTGATTTCATATTTGGTTTTGAATTAACTAACTTGAGACTAAAATTAACTTTTTTCAGGTCACAAATCGAAGATCTCGTAGGTGGTTAAATGACCGCCTCTTGATGGAACTAGTTCCGCGTTTAAATGCAGAAGAAATTAGAGGCTTGTTTGCTCCACCACCTTGGGGTAATTATCCGACTTGTTTGTGTGTTATTCATTAAATTCATGACGTTTATACTGGTGCCTTTTATACTTTCCTTTTGGCTGAGATTACCGTTTGCATGAGAGCTTATTTACAGTATCATTGTTTTCTTATCTTTGTGCATGTTTTGTTACCGTTTAATACTTTAAGTGCATTGGAATGAATGGCTATGCATCCAATTTTACATCAAATATGCAAGACATTGTGAAAGTGAACCGGCTTCAAACTCTAAAAATGATATTATTGTAATTCTATAATCACTTTCTATTCTATTCTTTCTTTTCTTTATTTCTTAGTGTACAATGAAGTTTGAACCTATGGCATCATGCAAACTACCTATGCCCCTTGCCATTAGCCTCATCCAAATGGCTTCATTTGTTTCTTTCTTTTTTCTATGGATTGGCGGGTATTCCCTTTTTTATGATGATAATGATTGGGTTAAAAAAACAGGTGATGAAGTTCCACCTTCAACATTTTCCATGACTAACGTGGAGGAGTGGGACAGATTCAGGAATATAGACATGGACAAAGAGGTTATAATTCCTTCTCTCTTTTGCCGATCCCGGCTTCAAACTTTTCTGCTGTTTAAGAAATCTATTTGGTGCACTTGTAATTGGATTCAAATGTTCAATAAACTTCAGTTTTATTAATATTGGCTTTTGAGTTAGCAGAGCAATCTCTATTTATAACTTCGAAATTTCCCTCATTTCTTTAGCAGTTATATATGATGGGATGGGTCATGAATCATGATGTTGTTTAGGGTATGACTCGTGTTCATATTATTATTGTGCTTGTTAGTGTAATCATGGTTTGTGTGGCATTTACATATGTAGTGGTTTGTATGGATTTAATGTTCATATGAAGCTATGTATACATGTATGGGGAATGAAAGTACCTTAGATCAAGTGCAAAATATAATCTCTATGCTGGTTACTGACATGTTTGTTGTCGTATGAAATTACATTTTGATTATATCTTCATCTAATGCGGCGCGGTCACAACTGACAAAAATCTATATGTTTTATCTGTTTGGTAGGTTAATATAATTCATGCCTTTGAAAAATCTTTAGAAAAGAAGGAAGGTCGCATTGATGCTGACAAGATGGAAGTGTTGAATGGTTGGCGTAGAGTTGGTTGTAGAACAAGAGATGCACTTCGCCGCAGCTCTCTTTTTGAACTCATTGAGGGTTATGAGGTAAATGTCTGATTATATGGTTATAGGGCGGTGAGGTATATACCTAATAACAAAATATTATGTTTCTCAAGGGGTTAAACGGTAAACTGTCATTGTTTGCTGTATTTTTCCATTTTCCGTAGTTTAGAATACGTTTCTTGGCATTTACGTGGAATCTTTATTTTCTCCTAGGAATGTCTACGCGCCTTCATAACTGAAAGCACAGATGGAGATGTTCTTGAACTAAAAATTAAGGACCCTTTTCATAGATTGTTGCTGCATGGAGTTTGCGAGGTAATATGATACCAAACATTGGAAAACATTTTCCAGTTTCTATTAAACAAACTTTCCAAACTATTGTTACTCTACTTCGTCTACCTGAGTATATAATGTTAGTTTTGTCGCAATGTTTTGTAAACAGTTCTACAATCTGACATCAGACACTGTGTCGGATTTGAATGGCGCGGAGGCGTCGAAGATGACCAAGATAAAGAAAAAGAAAAGGGGAACTCCTGAGCTCCCAAAGATCACTTTGTCTCATTTCCTGAGAATGTCTAAGGAAGGAAGTTGGTAGTTTGTTGAGGCAGCAGAAGTGTTGTCCATTGTCCATACAATAAATCCCCCTGACTATGTAACCAGGGATGAACAATGTTCATAATGTAGTTTATTTTATTTTAAAAAATGTCACTGTAAATTAGTTCTGCAACCTGTATTTTTAATTGGTTGATACCATCAGTCAACAATAATAAATTGTTGATTGTTGGTTTACACTGTTGTAGTTTATGAAATAATATTTTAATTTAATAATAATTATCAACTTTCCATTATCAGATATATATCTTTTGAGGCTTTTATCAAAAGATATATGTGTCTCAGTGTTTGCATGTTTATCTAAAAAAGGAAACGTAGCGGAAGAGATTTTTTAGCAATTCTTTGCTACAAAAAGTTACAAAATTGACTAAATGATGATGGACTAGGATTTGGATACTCTCCAACCTGGTGTTTGGTTGCTTGAGAAAATGTTTTAATTCTTAACCATTAAAAAAAGGTGAAATATATTTTTGGTCGTGTAAAATAAGATCACTTGTTTTCATCCCTATAATTTTTTTTAGTCTCTAATTAACAAAATTTTGAGATGTTAATGTCAATATTATGACATATTCATGTTCAAAATGGTCTATATTATGTTAACAAAAGTTTTAAAAAAAAATTAAAATTTTGCCTATTACGACTAAAAACAAAAGAAAAAATTTTATAAGATAAAAACAAATAATTTTATTTTACAGGGATGAAAATCAAAACTCACCCTAAAATTATAGATTGCAACTTGCGTTAATTTTCAAATTTCTTTTTCTTTTTTACTATAATTTCTAAATACGGAGTACTGTTTTATTTAACAAGAAAAGTCCAAAAAGCTCATCAGGATTATGAAATGCGCATGCTTCAACACTAAGAAGAGAAAACCGATAGAAATACTTTCAACATATTAAATATTGTTTGTCAATAAGAGTTATAGAATTCAATTTTATCACGTTATGTTGGAGGCTATTATTTTGTTATTATTATTAGTATTAGTATATGTGGTAATAGTAATAATAATATTAATAATGATGTTTGAAATGAAAGTGATTTAAAGCTCTAAGAACTAATAATAGTAATACTAATAATAAAATAAAGGGTTAATAGATGATTACCCCTGCTAAGTGAGCGTATTTTGCGTTACACCTGTTAAAAATTCCTTTAAGTTTCCCTCCTTGCAAAGTAATTTTTTATATTTTTCCCCTTGAGTACACTTTTTAAATCGATTATTTTGTTTAACCGATTTAAAAAGTGTTAACCAAAAATATTTACTTTGCAAGGAGGATTCTTCAAGAAATTTTTAGTAGAGAGTAAAACAAAACATATCCACTTAGCAGGACGTAACAACCTATTAACCCACGAATAAAAGATGAAAGTATGACTTATATGAAGAAAATTGAGCTAGAAAGAGAAATTTACAGTATGGTAGTAAATTCTCCAACGGGTCCATAATAGACAGTGCAGTGAAAACTTGCACTTCATTTTTACCATTATTATACCTTAACCTTATTATAAAAGTGTTGGAGGCTTTGGACCATACTCATTCATTCCATTTGGGGATCTATCATTTGACCACTGCTAAAACCAACACTTGTTCATTCCCATATCATCAATGGCAAAGAAACATGTGAAATACTATGTGGTATGTATCTAACTATCACTATCTATGTTTATAATTATGATGTTATTATTGTGAAAATATATATATGAATCTGAGTGATGAGATATATTATATATTCATAGGTGGATGCTTTCACTGATTCAGCATTCAAAGGAAATCCAGCAGCTGTGTGTTTATTAGAAGAAGAAGACAAGGACAATCAATGGTTGCAATCACTTGCTGCTGAATTCAATATCTCTGAAACCTGTTATCTTACTCCTATTCATGGAACCTCAGTTCCTCGTTTTGGTCTCAGATGGTTTACTCCTACTTCTGAGGTCTATATCTGTATATATGAGAATTAAATTGACGAATTTCATATACTTTAACATAAAAACATTGAACTGGAGAGATAATATATACTCCCGCATATCTTGTTGTAAGAAAAAGTTTAACTATGTTCACTGAATAACTAATATATCTGGTCTATAAGAACAAGAGAGAGAGTAATAATTTAGAGATTAAGTTGATGGTTATTTATGCAGTCGGATTGCTATGTTTTTAGCGAATGTTTTTGTGTCTGTTTATTAAATACACTATAGTCCCTGAAAGTGGCACTCGCTGTCATAGTAGTCCCTGAATCATCAGTAAACATTTTAAAGTCCGTGAATGTCCCCCCTATAATTTCCTCTTTTATTGACATTACATGGATCTTATTATAATACAGGTTAAACTTTGTGGTCATGCTACATTAGCAGCTGCACACACACTCTTTTCATCTGGTTTGGTGGACAAAAATGTTATTGAATTTGTGACACTATCTGGTGTTTTAACTGCTAAAAAGATCTCAACTATCAATGGCAGAAGTGCGCCGAATTTGCAGAATGGCAAAGCTAAGGATGAATTTTATATTGAATTGGACTTTCCTGCTGATCCTACTGCAGAATTTAACTCTAATGACACTTCACTCATTTCCAAAGCATTGAATGGTGCTTCCATAATTGATATAAAGAGGACTCAAATTGCAGATAACTTAATTGTATATCCTTAATCTTTTCTCTTCCATTTTTGTTACTATTAACATGCTTGTCTGTCCGTTTTTTCTATTGTGTTTCGATATGTTTATATTTTAGTGTTAATTAAACATGAATGATATCTTAGTTTTTGTTAATTCCAGAACACAGAATATCATTGTGTTTCTGTTGAAGAACAGATTCTTAACATTGTTATATCTGCCGAAAATAGCAACTGTTTGCGTTGTGCAATTTGTGCACATCCAACATTATTAATCTTATTATTATTTGTCTTAGGCTGTTGTCGCATCCGGAAAAAATGTCACAGAAATACAGCCACAATTTGATGCAATTGTTAAATGTCCCGGAATGGGGATAATTGTTACAGGGATTGCTCCTCCAGAGTCCGGATTTGACATCTACAGTCGATATTTCTGTCCAAAATTTGGAATCAACGAGGTATATGGCGAAGAACTAGGACTAAAATGTTCCTCAAATTGCACTGACAATGTCTTTTTCATTATGCATAAAACTAACAATTTTAAAACTGCGCATATTCAGTATTCACTTAAAATGCTAGTTCTCTTCTGAGTAAATTCTTTTTTTAAACTCTATTGGAAGAAAATGAAGAAATGAGGTAATGTTGTTAATAACTAATACCATTTGCTTTCAGGATCCTGTTTGTGGGAGTGCACATTGTGGCTTGGCACCCTATTGGAGCAAGAAGCTCGGAAAGTCTGATTTAAAGGCTTACCAGGTAGTGCTATACTATACTATATGTTTCTGTTTCAAGTGTGAGTAAGTGACCGTTGCGATAAAGCACAGACACTCCTCAGATTAGGCATGTTTAACTTTCGGACACATGTCGGTATCAGACACCAGCACTTTTGAATACATTGAATAATGTCATTTTTTAAAAATTATTATCGGCTGTTGATGTGTCAATGTCCGGGTTGTGTCTGGTCTCTGTATCCATGCTTCATATCAGATTACTTATGTGGTTGATTTTTGTCCAATGTAAGGATCCTCGATCAGGTTCTTTAAGCTCCCTTTCCCCTTCCCCTTCCCCTTCCCCTCATTGGGATTATCTATACTAATCTGTAAGATTACAACATATGTGCAGGCATCAGCTAGAGGAGGAATTCTGAACCTTCATGTTGATGAACAAAAACAAAGAGTGTTTTTGCGTGGGAAGGCTATTACAGTAATGGAAGGCAGTGTTCTGGTCTAGTCACTTGCACACCAACACATGCAATAACTTTTGATCAGTCAAATTTGTACTTTAATTCCATGTTGTATAACTATTTAAAAAACAAAACTTTGTTCGCGATGCGGTTTGGTTCGATTTTGAGCATAAAAATCATCCTAACCGCGAGATAAAATTGTATGTGGTTCGGTTTGGTTCGGTTGGTTTTTAAAAAGTCATCCAAACCAAACCAAATCAATGCGGTTAGAGTTGGTTCGGTTTCCGCGGTTTATCACGATATAAAAAATATTACAATAGTATTAATATGTTACAAAATAAACATCGAAAATTTTAATTTATTTTATTGTTTACATGATATAATATGCATATACATAAATTGCATACACATAAGAACTTATTTTTAATACTATTGGTTTTGTAAGTCAAGCTCTGAAACATGGTTGCAGCTTCTGAAGGCTCGCAAGCTTCTGAAGTGTCTCAGGTTCTGAAGCTCAGCAATTTCTGAAGCTTCGCATCTTCTGAAGCTCAGCAACTTCTGAAGCTTCGCATCTTCTGAAGCTCAGTGTGTTCTGAAGCTTTGCTTTTCTGAAGCTCTGTTTCAGTGAGCTATGTACAGCTGTATTTTCAGTTAGTTTTTTTTGTCCTAGGTAGTTAGGAAACTCTTGTATATATACACCTCATCCAATCAATAAAATACACTTTTCATTTTTCTCAATTCTTTTCAATTACCTAAAACTTTTCTCTACGTTGTTCTCTTTGTTTGATTCATCCCCAACAAAAGTGGTATCATAGCATTGTATGTTCCAAGGGACCTTGATCAAGAAGTGATCAAGACTTGATCTTTACCAAGTCTTTCTGGTGTAGAAGGATTTGTTGGTTGATCACTACAATCAACCATGGCTGGAAACAACAATTTTCATGCAAACCTGCCAGTGTTTGATGGGAAAAATTGGGATACTTGGGTGAAGCAAATGAAGGTGATATTCACTTTTCAAGAGGTGTATGATCAAGTGAATGCAGAGGTTGCTCCACTCCCAGCAAATGCAAATGAAGAACAAAGAACAACTCACAGAGAAGCCAAGAGAAAAGACAACAAAGCCTTGTTCTTGATTCACCAGTGTGTGGATTCAAAGGTTTTTGAAAAGATAGCAGATGCAAAGACTTCAAAAGGTGCATGGGACATATTGCAGAAGTGTTATGGTGGTGATGCTAAGGTAAAGAAGGTCAAATTACAAGCATTAAAGAGGCAATATGAATTAATGCAGATGAAGGGTGATGAAAAGATCTCAGATTATTTCACAAGATTAGTGACACTCACTAATCAGGTAAAGAATTGTGGAAGTAATCTTGAAGAACAAGAAACTGAAGAGAAAGTGCTTAGGACTTTAACTTCAAAGTTTGATCACATAGTGGTGACAATTGAAGAGACTAAAGATCTAAGTGAGGTGAAGCTTGAAGATTTGCAGAGTACATTGGAGGCTCATGAGATGAAGCATGGTGATAAGGACCAGGTCAAGGAAGATGAGCAAGCCCTGTATGCAAAATTCAAGAAGTTCCAGAACAATAAGAAAAATTGGCAGAAGAGCAAGAATGGCAAAGAAAGTGTTGAAGACAAGCCTGAATCCTCTAATGGAGGAGGAGGGAAACAGAAGAGCAACTCAAAGAAGAAAGACAAGAGTCACATTCAATGCTTCAAGTGTTCAAAGTTTGGACACTATGCAAGTGAATGTGGGAATGAGAAGAAAATCAAGAATCAGAAAAATGGTGAAGAAGCAAATTTGGCTGAGAACAAGGATTCAGATGATGATGTAAGTTTCATGGTGACTATCACTGATGAGACTGCAGAATCTATGGAATGGTACTTTGATACAGGTTGTTCAAACCATATGACTGGAAACAGGAACATTTTGACTGATTTTGATAGTTGTCTCAACACAAAAATTAAACTTGCCAACAGTAAATCCATTGATGCTAAGGGAATTGGCAATGTAGTCATTCAGAGGAAGAATGGAAGAAAGTCAGTGATTGAGAAGGTCTTGTATGTGCCTGGGATGCAGTGTAACTTGATGAGTGTAGGTCAGTTACTTGACAAAGGATTCAAGGTGGTTTTGGAAGATGGAACACTGAAGTTGTTTGACTCAAAACAGAATTTGATCCTTAAGTCAATTCAAAGCAAGAACAGGACTTTCAAGACACAGCTGAAAGCAATTGAACATGAGTGTTTAGCTGCATCAACTGAGATCAAGGAAAGTGAACTATGGCACAAGAGGTATGGTCATTTGAATTTCAAAAGCTTGTCACTATTGAATTCAAAGAACATGGTGTTAGGTCTGCCTAGTGTAATAGCTCCTGTAGAAACCTGTACTACCTGTCTACTTGGAAAACAGCCTAGGGATTCATTCAAAAATCATCTACCAATGAGGTCTAGTGAGGTGTTGAATGTTGTACACTCAGATGTTTGTGGACCTATAGATGTGTTATCTACTAGTGGAAACAAATATTTCATAACATTTGTAGATGAGTTCTCTAGAATGACATGGCTGTATCACATAAAAGCTAAGAGTGAAGTCTTTGATGTGTTCAAAAAATTTAAGGCACTGGTTGAGAAGCAAAGTGGAAAGCCAATCAAAGTGTTGAGAACTGATGGTGGAGGTGAGTATACTTCAACAGAATTTGAGAATTATTGCAAGAGTCAAGGCATAATTCATGAAGTTACAGCACCATACACTCCTCAACACAATGGTCTTGCTGAAAGGAGAAACAGAAGTATACTTAACATGGCTAGAAGCATGGTTAAGCAGAAGCAGCTGCCAAAGAGGTTTTGGGGAGAAGCAGTGGCTACTGCAGTATACATCCTCAACAGATCACCTACAAAGAGATTGGTAGACAAAGTTCCAGAGGAGGTTTGGTCAGAAGTCAAGCCAAGTGTGTCACATCTGAAGGTGTTTGGTTCCCTATGCTATAAGCACATCCCTGATGCCAAGAGAAAGAAGCTGGATGACAAGAGTGAAGCTATGATATTGGTAGGATATCATAGAACATGTGCTTATAGATTGTACAATCCCATCACTGATAAGGTTGAAATCAGTAGAGATGTGAAGGTTATTGAGAATGATAACTGGGATTGGAAACAAAAATCAACATCTAAGAAAGCTTGTGAAGTGGACTTAGTTGATGATTCAGATCAGAACAATGAACCAACCACATTTGTGAATCAGAATCATGGTACATGCCTTGATGAAGATATGCAAACTTCAAGTGATGATGATGACAGAGTTCAATCAATTAGACCTCAGAGACAAGTTCAAATTCCTAGAAGACTAGCTGATTGTGAGATGGCTTCAGATAACATAGTAGACAATGAAGGAGAAATTGTGCATTATGCTATGCTAGCTGATACTGAGCTTATTAATGTGAAGGCTGCACTAAAGAGCAAGGTCTGGATGGAAGCTATGAATGAAGAGTTAAGGTCAATTGAGAAGAACAGGACCTGGGATTTGTGTAATCTACCATCAGACAAGAAAGCAATTGATGTGAAGTGGGTGTATAAGGCAAAGCAAAACCCTGAAGGCAAGATAATCAAGTACAAAGCAAGGCTTGTAGCTAAAGGTTTCCTGCAGAGGCAAGGGTTGGATTATGATGAAGTGTTTTCTCCAGTGGCAAGGCATGAAACTATTAGGCTAGTGATTGATCTAGCTTGTAGTAGAAGATGGCCCCTATTTCATTTAGATGTGAAGTCAGCATTTCTGAATGGACCCCTAGAGGAAGATGTTTATGTGAAACAACCTCCAGGTTTTGAGCTAAAGGGAAAAGAGGACAAGGTGTTGAAACTGCACAAGGCGTTGTATGGCTTGAAACAGGCACCAAGAGCATGGAACAAGAGAATTGACAACTTTCTTGTTATGCAAGGTTTCAAGAAATGCAGTGTAGAGTATGGTGTTTATGTAAAAGGCAGTGATGGCAAGCATATGTTGATCATATGCTTGTATGTTGATGACCTGTTGGTGACAGGTAGCTCACCTATAGAAATAGAGGAATTCAAATCACAGATGAAGTGTGAATTTGAAATGACTGACCTAGGGAAGTTGACCTACTTCCTAGGCATGGAGCTCTTGGAAACTCCAACGGGAATGATACTACATCAATCCAAGTATGCTACTGAGATTCTGAAGAAGTTTGAGATGCTTGACTGCAACTCCTCAGTCACACCTGCAGATACTAAGGTCAAGCTTGAGGAAGAGGCAGGTGGTGACAGTGTTGATCCAACTATGTTCAGGCAGCTAGTTGGTTCATTGAGATACTTGTGTCAAACCAGGCCTGACATAAGCTATGCAGTAGGTTATGTTAGCAGGTTTATGAGCAAACCATTGAAGTGTCATTTGCTAGCAGCAAAGAGGATACTGAGATACATCAATGGTACAATCCACTATGGTGTGCTGTTTCCATACTCTAAGGGTAATGGAAAGCTAGAGTTGTGTGGATTTTCTGATGCTGACTGGTGTGGTGATAAGATAGAAAGGAAGAGCACCAGTGGATACTTGTTTAAATTTCAAAATGCACCTGTGTCTTGGTGCTCCAAGAAACAGTCAGTCATAGCTCTCTCAAGCTGTGAAGCAGAGTATGTAGCAGGAGGGTCTTTAGCAGCTTGTCAAGCTAACTGGTTACAATCACTTCTCAGTGAGATAGGGATTGTTGAAGACATCACAGTGGTGCTGAAGCTTGACAACAAATCAGCAATCAATTTGGCTAAGAATCCTGTTAGTCATGGCAAGAGCAAACACATTGAAACTCGGTTTCATTTTCTCAGAGACCAAGTTAATAAGGCGAAGTTGATCCTGGAGTATTGCCCCACTGAGAACCAACAAGCTGATCTAATGACCAAGGCTGTGAAGAGAGATCAGTTCCTCAAGCTCAGGAGGGAAATAGGAATTGTATGTTTCGATAGCTTGTCTTAAGGAGGAGTATTGGTTTTGTAAGCCAAGCTCTGAAACATGGTTGCAGCTTCTGAAGGCTCCTAGCTTCTGAAGCTCGCAAGCTTCTGAAGTGTCTCAGGTTCTGAAGCTCAGCAATTTCTGAAGCTTCGCATCTTCTGAAGCTCAGCAACTTCTGAAGCTTCGCATCTTCTGAAGCTCAGTGTGTTCTGAAGCTTTGCTTTTCTGAAGCTCTGTTTCAGTGAGCTATGTACAGCTGTATTTTCAGTTAGTTTTTTTTGTCCTAGGTAGTTAGGAAACTCTTGTATATATACACCTCATCCAATCAATAAAATACACTTTTCATTTTTCTCAATTCTTTTCAATTACCTAAAACTTTTCTCTACGTTGTTCTCTTTGTTTGATTCATCCCCAACAAATACTACTAATATAGTTATGAATTGCGTGGAATTATATGTTTTGTCAACCTACTGTTTTATGGACTCAATTTGAGTTTGGCTTTCTAAATTTGACTAGGTAATAAATAGTTAAGTTAACTTTTGCGGTTTGGTTTGGTTCGATTTTCTAAAATGAAAACCGCAAATCAAACCAAACCGTGCAGTTTAAAAGAAAAGTGATCCGTGCGGTTTTAATTAAATATGATTTTTTGCGGTTTTCAATTTGGATTAGTCTGATTTACAATTTTACTTTTGGATTGGTTCAGATACGATTACCCCACACGAAAATAACTATTGTGTTTACATTTTTGTGGAGACACTTAAGAAACACGACATCCGTAATATTGGAGAAAAAGTTAAGAATAAATTGTGACTATTGTATTAATGAAAGTAAAAAAGAATATAAAAAAAAAAAGAAGATAATACAAATTAATGAGTCAATCCTGTGTCTTATCTATCTATATATTAAGTTACTAACTAAAATTAACAAATTAATGAGTGAATCATATGTCTTATCTATATTAAGTTACTAACAAAAATTAATGGGCCTAACTCTATATTTCAACAAAGACAACACAAATATGCTGATTGTTTATCTGATCACACAATGCTTGTAAATCTAAGGTGCCATTATTGTCATTTTTAATTATTTTATGTTTTAGTAATTTTTGTTTTGGATGAATTCATTTTATGCCGAGTGAGATCATGTAGAAAAAAAAAATGGTTTATTTAACTAAAAAAAAAACACATGAGATAGATTCTATTCTTTCTATGTAAGTGTAGATTATCAAATTTGTTACGACTTACTGGATTTAATAGTATGATTTAATATTCGTTCCACATCATGATCCAATCGGTGTCATTTTTTTTTCTTTTCTCACATCGGTTTTTATCCACTAAATGTGAGTGACTAATTCGGCTCGTGTTTAGAGGCATACGCACTGGCTAAGTATTGTTTCCCCTAAAAATCGAAACCGATATTTTCTGAGTACGTCATTGAAAAGAGCTCTCTACCACTTGAACCCAAGTAACTTGGTTTCAATTGGTGTCATTTAGCAAGATACATTACATACTTATAAAATACTCTTTAAGTCATAGATAGATTCCACCATAACAATTTTTAATATTATTATCATATCTTATAGTCTTCCAAAATATTTAAAATATGTATGTAGTAGTATCGATTTTCATTGACCAAAAAACATGTGCTAGAGGCTTTGACCATATAAACTCATTCATTCCATAGTTGCTTTGGCCAGTGCTAAAATCAATATATTTTCACATATCATCAATGAATGGCAAAGAAACCTGTGAAATACTACGTGGTATGTAACTATCTATGTTTATTTCTTTCTTCAATTAATGTTATAACTATGATGTTATTATTGTGAAAATCTATATATGAATCTGAATGATGAGATATATATACACAGGTGGATGCTTTCACTGATTCAGCATTCAAAGGAAATCCAGCAGGTGTTTGTTTATTAGAAGAAGAAGAGAAAGACAATCGATGGTTGCAATCACTTGCTACTGAATTCAATATGCCTATGACTGCTTATTTGACTCCCATTCATGGAACCTTTGTTCCTCGTTTTGGTATTAGATATTTTACTCCTTCTAGTACTGAGGTATATATTTTACTCTAATCTATTAAGTACGGACACAGACGCCAGTCATGATACTGACACATTGACACAAATAATAATTTAAAGGGTTAATAGACCTTTACCCGCTGCAAAGTAGGCGAGATTTGTTTTACCCCCTGTAATATTTTTTTTTGAGATTCGGTCCTTCCAAAATGAAAATTATTTGTTTTACCCCCCTGGGTCCATCTGGAGACTGCTGACTGGACGAAATCTCCACGTGGCATGTCCACGAGGGTACATGTGTTAATTTTATTTTATTTTTATTTTTTTTGCCACGTGGAAAACCAAATCAATTTAAATTATTTATTTAAAAAAAAAACTTAAAAAAAATCATTTTTTATATTTTCACTTAATAAAAATCAATTTGTCCAATTTCCAAATTAACATGCTGCAGCTCACTTAAAAAAAATCATTAACATGCTGCAGCTCAATTTCCAAATTCAAAATCGAAATGGGTATGTGATGAAAAGGAGGATCTGATAGAAATGAAAGAGGATGCGATAGATGTAAGTTGTTTAAGGTTTCTTAGGGTTCTTGATCTACGAACAAGGAAAGAACGGAAATGGGTTTGGATGAGACATGCAGCAGAGTGACCAAGTGGTGGAAGGAAGGAGAAGTCCAAAGCCAAGGCAAGAGACGACGAGCAACTCGATGAAATTAGCGACAATCTCGACGGCGCGTCCACTCCATCGCTCGTGTTCAGCGGCGACGACGACGATGATGAGGAAGCCTAATAGAGTATGTAAATACTGTACATGTATGTATAGAAGTATACAGTATAAAATACAATGTATCTCACAACATAAGCTGAGCTGGCATGTAGCTTCTAGTTAAATAAGATTGAAGGCTCTTTATAAATAGTACCCTTCAATCCCAATGTTCAGTATCTGTTGTAATTCAATTCAGAAATGAAAATAGATCAAATTAACTTTCCAATATGGTATCATCGACTCTCTAACGATTCAGTTACAAGTTAGTTACGTTTCCGCTCCGTGAAGCTTCTTCTTCTTCATCCATGGCAGACGAAGCTCAATCTTCACCATTGGAGAACCTTCAATCGTCGCTTCTCCCTGCAACTACCAAGGAAGCAACCCGATCTGGTCTCACGCACTCGTTAACAATCAAACTCGATGAAAACAACTTTCTTCTGTGGAGTCAACAAGTTAACGGCGTCATAACGGCACACAACCTTCACCGTTTCGTCGTGAATCCGCAGATTCCTTTGCAATTTGCGTCCGTTGAAGATCGTCTCTGATGACACCCGGTCATACATAGCATTTTAGAGTTATTTAGTGTCAATTTTAAATCGTAGTTAGTATAATTGAGTCACA
Organism: Trifolium fragiferum; assembly: GCA_954870985.1. Taxonomy (NCBI): domain Eukaryota; kingdom Viridiplantae; phylum Streptophyta; class Magnoliopsida; order Fabales; family Fabaceae; genus Trifolium; species Trifolium fragiferum. Next base: position 42,210,277 of record OX940796.1, on the reverse strand, counting down.
TACATGAAGTTTAAAGGCAAATTATAGGAAGTTGAAGAATTGAATGCAAAGTGGAGAAAAACAGGTGTTTAAGAACAAACCAATTGAAGAAGAAGCAAAAAGTCAAAGTTCAGCACCCTACGCATCGCGTAGGGTAAGCCACGCATCGCGTAGCTTCGCAGAAAATCCAAGGTGAGCTTCGGCCTTGCTCGCATCGCGCAGGAAAAGCTGCGTATCGCGCAGCCACGTAACAGAAATTTGTTTTCTCGCGTTCTCTATAAATAGCGGGTTCCAAGACTGACCTAGGGGGGATTTTCAGTGCAAACATATCAGAGAACTCGTTTTTGACGGTGCTACGGCGATTCAACACCTTCGTTCATCGAATTTTATGTATTCTTTCTCAAACTTCTTTGCTATGAATATTCTTAATATGAGTAGCTAAGTCTTTTATTGGTTAGATTCTTAGATGATCTTCCTCGGATCAATCTAGGTCATGTGAACTTACTAGAGGCTTATTATTTCAATATTAATCTTGTCGTTATTCAGTTATCTCTGTGCTTAATGCTTTTTATGAATTGACGAACTTATGAATTGAATTTAGGAATCAATTGATTACTAACCCTAACTATTGAACTGGAACTGAGATAATTGTTCGATTAATAATCACTTTAGACATATAGGATTATTGATTGTGGTTAATAGAATTAACGTACGATAAACTTCTTGTGATTATAAATTCATCTAAGACATTAGGGTTTTATTATTATAGGAAAGCGTTCTTAGTCACTAACCCTGGTTTGAACGATTTTGTTAATTCATCGTGCCGACAAGAGAGGGATTGCGAGATAAGCCCATGTTCATTCTAGATTAGGAAGAGGAAGAGATTCGAAGAATCTAATCAACCTTTTTATAAACTCGAATTCACCAATCTTTTACCTTTTTGTTAAGCAAATATTCTCAAGAAACACCCCCTTTTGTTCTATTTAATTTTGAGTTACATACGTATTATCCAATTGTTCGCGTCTGATTCGGAACAATCCCTGTGGAAACGATAATAAAAATACACTTGCTTTTGTACTTCAACAAAATGGCGCCGTTGCCGGGGATTGTTGAGTGAATCAACAAGGCAACGGACATACGTAGAGTAACTTTTACTTTTTGTTTTTAATTTTCGTTTTCTTTTAATAAACAGAAAAACCAAAAATAATTACTGAATTTGTTTTATTTCTTTTGTGTAGTGCAATTACCACTAAGGTATTTCTTGTTTGTGTGCATGCGAGGTAAAGCTCAGGACGAATTGCAATACGACCCTGAGATTGAGAAGACTGCCAAGAAAAACAGGAAAGCTGCTAGGTTAGCCCGAGAAGCTGCTCGGCTAGCATCTATTACACAAGAAGAAGTAGAAGGAGAAGTTTTGAGTCCAATCACCTCGGACGACGAAACTGAAACCATGGGGGATAATCTACCTCCTCCACCACCTCCTAGAAGGACTTTGGGAGATTACGGACAGAACAACAACGCTGAAAATCCTAATTTGGGTTTTCAACCAGCTAACCCGGTGTCTTTCGACATCAAGAACACTGTTTTGAATGCTCTTAAAGAGAACCCGTTCACAGGCTCAGAGACACAGTGCCCAAATCTTCATCTGGCACGCTTCTTTGAAGCTTGCAGCTACACTGATCCGACTGGCATATCTGAGTCAGACAAGAGGTTAAGGTTGTTCAAACTGTCTTTGACAGGGAGAGCACGTGACTGGATTGACACTCTACCACCAGGCACTATTGCTACTTGGGCAGAACTTGAAATCAAATTTCTGGACAAATATTTTCCTATTCATAAATTTCTGGAGAAAAGAGCAGAAATCACAGGTTTTGAACAAGGGGATGCAGAGTCACTACATGATGCTTGGGAAAGGTTTAAGCTATGTTTGAAGAAATGCCCCAAGCACGGTCTCGACAGTCACCAACAGATGCAGTACTTTACTCAAGGGTTGAGGCCCCAGACTAGGATGTTGCTAGATGCTTCAGCAGGTGGTTCTCTGAAAAATAAAGATGAAAGTGAAGCAAGAGAGTTGATCGAATCTATGGCCCAGAACGAATATCGAGTCCAGAATGATCGGGGTGCAAAGAAGAAGCCTGGCATGCTAGAGCTTGATACAGGAAACGCAATCTTGGCTCAACAAACCAAGATGAACAACACAATGGAGTCACTGTTAAAGGTTTTTACTACTACCCCTACTCCACAGGTACAGGCAAAGGCAGTTCAGGGTGTCACTTGTGATTTTTGTGGTCAAGGCCATGCTAATGGTGAATGCTTCCCAGCTGGATCAGAGGAAGCTAATTATCTTGCAAACTTCAAGAGAGGAAATTCAAACTACAATCCAAATTCTAACACTTACAATCCAGGGTGGAGAGACCATCCAAACTTCGGTTGGGGTGGAAACAAGAACCAGAGTGCTACTCAATCAAATCAACAAGCTCCTCCTCCTGCTAACAATCAACAAAAAGCTACAGGTTCGTTAGAAGACACACTCTCTCAATTCATCAAATTTACTCAAGGGAGTTTTGAAGCTGTTAAGATCAGTCAGGATCAGATGAAGGCTAACCAAGAAGTCGCTAATAAGAATACTGAAGCCTCCATCAAGAATCTAGAAACCCAGATTGGTCAGTTGTCTCGACAGTTTGCAGCTTCACAAAACAACGGGTTTGAAGGCTCGGCAAAGGATAATCCTAGGAATGAAAATTGTAAGGCTATCACCTTAAGGAATAGAGTTGTCCCTTCACCTGAAGTTACCCCTAAGAAAAAAAATGTGAGTGAGGGAGAAGTTGAAAAGAAACTGAGTGAGGAAGAGGTTGAGAAAGCTGTGAGTGAGGGTGAAGTTGAAAAAGAGTGGGAAGTAGTAGAACCCAGTGAGAGTGATTATGAGGATGTAGTTGAAAATCCGAGGGAGAAAAAGATGGAAAAAAATAGAGGTGTGGAAGAGAGTGAAGAAAAATCACCGCATGCTAAGTTACCATACCCACCCCGGAAGAAGAAAGTGAAAGCCAAAGATCACCAAAACTTCAAAAAGTTTATGAAGATGCTTCACAATCTCCAGGTGAACATTCCCTTTGCCGAGGCATTAGAACAAATGCCCGTTTATGCCAAGTTCATGAAGGAGCTTTTGACAAAGAAGCGGAAACCTTTAGATGATGATACGGTTGACATGACTGAGGAGTGCAGTGCAATAATACAAAAGAAGCTTCCTCAAAAGAAGAAAGATCCAGGAAGTTTCACTATACCGTGCTCCATAGGTAATATCACTGTGGGAAGAGCATTATGTGATTTGGGGGCAAGTATCAACTTGATGCCCCTATCTATGATGAAGAGAATCCCTGGTGCAGAGGCAAAACCCACCAAAATGCAACTGTCATTGGCGGACCGTTCCATTGTACATCCGTATGGGATACTTCATGATGTTCTGGTACGAGTGGCAGATTTTGTTTTTCCAGCTGATTTTGTCATTCTAGATATGGAGGATGATGCTGAGGTAGAACCTGTGCTTTTGGGTCGTCCTTTCTTGGCGACTGGAAGAGCATTAATCGATGTGGAGATGGGGAAATTGATGCTGAGAACCCATGGAGAAGAAGTGATGTTCAAGGTGTTTGAGGCTATGCAACAACATGATGATGAGCCTCAATGTTTCAGTGTAGACGTAATAGAAGAGGTTGTCAAAGATGTTTTAGCTGAAGAAACTCCTATACCTCCTTTGGAAAGAGTAATTGTTAATTCCATTGATGATCTAGAGGAGGAGTGGGACAAAGAGATAGAGATTTGCCTCCGTCAATTAGAGGCAAGTCCCATAGAAGAAATTTCAGCAGTGAAAGAAGAGGTATCCATTCAAGAAACAAAGGGAAGTGTCGACAAAGAACTTGTAAGTACTATTCCTGAACTAAAAGAACTTCCCTCTCATCTCAAATATGTTTTCTTGGGAGGAAACCCCTCATATCCGGCAATCATTAGTAGCATGTTGAGTTCTCTAGAGGAAGAAAAATTGGTTAGAGTTTTACAAGCCAACAAAGAAGCCATGGGGTGGAGTATATCTGATTTGAAAGGTATTAGTCCAGGGTTTTGCATGCATAAAATCCACATGGAAGACCAATACAAACCAGTGGTTCAACCTCAGAGAAGACTTAACCCAACAATGAAGGAAGTTGTCAAGAAGGAGGTGCTGAAACTCCTTGAAGCTGGAATGATATATCCTATCTCAGATAGTGCTTGGGTGAGCCCGGTGCATGTGGTCCCTAAGAAAGGTGGTATGACGGTTGTGAGGAATGAAAAGAATGAGTTGATCCCTACTCGCACCGTCACAGGTTGGAGAATGTGCATTGATTACCGGAGACTGAATTCGGCAACACGGAAGGATCATTTTCCCCTTCCGTTCATGGATCAGATGTTGGAAAGACTTGCAGGGCAAGCCTACTATTGCTTTCTAGATAGATATTCCGGGTATAACCAGATTGTAGTGGACCCGGCGGATCAAGAGAAGACGGCTTTCACATGCCCTTTTGGGGTGTTTGCTTATCGAAGGATGCCCTTCGGGCTATGCAATGCGCCGGCTACTTTCCAGCGGTGCATGTTGTCGATCTTTGCCGACATGATGGAGGACACAATCGAGGTATTTATGGATGATTTCTCTGTTTTTGGTAAATCTTTTGATAATTGCTTGACCAATTTAAATGCCGTGTTGAAGAGATGCATAAAAACCAATCTCGTTTTGAATTGGGAAAAATGTCATTTTATGGTAAAAGAAGGTATTGTGCTTGGACACAAAATCTCTTCAAAGGGCATTGAGGTTGATCAAGCAAAAATAGAGGTTATTAAGGAATTGCCTCCCCCCGTTAATGTGAAGGGGGTTAGAAGTTTTTTAGGACATGCCGGTTTCTATCGGCGTTTCATAAAAGATTTTTCTAAAATAGCAAAACCTATGAGTAACCTCTTGGTTAAAGAGAATGAATTTAAATTTGATAATGATTGTGTGAATGCTTTTAATGTGATTAAAGAAAAGTTGGTCACCGCGCCCATAATTATTGCACCAAATTGGGACCTCCCATTTGAATTGATGTGTGATGCAAGTGATTATGCGGTTGGAGCGGTACTTGGCCAACGACAAGCGAAGTTTTTCCATGCAATTTACTATGCGAGCAAAGTTTTAAATGACAACCAAGTGAATTATACCACAACGGAAAAAGAATTGTTCGCCGTAGTGTTTGCCTTGGAAAAATTTCGCTCTTATCTAATTGGTTCCAAAGTGGTTGTTTTTACAGATCATGCAGCACTAAAGTACCTCCTCACAAAAGGCGATTCGAAACCTAAACTCTTGAGGTGGGTACTTCTCTTACAGGAGTTTGACTTGGAAATCAAAGACAAGAAAGGTGTTGAGAATGTGGTGGCTGACCATTTGTCAAGGTTGGACAATCCAATGGTGACCAACAAGGAAAAGTGCATCAATGAGGAATTCCCGGATGAAAAATTACTTATGGTTTCTCAGAGACCTTGGTTTGCCGACATGGCTAACTTCAAGGTAGATAATAAAGTTCCGGAGGATTACTCTTACCAACAAAAGAAAAAATTTTATAGAGATGCGCACTTTTACTTTTGGGATGACCCATACTTGTTCAAAGTCGGTCAGGATGGTTTAATTAGAAGATGTGTGGATGAGGAGGAGGCAAATAAAATCATGTGGCATTGTCATAGTTCATCGTACGGTGGGCACCACAGTGGACAACGAACGGCGGCTAAGGTACTCCAAAGCGGTTTCTTTTGGCCAACATTGTTTAAAGATTGTGTGGAGTTCGTCAAGAATTGTGACAATTGCCAGAGGACCGGCAATGTATCAAGGAGGGATGAGATGCCGCTAAATAATATGCTTGAAGTGGAGCCGTTTGATTGTTGGGGGATAGACTTCATGGGACCTTTCCCATCATCTAAGTCTAACCTTCATATCTTAGTGTGTGTGGACTATGTAACAAAATGGGTTGAAGCTATTGCTTGTCAAGCTAATGATGCCCATACTGTGGTGAAGTTCTTAAAGAAAAACATTTTTACCAGGTTTGGTGTGCCAAGGGTTCTCATAAGTGACGGTGGTAAGCACTTTAACAACAAGTATTTAGAGAATCTTCTGGCCAAATATAATGTCAAGCATAAAGTGGCTACCCCATACCACCCTCAGACTAGCGGTCAAGTGGAAGTGTCTAATCGACAGTTGAAGCAAATCCTAGAGAAGACGGTTTCCAAATCAAGGAAAGATTGGTCTATGAAGCTTGATGATGCTCTTTGGGCTTATCGGACCGCTTTCAAGACACATCTGGGTTTCTCACCTTATCAGCTAGTTTATGGCAAGGCGTGCCATTTACCGGTTGAACTTGAGCACAAAGCCTATTGGGCTGTAAAATTTTTAAATTTTGATGCAGGTTTAGCAGGTGAAAGGCGGCTATTGAAGCTGAATGAACTGGAAGAATGGAGGTTGCAAGCTTATGAGAATGCGGTGATTTTTAAGGCCAGAACCAAGAAGTATCATGACAAAGGATTGATAAAGAAAGAATTTCATCCGGGACAACAAGTATTGCTATTCAATTCAAGATTAAAGTTATTTCCCGGTAAACTCAAGTCAAAGTGGTCTGGTCCTTTTGTTATCAAAGAAGTGTCATCGCATGGAGCCGTTGAATTACAAGATCCAGGTTCGTCCCAGACATTCAAGGTAAATGGGCAAAGACTCAAACCGTACAAAGGTGGAGAGATTCCTACTGAGAGGGTCTCAATGGTGCTGACTGACTTTTAAGGTCAACAAGGGTCAAGCTAGTGACGTTAAAGAAGCGCTTAATGGGAGGCAACCCATAAAAAAAAAAAAAAAAAAAAAAAAAAAAAAAAAGAGAGAGAGAAGCTGAGGAACAGGAACACGAGGCTGCGCGATACGCAGCACCCACCACGCGATGCGCAGTCAAGGCAAGAATAGTTGGGAAGCTTCGGGCTCGCTCGCAATGCGGAGCCTAACCCACGCGATGCGTGGGTTCAAAAAATTTGACCGTTCTGTCACCAATCCGTCCGTTGAAGTGCAGCAGTCGAGGCCTCGCGATGCGTAGTATGAACCACGCGATGCGTAGGTTCGATTTCCTTTAAAAAAAACCTGCAGATTCAGAATTTGCATTCTCTCCCAACCCCTAACTTCAAATTCCAGCCGGCCCTAATACCCACCCACACGAAAATCCTTCATAAATTTCCTTCCCAATCAATCCAAATCCTCAAATAATCACCCATCATCTTAAACAAATCAAGAATCCTTTCTACCTCCCACAATATTCATCTTCTCCAACATCCAAAACCTCAATCTCCAACCTCCATAAAACCACTCCTCCTACACAAATTCAACTCTCTCTTCCCCAAATCATATCACCCAACATTCATAAACACCATACCCAAATCCGAACCTAACACCTCTCACCCATCATGGCACCCAAACGAAAACTTACACGGGGACAATCTTCAACCAACCCTCAACCCGACGAGAACGAAATCCCACCAACCATACCCCGATACCGTCAATTCATTACCGAGGAGCATCAAGAACGGCACCGAATAATATCTTTGAAAAATTTTGTGCCGGGCCGAGCATTTCATGTGGCGGACCAGGCATGGCCAGAGATGCGTCAGGCACTTCGACGCGCGGGGTTGTTTAAGTTGAATTCTATCATCGGCCCTTCCAACAAAAGTCTCGCTTTGGAGTTCTTGGCAAATGCTATGAGGCGAACAGGATATGGGCAGACAGATGTGGTACATCTCAGAGGCAAGACAGTCTCATACAGTGCAGAGTCAATCAACAGGTTTATGGGGATTAGAGCATTCTCGGGGCCAGATGAGGTAGAGTGTGCGGTAGAGCGACGGTACCGTGAGGCTGAGGCAATGGATGCAGAGCAAAGGACCACTCAGATTTTGCATGATCTCTGCAGGGAGGGAGCACAGTGGTATCGGTATTCAGAAGGGAGACTACCAAGCAAATTTATGCAAAAGGAGATGAAGCCGTTACCGAAAGCATGGGCACACTTTGTGGTGGAAAACATCGAGACAAATTCTAACCACACCGAGGTCCCACTCAAGAGAGCAATCATAGTGCAAGCAATCATGGCGGAGGAGGCAGTGAACTTCGGCAAGTTGATTTGCGCCGACATCAATAGGATCGCAAACGAGAGTCAGCAGTCCTTCTCTCTAGGTCATTGTTCATTGATTACTACCCTTTGTGAAGCTGAAGGAGTGCCTAGGATTCCGGGGGACATGGATGACAAGCCAAGGAGCGCAATGACACTAGCCTGGTTCCTCAGACAGCCGGACGGACCGCTTCAAGTTGTGCAACCACAGCCAGAACCAGAAGAAGCAGAGGAAGAGCAGCCCCAACAGATGGAGGAAGAAGAGCAAATTATCCAGCCACCTCCACCTCCATACTTTAACACCTATAATTTCGCTATGGCGAATTTAGCGGAGGATTTTGCTGGGATTATGCTTTCAGATGTGCCACAGTTTGATCCTGAGTTTAAGTCTGCTGCTGACAATTATCGACAGGTACACCCTCAGCAGCCATACCTCCGATTTCAGGGAGACCGTCAGGCCATGATGACACATTTTACACATCAGCATCAGCTACTGCAGTTGAGACAGACCCAGACGACAGAGTTGTTCAATCAGCAGGAGCAGCGTGCCCGTCAGTTCGCGCCAAACCCAGATGACTATCCAGGCGGTTCAGTTTTCGGTCACCCAGGCAGTTCCTCTTCTCATCAGCAGTACCACGGCCAGGATTGATTCGGGCGTCTCATCCTGGCCACTTATTTCACTATTTGAAGTTGCTATGTATTTTTATTTTTTTTTCTGTCAGTACTTTCCAGTTGTTTTGTTTGTGATTTGGGTGTTAAGACATTTATAAGCACCTCTCTTGTACTGTGATTGTTTATTATTAAGTAATGTGTCTGTTTAATGAAATTTTCAGTTTGGTAATAGCTCTGTTTGCATGATGAGAATCTCGGATTAGCTTGGAAGAAGACACTATGGTTGTTGATACGAGTTTCGATGAAAGTTGGAACGACTGAGAGATGATACAGACGAGATGACTTGGCACAGTTCAATCGAATCAACCTTCAGATACCTCAGCTAGTGAGCGCTTTGAGCCAAATAAATTCCACGGTATACTCTTTCTTTCACATCTATTGAGCGTATCCATGCTTTGCATATCTTCTAGAACTTGCGACTATTCTCTATTGTTGATTGGTTTTTACATTTACACACATAGAGGCATTTTTTTTTTGGTACTCTGGGCCTTTCAAGCTACCCAATATATGTTTTATCTTTGCTAAACCAACTTTGAGCCTAAAAGAAAAAGATATACCCCTTTCTTTCGGTGACAAACCACAAAATATGAGCCTTTGTTGACCTGAACGTTTGTATCCCTTTACTATCTCTGGAGTTCGGTAGAAGCTCGAAAGTTCCTTGTCATGGCACTGTTTTAAGTTTGGGGTTGCTTCTGGTATTAGCAACGCTTTAAGTTTGGGGTAGAGGTACTAGAGAACATATAAAAAGGAAAAATACAAAACAAGAGCAAACATCATCAGTAGTCTCTTAAAAAAAAAAAAAAAAAAAAAAAAAAAAAAAAAGTCAGTTCTCTAAGTACCAAATCATCATGAAACTAAACCCAGGTAATGGTTAATTCTCAAAAAGGAACAGTAGTGGATACATAACTCCAGTTTAAGCCTACTTTCCCAAATATATCCCACCGTTACCCAAGCCAAGTTATAACCCTGAAGACCTCAAAAATGTGTGTAATGTGATAACTTTGATTGACATTTAGAATTTTTTCAAGCTTATGGCAAGATTGCATTTGCATGTTGATGGAGTGAATACCCTGTCAAAAATTGAGTGAATTGGTGAGTGAGAGATAAGGTTGGATTGGTTGGTCTGTGCTAATAATTTCTGAAGTGTTCTGATTGAGGTCGTGAAGACAGGATTCTGAGCTTAACATTGACACTATAGTGAAGCCGGAGGTTCCATATCCGGGCGAAAGAAAGTGTTTGAGATTCTTATCATCCAAAGAGATTTGTTAACTTACTGACTATTTTATTTTGCAGAGATGTTCCTTGAGGACAAGTAACGGCCCAAGTTTGGGGTTGTGATGACACCCGGTCATACATAGCATTTTAGAGTTATTTAGTGTCAATTTTAAATCGTAGTTAGTATAATTGAGTCACATACATGAAGTTTAAAGGCAAATTATAGGAAGTTGAAGAATTGAATGCAAAGTGGAGAAAAACAGGTGTTTAAGAACAAACCAATTGAAGAAGAAGCAAAAAGTCAAAGTTCAGCACCCTACGCATCGCGTAGGGTAAGCCACGCATCGCGTAGCTTCGCAGAAAATCCAAGGTGAGCTTCGGCCTTGCTCGCATCGCGCAGGAAAAGCTGCGTATCGCGCAGCCACGTAACAGAAATTTGTTTTCTCGCGTTCTCTATAAATAGCGGGTTCCAAGACTGACCTAGGGGGGATTTTCAGTGCAAACATATCAGAGAACTCGTTTTTGACGGTGCTACGGCGATTCAACACCTTCGTTCATCGAATTTTATGTATTCTTTCTCAAACTTCTTTGCTATGAATATTCTTAATATGAGTAGCTAAGTCTTTTATTGGTTAGATTCTTAGATGATCTTCCTCGGATCAATCTAGGTCATGTGAACTTACTAGAGGCTTATTATTTCAATATTAATCTTGTCGTTATTCAGTTATCTCTGTGCTTAATGCTTTTTATGAATTGACGAACTTATGAATTGAATTTAGGAATCAATTGATTACTAACCCTAACTATTGAACTGGAACTGAGATAATTGTTCGATTAATAATCACTTTAGACATATAGGATTATTGATTGTGGTTAATAGAATTAACGTACGATAAACTTCTTGTGATTATAAATTCATCTAAGACATTAGGGTTTTATTATTATAGGAAAGCGTTCTTAGTCACTAACCCTGGTTTGAACGATTTTGTTAATTCATCGTGCCGACAAGAGAGGGATTGCGAGATAAGCCCATGTTCATTCTAGATTAGGAAGAGGAAGAGATTCGAAGAATCTAATCAACCTTTTTATAAACTCGAATTCACCAATCTTTTACCTTTTTGTTAAGCAAATATTCTCAAGAAACACCCCCTTTTGTTCTATTTAATTTTGAGTTACATACGTATTATCCAATTGTTCGCGTCTGATTCGGAACAATCCCTGTGGAAACGATAATAAAAATACACTTGCTTTTGTACTTCAACAAAATGATGAACGAAGGTGTTGAATCGCCGTAGCACCGTCAAAAACGAGTTCTCTGATATGTTTGCACTGAAAATCCCCCCTAGGTCAGTCTTGGAACCCGCTATTTATAGAGAACGCGAGAAAACAAATTTCTGTTACGTGGCTGCGCGATACGCAGCTTTTCCTGCGCGATGCGAGCAAGGCCGAAGCTCACCTTGGATTTTCTGCGAAGCTACGCGATGCGTGGCTTACCCTACGCGATGCGTAGGGTGCTGAACTTTGACTTTTTGCTTCTTCTTCAATTGGTTTGTTCTTAAACACCTGTTTTTCTCCACTTTGCATTCAATTCTTCAACTTCCTATAATTTGCCTTTAAACTTCATGTATGTGACTCAATTATACTAACTACGATTTAAAATTGACACTAAATAACTCTAAAATGCTATGTATGACCGGGTGTCATCACAACCCCAAACTTGGGCCGTTACTTGTCCTCAAGGAACATCTCTGCAAAATAAAATAGTCAGTAAGTTAACAAATCTCTTTGGATGATAAGAATCTCAAACACTTTCTTTCGCCCGGATATGGAACCTCCGGCTTCACTATAGTGTCAATGTTAAGCTCAGAATCCTGTCTTCACGACCTCAATCAGAACACTTCAGAAATTATTAGCACAGACCAACCAATCCAACCTTATCTCTCACTCACCAATTCACTCAATTTTTGACAGGGTATTCACTCCATCAACATGCAAATGCAATCTTGCCATAAGCTTGAAAAAATTCTAAATGTCAATCAAAGTTATCACATTACACACATTTTTGAGGTCTTCAGGGTTATAACTTGGCTTGGGTAACGGTGGGATATATTTGGGAAAGTAGGCTTAAACTGGAGTTATGTATCCACTACTGTTCCTTTTTGAGAATTAACCATTACCTGGGTTTAGTTTCATGATGATTTGGTACTTAGAGAACTGACTTTTTTTTTTTTTTTTTTTTTTGGGTTGCCTCCCATTAAGCGCTTCTTTAACGTCACTAGCTTGACCCTTGTTGACCTTAAAAGTCAGTCAGCACCATTGAGACCCTCTCAGTAGGAATCTCTCCACCTTTGTACGGTTTGAGTCTTTGCCCATTTACCTTGAATGTCTGGGACGAACCTGGATCTTGTAATTCAACGGCTCCATGCGATGACACTTCTTTGATAACAAAAGGACCAGACCACTTTGACTTGAGTTTACCGGGAAATAACTTTAATCTTGAATTGAATAGCAATACTTGTTGTCCCGGATGAAATTCTTTCTTTATCAATCCTTTGTCATGATACTTCTTGGTTCTGGCCTTAAAAATCACCGCATTCTCATAAGCTTGCAACCTCCATTCTTCCAGTTCATTCAGCTTCAATAGCCGCCTTTCACCTGCTAAACCTGCATCAAAATTTAAAAATTTTACAGCCCAATAGGCTTTGTGCTCAAGTTCAACCGGTAAATGGCACGCCTTGCCATAAACTAGCTGATAAGGTGAGAAACCCAGATGTGTCTTGAAAGCGGTCCGATAAGCCCAAAGAGCATCATCAAGCTTCATAGACCAATCTTTCCTTGATTTGGAAACCGTCTTCTCTAGGATTTGCTTCAACTGTCGATTAGACACTTCCACTTGACCGCTAGTCTGAGGGTGGTATGGGGTAGCCACTTTATGCTTGACATTATATTTGGCCAGAAGATTCTCTAAATACTTGTTGTTAAAGTGCTTACCACCGTCACTTATGAGAACCCTTGGCACACCAAACCTGGTAAAAATGTTTTTCTTTAAGAACTTCACCACAGTATGGGCATCATTAGCTTGACAAGCAATAGCTTCAACCCATTTTGTTACATAGTCCACACACACTAAGATATGAAGGTTAGACTTAGATGATGGGAAAGGTCCCATGAAGTCTATCCCCCAACAATCAAACGGCTCCACTTCAAGCATATTATTTAGCGGCATCAGACGCGAACTCCGATGAGTATCAGAAATGGCTCGTCAAAGATCAAACTCTCTTTACGTGGCTTCTTTCCACGTTATCTGATGGAATTCTTCCTCGTGTTCTCAGCTGTAGACACGCGCATGAGGTATGGGATAAACTTCACAAGTATTTCAATTCAGTTCTCAAATCGCGTGCTCGACAGTTACGATCGGAGCTCAAGAACACAAAGAAGCTTTCCCGATCTGTTAATGAATACCTTCTCCGCATCAAATCTATCGTAAATTCGTTGATTGCGGTTGGTGATGTTGTCACTGAGCAAGAACAAGTTGATTCAATTCTTGAAGGATTGCCTGAGGAATTCAATTCATTTGTAATGATGGTGTATAGTCGATTCGAGACGCCTACGGTTGAAGATGTTGAGGCGTTGTTGCTCCTTCAAGAGGTTCAATTTGAGAAGTTCAAACAGGAATTGAACAATCCTATTGTCTCTGCTAATGTTGCTCACACTGCAGCATCCATCGGTGATTCTACATCTGAGACTGAAGGTCATGAAATTGGCACTGAACACTACACTGCTATGCATTCCAAGGGACGTAATCGTGGCAAGGGACGTGGTGGTAGAGGCCGCGGCAAAGCTCCGGCGACAAATCAAGGTAAGGTCACTTGTCAAATCTGTGGTAAACCTAATCATGATGCTGTTGGCTGCTGGTATCGATTTGATCCTCAAGCTATGAGGCAAAACACAAGAGGTTATAATGCAGGCCCTCCCTCTAGACCTCCAACCTTCAATCCCTACATGCGTCCCTCAGCTAATTTGGCCATGCCTTACCCTTCCTCAGCTATGTATGATGCTGAATCAAGCGCAAGTGGCGCCTGGTACCCTGACTCTGGTGCATCACACCACCTTACCTACAATCCAAACAATCTCTCCTTTCGTGCACCATACAAAGGTCATGAGCAAGTTCTAATGGGAAACGGCCAAGGTGTGTCAATTCACTCTTTAGGGCAGTCTCAATTTCATTCTCCTAATGCACCTAATGTTGAATTAACTCTTAAAGATCTATTACATGTCCCTAACATATCTAAAAATCTTTTATCTGTTAGCAAATTTGCTCAAGATAACAATGTTATTTTTGAATTTCATCATTATCACTGCTTTGTGAAATCTCAGGGATCTAATCAGGTCTTACTTGAGGGCATAGTAGGTGCTGATGGCCTTTACAAATTTCAACCTTTCAAGTTTCTCTCCTCCAATGGAGCTCGCTCAAGCTCTCATTCAGCTTGCAGCACCAATAAACCTGTCATGAGCTCACACACAGCTTCTGTTCAAGCTCAAGACTTAGTTAACACCTTAGATAGTCTCCCTCAGTCTGTTCTTTGTAATAACACTGCAGCAAATATGCAGGATGATTGTACTAGTTCAGTTTTCAATTACAAAACCTCTATCAATTGTAACAGTCAAAATTCTGAAAACTCTGTTATATTCAATAATACTTCTTTTCTTTTGTGGCATTTGAGACTGGGACATGCTCATACTCATGCTGTGAAGTCTGTGTTAAAATTGTGTAAAGTACCCTACTCAAATAAAGACACTGCTTTACCTTGTGTATCATGTTGTATAGGTAAATCACATAGGTTACATGCACCTTTATCCACCACTATTCACATTCACCCATTTGAGGTCATTCACTGTGACTTGTGGGGCCCATCTCCCTTTGTGTCATACTATGGCTATAGCTACTATATCACTTTTGTTGACACTTTTACCAAATACACTTGGATTTACTTTTTGAAAACTAAAGCTGATGCTCTCAAGGCCTTTTCTCAATTTTTAGCTCTTGTCCAAAATCAATTTAATGCCTCCATCAAAGCCCTTCAATCTGATTGGGGTGGGGAATTCAGACCTTTCACATCTCTTCTTAATGACTTAGGTATCCAACATAGACTCACATGTCCCCACACCTCACATCAAAATGGGACAGTTGAAAGGAAACATAGACAAATTGTTGAAATGGGTCTTACACTTTTGTCACATGCTTCTCTTCCACTAAAGTTTTGGGACCATAGCTTTACACAATCTGTCCATCTCATCAATAAACTACCATCTAGTGCTCTCCCTAATTTTCAATCCCCACATTACACTTTATACAAGTCACATCCTGACTATACCAACCTCAAAACCTTTGGTTGTTTATGCTTTCCACATCTCAGACCATACAATAGACATAAGCTTCAGTTTAGATCCAGCCCATGTGTTTATTTAGGAGTCTCTCCTCAACACAAAGGTCACAAATGCCTTGATGCATCAGGCAGAATATACATCTCCAAGGATGTGCTCTTTCATGAACAAAGTTTCCCTTATGTCTCTCTTTTTACTTCATCTACAAATAAATCTTCTTCCATTAACCACTATCCAGCAAACATTGTGTTTCCTTCCTTTGACAATAATGAATCTTCTCAGTCTTCTCACAACTCTCAAGCACCTTCAACACCTCCCTCTGTTACTGTCTCTACTCCTCTCTCTCATCCTACCTCACAAAGTACTCCTATCTTGGTCCCCTCTTCTACACCTCTCTCTGTTGACCAAATTAACTCACAAATATCTCAGCCGTTATCTCCAACACTACCAAATGTGTTCACTCCTTCTGTGTCAGACCTTGGCCCTGCTATCATTTCTGACCACAACAATCATCCTATGGTTACTAGAGGTAAAACGGGGAACTTGAAACCTAGGGTGTTCTTGGCTGAACTTGAACCTAAGAATATAAGAAGTGCTCTGACTGACCCTAAATGGAGGCAGGCTATGCAAGATGAGTACAAGGCTCTCATGGATAACAAAACTTGGTCACTTGTCCCTCTACCACCTCATAGGAAAGCAATTGGCTGCAAGTGGATTTTCAGAGTCAAAGAAAACCCAGATGGTACAGTTAACAAATATAAAGCTAGACTTGTGGCCAAGGGATTCCTACAAACAGCTGGCTTTGACTTTACAGAGACATTCTCACCAGTTATTAAGCCCATTACCATTCGCATAATACTCACTCTAGCTGTTACCTTCAAATGGCAAGTTCAACAAATTGATGTCAATAATGCCTTTCTTAATGGTGTGCTTCAAGAGGAAGTGTATATGACTCAACCTACAGGGTTTGAATCCTCAGACAAGTCCCTAGTGTGCAAACTTCACAAGTCCCTATATGGTCTAAAGCAAGCCCCTCGTGCTTGGTATGATCGGTTAACTCAGGCCCTACTTCAACTTGGCTTTGTTAAGAGTAGATGTGACCCCTCCTTGCTAGTGCATACTCAAAATGGAACATGTACTTATGTGTTGATATATGTTGATGACATCCTAATTACAGGTTCAGCTCCTCACCTCATTAATGATCTCATAAACAAGCTCAATATCAGATTTGCTCTCAAACGTCTTGGCCAAGTGGATTACTTCTTGGGTATAGAAGTTCATCACTTATCATCTGGTGCACTTCTCCTTAATCAATCCAAGTATGTTCGAGACTTACTCTGCAAAGCTAAAATGGAAGACTCTAAACCCATTAATTCTCCTATGGTGAGCAGCTGTAGACTCAGTAAGTTTGGCGCTGACACTATGTCTGATCCTACTCTTTATAGATCTGTTGTGGGTGCACTTCAATACGCAACACTGACTCGTCCTGACATTGCCTTTAGTGTGAATAAAGTGTGTCAGTTCATGGCTAATCCTTTAGACTCACACTGGAAAGCAGTCAAGCGCATTTTACGCTATCTCAAGGGGACACTCAATCATGGTCTGTTACTTAGCCCTGCATCTAGTGGTCCTCCCTTCTCTCTGCGTGCCTACAGTGATGCAGATTGGGCTACAGATCAAGATGACCGACGCTCAACTTCTGGATCTTGCATCTACTTTGGTCCCAATCTAGTGTCTTGGGGTTCAAAAAAACAACCTCTAGTGGCGAGGTCCAGCACTGAGGCTGAGTACAGGAGCATGGCAAACACAACTGCAGATTTACTGTGGATACAATCTTTGTTACATGAACTTCAGATCCCTTTTCTGACTCCTACGCTGCTGTGTGATAATCTAAGTGCCGTCTCTTTAGCTCATAATCCGGTTCTGCACTCCAAAACCAAGCATCTTGAACTCGACATCCACTTTGTGCGTGAGAAAGTTCTCTCTAAGCAGCTTCATCTTCTACATGTTCCAGCCTGTGATCAGTTTGCAGATCCACTCACCAAGCCTCTGTCTTCTACAAGCTTTGATACTCTTCGCTGCAAACTCAAAGTGTTTTCCCTCTCCTAAAACCCTTTGTGTTTGAGAGGGGGCTAATAGAGTATGTAAATACTGTACATGTATGTATAGTATTTAAATACTGTATCTCACAACATAAGCTGAGCTGGCATGTAGCTTCTAGTTAAATAAGATTGAAGGCTCTTTATAAATAGTACCCTTCAATCCCAATATTCAGTATCTGTTGTAATTCAATTCAGAAATGAAAATAGATCAAATTAACTTTCCAATAAAGCCAATCAAGATATGAGCCTGAAGATCGTGGAAAAGGCACTACGAACGCGAGAGGCAAAACTCACCCCAAACGACTCCGTTTTGAATGGCATCGGTTCACAACAATCTGATTTTGCGGTGATGCAAAACGACGATTTTTTGGGTGGGATGAACGGGATAGCTGATTTGGAAGTATTGGAGGAGAAGAAAATGGAGAATATAATGGTGGAATCTGGGAATCAAAGTGTATGTTTTCGATTTTCGAATTTGATTTTATGTAGAATTGAACTTCCTTAGTGTTTAACTCAACTCAGTGAGTGGGATTAAGGTTGTTGTTGTTGCTGTTGTTGTTGTGTACGAGGTGGTCGTGTTGTTGAGACAGGATGAGTGAGGAAATGATGTGTACGAGGTTGGTGGTGGCTGTAGTGGTGGTGGTTGCAGTGGTGGTGAGACTGTTGGATCTGGGTTTGGTTGTCTTCCATAGATAGAAATTGTTCTCTTCTTTAATTAATTTGGGGTTTTTTCCTTGGTTTTGAATTTTTTTAGGTTTGTTGAAATTGTTGAATCTGTTGTTGTTATTGGGTTTGTTGAAATTGTTTTGTGTTTGATTCACTTTTGTTCTGTTCTAAAGAAAAAGAAGAAGGAGATGGTGATGTTTGATTCAATTGAGGTTCAAGTTTTTTTGACCTTGTGTTTGTAATTTTGATGTTTCAATTTCCAGGCTTTTTTTTTCAGTTTTTTTTTTTTTTAAATTTAAAAATAACAATTACACAATCATTAATGAGTTGGTAATAAAAAATAAATAATTTTTTTAAAAATTCCACGTGGACATGCCACGTGGAGATTTCGTCTAGTCAGCAGCCTCCAAGTGGACTTAGGGGGGTAAAACAAATAATATTCATTTTGGAAGGACCGAATCTCAAAAAAAAATATTACAGGGGGGTAAAACAAATCTCGCCTACTTTGCAGGGGGTAAAGACCTATTAACCCTAATTTAAATATATGACATAATTCAATGTAATTATGTGTCGGTGTCGGTGTCTGACAACGGGACACGCTTAATCTGATGAGTGTCGGCTTCTTAGTTAGCAATAGTTTACGAGTTAAAATGATGGTTTATTTATTTATGACAACAAATTGTTAAAGAAATCTCACATCGATTGCGAGATGACCTGAATATGTGTTTATAAGTAAGAAACAATCCTCATCTTACAGGCCGATTTTATATGGTTGAGTTAGACCCAACCAAACTCTCAATTGAAAGACAAATCACACTTTATTCATTTATCACCTTTGTTGAATTTATCAGCCAAAGTTCATATAACATGTTTTAGGGAATGTTTTTTGTGTTTATTCGGTTTATATCTTTGTGATTTAGATGTAACAACAATAAATTCATTTTCAGCAGCAATATTAAATATACAATTTGTACCATTAGTGACATTATATTGTCCTATTACAATACAGGTTAATCTTTGTGGACATGCTACATTAGCAGCTGCACACATTCTTTTTTCATCTGGTTTGGTGGACAAGAATGTTATTGAATTTACGACGCTATCCGGACTTTTAACTGTTAAAAAAATCCCTTCGATCGATGTCACTGGTGCACCAAATTTGCAGAATGGTAAAGCTAAGGATGGATTCTATATTGAAATGGATTTTCCTGCTGATCCTATTGCAGAATTCAACTCTAATGACACTTCCCTTATTTCTGAGGCATTGATTGGTGCTTCCATAATTGATATAAAGAGAACTACAATTGCAGATGATATACTTGTAACTCCTTAATCTTCTATCTTCCATAAGTCCGATTCCGATTACATTGTTATTTCATAATTAATAATTATGATAACCAAGTTGATTATTATTTGTCCTAGGTTGTTGTCACATCTGGAAAAAATGTGACCGAAGTACAGCCACAACTTGATGCAATTGCTAAATTACCTGGAAGGGGAGTAATTGTAACAGGGATTGCTCCTGTAGAGTCCGGATTTGATTTCTATAGTCGATTTTTCGCCCCAAAATATGGAATCAATGAGGTAAGTGATCGAAAGCTATGAATATAATGTTCCTTCATTTGCATTGCTATTGTTTCCTTAACATGCAAGAAATGAGATAATGTTGTTAGAACACCCGCATTTATTAAACTCATCATTTGATCACACATTCACACTTATCGATTATTTAAACAATTCAACTACATTTTATATATATTCATACTACGTACCCATCAAAATATCTAAAATGGGTTCCACTAAACCAAATAATACACTCACATTTTTGCAAAAGCACCATGTTTTACTATGACAACTTCTTCTAATATGAATATATTACAATTTCTATTTGTTGATAATTACACTTGAATAAAAGGTAAACGAGCAACAAGTTGCGCCGCTAAACCTTTCTGTATAGCAAATCCCAATCTCTGAAAGTGTATAGTCGAATATCTACTATCCTCGGACCCATGTGTTTCTTAAAAAGATAAAGTACTGTTATATTTAACGGATGTGTGTGCTCTTAATAACTGATATTTGTTTTCAGGATCCTGTTTGTGGGACTGCTCATTGTGGCTTGGTATCATACTGGAGCAAGAAGCTGGGAAAGTGTGATTTAAATGCTTATCAGGTACTTCTACTGTTCCACAATAAGTTTCACTCTTACTTATTTCACATGGATTAAAGAAATGCTATAAATAAAGCGTGCGAATGATAACGATTTACAAAGTGATTAACACAATAATCATTGTTTAGAAATTTGGTATCCAGTACAAAGCCCGACTAATCTGAGGACTAATCCCTGTTCATCGGCGGGTGATTCAACTAAAGTTAGAACAAAATTTTGTACACAGCAATAATTAAAGAGTACAATTGAAAAAATAGCTAATATTAAATTGAAAATTGAATGTGCCATCATTATTGTACAAATTTTTAGATTAAATTTGTGCAGGCATCAGCTAGAGGGGGAATTCTCAATCTTCATATTGATGAACATAAACAAAGTGTGTTTTTTCGTGGGAAGGCTGTTACAGTTATGGAAGGTTGTGTTTTGGTCTAGCTTTGTTCCTATTATTGCATTAAAGTGATAGCTCACTTCAATTGCACAAATATATGTAATATTTATATGACATGAGAAAAATTGTAAGTGGAGCACCTAATTCTTATGATACTTTAACACTTTCTGACATATCCACCGTAATATTAAACATATATTTAATATTTGATGTACACAAAACTAGGTGTTAAGTGTATTAAGATATATTGAGTTAAAAAACTGGTCTTATTTATTATTATTTGATGTACACAAAACATAAGTCGGTTTTATAATATTGTTATATTCAACTCAATATTTTAAGGTTGTACCAAAACCTCCTTGAAAATTTGTTGGATCAACAAAATTAGATTTGCCAAGTTGATCCAATTTTGTTAAGTTGGATCAACAAAATTAGATTTGTCAAGTTGAAAATTTAGATTCCTCATGTTCAACCAGAAATGAGAGAATCATGAAACAAACACAAAAGAAAAGTGTTAAAAACCCTAAATCAACATAAAAAAGTAAGAAAAAAACAAAAATCTCGAATAAAATATAAAATATAACATTGAGTTCAGCGAAGTTGGACAAAAAAGATGAAGAAAGATCAAGTTTTATATTTCAAAATATTCCATAATTGTTTCAGTCCCCATGAATTATTTTTTTTAATCAGCAAATATATTATAAAACTCAACTATAAGCATAAGACATACAAATGGCGAGAAATAGTACAAAACTGCAAATAAATGCAGCATAACAACAACACCAAATAAAACAACACAAATTCAAGTCAATGATACAATAACATGTACACAATCCAACAACACCAATTAAAATCAAGGACACAATAACATCCTACATAATCCAACTCCATCGCCCGTCCAAATCGATCAAATCCTTCCAAGAAAAAAAGACAACGCCGACAACCAAACACACTTCATACAGATATGAGCAAACTGCAACCCACTAAGACAATCGGCTTGATGGAGGCCGCCAGAAATCACTAGTATAGGCAAATAGTCTACATTTGCAATCTGATTGTGTGGTGACCGGAGAAGGCTTATGACTAGAGAAATCATTCTTGAACCGCACCAAAACAACAACAAAGTTGCTACCAACAAACGGCTGCAACCACCCCGAAACAAAAATTCAATTGGTTTAGGCATTTAGCTAGTTGAGCTAAGGGTTAAAAAAAGTTGGAGGTCCAGGGCTCAAGTCAGAATCAAACAACAACTACCGACCAACACCCACCACTTGAACAGAAGCACTAAAATTGCCGTCGAAGCAAAACAGCACCTCTAGAACCGTTGCCGAGCAACGAATCACCACCAAAACATCTGTCACCGTAAAAACAAACCACCACCAAAACCGTCACCGGAGCAACAAACCACCACCAAAATTGTCGCCGGAGCAGCAAACACCTAGCACCCAACTGTAACAACCAACAACCAACCATCACCACTAAACAAATAACGCAAATCCATCGGAGAACCATCGATAGACAGTAAATAACGCAAACATCAGAACCGGGCCATCAGAAACGCAAATAACAGAGACACCACCACTAGAAACGCAAATAACAATGACACCACCACCAGAAACGGGGATATCTGCCAACCGAGAAGAAGGAAGACGCACACAAGAACTTAAGCATCAAAAACAACCTAAGAATCACGATCCAGGTCTGAGTGTGACAAGATCGTGACTTTGTTTGGATTTTGAGGATTTTAGGTGGTGCAAAACGGTGGTGCGGAACAAAGAATCTCGTTCCACCACCACCTGAAAATGCTACATCACGATAGCTTTGTTTGGATTTTACGCATTTTAGGAGGCGCTGGTTCTAGGGAGAAGTCAGAGAGTTTCTAGAGAGAGAAATTGTGTTTTGTTTATAATTAGGGGACTTGATGTGTATTAATCTCATTTCTTGCATTTTACTCATTTGACAATTGCTTAGCTCAAATGCAGAATGAAGAAAGAAAGGATCCATGAATTTGAGGTGAAGTGAGAAAATGTGAAGAAGAGGCAGGAGAAGACTTTAAAGTGTGTATATTGCAAAAGAAAAATGTTAAACACAAAGTTTTGATTTACTAATACGGACGGATTTCGGTTCTCATCGGTCCAGGTCTCTCCATCCAGACCCGCCTATGTCAACTTTGTGTAAACTGAATTTCCAAAGCCACTGACTCGTGATTCAATCCAAATTGCCCATTTCCCTCTTTTTTTTTTCCTTTGATTTTCTCGGATTGAATCGGCCACAATTTTTCTGTTCACCTTTAACTCTAAATAAATATTATTGATTTGGCTTAAATATGCTTTTGGTCCCTGCAATTATGCCTTGTTTTGAAAAGAGCCCCTGTAAAAAAAAAATTGATTTTAGTCCCTGCAATATCTCAAAACTTTCAAAAGAGCCCCTGACTAGATTTAGTGCTGATGTGGCCAATTTTTAAATATGTTTTTGGTCCCTGCAATTATGTCTTGATTTGAAAATAGCCTCTATAAAAAAATAAAAAATTGATTTTAATAAAAATTTGATTTTAGTCCCTGCAATATTATGAAGAAATCCAGTCAGGGGCTCTTTTGAAAGTTTTGAGATATTGCAGGGACTAAAATCAATTTTTTTTTTACAGGGACTCTTTTCAAAACAAGACATAATTGCAGGAATCAAAAGTATATTTAAGCCTATTGATTTCATTGATTTAAGTTACCCATGTTGAAATATATTCAAATATAAAAGTTTTAAATTTAATAATAATTTTTTTTATTATTTACAAAATTGAATATACAAATTTTAAGAGAACTAGACTTTGACCCGTGCGTTGCACGGATTTAGTTCAACAATAGATATACGATTTAAATTTATATAATAAAAATTGTAAATAAAAAAAAATAAAATGAAATTTAAACATAAATATATTGAAATTTAAAATAGAAAGTACAAATGAGCAATAAAATGCTTATTTGACAAACCACGTAAAAACATTTGTGACATTCTTATGGTCTTAGTCACATAGCAAAAGAAGAGAAATCATAATAAAATGCTTCAAGTGAAACAAATCTGCATACGCATAACATGAATTTTTCAGTGAACATTTATAAACTATATGTGATTGGTGATAACATCATAGAATTGTTAAGTCATGAGTAGGATAAAGCAGGAGGAAGATTAAGATAATAGTCTGATACACAAAAAAGATTAAGTTATAGTTTATAAGAATAAACTTAACATGGAAAATCAACCAAATTAGGTTATAGTTTATGTAACTAATATAATAAACTTTTGCAATTTATCATGAACCGAATGATAACCACTAAATGTTATTCATGCAAAAGTCTTGATCATTTATCAATTCAATATGGCAAACACATAATCATTAACTTTAACAAACATAAATTGTTGCAATATAACCAAAAACATGTGCTGAAGAGATATTTTATGTAAGAAAAAATTCAGCATACATATAAAACATAGTGGCTAATTAACCATCACTCAAACACCTTACACCATAAACTTACAACGACAAAACCAACACAATATATCCCAATAACATTTATCAAACCTATAAAAAATAAATATAATCATAAAACTAAATCGTGTATACTTACCATTAGACAAATTCAAGAACACTAAGAAAAACTTCAATTCAAAAGTTCAACACCTACAAAAATTAAAATACAACGCAGATAAAAAAACACGTTACACATGAATAAAAATTCAATCTTTGAACAAAAAGCAACTAAAGAGAATGCAAGAAGGAGAATGAGAAAGAGTGAAGAGAAAAGAAAGAGAGAAAGAAGTTTTTTCCCACATAGTGAAATGAGAGAGAGTGAGAGAGAGAGAGAGAGAGAGAGAGAGAGAGAGAGAGATTAAGTGAGATGGAAGAGAGAAATCCTATTGTGATAATTGTCACTTACCATTAGATAAATTCAAGAACACCAAGAAAAACTTCACTTCAAAAGTTTAACACCTACAAAAAAAAAATACAATCCAGATAAAAAAAAAACATGTTATACATGAATAAAAATTCAATCTTTGAACAAAAAACAACCAAAGAGAATGCAAGAAGAAAGATGAGAAAGAGTGAAGACAAAAGAAAGAGAAAAATAAGTTTATTTTTCAACAGAGAGTGAAATGAGAGAAAGAGAGAGAATTATAGAAATTAAGTTAGATGGAAGAGAGAGATACCAAATATTTAGGGAAATACACTAACTAATAAATACAATTTCTAAAAATAAGAAACAGGTGCATTAATAATGATTTGCATATCACAATTTTCATAGATTTGTGTTTTTAAAAAATGGCAACTATTAATTGTGATGTTTAGGAGGGAAATTAGTTGCAAATTAGGGTTTCTTAATCACTTGCAAAACCTTAGTTTTATTATAATAAAATAAAGATAAAGATTATAATAAAGATAAAGATAAAGATAAAGATTATAATAAAGATAAAGATAAAGATAAAGGTTAAGATTAAAATAAGATTAAAATTAAGATAGGCAGCAATACAAATAAAAATAGCCAATAAAATATCATGATATAATAACAATTAAAATTATATAAAAATAGAAATCACCCAAAGTAGGATAACAATTTCTATACTAACAAACTACTAAACATTATGAAAAACATCTTTATAAACTACATATTCAGTTGTATTTGAGTCGTCGCATATATCGTCGGTTATTAACATCTTTAACCATTTCCTCGGTGCTTCTTCCTCTTCTCTTTCATGGTACTATATTGTCTAGAGAGAGGGTGTGCAGATTGATGCCGATCAAAAATTGGATTGAGATGTAGATATGGAGGATTTGGATCATCTTCAATTTTCTCTTCGATGTTTTCTCTCCAATGTAATCCTAACTATTCATTTGTTTATTTTATCTCTCTTGTTAAGTATTATTTTATTCTTTATAATTTAACAACCATTGGATTAAGAAAAGAAGAGAAAACATTGGAGAGAAAATTGAAGAGGATCCAAATCCAGATACGGAAGAAGGAAGGTATTGAGGGAGAGGATAAAAAAAAATTATTTAGGTGAGCATTTAATAATATTTTATTTTCAATTCATAAAAACTAATGAAGGCTTTTGTAAAAAAAAATAAATTAATAAAGGCCAATTCAAAATTCAAATTGAGGAACATTTAATAAGTGGCGGGCCATAGTAATTAATATGTGGTTGAAAGACTAAGAGAAAGATTGGAGGGAAAAAAATTAGGGTTAACATGAAGCAAAACCTTACTTTTATTATAATTAAGATTAAGATTAAGATTAAGACAAGATTAAGACAAGATTAAGATTAAGATTAAGATTAAAATAAGATTAAGATTAAGATAAGATAAGATTAAGATTAAGATAAAATTAAGATAAAATTAAGATAAGATTAAGATTAAGATTAACATATAGAATATGATTATGACCGTTGTCCTCACATCACAGGTAAATTTTTCTATGTCATTTTTGTGGTTCTTGTCTTGTACGGACAGAGGAGCACAGATTCAGGCAGTCGAAAAGAGATGACTGCACTACAATCGATCAAATCTAAATCATTTGATTGAGATCAGATGGTGACAATTAATAACTTAGTAAATAAATAAAAAAATATAAAGCAGATCTGACAGTTGAAATCATCTACAGTCACTATTTGACTTTAGGGAATCCAAATCTGTCAAAAATATGTGTGCCAAACTGCCAATTAATGTTTGGAACTGGCTGGCAGTGTTTGCCAACTGGCCACGAGGAAACTATAATTATAATCATTTTTAAAACCATACAAGAGTACAAGACAAACACATAGTGACAGTTAATTCGCATGTCCATATATGCACCCCAGGGATTGTACATAATTGTATACTCCGGACCCTAGCGATCATTAAAAAATGTCCATAATTGTATACTCCGGACACTAGTTAATTCACATCCCATATAATAAAGTTCATGCTAATGGTGTCTTCTAGTTAACAAAAAAAAAAAGTCTTACATTAAAAATGATATTTTTTCATACTTTTTAAAAATAAATTGCACAAATTTTAAGAATTTTTTTAATCTTATTTAGCTCATTGACACTAATTATTATTTTCTATATAAAAATATTTAATTCACACAATCGTTTTCACCATTAGGGAATTACAAGCTTTTATTTTTAATTAATGAGAAAACAAAAAAAATAACAAAACAAACTAACGAAAACGCTGTCTCATGACACCCTTTGCATCCGCAAGAAGCACAAACACTATTTGTAGAGAGGGAAAAATCCATAACTTAAGATTCACATTTGACTGAGCATCATGTTTAGACAACCAATTAGCACATTCATTTTCTTCTCTAAGAGTATGAGAAAATGATAACGACCAATTTCGCGTTCGGAAGATACGAACCTGACCAAGAACAATAGCGTGAGGGTGGAAATTATTGTCATCTTCAAGGATGAGATCAATATCTGATTTGGAATCTGATTCCAAGGTAATGATACGGTAGCCTAAGTCCCAAGTCAATTGAAGCCCTTTGAGGATAACGCATAAAGCTCTGGCAAAAGGTTAGAAGCACGACCACACGATCCAGAGAAACCATGCATACATTCGCCAATATCATTGCGAATAAGACCGCCAAAACTAGCACGGCCTAGATTTCCGAAAGAGCTACCATCCATGTTTAACTTCAAACCTGGAGCCGCCGGTGAAATCCACGCCACTTGCCAAGTGATGTCTGCCCTATTGGCAGTGTTCAAAACCTGCAAAAGAAGAATATGAGAGTTAGAAATGCAATTTACTATCAACCAAGTAGAATTCCTATTCAATTGAAAAATTTCCTCATTTCATGCTTTTCTCATTTCGATTGAATGGTTAAGATAAATGAAAGACACTCAAAATAAATACACAAAAATAAAACATCAAAAGGGATAATCGTTTCACCTATAATAACATTTTTTTAATAATAGTAATTAAGATGTATAATGATTAGTATGTTTTTTTTTCCCATTGATTAGTACTATACCTTCGTTTTAATATATAATACTCTTTTGTAAAATTTTGTTATACTATTTTATAAGACCATTTTTCAAATTTTAAGTTGAAATTAAATTTTGACAAATGTTCTCCTAATTAAATGAAGAGAAGTAAAATATTATTCCATTTGGTCCTATATATAAGAAAAATTTGACTTTTTAAATTCATTCTGAAATTGATGTATTTAGACAATAACATAGTCTAAATATATCAATTCTACAATAAATCTAAAAAGTGAAATGTTTCTTATATATAGAATAAGAATGAGTATTATGTTTCTCTCTTAATAATTAAAGAGTAATTTTGAAATGCACATTATTGATAAATTTAATGTAAAAATATTTTTTCTTAATTTGGGTATTTTTGTGCTTCTACATTGGGATGGAAGGAGTAGGTGTTAAAGTGTATAATGATGAATGAGTAGATGAAGGAAACTAAAGAAATGCACACAATATATGGAAGAATTGAGAATTTTTTAGTTTTGTAGAAATGACCCATAAGCAAAAGTTCCGTAGAAATGAAGCTTGCTTTACATGTTTGTGTGCGTGTGTGTGTGTGTATATATATATATATATATATATATATATATTCCGGTTTTATATATAAACAAAGATTTGTAAAAATAAAATAAAAATAACAAAGATTCTTTTTTAAGTTTATTAAATAACTATGAACCAATGCATCATCAATTATATAATCAACATAAAAAAGAATCTTTTGCTAATATATATATATATGAGAGACCGAAGAGAGTATATATATAAATAGATAGATATAGTTTGGCTATCCATTAAAAAAAGATAGATATAGTTTGGCTGTGTGTTCATAGGGAGCTTTGACAGTTTAATTAACATTAACCAGCACTTGTCATGTCAATGTCAAAAAAACCAGTGAAATACTATGTGGTATGTTTATTTGTTTGAGTGTTAATTCTGTTTTTTTACATTGCTTTGTTAATTTTTATTGAAAATAGTTACTACTATACCTATGTGGTGTTAATTAATAATGTTATTATATGCAGGTTAATGCTTTCACCGAAACAGCATTCAAGGGGAACCCTGCAGCAGTGTGTTTGTTAGAAGAAGAGAAGGATGAGAAATGGTTGCAAGCATTAGCAGCTGAGTTCAATATCTCTGTCACCTGTTATTTGATTCCCCTTCAAGGAACAACCTCTAATCCTCGTTTTCGTCTCCGATGGTTTACTCATATTCTTGAGGTACTAGTACTACATTTTGCTTTTAATTGGAAAATCTTCAACATAGCTTATGTTTGGTTCTGCATTTTTCTGCCACAGCCGCGCGTCTAGTAGTGATATACTGATATTGCTGTGAAAATGTGAATCTACTATCTGTTGCTTCGGAAAAACGCGCGTCTAGCCTTATTAGCACCGCGTTACAATCATGCTATTTGTATGTTTATTAAATTCATTGCTTTATTACAGGTTAATATTTGTGCTCATGCCACATTAGCAGCTTCACACGCGCTATTTTCATCGGGTTTGGTGGACAACAATGTTACTATTGAATTTGTGACACTATCTGGAATTTTAACTGCCAAAAAGATCTCAATGATCAATGGCACTAATCACTTGAAGAATTTACAGAATGGAAAAGCTAATGATGTACTTCATATTGAATTGGATTTTCCTGCTGATCCTATTACAGAACTCAATATTGATGATACTTCACTCATTTCTGAAGCATTGAATGGTGCTTCAATAGTTGATATAAAGAGGACACAGATTCAACATGACATACTTGTAATTCCTTAATCTGTTTTCTTCCTTATTACTTTTAAAAATAGATTGAGTGTGCTTCTCTCAAGGTCTCAGCGTCGAATTATTCTGGTGTCACTTTCTATGTTAGGTCAGTCCATAAAGAGCAAAAGTTTTGGCTTTAAATGGACACCCCGCTAATAGACAGTGGAATTGATGTCGCTTGAATTAGTCGGTCTTTAAGTCAGATATAATTTTTTTAAAAAAAATAATAGATTGAATATTTTGTACAATTTTTGTATATATGAAGCTTGATATTATTTCTCTCCCTAGGTTGTGGTCACATCTGGACAAAATGTCACAGAAGTTCAACCAAAATTTGATGCAATTGTTAAATGTTCTGGAAGGGGAATAATTGTTACAGGGATTGCTCCTCCAGAGTCAGGATTTGATTTCTACAGTAGATTCTTCTGTCCAAAATATGGAGTCAATGAGGTAAGTTGTTAGAACTATGATTTGCTAAAGTCTCCTTATCTATGCAATGAATGAAGAGTAATTAACCATTAAATTGTAAACCAAAAAATGATGTTAATAACTCATTGTTTGCTTTTAGGATCCTGTTTGTGGAAGTGCACATTGTGCCTTGGCATCATATTGGAGCAAGAAGCTGGAAAAGTGTGATTTAAAGGCTTATCAGGTAGTATTATTATTTATTCTTTTCCCTCGTATTGTGATTATCTTTGTCAACATTTGTTGTACTAACTTTTAGATTACATTGTGTGTAGGCATCAGCAAGAGGGGGAGTTCTAAATATTCATATTAATGAGCAAAAACAAAGAGTGCTTTTGCGTGGGAAGGCTATTACAGTGATGAAAGGGTTTGTTTTGGTCTAATCATGTTCCTTTGCATTGCTGTCAATTTCTTGCACAAAAATATGTATCACGTTATTGGAGCACTTGATTGTAACTTTATTATATGCCGGTTGCTTTTATTTTGAATTCAGGTTTGATACTTTGATGTTAGCTATGTTATGTAGCGTCTCGGTTACGTAAATATCTTCGCAATTTCAGTCGGTATAGGTGTTACCATACTAATTGCGGTCGTCGTGGTATGAATTAATCACAATTTGTTTTTTAATATAAAAAACGGTGATAATGGTAACGGTATCGATACCTGCCAAAACTGTTTTGTCGCGCTCGTTTTCATGGTTCCGGACCTTTATTTAAAACCTTGTGTAGAACTACTACACTTTTTTCCTCACTATAGTATATATAATGATGGTCTCCGACAAAACAGTGTGGTTGTTTAAAAGTCACTGTGTTGATCTAACTCGGTGAGGTTTCCCCTCAACGGCGCAAAAGTAGTATTAGAGCTCGATTCAACTCGATGGAGGGAGCAATAAGAATGTAGTGATGGATCACAGACAATGGAAGAGACTCACATTTGAGTGGAGATGTTAAGATCTATAAAATGTGAAATAAGTCTCACATTGGTTAGATGAGTTAAAATTGAATAAGATATAAGTGTGAGGACCCATATAAACTCAATGTCTTAAGGTTGACCGATTTTTAAAATCACTTAGTGGTTGTTTAAGGCTCAATATGTTGATTCAACACAGTGAGAATGATCCAACCTATATAGAGATCTAAACCAAATTTTAGAATTTTAAAACCTACAACTTTTGTTTGGATTGGTTAACTGCACTGATTATTTATATTGTGCCAACTTCATTAAAGATCCACAAGTTAGATATCATATTAATATTGTTTTGATCTAAGATATAAAAGAGTTGATTTCTCAAACCAATATTTGACACTTAGAAAGAGAAATCAATGTGCCAACTTCTTAGCTAAATTTGGAATTTTCTAAAATGCCAACTTCTTAACTCATGTCTCTTATCTAAAAGGCATATGTGATCTTCTTAAAAATGACGTATTGAAAATTTTCTTTTTAATAGTTTTTCTTTTAGTTTACTAGTTTTTATAAAAAAAAAAAAAACCCCTAAACTAATTATTTAGTAAATGGGGCCTACATTTATTTTTTGGTACAAAGGTCCTACATTATTTAAAAGCCTATCAGGAAAATTAAAGATAAGATCATTGACTCAAAGTCAATATTAGAAAATATGATAAGATTTCAATTTGAACTATGGAACGCGTGCATTCTTTCTATTTCTAGACATATCTTGTTAAGTTGGTTTTTCACATAAGTAGTTCTTTTTTGGTTTTAATAATCTACGTAACTAGATTTTAATTAATTACATTCTGTACTAAAGATTCCTATCATATACTGTAGTATAGAAATTTTTTATGTAATTTAGTGACTAAAAGTTTACTCTTACAAGGTAAATATGTGAATTATTTGGATTTTTTTTGTTTGTTGAATTATTTGGAATTTGAATCATAATCTTTATATGTATAATATAACTTTTTTTTTTATAGATAGATGATATAATAAATCATTAGAAATTCACAAAAAAAAAGGGAGAATTGAGATTTGAATTCAAGTCATAGGGCTCGTTTGGCCTAACTTATTTTAGAGCTTATGCAAACGGCTTATGTAATAAAAATTAGGTTTTATGCTATTTTATAAGTTTAAACTAGTAAAAACTGAATTTTTAAAAGCTATTTTATCATAAACTGCATTGAAAAACTTATAATAATACATAAAAATTGCATAAGCTGTTTGCATAAGCTTAAAAATAAGCTAGGCCAAACGAGCCCATAATATCCAACACTAGTAATTTCAACTTTTGTACTAATTTGCTAGAATTTATGGACTAATTTGATATTAATTAATAAAGTTTGGAAAGATATTTTATAGAGAATTAATATTTCTGTATAATGTCAGTGTGTTTAGACGGAACATAATTTATATTTATTTATAAAATAAAAAATTATCATGTCAAAAATATATAATTAAAAAATAACACAGCGTTTGTCAGGAAACAAAATAAAAGCAGCAAGTAATTTAGTCCCGTGAGCTTATATCAATTGGTAGGACAAATGCATTATATATGTAGGGGGTCGGGGTTCGAACCCCGGTCATCCCATTTATCCATCTTATGAGTGAAATTTCTAGCCATTAAGCTACCTGATTAAAATAATAATAATTTAACGCGTATAAAATCGGTTTGTCAAGTTTGACCAAAAAATCAATGTGGCGCCCAGATAATAACATCACCGTCATCACGTAGCTGTGTTAGATTAGATACAATGAAACGTGGCAACCAGATTTGACATCTTGTTAACTTCTCATCATGTGTATTTGACTTAAGCCCCAAATACTTTAATCAATTAATCAAAATCAAATGTGGCAACTCAACTCAATCCTCTCATCATCCAATTCTCTTGTATAAATACAGCTCTCTATGCACCATTCCCTCCAACTCAATACCATATCATACACTTATATATCCACTATCTATAGCTATGGCTAATTCATATTTCAAACACTTTATTACTCTTTCCCTCTTATTTTTTTTCATTTCACCCATTTTCTCTCAACAATCATTCAGGCCAAAAGCATTGATTCTCCCGGTCACAAAAGATAGTGCAACAACACTCCAATACAAAGCTCAAATTAACCAAAGAACACCACTAGTCCCAATAAACGTCATTGTCGATCTCGGCGGTCAATTCCTCTGGGTCGATTGCGAAAATCAATATGTTTCCTCTACATATCGCCCTGCCCGGTGTAACTCCGCCCAATGCTCCCTTGCCAAATCCAGCGGTTGCGGCAGTTGTTTCTCAGCACCCAAACCCGGTTGCAATAACAACACTTGTGGTCTCTTTCCTGGTAACACCATCTCCCATACCACGACTAGTGGTGAACTAGCCGAAGATGTTTTATCGATCCAATCCACAAACGGCTTCAATCCAGGACGAAAAGTATCTGTTTCACGCTTTCTATTCACATGTGCACCAACCTTTTTACTAGAAGGACTTGCAAGTGGTGCCTCGGGTATGGCCGGTCTTGGAAGAACCAAAATCGCTCTTCCAACTCAATTAGCTTCGGCTTTTAGCTTTGATAGAAAATTTGCTATTTGCTTGTCCTCTTCGGACGGTGTGGTTATTTTTGGTGATGGTCCTTATGGTTTTCTCCCAAATGTGGTATTAGATTCAGATTCGCTCACCTACACACCACTTTTAATCAATCCCGTTAGCACAGCTGGTGCTTCCGTACAAGGAGAGCCTTCGGCTGAGTATTTCATCGGCGTGAAAACAATAAAAATAGATGAAAAAGTGGTTTCACTTAACACAAGTTTGTTATCCATAGACAACAACGGTAATGGTGGAACAAAAATTAGTACAGTGAATCCTTACACGGTTCTAGAAGCTTCTATTTATAAAGCAATTACAAATGCTTTTAATAAAGCTTCAATTGCTAGAAACATATCAAGGGCGAGTTCATTTGCGCCTTTTGAATTTTGTTACCGTTCTGATAGCGTGCATGGGACACGATTGGGTGCAGCCGTGCCTACAATTGAACTTTTTCTGCAGAACAAAAATGTGGTATGGAGAATTTTTGGTGCGAATTCGATGGTGAACATAAATGACGACGTTTTGTGTCTTGGATTTGTTAATGGTGGTCAGAATCCGACAACTTCGATTGTGATTGGAGGGTATCAGTTGGAAAATAATCTCCTTCAATTTGATTTGGCTGCTTCTAAATTGGGATTTAGCTCCTTACTCTTTGGACGACAGACTACATGTTCTAACTTCAACTCTACCTCCATAGCCTAGATGCCTTTTTCCAATTCTGCATTTTTAGTATACTTAGAAGTTTGAATTATCAGTGTTTGGCTTTCTTTCATAATAAATGGTTTTGAAATTCTTGTCTGGTTTGACAAGGAGAGTATAGTTTGATGTAAAATTCCACATATGATTTGTTTTATAAAATTCAAAGATTTGTTATGTTTCTTCAGCTATATTAATCCTTTAATAACCTCTTAGTGTTAGCTTATTTAAGTGTATCATATATTTTTGACAATAGTAAAGTTAAGTCATTTCATTTATACTCCAATAATATAGTATTTGATACATGTTAAAATAGAAATGAAAAAAACCAGAGCTAGCTACTCTTGTTAAAGAGTGAGGACGTGAAACTTGCAATATTTTTTTCTGCTTTCTTAAGGGGTTTCACATCATTGATTCATCTGATTGCTTCCATATAGTAAACTCAATTGGGATAATAATCTACTAATACTTCATTACCTCAAAATTCTATTCAATATAATTCTATTATTTTATTTATATAATTATATTAAAAAACAATTATACGATCTGTAATTTTTTGAAAAATGTCATATCTCGTACCAATACCCGTATCGAATATTGGTACCGTATCCACACCTAGACTGGCGTGATTCCCTCACCGTCAGTTTGAAAGGGGGAATTAGACATAATCCCTTGATATAGTAGGATGGGTAGCTCAATTGATTATGCTAGTTGAACTAAGGAGTTGGAGATACAGAATTCAAATCCTGGTAAGGAGAAAAATTAACATTATATTGTAAATATACTAACAATTTACCATTAAAAAAAGAAAAATCCCTTAATACTTGGATCATATCAAGATGTAATTGATTGTATAACAAGGCATTATTAGACTAGTATTATTAGTTTCTATGATGGGATATAGCCATTATTTTTATTAGCATGATTCTTGGATCTTATTGACCAAACTATCATTGTATATATATATATATATGTACATGGAGAAATTTTTAGGTGAGTCTTCACCTAAATATTAATTATTAGGCACGACTAATCAAGTAATCACAACTCATTAAAATATAAAATAATTATAAATAATTAATAGTGTAATAATGAAATCAAATCTAAACCAAATATAGAAAGAAAAAAAGGATTTTGAATGACATTAATTATTGTTTGCATAGCTACAATATATTAGGCACGATCAATCTCAAGACCAACTCATGTATAAACCAAATATATTTTAAGTTTAATTAGATGAATGATATTTTAATTTATTATACTAACTACAATATTATTCTTCTATTATTTGTTACGTATACCGATTGAATTTTACTAATTTTTATGTTGATTTTAAGTTGTGATTATAGTTTGGTATCTATTTCTATAGACTCTATTTTACAATACTCAATTTTGAGTTTATAGTTTATAGCTTATAAGTTAATATAATCTATTTTAATAACCTAATTCAATTTATATATAGTTTATTATTTTTTCTCCTAAATTCTTACTTGAAAAAAAATTAAATATCACTTAAAAGATATAAATTATCAAAATTATCCGCTATTTTTTTTTTTATCGATTTGAATCATCATAATTGTTTGAAATAATTTTTTGAGCTTATTAACTTATGATATTCTCTCTTAGTCTCTTCGTATGTGATGAACAACACATACAAATTGGGAGGCAAGCATAATTAATGAATACATACTTTTCCCATAATTGTTTGAAATTTGATATTTCAAACATACTTTTAAATTACACATTTTACTATCTCTATTTCTAGACATATCTTGTTAAGTTGATTTTTCACATAAGTAGTTTTTTTTTTTAGTAATCTACGTTAGTTTTAATTTAATTACACATACAAAGATTGCTATCATATATTGAATTTTTTATGTTGTTGACTGATTAAAAGATTTCTTTTTAAAGATGAATAAATGAATTATTTGTTTGATAAGTTTAACTCAATTGATAGGGCATTACATTATATATATATATGTAAGGTGTTGGAATTCGAACCTTAGCTATCCTATTTATTTTCCTTAAGAGTGAAATTTTTAATCACTAAACTACCTAACAAAAAAATTATTTAATCATAATTTTTACCATGTATATAATTTATGTTTGTATTAATTGAGTTAAGTTTGGAAAGATATTTTATAGAGAATTAATATTTCAGTGTGTTCAGATGGAGTATAAATTATTTGTATTTATAAAATAAAATAAAAAATAATAATAATTAAAAAAGAGTCATACTAAACAGTGCTTGTGCATTTGTTAAGCATATTAAAAATAAAAATAAAATATAAAATTAATGTTAATAAAAATAAAAATAACTTTTTATACTTTAAATATATAATGCATGAATTTCAAAATAAAATTTTCTTATCAATATGCTTAAGTATTGCACACCTACACCGAGCGCAACTTTTTTTTTTATGATAAACAAACTTAAAAAGTAACATAACACTTATAAAATCTGTTTCTCAAGTTTGACCAAAAAAACAATGTGGCGCCCAGATAACAAGATTTGAAATCTTGTTAACATCTCACGTTGTATTTGACTTAAGATCCAAATATTTTATATTATAATCAATTAATCAAAATCAAATATGGCAACTCAACTCTAAAGTCTCTGTATAAATAGAGCTATCTATGCACCATTTCCTCCAACTCAATAACATATCATACACTTATCCACTATTTATAGCTATGGCTAATTCATATTTCAAACACATTATTACCCTTTCCCTCCTTTTTTTCTTCATTTCACCCACTTTCTCTCAACAATCATTCAGGCCAAAAGCATTGATTCTCCCAATCACAAAAGATAGTGCAACAACAACACCCCAATACAAAGCTCAAATTAACCAAAGAACCCCACTAATCCCAATAAACCTCATCGTCGATCTCGGCAGCCCATTCCTTTGGGTCGATTGCGAAAATCAATACATTTCCTCGACATACCGCCCTGCACGGTGTCGCTCCGCCCATTGCTCTCTCGCCAAAGCCAGCACCTGCGGCGAATGTTTCTCAGCACCCAAACCCGGCTGCAATAACAACACTTGTGGTCTCTTTCCTAGTAACGAAATCTCCCTTACCACTACTAGTGGTGAACTAGCCGAAGATGTTTTATCGATCCAATCCACAAACGGCTTCAATCCAGGACGAAAAGTTTCTGTTTCTCGCTTTCTATTCACATGTGCACCTACCTTTTTACTAAAAGGACTTGCAAGTGGTGCCTCCGGCATGGCTGGTCTTGGAAGAACCAAAATCGCTCTTCCAACTCAATTAGCTTCAGCTTTTAGCTTTGATAGAAAATTTGCTATTTGTTTGTCCTCTTCGGATGGCGTGGTTATTTTCGGTGATGGTCCTTATGGTTTTCTCCCTAATGTGGTATTAGATTCAGATTCGCTCACATACACACCACTTTTATTCAATCCCGTTAGCAAAGCTGGCGGTTCCTTACAAGGAGACCCTTCAGCTGAGTATTTCATCGGCGTGAAAACAATAAAAATAGATGGAAAAGTGGTTTCACTTAACACAAATTTGTTATCCATAGACAACGACGGTAATGGTGGAACAAAAATTAGTACCGTGAATCCTTACACGATTCTAGAAAATTCTATTTATAAAGCAATTACAAATGCTTTTAATAAAGCGTCAATTGCTAGAAACATATCAAGGGTGAGTTCATTTGCGCCTTTTGAATATTGTTACAGATCTGATAGCTTGCATGGGACACGATTGGGCGCAGCCGTGCCTACTATTGAACTTCTTTTGCAGAACGAAAACGTGGTTTGGAGAATTTTTGGTGCGAATTCGATGGTGAATATAAATGACGATCTTTTGTGTCTTGGATTTGTTAATGGTGGTACGAATCCGACAACTCCCACCTCGATTGTGATTGGAGGATATCAGTTAGAAAATAATCTTCTTCAATTTGATTTGGCTGCTTCTAGATTGGGATTTAGCTCTTTACTCTTTGGACGACAGACTACATGTTCTAACTTCAACTCTACCTCCATAGCCTAGATGCCTTTTTTCCTATTCTGTATTTTTTTGTACATTTAGAAGTTTCGCTTTCTTTCATAATAAATAGCTTTGAAATTCTTGTCTGGTTTGACATGGAGAGTATAGTTTGATGTAAAATTCAAAGATTTGTTATGTTTCTTGAGCTATATTAGTTCTTTAATAATCTCTTAATGTCTGCTAATTTAAGGGCATCATATATTTATGACAATAGTAAAGTTAAGTCATTTAATTTATATATACTACAATAATATAATATGGATACATGTTAAAATAGAAATTAAAAAAACCAGAGGTAGCTACTCGGGTTAAAGAGTGAGCACTTGACAGCTACAATATTTTGGGTGGTAAGAATCCGACAACTTCGATTGTGTCTCGATTGCTTCCATATAGTAAAGTCAATTAGGGATAATTTATTTGTAAAGATAATAACTTGATTAAATGTCAGATGCATATTTGATAATAGAAACATTGCGTTTTGGAAGAACAAATGGTTGGGTAATAATTCATTTAGTAAGTTATTTCCTAATATATTAGCAAAGAAAGTATGTAGAGATGCGTTGGTAGAGAAATCTTTTTACCGTAAAATCTTATTACAACATTTTGTCAAAAAAAAAATTGTTGTTACAACATGCTAATATTGATTTTTTTTGTTGGAATCAATTTAATATTAATTATATATAAAACATTTGCAAACTAAATGATTAAAATTATAATCATACTTGCATAGCAAACAATCGAGTATCCTTATAAATTAAGATCTATAACATGTTGATTTATCAATGATTAGTATTAGAAATATCCGGATAAAGAAATCTATGATCAGATGAACTAACCATTGGCATGACGCAAATAAGAGATATCGGATGACGAGCACCCGGTGGTTTGTTGTTTTTCTTTAACCTGAACTCCTTATGCCTTTAGGACTCTTCAGATGAGGAGAAAAGTCGATATGCAGTGTATCCGGTATTTGGGGATCATGACCTATATATAAAGTGATGACCCATTTTATTTTATTTTGCGCAAGGTGATGACCCATTAAAATTCTCATTATCCCGAAATGAAACATCCTGACATTTACTCATATTGAGCTCATATCAATTAATTAAATAATTAATTAATTAATTCCTAAATAGAAATAAAATTAGTTTTTTTTTAACTTTATTTGATCACTTAATCAATTAGGCTCTTAATTGATAAATAACTAATATAATTAATAAATATATTTGTCCACATAATATTATTGGAGTATCATAAAATATTCCAACAATCTCCCACTTGGGCAATGTATGGCAACTTTAGGCACACATCTGAATGCTATTTATCTTTAGATTTCAACTTTACAATCTGGTCCATCTCATACATCATAAATGGGACCACCGGGGCTTCATCACTAACATATAACGTGAAGGAACCCCGACGATTACCACATCAATGTACTTGATGACATATGGATGAGTGACATGAAAATTTCATGCAATGTGATCTCTTTTCGACCACTTTATCCAGTTCACTTTTGCAGTTGGGAGACTTCGAGCACGTCAGTCTTTTATGCAGCTTATATGGCCTATCTGCGTTTAAGTCGTCTGAAACGAAAGAAACCATCGTTTGTTCAGAAACGCATCAAGTCTTGTGCATCATCTGTTGGATAAAGCCAAGGTGTTTTCTTTTCGGTGGCTGCAGATGACAAATGCAACACTTGGCTCAAATTTTCATAGTTGGTGGTCTAACTTATTGTTTTGTTTGGACATCGACTAATATTTGTACTATTATGATATCTCTTTTGTATTGACAACCTTGTAAACTTTTCGCAATTTCCTTGACCCACCTTATGCTGAAGAGACTACTTATTTATATATGTGTTGAAATCCAACTTTTTTTTTTGTGAGATGTACCGGCCCATGAAATAATACAACACATAGCAAGATAAGGTGATCTGAAATGACCTCTCCCCTCTCAAAAAAGTAATTTAATAACAAGTGACTAAAAAAATCACATATCTAATCTAATCTAATACTATTAAATCAATAAGAACAGGTCCTCTTTTGTAAAGAAAAAAATAATAATAACAGATAATATACTTGTGACTAAATGATATGTCAATATAACGTAGGCAGCATCCCGCAGTCGTGTTAGATACAAAGAAGCGTAGCAATCATATTTGACTTGCTAACATCACAACTAGTTGTCTTTCACTTAAGTGCTAAATTCTTTAATGAATAAAATCAAAAGTGGCAACTCGATCGTCCCTATCCAATTCCAATTCCATAATAAATAGAGCTGCATCTACACATCCTCTCCAGTTCAATATCTAGCTAGCTTAGCTTCCATACAATATCTCTAGTCATGGCTATTTCCAATTTCAAACACTTCATTAACCTTC
The DNA here is from genome assembly GCA_954870985.1 of Trifolium fragiferum. Lineage (NCBI taxonomy): Eukaryota > Viridiplantae > Streptophyta > Magnoliopsida > Fabales > Fabaceae > Trifolium > Trifolium fragiferum. The sequence goes on along the minus strand of OX940796.1, from coordinate 42,169,658 downwards.
TCCTTCTATTGTTCATTTCACCCACTTTCTCTCAACAATCATTCAGACCAAAAGCTTTGGTTTTCCCAGTCACAAAAGATAGCTTAACAACGCTCCAATATATAGCTCAAATTAACCAAAGAACCCCACTAGTCCCACTAAACCTCGTTGTCGATCTCGGCGGCCAATTCCTTTGGGTCGATTGCGAAAACCAATACATTTCCTCTACATACCGCCCCGCACGGTGTCGCTCCGCCCAATGCTCCCTCGCCAAGTCCGACGGCTGTGGCAATTGTTTCTCGTCACCCAAACCTGGATGCAACAACAACACATGTGGTGTCACTCCCGATAACACCATCACCCATACCGCGACCAGTGGTGAACTAGCCGAAGACGTTTTATCAATCCAATCCACAAACGGCTTCAACCCAGGACAAAACGTCGTTGTTTCACGCTTCCTATTCTCGTGTGCACCAACTTCCTTATTACAAGGACTCGCAAGTGGTGCCACTGGTATGGCCGGTCTTGGAAGAACAAAAATCGCGCTTCCATCTCAATTAGCTTCTGCTTTTAGTTTCGATAGAAAATTTGCTTTTTGTTTTTCTTCTTCAAATGGCGTCATTATCTTCGGCGATAGTCCTTACGCTTTCCTCCCTAATACCAATACTCTCCCTAATGTCATATATGATTCAAAGTCACTCACGTACACACCACTTTTAATTAATCCCGTTAGCACAGCTTCTGCTTTCTCACAAGGAGAGCCTTCAGCTGAGTATTTCATCGGCGTGAAAACAATAAAAATAGATGAAAAAGTGGTTTCACTTAACACGAGTTTGTTATCCATCGACAATAACGGTATTGGTGGAACAAAAATTAGTACGGTGGATCCTTACACAGTTCTAGAAGCTTCTATTTATAAAGCAGTTACAAAGGCTTTTGTTAAAGCGTCTATTGCAAGAAACATAACGAGGGAAGACTCAAATCCGCCTTTTGAATTTTGTTATAGTTTTGACAATTTGCCTGGGACACCATTGGGCGCGGCTGTGCCTACTATTGAACTCGTTTTGCAAAACAATGTGATATGGAGTATGTTTGGTGCGAATTCGATGGTGAATATAAATGATGAGGTTTTGTGTCTTGGATTCGTGAACGGTGGTGAGAATGCGAGGACATCGATTGTGATCGGAGGGAATCAGTTGGAAAATAATCTTCTTCAATTTGATTTGGCTTCATCTAGATTGGGTTTTAGTTCCACGCTCTTTGCACGCAAAACTGATTGTTTTAGATTCAACTTCACCTCTACTGCCTAGATGCATTTTGTCAACTTGGACATGCTTTTGAAGTTCGAATAATTAGTGTTACCTTCATTCATAATAAGTGAATTTGATTTTTGTATCTGTGGCTAGAGAAGGATTATAGTTTATTTGATGTAAACTAAAGTATCTATCTCATTTCCCCTTTTTGTATACACTTGTTTGTGTTATATATTTATCATTGATGATTCTTATTTACTAATTCTTTTATAATCTCTTATTGTCAGCTTATCTTGGTGCATATTAATGTATTTTTGACAATAATAATGTTAATCGTTCAGCTTATAATAATACTAAAATGAATAAGCCGCAATATTTTTTTTCTATTTTTTTAAGGTTTAAAAATTATTTTAGTTCTTGTATGTTCACAATTTTTTGGTTTTAGTATCTGTATCTTTTTTGTTGCAAATAAGTTCCTCTATGTTTATGAATTTTTTATTTTAGTCGTTAAAGTCAAAATCCGCACCTTCGGATTTTGACTTTAGGGATTAAAACCAAAAATTCGCATACATACATGGACTTATTTGCAACAAAAAAAGATACAGGGACTAAAACTAAAAATTCGCAAACATACAGGGACCAAAAAATCATTTAAGCTTTTTTTTTAAAGGATTCCAAATGCTTGTTCTTGGCAACTTCTATGGTGTTTGAGAGCATTTAGTTCAAAGACAACGTAATTCGACGGGAAAATTTGATTTTGTATGATACAGAGTACTATATTTCAATTATATTTTATAATAATACATTTAAATATGTTAAAATCTAATAATTTTTTGTAACATGAGAGAAAACTAACAAAAAAAAAAACCAACTAAAAGATTACTCCCTAATAAACACTACTTCCTGAACATCGGCAGAGATTGGACTATGTAACTCAGGTGGAGGTGTATCAATATTCACCAAATGAAAGTTAAACAGAGCATTAATTCATCTTTGCCATAACATTAGCACACACATTTTCTTCATAGAAAGTGTGACTAATCACCACATCCCACTCATTAGCGAGCAAATTACGGATACTATGAATCCCATTAGCAAAATAATGGTGCACAGAGACTATAATGTAAGTTAATATGTTTATATTACTTAAATGGTTTGCTTCAAAAAAAATATATTACTTAAATGGTTAGCAAATTTTTAATTTAACTCAAATATAAAACCAAATGTGTAATAATAATAATAATATTAATTGTATTATCTTGATGACTTTTGGATACTCTTGTAAATTATTATATATAGTCTTTCTCGATACATCTTATGCTGAGGCGGCTACTCGATTTTTATCTATATATATACTTCATTTTTGCTTGTTCAAAAAAACATATTATCCATATTTACGTGATCTTCTTAAGAACGATGCAATGAAAACATTCTTTTTTCGTGAATTGTTTTTCCTTTTAGTTTGATTGTTTTTTTTAGCTTCCTTAAAAAAACACAATGTGCCATGCTTATAATATTTTTTGTGGCATGTAACTAATTAATTAAAGGGAAATGATGAATGTTACGGAAGGTGAAAGAGAAGAAATGCAAGAAGTTAAAATTCAGAGAACAATTTCAATATCAACTCACCCATGATTTCCTTAAAAAGGGGAATTACAGTTTTTTCTCTTTTTAAAAATTAAATCATATTATATTCTTGCAATTCTTGTGTGCATGATTCTTACTATTTAGCACTTCTCTTAATTAAATAGGTTCGTAAGTAAATTTCTGGTTTGAGTTTATAAAAGATAATTTAAAAGCTCGTATAACCAAACTTTTTTACTAGTTAATAATATACTTTTTTTAGTACCAAAAACAATATGTATATACTTTTTTATAAGCCACTTATAGTTTTTCTTTTATATAATTAAGCTACTTATAGTTTAACGTTATAGTTTATTCCCTTTAGTTATTATTATAAGTAAAATATTGTTTTTTAAATTTATAAAATAACTGATGTATTTGATTTTTATACTATAGATCAAATGAATTAGGGTTTAGGGTTCAATAAATATGAAAACAATTTTTTGTTTGTAAGTGATCAAAGGGTCATTTGTTTTACTAGTTTTACCTGTATTATTTTATTGAAAAAAACTAAATAATTATTGAACACATTTTATATCATTTTATATTTATTAGCTAATCCAACAACTAATCAACAACAATTTCTATTAGAGAGTTGCATGCTAAGCAAGACCAGCCTTATGGAGTGTGTAATAGTGAATGGGTTGAACATGTGCTTAAATTTCAGAGTATATGATTTGATTTTTACGGATGGCAAATATTACACTAGAGAGAGGGGTGTATAAAATCATGAGGTACAACCAAAATTGCTACTATATACGTAGAAAAGGGGCCCAAATTATTACAGAGTATGTACCGTATAGAGACTCAAACAATTAGGGACCTCTAATTTATATATTAAAAAAATGTTGTTTTGTTTAAACAAATTATTTTGATTTAATAACTCTATATAATATAGATACATTTTTTATTTTATAATTAAGTAACTTATGTTGTGTCAAAAAAAAAAATTAAGTAACTTATGTACTATAAAAATAAGTAACTATGTTGTAGCGGATTATAAAAAAAAGTTAAACTACTATGAAAAATGTAAAGAAGCAACATTTTGTATTGAAATACAAAATACGTTCATTTAGCACAATTTTTTTTTCATTTAACTCGAATTTTTGAAAATTAGCAACATCACCATTTTATTTTTAAAAAAATTAGCACAAATTTTTTACTAAAACTATTTTTTGTGTTATTGGAACAAATATGAAAAACATCATAAATGTACATGAATTGGTATTTGATATTCAAAATTAAGCCTAAACATTTCCTACTTTTGAGCAAAAGAACATTCAAAGATGCTTAGCTATTTCAACATTTTTTTTCTACAAAGACTATGCATAGAGGGAAGATTACAACCTCTATGTCATCTGTAGGAAGCTTACCATTCAAAACTCTACATTATGATTTTTTTATGACAAGAATTTAAAATATTGTTAATTTAATAATTTAATTATTTAATCTTTATCAATTTACTTACAAGTCAAATAAAAGATTAAAATTTGTAAAACTAAACATTAATATCAGTGATATTATTAAATTAATGATATTTTAAAATTATAATAATAATATTTCATAAATATAAAGTCTTTTGAAATATACTTCATGAACCACTCGTAAAAAATTAAGAACTAAAATTGAAAATAGAATATTTAAAATGACTTCTAAAATGAGAGCTTTATCATCAAGACTCTCATCGGTGCATCATCCAATTTCACCAAGCCACCAATATTTAGAGTACTAAAATTCAAATTTTATTATTTGGAAGAACTAAAAAAATTGATATATTTAAATTTTAAAGTATTAAAAACTTATTTAAAATGAACCATTACAAGGTATACATAAGGGCAATACTAAAACGATGTCGTAGTAGGAGAGCCTAAAAACACTTGTTCACTTCACAGAGCCACTAGCGTCACTCACCCGCCGCCCCCTCCGTGGTTGTTGAAGCTCTAAGGTGGTTGCTCATTTTCCGCCGCCATGAAGCTCGTCAGGTTCCTCTCCTTCTTCCTCGACTTCTTATTTTCCCTCTCTCTCTCTGTTGAAATTTTGTAAAGCTGAAAACGTTTTGTATGAAAACCGTAACAGGTTTCTGATGAAATTGAACAACGAAACCGTATCAATCGAGCTCAAGAATGGTACAATTGTTCATGGCACCATTACAGGTTCCTACTAACCCTTTCTTCTTCTCTTTCGCTTTTATTACACATTTTTTACTGTTCACCCCGCTAAACCCTAAAGTACCTTTCGCAACAACACATTTTTCATTTTTTCAATAACTGCTTATCAGCTTCGAATTATCTAATGTTTGCGTTATTATTCCGTTTGGAAGTGTAGTTAATGTGTGATCATTTTCGTGTTGTAAATGTAGTGATTTTCTTTTTCTTCTCCTCAGGAATCTAAGAATCCCTTCTGGAATTTCAAATTGTTTTGTTTTAAATCGGTTGCTTACGTATTTCAAACTGATAGTTACGGTGCTGACAATAAAGATTCATTTTTAGCTTTTTATTTTACTGTTTTAACATATTGTGTAGTAATATTTACTGCAATTAAGATATCACCTTTCCCATGAGCATAATTCAGTTGATAGGGACATTGTTCAGCTTCAGGGTGAAATTCTAGCCACTAGGCTATTTGACCCAAAAACAATTTTTTTGATAACTGATTGTTTGTTGTTGCTGTTGTTGATTCCTGTTTGTATATCTTCCTTCTGTGTAACAATGAATAGATGGTTACCCTGTCATTTTCCTAGGTTGTGTTTGCGAGTTTGGAGAGGAGGGCTTTGGAGGGAGGGAAGTAGAGAGGAAAATAGAGAAATCTTTCACATTTTTTACAGTGCTTGTATTATAACAATATAGATTGAATTTGAAGAATTCATATAAACCTTTCAAAACTCCCCTCCAATACAATTTTTGAGATCCACTGAAGGATGATTATTATGAAGAAAAATGAACCCTCCAAAACTCTTCTATTCCTTCCACTTGTTCCTTTTTTATTTTTTTTTCCAAGTCCCTCACCTCCAAATTCGCAATCAAAGCTTAAAACTTTGTTTGGGAGTTTGCAGGGAAGGGGTGGAGAGAAAAAGAGAGAAATCTTCGATTTATTTGAGATTTTTTGTAGAAAATGAAAAGAAAATGCTTATGAGTAATTACCCCCGTTAGCCGGCTTTTGTAGCAAATTCTATTTGTTCTTCGCCACTATGGGTTGTTATTTTTAATTATTAGAGTATTGCGAAAACAACTTAAGGATTTCAGGAATTTGTCTAAGCCCACCAAAATTCTCATCCAATACATTTTTTGAGTTCACCCATATTTTGTATTATGAAGAAGAATAAATTCCCTCCTAAACTCCTTCTTCCTTTCCTCTTTCCTTTCACTCAAAGCCTCTTATCCTCTCCCTTTTTCTAATTCAGTGGAGGTATATCATGATGATTGAATTAATATCTAAGAAGTATACCTAATAGGATAAGATTGGACCAATGCTTTCTCTTCAAGTTTGTGCTCAATTCTTTTGCTTTGTTTTCTTTTTGATGAGTTTTTGTTTTCTATCACAATGATGATATTAATGTTTAATGTAAAATAGAAGTCAATTGTTACCATTTGAACTCTAGGCTTGGAACAGTCTTAAGATGTTTGTTTCCAAATACATTTTGTCAAGATACATATGAAACTCTTGAATGTTAATTGTTCATTGATTGCAGATGTATTACTTTTATGTTATAGAGAACTACCAGCCTTCTCATGTTTGGACAATTGGGCTGAAAGAGTATACTTAATATTCTTAAAATATAAAATTACACTGCTTCTAAATCATTTAGAAATGAGAAATGCTATTTTTACTAAAGCATGCACTATTTAAAGTGACAAATACATAAACAAAATAATGACCAAACAAATGTTGTGATTTATGGACTTTTCTTTTAAAATATTTTGCACTATCAATCATTTTTCATTTGTTATCCTATTCACCTATTTCTTTATTATGCCTTTTTTATTCTGCTTTACTGTAACGTAAATATCCCCATCATATCAGCCTATGCATTTAAGTGTTATATATTATGAAACAATATCATGAATTGCAAGAAAAGGATGTGTTGTTTTTGTTTTAATGATGCTGCATGTAGTTACTTCTGTGCGTAGAAAATATCAACATGAGCCGATCAAAGCATTCTTACGTTTTCCGTTTTTGTGATTTTAGTTTTTCATAATATTCAACAATTTCCTTTGACCTAATCTAAGCCAATTTTTCAGAATTACACCAATCTGATCAACAGCTTCTGATAAATCTTCACACAGCCTGTCCTCTGGATTTTTCTACTAAACACACCTGGGTTTAATTTTACTTTTTAGGTAAATAGAAAGTTTACAAGTTATCTGTAACATCTGTTTTCTTATCTTTGCTTGTGCTAAAGTTTGTAATGTTTGAGACTCAAGTGTAACCAGCTTCATGCATTGTTAGTGAACAGTTGAACATAATTATTTCCTTTTATGGAGGCTTATTAGAATCAGTGTAGCCAAGATCGCACACTGGCTTATAGGATTCTACAATCCACAACCATGTTTTCGCGCAGTGTGCTGGAACTTGTGAGTTTGAGGTGAGATCATATAGGATTGTTCATGTGGGGCCAACCGTTTTGCAATGTGCCTTGCTGAAACAGGTCAAGTAAAATATATCGTTTTTATAAAACACTTGACAAACCCAAAACACAATCTTGTCTCCTTCCTGCATCAGCATTTCTTTTTGGGCTGCCACCAACTACAATGTCGTTCTTCTTGTCTGTGGTTCCGGTTGTGACAAGTTCACCTTTTTCCCTCCGGGTTTGGATTATGTTGTGTTACGTATTATGAACCAAGTCTTTTTAGTTACTTATGAACTTAGTCGTTTGAGTTACTTATGAACTTATGGATTGATGGTTATGAATTTTTAATTATCTCAGTTTAGAGAGAAGATGGTGGATACTAGACTTAGGTGGTTTGGGCACGTAGAGAGAAGACAGTAAGGAGAGTAGATCAGATAGAGGGTAGTCAAATCACTAGAGGCAGAGGACTTAGAAAAACTATAAGAGAAATTATTGAGTGAGATCTAGAGATTAATGAGTTGGATAAAAATATGGTATATGATAGAACATACGGTGTTGTTTGATCCACGTAGCTGACCCCACTTAGTGGGATAATGCTTGGTTGTTGTTGTAGTATTGTGATTTTGAGGTTATTTTGTTCATGTATGATTGGTTTTATGCTGTGTGGGTGTGTATACGTACATTTTTGCCCTTAGGTAGGATTCACGAGTCATGTTGTGATCCTCGAGTTATGACCTTTCACCCTGTCCCGATCCTATGTAGGATCTTGAGTTTGACTGTGTCGATTAGAATTGAATCCTGTATTATAATTTGGCATGCACTACTGCTTGCTTACAATCCAAATATAATGTTAATCAAGCACCAAGGGTTTTCCTTGACAGTATTATTAAAAACATACTGGACAACATAATGTTTCTAAACAAATAGCTTGCCAGTTGCCACTTGGTGTCTGAGTCTTTTATTTTTGAGATGAGGTCATCCGTGTATTGAAAAGCTTTAGTTAATGTTGTTCCTGACTTGTTGCTATTCTACAGGTGTTGATATTAGTATGAACACACATTTGAAAACAGTTAAACTAACACTGAAGGGGAAAAACCCAGTGACTCTGGATCATCTCAGTGTGAGGGGTAACAACATTCGTTATTATATCCTTCCAGACAGCTTGAATCTTGAGACTTTGCTGGTTGAAGAGGCACCTAGGGTCAAGCCTAAGAAGCCAACTGCTGGTATTTTACAATATCCGACTCTCTGCAATTTTTTGTTCAGTTTAGCAGCTATCAGTTGTTTATGGTTTTTATTGAACTTTCAGGGAAGCCTTTGGGACGTGGGCGTGGTCGAGGGCGTGGACGCGGTCGTGGCCGCGGTCGTTGAATTGCGTATTCAAAATTTTTGTGCCATATGGTTATATTGTAGGGAGAAGTTATGAGTGGTCTTGTGGACATCAAGAGTGTTCTTGCTGATTAGTTATGTTTGCTTTGCTTACATTGCTATTATTTTTGAACAAGTACTTTCAAGTTCTTCTGTATAATTCCTTTCCTGTGAGTTCTTCAACTTAGTAATACTTTCTGTGAGTTCTTTAACTGAGTAATACTTTTTGTTGACTACTAAAAGATATCTAAAGCTATTCAAGTCTCAACTAAGGTCTGCATGTATGGTGAACTCATGTCTTTTTAAATGACTGAGATATGGTTCTTGTGAGGATTTGGTTCCTCTCAAATTTTTCAACAGCCAAGACAGTTTTTTTTAGTAAACCACCAAATTAGTTTCGGATGTAATAAGACATTCTCAAATAAGTTTTTTGGCTTTATGAATATTTCAAAAGGTCTTTAATTTTGTTAAATTTTACTGATAATAAGTTATAAAATATAAGGACTTAATTAATAGTAATTAGTAAGTGGTTAAATATAGGGATCAATTTGACAATTTAATAGAGTCAAGATCTTTTTGAAATATTTGAAAGGTTAGGGATCTCAGAAATCTACGAGGGGATCTCACTTGCAGTGTCAGAGACTAATTTAATGTTTTATTTGTTTTTTTTTAAACTAATTGATCTTATAATAAATTAGGATGAATTTTGTATGATAACAATGCAGGGCATTGTACCTAGGTTTTGATATTACATCCAGATCTTAAAAAAAAATTAAGTTGACGTTTTTTTGTTAAATGTGAATAAAAATACATCTCTGAAAATAACATGGGTACTACTAAATATAGTAAAATTCTAGTTACCTCCAGCAGGAGTATTTTGATAAATTTATATGACGCACGAGAAAAATGATAAGGCGCCAAAAGTAAAGGTCCTCGTTAATTAGTCAATTTGAAGGAATGCTCACTTATTAGAGAATGATTTATTGATAGGTTTAGAAAGTACACTGAAATAGTGTTTATCTATTGTTATGGTAGAGCAACTCTTGTGTGACCAAAGACCAAAGGATTTAAACACCTCTTTTGATCACACATTTAAAAGGCCACAATCACGTAATTTATTTTAAAAATTGTATATTATTTAAATATAACTTTTTTCATTTCTTTGTGTGTGTAACCAAGTGTTCTAAACTCTTATGACCAACATTATTCTATTATGGCAATGTTAGGTGGTGGTTATCAGTTGCTATAATACTTGCATCAGTCTATTTTTAAGCCAGTTGGATACTGGATTAGACTGATAATTGAACTTTGACGCCACCGGTTTCATTTAAATTTATCTTGGTATGTAGTCTCCATCAAAGGATATTTTGTATTAAACAATGTTTAAATTCAGATTGGTTGGTGTCAAAACTTTTAGGCTTGTTACATTTAAACAAATCGAGCTAGATTATGTTTGACTTGTTGGTTTTAATGTCCGTTTGGATTTGTTTATTTTTAAATTTATGTAAAATAATTTATGCAAAAAAATAAATTTTTATGTATTATGATAACTTTTTAAGGTAGTTTATGATAAAATTTATAAAAATATAATTTTTGTCGTTGAAAACTTATAAATCAACTTCAAATTTTATTTATTTGCATAAGTTATTTTCATAAGCTCAAAAATAAGTCAAGTTCAAACATACCCTTACTTCGTTGTTAATTTTTTTTTAAACAATACTCCTTCGTTAATTAATTTGAAGACAGCGACATTTTTTGGTAGGTTATGAAAACAAAGTGAAAAAGAAGAAACAAGAGACAAAGAAGAAAAAACAGAGGCATAACGAGCACGCCGGTTGGCATGGCCTGCAGTGCAGCTTGAATAAGTTAAAAAAACTAAAAAAGATTAATTATATTTTTTGCCTTTTTGTTTTACATTTATCATTTGTTAGTTTTCTTTTGATTGCTTTTAAAATCTGTGGTAAAGTGACATAATTTATTAACGTGGTATCTTTGTAGGAGTGGAAGGACTATGTGTAAAAATATAAAGGGTTGTGCTAACTAGTGCCCTGAGTATTAGTTAAGACTTAAGAATACTAAAAAGATAAAATACGCAAAGAAAATAATGTAATATTTATATTTTTAAAAGGTTAACTGCACAAATTTCAAGAAGACTTTACCATATTTGCTCTCTTAATTAGTGTCCAGGAGCAGGCACGGATCCACTCATGATTAAATGGGGTCAATTGACCCCACTCCCCTAATTAATTTGTAACCAACAAATGCACATTTTTATATATTGCCCCCACTTCAAATCTTTCCTTGTCCCCACACAACTCACTAATATAGTATTTATTGAAGTATTTTTTAAAAATTCTAATAAGTATTTGTTAATGAGATATTGTTAATTAGTGTGTTGTTTGGTCGTAAAGCGACAACATGAATATTTAAAATTTTAACGATAATATATATACTTTGTTGTTTATAAGTATAAGCTAATAGTCATTTTCATTTTGACGATTGAGATTATAATTTAATTGTTGTCAGTTCAATTAAAACAACAAAAATTAAATATGTAACTCATTTTTAATACTAGATAACAGTCAAACATGTCATGGGATAAATTTTTAATAATTATCTTTTCACATTCACATATATGGAAACCATATATTTGATATCTAGTGTTAAAAATAAAAAATCTTACGGCATTCACAATATTTTTTCGGTTTTTCACCACCAGTTGAATCTGGTTCGGGGGTCAGTTCTGGCATCAAGTGGTTCCAGTCCCCTCCCGATCGCAGTTGCGGGGGATCCAACCGTGGTCCTCCCTACCAAGTTCAGCGCCAATCACCACTGAACCAACTAACGATTGGTTACGGCATTCACAATATTAACAGATGAGAAATTACATTTTTCACATATGCTAAGGTGTCTTATATTTTTAGATCCATAAATTTTGTATTCGATCCTCAAAAATATTTGGTTAAATAAAACAATATCATTATTTTATCGATGTATTTATATATAAATTTTTTTGAACCCACTAGTTAAAATTTCTGGATCCGTCCCTGTCCAGGAGCACTAGTTACCATTTTCCAAATATAAAAAGCCTTGCTTTAAAATGTGTAATCAACCTAACACAATGCACCAAAATAAGGAAAATGCTAATAATATATCCGGTGTATTAGTTAAGCAAATAAATAAAAATCTTTTGTTTTGAAATTTGTGCATTTAATATATTAAAAATATAAAAAATTGTTTTTTATCAATATTAATTTTATATTTTATTTTTATTTTTGATATGCTTAACAAATACATCGATGCAGTGTTTAATATGACCCAAAAAATAATAGATGTACCAAAAACAACCTAACACAATGCATTCATTAATGCGGTTGACCATTCAAACCCCTAATATTAGATACATGCTTCATTCATTATTGGGGTGGACTTTTTGTAATCCTAACATTAGATATATGTTGCATAAAAATAATAACATTGGACATATATTTGATTCAATATTACAGGACTAAAATTGAATATATTTTATTCTTATTTTTTATATGCTTAATAAATACATACAGTGTATTACTTAGCATGATACAAAAAATAATACATGTACCAAAAAAAACCTAACACGATACATTCGCTAATGTGGTTGACCTTTCAAATCCCTAATATTAGATATATGTTTCATTCATTATTGGGGTGAACTTTTTGTAATCCTAACATTAGATATATGTTGCATAAAAATAATAACATTGGACATATATTTGATTCAATATTATAGGACTAAAATTGAATATATTTTTATTTTTGGTATACTTAACAAGTGTATCTAGTGTATTGTTTAGCATGATAAAAAAAATAATACATGTACCAAAAAAAACCTAACACAATGCATTCACTAATAGAGTTGACCTTTCAAATTCCTAATATTAGATACATGTTTCATTCATTACTGGGGTGGACTTTTTGTAATTCTAACATTAGATATATATAACATTAGATATATATTGCATAAAAATATTAACATTGAACATATATTTGATTCAATATTACAAGACTAAAATTGAATATATTTTATTTTTATTTTTGATATGCTTAATAAGTGTATTCAATGAATTGTTTAGCTTGATACAAAAAATAATACATGTACCAAAAAAACCTATCACAATGCATTTACTAATGGGGTTGACCTTTCAAATCCCTAATATTAGATACATGTTTCTTTCATTATTGGGGTAGACATTTTTTTCTAACATTAGACATAGTATGTTGCATAAAAGAATAACATTGGATATATATTTAATTCAATATTACAGGGACTAAAATAAAAATTAATATTTTTATTTATAAGATTTGAAGTCGTGTGCACATAGAAAGTAGCTTCGATAAGTTTCTAACACCTTATTTTTAAAAATAAGGATTCTTTTTAGGTACTATAGCTTTTTAAAATTACTGTTTGTCCCAACTTTCTCTTTAAGGAAAAGATAAGCAAATAAAGTCATGTCAAACTTACTCAAATAATTTCAAAGTATTCCCTCGTCCCATTTTAAATGATCTTTTTTTTAAAAAAATTTATTCCAAAATAATTGACCTACACATCTTTCAAAGTCACTTTTTTCAATTTTATCTTTTAGAATTTGAAGAGGCAAATGGCCCGTTTGACGCGTAGGATAGTGAGACATGATAGGATAAAATTATCCTATTTTACTTCAATCCATTTTTTGGTGCACTAATAGGAAATGATAAATTAAACCTAGTCTCATCTTATCCTATTGTTCCTTTGTTATTTTAATCCTTAATTTTTGGTGGGTTAGAAACAAGATAGTGAGACACCTTCTTCGATTCCTGCTGCCAACAACTTTTTACATTTATATGTGGAATTTGTATTTTATGCTATACACATTATTTTCGTAACATTTTAATTTTTTTTTTAATATTCCTATAAGTTATTTTACACTCATTTTAAAACCTTTTGCTATACACGTTACCGATGTAAGTTATTTTACACTCTTTCCTGTAAGTTATTTATGTAATTTTTTTTGTTGATATTTTTTTTTTCGAACTTCAACCTCTCTGTATGTTATTTTACACTCTTTTTTTTTTTTTGTGGAAAAATAGTCTTTTTTCTAGTTTGATTTTTGTTGGAAATTGTCTAATATTTTATTTAATGCTAATTAAAAAAATAAAAACTATTTTTAATATATAAAAAAATGCATTTATTTTACAAGAATAAATTTTGTATTTAAATATAACATGTGTCTTATTATCATATCAATATAAAATGCATTTATTTATTCATGATAAATTAATGTTATCATGTGTCTTATCATATGTGCACCAAACACATGACATGCTATATGTTTATCCTGTTACTATCATATCCTATCATTATCCAGCTTTCTATCCTATCCTACTACTATCATATCGTGCGCATCAAACGGACCCAAAGTATTTAATGTTGATAGTTATGAAAAGTGAATCACTAGTTATAATAAGGATAGTTTAGTAAACTTAGACCATCTCCAATGGTGGGTACCTATTTTTTAAGAATCGGTACCTAATAGGTACTCCCATTGGAGCAAAACAAGAATGAGTACATAATAGGTACTTGTTCTACAATAAGCATTGATACCTATTTTAATTATTTTTATGGGACTCATTTATAATGATGTATAGTTATTGGTAAAATTTGTTATCGGTGGAATCCATTTAGAACTTTTTAATAGGTGTTGGGTTGGAGAGATTGAGTATCTATTTGATATTATTATTAAAAAAATTATAAGGAGTAATGTATACACGTGAGACTCAGTTAAATACCAAAAAATGAAAATCTCCATTGTGGATGCTCTAATTCTCTCTTTTGTTTATACATTTTTCTTAAAATGTGCGAAATGATCAAATAAATCATTTAAAATGGAACGGAGGAAGCAATCAAAATCATATTGATTATGCCGGTTCAACCGATTAACTAGAAATTGAATTTGTGTCCAATCCAATTAGCCCTAAAAACCACCTTGCACCGGAACCACTGTATAAACCGAAAGTTGGGTGAAAAACCGGTAAACCATACAAAATTGGTGGTTTGGTCAGTTTTATAAATTAATCAAGTGTTTTGCTCGTTTGTTTATCAGAAGAGAAGAAAACATCACCCTTTGACCTAAAGACTAAAGAGTAAAGACCTTAATTTTATTGTCTTGTGTGATTTTGACTTTAAAAGGAAAAAAACAAAAAATGCGGTGAACGAAAGAAAAGTAAAATAAATAAAATATTTCAACAAATGTAACAATTATAATGGAATCGAGGGACTAATATACTTCGTACTTTTTTAATTGTCTGTTTTAAATAGTAACATCAAATTAAGAAAGTGAATTTTTGTATCTTATCTTCTATTATAATTTATACTCGAATGTCAATTCATCAATAAATTTATATTTTTTTGCTCACACTTTCTATTTTCGATAAATTTAATATATTATGTAAAAAAATAATTAATGTACTATAAAAAATTTTTAAAAAAACTTTAATTTTCCAAATATATAGCATTAATTACTTTTATTGAAAAAGATAAGAGTAATTGACAAATGATACAATTGACAAATCGTACCTTTAAAATACTCAACGAACAGTTGAATAGAAACGCTAAATACGACAAAAGCGGACAGTTAACGGGAAACAGAGGGAGCATAACACAAACAATTAATATTTAAAGAAATCCTAGATCAACAAATAAAAATTATCGAAATTGTTAAGTCGGATGTCGTAATCTGATTTTGAACTTGGAATCTTATAAATATTATCTGAATCTGAATTTAATTTCAATAAATTACAACTTCATCCAAATAAATCAAACGATATATTAATATTTAAATTTTTAATCATTTAGTTTAGAGTTGGATCTAATTAAGGAGAAAACTTAGCTGCAATATCATATGTGTTTTTGGTACTTTTCACAAATTATAATATGACACGTGAATAACTAAAATAAGAAAACAACTTTTAATTTAAAAACAATACACATATGTCATTTTATAATTGGTGAACAACATCAAAAACATATATTCTGCACCTAAGTTTTCTACTCTAACTAATACTACATACAGATAAAATACTACTACCTCCGTCCTATTTTATAAGAACTATATTGACTAAATACATTATTTACATGTCATATTTTGACTGTATTTTTCTAAAAGTATATAAATGTAAATATTATCATATAAGATCTTGTTTGATTTGTTTTGACGAGTATTTTTAAAATATCAAATTTTTATAATTTTTACTAATAAACAAATAAAAATATTCGTAATTAAAATTATACATCGATCAATAAATTCTTATATTTTAGGACCGAGGTACTACTTTGCAAGCGGAAATATCTTGATTTGGAAAAAAAAAAGGGAATATAGATTATTTGTCTCTTTCTGCCGATAACGTGCATACGTGAGAAAAATCTTGTGTAAGATAAAGAACGGTTCTTTCGTGGCAAAATTTGTGAGGTGGAGACCAGAAAAAAGGGTTTGATTGACTTCAGAAACTGCCTCGTATTCAACACACTTTCTTCCCAAAGTACTTGGATTGTGACCTTTAACCCAATCCTTCTAGATTATTCATTGCTTCTTCTTTATTTAAATACTCTCTTCTGGGTTTGCTTCAAAATCACTTTTTTATTGCTTCTTCCTCTCTCTGTCTCCTATGTTCCTGTTTCAGACAACTTTCTCGTTTGTGTTGTTGATCATTAAACAGCTCTTATATTTAAGGTGAGTAACTACAACTCAAACCTTTGACTTTCTCAATTTCACTTTATATCTGTTTATTTCCTATGTATGTTTGGAATTTCTTAATCTTGTTTATGTTTTGTTTGTCAATTATTTGCAAGTTATTCATTTAATGTTTAGTTTAGCTTAGGGTCTCACCTGATTGAATTGACTTATTTGAGCTTATTCTATTGACAAACACTTATGAGGCTGGTTCGAGGAGTTTATGGAAATAGCTTATGACATTCCATAAGATGTTTTATAAGCTTATTCTATTGACAAACACTTATTTTATAAGCTCTTTTTAAGATAGATTATAAGATCAGCTTATAGCTTATATGCAATAGTGCAAGCAAACCTATGAAACATTAATACTGTGTATGGACATTGTACCGGTACGTGTACCATACTTGTCTGGTACTCCATTTCTCCTTACCTATATTTTGTGCCTATGCATCTTAGATGAAAATTGATTGACTATATTTTATGTTTTCTTATAGAAATAGCTTGTGCATGAAGTAGTTATATTATTTATAAGTGCTTATGCTATAAGCGTTTAGCACCCGGTTGGATTGCCTTATTGTTGAGCATATAAAAAATAGCTTATGCAAATAAATAAGTTTTTTATGTTAATCTGTTTTTTCATAAACTACCTTGACAAGTTTATGAATAAT
Source organism: Trifolium fragiferum (assembly GCA_954870985.1). Classification (NCBI taxonomy): domain Eukaryota; kingdom Viridiplantae; phylum Streptophyta; class Magnoliopsida; order Fabales; family Fabaceae; genus Trifolium; species Trifolium fragiferum. Next base: position 42,152,452 of record OX940796.1, on the reverse strand, counting down.
ACATAAAAGTTTATATATTTGTATAAGCTGTTTTGCATATACAAATTTTATGAATTTTATTGCAACTTCGCAAATTTCAGAAGATTCATTTTTCTCTTCCACAAATAGCTATAGATTTGGACTCTGGATCTGAATAATGCAACTCTCCTGTGTTATATATCTATTTGTAGTTGTAGATTTTGATGTTTCTGATGAACTAACTCCTGTGAATCCTCTAGAACTCTGTGCAGGCACACTAGTTCTTTACAGAATTTTGTATAGTCATCAGTTAATGTCTCAAAACCACTAATTTAATTTGTTTTCTTCTATTCTAAGAAATGCATGTTCTAATTTATCTATTTTGATTTGAGTTTTGTGTGTTTTTTACAGTCAGGACTGTTGCTATGTCAATTGCACCAATTGATAGCATAGCCTCATTGAGTAGTGATCTCTTCTATGACATATTAAAACGACTCGATGGCCCTGCGTTGGCTAGTTTAGCTTGTACATGTGCAGCATTTTGTTCCATTTCAAAAGAAGAGAGTTTATGGGAAAACGTATGTGCATCCGTGTGGCCTTCAACCAATAGGGAGGATGTCAAAAGTTTAATATCCTCTATCGGCGGTTTCAGAAAATTCTACGCCGATTGTTTTCCTCTTATCGTAAACAAGGAAGTCGGACAGTATCAGTGGAACAACTATCTAGAATACCCCGATGATTGGACTGAAGCTGAATACTACGGGGATACAAATGAATTTGAAAGCATCACCCCATCGGATTTTGTTTCCATCGTAGACATTAGGTTTAAAGGGAAATCAATCTGCTCCAAAGTTTTATCGGGAATTCCAAACGCGAACGATAATGGTGGTTGGTTCTACAACTGTCCTTTTCGTATCGATCTCCTCACATACGCAGATAGAGATGATAACAATGACGAGGAAGTGACCCTTTCCGTATCCGACGGTCTTCCACCAATTACATCGATGGAAAGAGAAAGGAAAGACGGGAAACTATGGCACGAGCTTCGTGACGGTCTCTTTCTTAGTTGGATATTAGTAAACAAGAAAATAAAACAAGCTGCAAATCTTGCTAGCTGGAGTCCTCTCGATGGTCAAAGACATTGGCCGACCGATAAAGACTTCGTCATCCGATTCGGATCCGTTCTTCCTGCGAAGGACATTCTTCCTTCTCAAGTAGTACAATGTATCCTTGCTATGAAGTTTAGAGTGGTTCACATTGAAGAAGAAGGGTTTGAAACTACTCTTAAATTAACAGAACTTAGCATGCAATTGGAAGACATGGAAGGTGCTCATGTTAATGGAAAAAACAGTTTACATATTCTTAAGGAAGCACTTAGCTGCAGAAGGAGCAAAAATTATAGTGAAGTTATTGAATCTTGTCATATGTACTCAAAAGTGCAAAATGAGTTGAAAGAGGAAAAGATGAGAAGTGAAAGTAGGTTGGATACACTTTGTATTTTAAGTGGTATTGCTGCTTTTATGACATTCTGGTACTATGTTTTGTGAAAATTAGTATGATTTTGGGGACTCCTTTTTTGTAAGATAAAATTCCTAATAAAATAAATAATTCATAAAAGTTTTATATTTTTTTATTATTTTTGTTATGAAGTGATACAAGTTTCACTTGGTTTTAGTGGTTTGAGATTTGAAAATCTCTTGGTGTGAAACTTTTGTAAATTGACTTTATCAGCAGCAAATATTAATGTATTATAGATATGTTTGAGAGTCCTCCATTTAAAGAACTATAAATATCATACAAAGATTAATAATGATTGAGAAATAAAAGACCAATTTTAGAGACTGTTTGTTAAAGTTTATTTATTTATTATTTATTTTTTAAATAATTCATTTTAAAAACATTGCATTATTTGTTACAGATTTTAAAAACAATTCGAATATAAAAGTAATCAGAAAAACAATTTTAAATGAGAAGCTGTTAAGAATAATTTTTTAAATTAATATATATTTTTTAGAGTAGCTTTTCAAACAAATTAAAGATTATTTTATTAATAAAACTAATTTTTATTACAATAAACAAACACTAAGTAAATTCTACTTTTCTATAAAATCTCTAAAACCTAATCTTTAAATTATTGAATATCAAAATTACTATTTAAAAATTTTAAAGTGAATAATTGTTTTGCACACTTGAAAACAAATAAAATGTCTAAAGAATTATTTTTATTATTTTTAAAATGCATCATTTCTAATTAACATTTTTTATTATTTTCATCATCACAAATTCACAATGACTCATTTGCTTCATGCTGTTTCCAAGTGCAGTCAAAAAAGATGATTTCTTTTCCAGCCCCTCGTGTTTCTTTTATACCCCCCAATAATCCGATTTTGCCCTTCATAAAAATTTCGGTTCGCAGAAACCGAAATTTTTTTAGTTTAAATTTCAGAAAATTTCGGTTTCTAAAACCCAAAGTTGTATTTCAAGGCAAAAAAAATTTCGGTTTATAGAAACCAAAGTTTTTCGCAAGGGCAAAATAGGAAACTAGGGGGGTAAAAAAGAAACGTGGGGGGCTGAAAAAAAAAATTTCTTTAAAAAAATTCGTAGCCCAATTGCTTCACACGATTTAACTGGCCTATTTGATTTGAAAAATTGCTCTTTTAGCCCCCTCATTACTCTCATGCCTCTAAATGTTCAAAATTATCCTTCAATGTTGTTAAGAAATTACAATCCGAACATGTAGGGTTTTAGAAGGTAACTTTCCAAAATTGACCAACATAGGAAATATTTTTTTTTTCTCAGGTGTAATTATCTTATATATAATAAATCTAACAATTTAAATTTTAATAAAAAAAAAATTAAACTTCAAAATTTATGGATTTCAAAAGTTACGAATTGAACAAGGAGAGTTTTAGAAACTTCCGAAAAGGTATTGCTTATGCCATATTGCAGAATCTATTTGGAAGATAATTTTCGAAGCATATACTGATACATGAAATTTCTAAAATTTTCCTTGTAGTTGATGTGCTGCATTTGTATGTACAAAGAAAACAAAAAGAAGTTATATGGTATTGTATAATGGGGTTTTTTTGACCCAACTGCCATTGTTTGAAACAAATATTTCCAATGTGCCATGGTTTGAAAAAAATTTCCTCAAATGCCATGGTTTGACATGAGGGTGGGCCGAATTTTTTAAAAATTTTGTTTTTTGAGCCTGCGTGATATTCCGTGTATTTTTTTTTTATTTTTGCTAACCACACTCCAAAAAAACCTAGTTACACCCTAAACCGACTAAAATACCCTTAAACATAGTTAAGTATGTATGCAATGTAAACTAAGTTTACAAAATGTTTATGTAAACTGAGTTAACGTGGACCTCTTAAACCTAGTGTAAATGTGAATTGAGTTTACAAAAGGTTATGTAAGTCTATTTTAAAAGTACGTAATATTATGTTACATTAGGAGTTCACGTAAACATTTAATTTAGATTAGATCTGCTAACGATTGAAATCACAGGGAAACATGAAATCACATGAAAAAGAGAATGCCTAGAATTGAAAAAGTATAAATTCACTAGCCTATGCAATAAAGTCTTAATGGTATATCTTCAAAATTCAATCTTTTATTGTGAATTTGTGATTAATTACACATTAATGGAGTTTGTGAGTTTTGAGAGAGAACACATTAATGGGTTCGTGAGAAAGAGAGAGAAGCGTGAAACAAAAACATAAAATGATGAGAAACGGTTTTTAAAAAATATATAAAGAATGACAATTTTGGTATTATGATTAAATTTTATTGAAAATTGGGTGTAACTAGATTTTTTTGGGGTGTGACTAGCAAAAATCATTTTTTTTTTTTTTTTCTCTCTAACCCTAACCCTCTTCTAAACGCCAAAATAAAAATTTTGTTATAAAATTATTTTAAAATTAATAAAAATATAAAATCATAAAAACTGAAAAAAAAAAAAAATTAAAAACTCCCATTTATTTAATATTTAATTATTTTCATACATTAATAAAAAAGTCTAAAAACGTCCGCTTAGTTTGGCTAAGAGACAATTTTAAAGATTTGACTGCCGAATGCTCAACTCGAAAAAACTACAATATTGTAGAGCTTATATTCTTTTATTAATTGGAAGTGTTATAATGCCCGATACTTCGGGCAACAGTGTGCATCTTAAATATCTTGTAGCGCTAAATGATTTTAGCAAGATCGGAAAATACTGTTGGGGTTCAGTGTGTTTAACAGTGTTATACTCTCAGTTGTGTCAAGCATAAAAAAAAGCCACACAAATCGGAGGATGTTTGATTCTGCTACAAACGTGGGCATGGTCTAGAGTGCCTTTTATCGCTTCCATTCTTCGTCACCCACAAGATTTTTCTTTAGCAAGAATGTAACTATTAATACTATTTATTTCAAATACTTTTAATTATTTATAAATTTATTTTAACTTATACTAACTTAAAGACCCACATGTTGCTGAGTTAATGTCAACTACATATCCATCACCACTCCAACAACACACAGAAACTTTTCATACCCCTCTTCATTTATCTCAACCACAATATGACATAGATACATCAAATCCGTACACTACGCGTCCTCATCATCATTTCAATCGTCATCATCAACATTTCAACCACCCCCATCAACATATCAACCGTTTGGGTTCCCGCCACCCCAATAATAAAACAACCCATCATCTTATCAACCATAAGAAGAAGAAGAACCGGTTCCTCAATTACAAGCACGCCGTCATTTACCCCCTCGAAATCGTAAACCTCCACCATGTGGCAGTTAGATCCATGTCGATGTAAAATAATTTTTTATATGCTTTTATTAATGTATGAATATAATTAAATAAATGAGAGTTTTTAATATATTTTTTTCTTCGGTTTTTATGATTTTATGATTTTTATTAATTTTAAAATAATTTTTTTAATTTTGTCAAAAAAAATTTATAATTTTATAACAACATTTTTATTTGGGGTTTAGCTAGAAGAGGGTTAAGGTTAGAGAGGGTTAGGGTTGGAAGAAAAGGGTTAGAGAAAAAAAACAAAAAAAAATACACGGAATTTCATGCAGACACAAAAGAAAATTTTAAAACTTGCAATAGAGTGTTGCCACACAAAAAATCGGTCCACCCTCATGTCAAACCATGGCATTTGAAGAATTTTTTTTCAAACCATGCCACATTGGAAATATTTGTTTCAAACAATGGCAGTTGGATCAAAAAGCCAAGGTAGCGACTTCGGAACAATGCAGGAGGTTAGAAGAACGATTTTTTTTTACTTGCTGATTCTAGTTCCATGGCCTAACCACAAATCCCACAGCCCATATGTTACCTTTAGGAAATTCATAGGTAATTTTTTTTTAAAAAAAAATCCATATTTATTTTCAGAAATATGATTCGAGAGTTTCTTTTAGCACTCTCTAAGCCTTCTCGTGCATCCTATAAAATTTCAAAATTACACTAGTTTGCTAGTTAACTAGCGAATGGACAAAATATATACAAAACATGTTCAATTGTCGAAACATAATTGATGTGTTGCGGAAAAGCAACATTCGCTGCTTAAGTAACGAACCAAACCAAGTCACATGTTAGGTTCACCAACATAAAACTTCAAAACAGTGACAATATGAGACTCATGTTCTCTATTTTCTCTCAGTACAAAGAGATCGATCAAGTTAGACGCGAAATTGGTGAAATATGTTCAAAATATATTTTACCTTTTTCTTTATATTTTTTCTCCTTATAAAAATTAGAGTAACTTTACCATTAGAGATCATATTACAAATAGCAAAATCGTAAAGATTTATATAAGACTCAAGACAAACAATAATTCGTAAACTTGTTGTTTGAGAAATTGAAACTGAGGCCAAAACATAATGAAACCTAATTATTAGAATGATTGTCATCTTTTGTTTAGTTTCTAGTATGCTTTCAATGAATGTGAATATGGGAGGGTATGGACCAACTGAGATCGTGCAATGTAATCAAATGCATAAAAGATCAATGGGGGGGGGGGGGGGGGGGGGGGTTGGGGGTTGGGGGGTGGATTCCTGCTACTCTGCTGTGAAGCAATCCAGATTAAGATGAAATGATCTTGATTGCATGTTGCCATTGATTGAACAATTTCTCCAAATGTCATGTAGAATTAATTTGCTACCGTGAAACTCGCTGCAAAAGTTGGCAATAGCAATAATACTATACATTATAGCTATATCTAAGATGGTTCTTTGAGACTTTCTCTTCATATGTATATGACTTTTGACATATGGACCAATATTCATTAATTAGTCTGAGTTTTGAAAAGAGGGGACAAATAGAATGTTAGGGTAATCCAAGATAAGAGGAAGAAGATAACAAGTAAGAACTAGAGAGAAAACTAGGAGGAAAGTGTTAAGATTTTATTGATAAGAAAAAAAATAGAGAATGAGTTGTATACAATGCATGTGGTACACGCTTATTTATAAGGAAAACTCCTAACCCATCTATTACTTGTAACACAAGTAACCATAACTAACTAACTCAAGGTAGTTATGTAACCACCTCCTAACTACCTAACCAAGTCTAATAGGATTGAAGTTATAAAACATCATGCTCCCTTAACTTCAAGCCTAAGCAAACTTGTCTGTCCTTCAGAAATCCTTCAGAACTGCAACCTTGTCTGTCCTTCAGAAATCCTTCAGAACTGCAAGCTTGTCTGTCCTTCAGAAATCCTTATCTGTCATTCAGAACTCCTTCAGAACTGCAAACTTGTCTGTCCTTCAGAACTGATTCAGAACTTGTCTGTCCTTCAGAACTGCTTCAGAACTTGTCTGACCTTCAGAACTGCTTCAGAACTTCTTCAGAACTTCAAACTTGTCTGTCCTTCAGAACTGATTCAGAACTGCTTCAGAACTTCAAACTTGTCTGTCCTTCAGCACTGCTTCAGAACTTGCCATGCTGGGCGCGCGCGCCTGATACACACCAAGTTCACTTCTGAGCTTCAAAAACCTGTCTGTTTTCAAACTCTTAGTTAGAGCATCTGCAACCTGAGAATCTGTTGCACAATGCCTGACATCTAAGCTACCTTGATTCACCTGCTCCCTCAAGAAATGAAACCTAGCCTCTATGTGTTTGCTTCTACCATGCAAAACTGGATTCTTGGCTAAGTTTATAGCAGACTTGTTATCAATCTGCAGAACCACAGGTTTCTCTGCTTCAATTCCTAGCTCCTTCAACACAGTCACAATCCACAAAGCTTGGCATGCTGCATATGCACCTGCTATGTACTCAGCTTCACACGAAGACAATGCAACAACTGGTTGTTTCTTAGAACACCAAGCAACAGGAGCCTCCATAAATCTGAAGAAATACCCAGTAGTACTCCTTCTATCTACTTTGTCACCACACCAATCAGCATCAGAGTAGCACACAATCTCAAATTTCTCATTCAGAACTGACTTTGGAAAAAGAATTCCAAACTCCATTGTGCCTGCTATATACCTAAGTATTCTTCTAGCTGCATTCATGTGTGACCTTCTGGGCTTATCCATGAATCTACTTACAAGCCCAACTGCAAAGCATATATCTGGCCTGCTGTTGCAAAGATATCTCAATGATCCAACAATTTGCTTGAAAATTGTAGGATCCACAATCTCTTCTGTCTCATTCTTTTCTAACTTCAAGTTCACCTCCATAGGAGTTGCAGCATAGGTACACTCAATCATGTTGAACATCTTTAGAATTTCTCCTGCATATTTTCTCTGATGCAACAATAGACCTTTACCATTCTTCAGAAGTTCAAATCCTAAGAAGTAAGACACTTCTCCCAAATCTGTCATCTCAAATTCAGTTTTCATTACTTCTTTGAATTTCTCTATCTCAGCTGTGACACTTCCAGTTACTAGCAGATCATCAACATACAAACATATCAGAATGATGCTTGAAGCTGCTTCCTGCACATATACTCCATATTCTGACTTGCATTTCCTGAAACCTTGTTTCACAAGAAATCCATCTATCCTTTTATTCCAAGCTCTTGGAGCTTGTTTCAAACCATATAGAGCTTTGTTCAATCTGTAGACCATGTCTTTCTTCCCTTCAATCATGAATCCAGGTGGCTGAGTTACAAAGACAAGTTCTTCTAATGGACCATTAAGAAAGGCTGACTTAACATCCATGTGGAACATAGGCCATTTCCTTGCATTAGCTACAGCTATGACAAGTCTCACAGTCTCAATTCTTGCCACAGGTGAGTAGATTTCTGAGTAATCTATTCCTTCCCTCTGCAGAAAACCTCTTGCCACCAGCCTTGCCTTATATTTTGCTATAGAATTGTCAGGATTTAGCTTCAGCTTGAACACCCATTTTACTTCAATTGCCTTCTTATCTGATGGAAGTTTAACTAACTCCCAAGTTTGATTTCTCTCAATTGAAGCCAACTCCTCCTCCATAGCTTTCTTCCATTTCTTGTGTTTCAAGGCTTCTGTGTAATTGATAGGCTCAGAACCAGCCATCAATGCAATATGAACTAAGTCACCATCTGCATTTACCTCATTATCATTAACAATTTCACAATCCTGCAATCTAGCAGGAATGTTCCTTGTTCTGGCAGGCCTGTCTCTAGTCACAGCAGCAGGTGCTTCATTCTCATCACTAGAATCACTATCTTCTTCATTCATGATTGGATTCAATTGAGCTCTGCTTGAACTACAACCAGCAATCCAATCCCAGGATTTCTCTTCATCAATTACAACATCTCTACTGTAGATCATTTTCTTTGTGACAGGATCATACAGCTTGTAAGCACCTGTGACATGGTATCCTACCAAGATCATGACTTCACTTCTGTCATCAAGCTTCTTCCTTTTTGCTTCAGGCACATGCTTGTGACATAAAGCACCAAAAATCCTGAAGTGACTTACACTAGGTTTTCTACCACTCCACACTTCCTCAGGTACTTTGTCTTTCAGCTTCTTGGTTGGACACCTGTTCAACACATACACAGCAGTGTGAATTGCTTCACCCCAGAAAGCTTTAGGCAGGTTCCTATGCTTCACCATACACCTTGCCATATCAAGAATAGTCCTGTTCCTTCTTTCAGCTAAGCCATTGTGTTGAGGTGTATAGGGAGCTGTGACTTCATGTTCTATACCTTGTTCAACACAAAATGACTCAAACTTCTTGGAAGTATACTCACCTCCACCATCTGTTCTGAGAGCTATGATCTTCTTTCCACTTTGATTTTCAACTAATGCCTTAAAATTTCTGAAGGCATCAAATACTGCATCCTTGGTTTGAATCAAGTATATCCACATCTTCCTGCTATACTCATCAACAAAGGTAACAAAATATCTATTACCACCAAGTGAATTCACATCAAAGGGACCACACACATCAGAATGCACAACACCTAGTACACTTGATGATCTCATAGGCAAACTCTTGCTGAAAGCATTTCTAGGTTGTTTACCAACTAAGCAACCTTCACATACTCTTTCTGAAGCTTCAATCTTAGGTAGGCCAAGTACCATTCCTTTGCTCCCTAGCTGATTTAGATATTTGAAATTCAAATGTCCAAATCTCAGGTGCCATAGCCAATTCAACTTCTCATCTGTTACTACCTTCATACACTGAACAGTGTTTGTGTGAATCAAAGTTCTGAAAGTTCTATTCTTGGCCAAAAGAGTCCTCAGAATTAGGTTATTTGCAGGATCATAAAGTTCAAATTTCTCATTCTTAATGATAACTGAAAAACCTTTTTCTGCTAACTGTCCAACACTCAGAAGATTACAGTCCATACCTGGTACAAACATCACATCTTCAATTACTGCAGAGCTTCCATTGCTTCTCTTGATAACCATGTTACCAATGCCTTCTGACTGCAATGAACTGCTATTGGCCAGCTTCACTTTACTTTTCTTTCCAGAATCAAACTTCACTAACCAGTTTTTGTGACCAGTCATGTGATTGGAACACCCCGTGTCTAAGAACCAAGTCTCAGCATCAACTTTGTCTTGTGATTCTACCTCTGATAATGCAGCCATGAAAGTCACAGCTTTGTCTTCAACCTTTTCTTGCACAAGTTTTGCTTCATCATCAGAGTCTTGGCCCTTTTCTTTGCCTTTCTTGAACCAACAATCTGAAGCATAGTGTCCCCATTTCTCACAGTTATAGCACTGAATGTGACTCTTGTCCTTGCCTTTCCCTTTCTTTGAATTTGATGTTCCTCCTCCTTTCTTGAAGGATTCAGATTTTCCATCAAATTTTTTCTGAGAGCCATTCTTTCCCTTATCTTGTTTTTTTTCTTTGTGACTGTTAGCTTTCTTGTAAGCCTGAACTTGTAAGGCTTGTACAGATTCTTGAACCCCTTTCCTTTCATTTATCATCAACTCATGTGCTTCTAAAGATTCGACAAGATCCTCCAACTGTAATGTAGCTACATTCCCAGTTTCTTGGATGGCAACAATGACATGATCAAAATTTGGAGTTAGAGTTCTCATTACCTTCTCTACAATCATCCTATCTGTCATCACCTCACCACAGCTCTTCATTGTATGGACAATGCTTTGAACCTTCGACACATAGGCTCCAATGGATTCACTCTTATCCATCTGCAGAAGCTCATATTGCCTTCTCAGAGACTGCAACTTCACTCCCTTCACCTTTTCTCCTCCTTCATAATATTTCACCAAAATATCCCAGGCTGCCTTAGAGGATTCAGCACTAGATATCTTGTCAAAATTTGCAGAATCTACTGCAGCTTGAATTGCATACATTGCCTTGCAATCCTTCTTCTTTAAGTCTTTGTGTGCTGATCTCTGAGCTTCAGTGGCATTCCCCACCAAGTCTTGCACACCATTAACCACCACTTCCCATGTATCTTGAAAACCAAAGAGAGACTTCATCTGTTTGCTCCATCTTTCCCAATTCTTGCCCTCAAGAATTGGAAGATTGTTTGGTAAACCATTCCCTGACATTGTTTCTGAATGAAGGAAAATGTAAACACCAAACAAGACTGAATCTTTGTGCTTTCTACACTAAGAACCAAAGGGCTCTGGATACCAATTTGTTAGGGTAATCCAAGATAAGAGGAAGAAGATAACAAGTAAGAACTAGAGAGAAAACTAGGAGGAAAGTGTTAAGATTTTATTGATAAGAAAAAAAATAGAGAATGAGTTGTATACAATGCATGTGGTACACGCTTATTTATAAGGAAAACTCCTAACCCATCTATTACTTGTAACACAAGTAACCATAACTAACTAACTCAAGGTAGTTATGTAACCACCTCCTAACTACCTAACCAAGTCTAATAGGATTGAAGTTATAAAACATCATAGAATAGGGTGAGCTACCAAAATTGGTTCCCTGCAACTCACCACAAATGAAGAGCTATTTCCCTCAGTCTTAGAAATTTTCTTTGTTTTTATTATTCTTAATACAAGTCAAAGTATATATACTCCCTCCGTTTCAAAATATATGTCGCTTTGGAGAAAAAATTTGTTCCAAAATATATGTCGCTTTACAATTCTAATGAAGCATTTAATGCTATTTTTCCAATTATACCCTTAACTTTTTATTTCTCTCTCTTCTTTCAATTCTTTCATTTATCTTTCTCATACAATTAATGAAGGACAATTTTGTAAACTTACTCATAATTTCTCTTTTCTATACAACAATAATTACATTTCTTAATTTGTGTAATATGGTCAAAACGACTTATATTTTGGAACGGAGGGAGTATTTTTTTAGGACTATAAGTTAATAGCATTTTATTAATCAATAAGTGTTTAATTCAATTTGATATGTCAATCAATATTTTAGGATTAGCTACATATGTGGCCGCCTTAGCTAAGCTATGAACAACATCATTTGCTTACCTCCTAATAAACTCAACACTAGAGTTAACATAAAAAGAGTTATAAAATCTTCTATAACGTGAGATGATTTCTCCAAACTTGGTAGCATCATGATTATTTGAATGGAAACCATCTATCACTAACTTTGAGTCAAATTCAAAATTCACCGGTAATAAATTTAATTCATGAAACCAAGAGAGTCAGCGCCGCTGACAAAAAGCCAAGAGCTTCGCCGTCACGAACATCACAAATTGGTGAGAATTGATCAAGCTTCGCTGACACATAAGCGCATTTCTCATCCCGAATACTAACACATATTCCAACTCTATTATTATGCGATGAAAACGAGGCATCAATATTACATTTAACTCGCCCATTGGCCGGCTTATTCCATTTAATCTCGGTAGTCGTAGGTTGTCCCATCGCACCAGATCTAGCCTACTGCACTGCACACAAGTCATTAATCAAGGCAACAGCTCGTGAAAAGACAAAATTTTGTGCGCCAATCACATTGTTCCAAATACGATTATTCATTTGCTTCCAAATACTCCAAATAACACATGCCAGGAGTGAAGCATCCTCATTAGAGAGTTGTTGCAACAAATCATAGATATTAAATCTGAAGGTGCATAATTATTATGCAATGCTGCTATAATTTTATTTTTGAAACTGCACATGCTTCAAACATTTTTGCTACTCGGACAGTCAAAGAAAAGGTGGCGGTTTTCTTCATTATGTTCATTGTAGAGAGAACATACAGTTGTGCAATTTACCCCTCTACTCTGAAGGATTACACGAGTCAAGAGAGAAAGTACATTGAATAGTGAGAGAATTGTTTTTTGAGTTTGGATCATTATTCACATAATGGATCACGTTGATAATGTAAAATTAACTTTTGCCAGTCTAAAGTTGAAGTAAATTTGACCAATTAACACATTTTTTAACTATGCATGAATCAATGTTTCAAAAAAAAAGAAAAGACTATGCATGAATCGAAATCCGAAGCACCCTCGAGTCTTAGGGCATGTTACTCAACTTGGTCAAGCGGCAATCTTTACTTGCAATATATTAAAAGAAATTACTACCAAAAATTCTAATTTGTCCTCATCACTTTTAATAATATTTCAAAGTTTATGCTCTTAAATATAATTTTTAACTGATCTAAACTAAAAATAAAGATACAAAATAAAAATAAAAAAAACAAAGAAAAAGAGAAGATAAGCATAAAAAAAATCTACTCATAAAAAAAAGTAGGGGTGAGCATCGGGCGGGTTCGGGTCTAAAATGGTTCACCCGAAAAAAACCGAGAGTGTAAAATCTTGGCCCATCACCGACCATTTCAAGTTTCGGTTTTATTGGGTGTCGGTTTATATGGGTTACGGGTTGGTCGGTTCGGCTTATTCGGGTTAGCACATTGATAAAAAAAATACACACACATAGAATATCGTAATACAATAACTTGTCAGTGAATACCATCTAAATATTAGATCAACAATATGACAAATACGTAATTTAACTTTGTAATAATATAGTCTAACTTGAGTTTTGTGTGTAAATAACTTGCATTGTATTTTTTATAGAAGAAACGTAGCTTCAATACATACGATAAGACGGAAAAAAAACTCATGATTTTACAACCTCGGTCGGGTTCGGTTAACAACATATTTAAATTTTTAAAACCGAACCCGACCGTATATAACCATTTTTACCCATTGTTTGTCACCCGTAGACCCGACAACCCGTATAAACCCGCCCGATACACCCAACTTAACCTCGGTTAGAATGGGTTCAGTCGGTTACGATATTTTTGCTCACCCCTAAAAAAAAGTAAAAACAAAAATAACAAAAAAAAGAAGATAAACATAAAACAAATCTACTCATAAAAATACCAATAGAAGCCATCTCTAAAGATATGCTTATAATAATTACAGGATTAATATTTGTTATTGATACTTAAAACGTCACGAGACAAATGTTGATCACTAATACAAAAAAATTAAAATATAGTTTTTTTAAACAAGACAATTAGTTGTTATCAATAAATAAATAAAAATCATGGAGAAATATTATTCACACATTCATTAAAAAATTAGATAAATATTTGTCAATGATAATTATAATTTATTATTAAAATATACACGGCACAATAACTTTGATAAAAAAGTTTATAATTCATTTAATAAAACTGCACAATTTATATTTTAAAAATATTTTATCACATATTTCTAAATATTTTTTCTAAATAAATACTTTAGTATAATAGCAATCTTAAATATCAAGAAATAAGAATCAATGGACATGAACGTTCACAAATAAATTTTTTTTAAACAATAGAAGAATGAATTCTCAACGATAGTACATATTAAGAAACATAGGACAACTTACAATGTCTGTGCAGGGTGAGTTCCAGATAGGTGGTGGTGGCAACCTAACCCAGTTGCATGGTATTCCGTTCGTGATGCGTATCACATTTTCACTTCCCAGAATACAGTTGTTTTAGGGGTAGCCAATGATCTTTTAGGGCACAAACATGTTTTCTTGAATGTGCCTATTTTTGCTTGGCGTCTCTTGCGTGATCGGCTTTCTATGAAGAAAAATCTAGTTTCCCGAGGCATTCTTTCTCCAAACCTTCATTTTTGCATGTCGGGATGTGGAGGTGTGGAGTCGGCTCATCGTCTATTCCTCTCTTGCAACGCTTTTGGTTCTCTTTAGCCTCTGTTTCAGTCTTGGATAGAGTTTTCTGCGGCAGATTCTCACAGTCTCACTTATTCGGCTGGTAGTCTCCGAACGCGGCGGTCCTTCATACAACTCGTCTGACTTGAATAAATATTCATCACCGATACATAAAAGGAATTGAATAAATATTTATTATTAATCATTATACTTCATTCGTTCCTTTTTAATTGTCTGTTTTGAATAGTAACACCAAATTAAGAAAGTAGATTTTTGCACCTTACCTTCTTATTATACACTCATCTTAAAATTGAATATAACAAAAAACAATCTTTTTTAAAAATATTTGTTTAAAAAAACCTTTACATTTTCAAATAAATATATAAAAAGAAACGGAGGGAGTAGAAAATTTGTTTTTGTAACAAAAACAAATTGTTTTATAAATAATTATATATTAAATAAATAAATATTAGTCAATAAATTAAATAAAATAAACAGATAAAACGTGATGTTAATATTAAATAAAAAAACTCTGGACCTGATACATACTACATAAACCTCTCAACACTAGTCAAATTTAATGTTTTCTTTTTAAAAAAATGCATTGATGAACACTTTTTTTGTTTTTTAATGAATACCCTTTCTTTCTTTGTACATGGATTTCAGGGTTGGTGACAACCTGAGAGCTCTTTGAAAGCTGTCCCTGTGATGAGCTTGTGACAGTATAGTTAGAAACAAAACTGGAACACATGAAGAAAGCAGATTTAATGATAGCCAAGGTTCAAGTCATATTCATATAATATCATAGGTTTAAATGTATTTTTTATCCTCATATTTTCGAGAAAACAAAATGATATTTTAATCCTCTTATTTTAAAAATTAATTTTGTGATCCCCTTATTTTAATTATTTTAAAATTTTGGTCCTCTATCCTATTTTAAGGTCAATTTTGATGAGGCGACCTTATTACTAATGATCATGTGGCAATGTCTAGGTGGTTAAATTTAATATCCATGTCATTCCTAATTTATTTGATTCAATAATTAATATTATTATTATTATTTTTCCTCTAGTTTTTTGGTAAAATCAACAATTATAATTTATAAAATAATATATATTAAATTAAAAGTAAAATTAAAAACCACCTAAAACTTGATTTAAGGTGTTCTTTCTTCTTTGTTGTCCGCAAATCCTAAATCACTCACACACAGAAAGTAAGGGCTTGTTTGAATCACTTTTTAAAAACTGTTTTCTGTTTTTAAAAATTAGAAAATTCCAAAATTTGCTTGAGTTTATTGTTTTGCAAAATGGCTTTTGAAAACAGTTTTTCTTTTTTATGTTTTTAAAACTAAAAAACCAAAAGAGGTAAATCCTATTTTGCTTTTTCAGTTTTAAATGGCAAGATTGCCATTAATGAAGAGGAGTAGAAAACACACGGAAAACTAATTGTTTTCATTAATGGCAATCTTGTAATATTAACCAACTTTTATTTTCCAAAGACAAAAAATATTGTACATGCCTAATTGCTCGATGCTTAACTATTGCAAGTTGCAACATTACGTTTCTTTTTCTTTTTTTTTTTATTGAATTTTTCATACTAATTTTACAGAATCTTTTATTTAATACTATATTGTTAAATAGCATTGCTATATGATTTTTCTTCCACATATAAAATGTGTCACTCCACTTACATCTTGTGTAATATTTAATTTGTGTAAAAAAATCATTATATTTATTAATATGAAAATAATGATTATAATAATTATATAATCATTATTAATAAGGAAGAGATTAATTGTACCAAAAAAGAAAAAAAGAGATTAAAGTTGAATGATGTTTAATTTCAAAAAATATATTTCATATTAATATAAATATAAATTCAAAAAAATATATTTCATATTAATATATCTCTTATCCTATACTATATCTCATATTAATATAAATAAAAATAGAAAAAATATATATGTACATGGAATTTTAAAATAATTAGGATAAGTAAAAAATAACAAGATTAATGCATGGTAAGAGCTTGATATATTGACATAAATGAACATAGTTTAAATCCTATAGAAAATATTCCTTTTTATTGAAATATGTGTTTTCTTCATCATTCACTTAAAATTACACTCTTTTTAAAAGTAAGTATAAAAAAAATTATCGCTTTTTTATAACATATTTTGAAAATATTTCTATCAAACAAGTTTTGTTATTTTTTCATTTTGAAAACAGTTTTTAAAGCAGGGTTGCCAAACAAATTTTCATTTTGTTTTCTTCTTAAAAACTAGTTTTCAAAACTGATATTTAAAATAGTTTTCAAAAACAAAAAACCAAAATTGAATCAAACAGGCCATAAATTTTACAAAAATCTTCCGGGTTTTGGTTTAAGAGTTTGTTTGATGGGAATGGGGTTAGAGATTTATAGGGGAAGATGGATTTGATTTTTATGTTTTTTCTTTAATTGGATCTTAAATAGAAGTATCAATAACAACAACTCAAACCAAAAAAACTTAAACACCAGCAAGTTTTATTGTCGACCGTACCGTCGTCCTTTGCAGGCGTACTATTGTTGAAACTCTTGTTGTCCTTTCAGATGAATATTTTTAGTACGAGATATAATCGTGCACTTGAGACCTATCATACAGAGACTTATTTTATGGTAAATTTGATTTGCTAAAAATTAAGAGAGTAGACATGACAATTTTAGTTGTATTGTATTTGACTTTAAAAATATTATTGAGAGTGAAGAATATAGGGGGCAAGAATCTACAAAAAAAAAAAAAAAAAAAAGAATATAGGGGGTAAGAGATTGGTCAAAATCTGAAATTCTTATCTCTCACTAAAACTACATGAAATATTTCCCCCAAATATAAATTGTTTAAAATACTAAAATAATATTTTATCCACCAACCATCATATAAGATAAAAAGTTATTCAATAGCTTAAAAATTGTAATGTGTTATTTTGTCTCTGTACTTACGTTTTTCAAATGAAATGAACTCTTAGGGGGAAAACAAAATCTCCAAAAATATCATATAATTAGTAACAAAGTGAAGTGTGTATTTTTTGTAAATAAAAGGTAAATACTCAATTTGTTCCACAATTTTTTACTGTCCAATTTAGTTCTCGACAAACAATACTTTCTCCGGGTTTTTTTATATAAGAAAAACTAAAAAAGAATGGTCAATTTTATAAGAAACACTCTAAATTTATTCTTTACTATATACATAATTACATTCATAGCCTTATTAAATAACATCAAATAACTCATTCCAAAACTAGTGCATTAATTCTGTAAAAAAAAAGTTAGTGCATCAATTAGAGAGACCTATTTTTCATGTTAGTCCAGGGTTAGTTTTGAAATAAAACATAAAATTTTAGAACTATTAATGAGAAAAATTAACTTCTTTTGTATGTGTAATTTTTTTAAAGTGTTCATTATAAAAACGACCGGATGGAGTAATACCCAAATTGCTCTAATTTTGAACAAATTAGTTTCTATGTTATGATAAACTATGGATTAATTTGATCTCAATATGAATATGTGAGGGATTAATGTGATATTATTTTTTTAAAAAAATTTGATTATATAGTTTAGTAGTTAGAAATTCCACCCTTGAAGTGGATAAGTGTATGAAGTTAGAACCTCGGCCCCCGCATATAAAATGCATTGTCTCTATCAGATACTAAATAAGATCATTCGAAAGGCTAAATCGGGTCTTCCACTCTTTAATACTAAATGCAATCTTAAAAAAAACCTTATATTCATGTCTAGTTTAACTTGAAACCATTTATCTACCTCTATTTGTTGTCTATTTACGAGAGAAATAATCATCGGAGCAAAGTGAAAGTTGTTAATGTCGTACTCAACTTTAAATTTGACACTAAGAGTACACCTCCAATGGTGCAACTCAATATAGATTCTTTGGATGGGCTCCACAATGCCGCATCCTCATGAAGCAATTCTATAATTTTTTTACAATGGGAGAACTTTAAAAAAAACACAATTTGGATTCTACAACTTTAACTTACATATTAATATTATTTTTATATTTATTTTTTTTGCAAAAAAAAAAAATTAAGTATTTTTAATTAATATTAATATGAAAGTGGAATTTAAAAAATTATAAAAATTGAATTTAAATTGTTTTTCTAACAATAATTGAAAATTGTATAGAAAAAGGGTAACACTAAAAAATATCATATATATTTTTATTATTAGGCTTAAATATCAATTTTGTCCCTATATATTCGTGAATTTTTTGTTTTAGTACATGTATTTTTTTTTTTTTGCAAATAAGTCCTTAAATATATAAAATTTGTTGGTTTAGTCCCTAAAGTTAAAATTCGATCGTGCAAATTTTCCTGCGGATTTTAACTTTATGAACTAAAATCAACGAATTTTATATATTCAGTGATTTATTTACAACAAAAAAAAAATATAAATTACGAAAATGATATTTAAGCCTTATTATTAATATGAAGAACTACCAAGGTGTGGTTGACTGGTTGCTTCCTGACTGACGCAAGTAAGTTGTAAGTACATGCCAGCATTCTCTACACATTGACTTTGTCAAAAATAACGAGTATTTTTTGGTTTTTTCTAAACTATTTCTCTGAGAGTATTTACCTATCAATTAATAATAATAATTAAACTAAATAAGTAGATTTACATGTGGTAGTCATAACTAACTTGTAACCAACTTTTATTTGCATGTAAGTTTTTTTTTTTTCTAAAATATTCTCTTATAATGTGAGAGTATTTATCCATCGATTAATGAAAACAAACAAACCACATAAGTATATTTGTATATGGTACTCACAACTAATTTGGGACTAATTTTTATTTGCATGTGGTATTCAAATGTAAACCTACTAATATAATTTATTCACATAAATTGGTAAATAAATACTTCTAAATTATAAATGGTAAAATAGACCTCGTGTTATTAACATGCACATGCGAGGCTTAAAAACATCCACTAACCTTTCTCAACATACTGTTTGTGCAATCTCAACAACTGTTTGTGTAATAAACTTTTCCGTAATCCACTCAATATTTTTTGGATTTGAATCCAATTTGGGATTTTTTTTTTGTCCTCAATTTTTCTCTTAATTTAAAAGTGTATGGATGACCTACAAAGTAATAACTCCATACCAAAATATAAGTCACTTTGAGAAAAAAGATTTGTATTAAATTATAAGTCACTTTACATTATCAATGAAATATTTCATGTTCTTTTTCCTATTATAGCCTTAACTATTTATTTCTTTTTTTTTTTCTCTTTCAATTCTTCAATTTATCTTTCTCATACCATTAATGAAGGACAATTTTGTAAACTAACTCATAATTCTATTTTCCATACAACAATAATTACATTTTTTAATTTGTGTGATATGGTCAAAGTGACTTATATTTTGATACGGAGAGTAAAAAACAGCACATAAGAGAGAGAAAAAAAAGTTAATGGCCGAGATTAAGATAAAATAGATAGTATGAAGACGTATAAGATTGAAGATAATCCAAATTCATAATTTTTAACTGTCAAAATTTTGATGTAAAATGAGATATTGTTTGAACTCGATTTATTTAAAACAATTTATTTTAGAGAAATTTATTAACTACTTGAGTTTGATGGTTTGGTTAATATTTGTTGATTTTTTGTGCGTATATAAATAATAGAGCATATTTTTTTGGGTTTTTTTAATTTAATTTACCCTTATATAATTTGGGGTATTTACTCTTAAATTAATGAGAATAAACCACACAAGTAAATTTGTATGTGGTCCCCATAAGTTTGTCACAAGTTAGTTGTGGGGACCGCATACAAATATATTTATGTGGCTTGTTTTCATTAGTTGAAGAATAAATACTCCTAAATTATGAAGGTATGTGTCACCTAAACTTTTTGTTTCAGAATAAATCTGACTTTAGCAAAAAAAACTACTTATTTCAAAGTAAATGTCATTGTACTTTTTTAAATGCAATATTTACTCCCTCTGTTTCTTTTTGTTAGTCTTTTTACAATAGTAATACAAAATTAAGAAAGTGTATTTTTGCATCTTATCTTCCTATTATATCTTTGTTTTAATCCACCAATAAATTTATATTTTTTTGCACACACTTTCTTTTTCTAATAAGTTTAATATATTATATACAAAAAAATAAAATAAATATGAGATGTACCAAAAAAAAAAATTAAAAATTCTAAATATATTACATTAATTAGTTTTATTAAAAAAGATAAAAGCAATTGACAAATTGTATTTTTAAAATACAAAAAATGACTAACTAAAAGAAACACTAAATCTAACGAAAAAAGACTAACAAAAAAGAACGACAGAAGTAACTTATTCAAATATAATTTGTTGCTCTGTAAATGGAGTGCAGCTATGCTCCATTTCTTAATGCTCCTTTTTTTCCTTTTCCTTGAATAGATTTAAGACATGTGGCAATAATAAATCTAATGGTTGTTTTTTAAAAAACAGCATAACAATAAGGCGTGTGAGTATGTGCGTTTGGTCTTTCCATCCTCTTCATCACCGTCGCAGCCACCGTCTCTCTGCATTCGTCACAGTGGCAGATCTCTCCGAGGAGTATTTGATTTATATCAATTTCTATAATCCAAAATCTTGTAGAAAAGGAGATTTTGATTTCTTTCCATGTTAGTAACACCAATTCTACAATATGGGTTTGGATTACAGAAGAAGAAGATCAGTGTTGTCTCTCCACCGTCAACCACCGCACTGTCCATTATTTCTATTGTATGGCCATTACCAAGATAAAGATCTATTTTACAAAATTTTAAAAACTTCTATTAGTGCTGTTGTTTTTCTTCCAGAATAATTTCTTATACCCATAAAATTCCAAACAAATCTTCAAAGTTTGTAACTTTATTATAATTGTTAAAAATTCTGAGAATACGTACTCTTGCTATAATTTGTTGTTGTTTTTATCTTCCATAAAAATTTCTTAAACAAATAAAGTTCCAAACAAATCTTATAGAATAAGAGAACAGAAGGTAGAAAAGGATTAGAGTGGATTGTTTTGTTCACATGATTTAGAGGACAGCGAGGTTGTGAGTGAAGCAGAAGGGAGAAAAAAAATATGCCGAAGTTGGGATGGGGTAGCAGCGGCGGCGGCATGGCGAAAGGGAGAAGACGAGACAAACGAAGAAGACAAGAGTTTCTGTTTCTTTTGATTTTATTTTTTTATTTATTAAAACAAATATTAACTTTATCTCAACCGTATGATTTAGTTTTGCCATGTGTCACTCTGATATGCAATCAACTTTGAATAAATGGAGCTCCTATCAATGGAGCGTAGCTGCGCTCCTGTTAATGTGTCTACATAACTTTTAACACTACTAGAAAAAATTGAAATACCGACGGAATTTAGAGACAGAATATATTTCGTCTCTAATAGAGATGGAATTAGAGACAGAAAAAGCAGTTAGAGACAAATATTTTTATTTTAGAGACAGATATTTTCATTTTAGAGATAGATTTTGTCCGTCTCTAATAGTTTAGAGACGAGGAAATTACCGACGGGATCAAATCCGTCTCTAACCTGCTTAGTGACAGAATATTTGCATTTTAGAGACAGATTTTATCCGTCGGTATTTAAGATTTTTCTAGTAGTGTAAGTTCACTATATTCTTTTGTTCTTAACAATCATTCATAATCAATAAATAATAATGTCAATTTTATATTTTACTACAACTACGACAACGAGTGACACTTTGAGAATCTAAAATAATTGTTTACTCATTATATTTATAGGCCAATGCTATGGTGGACCACCTCATCAAGTGGTCCACCGTGGACAAGTGGTCAATACTACTATAACGAATACGAATTTTACAAAATCGACCGTTGGATTGAAAGTTTATATCATATAGATCATTCATAAAAAAAATTAGAAAAATTGAAAATCATTTGATATGTTATTGAGATCCATAAAGATTAACGGTTTATTAAATACTGTAAATCTTAATGAATCCCAAAAACATATCAAATGATTTTCAATTTTTCTAATTTTTTCTGTGGATGATCTATATGATATAAACTTTCAATCCAACGATCGATTTTGTAAAATTCGTATTCGTTATAGCGTTGGTCCACCATGGACCACTTGAATAAGTGGTCCATATTAGAATTGGCCTATATTTATATTTATATTTTGATTTTGATTGTTCTTTAGTTTATTAACACAACTAACATACCACAACTGTGATACATTCATATAGCACCCAAAAACCGTCTGGTAGACCAACCAGTCAAAAAATACTCTTTTATACCCATAATCTCTATGCTTTGCTCTCTCTCTCTCTCTCTAACAAACCTTCTTCCATGATCTTATAAACATAATCTCTCTCATATATCTACCTCAAAGTCATACTATTTCACTACAAGTCTGCTATACTATTTACAAAAATCTTTCAAATTCTCAACTACAAGTCTTCTGTACTATTTTACTAGAACTTCATCTTTTCTCTCAGTTTGATTTTCAGCTCATATCCTTCAAGTCATTCATTTTCATTGTCTATTCACTTCTCATCATACAACATAATCCAATTTTTTTAGCTTCCAACCTTTTTCCTACTTTTAGAAGAAAGGTGTTTTGGATATGATGATTAGTTGAAGAGAAGTTCTAAAATAAAGTTGTGTTTGGGAATGAATGAACAATATGGCTTCTCAACCTCCAATAATTCAAAATATGTTGCAGGCTGCAGTGCAATCTGTTCAATGGACTTATTGCCTCTTTTGGCAACTTTGTCCACAACAAATGTACGTTATAATTTGCTTTCATCATTTTCGTTAATCTAATCTACTTTTTATATCAATATCATCGTGCATCATGGTTCTAAATTGCGGTTTCAATCATGGTTGTGTTACGCATAGAACTTCATTTTTTTTAAATTGAGGCGAATTGATTGACGCGGCTGCAATTGCAGTTATGATGACGCTACAAAATCAAAATTCACGAATGTTAAAGAAAAATAAATAAATTTATAAAATTAAGTTTTGAACTTCATCTCTTGAAATTAATTTTTTTTACATTAATTAGCAAAAAGAACGCTAATATCAATTTCACAATTAAAATTTAAACTTCATCTCTTAAAATTAAAATGTCAAACTCTTATCACCGTAAGAATTGACCTTCGTCTCTTAAAGTTAAAAAGTCAAACTATTACCGGTGAACATATACCGGTCAACATAACATTTTCTCTTACAATAATGACATTGATATATATAGGATTCTGGTATGGGGTGATGGATATTACAATGGAGCAATTAAGACAAGGAAGACAGTGCAACCAATGGAGGTAAGTTCAGAGGAAGCCTCTCTACAAAGAAGCCAGCAACTAAGAGAGCTGTATGAATCATTATCCGCCGGAGAGACAAATCCACCAACTCGCCGGCCGTGCGCTTCCTTGTCGCCGGAGGACCTAACAGAATCCGAATGGTTCTATTTGATGTGTGTCTCTTTCTCTTTTCCTCTTGGTGTCGGGTAACTCCTTTTTCCATTATTTTTCTTAGCTACACTATAAATTTTTATATATTAATGAATGAATTTTATTGTGAAAATGAGAAAATCTTGCATGGTCACTAACAACTAACATCGAGACATATTACTAGGATGTATATAGACAGAAATACATAAATCATTTAATTATTATTTTAAAAATATATATCATTGGATTTTTTTTCTTCTCTTTCTACTTTTTTCAATTGTGTCTAATATATTTCTCTACGAACACTAATTTATATCCGGTCTAAAATATAAGAAATAATTGATAGAAATAAAATTTATGTATTGTTTGACCAACTTTTACATATATTTGAGACAAAGTACTATCAGGGCCGGCCCCATAGGGGGTGCAACAAGGCCCGTTGCATCGGGCCTCCAAAATTGGAAGGCCTCAAATTTTTTTTATGTGGTAGTAGTATTTGTAAAATAGGGGGTGTTAAAAACAATAGTTCTGCACAGTATAAAGTCCAGGCTCAAATTTTGAAAAAAAAAAAAAAATAGCTTACAAAAAGAACGGAATGAAAATTAGTAACGCAATATCAAACTCAGTAACACAAGAATCTTCTTCACCCCTAGCAAGAAACATATTCTCTTTTTTCCTTGATTTTCCTTTTGTTTTCTGCCCTTCCCTCTGTGTGGTTGATCTCAGTTATTGATATAATATGAATCATTTTTATGCTAATTACAAGGATAATTATATTTTATACTATTTACAATTTAAAATTGATAAGTTTTTTTAAATTTTTTTTATTTATTAAGAGGCCACTTTTAAAATTTGCACACGGGCTCCAAAAACTCAGGACCGGCCCTGAGTACTATAGTACTGTACTAATTTTCCTTTTATTAACTAATTTGTGGAGTGTAACATGGATATATTTAAATTAATCAAATACAATGATAATTCAAAAACTGTGATTGATTAACTATATAAACAACTTTAAACTAACAATATTACATGACAATTACATCCATAGTTTTAGTCCAAAATTCAAGTGTCTTTGATGAAATAAAACTTAACATTACCTTACAAGATAGTTTTGTAATAATTGAATAATGCTCCAAAATTCTAAGATTTTTTAGAGAAAAGTCAAATGGAAATTATAGTGATAATGAGATAACATATTGTGAATTATGCTAACGGATACATAAGTTTTCATTTTTTTAACGTAAATTAGATATCTTCTGCGCGCAACTATAAAGACTAATTTCTCAAGTCTTGTGAGATTTAAATGGACGGCAAAATCTTCTTAAAAAATTTAACGTTACTATCCAAACCCAAAATCGAACTCAGAACCTAGAAAAAATTTGTGTCATCTCATCACAAGATTTATATAGCCAGTGAAAATAACAAACAACTAGCATACAAATTGTCCTTGTATATATATAATCTCCATGAAGCATAATAATATTGAAATAACTTTGGTACAATTGAGTTTTTAATGCATATCTTTATCTTGATAGTTTAATTAGTTGGAGTATAGTGTACTAATAGATACTATATATGTACTCAAGTTAGTAGAATAGAGAAATTATAGTCTTTTTTGGTGAGAGAGAGAAAAGAAGAGGATATCTAGCTAAAGCTAGCTATTGTGAAATGCATTATGTGATCATTTTATGCAAAGAAAACATGCAGCTGAAAAAATTTAATAACATGCCAATTATGTTAACTTAGCTTTTGAAATCAAAATATTTTCTTTCTTTTGTTAGAAAAAAATTGAAGACATTGTTAAATCATTTTCTGATAAAAAAGTTTTTGGCTTTAAGTTATCAATGTAGTAGTAGTATCAATGCAATTTTTTCCACCGGTATGATACGCATTTTGGTGAAGCATGCAGAGTGCTGTGCCAGAGGCCCCTTGAGTGTTGCTTAAATGCAATTTCATCATCTTTGAATTTATGAATATGTCAGCAACAATTTAACTAGCTATATGAAAATATAAACATCTTTTCATGAAGAAATATATATATATAAATGAACATCAATTATGTTATTTTAAAATAGTACAAAAAGTAGTCTACTATATGTGCATATTATTTTCTTAGTGAATATATAGTCAAATTTGTATATTAAATTGTAGGGTCATGCTAAACAGTGCCCCTGGGACACTTGTTAAGCATACCAAAAATAAAATTAAAAGATAAAATTATTATTGATTAAATAACTTTTTATATTCTCGATGCATTGAATGCACAAGTTCCGAAACAGAATTTCTATATTTATATAGCATTTCCCTAAATTGTAACTGTAGATTAATTTAGTTCTTAATTTTTATAACTTAACAATTTGTCTTTGAAATTGTAACACGTCAAATGGACTCTATTAAGTTTAACCAACATAGGAAAATGACATAACATGTTTGATAAAGATGTGACCGTTTTCATGGACACCGCATTATTGTCATGTCTTTAAGGATGAAATTTTCTATTATGATTTGTATGGAAAATATTATGAATTACTTTCCCAAATCGAATAGAAAATCACATACATAGGCTAATATCGAGGCGTAACACTTTCCTCTATAGATAAAAATATTAAAATGTAGAAGTGATATGAAGTCGATGTCATACTTTTGATTTTTTTTTTCAAATGTCTCCGATATTATAGTTTTTTACCACAATGTCCTACCTTCTAAAAGATTATCGGTAATATCCTACTTTTTTTTACAAATTCTACATGTGGATCAATGGTGGAACTTCATTTCCACTATGTAGGACCAGATAGTGACACTCCCAATGTCGCCATTGGCTCACCTTTATTTTTACGTGGGAGTGTCACCATCTACTCCTACATGGTGGAAATGACAGTTCCACATTGGTCCACAGGCAGAATTTGTAAAATAGTATGACATTGTGGTGAAAAATATAATATCATGGACATTTGAAAAAAAAAAAGTCCATACTTTTTAGCGATTAAATTTAATATATAGATTTTTTTACTCTCATGTTACTATTTCATGAGCAAAAGTATTAATCTCTAAAAATCAAAGACTAGTTTTTTTTTTTTTAAACTCTGTATCCAATTCAAAGACCGGTTGGAGATCAATTCCACCATTCACTTGCGGGGATCTCGTTTAAAGCCAAATTTTTTAGCTATGTATGAACTAACCCACCAAAATTGACATCAGAAAGTATCAAATCTAAGATCTTGAGAGGAACAAATTTCAAGATCCCAAAGACTATAGTTTTATTTACAGATACTTAAAATTTTAAAAATTATTAAACGGGCTATTGACGCTTTTTCCAATTTAAATAGTAATAAATTGTATATATATGCAAATAAAGGTATCTAAAAAAACTTGATGACATGATCCTAGACTTAGATTCAATATGTTTCAGAAAGTATAGTAAATGAAGAGTACTTTGATTTGATTATATGTAAAGTTGTGAATCTGACAAAGATTGATATTGAAAGTTTGTGTTAGAATATATTGAGGAATTCTCTCTAGTAAGCTTAGCTGGTCAATTATTTATTTGTGCATTATATGCTTGAAGAGGACGGCTATAGTTCCATATTTCGAGAATTCAGAAAAATTTCAATGCGTTTTCAGAATGCAAAATTAAATAACTAACTCACTGCAACAAATAACTCACATTACTTACTATACTATCTTTATATAGTAATTTTCACTATCACATTTCACTCTCTATGTCTCTATCAATGTTCAAATTTTTCATATATCATTAGCATTTTCATGATACCTTTTTTATTTATTTTTTTATTATAGCTTCATAGTTTATCATATATATATTGATAATACAAACATTTTGTAACAACCATCATCAAAAGGAACATAACATCAATTGGTCACGGTATATGAAGATGTGTATATATTCCTACTAAATAAGAGGTATAGCTATAGATAGGCTATAAATAGTGTAAGCATGGTCTATGAATCTATCTATAATAATATGCATAAACAAAAGCTACAAGTAATAAGAACCATTTTGTTGTATATATTGTTATGTAATAATATAGAGGTATCATATATCAATATACTATATAAGATTTGATGACAAATAAAAAGCATAATAGAGTTGAGAGAAGGGTAGGATTCGATTAGGGTGTAGGTAGTACTAATAAATTAATAATAGTGCACCAATAATTTAATGGGATTGTAACCTAGTATTTGTTTGTCTCTGTTTTTAGGTTCCATACTTCTATGTGTCATTATGAGTGTTACTCTCACCATTAATTTTTAACTGTAGTTTTTGAAGAAAAATAGTGTTTATATTTATTTGCTGATTTAGTATTGTTAATTTTGTCATGCATAGAGAGAAATATGATGTGAAATGAAATAAATTAAGAATATTATAAGGAAAAGAAAAAGTAAAAGACAATTGATTTCATCGAAAGTAATAAAATTTGACAATTAAAAAAATAAATAAAGAGAATGTTTTAAAATTTTTCACACATATTAAGAATAAGTTATAGATAAAATAACTATAATGATTTATGACATTTTAGGTATCGTTTGGCAAGGCCGTTTTAGGTCATAAAAGCTATTTGAAAGTTAAAAATAAAAATAAGAGCTTTTAGAAAAAAAGTTAAAGTTGTTTGGTATTTGTTTTTTTTAGCTTCAAAAGTCTTTTATCTATATATTTTACTTTTAAAAATTCAACAACTTTTTTCTATCAAGAATTTATTGAAAATTTGTTTGGCTTAATTTATCCTTTTATTTAATAAAAAGGTTTGAAATAAACTAGATTAAACGATACCTTAATTAAAGACATCTAATATAAATCTTGTCTAAATATAAATTTTATAACTTAAAGTAAAATTTAGCTAATAATCAAATTTGAATTCTCATAAATAATTAATCTAAAAAAAATATTTATTAATCACTTTATTCTAGTACCTTTGATTTGATGACATATAATACTAGAATATAGTTAACCATTCATACAAATAAAATACGGAGTCGTAACACTTTTTTATTGTACTGAGTATTTTTATGATAAGGTTTTTTTATTGTTTGAGGCACTATTTTATGATAAGCTACCAATAGGATTTCATTATTCTCACTAGAAGGGTAAAATATTTAGCTAGTATTAAATACAAGGCCCATGCATATATGACAACCTACACAGATTTTGGTTCTATACAATTAATTTTCATGTCCAGTTCGTAATACTACATTCATTCGTTCATTCAGCAACACTTTGATAATACAATTAATTTTGATGTACAATTCGCAATAACAGAATTACTAATTAAATATTAAAAAATGATAAATTTTGTATTGAAAATAACATTTTTCATAATTTATAAATATTGACTATACAAATTTCAATGTATTTTTGTTCATTCAACAACACTTTGATATGTTGATGAATCATTTATCAAACTGTTGCTACATTAATATTATGTGAGGTGATAATAGACATACTATGATGATTTTTATTTGTCTTTGTCAATTTATTAAATAAATTATAAGCAAAGAATTATTTATTTTTATGTCAATTTATAATGATCTTTTTGTTGATGAGTCATTTGTCAAACTGTAGTAACATTAATATTATGAGAGGTGATAGCTAGTCAATGTAGTCATTCTATGATCTTTTTTTTGGTCAATTTATAATGATCTTTTTGTTGATGAAAAAATGTTATGATAATATTTTGATGAGTCGTTTGTCATACTGTTTTGTCATTAATATTGTGTGAGGTGATATTTTGATGAGTCGTTTGTCAAACTATACTATAGTATTTTTACTAAGATTGTGCTGATGTTGCAATAGTAGCATTATTTTTTTTGAATATGAATGGTGTCTCTGGATAGTTAGACACTATATTTTTCCTTAAAATATTGAATTCCTAAGTTTATAGGTTATCTTATTTATAAAGTATTAAACATTTCATTTTCTATTTCATGTGGAATTTAATTCATTTTAATTACTTTTTTTATTTAATGTGAGATTTAGTTCATCTTAGCACAATAATTACACTCTCAAGTGTGAGTCATCTTCTTCAAGCGAAAGTCGTTTTTTCATTCATACACTTGTACTACTGTTGTTGGCCGTATGATCATCATTGTCAGAAAGACTTTCACTTTTCGACACAAAAAGTTGGTCGAATCCTTTCTTAAATCATCGACTCTAATACAATTATTGAATCATAATAAGAACTATGGGCTATCCATATTAAACTAAGAATAACTACACTAGTGAATTCGACCTCATATCTTCATTCAAATTTTAGTACATTAGATTTAGAATCTACCCAACCTTCACTTTTCTGTCTAATCTAAAACTTTAACTCGCCTCACACTACAACTTTATTATTTATTTTATTATTGGATTATGATTTTTGTATCGGTTTTGGCAAGTATGATTTTTTTATTGAAATTGCTTTACTTTTACAATCTTCTTACTCTTAAACTCAAATTTAAACGATACAAAAAATATGATTTTGGCAGCAACTTTTTTTGTTATAAGTTGTTATAAGTCGTTGGCAAAACTACCACTAATAATATTGTATTATAATTAAAAAAAATTTAAGTAAAATCATAATTAAAGTTATGTTGTGTGTTTGACACATATATTGTATACTGCCTTATAATAAGGTTGCCAGGAAAGGCATACACGAGAAGGCAGCATGTGTGGCTCACGGGAGCAAACGAAGTAGACAGCAAAACATTTTCAAGAGCTATTTTAGCCAAGGTAACCAATTATTAAATAATTAAATTAATAGTTCTAAATTGTTTTGTGCTCACATAACTTGATTATTATGAAGCTGAATTTACTAACTAGCTTATCTTCTCTATTGTTTCTCAATAATGACAAATTTTTCCACCGACAAGAGTGCTAATATACAGGTATATATAACACTTCTTTCGATTAGTTTTATCGTATGTTTGATATTACGATTAATATGACAGAATCACAGTGACTCATTGTGATTTTACAGAAATTGTAGAGTGTAATTTTTAAAAAATTTTGTAAATTATCGTGATTCTGATATATTTATCATGATATCACTCTTAAATTTATCAAATTTAAATTTGTAATTTTCTACTCTACATAATTGCAATATAAAGCAAAAAAAACCTAAAGGGTACTTTTTTATCTAATGGTTTGTATCATATAAACTGCAACAGACTGTGGTATGCATTCCTGTATTGGATGGCGTTGTTGAATTCGGCACAGTAGAAAAGGTAACATATTCTCTCTGTCTCTAATTGTCAAAGGTTATATATTAATTTTTATGATAATATACACGATTTTAGAATTGATCCGTGAACTAGATTAGATGGTTTAGTGGATCAGATGTTGGTATTAAAAAAAAAATCTAAGATAAAAAAATAACAATGCCTCTATAAAAAAATGAAATGAAAAACATCACGTAAAACAAATATTACAAATGTGACACTTAATTTGAAACAAATGGAGAATTAAATTTGAATAAACACTTATACAACTAATTTCGTCTTATATTTATGTTTGTTAATTTCTTAGGTTCAAGAAGACCTTAATTTCATCAAACACGTGAAGAGCTTCTTCATAGACAACCAATCTATGCCGCCAAAGCCAGCACTATCGGAACACTCAACCTCTAACCCAACTTCCTCAACTGATCACATTCCCATCATCATGTACACCATGGCCGATCCACCCACGACAAATCCAAACCAAGACGACATGGATGAAGACGAGGAAGAGGAAGAAGAAGAAGATGATGATGAAGAAGACGAAGTTGAATCTGTATCTGACGATGAAATAGGAGGTCGTAATGGACGTGGAACCTCAATGACAGTAATTGTGGAGCCGAGTGAGCTTATGCAGATTGAAATGCCTGACGATATTCGAGTTGGATCACCAAATGATGGATCGAATAATTTGGACTCGGATTTCCATTTGCTAGCGGTTAGTAATCAAGGGAACCCGTCAAGTCAAGTTGACTCTTACAAAACTGTATCGACACGGAGGTGGGGTCCAATTGAAGACCCGCTACAAGTTCAACCACCATCTTCAGGTAAATTAGTAATTAGTTATTACAAACATGTACACATGCATGACACAACATTATATAACAACTTACACTTGAATCGATCACAAAATAAAAACATCTAAAACGTTTGATATCAAAATGTGATCCGTTGAAATTTAGAATCTCGTGAAATCTAGAATTAATTAAGCACACATCGATGACATTCAAAATACTCCATCGGTTACCATTTAATCAGATCAGACAAATCAAATTTAAATTTCATATTTTTGAATTATAAAAAAAATTAGTTTAATCAAGATATTGAGTTTGAATGGTTGGCTCCCTCATAAACGAATTGTTTGAAAAAAACCTATAATTCTTGATTAATTTTTATTCACCTCACGGTTAAACTTCATGTTATCAAACCTTTTCTCTTAAGAAACATCGATATGCTAATGTGTCATTGCATTTGGCATAGAATCCAATTTAGATGTTGATGGAAGAGAATTGGACCATATAACTTAGAGTTTGGAGGGTAGTATGATAGTCATTAGATTCAAACATGATCCTTTATCGCCATAGATATATCTATGTGGTCCATCCTAATTAATTCCATTGTCTACCACGTTTACGTCCTGCAAAATCAGAATCATCTTACTGGGCAGCCACTAAAGAAAGATATTTTATGAATATTGTATGGAATACGTAGGACCTTACTTCGAATACACATACAATTATTTATTTATAAGTAAAATTTTACTCGTTAGAATAATTTTAAAAAAATCCCACGGTTCATATTATTATACGTAATAATACAACGTATCCATACTTCCCCATGCAACATCACATGCTAGTATATAATAATATATTTTTTATTAATATAATAATATTATTTTAAAATTAAGGTTTAATTACGATTTTTGGTCTTTTATTTTTACTAATTTACAAAAGTAGTAGTTCTTTTATGGCTAAATTATATATTTGATCCCTTAACTTATTTACTAGTTTCATTTTGGTCCCTTAACTATTTATTGTTTCATTTAAGTCCCTTAATTCTACTTCTGTCAGCCAAATAAGTCCTTTTTGTTAAAAATGTTAATCTTCATCAATTCTTCATCACAAACACAGAAAAGTTCATCATCCTTCATACTATCAAACCCAGAATAATAAATAAAAAAACTCAAAACCTCAACTCCACCTACTTGTTCCTTGCTGCCATTGTTCTTCAGATCTTGGGTATTCCACCCTTGTTTCAATGGATTGGGTAGAAAACAAAAATCTCCAATTTTGAAAATTCTAACATTCTCATTTTCATTTAGATTTGTTTATTTGAAGTTTTGATTTGAGTATTCATTATTATAGATTTCTTAAAAATGTAAATTACTACATCCATGGGCAGTTGGTGAAGAAAGGGACAATAATTTGAAAGAAGAGGATGGATTGGATAACAAGAGGAAGCCATGGATTAGTATGACAGTGGTGATGGTAGCAAAGATTATAATATTTTTGGGTTTTTATTTCTAAATAAATTTAAATGTTGGAGCTTTGGGTTGAAGAATTGTGTTCTGAAACAAAGAAAATAGAGATTTAATGATGAACATGTTTGGGTTTTTCTTCTTTTTTAGATTTGGTGATAAATTTGGTGAACAAAGTGATGAAGGTATGAATTTTTCTGGGTTTGGGTGTTGGAGATGTACACATTTAACGTTTTTTTTAATGAAAACTAACAGAAGGATTTATTTGGCTAACAGAATTAGAGTTAAGGGACTTAAATGAAACAACAAATAGTTAAGGGATCAAAATGAAACTAATAAATAAGTTAAGGGACCAAATATATAATTTAGCCTTCTTTTATTAAAAAATCACTCCGTTTTAATTCATACATTAAATTTATGTACTTAAAAATGATAATTTAATATATTTTATTTGATTTTTTATTTCTTTTGAAACAGCAAAATTTTATTAACCACCTTAGGTATAAGAAATACACAAAAGGGGGGAGAAACTAGGATACAATAAAACTAAAACAGCCAAAACCAACTCCACAAAAAGGGAGAAAACACTCCTAAAAAGAACAACTGCAGAGGCAAGGAACAAAACCAGCAAAACACATTGTCACCTCCCTAAACAAAACACAGGTTGTTGATTCCATTCATAGAATAAACAAGGAGCAATATTTAAACGATGAACACTCCACCTCCAACTCAACAGAATTATCTCCTCCACCACCTCCGCCGGGACTTTCGATACATTATTAAAAATCACTCCATTTCTCGCCTTCCATAACAACCACAAGGTAGTATGCCAAATTAACATCAATCCTTTTCTGACTTTCTTGTTTGCAGCCCCATCGTAAAAAGTAAGGAAAAGGGAGAACAAATTATGAGGAACAAGAAAATTCAAACTCAACCACCTTCCCACCAACCGCCACACTGACTGAGCAAAACCACAGTGAAGAAAAAGGTGAACTCCTGTCTCTTGACTATCAACACACCAAACACGACTCTGATTATCCAATAACTGTCTCACCCCTCTACGAAACAGGTTAGTTTTCGACGGAAGACGATCGTACAAGAGCTGCCAAGAAAAAGCGATTAATTTCGACGGCGCCGGGCTCGACCAAATCCTCTTAAAAACCACTGCCTCTGTATCTGGTAATCGATAAAAAATCATCAGTTTTGCCGCAAGACAGGAATATGCCGACTTGACCGAAAAAACGCCATCCTCCTCCGACCTCCAAACCCACTTGTCGCTACTGGATCCCAGAGTTACCTGACTCAGTAATAATACCAATTGATCAACCAGCTCCTCTTCCCACATAACAAAGAATCACGGTTAAAATGCACAGCCACCACATCACTAATAACCAATTCCTTTTGCTCAGACAAAGAAAAAAGTCTCGGAAACGTCGTCTTCAAATTTGTCCCACCGATCCAGTTATGATACCAAAAGAGCGAATTCTCTCCATTCCCTATACTCCTGTGCAGCTCTGCTGATAACCAAAAAGGAGAAGTAGCAGCACTCTCAATGCTACTCAAGTCTTTCCACCAAACTGACGCATTAACCGGGAAATTCAATTCTGTCCAGTCAGAGTAAAAAGAAATCAAATTCTCATATCTCGCCTCTATAACCTCACGCCAAAGACTTCTATCATTATTTAAAATTCTCCACCTCCACTTTGCCAACAAGCTAAGATTCATAATTCTTGCGTCTTTAACGCCTAAACCACCTTCACTCTTGTTATATGCAACCTGATAGAATTAAATAATCAAAAGTCATAAAATTATAATAAAATTCAATAGAAATTTAATTTTTGACTCCACATTTGTAATATGTAAATCTAGCCACTAAGACTAAATTATTAGAACAAAAAGCATTCACCAACTTATTTTACCAATTAGTTTAAAAAAAATAAACTTATTTTATCAAAAATAAATAATAGATATAAAAAGCATATAGATTTAAGGTGAATTCTACGAAACCTATCAAATTATCCACTTCAACGGCATATTAGTACATATTCAAATAAAATGTGTATCAGATTATTACCTAAATTTATATAAAGGGTAGGCATGACAATAAAACACATCCACCGATACCCATTAGAACCTGCTCCAATTTAATGGGAAAAATCATAGTTGACTGGGTTTGAGTTCGAATTTGAATTTTCCCCATTCAAAAGACAAGATTGGGACGGATAATGAGAATATTATTATTAATACACACTTAGAATCAGCCTCGCTTATATCGGAATTATATTTTATATCTTTTAAATTAAAATTTATTTTTAAGTTGAGTGTTAAATAAGTTATTTTCCTTGTTTTAAAAAAATGATATTATTGAAAAAAAGGGTTCTTAACTTTTCTCGGAATAAGAGAAAATACAAAAATATAACCAAGTTTATGTGGCGTGGAAAGTGACGGAGATACGCAAACCTAATTGAAGATATTTGAATTCCGTTGAGTATGACTTTGCCCGTTTGATGGTCAAGATAGGATAGAGACATGATAAGATATAGAGCTAGATAGAAATGTGATATGATATAAACAGGATAATTAGATATCATATCATGTGTTTGATATGCATATGATAACAAAAAGTATAAAATATATATGATAATTAAATAACAAAATTACACCAATCGTTAGTTGGTTCAGTGGTGATTGGCGTTAAACTTGGTAGGGAGGACCACGGTTCGATCCCCCGCAACTGCGACCGGGAGTGGGCTGGAACCACTTGATGCCAGAACTGACCCCCGAACCAGATTCAACTGGTGGTGAAAACCGAAAAAAAAAAAAAATAACAAAATTACCATTATTATTATTATTATTATTATTATTATTATTATTATTATTATTATTATTATTATTATTATTATTATTATTATTATTATTATTATTATTATTATTATCATCATCATTATTATTGAGTGGAAAGAAATTTAATGAGAGAGGAAAATGTGGAGGACAAATAAGAAAAATAATTGTTAATCACAATAGAATATTTTTAACCCAACTTATTCTCAGGATAGAAAATACAAAAACCGGTCATGATAAGATTAAAAATAGAATTAATATATCATATCCAATTGGTGCATCAAACAAAAAATATTAATAAAATATGATAGATTTATATATTTCTATCTTGACCATCAAACGAGCCCTTAGAATTTCACTTTTTATCCTCGTTAACAATTGAGACAAATATAAAAATACTAAAACTTTAGATTTGAGTTAGGGACATCCCCGTCCCACTCTATTGCCATGCCTACTGCCTAGGAGCTATAAACTTTTCCATAACGTTAAACAATAGTCCGAGTGTGTTTAATAGCGGGGTCAACTTAAAATTTACCCTAGTTACAGAAACTGAGATTGGCAGCAACAAGATAATTGATCAAATTGAAATGAAACCTATTGCTTGTTTATGGCTTTTCTTGTTTGCAACCAAAGAGGAAAACAAGAACAACATTAATTACATCCAAATTTGTTTGCAGCTAGGCATACAATGGATGAGGTGGGGACGAATTTTGTCTTCTCTATCTTTAAATCTGATGGGGTTCGAGTATTCCCGTACCTATTTTAATTTCGGACATGGTGAAAATATAAAACATCATCATCATACTTGATGGGGCTCTTCAACAACTTTTAAATAGTTAATCATTTCATATATGTGATTGATAAAATGTTAAATTTAGTATTGATATGTCAAATGTTGCAATTCATAATTTATTTAACTTTGTTTAATAGCACCTTAAATCATTAATCATCTACGAACTTTAGGTGTTTAAATCGATCTATACAGAACATTAACATATGATAGTTAATTTATTTAACTTTGTTTAATAGCACCTTAGTTAATAATGTTATAACTCGTGATTAATAAAGTTGAATAGATAGTTAATTAGTTATCAATGTTGTTAAATTTAAGTGTGACATAGTGATGTTTTTTGAAAGGATGTCACATAGTGATGTTGAAATAACATTGACATGTGCATGTGTTATCTTTGTTGCAGTGCTTCATCAATCATTAGAAGACTTAACACAAGAAGACACACACTATTCTCAAACAGTATCAACCATTCTCCAAAACCAATCAACAAGATGGATCAATTCACCTTCCATCAACCATATCACTTACTCAAGCCAATCATCTTTCACCACTTGGACAAACCATAACTTCCACAGGCCGCCGCCGGACACCTCTAACTCACAATGGCTTCTCAAATATATCCTATTCACAGTCCCGTTCCTTCACACCAAAAACCATGACGAAAACTCCCCCCAAACCAATGACACTGGCGGAGGACTCAGCAGTGATCCCTCTGCCCGGCTGCGCGGTAAAGGAGGACTCCAAGACGAGCTCAGCGCGAACCATGTTCTCGCTGAGCGAAGACGAAGAGAGAAACTCAATGAGAGGTTCATCATTTTAAGATCATTGGTTCCATTTGTTACGAAGATGGATAAAGCTTCTATATTAGGTGACACTATCGAGTACTTGAAACAGCTTCGGAGAAAGATTCAAGATCTCGAGACACGTAACCGTCAGATAGAATCTGAGAGGAGTGGTGTGACCGTTTTGGTTGGTCCCACTGAAAAGAAAAAAGTGAGGATTGTGGAAGGGTGTGGTGGGGCTAATAGAGCAAAATCGGTTGAGGTTGTTGAGACGGAAGTTGTTGCGTCGGTTCAAGTTTCGATTATTGAGAGTGATGCTTTGTTGGAGATAGAGTGTTTACATAGAGAAGGGTTATTGTTGGATGTTATGCAGATGTTGAGGGAGTTGAGGATTGAGGTTATCGGGGTTCAGTCTTCGCTTAACAACGGTGTTTTTGTTGCGGAATTGAGAGCTAAGGTAAAAGAAAATGGAGGAAATGGAAAGAAAGTTAGTATTGTGGAAGTTAAGAGAGCACTTAACCAACTTATACCTCATAACATTTAGTGTATGTTTGGAATTCACACGAGTTCGGAAAAATCAGTGATACAATGATTTTTTTCGCAAAATAATGATTGTACTATGTGATTCTGTCAAACTCAATATCAATCCGAACATATACTTCGTAGCTATGACTTCGGCATATGGTATACACTGGCTTAAATATGTACATAAAAATCTCAACTCAAGCCAAATATGAAGTAAAGCCTAATAATAAACAACATTTGAAGATTTTAATCTTCTACTGCTGCTGCACTGATTAGAAGGATGATGATTAAGAGAAATTAGGAATATGTATTGTCTTAATTAGAATCTAAGTGAATTAAATTATGTGAAGTTCTATTTAGTGCATGCTGCTTAATTTATGATGTTGAAGAATAATTTGAAATTGATTTAGAAAATGTTTGTACAATAACTTTCTGATTAGCATATATGAAGCTTACTTATGAAATAATAATTTAGGATGGTACAACAAATCAGCAATTGAATAAAACTATGCATTAGAAATGATTGTTTTATTTATTTATTTACATGTATAGTTACATAATCCTTTAATTTGTGTCCCTCTCAAATTTAATTGCTCTCTTATTCCAAATGAAGAGCTAGCTAGTAAGTCCATTCCTTAGGGAGAAATATTCCTTGAGAAGAACATTGATTCTGAGATATAAAACTACATTGCTTAGATGCATCTTTCTCATCATTTTTCTTTTCTGTTGAATACGCTTCGCCGCATCTTGATTTGTATTTCTGAACTGAAACCAGATAAAAAGCCATGTTAATTGTTAAGTACCTTTTTGTCTTGATAATATATATCATATGTAAAGAATTTATAAACTCTGTTTTGATACCTTTTGGGGGTGATAACTGCACACCTAATGTATGCACATTAATGTTTAGAGCTTGAACAACTCGCGCGGGTAGTAGGACAGGTGCACAAGCTGCAAAATAATTTAAAACTGTAAATAAGGTGCATATATAAATCAAAATTCAGCATATTATATTCGGTATATAACACCAATCGACGAGCTTTTAACAAAGATTTGGACATATGTTTGAATTGATTGACTATATACTCATTGATCCTTTAAAGTAAGTAAGTATTAATAGAGAAAATTAAGGATTGTAATATCGACACTTGATTTGTTAATCATCCATAGATAATAAAACTTTATTTGCATGTAATTAAGAATTCATTTCTGTTTTTACAAAAGTGATCAACGCACGTGCACATTGCATATATG
The DNA here is from genome assembly GCA_954870985.1 of Trifolium fragiferum. Taxonomy (NCBI): domain Eukaryota; kingdom Viridiplantae; phylum Streptophyta; class Magnoliopsida; order Fabales; family Fabaceae; genus Trifolium; species Trifolium fragiferum. Next base: position 42,112,847 of record OX940796.1, on the reverse strand, counting down.
ATCAACCTGGCTTTTTTCTTGGCTGGAACTTTGTATCTGCTCTTTGAGGTAAGAATACGCCGGTACCACACGATCCATGCCTTGATTCTAAAAAAATAGCTCGCATTCCATTTCCAATGCTAGAGTTGGCAAGTTTTGGCCTTTGGTACGACGATCTTGAGGTGGATTTTGAATACTGAAAGACATTTTGATAAAATATTAACAATAAGAAACCATAAGGTATATGAAAATAAAATTGTAAAATGAAGGTAGTTAACCACACTCATCCAATAAAACAGTACCTGTGATTGTGATTCTCCAAATGATTTGTGATGAAGCAATTTTTCTTGGTTTACGACCTTTTGATTTTGGTCTCGGTTACTCATACATACCTGAAGAAAGGAAATTATGTATAGAAATTATTATACGATAAAATAAAAGCCGCAAACATTTAATCAATAAATTCAATCAAACAGTTTATTATATAATATAACCCGAGTTCAAGTCATGACCGAAACAATCCTTGATCAGAGAGAGAGACTCAAAGACAAATAAAGTGATAGATATCATAGAGTAAGTAATTTAGAAATGCTTACCTCGTCGAGAACATAAGAGGGTAACCAAAGCATTCCTTCTTCAAAACCAACTTCACAATCATCATGAACAATATTAGTTGCCATGGCTAGAAATAGATTGGATAAGTTATTGTTTCAGATTTTGAAGACAAGCTTTTAAAGCTCTAATAAAGTGTAAACTTAGGTACACACACTAGCAACTAGTGTTGTAGTTGTATAATAGAAAATACTAAAATAGAAAGTAACTTTGGTGGGTATGGTTGAAGGGTATGTAGGAGTATGTGGGTTGGGTAAACCCCTATTTCTCTACTTCTTGGCTTGGCTTGAAATTATATAATAAGAAAGTTTTTGAATTTTTAATTTGTTCCTAACCTTGTTATGTGTCTTTTGGTCAAACTACTTGTTGACTTTTTTCTTTCATATAATTGTTTTTTGAAAGTCAAAAGCTTGTTAGTTTGGTAATCAGTTTTAAAATATGTAGCTTATCATCCCAACTTGTCAAAAGGAGAAAAAAGCAGAAAAGAATTAATATGTAATGATTTAAGGGGGAAAATTAGAAAAAGGTGTTTGTTATCTTGGTCTTATGTTATGTACCAATAAGTGGAAGCTTAAAACTAAACATTTTCTAACCCACCATACCAAATCCCTCCCATCATTTTTGAAATAATTGGATGAAACAATTAGTATCATATAAACTTCATTAATAAATATTCTTTATTTTTTACTGAAACTGAAGAAATACTTTCCTTCCAACCTTTTGCTTCAGGATTTAAATTGTTTAAAGGGAATACTAATACATCAATAAATCTACCATTATTATTATATATATTAAATTCAAGTTCCCATTCTTAAATTATACTTTGTCATGCTCTAATTTTCATGAAATCGCTTGCTTCTCAGTTTCCATCATTACTATACTATACTCACTCCGATCTTATTTATAAGTACTTCCTCCGGTCTCATATATAAGAAACATTTGACTTTTTAGATTCATTGTAAAATGAATGTATTTAGACAATATTATAGTATAAATTAATCCATTTTACAATGAATCTAAAAAGTAAAACTTTTATTATATATGAGACCGGAGGGAGTAAAATTTACTTTTTAGGTTCATTGAATATATGATGTATCTAACCTATAAATAAGACTAAATACATCATTTATTCAATGAATCTAAAAAGTAACTTTTACTTATAAATAAAGCCGAAGGGAGTAACATATATTTAGAATTTTATATCAAGTCAAATAAATATCAATGTCTTCTTAATTATTTATTTAATCAATTAAAAAAATTGTTTTCTTACTCTCTTCAAACAATACTCATTCCTTACCAAAAAAAAATACTCATTAATGAATCACCAAACTAAGTGATCAAAACTCAAGTGGTTACTTAATTCTACCAAAGAACAAATAGTTTGAGAAACTCTAAATTTAATTTATGGATGGAACAAATCTGAATTAAATTATCAGAATCTCTTCTCTTAAAAACTAAAGGGTTTAGTCAAAAAAAAAAAAAATCAAAGGGTTAACCTAAAAATCATTGGTTGTTAAAATATCATAACATATCCTACGACCTACAGTATGTGAGATAATATGAAATCAAGATTAATTTTATTATCAACTATTTACAAAATAAAAAACTTTACATCTCTTAATTTCCTTGAACAATAATTTAACATTTTGAAACTAAATATCATGGAGTAATAGTTGATAACAAACATCATGTTAACTGCTTCCAGTTTCAATCTCGGCCATACAAATCCCTTCCGATTGAGTTTGACTGTGGACAGTAAACACAACGAGTGGCTGGGATCTCAAACCAGAGGATCCCATTCCCAACCCGCGCAAGGCCACATTTGGTTCACTGCAATCTCTTTTACATGTTGGACATATATATAAAGTTTTATGTCCTAACTCTTTACAAAGGCAAGTTCTCTAATGGTATTTGGCTTTGGTGGGTATGATTTATTGCTCTGTCTAGATATTGCCTGAGAAAATCTTGCAAAGCTTAGAGTTCTTCATCTGGTGTACTCTTATGCTCCATTTTACATATTTTATTTGTTGAGCAAAAGGAAGACGTAAATGGAACCAGAGACATATGTCAAGTAAATAACCTTTGTTCAAATTTGAAAGGCTTTCACAAACCATGAACATAAAAAATTGTCGCGTATCAAATATTTAACTAATAAGAAAAAACAAACATGATAAGAATTAACACCGCCCAACAAACAACCAAGTACCTTCATGTCTAAAACTATCAAATAAAACACAAAAAGCTAAGTTTTATCAATTTTACCAATAGAAAACTAGCCTTTTCACTCACATAAACAAGTGGGTCACACTACATATCAAAATGATTAAATGAAGGGAAAACTTTGATTACACAGATGGGTCTTTTTATGTTGAGCAAAGGTATATGTATGTTATCCCACAAAATGCCAGCAGAACTGACTTACATTCAAATCCTTGTCACAGAAATGCAACATCATAACAAACTTCATGCACTGGATTTCAAGATCAAGATGAAAATAAATAAAAATAAACTCACAAGGGTTCACGGTGGCCAATGACTGTGCACTTGTATGTTGGGGAAGAACTTGGCGAAGGAAAAGGGTCTTCAAAAGATTACGGATTTGGATCCTCTCCAATTTTTTCCCTCATGTTTTCTCTCCAATGGTAATCTTAACCATTCATTCAATTTATTTCTCTCTCTTCTTAAATGTTTTTATATTTTTTATAATATATCAACCATTAGATCAACAAAATGAGAGAAAATATGAGGGAAAAAATTGGAGAGGATCCAATTTGAAAGATTACCAACAATCATATCCCAAATCTTACGAGAGTCATTATCAATGGACAATCATCATGCTACCAGAACAATGAGAGAATTATTGTGATTAAAGTGAATAGAACCACAAATCTAAATTTTCCAATTTTTCTCGGCAATGGTACTTCAACATGTGAATCCAACATTGATTGAAGAATTTTGCGGCTTTGGCAGAACTGCTTACCACACAGCTAGGAAAACCGATGTGCAACAGAGCTGTCATTCTTCAATGTATTTCATGATGACTAGGGTTCTTGTTTGTGAATATATACCATTCACACTGACTTTGATGTTCGAGTGGAATGAACTTCTTTGCAAATCTCTCATCACATGAATTAGGTAAGCTACTTGGAATGTATAATTTATTATTATCATCTAATGGCTGAATATCGTAACTCCCGCGTGAGGGACTTCTGTCCTCTCTCACCCAAGATAGCACCACACATCCAGACTCGAGATTTAGGTCAACAGCACTCCCATCTTAAAGGGTCGGTCGGTCGATCATTCAAGTACTTACTTACAACACTACTGACTCTCTAAACAAAAATCTACAGCTACAAAAGAAAATGAAATGGAAAATCAACGAAAATGGATTGGGAAATGCATTTCCTCCACTGTGTTTGAAAATTAACAAAATTTCAATAAATATCTGAAACTCCCTGATTGTTACCAAGATTAGCAGTAGCTTGTTCGTAAGTAGATCAAACCAGGGCAGTAAAAGTATGCATTTGTGACAAATTGGACTGTAGACCAATATTTTACCAATTTGAGAAGAAACAAAATCATAACAAGCCTGCTAACATGACATCATGAATAGATTGAAGTATAAACCCAGAAAGTTCAACTGATTCTGCCTCTAACGTCCAGGTTAGGTACTTGTTTTCAAAATCGTTATCATTCCAAATTTGTATTACATTCACCAATACTAACAATCCAATTATTATATTCAGAAATGGGATGGATACTGCAAAACAAGTGCAGCCAAACACATTTGAGCCTCCTACTTTACCTTAAGACACCTTCAATGTGTGCTTAGGACAAAATCCCCGAAACATCACTCACACACATTTTACTGGTTAGATCCAAGAGCCTGTGTGTCTCTTCATCCAACTGAATGTTGTCCTTTTTCATCCTCTCAGCAACAATGAGAGGCATTTTACCCGCTGCTGCATAAGTTTTCAGAAACTGGTTATATATATTTGTATTCACATGTCCAGCATCCCGAAGGATAACCAACAATTGTTCTGCTCCTTCGATATGAGCTTGCTCCTGGATGACTGTGAATGCTTCTTGGACTAACATGGGATCTGGAATCCATGTGTTCACACTAGAAATAGCTTCCCTAAAATAATACAGAAACTTTTTCACATCCTTCTTTTTCAAATACCCCCGTGTAAGTAGCTCCCATGTAGAGTACAAAAGACAGACACCCTTTTCCACCAACTGATTGCAAAAATTTTCGGCCATTTCCATCTGGCCTTGGTCAACATATGAAGTAAGAAGTAAATTTGAAACTCTGATATCATTGGTACCAGAAACAGATTCCCACTCTCTATAGAGATTCTCAACTCCGGCAAAGTCTCCAAGCTTCACAAGTGATGATATCATGCAAAAATACTCATTATCACTCATTTTGCGAAAGCAACCCTGCATTTTCTTCCATATCCGATTAACTTCATCCACATTCCCCATGTTTGCATGCAAACTCAAGAGAGAGGAATATGCAACTCGAGTACTCCGTGAGGTTCTCTTCTCCATCTCTTTCAAAGTAGACGCTGCCTTTTCAAGGCAATCATCCTTTATACTAGCATTCCTTATGTACAAATTGCTCAATGTACTATACGTTACCCAGTCTGGCTCTACTTTTGCCTTCTTTAACTGAAGCAATACTCTTTCTGCAGTTTCAATATCATTTTCCGAGGCACAAGCAGTTAACAATAAATTGAACGTTGTTACATCCGGAGAAGTGTTCACCTTTAGCTCCTCAAAAATTTTAGGAACCTTATCAAACTTCCCATTCGAAATGTAAAGAGACATGATCCGATTAAAAGGCATAGGACTTCGCAAGAAACCACATTCTGACATTTTCGACATGAGGGCCTCAGCTTTGTCAGTCAAATTATTTTGAACATAGGCATGAAGAAGGGCAGTACACGTCGGTTGGCCTCTCATATTATCAGGAAGATCCTCAAAGAATTTTTCCGCACTGTTTAAACCGCGAACTTTGGTTATCAAATCCAACTGAACAGCATAGTCTCCTTCCACTAGCTTAATATCATTTTGCAATTTCATCCATTCACAAACCTAAATTTGCAATAACAAAATAATATACTCAATTTTGAAGCTTCTATAAAATTTTAAATTCGAATTAATCAATATTACAATTTGAAATTGGAATGAATAATCAAGACCTAATTATATGAACAGAATATGAGTTTTATGAATAGATGAAGATGAAGATGAGAAAACGCGCGTGCATAGAACGAACCTCGAGCGCGTGTTTATAACGCTTGTTCTTACGGAGCTCACGAATCATTCGATTGAGCTGGTACTTGCGGGGGAGAGTGTGACCTTCTTCCTTCCATTTGTTGATAGCAATGACGGCGCTGCGTTTTGGATACACAAGGCTTAGAAGCCTACGCCCTAGCGTGTCTCCGGAGCTGGCGACGACGGTGCTTCTTCGTGCCGCTTCTGTAGAGAAGTGGCGAGCGACGGTGAGATATATTCCGACGGAACGAAGTGACATTTAGGATTGAGTTCTTAAAACCCCTACATAGGAAATCAGATGTTAAACCACCTTAAACCCTAGTGTTTGTTCTGTTTGGGAATGAGATGAAATTCCCATGAATACTCAGTTGGTCGCGGGATCCGGATCCTCTTCTGCAGCGCAGTTCTCAACCTTTGGATTGATCGCATGATTGAAATATAAAATACAAAAGAAAATAAAAAAAATTGCCAAAACAGATTATCAATCCCTTTTCCTTTCGCGGCCTGAACACTTTACGGTAGCGGTGGCTTCAACTTTATTGCTGCGATGGAGACCCATAAGATTTTAGCTTCATGTTGTTGTTGTTGTTAACATTAGACAAAACTTAGGTTTGATATAGTTGTTGCTGCAAAAAATTTGCTCTACTTTCTTTTATATGAGTTGAAAATGGATTATATGAGTGTTTAACAAAATTGAAATGAAAAAGATGATTAATCAATGTTTAGATGGACAAAACGATGTTTGATTAAAGAAGAAAAATGGAAAACTGGCGTGATACATCGGTGAAAGAAGTTAGGCGAATAGCAGAAAACAAAAACAGTGGAAGGAAAGATATTCAAGTGGGTCCGCATTATTTTATGTTAGTTTTTGTTTACCTACATCTCAACCAGTGCACTAATCAAATGGTTGAGAATGTTGCAGCAGGGGATGCTGTAGGAAATTATGCTGCCGAGGATCCATATTGTTGTTGGCGGTGGTGTTTGGTTAGGTTTTGACTATAAAAGTATCATAACTTCTAGGGTGTATTTGTTTCGGAGATTAAAATTATAATCCCGGGAATATCATTACAAGGAACATTATTACCAGGAATATTATTCCAATCAATTTGTTTGGTAAACAAATAAATTTCCTTGGAACATTTTTAAAATAAATCCAATTAAAATTTTAATATATTAAAAATTATAAATAAATGAGTTAAAAATAATGGGAGAGTGGGGAGTTATGGGTGGTTACCTCTTATTCCCATGGGAATGTAAGATTCCCACCCTTTAACATGGGAATAAAAAGTGGGAAGATCATGTGTAAATTATATTCCAAGGAATAAAAAGTTCCTAGGCATAATTTATAAAAACTTGAAACAAACATGGGAATGAAAGATTCCCAAAGTCACATTCCTTGGAATAAACTTATAATCCATGAAACAAACACCCCCCTACATAAAATTACATGCGGTTGATTTTTAAAAAGTCATTAAAATTAAATTAATGCGGTTTGGATTGATTCGGTTGGTGCAATTTACACAATAACATTTTAGTACCAAACAATTTTAAACATAAAAAAAATTAAAATTAGAATTGAAGTTCCAATATGATAATTTTAAATATTCAAAAAAAAAAAAACTTTAAATTTCAAAGTAATATCACAACACTGATAAAAGTTGTTAATTTAAAATAATATTACAACGTCAAAGTAACATTACATTACAAAGAAAATAAGAACAACTTGAAGTTTTATTAATTTGATGGATTGACTTGATAATTAGACTTTTTTTTTTAAGCAAAAAGGAGAGAAGAGGAAACCCTCTACCCTTTCCCAAATATATTAAACAAAAAAGAAACAAAATTACAAAGAAAACTGGGGGACATCAACCTGACCCAGTATACCACACAAAAATGTAGCAAACAAAGATGAAGCAATTAAAATCAACTACAAGTGGTTTTGGAGCCAACCTTAAAAGGTGAAAGAAAACCAAAACAAACACGGTTTCATCAGACACTATCCAGCGAACCCGCATACGGGCGCGAAACCAAATAGCAAAAAAAATTATGAGTAAGCATTTGCTAAGGTATAAAACGGCGAACGAATTGACCGCCAACACGGACGAATTCACGTACCACAACCCCCTATGACATAACACAACAGGCATAAACAGCCCTTTCGAGCCAAACAAACCAAGATTGCAGCAAAGCAAGTTCCGAGAAAACCCAAATCACAGCACAAGGTCTTGAGCAGAAACAAATCCAGGAACAACCCAGATCAACCTCCACCGATTCACAGACAAAACCAAATTAAAGAACCCGATTTTAAATGAAACCATAAAAACAACCACCGGAAAAACGAACCAAATCCACCAAACACGGATGCGATCCATCTCCAGTTTGGAAACCAACCTGTGATTCACGAACCACAAATATATCCAAACGGAAAGAATATTCCGAACAGGTTTTAAAGAGAGAAAGGGAGACAACCCTCATCCTCCGGCGCTGAGATGACCAAACGGAAAAGATCTGAGCTCGAATCACAACGAACGGTGACGAAAACAGAGAAAGAGCTCGCCGGAAAGGAGGGTGAGAGACGTGGTGGTGTGGAGTGGAGAACTCATCACACCACCAGCCATAAAGATTACATCGTCTCAGGGGAGATTTGGATTTTGAGGGAGGAGGGCTGCGGCGAGGTCTGGTTTAAGAGAGAAGGCAGAGAGAAATTTTTAAAGAGAAGGCGTCCATAAATTTTTGAGTGCTTATTTTTTATTTTTCGTATTAGACTATGTATATTGGAATACAATAGAAACTTAATGCGATTTTAGCGGTTATTTGTGGTGTTTGCAGTCCAATAAAAAAGTCTCTCATAATGAAAGACCTATAACACTTTCCCATACTAAAAGGAGCTCGGAAGCAATGCAACAATATATAGTATTTTTTCATTCTTGGATCATCAATTTCGTTTTTCGTTCAATCACAAAACATTATCTGCAAAGATCTGGCTTCTGAACCGTGCAAAAATATTAAAGAGTGTTTTGCTCGAGTGTCTCACATTTTTCATTGAGATGAGTGTTCTCTTAAAGCTACGTGTGACATGAGGATGTATCGTGAGGAAGATAATGTTACATGTTTTCTCAAATGATAGAATGAAAATTTTGCAATGGTGAAGTCTCAAATTTTGTTGATCAATCCTTTACCTCCCACACTACTGGCTTTTCCTTGGTGCTTGAACATGAGAGAGCCAAAATGCCTTTAACCGTTAGATAAAATTTGAGATGGAGATATTATATGAAATTAGAATACAATTTTAACTTTAGAATCATGAGAAAGTCTTAGTTGAATATAATTTCAACATTTATCATTTAGACGCACTCACATATTTTTAAAAAATTTAAATACAATAAGATTGATTAATGATAGTTTATGTGACTTAATTATTTATCTTTTTATTTTTTTTATGTGTGTGCGTCCAAATATTATTGATTTTGGATTGTGTCTATGATAGAATTGCTCTAGAATCATAATCACCATAAGCGCCAATATCAGAATCACCGATATATTATAGACCATATTTTTCTTTATCTGATCGCATGCTTCGTATTTAAGCTTTTGAATGGGACAAACCTCAACCAAACTTATGTCAAGTGATAGCAAAGGGGACAAAATCTATTCATAAGATCACAACTCTAGTACCAACCATCACGGACCCTAGAGATTGAGCCTACAATTTGTCCTACACCAATCAAAATTAGTGGCTAAAACTCATTATTATTTATCACATTTGTTGGGTCTAAGCATCATTAAATGAATCACATTTATAATCAACTCGTTTTTCATAAAATCAAAACTCGCAATTGATTGTATTCCACAATATATTAGAATTTCATTCACTTATTTGCCTTGTTGATGGCATGAAACCTTTCGGTAAAGGCAAAAGAACCAGTTAGTTTGGGTTAATTTCCTTCTTGAAAAACACTAAAAATCGAGAGGCATTCTAACATAGACACAAATTTAAACACACAAGTATAAACTAAAAAAATTAAAAGAAAAATAAAATAGTCATGTGGATTGATATCACTTCATGCCTCTTTAATGTTTGAATTTTTTAAAAACTTTCAAGAAAGAATTATATATATTTTCATACTTTTTTAATTACTACTTCCATATGATAATTTTTTTTTTATTTGTAATATTTCTCGGTCACTTCTGAATATCAATGAAGCATTTATTATACTTTTCTTCTTTTTTTGTTGGTGTATTTTATTATACTTTTCAACTAATATACATGTTTTATTTATTTATTAGTATTAATCGTCTGATTCTTAGAGGAATATAACCCAGTAATCTAGAGTTCGACAATAATTATTTCTATTAAAAATTGTACTTGGGTTATTTCAATTAATCTAACTACTTCATTAACTATAATTAGTAATAAGTGATTAAAAAACTAAAACTAATAAAGATGCTAACTTTATTAAATGGAATATATATATATATATATATATATATTTTACTAGGTTAGCATTTGGGATTGATAATATGGTTAAGACAATGAAAATAATAATGGAAATTAATCAAGATACTTATAAAGTCAGAGTTAAAAGTAGGAACAAGAAAATTGGAGGAAAAAAAATGGTGAGTGAAGGAGCATATGTAACAGCAACAATGGTTGGAATTCAGTTCTTGGAAGTAGGTGGTGACACTCTAATGAAATCAGCCACCAAAGATGGAATGAGTATTTATATCTTTGTTTTTTACTCAAACCTTTTTGCTCTCTTTATTCTTCTACCTTCCACTCTCTTCTACCACAGAAAAAGAGCTCCTCCTTCAATTTCTATATCAATTTTCTTCAGAATTTTTCTTCTTAGTTGTTTCAGGTATCAACAAAATATAACCATCAATTAACATAATAATATTATTATTATTATAGAATCTTGCTATTGTATGTAAAGGATCTTAATTTATGCAGCACTACGGTACAAACTTTGATGTATACTGGAATTGGATATAGCTCTCCTACGTTGTCATCTGCTATGGTTGATCTTGTCCCTGCTTTCACCTTCATACTTGCTTTAATTTCAAGGTTTGTTTATGTTCTTTCTTTATTTTATTTTTTTAAAGTTTCTTCTTTTTGGATTCTCAGCAATCACTTGCTTCTTAAAAGTCATAGTAGCCGAATTAATACCGAGCCGAACCAAATTAATCGAATTATTTTTAAAAGTTATAGTAACCGAACAGTTTGTCTTCCGAAACAATCGAACTATTAAAATAGTTTGGTTCTATAATTTCAAATCGAACCTTAATTAACTTTAAGAAAATTAAAATTTACATCGAATTTAAGTTTTTTAACCATATTATCATTATTTGAACCAAACTGATAATTATGAATCGAATCAAACAATTTTAGTTCAATTTTAAAATTGTTAATTATAGTTTTTTTTAGTTCGGTTTGGCGGTGCCGATTTTTTTGTTATTTTATCCACCCCTATGCGAGACATATGATCTATATTTAATTTATTCATCTTATATATTATGGTAAACTACCATTTTGGTTTTGGAAGTGTAAATACGTCATTAGTATCTCATTTGATAGTAATTTTTTGGACTAAATTGACCAACAAGAAACACATTCGATGATTAAATTGATTACTTAAAAACAGATCGAGGACCACAATGCCTAATAAAAAAGACATTTTTGGATCTATTTGCAATTTTAATATATTCAGGGAGTAATGTGACAACGAATTACACATTCGAGGATCAAAATAACTATTTACCCTATATATTATTTGAAATATTGTAAAATCCACTTTTGTGCAAAGAATAAGCAAAAAGGTACAAGGTTGGAAAGAAACAGAACAAGGAAACCAACAAGAAACAGAACACAACATGCTAAAACAAAACTTAGTACCAATCGAAAAACAAATTTTTTTATAGAAAAATTAATATTGACTACATTCATCATGTAGCACCAAATACACCCTAACCATTTTATTAGCCACACCGTACCAAAGCCTTTGCATAGATTGGAACGGTAATTTTTGACGCTGTTATAGTCCCTCTTTTTTCTACTATCTTTTATATTTTTAGTTGTGTTTTATATATAGTCCCTCTTTTCCAACAAGTGTGAAAGCTATTGCTTCATGTTCTCTACTTGGATGCAAGAAATTGGTAAATGTAGGATTCATAAGAAATCTTTTACAACCATAAAATAATTATTCTTATCACTAGAAATATAATACTATGAACTAACAAGATATGAGTCACTTAACCATTTAGTTTTGAGTTCGATTTTTTGGTCGATATACATAAAAATACATTTGTTGGAAGAAAAAAAAAACTTTTTAAATAGATCTCAGTTAGGTTGAAGAGTCACTCTCTTTTTTTTTTTTTTTTTGGTGCAACGGAGAATTACTCTCTATAATTGATCGTAGAGAATACTTTGATTTATATAAATATAAACCTCCTATAAAAATGTCTATTAAAGTTATGGTACAATGTAGTAGTTGATATTTTTTGTGTCTATAATATCTATTAAAGTTACGGTACAATGTAGTAGTTGATATTTTTTGTGTCTATAATAAATGCACCTATCATATTCTTGAAAACTTTTATGGTGTGGTTTTTATGAACTATGCTCACTATTCCAATATACGATAACTACTCACGTTGACACTAAGATCTATTTGATATGCAAAATATATATAACTAATGAACAGAACAATATATGATTGTATAATACAAAATAAAGTTTAAAATTTTGAAAATTTGTCTTGTATGATTTGTGTGGTGAACAAAGAACTATGTTGGTATTTAGACAATTGTTAAGAAGATAAAAAGTTATTTCATGGTTCAATACGGACAAGATTTTCAAATTATCCAGTAGTCTTTTGGTCCATGTTTGTGAAAATTTCAAACAGTTTTAAAATTAAATATAATAAAATTAAAATCGTTTTGTCAAGTCTTTTATTTTTAGCGAATCAAATGTACTTTGTGTAAGGTTGATATATGGAAAATATTTGGTGTAAAATAATTTGGAGACAAAAATATCTCTACATAGAAAAGTAATGATAAAGTGTATTATTAACCCAATTTGTAAATTGTAATTAAAAAATAAAATAAAGCAGATTAAACAATTTGGATAGAATAGTACTATAGTAGTATACATTAATGTTTTATTAATATCATGTTCATTAATACTCTTATGTAATACTCTCTTCGTTCCACAATAAGTGAGTCAGTTAACTGATGTGTACTATTCACATATTTTAGTTTGATTATATTTTTCTTTTAATAAATAAAAATAAACATTAGCATATAAGTTGTTATTGAATTCGTCTCGATGAATATTTTCAAAATATAACTCTTTATAATTTTTACTATCATACAATTAAAAATATTAATCGTCAAAGTTATACATTAACATACGTGAAACAGTTTAACTTACTCATTATGAAACAGAGAGAGTGGTACTTGCAAATATTCCACAAGAAGAAATAAAAATTGGGAGAAATAATATTTCTACACACTTTTTCATACACAATATTTACACAGGGGCATTTTTGTAATTTTTCATTTTATTTATCTTGTGAAAAAGCAAAAAATATGTATAAATTATAATATTTATGTAAAATTTGTGTAAGAAAAATTGCGTCAAAATAACACTCTTTAAAAATTAATATGAACAGATGTAGCACTATTTAACTGTCAGCAATGTAGCACTATTTTCTTGTCTTCAAGTTCTCTTTGTTCATCATAGAGGGGTGATTTTGGATCATTTTTGGCCCAGAGTCATCCATCTACGCCTTTTTTATATGCTTTTAATATAAATAAGTGATTTTCACATAAATTAAGTTTTTTTTTTGTAATTTCGTCGTCTAAGTTCGGCGTTGAGTTGGTCGTTGTCTTGTGCGGCGTTATTTGATTTTCCGTATTGTCACGGTGTTCATTTGATTCTTCTCGAAAGATTATCATCGGTCAATTGCAGATTCAATCAATGATTTAGGCATCAACGTTGCAGATCCGGAAACATGGATATTCTGGTGATTTTAATTTTATCATATTATTTGTAGTTGGCATTTTGCCGTTATATGTTATTAACTTTGATGTTGTGAGTTTGTTCGCAGATTTATCCTTTACGTTTTTAGCGAAGTTGAATATTATGGTTGTATTTGATGTATTCTGTGGATTTGATTGAATCCACAGATTTACATTTTGCCATACCTTTCAATCAAATCAGATTGGATAATTGGAGCTTTTATTCTTGCAATTGCTAGCTTTTGCCTTTCTGTTTTATTTATTGTCCAGGTAAACAAACTATTTATATGTATGATTATGAGTATAGTACTATCGTCTGACAAATGCATCAGTCTGTCGTTGAGTAATAATTCACACTTTAGATGTTTAGAATTAGTTCGTATTCACAAAGATCGTGTTAATGCGCTACTAGTGTTATTTAAGTTTGTAATTTTGCATTCGCTTTAGTTTTAAAAAGGTTTTGTTTGAAATGAGCAATATGCGTGCAGAAAAGTAAAAGATGATTCAGAAACATAGAAGAAAGGTATGGTGGTTGGACTCTCTCCCCTCCTACTATTTGACATGAAGGGTGTAAAACATAGTTACTTAGTCTATTATTCGGCGGTTAATTTTATTCCTTGTTGTGGAACCTTACTATTACCCTAATATATGTGAAGTCTCCCTAAGACCCTAACTGAAATACCTATGAGAGCCTACCTCGCTTGTCACATACTCTAGCTACGGTGTGAGTTATCCTACATACATGCATTACGTTCATTAACCTCATATGCTTCTAGAGCCTAGTATCGGACTATGCAGCTTCTACTTGTCTCGGTTCGACGGTAGTTCCTGATTCTGTCTCTACTCGTCTCGGTTCTACGGTAGTAAACAGTCACTTATACACTCATTAATATCCCTTGATTTTTTAGTTAATTTAATTAATTTATTAATTGAGTTATGTGAGTATATAAGTGACTCTTTAGTAGTCATTAGATTAAAATAAAATAGGAAAATGCTAACTAGTGCCCCCGGGGCACTGGTTAAGGATACTAATTATAGAATAAAAATCTGGGAACTTGTGTAACTTATATATTTAAAATATGAATAATGTTGTTTTCGAGACAAAAATTACTACTTTTGACTCCTTAAATAGTGCCCCGGGGGCACTAGTTAGCATCACCCAATAAAATAAGGAACATTAATGAGTGTAATCTCCATCATATAAATTTAGTTGTTTGATCTCTGGGGGCTTAAGCCCCCAATGTGCTACACTTGGATCCACCATTGGACACACGTGTTACACAGTGACATGGCCATTGAACATCAGCTCAACTAATTCTTTAAATTGAACGACTAAATTCAAATAAAAATTACAGTTTTTAAAATTAATAATTTCTTTTACATCTTCTCATTATATTTTTTTTCTCTCTTCTCCATCTCACTCTATTTTCATCCGCAATTGCTGCATCTTAGACTCATATCTTTGTCATATGAAAATTTGATTTCAATCAACCCAAAAAGTTGACATGAGTTTTAAATCCAAATTTTTGTATAGCAAAATAAGAATTCCATCAAAGTGTCTATTATACAACTTGAGTCAAAAAGTTGTTTATTTAATTTGAATCCCCCTTTTTAATTTGATCAACACCACTACAACAAAAAAATACCCCCATCACTCATGGCAACAAAATAACTCGAGAGAAATTAATTTTGATGGGGTTATAATTGTAATTTGGATAAATGAAAGAGGTAAAAGAAGAGTGAAACATCAGTTCATTATTGAATTGTTGTTGTTCTGTTATTGTTGTTGTTCTGGTACTGTTGTTATTATCATTTGGATTTTGTAACAAAGTCACCCGAGTGGGAGATTTGAATGTTCGTGTGACAACAACTGAGGTGAAGATTAATTGGACAGTTGCTATGAAACAAATCGTCATATATTTGAGTGTAACGAGGAAGCGATTTTGGTGAATCAAGGATGATTGTGTTGTCTGACTCTGTGTGCTACATATGAAGAGAGAGATGAGTTTTTTTTTTTAATGTGTTTTATGAGTTGAAAAGAGAGTCGTATGTAAATGTTTTAATGTGGTTTTTTTTTTTCTCTAAAAAAATCGGCAATTTCTACTTATTAAAAATTCATTTACACAATTGTTACTTATGTAGATTTAATTATTTTCATAAAAACATAAAAAAAAATATTGATTTTGCAATTGTAGCGGCATTTACTGTTAAGAACATCTTAATTGCAGCCATGATTTGCTCTAATTTGAGAATTTATTTAATGTTATTTTTTCACCTATACACAGACTTGGATTGTAAAGGATTATCCAGAAGAGCTAGTGGTAACAACCATTGGCTGCGTTTTGGTGGTAATCTTATCTTTCATTGTAGCTCTCATTGCAGAGGAAAATTCAAATGTTTGGATACTCAGACCTAATAAAGAGTTGCTATCTATTTGTTACTCTGTAAGTATAAACTTATTGTTCTTAACAAATTTTAAAAGAAATTAAGTATTTAATATTATTCTATATAAAGAACAAAAAGTTGAATTGTATACCAATTGACAATAACTACAATAATTCCACACACACTATAAGGTGCCAAGGTTGAGCCTGCATGGCGTCCAGCCTAGCAATATTGACATTTGTCAATTGAGTTAGGTTTTACGGATACTTTGAAAAAAATTATATTAAATTAATCGTAACTTAAAATTATGTATTTTTCAATCAAGGTCATGCTAATTTTTTCCATAAGAATATACATATTAAGGTATCTAAACATTTTTTTTTAATAATCGGCAAAACATATAAATTTTTAATAATAAAAAAATTTAATTTATAAAAATTTAAATGTTGTTAGCATTTTCCTTTCGATTATTATTTAACCAATGTAGACATTTAATTTTGTGGTTATTCATTTATAGGCAATTTTTGTGGTATCAATGAGGAATATTGTAACCACATGGGGATGTCGTATTAAAGGACCTATATTTGTAGCTATATTCAACCCTTTAAGAGTGGTCATTGCACTTGGCTTGGGGGTGTTATTTTTGGGTGACAATCTTTATCTTGGGAGGTAAATAAAAGCATCTACAGACAAACAAAATTATGAAATGTACGTAATATCATTTAAAACAAATTAGCATTTTTAATAATAATGGTTTTATTTATTGGTGCAGCATTATTGGAGCTACTATAATAGTTATTGGATTTTATGCTGTAATGTGGGCACAAGTTCAAGAGAAACACATCACAAGTGATCAAAATTTTCACCCATCTTCTTTAGCCCCTTTATTGCAAAACAAAAGCATGGATCTCTAGGAAGTCCTTCTTTTTATAGGTGGTACAGGATCCTTAGCATTGATAGAATTTATGTTTGATGCACTAAAAATGGGGATTGAGTATCACATGGTAACTGTGTCATGTAATTATTGTTTTTAACTGTCCGTTCTACAATTGTCGGTTGAGATTGTTTACGGTTGACTTTATGACTATGTGATATGAACCGTTTGATTTAAAATTAACGATCCAGATTTAAAATAGTGTGGAACTACATGGTGCAAATTCAAATCCCTAAAACTGCAAGTGATAGAAGCAACTATATATTAAAGAGCATTGCTATTTATTAAGAATTTTTTACATAAGAAAAGTAAGAATCAACACATGGTAAAATCTTAAAGAATGATGTCATTTAATCTCTTTCTTTTGTGGAAATCATGGGTGGTGATAAATGTAATTAAGAGTGAAGATTTATTCTTGCAATTCTTCTCCTTAAATTTTCTTACTAAAAAGTTTTTTCCTTTATCAAATATGTGTGAGTGGCCAAATAGAATGATCAAATCTTTATGTCTACACAAGACTTTTTCATTTAGCAAAGTAGTATAGTAAAAAATAAAGTTATTAACTAAAGTAAGTTTTTTTCTTAAAAAAAATAAATAAAAGCGGGAAAATCCCAAGCATGGAACATAACTAAAGACCCCCTAAAAGTTAGTAACATTTCTAGACCAAAAATAAAAATAAAAAATAGTAACATTTTTGTCATACTTTGAGAGGGACAATTCTTATGATGATTGACTTGTTAATTTTAGACTTTCATGGTAGAATGGAAATTCATTCTAATAAATTTCGTAAATTTATTTTTAATGATTTTTTCAGAATTTGTATGCTTAAAAGTATATTTTTAATTTTTTAATTTTTTAATTTTTTTTGTTCTGCCTTCGACTCTCTTTTATATTAAAAAAATAAAATAAAAAGCAGTAACATTTTAAAAAATATGACATTGCATAGATTGGTGATAGAATCAAATATTCTTGTCAATAAGCATAATTATATTTGTAATTATTTTCATTTATATTTGTCAATCTAAGTTTGCTATTTACAATTCTTTTTAACTAGTATTTTGAATATATTAGTTAGCATTTTTCATATTATATTATATATAAAATAAATTAGTAGGTAAATTTAGTAGTCCACATTCACTCAATCCAAAACTCACTAGTGGGTAGTGGCTAACACCCACAAATCCAATTGACAGTTTCACTTTTCCTTTTATGTTAATTAGGCTTAAACAATTCTATTGATCACAAACAAACTCAAAGTATTTCAAGTTGATGAGGAGAGGTTGATTCGTGTAGCTTGTTTCCTTCACTTTTTTCTTTGCGTAACTTGTTTAAGTTGAGACATTAATTTTATATATTTGTATTTGATAAGGGGAGTTTATTCTTTTAGCGCAATTTATCCTTTAGAGTTTTCTTCGGTTGAACTATTGGCACTAGATTGCTAGTTTGAAAATTGTTTCTTAGATGTATGCTTTAACAATGAATTTTCAAAATTAGAGCCTTTAGAGGGGATTAGCAATCTCCATAAAGTTAGTGGAGACTAAAAAACATGTTGTATGCCCGTTAATATATTCAATATTTATTGTAGAAGGACGATCGAAAAAACAGTAAAAATGTATTTTTATGTCATATTATATTTTTTTTTGACAAACTTTATATCTATTTAATGATGCTAATTTATATATTTTTAATGACCCCACCGCTCAAAATATTTGATTCTGTCACCTGATATTCAATATACTATAGTATTATCTCTTTGAATTGGTATAATTCCTCTTTTTCAAAAGCATTTGCTACCTACCGTCAAAAAAAAAAAAAAGCATATGCTACCTGATTAGCTATGAACGATATTAGGGATGCGGTTAAGTTCGGTTTTGAGCCAAAAAGTCATCTTAACCGCGAGATAAAATTGCATGCGGTTCGGTTTGGTTCGGTTGATTTTTAAAAAGTCATCCAAACCAACGCGGTTTGCATCGGTTCGATGGTTGCGGTTTATACAATAATTAAAATATACTGAAATTAAATTAAACTAAATACAAAAAGTGACTGCTCTTACTTTTTTTTGGAACAACAAAAATATTAATTAAAATCGGGGAACACCCAAACCCAATCAACTCGGATTTTCCCCGTGAAAGCGGGTACGATTTGGAAGAGTACTCACAGGTCTGAGAACTTTGTTTCAATGATATATTTGTCCATTATTTCTGGGCTATGTATATTGGCATATAATAGAAACTTATTGTGATTTTAGTGGTATTGAAATATAATATAAACTTAATGCTGTTTTAGCGATTAACCGCGGTGTTTGCGGTTTTTGCGGTTCGCGGGTTTGCGGTTGAATAAAAATATCATCCAAATACATCCAAACCAAATGCGGTTTTCGATTTGGATTCGTTCGATTTGCGATTTTACTTTTGGATTGGTTCGGATACGATCACCCCTAAACGATATGCTTAATCTCCATCTCAAATCTCTTCATGATCAATATTCAAGACTTCCAAGGAGTCTGTTTCGACCACAATTTTTGAGTATCTTTTCTCAATCAACATATTCTCGGTCTC
Source organism: Trifolium fragiferum (assembly GCA_954870985.1). Classification (NCBI taxonomy): domain Eukaryota; kingdom Viridiplantae; phylum Streptophyta; class Magnoliopsida; order Fabales; family Fabaceae; genus Trifolium; species Trifolium fragiferum. The sequence goes on along the minus strand of OX940796.1, from coordinate 42,093,077 downwards.
AAAATATAAACAAAAGATAGTCAACAAAAATTAATATATTTAGTACAAAATTTAATTTAAATATATTAATTTTTATTGATCTATTTTTGATTATATTTTACAACAGAGAGAGAGTAAATAATAGCATAACATTCAACTTTTATTATTTAGCTCGACCGGATGAATAACTTTTAATGCTATTAATTATCAATTTTGATTATTGATAAATATAGTTCAGTTGTTGGTTATGCTGGATGGAAGGATGCATCTCTAACTTCTACATTCACATGAAGAAGCATTGGTTAAGATTCTCCAATAAAAATCAATCACAATTAAGATTATTAATTCTAACTACCGCGTGTATGATAGCAATTGTTTTGATTATGATTTATACATCTTTTATATTTATACTATTATTTAAGATGTTTTTAGTCTTTTCTATACTTAATATTCATCTCTATTTTGTTTTTTTGTTAAAATTTACTGTAAATATAGAAGAATTTAGAAAATTCAAATATTGATAACCCAAATTCTAATTTTTCTATATTTTTCCAATCATTCAACCAAACCGTACGAAATGGTGAAAAGGAAGATAAAAACTTGAAAACTGCAGTATGGACCACACAAGAAAATGATACGTGGGCCAACAAATAGATTGCCATGGCTTTTTAACCACTCAAATATTCAAACCTACGGGGGCTAGGGTAGGGGAGTGGTCTAATATTTCTGGACAAATTCTTTCGTAGCCATAACACAAACTATTTATATTTAGGCACATATATATAAATGATAAAAATTAAATTATAAATAATTTAGTCACATCAATTTATATTAATTATTTTTTTTATCTTTAAATTTTAATTAATTTTTAGTATGTGACCAAATTCAAATAATTTGTGTTTGTGTTTATGAAAAAGTTTCTCATATCTATCATCCAATAGGCCATTACACAAGGTGGTTCAATTATGTCCCAAAATGAATGAATCAATTGACTATTTTACGCATCTTAATAATATATAATTTTAACGATTAATATTTTTAATTATATGATACAGTAGTAAAAATAATAAAAAATTGTTATTTTGAAAATATTTATCGAGACGAATCCAACAACATTTTATATGGTAATGTTTATTTTAATTTATTAAAAGAAAAATACGGTCAAATCAAAATGTATGAATAATACACGACCGTCAACTAACTCACTCATTTTGGGACGAAGAGAATATCAATTTAGGAATAACATTTTGTTTCAAAATTAATAAATTCTCTTTCTAATATAATATTTTTTCAAAATGAATACTCCCTACATCTCATATTATAAGAAGAAAAAAAGCTTAAATATGATTTTGGTCCCTGCAATATACACTTGTTTTGAAAAGAGTCCCTGTAAAAAAAAAAATTGATTTTAGTCCCTGCAATTTCTAAACACTTAGAAAAGAGCCCCCGAGTCAGATTTTTTGCTGACATGTTTTGTTGGTGATGATTTGGCTGTTGCTGAGTATGATTTTTTTATGATGTGGCATTTACATGTATTTTTCATTTAAACTTCAATTTGAAAAATTTATTTATCAATTTTCTAAAAAAAAAAAAGAAAAAAAAAAAGTTTTTGTTCCTTCTTCTCTCTCCCGAACCCATTTCTTCTTTCTCCAAGAACCCCATTTTTGTTTCTTCTTCTTTCTCCAATACAACAACACAACAGTACAACTTTCTCTTCCCCCTCCTTCTTCTATCTTCATTTCATCCTCAACCCCAAATTGCTTCTCCTTCACCATGAACAACAACAAAAATCTGAGAAAATTCAAACTCAAAACACACGGACCACACCATTGTTTCATTCGCAAACAAAAACCACACCATCGTTTTCGTTTCATTCACAAAACACACGAAATCGCACAACCCATCACTGCAACAACAAACCACGATACAGAAATGGAAATAGAACACGAAGAAGAAGAAGAATTTAAAACGAAATCAAAACAAAAACCCTTCACCTCTGTGGGTCTCGATCCAGACGTTTGGTAGGGATTTTGAACATTTTGAGTTTGGATTCGTGTTTAGGACGGAATTTTGAAGATAAATTTGGTGTTGACGTTTTTTTAAACGGAGGAGTTTTACTATCTCCGGCGCGGTGGCGCCGCCGCACCACTACCGGAGATGGCCGGAATCTGGAAAAATATTATGAAAGAGAGAGTGAAGAGTGAAGAGATGGAACAGATCAAGAAGAAAAAGAGAGTGAAGAGTTAAAAATGAATTATTTTTAAAAATTTGTTAAATTGGAAAAAGGTAAATTTTTTTTAAAGAAAAATGATATGTAATGTCCACGTGTCAAAAAATGTGCCACATCAGCTAATTTTCCTGTCAGCGTGTGCCACGTGCAAATTTAAGTGACATGACATCCAAATTTCCTGTTCAGGGGCTCTTTTCAAAGTGTTTAGAAATTGCAGGGATTAAAATCAAATTTTTTTTTGCAGGGCTCTTTTTAAAACAAGTGTATATTGCAGGGACAAAAAGCATATTTAAGCCAAAAAAATCAATTTTTCTTGTCTCAAATTATAAGTAAAGTAACTAACTTTTATAATTTTCAAAATTTACTTTATTTATTCTCATGAAATTTAATAAAAAGTGCATTTAATTTACTCTCTTTATAATTAATAAAAATTTATTTTACATCTTCCAATGAAACGTTTTTCGAGAAAAACACAAAAATTCATACTTTAAATTATCATATTTTACTTTTTTTAATAAGTGTGAATTTTTTTTTTTTTTTTTTTATATTATGAGACGGAGGGAGTATATATATAATTGATGTATTTAAACTATATTATAGTCTTGATGCATCAATTTTATAATGAATCTAAAAAGTAACAATTTTATTATTTAAAAGCCGACGGGAGTATTCTATACACTATTCTCAAGGAAACAAATTAATAACTTATATGAATAATTTAATAAAATTATTATTTTCTTTGAGAATAATTACATTTCATAATATGTATGTAAAAAATCTTAAAAGAAATTCATTTTGAGATAGAGGGAGTAATTTTTAACATATATAAGAGTTAGATATTGAACTCATGATCACTTGCTAAAATTCTAAATTTCTTACCTCTTGAATAAACTTATTATTAAACAATTTTAAAAAAATTGTTTTTTAATAAGAATTTTTTTTTTTCGTATAATTGTATTCTTTTTAATATAGGAATAAAACGAATGCATTTGTCTCGAGAAGTCACCTCAATTGGCAGGGACAATACATTAGGTTTAAATGCACTTTTGATGTCCCTATTTACATATTTTTGAATTTTTGATTCCCTATTTCTAAATCCAACTTTTTATCCTCTTATTTACAAAGTCAACCTATTTTTTTAGTCCCTCATATTCTGATGATGTGGCATTCTCATATAATTATTATAATTAATCTTATTATTTATTTTATTTACAAATTAAAATATTAAAAATAAATTTAAGAAAATGGTTCTTATGAACTTATGACCTGAGATTTGGTTTTGTAAAAATTGGTTTCTCAAATATGATTCTTATGTGAGATCATGTGTTTCTCTTTTTTATAGTGATGGTAGATGATGTTATGACTTAAGATGTGATTTTGGATTTTTTTTTTATATTTGGTCTCAAATATGATTTCTTGTTCTTTCTTTACAAAAACCAATTTTTTTTAAACAAAACCCAGATCGATGATGAAGATCGAGGGGTTTTTTTAATTATTAAATCAATATATGTTAAATAAAAATATAATTTCAACATAACCACGCCAGTTGAGCGCCACATCATCAAAATTGATAGTGGGACTATAAAAAATGTTAATTTTAAAAATTGATAGACTAAAAAATTGATTTTTAAAATAGAGAGATCAAAAGTTCAAAAATATAAAAATAGGGGGTCAAAACTGCATTTAAACCTACATTATATATGTAGGGAGCTGAAGTAGGATGAAATTTTTAGCCACAAAACTACTTGAGAAAAAAAAAACGAATATATTTATTGTTAAACTTTTTGTTTCGTCATTTATTTTCAACTAACAAATATAAAACGATGTATCAAAAAAAAGTATAAAGCGAATGCATTTAAAAAATAATAATTTTTTTAATAATACTTACATTTTAGACAAATTTTATTTCTATAATTTTTTTAACATTTTTGATATTTGCTAGAAGTTTTCTATAATAAGAGATAGAGTGAGTAAAGTATTTGTTCACAAACCTAGCTCCGATAGAAATGTTGAAATTGCTAATATTAGACGTCATAATAGAAATTCAAACTCCAATTTTTTTCACTTTGTAGGTCTGAATTTTCAATAACCTACTATTTTGTTTATTTTTTAAAAAAAGTGAGTAAATATATGGAGTATAAATATGACTATCAATAATTAATTACTACCTTCTTGACTTCTTTGGTGGCAAATTTATTAAACCTTTAGTTAGTACCTTCTTCCTTAATATTCACTTTACCATGTAGAAAAATCACAACACTGGACTTGTACATATGATGTGAGAGAATAAGAAAAGCATAGAGAGAGAGAGAGAGAGAGAGAGAGAGAGAGAGAGAGAGATGGTGAGATGGCTAAACATGAATGATACAAACAAATTAGTACCATTTGTGGGAATGATTATAGCTGTTTTAGCACAAAGTGGAAGCATGGTGGTAATTAAAGTTGCAATGAAAGATGGAATGAACAAATATGTAATGGTTGTTTATTCCATGGCACTTTCCACCATCTTGCTTCTTCCCTTAGCCTTTTTTATCAACAGGTTCCCTCTTCTTCTTGTTTTTTAATTTTTTTATTTTAATTTTGTATTTTATTATTATTTTATCATTATTTTCTTGTATGGATGGTATATACTATATAACATGTTTGCTTTGATTCTAACTATATTGGGCAGGTCAGAGCGTCCTCCTCTAACTTTCTCTGCACTTTGTAGCTTCTTTTTGCTTGCTCTCATGGGGTAAGTATTTATTTATTTTTAATTTTGTGTCAAACTAAATATTGAGGCCCTTTGGAACATAAAAAATTTAGTGAAAGATAATTTTTTTGTTTAGTAAAATTAATTTTTTTTATGCTTCAAAATTGGCAGATCAGAAGTTAAATAGCATCACTTTGTAATAAAAATAAATAAATACCATATTTATAATGACTTTGTAAAATTGCATCAATTTATAAAATTAACCGATACTAAAACATGCTTAGTAAATATTTTTGAAATATTTAATAAACCGATTTTGAGGTCATGAACAAAGGGCCGTCTTGCCCTTGCTCAAGGCCGCCCTTAATAAGGTGGATAAGGGGCAGTGAGCGGAGCGGAATGAGTGAGGCGACCTCTGCCGCTCTTATTGGCCCTTTGCTTGGGTGATCCAAAGTTTTATTAGGCCAAATTGTTTTCTTTGGTGGTATCATTTAGGAGTATTCTTGTAATATGAATCTTAGTTTTTTATATATGACTTAAAATTTGGGGTCAAAATGAAACAATTTTGACATTAAGAGGCTAAAACTGTATTTCATCTTTGAAATATTTTTTTTCAGACAAAAGCCTAAAAATAATATTAAAATTGACAATTGTGTATATATAACAAAATACTGTTCTTGTATGAGATTTTATTTCCAATTTTGCATAACTTTTTCTCTTACATGAAGTCATTTTACTACGCAGAACTTTAGGACAGATAATGACTTATGGTGGCATAGAACTCAGCTCACCCACTCTTGCATCAGCAATGCTTAACCTCATTCCAGCTTTTACTTTCGTACTTGCCCTGCTTTTCAGGTTCTGCATATTTATTTTTCTACTCCTTCCGTCCCATTTTATTTGAGTCATTTTGACTATAAATACTATTTATATATTTCGTTTTGACTCTATTTTTCTATTCATAGATAAAAATAAATATTAGCATATAAGATCTTGTTGGATTCGTCTCGATTTATAATTTTTAGTATTATACAATTAAAGATATTAATCGTTAAAGTTTTGCATTGGCAAACGTAAGACAGTCAACTGATTCAAATAAAATGGGACGGAGGGAGTAATTATATAGGGATTTTTGGATTACTCAAGATTTTAGGTGTGTAGTGCAATAACACTTGATTACTCCAATTGAATTGTGAGTTTGTGACATTAGATATGTCACAAAACATTTATGGCTTGTTTGGTAGAGGAAAAATAGGAGAGAAAAAGAGATGAGAGAAAGAAAAGTACGGAATCCAATGTATGAACTTAGACTAAATGTTAGTTTAAGTTAATGCATTGAATTCCGTGTTTTTCTTTCTCTTCTCTCTTTTTCTTTCCTATTTCTCCTTTGTCAAACAAAGGCTTAGTCACCGAAAAATATTCCTAGAGATGTCACCTCTAAGACCTAACAAAGCATGGGACCCAAAACATTAATGCAACTTTACTTCACCTAAGTTGATTTTTTTTTTGGGTTAAATAGTTGTTACCCTCCTGCAAAGTAGGGCTGTTTTGTGATATTCCCCTGTAATTTTTTTTTTCGAGATCCCCCCTTACATACTAAATATTCTTTGGGATACCCCCCTTAGCAACCAACATGGCGTCTGACTGTGCTGATTTTCCACGTGGCATGCCCACGTGGATATAAATAATATTATTTTAATATTTTTATTTATTTTTTTTCAGGTGTCAATGCCATGTCATATTTAACAATTTTTTTAATAAAAAAACCCAATTTTTTTAAAGGTATAGTAGAGATGGTAGCTTATTTTGATTATTTTCTTAAAAAATTTATAATAATAATAAAAATAAAAATTTTGGATATATAATCAGAAAAAATTAAAAATATAATTCTAATTTTTAAAAAACTAAAAATGAGAAAAACTAACTTTAAAATAAAAGAGAAAAACAAAAGGATATATTCAAAGAGGATCTCCATCCTCATTCATTCCGTTTCTCTCTCTCTCTCTCTCTCTCTCTCTCTCTCTCTCTCTCTCTCTCTCTCTCTCTCTCTCTCTCTCTCTCTCTCTCTCTCTCTCTCTCTCTCTCTCTCTCTCTCTCTCCCCTTCATTTTCTCACTCAAAACCCAGATACCGGCGCGGAGGTCGCCGGAGCCAGACGGCGGCGCCACCGCGCCGAAAAACTCAAACCACCTTTTTTTTCAAAAACTTTCAACACCAAACTTGTATTATTTTCTTCCCTCTTTTTAAATCCGAGACCCAAATTCCCAAAAAGCTTACCAAATGGCCGGATCGAGTGTTACAGAGGCGATGGTTTTTTGTTTCGTTTTGGTTCTCTTCTCCTTCTATTTTCGTTTTTTGTTTCGGATTCTTCTTCTTTTCGGCTCTGTTTCTTTCGATTGGTTCGTTTCTGTTTTGGTTTCCGATTTCGGTTTTTGTTTCTTCTTCTTTCTTCTATTTCTGTTTCTGATTTCGGGTGAGTTGGTGAGTTGTTGGTAATTGTTATTTTGAAAACAAAAGAAAAAGATGGAATTATGTTTCAGATTGTGATTGGTTTTGCGTTTTGGCCGAAATCGCCGTAGCCGAGTGGGTTGGAGAAGGAGATTTTGCGCGGCGGAGGAGGGAGTAGGAGAAGGACATAAATCATTGAATCTCCGGACCTTAGATTGAACCTCTTCCAAATTTTTTTCACCAATAGGATACTTACTTAAAACAGCATTTGTCTACAGAGGTAACATTTATATTCAAACAAGTGACAGGAACAACATATATCTGAGTTTGATGTGTTCCATTCTACCATGTAGTTCTGATTATTTTCAAAATCTTTCACATCATAAGTACTAATCACGCCATCATTTTCTTTCTTTAGATGGCAAGTAGAAGCACCCAAAACCTCAAACTAACAACAATTGTTCATGCGTGTAAACTAACAACAATTGTTTTTCAAAAGGGGAAGGAGACTTTGTTCTGCGTTGATTGAGGAGGGAGTAGGAGAAACGGTGGACAAATGAGAGAGTAGAGGAAGGAATAGAAGAAGATTTTCCAAAGAATCTCCACTATGCAAGGGGGGAGATTTTAAAAAAAAAACTTACAGGGGGTATTACAAAACCGACCTACTTTGCAGGGGGTAACCACTATTTAACCTTTTTTTTTTTTTTTAACTGGAAGTTGGAAGTTAATTAAAGACATGAGTATATATGTCACCTAAAATAGGTTATACCTTATACTATTCCTTTTTTTTTACAAGAAACACTTTAGAATTTTTTTTTTATCTTTTTTAAAATTATTCTTCATTAAATACACAATTCGATTTGTATATTTATTAAATAAAATCAAATAATTCAATCTAATGCTAATAAAGGTAAATTAATTAGAGAAATATATTTCTCATACTAGTTCAGAGTTAGTTTTGGAATAAAACATAAAATTTTAGAATTATTAATAAAAAAAATTTAGCTTCTTGTATAAATTTTTCAAAAGGGTTTTTATAAAGAAAGTATCATAGAGGAAGTACTAAAATATGAAATGGTTTAATGTGTGACACACATATTTGAGAAATGATTATTTTTCACCACCAATATCTAACACCTGAGACTCGCGAGAGCACAAGGAGTGGTCGCCGGTGCATCAGACATAACAATGTGCGGCTCCTGGCAGTTTCTAGGAAAAAATCGAATTCACATCGGAATGAGAAAGATCTTGAGGTTGTGCAGGTTTGAGATTGCATGGTTTAAAGAAGGCTTATAAGGATTGATATGTACTACCTATACCAACAAGATGCATCTTCTTTTCGGTAGCTCATTTCATAAGAACTCCACAGTTAAGCGTGCTTGACTTGGAGTAGTCTTTAGATGGGTGACCTTTTGGAAAATTTCTCGGAAAGCGTGCAAATGAGGACAAGACTCGCTGAAAAGACTCGTATTGATTTGTGGAGTCAGTCGACCATCCTAAAAACAGTTAAAATCTTAGTTATAATATGAATATATATGTTTTGATTAAAATATATTATTTATCACTTATAGTGTAGTGATTAATTTAACTTTATTTTACTTGCAAAATCGGCGCCCATTTACACATAAGGGTGACCATTACCACCACCACACCGCATCAATATGTTGATTATAAATCGTAAATACAAATATATATATATATATATATATATCATATAGTCTTTAACAAAAATATATCAATATATCTATGAAAAAAATATGGAAAGTTGGGGCGGGCCATAGCCCTGCTGAGTTGATTAATTAGTGGCTTTGCCTCTGACTGAACCGTCAAATTTGATTCGGGAATCAATTTTAACATTAAGTAATTCTAGCGTATATTCGAGCAAATGATTGTGTCCATCGAATTTTTTATAATGTTTCTTAATTTTAAAATTCTTACTCTTGAGTTTACCTTTTTTTATTCTCTCTTATAGCATATCAAAGACAACAAATTTAAGGGACTTTCATGTCAATATATTTAGGATGGAAAGAATATATTTTAAAATTTGCTTACATTGTTTAAAAGATTATAGGTTACATTTCGTGGTTGCCATATAATTAAAGTAAATAATGGCAGACAATTTTGATAACGATTAAGACATATAATTAAAGTAAAAAATGATTGTGTGTGTCTATATATTTAGGATGGAAAGAATATATTGGAAACATTCTAGAAGCCAAGCTAAAGTGATAGGAACTATAGCATCAATGGGTGGAGCATTTGTTGTCATATTTTACAAAGGTCCACCAATCTTCAAGATAAATTCATTAAACAACACACTTCAATTTTCACCAAATTTGAATTGGATTTTGGGAGGGTTGTTATGTGCTGGAGATTCTTTACTTTCATCCATATGGTACATATATCAGGTTGGGCTATATATATATATATATATATATATATTAACATTTTACATAAATTTTGAAGTATATATATTGTTTTTAAAAAAATTATGTAACAATTTTCTAGTGATGTGGTTTTTACTGGAAGAGGTAAATTGATTTTTCCTTTTAATATGTTTCAGGTTTCAGTAACAAAGAAATACCCTGCTGTAACAGGTATAGTTTTCTTCCAAGTATTTTTTATTGCAATTCAATCAGGAGTATTTGCCTTAATTGTGGTTAGAGATGCAAGTGCATGGGAACTAAAGCTTGATATGGGATTAATTGTCATTTTTTACCAGGTAATAATCATTCATTATCATATATAAACACGAAAATATAATTGGGATAGAATTAAATTATAATTGTTTCCATCAGCAATCGATAAAAATCATTATATAAAAAATATATATTATAAAAATTTAATCGACAAATTTGTTTTAAAAATTGCTAGAATGAAGACTTTTTTAAGTAGTTAGAACTTAGAAGGTACGTTGTTATTATTGATTAAAAAATAATAATTTTTATGCCAAAGTAAGAATATTCTATTTGTCACTTCAAAAAAAAAGAATATTCTATTTGTTAATTCAAGACTAACTATTTTTTATTATATTTTTCTATTATTCATAATTTAAGTGAGAATTATTCTTTAATTTTTTTTATTTTTATTAAATATTTCATTTTTAACTTTCAACGTCAGGCTCCAAAGTAGTCGAAATCACCCTGTATTTACCTCTCAAACATTAAATCTAGGGATGGAAATTGTTAATGATGCTAACCTTTTGATTTTTATAGAATTGATTTTGATAGAATTGATTTTAACATAATTGATTTTAGCATAATTGATTTATGTTTGGATACTTTCATGTAAAAGTAAGTTGAACAAAATATTTAAGTGTAAATGTGTGAGAATCAATTCTAGAAACCAGAAGCTATTATTTCTAGCTTCAAGTAGAATCAATTCTGGAGGCAGAATCAATTCTACTTTTGAGAAACCAAACAAATCAGAATTAATTCTACACCTCCAAAATCAATTCTAACTCTTCTAGAATCGAAACCAAACACACACATAGTTCATTTGAGTCATTTATCTTTTAAAATATTTATTTTGTCATCTATCTTTAAAATGTTGTACTAATTGTTAAATTGTTGGACATGTAGTGCTTTGAAGATTTCATGAGTACCTCACCTGTCCATTTTAGATTGTTTCAAAAAAGTGTCACGACACAAAAGTCATCTCATCTCATCGCCAAATTGTGAAATTAGTTCACATGTGCTCCCTCCGGTCTTTTTTATAAGTAAAAATTATTTTTTAAGTTAATTGAAAAAGTAATATATCTAGTCTTAAATATAGATTAGATACATTACTTCTCCAATAAATCTAAAAAGCAATTTTTGCTTATAAAAAAGGCCGGAGGGAGTACCTTTCAAGATATAAGTTTGTATGCATTTTAAATTATATTTTTCTTGATAAAAAATTAAATTGTTTTATAAACATATACTTTTTTTTTACAGTAAATTATTTTATTATTTTATAAAAGTGTCATCTTCAATTAAATGTTGTACAAATTAAATTTGTTTGTGTTTGTAAAATTGTAATGGCTCTAGCCAAGATTTTTTTTTTTTATTTTCCTTTTGAATCATGTGAACAGAACAAAAAAATTATTATACAACCAATATTAATAATTTTTTTTTCTTTATTTGAATTTGAACTCAGATCCTTTAATTTCTTTAACACTTAATCAAATCAGTTGAACTACTTACTTCAAATAATGTAGAATTTAAAGTTTCATAAATAAATAAAAAAACAATTTACAGTAGTTTATTGACGACTAACTTTAAACAGGCAATAGGTGCAATAGGGATTCGGTATTTACTGCAAACATGGTGCGTACAAAGAGCCGGTCCTCTGTTTTGTGCTATGTTCAAACCGGTGGGAATCATCTTCACAGTTTTATTGGGTTCAATTTTTCTAGGAGATGAATTCTATCTTGGAAGGTAAATAATTCAAAACTAATCAATCAATTTTTCTAGGAGATAAATTCTATTTTGGTTTAAATTTATCGAGAATGTTAACATGTGTCTTAAATTTAAGGGTACATGTTAAAAAAAATAAATGTATATTTTAGTTTTTGAAATTTGTACATTATAATTTTTCAAGTATTAAATTTCTTACATTATAAAATGTAAATTTTTTATATTAAAATACCTTAGTATGTGTCTTTAATGACCCTTTCAATTAAATTTTTATACTTTAGTAACCAAAAAAGAGTCTAATACTTTTGTTTTTCTGTCAAATTGATTTTATTTCTCATAACATTATTCACCCTTTTGCAAATGACTCTTTGTAGTTTGATTGGTGCGGTAATAATCGTGGTAGGATTTTATGCTGTGCAATGGGGGAAAGCATCAGAAGAGAAAGGGATTCAAAACTTGGAGACATCATGCAATGTTGTTGCTCCACTATTACAAAACAAAGCATAATAAATCTACATGAATCTATCCTATTATAAAAATGTGTGAATATCAACCATTAAATTATAACGGAAGAAATAGCAGGACAAATAAACACAGGAAAGGATCCAATTTCCATAAAATATGACTGATATTGCAAATCACTTATTTCATATGACAACTTGTAAGTAATTCAACTTTGTGGTAGCCATATAGTAACAATCGATTAATTGATAAACGACCGTACTGCAGTTAATTTGTGGATTTATTGTTGGAGATGAACTATGAATCTATGAATTGGGAATTGGAGGAAGAAGAGAAAATAATATGGAAAAGTAATCATGATTGCATTAATTGAAAAATTGCATGTGTATAAGCTTATATAGTGATTGCTTGAATCACAAGTAAGTGAGCTAATTGAATACAAATTTTACAAAATTTATTGATAGATTGAAAGTTTATATTATATATAGCATTCATAAAAAATTTTAAAAAAATTGAAAATCATTTGATATTTTATTGGGATTTATCAAGGTTTACAGTATTTAATAAACCGTTAATCTTGATGGATCTCAATAACATATCAAATGATTTTTAATTTTTCTAAAATTTTCTATAGATGATCTATATGATATAAACTTTCAATCCAACGGTGGATTTTATAAAATTCGTATTCGTTATAGGATTTTTCATGAATGGTCCACCATGGACCACTTGAAGAAGTGGTCCATATTAGAATTTTCCTTAATTCAAATGCTTTAAGGACACAACTCCAAGCTTGCTCCTCATCTCCTTGAATATGTCATGCTTCAGTCCTTTAGTTAATATCATTTATGTCCCTAAATATAAAATTACGTTGACCAAGTTACAGGTATTAAGAAAGTTGGTAGACTAGTAGTAGTAATAAATTTATTGATAGTAGATGTTGTTTTTACAATTTTATCTTTTAAGAGAGAAAAATTATGTTTTTATCAAGGTATTTATTGTAAGGTGTAAAAAAAGGGTAGTATAAATAGAGGTATATTTGGTAAATAAGTAATTAATGTGGTTGAAAATTCAAAGAGGATCTTATAAAAAAGGATTTTATAAGACTTAATTCAACATTTGGTCCCTTATGTTTATTTTAGGTTTCAGTTTGGTCCCTTATATTTTAAAAGTTTCAATTTGGTCCCTTATGTTTATTTTATGTTTCAATTTGGTCTTTTCCGTCAGTTTTGTCATTAACACCGTTTAATTTGGACACATGTCCAAATATCAAAGTGTCCACGTGTCTGTCCACGTAAACAAACCGTCTGCCACTTGTGACAAAACTGATGCAAAATTGAAACCTATTAAAAATTGGGGCTTTAGTCTTCTAAACATTTATTTCAAAAAATTGAATTCATAGGACATCTAGTGCTAGCTTTAATTGCAATAAAATGAAGTCAATTGAACAAAGTCATAACTCATAATTATTTCTCAAAATCATTTTTAAAAAGAACAAACATCAAATTAATCTTTTATCAAACCATTCTAATTGATAATTATTTTCTTCTAGATCTATCTCTAACTAACATGTATCAATGATATTAACAATGAAAATAATTGGAACTCACACGACACCTAACAAAGGCCACACGGCCAAGAGAGATAAAAGAGGGAGGAAGATTTTCTTACCAAAACAAAATGGATGGAAAGCACATGGTGATGAGAGGAACAACTTTACTCTTCATCACTTCTCCTAATTCTTCCTAGATCTTTCATAAAAAATAGATTTTCTACTTAATGAATTTTGGTTTGTAAGAATGAGGGAGGGAGAGCAGCTCACGGTTTTGGAAGAGAAATGAAAGGAATGAAAATGTTACATGTGATTCCTATATAAAGATCTCTCCAATTAATCCTAGTCCTGGGATCAAATAGTAAAAGGTGCAAGACTAAATCCTAGCCATTGATTCTCCCTCTTACATGATTATAATAATAATAATATCCTAGATAAATATCTAGATGTTTTCTCATGTCCTACGCTTGTTACCTCGCTCAGTGTCCACGTTCGCTCTTAGAAAAGTTGTATCTCACGTATCGATAAACTTTACGGAAATAGAAAATTTCATAGTAAACCACTTAATTAAAACGATTTACAAACTTTTCGAATAACTTTATTCCGAATAAATTTTCGCTCCTTAGCTCGGAAGAATAAAATGAGAGCAAATTCTCATCAAAGTCGATATATAAAGTCTCTTGTTGAATTTTGACGAAAATCGAAAACCGTAAATTAAACAGTGGGTATATCTTGTCCGTTTTCTCAAAAATCAATAGAAAAGTATTTTCAGCATTTCGTCGAGACAAAAATGTTTCTAAACTCATTTAAAACGCAGACACCAACTCAACAAAATTCTGTCAAAATAGACAATCAAACAGAAAACCGATAAAAACAAATAGCATAAACTAATTAATATATCAAAAATATAATTTCTGCTACAGTAATTCTACGGGTCTTACATTACTACCTCAAAAAAGAAGTTTCGTCCTCGAAACTAAAGGCAAGAGTAACAACTCAACACATAATTACTACACCAACATTGGCACAACAGTGCACCTATCGCAACCCTCTACAAAGTCTCACTGGTTTTAAACTAGAGACACAAAGCTAGACATCATACAATGAGTTCACCGCTCAAAATCAACTTTACGACGAAGGTTCACGAACCTCTAGTTCCCGAGGATCCTATGGTCAACACACGAAGTTTCCAAGGCCACCTCTTTCAGCCTCCGCGTCATACCCCATTCCATTAGGTTCACACGAAGTGGTGATAGGCTACCCTCCAAAAAGAAACACCAAAAAATCTCTACACACTACCAAAGCTAGCAAAACGAGTCGATTCCAATCAACATAATTCCACCTACTATTAACAAACAGATTAAGGGTGATCAGTTCCTCAATTTGTTAATAGATGGCCGAAATCATGATGGTGGCTTAGACCATCTTTACCTAACTTTAATAATGCTCCCTTCCACTTGTGCTCAAGGTCATCCGAGGCACAATGGTTAAACAATTCCTTCAAGTTTTCTACATGTTTTCCTCAATCTCTTATTACTACCTTGATCTCGTAAACGAGACACAATGCTCAAAACACGTCACTTAAACTCCGTTAAGTATCATCCAACAGTAAATGCCAAAATACCGGATATAATCCAAGTCAATACACTCCGAACGAAGACGTCATTTCTGTATAGAACAATGTCCACAAGTCTTTAATTTTCCTTTAATCTCAAAACTGCGCCGAACTATATGTTCATCTTCAAATCTTAATCCAATTGAAGACTTAATAATGTTATCTAAACATCCGGTTGATGATTACAACTCCCCAATTTTTCTTGGCACTTGCCAAACTATACCATCTACTTCCCTTGGCACCCTTTATACAAATTTCAAATACCTAAAAAAAATCAATCTCTTTTGTGTCCACATATTTTCCAAATTAGTCCCTGTATATTTTTTTGTTGCAAATAAATCTCTAAATATACAAAAATTGTTGGTTTTAATCTCTAAAATCAAAATCCGCAGGAAAATCTGCACGAAAAACTGCAGGAAAATCTGCACGAAAAACTGCAAAAAAATCTATAATTTTCATGCATATTTTTCTGCAAATTTTAACTTCAGAAACTAAAACCAATAAATTTTTTACATTCAAAAACTTATTTATAATAAAAAAAAATAATATAGAAACTAAAATAATAAATTCACCATCGCACCAACGATCTATAAAAAAAAACCATATACCTCGCAGGAAATGTCCATTCTCTAGATGCGCATATAAAACAAAACACAAAACCCCTTCTTCTTCCTTCCCTTTCCTTCATTGCAATTTCAATGGCGTGTTTTCCAAAGGAAGTTAGAATCGTCATCGTTGGAGACAAATCCACCGGAAAATCAACTCTCATTTCTGCCATGGCTTCCGATTCTTTCCCCGCCACTGTTCCTCCATTACTTCCACCCACTCGTTTGCCTACTAATTCCTTCAATGATTCTGTTCCTCTTCTCCTCATTGACACACCTTCAAGGTCCTCATTCTCTTCATTTACCATCACCATTACTAGTTCAAAAACAAAATGTTCATTATTGGTTATTTATGATTAATTAGTTAAATAGAAGCCCTATTTTTTTTAATCTAAATGTGTATATGATATAAATTGTGGTTTTTTTTTCTTCATTATAGTGTGGGACAACAAGATAAACTTATTGAAGAATTGAAGCGTGCTGATTCAGTTATTGTAACTTATGCTTGTGATGATATTGTGAGTTTTGAGCGTGTCACTACTTATTGGTTGCCTCAACTGCAGAAGCTTGAGGTTGGTGATTGGTTAGTGGGTAGTAATTTTATTTGTATTTTTATGATATATATATGTTACGAGTCCACATTGGTTGAACGATGACCTGAAAATATGTTTATAAGCGGGGTAGTCTTCACCTTATAAGTCGGTTTTGTAGGGTTGAGTTAGTCTCAACTCAAAATTCTAAGATGGTCTGACAATATGTATACAGGTGAAGGTACCGGTGCTTGTGGTTGGTTGTAAGCTTGATCTTCGCGATGAAAGTAGGCAAGTTAGCTTAGAAAGTCTGACAATCGATATCATGAACCAGTTTAAAGAAGTCGTTACCTGTATTGAATGCTCTGCAGCTACACTTTATCAGGTATGTTTTTTAGTTTTATTTTTGTTAATTGGTCATGCTAACCTTCAAGTTTAAATTTTTATTGTTAATTTAGCGTGTAATTAGAAAACAACATAGTGATTTAAGAGTGGTTTGTAGTGATGTAGTGATTTATGAGTGGTTTATATTGTGCCATTTGTTGCAGTGATGTAGTTGATTTGTTTTAGTCTTTTAGGTATATGAGGAGTTTTTGTTGCGTCGAGACTCAAGATCCTTGATGTTGTGTAAAATTGGTTTCAATCTTTGGACTGTTTATGGAAACCTTGATAAGGATATCTTCTTGATGATATTAGAGTTTATATTTGTTTCCTTAGTTTAAACCTCAAGTGTAGTATATGGCATCACTAATTTTGGTTGTTTATAGGTCCCTGAAGTTTTTTATTTTGCACAAAAAGCTGTACTTCATCCGGTGGATCCTTTGTTTGATTATGATACAAACTCTTTAACAGATCGGTGTGTAAGGGCATTGAGAAGAATTTTTAATCTTTTTGATTACAACATGGATGGCACCCTCACTGATCAAGAAGTGAACGAGTTTCAGGTTTTTGATTGATTTGGTTCCCTCCCCCTCTCCTTTGAATTTCATATGATTTAAATCCTTTATTTATGAAAATTTGTATATCAACAGATTAGCAGCTTCGGTGCATCATTGCAGCGGTCTGACGTAACTCAAATAAAAACATTGGTAGAGCAGAATGTTCCTGAAGGAGTCAACTCTCTTGGTCTTACTTTTCCTGGCTTCATTGAAATCCATAATATGTTTTTAAAGAAAGGGCGAACAGAGACATTCTGGGCAGTTCTAAGAAAGTTTGGATATGGTAATGATTTAAAACTGCGCGTTGATTTTCTTCCAGTTCCATCTAAGAAGGCTTCTGATCAGGTCACACATACTTCTTGGCTATTATGAAGCTCCATTTTTGTCTTCCTGTTTGGTTTAGTTGGAATAGTTTAGAGTACTGACTTAGTTATTTAATTGCTGTAAATTTCAATACTTAAGAACCATAGGAACACTTTTTTTTTTTCTTTTTCTGGCTGAGCTAGGAAAACTTAAATGTTAAATATGGGCTGTACTAGTAATATTGACAATTAGATACTAAATATGTTTTCTCAACTTTTCAGAGTGTGGAGCTGAGTGGTGCAGCCATAGAGTTTTTGAAGGGTGTCTTTAGATTGTTAGATACAGATAAGGTATGTAATAATATATTTTTTTTGTATTATCTTGAACACTGCTGTGCTCTTATAGGTGGCTTTCCATGTGAAATATTAAATTATTAATAGACTTTCTGACTTTAGCTCTGGAAACATGATGCCTTTCTAGGATCAATTACTGCGACCTGCAGAAGTTGATAAGCTATTTGATGCTGCTCCAGAAAGGTGAACTTTCTCTTTAATGGCCACGTTAAAAAAAAAATTTCTTTCCCACTAGCCTTGTATCTAATCCATATCGATAACTTACCTTTTTTCAACATTGATGATGTAGTCTCAAACTTGTTAATTGCCTCCAACAGCTTGAGCTATTACTTCAGTAGCAAGAGGAGAGCTTTTAGATAATTCCTAGGTTCAAAACTCAATAACACATTGAGAGGACCTAAGAGTATAAAAGGCAGGAGAACGAGTCTGACCCTTACCTGGAGTCTTCAATATCTTTTCAGTATTAAGTTGCCCTGTTAGTGAGGAAGGAGAATAAAAGTAGGTGACTAAGAGTAGTTATCAAATAGGTTTGGAATTGATAGGAATTAATTATAGTGGAGGAAATGGAAGGGGGCAAATATCTTAATCTCTTGATTGAAGTGGTTTGATAGGATAGTGGAAATTGATGTTATGTCTAGTAGCAGTGATACAATTGAGCTCTTAAATAACTGTTGGACTGTTGCTGTTCATGACATCTTCATTTATGAAGGCTTATTTTGTCATTTAATCCTCTGTTCTGCGGGCTTGTAAATGTTTTCTTCACTGATTGTGGGTACGTTGTAGAAGTTCGTAGAAATATTATTATAACTGCCTAACATCTCTCTTATTTTGGGGGAATGAATCATTTCAGTTACTTGAGAAATCTAAACTCCAAAAATGTGATGTGCTGCTTACTCATTTTGGTTGTGACTCCTTGTAACCAATATGTGAGTCTGTGACTATGTGCTAGTGTTTATGTGTTTTTTGGCATGTACCATTGCCCTTGATAATTACATATGTAACAGAAGGGATGTTGCACTCTACTTATGTGTGTGTGTCGGTGTGTGTGTGTGTATATATATATGTACCTCCAGATATGCTACATTTCTTTCCAATATATTTTTCATTGCTTTCTTTTTATGAAATTGAGGGAGTCAGTTGTTTTCTTTTAGGCATAGTGCTCACCAAACTATTTCACACAAGAGTTTGCTTGTTTCATTCATTATGTACAATTTTGACCCCTCAAGTTTTTTTTGGGAGCCAATTGATTTCCTCTCTATTAATGGATGCTGCTTAATAGCACCCATTGAAGTAATCCTATAGCAGTCTTAGTTTCACTTTCTCCACCTAAAGTTGTACCTCTCAGATTTTTTATTTGATTTTCATTTTAGTCCGTGGAAGGATCCTCCATATATGGATGCAGCTGAGACAACTGACATGGGTTATATATCTCTAAACGGATTTCTTTCTCAGGTGATTATTTAGTACTTTTTGTTTCATTCTTAAACCTGTCTTGTTGGATAATTCTCTAAAAAGGTTTTATATTTCCTGATTATATGTATTATTATTGTTTATGTTTATATCGGTACAATGGTTAATCTCATCTCATGCCATCTTTTTCCATGAAGAACTTATTGCTTTGTGGTTTGGTTGCGGGAGTACTTCCCTCCCTTTCGTTCAATTAGCATTTTTTCCTTTTGCTGCATCTTTTGAATGGGATGGGTTACTATTTACTCTAGCAGCACAACTCTGCTTCATTTGTTTTTAGTACTGTAGATAGATTGTAAAGAATTTAGTTTTTTTACCATCTCCACATTTGGTTGGTAATTGAGTTCTTTTATGGTGCAGTGGGCCCTTATGACATCACTGGATCCAAGATATAGTTTGGCCAATTTGATTTACATTGGTTATAAAGCAAAGCCTTCTGCAGCACTGCGCGTCACTAATAGAAGATCAGAAGATCGTAAGAAGCAAAATACAGAAAGAAATGTGTTCCAATGCTACATTTTTGGCCCAAAAAATGCGGGGAAATCTGCTTTGTTGTATTCATTATTAGGAAGGTGTGCTTGTGAACCAATAGCCATAATCCATGTGCCCGAGCTTGTTTCATTATCTTTTAATCTATCAGCATGTGAAATCTAATACGTTCATACTGTTTATTTCTGTTTCCTTCAAAACAATAGTTAACCCTGTCAATTTTGTAGGTCTTTCTCAAATAACTATACTCCGACAACTGTTGAGCGATATGCAGCAAACATCATTGAATTAATAGAGGTATTTATTTATTTTTTAAAAATGGGGAAGGGGAAATTTCATTAATTCAAGTGGCGGCACTAATGGCCATTGCCCATTTTACAATTGTCCCTAGCGGGTTTTGAACTTGACGCCTTGAGGTAACAAGGCTAAGCTCTTATCAATGAGCTAGCACCTCAAGTGATTTGAATTAATAGGGTAAGGATGAGTTTCATAATGAGAAATTTTCATCACCATTTAAATGATTATGAAATATGATATTGTCTTCCTCCCTTGTTTTCCCTCGATCTAATACACCCTATTGCTGATAACTAGTAATAATTAAAGTTGTACAAGTGTAGTGAATATTAAAATCATACAAGTTGCATTCTAAATACTAACAATCTTGATGTTTACCATGTAGGGAACTAAGAAAACTCTCATATTGCGCGAGATTCCAGATGATGAAGTATCAGTTTTTTTGTCAAATACGGATTTTCTGGCTGCATGTGATATAGCTGCTTTTGTACATGACAGGTGTGGTGCAAAATGACTTTAGGCAGTAATGCTTTGCTAAATTTTAGCCATAGAAAAGTGGTATGACATTATTGTTTCATTTTAATCACCATTATTATCAGTGGTTTGCAAACGCCAAAATAAGATCTTCTGTTTATGAATTTATTATTGGTTGGGTGGAAACATAACTGAAATATCTTCTAGAATCGTGTATGATCCTTTAAAATGCCTACCTTACATGTCGAGTTTCCCTATGAGCTGGTTAATTATTTAGTATGATGAAATTCTGAATTAGAAGATAATACTAAAGTTTTAAATGTTAAAAATCAATTTAAAATCTAATTTTGCTTGCATTTTTATGGTTCCTGCCTTTCTTGAAGAGTATGATGCAATAAAATTTCATCCCATACAGTACTTTATACTGAAAACTGAGAAGGGTGCAGGATTTATGCCTGAGAACTTCGTTTCTTATTTTCCAGTTCAGATGGATATTCATGGAAAAAATCCATAGATTTGCTTGAAAAGGTTGTTAACAAAGGAGAGCTAACTGGTCACAAATTTCCTTGCCTCCTCATTGCTGCTAAAGATGATTTAACTCCATTCCCAAGGGCAGTACAAGATTCAGTTAAGGTAATACATTGTCAGCTTATGGTAATTGATTACCATCGTTTCATACATGATGGTAATCTAAAATGCCATAGGCTCATAGTTATACTTCCAAGTTCAGCATTTCATTTTCTATTTTTCGTTAAAATGTAGGTTGCTCAGGAATTGAAAATTGACGCTCCTATTCGGGTGAGTATGAAATCAGGTGATTCAAGCGTGTATATTAAGATTATCAATGCTGCAGAACACCCTCATTTGAGTATTCCAGAAACTGAGTTTGTGAGGAAAAGAAAGCAACACCAGCAACTTCTTCACACTTTTATGTTTGCCCTAGGTGAGTTTATTTTTTCTACCTCACCAGAATTTGATAACTTGACATTCATGAAACAAATCCTCATAATACTCTATCCAGCTTTAATTATAAGCAAAATTCTATTTTTCATATTCATTGAATAAGTGACGTGTCAGGTCTATAATATACAGACCAGATACATCAGTTATTTAATGAATCTGAAAAGTGAACTTTTGTTTATAATTAAGGTTGTAGTACCATTTTTCTGTGTTCGAATTAAATATTTTTCTTTCCCGAATTCACAGCTGGGGCTGCTATGGCACTTGTGGGTTTGACAGCTCGCCGTGCACGTGCGAATAAGAATTCTTCTTCTTAGCCACATATCAAGCAACACTTGTGGACTTGATGTCCAATATTTTGCATTGGAAATTTGCTAATAGGGTTGGATCGGTTTTAAAGTGAGATAATTTAATCCAATCCTTTTTTTTTTTTTTTATCCAATTGTAATAGTTATAGACTTAAGCTTGATTTGATTCAATTCAATCTTAAGTGCTTGAGTTGGATCAGTTTTGCTATTTATGAAACATTTAGTAAAAAAGAAATACAAAGTAAATTTTCTAAAGAATTACCATCCGGATCTAGCACAACAGTGGCTCGCAACATGTGTTGTAAACTTTGTCGGTATCAACTGTGGCGGATCCAAGATCTTGGGTTGGGGGTGTAAACTATATATATATATTGCAAATGTAGAGAATAATCCCTCAAATTGGATAAAATCATAATAGGTAGGAAGATCTCAAGAGTGTTAATAACTTAATATTGCTCCATTTTGTAGGTCTAAATTCGAACTCACGACCACTGATTAAACTTAAAAAAATGCTATTATCTTAATGGTGTTAGACATATATTACCCCTTAAAGAATTGAGAGTATTTATATTTGTGAATATTTGAGGCTTGTGAAAATTTCAACTGACGTCCTACTTTAGGTCTACTCATTTGACTTTTCCATGGAATGTAGATAAAATTTTGTAAGATACAAGTTTGTAAGAAATCTATCCAAGTATTTTGTACAATATTCAAAGATATACTGTACAAGTGTTTGTGAACTTGGCAATTGGATGATTGTATTGTTGGATTGCAAGTCTTCAAGCTGCTAAGAGTTCCAAATATATAGGAGATTTGAATATAGTCATTGATGAAGACTTTGTCGTACACGATCTATCTGTTGAAAAGCTAACTAATTTAGTTACTTTCCTTTGATCATTTTTGTTCCATAAGTAATTCTCAATCATTTGTGGTAGATGGAATTATCCGTTGAGCTTTCTTGAAAATGATCTTTCTTCAACATTGTTGACTGTGAGCATGCTTCCTGTAACATTTAATGAAGCAGGGACAAATTTCCTTGAGCAAGTCAATGATGTTGATGTTCTTGAGCAAGAGGACAGATGCGTCAGTCTTATGAGCAGATATCTCAGGAAGGACATGACTTATCACTAAGCACTTTGAATCTTTTGGTAAACCACAGAAACGTGAGAAAACATTACCAAAAGAAAACATTAATTTTCATTTTGAGACAACTATGTCATTCTCTAAACCTTGCGTTTTTGGATGCACTGGTTCCTCAACCATCGATTTTCTATGAACAGTGCCTGCATTCTTTTCTTGCTATACAACCGTGATTGACTCCTTTTTTCAACAACAATATCCGAGACAATGCAACATTATTAACTGGAATAAAAAAATTTATATTATTCTTCGTTCATCCTTTGCAAAACCAAATTTGAAGTATATTGATCGAACCTTCAGCAACCTCGTCAATGACATTATATAAAGCCATATGAAAATTAGTGGAAGATTTAGATGATGTGATGCAAGGATCAACATTACAAGTGGGCTTATCTGCAAATTGTGACTGAGCTACCAAATGGCTTCGGCGTATTCTTCAACGCACTTGTAGTCAGGGCAGCAGTAGACATTGTGTCATCTCTTCTCTGCTTAACAATACCATGATGGAAGATCGCGGTATTTTTTTTTTCTTTTAAAAAAAAAAAATCACGATCTTCCATCGTGGCTTCTTTAATTGGATGCAACCACTTACATGTACCAATATTATGTCTAATAATCTTATAGAACATAACTTCGACAATCTTTTGTAGATAATCTCAACATTGAATGTGTATCCCACTCGGTCCACCGGGACATCATAAAAAATTCTACGAGAGATCAATATTTATCAAGATTCACGCATAATGATCAAACATTTTATTTTTAGTAGATTCATCTAAAGCAAGAGGCGTTCCAATCGGTGTTTTTAAAACCGGACCGGCCGGTCCGGTCTGGTTCATTAGTTGGATCGGTGATGTAATTAAGCCACTCAGAACCACTCGGAACCGGAAAAACCGGTGAACCGACAGTCTGAGCGAACCGGCGGTCTAATTGCACGCCCCTATTTTTAAATATTTTTTTTTTAAAACGACGTCGTTTTGCTTTTAATTTTTTTTAGTTAATTATAATTTTTGTTTCATTCTATGCTTTATCATCATTATTTGTTTTATTTTATTATCTTAGTTAATTATAATTTTGTTTCATTCTATGTTTTGTTTGTTCTGTTTCTTTGACTTTTATCAGTTTATGTTTGTTACTTTCATATTATGCTATGTTAATTTCTTTCATATTACTTTAGTTTATCAGTTTTTGTTTTGTTTCATCAACTTATTTTGGGTTTGTATTTTGTACTATGTTATTATGTGTGATGACGATCTTTTGGTTTTGAACTTAACGAATGAAATTGGTAGAAATTATGATTTATGACATCTTTAATTTTCACAATTTTTAGGTGTTGGGATTTTTTTAGAGTATGATTCATCCGGTTCTACCAGTTTAATAACTATATAGTATTGTTATAGTGATCGATTTATTTAACCGGTTTAGTCATGCGGTTCGACCAGTGACCCAGAGGTTCGACCAATAAACCAGTGAACCAGGACCTTGCCGGTTCGATGTCCGGTTCGATTTTTAAAACATTGGTTCCAATGACACTAGAGATCTCAAATAAAGTACAATGACGCCATTATTCTTAATGTAATTCCATGAAACAAATCCAAATCTGAGTATGCGTATGCTATTGCATGTACGGATTAAAATCATTTGTAGCTAGGCGTGTCACTCTCCACCTTAATGTAATTTCATAAAATTCGCATTTGAAAGATTCATCTTCCAAGGACCTGAAATTTCCACAGGGCTGAAAGCTTAAAAAACACAACTGCACCTGAGTGTAGCTAGGCGTGCCACTCCACCTAAGATTCGTACATAATCTCAACATTGCATCTGTATTCCTCTCAGTTTAACGAGACCTAATAAAAATTCAATGAGAGATCAATATCCACCAAGATTCTCACATAGTGATCAAACATTCTATTTTTAGTAGATTCATCTAAAGCAAGATGCGTTCCAATGGCATTAGAGATCTCAAATAAAGTAAAGTACCACCAATATTCTTGATGTAATTCCATGAGACGAATCCAAATCAGAGTATGTATATGTCGTTGCATGTACGGATTAAAATCATTGAGTGTGAATTTGATGCCTATAAATAGGGAAGCAATCCACAAGGGTTAGGTTACACACTATTGAGAGAGAGAAAAACTTACAAGTATCCTTGGAGCATATATTTTTGAAGAGTTTCACCATTGAAGAACATATCCAACCTTGTTTTCCCACGGTTAATCATGTATAACCCTCAAAACTTGTTTTGTTATGATTATCATTATTATGAGTAACTAAATATCCTAGGTTAGGTTGATTAGATGAACTTCCCTAGATCTATTTGAGCCATGTAATTCGTAGAGGATCATATCATTGCAATTCAATGTTTGTATTCATTTAATTGTTTCTGTGTTTAATGTTTTTCATATGTAGATGTAATTATGAATTGGTCTTAGGTAACGATTGAGTACTAACCCTAACTCTTGGAACTTGAACTGAGATAATTATTTAGTCAAGTAGTTAGCCACTTTAGACATGTCGAACTTTTGATTGTTACTTTAAAATTAACATACTTTCATGCTTTCAATAATTTCGGACTCATCGAAAATATTACGGTGTTGTTATTGACGAATAGGTTATGAGTCAGGACACTGATCTTAACTATTTTTGTGTTAATTTGTCGTGATATTAAGAATGAATTGTAATGTATGACCGCAATTATCAAATAGTGATAGAGAAGGGTAAATTGTTTTTCTCATCTAAGAAGTTCTTGTTATTAGTAATATTTTCCTTGTTACTAAATCAACTTGAAATTCCCCCAAATTAATGTTTTTAATTCTAAGTTAATAAATTTATTTTTATAAGAATAAATTGTTTTATTGAAATCCACAATATTTTTTAAGACTAATCTTTATAAATATCATTACTTGACAACATTTTACACTTGCTAAAAAGCCATCAGCACCTAAGCGTCCTTTCAATCTTGCACGCCATCTTCTTCGTCCTGAAACACATTTAATGCATTAGATTCACTCAGGATACGAAAAGACAACTCTCACTAGCAAAGGCACTTCAACTCTCCAAATAGAGCTTTTGTCCGCCAATCTCTAGATAGAATGCAACTCCTTTTCACACTTTAGTAACAAGGACTTGGGGGGAGGGAGGAACTGTTCCGGATTGGACCAAGGTTCAATACATGCAGCCCAACTACTCTAAGATTCCCAGATCCACTCCTTTCTGATGCTTCATATACAAGATTTGGGTAACGGACATCATAATTCATGTACACCGCTATAACCAATATCCTCTTTGTAACGAAAATGAATCATCTCCTTCCATTCATTCTCTCTCTCTCTCTCATTATGTGTCTATCTCTTTTTAATCTTCTCTCACTCTTGATCTTTTTTTATTATTTTTTTCTCTTTCTTGATCTTCTCTCTAAAATTTTAGAGAGATAGGAAAGGAGAGAGATGGAGAGAATAAAGGGGAGGAGAGGATACGAGTCCCTTTATAACACTCACGGGACCATTAGATTCATCTTAACGGCTCTCATTACTCAACGTCAATTGTTGTCGACCATCACATGCGGTTATAACCACCCCCTTATAATTTAAAATCACTAATTACTCCACTCCTCCTTGATCACATTAACTTAGCATTAAAGTGCTAACATATTTACCAATCGTTGGTTTAGTGGTAATTGGCGCTGAACTTGGTAGGGAGGACCACGATTCAATTCCTCGCAATTGCGATCGGGAGGAAACTAGAACCACTTGATGTCAGAACTGACCCCGAATCAGATTAAATTGGTGGTGGAAAAAAAAAACTACCATATTCTGCAGATATCTTTCCCACTGTGATCCATCGTACCTAAAGTCTATCACCACTGTAATTGCCTCAAGTCTCACTTTCAAAAGTATCTCATTCTGATATGGTCAAAATAACTACCAATAGCACAGGTGTCCTTGCTCATAGTAGCCATCACCTCACCTCTGCTAGATGAGTGCTCGGATGTATATTGATTCCACGTCAATGAGTAAAAAGCCAACTCAACAGTGAAAAGAAATAAGAATGCAACAGTTTAGTATCAAGGCTAAAGGATGATTTGTTAGTGTAAATAAAATAGCAACACTAACTTTCATCTGGTTTCATTTACTGTAAATAAAATTTTACCTAAAATTGCATCAAACATATATGCTTGTTTAGGGACAAAAACTTGCATAGGGATTTGCTTATAATAACAAAGACTTGCATGTTTAGGGATTTGCTTAAGGGGGAGAAAAAAATGTGTTCTAATCATTTATAATAATGTTTAATATATTTATTACAAACAATATACTTTGATTTTTCTAATGACCCGACTTTTATTGTTACTGACCATACATATATCATCAAGTTAAGCAGCTATTTTTCTAATGGTTTTCCTAGAATAGGTTGAAGGAAATTATCTTATAAAATAGTGCTTTCTTGCTTTAAGAGAGACCATGGCAAACTAAAAGTGGATGGTAATCCATTGCATCAATAACAGAATATTTCATGACACATGAAGATTTTGGATCTCAGTTTGTAATGTTCTAAGTTTCTTTTCAATATTTGATATTTCTCCTTGAATCTCAACTAGCTTGTTTAGTCTATTCTGCGCCTGATCTTGGTAAGGTTTGCCGATGACTCTCACAAAGGTATCCAAATTCTCTACGGCTTCAGTCAAATCTCTCTTCATGGCTTCTTCAAGTTCATTTGCTAAGGTATCTGCTTTCCTTTTCACCTTATCTATCACACGCTGCCTACGACTTGGGAAATTAGAAATAGCTATATACCTGAGTTAAAAACAAATGTCGATATATATTAGAAGTAATTGAGCAACCCGATCATTATAATAATCAATTAGTGAAACCATTATACAGCATTTTATCTTCAATCATTATTATGCAGGTATTAAAAATTAAAGGGGAATTAGGAGAGCTGGTCTTTATTTGATAAGGACCTCAGGGGAGGTGAGTGTAAATTGCCCTAAATATATTTGCAACGAGGCTTATATTTAAAGACAAATTTTTTTCAAAGAGAGCTTATAATAGGGACAAGTTATATAGGTGCAAATAAGTTTTAAGTGGGTTAAGATAAAATGATCATGAAACAGGTACCGTATGAGTTGGAAGATATTTAGAGGTGAATCATGGCTGTCCATGTAACCATGTTATTGTTTGTAATGGTGCATTTCAAAGATACATCGCCTCACTAAATATTATTATTATTCGTATAGTGCAGCTGAAATATATTTTACTTGTATAAGACCAAAGGTCTCATCAAGTACCATCCATGCGTGCATTTTCAAATACGCAATCATAAAGGAGCTCCAATGAATATAATACATTACCCGCCAACAGAACAAATTCCAAGAGCCAGAAGATCTTCCAATGTGGTTTGCAGTACAGATGTCAATAGTGAAGCAGAAAAACCAGCAACTCCTAGTTGACCTAAAGTCCCTAAAATCTGCACAATAGGAAGACATTTTATATCAGATTTGTTCAGTGACAGTAGTGGTTCTTGTGTGATGCTAAAACACAGCTATAGAAAACAAATCAAAAATATGATATTTACCACCGAGGAAGACTCACACGAATAAACAGGGAAATTTTGCAGATATCAAAAATTAATTGTTGATGAGAAAAGGACATCATTAATTTGTATATTGCTCCCAGTTCACAAAAATTATTATAGGGAACACATGAATGCAAATTACAATAAATTGCAAGAGAAAGAAGCAACCTGAATAAATCACACTTTTATAATTATTTCTCAACTTTTAAACAAACATGTTAATCACTCATCTAACTTTGACGCTTCTACAGCCCCTCTATAGCACCATAGTTAACTATAAATCATTCTGAATAGCTTAGACATCTTTCAAACTCGTTGTTTACAACTA
Organism: Trifolium fragiferum; assembly: GCA_954870985.1. NCBI lineage: Eukaryota > Viridiplantae > Streptophyta > Magnoliopsida > Fabales > Fabaceae > Trifolium > Trifolium fragiferum. Next base: position 42,063,937 of record OX940796.1, on the reverse strand, counting down.
AGTCAGCTTTTATGCTATATTACATTTCGATATAGTTCATGAATTGCAAAAACTTCCATTTAAAATGTCCAAGAAGTTTGTTGCACATACAGACCCTAGTTTTATACAAGTTTGTTTTTGGTCCCCAAGTCACAATAGCATTATTTCCCATGTACAGTGTAGTTATCAAATAATTGATGCAATAATATCCTTCCATCAGTTAGTTGTTCAACTTCGGTGACTTGGCCTTGCTTATATGGCAAGAGTTCACATCAGCAAATTTGCCGTTGATTTCAAATCACTAAAAATGAACTTAAGAGATGAAAAAATTAACTTCCCTAAAACATGGAACCAAAAGAGAACTTAAGGCCCAAATGAAAATAGTTTTAAATTATTTTACAAGGAATTCTAAACTTACCATCTCTCGAACTTCTTGTTCATATGACTTTGAAACTGCACTGCTGCTGAAATTTTCAATCACCTGATAGCCAGCTTGATCCCCTTTCTTTACCAATTCATATGTCTCAAAATTCATCTGACTATTTTCATGAATCAACGAGGACCATCGTTTCTCAAAAGATTCCTTGTATAGTCTCCCTTGTTGGGTACTTTTGGAGCTTAACCAATTTTCGTAATCTTCGAGTATTTTCTGTGTCCAATCAACCAAAAAGATTTTAGCAAAACATACCCACCTAACTTCTAAAATAATGCACCATTTCAATTTAATCTTGCATTAATATTTTGATGTATTAGCCATCTTGTATTCTAGGGGATATCTGATGCAAAAGCAGAGTCCAGTTTATGGTTTGAATAAATCATTTATTCTTTCGGATAAACAATAGTAAACACTACTGAAATACAGTCTGGATTCACTAGTTTACTGCCAAAAACTAACCTGAACAGATGACACAGAAGGATCAATTATGTCATTCTGAATTCTTGAGGTAGAAGGCATTGCATTTTTCTCTCCATTGAAAACATATGAAGCAATAGTATCGAGATTTGACAATTTCATTGTAGCTTCTACAAGCTCCACAACACGTGATTTAGTGGATTCAATCTGATAATGTATAACATTGCAATTTAAGAACATCAGATTAAGACGGAAACAAATTGTCCTGAAATTCAAAATTTATGAACCATTTGTAACATACCATAGATAGAGTTTGTCCCCTCCAAGAAAGGCTCTCAGTTTCCATATTCAACGCAAATTCATTTACACTATTGACAATATCATTTATTGCAGTCAAATCCTGCTTGGCACATCGATACTCTTGTGTCACGAGAGTTTCACATGCAGAAACCAGTCTCTCTGCAATTCCAACAGGTGTTTCTAGTTTAAGCCTCATTCTATCCATTCCAGCAATCGTTGACCCGTCTAGAAAGCTATATAAAAATTTCTCAAGCTCAAAAAAACTATTGGGAGCGTATTGAGAACCAGAGACTGACAATTCTTCATTAAGTTTCCCAAAACTAGAGGTAGCCATAAGTTTTGCTTCAAGAGCAGATCGAGCAGAAACAGGATATAATATCACATCTTCCGTATTCAGCAATCTTTTTATGTTGTCCTTAATGAAGGACATTGCTTCCTCTAGCTGCATTGATTTGTGAATATTTAACGTAAGCCTAATTTGGCAAAAGATAATACTTCCTCCGGTCCTTAATATAAGAAAAAGTTAACATTTTAGATTCATGGAATGATTGATGTATTTGGTATAAAAAATATACCAACTACATTAAACATTCTATGAATCTAAAAAGCAAATTCTCTCTTATATTAAGGACTAGAGGGAGTATGTGGTAATCGCCAATATGAATTATGAAACATAAATATACCTCATGATTATTCTGATATATGTCAGCTTTGTTCAAAACAAAGACCACTTTCTTTTTCCATTGCTGTGAATAACGAAGAAAAGCAACCTGAAAATAACAAGCACGTCATACCCCTGACTGGGTAACTACACTATACAAAAGTAAACAAGAGAGCACGCCCCAAACAAAATTAATGACTAACCATACCTCACTTCCAGTTAAAGGGCGATCAGCTGAAATAACAAAAAGAAGTAAGTCTGCACGCGGCACAAATTCTTCTGTAAGACGCTGCTGTCTCTGAAGAATTACATTAGTTCCAGGTGTATCAACAATTGTCATCTGTTTTCAGAAAGACGAGAAAAACTGCTGAGGCCACTAATTGCAAACATAAATTGTAACCAGGGGAGAACCAAAATTAGAGAAGAAAACTAAAAGTTAATCGACTTACTTCTCTAAGAATTGGAGCAGGAAGATAGCAAATGTATTGACCATCTGGATACCTTTCACAGTGTTGCTTTTCAATTTCTAGGTCATTAAATCGTAAAAATGTGATCTCATTCGTTGTTGGAACAACCCCCTCTTTGAGATATCTTTCTCCAAGAAGCGCATTAATCACAGTAGATTTACCAGAGTTGAATTCCCCCTGGTAATATAGTGTCAAATAACTTCAGCTCTTTGTAGCATTTCTATGGAAGTCTATATAAAAATTAATTGCTTTTGTATCTCGCCCAATTGCTTTTTGACTTTTGAGTAAGAAAAGTTATCATAAGTAGTGATGTGCAGCTAGTGAATCAAATAACTACTCAAACTAAGGTGAAAGTTGAACAGTTCTTTTGATGAGTATTGTCAGCTATTGGCTACAATCAAACCTTCTATTACATATTGCATTGAACTATGTCAAAAACTCTCCTAAGAGCAAGAAAGCTTCTAACTTTTGTACCAACAGAAAACCAACTACTCGCTGTAAGTAAACCACTAACCAACACTCTAGTAAATGCTTATATATGGAAATAATCAATCAAAAGCTGAAGAACAGTGAACAACAAAGGTGAGAAAAGTCCACAACAAATAGCACTTATTTGTTAACCAGTTCTAAACTATACGTAGTAACGGAATATTTTCTTTTTGAAATTTAGAGCTAATACCAATGTATATCCAGGAACCAGAATTTGTTGAGATTCAGCACACAATTACCACTATAACCAATAAGAATGGCTCATCGATCTGAGAAACTGCATCTTCAAGAAGCGAAACTTCCTCCATCTGTCATTTGAAACCAATCCCAATTCAACACAAAGTAAATAATATACTGGTCAAAATACATAATAATGAAAAGAATATAAAAAAAACAAATCATTTCAAATACCAACTGTTTTAATTAAATGATCACCAGAGGTGCAGCTTTCTTTATAACTTCAATAGCTTCATTCAGCACCGACCTCTCCATTTCAATTAACTGTTTCTCCTTGTCCTCCAGTTTAACAAAGCCACCTACAACCTCAGTTTTGCTCTGCAAACCATTACTCTTATTTACTAATTCATCCTCATCAATTTTACTGCCACGATTATCTAGTATTCTCTCATCATTTGCAATTCCACCATCAAATAGTGTGCAAAGAAAATCATCATCAAACAGCCCAAAACTTTCCAAGTCGGTAACGAAACCACTAGCACCAGAAGCAAGTAAACTCGAAGCTTCAGCATATGACATGTTTTTCCCCACACACGAGGCAAAAATAGGTATCTTCACATTCTGAACTACATTACCAATTTCCTCATTTAAAGGTTTCAAATCACCACCACCATATATAAGAAAATCAGCACCTTCAGATTTAGATGCATTCACAGCAGCATCTACAGTTTGTACAAATCTAGCCACCAATGGAAGAACCACCAATTCACTATTAGAACCTAACATTGTATTTCTAGCAACAACAGTAGGAAGACCTGAAACAGATGCATGGAATTTCATTTCATTATTACAATTAAGTGTAGGTTTGGTTCTCCGGTAACAAAAATTGATTTTAAATAAATCAGTTTAGTTAAATTTGAATTGAATGTAAAATTGGTAAAAACCACATTTGGAATCAAAAGGTACGAAATTATAATCAATTTTAGATGCAAAATCAATTATACTAGAAAAACACATCCATACATGTCCAAATCAATCAATGTTGACAGCTACAAAAGTCGAAGCAAACATGCACTTTAAGGATTGTTTGGATTGGCTTATTTGAGCTTATCTAGCATAAGTTTTGTGACTTACGAAAATTTTCATAAGTTTTATTCAACTTAGGGCATGTTTGGATTTGGCTTATTTTTAAGCTTAAAAATAGCTTATGCAAATAAATAAACTTTTATGTTAATTCATAAGTTTTTATGAACCAAAACTATATCTTTATAAGTTGTTTTCTCATAAACTACCTTGAAAAACTTGTAATAATAATAAGTAAAAGCTTATAATAAGTTACTTCGCATAAGCTAAAAAACAAGTCAATCCAATCGAACCCTTATTTTATCTTTTGCTTATCCAAGCTTATAAGTAATGTTTATCATAATAAGCGATTGTGCTATAAGCTGCAAAATAAAATAAGCTGTTTATCCAAACAGGAACCTAAATGGAACACAAGTGTTTGAAGAAATGCTTAAAAAGGAGGAAAAAACTATTTATTTATTGAAAGCAATGGTGATATGGTAAATTAAAAAAGAACCTTGGTCGGAGAGCAAAACACCACTAGTGACAGCGGCGGCGGCAATATCAACACGTTCAGCAACCAACAAATAAGCGCGGTCACGAATAAGTGATTTCAACAAACAAGCAGCTTCGTAAACCTTACCACCGCTCTGTTCATCAGTTGTAAGAATTACGATTCCAACCGATTTAGAAACTGCTTTATCGATCAAATCTAAAGATGATTCGCCACGTGTGAGAATCTGATCGGGATTTAGTTGGAGGATTAGAGTGGGGACTTTGAGTTGAGGTCTTTTGTAACCGCCGGGGAAGAGTGTTCTAGGTTGGGCTTGGGCTTGGGCCTGAGGAAATAGTTGTTGGTTGAAATGGCGACGAGAGACATTGGAAATGGGAGAGGGGTGGAGGTTGCGACGAAAGAGGAGGTGTGGAGAGCGAGAGAAGGGGGTGTGAAGGTGGTGAGGGAGGATTGAAGGAGTGATGAGGGAAGAAGGGGTTGTTATGGAAGAGAGTACCATCACCATGACATGGATTTGAATTGAAGGAAGAAGAGAAATGAGATAGCGTTTGTTATCGGTGAGAGATGGATGTATCTCCGTCACTGAAATCTCTGAGATGTTATCTATCTATTCTATCGGCTCGGATATCAAGGACCGCATGTGTACCCAATTCAAATTACAGTCAACTTCAAGTACTACTTAATTAATCGGCGTATCCACACACAAAAATGATCATCAAGTGCATACTTTTTCTTTTAAAATTTCCACCCACATTTAAAATATGAAAAATGCCGGGTAACTTGTCTTTTTAAATCGGTAAGTTTAGCTCAATTACTAGAATATTACAATATATATATATATATATATATATATATATATATATATAGTGGGTCGATATTTGAACCTCAGTCATTTCACGTATTATTTTTAAGAGTAAAACTTTTAGTCATTAAGCTACCGATAAAAAAACTTGTCTCTTTTAAAATTGGGTTGGGGCACTAGTTAAGGACATAAAAAAGAAAAATTATGCATTGAAAATAACAATTTTTATATTTTATATATGTTGACTGCACAAATCCCAATGCAACTTTATTATATTGAGTATCCTTAACTAGTGTCCGGGGGCACTAGTTAGCATTTTCCAAAAAATAATATTCCAACTTAAACCAACTATATTTGATTTTAGTAGGATAACAAAAATATAAAAATATTGTCTTATAAATTATACATTCAATTCATTAAAAATAATATTTTTTATATTTATTATATTTTTTATAAAAAATTACTTAGTCCCTCGATTCCACAGTGAGTGAGTTAGTTGACTATTTCATACATGTCAATTCATAACTTTCATGATTAATATCTTTAATGCACATGCTAAAATGCCCTAGGTTATTTGAAAATATTAATCGAAACGAATTCAATTATATTTTATATGTTAATATTTTTTTATTTATTAATAAAAAAAATATAATCAAACTAAAATCTATGAATAATGCACAATAGTCAAGTGACTTATTCATTGTAAGATGGAGTGAGTAAAATCAAAACTCCCGACTAAACAAAGAAAAAACTCTTGAATTAAATAGAAACATAAACCATCATTATTTGTAGAATTCAAGTTAATATTAATAATTACCCTTTTTGATTAAAAATACATTTTTGTAACGTTTATAAGCCAACCATACAAACTGTTATAAATGTGAAAGAAAGGAAACAAGTGGTTAGCTTTATCTGCAACTGCTGGTTCTCATACTCTCTTTAGGACTAATGGCCATGCTTGCTTCTTCTCCACCTACCTTGCTCTTCTCTGCATCTTCTTCCAATCTTCTCCCTCTTTCAAATTCATCCACTTTGCGCCTTTCTTTCTCTTCTTCTCTTCATTCCTCATCTCTATCAATTTCCTCTACCTTTCTATCACACCCTTATATAACTTCTAAACGTTTTTCCAATCATGCTACCTTTAGCATCAATGCTAGTGCTGCAGAGAAGAAGAAGGTGCTAATCATAAATACTAACAGTGGTGGACATGCCGTGATCGGTTTCTACTTTGCAAAAGAGCTTCTTGGTGCTGGCCATTCTGTTACCATTCTCACTGTTGGTGATGAAAGCTCAGACAAGATGAAGAAACCTCCTTTTAACAGATTCTCGGTTAATGATCTTTACCTCATTCTTACACTTATTCTGATAGACATGTTATTTACAGGCTTGAGTGTCCTTTGTGTATTTTGTCTATGGCTTTTCTGCATTTTGTTAGTGCTATACTGGTACTCCCTCCGGTCTTTATTATAAAAAAAAATATTGTTTTTTAGATTCATTGAAAAATTGATGTATTTAAACCATATCATAAACAAATACATCATATTGTTAGGAAATAACAACACTAAAGAAGAAAAATAAACACAATCACAACACAAGAATATAATGTGGAAACTCCAAATCGGAGAAAAAACCACAACCGTTGTCTAAACCGACAACCAGAGAATTATCACTATGTGAAAATTTTTACAACACATAGACTTCTCTCACTCTCACCTCAATGCCCCAATACAACCACACTCTCATAAAGCAAATATTTAAACTAAGAGTCAGATATAAGCTTAAAGTGCTACTGACTGGTGCAATTACAAACAAAGAACTTAGGCTTATTATATAGCTTTGATTTTCCTCTTGCTTCACTATTCTAAGCGATGTGGGACTTCTCCAATAGCTATTTTTAACCTCCTTCTTGATTTAAGAAACTAGGCGATGTGGGACTTGACAATCAACCCCAACAATCTCCACCTTGATTGAAAGAGTTCCATCTTCCGCTTCCATTGTCTATACCGACAATCATACTCCACCATAAAAGTATACTCCACTTAGAACTAAACCATTCCAAGATTTTCTTCACTTGGAACTAAACCATTCCAAGAATTTCATGTCGAAACCTGCTGAAAGAATATGGTGCAACTCCCATGTTGGCTTTCAGGAAGTTCTTCAGCCATCAACATATCTTACCACACACCTTGCATCAATGCCAACCAATGCCCGTGTGTTGTTTTGAATCCGCTAGCAATAACTTGTCATTTCCCATGGTATAGCGGAAATACCATAAGGACAAACTTTATCTTCTAGATAAGATCACCATCATCTCCCAAAACAAGGGAGACATTGCTAGCACTTGTCTCAGAGTCTTTTTCAGATACTTCTCCACCTGGACAATTTCTCTTTAAATGCCCAGATCTTCCACACTTCCAACACGGCAGATTCTTTGCATGGATCTTCTTCCCATTAGCCCCACTTCTAGTTAGCAACATTGAATTTGATGAAGTGCTTTCATCATTTTTCATCCTCCTTTCTTCAGAAATAATTTTAGTTGCAACTTCTTCAAAATTCAATTTTTCCTTCCCATACATCAAAACAGGTTTGAGATGAACATAAGAAGGTGGAAGGGACCAAATGAGCCTTAACGCCTTATCCTCATCATCAATCTCAACTTTAATAGATTCTAACTCAGAAACTATATTATTCAAAGTACTAAGATGATCAGAGATTTTTGTACCTTCATCCATGCGCAAATTGTGGAATTGCTCCTTTAGCAGCAACCGATTTGAGATGTCCTTTGCCTGATACAACCCTTCAAGCCTTTCCCAGAGTTCCTTGGCTGATGACAAATTCTGCACATTCGCAAGAACATTCTTTGACAAACACAAGCGAATTGCACTTGCAGCTCTCAAATCTAGTTCCTCCCACTTGTCGGCCTCCATCTTGGAAGTGTTTCCTTTCAGCGCCTTGTGTAAACCTGATTGTATCAACACATCATTGACTTGCACTTTCCACAAGCCAAAGTTGATTCTTCCATCAAACTTCTCTATGTCAAACTTCATAGCACTTGAATAAGACATAGCAAAACCCCTTCTTTAGCACCTTCAGAATATCACACTTCTTTTTTCTGATGTGGAAGATCAGACAATGCTGCAACCACAGAGCATACAAAGAAATGTGATATCTCACCGAACCGAAGCTCTGATACCACTGTTAGGAAATAACAACACTAAAGAAGAAAAATAAACACAATCACAACACAAGAATATAATGTGGAAACTCCAAATCGGAGAAAAAACCACAACCGTTGTCTAAACCGACAACCAGAGAATTATCACTATGTGAAAATTTTTACAACACATAGACTTCTCTCACTCTCACCTCAATGCCCCAATACAACCACACTCTCATAAAGCAAATATTTAAACTAAGAGTCAGATATAAGCTTAAAGTGCTACTGACTGGTGCAATTACAAACAAAGAACTTAGGCTTATTATATAGCTTTGATTTTCCTCTTGCTTCACTATTCTAAGCGATGTGGGACTTCTCCAATAGCTATTTTTAACCTCCTTCTTGATTTAAGAAACTAGGCGATGTGGGACTTGACAATCAACCCCAACACATATCATTCAAGGAATCTATATAGCGATTTTTTCTTATAATAAGGATTAGAGGGAGTATTTGTATACACTTAAATTTAAAGACAAGCATGGTGTCTCACATGTGTCAATTTCCTACACCGACACAATACTGACATATGTGGTTACATTATCACTTTCATTTGCTCAAAATCATTAGCGGTATAAATGTGTCAATGTACATATTGTGTTTGGTGTCAGTGTTAGTGCTTCATAGGTATTTCGAAATACAATCATTATTACATCAAAGTTTAATTTATTGTGGGATTTGAAAAATATTCAGGAAATTGTGAGTGCTGGAGGCAGCACATTATGGGGAAATCCTGCAGATGTAGGGAGTATTGTAGGAGGGGAAGCATTTGATGTGGTTTTGGACAACAATGGCAAGGATCTTGAGGCTGTGAGGTTTGTTGTATCAATTCTTGTTAGCTTTTTGTTCAACACATACAAAGCATCGACGCTTTAGATCGAATAAACATCCAGTGTCCGGTATATGTGAATGTCTCACACAAACACGACACCAACATTGTGTCAATGTTTCATACTGCTAACAGCATACTGCAATGTTGTTAGAATTCTGTTAAAGAAACAGAAACTTCGCAGATATACTCAGTACTAGCTCTATTCTCTAAGACAAACATCTTAATCTCAATCTTCACTTGTAGGCCGGTGATCGATTGGGCCAAGAGTTCTGGAGCCAAGCAATTCTTGTTCATCAGTAGTGCTGGAATCTACAAAACGACCGATGAACCTCCCCATGTTGAAGGAGTATGTTGGATATTCCTAAAATAGCATTTCTAAAACCACTTTACTTACTAATAACACTTGTTTTATTCTAATTTTGAAAACCATTGTGGAACAGGATGCTGTCAAAGCCGATGCGGGTCATGTTGGAGTTGAAAAATACATTGAAGAAACTTTCGACAGTTGGGCAATATTCAGGCCACAGTATATGTTAGGGTCTGGAAACAACAAAGATTGTGAAGAGTGGTTCTTTGATAGTAAGCGGAAAAATTCTTAAACATGCTTTATTAAATGATTTCAAACCTTTTATCCATAAGAAGCTTTTTTTCATCCAATAACTAGTCTTAAAAGAAGTGTGTATATTTCCATTTGTAGGGATTGTTCGCGACAGACCTGTGCTAATTCCTGGCTCAGGATTACAACTCACCAACATAGCTCATGTTAGAGACTTGTCTTCAATGCTAACTCTAGCTGTTGAGAACCCAGATGCTGCAAGTCATAACATTTTCAACATAGTTAGTGACCGTGCAGTGACGCTAAATGGAATAGCCAAGTTATGTGCGCAAGCTGCAGGGCGCCCGGTTAACATTGTGCATTATGATCCAAAAGCTCTTGGAATTGATGCAAAGAAAGCTTTCCCATTCCGTAATGTGGTAGTTACTAGTATCCTATCTTATAATATACAATTCTCATAGTTATTATAGCTTAAAATTTTATATTAACTATGTATGATGCAGCACTTCTATGCTGAACCTAGAGCAGCAAAAAGTAAATTGGGATGGAGTTCAACCACAAACCTCCCTGAAGACCTAAAAGAACGATATGAGGAGTACGTAAAGATCGGGAGAGACAAGAAGGACATTAAATTTGATCTAGATGATAAGATATTAGAGGCCTTGAAAGTTCCAGTGACTGTTTGATTCATCCAGGTCCAAAATGTAAAATGATCAGACAAAATTGTATGATTTCTTGTTACATGATTTGAATGATGTGGTATAAAAGAGTTATTTCTCTTCTTATTTTCTCATTAACATGAACAACAAAGTAACCTGTTGAGTAGCTCAATTAAGACATCGTAACTAATGTACTTCAGAAATTCATTCCCAGATATACTTAAACAATAACATAAGAAACATTGGTCTTTATATACTAGTATTAATAAGCAGCCAAAGTATAGTAGGTAGTTGCGGCGAGCACTGTTATATATAAACGTGTGAAATCACAAACCAACAGAGTTCCATAAAAAAATATCAAGTAAACTTTGCAGAAGAAATTAGATACAGCTTATATACACAACCCAAGGAGGAAAAATCAAGTAAAGTATGCAGAAGAAAGTATCTGAAAATATGAAAAATGATTAGAATATGGGGAACAATGTTTTTTTCTTGACAAAGGTGGTTGAAAATTTTATTTTTTGGCAAATGACCAAAAATTTCAACCGTATGGTGCCACAATGGCATGTGGCACTTCACAAGTTGGCTACAATTGGCACAAAATCTGTCACACAATTCAGTTGGGGCCAATTTTAAGACAAAAATTTTGAAAAACAGTTCCTTCAAACAGATTCTCATGCAAAATGCTCACCAAACGTTCTATAATTGTTGATTTGAAAAACAAAATGGAGTACAAATTAAACTAGAGAGATATGGACAAAAGTAGGGTATATGATAAATCTGTGACAGTAGATTTTGAATAAAATGTCATTGCAATTGGTTTAAGTTGTTTGTAGCCTGAGCATAAGTATGATGCAATCCTTAAATTAATCTGCATATAGAATCACTCTCATTTGCAACTACTGATATAAGCAAGACCCAGCAATCAAATGTAGTAATCTGCTTATGGAATAAATTGCAAATATTTAAGCATGGCCCAGCACAATCAAAGGTAATAAATTGCCGGCAAATGGCACAATAAAGCCCAAAAAAATCTACGGCTAATACCATTTTGCCCATTTCTTGTCTTGCCAGATATATTAAGAGCATATAACTGGTAAACTTCAAAACAGCAAGTTTTGGAATCGAAGATCTAAAATACAAAAGATTAAAGCTCTAGATGCTCAGTATGAAACAAGTATGTCTATCGCAAATATTAATTGGCCTACAAATTAATCTGAAAGTAGGAAACGCGTGCCAGACTCCCTATGAATCTTCTTAAATCTCGAGACCTTTCAGTTTTGATTCCAATTCATCATTATCAGAATCTTCAGCTTCTTCATCAATGTCCTCTCCTTCAGGATCATTCTCATCCAAAGGACCCAGCAAGTCAGGTGAGTTCTTAAATATTTCCTTCAACTCGTCAATCCCTTCGTCAGAAATGAAGTTAGCATTAATATTTAGCAACTTAAATCCAGGTTTCTGAACAACAGCTTCGGCCAACAGCTTGGCTCCTGACCATGTGATCAAATTTGTACTCAGATCAACTTCATTTAATTGGCCATGACCTTCTTCCAATGCCTTACTGATTAAGGCTGCACCTTCATCCTTCAATTCATTCTCAGATAAATTTAACTTGGTGAGGAACTGCTTCGATGATACACAGGCAGCCACAGAAACAGCAGCTGTTGCAGAAATGTCATTCCCAGCCATATCCAAAATTTCCAATGACGGGGCAGATTCCTTCAGAGCATTAGCAAGTGCTTCTGCACCTTCATCCTCTAAGTTCAAATAACTGAGATATATCTCTGTAAGATCAACAAATAAGGGTATAACTTTACTTATAGCAACTCCAGCTTCCACACCAAACATGTTGTCCCGCAAATCAAGCTTCTTCAAGTGCTTGCAAGCCCCAAGTGCTTCAGCAAGAGCAACACCACCTTCAGAGCCTACTCTGGTAGATGAACACCGAAAATCTTCCAAAGCTGCGGAGCGTTTCACAACTTCAGCTATTGCAAATGCTCCTTCATCTCCAGTCATGTTATTATGGAAATGAAGAACCTTAAGCTTCTCAGTGGAAGGAATCAATTCAGCAACTGCTTTTGCAGCTTCCTCTGATATACCATCATTCATCAAATAAAGCTCCTCTAAGTCATTTTGTGATTTTAGGAGTGACCGGAATGCTCTAACCCCCTTTTCGCCCATGGCATTATTTGACAGGTTAAGATATCTCAAAACAGAACCTTCTAGTGCAGAAGAAAATATATTCATCACTTCAAGTGCCTCTGCTTCTGGTCTCCCGGCAATAAAATCTGATAGATCCACCTCTTTAAGTTGATCTTTAATTGATATTAGGATGGGTTCAGCAACATGAGCAGCATCCAAACCAAAACTTCTATTGCTGAAACATATCTTTGTAAAAGAGCTTGGTGCCATCAATGGTTTCAGAAGTTCTGAAGCTTCCTCCTTATCAATAAAAGCTCTGCGACCCCCAGATATGTCAAAAACAGTTTCAACAGTAGCACCAGCCTTTTCGGATACCAATTCCCCATCCTCCTTCCTTCTTGGCCCTCTTTTCAAAACCTCCAACATAAGCTTACTTGATTCCTTGGCATAGATTTGTACAGCAGAACTCCCATCACCATCAGGCTCCTTTTCAAAGTGTTGGGTTGCAGTCACAAAAGCTGCATCCTCAATTTCCTTTGCGTCCACCTCAGCCTCTTCTTTGCTAAGAAGTCCATACTTTCTAGAGAAAATCGACGGAGTTGTTAGGTTCTTGGTCATTCGTTCAACCAACATCAACCTAGTACTTTGGCTAGGAGGCCATAATTTGATTGAAAGTGATCGATGTTGGTATGACTGCGCTGTAGAATCCATATCAAGAGAGCCTGAAATTAAGTATGCCAACAACACTTTCATTTACAGTTTTCCAAATCATGATCTTCACTATTGGTTATAAAACAATAGGAGACAAAACTGCTCGTCAAAATTCATTAATTTGCATATTTCAATAATAAATATAGTATAAAAATCAAAATCAAAGAACAGCAATATACATCCACTATCTAATACAGTGATACGGATAAATATTTGTAACACTATGGTAATAACGACTAACTACAAATTTTAAATAAACACTAAAAAGGATTAATTTGTACAAACCAATAAGTAACTACATTACAAAATCCAAAAGCATCGATAATATAAACATATAGAGCACACCAGAGACCTCGGGCCATTTGAAAACAAGGAGACAGTAAAAATCAACTCTTTGCGATACCCGGAACTTTACTAAGTAAAATTAACGGATCGGTTATCTCAGATCGAATTTCAAGCGATCGATTCACAGCCACACTTTGAATATTTGAATAGAAATATCAAGATTTTTTATATCTAATCAGCCGCATAACCCTATTTGACTACAATACTATGCAATAACAAAGATAGTGTGACACTAATTTAAAAATAAAAAAAAATTGTGTGACACAATCACAATTTAAAACCTTAATTTCCGAAATAAATGTTATTACAACATTTAAAGTAAACAAACAGTACTAGGGTGAGTGTGCAATCTGGGTATTCAGAAATATAATTCAAACTTCAGAACAATTGAAATAAAGAGGAAAAATCCATGAATCGAAAAATAGTTATATTTTTGTGAAAATTTACAGAAAACTAAACAAAAAACTATGGCAATAAAAACCCTAAAATTGGAGACAGAAATGAAAATAAAAAAAGTAATAATTGAGAACAAACATAGTAGTAGAGAAAGAGTCAAAGAAACAAAAGAATGGATTACGGATCTGGTACCTGAGTGAGAAGGGGGAAAAATGAAACCCTAGAAAAAGATAAAGCCTGCAGCAGAGAGAATGAAAGAGAGAAGATTTTTGAATGATGATAATTAGTTGGAGCCTTTTATGGTTTCTGCTGGAGCGGGGAAAAATAAAAATTAAATAAATGTTTTTTTTTATTTATGTTTGAAATTTAGAATTAAAAATATTCTGATATGGTAAAGCGTGCGCGTGGAAAAACTGGAGGGAAATGATTGAAAAATGAAAAAATGCGATGGATCATTCAAAAATAAAATCAAATGCAGCTTTTTTTAAACGCTACTACCATTTTGAATTGAATTGAAACCCCAAGCGTAGATTTTCCGTTTCCTCCATATTCTTCTATAGGAGAGTGCTTTATTCATTGTGTAAGGTGAAATGACGAATATAGCCTTGTCTGTTTCTTCATGAATCATGAATGACGTCACTCAAACCCTAATTTCATGAATGACGTCACTCGAACGCTAATTGTTGTTTAGCGAATTTATTTGGATCTATAACTGGGCTTTGAAAATCTCCGCTAGCCTCAGCTTCTTGGGCCACAAAATCCTATTTGTTATGATGCAAAGGGTTTTTTTGTCGAAGCTTTCTCATCCCACCCCCTATTTTTTTTTTCCCCCAACATTTTGATTTTGCCCTTGGTTAGAAAGTTCGGAATGTATTTTCCAAAAATTTTTCTAGTGTATTTTCCGAAGTTGAAAGATCTTGTTGATTTTTGTTTAGAAGAGTAGTATTTTTGAAGAAAATCAAAGTTGAAAGATTTTATTAATTTTTGTTTAGAAAGGTAGTATTTTTGAAGAAAATCAAAGTTGAAAGATTTTATTAATTTTTGTTTAGAAAGGTAGTATTTTTGAAGAAAATCGAAGTTGAAGATCTTGTTGAATTTTGTTTATAAGAGTAGTATATTTGAAGAAAATCAAAGTTGGAAAATTTTGTGTTTTTCTCTTCACTGTGCGCGACGGCGGAATAAGATTAGGGATTTTATTTTAGATTTACGCTTATATGTTTTTTTTTTATAACAACTAGACTACTAGCCGTGCAATGCACAGATTATGTAGAATATTATATGTATAGTTTAATTTCTTGTATTAAAAAATTGAAAATAAAAAAATTTAAGAAAATATAGATAAATTGGAACTGAAGTTATACAGTACGTATAGAACAACAATGAATAATTAAAATCATAAAAATAATGATAAAATTACATAAAAAACAGATAAAATTATCTTAATAATAATTCATCGTTAATCACTGAACATTATATAACACATCTTTGTAAACCATATTTTCAGTTGTATTTAAATCTTCACCTTCATCGTCGGTATTACTACATATTTTTATGTATTAGTGATTAACACAGGTCCCATGACATTTTAAGTATAAATGACAAATATTAATCCCGTAATTATTATTATTATTATTATTATTATTATTATTATTATTATTATTATACACATTTCTTATATTTTTTATATAAGAGTAAACAAATTTAGAGTAAATTTTTTTTCTTCTACATAATTGAAATATAGTAGTATTGAACTTTATATAAAAATAGTGTAAATTAAAAAATATAAAAATGGTTTTTTAACCGAATAAAATAATTACATTTAAGGGTAAAAAATTTGAAATATTATTAAAATTGGATGAGGAAAAATTAGGTGTTTTAGTAGTAATTCCTTTTAATATATTGTATTTTTGTTTCTATTTTTCATTTCTTAATCTTTTATCATAGACATAGGCCCCGTTTGAATTAGCTTATTTTTGAGCTTATGCAAACAACTTATGCAATTTTTATGTATTATTATAAGTTTATCAAAGTAGTTTATGATAAAATAGCTTATAAAAATACAATTTTCACTACTTAAAACTTATAAAATAGCATAAAGCCTAATTTATATTGCATAAAGTTGTTTGAAGGTATCTTCTTTTATTAGATTTTTTTATTTATATATTTTTCTTAAAGTTGTCGTAACTTATTTTTATATAAACTGTTATATGTTAGATTAAATTACTATCTTTGGCGCGTATCTTTTATGCGTAGATTTATTTTATCTAAAATATTTTTTGTTCATATTTTTATGATTTGTATCTTTTTTTGTTACCTATTTTTATCTTTTGTATTTTACTTTTTTTATCTTTAAAAATAAATATTTGTTATTATTTTTATAAGTAGATTTGTTTTATACCTATCTTTTATTTTTTATTTTTTTGTTTTGTATTTTTTTTTTTGTTTAGAATTATTTATTAGATTTTTTTTTTGGTACATTTATTAGATTTGTTTTATAGTTATCTTTAAAATATGTATGTATATATACACATATTTGTGTGACTTTTGGTTATAGAGTTGATTTGCCATATTCACTAATCACGCGTGCTTTCAAAGTTCATTCGTTCGTTTTCTTCTTCATTGGTTTTCTATATTCCTTCCCTTGTTCCTCTTCAAGGCGCGATATATTATTCCTTTGCTCAAGGTATTATTTTCATTCTTTTCATATTGTCTTTTTTTACAGAAGAGATTATGTGAAATTGAATGCGAGTGATGGAATTAAACCTTTCGCTTGTGGTTTTTATAGAGATTTTGGAAATTGAATGTCCCTTGATGGAATTGCTGAATTAGGGTTTAAAACCTTTGAATCAGTTTTTTTTTTTTTTTTTTATAGAGAGATTTTGTGAAAACAATATGCTTTACTAAAGTGATTTACTCTGATCGTGACTTTGTTTGTAGTTATTATAGTTACTAAAGTGATGTACCTCATGGGAAGAAGCCAAAGCCTTTTAAGGGTAACTCAACTAATTCATCCTAGTTTATATTACGCTGTTTGATGTATGCATTTGCTCAGATAACCTCACCCGTTGGTTTCTTATTTGATCAATACAATACATAAAGAAACAGAAGTTGCTAAGAAGCAAACAGTAGAGAGCAGAAAGGGGGAGCTTCCCCGTGGAAAGATTCCAGGGCCTTTTAAGGGTAACTCAACTGATCCTAACTTCTGTTGCAGCTAACTTATGTGGTTAAGGCCCTGTTTGGATTAGCTTATTTTTGACCTTATGCATTATTATAAGTTTGTCAAGGTAGTTTATGATACAATAACTTATAAAAATACAATTTTCACCAGTTTGAACTTATAAAATAGCATAAAACCTAATTTATATTGCATAATCTGTTTGCATAAGCTCAAAAATAAACTAATCCAAATAGGGCCTAAAGAAGTATTTTTTGCCGTTTTGTCTGTCTTCTATTTAGTTTTTGTTGGTTGATGTATGCATTTGGTTGGTCAAATAACTTCACCCGATTGTTTCTTATTTGATCTATACAATACATAAACAGAATATGCTAGGAAGCAAGCTGCTAAGAAGGGTAATGTACAAACCACAAAGGAGAAGCTTTCTAAGAGGGTTGCAGATGGGATATGTTATATACCTAAATCTAAACGGGCAAGTACCTCAACAAAGTTTATGGGCCTTTAGCAATGCTTTTGACACAAGTTTCACAAATTTAGTTTCTATGTGCATATTTTAATTCTTTAGTATCAATGTTGCTTAACCTGCAGGTATCAGACGCGTCCATGCGCAAATTAGTGAATGAAATAGTGGCTAAAATACGCAAGGATTTATAGTGTCGAAAGAAAGCGAAAGAGGAGCAGTACTCAAGTATTCTAATTGTAGGTTGGAATCATGTGTTTTGTTGTTATTAGTAGGCTATTCCATTTTCAGCTTATGTTGTTGGCTAGAGAATTGTAGTCTTTTGTCAAAGAGTTTGGCTCTGGTGTATGTAGAAAGACTATAATTTTTTGGGCTGTGTTATGCTTCTTTTTGGTGTATTTTGCATTTGGATTCTATTTCTTGTGTATAGGAGACTAAGGCCATGTTTGATACAATTTTGGTTTTTATTTTTAAAATGTGTTTTATAAAAGTGATTTAGAAAACTATTTTTAAGAATAGAAAATCAAAACTTCCTGAACCTGTTTTACTTTTTGTTTTATTAGCCGATAAACAGAAAACAATTTTAGAAACATTTTTATAAAATTGGATTACCAATCAAGTTTTATAGTTTTGAATTAAAAAAAAAAAAAAAAAAAAAAAAAAAAAAAAAAACTGTTTTTAGAAGGGAATGACGCATGTCTTACGTTTTACAAATCTTTGTGACACATTCTGTGCTTCAAGCACAGTCATGTTTTGATTTCTTTAAAAATATCTTTTTTAATCTAAAAATATCTAACAACTAAATATATATATCACCAATTAATTAATTATTAATCCATAACATCAATTTATTACTTAATAACGCATAACACTAACTAAGCTTAAAACTATTAAACATGCAATAAATGTAGAACATGGTTTGCAGTGAAAAGAATGAGATTGAGATATACAAAGTGCATACATACCTTGGTTAGAAAGGGTTTGAAAGAATGAGATTGAGATATAGTTTTGTTTTTTTTTTGACAATAGATTGAGATATACAAAGTGCATACATTTCTTGATTTTTCTCTCTGTCTTAAAAATCTCCACTATTGGAATTTGCTTAAAGCTATTTATAGTAGAAATAAACAACAATGAAAACAAGGTTAAATTAGTGTTTAACTGATATGCACCGGTGCATAAGAGATGCATGTACCGGTTCATAAAAAAGAAGTTGAAAATAAAGGCAAAGAAACTACGTTTAAATTGGTGCAGGATAGGTTTAAGTTGATACAAGACAAATTTTGCATCAATGCAAACATGTTATCAACTGACTTGTGAAATTCAGAAATGTTATGTATCGGTGAAAAATTTCATTATTGGTACAAAAATGATTCTGTTTTGACCAAAGGCGGGACCAACGGGATCCACTCTTGTTGTTCTAATCTAAAGGGTGTGTGTATCTAAAACTTACTTGCTAAAGAGAATGCATGGGTAAATTGATTGTTTAAAGCAGATGGAAAAAAAAGTTTATTGAAAAAAAAAAGTTTTTATTATTGAGTTCACCTCGGTTGTGAAACCTCGTGTCTGCGTATTCCCCGTGCAATGGGAAAGTCAGAACTTTGTAGTTCGTCTAAAAAAGTTTGGTTTGTTGGTTTTTTTATGAATAGTGTTAAGTTCACATTCCAACCGTCAACGTTTGCCGATCGACCTTTGAAGACTTATGCGTTGTTGCATTGCGTAGAATGAAGTTAACATGTCCTTTTTTGTAAAGGTTTTAAAGAGAAAAGCCCAAAGGCAAAAATGTTTGAAGTGTGTTGGAATTGTTTTTAATGTTTTTTGAAAAAAGATATTATGTGTTTTTATATATTTTTAGTTTAAAACAATCAAATATATTTTTGTTATATTTGAACATGAGATGAACAAGAAATTAAAATTAAAATTAAAGGAACAAAAGATAATAAATTTTTTGGTGTTTTTATAATATATAAAACACCAAAAAAAACTTTTTTTTTTTATGATTTTTGATATCCTTAAGAATATATAAAAAAATAAAATAAACATATTTTTGGGATTTTTGGATATTTTGAGGAAAAATAAAGAAACAAATTTTTTGGGATTTTTGAATGTTTTTAATAATATTTATAAAAATAAAAAGAAAAAAATTTTAAAAAAATAAATAAAAGGAGTTGGTGGGTGTTGAACCCATGATCTCTGGTAACCAATACAATGAGGTGAAGATGAGACTAATCTAATAACTCGTTTGATCGTTAATTTTATTATAATAAAAAAATACTATTATACATTATTAAAATCCTCATGATAAACTACATTAGTGGTCTCACTGCACACTCGATTTTATTCATCTAATATCAACATCTCCAGACCCTTCTTTGATATGACTGTAGATAAAGCAATGTTTAATTGTCCATGAGTGAATATAGGTTTTGGGAGATATATGCTGACATGAGAAAGCGATTGACCCTGACTCTTACTTATTTTCATTGCAAAACATAAAGTCAATAGGAATCGTTTTCTCGTAAATTTGAAAGGTAATTTAGAGTTACTTGGAATATAATGATTTTATCACCCACATTTTTTCTGATAATAACAATTGCAGCAATATAATTTTTTTCAAGAACATCGATGATTAATCAAGTCTCATTGCACAAACCAACAACCTGATTAATATTCCTCATCAACATCAAACATTGAATTTGTTGTTTTCCACAGCCTAATCATTCTTGCGAAAAAAAATTCATTTGTTTTTTTTTTTTTGGTCGTTTATGTCAATTATCGAGTGATAATTAGAACTCATGTTGTCTTTTTCTTTGAACTCTAAATAATTACAGAACAAATAAACAAACTCAATATATATCACTTAACGGGGCTGATTTGTTAGCCCTTAACAGTTACTTATAGGAAAGTGTTAAGATAATGGATGAGTGAAAGAAAAAGTGGTCCAACTCAAGCTTAGCATAATCTAATAAATCGATAGTTATTAAGAAAGTGCAAAGATAATGGATGAGTGAGAGAAAAAAGTTAAACAATTGAGATTTAGTTTTTCATATTATAGCAAGTAAAAAAATCAAATCATAAAATTATTCTTTAAAGATAGAGATCATATATATCTAAATTAATTGCGTGAAAAAAACATCATTAGATTAATTCCAAATATATGTTTTGTTGCTTTTTCTAAATTAATCACAAATAACATTAGATTAATTCCAAAATCAAAACATGATAATTCCAAATATATTTGATTAGACCAATATATGTTTCTCAATACTCATCACAAATTACATTTATTGTAGGTTGAAATTAAATGCATGGGGATACCTGTGCTCCCAACAACAACAGCAGACGAATTGGTAAAGTTTTGGCTGAATGTAAATGCAAAAAAATGAAAGCATAATAGATGAACTTTGAGACGATCATCTGACGAGCCTTCATTTTTCTCATTTGTATTAAGCCAAAACTTAACCAATTCATCTGTTGTTGTTGTTGGGAGCGCATGTATCCCCATACATGTAATTTCAACCTACAATAAATGTAATTTGTGTGTGAGCATTGAGAAATATTGGTCTAATTAAATGTATTTAGAATTATCATAACAATAACAATTAAAGTTAAAGTAGTATAGACAAACACCAAGATCTTGCAATCTTTGCTCAACCCGTTTGTTAGTTCGAACTCCAGCAGATGAGTTTGAAACTTGCACCATTTCCTCAAGTGCATATGTCCTCAAATTTACATGAAGCTGAAATATTTTTCACTATCAGATAATGCAATGATGCATGAGCAATTAAAAGAAATCATGAAATTGTCTCTCATTAAATAAAAATTATTTGAAATATTTTGATTATTAAAATTTCAGTTAATGTCAATGACACTAATCAAAGTTTTAAGTTTACCTTGTCCCTTGTCCTATGTTGGTAATCGCAGCTGCGACGGTCGCTATTGCGGAAATTTGAAGCCCGCCGCAATAGAGCATGGCAGAGCGGTGCTTTATGGCGATGCAGGCATAATTGTTGGGTTGCTTGCACGATTTTGGTGTTGCGGCGAGGGTCGTCACAGGTTGGAGTGCTGCATTAGAAGTGAATGAAGAGAATAAATGAATTGAATGAAACGGCCGTGTGAAAGTCGCGTACTGATTTTCTGTCTCCGTACGGGGAAAGCAGGCAGCTACTAGTGGGAGAGGTAAACATTAGGGTTACCTTTTTATTCTTTTGTCATAATATATTATTATTATTGGGCCAAATCCATATGTAAATAATATGTTATTGGGCCTGCCTCATAATAATCTGATCCAACAACACAAGTAAATTCATGTGGTGATTTTAGTAAAAAAAAAATTCATTTAAAACACAATTTTTGACAAAATAATTTTTCATTTTTATACTAATTAATATGTGTATAAAAATGTTGCCAAAGTTCTCCACTCCGTATTAAAACATCTGTAGAAATATAGAAAATAAAAAAAATTCTTGTGTATAAATATAAGTTCTCATAAATTTCTTTTAAAATAAAATTGTTGCCCTTACTAAAATTTAATTCATACATTGCGTGGATTCACCTCCTACTATTAGCTTCCAAAAAAAGAACAAGGGAAATTTGTCGCTTATTAAAACGGAGAAATCTTAGAAATAAAATATTCGTGTGTATTTGTCATAAAAAGACTAACATGCCATTATATAGTGCAAGGAAAAAAATATTTCTTAATGAATGTTGCAGAATGCTCTAGAATGTTTAAAGACTAACATGCCATTATATAGTGCAAGGATAGATTTGTAATGCAAATAAAAATCATTTAATATTGTTAATGTTAGTTCCTTATATATCTGGTTGACCAATATGAATTATTTTTTTTCTCATCAGTTTAATTTGGTTCGGATGTTAGTTCTGACATCAAATGATTTCAGTTCTCTCTCAATCGTAGTTGCAGAGGATCAAACCATATCCCTTCTATTGAATTTAACGTTAATTATCACTGTTTTGGACTGGACCTTTAAGGTTCAATCCTCGTGATCGTCCAATACGGCCCAAACCAGCATGGCCCAACAACGCATAACGGAATTAGTGAACGTTACAGTTCACTTTGGCTCCCCGGAGCCGTTTTCCGGCAGCCACTTAATGGGTATTTATTCACATTAAGGGTCTTGGCACAGCGTTGGGGGTTATATAAACTTCTCATTCTAAAGGAGTCAGGTACGCATTTTTACCTCTTGAAAACCATAAGCTCACACAAATACTGACTTGAACGTTAGAGTGTATACATGTACACAACTCCCCTCTGCTTCAACAAAGGGGCTTGCTCGCTCAAGAACAACCGGCGAGGTCTTTTCTGATCAGGTAAGATCAATCACTGAACCAACTAACACACCAATATGATTTAAACAGTAATGAAATGTGTCTCAATTGATATTTCAAATTTTACACCATAAGACACTTGAAGGCATTCAAATTCAAAGATTTTGATGAACTAATCGGCCAAAAATATAAATGAGCGAAATAATTTTATTTTGGTTGTACCTAGAAGATGAGTTTAAGACTTTAGGTCATTTTTCTGATTAAAAATGTGTAACACATGCAAGTTTTGTTATTGTCCCTTGATTTTCAAAATTACCATATTTTAAATGAATTCAATTAGTTCAGTGGCTAAAGAATATAACTGTATAGAGAGGTCGTAGGTTCAAATCCAGCTGTGATTATGATTTAGTTAGTAGTATATTATTCCCATTAGATATAAGTAAGATTAAAAAAAAGAATTTTAAAAAGATTGGATTAAAATAAAGATTGATAATGCGATGAAAAATAAAATGTAGTAAATGCATTGAAAGTTATAGTTATTTGGTATTGTTACCAACATATTTCAAATGAATTCAAGTGACTAAATAATATAACTGTATAGAGGGGTCGTGTGTTCAAATCCAACTGAAACAACTTTTTTATATATTAAAGTCTTGACTAAACAATTCCCTCCAAAATACTCCCTCCGTCCCTTATTATAAGCTCCCTTCAAAATTTGCACGTATATTAAGAAAAGTTGGTAGTGTAATTAATGTGTACTTTTTGGGTATTATAATTATTAAATTGTCCTTGGTGAAAAGTTGTGTTTGTAGTTGACTTTTCGTATTTCAATGCAAAGTAGGGTCATGTTTGGAAAAATAATAATAAATGTGTCTAAGAAATTGAAATGAAGCTTATACTGACATGTGAAAACGATTGACCCTGACTCTTATTTATTTTCATTGCAAAACATAAGGTCAATAGAAACCGTCTTCTCGTAAATTCGAAAGGTAATCTAGAGTTACTTGTAATATAATGATTTTATCACCCACATTTTTTCTGATAATAACAATTGCAGCAATATAATTTTTTTAAGAACATCGATATAATAACAATTGTAAGGACTAAAAATATAATAAAAAAAATATAGAGACTAAAAGTCGAAACTCACATAAAAGTAAGAATTAAAAACATATTTAACCCTACAATAAACTACATAACATAATCGTTAAAAAAACTAGAGTTAAATATGTTTTTAATCTCTACATTTTTGTCTATAGTCAAGTATATAGTCCCTACTTTTTTTTCTATGATGACAAAAACCGTATAATTTTTTTGTCATTAACTTTGATCCCTGCCGTCTGTTTTTTACTCAATTTTTTGCACAGTCACCAAACGAAATACTTATGTGGCAGCTGTGGGCCCATTTTTTAATAATCTGACAAATAATATGGTAACACGTGACAACATAATTGAATTTTTATAAATAAGTTTTTGCATTTTTACTAATTAAAATATGTCATTATGCTGACATATTTCACCGTATTATTTGTCAGATAATTAAAAAATTGGTCCACAATTGCCACATAAACATTTTGTTTGGTGACTGTGCAAAAAAAAGACGACAGCCGACAGAGATCAAAATTAATGACGAAAAAATTTGTAGAATTTTTTCCCCATAAAAAAATTAGGGATTATTTTTGACTACAAACCAAAATGTAGAGACTAAAAACATATTTAACAAAAAACTAAATCACATAGATAATAGATAATCCTTTAACTCTCCTAAAAAAATAAATCCAAAGAATATATTGCACCATGTTTTTTTATATGAAGAGGGGAATCAATTTTTTTGACAATTATGTGTGATATATGGTTTTTATTGTGCATCAATGTAATTGGTAATCGATGTAAATGTTTTCTTTTTTTTACTGATAGCATAAATCAAGGCATGAAATATGGTGGAATGCTAGATCGGTCATTGTGTAATAATTGTGAAGAAATATATTATACACTAATTATCAAATCAATGAGATGAGAGGATTATTGCAAGCATGCCATGTCATAGGTGAAAAGAAATGAAATCGTGCTAACTTATTTATATTTTTTTTGTCAAGTAATTTAGTGATTAGAAAATCCATTTTAAAGTACTACAAAAAATATGATTTTTGACAACAATTAAAGTTGTTACAAGTCGCTGGAAAAACAACCAAATATAATTTTGTCAGCAACTTGTAATAAAAAAATTCGTTACAAAAAATTATATTTCTTATAGTGAAAGTGAATAAGTGGAGTGTCACGAGTTCGAACCTGAACTCCTACACATATAATGTGATGTCTCTACCAAATAAAAGCTCATGGAGAGTCTAACTTAAGCACCTTGCTGCTCTGCCTATAGTTATCGATGGGGGCCCTTTGATTCTAGTGATGTTTTAACGGTTGGATTCAATACCGGCTAACCCCTTAAGTGTGATTTTAGTGTTGAACTACTCTAATAAATTTGAAAATGTGGTGCAATTGTCGTTAATTTCTCCAACACAACACAATCAATAGTCAATTTGTAAGTTTAATTAAGATATGACATAGGACGAACCATCCCATAAAAAACTAGGACAAATTTGACTTAGACTTCTCTTTCACAATTAATAACTTAACATATATGTTTCTAACAACTAATTTTTTTAAAGAGCAAAATCAATTATTATTATTATTATTATTATTAATAAAAAAAATACTCCAACAAAGCGCAAGTCATACTTTGAAGGATACCAAAAACAACCACCAGTTTTTAACAACTAATATCTAAATATTGATGTGAAGTATAAGTTGCATACTCCGGTTCAAGTGAAATATGTGTTGTAGTATGCATATTCGCGATAGGTTAATTTAATTGAGAAAATTGAGAATAATGTGATAATTTCTTTAATTTATTTTTCTAAATAAAAGATGGACATTCTAATATATCTTAGATTTTGAAAATATTTATCTAACATCTAATCATTTTACACTTTAATATCTTATTTTTTAGTAAATATGTATTTATTATGATGTGTATATGAATAATATATTTATTTATTAATCATTTTACTTTCTAACTTGAATGATTCACACTTTAGAGGAGATTGGATCTGTAATTGGTTTTAGCCGTCTGATCTCTGATTGTGAAATATGTGTTGTATCGTGCATACTCGTGATAGGTTAATTTAATTGATGAAATGGAGAACAACATGATCATTTCTTTAGTTTATTTTTTAAAATAAAAGATGAACTTTCTAATATATCTTAGTTTTTTGAAAATATGTATCTAACATCTAATCATTTTACACTCTAATATCTTATTCTTAAGTAATATGTTTATTATGATGAGGGTTAAATATATTTTTAGTCATATAAAATAGTGATCTTTGAAATTTAGTCTCTATTTAACTTTTATTATATTTTTAATCCCTATAAAATTTTTCTCTCAGACAGTTTTAGTCCATACTAAACCTAAATTTGTTTAATTATCATTAATTTTTTAAATTTTTGAATGATTTTTTTCCAGATATGTTTAAAATATCATATAAAGTTTATTTACAAAAATTTAGAATTATTTGACATGAGATGAATTAAATATAAATATTTTAAATTCAAGATAAAAATAACAAAAATCACGATAAAAAAAATCAAATTTTGAGCTCTTTTTTTTTTAAAGAACTTTCTATAATGTTCTAAACATACCTGCGGAAAAATCATTCAAAAATACACATTGAATTAGTAGTAGGGACCAAAACTCAGTGCATGATAATTTTTCATGGTCTAAAAATATAATAAAAATTTAGTATGGACTAAACTTAGAAGGTGGCATCTTTGTAGGGACTAAAAACATATTTAACCTTTATAATGAGTATATGAATAAGGGTTAAATATGTTTTTAGTCTCTATTTTTATGTGAGTTTCGACTTTTAGTCCCTACATTTTTTTTATTATATTTTTAGTCCCTACATTTTCACTGTTTGCGTTTTTAGTCCTTGCCGTCAATTTTTTGTAACTTGGATAACGAAATCAGCCACATAGATTTCACGTCATTATATGCAAATATTATTCTAATCAATTTAAGTTATCCTATGTGGTCAATTCTGTTATCTTAGTCATAAAAAATTGACTAAAAATATAATTTAAAAAATGTAGGTACTAAAAATATAATAAAAAATATATAGGGACTAAAAGTCTAAACTCATATAAAAGTATGGACTAAAAACATATTTAACCCTTTGAATATGTTTGTTTATTATTCATTTTATGCTTAAATATCATTTTTGTCCCTGTATGTTCGTGAGTTTTTTGTTTTAGTCCCTATATCTTTTTTTGTTGCAAATAAGTTCTTGTATGTTCGCGAATTTTTAGTTTTGTCCATAAAGTCAAAATCCGGAAAAAAAAATCTGCAGTTTTCGCGCAAATTTTTCTTCAGATTTTCCTGTAAAATTTGACTTTATGGACTAAAACAAAATATTCACAAACTACAGGAACTTATTTGCAACAAAAAAAGATACAGAGACTAAAACAAAAAATTCGCGAACATACATGAATCAAAAGATCATTTAAACCTTCATTTTCCTATCTAACTTGAATGGTTCACACTTTGGAGGGAATTAGATTTACATTAGGGTGTTGTAACTGATCTTGACCGTCTGATCTTTAATTATCAACTGACATATTTTGGATTATAAAATTGTATTTTAAATTTAAACCGTCCGATCTTAAATTAATAGTTACGATTTATTACTGTATTAAACTGCGTTATTATTGACGACATTAAATCTGGATTCCACTTTGGAGTAGGCTTTGTCCTCTAACAACTATTAGAAGGACTACATATCAGGATTTTACATAAAGATGGCATTAACACCAAAACTTTAATTCCATTAAGTAGTCATCAGAGTACTGATGAAGAACTGAAAAGGATCTATTCATTGATCTCAGAAAGAAATGCATGCAGTCATGGTCAGAAGAAAAGTTAGTATATGAAAAAAGCAATGAATTGATGGGTACTAATAACTGCTAAGGGTATTGAAATTTGTCACGCAGAGAAAATCCATCGAAGAAATTCCCATTCCACACCATAGCACAAAAATTAGCTGAGAATAGTTGGGGTCCCCTCATTCATCTCACCCTTCAAGAAACCCTTACTACTCTTTCGGTGAAACCTATAACTTAATACTCTGAATTGTTGAATTAATAAGTCATGTTTTCGAGAAAACAAAGCTTCAGAAGTTGGAGGAGCTTCAGAAGCTACAGAGCTTCAGAAGCTGAGCAGAGCTTCAGAAGTTGCAGAGCTTCAGAAGCTGAGCAGAGCTTCAGAAGTTACAGAGCTTCAGAAGTTGGAGAAGCTTCAGAAGCTACAGAGCTTCAGAAGCTGAGCAGAGCTTCAGAAGTTGCAGAGCTTCAGAAGTTACAGAGCTTCAGAAGCTGAGCAGAGCTTCAGAAGTTACAGAGCTTCAGAAGTTGGAGAAGCTTCAGAAGCTACAGAGCTTCAGAAGCTGAGCAGAGCTTCAGAAGCTGAGCAGAGCCTCAGAAGTTGCAGAGCTTCAGAAGTTGAGAAAGTTTCTGAAGCTAGTAATAGTTAGTTAGTTTGTTATAGTTTTTTGTTTTGTCTTAGGTAGTTAATATACGATCGCTTGGCAGTGAAGCAAGCCCCCATTTTGTATATAAATACCTTTGCCCCATGTGGATGAATGCAATTAACTCTTTTTCTTAATTCTCGTCTCAATTCTCTCGTTCTATTCTCTCTAATTTCTCCCAAAATTATCACATTGTCCCAACAAATTGGTATAACAGAGCCCGGTTGTGATTCACGTTTTGCATTGATTCTTTGATCAAGAAACAATGGCGAACAATGGCACAACCTCATCACAATTTCCTGCAAATCTTCCAGTTTTCAAAGGTGAAAACTATGATCGTTGGTGTGCGCAGATGAAGGTCATTTTCAGGTTTCAAGATGTTCTTGAAACTGTTAATGATGGAGTACCAGACTTGGCTGCAAATGCTGATGAAGCAGCAAGAGCCTTGCATCGCGAGTTGAAGAAAAAGGATGCAAAAGGTCTGTTCATCATACATCAGTGTGTGGATCCTAATATCTTTGAGAAGATCATTGAGGAAGAGTCTTCTAAAGGTGCTTGGGATACATTGAAAAAGATTTATGGAGGTGATGAAAAACTGAAGGGTATCAAGCTGCAAGCTCTGAGGAGACAATATGAAATGTTGGTGATGAATGATCAAGAAACGATAGCTGAGTATCTTTCAAGAATGTTGAGTATCACTAATTTGATGAAGTCAAATGGTGAAGCTCTGTCAGAGAGGTCCAAGATTGAGAAGGTTTTGAGAACCTTGACTGAGAAATTTGATCACATAGTAGTAGCAATAGAAGAATCAAAGGATTTGGCCACTATGAAGATAGAGGAGCTCCAAGCTTCATTGGAGGCACATGAACTGAGAGTCAAGCAGAGGAGCTCAAATAAAGCTATTGATCAAGCTTTGCAGGCAAAGTTTCAGAAAGGTTCCAAAGGGAAAAACAAGAAAAAGAAAGAAGATTCAGAGAATGATGGCAAGAACCTTAAAGATTCAGAGTCTAGCAAAGGTAACAAGAAAGGTTCAAAGAAAAAGATTAATAAGAAGGATGTGAAGTGTTATAATTGTCAGAAGCTTGGCCATTATGCTAGAGAGTGTCACTCTAAGAAAGTTGAGAGAAGTGACAAGGATGAAGCTCAATTGGCAAAGGGAAATGGTAGTGACTCTGATGATTCCCTGCTCATGGCAATTACAAACACTGACGCTAATAAATCCAACTTGTGGTATCTTGACACTGGTTGTAGCAATCACATGACTGGCAACAAGAAGTGGTTCTTGAAGCTTGACTATTCAGTGAGACGGAATATCAAGTTTGCTAATAGCAGCCAGATCACTAGTGAAGGTATGGGGACAATTCTTGTGCAGAGAAAAGATGGTCAGGAATCCTTCATTAATGAGGTATTGTATGTTCCTTCTATAACAAGTAATCTGATTAGTCTTGGTCAATTACTTGAAAAGGATTATACAGTGACAATGGCTAATAAAGAATTGAAGATTCATGATGCTAAAAGTAGGTTAATCCTAAGAGCTCCATTGTCAAGCAATAGAACCTTTAAGGTTGAAATCAATGTGATTGATTTCAAGTGCTTAGCCTCAGTCACTAGTACAGAAGAGAATTGGATATGGCACCACAGGTTTGGACACTTAAACTTCAAAAGTTTAAGCATGTTGAATTCCAAGAAGATGGTTCATGGCTTGCCTCAGATCAGAGCACCAAGTGAAATGTGTGAAGAGTGCTGTGCAGCAAAGCAGGCCAGAAATTCATTCAAGAATGAATTACCTATGAAATCAACTCAGAAGCTAGGAATGGTGTACTCAGATGTGTGTGGTCCATTTGAGGTGAAATCCATTGGAGGTAACAACTATTTTCTGACATTCATAGATGATTGTACTAGGCATGTTTGGCTCTACCTTATCGAAAAGAAAAGTGATGTATTTACCAAGTTCAAGAAATTTAAGACACTAGTTGAAAATCAAAGTGGATTTAGTGTTAAGAAATTGAGAACTGATGGAGGTGGTGAATACACTTCACATGAATTTGCAAAATTCTGTGAAGATGAAGGTATAGAGCATGAAGTCACTGCACCCTACACCCCTCAACACAATGGTGTAGCTGAGAGGAAAAATAGAAGCATCATGAACATGGCCAGAAGTATGCTTAAAGCTAAGCATATGCCTCATAAGTTTTGGGGTGAAGCAGTCTCTACAGCAGTTTACATCATCAATAGAAGTCATACAAAGAGGTTACAAGACAAGACTCCTCATGAAGCTTGGACAGGTTTGAAACCAAGTGTTAGTCATTTTAGAATATTTGGCTCACTTTGCTTCAAACATGTTCCTGATCAAGTTAGAAGAAAACTTGATGATAGAAGTCAGACAATGATATTGTTAGGTTATCATCCCACTGGTGCTTACAAATTGTACTCACCTAGAGATAACAAAGTTGTGATTAGCAGAGATATCAGGTTTGATGAATCAAAGGGTTGGGATTGGACTGAAGGCACAAGTGCTGAAGGCTCAATGCTCAACAGAAGACTCATGCTTGAAGAAACAAATCAAGAGGAGATAGAAGTTGAAGATGATCAACCTAATGCTGCACCTAATCAACAGTTGAGAAGATCAACCAGAGAAAGGGTACAGTCAATAAGGTTGAATGAGTATGATGTGTTTCCTGATCAAGCAATCACTGAAGATGGAGAACTGGTCAATGAAGCAATGATTGCAGAGTTGGAACCGGTGACTCTAAGTGAAGCTTTGAAAGATTCAAATTGGTTGAATGCTATGAAAGAGGAGCTGAAGTCAATTGAGAAGAATAACACCTGGACATTGATGAACAAAGCTGTAAACAAGAGACCTATTGATGTGAAATGGGTTTTCAAGCTGAAGATGAAACCAAGTGGTGAAATTGCTAAGTACAAAGCAAGGTTAGTAGCTAAGGGTTTTCTTCAGAAGCCTGGACTTGACTTTAATGAAGTGTTTGCACCTGTGGCAAGGCTAGAGACAATTAGGCTAGTTGTTGCAGTAGCTACCTACAAAGGATGGGCTATGCACCAGCTTGATGTGAAATCTGCCTTTTTGAATGGACCATTAGAGGAAGAGGTATATGTGAAGCAGCCACCAGGATTTGAGATTAAAGGTCAAGAACAGAAAGTGTACAAGTTGAACAAAGCTCTCTATGGTTTGAAACAAGCTCCAAGAGCTTGGAACAAGAGAATTGATAGCTTCCTGCTGAATTTGAGTTTCACTAGATGCACATCAGAACATGGAGTATATGTGAAAGGCTCAAGTCATGATGAGATTATAATACTGTGTCTGTATGTTG
The DNA here is from genome assembly GCA_954870985.1 of Trifolium fragiferum. Taxonomy (NCBI): domain Eukaryota; kingdom Viridiplantae; phylum Streptophyta; class Magnoliopsida; order Fabales; family Fabaceae; genus Trifolium; species Trifolium fragiferum. Next base: position 42,031,943 of record OX940796.1, on the reverse strand, counting down.
ATGATTTGTTGATCACAGGATCAAACAAAGCTGTGCTAGAGAGATTCAAAGCAGACATAATGAAGGAGTTTGAGATGACTGATCTGGGAGAGCTATCATATTTCCTTGGCATGGAATTTGTGAAAACAGATAGAGGCTATTTCTTGCATCAGAAGAAATATGTCATTGACATATTGAAGAGGTTTCACATGAGCAATTGCAACCCTGCAATTACTCCTATGGAAACAGGTGTGAAGCTGAGCAAGAATACTGAGGATGAGTTGGTTTATTCAACACTGTACAGACAGATCATAGGATCATTGAGGTACTTGTGCAATACTAGAATTGATTTATGTCATAGTATTGGTCTGCTGAGCAGATTTATGGATCAACCAAGGATGAATCACTTGACTGCTGCAAAGAGGGTCCTTAGATATGTGAAAGGAACCATTGATCATGGCATTTTAATTCCAAACCAAAGGAACAGTAGCAAGAAGCTAATGGCTTATGGTTACTCAGATTCAGATTGGGGAGGAGATCAAGATGACAGGAAGAGTACTGCAGGATACCTGTTCATGATAGGTAATGCACCAATCTCTTGGTGTTCTAAGAAGCAAGGGATAGTGGCATTGTCATTATGTGAAGCTGAGTATGTGGCAGCTTCATTTGCAGCTTGTCAAGCAAATTGGATTGAGATGTTGCTCACTGAATTGAATGCAGTAGAGACAACAAGGATGAAGCTACTTATTGACAACAAGTCAGCAATTGATTTGGCTAACAACCCAGTTAGTCATGGAAGAAGTAAGCACATTGAGAGAAGGTTTCACTTTTTGAGAGATCAAGTGAACAAAGATAAGCTTGAGATGGAATATTGCAATACTGGGATTCAACTTGCAGATATTCTAACCAAACCTATGGCTAAGGCAAGGTTTGACACTCTGAAGAAGCTTATAGGAATGAATGCTTTGGAAAACATGCCTTAGGAGGTGTGTTGAATTAATAAGTCATGTTTTCGAGAAAACAAAGCTTCAGAAGTTGGAGGAGCTTCAGAAGCTACAGAGCTTCAGAAGTTGCAGAGCTTCAGAAGCTGAGCAGAGCTTCAGAAGTTACAGAGCTTCAGAAGTTGGAGAAGCTTCAGAAGCTACAGAGCTTCAGAAGCTGAGCAGAGCTTCAGAAGCTGAGCAGAGCTTCAGAAGTTGCAGAGCTTCAGAAGTTACAGAGCTTCAGAAGCTGAGCAGAGCTTCAGAAGTTACAGAGCTTCAGAAGTTGGAGAAGCTTCAGAAGCTACAGAGCTTCAGAAGCTGAGCAGAGCTTCAGAAGCTGAGCAGAGCCTCAGAAGTTGCAGAGCTTCAGAAGTTGAGAAAGTTTCTGAAGCTAGTAATAGTTAGTTAGTTTGTTATAGTTTTTTGTTTTGTCTTAGGTAGTTAATATACGATCGCTTGGCAGTGAAGCAAGCCCCCATTTTGTATATAAATACCTTTGCCCCATGTGGATGAATGCAATTAACTCTTTTTCTTAATTCTCGTCTCAATTCTCTCGTTCTATTCTCTCTAATTTCTCCCAAAATTATCACATTGTCCCAACAAATTGGTATAACAGAGCCCGGTTGTGATTCACGTTTTGCATTGATTCTTTGATCAAGAAACAATGGCGAACAATGGCACAACCTCATCACAATTTCCTGCAAATCTTCCAGTTTTCAAAGGTGAAAACTATGATCGTTGGTGTGCGCAGATGAAGGTCATTTTCAGGTTTCAAGATGTTCTTGAAACTGTTAATGATGGAGTACCAGACTTGGCTGCAAATGCTGATGAAGCAGCAAGAGCCTTGCATCGCGAGTTGAAGAAAAAGGATGCAAAAGGTCTGTTCATCATACATCAGTGTGTGGATCCTAATATCTTTGAGAAGATCATTGAGGAAGAGTCTTCTAAAGGTGCTTGGGATACATTGAAAAAGATTTATGGAGGTGATGAAAAACTGAAGGGTATCAAGCTGCAAGCTCTGAGGAGACAATATGAAATGTTGGTGATGAATGATCAAGAAACGATAGCTGAGTATCTTTCAAGAATGTTGAGTATCACTAATTTGATGAAGTCAAATGGTGAAGCTCTGTCAGAGAGGTCCAAGATTGAGAAGGTTTTGAGAACCTTGACTGAGAAATTTGATCACATAGTAGTAGCAATAGAAGAATCAAAGGATTTGGCCACTATGAAGATAGAGGAGCTCCAAGCTTCATTGGAGGCACATGAACTGAGAGTCAAGCAGAGGAGCTCAAATAAAGCTATTGATCAAGCTTTGCAGGCAAAGTTTCAGAAAGGTTCCAAAGGGAAAAACAAGAAAAAGAAAGAAGATTCAGAGAATGATGGCAAGAACCTTAAAGATTCAGAGTCTAGCAAAGGTAACAAGAAAGGTTCAAAGAAAAAGATTAATAAGAAGGATGTGAAGTGTTATAATTGTCAGAAGCTTGGCCATTATGCTAGAGAGTGTCACTCTAAGAAAGTTGAGAGAAGTGACAAGGATGAAGCTCAATTGGCAAAGGGAAATGGTAGTGACTCTGATGATTCCCTGCTCATGGCAATTACAAACACTGACGCTGATAAATCCAACTTGTGGTATCTTGACACTGGTTGTAGCAATCACATGACTGGCAACAAGAAGTGGTTCTTGAAGCTTGACTATTCAGTGAGACGGAATATCAAGTTTGCTAATAGCAGCCAGATCACTAGTGAAGGTATGGGGACAATTCTTGTGCAGAGAAAAGATGGTCAGGAATCCTTCATTAATGAGGTATTGTATGTTCCTTCTATAACAAGTAATCTGATTAGTCTTGGTCAATTACTTGAAAAGGATTATACAGTGACAATGGCTAATAAAGAATTGAAGATTCATGATGCTAAAAGTAGGTTAATCCTAAGAGCTCCATTGTCAAGCAATAGAACCTTTAAGGTTGAAATCAATGTGATTGATTTCAAGTGCTTAGCCTCAGTCACTAGTACAGAAGAGAATTGGATATGGCACCACAGGTTTGGACACTTAAACTTCAAAAGTTTAAGCATGTTGAATTCCAAGAAGATGGTTCATGGCTTGCCTCAGATCAGAGCACCAAGTGAAATGTGTGAAGAGTGCTGTGCAGCAAAGCAGGCCAGAAATTCATTCAAGAATGAATTACCTATGAAATCAACTCAGAAGCTAGGAATGGTGTACTCAGATGTGTGTGGTCCATTTGAGGTGAAATCCATTGGAGGTAACAACTATTTTCTGACATTCATAGATGATTGTACTAGGCATGTTTGGCTCTACCTTATCGAAAAGAAAAGTGATGTATTTACCAAGTTCAAGAAATTTAAGACACTAGTTGAAAATCAAAGTGGATTTAGTGTTAAGAAATTGAGAACTGATGGAGGTGGTGAATACACTTCACATGAATTTGCAAAATTCTGTGAAGATGAAGGTATAGAGCATGAAGTCACTGCACCCTACACCCCTCAACACAATGGTGTAGCTGAGAGGAAAAATAGAAGCATCATGAACATGGCCAGAAGTATGCTTAAAGCTAAGCATATGCCTCATAAGTTTTGGGGTGAAGCAGTCTCTACAGCAGTTTACATCATCAATAGAAGTCCTACAAAGAGGTTACAAGACAAGACTCCTCATGAAGCTTGGACAGGTTTGAAACCAAGTGTTAGTCATTTTAGAATATTTGGCTCACTTTGCTTCAAACATGTTCCTGATCAAGTTAGAAGAAAACTTGATGATAGAAGTCAGACAATGATATTGTTAGGTTATCATCCCACTGGTGCTTACAAATTGTACTCACCTAGAGATAACAAAGTTGTGATTAGCAGAGATATCAGGTTTGATGAATCAAAGGGTTGGGATTGGACTGAAGGCACAAGTGCTGAAGGCTCAATGCTCAACAGAAGACTCATGCTTGAAGAAACAAATCAAGAGGAGATAGAAGTTGAAGATGATCAACCTAATGCTGCACCTAATCAACAGTTGAGAAGATCAACCAGAGAAAGGGTACAGTCAATAAGGTTGAATGAGTATGATGTGTTTCCTGATCAAGCAATCACTGAAGATGGAGAACTGGTCAATGAAGCAATGATTGCAGAGTTGGAACCGGTGACTCTAAGTGAAGCTTTGAAAGATTCAAATTGGTTGAATGCTATGAAAGAGGAGCTGAAGTCAATTGAGAAGAATAACACCTGGACATTGATGAACAAAGCTGTAAACAAGAGACCTATTGATGTGAAATGGGTTTTCAAGCTGAAGATGAAACCAAGTGGTGAAATTGCTAAGTACAAAGCAAGGTTAGTAGCTAAGGGTTTTCTTCAGAAGCCTGGACTTGACTTTAATGAAGTGTTTGCACCTGTGGCAAGGCTAGAGACAATTAGGCTAGTTGTTGCAGTAGCTACCTACAAAGGATGGGCTATGCACCAGCTTGATGTGAAATCTGCCTTTTTGAATGGACCATTAGAGGAAGAGGTATATGTGAAGCAGCCACCAGGATTTGAGATTAAAGGTCAAGAACAGAAAGTGTACAAGTTGAACAAAGCTCTCTATGGTTTGAAACAAGCTCCAAGAGCTTGGAACAAGAGAATTGATAGCTTCCTGCTGAATTTGAGTTTCACTAGATGCACATCAGAACATGGAGTATATGTGAAAGGCTCAAGTCATGATGAGATTATAATACTGTGTCTGTATGTTGATGATTTGTTGATCACAGGATCAAACAAAGCTGTGCTAGAGAGATTCAAAGCAGACATAATGAAGGAGTTTGAGATGACTGATCTGGGAGAGCTATCATATTTCCTTGGCATGGAATTTGTGAAAACAGATAGAGGCTATTTCTTGCATCAGAAGAAATATGTCATTGACATATTGAAGAGGTTTCACATGAGCAATTGCAACCCTGCAATTACTCCTATGGAAACAGGTGTGAAGCTGAGCAAGAATACTGAGGATGAGTTGGTTTATTCAACACTGTACAGACAGATCATAGGATCATTGAGGTACTTGTGCAATACTAGAATTGATTTATGTCATAGTATTGGTCTGCTGAGCAGATTTATGGATCAACCAAGGATGAATCACTTGACTGCTGCAAAGAGGGTCCTTAGATATGTGAAAGGAACCATTGATCATGGCATTTTAATTCCAAACCAAAGGAACAGTAGCAAGAAGCTAATGGCTTATGGTTACTCAGATTCAGATTGGGGAGGAGATCAAGATGACAGGAAGAGTACTGCAGGATACCTGTTCATGATAGGTAATGCACCAATCTCTTGGTGTTCTAAGAAGCAAGGGATAGTGGCATTGTCATTATGTGAAGCTGAGTATGTGGCAGCTTCATTTGCAGCTTGTCAAGCAAATTGGATTGAGATGTTGCTCACTGAATTGAATGCAGTAGAGACAACAAGGATGAAGCTACTTATTGACAACAAGTCAGCAATTGATTTGGCTAACAACCCAGTTAGTCATGGAAGAAGTAAGCACATTGAGAGAAGGTTTCACTTTTTGAGAGATCAAGTGAACAAAGATAAGCTTGAGATGGAATATTGCAATACTGGGATTCAACTTGCAGATATTCTAACCAAACCTATGGCTAAGGCAAGGTTTGACACTCTGAAGAAGCTTATAGGAATGAATGCTTTGGAAAACATGCCTTAGGAGGTGTGTTGAATTAATAAGTCATGTTTTCGAGAAAACAAAGCTTCAGAAGTTGGAGGAGCTTCAGAAGCTACAGAGCTTCAGAAGTTGCAGAGCTTCAGAAGCTGAGCAGAGCTTCAGAAGTTACAGAGCTTCAGAAGTTGGAGAAGCTTCAGAAGCTACAGAGCTTCAGAAGCTGAGCAGAGCTTCAGAAGCTGAGCAGAGCTTCAGAAGTTGCAGAGCTTCAGAAGTTACAGAGCTTCAGAAGCTGAGCAGAGCTTCAGAAGTTACAGAGCTTCAGAAGTTGGAGAAGCTTCAGAAGCTACAGAGCTTCAGAAGCTGAGCAGAGCTTCAGAAGCTGAGCAGAGCTTCAGAAGCTGAGCAGAGCCTCAGAAGTTGCAGAGCTTCAGAAGTTGAGAAAGTTTCTGAAGCTAGTAATAGTTAGTTAGTTTGTTATAGTTTTTTGTTTTGTCTTAGGTAGTTAATATACGATCGCTTGGCAGTGAAGCAAGCCCCCATTTTGTATATAAATACCTTTGCCCCATGTGGATGAATGCAATTAACTCTTTTTCTTAATTCTCGTCTCAATTCTCTCGTTCTATTCTCTCTAATTTCTCCCAAAATTATCACATTGTCCCAACAAATTGGTATAACAGAGCCCGGTTGTGATTCACGTTTTGCATTGATTCTTTGATCAAGAAACAATGGCGAACAATGGCACAACCTCATCACAATTTCCTGCAAATCTTCCAGTTTTCAAAGGTGAAAACTATGATCGTTGGTGTGCGCAGATGAAGGTCATTTTCAGGTTTCAAGATGTTCTTGAAACTGTTAATGATGGAGTACCAGACTTGGCTGCAAATGCTGATGAAGCAGCAAGAGCCTTGCATCGCGAGTTGAAGAAAAAGGATGCAAAAGGTCTGTTCATCATACATCAGTGTGTGGATCCTAATATCTTTGAGAAGATCATTGAGGAATAGTCTTCTAAAGGTGCTTGGGATACATTGAAAAAGATTTATGGAGGTGATGAAAAACTGAAGGGTATCAAGCTGCAAGCTCTGAGGAGACAATATGAAATGTTGGTGATGAATGATCAAGAAACGATAGCTGAGTATCTTTCAAGAATGTTGAGTATCACTAATTTGATGAAGTCAAATGGTGAAGCTCTGTCAGAGAGGTCCAAGATTGAGAAGGTTTTGAGAACCTTGACTGAGAAATTTGATCACATAGTAGTAGCAATAGAAGAATCAAAGGATTTGGCCACTATGAAGATAGAGGAGCTCCAAGCTTCATTGGAGGCACATGAACTGAGAGTCAAGCAGAGGAGCTCAAATAAAGCTATTGATCAAGCTTTGCAGGCAAAGTTTCAGAAAGGTTCCAAAGGGAAAAACAAGAAAAAGAAAGAAGATTCAGAGAATGATGGCAAGAACCTTAAAGATTCAGAGTCTAGCAAAGGTAACAAGAAAGGTTCAAAGAAAAAGATTAATAAGAAGGATGTGAAGTGTTATAATTGTCAGAAGCTTGGCCATTATGCTAGAGAGTGTCACTCTAAGAAAGTTGAGAGAAGTGACAAGGATGAAGCTCAATTGGCAAAGGGAAATGGTAGTGACTCTGATGATTCCCTGCTCATGGCAATTACAAACACTGACGCTGATAAATCCAACTTGTGGTATCTTGACACTGGTTGTAGCAATCACATGACTGGCAACAAGAAGTGGTTCTTGAAGCTTGACTATTCAGTGAGACGGAATATCAAGTTTGCTAATAGCAGCCAGATCACTAGTGAAGGTATGGGGACAATTCTTGTGCAGAGAAAAGATGGTCAGGAATCCTTCATTAATGAGGTATTGTATGTTCCTTCTATAACAAGTAATCTGATTAGTCTTGGTCAATTACTTGAAAAGGATTATACAGTGACAATGGCTAATAAAGAATTGAAGATTCATGATGCTAAAAGTAGGTTAATCCTAAGAGCTCCATTGTCAAGCAATAGAACCTTTAAGGTTGAAATCAATGTGATTGATTTCAAGTGCTTAGCCTCAGTCACTAGTACAGAAGAGAATTGGATATGGCACCACAGGTTTGGACACTTAAACTTCAAAAGTTTAAGCATGTTGAATTCCAAGAAGATGGTTCATGGCTTGCCTCAGATCAGAGCACCAAGTGAAATGTGTGAAGAGTGCTGTGCAGCAAAGCAGGCCAGAAATTCATTCAAGAATGAATTACCTATGAAATCAACTCAGAAGCTAGGAATGGTGTACTCAGATGTGTGTGGTCCATTTGAGGTGAAATCCATTGGAGGTAACAACTATTTTCTGACATTCATAGATGATTGTACTAGGCATGTTTGGCTCTACCTTATCGAAAAGAAAAGTGATGTATTTACCAAGTTCAAGAAATTTAAGACACTAGTTGAAAATCAAAGTGGATTTAGTGTTAAGAAATTGAGAACTGATGGAGGTGGTGAATACACTTCACATGAATTTGCAAAATTCTGTGAAGATGAAGGTATAGAGCATGAAGTCACTGCACCCTACACCCCTCAACACAATGGTGTAGCTGAGAGGAAAAATAGAAGCATCATGAACATGGCCAGAAGTATGCTTAAAGCTAAGCATATGCCTCATAAGTTTTGGGGTGAAGCAGTCTCTACAGCAGTTTACATCATCAATAGAAGTCCTACAAAGAGGTTACAAGACAAGACTCCTCATGAAGCTTGGACAGGTTTGAAACCAAGTGTTAGTCATTTTAGAATATTTGGCTCACTTTGCTTCAAACATGTTCCTGATCAAGTTAGAAGAAAACTTGATGATAGAAGTCAGACAATGATATTGTTAGGTTATCATCCCACTGGTGCTTACAAATTGTACTCACCTAGAGATAACAAAGTTGTGATTAGCAGAGATATCAGGTTTGATGAATCAAAGGGTTGGGATTGGACTGAAGGCACAAGTGCTGAAGGCTCAATGCTCAACAGAAGACTCATGCTTGAAGAAACAAATCAAGAGGAGATAGAAGTTGAAGATGATCAACCTAATGCTGCACCTAATCAACAGTTGAGAAGATCAACCAGAGAAAGGGTACAGTCAATAAGGTTGAATGAGTATGATGTGTTTCCTGATCAAGCAATCACTGAAGATGGAGAACTGGTCAATGAAGCAATGATTGCAGAGTTGGAACCGGTGACTCTAAGTGAAGCTTTGAAAGATTCAAATTGGTTGAATGCTATGAAAGAGGAGCTGAAGTCAATTGAGAAGAATAACACCTGGACATTGATGAACAAAGCTGTAAACAAGAGACCTATTGATGTGAAATGGGTTTTCAAGCTGAAGATGAAACCAAGTGGTGAAATTGCTAAGTACAAAGCAAGGTTAGTAGCTAAGGGTTTTCTTCAGAAGCCTGGACTTGACTTTAATGAAGTGTTTGCACCTGTGGCAAGGCTAGAGACAATTAGGCTAGTTGTTGCAGTAGCTACCTACAAAGGATGGGCTATGCACCAGCTTGATGTGAAATCTGCCTTTTTGAATGGACCATTAGAGGAAGAGGTATATGTGAAGCAGCCACCAGGATTTGAGATTAAAGGTCAAGAACAGAAAGTGTACAAGTTGAACAAAGCTCTCTATGGTTTGAAACAAGCTCCAAGAGCTTGGAACAAGAGAATTGATAGCTTCCTGCTGAATTTGAGTTTCACTAGATGCACATCAGAACATGGAGTATATGTGAAAGGCTCAAGTCATGATGAGATTATAATACTGTGTCTGTATGTTGATGATTTGTTGATCACAGGATCAAACAAAGCTGTGCTAGAGAGATTCAAAGCAGACATAATGAAGGAGTTTGAGATGACTGATCTGGGAGAGCTATCATATTTCCTTGGCATGGAATTTGTGAAAACAGATAGAGGCTATTTCTTGCATCAGAAGAAATATGTCATTGACATATTGAAGAGGTTTCACATGAGCAATTGCAACCCTGCAATTACTCCTATGGAAACAGGTGTGAAGCTGAGCAAGAATACTGAGGATGAGTTGGTTGATTCAACACTGTACAGACAGATCATAGGATCATTGAGGTACTTGTGCAATACTAGAATTGATTTATGTCATAGTATTGGTCTGCTGAGCAGATTTATGGATCAACCAAGGATGAATCACTTGACTGCTGCAAAGAGGGTCCTTAGATATGTGAAAGGAACCATTGATCATGGCATTTTAATTCCAAACCAAAGGAACAGTAGCAAGAAGCTAATGGCTTATGGTTACTCAGATTCAGATTGGGGAGGAGATCAAGATGACAGGAAGAGTACTGCAGGATACCTGTTCATGATAGGTAATGCACCAATCTCTTGGTGTTCTAAGAAGCAAGGGATAGTGGCATTGTCATTATGTGAAGCTGAGTATGTGGCAGCTTCATTTGCAGCTTGTCAAGCAAATTGGATTGAGATGTTGCTCACTGAATTGAATGCAGTAGAGACAACAAGGATGAAGCTACTTATTGACAACAAGTCAGCAATTGATTTGGCTAACAACCCAGTTAGTCATGGAAGAAGTAAGCACATTGAGAGAAGGTTTCACTTTTTGAGAGATCAAGTGAACAAAGATAAGCTTGAGATGGAATATTGCAATACTGGGATTCAACTTGCAGATATTCTAACCAAACCTATGGCTAAGGCAAGGTTTGACACTCTGAAGAAGCTTATAGGAATGAATGCTTTGGAAAACATGCCTTAGGAGGTGTGTTGAATTAATAAGTCATGTTTTCGAGAAAACAAAGCTTCAGAAGTTGGAGGAGCTTCAGAAGCTACAGAGCTTCAGAAGTTGCAGAGCTTCAGAAGCTGAGCAGAGCTTCAGAAGTTACAGAGCTTCAGAAGTTGGAGAAGCTTCAGAAGCTACAGAGCTTCAGAAGCTGAGCAGAGCTTCAGAAGCTGAGCAGAGCTTCAGAAGTTACAGAGCTTCAGAAGTTGGAGAAGCTTCAGAAGCTACAGAGCTTCAGAAGCTGAGCAGAGCTTCAGAAGCTGAGCAGAGCCTCAGAAGTTGCAGAGCTTCAGAAGTTGAGAAAGTTTCTGAAGCTAGTAATAGTTAGTTAGTTTGTTATAGTTTTTTGTTTTGTCTTAGGTAGTTAATATACGATCGCTTGGCAGTGAAGCAAGCCCCCATTTTGTATATAAATACCTTTGCCCCATGTGGATGAATGCAATTAACTCTTTTTCTTAATTCTCGTCTCAATTCTCTCGTTCTATTCTCTCTAATTTCTCCCAAAATTATCACATTGTCCCAACATGAATGTCGTCGAATCCTATATCCAAATTCTACCGACTCAGAGACCCACATCAAAAAAACCAGTGGCAGAGTACACTGTTTTTAATTTATAAGTATAGTATTGGTTAATGATAATAAAAAGTGTATTATGAAGAAAAATGACACAAGGAAAAACAAGGAAGAAAGTGACATTATTATTACATGCAGGTTATTTAATGCCGTTTGCATCAGCCACCAGCAGTGGGTGGCTGTGTCATGGTAAGAGTGGGAGAAAAGTACTATACTCTGCAACCACCAAACTCAACCACCAAATCACCTACAAGTGAACTTAGAGGAGTGTATACTATAGACAAATCCAGCTGAAAATGTTTGGCTAATGGAAATGAAAATTTGTTTTCAATTTTTATAGGAGTACATATGTAATAATCATGTAACTATGGTGGCTATATATACTCTATATAGTCTCCACAATATGCAGGATAAGTGACCAATCGTCAGTTGATTCAGTGGTTATTGGTACTGAACTTGGTAGGAATTAGGGAGAATTATAGTTCGATTCCCTGCAACTGTAATCGGGATGAGGCTGAAACTACTTGATGTCAGAACTAACTCCCGAATTCGATTAAACTGTGGTGAATGTAAAAAAAAATACAGGCTAAGTGAAATTATTTTTTGTTATCATTTGTGGAAAAAGAAAATTAGTTTATATAATGTATTATTAACTTTGAACTAGCCATTGTAAATTTCATTCCAACTGATTGATGAATGATTATATTGTATTAAGAACTATTAAGCTATTATTATTATTGAAAAAAGACACTGACCACTTTAGATGGAGATGTTTATTAGAAATAGTTCATTAGTCTTTTTTTAAAGCAAGAGCATATATATATATATATATATATATATATATATATATATATGCATAAAATAGGGATGATGATGAAATAAATTTCTAAATAGACTACTTACAAACAATGCATAACTTTCATAAATGTCAACATCATGCCTAAAAAGTAATACACAATACTGTACTTAACAAACCCATTAAGCTCAAATAGTTTACGAGTTTCAGCAAAAAATAAATTATTCAAAAGAATCTGAATTTAATTTTTGAATGGAACACTTTCTTGATAAGATTTTATTACACTAGACTTGCCTTGAAATTTTTTTATTCGACTTTCAAAATCTAGCCTATTTTGCCCCTTATAAATCATAAGTTTAAGAACACACTTTTTTAGTTCTTAAATACTATTGGAGTTTTCCATAATGAAAAGAGAGTTGCGAGAACCAATCCCGCCGTCCACTTATGGGCTCTGTTTAAAGTTAGAATTTTTTTCATTTTGTATGGACTAGCCCACCGAAATTGACACTAATGAGAATCGAACCTAAAACCTTAAAAAGAGCAAACTCCATGATCCAAGTCAACACCATTAAATCAATCTAGGAGACCACCTATGGCTATCGGTGCCTTAACAGTAGCTTGAGGAGTTACATAACATTTATATATTCCACTTCCACCCAACATTTCCATGGACAATGAAGCAGTGTAATATTAATAAACCCAAACATTATGATTTGTGATTTTTGTTTTCCTTCCCTTCACTTTCGGCCATGGCATGCTTTAACATGCGAAGTGAGTAATATTATTGACTTGTGAATGCCACCGTTGGTCCCGACCGTGTCCACACACACACAATAACTCCCTGGCCCCAATGGTGGCACTCAGCTCAAGAGAAAGGAATTAACGACAAGACAAAAAACATTATTTCTAAATTGTAATGGAATGCAAGTTTTGAGACATTACTGAAAAAACACTGCATCTTTTTTCCTTTTTTCTTTTCCCTTTTCTTAACTATTGTTTCGAACAAGACTCAGAGTTTATCAATATGAAGAAAGTAAAAGAACTCCCAATGATCATGGTGAATGAGTGCAAGGAATTCTCCATGAACGTAGCTAAAAGTCAGAATACAAGGTGGAGATGACGATATAGACAGATACGGATGTACCTAAAAACACTCTAACGCTCAAGTCAATATAAGTTTTAAATCGGTGTATGAGAGCTTTGTAGTTTGGTGTTTATATATAGGCCAGTAGTTGCAATATTTGACTTAGCATAGTCCAAAAGTCTAATTAATCTATCTATAATAAGAACTTTTATATTTCAATACTTCTAACTCTTAGACAAATCTCAATTACCAGTAGTTAGTAAATCGACAAATTCATACATCAGTTGTTACTCGATCAAGATCGGACAAATCTCAATTACCAGTAGTTAATATTCTTTAAATCATTTGATAAAAAATAAATCTGCACTTTTTAAAACCATCATATTGAGCTTGAAACATGTTTAGACTCTGTGATTGTTGGAAGTTATGGACGATATGTAATCTTATTTTCTATCTAACACTCTTGTTTTATCTTAATTTCTCTTCAAATCACAACACGGCTAATTATCAAATCAATCACACAACCCTCTATTCTTTTTCTTCTCTCTCAAGGAATTCATATGATGTATGAGTTTCCAATATTATTTTTTTGGAAAATGTTAGACATCTTCACGCACTCTTTAATGATCCTAAATGTGTAAAATTAATCAATCCTTTAAAAATTAAAATATTTAAAAGTTTATATACATAACTTTTTTAAAAAGTATCTTAGAAAAATTCATTAAAAAGACCATTTTTCTTATAAAAGTAGCATATCATAAATTATGTTTAAAATAAAATTTCCATATTCTTCTATATCATTTGGCCTCTGGCTAGTTCTTCCTACATATTATAATAATTGTCACATATTTATTTTTTTCCGACTAACATATTCTTATTTCGAATTTCACTTCACTAACAACTTCAAAAACTAAAAAAAAAAAAACTTTGTTTTTCCTTTCAATAACAACAATTAATAGATATGTGTTAGTCAATAAAAACTAATTTTACTATTGAAATCAACCCAATTAATTATTGAAAAATGCTAACTTGTGTCCAAATTTTACATTTAATCTGAAATGAAAGAAGCATTGTGGAGCCTATTAACCTTTTGAGAACCGTTATTTAGGTACACAACAAAAGATATTTGTATGAAAAGCAACGGATAAAATGTGCAACTATGTACTACTAGTACTAAGTAATAAAACTGTACTGCATATACTTGACAGAATATGTGGTTGTTTGTTGGTTACAGCTTTACAATTTATTGTTGGAAATTGAATTGAATGCATTCCTTTCTATTTTGTGCACAATAGTAGATATAGCAACCAGCATTTGGCAAAGCCTCTTTAATTTTTCTAGAGTTAAAAAATAGGCCTCATGTGTCCAACTCCACAAATCAAGCAGTCTTTTTATGGATTTCACAAAACAAAAAATAAAATACTGTAATTGAAAATGGTGAATAACTAAATATTAACACTAATCTTTGTACCTTGTAACATAATCTAATAATTTATCATATTCATGCCACTACTTCTTCCTTAGTTCCGACAAATCATAATCTGAACCAAGCGAGGAAAACTAGAAAAAGAAATACACACTTGCACTAAAAACACATTTTTTTAATACATTACTCCTAATCCTCCTATATAGACCCCGCCAAAGATCCCACAAAATTAATTTATGTGAAAAAAGTTTCTCAAAGAGAAAGTTTATGCGGCTTGGAAAGAGAAAGTTTATGCGGCTTGGGTCTATTTAAATTCATAAAATGAGAGGGATCAATTTCTATAGTTAAGATATCCATTCCATTTTATTTTACCTATGAAATTGTAGTCTAGTGTTAAGCTGACTACCTTTAAAAGTGGTTAATTGTGGATCAATATTTAATATTATCAGAAATTTTAATTACTATTGACCATATTCATTAAAAATAATTGTTCTAGATCAGGTAAAAGTCTAATAAATATCAAGGCTCATCATATTAAGATAAAAACAACGTGACATATCGACCACGGTTTCAAGCTACGAGCACGGGTAGAGGTGAAATACATCCAATAATCCAAAAGTGTTCCCTAAGCATAAGGACAATCCAAGTGTTATATGTGATTCATCATCTATATAGGGACTCCACGATATCATAAACCCTAATATTTTCTTATATAAGCATTCATACATCAATCCATGGGTATAAGATATTTGCGCATTCAATTTTATACTCCCTATTTTTTTTTCAAATACTGACTTGAACATTATAATACTAGCATTTTTGCAAGTACATTTTCTCCTATAAAAAACCAAAAAAACCACTCTATTATCTTCAACAATCATCTACCAGCTTAATCATTATGAGTTAAGACAATCATTTATGAACAATCAGTTGATCAATAATAAATATAATATAATCGACTTTAATTTCATACTAATTATATTGTTATTTAGTTAAAATCATCATGTATAGTTATTAATAACATCATATGTATTTTTATTAAAACTTTAAATACCAATCTACAATAGATCATTTTATATAAATCATTTATGTTAAGATTTCTAGAGAAATTGGATTGATACCCTCTAAAGGAAAAAAACAACATTGTTAACGGAAGAAATGAAAAAAATGACTACAAACTACTACTGACTCTGACAGCTGGCATTGCTAGGGTAGTAAAAAACATTGGTTACACAGCGTTAAAAAGGTTAAAAAAAGCTAGTAAAAAACAAAAACTAGCGTCCGTTAGCAAGAGAAGTAACGGCTGAATCCTTGCAAGGACTGAACGGTGGACTGGATTTTCCGGTAGCAACAAGAAGTTGCACAAAGCTCTCAATTCTATTTCCGTTAGTCTCCGTTAGTAACCGCTTCCCGCCAAACGGTAACGATTCCAATCCTCTCTCTTTCAGCACCTCCTCCTCCGTCCCTCCTTCGCTTCCCAACCCAAACGCCTGTTAAAAATAAACGCCGTCGATTCATTGTTAAATTTATTTTCCTTCATTTTCTAGGAAACATTTTCTTGGAAAATAAACAGTAACTGGATTTCGATTCTGACTTGAATGCAGAGATCAGAGAAAACAGTAGAAAGAAAAAAGTGAAAAACCATGAACGTACCTGAATTCTGACGTAATCCGTACGATTCCAACAGAAAGCGTTTCCAAGCATTTGGTCAATAGTCTCGGAAACACCGTCGAGAACAATGTCAACTACCGACGGCGTTGAGCACGTGCGGTTCTCGCATGTCTTGGAGTTCGACGATCCGTTTCCCAATGAAAGTACCAAAAGATCCTCCACGCCATTTACCGTTGGAAAATCGCGCTTGTTATGGAGAACATGCGTAACTGCAGCAGCCGTTGGATTATTCATAACTAAACCACCGTCTACGGCGGAGCATGAGGTTTTTCCGTCGACGGAGGTGAAATTAAACGGTTTGAAATGGCTCGGTGTTGCTGACGTGGCACGGCACACTTTCCAGAGTTCGAAGTTGAAGCTCGGAGATTCTAATGCATCGGCTCGTGAAAAAACGAATGGAGCCGAACTCTTGAGGTCAAAGCAAGGTATAAGCAACGGTTTACACGTGTCCTTCAAGGTCAACAACTTTTGATCTTCTTTTCTAAGGAACACTTGCTTCAACACGCTATCCATGTTCTTCGAAGAGAATCTCCGGCGACGGCGAAAAACTCCGGCGGATTTGTTCTTGTACAGTTCAGAGTTTCTCTCACTGATGATACGGACAGCTTCTCTTGCAGTATACAGAGGCCTACCTAATGAATCTGCGGCGGTTATCATTGCAGCAAGAATAGCGCCAATGCCAGTACCAGCGACAATGTCGAAGAAATCTGATACCTGAGCGTGGAGATCGGAGGTTTTGAGACGGATCTGATCCTCGAGATGGATTAATGCAGCGCCGGCTACAATGGCGGTGGTTCCTCCGCCGTCAATGCTTAGAATGCGAGTTTTTGTGGTGTCTTTGCAATGAGATAGCCATTTGTGTTCAAGTTTGGAAAAGATCTCTAGTGTGGCTTGAGTGAGATCCATTGATGAAATTATGATATGAATGATTCGGTTAATTAAATTGGTGAATTTGAATGTGTGTGCAGTTGCAGGTGTGTTGTAATTGTAAATACTAAATAAGAGTGGAGTACTAGTGTCACGGTTTTGTGGTGAGAAGAATAAATGGGTGAAGTACGGTGGGTTTTGATTCTGTGAAGAGAGTTGGTGAGAGTTAAGATACAAGAGTAAGACTGAAAGGTGCGTTTGTGAATGGGTGTAGTTTTATATACGCGATCCTTTCGTTTCGTCCTTCTTCTGCTTTTATTAGCACAGTGCCTTCCAGCCCCTACTATTATAATCGGGGTTATGGTAGTTGAGTTAAGGGTAAAGGAATTTGGATGTCCAGGGTTCAAGTTCTGCTAAGGAGAAAAAACTAACAAGATTGTAATATATACTAACAACTAACAACTTGCCATTCAAAAAAAAAAACTATACTATCAAATATATTTCTCGTTCTGCAGTTATGCTTATATAATATCCGATTTATGCAAACAAAAAAAAACCATTAATTTTACAAATATTTATAAAATAAAAATTTAAATTTAGTTAAACATTATTTGCATCGATCAAGATATTGAGTCAAATTGTTAATGGTCTCTTCTATAAAGAAATTTCAAAAAAATCTAAATTTCATTTCTCCTAAGAATAATTGTTAATTCAATTTTATTTATTTTGTGATTGAACTTTCGATTGCCACTGTCTCTTTTCCTTGGAAACTAGAGTATTAACAAAAAAATTTGTCCATATTAGTCCTTTTGAATATATCCTAAAGACTAAATTGATAATAAGTGGATAAAGTTATAGATCATATTGATAGTAAGTGATCAAAATACATATGGACTTAACTCATACAAGTAAGTAGGTAACTCACTAATTTAACAGATTAATATAGTCAATTTTTTTTTTATATATTCACAAAGTCAATTTTTCAACATTAACTTTTACTTTATTTTTTTTTTAGGTATGCTTAATAAGTAACCCGAATATACTATTTAACATGATCAAAATTTTAATGCATAATGATAAAGATTCATTATATCATTAACAAGTGTGTTAAGTAAGCCTATCTTTCATTTCATCCCATATGAGAGTATTGTTAAGTGTTAGGAGGAGTGTCCATGCACGTGCAACCGTGCGTGCTATTGTTGGGTTGCGGACTTGCGGGTAGCGTGAACATGGGCCTTTTAACCGGCCGGCCTATGCTTGCTCAACAAGTCAATACAGCAGCACACTACTAGCATAGTAGCATCTTCCCCAGCACAGGATCTATTTTATGTACTCACTCCTCTCATTTTTTTTCTTTTTCATTTCAACTTATTTTCTTGAATTTGTTTTTCATATATTTCTTCCTTATTTAACTGCAGAAAATGATACCAATGGGAATTATCTTGCATTGGGCCTAAATTGAACCAAATTTAAATTTTAGAGACTAAATTGCTGACTGCATATCTAAATCATACAAATTTAAGTTTGGCTAAAACAAAATGCATTTGAAAAGCTCCTTCCCTTAGGAAGTTGCTAAAGCGGTGACGAATGTTGAGATGAATGTTGTGTGTAGAAGTAATATGACAGAAATGTTCATTTCATTTACAAATGAGATTATACAATATGATCTATTACGATTCAAACTTACTAATTTTGTTAAAAAATTTCACATGTTTTTCCGCTTTTTTATAAATGTACCCAACACATCAATTAGGTCAAATTTGACGCTTGCCAGAATATATGATTTGTAATGAATGGGATGGATCTAATTAGAACATAGTTAATAAAGGTTTCACAAAGATTTAACATGATTTAAAATGTGAAAAGTGGCTATGTGTGAGGAATAAGACAAATGTTTATACTAGTAGAAAAACCACAAATTTACTTTGTGAAATTGTGCTCTTATAAATTGTTATTTCCTTCATTTTTATATATAAGAAAAAAAATTAACTTTTTAGATTAATAATGATATTGATGTATCTAAATAAAATAAGGATCATGCTAACTAGTGCTCCCGGGGCACTAGTTAAGGATACAAAAGAAGTAATTTTTACATTGAAAACATCATTTTTCTACTTTTTCAAACATTAACTACACACATTTTAATATATTATTACTATTTAAAGTATCTTTAACTAGTACCCCGGGGCACTAGTTACCATTTTCCATAAAATAATACTTCGTCAACTATGTGTCATGTGTCACCTATGCCACTAACCCCGTGCGCCACAAGGCAAACTCATTATCACAATTTATCTTTATGCAATAAACATACTATATTATTTTAATATATAAAATGAGTATTGCAACTATGGAGCCATATTGGACCATTTGAAGAGTAAACTTCACTCTCAAGAGTTCCAACAAATTTTAATTCCTATGTTCAAACTCAAATCTATGATCAAATTGAAAGAGACTGTTATCTTATAGTGCTCTTGAGTTGTTGCTTTAAATTGAAGATAATATATTTTACTTTTAATTAATAATAGTAATATGATACAACAATTAAATTAAATTATAGTTAATTATTAGATAATCATATCTATAAACAAAAAATCAAAAGGTAAGTTTTAATTAAGAGCCGGAAATTGCATTTAACTTTATTGATTTTAATTGAATATTATTATTACTTTTTACCATGGATTTGATTCATGGAAATGATCATGGCCATACTTCTTTTTTAGAGTAAAGTAAAATACTTGACCAAATAAAATTTACCTTGTGTGTAGTGATCTTTATAGTCAATTCCTTTGAGCCAACAATATTGAAAAATTACATTCTTTAAAATTGACCTTAAACCTAAAAAGAAAAACAAATCCATATCCTTTTATTATAGGATAAGAGAGCATTTAAATGAAATCATAGTTTTAAGCAAGTTGAGGAAAAAGGATTTAAATGAAAAAAGAAAGAGAATCAAGTGTGATAGTGATGAAAAGAAAAGAAAAGAAAGAGAGTTACATTACATGACCACACAATTTAAAGAAAATCAAATGGAATAAAAAAATATATTCAAAGAATGGAAAAAGTTGTTAAGAGTAACAAATCAAAGGAAATACTCCTTTAATATTATTTATAAACAAAAGTTACTTTTTAAATTCATTGAACAATTAATATATCTAGTCTATATTTACACATCTCTTTTTTGCAGTTTGGTTTTGGGTCCCGCGTTGGACTTGCTGAATTGTACTTGATGTGTATTGTTTCACATTTGGTTCTTTCACTGGATTTATTCTGGTTGGATTTGCTTTACCCTCTTTGGGTTGTATATACGTTTTTTGTATGTTTGCTGGGTCAGGTTCTTGCCCCCCAACTTTCTTTGTATTCCCTTTTTTATTTTATGAATTGTTGTTTGCTTAAAAAAAAATCTAGTCTATATTTAAACTAGATATATTAATTGTTGAATGAATATAAAAAATAATTTTTGCTTATAAATAAAGCGGGATTGAATAACCAAAAGAATGCATAAAGTTGGAAGGGGTAAGTTACGTTATGAGGTGTGAATTTTGCCTAACCTGTGTCGTGTAATTGGAGCCGTCCTGTACTATTGGACTTGTTTTTTTTCATGTCTTATGACTCAATTAATATAGTAATAGTGGTAGTATATAGTAACAAATAGTAAATGCTATTTTATGCTTAGGCTTTTTGAATTCCTAAAAACTAAATAACTCTTGTAGCCCGGTCCCTTTACGATTACAACCCCAATAAAAATTTTAGTGATTCATGATTGATAATATATACTGTGATTATATTTAAATATATGTTTGAATTGAAAAAAACAGTGCACTCTTAATTTTAAACAGTTGTGAGACTTTCGATTTTAATTGATTATGTTGTTAATCTAAAAAGTTTGAAATCTTACTATAGTTTTGAAACTATTTCAAATTCATGTTTTGCTTTTTTCATGATTTTTTTTTACAAAGTTTTTTTTTTATGATTGTGAAATTTGATTTTGCATTTTTTTTCTTGTTTACAATAGAGCTGGTGATTGAATCCATAACATCTAGCATACTACTTCATCGGTAGACCATACCTTGTGGCTTGTTTGATTTTGAACTTGCAATACATTGAATCATGCAAACTTGAAATGACTTGAATATATATATATATATATATATATATATATATATTTTATTGACTACAAATCTTGATTGAATCATGCACTAATGATGTTTGAACCATGTTTTGAGAGTTTATTTACGGCTTTTGTTTGAGGAATTTACCTTGTTGATTGTTGGATAGAGTTGATAAATACTTAAAAAAAAAGTGATTTTACATAACAAATTCAAGCACTTTTTACCTTGTTTTACAAGCAATTTAATAGAAAAATTCAACTAATTGTAAATATTGGTTTAAATTAGTACAATAGCCATTTTATAGGATTTCTACCTAATCCCAACTATTTTTGTAGAAAAATGAAGCTTTTACAGACTTGGACTAAAAAGAACTAAATTTCTGATCAAGTTCTAGTCGTCCAATGAGTAAGAAGCGAGCCAGAAGCAACTAAGAGCCACAATATCCCCTATTTTTTTTTGCCAACTCCTCGCCCAAGCGATCATAAACTTAATAGAGTCTGGATACATCATCATCAAAACAGTCCTTAATAGATTCCTAGCAAACATCATAAACTTGGAAATCATCTAACAAGTTGAAAGCTAATTCCGCTAGTCCATTTGCACATCTATTGACTTCCGTGTGACTATGGCTTATGTTGATTTTTCGACTAAGCTTCAACATTTGTCTTAGACGTTGTACCGGTCTAGGTTGTGGGGGCGATAGAGTTAAACACCAACAAAAAAAAAGTTTCATAATATCACACTTGAATAAAAGTAAAACTTCGTTTACTTCTCTTCTAGGATAAAATGAAGATTATATAGTGGTTGTTAATGTGTTATATATGGGGAAAAAAGTTGGAATAGAATAACTTAATAGTAATAGTTTCTTTTGATTTAAAGAATACTTCTTTTGATTTTATATACAAACAATTTTTCACTTTTTAAGTTTATTCAATATATGATACATTATCTATTGAATTAAACTAAAAAGTAAAAAAAATGTTTATATATGAGACCGGAAAAAATATATATAAATGATGAAAGAGTTGATGCTTATAATTAAATTAGGTAAAATGTTAAATAGTTCCTCCAAATCACTAATTAAGAAAGCAAATATAGTAAAAATATCTTAACATTTATATAATCAAATTCTTAAAAGTATAAAAGGTATTGTTTACAATATAAATTTTACTTTTTCCAGTTTCTTAAGTAGAAGTCTAGAACCCATCAGATTTTAATCATTTAGAATTTTATATGGATATAGGTGGCAGTAATAAGTTGAACTAGCATGCATCTTGTACATTTTAATAATAGCTCGTATGCAGGTTGGGTGGAGTATTCGCACATAGTATATACATTGCAATTTCTAAAAAAATTGTGAGGGCACACCGCACATGCCTCCAAAGTGAAGCATGCAGCTCCGTCTCAACGTCAATCATCACTGAACCAATTCACGATTATTTTTACTTTTTTAGGTTTTGCATAAACTCAATGAATATTAAATGCCTATTTAATAAAAATAAATTTATAAAACAAATAAAAAATACACAAATCCTAATTTAATTAGCAAAAATATTGAAATTGTTTAGTCGGATGTTATGACCAAGACAAGATCTGAATCTTGATCTCTTCATTTTATGTGTACGAGTTTTCAATAGTATGCTATTTCATCTATCTACCAAAAATACACAAATAAAAAATGAATAAAAATTAAAAATGAAAATATCAATAATCAATAATAAAATAAAATGTATATATTATGCCATTAGGTTGGTGTAATTTTTTTAAGAAAAAAAAATACGCACAATCAATCAAGTTTTCTGTTACATCATCCTACTTAACTTTACTTTCTTGATATTATGTACCGTTAATCAATAACAACCATATTTTCTGTTACGTTATCCCATTTCTTGATATGACATAAAAAATTGAATCATTCTTATTAATTTACACGACAGTATATGTATTTTAAACTTTTTCCTTCTTCATTTTTTCCTTTGTTTTTTTTCATAAAATATTATGTACAGCATTAGAGTTGTAAAATTTAAATTTACAGGAACCAATGTTGTTATCCACAACACAACACAACACAACACAAGGCGTAGAGTGATCGTGACTGTGACTATTCTTCTCTTCTCTCAACTCAATGGCAACCTCTTTCTCTCAAACAACACCTCTCCGTTCCATCTTCCATCTCCCCAAACCCATTCTTCTCTCTCATTCAGGTATTATTGCTTCACCTTCTTCATACCCATTTTCTAATACTCATTTTTCTTATTTTTCACTCTTTCTGCAGAATCCTCTTACACCTTCAAACGCTCCTCAACCTATGTCACTCTTAAGCTCCCTCAAAGCATCACACTCTCTAAAGGCTTCTCCACGTTGCATACAAGGTACCAAAATCTGTTTTCAATTTTGCTTGAACTACTTCATTGGTTTTTATTGTAATTTGTTTTTTTGATAATTTCCAGAAAGAGAATTGTGAGAGCTGCTACTATTGAAGAAATTGAAGCTGAAAAATCAGCTATTGAAACAGATGTTGTAAGAATCTCTCCATAAAGTTTCCTTTTTTCTCGTCTTTTTTATAGAGTCAACAAAAATTGATGTATCTGGTTCATATTATAAACTAGATACATTAACTTTTATTGATCTAGTTGTTTCTTATTTTAAAAAAAAAACGGAAGGAAGGAGTATTTATTATTTGTGAAAGGGGGTTTATGAAATTTTAATGTGTAATATGTGCTATTCTGCATTTTCCTTTCTCAGAAAAGTAGGATGGAAAGGACTCTTGAAAATGTTAGGACTAATTTCAGTTCCATAAGAACTGGGAGAGCAACCCCTTCTATGCTTGACAAAATTGAGGTATGTTTGCAATTGCATTGTCACTCTCTTTTTAATCTGCTTCTGCTACTAAATGAGTGTGGTATTGAAATGGTTTTAATTTGTTGTTGCAAAGTTAAATAAGTTGGAGTTATGTTCTAGTGATTGTTACTTTTTTATTTTGGTGTTAATGCTCCGGTTGTAAGGGGAAGGGCCCCTGGTAATCCGGAGTTTGACTGCAAGGTAAGTAAAGTCTCTGACCAAGAATTGTTCCTTCTAGGAATCGAATTCGGGTTCTCCTGATTTATTCGTCCCACGGGAAGCTCATTAACCACTTGAGTCCAATCACTTGATTTAGTGATTTCTACTTGTATGTCATGACTCATGATCACTTTCCATTGCATGACTGCATCTTATTATCAGCTTTTGCTTCTGTCATTTACTTCTTTTCAGTTGGTTTCAGTGTTGTCAAAGTCAAACAGCGGTTATAGTAGCGCTACAATGTAGCAGAATTCAAACTAAACACTATTGTTCCATAATATGCTATTTAGTAGTTAGTACAATTGTTGTGATGTTGTCAAATAACGGCACTATAATGTAGCATAATTTGAATAAATCACAGTTATCTGAAATTCACGGTTGACAACACAACACTGATTGGTTTAGTATTTTTCACTATTTCTATGCCTTATCATCCCAATGCTCTTTAGTATTACTAATGTATATATGAAACTGTGGGCCATCCTATTGTCATGATAAACTGCTCCATATAATTGATAAATTTTGCTTTTGTTTTGGCGCAACTCGTGTAGTTTACATATGCTTACACTGCACAATGGTAAAAACTGTGATGTCAATGTCATCATTACCTTTTAACTATATGCTAAACTGAAGTGACCACAAAAAATTAGTTTTATTTTTTTATTAGAGTTTTTTCTTGTAGTGAAATGTTTCATAACATGTTATAGGTTGAATACTATGGATCACCGGTTGGTTTGAAGACTATTGCTCAAATAAGCACTCCTGATGCCAGTTCTCTTTTGGTACAGCCATATGACAAATCAAGGTATGTTATCTACTTATACAAAATAAACCAGAAAGAATGAAATAGAGAAGCAAAATAAAAATTATCTTATTCAAACTTATATATACTTGTATTCTTTTTAATGTGTGGCATGCTCGTAATGATCTGTACAACTTACTTCGTTTTCTCTCCATTGAATTGTGTATACTAGTCATTGATTGAGAGTAAGAGTAGTTTGTAATATTGCATACAATCCCAACCGAGACACTTTTCAATAACATGAGAGAAATAATTTTAGTTTTGATTAAATGTGTCGATATGGTATCTTGTGTGAAGAATAATCCTCAGTGAGCTCTTGGTTACTAATATTGATTTTCAGCTTGAAGGCAATAGAGAAAGCCATAGTTAACTCTGATGTTGGCCTGACTCCAAATAATGATGGAGAAGTGATACGGTTGAGTATCCCTCAGTTGACATCTGATAGACGGAAGGTACTTTCAACTTCCATTGATGGCGTAGAGTCTAAATTCTTTTAGGAGATTTCTTATGTCTTCTTTTTTTCCCTGTGAATTACAGTCTCACTTTCACCGGTTCAGAGTAATATTCCTGATTGGTTTTAATTCTTTATTTAATTATTTTTGAAATGGCATAGCATCATCTCTTCTATATTATTCTTTACAAATGAAT
The DNA here is from genome assembly GCA_954870985.1 of Trifolium fragiferum. Taxonomy (NCBI): domain Eukaryota; kingdom Viridiplantae; phylum Streptophyta; class Magnoliopsida; order Fabales; family Fabaceae; genus Trifolium; species Trifolium fragiferum. The sequence goes on along the minus strand of OX940796.1, from coordinate 42,006,519 downwards.
CTTTGTAACTATATACACGGGATATATAATTGAAATCCCTCAAGATTAGTAGCAAAATCAATAACAATTAAACTATCTATCAAAACTATATTAAAATATTTAGGAAATAACAAATGATAGTTATAATTACAACCAACACTTCTCCTCAAGTTGGATTGGAGCATATATATAAACTATCTGAGGTCCTTGTAATGATTTATTGAAGATATTGAACAACAGATCCTTGGAGCTCACAGAAGAAGCCTTGATGATGTCCCTTTTTCTCTAATGAAATGACAGTCAACTTCTATGCATTTAGTCCTTGTTTTAAAGGAAGAAACAACACGGATTGTTTAACAAGAAAGCTCTATAGGTGTGAAATGTGAGGAACCAACTCGTTCAACTAGGATCTAAGAGTGAGAGGTACTCCCTCCGGTCTCAAATATAGGAAACAAAAAAAAATGCACACCCTTTAATAAAATTGGATAAAGTATAAAAAAAGATAGTCATTTCCAATTTTACCCTTGATTTTAGTTTTTAAATAAATTTTTAAGAATTTGCTTACAAGCAACCTCAAAAGAAACTATTGGTTTCTTCCACATCCTATGGCCTACGTGAGACTTTTCAACTTCTTAAATGGAAATGAAAATTTGATCACAACACCCATGAGCTTAGTCCTTGGAATCATACGGTAGAAATAATGATTAGGACTATAGCCTTGTAGTAGTAGTAGGAGAAATATTGGAAAAGTAAAATCAAGGGTAATATTGGAATATCCAAAATAAATATAATCATTATAGTTGCTTTTTCTTATATTTAAGACTTACAATTTTATTTTTTTTGTTTCCTATATTTGAGACCGGAGGGAGTTAATAGTAGAATTTTCAGTATGAGCCACAGTGACCAAAGAAAAATCCTATTGGGCTACCTTGAGCTGAAGGTATTACTTATATTCACTGGAAGAAAATAGATGATATCCTTAAACTCGGTCGTCTGTCTTCGGTATTCCTTACATTGGTAGTTTTTTTGGGAAACCTATGCAAGGAATAACAATGTTTTTAATCAAGTATAGCTTACAATAGAACTATGAGGGTTTTCTCTGCCACCCTTGTATCGATTAGATTTGGTAGTGATCGTAGAGTGGTATATGCACCTCACGTGTCTTATAACAATGACTGAAAACTTGTGCATGTGAGTGCGCACGAACCAAGCTTTGGTGATGGCACACAGAGGTGAAGTGTGTTTGCAGCTTTTGAGATGGATATGAGCAGTCAAGTACTGACAATGGACCAGCGCTCACAGCGACTGAAACCTTAGACTGGAACTATGTCAGATGAAAAAAAAGAGAGGTGGATATCAGCTAGAGAGCATAACAATCCGAAATGATTCTATTATTCTTTACAAATTAATCTATACAACTATATGTACAAGAGAGACAATACACACAAAAGAATAAATTATGGTTATAATCACAATCAATGAGAAAGGGGATTTTACCCGGGAAAAATATTTCAAGGTATTCCTGGTCATAATTCCAAGAGTATTGTTTCGGTTATTCATTTACCTTATTAAGAAACTGTGCTATTTGTAATGGTTATTTATATTTGCACTATGTAGAAGAATCTTTTAAAGGTCTGTTCGAATATGTGGATTTTGTGGTGTAATTGAATAACTTAAGCTAGAACTTTTGTTTCCCCTTTTCAGGAACTAACAAAGATAGTGGCTAAACAAGTTGAAGAAGGAAAGGTGTGTTTACAAAATGAATTACACTTTTGTTGAGATAATGAATTGGCTGTTGTTTATTGCCAATTTGAGGGTTATGCTCTCCTTTGAACTTCATTCAATGGTAGAACTTAAACACGAAGAAACTGCATTGAATCTTGAATCGTAAATGTGGAATAAAATTTAATAATTGTAATAATTGAAGGATTTAAATTTATGTAAAGAGTGTTTTTTCTTTTCCAATGTAAAGATCTTTTGAATAATTTGGCATGTTCACTTCTTTTATAGGTGGCGTTGAGGAACATAAGAAGAGATGCTTTGAAAGCTTATGAAAAACTTGAAAAGGTTTATTTCCTTGAATTCCTTACCTTTCTTTCTTAACTCCCTTCAGTAATTTCTTCCTTGTCTACCATTCTATTTCTACCTTTTGTTGATCACCATTGTAATTGTCTCATAGGATAAAAAGCTCTCGGAAGATAACGTGAAGGATTTGTCTAGCGACTTGCAGGTAACTTGATGCACTCATATAGGGTACAGTGTGCTTTTAGTCTGTTTAAACTCTTGCTGCCATCTCTTTTTTCTGTTTTTGTTGGGGAATGCTGCAATATTGTAAAATTGAACAATCACATATCCAACCTCAATGTGCAGACACGTGGTAGTTTATCGTCTTCATAACATAGAGATGCTAATTCTATTATATTGTAGCAACTAGCAAGCAGCTCAATTTTTGGCTATCTATCTGTTCAATATCAGTGTGAATTTTTCCTTTTAGGACAATTTGCTGTTTATTTTGTTATTGGTGGATGATGGATTTATATGCATAGCTAATTAATTGAAATTAAAAGTAGCAATTGATTTTTTCTCATGGTAATTTTGCTGTTTTGTAGAAGCTGACAGATGATTACATAAAGAAGGTTGATGTCATCTACAAACAGAAAGAAAAGGTAATTTATATATATTTCTACTTGTTTAGTTTATCTAGAACTTATGGTAGATTGTAGATTAATGAGATGCTTAAACATGGATCACACTCGCAAAATCATTTTTCAAATGAGATTGTAGATTAAAGAAAAAAAGTTTCTCAGTTAAAATGAGTTAACAGAGGGACCTTATTTTCTAGTGATTTATTTTATGTATAGGGTTTAACAAGTAACTTCTTTCTATCTTTCTTTCAGGAGTTGCTGACAGTTTGATCCTTTGGTACAAAAAAGAAATCTTGAGTTCTATCTAAGGTCAAATGTGTTTACTTTGCATAGTTTTTTTTGTTGTTGATATAAGCTAAGTTTTATTATTGATGTATTTGTTTATTTGTTGTACGGAAGGCAACTTTTTCTGTTAAATATATGCTTTTTCAAATTGAAAATGTGAGTTCATGCAGACAAATTTGGATCTCTTCACAATTGCATAACTGGAATTAGACTCCTATAGTGTAGACTATAAGTAGTAACTTGATTTGGAACATATTGGTTCATCGGAACGACTATTGCTGGGTCATTTATATGAGGACGATGGTCAAGAATAGTTCTCAAGTTAGGATATGAGAATTCAACTGGGCTGGTAAATCTTCATCTCGAGTATTAGGGTCGGGAAATATGAATTTGGATAGTGTTTTTCTCCGGTTCAAGTTTTGAGGGGTATTTTAGTGTTTTTAGTTTGTGCAAAATGGGGGAGGGGGAGGAGAATTTCTCTAAAAAGTTTATGTGAGTTGGGTTCTGAGGAATCATCGAGACCAAGAGAGGTCTCAAGGCTCGAAAGTACTTATAAATCACTCGCCAAAGAGATCATCACTCCTACTTAGGTATGAACTACTTATCAATTGAACAACCATCATTGGCTCGGGTCATTAGACTTTGTTTGAGAGGTACTGAGAGATAAAGGTGGAATGACTTTGAGGAGAAGAAATTATAAGAGATAATAAGCATCCACCTTGTGTGGGGTTTACTTCCCTTCCAAGGACCAAAACACTCCAAATTTGGGAAAACTAAAAAAGAAATTGGGAGAAGACTTCAGAGTTTAGGAGGGGACTGGAAATTCTTGAAGTCATTGATCTTTATAGAATAGTTCTATGTTCTAAAATCAAGAAAATATTTATCATTAGTTTTCTCTTTTCCTCCCATCCAAAAACACTTTTTTTTTATTGTAAATTTTTATTCAAATAGAAGAAAGTACAATAAGTACTCTGAAAAGAAGTACTAAGGGTTCGGATCTGGATATCCAAAACGAAATTAATGAACTACAACCAAAAGGGTTTCGAAACTACCTCAAAATATAATACAAAGGGTTCGGATCTAGATATCCATGCAGTTATGCAGTCACTATATTTAATGCTTCAGATTTAAAATTAACTAAATAAATAAAAGACTTAAAAAAATGAATGGTTGTAATCAACTTACAGTCACTACTTGACTGCAAGGAATCTGGATTTTAGTGTATCACTCATAAAAAGGACAAGGGATTTCCTTTTTATTAACCAACATCCAATTCTAAGACCATTAACTCAATTGCTTCTTTTACCTCTTGCACCTTAGATAAAAAATAAAATGCAATCATTTTCACTTTTCAAATAAATCGTACTTAGTCATAGTATAGTATCTGAAATAAGGTGCGGAGATTATCTCATAAAATTTGGTATTTTGTATTATTATACTTAAGGGAATTTGATCGAAGTTTAGTTTGACTTGAAATTTACATTTAAGATGAATAAGTAAAGTTTAGCCGTGTCTAAGACGGAAATGTGCTCTTTGAATATAAAATGCAATAGTATTCTTTATATGCCTAAGAAAATATTGTCAAAAAAATATGCCTAAAAAATTATATTTTGTAAGAATATTCATGCCAACAATATTCAAGCCCAGATAACTCTGACCATTCCGGTTGAGTTGTTGATACAATAAATTTAATTAATAAAAAAATTTAGGGAGAAAAAATGAGATTCTTCTTTCACAAGAAAACCTTGTTAAAATATTTTATAATAAATGATATAAGAATTTAAAGTTATTCACCTAACAGTGTTTGAATATTGATCTAGAGACTAGAGTGTTCCATTGTACAGCTTGCGACAGAAATATTATTTAATTATTAAAATAAAGTTTCATCATACTAAACTCAACCTACGCAAAATATTTAAAAAAGACAATCAAAACTCTTTTTTCTTTTTTTGATGAAATCAAAACTCTTTTTTCTATAAACAAATGAGACCTGAGCAGTTAATAATAATTTAATATTACTATAGTACGACAACTACAATTGAAAATTATATTAGTAGCCTCGTATTCTCAGTCCAATTAAAATATTTTATTCCCACTAATAATGAACTATTATAGTAAAAGATCAGACCTTCACAAGTGGTTAAAAGTTTAGTTATATTATGGATTAAAAATTCACCTTAAATATTTTATAGACTATATCATATTAAAAAAATTATTTCATGCTCATGTCGATCTCCACGATTAGCAACGAAACAAATTCACATTCCCAGAGTTCAATATTCAACGAATGCAACTCCAACGTGGAAAAACAAATGCTGCCACTTATATAATACATTTAAAAATATTTAATTTTCAATTAATGAAAACAAATTAAATAACTAGATTTATATATGTCACGCAACTTACTTATAATAAATTTGTGTGATTAATATACAAATGATTTGTTCTCATTGATTGAAAAATAAATAACTTCAAATAATAAAAATATAAATTTAAAAAATCTTTTTATTTTATTTTATTTTGTTTACGAAATATAATCACTTAAAGTTTATACATATGATAGTAAAATTTTAAATTTAGATTAAAAAAATACTTGAATGAAGATGAACTACTTAAAGTATCACCAACATAAAAGATATACAACTACTTTTTTTACAAAAAATAAAAGAAAATACAATTTATCAATATTGATATTAACAGTTAAATTTTATGGATAATTAAATTAATAATATTGCTAGTATTGTTTATGAAGACAACTTGAATCGAACAAATTTATTTAATTTATAAAATATTATATTTATTTGATTTGATTTTTAAAATGAATGAGTGGGTTTGTCTTAGCCCACTAATATATATATATATATATATATATATATATATATATATATATATATATACTTTATTAATCTTATCATCAGTTGTGCATGTTCATTAATAGTAATATTAATATGGCTTAATTGCAGTTTTGGTCCCCCAAGTTTTTTAATTGTACGATTTTGGTCCTTTAAGTTTCAAACGAGCGATTTAAACCCCTAAGTTTCACAATTGTGCAATTTTGGTTCCCCAAGTTTCGAACGAGCGATTTTAACCCCCTAAGTTTCACAATTGCTCGATTTTGGCCCCCAAGTTTACCCCCTTTTGCATTTGCTAGTCCCCTTTTAATTTTTTTAATTAAAAATTACTTATGTGGCATTTTAAAATTAAATTTTTATTTTTTTATTTTTTTAAACAAATTACAAATTGTTTTTTTAAAAAACCAACTTATAATTTTTTATTATTATATGTAATTATGTGATTTATTTATAAAATAATTTTGTTATAACAAAAAAGTAATATTTTTTTTATGAACTATTTTTCAAAAAATTAGTAAACAATTTATTTTTAAAAAAAAGTAAAAAATTATTAAACCTTTTATTAAAAAATGATTTTTACTGTAATACATTTTTATAAATACAAATATTACTATTTATAACATTTTTTTTTTTTGAAACATATTTTTAATTTTAAAAACATATTTTATTTATTTTTAAATGTCACATAAGCAATTTTTTAGTCAAAAAATCAAAGAGGGACTAGCAAATGCAAAAGAGGGTAAATTTGGGGGTCCAAAATCGAGCAATTGTGAAACTTAGGGGGTTAAAATCGCTCATTTGAAACTTGGGGGATCAAAATTGCACAATTGTTAAACTTAGAGAGTTAAAATCGCTCGTTTGAAACTTGGGGGACCAAAATCGCACAATTAAAAAATTTAGGGGACCAAAACTGCAATTTAGCCTATTAATATATTGACAAACATATAACTAGCTTACAGGTCAAAATATATTATATATACAATAAGCTCAATCAGCCAGTTTTATAAACAAGTATTATATTAAGATTCAAGTCACGATTGGTCATGTGCAGGTAGAATTAACCATTAATTAATCAATGACCAAATCGTATAAACTTGATTATTTTATCTCTTTTTTACGGAACTTGATTATTTTATCTTAATCATGGAGCATTAGTAATAATATAATAATAATATAATATTAGTAATATAGTACAAAACAAGTGGAGGTGGGGTAGATCCCTTTACTGACGTTTCTTATCATATTAAAATTCAAATAAAAAATGTTGAAAAGCCAAAGAAAGATGCTTTTATTAATTCTTTTTTCAATTTTATAATATTAATTTATTTTTTTCAATTTTATAATAGAATGATTTGTTTATCCCTTAAGATATAGAACTTGTTCATGCATTATCTTTAAATAATTTAAATAATAATATAGTTTTCAAAGACGCGTACTTTTTTATTTGCTTTCCTTGAATTTTTTTTACAGAAGCTTTCTTTGTTTTTCTTCAATTATTAAAATATAAAATAAAATACTATGGAGCTTGCTTTTCTTATGGTCCGTTTGGTCTGATTTTTTTTAGCTTTTTATTCTATTTAGAATGAAAAGCTGGACCAAACAAATTTTTAATAAAGCTCTTAGTCATAAAAAACAATTTTTTTCAATGTACAAAATTGAATAAAAATAGCTTCTAAGAGAAGATATTGAAACCTACTTTTAGGGAAAATGTGATTTTTATTATTATTTTTTTAAAGTTTATTTTTATTTCATTATTATCCGTTATTTATTTTTTTAAGCTTGTTTTAATTTCAATATTATTAAATGTTATTATCTTTTTTTAAGTTTGTTATCATCTTTAATAAATTTAGTTCAATCTAATTTGGAGCTAAAAAAACAACAATTATCAAATAACTTTAAATTTTTTTTCGAAAGCTCTTATTTTCATTTTTAACTTTCAAGTAGCTTTTAAGACCTAAAAAAATCATGCCAAACGGGTTAAAAAATCAGGCCAAACAGACCCTTACTTTCAGAATAATATATTTGCTTTGATTTATACTCTTGTAATAAAATAACCTTTCTCTTATTCGATTAAAGGTTACAAAATTAAATCATCGAGGATTTAACTGTAGCCAAAGGCAAAGCCATCTAAAAAGGAAAAAGGCATTTCTGTGAATTGAGAAAATTTATGGAGCAACAAGGTTTGATATAACCAATTAAGATAGGCATAGAAATTTTTTGACACATAAACAATTTAATATAATTTTTTTAAAAAAAAGTTATATATTTAACTTTTTAAAAGTTTTTTTTGAACGAAATTTTTAAAAGTTAAATTGTTGCATTTTTTAATATAATAATTTTATTTTTAAGTTCTTTAACATTTGTCCATATCACTTATTCAGTTGGGGGACTACGAGCACGATGATTGTTTTTGCAGCTCATTTGGCTTGCTTACATTTGTGTTGTCTGAAACGAAAGAAACAATCGATTGTTCAGAAACGCGGCAAGTCATGTGCATCATCTATTGCATAAAGCCAAGGTGTTTTCTTTTAGGTGGCAGAGGATGACAAATGTTTCACTTGGCTCGAATTTTCATAGTTGGCGGTTGACAGGGGCGGACTCAGACCAAAAATACTAGTGAGGCTAAAAAATTTATGTATCAATGAAAAAAAAATTCAACTCGATAATTCTTTAAACAACAAACCATATATGAGATTATTACTAATACAACATATATATTAAACAAAAAAATAATAATAAACCAACAAATTATAAAATTTCTATTAAAAAAAAAAGATCAAATGCATATGTAGGTCCTTTAAGTTTTGAATTTATATCAGATAAGTCATTTAAGTTTTCTTTGTATTATTTAGGTCATTTTGTTATATTCCGTTACAAAAAAAGATAACATGATCGTTGACTTGATGACACGGAACGACCTATATAATTACCCAATCCTACAAATTCAATTAGTTATCCACTATTTTTTGACAAATTATTTAAACTAGTACTCTACGTATAGCGAAAAACATGAAATCATAAATAATCGGTTATGAATTAGTTTTTTTACTAATACTTAAACTAATATGTGTATCGAGAATTAGTTTTTGTACTAATACTTAAACTAATATATGTACTGAGTGACTTACAGTCATCAATAATAAACTCTAAATAAACTAATATTTATATTACTATTTGTATAAATACGTATATAGAATAATTTAAAATTATTTATAAATATTATTATTATTTAAAAAAAAACATTTGGGCTTTGGCTGGTGTGGCTATAGCCACAGCTAGCCTCAAACAGGTCTGCCCTTGGTGGTCGAACCTGTTGTTTTGTTTGGACATCGACTAATGTTTGTACTTTTACGATGTCTCTTATGTATAACATTTTGTAAAACTTTCGTAGTTTTCTTAACATATCTTGTGCTGAGTTGTCTCAATGCATCCACATCTTGACACACATAAATGGAGAGAGAATACCTCGCGTAATTATTAATTAATTTGAAATTATTATTCGGTTTATAGATCAAATGAAGAGAAACAATTTATATTGCCAATATAAATTTATTGTGAAAACTATATATAAGAAGAGGAGCAATATGATTCATGAACATGCCAAGAACACGACTTTTTTTTTTTTATTTAAAAAAAGGTCATAAATAATATTAGTATAGATATTTTAATACATTTTTTCATAATATATTTTAGTCATAAAATTAATTATTAACAAGCATTGATCTAATTAACCAAAAAAAATAAATAAAAAGAAGTTGGACCAGTAGTGGTACTAAGGTAATTTTTTTGAACACGCTAAAATGGAATAAATAAATATATATATATATATATATATATATATATATATATATATATATATATATATATATATATATATATATATATATATATATAAAGAAACACAAGTAGTCGCCTCAGCACAAGGTGTACCGAGAGAATTACGAAAGTTTTACAAAGGATAAATCATAAGAATACTAGCATTAGCCGATATCCAAACATAGCAACGAGTTCGACCATCAATTATGAAAATTCGAGTCAAGTGTTGCATTTGTCGTTCTAAGCCATCTAAAAGAAAACACCTTGACTTTGTCCAACAGATGATGCACAGAACTCGCCGCGTTTCTAAAAAAACGTTGATTTCGTTCGTTCCAAACAACTCAAACGCAAGCAAGCCAAATAAGCTGCAGAAAAGATCGTTGTGCTCCCAACTGAGAAAATGTTCTCCGTACTAAGATAATTGATCACTTGAAATAATAAATTCTTAAAAAATTTAGAGATTTTTTTAGACATTTTAAATTTGCAGCTTCTTTTTGGTCTTTACCCTCCATATATTTAATAAAAATAAATTCTTATAAAATTAATTTTTTTTCCTTTTCTTTTATTAAAAAAACATTTTATCGTAAAAATTTGTATACTTAATATTTGTAACATTTTTAATTTATTTTAATGTAGAAGATACTCCTAGTATTAAAATAGGGAGTATCAGATTATTATTATCAAATATTATCAAATATACAATCATGCATTTAATAATTCCCCCCATGAATAAAGCAAACGTAATGAATGAAACCAAAATAAAAGGGAAGTTTAGTAGTACTACTCCTTTCACAAAGGCTCTGTCTCATAACCACCGTGGACGGTCATTTTCCGATAACACGCCGCCGCCGCCATTTTTATCGGAAACTGATTCGCACTGATTTTCATTACATGAGAGTAGTAATCACAATCTCATGGATAAAACCAGAGAATCTAGAAGATCATCATCCATACGCAAACCTCGAAATATTACTCTCAGAGATTCTTCCGGTATGTATTTCAACGATTTTTCTCTTCTTCTGTTTTCTCTTTACGTCTATTTTTATTTTTTTTACCGACAAATTTTTCATCTCTTATAGAGGAAAGAGCGATGGAGTTAAGAGAAGTAACGAGTAAGAGAGGAAGGAATCAAGATAGAGATTCGGTGAATAGGAGTAAGAGGAGAAGAAGCTTTAACTCTTACGGAGACGAAAGAGAACAAAGTAATGAACTGGACGGTGATAATCGAGACGCTGGTTTATCGCGGATCCGTTTATCGAATACGACGTCGTTTGTCTCCGATCAAAATCATCGCAGGGAATTTACGCCGGCTAAATCGCCGCCGTTGAAGAGAACCGATGAGTTGATCGGTGTGGCAGTTCCAAGGAAGCCTCGTTCAGGTTGATATAATACAAATGTGGTTTTATTTTTTCACTCTATTCAACTTCGTTTTTTTTTTCTCAGTAGACGGAGTTTAATTTTTTAATTTTTTTGTGTTTGATGTGTTTCCGCAGCTTGTGTGAAAAGGACGCAAGAAAGATGGATCTCCGGCGGCGGCGGGGAGCGGTCGGCCTCGCCTTCTAAGAGTGTTTCTGCTCAGCAGAAGATGGTGTGCTTAAGTTTTTTTTTTTTTTTTTCAATATGTTTGAATTTGAATTTTTTTTCAATATGTTTGAATTAGAACTTTTTTTAAGATGTTTGAATTAGAAGTTGAAGGACTGAATTTTCAATTTTCATGTGTATGTTATGTTGTAGAAAGCGACTGGTGCAGTTGAGAAGACATCGGAAATGTCTCCATCAGAAGTGGAGATAGCAGAGCTTCTGTACGGTTTGAGGACTTCCATCAACCATGATTCTTCGTCACAAAAAGTTGAAGCAACCATTGATCACAACACCTCTACAGAGGCTGGTGAGTTTCAATTTTTTGGAGATTTTCTCGTTATTCGTTGTTTGTTTGTATGTCTGCGTGTTTTGACCGGCTCTAAATTTTCAATGGCGTTTTTTATCTTCAGAAAAGAATAATTCGAAAGACTGCAATTCAACTGAAGAGGTGGCCAGAGTTCAGGGTAAGAAACCTGCGGGTGTGGGCTGTCGTCATGGTAATGCTACTTATCATGAAAAAGGATCATCAGAGGTTCCTAGAGAGGACATTGGCAAAGACAGTGTGAATTCTGGTGCTGGATTTAGTGGTGATTCAGCAGATGGAAGGCCTTTATCCACCACATGGGGGTCGCAATCATGTTCGAATTTGGAAGCTGATAAACAGGATTATGCATCTACCATAGAGTGAGCACCAATGAATAATAGTTTTTTTTTTTATTGCTCTTGAACACACTTATATTGGATAGGTGATCAATGACCTTATATTCTTGGGTTTCAATTTATTAGGATGTCTATTATTCCGGAAGATAAAACTCAGCGAGTTGGCAAGTTTGAGATAGATTTGATGGTGAGGCTTCTTATTCACATTCTAATTACATTTTCCTTTGTTTTTTACTGTCAAATATCTGAAAAGTGCCTTTTTCTAACAGGCTCCTTCTCCGATGATGTTGTCCGCAAAAGGGAATGACTTGTCACGGGGTAATTTGACATCAGAAATAAAAAATTTGGCTCCGGTCTTAGAAATGGTGAGTAGAGTAGGTTGACTATAAATCTTGCATTTTTTTGACTGTCCCATTTTTCTGTACTCTAACTTAGAACTTCTGATGCAGAAGAGGGAAGATAGTATCAAGGTTGAAGACAAGGTGGAAATGATAGTTGCAGTAGAGAAAGTTCCTGAAAAAATTGAAGACGCAGAAAAGATGGCCGCGGTTAAGGATAACAAGCCAAACAATGACATAAAGATAAACAATAAATTAGAAGAGCAGGATAGGAATAAGGAACAAATTGGTAAGTTTTGATTATGATTTTAATAATACAGGAACGAGTGTCAACTCTGATTTTGATATTTGTTAATTGTTTAGAAGTCTCTTATGTTTATTTCCTTTTTCAGATCATTCTAGTTCAGCGCCTCTATCAGCATTTGTATCAGGACCGCCAAGCAGTCTCTCTCCTGTTGGGTATGAGATCGTCATTTTTTGAAGAATATGCTTTTTCGTCATTCTTAACCTCTCTAAACTTACCTAATAATGTTCATATCTTTAATGTAACTTTGCTCAGGTCAATAACTATGACCGACAGATACACACCGCCCTTGCAGACAGTTGTGAAGACGAATAAAACCACAGGATCATCAGCAACCATACAGGTATTATAATTTCTCACAATTTTGTTGTTCTTGTTGTGATCAACTGAGTCCTTTCTTTATTCTCGCTAGTATTCATAATTCAAACATGCAGCATGAGGATTTTGCTCTCACTGAATCACAACCGAAGAGATGTGCAACCCATTGTCGCATTGCTCGGAACATCCTACATCAGAAGTTCACAAAGATGAATCCCCTTTTGCCAGCAGTTATTGGCTCTGGTTCACTTTGTGCCACAAACACCAACAATGTCAACCGTCTTATCTCGGCAGAAAGTATGGTCGTTAACAAGCAATCTCAGAAACACTTGCCGAGTTCTTACCAAAATGGTACAATAGAGAAAGGGTTGGCTGCCACAGGTGATCGTAATCTCACTGCAACTAAAAGTTTTAATTATGCCAATCCATTGGATTCAACACATATGATGCAGTTTGTGCTACAACAGGGTCCACACCCCGGGGCAACTGGGAATCTAATGGTATGGTCTTGTCATTTTATTGCTTCTATACAGTTGAAAAATAAGGTGGTACCCATTTTATATATGCTTAGATGGGTCTTTTTCTAAAGTAATGTGCTGTAATTTTGAATGCAGCATGGTCCTGCTTTCCTATTTTCTCAAGCATCAGTTGCAGCAGCTACTAATCAGGCAGGAGGTGTGAGTTTTCCTAACAATGCTTCCTCATATAATAGGTCCCAGAGTTCAGTTGCTGGATCTCCTTGTACCTCCTCAACTTTGCCAGCCGCTTCTACTGCAATGAGCTTTAACTACCCTCAATTTCCAGCCAATAATTCTCCTTATCCGACAATAGTTCACAGTAATGGGTATTCATTCCCCATTTCAAATACTTCTCTTGGAGCAACCGGAGCAATCAGAGGTGCAAGCTCTACACAAACAACACATATACTCGGCGGGCCTTTGTACTCTTCTCAAATATTCCATCCTCTTCAGAATCTACAACAGCACCCACATTCACATGCAATAGTGCAACCAAGTTATCTTACTGCACAGACATCAAGTAGTTCATCTTCTCATATGCAGTCACATGGTGCACTACTAAATGGTAATAATATCTTGACCTCCACATCTGCGGAACGACAGTCACAAAAGCAACAGACTTCACAGTCACACCCTCACAAGCAAGAGACTGAGGTGAATGAAAAGAATGTAACATCTGTTGGTAATCTAACATCTTACCCCCTAAAGAATTTGCAAGGGCAGAACTTCACAATTCCAGTTCAGCCAGTGAACTTTACTTTCAAGCCGTGTGCAACATCCGATATTGTTTGTGGCAACCGCGGAAACTTTGGTGACAAGCTGCAACAGGTTTCAAAGGGTGGAGCTGAAGTTATACCATCTCAAGCATTTTCAGTATCATTTGCTTCATTTAATGGAACCAATCTTCCTTCAAACCTTAACTTCTCATCCATGAAACAGAACCCGCTGGTAATTCAAAACCCGCCTGATGTTGCACGGCAAGGATATCAAACCGCAAATGTACTTCATAATGTTCAGCAGAAGAGTTATTCAATTGCTGTAGAAAAGAGAGGAGGAAATTCCTCGCACCAAGATGACGAAAAGAAAACCACTCATGGTAAGTCGTCAGCTAATGGGCCAACCACCCTTGTTTTTGATAATTCGTCAAAGAATATAAACTTTATGCAATCTCCTTTGAATGGAAGTTGGCCCAGTCACTCCATTGCTTCGACTGTGATAACAACCACGCCTTTTTCCAGTAATACTTCAAGTTCTCAACAGTCATCACAATTGCTTCAGCTTCAGAAGCAGCATGGTATGCAACAGCATCAACCTTCCACGGCTAATCGAAATAAAGCTTCATCCACCAATACCGCTTCTGCCACAAAATTTGCAAACAATGCCCCTGTTTTGTCCCAGAGTCATTCTCAGTGCAAAAGTTCTAACCAAACTTCTCACTCTAAGACTACGGGAAGAACCACAGGTTCTCATGTTCATCACACATACAGTATAACATCCAAGACTCCAACCACCAAAAATGTTTCGGAGAAAGGAAAGATTTTACAGGGTCATATGCAAATTTCTTTTGGGGGAGATTACACAACTTCTCTGCCACCCCAAGTGCAACATCAACTCAATAACAGCCAGCATTTGTCTACAAAAGCTGCAGGAACTCTCCATTTAATGGGGGAAACCTGAAGCCAAGTTCGGAAGGTTGGAAAATCGATTCATCATTGAACATTTCACAGTTGCAACAAACTGAAATTTAATGAGGTGATAGGACGTATGATACCACAGTTGCTTGCTGGTGGGAATTGACAGAAATGGTGGATAATGAAAGGAAGTTGGAATCTATTGGGCTTGAAATTTTGAAAGTAGGGACCTCTCGTTATAATGTCATATTTCTTAGTTGGTTAGCTTCTTGTAGGCTTCAACATTATAGTGGGGTCTAATTAACTTAACATAGAAAAGGAATTCTATTAATGTTTATATGATTTTTTTTGTCTCCCACATGAGATGTACTTACTATATTAATTCATTAATGAAAAAGCTGCAATTATTTCTTTCATTTTTACTTCTCCTACAAGCACAATTATGTGAATGCCTGGTTCTTGTTTTGCTTTTTGCATTCTTTATTTAATGTAATCTCAATACCTTGAAAACATAGCTCACATTTTATGGGCAGTTTAATTCTCAACTTTTAGTTTTCTATGGATATTTTTTGGATTAGTCTATTTAGTCGTTCTTATCAGTGTCGCTTTTTCGGGGGTTAAGTTCATTTCTCGCTTAACTTTTTATTTATTATATTTATGAAAAGCAAGAACAAACAAGTCAAAAGCTTTAGAAAAGCCACTTGAGTTACATCAGTGACACAGAAAGATGAATAAATCAGGGGAACTAATCCATGAGCTACTTTGATTGGCTTCTTTGGAAGACATGCTTTGAAATAAGCCCATGACACAAATGAACATAAAAAGAATCCAAATCGAAGGCCCTCTCACCCGAAGCTAAGAGCCCTAGCTAAGTGAGCACAACAGAAACAACCACCATTCAGAAGATGAAATTTTAACAAAATTTTATGGATACCACAACCTCAAGCTGTAGGCAAGCCATGAAGAATACCCTGAAGTTCACTTGTTGATATTGACAGTCTAACTCAGCAGTGCAGATGGAATTTAATTTGGAACTTTCAAGTTCCGGCGCAGGTTAAGAATTTCCTGAGGTGTGAACTGTCGTAAATTACGCTGGCAACAACAAACGAGCAGCAAATGAGCTGCTTGCATGATGAAAGGTATTTGTTGTAATCAGGAGGTTAAAATAACTGGCATAGTTTCTTCAAATGTTCCAAGGTAGACCTTTTTTCGAGACAACGTTGATTATGTGGATTGCTGAATAATATATCGGAATCTTATGATAGTCTTGAGCACCTTATTTTCCATTCTTTCAAGGCTTTGAATTTCCTTCATCACGTTTGTGTAGCTATGTTATTGTAGAGAGTGTGTTTGGAGATGTTGTAATATGAAACTGTGGGAGATTGTTGATGTGAGCAGCAACAATGCATTGTGGTGTAAATCATTCACATAATTTAAGGTTCAAATGCAACAAAACAATGACGCTTCTTTTTTGATACGATCACTTATCAAAGTTTTATATTCGATAAATTCCGACATTTCATTCTCAATAGATAAGATGGATAATCTGTTCAATCTATCTTGTAAGATTGTTGATATCATATATGCTAAGTAATTTTAATTTTGAAAAACTCTTATTTAAACAATAATAACCATTTCTGGTATTGTCAAAAATGTTCTATACGCAATATTATAACCATGGCTCCTTGTATCAACGACATGAAGCTAATTAATATATTTTTTTAAACATTAACAAGCTCAAGATTTTTCAAAACACTAATTGGTCGAGCTTTCATTTTTCTACGTAATATATGTTTTTTTTAAGAAAAAAACCGATGGGACCTAAAAGCAATGACAACGCATACATATTCCACGGCCGCGGATCCATATATTTTTGTTTGAGGGGGCTAAAAATTAGTGTATATATTTTGACTAAAAAATATATTTTGAATGTTGAATAAATTATAATTATTTTTTACGAGATTTCATATTCTATCAATATTCGATGATATTTTTCCTTCCTATATTATAATTTTTTTTCACTCTTTATATATGTAACTAAATGGCCATTCAAGGAATGTAAAAGAGAAAGAGACAAAAAAAATGGTGGAAAGAGAAGTGTAAATTTAAGAGAAAACGTGTATGAAAATTGAAAAGTTAGAGTAATGAAAATTTAATTAAAATTAAAAAGATAAATTTATGGTGAGTGTGAATATATTTTTTGGTTAGGGCTTCAGCAGTTGAGCCCGCATTTGCTATAGTCTGCATTCGACTTTGCAGTCATGTCTACAAAGAAGTTTAATAAAAAAAATAAATTACTATTTACGATAACAGACACGAAATGATAACAAAACAAAAAAATGGACGGACGGACACGGGAGTGCACGTCTAGTCGATAGTTCATATAATCTTTTTATAATCTTTTTATTGTATCTATTTTTTATTAAACTTCTTTGTATAATATTTTTATTATTTTTTTAAATAGAAATGGTATGCAAAAAAAAATAGGAATTTTTTGATGGATTAAAATTAGTGTTGTACCGGTCAGGATTTTCTAGGCCCATTTAAAAGGAGAAGCCCATTTAGAAGGAACGCATCGCCTAGGCGACGTCGCCTAGCAATCAATATCGCTCCAACAGTTGGGCCAGCCCCCTTAGATAATGAGTCAAAGCCCACTGTTCTACCCCTCAACTGCACGATCTCCTCTCTCAGTGAATAAGAAAAACGCGGGAACACCCATGATCATACAGAGAAGGAGTAACTACCCACTACCTCTGATACGAGAGTGGGGCAGTTATCTCACCCACATTCTTTCACCCCTCCTATATAAATAGGAGGTCCATTTTTCGTAAAGAGGGACAGTGAATTTTACCCAAAGAAACAACACATATCCTTTGGACCAACATTAAGTACTTACAAATATACACCCCCTAGTTCCATACAGGAACATTTGGCGCCCACCGTGGGGCCTGGTAAAACACTTCCCATGCCTGACAAGAAAATTTAAAAACTGCTATCACCATGGCAGACAACAACACCCAACATCAGATGAATCTGCAAGCCGCTGTGAACGAAATCAAGCGATTGCAGACGAAATTTGCTAACCTCGAGAAAGAAAAGGCGGATGAGATCGCCAAAAACCAAGAGCAGGAGAAGATAGAAGTTTCTCAACCTCTTGCACAAGCCCTATGGGACGCCCCAGTCCCTGCAAATTTCAAAATTCCACAACTCCCAACTTTTGATGGGAAAACAGACCCTACAGAACATCTCATGGCGGTAGGCACGCAGACCGCCATCATTGGAGCTGATGAGCATCTGAAATGCAAATTGCTCTCCAGCACCTTCAAAGAGGCAGCCCTGAGGTGGTACATGAATCTACCAAAGAATTCAATCACCGACCTCACAGACTTCCACAAAAATTTTTTGTACACCAGTTCTTAGGGAGCAAACATATCAAAGTTACGGCGACCAATATGTTCGCCCTAAGACAAGGTCACGCCGAGCCTCTCAGGGAGTACTTGGCCCGTTTTTGTGAAGCCACGATCAAAGTCTCCAACTCGAATCAGGAAATGTTCATGGCAGCCTTCCATAATGGCTTACGAGTGGGACACTTCAATGAGTCGCTAGCACAAAAACAGGCTGAAAATATGCAAGAAGTCATGAAGAGGGCGGAATGCTATATCAAAGGCGAAGAGAGTAATGCCGAGAAAAGAACCAGGGATTCGAAAGAAAGAATTCCGGAGAACAGAAACAAACCAGCGCCAATGGCGCCAGAACGCAACCGGCGCCCCTGGGCGTCGTCTCACAACGAATGGCAAAGCGGAGGAAGAAGGATGCAACACCCCTTCAGAAGGCGCGAGGAAGGCCAATATCGACGAAACAGTTACACCCCGTTGAACGATACCAAAGTGCATATTCTGGAAGAAATCTTGCACACTAACTTGGCCACGCCCCCGCCCCCAACAAATCGCCCCATGATGGGACCCAACGCCAATGAATGGTGTAAATACCATAGATGCAAGGGCCACGACACGGAGCGGTGCTACAGACTGCAGGATTTGATTGAAGAACTGATCAGAATCGGACATTTGCGGAAATTCATCGAAAAAGCCGCACGAAAAGAAGGAGACAAGCCCGCCAGAAACAGATCGCCGCGCAGCCCTCCTGGGCGAGGACGAAAGGATGATGACACACCCAGAATAGCTGTGAACACCATCGTCGGGGGATTCTCAGGAGGAGGTGAATCTAGTTCCTCCCGAAAGCGATAGGTCAGAAAAAGCGTAAGAGAACAACACATAGTGAACCATGTGGCGTTCCCGCCAGCGCCAGATCTAACGTTCTCGCCAAAGGACGCTCAGGGCGTCGTTCCCCATGATGACGACCCCTTGGTAATCCAGGTCCAGATTCTGAATTGCGATGTGAAGAGAGTATTAATAAATTCCGGAAGCTCGGCAGACATCATGTATTGGGAGGCATTCAAAGCTATGCAATTAGCAAGGGGACAATTACAACCATATAGCGGCACCCTAGTAGGCTTTGCAGGCGAACAGGCAGAAGTCATGGGACACATCACGCTACTCACTACCTTTGGCGTGAACGAACAGGCGAGGACCATCAAAGTTAGATACTTAGTGGTCCGGACCCCATGTGCCTCGTACAATATCATCATCGGAAGACCGACATTCAATGCACTGGGAGCGGCGATGTCCACGCTTTATTTAGCAATCAAATACCCCTTAGAGAATGGAGGGGTAGGAATGGTAAGAGGAGACCAGATCGTCGCCCGGCAATGTTACGCCGTGAGCCTGAAGACCAGAAAGAACGGAGTACATTTCAAACAGCAAAACTCCACGTACATGTGCGAAGTGGGGGACCTAGACCCCCGTGAAGATTTTTAAGAACACCGAGTTAGCCCCATTGACGAGTTGGAACCAGTACAGATAGGAGAAGAAAGTTTCCAGACAACCAACATAGGATCTACTATGGAGGTTAGAGAAAAAGAAAAGATAATCGCCATCTTGAAAAAGAACGTAGATCTCTTCGCTTGGCATCCCAAAGACATGCCGGGGATAGATGAAAGGATAATCACACATAAGCTAGCCATCTCGCCGAAGGCGAAACCAGTGTCACAGCGCAAACGAAAGCAGGGCGAGGAGAGGAGAAACGCAGTAAGCGAGGAAGTGGAGAAGCTCATGAAGGCCGGCTTCATAGAGGAAATTAAATATCCTGAATGGCTGGCCAATGTATCCTGACCTCGCCCTGATATCCCTTTGTTGCTATACCTCGCTGTATCTGAAAACGCTTTGGGCTCAGCTCTAGTACAGGAAGTAGAAGGCGAGGAACGACCTGTGTACTTCGTCAGCAAAACATTCAAAGGAGCAGAGGTAAGGTACCGTAAAATTGAAAAGCTAGCACTAGCAGTCGTAAGTACAGCAAGGAGGCTTCGCCAATACTTCCAAGGCCACAGGGTGATAGTAAAAACAGATCACCCAATTAAACAAGTGTTGAAGAAGCCGGACTTGGCAGGAAGAATGGTAGCATGGGCTGTGGAGTTGTCTGAGTATGACATTTCATATACTCCAAGAGGAAGCATCAAATCACAACTGCTCGCAGATTTCGTGTTGGAAATGACTTCCCTACCACCAGAGGAAAATAAGGCGCCCTGGACTTTATCAGTTGATGGCGCTTCCAACCTAAAAGGCAGCGGCGCGGGCGTGGTGCTGGAAGGACCTGACGGGATGTTGATTGAACAATCCCTTCGTTTTGCGTTTAGAGCAAGTAATAACCAGGCGGAATACGAAGCATTGATAGCAGGAATGAAGCTCGCCAAGGAGATGGAGGTATCGGACTTAAAGGTAAAGAGTGACTCTCAGTTAATAACCAATCAGGTTGCATGAGAATACCAGACGAAGGACCCTCAGTTAGCAAAGTACCTAGAAAGGGTGAAAGGGCTAGCCAAACAATTCAACACGTTTGAGTTAGTCCACGTTCCCAGAGAACAGAACAGCAGAGCAGATTTACTCTCTAAGCTCGTCAGCACAAAGAAACCTGGGAACAACAAGACAGTAATTCAGGAAACCATAAAGGAGCCAAGCATCAACGAGTCAGAGGTAATGGTCATGGTAATAGAAGAAGGGGATTGGAGATTGCCAATTATTCAATATCTGGCAGAGGGAAGAACGCCCCCAGAGAAAGAGGAGGCAAGCAAGCTAAGAAGAACGGCGGCACAGTATACGCTAGTTGATGGAAAGTTGTACAAAAAGGGTTTCGCCGCACCTATGCTGTTGTGTGTGGGGGAAATAGAGTCACAGAGAATTATAGAAGAAATACATGAGGGATCGTGTGGTAATCACATAGGAGGACGGTCCTTGGCGGGAAAGGTCATAAGAGCTTGGATTCTTCTGGCCAACCATCTTGGCAGACGCCAACAGGTATGTAAGGAGTTGCGAAAAGTGCCAAAGATATGCTGACATCCACCACGCCCCAGGCGAGCCTTTAAGATCAGTAATGTCGCTTTGGCCCTTCTACATGTGGGGTGTGGACATATTGGGACCCTTCCCGGCGTCCTTAAATCAGGCAAAATTCTTACTAGTAGCAGTGGACTATTTTACAAAGTGGATATAAGCGGAGCCAGTAGCGACCATCTCGTCAGAAAAAGTGAACAAGTTTTATTGGAAGAAAATCATATGCAGATTTGGGTTACCAAAGTTCATAGTCTCGGATAATGGCACCCAATTCACAAGCGAAGCAGTTGTGCAATTCTGCAAAGAGAAAGGGATTCAAAACACATTCGTATCAGTGGAACATCCTCAGGCCAATGGCCAAGCTGAGGCGGCCAACAAAGTCATCTTAAAGGCGATAAAAAGGAAGCTCACCCCTAAGGACAAAAGCTGGGCAGATCCCCTGCCCGAAATTTTATGGGCTTATCACACAACCGTCCAAACTTCAACAGGCGAGACACCCTTCAAAATGGTATATGGCAGCGACGCCATGATTCCAGTAGAAGTCAATCCGCCCAGCTGGAGAAGGGAAACCATAACACAGGAGCACAACCAAGACGCCCTCCAGGAGAACCTAGACTTAATAGAAGAAGTCAGGGAGCGAGCACACTTAAGGGAATTCGCAATGAAACAGAGAGTCAGCCGCAAATACAACACCAGGGTAATCCCTAGAAGTTTTATAGAAGGAGACCTAGTATTAAAAAGACCAATGGGCAGAGACAAAGGAGGAAAGCTGACAGCAAACTGGGAAGGCCCATTCAGAGTACAAGAAGCATTTGGAGGAGGAGCTTATCGACTAGAAACACTGAAGGGCGAGACGCTGCCAAGAACGTGGAACGTGGCGAACTTGAGATTTTATTACAGTTAGATCAAACACATGTTTCTTTAAGTTTTCTGTTTTTCATTTTATTTTATTTTGGGCGTTGTAAGACAATTTAAATTAAGCAAGCAGGTGGTGGGACACTCTTTTCTCCTGGTAACACAGGAGTTTTTATCGAGGCCCATCATCCATTTTCTAACAGTCACGAGTGTCCTCTTGAGTTATAACGTAGTGAAATAAAAGCTATACGGCGCTATGACGCTAAGAGCGAAATAAAAGCTACGTTCAAGGCTTACATCGCCACGTAGTGAAATAAAAGCTATACGGCGCTATGACGCTAAGAGCGAAATAAAAGCTACGTTCAAGGCTTACATCGCCACGTAGTGAAATAAAAGCTATACGGCGCTGTGACGCTAAGAGCAAAATAAAAGCTACGTTCAAGGCTTACATCGCCACGTAGTAAAGTGAAAGCTACCAAAAGATAAAGACAAAAGATAAAGACAAAAGCAAACAATACATTGCAAGGAAACGAAATACTTATTAAGACCATAAGGCTCGAAACAATACAGCAAGTGGTTACAAGGAGATATGGTGCACACCACCAGTTTATTTAATACATCACTAAACAAGAGTAAAATTCTCACTTAGGGTCAGACCTCGCCTTGAGAGGATTGGACCTAGCTATAGACTCCACAGTGATCTGGGAACCATCACCCTCATCTGAAAAAGATTCCTCACGAGGGTCATAAGTCTTTAGAAACTCAGCATAGTCCTCATCTATCTCGTCCGAGATATCTGAAGGGGTCCTGGCACGCCTTTTGTTGGGCGCGCTAGTTGATCCGGCCGCCGGAGCAGAAGCTCCCTCACGCCCATTTCGAGAAACAACATCATTAAGCTTAACCGCTCCTGACTTAGATTTTAATCTAGCAGAAACCCTCCTCTTGGTATTTTTTCCGTCCATTATCAAGTGTAGACACAAGGAAAGGAAGACGCAACAATATTAATAGAAGAAACTCATATTTAATGTGCATGAAACGCGTGCACCTACTCATAAAATTATGGGTAGACTCTAACAGTGGCACAGAACACAAGACGATTGAAACAAACAAAGGCAATTTGCCTCAATCGCGACGCCCCAAACAACAAGTTAAATCAATCACGCCATTACGCCGAAGCAAAAATATCATACGTAAATAAACAAAAGATATGAATGCTGGAAAAATTATAATTAAAAAGCCACGAAAGGGCCAGAGTTGTCAGAGAGATAACAACAAAATATTACAAAAGCCCTTCTAAGGGGCATGGTTCATACAATCAACATAAAAATCCTCACACACGAGGAACAGGCTTGCCGTCCACAATCTTCTTCATAAAGTCTGCTTGGGCGAATTGGGCGGGATCAAGATCAGGAAATAAAACCTTCATCTGGGCCAGGGCATAGTCAAAGCCATCCACAAACTTGCCGGCCAGGGCTTCCTTCAGCTCAGTAATCTCCTCTTCCATGTCCTGCGCCTCCTCCTGAAGAGTATCCACATCAGAACGGAGCTTGCTACACTTCCTCTTGAAGAGGCGTCTGACGATTAAGTCTTCTTTTGCTTGATGAAGCCAAGCGGCAAGGGCCAGATTCCTCGCCTCAGTCATCGCGCCCAACTTCCCTGCCAGCTCTTCATACTCCTCTTTGTGTTTAGCCTTCAACTCCTGGACAGCTTTCTCATGATCAGCAACAGTCTGGTCCAGCGAGGCTAAGTGCTCTCTCTCCAAGCGAGCAACTTCGCCATTCAGGGTTTCCTTGGCGTCCTTCACATCCTTCTCTTGGCGCCCAGATAACACTTGGTTGAGCACCAAGCTCTTCAGCTCATAGCCCAGTGCCATCTTCCTCAGACTGCCCATATCCATGCTTTCAAAGCGCCGACAGTCATCTTTCAACACCAGATGGTTGTTGATGAAGGAGATAGGGTCAAAGCTTTTACCCCAGGCAGAGACATTTCCTGGGGTAGCTGGAGGAGCAGGAGTGATGACAGTAGTAGCAGCAGGAGCAGCAGGAGCAGGTTGGGAGGTTTCTTTCGTTGGCGAAGACCGAGACGCCTCAGCCGCGACCACAGCTGACTTGGAAGACCTGCCAACACCAACGGAAATCCGATGGCCTTCTTCAGAATGGCCAGGTGTATCCTCCTCCAACTTCGCAGACTTGGAGGGCTTATCCTCATCAACACGCCTCCGTCTTTTGTTTCTCTTGTTCTCGCCCACCACTAAGGGCGCCAAAAGATCCACTTGGCTGACGTCTACGTCGCCTTTCTTTTCTTTTGTCTTCGCCAGAAAGGACATCCACTCTTCTTCATTCAAAGATTTCATCTTCATTTTCTCTGCAAGACAAAACAAAAATTCGATTAAACTCGTGACAAAATAAAAACAGGGATAAACAAGAACAGAATCATCAACAAGCTTACTGATATAAGTGATGAGGCCAGGAAAATCAGTTTCCCGGTCCAAAATATCACGGGGATCCATGACATCAAAATTATCCAAGAAGGATAAGGTCTCCTGTTCAAACTCAGAAAGTTTGGCCTCATCTATTCCTTTGATCGCCCTAGGGCTATCAGTCCAGTAAAAGGGGAACAAGGGTTGGTCCTTTTCATCGTACATCAAATCCTTAAGCCCAGGACCGTGGCGAATACGCAGAAAAGTATTTTGGTAGTTCTTGAAGTTAGAAGCATAGAGGGTAAACAGACCCCTATTAGCCTGACTGGTCAGAGTGACCGACTTGCCCTTGGTTAAACTCTTGACATAGTAGAAGTAAAAGAAGACGCCGGGAGAAGGTGAGACGCCCAAAGCGGAACATAACACCTCAAAACACTTAACGTACGCCCACCCATTAGGACTTAACTGGGTAGGGGCGACGTTCAAAACTTGGAGAATCGTAATTTCAAAGGCTGTGAAAGGAAGCCAGAGATTAAAGGCTTTGAAGAAGGCGCCGTACATATAGAAGTAATGAGGCGGCGTTAAATTTACTAAGCTAACACGCTCGTCCTCGCCTATAGGGTCTATGATCACTTCGCCCTCCTTCTGAGGAACAGTCAACCTAAAATCCTCTCTAAACTCTGCAATAGACGTTGCAGAATCGTATTTGGAAGCGTAATCCATCTCGGAGGGAAAAATGTACCGAAGGGGAGGATGATATAACGCCAACTCCTTTCCTGTGAAAGAAGAACGAGGAATGATTAGGCAATCACTATCGCTGTCACTCTCTAAACTACTGTCACTAGGGTCAGATCCAAAAATTTCGGTGTAAAACCCCTTTCTATCCAAGGAGCCGTCAGCCCTAGTATAGTGAGAACGAATTTGCCTCTCTAAGTCCGAGTACAAAGGGGGGAATCTAGACGATCCCCCTAATTCCCTCAAAATCACCATAAAGTTTGATAAAAGAAAAAGTACGAGAAGAACAAAAACAAGATCGTACCTTTGGAAACGACTGGACGCGCGATCAAGAGAGTCAAGAGAAAGACGTAGTAGAGAAATGTTAGAAGAGAAGCGATAAAGCGATAGGAAGTTGAATAGAAAAAGAAAAGAAACCCAACGTCATATTTATAGGATGTTGGAGGGAAAGTGGGGGAAGTCGAAAAACCAACGGGTAAAATAATAATCACTTTACCCAGTGGGTAAAGACACGCGTCAAAACAAGAACACATGTGTCGTCGGGCGAGGTTTAGAAACGTAAATCCCATACATCTATATCGCCGAACGAAGTCACTGAAGAAAGGAAATCAAATTTTATTTAAAGGATTCTGAATTACAACCCAAAAGGCAACGTCGGATACATAATAAAGGTGCATCAAAAGGAAAAACAGCAAATAGAAGCAACTACATAAAGAGGCTAAACCCCAACATTATCGCCAGCCTTCATGGCAGCAGTCCACTGTGTCGCCAAAGCCTCCTTGCTCGCCTGAACAACCTCCAAATCTTCTCCAATCTGGTACAAAGTACGCCCCATCCTACGTTGTTGGATCTGCAGTTCCAGCAAGCTTTTCCGCTTCTGCAAAAGTTTAGTGATGTCCTATTGGATATCCTTCTTAAGCAGTCTTCTTCTTTCTTTCAACTTAGTAGCCTCGACTTCCAACTTCCGCTCCATAGTCTTGATCTTCTCTTCCTCGTCAAAAGAAGCGCTCAACGTCGCCTCGTACATGCGCATAGCTTCCCTGGTATACCAAGTCTCATCATTCATAGCAGCTGTGACCTTATGACTCTGAAGATCAGCACACTCCACATAAAAGATAAAGGGGGCGTCTTTAAGCAGCTTGTCCTTGAAGGCAATACAGCGCTCAAGGAACAACAGTTCTGAAGGACTGAGATTATCTTTCTCCTCCTCTAAGTCGCCCACTAACACGCAAAATTCCTCAGTATTCTCAAGGATATCGTCCACTCCTCTGCGAAGTACCCCCCTCACAGCATTGATAACAGGAGTGGCATATGAAGACATTGTGATTAAGAACAAAAGGAAAATTTTTAAATAGAGAATTGGGTTCAGATGAATAGGAACCAAGGAATGAGACGCCTATTTAAAGTGGCAAAGTACCTGGGAAAGTAAAAATATCCCTACCTATTTGCCAGGAGAACGTTGCAACCAACCCCAGGACCTGGCACCCTCCTCTGAAAAACGTGCATAATAAAAACTTAACGTTAACCCGTGATATCCTCTAAAGCTGGAAAAACGCAACAGCCTACACTGTCAGCACCGCGCCTCCCCTGGAGCCTAGTGCTTGGGGGGCTGTGTACCGGTCAAGATTTTCTAGGCCCATTTAAAAGGAGAAGCCCATTTAGAAGGAACGCATCGCCTAAGCGACGTCGCCTAGCAATCAATATCGCTCCAACAGTTGGGCCAGCCCCCTTAGATAATGAGTCAAAGCCCACTGTTCTACCCCTCAACTGCACGATCTCCTCTCTCAGTGAATAAGAAAAACGCGGGAACACCCATGATCATACAGAGAAGGAGTAACTACCCACTACCTCTGATACGAGAGTGGGGCAGTTATCTCACCCACATTCTTTCACCCCTCCTATATAAATAGGAGGTCCATTTTTCGTAAAGAGGGACAGTGAATTTTACCCAAAGAAATAACACATATCCTTTGGACCAACATTAAGTACTTACAAATATACACCCCCTAATTCCATACAGGAACAAGTGTATAATATAATCTAAAAAGAAAGATATAATAAAAAAATAAGTTGAAAAAATACACTTTGTTAAATTTGGTGTTACTACAAGGGAGTAATAATATTTTAAATAATTGGAATTTCAAAAGTTTACTCTGTGGTAAAATAAATTATTTAAATACAATTTACATTCTAACACTAGGTAATCTTTAGAAGAAAAAAAGACTATGAAAATATATTCTCTATAATCCGAATTATACAAAAATTAATTTGTTGTTGAACTTTCCTTAAAATCAGAAAATATAGTAGCCGAAGATAGAGGCAACCCTAAATAACACAAGTCCTCTGTTTGGACTTTAGAATTTCGGTGGAAATTATTAGACATCGAATTGAAAAACCAAAGAACAGAGAGAGAGAAAAAAAAAACGAGGGGAGACGGAGAAGACGAAGGGAATCAATGGCGACGAGTACGACTAGCAGTAACGGCAACCAACCATTCAATCCGTACCGTCACCTCAAAACCCTAACGGCACACACCCGCGCCGTTTCCTCCGTTAAATTCTCCAACGACGGAAAACTCCTCGCCTCCGCTTCCCTCGACAAAACCCTAATTATTTGGTCTTCCGCCGCCCTCTCTCTCCTCCACCGTCTCACCGGCCATTCCGAAGGTATCTCCGATATCGCCTGGTCCTCCGATTCCCACTACATCTGCTCCGCCTCCGACGACCGTACCCTCCGTATTTGGGACGCCAACACCGGTGACTGTGTCAAAACTCTCCGTGGCCACACACACGCTGTTTTCTGCGTCAATTTTGATCCTCAATCCAATTTCATCGTTTCTGGTTCGTTTGATGAAACCGTTAGAGTTTGGGAAGTGAAAACTGGAAAGTGTATTCATGCTATTAAAGCTCATACTATGCCGGTTACTTCTGTTCACTTCAATCGCGACGGTTCTCTCATCGTTTCCGGTAGTCACGATGGTTCTTGTAAGATTTGGGATACAAATTCCGGTGCTCTTTTAAAGACTCTCATTGATGATAAAGTTCCTGCTGTTTCCTTTGCCAAATTCTCACCTAATGGAAAATTCATACTTGTTGCTACTCTCAATGATACCCTTGTGAGTTTCTTCTCCTTTTTTCTTTATTATTATGTTGCTTCTTTGCCATAAGCACGGACACCGGACATGACAGAGACAGTGACATGGACACTGATAAAAATTTGAAAAAAGGGCATAATTCAATGTCATTGCAAGTATGGTGTCCAACACCGACACATATCCGACATCAAGAGGAGTGTCTGTGCTTCATAGCTTATTTATGATATTTATTTATACTACGGTTTTTAGATGATGCTTGTATTATAGCTATGTTTTTTTTGTTGTTTAAGGAGGTTTTGAAATTTATGTTTCACTTTTTGGCTTAGTTTGTGCTTTTTAGTTCATGTAGATTTCAGAAATTTAGAATTTTTAGGAATGTTCTTGCAAAATGAAATTAACTGAGATTAATTATTCTAGTGTACCGGCTTGTTCTGAATGGAATTTATCTTTTTATTGTTGAAGGAAGTATTGAGATAAGGAATTGATTGATATGATGTTTTGATTAACAACTTAATTAAGCTCTTATTGTAGAAGAGCTTCTATTCTATGTAAGGTCTTTCTTTAATTGAATAGATATAAGGAGGGTAAACTCTAAGTATGTGTAAGTTGTTGTATAAGTTTTTATGGGTGCTGGATATTTCATAAGTTATTTTCATAATCTCTTCCAAAAGTACATGGGTCTGTTATGGCATAATGTAAGCTTGAAAATTTTATTTGAGGGGGTCAATTTTGTTTAGTACAATTATATTTATGCATCTAATTTGATAATACGATAGCTGTGGCACAGTTGTTTAGCATTATTCACTTTTGCATTATTTTAGATTATGTGATAAAAAAATATAGAAGAAAGGCCAAATCAAAACTTCCTTATTCAAACTTGGAAGCAAGTGTATGAAGTAGCACAACTTTTCCACCGGACTTGATTGTAAACTTATGATATATGCGCAATTTTTAATATACATAATGTTATATGCTTATATATCTATTAAAAATGAAAAGTTTGGACCCATAAGAAGCTCTACCCCTGAATGTAAATCTGAAGGAGCTCTTTTATACATGTATTTTATCACACTACTAGTCCTGCGGGCATTTTTGGATTGAAAACTTGGAAACTACGATCTTGTCTGAGGTTTCGCTGCGGATAATGTGATGGTTTTTTCTATTTTTGTTGTGTATTTTTTACTGTCTAATGGAGTCTTAGTTTGGTTGATTGCCGCCGATTTTCTCTGATAATTTTCCTGACTATGTAATTTCTTGGTGCAGAAGCTATGGAACTATGCTGCTGGGAAGTTTTTGAAAATATATTCAGGACACATGAATAGAGTTTTCTGCATAACTTCCACATTTTCTGTTACAAATGGGAAATATATTGTCAGTGGGTCAGAAGATCGCTGCATGTATTTGTGGGATCTTCAAGGGAAAAACATGATTCAAAAACTCGAAGGCCATACAGATACAGTAATATCCGTTACATGTCATCCAACAGAGAACAAAATTGCTTCTGCTGGCCTTGATGCTGATAGAACTGTGAGAATTTGGATACAGGATTCTTGAATAATAGCAAACCTTTAAGTATTGTCCCAAGATACAATGCTTCTTTTTTTAGAGTTGAATGCTTCTTTTTTGAGAGTCGATGCATTATTGGGATGCGAATATCATATGGTGCTGTTATAAAAGTTCACCGTGATAGAGCAATTGTTATTACACTATACATTAATGATTAGAAAAAACTTACATTATTTGCAATGCTGGGCTATAATCATGACTTTAGAAAATAATACTGCACCAAGAAGGAAATTTGACATTGATGCAAGTAGTTATGGACATCGTATAGCTAAAAATATTGATCAATGTAATCTCTTTATTGATTAATATTATTGTTTCAATATATTTTTAATCTTTGTAAATATATCTAAGAAGCGCCGAAGAAAAGAAAAATACTATTTTTTTTGACATTTACTCGACACGTATTATACGAATATCTTATAAGAGCACAAGTATCGGTTAGTAGCATATCCACATATTACTACTATTGTCAGAGTATCATTGATAATTGCTTACATATGCTGTGGCTTTAATATACCACGTATCTAACAATGGAAACGGTATCTTTCCATGCTTTTACTGCCTTTATCATGTACTTCCTCCGTCTTTATATATAAGGCCCAAAAAGAAATTTTATGCTTATTAAGAAAAGTTGATAGTGTAATTAATGTATACCTTTTGAGTATTACAATTACTAAATTGTCCTTGGTGAAAAGATGTATTTGTAGTTGACTTTACGTATGTTTGGAAAAGTAATAATAAATGTGTCTAGGGAATTGAAAATGAGGTTATATTTAAGGACAAATAAAATCTTTGTAAGGATGCTTATAATAAGGGACGGATGAAGTATTTATTATTATTTTATACAAATACTTATAACTTGCAATATAATTTGATATGTATGATGGGGTTGGTGGGACCCATATTAAAGTTTTAAATGAGTAGTATGAATATTTATAAAATATGGTTGAGTGGTTTAAATAGTTGAAAAATGTAAAATAATATAATATATTATGTGGACCCATTTATACTATCCACATAAGTAGTATGGATGTGTATGCTCTAAGTATCGCCTACTTTGCATGGGATAAAAAATTATTTAATCTTAAATAAATTATGTAATAATGTTCAATAATCTATGTGTTTATCCCCATTAAAAAACATCTATTTTTGGATAGCCACATATGTCGCTCTGCAAACATGTTAAAATGATGGATTACTATAGTATTAATAATCATGACAAAAAATGCCACCAATGAACAACTACACATTCTAGTCATCCTTCAAAATGGTTTTCAAAACCCAACTTAATTTTGAACACCCCACTTGTGCAAAATAACATTTCTAAAACAAAATGGCATCCAAATAGTACTCAGTGTGGATGTGTAGATTAGGTACTTCCTACATGTTACTCAAATCTCAACAATGCTTTTCATATACTTTTTTTTTTTATAAAGATTCACAACGAGTTATATATTGAAGCTTCAAGGACCACAATTGAGTGGATTCACTAATCACTGAATTGAGTCGGTCAGATCCAAACCATTTATTTTAAGATTAGACGGTCAGAATTAAAATTCAATTTTACATTTAAAAAATAAACTAAAATTTAAACTTTAAATCATAACCATCCGATCATGATTGAACAATCCATATTCACCAACCGCAGTGCAGTCTACTGCATAAGATCCAATTCCAAGCCTCAATATGTAGCTTTTACAAACTCATTAAGAATCTAAACATGCAATATGAATACAAAATATTTGATTTGCTTTTTTGATCACAATAATCTCGGCTATATACACTAATCTCCAACTATCATATCTTTTATAACATTACAAATTTAAAGACACAACATGAATAAACAAATATTCGACTTGACTTCTTTGATCACGATGATCTTCGCTATAGACACTAGTCTCTGACTATCTTATCTTTTATAACACTAAAAATCTAAAAAAGCAATATGAATAGAAAAAGGCTTAAATGATTTTTTGGTCCCTGTATGTTTGCAAATTTTTTATTTTAATCCCTGTATTTTTTTTTTTTGCAAATAAGTCCTTGTATGTTTGCGGATTTTTTATTTTAGTCCCTAAAATTAAAATCTGAAGGAATATCTGCACGAAAACTGCAGATTTTCCTGCGGATTTTGACTTTAGGGACTAAAATTAAAAATTCGCAAACATACAAAGACTTATTTGCAAAAAAAATAATTCCATGAACTAAAACCGAAAAATTAGCGAACATACAAAGACATAAATAATATTTAAACCATAAAAAAATGTTAAGCTTCACTTCATTAAACACAATATTCTTCACTATATACCTTATAATTTCCGACTATCCTTCCTATCTTTTATATTAGACTCCTAATCCTAATTAATTAATCTATCAACAAGAAAACACCACACCATTTTATTTTTTTAGGCAACACCTGTTCCTGACATTTTATGGGCCTTAGGCCAAACATAACAAAAAATCATCTTTCATTCAATATATATAGTATTAATACATAATAAATTTTACAAAATATAAAAAAATTACTTAAAAATTCATAAGAAGTGATTTCTTCGAACATTTTGAGATGCAAAATCATTGATAAGCCCATCAACATCAATGTCCGCCAACATATCTTTTTCAATTGATATTTTCTTTAATAATTCTACGCATATTTCGTTGGCTTAATCATATTTTTTTCTTTCAAGTATTATTAATTTTATTTTATTTTATATTAGGAGGTAGGTATAAAAAAATTTGAAACCCTTAAAATATTGGGCCTCAGGCCGTCGCACCCATTGCCTATCCTCAGGGCCGGGCCTGTTCTTAAATATAGGGTTAATAAGCTTTTATTCCCTAAAATTTACCCCATGCAATGTGTTTTTTTCTTTTTCCGCAGTTCATTTTACCCTTGGGAGTAAAATAAAACAACATTACAGGGGTAAAATGAAACGCGAGAAAAAAAAAACACAATGCAAGAAGTAATCTAAAAAAATAAATTACAGAAATAACACAAGAGATAAAAATCTTTTAACCCTTTAAATTTAAAATTTAAAATAAAAGCTAAGTAAAAAAAATGATATTTCATACCATACATTAAAATATGTATTTAATCCTACTTTTTACCATTGGAAATCCATAAAACATTCAAATATTTAATGCCTCAACTTTTTATAAAATATTTTTTTGTCGTAACTAAAGTTAATAACTATTTTATTCAAACTAAGGCCATCAATAATTGTCTATTCAGTTTAAAAAAAAATGTTATGAATTCCCTCTTTTTTTCGAAACATGTTAAAAATCTAGTGCTCAATCCTAGATTATTAATGAATATATTTCTCTAAGTAATTTACCAAAAAAGAAAAAATTCAGTCAAAATATTATTAAAAAAGAAAAGAATATTAATTGAGTCAAAAATGAAAGAAAAAGAAAAGACGAAGAAATCTCGCAGTATAAAATCAGAACACGGTTTTCTCCGTATTGTTGTTTTCTTTCTCTCTTCACTTCCTAAACCCCCGTTTTTCTGTCTCTTCATTTTCTCGTTCTAAAACCTAACACAATCTCGGAACAATGCTCCTCAAAATACTCTAATTCATCGCACCAACTTCTAGGTTTTCAAAATTTCTCTCCGATCGTTCTCACATTGGTAAGCTACGAAACATTTTATAATATATATATATATATATTTTTTTTTTTTGTGTTTGGTTTTGATCTGATAATTTTTGTTTTATTTTACTAAGTTGTTTGTGTTTTTGTTACAGATTTTGTTGGTGTGTTGGATGTGAATTTTACAAAGGAATTTGCTTTTTCTGCACTGTAACTGTAAGGTTTTTCGGTTAAGAATTGAAATGGGGTTTTGTTTTATGCGTTTGTTTTTTATTTTGGGTTAGTTCTATTTTAAGGTGTTTGTAAAGTTAGGGTTTTGTGAAAAATGAGAGAAGGGTTGAGATCTCGGACACGGTCCGGGAAGGGTTCTGGTGAAGGAGAAGTTGTTCACAAGAAAAGGGTTCGTGTGAAGAATGAGGTTGTGGTTTCGGGTGATGAGGGTTTGGTGGAACGTACGCAGGCCGTAGTTGAGGCTTTATTTTCAGGTGATGAGGATTTAGTGGATCCTACATCATTGGTTGAGAAGAAGGGTGAAACTGAGGCATTGGTTTCGGATGATGAGGGTTTAGTGGAGCCTACTGCATTGATTGAGAAGAAGGGTGAAACAGAGGCTTTAGTTTCGGGTGACGAGGGTTTAGTGGAGCCTACTGCATTGATTGATAAGAAGGGCGAAACAGAGGCTTTGGTTTCGTGTGATGAGGGTTTAGGGGAGCCTACTGCATTGATTGAGAAGAAGGGTGAAACAGAGGCTTTAGTTTCGGGCGATGAGGGTTTAGTGGAGCCTACCTCATTGATTGAGAAGAAGGGTGAAGTTGAGGCTTTATTTTCGGTTGATGAGGGTTTAGTGGAACCTAACTCATCAATTGAGAAGAAGGGTGAAACTGGGGCTTTATTTTCGGATGATGAGTGTTTAGTGGAACCTACCTCATCTATTGAGAAGAAAGGTGAAGTTGAGGTAATAGTTTTGGGTGATGAGGTTTTAGTGGAACCTACCTCGTCGATTAAGAAGAAGGGCGAAGTTGAATGTGCAGTCGTTGTTGAGTGTGCTGGTGAAGTTGAATGTGATGTGAAAACAGAATATGATTTTGATTTAAACATGAATTTGAGTGTAAACGTTGACATAGATGAGAATGGGAACAGTAGCCCTAGGAGTTGTTCAAAAGATGGGCATAGTATTGCAGAAGCTGATAAGAAGGAGAATGAAGGGTTGAGTGGGGGTCGAGTATTGCGGTCCAGGTTAAAGAGGGTTGATGACAAAAGAGCTTATGATGGAGGGCACAGTGGCGTCTTTTCTGGGAATAATGGAGAACATGGGTTGGGGATGGTACAAGTCAAGAAGGAGCTTGAAGAAGCCGATGATGTTTTAACTGATGGTAAAAAGAATGATAGGGTTTTGGTGAAAATGGGAGGGAAGGGCAAGAAGAAATTGAAACGGAAGCGTGGCAGGCCTCCCAAAACAGAAATTAAAGAGAAAGACCAATTAGATGATCAGCCACCGCGTAAGCCTGGGAGGCCTCGGAAAACAGAAATAAAAGAGAAAGATCAATTAGATGATCAGCCACCACGTAAGCTTAGGAAGTCTTGTAGAACAGATTTAAAAGAGGATGATCAGTCACCGCCACGTAAGTTTGGGAGGCCTCGCAAAACAGAGTTAAAAGAGGATGTTCAGTCACCGAGTAAGCTTGGGAGGCCTCGCAAAACAGAGTTAAAAGAGGATGTTCAGTCACCGTGTAAGCGTGGAAGACCCCCCAAGACCGAGCAACAAAAACATCTCATGACCCTGGCACATGATCGTAAAGGGAAGGTGAGCTGTGAAGATGGTAAAAATGTTATAACTGTAACCGATAGTGAAAGTGAAGTTGATGATACACGGTCAAGGAGATCTTCCAGTAAAAAGTTAAAAAAGAAAGTATTTTCTCCTGTAAGGAAAAATAAATTGCAAAAGGTTTTGAAAACTGAGAATGGTGGAATGGCATCAAATACTGTGAATGCACCTGTTGCTAAACAAAGTAAAAGGCGCGAAGAAAAGAAGTTTGTGAGGGATAAAATAATGGAATGTCTCTCGGATGCAGGATGGACTGTTGACCGCAGACCTAGAAACGGAAGAGATTATCTTGATGCAGTATATGTTTCTCTGGACGGAAAGACACATTGGTCAATAACCTTGGCATACAAGAGGCTTAAAAAGCATTATGAAGCCGGGGACGGTGAAGGTAAGTTGTACAGACCAGGATTCAAATTTACACCAATATCACAGGAAGATTTCAATTCACTAACTAGAGTAGTTACCAAGTCCAGGAAAGATTGTAAAGTTAATCGTGTTCCATTTGGAGGAAAGAGAGTTGATGGAGTCAATCGGAAAGCCAAAAAAATAAAACTAGGTTCTGGTGCAGGCAGGGGTAAGTTAGTGAAAGGGAAAAAGAAAAGGAAACGATCACTTCCTGAGGAGGGGAACACAAATGTTACATCACCTAACAGGGATCGTAAACGGCACAAAACACAGAACAAGACTCGAGGTGCTCTGTTGGTTCGTGATGCTACAGAGGAGGTAGATTCAGAAGTTAATGGATATGTGCCATACAGTGGAAAACGAACTGTACTTGCTTGGATGATTGATCTTGGCACAATCCTCCAAAATGGGAAGGTCCATTATATGCAAGATAGGTCGGAAATTGCTTTCGAAGGTAAGATCTCAGGAGATGGCATTCATTGTGGATGCTGTAATGAAATCATAACAATTTCGGACTTTGAAGCTCATGCCGGAAGCAAACAATCTGATCCTCTGAAAAATATATATACAGAGGAAGAAACTTCACTCCTACAATGCCTGCTAGATTCATGGAATAAACAAGATAAATCTGAACTTAAAAGTTTTCACTTCGTTGATGTTGCGGGTGAAGATCCAAATGATGATACATGCGGTGTCTGCGGAGATGGTGGAGACCTGATCTGCTGTGATGGTTGCCCATCAACATTCCATAAAAGCTGCTTGGATATAAAAGTACGTTTCTTGATGCATGGCTACACTGGTTACTTCAATTTTGTATATATAACTGGTCTTAATAAAACTTTCAATGTAAATTTCTTATTAGGATATAAATTTTAACTGTTATGAACTACACGTTTGTTGTCCCTTTTCCTATAGTATCAATTGTCTCGCCACTTGAAAAAGAATTGTCTCATCACTGAAAAGGGCTTGAACATATGCTAAATTTGGGGAAATATTTGTTGGATTTGTTCAACATCTGTGCCTTTTTCTTTCTTTTTGCTTCTTGGTGAAAATATATATGCTTGTTGGTTGTGTTCGTTTTATCTTATCGCCTCTGAACTTGTATATGATTTCATGAGAATCAATGAGAAAATCTTATTGTTATTTTATATACTTCGTAGTTTTTAGATTTATTTATGACATCTGAATATTGTGCAACCTAATTATGCTTGTTCTGGAAAATGAAATGTCTATTTTTTAAATTGCAGAAGTTCCCATCTGGTGACTGGCACTGCATTTATTGTTGTTGCAAATTTTGTGGGTTGGTTGATGGAAGTTCAAGCCAAACTGTCGTCAATGATGATTTTACTATGCCTGCACTGCTCACATGCCATTTATGTGAGGAAAAATGTATGCCCTTATAATATATTCTTTTGATATTTAAATAC
Organism: Trifolium fragiferum; assembly: GCA_954870985.1. NCBI lineage: Eukaryota > Viridiplantae > Streptophyta > Magnoliopsida > Fabales > Fabaceae > Trifolium > Trifolium fragiferum. Next base: position 41,969,241 of record OX940796.1, on the reverse strand, counting down.
TTATTTCTCATGAGGAGCTGTGTTACTTCCCAGCTAGAATGAATATGGCTTTTTTACTTTCTGTAGTTCACATGTCCTGTATTGTGGCAAATGGTGATAAGACCGACAATTCCAGGGTGGCAAATGATGATAAGACCGATGATTCCAAGAATACATTTTGTGGAAACAAATGTCAAGAGGTATGATCTATTTTTTTTCTTTTCCGTCTGCTCGAATCTGGATAACTGTATCTAATTGGTTGAAGCTAAGTTATTTTATAGTTGTAAGTTCAAGTGAGCTAAATTTTTACTTGAAATAGAGGCTACATTTTCAATTGTTTGTTAACTCCTGTTGATAAATATATTGCTTATCCTTTAGACGTTCTAGTCATTACAATCAAACTTACTTTTATTTTCTTTTTATTTTGACCTCCAGTTATATGAGAGACTGGAAATGCTTCTTGGGGTTAAACATGAAATTGAAGATGGATTTTCTTGGTCTTTTATTCGGCGGTCAGATGTTGGCTTTGATGTTTCTCTGACAAAATCTCGGATGGTAGAATGTAATTCTAAGCTGGCTGTTGCATTATCAATAATGAATGAGTGCTTCATGCCATATATTGATCATAGAAGCGGGACCAATCTGATCCGCAGTATTCTATATAATTGTGGGTAAGATCACATGATCTCTTATCTTTCTTCATATCAAACAAACATTATCCAGATCCTGCATTTGCCTTTGTAGATATTCCTTTTGGTTCAAGTGGTAAATGAGTGTTATCTCCCACTTATAACAATTATTCAAGTCATATCACTATCTAATGCAGGAGTTTTAAGAAAATTATGGTGTCCTAGTTTCATCCTTCGTGTGTCAAGAACTTAATTACTGTGTCAGGATAGATAACATAACTATTATTCTTATATGATATGATACGTGGTGCTTATATGCTTGTTATCATTTTTAGGTCAAACTTCAAACGGCTAAATTATAGTGGGTTTATTACTGCAATTCTAGAGAGAGGTGATGAGATCATCTGTGTCGCATCTATCAGGTATTTGTCCACTGAAATTTTATTTGCTCATAAATGTTTGCATAAGCAGTCAATATTTAACATTTATATTCAGGATGAAGACTGGATATATAATTTATATTTGTGGGGGTGCCTTGGGGTGATTATTCAACATCCTCTGCAAATGGTCGGCTTTATTGGTCGGCTTTATTGGGGTGATTATTCAATATTCTTTGGAAATAAATGTGATATAGGTATTCTTTGTAAGGTTTGATGTCTTCAATACGTATTTCAGTTACCATTCTTTAGAAATAAATGTGATATAGTCATTTATCGGCAAGATGTAATAAATATTACATTTCCTTACATTATTGTAAATGGATTTATTATTGGACTACCTAGAGTCGAATCTTCTACTGACCATGTGCATATCAACAGATAAAACATCATTTTATGAAAAAATTGTTACAAAAAGATTTGGTTTGCTACTAAATAAAACCAAATTCATGCTTCAATTCGTTCAAAAAATGTGCTCGATATATTTATGAATTAGAAAATCCTGAAAATTATATTTGATCACATGATCTAAATTAAAATACTGCGAAAAGATAGTAATTCTCTTGACTAAATATGGTATGGTCATGTGTGGAGAAGTTCCCTGAAGCATCAGTAATTGTATGTTTGGTTTTGTGTTTTACTACCGCCATCGTACGTTTGATAGTGTTTAAACATGAAAATAGAGAAGCCACTATTTGTAGCTTCGTCACAGGGCATTTACTTTACTCCCACTGCTAAAATACACACTCACTAAAGGTACACTTGATGGAGGACAGCTCAATAGTTAAAGATAGAGTGAGTTCACAGATAACTATAGGCCATTTAAATGGTCTATCACTGGGCTTAATTCATGACTGGATATTATAGTGTTGTCTGATCCATGTAGCTGATTTCATCTCATGGAAAGTCGTTGGTTGTAATCAATCTAGTTACTTTAACTTAATTATTTTTGTTTTTCTGCTTCTACGTATATAATATAATTATTCTGTATCCATGTCCCAGTTTTTGAACTTTTGCTGTACCTATATGGTCATATCTAAGTAATTTAGCCATCTATTTGGTTATATATGTTAGGGTATAGAATAAGTAGAAATAGTTAGGATTTTTTTATTCAATTAGGAAAGTTAGTTAGTTGTCTATTTTATTTATTTATTATTATTTTTTTGGCTTTCACCACCAGTTTAATCTGGTTCGTGGGTCAGTTTTGGCATCAAGTGGTTCCAGCCCCCTCCTGATCGCAGTTGTGGGGGATCGAACCGTTGTCTATTTGATTTGAGAGTAATTGTATACATTGGGGATTACAAGGATGATCAGTGAGTATTTTAAACATTGTGAATACAGTTGAGGTGCCACCACTTCCTTCAATCTTTGCCACATCAATGTTTCCCTTCTTTCCACATAAACTTCCACATGGCCAGGAAGCATGAACCCCCAATTGGGGTCCTAACATATTGTTACTCACAAAACCTCTCAGCCTACAATTAGCTACACAGTTTCTCTCTCCTTATCTACCTTCCAGAGTTTATGCATGAGATGTAACTGATTCTTGACTCACATGGTTGGTTACTTGGCTGCCTTCTAGAACCGAACTGTTCTCACTCAGCTGCTTGGTTCATTAAAGTATCCAAAAAACGTTATATGTTATGCACTGCTTCTCTTTTATCCATTCGATTTAGGAGTCTGGTTCAGGGGTTTGGTGTGTAATTGGGACCATGTGCCCATGATGAGGTGGCTACTGTGCTTGTTTACTAGTATTCCTTATATGGTAGTTGGGGGGTGGAACATCATCACAGTGAATAAAAACCGGGAGCAGAAGCAAGGACAAAGAAGAGCCATTCTATGAGTTGGGCATGCAATAAACTCAACCTAGAGTTCTGGTGGCCTTGTATAAGTTTCACTATTCTTTTATTTGTTGAGCCGATTGTATACCTGTTTCGCTTGCAAGCTAAATTTGCACCTGAGGTGTTTGGGAAATATTGCTCTGGTTTGGCACTTTGGCTACTATGGTCAGAAAGTGCAGAATTTTATCTTTTTATTTTCTATTAAAACTATTGAACAATGTGCTTACTATAGCCGATTTCAACATTGAGGACAAGGTTGTTTTGTGGAGTATATTGTTAGGATATAGAATAGGAAGAATTAGTTAGGGAAGTTGCTTTAGCTATTTGTTTAGTTAGAGAGTATTGTATAAATAGAGGAATACAAGATAGAGAGGAGGATCATTGAGTATTGTAATCTTTTTTAGTAGAATAGTGACTATCGACTCTATTGTTGACGGGGGAACCTTTGGAGGAGATATTTTTCTCCTGTTTTTTCTTCTTATTTTCTCAATAAAAGTGTTCTTTAATTCTTGGAATTCGACTATTGGGTTCCTAACAGCCTACTATTTCAAAACCTTCATAATGTATCACTAATAGCAGTTGGTAGGATGTTTACCTTATTTGCTACTTTGAAATATTCCTTTTATAAAGTTTCCTTACTCATCTAGGATGAGATATCATAATCACTAACTTTGTCCTCGATTTTTTGTGCTATAGCTAAATCAAAATTTCCCTTGTATAGCTTTACTTCCCTGCCCAGCTAGGAGGTGTGTAATCTATCATGTTGTGTGAAGTATTTTCTTTTAATACTGATGGTCTTCGTTTTTTAAATTCATCAAATAGGATCCATGGGAACCAGCTTGCAGAGATGCCATTTATTGGAACCCGCTATATGTATAGGCGACAAGGAATGTGCCGTCGGCTTCTAAATGCCATCGAATCTGTAAGTTCAGCATTTTTATGTCTCCTCAATTTTAGTCACATAATTTAATTTGCTCATTATTGAACTCATTCATAACCCGTTTCAATTTTTTTGCTTTTCCTGTTTTTGCAATTATGCTCTTTCATCCTATAACTTTTGTTTTTTTGGCTATCTTTGCTTTTGTCGCATTTTGCAAAAAGAAATGATCCGCACCGGGTTAACTTCGGGCTTGGTTTGTTTTTGCGATACAGAGAAAGCAATAAATTAAACTGCCGAGATTTTGTTTTACAGATTTTAAGCAATTTCTTTATATTAATTATTAAATGTGGAAAAAAAATATAATACCCAAGCTTAACAAGCAGTTCTCAGCCACAAACTAGATTTTCTGCAAAATACCGCAAGCCAATATGCCTGAGAAAAAAAAACATAACATTAACTCCATTAAGTACTCTTCCTTGGTCTTGGTCTTTTGTTTCATTCAGCAAGTAATATAAATTGTAGTAATGACAAAATCACAACATTAATTAGGAATGATATAATTGGAGGATTCCTTATTGACAAAATGGACCAAAGGTAGTAAGTGGCATAGTAAAACGGAGTTTTAGCTATTTAATTTGAGGGAAATAGTTAGTCTTATTGTAGGACAACAGGAAAGCATCATGCTGCACTTTCCCGTTATCTGTTTTCCTTTGGATATTTCATTTTGCTCAATTCAAAACTCAATCTCTGACTGTTTTCAGGCACTCAGTTCTTTACATGTTGGGTTATTGGTCATACCAGCTATATCAGAACTCAGAGAAACCTGGACCTCTGTTTTTGGTTTTGAGCCACTTGAACAAACAAACAAGCAAATAACAAAGAACATGAATCTGTTGGTATTTCCACATGTAGATATGTTACAGAAGAAAATATCAAAGCATGAAATTGCTAATGAAAATTTGATTGCTACTGAAGGTACATTTTCCTAGATGCCTAGCACAATTTTTTATTTGGTTATGTATACCTGGAGATCTACATCCTTGTTGTCCTTTTTCTAAGTTTGAACTTGTGTTTTCATAATGCAACTTTTTGCAGTTTCTGATCATAAGAATCTTACTACATGCAAAGTAGCAAATCGGGATCGGGATGGGGAAGACTCATCTGTATCTGATTGTTGCCTGAAAATCGAAAAAACCATATCTATTGACACCATACAGAATAGTATATCTCCAAACGATGTCAAATGTCATGCTGTACATGAGACTGTTCATGAAAAATTGGGCGTGGACCGCAAAAGCACTGTAAATGCCGGTGAGGATGTAGCTAAGTCTTGTTGCCAAGTAGAAGATAAGGAAAGACACTGTCTCAGTACATCTTGTATTAACACTGAAACTTCACAAGAACATTACGTTGGTGCTATGTTGGAGGTTACTGAAAATTGTTCCAACGAGGTCAAAGTAACAATTGATGTTGGTTTAAATAACAACAGTGATGAAAAATCTGCACCCTCTGCTGAAGAAAATATTCCTATTGACTCACAAATTGAGTTTAGGACTAGGGAATCAAAATATTCTGCAGAAAGTAACCATGATTCACCCAAGATTTCTGATAGTAGTGAACTGAGTTTTAAGACTAACTGTGCTCAACCGGGCTGCATTGGATCAGAAGAATATGCTGAATCTGTCAATGGTTGTGGCTCTCATTCTAGACTAGATGGTGATAGTGCCACTGGTGAAGCAGGTCTCACAACCAACATCTTGATGCATGTTGAATCAGAGAATACTACCAAAGATTTGCTCGCTAATTGTGAAAACAACTCTAGTGCTGTTAGTGCACCAAATGCTGATGAAGCAGAACTATATTATTCCAAAACAATTGATCTCGAGACAAACAAAAATCCTGGAGGTTGCCAATCAATTCTAGTATCTTCAGGTATTTGTGAGAAAATTGCAGATGGTGTCAATGAGACGAATAAAGCATCCAGGGAAGCTGATGCTGATGTTTGTCCTGCTGACATTGAAGTAATTCTTGATGATAAGCCTGGTTCTGGTTCCCATTCTAGACCCAATGGTCATAGAGCCTCTGGCGAAGCAGGTCTCACAACTAACACTTCGATGCCTGTTAATTGTGAAAAATATTCTAGTGTTGTTGGGGCGCCAACAATTGATCTCCAGACAAACAAAAATCCTGGAGATTGCGAATCCATATCAGTATCTTCAGGTGTTTGTGAGAAAATTGAAGATGCTGTCAATGAGATTTATAAAGCATCCAATGCAGCCGATGTTCTTCCTGTTGATATTGAAGTATTTCCCAAAAATAAGCCTGGGATAAAGAAGTCTTCTGAGCTAGCAGAACCTGATTTGTAGGTTGATCAAACTGAACCAAGTAATTCTAACATTGGTTCGGGTGCGGCTATGCACTGTATATCTACCAACAGTACTTCACATGGTAGTACTGAAGGGACAGTTCCTGCAAACCAAGGCAGCTGAAGTATCACCACATGAAGTACTTAATTCAGGAGGTGTGGTCTCCCCTACTTAATGCGACTAGATTTGTCTTTGTAGCAAAGTATTCTGTAAAAAATTGTTAGAGAATAGGGTGATATGATGTTTAGATAAAGTTTTTTGGAGATTAGCTCCAATTTTTTGGAGGGCGGAGGAGCTAGGGGACGAACAAACAACACCAAGACATGAGTCTCGTGTATTTTGTTACTGACATGGTTATTGCCATCTTTTACATTTGTCGCTTGCATTTTCTCCCTTTTAGGTATTGCATTGAATTCGTCATTATTAGCTTGTTTTGGTGATAGAAATTGACATGATTAATTGGTCATGGATGGCAATGAGCTTGTACCTTAACTGGCAATGCAACTGAAAGTTGAGACTTGGGTTTAAAGTTATTTTCAGCGTCTATATAGCAACATTTATTGTTTCTCATTTTAGGGGATACACCATTTACGTTAAAAGGAATAGTGGTATTTCAACGTGAAGATCTACCAAAAAAACAAAAAGAGGATAGCCAAATGGCTAGGAATTGGGATTTGAAGAGATTAACCTAAAATGAATAAGTTCAGAACTTGAAATCAAGGTTTTCAGAACTGAACCGGTCATCGAACCGGTGAGCTTACCGATTCAAGATTCAATTGGTCGGATCGGGGTCGGATCTGTTTGACTGTTTTTAATTAGTATAAATAATGACTTAATATTTATTATTTTTACACATGAAAAAGATGAGATGTCATAAAATTAATATAAAATTAAAATTTTTGTACATTAGACATAAAATTTCTAATTCAAACTAAATTAAAAATTACATAATAACTAAATCTAATAACACAAAATAAAACCAAATAACATCGTTTGTTTTTTATTATATGTATATATTACGGCGTTGTTTTGACCATTGAACCGTCTGGACAGTCCGGTTCACCGGTTTTTTCAGGTTCAGAACCGGTTCGCCTGCAAGCTGATTTTCAGAAATAACTGGACCGAATACATCATCCGTTCATGGTCTGACCAGCCGGTCCGATCCGGTTTTGACAACCTTAGTTGAAATACGAAACACGTATAAATTCAAAACATCACATATAATATGATGAGTAAAAGAAAAATCGTGAAAAATGAGATATTTTGAGCTGTATGATTAATTGGATTAAAAAGTTGAGATGTGATGTCAAATTAAAGTTTTTCATTTAATATATATATCTCTTAGATAATTACATAGAAATAAAAGTTAAGAGCAATAAGTTGTGCTGTAATTTTTTTTTTTATACAATAAAGTCAATTTTTTTAAAGAATTATATCTATATGTTTATAAGACACAGCATGGTAATGTACGACACTTAGAACTTTTTCCTAGAATAGTTACAATATCTAGTGCTAAGAAGTCAAAATGTCAAAACATAAATGATATATAAACATGTTGATTGTTATAACATGTTTTTATATGTTTAACCACTTTGCTCAAGGTAACTTTGAGGGTTGTTTGTTAAAAAAGCCTCAATCCACAAGTGGGGAAACTCTAATCAAATTCCTACATGCATATTTCCTGTAACTCGCTAGTACACTAGAATATCTGTTGACCTAAAACCTGAAAGCTCCCTACAATTAACCTTGTGACCACCCAAAAAGTATTCAGGCATGCCTTACGACAAACAACTGGACAAATGTCATTAATATAAAATACTAGAATCATGAGGTGATATCTAAGGATAATATAATACTCTACTGGTGACGTATGTTGGCCTAACCCATCAATATGGATTGCTAGAAGAAAATTATCAACATGTGCTGCTTGCAAACAACGAAACACACAAAAATAGATATTTGTCTTGTGGCCATGTTAAAATTTCCTTCCAAGCCCTGGATACTTTTACTAAAAATGACACTCGCCGAAATATGTTTAGCGGGAATGACATTGCTAATACAATTGCAAAAGTCAAAACCTTAAATCCTACAATCCAAAACACTGTCAAAATTAGAGTCCATACCATATCTTACATTGTCTATCAGCATACGAACTTGTAACACCTAAGATAGGACCCTAGAAGCCACAAAAGCATACGAAAAAGTCTCTATTGGTGAGTACGAATCCAACCCAACCCTTATAGGTACATAACCGACATTCAATCGAAGGTGCTCACAGAAAGAGCCTCCATCAACCACAATGCCTTCAACAATCTTTCACAACTCTTTATCAAACAAAATATTTGCCTCATCTACATGAATCAATTGACATGTCTTTAGACAATTTATTTTTTTGACAATAGAGCGAAGTAGAAAAAACTTCCTTAGGTATTCTTTAAGGGAAAACAGAAGATATATTAACTCGAGCCCTACCAATTCTCTTAATAACCAACCCTTTAATTAAACCACTATTTAGACTAAAATTGCTGCATAATTCATAACTTTTTATAAAATGAGTCAAACTATCTAAAAAGAAAATTTAAAATACCTATAAAACGAGTGAATCTTCAATGTGGCTTATCCCAAGTCACCATCATCTCATTAAAATAATAGTATAAGATCAAAACATAAAAAATACTAGAATGAAAATGAGAGGGGGCAGAAAATCGAGATTCCTTGATCATGTCTGTTTACCAATTCTTATTTTACTTATTTTCATTTGGCTCCTTCTGACTCTCTGAGCATCTCATGATTTTCATCGTCTGGATGCATCGATTCTGCTCAATCAAACAACGATTAAGTAATCACTTGCATTTGTTTATTTTGAATTTCCTCTTTCCACTGCCCAACAAGTCAAAAAACTAGTACTAATTAATAAATAAATTAATATTATTATTAATTAAAAACAGGCTTGCTCATCAGCCAAATTGACTAGTACTCCGTATTTTTTTTTTTTTATAAAATATTGTATTGGCTAAAAGTTTATTTTTTTTAATAATTAAAATTTTATTTTAAAGATAAATAAATGAAGTGTCTGAAATTTAAACTTCAAATCTTATATAATGCAATGTCTTTATCAACTGAATTAAGATTATAGAAACATTGCAGTACATCTATATTACGATTAATGAGTAGTTAAATTATGAGTGTCATCGTGATCTAAAAAGAGACCGTAGCTATAAAATTTATTTGCTACTTTGAGTCTTTCATGATCGGTCTCAAAAAAAATTCAGTATATTTAAATGAAATCAATAACGTTATTAAGTTTTTTTTACTCTAATATTAAGTTATTAATACTCCGTTTTATTTATGAAATATATAGACAATGTATACTAAATAAAAATTGAAATTCTTGTGTCTCGATCACGAAACCAGAAAACAACATTTTATCCTAATCAGTTAAAATTACTAAAATAATGTTTTGCCTATCAAATATTTTACAAGATAAAAAGATGATCAATACTTTTTTTACCCAAAATTTAAAACTTCTATGGACCAACTCAATAAAGAAAATGACACAAGGGCGATTCGAATTTTAGCTTGAGAGGAGCAAATACACTTCAAATTCCCAAACCGACCTTCACAATCACGCAGACACATGTGAGTTAGTTGTTCAACATCTTAAAACAATTTTTTATTTTGTACTTACGTTTTACAGATCAAATTAACAAACTCGGTAAATACCCTATAATTAACAACAAAATTAATGTGACTCAAGGTCCCAAATTTCCTGAAAGGTCTTTGTCCAAAGAAAAAAAGAAGCTATATAGATTATATCACACTTATATATAATAATATATAAAAAATCAACAAATTGTTAATTAATATTAATAAGGAGGATGGTGATAGATGAAGTAGAGGACCATGAATGCAGAAATGAGGGGACCAAAACTTTGATTAGATGTTCCCACCTTCAAAGGAAAGAAACCAAAAATTTTAGTACTATATACTCAAGTACTCACTTGTTAAAATTAACCAAATCAAGAAACATGAACGTGGATGAATGAAGTAGCAGATTAATTGATGATGATGAGACAAATCATTACCTGGCATCCACGTTACATGCTTTGCTATCATTTCAATTTAAAACAAAAAAATCTATACTATAACATTCTGCAATTGCGACCGCAATATAAAGAAGTTTTTGCAATAGCTACATTTTCTTGCAATATAAAAATATGTAGCGTATTCGTAACTGCAATTTAAAATCATGACTAGAATGACATAAGCGTAACGAGGAGATCCGCAAAAGCACTAAGAATGTACTTGTGAGTGTTTTTTGGGTTGAGAGCAAGGTAACATAGAAGCAACTCATGCAAGATGTTCCAATTTGATTTCACATCCATCAACTCGGGCCGCGCCTCCACCATCTCTTGCATCGACCTCCTAAAATCCGTATAAGGGTCGGGAGAGTAGGTTGGTACCGCCACACTTCCATTGAACAAAGCCTCATCTTTCTCTATCATCAACTCGGGCCACGCCTCCACCATCTCTTGCATCGACCTCCTAAAATCCGTATAAGGGTCGGGAGAGTAGGTTGGTACTGCCACACTTCCATTGAACAAAGCCTCATCTTTCTCTATCTTCTCTTTCTTCTCGCGCTTAACACTATTGGACTTATCTGTCATTGGTACCGAAGAATGTTGGATGATATTTGTGTTTGTGTATTCGATTAGTGAGTTGGAGCTTCCGGGGGAGGAGAAGAAGAAGCGTTGAGATGCAAAGGCTGCCGCGAAATCCACTGGCTCGGGTTGGGGCTCGGTTTCGAAAGAAGTGGATGTGGTGAAAGTGGTAGAGAGTGAAGAAGAGCATAAAGTGTGGTTTGAAGAGGTTAAGGAAGGGTCATAGAGAGAGTTGAAGTTCTTGATCATAATTGATCCGGAAGATGTAGATGAAGAAGGTTTGTCATGAATTTGATGATGATGTTGATGTGAGGAAGCTGCACTAGTAGTGGTAGGAGTGGGACTTGTAGGAGGAGAATTTGATTGAGGAATGGAATTTGTAAAGCAGAGGCTAAGGTTCCTCAGATTTCTTGTAGTACTTGACATGTTTGTAAATTGTATGTGCTATGGAAAATGATTATGTCAATAATCAAGAGACCCTTTACTTTATGACAATATATATAGTTGAAATAAAAAATGTTCATAAGAAAAAGAAGTCCCTCATCAAATAATAAAAATATGGTCAAATTGCACCCATTATTTAAATTATGTGCTATAAATAAAACTCATAAATCAATTAAGTTATAAAGCCGATGGTTAATGACTAACTCATGAGAGATATAAAGATTAGATGATGAATTAGAGAGTAATGTACTTGATCTTTTTTTTTTGCTAAAAAAAACTTGATTTCTACTTTCAATAAAACTAATAAGTAATAACTAACGATATTTATTATTAACGCCTGCCTTTTAAAATATAAAAGAAGACATCTTCATCTTAAGGAATACTTACTTAGTCACAAATAAATATGCATAAGATTTAGGCACACATACAAATAAAAAAATTAAAAATAAAATAAAATTATCACATCAATTAATATTTTTTTTATTTCTTTTCTCTTTAATTATTTTTAGTTTATATGAGTGTATCTGACACATGATATTTATATTTATGTCTATATTAAAATTTCCCATCCATCTCATATGAAAATTCTTCATTAAAATGTGAGGATACTTAAACATATATATACTAGTATTTTATAGGAGTAGTTGTGTGAAATTAAGTCAGATATATACATTTTATATTGCACTTGCATGTGCTGAAATTGAGAATGGATCCTCTCAATTTATTTTTTCTCAATTTTTACATCTCAACCATCAATCAACTTTTCCTCATTTTTTTTCAATTTAAATATTACTTTATATTTATAATCCAATGGTTTAAAACCCCATTTTATTTCCTCAATTTTTTTTTTCCAAATTGAGAGGATCCATTCTCGCTGAAATTGGACACTATGTCTTGGACCAATTATTCACTTTTCGTTTAAGGAGCGTAGCTACACGCTTCAAGAATCTTTTGTCATCAACTTCGTTTAAAATATGATAGAATGTAATTGAAAACTACACCAAATTAATATTTGTGTAACAATTTTTTCATGTAGTAAATTATAATATATCATCATATTTTAACTTGAAGCTTTCTTTAATTAAAACTAGTATAGGCATAGCCAAACAATTTGGGTTTTGAGTATACCTTTGTTTGGGATGAAAGCAAGCATGCGCACATGGGAAAGATAACTAGAGATAAGAAGTATCAAACAAAAAGCAAAACACAAACAAATAATAAATCATTAGACCAGAAAAAAAAAACCAACATAATTAATCTTCAAGTTCTATTATTAAATGTATGAGAAAATAAAATAACAAATATAATAAGATGAAATTCAGGTACACATCGTATTGACATCTACTGGTTTTGCTACCGATGTGGATAATTTTAATAGGTTAAAAAATTAATAAACATTATTTATAAATCTATTAGAATTATTCATCTTATAATATATAAGTATATATTTAGATAAAATGTGTATCGAAAAATTCATAGTATAATGAATGATGAATGCGAGAAAACCACTAAAAAAAACTAGGAATTAATCCAAATAGGAAAAGACAATCCTATATTGTCTACTAGGATACTTATGGTTGGTCCATTTCATGCACAAATATATTAAATCAACACACAAGAAAGTGATGTATCATACACTATATACATCTGTTTCATTGTTCATTAAAATCATCATAACAAAGGCTTTTTGAGTGAAAAAAAAAATCATAACAAAAGTGTTAAGCTTTTGGAGATATTGAATATTGATAAAAGTTTTGAGAGTTTGAAAGATAGTAAATTTGAGTACAATATTAGTATTTAGTACTCTTATATAGAGTTATTAAAGATTTAACTAACTACTTATCTAACCTTTAATAACTACTTGTCTCAAATTCGATCCACTAATCCTTCATCCACTCAAAAAGGAATAATATAATAATTTAAATGCATCTATTCTTTTTCTCACAAAAAATTATCACACATTATTTTGTGAATTAATTGGCCATGCAACATAATTATAGCACGGCTATATATTTTTTATACATGTATAAACCTATGTTATCTAGGTGCGGATACAGTACCGATACTCGATACGCATATTGTGGATACTGATATATGATATGACATTTTTTGAAAAACTAATAAACATGTATGATTATAAATTAAGATACAGACTATGAAGCTCCGATACGGGACACGATACCGATACGATACTGATACGTCGATACGTAAGTTTTTTTAAAATTCTCAATCCGATACTGTCGTGATAAGTTATTTAAAAATTAAATATATAAACATGACTCAAATCAATAATATTAATAATTAAAAGCAGAAAATATTTAGTTTTTAATCAGAATTTTGGAAAAAGCTAAAATGTTTAACAACATGTTATATAATAGGACATCATAATTTTTCTTTTGAAAAGTAAAAAATTATATTGACAAATAAAAACCACAAGAAGTGCTAAAGATACAAACAAAAATCGGGTATTGGGACGTATCAGACATGTATCAAGTATTACTTTTTTATTTAAAAATAATGATTTAACCGATACTTTGCCGATACGAGTATTCGAGACGTATCAGAAGAGTATCGAGTATTATTTTTTATTTAAAAATAATGATTTAACCGATACTTTACCAATACGAGTATCGAAACATATCAAAAGAATATCGATATCAAATACGTATCGAACACGATACGTTATTATTTTTTGAGTATAAAAACTTCAGAGGATACAAATACATACAAATATGTATTTGATACTGATATATATACTTACCAAATACCGATACTCTCAGTCAAATAAAATAAAATATCCGTACATCATAAATGTAAACCAACCGTACCACACGTATATCAAATCCATTATAATTTAATTTGTTATGTTCATATGATATGATAGGGAAATTCTAATATGGACCACTTGAATAAGTGGTCCATGGTGGACTAATGTTATAACGAATACGAATTTTACAAAATCCACCGTTGGATTGAAAGTTTATATCATATAGATCATCCATAAAAAAAATTAGAAAAATTGAAAATCATTTGATATGTTATTGGGACTCGTTAAAATTTACGCTATTTAATAAACCGTTAATCTTTATGGGCCTCAATAACATATCAAATGATTTTTAATTTTCCTACATTTTTTTATGGATGATCTATATGATATGAATTTTCAATCCAACGGTGGATTTTGTAAAATTCGTATTCGTTATAATAATATTAACAACTTATCCACGGTGGACCACTTGAGGAGGTGAGGAGGTGGTCCACCGTAGCATCGGCCGATATGATATGATAGGACGCGTTATATTGTTGTGATTTGGCTGATTTAGCAAAAGCATTTTCGTATATGATGGCCCCTACTTTCTCAAGTTTATTTGATCTTCCTATCTTTATTAAAACTGGCCCCTACTTTAATATTTGATTACTTATGTACTTGACTGATACACTTTTTAGATAGAGATAGTGAACCCGAAGAAATTACATAAATACAATTTTGGTATCTCTATTTTGCCTTTTAATTTCGGGGTCGGTCCATCAAATTTTGAATTCACAATTTTGGAGTCATGATTTTTGTAATGTGTCATTTTTCCATATATGTAGTTGGGAATCAGAATTTCATATTTTTATTTATATATAAAAAAGAATTTTATTCCTTAAAAAAAAAAAAGAATTTTATGTCTTTAAATCACATGTCTCTGTTAATTTTATCTATATCTCTATCTTAACCAATATTCAATATTTCATGTAATAAATTATTTAGATATCAGTAATTTTTTAACAGGTTTCATGTAATGTGCAAAAAGCTGTTGTGGCTCTGCCGACGAGAATCTAATCCAAGATCGAACCAATGACCTAAGTGAATCGAAACTGCTGCACGAAAGGAATAAGTGATGAGCTGATTCAACAATTCCACATCTAGATACACAATAGTGAGCATCTAGAAAGATAATGATGTGAGCCACCAAATTTGCTTTTGTTGATAACCGATCAAGAAAGAGTCGCTACGCGAATATAGAAACCTTCAAAAAAACATGTCCGTGCCATATTAAATCTCCGTCCAAATTTTATATGATTGTAAGACTGTATGTTACTATCTCCATATATATAAATGATTGTAAGACTTTATGCTAATAGTTTTTTTTAGGCAAAATGCATCCATACGTCCTTTAAGTTTTATATTTGTATCAGATAAATCCTTTAAGTTTTTTAAGTATCAGATAAGTCCTTTAAGTTTTACGTTTGTATCAGATAAATCCTTTAAGTTTTTTAAGTATCAGATAAATTCTTTAAGTTTTAGGTTTGTATCATATAGGTCCTTTAAATTTTAAGTTTGTATCAAATAGGTCTTTAAGAAATAGGACCAAGATGTTACACATTACAAACTTAAATGACCTATCCGATACTTAAAAAAACTTAAAGAATTTATCTGATACAACGTAAAACTTAAAAGACCTATATATAAATTAAAAAATCTAAAGGATCTATCTGATACAAACTTAAAACTTAACGGACCTATAAATGCATTTTGCCTTTCTTTTAAAAACTTGTTTGAATTGTATGTAAATATTATGTATGTGGAAGAGATAGTTTGAAAAATAATGTATGTTGTCTTAAATACATCATGAGAAACCTTTATGAATTGATGCAAAATTTTAGGACATCTTCATGAACGTTTGCAATAGTTTTAACCGACAATGATTCATAAAAAAACACAATTCTACATTCTGTCCAGGACTCTTTAAATCGGTTGTAATGGACACGCGATGTAAAATGGTCAGTTTTCAAAATTTAAACGTTGCAATGCTTTCAAATTACAAATAGCAACATGCTTTTTAAACCGGTTAACTGAGTAAATGATTAAAAAATATTTTTATGCATGACAACATATTTTTATGCAAACTACGTTTGAATAAATATCGTTTAAATGAAGTGAATTTGAATACTTAAAATATATATATGAATCATCCGATATCTTATTACATGATCAAATCTCTTGAAATTCAAAACTTGTGCAATCTTGATACTTAATTGATTCCAATCCTTTTCTCTTCTTTGATCATTCTCATTGATAAACTTTTGTCTTCATCAAAACTAAGCTAAGATAGTTGATGAACATCTTCTTCACAACACAGCCACATCATCCCCGTTAATGCCATTGACAACAAGGACTAAGGGTTTGTTTGAATTATCTTATTTTTAAGTTCACGTGAAACAGCTTATGCAAATAAAAAAGCTTTTATGTATTATTATAAACTTTTCAAGATTGTTTATGATAAAAAACTTATAAAAATACAATTTTTGCCAATAATTTTTTTTGAATCAACATAAAACTCTATTTATTTGCATATAAACTATTTTCGTAAAGTAAAAAATAAACCAAATCCAAATAGGTCCTAAAAGTGTAAATGAAAAACTTTTAAGGGGCTAAAAGTTAACAAATCTTTTTAAAAGAACTAAAACTTAAAATATTTTATGAGATTAAAAAGAAAAATACCATATGTCAGTTAATTTTTTAAAAGAGCAAAATACTTTTAACCTTAAAAAGAAAAAGGCAAATGCTAATGAGTGCCTCCGGGACACTCTTTAAGACCTAAAATAGTAAGGTTTTTTATAAAATTCTTATGGGAATACGTAATGTCAATGCATTGGAACCCAAATTTCTCGTGGCGAGGTTAGGGAGTTATATGAATGGTCCAATCAAACTAATGGTGGGGGTGTGGTTTGCTTAGAATTTAGTTAATGGACGAGACAAGCAATATTATAGTTACCAATCATTTAGAAGTTTTTAGAATTTAGTTAATGGACAAAACAATTTGCTCTATTTTCCATACCCGTCATATAGTGGCAATCATTCAAGTAACTTTTGATAATTACATCAACTCATGCTTGAAGCCATAAACAAGATAAATTGTTTAGAATTTAGGTAATAGAGGAAAATAAGATTGATTCCGAGTTGCGCGACTGTTAAGAGGCTTCTTCTAGCATGGGAAAATGGTATAAATTTTTTATTATGGGAGATTTAATTTTACTTTTAGATCATTAGAGTCCATAATAAATCATAATGAGATTTTTATATTGTATCTCTTCTTGAGTTTGATTTTTTTTTTTTGAAAAAATAAATTACAAAATTCTTATTCTCAAATATTTAAAAGTTGAAATTCAGATTCATTTCTTTAATGGTTAAATAAATTTTTGCTTTTACAAATATATCGAATTTTATTTTTTGTCCCTATAAATTTTTGACACTTTCGGTCTTTTAAATATTTCCAATCACAACTTTTAATCTTTAGTTTTAATTAAACTCTTGTGTACTTTCACATTTTTGAATAATTTTTGTTATTATCTTTATAATATTATAAGAACATTTCTCATAAAAATTTAGAATGTATTAACATAAGATAAATTATTTATGAATTTATTATTAGTGTACTATTAATAAAATATACATTTCCAATAATATTATAATTAAGAACATTTTCTTATAATATTATAATAGTACATTATTTTATGAATAGTGTACATATCTTATAAAATGTACATTACTAATAGTACACTATTAATAAATTAATAGTACATTATAATATTATAAGAACATTTCTCCTAATTAATAGTGTACATTTTTTACTATGAAAAAAATACACTATTTATTACATAAATATTTTTGAAAATCATTCTTTTGTAATCATAAATTTATAAAATAAAAGAACCGAAAAAACTGAAGTATTTGGTGTACTAAAATTATTAATATACCAAATATCTAGTTTTTTTTCATAATTTTTTTGAACAATTTTTAAGAATAAAATAAATTAACGTGAGTTTAAATTTGATGTTGAATATTTATTTTGGTTAACCAAATTCTTGCAAAAAAAGATTAACAGTGTGGTTTGATTTTTATAAATTGGATAGATCAATTAATATAATTGTGAGTGTTAGTTATTTGTTTTTATAGTTTTAGATTTGTATATCACCACATTTATTATTTTTTATATCATCCGTCGGATATATCTAATGATGTATATAGAAAGTTGAGAGACCAATGTAAAGACTCGGAAGGAGATGATCCGTATTCAATAACAAGAGTGATACTACTACATGTATACTTTTCTATGTGAACTAAGAACAAAACTTTTCACTCGATCATCAAAGATCAAACTACAATTGTTATTTATTTTCCTCCCCCACATATTGAGTCTTTGGGTTTAATATTAACCTGTTTTAAATAATTAATACTTGCTAGTTCTGTTACCTCAAACTTGTTGAATCTTGGGGGATTTGCGTTTATGAGGTGGATAAATTCTTAACGTCAGTGTGATCATCACGCCTCAGGTATTCACTATAAAAAATATGATTTTTTGCAACGACTATTTTTGTTACGAGTCGTTGGCAATATTACTTTTAGTTGTTTTGCCAGCGACTTGTAACAACTTTAAACGAAAAAAATTGTTGTAAAAAATCATATTTCTTGTTTATAATTTACCATTTTCAAGGTCATCTCTATTTGTGATTCAATGGTTGTTTACTACACAATAGCGCCGACATCAAATTACTACACTCACCGAAAAATAAGTATCTATAATCTCTAAATTTATTTTATTCTGATTCATATTTATTTGAGTACTTAAATTTATATGTTGTTATTATTATTATGAATAGGTCCAATTTTTACAACAACAAGTTAGTCGCTTATTTTGATATTCTTAACTAGTACTCCGGAGACGCTAATTAACATAACCCAAATTTTTTTACGACCACAAAAGTTTAGTCTGCACACCAAACGAACCTCAAAAGCTTATCTTTTTTTTCAATGATTTTTTAATTCCATACTAGTAAATACTAATATAGGAATATAATAAATAATTCTTCTACATAAATAGATATTAAATTTATTCAAGTATATTATTATAATTATACGATATCTCCTATGAGCAAATGAAGATATGAATATATCAATTGTTTTTTAAGATATGAATCCTTGCATGCTGTAATAATACACCTTTGAGTTTGTTATAAAAAATTTAAAGGCCAGATAGACATATAAATTTTGAATAAAATTATTAAAGTACAAACATTATGACATACAAATAAAATTATTTGCTTAAAGGTAACGTAATTAATTTTAAACTTAATTATAATGGTATCCTTGAAAGATCACAAAAATTATTAATGCACTTCACAATAATTGGACGAGGTGCCCCTGGACAATCATCGACAGTTTCGCAGGGCACCTTAGCTGCAATGTTAATAAGGAAAAAACAATGTTACTAAAAGGTGATATAATATTGTGTATTAGATAAATAAATTTGAAAATGGTGTGAAAAATAACATACTATTATGGGTTGCAACAAGAATTATAGAGAGAAACATGATCAAAGCATACACAAACATGACAATTTGAGACATATTTTTCCTCTTTTGCCTATAACAATTAGAATGATTTTGATCGCTTTATAAGTAAAATATTCATGCTTTATTAACTTCAATGAAATAGTTTTTAACTTTTAAGAGTTGCAAGAAGTCATTTATAAAATTTGAATTAACGTAAAATATTTCTAATCAACATGTATGTATATATATCTCTCTAGTTTACTCGTTTAATAAATATCTTAACATAAATTTTTTGATAATCATCAAAAGTTCATTATTTTTTTAGACTGTGTGTTATATGTTTATTATTTATATTTTAGCCTTTCCTAATAGATAAGAGAAAATTTTAAAAGAGAAATATCAGTAATAAATGATATAAAAAAGCTAGTTGTGTAAATAATGCATCGAAGATGTGACAACACATATTTATCAATTTTATAGTAGCAGAATATCACAACCAAATTATCCAACACAAGGAGTCACTACAAATTTTAATTTGTTTATGAGAAAATTTGAAAAAACATAAAATATTGATTTTTAACATGAAATCAAAAGTCAATTACGAGTAGATAAAGTGTTATCATCCTAAACCGTGTTAGAAATGTTTATCTTATAATTATGCTCTGGACCGAACTAAAGCCCACAATACTTGAAGGTCCAATATATCTCAAGATCCAATACTACTTATCCATGTTCAACCTAAGGCACACTGTATCTTGTGCTACACCATCCATAGCAAGATAATAATGATCTCTACATAGAATGTACTATCCTCATTTTCACTCTCACTCACGTAGTGGGACGTACAAGGTTGTTATGCGTGTCCTCAAGCACCACCACGCCTACATATATGCATATGCATTCACTCTCAAGGTATACACATTTCACGCTCCAATTCGTACACATTCATCTTGAACTATTACTAACTTGATCATTAAAGTGCTAACATTTTTTGCTGGTACTCTTTTTTCACAGTGCCGAAAGCTCACAATCACCACGTGGATACCTTATCTCACCGAAGGAACCATCTAGTTCTAATACTTCAAATCAGTGACCAACTACAACTCCAGATATAATTAGAATATCCCACAGAGGTCATAAACACCTTATTTGATCAGAGAAGAATTTATTCAAATAAAACTTTAAAACCAACATTAAATAGAAAGAAATAAACTAAATAATCGACTCAAAAGACTCTAAAAATCACATTTGACGAGAGGTTATCAGATGTGACAAAAAATATCTTGAACAATTGTAAACTCACCAACGATCATAAACTTGTAAACTTTGAAATTTTTCGACAATTGTTGCATTTTAGACTCTACACCCTATTTTTATTTTATGTATCTTTATTGTGCATTGTATACTTACTTAATTTCGATCATAATTACTTTAATTCTATCTTTCACAGGGGACAAAATATTTCTATGAGGCATTAAATTTCTTATCTCATGAACAAACTCTTCTTCAGTTTCTAACTACCAACAAGAATACAACCTTTTAACTTTCTGCTCCAATGATTATATACACTAGGCACAACACGGACAAGGCTTACATGACTTTAACACGGGAAAGTCATGTGCCTTGGACAAATTGTGTCCTTTTGATCAATCAAATGAACCATGGTAAGCCACGTGGCCTGTTTTATTTATATTATTTTTAATTTAAAAAAATAGTGATCAAACATCTTTTTCGTTGAAACTGCAAATTCTTGCTTTGACATACCTCTGCTACGCCGTCGTCCGCCATCGACCATTCAACCACCATCAACTGCCGCCGTCGACCATTCAACCACCATCAACCGCCGCCGTCGAAATACCCCCTTCACCTTAACATGTATTCTGTTTTTATTTTATTTTATTTCCTTCTATTTAAATCTTTCAAGAACAGTGGAATTTGAGGAGCTGGATTTTGTATTTTTGGTCGCTGGTTTCTTCTATGATTCTTACAAAAATATGATTCTTACACAAACATGTAACAATTTTTGGAAGGGAAAAAGATACCACTTTGCTTGTGTGAAGGAGCAACATCCATGGACCATGGTTTGTGTATGAAGGAGCAAGAGCCATGGCTTCGATGGAGAAGATGTTGGTCGGCATCAGTGTGGCGAATCAGAGGCAGACGTGATCGGAATGGCGATGGTGGTAGAAGGCGCGGCGAATGAGCACATCGATTTTCTTTTTTTTTTAACCTTAAACAGTTTTCTTCAAAAAAAATAAATAAATAAAGAAGATGGACACGTGGCATATTATGATCAATTTGATTGATCAAATGGACAAAATTTACCCAAAGGCACCGTGACTTTCCCGGGTTAAAGTCACCTAAGCCTTGTCCGGCACAACACTAAGACTTAATTTTTGTGACACCAAAAAGTAACCACCCAATCTGAACGGATGCTCACATTAAATAAGGGGGAATAATTTGGAATTTCGATTTTTTCGAGAAATAACGACAAAAATAGGGTTTTAAGTCAAGTTGAGAAAACGATTGGACCTTTTCGGTTCACCTAACTACTATCGTCTTGGTATTCCATACATGTAATTAACAAACTACGAATTTAGTTCCACGATTCGATTAAATTAAATAACTATGTCCAATGTCTTGGTACATAATCCTCTCAATTGATTATCAATCCCTAATGTCTTAGGATGACCTATAATCAATTGAGGTTTTTGCCCTTTAATCCTTGAATTCTCAATTAACAAACCAATATGTCTAAAGCGAAGGTTAATTGAACAACTACCCCTAGGTTAATTGATTTGCCTCTAATGTCTTAGTAAACAAACAATTATAATCATCATACAATTCGCGACGTTGTATAAAGCATTAAGAATAAGAGATAATTGACTGAAACTAACTTCGTAATTTAATTAACATACCAAATGAAATACATAGTTCGAGAACGATAATAATCAGGATCCCCTAGGATCCAATCTAAGAGTTTAGTTACTCATAATCAAAGCAATAACACAAAATAGAGTTAAAGAATTCATTACAAGATAAGGAAAACTTGATCTGGACTTGCTCTCAAAATTCCCCTTTTTCTCGCCGTCAAAAACTGTTTTAGAATGAGGAGAAAATCTAAATTTATAGAACTAGGGTACCGGGCCTGGGCCGCGAGCCATATATATATTTTTACTCCTTTTTTCTTTTGTTTTTTATGCTCAAAGCAGTCTTGTAATGATTCTTTTTCTCTTTATTTCTTTGCATAATGCATAATAAAAATATATTACTTTACCTTGAATTTGTTGTAAAAGCATAGTAATGACGTGAAGTCATCACCAACCATGTGTGTCTTTCATTAACTTGTTTTTACCATTTTTTTTTTGTACATATCACATGTTCCCAACCTAATACACAAATTTCCTTTGCTCATAATCGCTATCTGGTTTCTCTATAACATTGTAAATCTTTCAAATTATGAAAGAGTAAATTAAAATTCCTCTTATATTCATTATAACTAGTATGAGACCCGTGCCAAGCACGGGGAAAATAAAAATAAAAATATATTTATAAGAGAAATAATTTAAATAAAACTTATGGTCGATATAATAACAAAAAACATGTGATTAAATTAATGGTCAATTTTAGAAAATCAAATAACTGATACAAATTATTTTTGTGATATATAAATTATTAAAGTCTAACACAAAATATTAACATTACAATGGTGTTTTTATATGGAAAAAAATAGAGAATAAAAAATAGATTTATATTTTATTGACACCAATAACAAAGATATAGTAAATGGTGAATCTTATTCGAAGTAATAAGGATAGATTTGTGCTACATGGACTCACACATTTCGGGACACCTTCGCTTCATATCAATAAGATATTTTTAAATCACATTAGTGTTAGGGCACGGGCCAAGCACCGAAAATAAAATAATTTTAATATTTAAATAAAAATATAATTTAATTAAAATTTAGTGGCACAATTTGCAGAAATTAATATATATTTAAACTTTTTTCAAATAAATTATAAAGTCCATATATTATTCAATGTTTTATAATTACGATTGGACTATTCAACCAGTTGGACTAAGAACCAATTTGGACAACTTAAAAAAATCAGAAGTCTACAGAATCAGAAAAAATATAGGCCTCACATTGATATATTAGTAAAAATATAGGCCCCATATAAATTACAAAAAAAGATTCATATAAGTTACAAAAAAAAAACTTGATATTAGTATATGAATATAAATATAGTCCTTGTATAAATTACAAAAAATAACACAGACCCCATATAATTTATAAATAAAAAAATAACAAACCCTTGTATTGATATATTAATAAAAATACAGGCCCCATATAAATTATAAAATATAAATAGGCCCCTTTATTATACATGTGTATAAATATATGCCCCGTTTAAATATATGTGTATTAATATATAAGTTCTTGATTTTTTTTTCAAAATTATTTAATAATATATTAAAAAAAATTAATGGCAAAGATAAAAATATCATATTTGATAAATGAATCTAGAGTAAAATTGGAGAATAAATTATCAATATACCATAATTATTTTATGGTTAAATATGTTTTTAGTTCCCACATTTTCGTCGTTTGCATTTTTAGTCTCTACCCTCAATTTTTTGTGACTTGGATAATGAAATCAGTCACATAGTATGACACATAGATGTCACGTCATTCGATGCAAATATTATCCTAGTCAATTTAAGTTATTCTATGTGGCCAATTATGTTATCATAGTCATAAAAAATTGACTAAAAATATAATAAAAAAATGTATGGACTAAAAATATAATAAAAAAATGCAGGGACTAAAAGTCGAAACTCACATAAAAGTAAGGAATAAAAACATATTTAACGCTTATTTTATCAACACTAATTGATTGAATAGTTTATATATACATTGTCAACAAAATTGAATAGTTTATATAGGTTTAATCTAACATGCACAAGTACACCATTTGGCTCATGATGCACAAGTTCATTAAACCATTATAACGATTATGAATTTTATAAAATTTATCGTTGAATTGTAAGTTTTTATCATATAGACCATCCACGACAAAATTTTAAAAATTGAAAATCATATGATATGTCATTGAGACACATCAAAATTAACGGTATTTAATAAATTTTACAAAATTTACTGTTGGATTGAAAGTTTTGTATCATATGGATCACCCGTGTCAAATAAAAAAAAATGATAATTATTTGATATGTTATTTAGACGGATCAAGATTACTGGTATTTTTTTTAGATAAAAGATAAACAAATGGTGAACTATCCGTGTCAAATTAAAAAAAAATGATAATCATTTGATATGTTATTTAGACGGATCAAGATTATCGGTATTTTTTTTAGATAAAAGAGAAACAAATGGTGAACTATTTGCAACACCCTATATATATATATATATATCTATAAAGAAAATATAGATAGAGAAAGAGAAGGGGGACATAATCAAAACCTTCTCAAGTTCAAAAGCAAGAAAATAAAATCACGACAAAGCAAATGAAAGAAAGAAGAAAATCAAATAACCACCCATCTACAGATTCCTACCCCTAGCGCGGGTAATGACCAATTTGCCCTTCTTTCTATTGCCCTTAAACACCACCTCTGTAAAAGGCTCCTCCCTATCAACAACGTGATTCTTCAGATAATCAATAGATTACCGGAATTCAATAAAAACTGATAAATCATTAATCTCGATGGGTCTCAATGACATATATGATTTTCAATTTTTTAAAATTTGACATGGATGATCTATACGATACAAACTTTCAGTCCAATGCTAGATTTTGTAAAATTCATATTCGTTATTAGGGGTGTACGCGGGTTGGGTTGGGCCGGATTTGGCCTAATCCGTTACCAAACCCGTTCAAATCATTGGGTTTGATTTATCATCAAACCCGCACCTTCACTATCAAATATGAACAGAACCAACCCGGTTATTAATGTGTTGGGTTGAGTTCGTGGGTTTTTCATTGTTTATCATAGATGGGTGATTTTGGGTCACTTTTTGCCTAGAATCACCCCCTCTACACCTTTTTTTCTTCCTTTTTTTTAATATAAATAAGTGATTTTCACACAGATTAATTTTTTTTTTTTTGTGATTTCGTCGTCTAAGTGCGGCGTTGTGTTGGTCGTCGTCTTGTGCGGCATTGTGTTGGTCATCGTCTTGTGCAGTGTTCATTTGATTCTTCTCGAAAGATTATCTTCAGTCAATTGTCGATTCAATCAATGATTTGAGCATCAACGTTGCAGATCTGAAAGCATGGATATTCCGGTGGTTTTAATTTTATCATATTATTTGTAGTAGGCATTTTGCCGTTATATGCTATTAACTTGAATGCTGTGAGTTTGCAGATTCATCCTTTATGTTTTTAGCGGAGTTGAACATGTGGTTGTATTTGATGTATTATGTCAATTTGAATGAATGAGCCATTTTGTTTGTGTAAAAAAAAAAGTATCTAATACATCAGTACTTCTAAATGTACCTTACAACGAACACTTAAGACAAATATATTTGATCTTATGTTTACAACATTTGATCTTTCGATTTTTTGTATCCCATTACTTGTAACTAAATTTAAGTTTTTATTGTACCAACAAAAAAAAAGTTTTCACATTAAGAAAATATTATAATAAAAAAATATATAAATATGGCTAATAATTTTATAAAAACACAATTTCTTTGAGAGCTAGCATTGAAACCATATATATATATATATATATATATATATATATATATATATATATATATATATATATATATATATATATATATATATGAAATGGTGCATAAAACAATAGGATCAGGATGCATCCTATATATAGGGAAATCATATTGTTTCATAAGCAGATGTACATGTACATGAATATATAATAGGAAGGAAAATTAAATGTGATTGATAAAAAGAAAGAACATTGAATTAATTAGAATTTATTGGCATTTATTATCATCTAATGTATTTATATTCATGTAATTAAAAAATTCATATTTATATAATACAACTAAGCTCATCCCTGTTTTTTTTTTTTTAAAAAAATTATTTTAAGATTCTTATTCTTACATTATTCTTTTTGTATAAAAAATTGTAGTGCCAAAAATGTTTCAATAAAAAAGTAAATATCATGAAAACAAATGTTGTGAACTAATAAAATGAATTTTGTGACAAAACACCAAAGAGAACTAGCCTAGTACATCATAAGTTTGGCTAGGTGAGTCCTTAACTTCCTGTTGGTCCAGCAGCCTCTATAAACTATAGTATCTATTATGTTTCTCTCAATATTCTTATTCTGTACATCATTACCAAAACTAATATCATTCCTATATCTCCAAATATCATAGACACTTTCAGTAAATGCCAGTTTCAAGATCTTGGCACGACCTCCCTTACCTTTCGTCTGCTGGATAATCCAATCCACTTCTTCACGCCAGCTCAAAGGATCGTGATCAACCTGTATCCATTCCAAAACTTTCCTCCAAATACTTTTTGTTACATTGCAAGCAAACATAAGGTGTTGATGCGTTTCATCAGCACTACAGAAGCAGTAACTAATTGCATCAATGACGCCAAATTTATATAATCTGTCACGAGTAGCCAGCTCTAGGACGGGCTGAGTTTCCATAGAACAAAGTTCTCCACGAAACAGTTTCAGAACTCTCATGAATTGCAATTTGAATTTATCAAAGTATAGTTGATTCAAAAAAAAAAAAAAAGAATTTTGTGTCTTTCACAAAAAAATAAAAATGAATGTTGTGTAAGAAGAAACTAATAAATTGAAAGCTACCGAAACTAAAATAGTAACCTATAGGTAGCCAATATTGGACTTTTTTTTAGTTTATTTTATCATAAATAATCTAAAAACTTTTATAGGAAGTCATTGATCAATAAACAAATTTTAAAAGAATTCAAAGATCTCATAAAATCACAATCAAATTATTGCTATTAATTTATTGAAAAAAATAAGTTAATCAAGAATCTCATAAAATATGAAAGAATTAAATTCTCTTAATGTAGTACCAAAATAAAACTTGAGGAATTTATTAATTAAAAATAGTTGATAAAAATTAGCAAATTAATTTCTTAATTTTTTTGTAGATGTATATTATATGAAAATAATTTTAAGAAATAGAATTTATGATTTTCTTATTTTTATTAAATATATAAAACGGTTATAGGTTTTAATATATATATATATATATATATATATATATATATATATATATATATATATATATTGCAAACAAAATTAATTAATTATTTCAATTCATTAAAAAATGATTTTTGATAGACCATGCACGAAACTTAATACAAATTATTGTATAATCTATTAATTTATTTATGTTATATATTAGTGAGATATTATTGTTTATATTAAATAAGTATTTATTTATATTTATATTTTTTATATTTAAATTTGAATTATTTCATTTTTAATCGATGCAATGAATATGTTTTTTCAAGGAGTTTTATGGTGCAAGCCATGTGTATAGGAGCATTTAATAGGTTTTTAGAAAATAGACCTCATTTAAATATTATAAAGATAAAAATGATGATTTTTGTAGAACCAAACGTTTGTGTGATGATCACAAATGGATCTTGCTTCCATAATTATATGCTATGATATAAAGTAAAGTAAAAAACATAAGAATGTATATTACATTGAGTAAATAAAATAAACTACATTACAGAAATTATTCCATGTATATTGCACAGTTGAAATGGACAACTCCATACACAAATAAACAAAGAACAAATTTGAGAAGAATGGTAGACTAATGAATCCGAATTTATGATAAATAAATCATAAAAATTAAAGTTGAAAGTTGCTTCTTATCGACATCATTGATAAGATCTGCAAAAAATTTAAATAAATAAAAGAAAAAGATAAAATTCTCATTGATATGAAACTTGCTCCAAAACTACTCACTGTGTGTATATTCATCCGCTAACATTTTTTTTATAACTTCCAGAACATGACCATCAAGTTAAGAAGAAGATCTCTCATATCCTGAAATAAGGAAGTAATTTTGGATTACATAATAGGTTCTACTACATAACAATCACAATTGAGACAAGAAGAAAAACATATTTGAATAAAAAAGAATTGTAATAGTAACTAAAGAATAAATAACAAATAAAAATATAAACAGATGATAAAAAGAAAATAACTAAAGATAAAAGAGTTAGAAAATTGTGAGATGTAGTGTTCACACAAACATTATATATAGAGAGAAAAAGTGGACATATAAGTAATTTTATCTTTAATATACAATCAAACACATTAAAGACAAATATATTGATTCCATTTTTAATTTTAAATATTTTATGAAATAAGGAATACTTTATTCTATATTATGGAAAAATTATGAAATTATGAAAAAATGCATATAAATAAATGTAAGGCATATTCCATTTTTTTATACAATAAATCAAATATGAAGCAATATATTAAGGGACCCTATATAAATTTAAAATTGGGAACATGAACCACTTATTCTTTCTACGTGAGCATATAAATGTAAATTTATGGGACCCTATAAAATATTAAGTTTTTATATCATTATTTGATAAAGAAAAAATTATGTTTCAAAATGCAAACTATTTATGCTTATTTAATTAATAAGAAAAAAATTTAAATTTAAATTTCTTAAATAAAATTAATATTTTTTTAGTTTTCTTAAACTATTTAATAATATCTGAATATTTGGATTTACCCAATGCATAAAATTTTAAAAAAATTCAACAATCAAACACACAACTTTTTGAAAGAAGAAGCAAAGAACCTGATGTTTGTAAAAAAAAAAAAGAAGCAAAGAATCTGATAAAAATTTTAATGCTCATAATGTTATTTTTTTTAAGAATCTAATAAGTAAATGCTCATAATGCAATGCCAAAATAAAAGTTGAATAATTTATTAATTTTAAGTTAGACTACTTGACCAAATTTTTTTTATAAAAAATTTTAAGTCATTTATTTATATTAATTCACTAAAAAAACAGAAAAATCAATTTAAATGGATCATTCACGAAAAATAATATTAAATATTTTATAATCTATATCTGTGTAAAATATTAGTGAGATATTATTATTTATTTTTAAACTTTAATTATTTAAATGTGAATATATATTAATGATATACTGCATTATCATTTCAAATCATATCAATTGAACTATAAACATTTTTTAAATAATCGTTTATTTATTTCTATTAATTTAAAAGAATTGATTTTGTTAGGTTATGGACGAAAATTAATATAAAATTTTTTATAATATACTTTTTTGAATTATTTATTTTATGCAGTTTTTTGACAATTATCTTTTTTTTTTTTTTATATAACTTTGACAAAATTTTTATTTTTATTTTTTATAGACATAATATTTTATGTTATATATTAGTGAGAGATTAATATAAATTATTTTATAATATATATTTTACAAATTCCTTCATTTTTTTAGACTTATTAGATTTTATTGAAAAGATAAAGTTTTTCTTTATTGTTTTAAAAGATGCATCAAATTCTCCAAAAAAAAATAAAATAAAAGATGCATCAAAATATGTTTTCATTAAAATAATCTATTTAATTAAAATTAATTTTTCTAGTAAACAAATCTTACAAGAAAATTTATTTATAATATTATTTATTTATTTGGTCCTAGTATTATTTTTATTTCAATCATGTAAGAAAAACAAAATTATTTGAAGTTGAAAACATTAATAATTTGAATATTTTAATAATACTTTTTAATTATAATTTGAATTTGAATTGTTTCCTTTATTTGAATTGTTTCCTTTATTGAATTGTTTCCTTTATAATGCAAAATTATAAGAAACAATGTGGTGAAAGCAAGCATTTAATGAGACCTTATAAAATTTGTCTCATTTGTATAGTATTAAGATATTTTTCATTGTTTGTGAATTGTGAAAGTGCATCGTAAAAAATTTAATGAGGTCTTTTATGTTAGAAAAAGAAAGAAGTTGTTTGATTTATTTAAGATATGAACATTGGTTAAGTACACACAAACTAAGGATGTATGGAACAAATCAACAAATCATACAAGAAAATTTATTTATAATATTATTTATTTATTTGATCCTAGTATTATTTTTATTTTAATCATATACGAAAAACAAAATTATTTGAAGTTGAGAACATTAATAATTTGAATATTTTAATAATACTTTTTAATTATAATTTGAATTTGAATTATTTCCTTTATTTAAATTGTTTCCTTTATTAAATTGTTTCCTTTATAATGCAAAATTATAAGAAACAATGTGGTGAAAACAAGCATTTAATGAGACCTTATAAAATTTGTCTCATTTGTATAGTATTAAGATATTTTTCATTGTTTGTGAATTGTTGTGAAAGTGCATCGTAAAAAATTTAATGAGGTCTTTTATGTTAGAAAAAGAAAGAAGTTGTTTGATTTATTTAAGATATGAACATTGGTTAAGTACACACAAACTAAGGATGTATGGAACAAATCAACAAACCATTCTTTACAAAAAGAGACAAACATAAGGAAAGGTAACTTTTTTTTTATAAGTACTATTAAAGCATGATGGCACTAGGTACTAATGTAGTTACACAAACAACACTTAGACTAAAAAACACAACCTAAAGTCTTCATTGATTTGTTTGGACTCCATGATCGATCTGTGGCCTCAAACTTGGAATTTCCATCTCCAAGCATCACCCAGTACACTTCCTGCACATAATTGCAAAAATTTAGCCATTACAAGAGAGAAATTGAACAAAAATCAAATATATAATAACAAATTTTATGAAACATTTATAAATAAAAACACACACACACACACACCTGTTTTGGTTGAGTGTGGCTGCTGCTGCCACAGTTTCAGCTACACCACCTGGTGTAGTTCTCATGTCTGCTTTGTTTCTAAGCTCGGCTCCTATTACTCCCTCTGCATCCTCCCGCGTCACAGCCTTGTCCCCTCCCAGCTTCTCCCTCGCACCCTCCATTCATATCATCAAATATAACCATATGTCAGTCATATAGAACGGCCGAAAATTTAAAGAATTCTAAGATATTAGATTTAGAAGTCTTCTTAATATGTAAGATATTGATCAATAATAAAAAGAGTTGCAAATTATTAAGACAACCGATAAGAAATTAGATTTGCAAATTATTAAGACAAGTTACCGATAAAACATTAGATTTACAAATTATTAAGATAAGTTACCGATAAGACATTAGATTTGCAAATTATTAAGCGCACTTTTTTAAATATAAAAAAGTTAACTCGTCTCATAGATAAAATATGATGTAACATATTGACTGATCGTAAAAAGACAAGTTACCTATAAGACATTAGGTTTGCAAATTATTAAGTGCACTCTTTTAAATATAAAAAAGTTAACTTGTCACTGAAAAGGAAAAAGTGAAAGATCCATCCATTAAATTTCATCATTTTTGTTTCATTTATTTTTTATTATTATTTTTTACACTCTCTCTCCTGATGTGTGTGGCTGAGATCACACTGGAAAGACAATTGAGAGGTCTCCACTAGAGACAATCTAGTCTTATGAGACAATTGAGAGGTCTTCACTCTTCACTGAAGACAATCCAGTCTTATGAGACAATTGAGAGGTCGTAAAAAATTGTTTACTTTATACAAAACCTATAAATAAAAACCAACTTGAATTGGTTCAATGGTATTGAGTGGAGTTCTTGAAATTTGCTTTCGATTCCTCCTGGTGTTAATTTTGATGTACTAGTCTATACAGAGTAAAAAAACCTCTGCCCCCGCAAATGGACAATGACATTGATCTCATTGAATTAGTCGGTCCTTAAAATCGGATAAAAAATAAAAATAAAACCTATAAATAGAAATGCAAATTATTCAGATAAGTTACCGATACGACATCAGCCAATTTTGTCTTCTGAAGATCAGGCATAGTTCGAGTATTCTTCGTGGCTGCCGACTGAGCAATAGCACCCAACCCACCAGGCTCAGTATGATTCTTTCCAGTAGCTCTCATTTCAGCAGCCTGTATAGCAGCAGCATCACTCTGCTCCAACGGCTTATCACCAGCCGGAGTTAAACCCGAAGCTTCAAGAGCCTCTCCAATGGTTATAGCATCAGGATCCAAAACCAAACCAGGATCATTCATCGGAACATCAGGTTCAACAAACTGTCCAACAACTTGTGAACCAACCGACTCAGTTATCACTCTGTTTGCACCCACTTTTGTTTCAGTGACACGCACTCCTTGATTTTTTGCTATGTCCGACATGTCGTCGCGGTTTACAAGACCGACTGCCGCGTTTACTGCGGCTGCTGATTGCATGACAGACGCAGGGCTGCCCTTTTGGGTTTGTCCTAAGGCTTGATTCTCTCTTGCTTGCATTAGCGCTGCATCTTTTGGTTTGATTGGTTGTGATGCTAATTCTCCTGAGACATTGAAAACGTCACCGTATTTGATTGGTTCTTGCTGGGGAAATTGCTCTGCTTGTGGTCTATGTAGCTGTTCTTGACTCATGATTTCTGTACTTTAGTCTCTTTTTGGATAGATTGGTTTAATTTGAATGGAATTGTGTAACTTGTATTGTATAATATTTTGAACTTCGAGTGTATACTATATATACCCACAGTACAGAAGCATAGAATAGAATAGAATAGAAGATACGAATAAGGGAAAAATTTACACTCGTCACACGAGGAATGATGGTTGTTCTTGTTCCATGATTGGAGTTACATGTGGCATTGAAGCATCGAAATGCATGACACATGGAAGACCAATGTGTACACTACAGATATAGCAGCTAGTTATCTGGAGTTAACTATACTGTACCTCCATCCATGATCCACCGACCGGTGTGGTGACCAAAGTAGAGTAAAGAAGAGAGGAACATAGGGTCACCGTCAGAAAGTGAAAGTCCATCTGTAAAATTTACTAATTCTAATTTATCCTTTCATAATTTGAGGACATTGTTGTGGTAAGTGTGAGTGTGTAAGTTTCATATTGCTTAGATAAGTGGAGGTTGAACACTTTATAAGTGAGAGAATTCATAAACCTAACACATTAAGGTTTTGGGTGGTGTTAAACTCACTTGTGAAGGTGTTCTTAGACCCAATGTGGATGATTTCCCTGACTGTTTCCTCCTGGTGGTATCAGAGCCGATGGTTAGATCGTAAGTGTGGTATCAAACTCACTTGTGAAGTTATTCTTAAGCCCAATGTGGATTAGGGGTGGCAAAGCGAGCGGCCCCGTCCAACTTAGGTGTCCGAATTGATATCTCATTCCCGCCCCGTTTATTGACGAGCTGGCGGGTTGGCGGGCCGTCCCGCCAAACTTTTTTATTTATAATTTGGATTTAATATAATTACAAAATTATTTAGCTCGATCAAAGAAACTGACAAAATAATTTTTTTAAGAGCGCGTAATAGAATTTCAACGATAGCAAAAACAAAACAACTTCACAATACCATCAATGTTAAGGGAAAAAACCATTAAAACAACTTCACAATACTGTTGAAAATAAACAAATGGAAAATTGGAAACCCTAGTATCAAAGGAAAAAGAAACTTTATAAAGGAAATAAATTAATAAACAATTAGATTATTTTTTTATCAAAAACAACAACAACAAAAATTATTGGATTGAGCTTAAGAAATAAGATAGTCAATTTTCATCTTAAGTAAAAAAAAGTAACAAAGCCCGCGGAGATGCCCGCCCCAACCAGCCCCGTTTTTTAAGCGGGCTAAGCGAGGCGTGCCAACTTAAGGTACCGAGCTAAAAATCTCAGCCCGGCTCGTCTCAAATGGCGGGTTAAATGGCTCGGCCCGTTTTGCCACCCCTAATGTGGATGATCCCCCGAACTGCCCCCTTCTTGGTGACCCAACAGACATATACCCTTTAACCAATAAGAACAAGCCATTTGTATGTGGTCCCCACAAGTTTGTTACAATTAGTTGTGGAGACCATATACGAAACTACATATGTGGCTTGTTCTTATTCACCTCGTCGAGCCTGATTGATAGCTTCTTTTCAATTTTCAAAGCAATGAGATAAGCACATGGCAACCCGTAAGTTCTCCTTATCACACACCCACACTTCTTCCGATTCCTACCACATTCTTTTCATCTCTCTTGTGAAGGTGTTCTTAGACCCAATGTGAATGATTCCTCTAGCTGCCTCCTCCTGGCGACCCAACTGTGGTATCAGAGCCGATGGTTAGATCGGAAGTGTGGTGTCAAACTTACTTGTGAAGTTATTCTTAAGCTCAATGTGGATGATCCCCCGAACTTCCCCTTCTTGGTGACCCAACAGACATATACCCTTCAACCAATAAGAACAAACCATTTGTATGTGGTTCCTACAAGTTTGTTACAATTAGTTGTGGAGACCATATACGAAACTATATATGTGGCTTGTTCTTATTCACCTCGTCGAGCCTGATTAATAGCTTCTTTTCAATTTTCAAAGCAATGAGACAAGCACATGGCAACCCGTAAGTTCTCCTTATCACACACCCACACTTCTTCCGATTCCTACCACATTCTTTTCATCTCTCTTCTTCACCACAAATAAATCGTAAGGCATCCTTTGAGACGTTATACACCAACTTCGAGTACAAAAAATGACCTTTGAAATGATGTTCTACTTCTGCAGTACTCTTACCAAATGACGTCTTTATCTCAGTAAATTGGTTGGACAACATTTGATTCATCGCATCCCAACACTTTACAAAATCATCCTTACAATCAAGGATATATTGCTTCAAGACACCATGCTGAGACTCAACTCTATTGGTTGTAGTGTTTCCGATGTGCATAACACGGTTAGTCCATGCACTGACAAGTTTTTCCTTGACCGGATCTAAGAATGTCTCCTGAAAATATTGCAAAAACCTAGGAAATCTAGCAAACACTCTCCTGAACTCCACAACTGCATCAGTAAATGCCTCTTCCGAATTAGAGTCCACAACTGCCTCCCATTGAAATTTAAGAGTATTCAGCAACTCATTCATTTTCTAATCCTTTGCTCTGCAAAGTGCCTTGAACTTAGCCCTTATGTTCTTGTAAACGTGATACCGAAACACCATTGCAGTTGAATTTGGAAAAACAGTTTCAACCGCATTCATCAGTGACTTATCTCTATAGTGACAATTACCTTCGGCAGCACATCCTTATCCTTCAACAGACTCTTACACGTCTCAAGGGCCCATATGAAATTGTCTTTCTTTTCATTTGTGACCTTCCAAAATTTTGGCCATCGCGTGGTTATGCTCACCACACACAACACTTAGCTTCCATTCTTGAGATGCCAAAAGTAACCCCGCGGTCTGAACGGACACTGACATTTTCTAGTTGTCGTGTCATCTCTCTTAATTATTTTCCTTCTCGGTTCTTTGTACTCACCGCCTCTTTCGCATCCCAAAATGAAATATGGTTTCATTCTGTTCGAACCGTTGTCGAATTTTTCAATGACCATTGTAAATCCAGCTTTTAAAGCCTCGTCTTTACACCACTGGATCAATTCATCTCGAACCTTATACTTTGCGGCATTATAAAAATAATTGCCGGTGTTAACACAAATTCCGGATGCATCACCTCCTTGCTCAGTGGCGGGTTCAACAACATTAGCCTCGGCAATGGCAGGGTCATAAACTACCAAAGCTTGTGAAACGACGGGTGCGACGACCACATCGTTACCAACGCTCGGTTCATCACTTTGTGCATTCAATTGAGCCGGAGGTTCGGCCATTTCAACACCTTTGAAACCATAATTGAAAAACAATAAATAACTGTACTACCAAAACATGAGAATGATGCACATACACAATTACATGGCAGACAAGGGGCGTGGGAAGCAAACTAATCTACATTTCGTCACGTACAAAACGAAACCCATATTTTCGTTAGGTAACTGACGAAACTAGGTGCCACATCAAATTAAAAAAAAACAACCAAAATAACGCATTTAAGAGTGCATTACCTGTTGTAGTCCTCCAAATAAGCCTGGGTACCTTCTATATGAACTTTACAAGTTCATTTCAAGCCTCCTCAACACCAAAATCGCCCTAGATCTACTTCTGGGATTGAGATTTCAAATAGTACTTAAGGCATTGAGTAGACAACAAAAACCAGCGTGTTCGTTAGGTAGACAACGAATACAAGCGTGTTCGTCATGTAGACAACGAAACTACGGTTCAGTAGTTTCGAGACGATAATGTGTGCAGCATGCATAGGATCCACGTTTGGCCAAAATTATCACGTAGTTTCGTCAGTTTGTCAACGAAATGATTTTTTAATCGTCGTCTATTTAACAATTTTTTTGTCAGTTTGGAGGGTCTGTGAGCAAATATGAGGGGCTATATAGCAATTTTCTTATTATGGACACATGGACTTGGCCCACAAATCTGTCAGGATATTGAGCTTGAGGCCTAGTTTAAGCCTAGCTACCTTTGGCCTGATAGCTAGGCGCGCGCGTCTGCCTTTGTAAGCTTGGCTTTGATAAGCTAGGCTTCGATGAGCTTGTCCTCAATATGCCTATATAAGGCAATGCACTTGTATTGAGAATGTCAATAAGAAACACTTAAGCCTTTACAATTGGTATCTAGAGCACCTATTCCACCTCGTCGAGGTAGATGAGGAATATTGGCACCTCATCGAGGTAGGCGTTACACCGGCTCCGGAAGATGCAACACCGGAGCAACTGCAGGCTGTAGCTGCAAGCAGGCTTCTTGATTTGAAAGTCAAGAACTATCTTTTTCAAGCCATTGATAGATCCATCATGGAGACGATTCTCAATCGTAGCTCAGCTAAGGAAATTTGGGAAGCAATGAGGCAAAAGCATCAAGGATCCACCAAGGTCAAGAGGGTTCAGTTGCAGGCGCTACGATGCGACTTTGAGGTTCTTGTGATGGGGGAGAGTGAGTCAGTGGACGACTACTTCACAAGAACCTTGGCCATAGTCAACAAGATGAAGTCTTTTGGTGACACCATAGAACAAGTCACCATAGTTGAGAAGATCTTGAGGTCTTTAACTGCAAAATTCAACTATGTTGTTTGCTCCATCGAACAATCCAATGATGTCACTTCTTTGTCCATAGATGAATTGCAGAGTAGCCTAAATGTGCAAGAAAAACGTATAAAGAGCCAACAATCCAATCAAGAAGAGCAAGCTCTCAGAGTTTCGAACAATGGCAGAGGCAGAGGCAGAGGGAGAGGAAGAAACTCTGCCAGAGGAGAATCATCAAGAGGTCGAGGCAGGGGAAGGCAAAGCAAAGAAGCAGTTGAGTGTTACAAGTGTCACAAATTGGGACACTATCAAAATGAGTGTCCTGAATGGGGAGAAAATGTCAATTATGCTCAGTTCAATGATGAGGAAAAAATGCTTCTCATGGTCAAGAATGAGTGTGAAGAGACAAGGGGTGAAGTGTGGTTTCTTGACTCAGGGTGCAGCAATCACATTATGGGTAACAAAGACTGGTTATATGAATTTTATGAGAATTATAGGGATTCAGTTAAGTTGGGTGATGATTCAAGGATGAATGTGATGGGCAAAGGTAATGTCAAATTGTATATCAATGGAAAGACTCATGTTATTACCAATGTGTTCTATATCCCTGGCCTAAAAACCAACTTGCTCAGTGTTGGTCAGATCCAACAGAAGAATGTGACCATTATCTTTAAAAATGATCTTTGTAAGCTATACCATGATGAAAAGGGTTTACTTTTTGAAACACACATGGCTGCCAATAGAATGTATGTGATTAATGCAACTGTAGTGATGCCTAGATGCTTGAAAACTTCAACAAAGGAGAAATCTCAGCTGTGGCATAATAGGTATGCACATCTAAGCATCAAAGGATTAAACACTCTGGTTAAGAAATATATGGTGAATGGCTTACCTGCATTAGAAAAAAGTGATGATAAATGTGCAGATTGCTTGGTTGGCAAGCAACACAGAAGTTCAATACCAAAGCAGGCCAAATGGAGAGCTTCCACTAAGCTAGAGCTGGTACACTCTGACATATGTGGACCAATCAACCCTACTTCTAATGGAGGCAACATGTTTTGTAGTGATCATGGGATCAAGAGGCAGCTGACTGCAGCCTACACTCCACAGCAGAATGGAGTAGCTGAGAGGAAGAACAGAACTTTAATGAACATGGTTAGAAGCATGATTGCTGGGAGAAATGTACCTAAGGTGTTTTGGCCTGAGGCTGTCAAATGGGCAACTCATGTCATGAATAGAAGCCCTACACTGTCAGTGAAGGATGTTACACCTGAAGAAGCATGGAGTGGAGTAAAGCCTGCAGTGCATTACTTTAGAGTCTTTGGATGCATAGCATTTGCTCATGTGCCTGACAGCCAAAGAATCAAGATGGATAACAAAAGTATTAAATGTGTTCATCTAGGAGTAAGTGATGAATCTAAGGCATACAAGCTGTATGATCCTACAAGGAAGAAAATTATAATTAGCAGAGTTGTTGTTTTTGAAAAAAATAAGAGTTGGTGCTGGAACAATGGTGGAATCCAACAGTCAACACAAGAGAATTCTCATGAGATAGAGAATGATGGAGCAAGTAACATTGATAATCAGAACACTGATGAAGTTGAAAATGAAGGAAATAATGGAATAGCTGGTAATGCTAATCATGAAGATGAAAGCAATGATGAAATGTTGGACATGAATACTTCAAGTAGTGAAGAAGACATAGTCCAACCACGACAGAGAAGGCCCCCACAACACTTTAAGGATTATGTACCTGTGCCAAGTGATGAAGAAGAGAATCTGCATAATTTGGCTGTAATTGTCTCAAGCCAAGATCCCAAAACTTTTGAAGAAGCAGAAAAACATGAAGTATGGAGAAAGGCAATGGATCAAGAGATGGAGTCCATTGAAAGAAATGATACCTGGAAGCTGACTACCTTACCAAAGGGAGCTAACACTATTGGTGTGAAATGGATTTACAAGACAAATTGAATGAGAAAGGTGAAGTTGAGAATTACAAGGCAAGGTTAGTTGCCAAGGGATATAGTCAGAAGCATGGCATAGACTACAATGAGGTGTTTGCTCCAGTTGCCAAATGAGAGACTATAAGAATCATACTAGCATTAGCTGCACACAAAAATTGGCAAGTGTTTCAACTTGATGTGAAGAGTGCATTTTTGCATGGAGAACTAGTTGAAGATATCTATGTTGATCAAACTCTTGGTTATCAACAAGAAGGTGGAAATAAAGTGTACAAGCTAAGAAAGACTCTCTATGGACTGAGACAAGCACCAAGGGCATGGTACAACAAGATTGACAATTACTTTAGCAATGAAAATTTTGAAAAATGTTCTCATGAACACACACTGTTTGTGAAATATGGTGATCAAGGGAAGTTTCTGATTGTTAGCTTGTATGTTGATGATCTCATTTGTACTGGCAATGATCTGAACATGGTGCAGAAGTTCAAAGATTCAATGAAAAGTCACTTTGCTATGACAGATTTAGGGAGAATGAAGTATTTCCTAGGTGTAGAGGTTGTGCAGTCAAAAGCTGGCATTTTGATTCATCAGTACAAATATGCAGAAGAAATTCTGAAGAGATTTGGCATGGAAAATTGTAACACAGTGAGTAGCCCTATAGTAACTGGTTGTAAGCTTGTCAAGGATGAGAATGGAAAACCTGTAGATGCTAGAGAATTTAAGCAGTTGGTTGGCTTCCTAATGTACTTGCTTGCCACTAGGCCTGATCTAGCCTACTCTGTATGCTTGGTGGCTAGGTTCATGGATAGGCCAACATAGATGCATATGATGGCAGTCAAAAGAATATTGAGATATTTGAATGGGACACTTGCTTATGGAATAATGTACAAGCATAAGATTGTTGAAAAACTTGAGCTGATAGGTTGGTCAGACTCATGCTGGAGATCTAAATGATAGGAAGAGCACATCAGGATATGTTTTCATGCTAGGAACAGGAGCTGTGTTATGGTCTTCAAAGAAGCAACCCATTGGGACTTTGTCAACCACTGAAGCTGAGTATGTAGCAGCTGCTTCTTGTGCCTGTCAATGTGTTTGGATGAGATCTGTGTTAAAGCATCTGCAAGTGAGTCAGGAAGTAAGTACAGTAATCCTTTGTGACAATAGCTCCTCAATCAAGTTGTCCAAGAATCCAGTCATGCATGGGAGATGTAAACACATAGATGTTAGATTTCACTTTCTGAGAGATCTTGCTAGAGATGGTATTGTGGAATTGAAGCATTGCAAATCAGAGGATCAAATAGCTGATTTGATGACCAAACCTTTGAAGCTAGAAGCCTTTTGTAAACTGAGAAGCTTGCTTGGAGTGGTAGCTTGTGAGACAAGTCAGAACTGAGCCTTGTGCATCTGCTGGAGGATTGTGCAGTCAGAGTTCATGCTTCTTGCATAACTTTGTGACTGAGCTAGTGTTTAGTTTTGCCTGTTAATTGATTGTTTTGTAATTGTTCAATTAGGGGAGAGTTTGTCAGGATATTGAGCTTGAGACCTAGTTTAAGACTAGCTGCCTTTGGCCTGATAGCTAGGCGCGCGCGCGTATGCCTTTGTAAGCTTGGCTTCGATAAGCTAGGCTTCGATGAGCTTGACCTCGATATGCCTATATAAGGCAATGTACTTGTATTGAGAATGTCAATGAGAAACACCTAAGCCTTTACAAAATCTAATTCTCTTTTGCTTTATTGACGTGGGCCTTATTTTGGGAGTGACCATGACCAACCCAAGTGTGGGATCGCACCGCCCATACAACTTTTTTAATATGCGCCACAAATTTGAAGAAGTATTCCAAGGTATAACTAGTTAGTGACATTATTTGAAGGCATATTTGAGAAAGCGTATAAAAAGATTATATATATATATATATATATATATATATA
This sequence comes from Trifolium fragiferum, assembly GCA_954870985.1. NCBI lineage: Eukaryota > Viridiplantae > Streptophyta > Magnoliopsida > Fabales > Fabaceae > Trifolium > Trifolium fragiferum. Next base: position 41,927,777 of record OX940796.1, on the reverse strand, counting down.
TATATATATATATATATATATATATATATATATATATATATATATATGAGTGTATTTAAATGATTTAAGGGAACATGTAAAGCTATTTAAAATTTAAAATTTGTACTTTATAATACACAAGAATTTAATATTTAAATAATGCACAAATTCAAAAAATATATTACTCATCTGTTTCAAAATATAAGTCGTTTTGACCATATTACACAAATTAAGAAATGTAATCATTGTTGTATAGGAAAGAGAAATTATGAGTAAGTTTACAAAATTGTCCTTCATTAATTGTATGAGAAAGATAAATGAAAGAATTGAAAGAAGATAGAGAAATAAAAAGTTCAAGATATAATAAAAAAAATAGCATTAAAGGTTTCATTGGAATTGTAAATTGACTTTTATTTTAAAACAAATTTTTTCTCCAAAACAACTTATATTTTGAAACGGAAGAATTACTTTGTATTTTTAATCTAAATTCTTATGGCGAATGTTTAAATAGCTGCAATAGTTGCGACACATAAGTATTTTTTCGTGTATGTCAAAAAATGGATGGTAATGTTATGTCACAATGCTCAGTGTCACTATAGCAGTGCGCACTAGAGGAGACAAATATCAATGTATAAAATATAAATCGATTAACACTCGGTTCACCACAGGCTCAAATATTTAATCAAAAGATGCATGATTTTTCCTCTTGTCAATATTTAGAACTACTTATGCCTCATGTGTAACATGTCATACTCATACGTATGATACATGCCACTTCTGGTCGTGGGAAAATATTTTACATAGTATATTAACAACATTTCAAGTGAACACTTCATTTTAGAGACTAAAGTGGGTAATATCCTGAATGAATATATACTAGATTAGTACAAGAACCAAATTAACCTCTATCGAAATTAGTTTATAGATAGCGATACCTACATATATGTAACATGCTTTATGGTACGAAATCATTTTCTTTAAAAAGACAAAATAATAAATCATTAAAAATTTAAATACAAAAAAAAAACCTGAGTTTAAATTCTGATTTTAAAGTTCAATGTAACAATTTTAACATGAAATATTTCTGGTTATTAGAATGAAAAAAGAAGCCAACTACATATACACATATGTGTCATAAATTCATATATGTGACTCATGCCATGTGATGAGTTTGGCCATTAAAGTGAGATATATACTTTCGTGTACACATATTTCTCTGATCATATATATAAACAACATTTTACTTTATTGATTCATTCAATAATAAATGTATTTAATTGATAATACTGATTAAATTCATCGGTTATTAAATGAATCTAAAAAGTGAAAAATTATTTATATACGAGACTAGAATGAGTATATTCATTCTATCATTGCTATTTTCTGATCATATTAGTTCCCTTTGATCTTAGGCACCGTCACAACCAACTTCCCACCGGAACAAACAGCAGTAACCCTCTCCGGCTGCGTCCACGGCGGAAGTCTAAATCGCCAAAGATCGACACCAAGAGAAGACCTCTTCTCCAGCTGACCCGCCACCGTAACATCACCACCATCAAATCTCTTAATCACAATTTTAGTTATCCCTGGCAAAATCTCAATCGCTTGAGCTCTTACACCACCGGCGTTGAAAACATTCATCTTATTACATAACGCAACAAACCTAAAAAACTGCGGCGTTTCTTCGATCGAAATATCAGCGTCGGAAGGAAAAGGAAGCTCAAGCGTTTTAGCAAACACATGTGGAAGCCTCCATAACTGTTTCTTGGTGTTTACGTTTGGTGTTGATGAAACGACGACGTGTTGAGATCGTTTCTTTGCGAAGGGGTTAACGTTTGTAACTTTCTTAGCGAACATGCTCATAAGGTGTTTGTGTTATTGTTTGTAAGAGATATATGAGAAAAGGTTGAAATGGGAAGTTTGAAATTTCTGTGAGTTTATTTTGTTATGGGAATGTTTGTTCGATGGTGATATATAAAGAGTTGTGTTTATTGGTTTGACGAAAGTACCCTTAAAGAGGACATTGTTTTGAGTGATTGTGCTTTCTTTGTCCTAAGGAATCGTGAAAAGGTTTTGCTTTTTTGCCCCTAACAAAACGAATAGAATCTTTGTATGTGCTGTAGGTTTTGCTTTTGCAAATTAATTTTAAAAACAATTAATACAAAATAACGATTTGGAAAGTTTGTTTGCTGTGTCACCCGTTTCATTTTAACTTCTAATCTCAAAGTTTTTTCTTTTTTCTTTTACCACCTGTTTAACGTGGTTTGGGAGTCAGTTCTGACATCAAGTGGTTCCGGCATCCTTTCGATTGTAGTTGAAAGAGATCGAACCATGATCATCTCTATCAAGTTCAACGACAATCACTACCAAACCATCTAATGATTGGTTTTAATCTCAAAGTTAAATTTAAAGAAAATAAAAGGAGTTGAAAAAAAAAAAGAAATACATTAACCACAAAGTCGAATTTAATTTACTTTCTTTGTCAATCTTATAAATTATTGAACTAATATTAAACTTGTGATTAGTTCGAAGTAAACTTAATTTTGAAGGTTCGTGAAAAAATTCAATGTCATAAGGAAACATAAGCAAGATGGATTTGAATTGGTTTCACTTAATAATTAAAATTATATTTTTTTATTAAACTAAAGCTCGTAGATCATATGTTTTTGGCTTTCATATATAGTTCCCTTATAGAACTAAGAACATTGCTGTTTTCATATCGATCAAGAGGTTGAATGCTTGAAATTAACATTAATACATTCATTACAATACCTCTAAAATATATTCAAAGTGTTTTTGATATGTCATCATCATAAGATGCACTAGTGTATTCTTCACACTTGAAAAACTCAAGGCATGTGTTTCCATTTTGCACCGAAGATCATGAAACATGATACTCACTTGTTGAGTAATCATGATTGCACACATCTTTGGTGTTTTGAAGTTCTGGATGCAGAGGATGAAGACATTTCTTAAAGGAACATACAATAACCATTGTGTGACCTCCTTGGTGGTTTCACTAGTGGTTTCCTTAGATAAATAGAAATAGAGTTGTTGTTACTACCAAAAAAAAAAAAAGAAAAGAAATAGAGTTGTTGTAATATACATGCTCATTACAGTAAAGTACGAAATCTATCTGCATAGTACTATCCTAAAACCTGCAATAATATTATGTTGAGCTGTCATTTTACTGTTGTTGGGAGACACACACAATAATGTTTGAATATTGCTGGCTTGTGGTGTGCTCAATAGAAGATAATTTGTCAAGTGTGTAGGGATCGGCCTGAGCTAAAGATGGAAGTCTTTAGCTGATGTCCAGAGCAAATTTTTTGATCTTTTATGTTTTCTAGAGATATGGATAATCATTTGTTGTCTAGATGATGATAGAACAAATCCAAACAAACACAATCTTCTACTTGATCTTTTTCTTGTCTTCAGTTAATTGTCTAGATGATGGACACATGACATAATGAGACTTTAACTTTGTCACTACAAGAAAACATGATATTATTGAGGGCCAAAAGCTTTTAAGAATGGCTAAAATCCGTAAAAAAAACACACCATTATTGGTGACTGTGGACCCTCAATAAAACCTTTGTCGGTAACCATTCTTGACGGTCCAGGACCCTCAATAACATTCTTGGCGGCCTGCAGTCCTCAATAATGCTTGGCCAACTGACAAATGCGTTCTTGACGGTCTGCGGCCCTCAATAATGCTTTTGGAGGCCTGCAACCCTCAATAATGCTTAGTGAATATTTTTTAAAAAATTATTTAATTATTTAAAAATTTAAAATTTTGATTTTTAAATAATCAAATTATTAAATTAGAGAGAAGTTAGAGATGTTTAGAGTGAGAATGAAAATGTAAAAATGAATTGAAGTTGGATTAATTTATAGAGGAGAAGAGGGAAACAACTATTTGAATTTGTGCATCCATACAATAATTATTGGCGGCCCATGGCCCTTAATAACGCGTTTGTCAGATTTTTGAAAAATTGTGCCACTTATTGGCAGTTCAGGGCCCTTAATAACGCATTTGTCAGACTTTTTAATAATTGTGCCACTTTTTGGCGGCCTAGAACCCTCAATAACGTATTTTGTAACTTATTAAGGGCTTCAAGCCCTCAATAAATTATTTAGGGCTTAAAACCTTCAATAAATTCAGTCATAAATATGAGGTTTTCTTGTAGTGTGTTGGGTCCAGAAGATGATGATTCATTCCTTCATTTACCTTATTTTGTTGAAGCCTTGGAGTGTAGTCCAGGTGATGAACAAGATGTTTACCTTGACTTTTTTTCTTCTTCTGTGTTGATTCAGTGGATTAAGATTTTTCTTAGCCTAATCATGTTGTGTAAATGATTACGAGAATATACATGCTTGTTTCTCATTCCTACACCCTTAAACACACAATTAAATAAATTGGTCATTTTAATACATTAAATATTTCTTATCATCAAAACACTTATTTAATGAGATATTGTTTGAACATATCATGTTCTAACAAATTTAAATTTACCCACCTCATAAAAAATAACAATCACGACTTATGGAGAGAAAAATTATAACCCTAATTCTCAAATTGCATCTGTTAGTGGGGATTTCCATAGAGATGTCCCGTTCGAAGCTCATAATCATATATAGTTTTTAATTAGATACTCATTGAATAATGGATAAATATCCTGCAAAATAGGCGAGTTTTGCATTTGCTCCCTGTAAATTTTTTTTGTAGGAATACCCCTTGCAATGTTCAAAATTTTTTTTGGTTGTGTATTTTACCCTCTTATTTTGGAAAAAAAAAATTTGGCAGGGATAAAATACACTACAAAAAAAAATTGAACATTGCAAGATGATATTCCTACAAAAATTTTTTACAGGGGACAAACGCAAAACTCACTTATTTTGCAGGAGGTAAAAACCTATTTACCCTTAAATAATTTGACAAAAAAAAAGTGTACAACGGATTCATAGTCATATATAGTTTTTAATTTTGACAGCCTCGTAGTCATAGTTGACATAAACTATATTCCTTGTTTCTAAATTGTATTGTATTCTTTTCACTTCATTACTTTAATTTTGATTCCTTCGAATGTATGCTGAAGATAAAATTTACAATTGGAATGGACGTATTGTTATTCATAGATAATATATAGACGTTAAATAATACTTCAAATGTAAAGGTTCTTTTAGTGATTAGATGGAATGTCTTAGACGTAAATTACGTAATGATCCTCAAACAGCAGGTTTGTTTAAACGAATTGCCTTTAAGGTGAAAGATTCTTTTAAATGGAAATACTTCTTTAAATAATGGTCAGCAAGACTTCTTAGTGAAAAACTCATATTTAATTAAGAAAAATGTTAAATAGTATCTTGAAATATTAATTAAGTATATTAAAATGGAAAATTTATTTTGAAATATGTATATTTTCTTTTTTGATATACTTAATTAATGATTTGAAACACTGTTTAGCACGATCATTAAATTAATTAGTCTACACTTTTCAGCTACTATAATATAAGGTGCATATTCACAATTTCATTTTCCTTTCTTGAGCTTTTAGAAATTTTATTTTCAGCAGTTAATGACTAAATTTTAATCATTCGTTCTATATATTAGCCAATTATAACTTTTATTATTAATTTTAATTTTGTAGTAAATCATATGCATATAGCAACCATTGAACTAAAATTGAGTTTGTTAATATCGTTTGTGAATTTATTCATATGGATAATTTTTATTGGTTGTCGGACATAATCTAAAAAATTCATTTTTTTAAACAGTTAGAATTAATAATTCTATGAAGCACCGACACCTCTATGATTAGACGTGTTGCGGTGTCCGACACGTGTCGGTGTCCGACACGTGTCGGTGTCCGACACTCGTATGACATCCGTACGATACTCCTACAAACGTGTCGGAGAGGTGTCCAAAAAAATAATCTTTTCTTTATTCCGACACTCCTTAAATCGGTGTCCGACATCTATAAGACACTCCTACAAACGTGTCGGGGTAAGTGTCCAAATTTTATTTTTTTTATTTGGTTATATTTTTCTCAAATATATATACAACTATTAAAGATGTGTCGAAATAATAATATTGATCAATGAGTGATTAATGATATTGCATTTTGATTACATTATTTTTAGTTTTTCGATAGTAGTTGGATGAGTAAATGTCAAATGTACTACATATATTCTTTTAAAACTTTTTTTATTGAAAAATTTGTTCAACTTAGATGCATATGTATGTATTTTTAATTCTAAACTTATATTTTTTATAAATATATAGCGGTGTCGGTGTCGTATATTTTTTACATTAGTGGTGTCGGAGTGTCTGTGTCGTGTCGTATCGCGGTGTACGTGTCAGAGTCCGTGCTTCATAGATAATTAGTATTAAATGTTAATATTAGTAATTTTTTACCTTTATCATAACATAAATCTGAATTATTAGTCCTTAACTCTTTTAATTTTAGTTCAAATGAGTTGAATTATACTATCCAACTTTTATCACTAATATGTGTAAAAAAAGAAAAAGACTTTTATCACTAATATATATTGATTGGTATATATGAAGTGACAAATATGTGATTTTTTTTATTAAGTAGTCTAATAGTTAGGATTAGTGGAATGACCAAAATTCAAACTCTAATCATTTGTATATATAATATAATAATCTATCAACTAAACTAAACTCACGAGATAAGAGACGGAGAGATATGTGTTTAGTTAGTGTAAATCAGAAATACATATATACTTGTATTAATATTCATTACGCAAGATAAAGAGATTCCCGTCGAAATCGATCGATCAAATAGTCAGACACCACTTTAGGCGAGGTGCTTGTAGCCACTAAAACCCATAACTCAAGCATAACCACACATTTGTTCTGTATATATGATATTAGTAATATTGAACCCTTTAATTTGATTTAGTATTGTTGCATGATACTCCATATAGCTAAAGTGTGATTTGTCTATGAGGAATATATATAATAATATGGCAACAATATATTCATCAATAACCAATTCTATGTCAGTGAGAGTAGTTTTATTCGCAAATCTTATTCTCTTGTTTGTGTGGTCTGAGTATGTGTGGGGATTTGATATGTTTGCTCTGTTTCTACTAGAGTTTTCAAGGGACAATACATATAAGTGAGTTAGAGTGGGCTAGTATGCTTGCTTTATGGATTAGGGGTGGCAAAGCGGCCCACCCCGCTTAAAACTCGTCCAAAAATGGGGCGGTGCAGGGCGAGTCATTTTAAGTATCCGATCTTAAACGTCAAATTCGTCCCTTTTACTAAAGAGTTGGCGGTTGGCGGGCCGGTCCGCAAAATAATTTTTTTATTTCTACTCATAGATTTATTATACATTATTTACTACTATTTTTTTTAATGAAAAAAGATATATTTTTCAACAACGTGTGATAGAAAATAACTTTAAAAATTAACAAACTCAAATCATGTAGTAAATAGTAATATTGAAATTCAACATGTAAACTATTAAAAGTTAATTTAGTTATAATTCGTTACATCCTCATAATATCGATGTTATGCTTTAAAATAGAGAAGTCTCAATAAAATAAAGCACCAATAAAAATTTAAGAGCAATAAACAAGTCTCTCAAAATAAATTCAATCACCTAAATAAGTGACAAAATCAAAATAAATTGAATTTGAAATAGAAATAATGCAAGTAAAGTTTAGTTTAACCCTTTTTTTTGTCTAAAAATGTAAAAAATAAATAAAATGGATTAAACTCATCCATAAAGTTTAACTATTTCCTCTATTTTTCATCTCAAGTCTTAGAAAACACAAAAAAACAATTAAGCTAAAATGCCTGCGGGCAACTCAGTCTGCCCCGCCTCCGCCCTTTTTTTAGCGGGTTAGGCGGGACGAGCCAACTTAAGACGTCGAGCAAAACTCTAAGCCCGGCTCGCTAAAAATGGCGGGTTAATTAACGAGCCGACCCGACGGGTCTAACCTGTTTTGCCACCCCTCTCTGCTAAGAATAATATTTCCGCGCATAATAATTAATGAGAATTTCACCTAAGAATATTTCCACAATGACAATACTATTATATTTTTAAGATAAAAAAGGTGGAAAGCAAAGAGCTAACCACCCCAAAATGCATTACAAGGAAGAGAGAATGATTACAAGATGGAGGGGAATAAACCAAAACTCCACCTAAGTGAAACAAAATAAAAAAACTAGGTGTGCCATGTTTGTTTCTAACTAAACATTCATTAATAAACATAGGAGCATCTTTCAAAAACCCAAGCAAGGAAGAGATAAACCATGGTTGGCCAAAAGATCTGCAGCTTGATTACTTTCTCTATAAATATGAGTAATGACACAATCCATTTGATTCATAAGAAAAATAGCATTTTTCCATCTGTTTCTTAGCAACCAAGCAACTGGTTTATCAAGGTTTTTGAAGGCTGCAACCACAAAAGTAGAATCAGTCTCAACCCAAAGTTGTTTCCAATTCTTTTGAAAGGCAATTTCAATGGCTCTCATTGCCCCACTAAACTCAGCAACCAGGGAAGAATTGATACCTAAAGGCTCAGCAAAATCATACATAAACTCAGCTTCATGGTCTCTAAATAAACCTCCACATGAAGCATTGCCTGGACTACCACTTGATGCTCCATCAATATTGCATTTCACCCAATGCAACAAAGGGGGATGCCAACAAACCTCTTTAAGGACATGAGCTCTCAGTTGGTGAATAGAAATTCTGAATAACTTCGGAAAAGCAAAATCTCTATGAGAGCTAGAAGAAGGCTTACAAGTCTTATTTCCTGATAAAGAAATGTTTGGAATAATCATGGAAATGGCAGATCTCCATGTTATGTGAGTATTGTTAAATTTAGATTGATTTTTGACAGTCCAAATAGTATATAAGAGATTAACCAATGAAGCAATGATTGTAACCTTGCTCTGAGAATACCCGTTTAAGTCAGATAATTTCCACATATCCTCCATAGAAGTAAACTGCAGTGTCAGATTCAAACAACCTGCCAACCATACTAGCATGTTTTATTATCTTAAAATTAAAAAAAAAACTCTCACCAGAAGTTCCCACAATAATACTCCACTTGTTATGATTGTTTTATGATTGTTAATGTAAATTCTTAAGTACTTTGTAAGTTTGATTAAATATGAATAATCTGTAAACAAAATTTATTTAAAATAAAGATATTGAATTTTATACCTATAGGTGTATACCAAACAAAATTTCAAAATATCCACGTGTTTGATATTAGTAATCACAATATTTTACAACTTTCCTATTTAAATTAAAAAGTGAAAATTTATTTTGATCCCACATAAATTTTTGACGATTTAATTTAATCCTGATAAAAGTAAAATCCCAAATTAGTTCATGACATTTTCATACTGAGGAGAAGATGATTCTAATCCCCATTTTGTTATAATAAAGAGATTGATTTATCCTCAGTATGAAAATGTCAGAGACTAATTGTTATAGACTCAATCGTTCTGTCAGAAATTTGTGGGAGAGAAAATGGATCCTCACTCTTATATTAATGATTTAGTTTATTTTCTTATTAATCAGAATTTAGTTTTTTCTAATTTTAATAATCATCATAATTGGTCCCGTGAACTTAGCTCAATTGGTAGGACAATGCATTATATATGCAGGGGTCGGGGTTCGAACTTCGGTCATCCCACTTATCCACCTTTAACATTGTGTTTGGATGTTTAAAGAAATAGGAAAGAGAGAAATAGTGAAGAGAGAAGTAAGATAGAGAGAAATAAAAGAGAACTTGAGTAGAAATTTTGTATTGTTTGGATGAATAGAAATAGAAAAGATGACGAGTAGAAAATGGAGAGAGAAATTAAAAAAAAAAAGAAGACAAATTTATCATTTATATTAAACCTCAACAAAAATAAGGAGAAAGACATTGTGGGTGTAAATGCTACTCTCCACACTTTCAACTAACAAATCTCACCTATTGGGAAGACATTTCTTTTGGCATGGGACCCACCTAAAAACTTCCATCTATCCTTATTTCTCTCTTCATCCAAACTGAAGAAATACCTTATTTCTTTGCTATCTCTCTCTTCTTTATTTCCCTCTTTCATAAATCTATAAAAACAAACAGAAAATGATGGAATTTTTAGCCACTAGGCTATTTTACCAAATAAAAAATAAAAAATAATCATCATAATCTATTGTGCATGATGTAGATAATTCCTTAATTAATTTTATCTCCAAACCATATACGATTTCAGCTTCTCGGCACTGACCAACTAGCTAGCTCATTTAATCACAAAAAGATTTGGATCTTCTCAGTCTCTATTTACCTCAATGTCTCTCGACAATAAATCTTAGCCATTATATTTAATCTAACGGTGGAAAGAGAAAAACAAGATCATAAATGAAAATACTCTATAACAAGATCCATCTATTGTCAACTTTTTGTTTGTCTTTTTTTTTTTTATATATATTTATTTTGTGACATATTAAAATATAGTTATTATTAAAAGTTTTGAATAAATTATCCACAATAAAAGTTTGAAATTAAATTAAATTATGTTAACCATATATACAAATTTTAATATTCAAATTAACATTGTACCATGATAACTTACGATGTACATATAAATAAAACTTCAACGAATTTTTTTGTGATATTCTCCATATTCATTTTACTATAGAATTATAAAGGTAGAGGCAATATATAAATAAAATTATAACTTTTTTAGGTAGATAATATATTAAAGGATATTTTAACATGTTTTTCTAAAACAAATAACATGTCAAATAGAAATTAATTTTTCTCTATTTGCGTTTTCTTTTTGAATTTTGATCAATGCGAAGAAAATAAAAAGTTATGGAATTAAAGTCAATCAATACTACTAGAAAAAATATACAAATTCCAAATTAGGAAATTGAGTTGTTATAGTATATTTTTATTTATGGAGGTATTTTTTCTTAATTTCCACCATTAAATTAAGTATAGTGGCTATGATATATGGTTGAGAGAGATTAAGGTAAATGAAAATTGAGAGATCCAGATCCATCACAAAATTGTTACTTATTAGTATATACTAGTTGTAATCAATATTTTTTTTTTGGTAAGGATAATCAATATTCTTTTTTTTTTTTTTTGTGGGTAAAGATAACCAATATTCTTTTTTTATTAGTACATAATCTTATTATGTATATTCTTTTTCTAGTACTAGTACACTATTCCACTTTTGTGCTATTGTCATGTCTCTACTTATCTCTACAATTGCATGTAAAATTAATTTTTAAAAATGTTAGAATATTATTACTCATAAAACTAATTACAAGGAAACCATTATTACTTATTAATCTATAAAAGAACAAAAAATTAAACTAGCAGGTTAAATGTTACTATCTCTCTCCACCCCTAGATAGTAACTAGGAGGATTTCAAAGGGTGTTCGAGAGAAGCGACTGTACATGACATCAAAATTTTAGAGGAATCAATTTCTTTTACTTAGTGTGAGTGTGTATATGTGTGTGTGCACTCGTGCGTGTGCGTACGTCCGGATGATAAAATAAATATTATAATTAAACTTGGACTCTTATGATGTTAATGGTAAAATCTATTAGAAAAATTAAAAGTTATCAAAGATATTAAAACAATTGAAAGTATAATTTTTTACTTCTATTTCACATTATAGAGCCACTCTTTGAGAGGTCTACTTTATAATTTGGATGTATGATTCCTTTTGAAATGTTTAGGATCGATTATAGAGCCACTCTTTGAGAGGTCTACTTTATAATAAAGAATAAAAAAAAACTTATGTCCTAAGAAATTAGTACTTCTACTCGTACGATGCACTGAGATTCGGAGACAAGTTATTATTATAGATTATATAAAAATATTAATGAATTTGAAAACAAATCATATAGTATATTTAAAATTAACATGTTTTATTTTCTTTCTAAAATTTTTAAGATTTAAAACATTTCAATATTATAATTTATATTTAATTTTTGTAAATTTAGATCTTTTATGCATGTCATTATTATAAAGAATTTATGGATACTGAGCAAAGATTCGTTTTTGTTTTTTTAGTAAAACTTAAAGAGTAAATCGAATTAACTCAGTGAGAGCACTTGTTAACCAATTTACTTATAGTATCCTTAGGCAGAGGCGGAGGGAGTGGGGGACATACGGTGGCCACAGTCCCCCCAAAATTTTCTTTAAAACCTTTTGTACTATATATGCTACGAAATTGATTTGTGTTGAATTAATAAGTCATGTTTTCGAGAAAATAGAGCTCCAGAAGTTGGAGAAGCTCCAGAAGTTGGAGAAGCTTCAGAAGATGAGCAGAGCTTCAGAAGCTGAGCAGAGCTTCAGAAGTTCTGGTGCTTCAGAAGCTGAGCAGAGCTTCAGAAGTTCTGGTGCTCCAGAAGCTGAGCAGAGCTTCAGAAGTTACAGAGCTCCAGAAGTTGAGAAAGTTTCTGAAGCTAGTAATAGTTAGTTAGTTTGTTATAGTTTTTTTTTTTTATTTGTCTTGGGTAGTTAATATACGAACGCTTGGCAGTGAAGCAAGCCCCCATTTTGTATATAAATACCTTTGCCCCATGTGGATGAATGCAATTAACCCTTTTCCCTAATTCTCGTCTCAATTCTCTCGTTCTATTCTCTCTAATTTCTCCCAAATTATCACATTGTCCCAACAATTTGAACTTTTTCAAATCATCATATCATATCATAATAACAAATTAACAATATTAATACATAGATGTACACTTTTTTGCATATAGGTCTCTTATCACATAGTGACACCATCCAATAGTTTAGTATGTTGTTGTGTTCCTGCCTTGATAGAAGTTCATGAGGTCTTGATGTTTGTAAAAAATAGGACTAGTTTTTTTTTTTTCTTCGAATATAAAATATATGAAGTGTCTTGCTAATATGCCTTAAGTGCACATATTATTATTGGATGTGAACATTTTTTTTTTCTTTGTTAGTATCTCCTATAATAGATATAGGATCAAAGTTCACTTATTTTTGAGTTTATGTAAAACAACTTATGCAAATAAATAAGTTTTTATATATTATTATAAACTTTTCAATATAGTTTATGAAAAACCAGCTTATAAAAACACAATTTTTGTTAGTGAAAACTTATAAATTTTCTTAAAAGTTTATTTATTTACATAAACCATATTTTCATAAGTTCGAACTTCGAATATAAGTCGATCAAAACAGACCCTTAGTTTTATTCTATTTTACTTAAATATAAGAAAACAGTAATTATATAATTTTTTATTGGTTTTGTTTTTGTATATAATGCACGTTTGAAAATTTACATTTTTTTACTAAATTACGCATTAATATATATATATATGGCCCCCCTTAGTTTGAATTCCTGGCTCTGCCCCTGATCTTAGGATGGTATAAAAATTTTAGTGAGAGCGCTTGTTGCACCCATAGTTTTTTTCTTTTTAAAGGACAAGAATTTTATTAATTGGCACAAAGCATGCCAAGTGATACAATCCAAAACAGGTACATGACCATTAATTAAATAGCTGGATAAATTTTATTTTTTTTGAAAGGTGGTAGCAAAAGAGAGCTAACCACACCAAAATATATTAAAAAGAGATATATTATAAATGGAGGGGGCAAAACCAAACTCCATTAAGATGAAGAAAGCCTACAGTTAGGCAAACCTAATTTGTTTTACCTAAGACTATCTGCAATGAAAAAAGGAGCAAGTAGAAACAAAAGGAGCATTAAGACCAAAATTAGCAAGCAAGTTAGCAACCTTTCCTTCTCTAAACACATGAGTCACAATAAAATTCATTCTCTAAGTCAAAAATCAAAGCATTTTCCATTTGTTTCTTAGAGGTCAAGCAACACAAGTGTTAGGACTTTTAAAAGCATTGACCACCAACATAGAATCAGTTTCCAACCATAAATTTAGCCAATGCTTCTCAGCAGCAATTTCAATAGCTTTCAAGGCTCCACCGAGTTCAGCAAAATAAGCAGTATGTATACCAATGGATTCAACAAAGGCAAATATAAAATCAACATTGTTGTTTCTAAAATCTCCACCACAAGATAATAAACCAGGGTTACCACAAGAAGCTCCATCTATATTTCCTTTAATCCAATTCAAAGGTGGAGGCATCCATAAAACTTCCTTCAGACAAGGCATCTTAGGATAACGAATAGAAATGTTGAATCGTTTTAGGAAGGAGAAATCCCTAATGGAATTAGAAGCTATCTTACCAGTCAAGTTATCAGTCAAAGCAGTACTATATGAAATAAGAGAGATATCATGTCTCCAAGATATGGTTTTGTTTTAAAATCTGCTTTGATTCCTAACATGCCAAATTGTGTTCAACTAGTTGGTGATAACATCAATGAGAGTAATCTTACTCTAAGGGGACCAAGCTCCGTATACAACCAACTGCATATAACTTTTTTCTCATTTCTCGTATACAATACAACCAACAAACAACTAACTTTTTTTGCAAGTTGTTAGCTACACATTATGAAGTCCCGATACTTTAAAAATGATGAAGTATTATGTTCGATATCGATACTCGTCTGATACTCGTATCGGAGAAGTATCAAACAATTAAAATTATTTTTTTAAAAAAAAATTACCGATACGTGTCGGATACTTCTCTGATATGCGTATCAGAGAAGTATCGGAAAAATAATGTTTTTTATGATAGAAATGGAGGAGATGATACTGATACAATATGTGTTTTCTCTTAAATAATGAATGTTAGAGTATAATTTCTTTATGGATTGACAACTATGTGTTTTTTGGATAGTACCAATGATGTTTTTTTTATAGTACTAGTTATGTTCTTTTTTGGCAGTACTTAATTAATTCAAGATATGTAATTGTCACTTGTCTACTCAGTTTGCGTAATTTGAATGTTAATTTGTTATCTTTATCGATTTTTGTTATGTTTACATATTGTGTATTTGTATATTTAATTTTAAATTTAATTTTTAATCAACATATCGCGGCCTTATCGTATCAAAAAGTTTGAAAAAATTTCCATATCACCATATCGATATCGTGTCATGTATCTACACTTCATATAACCTACACATGTCAACATAGTTATGATTGTAGCACGTCTATTTTCTACGGTCGAGTTAAAAAAAATGTGAATTCAAATTTGCAATATAGGTAGTGAACAATTTTTGATTTTTACTAGTCACACCCCAAAAAAACTAGTTACACTCAATTTTTAATAAAATTTAATCATAATACCAAAATTGCCCTTCTTTATATAAATTTTTTAAAAACAGTTTCTCATTTTTTTTTATGTTTTTGTTTCACGCTTCTCTCTCTTTCTCACGAACCCCATTAATGTGTTCTCTGTCAAAACTCACAAACTCCATTAATGTGTAATTAATCACAAATTTACAATAAAAGATTGAATTTTGAAGATATATCATTAAGACTTTATTGCATAGGTTACTGAATTTATACTTTTTCAATTCTAGGCATTCTCTTTTTCATGTGATTTCATGTTTCCCTGTGATTTCAATCGTTAGCAGATCTAATCTAAATTAAATGTTTACGTGAACTCCTAATGTAACATAAGATCACGTACTTTTAAAATAGACTTCAAAGTATATGTAAACTCAGTTTACATAACCTTTTGTAAACTCAGTTCACATTTACACTAGGTTTAAGAGGTTCACGTTAACTCAGTTTACATAACCTTATGTAAACTGAGTTTACATTGCATGCATACTAACTATGTTTAAGGGTATTTTAGTCGTTTTAGGGTGTAACTAGATTTTTTTTGGGTGTGGTTAGCAAAAATCACAATTTTTTCTAGATTTTATATTTTATACACCGCCGCCTACCTAGCCTGAGAGGGAGGTAAAATTAGAAGATAAGAAAGAACAGAAAAAAATAATAAAATTTCCATCTATATATTGGTTAAAAAGTTCGGAACGTGTTTTCCGAACTTTTCCTAGTGTAAATTCAACAAAAATTTCGGAAAACACATTCCGAAGTTCGTATTAAAGGCAAAAAAAAGTTCGGAAAACACGTTTCGAACTTTTTAACCAAGGGCAAAATCGGAATATTGGAGGGTGAAAAAGATATAGGGGGTGGGAAGAGAAAGCTTCTAATATATTTGTTTGTCGCTCGACGAAGTTTTTAAACACCATTCGCTATTTAAGTAGCATATGATATTATTTTGTTTTTAAAATTTCTTATTTCTATAACATTCAATACTTGCCGATGAGTAAATATAGATCGCACGAAAAACTCTAGAGCACCAAATGAATCTTTAAGACTAGAGCGCCAAATAAATTGATGAAATGAGATGGAAATGAATGAAAAGAGATGAAATAAATTAATGTTCCATTGTTTGAATTATAAAAATCTATGAAGTATTATGTGAAAGAAAAAAAAACTATGAAGTACAGACTTTGACACAGACACCGCGACACAACACGGACAGTTCGACACGAACACCGTGATACGACACGTACACTTCAACACCGCTAATGTAAAAAATATACGAAACCGACACTGCTACATATTTTTAAAAAATCAAAATTAAAAATCAAAATACATACATATGCATCTAAGTTGAACAAATTTTTCATTAAAAAAAGTTTTAAGAGTAGTACATTTGGCTTTTATTCATCTATCTACTATCAAAAACTTAAAATAATGTAATCAAAATACAATATCTTTAATCTCACATTGATCAACATTATTCTTTCGATACATCTTCAATCGTTGTAAATATGTTTAAAGATAGCAGAAGCAAAGGAAAAATAATAATTTTTTGAGATACTTATCCAACATGTTTGTACAAATATCTTACAGATGTCGAACACCGGATGCTCAAAGTAAAAAGAAAAAGTATATTTTTTTTTACACCATTCCATTCAATTATATTTACCAATCCAATGAAGGATCATTATGCCTTGAGAAATGCAGGGGATTAGGCAATTACTAAGCATACCTTTCGGCGGTAACAATAAAAGCATAATTAAGTAGCTTGAGAAAGCAAAGAACCACTTTCAGAATTTTGGGTTCCAATCCGAAAACAACGTGAACGTGTAAACATCATGTCACAATAATATCGCCACATAACCGACACCAGTAAGTAAGTAGTCCCATACTTTATCAAATTATTATTATTGTACTAATAATTTATTATCACAATATTATATTATAATTTCTAAGTCTTCTTCACGTTCATTTCAGATTCATGCAACTGTCATTTCTTTCAAATTAACCAAAAATTAAGCACCAGCAGCTCTATCATACTCTTTCTGTGTTCCCTCTACAAAACCTTTCTCTTACAACAAACCGGTAGGTAATTCTTTCTGCTTCCTTAATTATTATTCTTTTATTTTTCAGAAAAATATTTGTAGTTTGATAAATTAATGCTCAAAACTGTAATTTTGTTTGTATAATCTTGTGTTTTGTGGTTGTGGGATAGTGATTAATGTTTTTGTTATTTTTTATTCCAGTGTCAGACAAAGTTTCTATGGTGGTTGGTTTAAATCAGTAACATTGTGGTACTTTGTTGTAGTGATTTGTGACATTGAGATTAAAGATCTATCTTTTTTGACTTAGTTATTGTTAATTTGTGATTATGGAGACACTTGTTAAGAATCAATATTGTAGCATTACCAAGTCACAAGACTATGCTAGATTTGAGTATTCACCTAATAAAGATTTTAGAGGGATTAATTGTAGGAATTTTGAGTCTGGTTCAGGTTTATTACAAACTCCATTGAAATCTAAGAGTTTTGATGAAAACCCTAATTTGAAAACTACTCCTAAGAGCAACCCAATTCCAATTAATGGAAAAGGTTTTAGAAAAGAGGGGACTTTTGATGATGATTTAAGTGATGGGAGATTTTTGTTATCTGAGTTATGGGCTGGACCTACTTATTCGAATTCACCACCGCCTAGTTCATTGCCGATTCCGAAGTTTTCGATGAGATCTAAAAGGAGTGTGTCTCTTGATCTTCCTGGTTCGTCGCCTGAGGTTGAATTGCGTGTCATGGCTAAGTCTGCGCCGTCTTCTTCGATTAGGGAGCGTTTGGATTTTACTAAGGATCTTTTTTATAATGCTGATTCTGCTACAGAGACCCTGCGTCGAATTCTGAATCTTAATATCAACGATGAGTGAAATACAAGGTGCTGTGTGAGTGATCATGTAAATAAGTGTTTGCAATGAAAAATGGGTTAGTTAGTGGCAGATGTATATAAAGGTTCAATAAAATTTGTAGTCTGAGTTGGTTTGAGTGCTTGTGTAGCTTTCGGTTTTTGCGGTTGCGGTTGTGCACTTGACGATCTTGGCTTTAGTGGGTCAACAATCTCATGTTTTTGGAAATGGATTAGGCGTGGCAGTGGAAAGGGTTACTTAGGTTGTGTACCAGAGGAATCTGTTGAAAGCAGGTTTTGGTATAGGTCTTGAGGCTTGATGGAAGCTTCCACGAAAATGATTCGGAAGCAAAATTATGGTAGTGGATAGGAGTGGCATAGAATAGACTTTGGTTGGCTGCGTATATTGGACCTCAAGAATGTTACATACAAGTTGAATCCTAACTTTATCATATGTAGTCACTAGTTATCACTTATCATAAGCTTCTTCTCATGTAATGCTTAACTTTCCTATACTCTGACATAGGATATAGCCTCTTGCTCTAGATACTATGTACATACTGTAGAATCTTGCTCTTACATAAAACCTAAAGTCTTTCCCTTTTCTTTCTAAACTTTTTTGGATTTTTTTCTTACCATCATCTTTAATCATTCTCACTTCCATCCTGATTTTACTTTCGTTCTTTGTCTCACTTCATCACCGTCGTTCAAGCCGAATAGATGATATGCAGTTTGCTAGTTACTAGCTTTCCCTATCAGTCTTTCATGTCATCCAGTTATCTTTATTTCTCTTTATGGATATTATATCTTACCTACCCTCAGTGAGGGTTTTGTTTTCCCCTTTGCTATCTTTTCTGTTTTTTTCAATGAAAAGGTAGAAGGGATTTGTAGTAGTCTTTTGCTGCATTGTCTACTGTTTTCTAGGATTAATCGATGCCGTTCAATCAGCTAGTTAACCACCTGCTATATTTCCTTCTGGTTCTGAGATGCTCGTTTCTTTAGTCCCAATCCTAACCTGACTTTTCTTCCACTTCCATGGAGAGTGTTGACTATGCTATGCCATAATTTAAGGTAAGATCTTGCTTGATCAGTGTTTAAATGCTTCTGCCATATTATTTTCATGCTGTCACATTAAAGTTACTGAGAATTGTTCAATATGTGAATCAGGAAGGCAAACCTTCACCGCTGCTGTTTCAGTTATGGCTCATGAGATGCGGTCAGTTGCAAATTGGTTTTCGCCATTATGTCCTTTGTGGCTCTTATATTTGTTTGCTTCTTCTGTTTTTCCTGCTTCAGTAACTTATGTGACTTGTTTGGTGTGCTGAAATAAAAAGTTAATGACTATTATCTCTTCGACATTATGTATCTGAATTAAATACTTGTTTTCTTTATGTTGCAATTTAGTGAATTTTTGTATCCAATATAAGCTTAGTAGTTAATTTAAATGTGGTGATCCTTGTGTTGATGGAACTTGTACCATGAAAAATTTGGTGATGATTCTAAGACATCAAAGATTTTGTGTCATGTCTGAAGCATTCAAAATGGTCCATTTTCATGTGATTGTGATGGCAACTACATGTTTGGCTCCTTGATAGTTAACTGAAACCAAATTTTATGAATGGAAAAACGGAGAGACGGTAAAACGAGAAGATGTTGAGGTGGTGTGTGGCGGTATATTGAGAAGAGACGATGGAGAGTTGGTAGGGGTGTGAAAGAAGATGGAAAGACGTAATTACAGAGACGATCGCCAACATTGTTTTGTTCTGTTTTTAATTTTTATTTAAGTATAACCTTTAAATTATATCCATAAGATCTATTGTGTCACATGTCTTTAATTTATGAAATGGAAAGGAGTAAAAGGAGCCTTGCTAAATGGAGCAAAGCTGCTCATTGGGGGAGATAAAAGTGGTAGTAAATCGCAGCCAATCAAAGAAGTAAAGTTTTTTTTTTTTTTTTTTTTTTTTTTTGTAAATAGACAAAATGCCAAGTCATTGAACTCACACGCACAAAGTGAAGGGACTGGAGAGTTCGAATCCTAGTCATGGCGTATAACACTAGCAATTCAACTAGAATTTGTGGACAAGTAAAGTCTTCTTTTACGTCGCACTATTAATATATTTTGGAGCGTTCCGAGTTTAGTTGGGGGAACATGTTTAATTTTTGTGACATATTCAAAATATTTTTTATAAATTTGTTTGTGGCATATCCTCCTACCTTGGTTGGCAAAGCTCTCCTTATAACTTTATCAAAATCACGGTGCAACCATAATTTTATCAAAGTCACGGCACATCCCAACATACATATATTTATGTTGTAGGTGTATACTTTAGTACCCTAAAATTTTGTTGGATTTTGCTATCCAACATTCAATCATTTAATATCATGTCATTTTTTATATTTTGATTATTTTGAAGTGAAATTTAATTTTGAATTAGATTTAAATGTAGAAAAGGTTCTAATATATGGTTCAATAATGTGAATTGTGACTGAATACCATAATTTAATACAAAAAACTACATTTTAATCCTCTATTATAAAAATCATGAACAACTCATAATAATAAAAACAAAAAAATATAAAATTCAATCCTAAAAAATACTCCAAAATACTGTATAATATAATAATATAAAGAAATTTAGTCAAAAAACAAAAATAATATAAAGAAATTAAAAATGTTTTATAAGTTCTAACATTAAATATGATGTATTAAGTAGAGATGTTGATGGTCTGACGTGGACAGCCAATATGACCCAACTATTAGGCCCATAGACTCTGACTATGTTCCACTAGAAAATATAGTAAAAATTGAGTCTCATTTTATGACTTGGTAGCATTTAAAAATGGGTGTAGGTACATTTCTCTAAGTACATTAGTGGTGTTCAAACCTAGAATTTTACCATTAAATCAAAATCAAACTCTTGAAGTTATCTCTATTATTATTTTATATATATAAAAGGTGCCGAAAAATTATTTTGTCTCCATATTATTTTTTGGAAGTTGGCTCTATTATTTCATGTCTACATAGATATTTTTGCAATAAGGAACCTGCGTGTTAGGACGGGTTGCCATTTTTGGTGTTGATGAGTAGTTATATCATCAATGGACTTCCATGATATTGTCTGGAATTTTTCACAATTTCCACTTTTCCCATATTGTTTTGTCATGGGCTTCCATTTTTTGTTTGCATGAGTTATGTTTTTTTCAATCTCCACAAGCTGTCATGCATGCTTATTGTGAATTCTCTTTCTCTCCCATGATAACAATAACAATTTTTGTTTAATGTTTTTGGATTTATATTTAATTTTTTTAAATAAAGAGGGCTAAAGCCCATATTTAAATTGTTTTATTGCATATTATTATTATTATTATTATTATTAAAATAATATGGAGCTATATGCATACTCACATAACACATCTATTATATGTAAGTGAAAGCACTCATATTATTTACATTGTAATTTTAGTTTGACAAACTAAAAACCTCTGTCCGTCTTATGTTTATTTTCTATATTTTATATAATTTCAAAAATACATATAACATTATATATTTTTTTAAGAAATTAAATTAACTCATCCAAATTGACATAAGAGAGAATCGAAGCTAAGACTTTAAGGTAGGGCACACTCTTAGGTCCCAAGCTAACACAACATTATATTTGACATCAAACGTTGATTTTTTTTAAACATTATCCCTTGATAATTTGGAAATATTTATGCAACAACCAATGAGATCAGAACAATTCATATGCATCTGAAGTAAAAGTTGGCTAAAAATTTATGATGGATTTACTATATGAAAATTTATTTATGTGACTTATTCTCATTAGATATTCGACAAATATCTCCAAATTATTAAAGTGTAGTGTACTTCTCACCTTAAAATTTTGATGTTATACAATAATTTTTCATAAGATTATGTAAAATGGAACTTATCTTTAAAGGCTGTTACACTTATTATGTTAATTTGTCATTGGTACAAACTACAAACTATACATAACAAATTAACGTTTGGAGATGCCAAAGGAGTCACCATCTTTCGGGTTCCTTTTGCTTGTTCTTTACTATTACCATTAATTGATGAGCATCTTAACATATTTATTATACCATGCTCACTTTTCAGTACTTTTTTGGGTCCCAATTTCGTATGTGTTCTTGAACTTTTCACTTAGGCACTGCATTAATCCTTTGCGAACGTCAATTTCACAAGTTAATGATTCCCTAAGCACAACACTTATCTTGTTAAGGTTGCTGGTGGTTTTCATGCGCACCAAGTCTTGTTTACCATTTTCACATGTCCTATATTACTGTTGGGTGCCATTCCACTTATGTTTTATATAATTTTAAAAAATAATGTTCATTATTGACGAGTTTGATAGAAAAAAATTCTTAAATTTTGTGTTTTTATAAAGGGGTCTTACGTTGTATTTATTGTATTATGTTTAGTCATTCTAAACATATAACTTTTTTCTTTTGCTTATTGCAAAATTTATTCATATTAAAATTTGTCTCTATATAATGTTGAGTTTAATTAATTAGTTCTTATTATAATGTAATAATGTATGGAAAATAGTCATATGCAAAAAAACATTTTAGATATAATAGGAGCTCGATCATCAACAAAACTTGGCATCATGCATGGATGATACCTTCTTTCTCAAATTTGGATAAGAGCTGAAAATCCTTTAGTGCTTGGGATGAAAAAGTATGGATCTCTTTTTTACAATCCCCTCCATAATATTACAAGGACAGTTTGGTCTTTATTAATCAAAATTGTGTAGGAAATTGATTCCACACCCATCATAATTCGTTTTTCTTTTTATTTTATTTTTATCAAAGAGAGATGTTCTTATTGAAAACTTATCAAAGGGAGATGTTGTTTAGACATAATGTGTAAGTGTAGAAAGTATTAAGTAGGAAAAAGGTAAAAAAAAAAAGGAAAATACTAACCAGTGTCCCCGGGATAATCTTTAAACATCTAAAATAATAAGTTTTTGTGAAATTTTTATGGAAATGTGTGAAGTCACGCATTGGAAATTGTAATATTTACTTTTTGAATAAAATATTTCTTTAAATGAAAGACTTAAAAAGTGTTCGGGGACACTCATTAGCAAGAATCAAAAAATAAATATGTAATGTTCAAATAACTTGTTGTTTAGAAAATCCGCTTTTGATGGAAGGCCAAGTCTAGGGTGGGAGAGTAAGATAGGTCTCCCACCATGAGAAAGTAATAATTTACCATTAGATATATTATAAAATAATTGAATGGTCAAGATGATGTACAGGGAAATTGTTGGCATAGTGTTTTGTAGGTTAAATCGAATTTAAAGAAATACCCACTCTTTGTTTATTAATTACAAATTGGAAATGTCAAATGTTACCATCATATTTTATATTATTCAAATTTGAACCCACTAATTATATTTTCATCATCAATCTCTCGAGAATCCACTAACCCATGAATCCCAACCACAAAACCGACCCTGAACCCATGATACCATTATAACCTGAAACCATATTCCCTTTCCATCACCCCCAATTTCTCAAATCCAGTATCTCACTTCAATTTGGTTTTAATATTTGCAATTTCGGGTCCAAATTTCTTCTTCTTTATCATTGTTTTCTTCTTTTCAATATCTTCTTGTTTCTGCGATGTTATAACCTTCGTTTTAATTCTGATTACGGTGCAACTTTGAATCTTATTTTAAAGTAGATATCGTTCTCTGTTTTCATATATAGTTTCGGTTATAGTACAAATTAGTGCTTGTGGCTAGTTTTTTGGTGTTGAAATATTTAGGTTTTATATTGAGTTGTTGTTGTGATAGCTTATTGAATTTGTTGATGATTCTGATGATGAAGGTTCTTTAGCTATTTTGGGTTTATGTTAAAAAAAAATTATGGGTCGTTGTTCTTGTTTTTCTTAAATATTTTTTCTGGGTTGTTGGATATTTTTGTAGCGAAGGCTTGGAGATTATGGGTTTTGTTTCTCTTTTTTATTGATTTTCTTTTAAATTCTATTCTATTTAAAAATGCCATCAAATACTATTATTTCATTTCCTTTCATTAAATAGATGTAAATTCATGTGTAATTAAAAATAAATAAAATGTTCATTCTTATGTCAACGCTTTTTTTACTAATTAAGTTTTTAAATTACACAAGGATGAAATTGAAAAAGAAAAAAAAAATTAAAGTGGTTAAACTAAAACTCATATGAATGGCAGATGACAAAAACACCATTAAGTTTTAAAAATTATTTAGGTAAATTATTGGTTTGAATTAAAATTATTATATCAAATTAAACCACGTTAAGACTTTGTAGGTATATTATTTGACTAATTAAGACTTATTATATCGGATTTAATCTAGTTAGACATTTTTAAGTTAATTATTCTTCTAATTAAGACTCATGATATCGGATTGAACCTTCTTAAGATTTTTTGAGATATGAAGTATGGATACTTCTAAAATGATAAAGTATATGTATCGGGTATATATCAGTGCTGGGTACGTGTATGGCATTTTGTGGTACGCACTGATCTGTACCATTTTTATTTAGTTGATTTGAGATGATGATAATGGAAAATCATATCAGTGGTTGAAAAATCACTTAAAATATTTTGATTTTTTATTATATATTCATTATCTCAGTTTTGATGAAAATAGTTAAGAAATTGAAAATAAAAAAAAAAGTATCTTTAAAACATGATGATAATAATTCACCTAAAAAGTAATTTTTAAATATTTTATATTAGCATACCCGTATCTTAAGTTTTCTAAAAATGCCGGATTCCGTATCAATATCCATACCGAATATCAATACCATACCTGCGTCTAGGCAACATATAATTTTTGGGTCAATTCATCTACTAATTAATTTAGACTTTTTTATACCACATTGATCCTAGCTAGCTTGTTAAAACTTTTTAAGTGAATTATTCTATTAATTAAGATTAACAAATATTATACCACGGGTTGAACCAAGTTAAAAATTTCTAGGTTAATTCGTCAATTAATTTAGACTTTTTATACTCTATTGAACTTAGTTAAGACTTTTTAGGTTAATTATTAGACTAATAAAGACTTATTATACTGGATTTAACCTTGTTCATTTTTTTTAGGTCATTTCATATATTAATTTTGATTTTTCATACTGCATTGAATTTAGTTATGACTTTTAGGTTAAATATTAGAATATTAAAGACTAATTATACGAGATGTAACCTCGTTAAGAATTTTTAGTTTAATTTTTATACCAATTTAGACTTTTTATATTATAACCTAGTTAAGACTTTTTAGGTCAATTATTCGACTAATTAAGATTTCTCATACCAAATTGAACCATATTAAGGCTTTTTATTTATCTACTAATTTAGACTTTTATACTGCGTTGACCTAGGTAATAATTTTTAGATCAATTATTCTACTGATTAAGATATATGATAGCGGATTGAACACCGTTAAGAATTTTTAGGTAGATTATTTGACTAATCAAAACTTATTATATCGAATTTAACCTAGCTAATATTTTTTTTAACAGACCTAGCTAATAATTGTTAGGTCAATTATTTTAATAATGAAGACTTATGATACCTGATTGAACCCCGTTAAGACTTTCTAGGTCAATTCATCTACTAATTTAAACTTTTTATACCGCATTGAACCTAGTTATGACTTTTTACATGAATTATTCTACTAATTAAGATATATTATATCATATTGAACCACGCTAAGGCTTTTTAGGTGAATTCTTCTACTAATTTAGACTTTTTACATCATGTTAAACCTAGTTAAGACTTTTTAGATTAATTATTATACTAATAAAGACTTATTACTGGATTTAACCTCGTTAATTTTTTTTTGGTCATTTCGTACATTAATTTATACTTTTTATGCCGCATTTAACATAGTCAAGACTTTTTAACCTCATTAAGAATTTTTAGGTCAATTCGTATATTAATTTAGGCATTTTATACCGCGTCGAACCTGGTTAACACTTTTTAAGTTAATTATTAGAATAGTAAAGACTTATTATAGCGGATTTAACCTCATTAAAAATTTTTAGTTCAAACTTTATACTAATTTAGACATTTTATGCCGCGGTGAATCTAATTAAGACTTTTTAGATTTAATTAATTAAGAATATTATACCAAATTTAACTTGGCTGAAATTTTTAGGTCAATTATTTTTCTAATTAAGATTTATGATACTAAATTGAATCTCGTTAAGATTTTTTAGACCAATGCATCTATTAGTTTAGACTTTTTAAGTTAAAGGTTAAATATACATGTTTTTCGTCCATTATAAAATTAACGAATTTTAGTTTTCATCTCTACACAAAAAAAAGCACATGTTTTTATCATAATAATTTTTTTGTTTTGTTTTGGTTTAAGTTTCCAACATTACTTTGATTTTTTCTTTTGCTATCACCATCAGTTTAATTTTTTGTTTTGATTTTAGTTTTTGAGAGGGCTATTTGTTTGGTTATAATATATCTCAATTTTCCTGCTTTTTTTTTAAACAAGAATTTATTTATTTTTTAAATGAAGTGGTCACTTCATTTAAAAAAAAATTGCTTGTTGAAAAAAATATTATTTATTTGTTTTTTTTTTTTTCAAAATCAGAAATTAAAAAGTCTAATTTTAGTCTTCTTCTTCCACCTTCGTCGGACCTCCTTGCCGTTTCAAATTGAAACTCACTGCTCCACCTTCCACCGAGTCTTGCTGTTCCATTGTCCTTTACCGTCGATTTCATCAACATAGAGACCCTCAACAACACAAAATTGCAACAATACAAATTACCTTTCAAAATTGCAACAACACAATTCCACCATTGTGATTGTAGTTGTTGTGGTGATGACCCAAGAGGCCAAATTCAAAGATCAAACCTGTAACAGCCAGCTTAATAATGATGGAGATGAGATCTTTCTTGCTTTCCCCACTTAGTAAAATGAAAAACTAAAACAAAATAAAATGCATTGTGCATAAAAATCAATTTGAAGTTCTTATAGGCAATATATGTAAATATGACTCATGTGCCAAATGTATAAATATTGAATCTTAATTTTATATTATTATTATCTAGGTAACCTACAAATACAGGTTTTTTTTTACTTATCCATGGTGGGAGACCTATGTTACTCTCCCACCCTAGAAGGGGCCTTGATGGAAACCTAACATTTGCATAAATATAACCCCTATTTATGCTATTTTTCTTTTTATGTTTAAGAAGATTATAAGGTGATCGTACCTGGAACGGACGTTCGATCGATGGCCAGCTGCTAGTCACGTGTGGTCTTGACGGTCGCTTTGAAAACGGAGGGGGGGGTGTACCTGCAGACACTCCGATGCCTAAGTCAGCACAGATACAAGAAGTGAGGTTGAGAGAATAAGAATTGAATACCTGACTCCTCAATGAAGAGGAGTATTTATAAGCCCCCAGCGCGGGGCCAACGATTATCACTATTGGGCCGCGTAGAGCAAGCCCAATGAGGATAACTGCTAGGGATAGCGTGGTTTGCTGGAGAAGTCGTTAGACTCTCCCCCTAGTCAAGCTTAGCCCGTGTTCTGCGGGAGACGGATAAGCTTGGGGTGAAAACGTGGCTTGCGGTGCACGTTTGACAGGTGCGGAATTGGCGGCGAGCACGTATGTGCTCGACAGCAGAGAAACGGGTATGTTTGAGCTGCTGATAAGTTTGTGCTGCGGTGTCGAGCAAGTGGTGTTGAGCTGCTCGACACTGGGCTGTCCTCGACACCCTAGCGGATTGGGCCTGTTAGTCCATTCTAGGCCCAGTCCGGAACAGAAGCCCCCCAAGTCATTGCTGCTAGGCATAGGAGTAATGACTTAAGGTCCAGTGCAGGGACGTCGAAGAGAAGCGTCGCGTGGCAAATCAACAGCCAAGCGTGTTCGTCGATATTTCGTGTTCGACAAAGACTTCGTCGAGGAGGGTGTGAATCTTGTTCGCCGTTTGCATGCAAACCCAAACGCTTCGTCGAGGGGCTACTTGTGCCGAGGAGAGCAAAAGGTAACGCGTGGAGGAGCTAAGTGACGTTTGATGGGACAGTGCGTCTCCTGATGACGCCACGTGTGCCGGCTACGGAGAGACGTAATCACTACCTAGGGGTATAGGCCGTAAGTGGCGTTGTTCTCCGTGCAGGCGCGCGTGATACGTTGCTTATGCAGCGTTTCGCTTTTCGTGAGAGTAGACCTGGAACGTTGGATGCTTTTGATTTGGAGCGTTGGATCAATCTACCGTTTGAGAGGATTCGGAATCCCTCGTTTCCTAGACGACGCGTCGCACCGGATAGCGCGTCTGGCTGCCTATAAATGCTGGAGAGGAAATTCATTTCAGAATTTTCCTTCCTCCATTGCTTCCTGCGCGAAAGCTATTTCTCTCCAAAGTTTCAACATTCATTCCTGTAGTTGGTGCATTACTGCTTCGTTTGGCCGAGTTTCTCTCATCAATCAAAGCTTTTAATTCCAACCAAGGTACTAATTTCTCTAAGCTTTCATTTCTGTATTAGCTTGAGCTTGTTTTAGGAATGTTAGGGATGAGGTTAGTTTGTGTGTTGAGGGTGTTTGGTGGTGATTGTACATTGCCAAACGCCTTTCTCAGTAGAAAAGTTAGAATTTTGAGTTGTTTTTGCTTAGGTTTGAATCTTAGCGCCGCCCACAACCACCGTCTCGTACCATCTGATAAGTTTTCCGGTGAGGGATTTCCAGAAATTCATTTGGATTTCTGGGAATTTGAATGGGCGTGTCGAGGAGAAATTATGAGCGGTGCGAGCATAGGATGCTTGTTTTGGCGAGCAATAATGCTTGATAGGGCGAGCCGGAATGCTTGCCTTTATGTTCGCAAAGTCGTTAAGTCTTAGCTTTTGCTCGCCTCTTTACAGCTCGAGCACAATACGCCTCTGAATTTGTTTCTCCGCCATTTGCAAGGGCCTTTGGTCGAGGGCAGCGTCCTCGGCTAATACTTCGCCCTTTCACTTGACTTGCGGTGGAAGGGTGAATTTGATTTTAAACGTCGAATTCATTTTCCTTCGCTGCTTTTCAGGTGCTTTTAAATGGACGAAGAGGAGGCTGGGTCGTCGCAGCGTAGGGAGCCAATCAGGCCAAACGAAAAAGATCCATATGCTTGGATCGCCGCAGGCCCAAGAACGCGCTCAGTGATTACTCCTTCCGCCGAGCCTAAGTTCACCATAGTCGAGGATAGAATAGGGGAACAGCCAATTAATTGGGCGGCGCACGCAGTAGGCGAACGGCGAGTGTACTCGAACTTTGGCGAAGATGGGTTCGCCATGTATGAGTTTGTGTTCGAGAAGTTGGGGCTTAGAATGCCTTTTAGTGAATTCGCGATGAGCGTTTTCAGGCACCTGAAGCTAGCCCCTTCCCAGTTGAATCCGAATTCCATAGGCTTTATTCGGATCTTTGAGATAGTGTGCGAGCACCTGCGGATCGCGCCTACCCTTGCCCTGTTCTTCAAAATATTCCAGCTTCAGCGGCAAGCGGAGGATGGGCGGCAATGTTGGGTGTCTCTGAAATCCCAAGGGAAAAAGTATTTCAATATGTTCGTGGATTCAGTTCGGGGTTACAAGCCTCGCTATTACGCGGTTCGAGCGGAGAGCGAGGTTGCTCGGGAGTCCTTGTATAGGAATGTGGCTGTTACCGTGGATGGCGAGCAAGTAATGAGGCGAGAGCCCAAGTTTCCTTTAGCGTGGACGTTTGCTCACTACGAGCACAGTACAGATTATTATTTGACCAAGGATCGGGGGATGTCCGAACAGGATTGGGCCAGCTTGAAGGTGTTGAACGACTACGTGAGCAGTTTCAAGCAGGGGCCTTGCGTGTATAAGGAGGTGATTGAAGGAGAGAGGGTAACATTGCCGGTGCTCGATGAAGCGGGCAAGCAAGTGTATGGCGTTAGGATAATCGATACTAGAGCGGTGCTGTCGGCTAAGAGCGCCGCTGCCCGCAAGATTTTGCTGGGTATAAGGAGTTATTTAATTTCTTTCCTCGCTCTTAACTTGCTTTATTTTCCCCTATTCATTTTACTAACCCCCTGTTGTTTCACTCTGTAGACGAGATGGCCGACAAAGCTACTGACATTCTGAAGATGTTGGGCGACAACACCAAGGGAAAGAAAAAAGGGAAAGCGAGCAAGAAGGGGCCCGTCTCCGCCATCTCCACTGCTGCTGGTGGTTCAGACTCAGGGTCTCCCAAGCTGGATTCTCCAGGGTTGGGGACCACTTCCCATCGACCTGAGAAAAGGCCGAGGTCGTCGCCAGACGTGGAAGTCGTCGATGTCTCTGCAGGAAAAGCTGAGCAAAGTGTCGTTCCTCAATGCTGGGCTATGCGAGGCTACCTCGAGAAGTATCCTCTTGCTGTAGCGGCAAAGGAGAAGTCCATCATCAAAGAGATGGATCCTGAGCGCAGGGGGGACTTTATGAGGGACGACATTGCCGGGTTGATGAGGCTGGTGTCGACGGCCTTAGTTTTGAATGAGGAGAGTAAGGAGCCGGGGAAGGAAATCGAGAAGCTGAAGGCGAGGATTGAAACGTTGAAGGCGAGCAAGCTGAAGCTCGAGGTCATCGTCGACGATCTGCAGAACAAGAAAGAGGTTTGGCTCAGGACTCAGACAGACCTCCGTATTGCCAATGAGGGTTTGGGGGCTGCGAGGAAGAAGCAAAAGGAGCTCGAGGATGAGTTAGCAGAATTAAAAGCCTCTGCGGCTCCTGCTGAAGACGAGCCAGAGTATGCTCGAGAGTTGACTACGAGGGCTGCCCTTGTCAAGGAGCTTACCTCTGTTCGTGGAAAGATTACAGCGGCGGCCAAATTTGGCTTTAACAATGCCGTCGCCCAGCTGAAGGTAGTCAATGCTGAGCTCGTGACTGCAGGAACCGGCTTTTGGCGCCGTGTGGTTGACGGGGAAGTGGTCCTTCCTCCTGAGAATGAGGTCGCCGAGGCTGATGAGCTCTTGAACGATGAGGAGGAGGAAGACGGCGACGAGGAGGATATGGAGCACGACCATTCAGTCGGCAAGGACAAAATCAAGGAGGGCGAGCATGTTGAAGAAGAGCTTCGCAATGAGGAGGGTCACGACGAGAGCAATTGAGCTCTTTTATCTTATGTTTTGTTTTTGGCCTGCGTGCCATAATTCGATATTTTGGTAACTCTGGTGGCCTTTGCGCCTTTTTGTAATATTTGAACAACTGGGCTCTGCCCGTCTTTAAGTACTTTTTTGTGGCCGTCTTATCTTTGTGCTCGCCTGTTTATTTTTACACGTTTATTTATGCTCGTGTATGTGTTTGCTCGTCCTTAACTTGAGAATATTTGTTTTTGAAATCTTAAGCATAGCTTTTCTTTTGTCGAACTGATAATCTTTTGTGTTTTGTTCGCGTTTAATTTGTGAATATTCGTTCCGTAAAATTACGCGCGAACTCGACGAAAAGTTTTGTCCTCGCGGGGTTTTTTTTTTATTGTCGTCCAGGGGCCCGGGTATCCCCGGGTATCCTGCCCCCGAACAAAACAACGGAAAGCTTGGTCGGTTAGGCTATTCCGTTGGTCTTGCATGTGGGCTTGGTCCTTGCGCAGTCAAACTTGATTTGTTGAAACTGCTTGGTACCCATGCTGTCATAAGTGTTTGTTGAAACCGTCCACATGCATTTTGTTGAGATTGTGGGGATAAATAGCCCCATTTGCTTCCTTCCTCTCTTTACTTTCAAGAGTTATGGAGAGAACGAATGTGGAGAAAGGTGTTGCAACTAGGTCTAAGAAGCAATCTGAGGGGTCTGGCAGCAAGGCCAGAGGTGTTTCTCAGCCCAAGAGGGGAAAGGGGAGAGAAAAGGTTCTCCCGCCACCGGGATGGCCTGGAGATGAAGAAGTTGATGAAGATTGGGCAGAATACCTGAGAACTTATCGAGGGACTCCTCCTACTTCTGATGAGGAGGATGAGTCTCAGATTACCAAGGAGAGTGAGCAGACTGCGACCAAGGTTTCAGAGAAGAAGAAGAAGAAAGCAGGGTCTAAATGATGGCTTAGGCTGCTTGTTTCTTTGCATGTTATGTTTGAACTTCCTAACGAATAAACGTTGTAGTGTTTAACATTATTATGCGTGAATGGAATTATTGGGTGTTTAAGACTGTTGAGTTTTTATTTATATTTTTCCGTTCGCACTTAGAAGTACTTTTGCTTGGTTTTTATCATGCGAAGCTGCGTTCGCCTTGTCGCTCTGTTCGACGACGGCTATATCGGTGCGTCTTAGGTCGACAAGATGGACTGCGACGAGGAAGGTTGATTTCTTGCTCGGCGTTACCATGAGCAGTTTGGGGAACCACCCAGGCGCTCGGAGGTTCGGCTCCGAACATAACGGCGCACAAACGTCGCGGAAGTGGTTTGTTTGCCGTAACTTCACCTACCCATCGCGAGCTGGGGGTCAAGCCGTGGTACGACGACGAGGGGGCTCGTGTTTTGAGCTTTCCCAAGTTGGGTTGGTTAATGTTTGAGGTGGGCACCTGTACCTTGGTGTCTGCCCGTTGTCGAGGAGCGACGGCCCTACTGTCTCTGGACTGGTCGTCTCCTTCGCTATAGGCTGTCGTGGTCGACGTCGCCTTAGCTGTAATATTGTTTTAATTTTTTAGCATTCCAAGTGCGAGGGATTTCTTTTCCTTTGAGGGTTTCGAGGTGGTAGGCTCCAGTTCCCGTTTTTGCTCGCACGCGATATGGACCTTCCCAATTGGCGGCGAGCTTCCCGTGGTTGGAGTCTTGGTTGTTTCGTCTTAGCACGAGGCTGCCGACGTCGAAGCTTCGTGGTATGACTTTGACGTTGTGTCGAGCAGAAATTTTTTGTTTAAGCACGGCTTCTCGAAGGGAGGCAGTCGTTCGAATTTCGTCGACCAGGTCGAGCTCTTCCCTAAGCGCTTCATCGTTTGCCTCTTCCGTCAACGGCTGCGTTGTTCGCCATGATAGGTTTTCGATTTCGACGGGAATAACGGCTTCGGATCCGTACGTTAGTCGAAATGGAGTTTCTCCTGTGGTCGAGTGTGGAGTTGTTCGGTAGGCCCAAAGTACGCTCCACAGCTCCTCGACCCATTTGTTCTTCTCTTCGTCGAGTCTTCTTCTGAGACCGCGAAGGATCACCCTGTTTGCCGACTCGGCTTGCCCGTTAGTTTGGGGATGTTCCACAGAGGTGAAGTGTTGTTTTGTTTTGATTGCGGCGAGGAAATCCTGGAAGTTCCTGCTTGTGAATTGAGTGCCGTTGTCAGTGACAACTACTTGTGGGATTCCAAAGCGAGCTAGGATGTTCCTTTTAAAAAATCGGAGGATGGTTTCCGCGGCTATGTTGGGAATCGCTTCGGCTTCTACCCACTTGGTAAAATAGTCGACTCCCACTATTAGGAACTTGCAGCGGTGGAGCCCTGTTGTGAATGGGCCGAGGATATCCATGCCCCACCAAGCGAAGGGCCAAGGCGAGGACATCATGTTTAGCTGTGAGGGAGGTGCTAGAACCATGTCGGCGTGTCGTTGGCACTTGTCGCATTTTTTTACGTGTTCTCTCGCGTCCTGTTGCATGGTGGGCCAAAAGTATCCTGCTCGGAGGGCTTTTCTTGCGAGGGATCTTCCTCCCAGGTGTTGGCCGTTAATTCCTTCATGTATCTCACGTAGTACGTATTCGACATCGTCTTGGTCGATACATCTCAGAAGGGGGGTGGATATCCCTCTTTTGTAGAGTCGACCGTACATGAGGCAATACGAAGTGGCCTTTCGCTGTATTGCATTCGCCTCCTTTTCATCTTCGGGGAGGTGCCCGTGTGCGAGATACAGCCAGAAGGGCGTCATCCAAGATTTTCCGTCTCGGATTGAATTAACGTTGACGAAAGTTTTTGAAGACGAGGAGGATGTCTTTTCAATGCTTGGTCGGGGAAGTATTTCCTGAATGACGGATTTATGTCCGCCTTTCTTTTTAGTACTTGCCAACTTTGATAGGATATCCGCTCGCGCATTGTGTTCGCGTGGAACGTGTTTGACTTCGAAGGAGTCGAATCGCGCTACTTTGTCACGCACCAAGACTAAGTATTCTTGGAGATTGTCGTTTTTGGCTTGATATTCTCCCAGTACTTGTGACGCCACAAGCTGTGAGTCCGTGAATATTGTTATTTCCTTGGCGCCCACATCTTCGGCGAGGCGTAGGCCTGCGAGGAACGCTTCGTACTCTGCTTGGTTGTTCGACGCTGGGAATGATAGGGTGAGGGAAACTTCAATTATGGTGCCCGTGCCGTTTTCGAGAATGATTCCCGCTCCAGCTCCTGATGCGCTGGAGGCTCCGTCGACGAAGATGGTCCACTTGTTCGCCCCATCGCCCGGGGATGCGGGTAGGGCCAATTCGGCGACGAAGTCTGCTAGGACTTGGGCTTTCAGTGCTTTCCTACTTTCGTATCGGATGTCGAACTCGGCCAGCTCAAGGGACCATTTGAGCATCCTGCCCGCCATGTCGGGTCGCCCTAATAGTGCTTTGATGGGCTGGTCCGTTCTCACGGTGATTGTGTGGGCAAGGAAGTAATGTCTTAATCGTCTCGCGGCTACCACGAGCGCGAGGGCGATTTTTTCAATGCGTTGGTACCTGACTTCGGGTCCTTGCAGGGCTTTGCTCGTGAAGTACACAGGCTTTTGATTTTCTGCAGTTTCCCGGATGAGTGCGGCGCTTACGGCTTCGGGGGTTACCGAAAGGTATAAATACAAGATTTCCTCCGCGTCTGGTCGAGAGAGGACGGGAGGTTCAGACAAAGCTTTCTTTAGGCGTTGAAGAGCCTGCTCGCATTCCTCCGTCCATTCGAAAGCAACTTCTTTCCTAAGGAGTTTGAAGAGGGGAAGTGCGTGCTGTGCAGATTTCGCGACGAAGCGAGATAGCGAGGTGAGCATGCCGTTGAGGGTTTGGATCGATTTTTTCGAGTTCGGAGTTGGGAGTTCGGCGAACGCTCTGCATTTATCGGGGTTCGCTTCGATTCCTCTCTCCGTAAGATAGAAACCGAGGAACTTCCCTGCTCGAACCCCAAAGGTGCATTTCTCAGGATTGAAACGCATTTTGACGTGGCGGGCACGTTCGAAAACTCTTCTCAGGTGGGCAGTGTGATCGACTTCTTCTTTGGATTTGACGATCATGTCGTCCATATAGACTTCGAGCACGTCACCAATGTCTGCTCGGAAAACTTTGTTCATCATTCGCTGGTATGTAGCACCTGCGTTTTTTAGCCCGAAAGGCATTACGTTATAGTAATAGTTGCCTGATTCGGTCATGAATGCAGTTTTTTCTTTATCTGATTCGGCCATAGGTATTTGGTTATAGCCCGAATACGCATCCATAAAAGATAATAATTTAAAACCAGACGAATTATCTACTAGCCTATCGATGCTAGGTAAAGGATAAGCATCTTTGGGACAAGCCCTATTAAGATCGGTGTAGTCAACGCACATTCGCCATTTACCATTAGATTTCTTAACAAGTACAACGTTTGAGAGCCAAGTAGAGTATCTAGCTTCGGAAATAAAATTTGCCTCTAAGAGGTCTTTTACATTTTTTTCTGCAGCCTCCGCTTTCTCGGGAGACTGCTTTCTTCTTCTTTGCACAACAGCTTTAGCAGCTGGGTCTATGGCGAGCTGGTGGCAGGCGACCTCAGGGTCGAGGCCGGGCATCTCGGTGGCACTCCATGCGAACAGGTCCGCGTTCTCACGGAGACAGGATTTCAGCTGGTTCTTGACATAATCGGGAAGGTCCGCACCGATCTTCACTCCTTTGCTCGGGTCCTCTCCAAGTGGCACAACTTCGAATTCACCGTCTGGAATGGGGCGGTAGTTCTTTTTGCTCGCCTTATCGTCCTCCTTGTTGTCCTTTCGAAGCTTTTTCTCCTCTTTGCGCTCTTTCTTGGAGAAGCGAGCATCCAGGTCTATGGTACTGACATTGTTGGGCTGTGGCTTCTCCTCGCTCCCTTTCCCCGACGAACTTGGTGCGTTCTTGGCTTTCTTCGGAACTTTGTCGATAGAGGATAAGCCTCTGGACGCAGCTTCAAAACATCTTCTGGCCGCGGCGATGTCTCCGTGGATAGTTGCGACCTTACCATTCTGTGTGTAGTATTTCATCTTGAGATGAATGGTAGAAGGTACGGCGACCAGATCGGCTAAGGCAGTTCTGCCGATGATGCATTGATAGAGGGAGCAGCAATCTATGACCAGGAATTTGACTCTGACGGGCTTGGCCGTTTCTCCCTGCCCAAAGGTGACGAGGACGTCGACGTAACCCCAGGGTTTGCTTGTAGAACCATTGAAACCTTGCAGGTCTGAGCCTAGGTAAGGGGCCAAGTGCTTTCTCTCCAAACCGAGCACCTTGAACAGGGAAGAATACATTATGTCGCAGGAGCTTCCCTCATCGACGAGTATGCGGTGTACCTCAAAATTCACCATGTGTGCTTTGATGAGCAGAGGGATTTGGGAATTAGGGGTTCCGCCGGGCATCTCTTCCGGGTAGAAAGCCAGGGGGAGAGAGCCTTTTTCTCCCGTGTCAAGAGTGACGCCGAGGTTAGGCGAAGTAGAGATCAGTTCATCGAACTTCCTTTTGACAGAACC
Source organism: Trifolium fragiferum (assembly GCA_954870985.1). Lineage (NCBI taxonomy): Eukaryota > Viridiplantae > Streptophyta > Magnoliopsida > Fabales > Fabaceae > Trifolium > Trifolium fragiferum. The sequence goes on along the minus strand of OX940796.1, from coordinate 41,891,064 downwards.
AATGGTGAGGGGGTTGAAACCCCCACCAGAGATAACCATAGCGGAGGAAAAGTCCTCCCATTTGCTGAGCTGAGCAGCGAGTTCTTCTGTAATCATAAAGTCTTCTGGTCGGTGGATTGCCATGGCCACTTGCCCGGGGGCAGCGCTGCCATCATCTTTGTCCTCGGGCTTAGGTGCCGGAGGGTCTTTCTGTCGAGGAGCGTCATTGTTCCTCGCATATTTCCTTAGGTGGCCTTGGTTGACCAGAATTTCAATGGCGTCTTTCAAGTGGACGCAGTCTTCAGTGTTGTGACCATGAGTTTTGTGGTACTTGCAGTATTTCTTCATGTCGGCGTTGGGTTTGGCCGGCATGGGCTTGGGCACTCTGACTCCCCAAGTTTTGAACTGGCCTGTGCCAGTGGTTGATAAGATTTGCTCACGAGATGTGGTGAGCGGAGTGTACTGAGTGAATTGACTGTTTGGTCCTCGGTTCCTTTCACGAGGACGCTCGTCTTGTCTTCTGTCACCGCCTGCCCGGTGGTGACCGCGGTTGTGCCCGGACGATCCTTCTGTTCGGGACTTTCGGAAGCTCGCAGCTTCTTCTTTCTCTTCATACTCAATAAAGGCCTGCGCCTGTTGGAGGAGGTCGTTGAGAGTCTCTTGTGGGGAGATCCCAATGAACTTCGCGAAGTCGCTTGGACGGCGGAGACCTCGCTCGATCAGGTATTTCTTCATCCCATCAGAAGTGGGGACCTGGACGGCTTCCTTGTTAAATCTATCAAGGTAGGCGCGCAGAGATTCGCGCTCTCCCTGAACAATGTGCTCGAGTGTGGCTACCGACTTAGGAGGGCGACGGGAGGCTGTGAAGTGGTTCCTAAAACGTTCGCATAATTCTTTCCATGACGTGATGGAACCTCGGGGAAGAGCTTTGTACCAATCAAGCGCTCCCTTGGTCAGGGTTGTCGAGAACAACCTGCACTTGATTGGTCCTTTGACTTGGCGATAATTCAGTTGAACATTGAGGTTGTCAATGTGGTCGTCGGGGTCTCCCAGCCCGTCGTACTTCCCCAGGTTGGAAGGTGGTTTCTCCAAACCCGGAGGAAGAGGGGCGTTCAAGATGTTTGAGGACAAAGGTCCGTAGTTGTCGTCCTCGTCACTCGAGCTCGGCTGACGAGGCGAGCCATATCCCTGAGGAGATAGGGAGAGCTCCTCGTTGTACTGCGGAGGAGGAGGATTAGGATACACATGCTTCTTTCCACGATCGGTGGAAGTAGTTGCGGGATTTCCGTTTGGCGGCCGCGTTTTGCGGGAAGGAGAAGGTTCGCGGATCACGATTCCCTTTCCCCTTTTGCTGGTCTGGGCTGAACGATCCTCGCGGGGAGGAGTTCGTCCTCTTTTCTTCTGTGCCGGCTGTCGGCGGTTGGGATCGTCGGTGCCGTGGCGGGACGGACGATAGTGCTTTTCAAGGGATTCCAAGCGGCGGTTCTGCTCTTTGATGGTGTCTACCAGCGTTTTGAAATCCGCTGCAGTTATGGTGAGGACTTGTTGCCCTGGACTTTCGATGACTTGGTTAGCCGCGGGGGCTTTCTCCGACGTTCCAGCGTTGGGGTTTGGAACCTCCTGGACTTGATCGTCGTCTTCGGTGAACGGAGAACATTCTCGTCCGTCGCGTTCATCGCCTTCGAAGTCGACGGCGGCGTTAGCCTGCTGATCGTCTTCGTTGTTAGCGACGATGGCGTCGTTGCGTGGTGCGATGACGGTGGACATGGGACGTCCGTCGGCGTCAAAGAATTGAGGAGTAGTAGTGCCGTCGTTCTGAGGCGGAGGTGTGCTACCAGTGGCCATGACTGATGAATTGGTAGTAGTTTTTCTTTCGGTTAGAGAAAGAGGGAAGACTCACGTCCCCAGTGAAGTCGCCAATGATCGTACCTGGAACGGACGTTCGATCGATGGCCAGCTGCTAGTCACGTGTGGTCTTGACGGTCGCTTTGAAAACGGAGGGGGGGGTGTACCTGCAGACACTCCGATGCCTAAGTCAGCACAGATACAAGAAGTGAGGTTGAGAGAATAAGAATTGAATACCTGACTCCTCAATGAAGATGAGTATTTATAAGCCCCCAGCGCGGGGCCAACGATTATCACTATTGGGCCGCGTAGAGCAAGCCCAATGAGGATAACTGCTAGGGATAGCGTGGTTTGCTGGAGAAGTCGTTAGACTCTCCCCCTAGTCAAGCTTAGCCCGTGTTCTGCGGGAGACGGATAAGCTTGGGGTGAAAACGTGGCTTGCGGTGCACGTTTGACAGGTGCGGAATTGGCGGCGAGCACGTATGTGCTCGACAGCAGAGAAACGGGTATGTTTGAGCTGCTGATAAGTTTGTGCTGCGGTGTCGAGCAAGTGGTGTTGAGCTGCTCGACACTGGGCTGTCCTCGACACCCTAGCGGATTGGGCCTGTTAGTCCATTCTAGGCCCAGTCCGGAACATAAGGTATATTGGATTAGCTTATAAGTTTGTTTGAAAATAATAGATGTGTTTGGTAATGAAATTCTTTAATTAGTTTATAGTGTTTTTTTGATATGTTATTAAAAATAGTTTTTGAATTTATAGCTAATAGTTTTTTACAATTTATTCCATTTTTACTCTTATTATTTTCATTTTTTTTAAAATATAATAACTACACACTAACCATGTATTTTTATGTCATTTTTCATTTACAACACCTAAATTTGCCAAACATTTTAATTTCATTCTACTAGCTTTTCAACTATAAGCTATCATCTATCAGTTATCAACTATAAACTAGTTTTTCCGCTATTAGCTAACTTATAGCTTATTTTTATCAAATATTATTAATTTTTGACCGAACACTTAATATTAATATGAGATGGAGGGTATAATGGATCTGAATTTTCTTCAATCTTTTTACGTTGTTGTTTTGCTCTCATATCGGCCATTCACTTTTCTTTTTATTTATCCTTTACATTATTATTTTTTGAGAGGATTAATACTTGTCATTACATTTTATGTTTTTTTTTTTTTGGTACAACATTTTATTTTCTATTTGGCACATTCTTATAATCTTAATGACTTGATGTGTAATCAATTTTTGTAATTTAATGTCAGAATGGCATTAAAAGCGAACTTTGAAATTTTGGGATTCTCTCACTGTTGTTAATACGTACAAAGTTTCTCATTGATGCCTAATACTCAATTATTTGGATGATGGAGTAATAGGTAAGGAAAAGGACCTATAACAAATGTATATTTCTCTGTCAGTGTCAGTTTTTTGAAGTATTCTAATGGTTTGCTTGATTTTTATCTAAGTGCATGAGGGGCGTCAAAACTGAAAAGCATAACAATAATAGAATACATCAATCATAATGTATTACTATTATTTTTTTTTTATATTCATTTTTAATTCAAGAGTTTAACACATACTAGCTTTGTTTGGTGATATCATAATTTGAGATTATGTCTTATAATTTATACAATAAAAAATGGTCCGATTGATATCCTTTTTCATAATTTTATTTTGAACAATCCTTTTTCATAAAATTAATTTACTTTTATTAGTTTATACAACTTATACATTTTCTCTTAATTTTATTATTGTCATCTTATAGTTTGAAAAAAATTAAATATATATTTTTTATGTTATTACATATTTATAAATTAATTCAACCGTTATAAATTCAATATACTAACTTATTCATTATAAATTGTAAACTAGTTTATATCATTCACCGTAAATTTATCTGCTATAAGTTAGTTTATCAATTATTCATTATTTTTTATCAAACATAATTATAGTGTAGAGAAATCGAATATTTTAATCGATAGTGTCTAAAATTACGACCTATTATATCAAATATCCCTACGACCTTATTTTTTTTTTTATAATCATCTCTACGACCTTGTATTTTCGAGCTGCACTTATAAGACAACCATAATGTTTGGTTTTTTACATCAATCATAATGTATTCCTTTTTTTTTAGTATAATCATATTGTATTTTTTTTTTTTTTTGTCAAATAGCCTAATGGTTGAAAATTCCATAGTTAAAGTGAATAAATCGGATGATCGGGATTCAAACTTCAACCCTCTACATATATAATGCAATGTCCTATCAATTAAACTAAGTTCACGGCTAATCATATTGTATTCTATTAATAATAAATGGGAATCTTCTTGAGAGAAATAATTTATTGGTCCCCATTTAATAATTATATGCATTATCATAGCCAACAACTAAGATAAGAAGGAAAATAAAAGGCACTGTTTTCAATCATATCATCATCATCTTCAGAAGCAATTCAATACTACTCATTTCTTGAGATGAACTCTACAATACATTATACATCCTCTTTTATCTCTATTTGCAAGGTAGAAGGAGGAAAAATCACACAAATAGAACTTAAAAAAGGTAAAAACTTAAAAGTAATTAAATTGTGAGCATCAAATTCTTAATTTTCTGCTCCATCTAACACCATCTCTTTGTGTCGACATTCTTGACTGCAAAAAGCTTTTTCACCTCTGCAAAAAAAAACATAAAAATTAATCAAATTCATGCTCCTTAAAAAATGTCCCTAAAAGTAACTAAATAAATAAAAAAAGATGTAATAGAAAAATAAATATTTAAATTAACTAAACTTAATTACCTGTAAATGAAGATATCTTTTGTATGCTCAAGATGATTTTTGCAAGTGTGACAAAAGCTAAGAAAATTCAGTGAAAAATAGTGAGGACTATTAGGGACAGAACAGTAACTTTCCACAACACAATTATCAAATATATGAGTTGTTTTTGGATTTGGTCCATGTGATTTCACACATGTGTATTCTTCAGAAAGCTCCATTTCACTCAAACTAAGAACACCCTTTTGTGAATCACTTATTTTGCCACCAAAAAAATCATTTTTTGACTCAAACGTGGAAGTGGGCAAAGGAGGAATTTTCACTCTAAGTTCAGTTCCAAACACAACTTTTCTATTTCTTAATTTTTCAGAATTTTGATGAAAAGTTTCATCTTTTAAAACACCAACAAGACCAACTCCAATGTTTCTTGAATCTACTTTGTCTCTTGAGTTACTACAAACTTTGTTCCTATTGTTACTTGAGAAAGGATTCTCAAAATGACTTAAAGCTTTTGTGTCAAGAATTGATGTTGGACTCATCAAAGATTCACTTCCATAAAGTGATTTTTTTGAATTGAAATGAAAATCTCTATAGTTTGGTGAACCAAATAGAGATGGAATAGTTGTAGTAGTGAAGTTTTGATTTGGTGATTGTTCACCCATCAAACTTTGTTTTGTCACTACTCTTGATCTATTCCTAAGCAGCATAAGTGCTTATTTTAAGCACTTTTTTAAGATGAAATTAAAAAAAAAAATGAAATTGAAAATGAAAAGGAAAAAGAATCCTAAGTGAAAGTGTACTGAATTGTCTTTGATCTTTTAATTTACTTGAAGAAGAAAAAGCATGATTTAGTAATGGTAGTACATGTACTATTATAACTTTGGGCTTATTTTTCAGCTTTAATTCTGAAACTAACTTTGAGGAGAAAAAAACAGAAAGAAAGAGAAGAAAAAGAGAGAAGCTTTTGACATGGAATAGAGAGAGATATGACTGAATAATAATTATATGGGTTTTAAAGAAAGAAAAAGCAAAAGATGTTGTGTGCATGAAAATCAAACGTTAATTAATACTTCAAAGTTTTGCTTTCTTTTTTAATTGAAAAAAGTTCTATTCTATATTTCTACATCTAAATCTCAACCGTGTCACTAAACATACTGATTTTTATTTTTTTTGTCTTTTTCTTATTTATTTATTTATTGTATTTATATAATATATGTATATGATCTGATTCAAGGTATTTTGTCCTGACCCTGGTAATTTGGTGTGCCTTCGAATCATGGAACAGGAAAAAAATAAGAGTTTTTACCTTAATGGATTGGTTGACAAATTTAGGAATTGACATATTAGAAAAATTATAGTGTGCTATTGATTATTTTTAATCAACCAAAAGACAATATATTAAAAAAAAAAAATTTGGCGTTCGGAGATCAATTTTGGCATCAAGTGATTTCAACCTCTTAGTTACGGGAATAAAAAATAAGGAATCCTCTCCATTACCTACCCGTTTAAAAATAAGGATCCATTTTTAATACTATTAATGTCATTCCACCACCCAAAAGCCTTCCGTCCTTCCGCACCAACTACACCTCTACTATCTCTATATTTATGAACTAAAACCTGACTCCAAAACCTGACCCTCTTCGTCCTCAACCTCCAACACCATTTAGCTAACAAAGCAACGTTAAACTCTTTCATCCTTTGAACAACAAGACCCCCTTAACCTCTCTGAACACACATTATCCCAATGAATTTTACAAACCTCTTCATCCCCACCCCACAAAAAAGATTTATAAAGAGATTCGATAATAGAGAAATACATGTAGAAGCCTTGAAAAAGGAAAGAAAATAAATCGAAAGCGAAGACAATGTAACTTCGTGAAGAACTAAACGACCCCCCATAGACAGATTGCGACACTTCCAGGCTGACAATCGAGATTTAATTTTATCAATGTCCAGTTTCCAGACCGATAGTCTTCTAGGATTATTCCCAATAGGCAAACCGAGATAGGTAAAAGAGGTCTTCCCAATTTTGCAATGTAACACATCAACGTCCTCCTCCAACAAAAAATCAGAAACATTCACCCCAACCAAAAGACCTCTATGAAAGTTAACTTTTAAGCATGACATCACTTCAAACAACAGCAGAATAGCTTTCGCAACACGAATATTTGCCCAATTCTTCTCGGCCACCACGAGAGTATCATTAGCAAACTGCAAATAGGTGACCTTAAACGATACATCCTCCCCAACCGGAAAAGCCTGAAAATAGATTTGTATGAACTAAAGCATTCACCATTGCTTTCAAGCCTTATGCTGCAATAAGGGAAAAAATGTGACAAATGATCTCCGTGTCTCAATCCCCTAACACATTCTGATATCCATCTTCGCCACTTCCAAGGAAAATTCGTTTTACTCATAATATAAAAAGATAACTCCACTCCACCGAATCATATGATTTTTCGAAATCAACTTTGAACAAAATCAATTCCTTCTATTTATTTTTGTCGTCATCCACAATCTCATTGGCAATTAAAATACCGTCAAGAATTTGACGACCCTTCACAAAAGCGGATTGGTCGGCATAAATAACATTACCAATCACTTTACTCACCATATTTGCTATAACCTTTGCAAAAACCTTATAAATACAATCAACCAAAAAATAGGCATGTAGTCAGATACGACTCGAGTGTTGGTTAATTTAAGTAAGAGTCCGTGCAATACGACTTGAGTGTGGCTTCGTTATACTAATGAGAAAAAGTCACATAAATAGATTTTTATATGGTACCCATAACTAACTTGTAATTAACTTTTATTTCACATGCATATAACTTATTCTCATTAATTGTTAGATAAATACTTCTAAATTATTAAAGGATAAATTTAAAAAATCCTAAATATATTATAGTAAATAAGATCGATTCTTAAACCACCTATATAGAACTCATTCATTGTCTCAAATCATTCTCAGTTAGTTTAGTACATAACAATATGTTAGAATATATAAGGTTCTATATATAGTCGATGACTATAAATTGAGTCCTTTCAAAATTTGGTTTCCAAGTAAGATAGCTCTAGGAATGTCAACGGGGCAGGGATTGAACGGAGGGTACTTTATCACTCCTTGCCCCACCATCTAAAACATTCTCCATCCCCGTCCCCATTCCCCACTTCGGGGAGTATTCTTCCTCCATCTCCATCCTCATCCCCACGGATCTCCACAGTTTCTGTGGGGATCCGTCAACCTTAAAAAGTTATGAAATTTCTATTATTTTCGATCAAATTAGTTGCAAAAAAATAGTAAAGCTTAATTATAAAACAAATAAAAAAGTTAAAATATTAGTGTGAGTCTTATGACAGTAATAAACATCATATATAAACAAATGTATACACATATTGTGTGAAAATATAATTAAAAACATTTTATAAAGTAATTAAATATACATTTATAAATGTTATTTTAATAAACTTTTCGGGGACGGATTCTCCGCGGATCGGGGGATCAAATACCATCCTTATCTCCAAACCTTTATCGGGGAAATTTTCTCCTCCATCCCCATCCCCACGGAGAAAAATTCTCCATCTTCAGATCCCCAAATGGAACAATCCCAACGGGGATCCTCATTTACGGATGAAATTGACATCCCTATGTAGCTCCATTCTAGTCAATCACTCCAGTCTCCAAACTATAACTCAGGAAATTCACAAAACTACGAGTTCAATAGAAAACTTCAGTAGTTAAAGAAGTTTTGTTTTCTTTTTTAATTGAAAAAAGTTGTATTCTATTTTCTACATTTAAATCTCAGTGTCGCTACTCACAAATAGTATATTGACTTTTTCATTTTTCTTTTTGTCTTTTTCTAATCATTTATCTATTGTGGTGTATATTTAATTAATCTGATCCTAGGTAGTTTGTCCTTAGTCTAGTAATTTCGTGTGGGGCAATTCTACTATGGACACAAGGGGTGGACGGCGGGCAGGTTTAGGCGGATTCGGGTTTAAAATTGTCATCTAAGTTAAATCGCAGAGTCAAAAAATAAGGTCCAATCCACCCATATAATAGAGACCGGTTTTCGCGGGTTCGGATTGCGGTTTAATCGGATTATCGGGCGGTTTAATTCGGTTCGATCGGTTAGAAATAAAAAAAATAATAATAATAAAATCGGTAATAAAGTCAATCTTTGCAATTTAAATTCTAACACTACAAAATAACTGGAAAACAGCGGCGGTTCGATTGAGTGTGCGGCGACAGTATAACCACCGCTAAATGCTTAGCGGCGGTTATAACTGCCGCCGTATACTCAATCCAACCGTCGCTGTTTTCCAGTTTTTTTTGTAGTGTAAGAATATGCAACAAGAGATTTGAAAATCATGAAACAAACACAAAATAAAAGTGTTACAAATCCTAAATAAACATAAAAAGTAAGAAAAGAAAACAAAAATCTCAAATAAAACTTAAAATGTAACATTTGATTTTAGCGAAGTTATATCAAAAAGATGAAGAAATATAAGTTTTATGTTTCAAAATGTTCCATGATTGTTTCAGTCTCTATGAATTTGAGGTGAAATGAGAAAGTGTGAAAAAGAGACAAAAAAAGAGTTTAGAGTGTGTATATCGCAAAAGAAAAGTGTTAAACGCGAAATTTTGATTTACTAATGCGGGCGGATTTCGGGTCCCATTGGTCCGATTCTCTCTACCCGGACCCGCCCATGTCAACTCTATTCAAATCAAATTTCCAAACCCGCTAACCCGTGGCCCGATCCAAACCGCCCATATTTCTTATTATTTTTTCGGTTTTCTCGGATTGAGTTGGGTCGCGGTTTTTTGTCCACCCCTAGGCACAACCCCAAATATATTTTATATAGGCACACACACATAAAATATAAAATTTAAATCATAAATATTTTAGTCACATCAATTAAATCAATTAATTCTTTTATTTTTAAATTTTATTTAAGCTTTGTATGTGTGCCTAAGTTTGAATAGTTTATAGTTGTGCCTATGGAATTGTCTCTTGGTGTGCCTTCGGACAAGAAGAAGAAAAATGTAGGAGTTTTTACCCTAATGGATTGGTTGACAAATTTAGGAGTTGACAACTTACAAGAGGTAAAAATGTTTTTTGTCTTTAAAATATAACAAATTTTAATTTTAGTTCTTAAAAATATTTTTTTAAAAATCTTTTGGTCTTCTTAAAAAAAGAGTTTCTTTTACTTTTTGTGTGCGTTTGATTTAGTTATTTTTAAAATGAATTTTTTTACTGTATTGCTTTTGTGTTAAAAACATTTTAATAATTTTTTTTATAAAAGTTCCAAATCAAAAATCGATTTAAATAGCTTATTTTAAAATGTCGTTTTAAATATTTTATCATTTTGTTAGAATTTTTTTTTTTATCATACAATTTTAAAAAATCTTCAAAATAAACTATTTTAAACAGCTTTCCATAAAAATCATTTTTTTAGAGATGATTATTTTAAACAATTGTAATTTTATTAAATTAAAATCTCTAACATAAATATTTAAGTTATTGAATGTTAAAATTACATTTTTAATTGATAAAAAAATTTAAAATAACATTTATTATTTTTAATAAAATTATTTTTAAACATACAAAGAAAAAAGAAAAAAAAATTAAAGTTAAAACAAACACGCCCAACTCTATAGGATCCGTAGAGCAAAACTATGTGCCCAAACCTGTTTATATCAATATATCACTACTCCCACTTAATTATAAATTTTAATTAACCTTCCGATTAGATTTTCTTTTTCAAAAATAACTTGGAAGGTGGGTGAGAACTGATTTATATTCTTGAAAATTATAATTTTTTACATTTACACAATACTTGATATTTATTTTTTTTTCTTTCACCACCAGTTTAATCTGATTGGGAGATCAATTCTGACATCAAGTAGTTCCAGTTCATTCCCAATTGCAATTGTGAAGGATTGAACCGTGATCTTTCTTATCAAGTTCAACGTCAATCACCGCTAAATTAACTAACGCTTGATTTTACAATATACATAAATACACTTAAATATGTAATATATTTTTTTTAATTAATTTTTACTTGAATGTAGGTAAATTTTGAAATATCAAATGTAAAGAATCCAAATTCTACTTTTTTTTTAACAACAAATTTTATCAATTAGATCTTTGTCCAAGAGGAATAGAGACCAATAAAAGAAAACTACATAAAAGAGTATCATATATAAATGGGTACCGAAAATAACTAGCAAAACCAACACCTTCAAATCCCCCAGAGAAGACACACATCAATCGACTTAGAAAATTGCCACTGGACACTAACTTTCGATTTCGAAGCAAAAATTATCTGCACACCAGAATCCAAATTCTTGTAAGAACCACCCCTATGTTTGGGATCCTGTGTGATATTTATGGTAGAGATTTGAATCAACTATCATAAATATATAAGAAAAAAGATACTACAAATGGGCCAATTCTAGCATGGGTAAGGGTGATAGGTCTCCCATGGTAGGAGATCAATTTTCACCTTTAGATTACAAAGATCTATAATAGGTTATATTAAAGTGTCCACACCATATTTTTTTCTCTTTCACTAAAATCATTTTTTAAATTTATACATTATTATTAAATTAATTATATGTTATTATTAAATAAATTTTATATGCCAAAATTTAATTTAATATAATATATATTTCACGTTAAAGTGTATATGTATAATAACAAAAGTGGGGAAAAAAAATCTAAAAATCAAATTTAGAAATAGAAAAGGTTGAGAGATGAAACACATATAAGATGAAGTCTCATTGTACTAAATATCTCATTTTATTAATTTAACATATCTTTTTTATAGTACTATTATTAAATTAATTTTTATCTATTGGAATTTTATTTTCATTTAGTTATATATTTTTGTTTGTTGGAGTATATTAGTTGTATAATTTGTCTAAGACGATTTATTTCATTATTTCTAATTTGTGTATGTTTATTTATTAGGAACTGCAATTATAGACGATATATATTCTTTTTTTTGTCTTGTATATATGTATGATAACAAAAATCATATATAAATTTGTGAAAAAAAACCTTATAAAATAAAGAATATAAGTAATAACCACTCGTTTTTTTATATCTTTAAGCTCTAGCACTTATATATTTATTTTAAATTGTTTTAAATAATAATAAATTCTTTTTGACACAAAATAATAATAATAAATTCTAAATAGTAAATATGGTAAAATACAATGTTAAGATATAAGCTCGTGAGCTAATTCAAATAACATTAGAAAAATATGCTATAAACTTGTTAAATAAGCTATAAACTCTTGGTGAAATGACCGTTATCACAGTGGTCTTTTTTAGTCATATGAGCTTATAAGCTATAAGCTAAAAACTAGTTTATTGATCTTTCAAAAGAGATCCTAAATCAAATTTTTGGTCTTGACAAACAGATCCTCAGTAAAAGATGAGAGAAAATAAATACAACAAAAGAGCCAATAAATGCACACAAGAATAAAATTAATGCCCTTGCAACATTATAAAACTAAAATGAAAATAAATTGAAAATAAAATTCCAGTAAATAAAAAATAATTTAATAATAGTATAAAAATGAGATATTAAATTAATAAGATGAAATATTTAGTACAATGAGACTTCCTTTTATTTGTGTTTCATTACTCAACCTTTTCTATTTCTAAATTTGATTTTTAAATTTTTTTTTCATCTTTATTATTATACATGTACACTTTAACGTGAAATATATATTATATTAAAATTAATTTTTGGCATATAAAAATTTATTTAATATTTAATATTAACATATAATTAATTTAATAATAATGTATAAATTAAAAAATGATTGTAGTGAAAGAAAAAATAGATATGGTGTAAACACTTTTTATATAGTCTATGGTAGACCTTTGTAATCCAAAGGTGAAAATTAATCTCTCACCATGGGAGACCTATTACCCTTATCCATGCTAGAATTGCAAGTACCAACTTTATTCAGTGACTTGATTGGGGGTTGCGATATTTTTAGCGCACAGTGTTGTAGCTAAAGTTTTGTGATGTAAAATTTTAAATTGCATGTTGTCCTTTACCGAATGTGGTTTCTCCTCATGCATCTCAATTTTGTAATGTTTATTTATTTGGTAAAGAGATTCGTTATGGTATTTAGACGGTATGATTAGTGTGTTGTTGGTCTCTTTGAAAATATATAAATAACTTATGAGGTGTTGTTCAACAAGGTCAAAATTTTGATGATGGTTGAAAACGCATAACAAATATTTTTATTTTGAGTTGAATACGTGATAGTTTAATCATGTGGTTTGTCTAGGACTTAGAGACGGATAGTGCTTGATATATTGAGACCCTTTTATTTTATTTTACTTAAACTTGTAATTTTTTATTTTTATTACATTCTTGCAAACTTTTCTTATTAGGCACAATGCTTACACCACATTTGGCCACATTACTACTCAGTATTTCAATTCAATCACATCCTTAGAAGTATAAATAAATTATTAATATTATATTTAAAATCATATTAAACAGTATTTCTGAACCATTAATTATTCATACTAAAAGTGAAAATAAAAGAAAAATTTAATATTGAGAAAATAAACTTTTAAAATATTGAATACACATATTTTAAGATAAATTTTTTATATTAATATAATGTCTCATTTATCTTTTCAGTGTAGTGGATGATACCCTCATATCCTTTCCAAACGTATATTTTGACTATGTTGTTCTGGAAAAAGATTATCTATTTTTATGAATTGGAATTTCGCATAACACATCAATTGTACTATTGGCTTGAATAAGTAATTCCATATGAAATTCTTCTTATGAATAAATAATCCTTACTTATACAAATACAATCACATTACATATATTTCTATGGTAAAAGAAAGCTAAATATAAAACTTGAGTACTCAAATCTCAGGACACAAAATCAAAACTTGGTGACAACACAAAATACAATGGCAAGAAGAGAAAGAACAAAGTTGAATGACACTTTAATGTTGCTCCCATCAGATGAGCCACCGTTTGTTGATGGAACACTTTTTGAACCTCCTCCTCCTGCAATTTACCAAATATATATGTCACCAAAAATATAGTAAATTTTTCTTCTATATTAACCCTATTGGCTATGGCCTATGGATCTCAGGAAAAGGAGTTTCGGTAATCCAGAATTCGACCATGAGGTAAGTAATATCTGGTCAAAAATTGTTTTAGTCATGAATCGAATTAAGATTCTCTTGAACAATTTATCCTAAAGGGAGCTCGTTAATCGCTTGAGCTCAATATAAAACTCTTTTTTCATAGCACAAAAACTAATATTTTGTGTACTAAAACATAGTATATATATACCTGAAGGAAAGTTTGAAGCAGAAGGTGTTATTGAGCCTTCAGGTGATTCAGTTGAAGAATCAGTTGGTGATTCAACAGGTGAGCCCACCGGAGAACTTGAAGTTGTAGGAGATATTGGTCCATTGGCATTGCCACCTAAATTCATACCAAGGGAATAAATTAATTAATAGTTTAATAGTAATGACACTTTCAGTCGAAGACATGTCCGAGTGTCCGACTTTGATACACATAGTTGTCCAACACTGACACATATATTTACATTCAATTATTTTCATTATTTCAAACTATTATTGATATCTATGTATCAGTGTCGTGTCCAATTTTGTGTCTATGTTACTCCCACATTGTTTTACATACCTTTGCACTGACTAACCGGTGGAGTTTGAACTTTACAGGCAGAAGGGAGAGACAGAGCAAGAGTTTGGTTTATGGTGATTCCAAAAGAAGAACCACCACCATTAAGCAAGGAGCAGAGACACTGTGGAGAAGATTGAACTACAGTTGAAAGTTGTGAGCAACATGAAGCTGATGGATTTGAAGAACTCCCCATTATGTAGTTTAGACAAGGGCTTAGGCTAGTGAGTGTAGAAGTACAACTTGATTGGGCTTCATTTTGAGTCATCATATTGGTCACTAGGATCATAACTAGACATAGGACATACCCTTTAAATGCCATTAGAACTAATTAATTATGATATATCTGTAATTTGTTTCTGATATTGATAAATGTTTGAGTTTTGATGTAAAGGTACTAAAAGATGAGTTATATATACAATAGAAGTTATAAGAAAAAGGACAAGTATTTGGTCAAAAGAAAAGAAAAAGACAAGTAAATGCAGGTTGCCTACCCTTGTGAATTATATGACCCTCTTGTGTTTATTGTTAACAATTTTAATAAATTAAATGTATTAATGAAATTGTTGCCGTTGGTCAACATTATATTGATCCGAGTTTCATTTTTTAGTAAAATATTGGTTCGAGTCTTGTGAATAAAAATATGTGACTGGAAGAGACCCTATTAAAGATGGTCAGTCAAATTTCTTAGTAGAGATTAATCATCAATAAAGTTGATGAATATTTCCTCCAAACAATAACTTAATTATAAATTTTTGACAAATTACAATAGTTACTTATTAGAGATTAAAGTTACATTGGTAAAAAAGAACTTAATCTTTTACCTAAAAACTCATTTGATATTTCAACTTTCAACCCATTCTCAACTATTACATAAAAATGTGTTAAAATATATGTAGTTCTATAGTCAATGACTAAATTGAATCATTTCAAAATTTGGTTTCCAAATAAAACACTTAATTCAAGCCAACTCTACCAAACTAAAACTCAAGAAAAAATAGAAAAGTTGAGTAGTTAAGGTAGTTGAACTCCTATATGCATATTCAAATCTACCTATACTATGTATCATGTCCTTATCATCCATAATTATTTAAATCCCATCACCATCCTAAAATTGACATCACATTCCTTCATGGATTACCTAAGTTTTTTTCAAATGAAAATGATATCAATGTTCCTTTTAATCACTTCAGTAAAATTAGTTTTAGGACAGATTAGTACACCTTGCACAACTTCTATGATTAGTAGTTTCACACCATGTGCAAATTTTATTACAGGAAGCACTAATTATAATGGTTTAATTACACCATCAAGTAGTTGTTGTGATTCATTAGAGTCTATGATGAGTACTAGTGTGGATTGTGCTTGTCTTTTAATTTCAGCTAATGTTCCATTTCAACTATTACCTATTAATAGAGTTCTTTCATTCTTCCTTCCACAAGCTTGTAACCTTAATGGATTGCCTTCACAATGCAAGGGTACATAATTAATCATTTTTCCTTTTGTGACACATTATTTGATTATACAAAAAATATAAAATATTGGTGTATATATAATATATCTATAGTTAATATATTAATTTTTTTAATTTGTACATTGCAGCTTCTGGTTCTCCATTACCAGCTCCAGGTATTAATTAATTATTACTAAAATTATGTTTTACTTTTTAATAGTTTTAATATCTCGAATTATACATGATAATAATTTTTAAAATTCAATGATGAGATTTAAAATCTCAAGTCATTGTCCACAAACTATAGTTTAATTAGTAAAACTATCAAAATAATTAGATCAGAGACCATAGCTGGAAACCCCGGTCCTCTATTTTGTGCTTATAAATTTACAATTATTTGTCATTTCGTCTATTATTAAAAAGAAAAATCTATAATAATCAAATATTATCTATTTTTGTTTTTATATTAAACATTTTACTGGCAGGCCCAGCTATCTTTGGATCAAATGTCCCATCTCTTCCGCCAACTAATGGTTCTCCCTTGAGCCCGCAAGGTATTATAATTGGATTTTGTTTTTTGCACCCTCCATTTTTCTTATACATTTTCCGCACCCTTCTTGAAAACCTAAAACAAAAATCGTGTTTGATATTTACCAAGCACTTCCACTATATATATGTACCTGGAAGTATGCTACTCTTAAGATCTGAGGGTCAATTCTCATCTATGTCAATTTAGGTGGGTTAATTTAACTTCTTCAAAAAGTGTTACTTTGATTAATAATATATTTTTTCTGTTTCACAATTTTCCAGAAAAGAAATATATACATACTAATGATCCTCAAAAATGTTTAAAACCAAAATTGTAAAGATTATTTTTACCGGATAGGGTTTTGGGAAAAAAAATTTGTGATAAATGAGAGGAAATACATACATAAAAATAAAAAATTTAGGCGACAACCTCATAATCCTAAATATAAGTAATACTCCTGTTTGATGACAAGTGACATTATTACACCAACAATACAAAATATGGCTAAATTTTACAACCAAGAAAAAAAAGGCTAAATTTAGTGAAAAAAAATTTTATGCCAAAATCTTGAAATGTGAAGGATAACAATGTTGGTTTTTGAGAATGTATATACAAAATCTTGAAACTATTGATACTTTATTTATTTTTTTGGTACATTAAACTATTGATACTTTTTTTTTTAATGAAAAAACTATCGATACTTTATTAAACACTTTTTGAATTATAGTTACTTCAGGGATCAGAGTTTAATGAGAGTAGGAACTTGGGATTAACTAAACTTAAAATTATGGATTGTTGCATTTTTTTTTATTCTCTTCTATTAGCTATCTAGCTCAATTTATTGAAGAAAAAAAAACTTATGTATAAATTTGAATGCAGCTGAGCCTAAAACCATTGAAATATCTGATGCTCCCAAATCAATGATTCACCCAACAATGGCACCAACACAGGCAAAACTAGCACCATTGAAGCAAATTCATCCACGAAAACTTCAGATAGTTGGCTAACTATAGTACTCTTGATTTCTAATAATCAACTATAATAATGTTTGTATCCATATTTTTATATGAAATTTGGAATCATGAATTTGTGTATTTAATGAATGGGTTAGTTAATCACGATTTATGAATGAATCATATTTTCTTAAGATAGTACTACACTTTTTATAATTAAATTAGATTTAAATATATGTTCTGTTTTTGCAAATACAGTGTTCATTTTATTTTTATTGACACGTCTTTAACCTCTATATAGATATAAATGTGTTTGAAATGTGTCCAAAGAGTGTTTTAAAGTGCATCAAAACAAAAGATAAATAAAATTTAGAACACTTGCTTGTCTGAGTTGTCTAAAACAAATCATTCGACTGTTATACTATTTTGGGACCATTGTCTTAATTGTCCCACACATATCATACAAATATCAAACATCAACACTGTGAGATATCATAATATCTCAATATCATAAGTTTGTGCTTACATCTAATAATATAGTTGTCAGTAACCAATCGTTAGTTGGTTCAGTGGTGATTGGCGCTGAACTTGGTAGGGAGGACCACGGTTCGATCCTCCGAAACTGCGATTAGGAGGGGGCTGGAACCACTTGATGCCAGAACTGACCTCCGAACCAGATTCAACTGGTGGTGAAAACATAAAAAAAAATAGTTGTCAGTAGTATCAAGGCGGTCCTAAGTTTTAGAGATCGTGTGTAAATATTAAAAATAGCCTTTTGATAAAAAAAATTAAAAAAAAATATTTATTGATCCTGAAATTTATCGCTATTCTTCCGCTGCATCGTTGAAGTTGAATCAGACAACGTTGAAATTGAATTAGGTAGACAACATTGAAGTTGAATGGGAAACAAAATTAAAGGATAATTAGCAACAAACAACGCACCTTTTAATTTCAAATTTTAGAAACCCTAAATTGTGAAATTTTAATTTTTACCTTTGTCTTAACTTCAATCGAGACCGAAATTCTGAGAATAGGAGGAGTAGGTAGAGTGGCGGTTTTGATAAGTAGCTGACCGTCGGTTCTTTGTGGAGTGATGGTGGTTGTGTGAAAGAGCTCTCAAATCTCAATTCATTTTGTTTCATTTTGATACTGCGTTTCTGAGTTCCTTTATGTTTTTTTAGTGTGTTTCTTTTTTTGTAAGTTTTTTTTAGCATTTTTTTTTAACGTAATTTGAATTCAAATTTCTTTCCTTTTTAATTTTTTTTTATAGAAGTTGGACTTGAATTTAATATTATGCAATACTTTTACACCTCTTATTTTACTAATCTATTATCCTATAATTTATTTTAAAGACTTTTATTTTGGAGACCTGATGCAACGGACCTTATTGCACCTCCTATTGAGTTGGACCTATGTACTATATAATATTCCTTTCAATTTTATATATAAGAGAAATTCTCCTTTTTAAATACATTTTTTTGAATACATTTTAAACTTAATATATCTCTCTTAATCTTATCTTATATATACCTCCTATTTTACTAATCTATTATCCTATAATTTATTTTAAAGAGTTTTATTTTGGAAACCCGATGCAACGGACCTTGTTGCACCTCCTATTAAGTCGGGCCTATGTACTATATAATATTCCTTAAGAGAAATTCTCCTTTTTAAATACATTTTTTTTGAATACATTTTAAACTTAATATATCTCTCTTAATCTTATCTTATATATATATATAAGATTGGAGAGAGTAAATAAAATTATGTGGCAATTTTTATGAGTGTTGTAAATCAAATTTTTCAAAGACACTAAACATAGCAGTGAAGCGTTGAGTAACATATACGTAACTATATATTGTGTGTAGAAAATCTGAGAAACTCTAGTAGATCATGTATATCAATTTCATTTCCACATGGTAGCAATTGCTGCATTGTTAATTGCTCATAAGCCACGTACATTAACACATGTCACCCTGCATGTTTTTGCCATATGTCCCTTTTTACATATTCACAAATATAAAAACAATAGACTCCAATTATTCCATGCAACACAAAGAACTGAGTGAGAAATTTTCACACCATGGCAATTAAAACCAACTTTTCTATTGCTATCTTTCTCTTGTTCCTCATAACTTTAGCCATAAGCAGAGAAACGGACACAGAACTCAGAACATGTAAACAACAATGTCAAAAGAAATATCAGCATGATGAAGATCATAAACGGCTATGCATGAGAAAGTGTGATTCAGTTAATCAAATGGAGCAAGAAGAAACAGACCCAGAACTCAAAACATGTAAACACCAATGCCAGCAACAACGTCAATATGATGAAGATGATAAACAGATATGCATGGAGGAGTGTGATGAATATCATCAAATGAAGCAAGAAAGAGAGAAACATAAGGAACAAAGAGAAGATGAAAGAGAGGATGAAAATCCTTATGTTTTTGAATATAAGGATTTTGATACTATATTGGATACAGAGGATGGTAGAATTTCGATTCTGAATAGCTTTGATCAAAATTCAAAGCTACTGAGAAATGTTGAGAATTATGGTTTGGCTGTTTTAGAAGCTAAAGGACATGCTTTTGTTTCTCCACACCATTTTGATTCTGAGGTTATTTTCTTCAACATCAAAGGTATTTAAATAAATAAATAGTATTACTCTAGTCTCATATATAAATAATTAATTATTTACTTTTTAAATTCATTCAAGGCTTTAATGCAATTTTGATCCCCCTATTTTGAAAAATTTGAAGTTTTGATCTCCCTATTTTAAAAGACAACTTTTTGATCCCCTATTTTGAAAAATTTGAACTTCTAATCGCCTTTTTTTATTATTTTTTTTAATTTTAAAACACAACTTTTTGATCCCCTATTTTGAAAAACTTGAACTTTTAATCCCCTATTTTGAAAGCCAACTTTTTGATTCCCGATTTTAGTTTTTTCTAAATTTTAGTCCCCTAACTCATTTTGGTCAAATTTGTATGGTTTAATTGGTTTTTAATTGGTCAAATTTTTTAAGACGTATCATAAAAAATATAAATTTTTATTTTTTTAACAAAAATCTGAAAAATATTAAATAAATTAATAAGATTTTTTTTATTATAATTAAAAAAAATATGAAAAATCTGAATTTTTTTAAAATGTTAATTTTTAATTTTTTCTTAAAAATATTCTGAATTTTTTTAAAAAAAATCTGAATTTTTTTTTGAATCTGGAAAAATTTATTATTCAGATTATTTTTAAAAAAATTAATATTTCAGATTTTTTTAAAAAATAATATTTTTCAGATTTTGTTTTTAAAATTGATAATTCAGATTTTTTTAAATAAATAATAATTTTTTTAAAAAAATCTGAAATATTAATTTAAAAATAAAATCTGAAAAAAAAAATGAACATTTTTATTTTTTAAAAAAAATCTGAAATATTAATTTTTTTAAAAATAATCTGAATAATAAATTTTCCAGATTTAAAAAAAAAAAATCAGATTTTTTTAAAATAATTTTAAGAAAAAATAAAAAATTAACTTTTAAAAAAAATCAGATTTTTTAAAGTAAAATTAAAAAAAAAATTGACAAAAATGAGTTGGGGGACTAAAATTTAGAAAAAACAAAAATAGGGGATCAAAAAGTTGCATTTTAAAATAGAGGATCAAAAGTTCAAGTTTTTCAAAATAGGGGATTAAAAAGTTGGCTTTTAAAATAGGGAATCAAAACTTCAAATTTTTCAAAATAGGGGATCAAAAGTGCATTAAAGCCTTCATTCAATAACATATCTATTTAGTCTATTTAATATTAATTAGATTACTTGGAATGAATATAAAAAGTAAAAGTTGTTTATATATATTTTGCTGTGGGTGGGACGGGCAGCTTTTAAAGGCTGATGCTGATTCAAAGCTGATTAAGTAAAATGATTATGGCTAAATATGAGAAAGTGTATTCTGAAAATCAACATGTTTTTATTTTTTTTTACATTTGCATTCTGTTGGTGTACAAGGTGATGAACCAATGAAACAGTACAAAGGAGAGAATAAAGACAGCAGCCACAAAATATGAAAGGGAGAATTAATTGCATTGATAAAAGAGTAGCTATTTATACAAAGAGTAAAGTTTGCCACATAGGCCCTAAAAATGAAAAGACTTAACATAGAAAATACTGAAATACCCTTAAATATAAATTACTTCTAACACCATCCCTTAATTTATATTTAGGCAAAACTGACAACACCAATTCCATCCCTCAAACGAAGAAATTGATCAGTTTTGATAGCCTTTGTCAACACATCTGCCAGCTGCTTCTGAGTGCTACAGTGCACAACTTCAAGCACTCCATTCTGAACCTGATTCCTCAGAAAGTGATACTTGGTCTCAATATGCTTGCTTCTTCCATGCAGCACTGGATTCTTGGCAAGATTGATTGCAGACTTGTTATCAATCATCAGCTTCAGAGGCTTGTTTACCTTGATCTTCAGATCCTGCAGTAGGTTCAGAAGCCACACAGCTTGGCATGCAGTCACAGCGCCTGCAATATATTCAGCTTCACAGGTTGATAGAGCAACAACAGGTTGCTTCTTGGAACACCACGAAATAGGACCTCCCAGAAATTTAAATAAATATCCAGAAGTGCTTCTTCTATCAACTCTGTCTCCACACCAATCAGAATCTGAATAACTCAGAAGTTCTGATTCGGTTCTTCCTTCAGAGGGAAATAGCACTCCATGCTTCAGAGTCCCCTTGATATACCTCAGAATCCTGACAGCAGCTTGGTAATGGGACCATTTTGGTTTACTCATAAATCTGCTAACCATTCCAACTGCAAAACAAATATCAGGTCTGGTATTACACAAATACCTCAGAGAACCAACCAACTGTTTGAAGGTTGTAGCATCCACATCCTCTCCATCAGAATCGGAATCCAACTTTTGATTCGTATCTGAGGGTGTGATAGCAACTTTGCAATTTTCCAGCTTAAATCTCTTCAGAAGCTCAAGTTCATACTTCAACTGATGCAAAATGATTCCTTTCTCAGAATATAGAAATTCCATCCCTAGAAAGTAACTCATTTTTCCAAGGTCTGTCATCTCAAACTCATTCATCAGAACCTTCTTGAACTTAGCTATCTCTTGTTCAGAACTTCCTGTCAGCAATATATCATCAACATACAAACATACCAGAATCATATTTCCTTCTGAAGTGTGCTGAACATAAACACCATACTCCAACTCACATTTCTGAAACCCTTGCTTCTTGAAAAATGAATCAATCTTCATATTCCAGGCTCTGGGCGCTTGTTTCAATCCATAGAGGGCTTTATGCAATCTGTACACCATCCCTTCCTGATTCTTTTTCTCAAAACCAGGAGGTTGTGACACATATACCTCTTCTTGTAATGGACCGTTCAGAAATGCAGATTTCACATCTAAATGCATCAGAGGCCAATTCCTGTTAGCAGCTATTGCAATTACCAGTCTAATTGTTTCGTGTCTTGCTACAGGTGCAAACACTTCAGAATAATCTAGTCCAGGTTTCTGCAGAAATCCTCTTGCTACTAACCTCGCTTTGTGTTTGCCAATTGAGCCATCTGGCTTTAGTTTCTGCTTGAAAACCCATCTGACGCTGATGGCTTTCTTGCCTTTTGGAAGTTCTGAAAGCTTCCAAGTCTTGTTCCTCTTTATAGCGTCAAGTTCTTCTTTCATGGCCTGCAACCAGACTTGTTGCTTAAGAGCATCTTCTGTGCTCACAGGTTCAGAATCTACTAACATTGCACACTGAATAATTTCTCCCTCAGAGTCTACTTCAGTGTCTTGCAACATTTCAAATCCTGCAAATCTTCTTGGGATGTTTCTGATTCTCTGTAGCCTCTGAACACCTTCAGAAATTCTTCCTTCAGAATTCTGACCTTCAGAATTGGCTTCAGAATTCTGACCTTCAGAATTAGCTTCAGAATTCTGACCTTCAGAATTGGCTTCAGAATTCTGGCCTTCAGAATTGGCTTCAGAATTCTGACCTTCAGAGTTGCCTTCAGAATTCTGAGCTTCAGAGTTGCCTTCAGAATTCTGAGCTTCAGAGTTGCCTTCAGAATTCTGAGCTTCAGAATTGCCTTCAGAATTCTGAGCTTCAGAATTACCTTCAGAATTCTGAGCTTCAGAGTTGCCTTCAGAGTCAGATTCAGAATCACCATCAGACTCAGAATCACCATCAGAGTCATCTCCATCTTCTGAATCATCTTCAGAGCCTTCAGATTCTGACTCACCTTCAGAGCCATCCTCAGAAATTCTCACATCAGAATTTGATTGAGACTTGTTCCAATCCCAAGTTTCAGATTCCTTCACAATGACATCTCTGCTGAATTCAATTTTATTAGTCTCTGGACAATAAAGCTTGTACGCACCTGTACTGTGGTACCCCACCAGTAACATTACTTTGCTTCTATCATCCAGCTTCTGTCTTCTGGCTTCTGGAACATGTTTATAGCATACAGATCCAAACACCTTCAGATGACTAACACTTTGCTTCTCTCCAGTCCACTTCTGAATAGGAACTATTTCCTTCAGCTTCTTCGTTGGACATCTGTTGAGCACATATGTTGCAGTGGCAACAGCTTCTCCCCATAAGTGATGAGGAAGCTTCTTCTCTTTCAGCATGCTTCTCACCATATCAAGCAAAGTACGATTTCTTCTCTCAGCAAGACCATTGTGTTGAGGAGTATAAGGAGCTGTAACCTCATGCTCAATTCCATTCTCCTCACAGAAAGTTTTAAACTCATTAGAATTAAACTCACCACCACCATCAGTTCTGAGAATCTTCAGCTTCTGACCACTCTGTTTCTCAGCCTTCACCTTGAACTTCTGAAACGCAGCAAACACTTCATGCTTGAACTTGATGAGTGTTACCCATGTCATCCTTGTGAATTCATCAACAAAAGATACAAAATACTTGTTTCCTCCAAGTGAAGGTACTGGAAATGGTCCACACACATCAGAATGTACTACTCCCAAGGCATGTTTTGCTCTTGGAGCTACTTCTGATGCAAACGGCAGTCTTGGTTGCTTCCCTTTCATGCACACCTTGCATGATTTTTCAGGCTTCTTGATTATAGGAATTCCATGTACCAGATTCTTTGACTTCAGATGCCCCAAGCTTCTGAAATTCAGATGACCAAATCTTCTGTGCCACAGCTCACTATCCTTCTCAACACTTGTTGCACTAAGACATTCAGAATCTGCAGTTCTAACATTCACCTTGAATGTTCTGTTCCTTCCCTGTTCTGACTCCATAATCAACTTCTGATTACCATCATACAGCTTCAGAAGATTGTCTTCAATAGTAACTGAAAAACCTTTCTCAATCAATTGACCCACACTCATCAGATTGCTTTTCATGCCTGGTACATACCACACGTTCTGAATCAATGCTGCTTTCCCATTGTTCAGAATGACTTTGACATTTCCCATACCTTTAGCGTTCAGGTATTTATCATCAGCACATCTGATCTTTGTACTCTTTCTAGAGTCAAAATCAACCAACCACTTCTTGTTTCCAGTAAGATGGTTTGAACACCCTGTATCCATATACCACCACTCTGAATTCGCATCCTCAGATTCAGAAGCCATTAGTAAAACAAATTCACTATCAGAATCATCAGAACTTCTGGCTATATTTGCTTCTTCTGACCTTCTTTCTTTGTTTGACTTGCACTCAGATGCAAAATGGCCAAACTTCTGACAAGAGTAACACCGTACTTTTGTCTTGTCTTTTCCCTTCTGAGCATACTTCTGCTTTCCAGAAGTTGAGGTTTTTGAATTCTGAGCTCCTTCAGATCTATTCTTGGCTTCTGACCAAGGCTTCTTCTGAACCTTCTTCTCAGAAGCTGCTTTCAGA
Organism: Trifolium fragiferum; assembly: GCA_954870985.1. Taxonomy (NCBI): domain Eukaryota; kingdom Viridiplantae; phylum Streptophyta; class Magnoliopsida; order Fabales; family Fabaceae; genus Trifolium; species Trifolium fragiferum. The sequence continues at coordinate 41,865,922 of OX940796.1, read as the reverse complement.
GCCTGCTGCTCTACTTCTCTTTCAGAGTTTCTCTCAGTTAGACGCAACTCTTGTGCTTCTAGACTGCTCTGTAACTCTTCTATTCTCATGGTTTCCAAATCTTTGGAATGTTCAATAGATACAACAATGTAATCAAACTGAGGGGTAAGAGATCTCAATATCTTCTCAATGATTACTTGTTCTGAAAGAGTTTCTCCACAAGCTTTCATCTCATTAGTAATCAGAATGAGTCTGGAGATGTACTCACAAACCTTCTCATTGTTCTTCATGTTGAGATTCTCATACTGTTTTCTGAGGGTTTGAAGCTTTACCTTCTTTACTGACGCGTCACCACCGTAACACCTTGTCAGAAGATCCCAAGCCTCCTTCGCCGTCACTGAATCAGCAATCTTCTCAAACACACTCTCATTCACACACTGATGAATGTAGAACAACGCCTTCTGATCCTTCTTTTTTGTAGCTTTCTGCGCCTCTTTCTGCTCCTCTGTTGCATCTGCTGCAACAGGAACGTATCCTTCAGTGACAAGCTCAAGCACACCTTGAGCACCGAACAATACAAGCATTTGTTTCATCCAACGATTCCAGTTTTTGCCATCAAACACTGGAAGCTTGGTACTCATGCCACCGTTTCCGTTCATCTTAAACCTTGTACAGTACACTCAAATCTCACTAACACTCGTGTTTCCCAATCCCACAAAATCAGAAAAAGTGATTTTGTTCAGATTTTTGTTCAAGATTCAACACAAATCAAGAACCAAAAATCAAACACACACAACTCACGTTTCACTCGTGTTTCCCGTGGATTCGAACCGGAGCTCTAGATACCAATTTGTTGGTGTACAAGGTGATGAACCAATGAAACAGTACAAAGGAGAGAATAAAGACAGCAGCCACAAAATATGAAAGGGAGAATTAATTGCATTGATAAAAGAGTAGCTATTTATACAAAGAGTAAAGTTTGCCACATAGGCCCTAAAAATGAAAAGACTTAACATAGAAAATACTGAAATACCCTTAAATATAAATTACTTCTAACACATTCAACATGCTTTTATTCTTTTTTTACATTTGCATTCGACACATTCGATTTTCTAGCACCAAATGCTCTTGTCCTTTTGAAAAGAGTTCAAAGGGTTATGCATAACAATGTTATGACACCTAGGTCTATAGATGTAGTTTTTCGTAGCTTTTAAAATTCAAGAGACTAAAAATATATTTAATTCTATTATATATATATATATATATATATATATATATATATATATATATATATATATTTATTTATTTATTTGTTATTAATTTTGGTGATTTTTATTATCTTGTTGGATTATTATACTATAGGGAGAGGCATAATTGGGTTGGTGGAGGAAGATAAAACAGAGAGATTCAACCTTGAAGCTGGTGACATTATAAGGGTACCTGCAGGGACACCTATGTACTTGGTTAATAGAGATGAGAATGAGAAACTCTTTATTGCAGCTTTGCACATGCCATCTTCCCCTGGTTCTGCAGCTCCATTAAATTTTGAGGTAACAACTTCTAACAATTTTTTATTATTAATGTGACACTACTATACATTTTACAAGCTCAAGTTCTCAACACAGATTAAAAGATTAAATCATGATTGAGTACACTAAACTCACATGTTCACCGAAGTATATGCCTACCTGTAAAATTGAGATTTTTAGTACAAAATTGAGATTTTTGTTTAAAATTGAAATTGTGTCCGGACTTTATAACCTTTCTGGCTTCGCCACTGATTGTAGTGATACATAAATTTTTTGTTTGTGTAGGCATTTTTTGGGCCTGCAGGGAGAAATCCAGAATCTGTCCTCACAGCATTCAGCTCTAAAGTGCTCCAAGCAGCATTAAAGGTATAGAGACAAATCCTTCTATAATAATACAATGCTTATTTTCTTTTTTGGTTTATTAATTTTCTACTTGTATTTTCTACATGCAGACTTCAAAAGGGAAGTTAGAAAGTGTTTTGGAAGAACAGAAGAAGGAGAGAATATTCAAAATACCAGAAGAATATGTACATGGCTTTGCTCCTAAGAAAAGTATTTGGCCTTTTGGTGGACAATTTAAGGGTCCATTCAATATTTTCAGCAACAGTCCATCTTTCTCTAACCAATTTGGTAGTCTCTTTGAAGTTGGTCCTTCAGAATCCAAAAGTGGTCTTGAAGGACTCAATCTCATGCTTTCCTTTGCCAACATCACAAAGGGATCTATGTCTACTATTTACTACAACACAAATGCAAACAAAATAGCATTTGTAGTTGATGGTGAAGGACACTTTGAAATGGCATGTCCACATATGTCATCAAACTCACACTCTAAACATAAGAAGAGTAGCAGTGCTTATCACAAAATCAATGCAAGGTTAAGACCTGGAATGGTGTTTGTTGTTCCAGCTGGTCATCCTTTTGTAACTGTAGCTTCCAAGAACAATAACCTCAAAATTGTTTGCTTTGAGGTTAATGCACAAAGGAACAAGAAGCTTGCTTTTGCAGGTATATTATCTCCACACACTCCTTTTTATACATAAGGTCTAGTGGTAGCCCTCATGAATGTGATCAGTACTATGAAGTACTGACACTCTTATGAGTACGACACTGACACGATACTGATAGTCTGAAACTTACAATTATATTGAATTATGTCTTTTTTTCAAATTATTATAGTGTAGACATGTCAGTGTTCATGCGGTGTCTGGATGGTGTCCATGTTTGTGTCCATATTTCATAGGTTTCCATTCACTGATTAATTTTTTTATGATGATTTACACATGCAACATAATTATAAATTGATTGTGAAAACAGGGAAGAACAACATTGTGCTTGCATTGGACAAGACAGCGAAGGAGCTCTCATTCGACTTAGCTGCTGAGAAGGTGGATGAGTTATTTAAGAGAGAAGAGGAATTCTTTTTCTCTTATGATGTGGATGAGAGCAAGGAGGAACGTGGTCATGCTGATGTGTGAAGAGGGTTTTGTAGAGCAGTAGTTGTACAACACAGTGGTTATGGAGTGTGGTGATGATGTAAATTAGATAAATATATATATATATGGAGGGATCAATGTAAATGTTAATGGAATAAAAATGCCACAAATTGCTGCCTGTTATGGCAGCAAAGCTAATTGTGTTGTATCTTAGATGTTATCTAAATTAAAATGAGTTTTTTTCTCCGTTTTATTTTTGTAGTGAATTTAATCAACTACTTGTCTTAAAATCCAATGAGAAATGGAACAAAATACACTCATAATCAAATTTTTTTTACAAAAGCAAACTTAATTGATTTCATTAATTAAGTAGTTCTCGATCTCAATACAACAAGGAACGGAAAAAAAACTTATAGAAAACATTATATAGAAAACTTTCAGCCCCGTATTAAAACATTATATAACTCCGTAGAAATAATGAAAATAGCATTGTAAGAACAAATAAAAAAAAAATCCCTTGCTTAAAAAAAAAAAGTCCTATATGGACAACATAAACTTAATTAGCAATTTACAGAGTTTGGGCTCTTGATTTAGAATTTGAGTGGAAATGTTACTTAAAAAAATTGAGTGACAATTATATTAATAATGTTTGAATTAGAAAGTTTAATTGAACTAATTTTAGCTCAAATTGAATGATTTTATTGATAGTAATAAATTTGAAAGTTAAAACGAGAATAAATAAAATAAAATTAATTTTGGCTTCAGAACTTATCTTCAACTCATAACCAATCTTTGGCTTTAGAACCAATTTTCGGGTTCAGATCCAATTTTCACAGCGTAGTCGTATATCGACCAAGGTTGACTTATCTCCCTTCAGATTTGACTTTGTGTAGATGTTGTTTCATTCAGAACCTGACTTCCTTTGACTACTTTGTTCGGATTCATGCTTGTCTTCTAAACCAGTTAACTAAAGAGTTGACTCTTCATACTTTTAATTGACTTTGTGATTCTTTTGTATGTTCTTCATATATATATATATATATATATTTGACTACACACTTGAACATACATTAGTACTATCAATTGTTTTCTTATGCATTGGTATCATCAAAATACCCGTCATTGTTTTAAAATTCATTTTGGTCTGACACGATGCTCATTAGATAACTCTTCACTTTAAATAGATAACCACACTTGAATGTTGTCATCTATTTTTTCTTTGTGAATGTATTTCCTATATACACCGCCTCTTTGACATCCAAGTGTAACAAGTTTCTTTCTACCATTCCCCCCATTATCAAACTTTGCAATCACAACAACAAATCCCAACTTGTATACTAAATCACGAACCCATGAAATCATCTCTTTCCGCGCATCAAACTTCCTTTTTGTTGTGAACTGGATGTGGAAATCAACCTTATGTGTTTCTTTGGTCGGCTTTACGTTGACATTATGTTGTTTTTCGACCTTAAGTATTTTGCCTAACTAAATATCAACCTTATGTCTATCCTCTTTGCTTGCCTTTGAATCATCCATCACAATTTCTAAAATTCAACAACAACAAAAATAAACATAATAGTTTCAGTTCCAGAGTAGTCGCTAAAACGAAAGCGAACAATCTCATACAAGTTCGTACTCTAGTATGCAAACTATACCAGTGAAACGCGTTTGACGTGATTGAAACGAAAAACTTTATAAATCGAATGAGAAAGGTTTTAAAGTCACATTACCTTTCCATTCAACTCAATGTGATGTCTGTCGAGCTTCTTGATGCTTGGATTGTGACATGGAAACACATTTTCATAAAAAATGGCAGTTTTTTTTTAAGGGTTTAGAGTGAAAAAAAGTAAGTTGGTAAAGGTGTGTAATGTTTATTTCTTAAAGTCCATGCATATATATAGGCACATGTTCACTACACATAATGCGAACATTTTGAGAGTTTTTTCTCTTTCAAAATTCTCCATGGAGTGACTGCATTTTGAGAGTTATCCAACGGTCATATTTTTGTTACACTTGTTTTTCAATATGCGAACATTTTTCGCATCCTATATTGCGAGAGGATTTTTTTATAATTTTAGAGAGCGCGTAAGAAATAATGAGAACGCGAAAAGATGAACCCGAGGTTATTACACTGCAAGAAAAAGACGATTTTGCGACGGCCAAAAGCCCTTGCTAATGGCTAAAAGCCGTCGCTAACTGCTTATTTACAGACGGCCTGTAAAAACCTGTGGCCGTCGCTAAAAAGCTCGCCGGTAAATTTCCAGACGGCCCAGGTCGTCTGTAACGGACAGGACGGAATTTGCGACGGCCTGAGGTCGTTGCTAAAGGCTAACGGTCACTGCTCCAGCTGACAAGCATTGACTGATTTGCGACGGCTTAGGCCGTCGCTAAATCTGGACGGATTTTTAAAAAAAATTAAATATTTAATTTTTAAAAAAAAATTAATATTTTCTTTTATTTAAATAAATTTATTTATTATTTTGAAATATACAAATTAACATAAAAATAAATTAATACATATTATTTCCTTTTTTTAATATTTGCTTTTTTTCAACTATCATAATATGTCTGGTGTATTGTAGGGGCTGCTGCTGTTTCTTGTTGTTTTGGCCTTTTTTTTGAAAGAGTTAAACTTTGTATTTATTAAAAAGAAGCACAAGAAGTGCTATATAGGTGATACAAAAACGCAGAAGGTACACCCACACCACAAGGCACAACACGCCTGTGATACACAAACACACCCAGCCTCCAAAAAACCATGACAGAAGCACAGAATCCCAACAAAAGGAAAACTGGAAAAACAACACCCCACACTATAACAAAGGCAGCAGCTAGCACTAAATTATGGTGTGTAGTGGTGTTTGGCTTGTTGCCTTTGTACATACTATAGTAACAATTTTGTAAAACTAACAATTATTTTATAATCTAAATTATGTTTTTAATTTATATTCAAATTAATGTAAAAACTTAGTTAAAAGAAATCAAATATCAATTAATATAAACTATCAATATCATTCAAATATTAACATAAAAGTAATAGAAAACACTTACAATCTATTAAGAAATCAAAGCTTTAAAGAAGAAAAAAAATACTATATTTGATGAAGATTTATAAAGAGATGTTGATGAGTTTTTAGAGAGAAGTTGGAGAAATTTTTGAAAAGAATGGTGTAATGAGAGAATGGGGAAGGAAGATGCAATATATTGAAAGGATTTATTATTGTTGCAGCTCTCAAGACTGACACGCATTTTTTTTTTATATTCCTTATCTGTTAGCGACGGCCTAAGCCGTCGGTACGTCCGTCAAACCTTTGTGACGACTTAGGCCGTCTGGAAATGTAGATTTAGTGACGGACAGAGCCGTCGGTAAATCTTGGACGAATTTGCTCACAAATTTTAATATTTTTTTATTTTTTTGGCGGCTTCAACTTGATTAGCGACGGCCTAGACCGTCACTAAATTACAGACGGCCCAGGCCCTCTATATCAGATTAAAAATTTCGTCTAGAAAACTTGTTTTTCTTGTAGTGTTATAATATAGATGGACTCCGACCATGCATGGCCCATGAAGTTTAAGACAAGAGACAAAAGTACGAAAAATTCTCATCCCACCCCCCATAACTCTTTTTCACCCCCCAATATTCCGATTTTGCCCTTGTTAAAAAAGTTCGGGAAACATTTTCCGAACTTTTTTTTGCCTTGAAAATGAACTTCGGAACGTGTTCACTACAAGAAAACCTTGAATTTGCACTAGAAAAATCTCGGAAAACGCGTTCCGAACTTTTAAATCAAGGGTAAAATTGGAAACCCGGGGGGGAAAAGACTTGTGGGGGGTGGGATGAGAATTTTTCTAAAAGTACTTGGTAAAAAGCCCATAGTTTGGGACCAGGGAGTGCTTTATTGACAACGACTACAATTCTTCATTTTCTTTTTCACACCCACCAGATTGCTGTGTTCAAGTTTCATACGCACTAATTTTGTCACAGTAACATTTTAGGCGTGATGTAATAAGTATAATAATTTAACATTTTAAAAGTCTCAGTAAGCATTACTTAATTATTCAAAAAAAAAAAAAAGTAAGCATTACTTAGTTGGTTTGAATCTGGACCTCACAGTTGTGTGTGCGTTTAATTTCAGTGGATTACCACTTCATCTAAGATAAAAAAATAAATTGATATGAACATTACAATATGTAGGGGTTGAGATACAAATTTCAGATTTCTCATTTATTTATTTTAAGAGGTAAAATTGCAAAATTTTGTTCATTAAACTAATTAACCAAATATAAATTAATATTCAAAAATAAATTTTGGAGACCAAGTTATTTTGAAAACTTTGCTCAAATAATTTCAAAACTCCAAAAAAAATTTGATTATAGAAATATGAAAACCAAGCTAGCTTCAATTGACTAAAAAGCATATATACTTCTAACTTCTGAAACTTCAATTAATATTTTGGATTTCCTATGGGTTTTCTTTAACATTTTGCTTATAAAAAACAGTTCGGTGAAAGTAAAATCCAAAAGAGAGTAATAGTAAATTGCAATCACTTCCCATAAAAATTGGTTGGACAATGGACGTTGAATAACGTCAGGTTGGGTTGGGTTGGGTTGGGAAGGAAGCAGAACATCCCCCCATTCCTATGCTATGCTACCTTTGCTGACGCTGTCACTGTTTGTTTGTGCGTGAGTGAATCTATCATCTCCAATGTTTTACTCAATCATTTTTACCACGTGACGTAATTAATAGCCACTACCACTATTTTGTAAGGATTGGATTCTTCGATAGAGTAAAATATTAGGGGTGTTCGCGGTGCGGTGCAGTTTGGTTCGGTTTTAAACATAAAAGTTATTTTAACCGCGAGATAAAATGGCATGTAATTCGGTTTGGTTCGGTTATTTTTTAAAAAGTCATCCAAACTAAATCAAACCAAACCAATGCGGTTAGGTTTGGTTCGATTTTCGCGGTTTATCACGATGGAAAAAATATGACAACATGTTACAAAATAAACATCGAAAATTTTAATTTATTTTATTGTTTACATGATATAATATGTATATACATAAATTGCACACATAAGAATTTATTTTTAATACTAATAGTATAGTTTTAAATCGCGTAAAATTATATATGTTTACAATATTTTGTTGTCCCATTTTATAAAACTCTTTTCAAAGTTCAAGGTGTATTAATTAAATTTTCACAAAAATACTCCTAATTAAATGAAGAGAAGTACTATAAAATTACTATTTCATTGAATGATAATTTTGAAAAGAGAAAATATATTATTGACAAATTTAGTACAATTTTTTTTTTTTTATATTTTTATAAATTTAAACTGACTTTAGTCTAAATTTATTTATTAATTTTCATTTTTTTTTTTCACTTCAAACCAAACACACCATTAAAGATATCAGTAGTATGACGGGTAAATATTTTACTCGTATTATTACCAAAATGCAACAACAAACATTGAAGAAGAAACAGAGAAAGGCATGCTTTGGACTGATACTGCCAATTACATACTCCTATGCACTGTTATTGGTTATGCTAACGTAATGCATGCGAGGGAGAGTATATACCCTTCGTTCGAAGTTTGGACTTTTTAAAATTCAAATGGACCACTTCATCATATCCAAATTGACATGCCTATGGAAAGATGAAATTTGGATGTAATTATATGCATTAACTGTGTGATGGAGTTACCGTTATAAATCGTTCAATCGGTAATTAATGTTTGAGATTGTTTATAATTGATTTTAATATTATGTAACTTGAACTTTCGATCTAAAATTAATGATTGATATTTGAAACGGTGTTGAACTACGTTCTGCTTTTACTGCATCCAAATCCTAATCCGAGATTATAGGACCGAGATATTCTATGGTTACATTTTTTCTGTAGATGATTTCAACCGTTCGTTGTGTCATCACAACACCGATATTGAACATTTGGACTTTTGTTGACTTGATACTTTATAACCATAAGATAGTGGCTCTGATGAATTGTCCTGTATTATGACATGATTGAGCCAAACGTATGGTTTCCTGGTTCATGATTCTATCATTGTTTTAACTGTGTTGGAGTAGTATATCATTATTTGTATTTTGTACTATATCATCATTATCAAATACTATAATACAGTATATATATGCAGAAAAAACTAGGAAAAAGGAAGCACCATAATTGTATTTCATCATTTGACTGGATTTATGAATTAGACATAATTGTATTTCATAGGTATTTAATAAACTCAAATTTTATTTCAAGTTCAATTTCATATATGTAAGATGTAATATAATTACACTTTAATAAATAAAAAAATGGACAATAAGTTGTATCGTTAATTTTTTTATAGTAAAATCAATCATCTTAAATACTACATCTAAGATATAAAAGACACATTGTTATCCATGACTTTTTGAAATAAGGAAATCACCGGGTGATACTTGAAAATAGTATGTTACTCTAACCGAAAAAAGTGTTGGCCTAATCCATCGATGAAAATAACTAGAAGAATTTTTTTAGCATGTGCTACCTCTAAACATCCAAAGATTGTTGTTTGTTTCCTAGTCAATTCAAAATTAACTGTAATGTCATTAACAATTTTAGTAAACAGGACACTCGCTAAAATATGTTAGGCTTTAGGGAGGACTATGTCCTTATTAGTGAAATTGCTAAGATCAAAAATTAAAATCATATATGAAGACTATCCAAAATTCTGTCAAAATCAGAATCCGTATCACATACTTTACTATTTTATGAGGTAAACTCAACTGTTGGATTTAATTTATTTATTTTTATCAAATAATGTCTTCGGATGAGAAATGGAGAATTCTAACTCTCCAATAATAACCCTGGTAGATATAAATTGAATTTCAAATAAATTTTGAGTTGGTTCGATTCACGATAATAATTGGAAGTGCTACTCTAGCATGATGTGGATTAAACTACAGAATGCAGTTTCATTTTAAGCAAAAAATTTATAAGTTTGAGATATTGGTGATGCTTAGTCGTAATTAGGAGTATTATAGTGCATATAGGTTCAAAGTTTGAGAGAATTTTGATTCCTGACAAATGAACTCACGCTTGAGAATTGCAGAAAGCGCGCTCTATGTGTATGATAAAAGTTCAGTGCCTTTGGAATTAATCCATCAAAAGCTTATCTCATCTGACCATTATTCCACTCCTACCTCACGCCATCTACTAATTACATTTCCTTCAACAAAAACAGAACAAATTATGCATTCCTTTAATGGAAAATAAAATATGTCAAGTCCCAAAGTATATTTCCTATATGCAATATGAAATGGAAATTATTTGGTGGAGATCATCATCATGTTATGAAATCCAAAGTGTTGTATGTTATGAAAATCAGAAACCGAACACAATACAGATACTAACGTGCCAACATTAAATATAGTAATTTGATAAAATGATATAATTTATTGTAGTCATAAATATTGAATTTTTGTCGATTTTCAACAACAATACATATTCGACACTAAAATATATCTAATTTAAGAAGTATTGGTGCTTCGTAGCTTATGCGCATCATCTTTGTCGATAGAATGAGAAAATTACAATACAGGATACTACTACGGTAGTAGCACAGCACTCACCAGTGGAGTTGATGATGAGATAATGAAGTGTGAGAGAGCACGTGCATACAGTGGCGGTACCAGGGCCGTGGCCGCCCTCCACACCTCAAAAAAATAATTTTTTTATAGGTATAGTATTAGTGTAAATTTATTATTAATAGTTTTAAGTAATTCTGTATGCATATTTGTACAAATATTAATATAAATATTAATCTATAGTATATTTTTTAATGACTATAAGGAATAAGTATTAGTAAAAATATTAGTTTATATTATTGATGATTACGTAGGATGTTATTTTAAGCTATATAGATTAATTTTATAATAATGAACTTTATTTTATTTGTCAAAAAATAATAGATAACTAATTGAATTTATAATATTGGATAAAATTACCAATTAAACTAGCATATATAAATATGATACGATATAAAGAAATATGTTTATCAAATAGGTTTTTATTTTCTTGATATGAATTTATAAGTTTAAAATTTGGAATTGCCAAATAGTATATTTGTGTTTTTTACGACTTATATTTTTATATATAATTATTTTTTATTTAATTTATACACTAAAAAATTTTATGGCCACCCTAAGTAATTTTTTATGCTTTTGCCACTGTGTGCATGTCAAATAACCAATTATCCCAAAAGCTTAAGCCGTTAGGATTTGGCACATCAAGGGGAGCGGGAATCGAACCCTAGACCACTTAGTCATAGAGGCTCTGATACCATGTCAAATAATTAATTATCCCAAAAGCTTAAGCTGTTAGAATTTGACACATCAATAGTTTTATATTATTTCTAACTGTCCATACAATTAATGTACTATTGGTCTTAATTATTCATGTATAATAATGTAACTGTGATGTCACAATACAAGCACCAACACTCATATTATACTGAAATCTCTGCTTGTTTTTGCTTGTTAAACAAGGTATCAGTTTCCAGAATAATAGTAAATTACTCCTTGTAACAAGTTAAATTAATGAATGATACAGTATTTTAAAAACTATTCACAATACCATAGTTAGGTAACAATTAATATAATTTGACAGTTACACTCAACTCAATAGGGCAATGACCAATTTAAGTTTATATCCTACTTGCAGTTACATCAAGATGTTATAATCATTCTCAGCCGTCCGATTTAAATTCAAAGGAAGAGATTGTTTTAATACAAAAACACAGTTATCAATATCATCCCGATCTGATATTAACGGTCCAAATTAGCAATTACAATAAGTAATTCGGTTCCCAAATTTACTACTGTCAAACAATGATGTAGTTAACGAAGATAAAAAAATCAAACGGCTTAAATCAATTACAGCATCGTAACAGTGGGCAATCCACTCCCCTTACTTCACCACTTTTTCCCATAATTTACTACACGAAGTAGAATTGTACGATAGATATGCAGAGCAGAGTGCAGGACCTGACTCGGTTGAATTAAATTGTAGTACGTACCTCCCTATAAAAGTAGTAAGGTAAAATGTACAAAATATCATGTAATAGTGAGTGATATCATGGTTGCCGTAGGATTAATTATTATATATATTTGCCACATCCATGATTTCATTACATTAATTATTATATATATTTGCTGCATGTATGATATATCCACGTGCATGCAATGCAAACAGAGTATTATGAAGCAAAATCTTTTTTGTTTTGTCTCTTCACTCTTGTGTAGTATAAATTACAAACATAACATATTTTCAGGTGTAATTTATTTGAAATTTTACCACACATTATTGATATTGTCAAAAGACAAACAACTTTACTAAGGCATATACATATAAAAAATAAAAATTTGTTTATAAAAATACAAAAAAAATAGTAAAATATTTAAAAAAATTGAATGCACAAGTTTTAAAAGAATATTTTGATATTTATCTCTTTTATATATGGCGTGGCACATGTTAATAAATTCATTTTGCAAAACAATTTATTTTTGTCAAATAGTATAGTGACTTGCAATTTCATATTTAAGATGAATAAATAAAATATTTCTACTGTATATAATACAATGTTCCTACCAAAAAATATATGGACAATTATTTTAAAATGGAGGCAGTGGTATCTTTATGCGCTAGATTGATTAACTAAACGTACTCAAGAACTAAACTAGCCAACTAAAAACAAATGTCACACAAGGACCAAAATGTCAAATTAAAAGACATATTATGTATTTTTTTATATTTGATATTTAAAGACAACAATAATTGTTTATTGTATACTCCTTTTAGAGGGGTTTTGGCATTCATGTGTTTATTACAAGTTTATTAAATTCATTACAGATATAAAAAATTCATGGAAAAAGAAAAAAGTTTTTTTAAAAAAAAGGACGGAAAATTTTATTCCCAAATATGGAAATATTTTATGTATAATTATCAGCTAACCTCCCTGTTATAAAGGTTTTTTGGAATATTTAAATATTAGGAAAAAAAATCATCCTTGTATTCCTGAAAAAAGTTATTTCCCAAAAATAAATTTCATAAACTTGAAACAAATACTCACTTATCTTTCAGCAACTGGAATACTTGTCTTTATATTTCAATTAGCAATTAATGAAAATTTGACATATACACTAATATAAGTTTGGAATTGAAAATTCCTAGCATGCACAAACAAAGGGTGCGTTTGTTTTAGCTTTAAAAAAAATAGATTTTTCTTTGTATTTTTGAAAATAGATTTTATAAAATCATTTTTTAAAATATTATAAGTTTTTTTATATTCATTTTTTCTAAATTCAAACACTAATTTTGACATTATATAATATAAATGTACATTATTGAAGATCAAAACATAGTCAAAATCTCAATTTTTACAAAAAGTTATATTTCAAAAATGATTTTTATGAAAATCTATTTGAAATAGCTTCAAAAAAAGTGATTTTTTTGAAATTTTGATTTCTAAAAAAAATTTCAATAAAATGATGAAATACCTAAAATGACATTTTAAGAATAACTATTCAAACCAAATTTTCATTTAAAACTTTTATAAAAAGTTTCTTTGTAAAAAAATTTTACACAAAATTTTATTACACTATAAAAATCTATAACAAACGCAGCCAAAAACAAGGCAACATGAGCCAATTAATCATAATCCATGCATTTGGCTAAGTGGGGTAGTAGTACTCCAATGGTAGCCAAACCTTGGTAGGACCTGGACTAAGACAGGGTATGGAGGGAAGCTGATCATGTAGGTGAACAATATATATTACTTACATCAAAACAGCTACCTTCCTTCATTTCTTTGGTTATACTTTTATATAATGTACATGTTATAACCCACCATATATATGATCATCTATGGAAGTAACCTTAATTTGGTGGGAGTTATACGACATTCACCATTCACGAGATATTAAAAGCTACAAATAGAAATTTGATGAAAATCCAATATTATCATTAATTATAATTTCAATTAAAACATGAAATTACCTATGTAACAAAAAAATTACAACATGAATTGCACGCTTTATGCGGAGCACTTCTAGTAAATATATTGCATCCAAGTCCCAAATATGTTATTAAAGAAGAGACTTTAAAATTATTATGGAGATATGTCTATAACATGAATATTAAAAGAATTTACGGTTAAACTAAAATTAGTTATTAGAAGTGTCTAGAATAAATCTATCGCATTCATCCCAAAAACGTACTTAATCAAAATTGGGGTGTAGTTTCATTGATTTGCAGCTACCTATGTATCATGTATATTGTAACAGCCCAGGCCCCACCACCTTAGGTGCTCCCTCTCTAGTAGAGTTTTTACCTTTCGTGGTAATCGAACCATGTACGATAGGGTTCAAGTACATGTTCAATGCATTCCCACTATCAATTGAGCTACTAGCCCAATTAGTAGTGGAAATGCATTGAACATGTACTTGAACTCCAGTGTAGATGATTCGATTCCCACAGAAGACAAAAACTTCATTAAAGAGGAGGGCGAAGAAGATCGTAAGATGGTGGGGCCTGAGCTGTTACATATATTAACCAACATATTGGAATCATTCTCAACTATCATGTTAGTAATCTTCAATTTACAAGTTAAATTTATCTCAATGTACATTCTCCACATCTATGGAGGGTGTGACAGCTGCCAATTTTCGAGCATATTCCTTAAAAGAAGGACCAATTGTGTATTGTAACAACTAAGAACGACGCATCCACCAAAATGTGTGTCCAAACATATATGAGTTGGGAAAAAGATTACACATAATTGACTAACTTAATTAACGCAATAACCATTATTGACCGTCTGAAAAATGATAAATGAATGAGATCAAAACCGTGTTCAAATAATTATAAAAAAAAAAAAAAAAAAACCGTGTTCAAATTCTACTAATCAATCATAATCGACGTATAATTCCATTTGGACGATTGAGATTACTAACTGTATGAAAATGTTATAATAGATCGACAATCCAGATCCTTTGAGTTGGGGTTGTGTCCATTGTTCATATAAGAGTTGCTCGATGTTAAATTACTAAAATAGTTTCAAAATTAAAAGATTTGATTTACAGAAAAATTAATGCTTTATAGTATACTTTTTTCTTTGTTTTCTTTAAGGTGTGTTGAACTGTTGGTCTGTTTGGCAACTCCGATACATGTGATGCTCAGATTTGACAGTGACAAACAAACTGAGAAGATTTGACAATGACATAGATACATGTACCACATTAGTAGTCAAACATTTGATCTAGATAGTGTTTGTGTTTGTTTGTGTAGAACCAAATCAGTGTTTCGTAGTTCCTTAATTTCTGAAGTTAAATTAATTGAGTAATGAATAGATCAGCTAGATAGTGGAATAGGTATCTCTCTATTTCTTAAAAATATTAATGAAAGTATGAAACTATGAATTAATTATAGTTTTGGTCTTCTTATTTTTATTATTTTGATTTTTTTATTTTAAAATACGATAGGTTTGGTCCTTTTATCATAATTTTTAATTATAAATGAACGATGCGATAAGTTTTAAACACGTGATATATGATCTGATGATAAAAAAATATCAACATCGATGAAATTGTAAAAAAAATACTTTCATAAAGTTTTTGCTATGAATACTCTCTCTGGTTCTATATATAAGCAAAATTTAACTTTTTAAATTCATTATAAAAGTAATGTATCTATCATATAATTGTCTAAATACATTACTTTTAGGATAAATCTAAGAAAACAAAATTTAGTTATATATAAAATCAGAAGGAATAATATATTAGATCTTTTATTTCGAAATGGAAGCAAAATAAATAAGAAGCATATTTGAAAGCAGGAAGCAGTAGTAGCACGTCTAATAGTGGGGTGGTGGCTAAAAAAAGTGGAAACATGATAAGAAAAGCCGGCAGAGAGATTCTCTCCAAAGTTGTTATTTTTCATAATATGAAGTGCCTCTCAGACGGCTCATTGCAAGATTGTCTTCCCAGATGAAAAAGTGTTTTTGTCTCCCTGTAAGAACATACAACAGTATACTACAACTCTTCAACTTTTTTTACTCAACTATAGTTTAAAAACTCCATGTTGTTTGGATTAAATATTAAACAGTCGTGCTAAAGTGTCTTCGACGTACTTATTAAGCATATTAAAAATAGAAATAAAACATAAAATTAATATTAATAAAAACGATTTTTACATTCTTCCAAAACAAAAACTTTTATATTTTCAATGTAATAAATGCATAAATTTTAACACAAAAAATCATTATTTATGTGGTTAATTAGTGCACCGAATGCACTATTTAGGATTGGGAATAGATCAGACGGCCTCCAGAGGTCTGCGGTCTGGCATGACTTAGGCCTGACCTGTTTATTAAAAATGTCAGGCTCAGGCTTTGAAAAGAGCTATTTACATAAAGAGGTCAGGTTTAGGCTTTTAAAAAAGCCTAATAAGTCGGCCCGTTTATATTTAATAATTAGTATTTATATAATATTATTATAATTATTTATAAAATCTTGTATAAAAATAAATATTATTTATATAAATACAAAATATTTATTGGTCATAATCATATTTGTTATTTTATTAGCTTTTAATTATTGTGCTAATAATTTTATCAGCTTTTTTTAATGTTGTAGAAATTATAAATATTTAAATGTGAAAAAGGCTTTAAGGCCTGTTTAATTAGCCTATTTAAAAAGACTATATAGAGGTCTATATGTAACACATGCTTTTAAACAGACCATAAGGCTAGGTCAGACTTTAAACAGGCTAAGGTCAGACAAAAAAAGAATATTTAATAGGCCGTAGTTCAGGCTTAAACTTGAAGAAAAATCATAGACCATACTCAGACATGTCAAAGTCTGGCCTAGCCTGTTCTCAACTCTAACACTATTTAGCATTTTCTAATATTAAATAGTACTCTTTCTTATTTTATTGTAGAATTGATATATTTGTTTATATACATCAATTCTACAAAAGGTAAATATATTTTATATATAAGATTAGAAGGAATATTGTCTACGGATAAAATAATACTTTAAAAAAATATATGATATTAGGTAAGATAAAGGGTTAAATAACTAAATAGTTCTTATAGTTTTTCAGAATTTTGTTTTAAGTCTCTAAAAATTTTTTCCGCATATTTTGGTCCTTGAAAATTTTTCCATCACAACTTTTGATCCATACTTTTAATCAAACTCTCGTATAGTTTCACATATTTGAATGGTTTTTTGTATTCAGATTTATAATATTATAAGAACAACTCCGACAAAAATTTAAAATATTTTAACATATGATGAATTTTTTATGAATTTTTATGTGCAAAAAACTAAAAAATTCATATTTAATTCATTTGTTGTTAAAAAAATTTAAATTTTTGCAAGAGATTAATATAACGTATTAAACTACCTTTATGTATTAAATTTTGAATAGTCAACTCCGATAAAAATTTAAAATATTTTAATATAAGATGAATTATTTATGAATTTTTATAAAATAAATTACTATTTATTTTTTGAAAGGGCAATAAATTTCTAAATAATAATAACAATCGTGTAATAGAGAGGTTACATCTTGTACCCAAAACAAAACAGAGGTTGCATCTTTATTTTTTGACTAAATTAAAGAGTTGGCATCTTTGATGGTACACATAGATTTGACAACTGAAACAAGAGCCATAATTATTGGTATGAATATTTATTCTTTGAAAGGGTCATCATAAGTTGATGAGCAAAGCATTTGGTAGTCCCTTTCTTTTTATTGCATTTGCTATAACAATTATATCATTCTTTATTAGGATAATTTATCCAAATTCTAACACTAAATATTCCAATGCCTTATGATTCAACCATAAAGTATAACCAATTAAAATTTATTAAGCATGGGTTGAATTCACTATATTTATTTATATTTGGTAAAAATTGATGGAAAAAGATGTTGATGTTACCTAAAGAATCATACCAGAATCAGAATGAAAAGTAAAAGAAAATTCAAAAGAATAAAAGTGTCATAATTTGGAATTGGGTACAAATTATTACTAGCTGATAAAAGCCAATAAAGCAATGTATGTTATGCACATTTCATTATTTACTTTTGGTAAGTAACTTTCATCTTATTCAGAAAAAAATAAAACAAAAATTGTTGAAAACTAAGCTACAAAATTTACTCATTCACTTTAATAGTTATCTCAGTAAAATCATTAGCCTCCCACAAGAAAAAGAAATGACCACCCTTCACAGCATTCTTACTTTTTTGTTTCTGCAAAAGATCAAAGAGCAAGTTAGACGATTATGCAAGTTTCAACTGACACAGACACAAATATCAGACATAATTTAATCTAATCATATGTGTCAGTGTTGGACACGAATGCGTGTCAGATGCCAAGACATGTCTAATCCAAGGGGTGTCTATGCTTCAGCTAGGTTCTAACATAGTAGGGTTTTTTTATTCGACAAATGTTAGTATGTTATTAAACTAGTAAGTTATCGAGCTGTAACCCAAACTAAAGAGACAGAGATTTCAAATCCTTATCGAGAAATCAACGTATGGTCTAGTATTCTTCCCTCCTTTTAAATTTTTTGACTTTGTGTTTTACAGTCACATTTTGTTACTAATTTTGATTAAGTGCTAAAACAAGTGTAATTGTGTAAATAACAATTAAATTACCTTATTTTCAATGAGAATTGAGATGCTATTTGTATTGATAAAAGAAACTGCCAAAAAGATTGTTAGCTGCAAAAAATCCAATGTTTGTGATTGTAGACAAAAAACCAAACTCTGCAGCTGCAACAAAGAGGCATGTAGAAGAGTTTTAGAAAGAAAGTTTTCAGGGATGCCGAGAAAATGATAGAAGACAAAGGACAACCTTCTTTGAAACTGTGAGAATAACAGAATGTCTCCATCACAACTGGGGCTAGCTAGCATTTTTCCCTCATAGTAGTGTCCACCTACAAGAGAGGGGACCAAAACCAATTAAGGATAAGAATAAGACATGCAAGAATCTCAACCAATAACTTTATTCGGAATCGGAAGATAGAAACGGTCAAATGAAAATCTATGAACTTGTGCAAATTGAATCAACTAGCTTGAAATTATGAATTATACCTTGTATGTTACACTTTGTACATCGGCTTCTTCAATTAATGAAGTTAATAAGAAAGAATAAATATTGTAACATTTTATCAATAGTATGTCAAATCGGTATAATTATAGCCATGCGAGTGAGGCAACAACTCTTCTACTTCGACTCTTGAACTGGAGCAACTTGAGCATTTTTTGATTCGGTTACGGCTAACATACTCGACTTCTGCTAAGAATACACTACAAACTGGTCTATGATCAGAGAATCTTGACTCCCCACGAACGTAAGATAATTGGCGGAGGCCTCTTCCATACCATAAGATCCGATCACACCTTCATCAACCAAGATTTGATTCAGATTTATATAAACAATGTTATAGTTTAAAAAAATAATGAAACACCGCATTTCTTTCATTAATTTTCGGCATTACGTTTCCTGCTACAAATATTCTTACCACGCTGGAGTTCTTCTCTTTTGTTTTGACTGTCTTTCATCGCCTGCATATCTGTCCGAATTGTTTGAATACTTGTATGTGGGAGGAAAATAAATTTGCCCCTCATTCCATCCTTCAAAGACGCGGCCTTGTTCTCGCTCTATATGCAGCTAAAAGACAAAAACAATTAAATTGTCGAGCTGTTAATACGATGATTGAGACAAGAATCAAGGCTTTGGCATATTGTAAAAGTACAAAGTATCATACCTGGTCATTCTCTAACAATACCTTCCAATTATGCATCTCAACGAGAGCTTTTGCTGCACGGTAAGTAAGGGCTATCCTATAGTTTAAATCTCCCAGCCAAATAATTCGACTACACCAATAAAACCAAGAGTGACATGGAGTGAGTTATATTTAGTTTTGCAATCACCAAGCATCATATGAATGGAAAAATTTCGAGGAAATGAGATGAAAAGGCTTACTCATGATCCAGGATAGTCTGAGGCGAACTCTCATCACCAATGCCGTTAACTCGGGGAAACCTTGTCTTTCTAAGAATCTCCATTACATCTGAATTTCTCCTTAGCTCGTCACCTTCCTTTTGTCCAGAAGTCAAATGACTACATATGAAGCAAAAGCTTGTTTTGTGCAAAGACATGCTAATTGATATTGAACCCTGAAAAGCAGCACAAGAGAATGAGATTTTCACGTCCAATACGTTGATTTCAAACACTCTTAACAAAAGAACTTGATGAAAATTACCTTGTTTCCAAGATATCCCATCAATCCTCTGCCAACGCAAGACACTTTCATGTTGCGAACATCGTCTCTTATATTGCTTTTCACCCAAACAGTTAGAAAAATCCCAACCATTTGCTTACTAGCAACCAAACAATATCTCGAGTTCTCAGTCTGTCTATCTTTGTCCTCCATAGAGGCAAACCCCCTATACGACATTGGTGAATACTGAGCTATAACAGGAGATTCACCGTTTTCGTCATCCGAGGACCCCCATCTATAATTAGGGTCATAATCACCTGCACTATGACCAAATATCATTCTATCGCAGACGCTGAAACGGCGATCGAGGCATGCTTGTGGCACTAACATATCATTGTCCATTCTCATACTATGACTCAACGATTGGAACGACCTTCGATGGAAAAAAGAGGTAGCCTTCTGCCTCATCGATCCCTCAAAATCAGAATCTGATTCTACAACGGGATCTGGAAGAGGTGAATTAGTATGGCATTCACCACTTGTTCCGGGAAGACTATTCAGTGTCTTTCGTATAAGAGCGAGCCATTTTCTAGCAGGACCATTATCTTCTGTCCCCAAAACATTTCCAGCATTGAGAGGTACAATCTCTTGAAACCTGAATAAAATACAAGACAAATCATTTCAGATTATGACCATTATATAAAATAGAATATACATTACAATTTACAAATTCAGAAACTAACCCAAGAACATAAATATCAGCAGGAGGAGAAGTATGAAGCCAATCTTCGAGATTCAAATAACTTGGAGGAGATCTTCCGGCTACATTCCAAGTCGCGGCAAAGATTCTGCATACAGAAGAAAGAACTCAATAGGATAACAAACAATTAATCAAAAAACTTATAACAAACAACTATGCAAAATAAAACATACATACCTATAATTATTCACATCTGTAACCTGAGCTGCATCATGATCGATCTTACATCGTCGCGTTCTTTCTGAGTGTCTTCTCTTTGTTCTTTCTGTAAATTTAAATATTATAAATTATTATATATAGAAGAAGACAAAGACAAAAGATTTTGAAACAGTATAGGATGATTAGTGGTGACTAAATATAATTTTATCTTTCTGTAGGTGGGGTTTAGGAATGGTGTGGTCCTAAAAAAAGAGTAAAACTGAACCTGTTTTGCTTTTCTTGTTAGTGCATTCTTCCCTCTTTGAACAGTTGTTCCTCCACCACTCTTCATCAACACCTGAAAAAGATAAACTATAAAGTGAATAAAGCTGTTCTTTTTCCACTGTTAAATTCATCAAACCACACAATACAAAATTAAAGCTAGAATTGAAACAACAAGGTGGTGCCGATCTCGGTTTTCGAGTTTAACAAGACTAATTGAACTAATTAAGCAAAATTTATTAAACAAAGACAAATCAAGCTTCTCAGATTTCAAATCCATTAAGCTTTAATTAATGAATTAATTACATTTAACTGAAGGTAAACATTAAATCGAGCAATTAATTAATCAATCACCTCCATAAAGAACATCATCTGCTTGAAAATCTTCAGCTTTACTCTTAATATTGAACCATTTCTTAACCAAATTTTTACTCCATGAAAGCTTCAAAACAAAAACAACAAAGTTAACAATGATTAGAACATAATTAAAAACAACATAACACACAAATTCATTGTTAGTAACTAGCATTGATATGATATCAAACCTTGCTTTTCTTCAAGTTTTCATCTCTCATTGTTGATAAAAATTCATATAGCTTTTTGTTGTTCTTGTTGAATGAAGTTGAAAAAGCAAAATAAGAAAGTACAAATATAATAATAAAAAAAACAACCCTTAGAATACGGGTCTGTGTTGAATTATCTTTCTTTGGTTCTGATTTTGATGTATTTGATGATGAAAGAACAAAACAGAACAAAACAAATTGGTGATGATACTCTGTTACTTTAACAACACAATTTAGAAACAATGTAGAAAAAAAATCAAAAACAGAAGAAGAAAGAGACAATGTGTTGAGTTGAGAGAGAAAAGAATCGAATTTGAAAGAAGAAGAAGGAGAATAAAGTGGAAGCAACAAGTTTCGCTCTCTCTCGAGGACTTTTTTAACCCCAAATCCAATGTCCGACCCAACCTTGGGAACTTGTTTGTTCAACAAAATCACAGAGAGAGAGAGAGAGAGAGAGAGAGAGAGAGAGAGAGAGAGTGGTGTTATTACACACAAACACAATGCTGTGTCTGATTCTGAACAGAAAAACAAAACATAAAACACACACAAGCTAAAACTCTAAAATAAACTAAAAATAAGAACTTGTGAATTTAAGCTAGTTGTAGTTGTACACAAATAGGGTCAGTAAAGTAAGGTTTCAGCTTATATACTCCAACATTAGTACTGCTATTCTTACATTTGGTCTTCAATTACAGAAAAGTAATTAAACAAGATGGGATAGAGAGATTAATTCATTAAATAAGTAATTCATTAATTAAAAAGTTTTTTCTTTTTGACCAAAATTAATTCAAAAGTTTGTACATAAAAAGGACACATGGTATTGTGTACATCTCCTACATACATATGCTGTATATGTATTGTATATGTGTCTAGGAGTGTTCGCGGTGCGGTTTGGTTTGATTTTGAGTCATTCTAACTGCGAGATAAAATGACATGCGGTTCGGTTTGGTTCGGTTGATTTATAAAAAATCATTCAAACCAAATCAATGCGGTTAGGTTTGGTTCGGTTACGCGGTTTATCACGATAGAAAAAATATGACAATATTACCAACATCTTACAAATTAAACATGAAAAATTTTAATTTATTTTATTGTTTACATGATATAATATGCATATACATAAATTGCACACAAAAGAACTTATTTTTAATATTAATAGTATAGTTTTGAATCGCGTGAAATTATATCTTTTGACAACTTACTTCTTATGGACTTCATTTGGGTTTGGCTTGCTAATAAGTTGATTACTAATAGTTGGTTCGGTTTTCTAAAATGAAAACGACAAACCAAGCTATTTAGAAGAAAAATGATTCGTAGGGTTTAAACTAAATGCGATTTTTTACGATTTTAGATTTGAATTAATTCAGTTTACGATTTTACTTTTGAATTGGTTCGAATACGATCACGCTATGTATGTATGTATATAAAGGTACAGGATTGGAATTTTTTTTTTTTTTTTACTCAAGGAGAGGAATGAAACTCTTGACATCAAAGATGAATGAATTTAAGAGTGATAGTAATTTGTATGTTTAAAATAATGAAAAAAGAAAATTGAAGATAATTTTTTTGCCGCATGTAAGAGCATTTATAATTGAATAAAAGAAAACCAAAACCGTATACTGAATACAGTATAAAATACACTCAATTTTAGTGTTGATGGATTTTGAGGAAAGGGAAAAAGATTAGAATGATATTAGAATACGGTGTTGATGTCAAATTCTGATGTCTGAAAAATATTTTGATGTATGTAGATGTATAGGAATTTTTGGTATAATGCAAATGTAATTGATTGTTATTTACTTTTTCTCCTCTTTTTTATTTATTTTTTCTTTATTTGTAGTATAAATGATAAATAATTGCATGTAATTTTTTGTTTGTACTTTTTTGTTGTCTTTATTATTGAAGATATAATCTTATCGTGCCACTAAAAACACTTCTTCTAAAGGAGTTTTGAATTTTTTTTATAGGCTAGGAGTTTTAAACATTGATTCATCTCATCTTATTGTCAAAGACTAATTATTTATGTTTATTATTTATTTATTTTTTTGAAAATTTGATATCCAATAAAAAAATCAATTAATTTGAAGAGTCAAATCCACCAACTGTAGGAGCCATTTTAAAGTTATAACTTGAAAATTTTATATAGACTAATTCACCAAAATTATGCACTCTAAAATCACAACACAGCACGACTAAACCAATCCGATTGGGTTGGGTTCATACATGTTTATTATTAAAACAATTCATTTGTAAAATAGAAAGGAACTAATTAGTGTGTTTTATATATACTTTGACTAATGTTAAATCTTAGTTTTGCCTATAATTATAATTGTTTATCTAATACAGTACTCCTATCTTACAAGGCTACGTATGTTTGCTAAGGTTAGAAGAATCTTTGGTGAAGAAAAATGGGGAAATTACTGATTTCAATGCAATTTGGTTTTTGACATGATACGGTGTACAAATCAATGCTTTAGTTAATTTGCTACTAGTGTTATTCTACTAGTAATTCCTTAAACGAAAAACCAAAAAATAATCGCATATACTTAAGTTTTTAAAATCAAAATTATAGCTCAAACTATTTTTAATAGTGAAATTCTATTTCTTAAGAATTAGTATTTAATAGGTATTTTCATTGGAGCAAAATTCAAAAGAGTATCTAATAGTTATTGGTGTTACAATAAGAAGTTGTATTTATCTTATTTGTGTGGGATCGAATTCTATTTCTTAAGAATTAGTATTTAATAGGTATTTTCATTGGAGCAAAATTCAAAAGAGTATCTAATAGTTATTGGTGTTACAATAATAAGTTGTATTTATCTTATTTGTGTGGGATCTATTTATATTAATATAGAATACGTTTGATCTGCTAAAAAATAGATGACCGGACATGACAATTTTTGTTGTACCATATATAATTCAAAAACTGGTTATGAGACTGGACAAAAGAGGTAGTAAGGGACAGAACAAAAACAAGATTTTTTGTCTCTCACTAAACCACAGGACAACTATAAAATATACGAATATATCCATTTTATTTTCGAATACAAAAATATTATCTCTCTATTCTATCCAGTACAGTTTTGTCATGTGTTGTACTGTCTTGTGCTGTCTGTACTGTTCTGTTCAGTACTTCATGTTTTGCAAATCAAACGGACTCATAGTGTTTATTGGTGATATGTGTTTTTGGTGGGATTCATTTAAATTTTTTTAAGAGATGTTGGGTTGTAGTGATTGAGTACTTATTGAGTATTATTATTAAAAAAAAAAAAAAATTTGTAATGTGTACATGTGAGACCAAGGTTGTCAAAACCGGACCGGTCAGACCGTGAACCGATGATGTATCCGGTCCGGGTAGGCCTGATAACCGGCCTGCAGGCGAATCGGTAAAAAACCGGTCGAACCGATCCTGAACCGAAAAACCGGTGAACCGGCCGATCCAGGCGGTTCGATGGTATTTGGTTTTATTTGTAAAAGAAAGATTAAAATAAATAAACAAGTTACAAACGATGTTATAGTACTATTTTGTGTTATTGGACTTAGTTATTATGTAATTTTTAATTTAGTTTGAATTAGAAATTTTATGTCTAATGTACTAAAGTTTTAATTTTATATTAACTTTATGACATTTCATCTTTTTCATGTGTAAAAATAAGAAATATTAAGTCTTTATTTATTTATTTTTATTTATATATTAATTAAAATATATATTTAATTAAAAACGGTTTGACCGGTTCGACCCCGATCCGACCGGTTGAACCTTGAACCGGTAAGCTCACCGGTTCGATGACCGATCTGATTCTGAAAACCTTGTGTGAGACTCATTTAAGTACTATAAAATGGGGAGCTCCATTGTGGATGATACTTTTCAAATTTTTTAAACTAATTTTAGATTAGTTGTGTCCAATATTTATCTTAGTTTTGGTTCCACCATGTGTTATGAACAACTTTTTAGTTGTTCATAAATTGAAGAGAATAATACTAAAAGAGACTAAAAACTACACTAAATTAACAAACTACACTAAATTGTTGGTGTTGGTAGTGAACGAGGCGGATTCTAGGGTGGGTGAGTGAGTTAGGTCTTCCACCATGGGTAAATTATCTGGAGAAAGACTTACATAGGCACAAACCCAAATAATATATATTTGGACACACATACACAAATCCAAAAGTTTAAAACAATAATAATATATTCACATCAATCAATATCATTTTATTTCTTTTTTCTTTAATTTTTTTTGAGTTGTGTGAGTGTGCCCAACACTTATTATTTGTGTTTGTGCCTAGGTTAGAATTTTTCAAATTACCTGAACCGTTGGAAGAAAGATGGTATCATGCACCATCTGTACCTTGTACTTATTTTTCTCTCTCTTCTCATCATCTCTTTCATCTCAATCTCTGCATTTTTTTTCTTCTTGTGTTTGACTTCCTTTCTTCAACCTCACAATCACACCCTTTTTTCTTTAAATCAATAATGATAATAACAATAATACACAAACCTCCCAATTTAATCTCCTATTAACTTTATTCAAATTTCAAACCAAGAGTATATATACAGTCGATCACTATGTCTATACATCATAAAATACTCATAATTGAATATAGAAAAATCCAATCAAGTGATTGAAGAACAAAAGCAACTTAAGGTCTATTGAATCAAACACAAAATCAAATAAAGAACTGAACAATTTTCCTTGTCGACGACAATGCATGACTTGTTAGAAATAATTTATATTTAAGGGTATTTTAGTATTTACTATGTTAAGTACTTTTGAACTTGTCTGTTAAGTTTTCAATTTTAGGGCCTATGTGGCAAACTTTACTCTTTGTATAAATAGCTACTCTTTTATCAATGCAATTAATCTTCCTTTCATTTTGTGGCTGCTGTCTTTGTTCTCTCCTTATTGTTCTATTGATTCATCACCTTGTACACCAACAAATTGGTATCTAGAGCTCCGGTTCGAATCCACGGGAAACACGAGTGAAACGTGAGTTGTGTGTGTTTGATTTTTGGTTCTTGATTTGTGTTGAATCTTGAACAAAATCTGAACAGAATCACTTTTTCTGATTTTGTGGGATTGGGAAACACGAGTGTTAGTGAGATTTGAGTGTACTGTACAAGGTTTAAGATGAACGGAAACGGTGGCATGAGTACCAAGCTTCCAGTGTTTGATGGCAAAAACTGGAATCGTTGGATGAAACAAATGCTTGTATTGTTCGGTGCTCAAGGTGTGCTTGAGCTTATCACTGAAGGATACGTTCCTGTTGCAGCAGATGCAACAGAGGAGCAGAAAGAGGCGCAGAGAGCTACAAGAAAGAAGGATCAGAAGGCGTTGTTCTACATTCATCAGTGTGTGAATGAGAGTGTGTTTGAGAAGATTGTTGATTCAGTGACGGCGAAGGAGGCTTGGGATCTTCTGACAAGGTGTTACGGTGGTGATGCGTCAGTAAAGAAGGTAAAGCTTCAAACCCTCAGAAAACAGTATGAGAATCTCAACATGAAGAACAATGAGAAGGTTTGTGAGTACATCTCCAGACTAATTCTGATTACTAATGAGATGAAAGCTTGTGGAGAAACTCTTTCAGAACAAGTAATCATTGAGAAGGTATTGAGATCCCTTACCCCTCAGTTTGATTACATTGTTGTATCTATTGAACATTCCAAAGATTTGGAAACCATGAGAATAGAAGAGTTACAGAGCAGTCTAGAAGCACAAGAGTTGCGTCTAACTAAGAGAAACTCTGAAAGAGAAGTAGAGCAGCAGGCGCTGAAAGCAGCCTCTGAGAAGAAGTTTCAGAAGAAGCCTTGGTCAGAAGCCAAGAATAGATCTGATGGAGCTCAGAAGCCAGAAACCTCAACTTCTGGAAAGCAGAAGTATGCTCAGAAGGGAAAAGACAAGACAAAAGTACGGTGTTACTCTTGTCAGAAGTTTGGCCATTTTGCATCTGAGTGCAAGTCAAACAAAGAAAGAAAGTCAGAAGAAGCAAATATAGCCAGAAGTTCTGATGACTCTGATAGTGAATTTGTTTTACTAATGGCTTCTGAATCTGATGATGTGAATTCAGAGTGGTGGTATATGGATACAGGGTGTTCAAACCATCTTACTGGAAACAAGAAGTGGTTGGTTGATTTTGACTCTAGAAAGAGTACAAAGATCAGATGTGCTGATGATAAATACCTCAACGCTGAAGGTATGGGAAATGTCAAAGTCATTTTGAACAATGGGAAAGCAGCATTGATTCAGAACGTGCGGTATGTACCAGGCATGAAAAGCAATCTGATGAATGTGGGTCAATTGATTGAGAAAGGTTTTTCAGTTACTATGAAAGACAATCTTCTGAAGCTATATGACGGTAATCAGAAGCTGATTATGGAGTCAGAACAGGGAAGGAACAGAACATTCAAGGTGAATGTTAGAACTGCAGACTCTGAATGTCTTAGTGCAACAAGTGTTGAGAAGGATAGTGAGTTGTGGCACAGAAGATTTGGTCATCTGAATTTCAGAAGCTTGGGGCATCTGAAGTCAAAGAATCTGGTACATGGAATTCCTATAATCAAGAAGCCTGAAAAATCATGCAAGGTGTGCATGAAAGGGAAGCAACCAAGATTGCCGTTTGCATCAGAAGTAGCTGCAAGAGCAAAACATGCCTTGGGAGTAGTACATTCTGATGTGTGTGGACCATTTCCAGTACCTTCACTTGGAGGAAACAAGTATTTTGTATCTTTTGTTGATGAATTCACAAGGATGACATGGGTAACACTCATCAAGTTCAAGCATGAAGTGTTAGCTGAGTTTCAGAAGTTCAAGGTGAAGGCTGAGAAACAGAGTGGTCAGAAGCTGAAGATTCTCAGAACTGATGGTGGTGGTGAGTTTAATTCTAATGAGTTTAAAACTTTCTGTGAGGAGAATGGAATTGAGCATGAGGTCACAGCTCCTTATACTCCTCAACACAATGGTCTTGCTGAGAGAAGAAATCGTACTTTGCTTGATATGGTGAGAAGCATGCTGAAAGAGAAGAAGCTTCCTCATCATTTATGGGGAGAAGCTGTTGCCACTGCAACATATGTGCTCAACAGATGTCCAACGAAGAAGCTGAAGGAAATAGTTCCTATTCAGAAGTGGACTGGAGATAAGCAAAGTGTTAGTCATCTGAAGGTGTTTGGATCTGTATGCTATAAACATGTTCCAGAAGCCAGAAGACAGAAGCTGGATGATAGAAGCAAAGTAATGTTACTGGTGGGGTACCACAGTACAGGTGCGTACAAGCTTTATTGTCCAGAGACTAATAAAATTGAATTCAGCAGAGACGTCATTGTGAAGGAATCTGAAATTTGGGATTGGAACAAGTCTCAATCAAATTCTGATGTGAGAATCTCGGAGGATGGCTCTGAAGGTGAGTCAGAACCTGAAGGCTCTGAAGATGATTCAGAAGATGGAGATGACTCTGATGGTGACTCTGAGTCTGATGGTGGTTCTGAATCTGGTGGTGCCTCTGACTCTGAAGACGATTCTGAAGGTCAAAGTTCTGGAGAAAGTCAAGGTTCTGAAGGTGAAAGAACTTCTGATAACACTTCAGAGGCAAGAACTTCTGAAGGTGAAGCCTCTGAAGAAAGAACTTCTGAAGGTGAAGCCTCTGAGTCAAAAGCTTCTGAAGATGCTTCTGAACAAGTTCAGAGGCTATAGAGAATCAGAAGCATCCCAAGAAGATTTGCAGGATTTGAAATGTTGCAAGACACTGAAGTAAACTATGAAGGAGAAATTATTCAGTGTGCAATGTT
Organism: Trifolium fragiferum; assembly: GCA_954870985.1. Lineage (NCBI taxonomy): Eukaryota > Viridiplantae > Streptophyta > Magnoliopsida > Fabales > Fabaceae > Trifolium > Trifolium fragiferum. The sequence goes on along the minus strand of OX940796.1, from coordinate 41,836,178 downwards.
AGTAGATTCTGAACCCGTGAGTACAGAAGATGCTCTTAAGCAACAAGTCTGGTTGCAGGCCATGAAAGAAGAACTTGATGCTATAAAGAGGAACAAGACTTGGAAGCTATCAGAACTTCCAAAAGGCAAGAAAGCCATCAGCGTCAGATGGGTTTTCAAGCAGAAACTAAAGCCAGATGGATCAATTGGCAAACACAAAGCGAGGTTAGTAGCAAGAGGATTTCTGCAGAAACCTGGACTAGATTATTCTGAAGTGTTTGCACCTGTAGCAAGACACGAAACAATTAGACTGGTAATTGCAATAGCTGCTAACAGGAATTGGCCTCTGATGCATTTAGATGTGAAATCTGCATTTCTGAACGGTCCATTACAAGAAGAGGTATATGTGCCACAACCTCCTGGTTTTGAGAAAAAGAATCAGGAAGGGATGGTGTATAGATTGCATAAAGCCCTCTATGGATTGAAACAAGCGCCCAGAGCCTGGAATATGAAGATTGATTCATTTTTCAAGAAGCAAGGGTTTCAGAAATGTGAGTTGGAGTATGGTGTTTATGTTCAGCACACTTTAGACGGCAATATGATTCTGGTATGTTTGTATGTTGATGATATATTGCTGACAGGAAGTTCTGAACAAGAGATAGCTAAGTTCAAGAAGGTTCTGATGAATGAGTTTGAGATGACAGACCTTGGAAAAATGAGTTACTTTCAAGGGATGAAATTTCTATATTCTGAGAAAGGAATCATTTTGCATCAGTTGAAGTATGAACTTGAGCTTCTGAAGAGATTTAAGCTGGAGAATTGCAAAGTTGCTATCACACCCTCTGATACGAATCAAAAGTTGGATTCTGATTCTGATGGAGAGGATGTGGACGCTACAACCTTCAAACAGTTGGTTGGTTCTCTGAGGTATTTGTGTAATACCAGACCTGATATTTGTTTTGCAGTTGGAATGGTTAGCAGATTTATGAGTAAACCAAAATAGTCCCATTACCAAGCTGCTGTCAGGATTCTGAGGTATATCAAGGGGACTTTGAAGCATGGAGTACTATTTCCCTCTGAAGGAAGGACTGAATCAGAACTTCTGAGTTATTCAGATTCTAATTGGTGTGGAGACAGAGTTGATAGAAGAAGCACTTCTGGATATTTATTTAAATTTCTGGGAGGTCCTATTTCGTGGTGTTCCAAGAAGCAACCTGTTGTTGCTCTATCAACCTGTGAAGCTGAATATATTGCAGGCGCTGTGACTGCATGCCAAGCTGTGTGGCTTCTGAACTTACTCCAGGATCTGAAGATCAAGGTAAAAGAGCATCTGAAGCTGATGATTGATAACAAGTCTGCAATCAATCTTGCCAAGAATCCAGTGCTGCATGGAAGAAGCAAGCATATTGAGACCAAGTATCACTTTCTGAGGAATCAGGTTCAGAATGGAGTGCTTGAAGTTGTGCACTGTAGCGCTCAGAAGCAGCTGGCAGATGTGTTGACAAAGGCTATCAAAACTGATCATTTTCTTCGTTTGAGGGATAGAATTGGTGTTGTCAGTTTTGTCTAAATATAAATTAAGGGATGGTGTTAGAAGTAATTTATATTTAAGGGTATTTTAGTATTTACTATGTTAAGTACTTTTGAACTTGTCTGTTAAGTTTTCAATTTTAGGGCCTATGTGGCAAACTTTACTTTTTGTATAAATAGCTACTCTTTTATCAATGCAATTAATCTTCCTTTCATTTTGTGGCTGCTGTCTTTATTCTCTCCTTATTGTTCTATTGATTCATCACCTTGTACACCAACATGACTGATGTTTTGTGTTTTGTTTTTGGCGTGCTTTTGAATTTTGGTGCTAGGATTACTCTTGACTTTGAAATCTGCTACTGCTTTTGTTGTTTGAGTGAGGCTTATGTGTTTTGTCTTAGTGATTCTCTTGATGTTGGGTGTTTTAGTTTTTTCTTGGAGTGCCATTTTTATTTATTTCCCGTTTTTGTTATGTGAAGCCTTCGTGTTTGATTTTGGTCTTGTCTTGTATCCTTCTTTTTTTTTTTTTTTTTTTTTTTTTGTAAAAATTGGTCTTGTATCTTGTTAGCTTTAATTATTACTTGTGTTTGTCAAAAACTAAAATAAAATTACTATTGTGTTAAAGGTTGAAGCTTTCATAAGAGATAGCAAATTATAGAAGTATTTGTGAATTTTGTATTTAATTAAACTATGAACAAAAAGCAAATAGTTGATAAATATTTGATTAGCATATTTAAAATCACTAAGAGGTTGGATGAATTATTGGTACGACAATGTCATCAAACTTCAAGATTGATTAAAATCCATAATTTTTTACATATCAGCATTATATATCAAATTATTATATTTTTCAAATATCTATTTCAATAACAATATCACATTTACAATTACTTATTTTATAATATCATGACACCAGACGACACAAGACCCCCCGCAACACAGTACGCGCGGAACGCACGACCCGTGCGCACGCACGGGTATAGCACTAGTTGAAAAGAAAGATGAAAGAAAATAGAACTACATAGCCTTGTACATGATGGGAAGAGTTGAAATTTGAATAAAGTTAGTATGAGATTAAATTGGGAGGTTTGTGTATTGTTATTATTGATTTAAAAAAATAAAAAGGGTGTGGTTGTGAGGTAGAAGAAATGAAGCCACACACAAGAACAAAAAAATTCAGAGATTGAGATGAAAGAGATGATGAGAAGAGAGAGAAAAATAAATATAAGGTATAGATGGCGCATGATATCATCCTTCATCCAACGGGTTTAGGTAATTTGCCCATGGTGGGAGACCTAACTCACTCACCCACCCTAGAATCCGCCAGTGAACGAAATGATCAAGTGATGTCAGTAGCAAGCAATAGCGGTTGTTGAAGGGTAATAACAACATAAGTGTTTTTGTTATGAAGTTTTATTAAAAGAGTGACTATGTAATCTGTTACAAAGTTAAAAGAGCAATTTTGTACTTGGAAAAATTAAAAGGACTAATTTGATATATACTTATAAACTAAAAGGATCGATTTGTTATTTTGGGTAAGGTTTGATCTTCATTCTACGTGTACTTTTCTCCTTTTTTTTTTAGGTCAACATGTTATTGATACAAATTCTCTATTGCTATATATTTAATAGTGAGTGCGTTTGTTTTAACTTTAAAAAAAAAATTATTTTTTCTTTATATTTTTAAAAAATCATTTTTATGATAATTTCATTAAAATTAGTAAATGTTATTTCAAATTCTTGTTTTTATTAAATAAAAGAGTGATTTTGACATTCAATAAGTCAAATATTCATGTTAAAGATTTTAACTTATTAAAAATCACAATAATCACAATTTTTTAAAAAAACTATCTTTAAAAAATGATTTTTATGAAAAACTATTTGAAATAGCTTTTTTTTTAGATTTTGTTTTAAGACAAGTTATTTAAATCAATTTTTTATTTGAAGCTCTTATAAAAAAATTCTTTGTTAAAATTTTCAACACAAAAAGAATACACTATAAAATCCATTTTTAAAAAGCTAAAACAAATGAGTGTCAATTCTTATCCTTCAACTAATTTTTCTTCATATACATGAGTCGGGGATATGGCCAATAATCATTTACTTAAGAAGTCTAAATTCCCCACCACTTAAACTAATTTATTGTTTTTTTTATCTTATATATATATATATATATATATATATATATATATATATATATATATATATATATATATATATATATATATATATATTGGTGTGCTACAAATGATTGTATAAAATTAACAATTCAGTAAAAAAAAAAAAAACTATATAAGGTTATATATAAGAAGAAAATAACAACAAAAATTGTGTTTAGAGAACAAACAATTATAAACTCACATATAAGTGGAGACATTGAAGTTCGAACATAACAATTTTGTCATTTTTTATCAATTGAGCTAAAAATTATAAATTGGTGAGCTAAAATTCAAATCCTAACCGTAGAAAATATATCTTATATGTGCGAAAGAATATGAAAAATAATGTCAACAAATAAACTAGTTCTTTCTTTTCTATTTTAAAAAATAGTTTTTATTTTACAAAAAATAAAAAAAATAGTCGTTCTCTCATTTTTGCATAAAAGTAGGATCTCGTTAGGCGATTAAGGGTGTTCCTAATAAATTTGAGTTTTCTCCATTTGTTATCCTTCTATTTATTCTCCATTTCGAGAGAGATAGACAGATTAAAAATTAATGGGACCCATTAAAAAGTGAATTCCCACTAATTTGTAGACCTCATTAATTTTTAATATATCTATCTTTCTCCAAATTGAAAATAAATAAAAAAATAACAAAGAAAGAAAAGTCAAACTCGTTCCTAATCCTATTCAACCCTTATAAGCTTCCTCGGATGATGTAAAGTGAAACTATAGTATAAAGTTATTCTTTAATGGTTGTACCCAATAAAAAATCATACTTTAATGAAGTTAGCACTTAAGTGCAATCTTAATACTTCAAGCTTAGTAACATGGCACGTATGGAAGATTGTAAAGATCCACATTTTCCAATGATTTTTTCTTCTTGCAACCAACTACTCTCTCGCCCGAGAGGGGATCCTCTCAAGTGGAAAAAAAAATTGAGGAAATAAAGTGGGACAATTGACCATTGGATTAGAAATATAAAACAATATTTAATTCTAAAAGTAATAGAGAAAAGGTGATTGATGGTTAAGATGTGAAAATTGAGAAAAATTGAGAGAAAAAAAATTGAGAGGATCCATTCTCCTCTCGCCCTATTTCTAGCATTTTTTATATATTAAAAAAAGTTACGTTAACATGTACTCTGAAGGCACGTGATAAGATATTCTTATATGAAAATTTTGCATTTAATAAGTTAAGAAATTTAATGCATCAAAAGTAAAAACACATAAAATTATAAAACATAATTTCTATATTTATCTTTTTATTATATGCCTTAAGAGCACAAGTTAATATTCTCCTTAGAATAATTTATGGATTTGAATCATTTCTTGTCATTTCTCTTATGTTATCCCTTTTGCTCTTATCTCAATCATTCATTCATATATTTCTCTCTTCTTTGCATTATATTTTTTTATTTGTTGATCAACAACCGTCAGATTAAAAAAAGAAGAGAGAGCTGGTCATAAAATGCTAGAGATGATCCAATTCCTATAATTTACATACGTACTGTATATGATTATTCTATCAAATTAGTAGGCATTGTATATAAATAATTTAATGTTACTTTCTACATTTCAAAATAAATTGGACTATTAATAAGAAATATATTTTAAAAAGGGTTTGTCTAACATGTGCAATATTGCACATATTAAAACAACAAAATATAGTAACCTTTTATTAAAAAATAATTATTATTTAATACAAAATTATTCTTTTGATATAAAATGTACAAATTACAATACAAACTTATTATTTTAAACTTTTCAATATGTGCAAATTTGCACATGATAGAAAAATTCTTTCAAAAGTAACTAAATATATAAATATTTGTTGATAATATTATATTTAGAAAAGAAAAAAATTTACATACTCCGAAAGAGCTAATAATTAGATACAAAAGATGTCTTATAGTACAATGGGACTCTATCACAACACTATATTGATGTATATTTTTAGTGTGTTTAGTTAGTGAAAAATTGAAAGGAGAGAATGAATTTTATATATTTGAGTCGCTTAGTTAAATTGTTAAAGTCATTTTTAGCTTCCCTTCCATAGTGGGATGTAGAGAGAAGAGAAAACATATTTATACTTAATGACATTTTATAACAATAATATTAAATAGCATAATTGCAAATTTTCTTTTCATTGAAATATCTTCTATTGTAATGATTAATGTAGAAGGTTTTCAGTTTCCACAAAAAAATGTAGAAGATTTTCATAATGTATCCATAAGATTATGGCAAGAGCTTAATGTGTCACAACTCGTTACGTTTGTAATGATTACGTGGAGTATTTGGAGAAAACAAAACTTACAGTTATGAGAGAATAAAAAAAAAACAATGTAGCAAGTAATACATCACGTCACGCGCAAGGCAAACGGTGGCACTCGTGTTTTAGCACGAGCAGGTTTATCATGTGTTTCTCGCAGTATAAACAATCTTAAAATCTCTTCTCTCCTCTTTGTTACAATCTTTGATTTTTATCTTTGTGAGCGTTACTCGATTGATAAAAACATTGTATTATATATGCAGGAGTTAAAACTCAAACACAATTTTTTTTTACTTATTCATTTTAAATGATAAATTTTTATCATTGAGTTACTTGACAAAAAGAATGTCTGTTAAATTTTCAAATAACACAAGTTTTATAATGAAGTAGTACTTTTTTTTGAGCAATAATGAAGTAGTACTAATGTTTCAAGAAATTATGAAAGCAAAAACTACTACTAGTAGAGATTAAACTAATAGAGTTGACGGCAGAAAGCTTTAAGCTCAATCATCCGCTAACTACCATATAAACCTAAACCTTAGGCCCTAATTAAATTCATAGGTTGTCAAGGATTTTGTCCATGTGGTTGTCCCAAAATAAACTGAGCATCCTATTGTACTTTTGCATAGAAAAATATATGAAAGTAACACCAATCTAGGGGAGTCTCGATTTTGTCAATTATTAATAGCTTGTGTGTTAGTATTATTGCCTATATTTGATCAATCATAAAGATTCCTCTCTTTTGTGCTTGCTTAATTAAGTTGTTGACCATGTTATTTAAAATATGCACTTGTTCTTTTCCTATCCTTTAAGCAGTTTTAGGAATCATTTGCAAGACATTAGTTTTCAATAAATACTTTTAGTTGGACCTAAAGTGCTTGATAATGCACACTTTATATGAGAGCAGAGCAGTAACATATTTGAATTAGATAGACAAGAGCAGAGTCTCTAGTATCAAAATAAAAGAAAAATTGGACTATAATTCGTAGTTAATAATGATGTAATTTTATCTCTTTTTAAAAAATGGATGATAGACTATTTTTTCTTTATATATATTTAGTTGCTACTACTATTTTTGGTATAAATTTTTTAGTAAATTTAATATACTTTAGTTTTTGGACAAAAATATTAGAGCAACTTCAACGGTGATATTTTTACCTTGTCCGCCAGCATGGAGTTCTTTACCTTAAAATGTTCATTGTTGAAGCATTGCAATGTGGCATTACGGCATGGCATGACCGTGTTTTTGTGAAGTAACTTTGCTGACCCAGTTCTCAAGAAAAATAACATTTTTTTACTTATATTTTTTTCACATAACTTGTCCTTTAGTGTCTATTTAATTGATATAAAATTAAATGAGAATAAAATATTAATATATGAGTTAAAGTTGTGGGATGCAATACAAGTTTTTTAGAGTTACACTATTGGAGTAAAATATTAGTGAGTTACTATTTCAAAATGATGTGGCTTTAATGAGACCCCCAAAATATTTTTATATTGGTTGCACCATTGTAGATGCTCTTAGCTCCACTGATAATTTATGTCTAGGTCCTCCTAATCTCCACCCACTCGAATTTTTTCATAAGCAAAAATCAAAGGTCAAACTCATAGCTACTTAGTTAAATCGATGATATTTCAAAGGAAAATCAATTTTAACTCAAACAACTATATTTCTAAGTTTTTTTTATTAAAATTGCAATTGATAGAGACAAAATCAATATTCTAACCATTTTTATCATCGATTCATCGTAAATCCAAATCATAAGGGAGGAGGTTGAAGAAATAAGAACTTTGTTTGACATCTAATAATTGAAGAAAAAGGAATGAAAGCTCCATTATTTGACCTTTTTATATAAAACTTGTACGTACTCATTTTTAACTAAATATTGTTGTTCCCTTAAAATAAAAACTAAGTATGTTAATTGTTAAATATATTTTTCTTTCTTCACATGATCATAATAATATAAATATTTTTTATTTTGAATTGTTACTTTTTTAAGGAAAATCATAAACTGCATATTGCACATGGTTGTCATAATACTACCATTATGTTTTCATCATAAAAAATGAATGAAATGTTCTTTATCTTAAAAAATGAATGAAAGTTGATGTTGATTCTTCATCCTAAGAAATATATTTTTTTTAAAAAAAGATAAGAAATAAAAAGGTGATGGAATAAAATCAACACAGAATCATTTATGTTTGACGATATACTAGTAGTGTACTAATTTGTTTAGACATTCTTTTCTCTTCGAGGAATAACATTATGTCATTATCAAAATTTCCCTTTTAAATATTAAACATTGTACCCAAAAACAAAAAAAAAATATTGAACAACAATTATTACTTTTATGTTTCCTAATCCATTATAATCAGTAATGCATATAGCTAAGTGATAGTTGGACTAGATAGTATAAGGATCGTCTCAAATAATTTGGATCTCTTTTTAATTTTAAAAATTGGATGCCTAATAAAAAAGCACAAAAATAAAAATAAAAGTTATTATTTATTTAATGGATAATCAATTATATATTTTTTTAAAAATAATACTAATTATGTCTTTTTTACATAATATTTAACTTAAAATATGTAATTGTCACTTCACTACGACATAATTTAGAAACTAAGTCAATAGTCCAATTAACACTTTGTTTCTTTCGTGCCAAGTAGGCATAATCTAGACCTGCCAACTCAATTTTAGAAAATCATGAATGTGATCCCCCTACAAGAATTCTTTTTAGTAACCATATATAAACAAAAGAGCTTTAGAATCACTGTTCACCTTAAGACGAGGGACACCTTGGTTGCACACTATATCCATACACAAGTACTTACATGTTCCACATCTCAACATGAAGAGCATTACACTATGGAGCGTTTTAATTAAGGGTTTGAATTTGCTCCATCCCTCCATTTATTTTTTATTTGGAGAGAGATAAACACATTAAAAATTAGTGGAACTCATTAAAAAGTGGGACCCATGAATTTGTGGATCCCACTAATTTTCAATATGTTTATCTCTCTCCAAATGGAGGAATAACAAATGGAGCAAACTCAATCTCTTAATTAAGTAGTTTTTAATTCATCTTGCATTGGAATTTTGTAAAAGCGATATGGGTCGTGCAATTCTCGTCATTTGTCTATACTAATTAACGTGTAAAATTCTCGTCATTGACCTAAAAATATTTACAATCATTAGCTAGTCAGATTCATATAAGCTACCGGGTTGTTTGAAGTGTATTTTCCATCCAATTATGAATTAAGTAAGCAAAAAATTGATAGGTTAACGAGGCAGTCAAAATGCATCTTTAAATTTTACTACTTTGGCCAAAGTATATTCTTCTCTAGGATGTACTAATATGAATTTCTTTTGCTTTTTCAGCTTTGAAACATCCCTTAATAAGTAAGTCACCACTCCCTGCGTAACTGTTAAATTTGATGGTTTTATTTTACTATACTACTATTTATTTGATTTTTATTCTCTTTGATCATAATCTTAATTTAAACATTATTTTTAAACTCTTGTCATTTTCTTAGTAATAATCTGTCAAAAGTGGTACACCTCTGGGCTTCCGTACATTTGTACTCTTATTGACTGGACATTCGGGCCTTAAATTTCTCAAAACCACTTATCTATACGTAGCTCTATACTGATTTACCGTACAAAATACAGATACAAATAATAGAGCAATAATACAAAATACTAATTCTTCACCAGAACAAATAAATATACACAATAGTTTTATAATGTGATTGATATGTGTGTTTTTGTTTTTGCTATTTATTTTGTATATGTAATTCTCTTAAATTATGGTTAAATGATATTTATTTTTTCCCATCACAAATTCCTTTCATTTTTAAGATACATCATCCCTAAATTTCTAAGTCGCAAATGAAAATTGATAATTAAAAAAATAAGTGTAGTTTAGATGATGTCGGTAATTGACAACGTGTTTGATATTTTTATTTAAAAAAATAAAATTTAGGCTCCATTTGTATTGATGAAATATAATGGAATGAACCGGAATAAAGTGTAGTGAAATAAAATGGAGCGGAATGAAACAAATATTTTATTTCATTGTTTGAATATTTTAAAAATGAGAGAAACAAAATTGATGGTAAGTGATGGTATGAGATGAAATTCATTTCATCATATTTCATTCAATTATTATTTTTCGAATCTAAATAATGTAACATTATTATATTTCATTCCGTTCTATTTCATTATATTCCATCAATCCAAACAAAGTCTTATTAAATATATTTTTAATACATTTTGAAAAGTATCAGACATACACTGATGTCAAATATGATATCTAATGCGATATTTAGATAATTTTAAAGTGTTATAAGATTTTTTTAGGTGTAGACTTTCGTAAAAACATATATTAAACTAGTCTTTTTTTATGAATTTGTAGGTTTGTCATATTTTTAAGAAGATCAAGTGACTAGAAGCCTAAAAAATGGCTCAATAACAAGCAACAAATCAAATTGGCACCCAAGAGCATTAAGATGATATGATAATGAATCTGTTCTAGTTTAATTAAAGGTCATGCATTTAAATTCAACTCAAAAAATGCAGTAATGTTAAATTTCTTAAGAGAGCTTTTCAAACTATTGCGGTCCTACCCGACTCAAAAAATTAATTTGTACAGTTGTTTGCAAAGGATATTTGATTCATACAAAAAAAAACTAGACTAGATCATTATAAAACATAACTAGTCTATTTTCATTTGAGTAATAAAAAAAGTACTCATTGTTAAGTTAATTACTTAACAAGTGTAGTTTTAAATTTTTTACTAAAAGGGGATAAGTCGCCACTGCCGGATACGATTTACCTATCACTTTTGTTTTCCTTCTGATTTTAAAGAAAGTCGTGGATGACAACCACAACTTTGTCTTAAAAGTTGTAAGTTTGTAATTTATTTAAAAAAAGAAGAAGATAAAGGCGTACGTATATACCTACGATTTACAACTTTTAAAAATAAAAATCATCAACGACAATGACGATTTAAAAAAAAAAAAAAAAAGAAGGCAAAGTCGTGACTGTCATCCACAATTTTTCTTAAAATCAAAAGAAAAAATAAATAGAATGACGTGTAAGTTGTATTTAGTAGTGGCGACTTACCCCATTTTAATAAAATATTTCAAAACTTCGTTTGTTTAGTAATTAGCTTAACAAACTACAAGCCTGGTAAAAAAAAAAAAAAATCTCTATTCACTAATTAGTTTTATTATAAATATAATTGTTAGAAATAATATAAAACCACTGATGTGGTTTTATCCTAACAGCTTAAACTTTTGGAATAATCTGTTATTTGACATAGTATCAGAGCCTCTATGACTAAGTGGTCTAGAGTTCGATCCCCGCTCTCCTCATTTTCTAATTAAAAAGTGGAATTTAAGCATATGTTAGGTGGGTCTATGCATTATTCACGCTTCAAGCCCAAGTGGACTATTGCGTGCGGGGCGTGTTAAAAATAATATAAAACCATTGATGTGACTCTATCCTAACAGCTTAATCTTTTAGGATAATCAGTTATTTGATAATAATAACGAGGGATTGATTTTTTATTTTACATATAATTGTCTTATGGGAGATTTGAACTCCGTCTTTTGAAATTTATATGATCAAACTCTTACCACCAAACTATACCTCATGGTCAAACTTTTACTAATATTGGCGCACCTAAATAATATATATATCAAATGATTGTATATTTTAGAAAAAATTAATAGATCAATGATATAATATTTTAAATATAACGATCGGTTTTATTAAATAAAACTAGAGTACAATTTTATTAAAAAGTATAAAATTATATCGGTGTAATTTGATCTATTTTCGTGTATCGTGTCTAAAATTCTATTTCACTATTTCTTTTTAGGAAAAGCTACACTATTATTATTGGTGTCAATTGGAATAGAAACATAGAGGAAAAAAATGTATAGAAAAAGGAATAAAGAGTGATGGAAACATCCAAGTGACAAAGAAGAACAAAGAGAAACAAGGCAGTAAAAAAAACCTTGGTGTGAGGCCAGTATAGGATAAGAGGCTGTACATATTGTATTCTTTTTGAAGCCAACATTAAGGAGGACAGAATTGTTGCCAACTTAAGAAACATAAATTACTTGTAGTTTGTTTAAAAAATGTCCTAAAAATAAGAAATGTATAATTCAGTTGACTAGACTCTCTTATTTATTGGTGGCACAACTAAAAGCATATAATAAAACTGATATTGATGTGAAACTTTTCACTTCAATGTGGGGTAGAAAATGAGGTTTGTTTTTTACCTAAGCTTTGTCCACATTTCATTGAGCTAGTAAGTAGCAACCAAGGCAAAAGATCTTGTCAATGTCTTTCATATATATCATTTTCAAAGTTTTCATCATTTTTTTCTATGTACTTTGATTTAATAATGAGGCCAATGACTGTTTCATTTTGTATATCTTTCTTAAAAGCAACTTTGTATTCTTTTCCTATATAAAAAAATGTAACAAAATTATTTATTAAAGAAAATAATGAGGCCAATGATTGTTCACATTTCAATTTAGATAAATTGGATTTGATTATTCGAAATATAGAGCTACAATATGTACTATTTGATTTTGATCCAAAGATTTGATATCTCAAACTACATGATTGTTTGAATATAAGGAATTTAACTTCTTTTTTTAATCTTAAAACTCTTGTTTTTAGAGTTTACTTATATAATTTGGAGTTTTTTTTGTCGATAAAAACCTAAATCTTTATCTATAAAGGGATGAATAATTTGTTCTTAATTAACTTCACTAATTTAGACACTCACTACATATAATAATAAGGCACAAATTTTGCTTATCTTAATTTGGTTTTTGTTCTGGCTAGTTAGAGATTCTCAACTTAAAATAAATTTTGTTATTTAATTTGTTGCTTACAAAAGAGTTTGTATAAGGTTGTAAAATTTATTGAAGAGTTAAAACAGAATGTTTTGTTTATTAGAAAACAAATAGCAAAACCTAATTTTAGTTTATACAAGATGTTAGTAATTGAGTCTAAAAGAAACATTGATGTATAGAATGTGTGAGTGTTGTAAATATATTGTACCGAATACTCTTTTTACTTATAAGAAACCAATGGTAGGAGAGAAAAAAGTTTTGATATCTTTTCTTTAAAGGAAAGGAAGTGAAAAAAAAAAATTATGAAAATTTAGATTAATTTTAGTCGAAATTCATCCATCAGCTTATGTAATTTTTTTTTTTCTTCCACTTTCTTTTCAAAAAACAAAACACATCATAAGTGTTCTAGAAAATTTTGCCAAACATATTCATATGGCTCTCTCAAAACTAATAGTAAGTGTACGTGTTTATAGGTGTCTCAGTCTCAACCACTCCAATTGTTTTTTTTTTTTTTTGACAGAAACCACTCCAATTGTTAAAACAGAACAAAAAAATTTGACTATATATTCTCTGGTCATAAGCATAAATTACAAATAACAGAAAGCTCAACTATTTAATGCATACACACCATGTTCTATTAGACCTTGCACCATTATTTTAAGCAAAAAAAAGGCCTAGAATCTTGATCACTTTTATATGCAAATGTTAACTATTTAATGTTAGTATCCTAAATCCTAATATACATTTCATTTAAAGTAGCATTTAAATTAATTAGCCAATAGTGCTTAAATGAAATGGCGGACGGATCTCTTCTAACTTAACAAAGTTCCTGAGTTTAAGCTCCGATTTGGACATGCAGCAGCTTTAAAATTCTTAGGGATAGTTTGCCGCTCATTTGAATCTCACAAGATTTGAGAGATTAGTCTCTGCAGTTGTGTGCAGAAGATATCCAATTTACGAAAGAAAAAAAATTAAAACTTAATTAAGCATATGTAATTATGATTAGTCCAATATATATTGACTTTTTTTTTTTGCAACTAACTTAACACATTGCTTTGTCTTAATCAAAGTAACTAGAGAGAGACATAACTATTCAATAGAAAGAAGATAGAATTGTTATTAATGGCATAACATCCCGCCATGTTATTTTGAACTATGTCTCTTTCATGGATGTTACACAACTTAATTGCATCAAGATATTCCAACCAATTTTGTGAACTTTATTACCAATAACAACATACAACTACCAAATTTAAAACAAATACATATATAATACCTATATGAACATCAATGTAGGAGTTCATTTACTCTACATATTACTAATAGGGAAAGAATTAATATTGGTAATGCCACAATGGTATTCATATATGCTATAATTAAATTGCAGAATGTGTATTGATGAAACATGAGCACAAAAATAATTAGTTACTTGAGTGAAATCCATAAGCGTAAAGAGCAGCCACTAACGAATCAATAGAATAATGATAAGCTGTCTGAAATTGAATTGTCTTACAAAATTTCAGAATCTTACAAAGTGAAGAATAAGTAATCATAAATTTAGCTTGAACTTATAGTACATGTCCTATATATACATAAAAAGCATTGCTAACTAACCATACTTAAATTGATTGGCAAATATTCTGAATTACTATATGCTTTTCTTGCAGGACCACTGTCACTCTCTAGAATTAGTACTCACATGCAGTGATGCAGTCATAGGGTTATGAGACTAAAAACATTGAGGGGTGAAAATTAGAGTAATTTTTTTTTTTTTTTGGACACTTGTGTGACACAACGAGTGTTTTATAGGTGTCGAACGCCGATCCAAAATGTTCTGGACTGGATTAAAGCACATATTGCTCAAAGTCCTAATACATATCAAGGACCAACATGACTCATCCATATTAAATTGAAGGTTCACTACTCCTTATGTTACATTGTCCGTAGCGGATAAATGACTCTTGGCATGGAATATAATATATTATTACTATTCTCAATGTTACTGACGTAAAGGGGCCTACAAGGTTGTTATGCATATCTTCATGCATTTCCAAATCTATATATATGTCTATACACTCATTTTCACCGTATACACAACTGAATTCATACACACTTATATTAAGTTGTTACTGACTTGAGTATTGAAAGTGTTAACATTTTTGCAGCTCATTATCAAGTCTGATACCTCATATCACAAAGAATGTTGGGATAAAGAAAAAATATATTTTTTTAGCGCAACTGTTTGAACTTTTGACACGTGTCATTCGAGTATAAAACACCGACATATATCAAACATTGCGACACAACTAATCATACAACTGTCCGTGCTTTGTTCATAGTCTAGAGCAGAAAAATTCACTTCAGAAATATGCAAGCAATGATCAAAATCAAAAGCATAAAAGACAGACAACGCACAAGAGTAGTACTGTCACAAAGAAAAATATGTGATGACAGTGACCGAGACTAATAGTTGTACCAAAAGACAGAACAATCAGGATAATACATATAGTTGCATATTATAGGAGTTATTCACGAGTTGTTAATGTTGACACTTTGAAAAACTTGGTGATATATACCCAAATTCGATTTTTGGGTGGAAATTTTTTTCAATCAAACTTTATTTATCTCGCAACCGAATTTCGACTACTTCAACTTTCCCTAAAAATTGAAGGGTTAAAAAAAAACTTAATAATGTAAATGTAATTTATTCTATATATAAAATGAAGAATAGTCAAGTGTTTTTTTAGTCAAAGTTTAAAGAGGAAAAAACAAATAATCTAAATGGCTGATTTATATAAGTCAAAGGGGATTTGCCACAATGTTAAGTATGCTATTGATTAAAATATGTATAAGTTTAAATCCAAAAATAAAAGAGAGTGCTTCTCACTCAAAATCTGATTAAGAAAATATTATTATTAATGTTGGGCCCTATGTGACACTTTGGTCCAAGGCCCACGAATGCCCTTATATTATGAAGATTTCTCTTTCCATTTTTTATGATTTCTTTTCACCTTCCATAAATCTAATTTTACCTCATAAAACTTCGGTTTTCATTTACCGAAGTTTTTCGATATAGAAAAATATATGTTTTACATCGTTTATAACTTCGGTACGTGTTTATCGAAGTTTTTTTTAGGGTTATAAATGGAAACCCAGGGGGTGAAAAAGAAAGACGGGGGGTGGAAAGAGAAATCTTCTTATATCATACTAGAGATCTATTTTTGTCCCTTTACTCATTTTATCGCGTGTCTTATAATTTTACCAAAATTAATACTCTTATCCGCTATTTAAGTGGCGGATACACCTAAAAACACGTTATCATTATAATATATGCTACTTAAATACCGAATGACATTTTCAAAAATTCTCATAGTTATAGCGTCCACTATTTAAATAGCGTACGAATAAAATGAAAAAAGCATAGGGTGTGTCAGTATTGATAAGATAACATAAGTAAATCTCAGTAAAAATTGTCCCAACACTAAACTACTACAACTCTTACAAACAAAAATTACAACTAAATTAAACATATTTAACCTAATGATGATCTTAAGGCAATGACATTGAATTTCCCTTTTCTCCTCCTCCTATTGCTATTATAATAATAAAAAAAAACTTTTAGTTTCGTTAAAAACTAACGTATTTTTAACTTTCCAATGAAGCTAAAAAGTGACATTTTATTTATTTTACTTATAATAATACTAACTAATAAAAGTAATCTTAAACTTGACCTTAGCGCATTTTACTAATAGATTTAATCTTAAACATGATTGGTTTATTTAGTTGAACACAAGTGAATTTAATTGAATTTAGCGAGCTGAGTCCAATTAGTTTATGATCACTATGATTAATGAAGTAGACAAACTCAATTCTTAAAAGGAAGAAAAATGTCGCGAAACAAACAATTGATTAAAAAATATATCCGATGTTATTTCAATTAAGTGAGACTCCAAACAATTATTAATTCAAATAAATCAATTTCAAATCTCTAATCGATAATAATGTGAACTTTTTGAGAATTAAGATGACAAAAAAAATATGAAATTACTTTTTATTTTTACCGTACATGAAAAACTAAATATAAATGAGCCGAAAAAGCTAAAAAATCACTTACATACACAATGAAATGTGTTTTTTTTTTTTTTTAAAGTATACACAATGAAATGTGAAATGTTAATAAAAAAATATAGTTGGATTTAAAAAAAAAAGTCAAGGGTATATTGGACATTATAGTTAAATAATTTGTGTTACCAAAAACAAAAAATATATAATTTGTGTCGATGGTTTATGTCAAAAAAAAAAATGTGTCGATGGAGTGTAACTAGTATGTAAATGGGGTGTAACTAACAAAACCATTGGAATCGCAATCCAAAACCCTAAAAACCTGCAATTGGGATTTCTGATTGCGAGGACGCTGCAGCAAACAATCAGAAATCCAAATTCCAATTTCAGAATCGCTGTCGCTGTTTTCTCGGTAATCTCTTCAAGTTTTCAGCTTTATGCTTTTTTTTGCGTCCTTTTATTCCCCAAAATTCATGTTACTGCACGCGCAGTTTTTACTTGTCTGTTTCACAACAGTTTCTGAAAATTTTCATTGATCTCTGTGTTTGATTGTAACCTCATCAGTTCCTAATAATTGATTTTTTTTTATTAATTAAATTGTTATTTGTTTTTATGTTTAGATTAAAATGATTGTTTTTTCACTGTTTTAATTACTGTTTGTTTGTAGAGTTGCAATTTTGAATTGTTATTATTAGTTTTGGAGGTTTAATTTGCATTTTAATGATGTTTTATGTGTTAATTAACAGGGTTTTTTCTTAATATACCATGAAGAGGACAATGCCATGGAGTGATGATGAGGGTGATGACTCATCTGCAGATGAATCATCATCTTTACATTCAGATTCTGAACATGATAGTGAAAATGGACAGAAAAAATCTAAAGGTATTTGGTTTGCAGCCTCTCATAGCTATGCTGAATTTTCTGTTTATGTGGAACATTTAGCAGATTTGTTTGTTAACAATGAATTGATGTGTGATGTATGAAGCATTGACACAGACATTGGGCACGACACTGACACTTTGATGTTGGTAATAATTTGAGGAATTGAGTTAATTTGATCTAATCACATGATTTGGTGTTGTGTCGGTGTTCGGACACCACACGTTCAATCGTAAAGTGTTAGTGCTACGGAGTGTAATATGTGCATTTAGTATTTGGACAAATGTACTCACTTGAATCTAGTATGTGCATAATGTGATTATATCCCACAATTAGTGTATGTGTTATTTAGTATGTGTGATATGAGATTAGTGGGTTAACACTCATCCAAGCTATGAAACCTTTTTTAAGAGTACATGTTAGGTAACTCTATAAAAATATTCGTCTTAAATAAAAGTCGCGCATTCAACTTTTTAAAAGTCAAAATGTTACTTTTTTTAATGTAAAATTTCTACTTTTGGGTTCTCAGCATCCTTAGGGCACAAGTTACTATTACCCTCTTTAATAAGCCAAATAATATTAAAACATCTAACCAAGCACAAGGAGTGCTAGGAAAGACGAAGGAAAATAGTTACCAAGCTATGAAACTTTGGTGTTACTAGTTTCTTTGGGTCTTAATTTGAACATGTCGTGATAAGGGTAAATTGAGCTTTATCTGCGGGTGGATTAGTTCAAAACTTGATAAAATGACACTAATGAACCAGTCTAATTATAAAGCTTGTTTGTATGAGATTTTGGACCCCTCAATAATCGATTCCAATGTAAGTAAGCCTTGAGCTACTTGGATAAATATTCCATTGGAAATCGTGTTTTCATTTGCAGCCTCTAAAAATCTTAAACATACATACTGGTAGTAATTAGTAATTACCTCAAGATTTTGTGGCTGGTATCTAATATGATAGAATAGGAGTTCTGGCTAAATCATAATGATACTTGAGGGATACTATTATGGAAGAGGAGTTGCACAATTTGATGATATATCCCATTGTAGTTTTGTTGTTTTGTGATCACTGTTTAGATTTAGTTGTTTGGGATGTATACCCTTCAGAGTACTTCATTGCAATGCAAGATGGTTCCATACCCTGCTATACTGTTGTGGTAGACAAATAATGATATCATAAATCAGAGTACTTCAAAAAGAATTGTCTAATTCAAATATACCATCAAGGAAAATGCTAACTAGTGCTCCCAGCGGACTAGTTAAAGAAGCAAAGATAGTAAAAATATCTTAATTTATCTTTGGGATTTATTTAGTAGACTCTTAAAAGTATAAAAGATGTTGTTTTCAATATAAAACTTACTACTTTTATTTTAGTTTCTTAACTAGTGCCCCAAGAGCACTAGTTAGCATGACCGTACAATCAATTATACTTAATGCAATACTTTTTTTATCTTGACAGAAATTCTTTAGCAACTAGAGTAGATATTTCCCTGAAAACAGTAACTTAGAATATTGGAGTTTTAAAACCTCCATTCGCAATATATCATTCTATCTTTGTTTGACCATGTTTTGTGACTTGATTAGTGTTAGTTCATAAAGGTTATTAGCTTCTGAAATCTATTATGATAGCTTCATACTCATTTTCTTGTAAACTTTGATGTCTTGATAATTCTCACTAATGTCATTTCCTTCTGTTGCTTAATTACTAATTTAGTGAGCTTCATGTCTGCAGGTAAATCTACCAAGCAGAAAACTGCTCCAATTGACTTTGATGCCCTGAAGCGATACGGGTATAAAGGCGGGCCTTCGGTCTTAAAGGTACCTCCACCCAAAGAAGATGACACAAAGAAAGATTGGTCCTGGTCCAATGGAAAGGAAAAGCGTGTCGACAAGGAAACTGAAGAAACATATGAAGAGCGAAAGAAAACAAGAGAGGCTCTTTCCCTAGGAGAGGAGCTGCCAACTGTTCTTACAAGGAATGATAAGAAGAATCTTTCCTTTTCTCAGAAGGAAAAGAAGAAAAGGGATCTTGGTCAAGCAAGCAGGGGGAAAAATTATGTTGAAGAAGAGAAGAGACTGTTGAGGGACAATGGAGTCTATTCTGGTTTCGATACTTGATATGCGAGGCTAGATTCTACTACATCTTGTATAAAGGTACTATCTTGTGTCATTTTGTTGTACTGAAAGGATTTGGTTTAGTTGGAGATGTTTACTTTAATCACCTGTTAAATCGAAACCTTTTTACATGATAAATGACCGATATTTGATAAAATTATTCCCCGTTTTTTGAATCAGAAGAAAAATTACTAGAACGTTGTGCAAGGAATTATTTTAAAATTTTTCCCCCTATGGGGTGTTGGAATTCTAATATTGTAAAATAATAATAACAATTTCATATGAAATTTATGACACTATATTGAAATAATTATATTAGGGGAGGAACTTTCCCATTTACATTTCTTTAAAAACACATGTTTTCAATCAAAACGGAAAATGATGTTTGTCGAACAAAAAATTGTCGTGAAGTGTAATTTGTGCCTATTTTTGTGTGTGTAAAGTGTAGAAAATAAAAAGTAAGAGAGAGATAGAGATAAACATACACGGTGTCACATATTTTGTTGATATTTCGATATTCAAATAATACAACTTTTTCAAAATTGTACTTTTGGATGAGTCTGACCGAAATTGTACTTTTGGACAACATGAAATCTATATTATTTTTTTTTCTTCTTTCAAACTTGTAGATTCAAAGTCGTCATCGTAGTAGGTGTGGAAAAGTTCCCCCCTTATACTAGGTATGCATGTTGTGAGAGATCTTTTCTTATTTATGAATCATGACCCTAGTACATGTTTGGTATAATCACAGTGTGAGAAATTCCTCCCACCATAGTGAAAACCTAGCTTGTGTTGCAATTCGAAAGCAATTTGGAAGCTTTTGTTTGATCAATCATAATGTTCTCAATCATCATCAAAGAACAACAGTTTAGAATATTTTGACTAATCAATAGTGGATTATGCAGTCGTTTACCCTCGATTTTTTTAAAAGAACCGACAAGAAGATAATTGAGAGAAGAAAGATGGATGAATGATAAAAAGTTAGAATGAAAGGCCGGTCGGAAAAGGTCACTGTCGAGAGACTAGAATACAAGACCAAGTTGAAATGTTGAACTAAACTGTTATCGATGATCTTCTGGAAAATTTTCCTCCCACCCCTAAAAGTTTACTTTCACCCTTATATATCACCTAATATTTCAATTTTGCAAATTTGTATTTAACTTTTTACAGTTTATTTTTCACCATTCTTTTCAACTCTTTCGAAACAAATGAGTTCACCTCGCATCATGTGTTTCGGTATGTATAAAGTATTCCGATTTATAAAAAAATTATCGAAAAACTTTTAATGTTCATTCTATTTGATGATTTTTGCGAATTTCGATTTTGTAAATTGGAAAACTCATAGAAAGTGTTTCAATTTATTATTTTTTGTGAATTTAAATTTTAAGAATTGCACACCGAAACACTTTCTATAAGTTTTCCGGCTTGTTAGTGAATAAAACGTTGCTTTTGAAAAATGAATTAATGCCATATATCCTTTCATTGATGCAAGTTAACCAGATAAATAAAAACAAGTGATCCGGTGTAAATAAAGATAATTATATTTTGTTTACAGTAATTGATGCATCGATCATCATTTACATAGTTTAGTTTTCTGGTAAATATATTTTGTGAACCGGAATTCTTTAAATTAGTTTTCCAGTAAAGTATACAAATCGGACAATTTAGAAAGTGTTCCGGTATATATTTCATCACTTAATCAGTTAATCTCTTATTTTTTTTCTTGCATCTTAAAAAAAAGTGAAAAAAATAAATAAAGGATTTTAGTTTAAATATGAGAATAAAATGGGCAGTTCATTCTAAATGCAGAAGTGAACATATAAATGTTGGGGGTAGAGGAAAAATCTTATGAACTTTTGCTTCCATTTGCATTGGCTTAGTATTTAAGACTTGAATGGTGTAATGTTAAAATATCATATAAATAAATCCCTTAGTAAGAGTAAGCAGACACATTTGAAGGTGTGGCAGACATAATTGTATGTTTAATTTGAAGATTTTCATGTCTAACCTGATTAACTTTGTTTATGAACTCACTCGCATCCATCAAAATTTTAGCAAACTCAAAGGTAACATGTGATAAAAACTCATCTTTGCATCTATTAAAATTGGGAGTTTCTGTTGCCGCTCTCTAAGTTTCTCGTGCATTTTATTTTTATCTATCCACTAGATTTTATAAAATGAGAAATTTCAGAAATGGTGTTTAAGAAACTCTTGGAGCGCCAAAAGAAACCCCCTTAAAATGATTGAAACTAACCCAACAGAGAATTTATCAATTATCAAAATTATTATTGGATTTCCTAATTATAGAACAAGTTCTTTTTGGTAAAAAAAGAAGAAGTAATTTCGTGATTGTCCAATTAATAGGTTGTTAGTTGTATCTTATTTCTCTTGGAGTGATGCAATCTTGATGAGTAATAACATAAAAATTGACTACTTTTGTCACCCAATGAATTACTTTCGCACCCTATGAAATGACTATTTTACCCTTCTGTTACTTAAGTAACAGATGTAGGAAAAGAGAAATTTTGAAAAACGTTGTCCGCTACTTAGTAGCGAACGTTATAAAAATAAAATCTGGTAGTATTTTTGGGAGGTGTCCGTAACTTAAATAATGGATAGGGATATTTTTGTCATTTCGTAGGGCGCGCCCCATAATCCATAGGGTGACAAAAGTAATTTTCAATTTTTTTTGTATCAAACACAAATACCAAGCCATGGTCAGTCCGGCATTTAGAAGAAGAAAACAACTCACCCTCAGGAGAGATCCAAATCAAATTGAAACAACTAAAATAAAAAAATGTTAATTATCATGTATTTCATGCAACAAATCCTTAAAATTTCCTACTTCTGTGATTGTTAGTAATCTTTGTTTCCCCAATTCGGATAAATTAATCACGTGTCTTGGATTTGCAATTGTGCATAATTTGAAGTGTTAATCTCAACTTAAAAGGAAAGTAATCAATCCTAGGAGAAGGAGAAATTGAGTATATTGAAAGAGAAGGCAAAGACTCCTGAAGGAAGCATCATATAAAAATGAAGAAGCAATTTCTAACTGTTATTAATAACTGAAGGAACTACTTGCATTTTTTTATTTCATCCTTTGTAACTCGAGGACTTGGATTACACAGATTTTTAAACAAGTAATTGATTTGCAGGTGTTGTGTTCATTGTGTAAGCGGCATATGCAATCTCTGTAGAATCAAATCCCTGTCACACAATTGCTTCACTTTTAACCATCCATCCAGAATCAGATCCCTGTCACCAAACTCTCGGCTAAAGCTGTACTCACGTATACTTTTATTGATCCTGCCCAAACACAAAACTCTCAAGATGGTTTGAAATGAATATTTGCATTACTGATGTCGTAAGAGGTGTGGAGACTGATAAAGAAGACACAAAGATATATCAAAATTAAGTGTCCCATTAGAATTTGAAATTATCCAAAACATATCAGCCATGAACACGATTACTCTTTTCAAGTTTCATGTTTCGGAGCAGATGACCAATGTGTTTATCGGATAAATTAAATGAACGCATTTCAGTTCATGATAGCTAAACCCGAGTTAAACTGATGTAAGGCAGGTAGTTGACTAGTATATGAACAATGTATCGGATAAAGTAAGTGAACAATGCAATGAAGCAAAATAAAAGTGCCAATAATATTTCTAGTATATGCAGGACATCGCCAATGTGAAGAATAGCATAGGCAATTGACTAACCTTTACATTGAAAAGAACACTACCATCAGAAACCTGTCCACCAACTGTAACTTGAAGCCCGTGCACATAGCCAGATGATGGTGCCTTTACAACATGCTAGAGAAAGTGCAAAATATTTTGGTTATAACTTAAATAGATAAACAAAAACATAGAGAAGTTTCCAACATTTACTGAGAAACCATACAAACCTCCATCTTCATCGCTTCTAATACTAACACAGGTTGTCCTGCCTCTACTTTTGTCTCGTTTTTCACCAGAACCTTAACCACCAAGCCTGCCATGGGTGCCACAATAGCCCCTCGAGGAACACTAGATGATTCAGATTTTGGTTTATGTTCGGATTCCTCATCATCAGACAACTTGAGGCCTAGTTTCTCTCGGAAATAATGATGAAAGGACCCTTGCCAAATATGAATATGCCTCATTTGCTCCTGAATCGAGAGGGAAGGAAATCAAGAGAATATCAAGAATTTTATATTTGACAATAAAGAAAATACAGCAGCAATTTTGTTTTTACCAAACCAATCTACATACACTCCAAAAGCATCTATGCAGAGGAAGCAAAAATACCTTCGAGAATACAGCAAGGTTAACATCGTTGATTACACCATCAGCTTCAACTCTAAAATCATGATCCTTTAAATATGTTGCTTTAACTTCTAAAGCAGGACTTCCATTTTCTTCTGTCTGGAAGTATACAATACCATCTTGAATCAATTTTTAGAGAATTTGGCGCACGATAAAATGGGGAGAAAATTACTATTTCATATGTAAGGCGATACCTCAATCAGGTACCTCCCATCAGGCTGGTAAGTGATAATAAGCTTCAGGGCCTTTGAGCTACCACTATCATACTCATTATCCCACTCAAGTTCTACTGTACGCTTAGCTTGATGATGGACTCTAAAAGGCGGTGAAGCATACCATATAGGGAGTAAGCTGCTTCCACCTGAACATACTGACAGATATAATTACCTAGAAAGAAAAAAAAACTCAGAACATTATACAGCAAGAATGAGACAATACCAGGGGGGTTTCTGGCCGATACGGAATGCTCTTTCTCAATGAGGCATGCCGCCACAAGGGATGCACTGCGTCTAGCAGCTTCATATGCTTCTTTGGCAGACGCTGAATTATTAGCATCAACAAAGAGATCTTCTTTGTAATTATCAATAAAATGAGTCTCCACATTGCCATCTTCAAATGCCCAGTGATTAGCGAGCTTTAGAATAAAGTTGACATTGGTTGGTAGACCTGCAACCTGTGCAAGAAGATATTAGAAATTTACACATGGAGGATGACTTCTGCACGATGGAATACAGCTAGAAATTATAGTTGATTTAAGATTATTTAAACTTAATTCTTCTATGGAAAGTGGTGTGAAATGTTTGACTTTTTTACACATCTAACACTATTCCACCCCACCATGTTGACCCTTGTCCCCAAAGATAACAAATACAGGGTCTAAGAATCTAACAAAGGGCAAGTTGTATAAATCTCAATACCAAAAACAGTTAATTTTCAAATTAAGCCTCAATTATAACCATGATTAAATCACATTTGATAAAGCAAAAGCAACACAAAAGTTAAGTATACCTGAAAGTTTGACAAACTATCCTTCAGTTTGACTAATGCCGCAGCACGATTTTCTCCCTGCACCACAAGCTTGGCAATCATTGGATCATAGTGCATGCTAACGGCATCTCCTTCTTTAACCCCAGTATCCACCCGGACTGCCAAGGTAGTAAATTTTCAGTTAATAACAAAGGAAAGTATTCATAAAAAAAAAGTCCCACAAATCTAACATGGAGTTTCAAGTTTTCCAACAGTAGAAAGTAGGATAAATTTTCAGATTAACCATTAGTTACTAGGCTAAGTTTGCACAACTGACCTCCGGATGAGACTGGAATGTGGTAATGGTGTAGAATTCCAGTTGCTGGAAGAAACCCTTTTGGAACATTTTCAGCATAGATTCGAGCTTCAAAAGCATGACCTGTTCTCACAGCAGAGAATTATAATATAGATAAATTTTGAAGTCTAGGCATAACAGACAGAACTTTATACACAATCTCACAATAGTACAATAAATAATTAACAAGCTCAAAACCATTAACTGATGGCCTATACAACATTCTATACGATCTCATTTTCCAAAAAAACCAGTTCTTATTGTGTAATTCTTAGGTAAAATTTAGAGATGTCACTAAGATGGCCTTCTCCAGCAATTAATCATAAGTAGTATTAAGAAATTTTTCTCCATTGTTTTTATGAAACGGCCAATGTTACTAATTAGTTGTTAAGTTGGTATTTTTTCCTTCACCGGAGTCTGAACTCGAGTCCTCTAACTCTTTTAAACCCTCAACTCAAACCAGTTGAGCCACCCAACCCACCCCAAAGAGTTTTTTTCTCCTTGAAAACAATTTTAAAAAATTGAGTAAATACTACTAATACTCAACTTCCAATTACCTCAGTCACACAGAAAACTTAGTTCTTAAACTGATGTTTTATCTATTGTGTCTTATAAGAAACTAACCAAATTTAGAGACAGGAGGGGAACAAATATATTAACCCCTACCCCAAAAGAAGAGAGACAGGAAAAATTGAATCACCTAATATTGGTATTTGTGATTGACTCAATGGAAGAGGGTCTCCATTGGCAACGTGGATTTGCCAT
Organism: Trifolium fragiferum; assembly: GCA_954870985.1. Taxonomy (NCBI): domain Eukaryota; kingdom Viridiplantae; phylum Streptophyta; class Magnoliopsida; order Fabales; family Fabaceae; genus Trifolium; species Trifolium fragiferum. The sequence goes on along the minus strand of OX940796.1, from coordinate 41,809,911 downwards.
TCAACCAGATCTTGACCAACAATCATCTCAGTGACAGGATGTTCAACCTGTACTAACATGCCCCATGTTATACTTTGGTAAGCCACAATTCTAGGTCAAAATGATGGTAAATATCAATCCAAGCACCTGAAGACGTGTATTCATCTCCATAAAGTAAAACTGGCCAGAGACTGTATCAACTATAAACTCCACTGTCCCAGCATTGTAATAGTTAACTGCCTTCAGCCATCAGAAAAATAAAACAAGAAATCAGTAAATGATATTGATTAGAATGAAGATATTCAAACCACGTGAAGTTGTGGGATGAAATTGATGTGAACCCCACCACTTTATGTGGGACCCACATTGATTTTATCCAATAAGAAAGTGAGTGTTAGAGTGTTCCTAGCATTCCTCTACTGTTAAGATACCACATCAGAACGAAAAAACAGAAACCTAAAATTAGCCCCCAAATGACTGAATGAAACCAAATCAGGAGTAATTCCTACAAGGGTGCAGTGCCAACAAGGCTCTTAAAGGAAGATAGTTCTGTCGCACAGTCCAAATTAAAAAGTTCTCCCTCTTCCCCCTAATGCCGCACAAACCTTCATAGGTCCTAAATGATACCAGAGTAACTATTTATAAACTGTTAACTAATTAACTATATAAATATATTAGTTAAGAGATAGATAGTAAATACTGTGCATGTATTACATATATAAATAAACCTTATTGTTAAAACCCAGTATGGAACTTGTTGAAAATTTTAAGTATAGAATTTTAACATTCTATGATGTTTTCATCTTAAGCATATAATACAACTTATCTACAAACCAACAAATTCAGGTCCTTCAAAGATTAATGAAGCAATTTCAAGTGGCTGAGACAATACTGATTAGCATTTTGAAACTAAAGGACCTTACCTTTGCTGCAGAAACAGCAGCTTGACCCAAGTGTGCTCGAAATTCAGCAGAAATGTTTGGCTGCAAATGTGTAATTACAAGTTCACAACTATAGTAAATATTTACAAAAACCAACATTTAGGTCATGGAATGTAAGTCTTACAGCTGGAGCTTCTTCAATTATTTTTTGGTGTCTTCTCTGTACACTGCAATCTCTCTCATTCAAATGCAGAACATTCCCATGCTTATCCCCAAATATCTACGATGTCAAACAGAAAAGAAATGTGTAATAACTTATAAGATCAAGTCCAAGACAGATGGACATTTTTGTATTGATGGCCGCTATTTGAATTCCGTTGTTCCTGTTAAGTTCTGAAGAAAAGTATGAGGCAATGAAGTTTCTAGTAGAAATACGTAGCAGGATGAGTGATAAAATCAATATAATTACTTGGACTTCTATGTGCCTCGGCTTTGTAATATACTTCTCCAGCAAAATTGTATCAACGCCGAAAGAAGCAGCTGCTTCACGTTGTGCTGCAAGGAATGATTCAGCAAATTCATCTGGAGTATGCACAATCCTCATACCCTACAATATTCACATTGTACGAATTTCAATATAATGAAAATTTAACCTAAAGCGAAACAAAGGTTGTCTTTATTGATCTCTTTGTCATCTGTTTTGACTTTCGATAATAAAAGAAATGAGCAATTCTTAGAATAGATTTTCAACTCTCGAACATGTAGGAAAGTGTAACCACGTATTACAATAACGATACTCATTGTGCTATAACCAATAAATGAAGACAGGATTAATAAGGTTCACAGAATCAATAACAACACCACGAAAGCAGCAATCCAAGATGAGAATCACATAGCAATGTGAAAACTTACTATGAATTGGACAAAATGCACAAGGCAACAAAATTTCCAAAATGGGCAAACACTATGATTCAGTACTACTATGATCATCCAGGTAAAGCACATTCCTGACACGAAGGATCATGAAAGGGAGTACTAAATTGAAAGGGAATAAATATATGAAGGTAGAACTAGGAAACACCTTCCCTCCACCTCCATGAGTTGGCTTTATGAGAATTGGATAACCAATTTGATCAGCCTCCAACTTCATTTTATCAATATCTTGTTCATGTCCGTGATATCCAGGCACAAGCGGCACCCCTGCAGCCCCCATTATTCTCTTTGATGCACTGATTAAGTCATTCCAAAAACAAAAGATCAGCTAATAATGCTTCACTCACACATATACAAACACCATACACAACACTAACACATAATCACCATTAATAATTTTATAAAATGAAAGTGATTGAATGTAACCATGTGTCGATATCGGACACCAACAGGTGTCAGACACTAGACATCTTACAAAATTTGATAGAGACCATAGAATAGATAAAATATGCACAAACTATAAGATAAAATGGTATTGACAATAAAAAAGTGTATTTATATCAAGGGGTTACCTAACTTATAACAAACTACTAACTAACTACTATTAACTAACTACATCTCTAACAAGAAACACTTTCCAATTTGAAGTGTCAATGCTAAATGACATATCTCTAAGTAATACATTGCATTTCCCTTCCAAGTTATCAAAAGAACAAACTCAAAAGAGATTAATTTCTAAGCACTTCCAGTATAAAATTGTTTACACATACATCCAATAAAATCAAATCATAGTGTCACTTTTATAAGTTAGTTCCTAAAATATTTACACAAATATCTACATGACATAATTTAATTGAATGCATGTGTAAAAAAGATTTACATTTTCAGCATATACAAATTAAATCCAACTCAGAAAGAGATAGCTGCAATGATTTTGAATTCAATTCAGTTTTTTTTTTTTTTCTTGTCAAGTAGCCTAGACGCTAGAATTTCACCTTTTAAATTGAAATAGTGGAAGTAACAGGGTTTGAACCCAGTCTCTGCATTTTACATGCAATGTCCCTACCAACTGACCTATGCTGACGGAACTGAATTCAATTCAGTTACTTACAAACAAATGTATGATAAATCAATAACGATACCTCTTGTCACCCATATCACGAATCGCAGATGCGGGAGGTCCAATGAAAGTAATACCATTATCTTCACAAAGTTGAGCAAAATCAGCACTTTCAGACAGAAATCCATATCCAGGATGAATAGCCTAATCAATCAATCACACAAAAAAAAACACTTGAATCAATCAATTATTTATTACAATTAGCAAAGAAAGTGAATTGAAGTAGAAAATGTTGATGATTATATATACCTGAGCACCGGAACGCAAAGCAGCATCAAGAATGGAGTTAGAGTTGAGATAACTGAGACGAGCAGGCGGAGGACCGATTCGTATAGCTTCATCGGAAGTTGCCACGTGGAGAGAGTCTTTATCGGCGTCACTATAAACGGCGACGGTTTGAATTCCGAGTCTCTTTGCAGTTCTTGTAATTCTGCAAGCTATTTCACCTCTGTTAGCTATTAGAATTTTTTCTATGCGTTCTGAGAAGGCACGTGTGGGCACGTGCATGTGGTAGTTGAAGTGGAAGAGATTGGTTTTGATCTTGGTAGCATTTCGCCGGAATAATAATAAGAAAGTTGAAGCCATTGTTTGTGGAAGGAGTGAGGAGTGAAAATATATGGAATGTGAATTTTATTTTATTTTATTTCATTTTAGTGTTTTGATCATTGACGCAACTCAACGCAATGTCGTCGTGTTGGTGATAAGTGTGATGTGTTGGAATGTATTATTGTAATAATCTTAAATGGATAGGGACGACATTGCCAAATCATGCCAATGTTATGTATGAGAAAAATTAGGAAATGGACAACAGTTGTGTATACCGGTTATTTTTAATAGGTTGATAGTATAATTATCAACTCGTAATTATAATATTAATCATAAATAATTCATTTATACGTTATATAATGAATAATAGAAAGTAAGATTAAGGAATCAATTTTTCAATTTAGCCTAAAATAATCATGATTATTCAATCAGATTGAACGGTTCGCATTATTGCAGCGTTGACGCAATTACAACAATTTTCGAAAAAACTGCAAAAACAAAATAGTATAACATTATATTACAATTCTTCAATATTATAACATAAAAGTGATAAAACAACAATGAATATTACAACATTACATTGTAATTCATTACATTCAACAATGAAAATTATAACAAAAAAAAAACAATGAAAATTATAATATAAAACAAATTAAAGGGAAAATGTCACTGTTGGACAACTCCTTTAGCAAATTAAAGATAGACTAATCCACCATAATCATCTCTGAAATTTCGGTAGCAAGTGACAGATGTGCAGCACAATGTGGACATTTTAGGATTATAATGTACTAGTGGCCAAACAGGCACGTTCCGTGTCCGTTTGTATGATCCAATTTGATGAAAATAAAAGCGTGTTAAAAAATGTGAATGGTTTGATGAAAGCAAAGAAAATATTGAAGTTATTAAGATAGAAGTTATTTTTGTCAAAAATAAGAAAGATAGAAGTTATAAAAAGTTTTTTAAAAAAACTATTAAGGGCATTGTGAGGATTTAAAAAAAATGTTACACCAAAACTAACTATGTTTTCCCTTTATATATAGTATAGATTTAAAAAAAAAAAAAAAAGCTACACCAAAACTAACTATGTTTTCCCTTTATATATAGTATAGATGATGTGATGCCTAATGTGTCAAACTGGACATATTGAAACTTGATGAACAAGGTAAATAATAAAGTGCAGAAAGTGAAAATAACACATTGAGTTTGTTAACCCAGTTCGGTGCAATATCACCTACTCTAGGGGATACCAATCCGGGAAGGAATCCACTATGATAGTTTTAATTCAAAGCCCTAGTAAACCCCGTTTACGACTTATCACTTAAACATTACTCGTGCTAATTCTACTTAGGAACTCCTAAGTATGAGAACCTCTGCTCACTCCCCTCAACTAGAGCTGTCAAAATGGGCCAGCCCGAAAAGCTCAAATTTTCCCGGGTTTGGGCCTTAAAATTTGAGCCCGAATTTTTTCTGGACTTTTTAGCCCGGCCCGTTTAAGCCTGCTTAAAATATGGGCTAGCCCGAATGGGCCGCGGGTAGCCCGAAGCCCGCATAAATTATAATAAAAAAATATGTATAAAAATAAATATTAGTTATTATGTTACATTTTAAGTGTTAATTTTTTATTTTATTTGGGGCAACTCAATCTAATATGTTTTTTTTAAGCAATCTAATATGTGAATTTAAATCTAATAGTTGTTGATTTGTTTTTGTATGTGAATTAGGGTTTAGGGTTCTGTGTTAGCTTTCTAGTCTTCGATTCCGGTTAAGCTGCGGGTATTAACCATTTGGGTATCGTTTAGCCGGCTAAGTTGCCCTCCTTTCTTTGACTATTGGAGTAAGCGCAGGAAAAATGAGCAGATTCCATGCGGTAGGTGGAACCCAAGGGCCAAAGCTTTAGTTTAGCCAGTAGGGAAAGAAGCTGGTATAGTCTAAGTGGGAAACGAAACTGCCACAGATAATTAAAGAAAGCATTTACAGTCAAGGAGTAGGGTAAGGGAGAGTTGAAGACATCTAAAACATATATATCCATCCCCAGGTAATTTGAGTATTCCTAGCTTCGTAGGTCGGATCCAGGTATTTTAGTTAAAGATAGAGGACGTTGTGCGGTAACTACAAGGAAGAATCCTAGCAATAAATCTTGTTAAAAGCCTTCGATCAGTTTAGGGAAAATAATAGGGAGTTTTATTTCGACGTTCTCTTCTGTTGAATTTATATGTGAACTTAAATATAAATAACTCTATTTCTTTAGTTTTCTATGTTTATTTTTTGTAACTTAAATATGTCGAGTTTATGGAATTAAAGAAAAATAATATTAGTAACATCTATTTTAATAAGAACTAATAGCTAAAGAAAATGTAAAATTTTAAATAAAACGGGTCGGCCCGAAATCCCGACGTCCCGTTTCGGGCCGGGATTGGGCCTTATTTTTTTAAGCCCATATTTTATCCGGGCTTTTTAGCCCGGCCCGATAAAGCCTGAAGCCCATACGGGCCGGCCCGTTTAGGTCCGGACCGCCCGTTTTGACAGCTCTACCCTCAATCTCACAACTGTGAGGATTTTACAATTAATAACAAACTCAATAATGGAGACACACTCCTAGACAAAGAACTAATTATGTACTTCAAAGCTTCGGAACGATTCACAAGAGTGCATCAATTTGTCGTCAATTAATAATCCTCACTCTTGTTAGAATGGGTTCGTATCTACAGGGATCGTCTCAAAGTGACTAAGTTTATTTTAGGAATAATGAGTTGTCTACGCTTTGTTTTTAGTTGAAAGTTTATCTTTAGATTAAATAGAAAGTAGAGTTACGTTCAGATGAGAAAGGTAGGTTAAGTGTTTCGAATCCCTCTCTTATGTCTGCTCGATAATTGGTGATTTATCGTTGACTATCCCTTTTTATTATTTGGCGAACTAATCTAAGTAGTAATAATAATCGCGTACGAAGATTACTTTAATTACAAGTAGATATTACCTTGGTCATTAGAAAGGGGAACCCGTGCTAGACATGTTGCCATGTCCCCTTGCTAAGTGATTAGGTGCACAATTTGTAGTCATTGAGATTTATTCCATTAGTTCTTAAGCCCTTAGCCTCGAATGTTCGTATTACCGTATCGATGTGGGCTAAGCTATTATCTTTGATCCAGATTAGCAGTCAGATACTTGTTTAGATACTAAACCTAAAAGCATTCCCCGATCAGTAGCTAAAAGTCGGAGTTACGTCGTTAAAACTTAGACAATAAAAATAATAAAATTGAATAGAAAATTATATAAACTTGTGGTACCAAATTACATGTCTCAAGCATTCATAAGGGAGTTCATCTACTCACCTAACCTAGAGGGATTTAGTTACTAATTTGCATAATTAAATTACAAGAGTTATAATAATGCATAATACTAACCTTGCCTTGCGGAGGAAGTTACCTTTCCCGTTGAAGGGGGAAAGTTCCTTCTCGAATAGAGCTTTTTTGCCCCCTTTGCTGCTCCTCCTTCCTTGCTTCTTAGAGAGTATTGTTTCTCTAAATTTCCAAATGAATAATTGTGAATGAGGAAAACTCTATTTATAATTTTTCTTGGGCTGGGCTGTATAACTATCGTACCACGATGAATTAAAATATTTTGATGTTATCTTATAAATACAATTTGATTGGTAACTGTTAATGACATTGAGGTGGTGCATTGATGAGATCCTCATCCGACACTATTTTTAGAGTATTTAATTTAGTTTTAATTTTATTAGTTTAGTGTTTAATTTAGAGTCATTTTGAATAAATTGTGGTTTTTAATTTATTGGGTTAATTGGATGTTTTTCTCATTTACATGATATTTTGTGTAGTTTTTATTTTTTGGTTAAACTTAACTGGTTTATGGTTGAGTGTGGTGTAAATAGTAAAAGAAGACAAAGACTTTGACAAAGCTGACCTAATGAAATGAAGAAAATATGGGCTTAATGTTTTGAGATGGCCCAAACCAAAAAAAAAAGTGGAAGTATGTTTCTTTGCAAAAAGAAAAGGAAAACACATGCTTTACACTGTTTAATGATGTGGCGATAAAAATAAGTAAAAATAAAAGAAATTACATGTGTGCTTGACACGTCATTCTTCACATCCAGTCATACGCCATGTTGTATCATTAGGGTGTAAAATGAGGGAATCTAAACTTTACAAGAGGGCATTAATTGTTTTTTCAGATGGAAAAACAAAAACCACTAACATTACAACGAGTAAAAACCTATTAAACTTTATTATTTTGGCAACATATAACATCCTGAAGTGTTTTTGTTCCTCCGCATTGTCCCAGGCAGTGATGGATTAGGCAGGTTGATTGCAGCTTAATCAAATAAATGTGGTTGTATGGTTTCTTATGACAACTTTGAGCACGCTTCTCAAAATTCCATACCGAAACTTCCTTGTCGCAACAACTGCATAAGATTCCTCCGTAGCCAATTCGTCTGGTTATCAGTTTGATCTCAACCTTTTACTGCATTGGTTCACCTTCTTTAATCAACTGACAAGCTGTCAACCATGCTAAGATATTTTTTAAATTGTTTACTTCTAATTGGCATGATGATGTTCCGGTCGTTTTACAAGGTAACTGTTTGGAAATAGATGGTTGGCCGGAATTAAAAATTGTCCTTCTCTTTCTTCCCCATCTCCACAAAGCAAACAAGCCTCATGAAGTATAAAGTGTTCGATTTTAATCAAACGATTTCAAATTTACCGACTGCATGATTTTTCACCATTAAACTCACCATTTTTCATTTGAACCGAAGCCCAATCCCAACAAATGTAAGCCGTTGTTTGGTTTAGTGGTGAGAGATTTAAATAATACATGCATGATATTATAGGGTTGATATTTTTTTGGTTTAGCCTAAGTTTTATAATTTTTCTAGTTCCACCCCACTGGCTTTATGTGATGGATTAGGGTCTAAGGGTGGGAGAGAGACGGTGTAAAGGCTTACACATGGGATGGTACCGTGGAAGGAACATAAAACAGTTGTTGAAAATGTATGGCCCACTATGTCCTTAGGATTCAAATAATGATCATCATGCTTTAACATCACAACAACATGATCATGATGTTGATGAGAATGAAAGGATTTTCGATGGCTTTTGTTATCTTCCACGTTTGGGAATTGGGATTGAGACATCATATATTCCTTGCAATCGCACTATATAGTATGGACAACAAATGAAGTGTTTTGGCATGACATGGCCACTCTACCCCCTCTCTATCCCTATCTCTAATAATAATTAACCAATATTTAGACAATTTGTTATCCAAGTTTGGACTAATGTAAATTGGAGGACCCATGGATAACCCATTATTTACGTCTCCAAGTTGACAAAAAGAGCATTATAAATGGTTGTTTGAAAGTCATTCTGATAAATTAAGACAAAAGTTAAATACACCACCTCATGTATGTAATATCAAATTATCAATCACAAATTAACATATAGTTTATCGATGCATGCACCACTGTTCGATAAGATATGGGGAGGAGATTCTATCCAGTTATTTTTTTTTCTTATGAAATCTCAACCCCCTCTTTTTTTTTTTATCAAGTGATTTTTGATTATAAATAAAATAAAAGGCAACGATAAACAATTTATTCCCTCCAATGACATAGTCATCTGAGACAATCCATTCCCTACAATATGTGGATTGAAAAAAATAAAATCATATGGTGCTACGTTTATTTAAGGTGAGGTCTACACTATTTTTTATAATCTAGAAGTATCGATCTAATCTAATAACTAATAATAATAAGTAATATAAATAGATTTGTACGTGGTACTCATAACTAATTTTTAATAAATTTTTATTTCACATGCATACAAATTATTTTTATCAATTATTTGATAAATACTCTCAAATTATGAAAGGATATATTAGAAAAAACTGTTGTGTAAAAACTATCAAATTAATCCTTGTCTCTGTAACTCGCTCTCAAATAAGTCTCTGACTCTTTCAATATCTCAAATTAGTCTCTATCTTTATCATATGTTTCTCAATATGGTCACTATATATAGACACCGGTTTTATAACATCGTTAAATGCATTGATGTAGAGTGTTAAGTGTTTCGTAAACAAAAACATCACAATGGGGTGTACATGGGTTGGACAAATCCAATTGACCCACTCAAACCCACCTAATCCAACCCAAAAAAGTGGGTTGGGTCGGGTTATTGCGTTTGTATGGATTTCAAAATGAAAAATTCATAAATAATATCGGGTTTCGGGCAAAACCCAACTCATACTCAAAAAATCCACTGAATCGTTAGTGCTATGATTTTTTAAAATAATTTTCATATTAATATTAAATATTTTTCATCATTAAAAGAGAAAAACCTCTAGTTCAATACTCAAATTTCCCGTCAAACGGCAAACGCATTACTCTTCCGTACATCACAATTTTAACGCATTCTCTTATCATCTCGTTTTCACTTTTCCACTTTTTTTTGTCACATTTAAAAGTAACAATATGGTGATGATATCATCATTTCATGATGCTAAAAAAGTAGTGAAAATATGTTACACTATTTTTTAAGAAAATAAAAAAGTTGAGTCATTTTTATAAAAAAAGTATGATTATTCGTCATTTAGTCTTTTAATATTAAAAAATAAATAAAAATATTTAAAATTTGGGTAACCCACGCAACCCACCCAACCCAACCCGAAAATAAGTGGGTTTATCCAACCCGGCCCAATATTAAAGTGGGTGGTTATTTTGCTCAACCCAATCCGAACTACCCTATATGGTTCGGGTTTTGGTTTTGCCTAAACCCAACCCACATCACACTATTTAAGTGTCACATGGTCAATGTCAATTTAATATAAATTGAAAATGTCAAAAGTTATTTTGATAGAAAGTGAATGAAGACAAAGATTTATTTGACAGCAACTGAAAAAAAATGATTACGGATGGACCAAATTAAGAAACATTTGACAGTAATATGGACTAATTTAAAATATTAAAAGAATCAAAAACATATTTGAAAGCAAGTGCCAGAGAGAGACTAATTTAATAGTTTACTCAAAAATTGTTTATTAATCAGTAGATGGAGTTATATGTGATAGTGAAAAAACTAAATAGATTAGTTTTCTTTAAAAAAACCATAATTTTAAACAAATAACATATTTTTTTTTTATAAAATCTCTAAAAAAAACCTCTAAATTATTTATGTCAAAATAATTTTTTTATAGAAAAAAACACCAACATAACTAATGCATAAAAAATAAGAAGCCACGAGGACTTAAATAATTGCCACCTAAGACTATCTACAATGGTCATACTCATTCAACACCATAAACACTCACTTTTTACACTTCACATCATCTTCTCTCTGTTCCACCTAATAATTCAACACTCCATTCAACTTTTAAATCTCCAATAGTTTTTTCATTCAACACTCTACCCCACCACTTTTTATTTCATATTCTTATTTAAATTTAAGTTTTTGTTTTTATGATTCAATAAAATTATAATTATCGATTAAAATTAAATTGAAATAATAAACACTTAACAAAAAAAAATTAAAATATTTATTTTATTATATTCTTAATTTAAAATGCAATACATCACACAAATAACGTAATTAAAACGATACAAATTAACTTAAAATGCAATACAACACACAAGTAACATAATTAATACGATGCAAATTAACTTAAAATGAAAAACAACACACAAACATAATTAATACGAAACAAATCATCTTCAATTCTGAAACATTCCAAACTTTGTCCATATGTGTTTCACTAGATCTGCTTGCAATTCGTGATGAACTTTTTGATCACGGAGCTCGGACCTAGCACGCACATGATTTGCAAAAGCGGGTAATACCTTTGTTGAATATGGTTGCGGTGCACTAGATCCACTTTCCTCAGACTGCTCAAAATCGGTCCAACGTTGAGAATATGAATCTCGTTCATCCTCAACAATCATATTATGTAATATGATGCAAGACCTCATGATGATACTCAAACCAGCTATGTCCCACAAGCGAGCTAGTTCACGGATGATTTTAAATCGAGCTTGAAGCACTCCAAATGCACGTTCGATGTCCTTCCGACACCCTTCCTGATATTTTGCAAATAACTTATCGGGTTCACTTTGAGGAAGTCTAATTGATTTGACGAAAGTTGGATAAGAAGGGTAGATACCATCAGCTAGATAGTATGTCATATCATATGGACGTTGATTCACATAGAAATTCACACTTGTAATCTTTCCCTGTTCCACGTCATCAAAAACAGGTGAACGGTCTAGAACGTTTATGTCGTTCAACGTTCCCGGACATCCAAAAAAGGCATGCCAGATCCATAGATCATGAGTTGCAATTGCTTCAAGAATAACTGTGGTGGTTCCCTTATCCCCCCTAGTAAATTGACCTTCCCATGCTTTAGGACAATTTTTCCACTCCCAGTGCATGCAGTCAATACTCCCAATCATCCCCGGGAACCCCCGTAGTTCACTAACATGTAGTATTTTTTGCAGGTCATCTTGGGCTGGTGCTCTGAGATACACTTGTTCATATAATCGTATGATTCCTTTACAGAATCTACGTAAGCACTCTAATGCTGTAGTACTTCCTATTTTGATGTACTCATCGACCGCATCTGCTACCATACCGTATGCTAACATTCGCATTGTTGTGGTACATTTTGCTAAAGGTGATATACCTTCTTTCTTGGTAGCATCAATTCGCTGGGTGAAGTAGTTATCACTACTTGAAAGGTCCCCAACGATTCGAAGGAAAAGATGTTTTTGCATGCGGTACCGACGACGAAACATTGCATCGTCATATGTAGGCTCATTGGCGAAGTAGTCGTCAATTAGTCTTTGGTTTGCAGCTGTATGATCTCTATTGAGATATTTTCTACTACGAGGTGCACCATCTTCCAATATTTTCTTTCGACGCTCTCTAAATCGGTTGCGTACATAAGCTTCTTCAACTTCACGATTTTTTAAGTAGGCTGCGACATCAAAATAATCTTCTGATGAATCCATTGTTTGTGATATTGGAAATATATTGGATGAGATTTAGGATATTGGAAGTAGATTGGATGAGATTTGGGATATTGGTACATAAATGGATGAGTCCCTATATATAGATTCAATTTGGTCCACCGACGGATTTGAAATAATTATTGTATAGAGTTAATTATCAGATAAGGATTGAGTGGTGGACTGAATAATTAAAGCAAGTTGGGTGGTGGACACAATAACTAAAGCAAGTTGGGTGGTTGACACAATTATTAAAGCGCAACACTGACATATTCAAATTGGGTGGTGGACAACTTGCGGATTTCAAATAAGTATTGTATAGAGTTAATTATCAGATAAGAATTGGACACAATAATCAAAACAAACATGTAGCAAAGACTACACTGATTTATTCAATCACAATAATTCAAGCAAACACTACAGACAAATACTTAAAGCAAATAGTAGACTGACATATTCAACACAATAATTAATGGAAACACTACATGCAAATACTTGATTGAAATTAATTAGGAAACAGTTCTTGGGCCAATGAGTCCAACATGGCTTTCTTCCGGTCATCCAGATTCTCATTGGAACTTAACTTCAGATACAAACTCATTTTCTTAAGTTTGTTTTTCTCTTGTTGATTGGAAACTATCCTTGCCAATTGTTCCATCTCTTTCTCCTTCATTATTCTGTAATCATCCCATTCTTTGTCCACCACCTCCATGGCAGATTTCTTTTTACCCTTCTTTTTGGCTGCCTCCCTACCTATAGGACGAGCGCTAGATCCTACAGAGTTTGAGCCACAAGCATCATCGTGAGATATCTTAGATCCATTACTTCCCGAGCCAATAGTTCCTCCTACTTGACTTGAATAACATGATTGATCACAGAGAACATGCCATTCTTCCATTAAAGTGAATTGAAGATTCTTCCCACAGGCGTATAACTCCTGCGCTTTTGCCAAAACATCATTCTCCGACCAACCGCTTGCTTGCGAACGCTTAGCGCCATCATAAGCGCCAATCCATTTATTCAATATTTTGCTCATATAATTATAACGGTTTCGGCATGCATTTGCATCACGCGGAGGATCAAATGAGCAATGTTCATTACAGTACTCAACAATTTTGCCCCAATATGTTTCACCTTTTTGGTTTCTTCCGACAATACTGTCTGTGCTAAATTTTATCCACCCACTAATTAACACCAAATTGTGTTCAGTGGTCCATGGTTGTGGTTGGATTTTCTTGCTCTTAGGAGTGACCTGATTAGCAAATGTCGTGCCATCTATAGTCATTTGTGTTGAAAAGTCGGGAAATTCAGATGCACCACCACTAGAAAAATTTGCATTCACCATTGGCATATAACCATTAAACGGGGGTGTTTGAGATGAATTTCTCATCATAGATCCATAATATGGATGAAAGCTTGGAACAGAGAATGATTGGTTGAAATTTGGTGCATAACCAAAATTAGGTAAGTTTTGAGGATGTTGGTTGGAAAATTGATTTGGATTTGGATAATTGTTGGAATTTTGATAACTGTTAGGATTTGGATAATTGTTGGGATTTTTGTAGCCAAATGGAAAATTAGAAGAATTTTGGGGGTTGAAATTATTATTGGGATCCATTTCACAAAAAAAAAAAAAGACTAAAACTTCAAATTAAACACTAATAGAAAGATAAACAAGATTAAGATAGTGAAAAACTTGGTTTATTGGCAAAATTACACATTTGGTCCTTTATCTTATTTTTTTGTAACATTTTGGTCCTTTATCTTTTATTTGTAACACTTTGGTCCTTTATCTTATATATTTGTAACACTTTGGTCCTTTATCTTTTATTTGTAACACTTTAGTCATTTATCTTTTATAACATTCACATATAAATACTTTTTCTCATTATTCAAAAAAATGTTGAATTTTATTTGTTAAAATACATTTTTATTAAAATTAAATAAAACTCATAATTTTGATAAAAATGTTCATCGTCTTCATCAATTCTTTTATATTTTCATGTTCTTTAAGGGACCAAAATGTTACAAATAAAAGATAAAGGACCAAAGTGTTACAAAAAGATAAGATAAATGACCAAAATGTTACAAATGAAAGATAAAGGACCAAAATGTTACAAAAAAATAAGATAAAGGACCAAATATGTAATTTTGCATTTTTTTTTCTGTGTCCAAATCAAATGAACCAAGTCTCTATTTATAGAGAAAAAAAATTAAGAATTTTGGTAAAAAAATAAAAAAATTAATTTGCAATGAAATAATTGAGTTTAAAGATAAGGATGTGGTAATAATCCCGCTGCCCAATCGTGTGAAGCCACGTGTCGCCAGCTTCATTCTCTCTCCGCGTTTTCCTTCCCAGACGCGCCCTGTCGGGCGGTGTGCTGCACGCGCCTGATTCGGCCATTCGCGAGCTGCCACGCGTCCCCCTCGGCTAGTCTCAACTGTGTTGAACTCTTTCAACACCACTTTCCTCCACATCACTCTCAACTACACTACTCCAATGGTTTCAACTGATTAAACCTCCATTCAACACCCTATTTTTCTACCATTGCACTTGGTCTAATGGAGAGGATAGAAGTTCAGGTATGAGTCAACCAAATTAAACGGTCCCCAATTATAACCCGAGACAAGATGACAACCAATTTTCTTTTCAAAATTTTTTCAATAAATCAAATTACATACTTTAAAATATTACTTTATGTATGCTAAATGATTTAAAATAATCAATAATTAACTTTGAATTAATACTCGCACAAAGTTGATCTTCATATGTTTAATTATATTACACATAAACTAATAAAAAAATCGTGGTTTTCCATTGAAAATAGTCGTGTTTTTTTAGAAAAAAATTAAAATTTTGCATTTTTTATATTGATATATACAAATGAAAATTAACTTGCGAAAATGTCCTTTGTTTTAGTAGTTTGAGACAATGTTTTGTCACCAAGGAATTGATTAGTGATAATGGTACAAGAGATAAGCAAAACCGTTATTTCTTTTTTATAAAAGAGGGCCGAAGCACAAACAGAAATAAGATAACACTACTACAAAACTAAACTAACATTTTTAAACTTGCAACAAACAAACAAGAGAGTACAATGATATATTATAGTTTGTTGTAAGTCAATCAGCACATCGATTGTCTTTCACTCTAAATAATAAACTGATGAATATTGATACCTCCCCATTCCAACATATCGGTTTCGTTAACGTCGGTAGGGGGTGGAATAGAAATCAATTGATTACCAATACTATTCGGTAAATTATCACGCAAAAATTTCATATTCCACTCACGATTATGATTCAACACATCCCTCATAGAAATAGTACTATCATAAAATTCACCAAGTAAACAAATTCATAAGCGTATTTTAGTAATTTATTATTTTTGGGGTGGGCTGTAGCCAATCTTAGCCACCCTCTGATTCTGTTACTGGATATACCCTTCATTTCAATTTGATATTTACATTAGTAAAAAAAATAATAAATGAGTCGTGTATCTATTTACACATCCATAGATAATAATTCTTATATGAGCACGCAACCCTAAATAGTTTTCATTTAGGCACACACATAAAAATTTGAAAAAACTAATTGAAAAGAGAGATATTCTTAAAAGGTCATGTGATTAAATGATATAATATTTTTTGTGAGTGTAACCAAATATAATATTTTTGGTCACGTGACCATCTAAGAATATTTTTTAAAAAGATGATGTTATTAACTAAGTAGAAACATTACATATAATATATAAAAATCAAAATTTAAATCTTAATATTTTTATTTATTCGCCTTAAAAAATAAAATACTCGTCAATATTTAACCTACAAAAAATTGTTAACCATACATTTTTTAAGCAATGAACAAGATTCCAAGTGAGTCATTTTCGAATCAAGGTTTGCTACCTTAACAGAAATCCAAAATTTCACGCTGTTTTTTTCTCGGCCGTCAATTTGAGATTAGACGGTTTAAATTAAAAACCATATTTTTCGATCAAACGGCGGTTTTCTGATAGCAAGGAATCTTTTTTCCGTCATTTTCCCCACGAAAACCATGTGACATTGAAAAACAGAATTCCTACACTTGAGTCGCAATAGTTTAGTGATGAGTCATGGGTGACCCATACCCATAAAGATGGATCACCGGCCACCGCCTTTGATTTTAGCCACAACAACAACTGTGTGTGACCAATAATATAATACTAAGTATGGAGTAAGAACAACAAGTCACTGTATTTGATGTCCCCAAACATAATTTTCAATCCTTATTTTTTTAATCATTTATGTCATTTTTATTTATTTTATATAAGTACTAATATATATACTATATACACTTTGTTGTGTACAGATAAAATTAAAAATTCTACTAGGGACCGCCCAGATTTGTTAATTACGGCTACTGAAATTTTTATTTATTTTTTATAAGAGCTTCTGATTTATATATTGATCAGTCGAGTTGAGTTGATAATATACATTAGTACAGATATATTAAAAAACATTACATTACTAAATTTTTTTATTATGAAATATTGATAAGTGGCTGTGGTTGAATGATAGAGTTTGATCTAATAAGTCAGCTAATTAATTACTAATAAGAATTTATTTGATGAATATTTGACTGGTAGGATCTATATACACAAATAAATTTAAAATGATAATTAATTTGTCAAGAATTTAATCAACTATAATGAGAAAGTGGGTGGGGTTTAGCATGCACAAATTGTAAAATTTGTGCATGGCTGCACAAGTTTATCCCATCCAATATGGACCATTGATTTAATAATATATATATTCCAATGGTCAAGATTAGTTTAGATTGATGACTTATTAACTTTTGATGACTTATTGTTTATATCAAAAAAAAATTGGGACCCCACCAAATCATTAGTGTTTAGCGTTTGGACTTAGTGTTTAGCTTTGGACTTAGTTTTTTTAATGACTTATTAAATTTTAAAATGATATAAATTTCTATTTATTTTTTTTAATCTTAGTGTTTAGCGTTTGGACTTTAATATATTGTGAAGCACAGATTCTGACAGGGATACCGTGACACGATACGGATATTTTGATACTGTTAACGTAAAAAATAGACGACACCAACACCGCTATATATTTATAAAAAAATCTAAATTGAAAATCAAAATATATAGATATGCTTCTAAGTTGAACAAATTTTTCATTAAATTTTTTTTTAAGAGAATATATGATAGTACATTTGATATTTATTCATCCATCTACTATTGAAAAATTAAAATAATGTAATCAAAATGTATAAGATAAAAAAAAAGTAATCAAAATATAATATCTTTAATCTTTCATTGATCAACATTATTGTTTCGACAAAACTTTAATCCTTGTACAGTGTAACATGTCTAAGGAGAGTAGAAGCAAAGAAAAAACAAATTGGGGCACTTATCCGACAAGTTGTACAAGTGTCTTATAAATGCCAGACACCGATTTAAGAGTGTCAGAGTAAAGGAAAAATGATTTATTTTTGGCTTAATAGATCTTTTGGTCCCTGTATGTTCGTGAATTTTTGGTTTAAGTCCCTGTATTTTGTTTTGTTGCAAAGTCCCTGAATGTACAAATTTTTTTGATTTTAGTCCCTAAAGTCAAAATCCGCAGGAAAATCTGAAGGAAAAACTGCAAATTTTCCTGCATATTTTGATTTTAGGGACTTAAACCAAAAATATGCGAACATACAGGGACCAAAAGATCTATGGGTGATCGTATCCGAACCAATCCAAAAGTAAAACCGCAAACCGAACCAATCCAAACCGAAAACCGCAAAAAACCGCATATTGCAAAAACCGCACGGATCATTTTTATTCTAAACCGCACGGTTTGGTTTGCGGTTTTTATTTTAGAAAACTGAACCAAACAGCAAAAGTTAACTTAATTATATCAACTAGCAGAAATCAACTTATTACCTATTCAAACTTAGGAAGGGAAACTCAAATTGAGTCCATAAAAATGTAGGTTGTCAAAACATATAATTTTACGCGAACTAAAACTATACTATTAGTATTAAAAATAAGTTCTTATGTGCATCGAATTTATGTATATGCATATTATATAATGTAAACAATAAAATAAATTAAAATTTCCGATGTTTATTTTGTAACATGTTGGTAATATTGTCATATTTTTTATATCGTGATAAACCGCGGAAACCGAACCAATCCTAACCGTATTAGTTTGGTTTGTTTTGGATGACTTTTTAAAAACCAACCGAACCAAACCGAACTGCATACAATTTTATCTCGCAGTTAGGATGACTTTTATGCTCAAAACCGAAGCAAACCACACCGCGAACACCCTTAAAAAGATCTATTAAGCCTTTTTTTTTTTACACTGAACTATCTAACATGTATCGTACAAGGGTCCGTACTTCATAGAGTATTACGTTTATATCTTATATATTATTAGTTTCTAAATCAAACAGATGCTATAATCGGTTTCTAAATCAAACAGGGTACAATAATTTTGTTTTGTCAAATCTCCTATTTTTAACAGATCAAAATAATATTGTTTTATTCGGTTCAACTGACATTTTTTTGTAAATTCCCACAATATTAACCTTTTAATTAGGGTTATATTTTGTTTTCTTCGGCTCTGCTATTTTTTAACTAATTTTATAAAGGAAAATACTTTTTAATAAGAATGTTTTGACGAAGAAAGAGAAAAATCTTATGTGGTAACATTTAACACTTACGATGATTAAAAAAAATTTAACACTTACAAATTATAATCACTCTATTTTCTATATATGATTAACCAATTTTTTATTAGTCAAATTCCATAATTTTATAAACTTTTCTTTTTCTTACGTAAATATTTGTTATTAAATAACAATATTCTTATACAAATTTAAATACATAAATAAAAAAATCTACATGTTTTTTAGCCAGTTATTTGTATTATTTGAAAACATTTATTTACATGTTATTATAATAGATTTATACATTTAAAGTCCGGTCGTCAAAATTCTTATTATGATTTGTTTGTCAGTTCAATTAGGTGATATGAACGGTTAAATTGATAAAATTCAAAATCTCCAATTAAAATCAGTAGTTTCAGCAAACTTCACGGTCCTTTCATTAAAACTAGATGAGATTGTTATTACAATTGGTTTTTGTACATTTGGAGTTTGATCGTCAAAATTCTCATTTTTATTTGTTTGTTAGTCCAATTAGGTGATATTGAACGGTTAAATTGATAAAATTTGTAATCTTCACTCAAAATTGATAGTTTTAGTCAAACTTTATGGCTCTTTCATATAAAAAACTAGGTCTCACATGTATTTGTTATAACAATTGGTATATACATTTGGAGTCCGATCATGAAAATTTTAATTCTCATTTGTTTGTCAGTTCAATTAGGTGATATTGAACGGTCACATTGATAAAATGTATAATCTCCAGTCAAAATCAGTAGCTGCAATCAAACTTCAAGGCAATTTCATAAAAATTAGGTCTCCCATGAGACCGTTATTACAGACGGTCCAAACATTCGGAGTCCGATCATCAAAATTTCGATTTTCATTTGTTTATCAGTTCAATTAGGTCTTATTGAACGGTCGGATTGATGAAATTTGAAATCTCCAGTCAAAATCGACCATTTTAGTCAAATTTTGTGAATGTATTGCGCATAGATACATGTTGTGCATCCATATAATATAACATATGAATCAGAATGATAATTTTGATTATCGCACTCTGAATATATATTCTGATTGTAATAATTATGTCACCGAAGATCTAATTTTATGAAAGGGCCATGAATGAACTTTGACTAAAATTAGAAACTTTTTTATCGGAGATTTCAAATTTTATCAATTTGATAATTCAATATCAACTAATTGGACTAACAAATGTATGAGACTAAAAAATTTTGATTATCAGACTTTGATGTAAAAACCGATTGTAATAACTGTCTCTTATGAGACTTGTTTTTTATGAAAGAGCCATGAAGTTTGACTAAAAGTACAAACTTTGATTGGAGATATTGAATTTTATCAATCCGACAGTTCAATATCACCTAATTAGACTAACAAACGAATGACAATGAGAATTCCGATGATCAGACTCTGAATATATAAATCAATTATAATATTAGTCTCATCGAAAATCTAGTTTTCGAAAAGAGTCATGAAATTTGACTAAAACTATCAATTTTGAATGGAGATTTTAAATTTTGATGCGGTGAGAATTTTGATGACCTGACTCCGAACGTACAAACAACTGTAATAACTATCTCATAGAAGATCTACTTTTTATAAAAGATATATGAAGTTTGACTAAAACTAAACTATAGACTTTGACACAAGATTTTGAATTTTATCAATCCAATTGTTCAATATCACTTAATTAGACTAACAAATAAATGAAAAATGAAAATTTTGATGATCGAACTCCGAATTGTATAGACCAATTGTCAAAAAATACAACATTCAATATTTTTTTGAACCGATTCCTCATAAAAGTCAATATTGATTTTTTTTTTTTATGAAAGAATGTTAAAAAACTAGTATAATTCTTATAAAAATTAAATTGTATTTTAAAATTGTTTCTGATGTACCGGATTCAATTATGTAGATCCTCCCATTTCATCTTGAATAATCAAAACAAATTAAATTGCTTATAAAAAAAAAAAGCAAATTTCTTCAAAAAAAAAAAAAAAGCAAATTAAATTTAAAAATTTAAACCCAAAAGTAAGTCAATCCAAGCTGTTGGATTTCTCCCTCAATTTGCTTTAAAATCTTGCATACAATTCCCATGAACAGGCTACGTGGTGTTTCCAGGGAATCATATTGAATTTGTCATTACCAATATTTTTAATAGAAGCATAAGGAAAGAAGCAGGAGTGTGAGATTTCTTCAAGTGGCTGCATACCCATTTACATAGTAAAACGATACTTTAACCAATTTTTTTTTAGCAGATCTGGAACCATCACAAAAGTTTCACTGTTCATAAAAAAAAAATCACAGTTCTCAGAAATATTTCTAATACGATGTTGATCTCAGCCTCCCAACCTCCAAATCGGTGATGATTTGCTCGGTGGTGATGATGTTCTCATGAGTGAGCAATTTCGCAAGGAGAATCATGACGTGGATCTTACTGTAAAGGTCGAAGATGGTGTTATTGTCGCCTTCGAGTTCGATGAAATAGCGGTAGTTGAAGGTGTACTGAACCAAAACCAGTTGTTAGAGGTATAGGGAGAGAGGTGGAATTAAAATAGATTATAATTTTTCTTTATTTTTTCCACTATAACCGGTAAAAATAGGTGTCAACCCACACCTGTCCATTTTTAAAAACTTGTGCATGGTGCACAAATTTTCCAATTTGTGCACCCTAAATGCCACCGAGAAAGTGGCATGTAAAATTAGTTCAAAGTTGAAAATCCTTACTTTATACTAAATATATAACTAATAATAAATTAATGATTATTATTTTTTAAATTTAATAATTACACAATTGGATTCTTAAATAAGTGGTCACAAAGTTTGATCTTAAGTTTTTGTGTATGAAGAAAACTTTGTTAGATAAAATAACTCTTCTTGTGTAGTATTACACAAATTTCTTAATAGAAATTGGTCATATATTTTTTTTGGCGTATTATTAAACATATAATGGCATGGGAAAGTGTTAAATTTGTGCACCATGGGAAAGTTTATTTTAAACCATTAGATCAATTAAGGAGCACACTTTTATCATGTTCTGTCAACACTAGATTTTTTTTCCACATCTTCCGCCACCACCATTCTCTCTTACTCCTCCATATACCAACAACTCATTTACATGAAGAACAACAACAACATTAAACTCACCGTCCCACAACTCTGTTTCTTCCCTTGTTTATCTTTTTTATTAACTTAATTTTTTTTATAAATAAACAAACATGAAAGTTTCACATTCACAAATGAATCCAACAACAACAACAAAAAACTGGAAAATGAAAATTAGGAGTTGATTTCAGAAGTAGTTTATGAGTGGAGTTTGAATTTGATACATTTTGGTTATGAGGTTAAGTTAGCAAAAACTATTACAACAATGGAGTTTTTAGATCTGGAATTTAATAATTTTTTTGCTGGATAAAATCTTACCATAAGAGTGGAGTTTAAATTGAGTTTGTTGATGTAGATTATGTGGTACAGTGTGGTGGGGGGTGATACCAGAATCAGAACAATATGGAGGAGGAGGAGGAGAAGGGTGGTGGAAGATAGTCACAGAAGTGGAGGAGAAAGATGGGTCGTGGGGAAGATGATGTTGAAGAGAAAAAATTTAGTAGTGAGAGACTATGATAAATCTATGTTCTTCATTTGATCTAATGGTTTAAAATAAACTTTCCCATGGTGCACAAATTTAACACTTTCCCATGTTAAATGCCACCAACATATACTAACAAATAAATATATATATGTATAACAAATCAATAGTGAAAACTTCTTAATTAGTTGTAACTTGTGTAACATAATAGTAAAAGAAAATCTTACAAAGATAAAAGTTCAAGTCTACCTTCAAATTCAATACTATTTTCAAACAATTGCTTAAGGAAAAAAAATACTAAAATCTTCAAAAGACAATTTTCAAAATGCTAAAATCTAAAAATAGTAATTAATCAAAAAGAAAAAGAAAAGGCTTAACCAAGACAAAACAAAACATACCTTATACACTCATATCACATTAGAATCCACCTAATACAATTCATTTTTCTATTGTAAAAGTTGAAAAGCAAGTGTTTTAAATGCATTTGAATTTGACTAGTTACTTTTAACAAATCTTTAATACCAATGACAAATTAGTCAAAAAAATGAAAATAAAATTAAGTATTACTAAGTTGATGACAAATTAGTCTTAGTCAAAAAAAAAAAAAAAAGACAAATTAGTCAAAAAATTTGTTCAAAAAAGTGAAAATAAAATTAAGTATTACTAAGTTGATAATTTAAGGTTTAATATATATTAGTACCCATATTTGAGTTTAATTCACCACCCCACACCCACCCACCTGTTGTAGCCAATTTGTCTCTTCGCTGGTCAGGGGACAGATTGCCACCAACCCAGCTAACCATAACCAAAACGCAAAGGAAAAAATAATCAGAGAGAGAGAGAGAGAGAGAGCATAAACATACAAAGACAGAGAGAGTGAAACATAGAGAGACAGACAACATTGTGTGCTGTGTTTGTGCGCAAGGCACGGAGATCTAAATAACATCAATCATGGGGTGACTGACACATAAAATTCAACAAAAAAATGAAAAACAGAAAATAAAAGGAGAATTTTTATTCATCGCCGCCATTTGAAATCACAACCCAATACTTCAAAATTTGATTTTTACTTTCTTTTTGGTGAGTACCATCATATATCAATTATGGGGTTTTTTTTTTGTTCTTTTACTCTGCTCAATTCAGTTTACAGTTTATTACACTGATTTTTAAGTTTTAATTTTTAATTTTCAGTTTAATCCATTTGATTGATGATGTAGTTTTTCAGTTATATGGTTACCATCTGAATTGTTATACCATCAATTCATCATAATTTTTGTTACAGTTTGAAAATGGATCATTGATTTGTATTGTTTAAATGCTTGAAAACAAAACTGTTATTGTTGATTTACAATAGTATGATAGTTTTTGTTGTTGTTGGAATTGTTGAATTCTGATGGTTGATATTTTGTCATTTTCTGTTGAATTTTTGGATGATCAGGTAGTTTGTACTCATTCAAAGAATATCAGAATTTTGTTCATTCAGTTTTGGAATTTGAGAAACAAAATCCAAATTCAACCGATCAGGTACTCTCTCTGACTGCAATTATAAGCAAAAGTTCAGTTAAGTTTATAGATTCGTTGAATAAATGATAATATAAACCAGATATATCGGTTATTCAATTTTATTTTTGTAATCCTTCAGATCAATTTGATAAAATAAAAATTCTTGAATTTGATTTATCTGAAGCTGAACAAATTGTAATATTTTCTTTTTGTTTCTTCCTATGAATATATTCAGAAGCAGAAACTGTGATGACTTGGTTGACTTTGTAGTCAAAAGCATATTCATGTGGAGGTTTTGCTTCTTCATCTATTTCAAGGATTGACTGAGTTCCTACAACATCAGAAGACAAAGCGGTGATGGCGAATCGGTCTCACGCGGATTCTAGGAGAATGTATTCTTGGTGGTGGGATAGCCACATAAGTCCTAAGAACTCAAAATGGCTCCAAGAAAATCTTACAGGTAAATGCGTCAAATCTTTCCGGCTTTGGTAATTGGTAGTAGTTCTGCTTAACTTATTAACACAATTATGAGCTGCACTGTTTATTGTTATTTTCTTATCTATAGTATAAGGTAAATTAATGTTTCGACATTAAACTTCAAAGAAACTTTATCCGAGCATAATTTTTTTTTTGTTGCCATGTTAATTACTGAGGCTGCTATGTTGCCTTAAAATTATTTGGAAGTATTTTCTGGAAGGGACAATAGAAGTATATCTGATCAATGTCTGGCAAAGTGATATATGATATAATCTGATTTATATCTGTTTCGGTTTCACTTTGGAATTTTCTGACAGTTATATGACGCACTCAAGTTGAGACTTTATAAAGCCGTTATATGGATTTTTATGGATGCGTTTTTTTTTTCAAAACTGCAAATGTGTATTTACATGTATATTTTATTCTAGATTCTCTTCCTTTTATAGCTATAGATGTTGAAACATGAGGAGACATGATTTATTTTGTTTTAGAAAATGTCGGTTCTTTCCTTTGGGGACAAATTGCATGCATTTTGTGCGGCAGTCTTTTATTAGCTTAATTTCCGAAAAAGTTATGCTCATATATATGTTTTGTTATCATCCATCCTTTGTACTTATCACAATGATATCTTGTTTTGCCCAGATATGGATGTCAAGGTGAAGCAAATGATTAAGCTCATTGAAGAAGATGCAGATTCATTTGCTAGGAGAGCAGAAATGTACTATAAAAAACGCCCGGAGCTTATGAAAATGGTTGAAGAGTTTTATAGGGCATACCGAGCATTGGCCGAGAGATATGATCATGCAACTGGTGTTATCCGCCATGCCCATCGGACCATGTCTGAAGCATTTCCTAATCAAAATCCTATGATGATCACAGATGAGTTTTCTGCGGTTCCACCAATGGAGACTGAGCCACGCACTCCAGAAACAAACCACCCTTCACGTGCATTTCTTGACTCAGATGAATCAGGAAAGGATGCTCATGTTATCAAAAGAAATGGAGCGCATAGTGAAGAACTTAATTCTTCTTTGAACAAGACAGGTTTAAGACAGCTCAACGATCTCTTCATCCCTGGAGAGCATGCAAAGTTTGCAGACGGGCATGCTAGAAGGGGGCTCAATTTTTTAGAGACACAGGAGAGTAGCGAGCAAAAAAATGGAAGTCATGGCACTAAGGATCAAGTCTTGTCTGAGTCCGAACGTGTGACAAAAGCTGAAGCAGAAATTTTGGCCTTGAAACAAGCCCTTGCCAAATTAGAAGATGAAAAGGAAGCTGGCTTGCTTCAGTATCAGCAGAGTGTGGAGAAATTGTCTAATCTTGAATCAGAAGTATCTTCTGCACAAGAGAATTCTCAAAGACTCGATGAACGAGCAAGCAAAGCAGAAGCCGAAGTTCAAGATTTGAAGGAAGTGGTAATCAAATTACAGGCTGAAAGGGAAGCTAATCTTCTTCAGTACCAGGAATGCTTGGAGAAAATAACCGATCTGGAGAAAAATATTTCTCTTGCTCAGAATGATGTAGGAGAATTTAATGAGCGTGCTGCTAGAGCTGAAACTGAAGTTAAGTCGTTGAAGCAGGACCTTGCTCGAGTAGAAGCTGAAAAGGAAGCTGCCCTTGATGAATATAAACAGTGCTTGGAGAAATTATCGAAACTGGAGGAGAGATTAAAAGAATCTGAGGAGAACGCTAGAAGGATTAATGAGCAAGCTAATATAGCTGAAAATGAAATCAAGGTTTTGAAGTTGGAAGTTACTAAACTTAATGAAGAGAAGGAAGACAGGGCTCTCCGGTATCAGCAATGCTTGGAGATAATTTCTAGTTTGGAGCATAAACTCTCTTGTGCTGAAGAGGAGGTGCGTAGGCTAAATTCTAAGATAGATGAAGAGGCTGAAAAGTTACATAGTTCCGAAGAGAAGTGTGGTTTTTTGGAAACATCAAATCATGCTCTACAGTCTGAATTACAGTCTTTGGCGCAAAAGATGGGGTCTCAAAGTGAAGAACTTAATGAGAAGCAGAATGAATTGGGTAAACTTTGGAATTGCATGCAAGAGGAGAGACTACGATTCATTGAGGCTGAAACCGCTT
Source organism: Trifolium fragiferum (assembly GCA_954870985.1). Lineage (NCBI taxonomy): Eukaryota > Viridiplantae > Streptophyta > Magnoliopsida > Fabales > Fabaceae > Trifolium > Trifolium fragiferum. The sequence goes on along the minus strand of OX940796.1, from coordinate 41,783,107 downwards.
TCCAAACTCTTCAGCATTTGCATTCTCAATCTCAGGAAGAGCTTAGATCTCTTGCTTCTGACTTTCACAGTAAAGTGGAAATCCTCGGGAATGTGGAATCACGTAAGCAGGCTCTTGAGGATGAAGTGCACAGAGTGAATGAGGAAAACAAAATTCTAAATGAGCTCAAAATTTCTTCATCTTTGTCTATAAAAACTTTTCAGGATGAGATATTGAATTTGAAAGAGACAATAGAGAAGCTTGAACAGGAGGTTGAGCTGCGACTTAATGAAAGAAACGCTCTTCAGCAAGAAATTTACTGTCTTAAAGAGGAGCTTAATGATATGAATAAAAACCACAATGCTATAATGGAGGAGGTCAGGTCAGTTGACTTAGATCCTCAGTGCTTGGGTGCATCTGTGATAAATTTGCAAGAAGAGAACTCAAAGCTGAAGGAGACATGTGAGGCCGACAAAGATGAGAAAGCAGCTCTTTTGGTAAAATTGGAAATCATGGAGAAACTTTTGGAGAAAAATTCTGTTTTAGAGAATTCCATTTCAGACTTGAATGCTGAATTGAATAGCGTCAGAGGAAAGGTAAATGTGTTGGAAGAAACATGCCAGTCGCTGCTTGTAGAGAAATCAGCTCTCGCTGCCGAGAAGGCCACCTTGTTTTCTCAATTACAAGCCACAAATGAAAAGCTGGAGAAACTCACAGAAAATAACAACCTTTTGGAGAACTCACTATTTGATGTCAATGCTGAACTTGATGGATTAAGAGGAAAGTCCAAGATCTTAGAAGACACATGCCAGTTACTTGAAAACGAGAAGTCCGGTATCTTTTTGGAGAAAGAAGCCTTATTTTCGCAGTTGAACACAACACAGCAAATGCTGAAAGATCTTGAAAAACAACATAGTGAATTGGAATTAATGCATTCGGAGCTAAAAGGAGAAAGGGAGTCTTCACTTAAAAAGGTGGAAGAGCTATTGGTTTCCTTATATTCCCAAAGGGAAGAACATTGCAGAGTTGTGAAGTTGAATGAAGATGAACTGGCGAACAAGGAATTACAAATTCATACTATGCAAGAAGATGCAAAGTGCCGGGAAGAAGAATACAATGAGGAACTGGACAGAGCTATAAATTCTCAGATTGAAATTTTCATCTTGCAGAAGTTCATCCAAGATTTGGAGAAAAAGAACTTTTCCCTTCTAGTCGAGTGCCAGAGTCTTTTGGAAACGTCCAAAACGTCTGACAGAATGATTTCTAAATTGGAGACTGAAAATATTCAAAAGCAAGATGATGTGGATTCTTTGTCTGAGAAAATTAAAATACAAAGGATTGGGCTGCTTCAGGTGTTAAAGACTCTTGACATTAACGGCAAGAATTTCTTTGAAGATATGCTTGATGAAGACCAAACTCTCCTGAACCATATACATGGAAAACTTAAGGAGAGTCAAAAGTCTTTCGACACAATTTTCAACGAAAGCCACCACATGGCCGTTGAGAATTCAGTTCTGATCACATTTATCGAGCAGTTGAAGCTAAAAGTAGAAAATCTTGTGACAGAAAACGGTGCGCTTGATGAGGAGTCCAGGGTACAGTCAGAGCAGTTTAAGGCATTGCAAATAGAGTTCCAAAAGGTATTGGAAAATAATCAGGAGTTGAAGTTGACAGTAAGAAACGGAGAAGAGAGAATGGAAGGAATGGCATGTGATATAGAGAATCTACGCAAAGAGCTATCGGACTTTGAAAAGAGCCACAGAAGCTTAAAGGAAGAAAGTTGCACGATACTTGAAGAGAAAAACTCCTTGATGGGAAGATTTAAAGATCTGAATGATGAGAAGGGTAGCTTGGAAGAAGAAATCTGTGTCCTGTTCCATGAGAGATTAGTTCAATCTAATATATCTGTGATTTACCAGAATATTATCTTTGAAAATCTCCGGGAACTTAAACAGCTTGGTCAAGAACTTGATAATCTCTGTTCAGAAAATAATAACCTTGAGGCGAGATTGAAAACAATGGCACACAAATTAGAAAATGCAGAAATGGAAAATTCTCATCTTAAAGAGTTATTTGTAAAGTCAAATGTTGAATTGAATTTAGTTGAATCTGTCAATGATCAATTGACTTGTCAGATTAGTAATGAAAGGGAAATGTTGAATCAAAAGGAAAAAGTTCTTTTGGAAACAGCCAAGACGTTTCATGCTTTGCACATTGAGAAAAAAGAATTGCAAAGAACGGCAGAAGATCTGAAGGTTAGATATGATGAGGCAAAGGGGAAACTTGAAGAGCAAGCAAATCAAATTTTCAAATTGTCATCAGACAAGGATCGTCAAAACGAAGAGCTTGGATGCTTTTATGAAGCGAACCAGAAATTGGAGTCTGAAATGAAGTACCTACACCAAGAACTTGAAGAAACTAAACTGAAGGAAAAGAAGCTAAGTTACGAAGTGCATGAAGGGATGAATGAGATTGAACAATGGGAAACTCAGGCTGCAGCACTCTATGCTGAACTGCAGATTTCTGTTGTCAATGAAACAATATTTGAAGGGAAGGCCAGTGAGCTAGCTGGTACATGCGAGGATCTTGAGCACATAAACAACTCGAAAGACATGGAAAGTGAACAGCTGAAAGAATTAGTCAGCAAGTTGCAAGGTGAAAACGGGAGACTGTATGGTCAATTAGCTGCTTATGTCCCAGCTATCGGTGCTTTGAATGATTGTGTAACATCTCTGGAGATGCAGACTCTTGGACATGCAAAACATCATAACTATGAAAAACCAGAGGTATTAACATATTATTTCAGACTTCGGTAAAATACTTATGATTTTTCAACTAAATAATAGTTTATGTTGTTAGGAAGAAATGGTTTTGTTTTATTGGTTATAAAAACATTCTGAGCATTTGGGTTTTGACAGATGGCGCATTATATCAGTTATTCTATTATTTACTTTCTATGGACATAATTTGATTTTATTCGCGCTATAATCACCATTTCTAGGTTAAAAATTTGGTGAATCACCAATACACTGAAAATGGTCAACATATAGATGAAGATCAGACTGTCACGGCACCAGATCCACTCCTTGACTTCCAAGACCTGCAGAGGAGGATCAATGAAATTTCAATGGCAGTTAAGAATTTAAATGGAAGTTTCAAACCAGATGAAATGAGAGAGATTCAAGAAGCAAAGGAGAATGAACAGAAGATGGGGAAGTCAAGGCCAGATAATCCTGTAAGTGAGATTGAAGTATTGCCAAAAGACATCATGCTTGATCAAATATCTGAATGTTCCTCATATGGAGTAAGTAGAGGAGGAACTCTTGAGTCTGATGATCATATGCTTGAGTTGTGGGAAACATCTGATAAGTCACAGAAGATGGCGGCAGAACCGGTAGAAAATCATCGTCAGAGAGGAGCAGCCAAGGAAACCTACAACAAACATCCTTCAGGAGATTACTTGGTGGAAAAGGAATTGAGCGTGGACAAGTTAGAGATCTCGAGAAGATTGTCACGGCCCCGTGAAGAAGGCAACAAGAGCAAGGTTTTGGAAAGACTTGATTCTGATGCGCAGAAGTTAACAAACCTTCAAATAACCATACAAGACTTGATGAAGAAAGTAGAAAGCACCGAGAAGAGCACAAAGGCGAAAGGTTCCGAGTATGATACGGTTAAAGGGCAGCTTGAAGCTTCTCAGGAGACCATCACAAAGTTGTTTGATGCAAACCGCAAGTTGATGAAGAATGTAGAAGAGGGTGCATTGTCTTCATCTGGAACGGCTGAATCAACGTCAGATGAGATTGGAAGTGTCAGCAGGAGGAGAGTTTCAGAACAGGCGCAGAGAGGATCTGAAAAAATAGGACAACTTCAGTTGGAGGTGCAAAGACTACAATTTCTTCTTTTGAAACTCAATGAAAGCAAAGGGAAAACAAGAACGGATGATCGAAGTCCGAGAGTGCGTCTGCGTGATTATCTCTATGGTGCGACAAGAACCAACCACCAAAAGAAGAAGAAAACGCCTTTTTGTGCATGTGTAAGACCAACCACCAAGGGAGATTGATTTTTACCATACTTTCTCCATATGATACATTAGCTTTCTTGTTTGTATATTTTCCTTTATATAGATGCTTTAATGCCATACAAATCATATTTTGATCCTGCTATACATGTCTGTGCCTCATGTATTTGTAAGAAGAGGCTAAGATGGAACTTTGCTATTTCTTTTTCTTATCTTTTTTTTTTAATGTTAAATTTTGAATAATCCCTTCCTTTATTTCTGGTTTAGTTCATGTGTGGATATAGTGGAAGATGTAAAAGTTATTTTCCTCTGATTGGTCACTTGTATCATATCAGAATTGATTTTACCTTCAAACCAGGATTTTGTTTTCATCCAACACTTCTAATCCAGGATTTTTTTTTCATTCTTAGTGATTTATTTTGTGATCTTTTGATAGTACTTGAATCTATGTGTGTAACTTAATAATGTTGAAATTTTTGTTTCTTTGCACTGTAATGATTTAAACTCGAAAACCGATGATCAGTAACCCTCTTTAATTTGCTCCAGTTCCAGAACATTTTCAAAGGGCATTTTTAATTTTCATGGTAAATGCTTTAAATTTGAAGAGGTTAACAAGCATAATTTTCCATAATAAGGACTCAACAATCTATGTAGGATATTTCTTCCAACTTAGGAATTAGGATGCAAATTGAGAAAATTGAAGACTCATACATCTTTTCCATTTTCCTATGGCTCTAAATATTTAGTGGCATGATTCACAAACTCTCATGCCACACATTGTAGTAGTAATAATACATAACTGAGAAGAAAACAAGTAATCTTCTGAGCTTCTTAAAGTATCCATAGATATATAGTTCAAACATTGTTCCAAGCCTCTGATTCATCTCTTTTGGGATTTGTTTTGCTTGAATGGAGCACAAAGTTACATGCTCTAACAGCCTCTTCAACTGTTAGATAGATCCAATTTCCATCTGTGTCCTTTTGGAAGTTGGATTTGTTTAGTTTCTTCATCACCTCACTTACAGGATTCACCAAAACAAGCTGCAATCATGGAAATGGAAATATTTCAAGATTAAAAAACAATGCTACAATGAATATTCTATAAGAAAATTTTGGTTCATGATAGAAAGAATTACTTGCTGCTCTCTTCTTTCAGCAATCTTCTTAATCTCTTCAAGCATACTTATTCCACTTGTATCAATATTTCCAACAGCTGCCAATAAAATTACATTGCAAGTTAGACTGAAAATTCTAATAACCATGTTTTAATTAACTGCATAATGATCTTACATTTTGTAATTATTTGTACATATTGTATTCCGCCCGTTAATCAGGTCGGTTAGGTATAGCATAATCTATTTAAATGATTGAGTTACTGTACTACTCCATCCGTGACAAAATATAAGCAAAATTCATTTTTTTAGATTTATTGTATCTGGTCTGTAATATAGACCAGATACGTTTATTATATTTTTGAAATAATACTCACCACTCATATCCATTATAATATACTTCAAACTTGTTTCCCCTGTAGATTTAATTCTGTCTTCCTCTTCATCAATCCACCTTGAGATCCTATAAAAAATAACAGTTTTCTTGTGTGTCAAGTTATTCTAGGACATGAAATTTTACATGCTAGATAAAAATATCCAACTTTTCAGGTAACTTACCTTTCTCTTAAATAGCTCGCATTGGCAAAGTAAATTGGTGCATCAATCTTTAGAATTAGGATTCCCGTAACACGATTTGCATTCGGATAATGCTCAATGTTTCTGTAAATTATAGAATTTGGAATGTTTCCCAAAACAAATGTCCTTGGTCTTGCAACAAATAGCAGTAACCGAAGTACCGATATCGCAACCTAGATATGCATAAGAAAACACATTAGTTTCATAAACTTGTATATTACACTAAAAAGTGATTAACATAAAAAGTGAGAACAAAGAGATCATTGATACATACTGCTATGACTAAGCCAATTTCAACACTGCCAAAAACAACACCGATATATGCGCTAATGCAGACGACAAAATCGAATTTATCAATCTTCCACAGATGGATGGCTGCTTCATAATCTATAAGTCCAAGCATTGCAGATACAATAATGGCTGATAGTACCACCAGAGGAGTGTAATAGAACAAAGGTGTCAAGAATAACAGTGTCAACATCACTGCAATTGACATCACTATGTTCGATACTGCAGTCTTGCATCCAGCATTGTAGTTCACAGCCGAACGTGAAAATGGTCCTGAAAGAGTCATCATTTATAATACCTTTAATGTCAGGAATTGATGTAGAAAAGGTATACATTTTTGTTAACATTTGGTGATGATTTTTACCTGTTGTGAGGTAGCAAGAGGTGAATGAACCAACTATGTTCATGGTTCCAATAGCTATCATCTCTTTGTTTCCATCAATATTATAATTTTTATACATTGCAAAGCTTCTTCCTACAGCTATTCCTTCCTGAACAATATCATCAAGATTAAACATTCAAGATCCTATTGAAATCTACATTAACAAAATTAGTAGACCTAGGACTTTGTCTATTGCTTCCATGCTCATAATCTGCTTTCGGCTTATTTCTATAAGTTCTGCATGATAGCTTATGAAAAAAGTTTGACTTTATATATTAGCGATTTGGCTCATTTCTATAAGTTATACACGATATGACTACTGGCAGGATCAACCAGATAATATCTATTAATAACTCTGTGCATAGTGCAAGTTTTGCGCCCATGAAAGGGGCGCAAAACAGGCAATAGAGCAGATATAATTCTGGTGTGCATTTAAGTAATTTTGTCTGTTGAAGACACAATTTGACTTATATCCAAATAATTCTCAAATGAGGAAGCAGGACCATATGATAGAATTTGACAAAAATAAAATAGAAGTTCCACTAAGACATAAAGTTAGTTATTTCATTGTCTAGTTTCCTTTTATTATTATTCTTTGGTAAAGGATGTGACATTTTAGAGTTGGGGTGTGTCTTTATTATGTTGTTGACACATGTTAAGTCACATGTGTAACAAAGTGTATTATTATAGACAATAAAGGAAATATTGAATTTGAAGAGAGGTATGTACTTACAGCAAGAGCAATAATGCCAACAATAAGGCCAGTTTTGATAGCTGTGGTCATATATGGCGACACAAATACCAAATCTGTGAGTGATGGTGGATTAAGTCCTTTTTTCAATTCTCCTATCTGAAAAAACAACATGTGCATGCCAATTTAGCAATTACTTTACTACTACAATACACTAAAAAGTTGTTCAATCAGAATCAGATCCTACCTTTTTCTACAAATAATATCTCAAAAATAGAAAAGTAATAGTAGCATCTTACTTGGTGCATGTTTAATAACAAGATCAACTTGTAAGAATCACAATAAATCAATGTATTTTTTAGGTTAAATTGCATAGTCTCTGTTGCAAAAGGCTGATTTTACGGATTTTGATCAAATCAACGTACATGTGTACGGTGAATCACATGTCATGTCAGTATACATGGTAAGAGAAATTGACGTGACACGTGAGTCATTGTCCACGAGTGCGTTGACTTGGACATAATCAGCGGAGGTCAACTTTTTGCAAAATGGGTTGAAGATAAAATTAAAATTCTTAATGACATTAGTCTTTTTGCATCATGAAGTGCAATGTTGTAGAATAAAAGATTTTTGAATTTGATGAATGATTAGTGTGGAGTATATATGTGGTGGTTTTAGATGAAGAGAATGATTCATGTGCAGGTCCTACAGGATAAGAATACTCATTGAATATGGGTGGTAACGGTTGGACCCAATAGCACTCAACACTGTTTGGTTCTGTGCTTTGAATAAGTGCGTTGTGACAAAGATATACTATGCAAATTCATTAAATATTATTTATTTATACATAATAATTTGATAAAACCATTTTGTTTCTTTTATAAAATCACATTTTGATTGCCTAAAAGCTTGTTTGTAATATTAATTCATATTTTTAAGGACAGCAAAGAAAAATAAAACTAATAAAGCCATAATATGCAAAGTATAGTATAATTATTAAAAAAGATGTTATTTTGGCACACAAAAGTTTCGATACCAAATAAAATACATCTTGAACCAGTGTGTTTTATGTTTTTTTTTTTATAAGCAAAAGAAATATTATTAAAAGGAGTACAATGAATATTCAACCCTTACAAACAACAGAATTCGAACTCAACATCATAGCCAGTGTGTTTTATGCTTGCTTGAGAAATGAGAGAAAATAGTAATAATAATAATCAAAGAAATGCTGACTTACAACTTGAACACCGTGGTTCTCTGCATGGGTGAAATAAACCAGCACACTTCCTAATATAACGGACGCCAACGGCGGCGTCATTGCTGACACCCAAAAGAATTTTGGTTGTTTTTTACTCTGCATTTCAATAAACATAACAAATTTACCAGTTACGTCAATTCCAATTTTAAGAGTAAATGATATTAGAAATAATCCGAAGAAGTATAATACTTCCTCTGATTTTAAATATAAGAAATAAATCACTTTATGCAATAGTAATTTTAAATTTTATCATATAAAATAGTAATAATATGATACTACTAGCTAGCTAGTTTTGTCATGGCTGCTGCAGACACATGACGATAAAATGATATATATATATATATATATATATATATATATATATATATATATATAAATATAAATATAATTAAAACGTCAATTGCAGCTGAGAAAATTTGTTGACTTTAATCTAACTTATCACAAAAAATATAACTAGCTAGGGAAGAAATTAATCTCAATCAAAGACATCTAGCAAAATAATTAATGCAAGGTTAGATGGATCTTGATCTCAATCTAATAAGTTCACAGTCATAGTCACGGCTCTTGGTGTGAACATATGGTTTTGTGACTTTGTGGAGTAAAATGTTAAGAAAAGTAAATAGTAAAATTTATTATAGTTTATGTGTTAGGTAGTACTTACGAAGTATCTTGTGACAAGGAGAAAGAAAATGAAGCAAAATCCCAACACTGCGCTTTCCCACCTCCACTGCAATAATCAATCAAATAAGGAAACAAATTCTGATTTGAGTCAAAAACTAAGTCAGAGACGTTTCATCACATCCAACCAAATGAATTTAATTTTTTGATACAACTACATCCAACCTAAAATTTATTTAAACTTAATTTAAAACTTGATAATTATGTATCATACACTTGACTTCCAACCAAATATAATTAAACTTAATTTAAAATTCAGTTAACTATATGCTTATCCTTCTGGTTCTAAATATAAAAAACAATTTATTTTTTAATTTAATGAATAACTAATATATCTGGTTTATATTATAAATTGAAAAATGCTAAACAGCGCTCCCGGGCACTAGTTTTTTTTTTTTTTTTGACAAACGCTCCCGGGGCACTAGTTAAGCATATAAATATGGAAATTTTATCTCGGAACTTGTGCATTTAATGCATCGACAATGTAGAAAGTTATTTTATTAATATTAATTTTATCTTTTATTTTTACTTTTGGTATGTTTAACAAGTGCCCCGGGGGCACTGTTTAGCATGGCCCTTATAAATTTATAAATACATTAGTTGTTCAATAAATTTAAAAAGTGATTTATTTCTTATATTTAGAATAAGAGGAAGTATTATATTTCTTCGGATCTTTTATAAGAAAAATATTACATTTTTAGATTCATTGAATAATTAATGATTTTTTTTTGAACCGCAAAAGTATATATTTATATACAGATCATTCGGGATAGTTTTCGTGAAGGAAGTTTCGCTATAAGAATCATTTCCCTTTCCCATTCATATATGATTCTCGAAGTGGGAACGAGTACAAGTAGTACTAAATCCACTATTGGGGAAAATACAAATGGTACTCAACGCAAAAGATAAATATAAACTGGATATATTAATTATTGAATGAATCTAGAAAAGTAAATTATCTCTTATAAAATAATTAAAAACAGATTTGACAATAATGTATCTTGATAACTAAATAAATAATGTAACTTGAAAAGTATAGAATTGTAGGTACCTGATGAGTTTGGGTGAAAACAGAGCGCAAGACTGATACAAGATCAGCAGAATGGGTGAAATGTTCAAGTCCTAGAATTGATTTCAGCTGTTGCAGACACACCACCGTGGCTGCTCCTCCCATGAATCCTACTATAGTTGCATGTGATAGGAAATCCACGATAAACCCTAACCTGCACCCCCCACATCTTTTATTACCATCAATAATATCAACTGCATGTATCTCATCATCTAATGGCTTTGAAAGGATAATTTTCAAATGTGATTTTCAAGGGATTGTAAATGTGGTAACTAATAATTGTATGTATGAAAAAGAGCTAGATACTGTCGTTAATTTATTTCTTCAAATAGTATTAGTTGTCAAATAATCGATTATCTCAAAAATTTAAGCTGTTAGAATAGAGTCACATCAATGATTTTATGTTATTTCTAATATTAATTATAACATACTCCTTTTATACAAATTTAAGCTAATAGACTATTCGCTCATAATCTTACTTGAACGTCAATATTACAATTTAACCTCAATAATATTTTATACTATCCTTTATTTGTATCATTTTTTTTATTTTTGGAAAAAATACAATGATCACCATGGGTGTGAGAAAAAATATTGTTATTTAAGTGACAATATGGGATGGGATGTGAAATCTACACTTATAATAATTACTAATATGGGATGGGATGTGAAATGGGAAGAATCTCATTGAATGGTGCAAAGTGGCAATATCTTTCAACAAGACAAAACATAAAAAGGAGGCAGAAAAATTTGTCGTGCTTTGGGATATAAATATTCTTTTTTTTACGGAAGGATATAATATAACTATTATTAACTTCTTCATATTTCACTAATAGTTAGTTGATTCGGTAGTAATTGGCGAACGGATCTCCGAACCAGATTAAACTGGTGATAAAAAAAAAAAAACTTTTCCATATTCCTATTATTTTATTTATTTTTCGTATCCATTAACATAGTAACATTTGATCATTTCAATAGTAATTCTTCAAAAATAAAAAAGTAGTACTACTTTTTATAACAAGTGACAACATATTACTACTTTTTCAATGATCTTTAGAGGTGTACTAGTATTAATTATTAGTTATTGATTTGTAGAATTTGTTACCTAAAGAAACCCAATGAAGCTTGCAAAACCCCAGCAAAGAATGTAGCTGTGAAAGCAAGGTGGAGAAAAAGCTTTGGGTTTTCATTGGGATTAACTTCATTGCCCAACATGGAACCCATCAATAGAGATCCAACTGCCACGGTTCCAACTGCCAAATCCCTTGAACTACCCATCATAGCATAAATCAAAGGTGGTATAAAGCTCGAATCTACACAATATAAATAAATAAAGGGTTAAATATGTCATAACATAAATACTCCTATAAATTAGCAAGAAATATATATTGAAGAAAAGGGTTATATCAACCTCAAATTAAAAGCATCAAATATGAACTCTTATAAATTTAATAAATTTTAACCAAATTTATGGGTCTGTATTTGTTTGAGATTTTTTTAAGAATTTTTTTTTAAAAAAATTAATTTTATATTTTTACTATAGTGTTTTTGTTATAGATTTTTCAGAAAATCATTTTGTTAAAAAAAATCATTTTATAAGTATTTTTTTGGTTTTCACCACCACTTGAAATTGGTTCGAAGGTCAGTTCTGACATTAAGTGGTTACAGCCCCTTCCCGATCGCAATTGCGGGGGATCGAACCGTAGTCCTCCTAATACTAGAATCTAAAAAATGAATCTAAAAATTTATCGATCAAATACATTGTTTCTTATATTCAATGAAATCTAAAAAATGAATTGTTTCTTATAAAAAGACCAGATGAAATATATGATTGATGCTATTTCTAATTATATGAACGTTTTTTCAATAAATTGTATTATTGATGCTATTTTTTCCAATGATATGAGATAATTTTGTTTCCGTAAAATGAAATGTTTGAAAAATCAAAACAAATAATCCAACTAGTTAAATTAGGAACCAGTTGAATCCCGAACTAACACTATATACTCATTCGACAACCGATTTGGTTTTGAAAACATTTGGTTACTAATTTTAGTAAAAAAAATCCAAGCATTAATGATAATTAAATTAGTTCAAAAATTAAAACTAATAGTACTCACATGGTCCAAGAATTGGGGGAAGGTTGGCAAGTTTGGCATAGCTAATGCCTTGGAATATTATTGATGCTATTTTCAATGATTTGAGATAGTTTTGTTTTCGTAAAAAGAAATATTCGAAAAATCAAAACAAATAATCCAACCAGTTGAATCAGAAACCAGCCGAATCCTGAACTAACACTATATATACTCGTTTGATGATCGGTTTGGTTTTGAAAACATTTAGTTACTAATTTTAGTAACAAATTTTATATAGTAATTAAAAAAACTAAGTATTGATCATCATAATTAAATTAAAACTAGTATAGTACTCACATAGTCCAAGAATTGGGGGGAGGTTGGCAAGTTTGGCATAACTAATGCCTTGAGGAATAGCCAAACTAGCAATAGTGATTCCAGCTATGAGATCAGATTTCAAGAACTGAAAAGTGTATCTTGGTGCCCATTCAAATATAGGGAAGAAATATTGAAGACCAAGTACAAACTTTTTAGAAGCTGGTTGATTCTTAAACTTCCTCAAAGGATCATCTGGAAAGAAAGTCTCTTTCATTGAATACTTCAAAGATTTCAAAAATGGTTGAGGAGGTGGAATTTCCACACGTTGTACATGATTCTCATCAACTTTGTTCATGTAATCATAGTCTACGTTACCCATAATCACTTCTCACAACTATATATGTTTGCACAATTTAAATAAGTATAAAATATGCTACTTATGTATATGTGCCTATTTTTATTAAGATTATGATATCATATATTTTATATATGTGCTACAATATTGTTGACTAACAATAAGCACGGTTGAATGTGATTGAGAATTGAGAAGAATTGGAAAGGGATAAAGGAACAAGAGAGGAGCTATAATAATGAAAGAGGGTGATAAGGTGGTGTTGAGATACTATGGTTATTCTTGATAACATGGCTTTATATAATGGTTTTTGTGAGCAATATTTGGGTATTATTATCATTTTTATTTTGTGTTGTGAAATTTTGAGTGGGTATGAGGGTCCACGTCTAGAAATCATGTAAAGGTAGTTAGTGGGGAGGATACCCAAACATCCCACATTTGTATTCTATGAATAGGATTTTGGGAATATTTTTGGACATGCCACCTAGTGGCTATTTTCTACTTTGTATCATGGGTGATCAATTCTATATTAGATAATACTTCTTCTAATTAGTATCATGTAAACAAATTTTTAAGTTTTAGATGGGGTGGTTTATATTATAGGTTTAATACATTAATTATTGAATAAATTTAAAAAATGAAATTTTATTTTGAGATTTGAAAGAAAACATGAAATTTCATTGTTAAGAGAAAGAAAATGAAATTTCAAGTAATTAGTAGGAACATCATGTTTAATATGTAGTGCTGGAGTTTATTTATTCTTTCTTTTCTTATTCTTTGTCAGGTTGTATAATTTTTAGTTTGGAAATTTCACTTTAAAGTGGATAAGTGCAATATCTAAATTTCAAACTCTAATTTATAAAATGTGAATTTTCTATTAACTTAGCTAAGCTCACAAGCGCAATCAAATATATATTTTGCATTATATATAAGTTAATAATTTCTTTTATTTGAAGTAATAAACTACATTCATTAAATTAATTGAGATACACTATATTTTATTGATTTAACAGTAAAAATACATTTTACAAGATGTAAGACGATTTTGTTTGTGGATATTGAAAAAAACATGAATCACATAAAGATTTATAATTTGTGTCATGACAAACAAGGTGTGGAAGCAATAGGGGTGGACAGGATTTTTCGAACCGATTCGAATCCGATAAAACCGATAAAAAAATTGAATATTGGGTGGTAGTGGGTCGGGCCACGGGTTAATCGGGTGAATAAAATTGGGTTTGAATGGATTGAGACGGACGAGCTCTAATCTGAAATTTCCATCCATTGAAATCCAAAACCGACCGAAAGTTTAACAATACTATTTTTATCGATATAAACTGGTGCACATGGTCATAGAAGGGAAGAGATTGACAACATGCATATTTATTTTTTCTACCGCTATTTTCATGTTATCAAAGCAATTTATGAAATGTCATTCACAAGTCTCATCATTCTTTATTTTTTTTCTTCTCTAGAATACTATTGTTTTACAATTAATTACTCCTATTTTCTACTCCTACTTGAAAGTATAGTAGTATTTATTTAATTTAATATTTACTAGATTTTATTTTGCTAGGTCAAAATTGTCGAAAAATTTGAGACTTTTGTTCTCTTTTGTGTCAAGAAAGCGTAAATTTTTTTATTACATTTTCAACCGATTCAACTCATTCGACCCACCCGACGAACCGTCCAAACCGAATCCGATCAAACCGAAAGCATCAAATGGACGAAAATGGATGTAATATTGTCATCCGTGGGTTTCTTCGGATCAAGGTTTTTCAAATCAAATCCGACTGAAACCGACTGTTGTCCACCCCTAGGAAGCAAAATCAATGAAGCTCACGCATCTTGTTTGAGTTTGGAATATGGTGAACCCTAGCAAATAGCTAGCAAGCAATCATTGAACCATTTACCCCCCAATTAGGTGACGTGGGATGGGAAATTTAAGAAATGTGTTTGACGACAGGGTTAGGTGAATTTGTCAATTTTATGTCCAAGATTCATTTTCAATAAATAAATAAATTAAAAAGGAGTTTTTTTATCATAGGAAAAACATTTTATTTATGTTTTAAAACAATGAGTGCGCTTGGTCAAATTTTATACTAGATACATTAATTATTCGGTATATCTAAAAAGTGACATTTACTTATAATTAAGGTCAGAGAAAGTATAAGAGAGCAAAGCCTGCAAATATATCGTGTCTATTGGATCAATGGCCTTCAGCAATAAGAAAAACTATCCAGTAGTAGATTCTCCGACTAAAAATCCTAATTTTCTTATTATAAAGTTTATCTCATGGTCTAGGCTAAGGCATCTATCATTCTAAATTCAGTGATTTTTTTATCAAAAGGGTGTATTTTTTCAAGCTTATTACCAAAGTGGTGTAGTTTTTTAAAAAATTACCAAAAGGGTGTAAGTCGTCACTACCATGTATGACTTACCCCCAAATCAAAAAAAAAAAAGTGAAAGTCGTCAATGGCAGTGACGACTTTCAAAAAAAATTAAAAAAACTTCACCCCCAACTTAAAATTTTATTTTCACGTTTAATCAAAGGGGTAAAGTTTTTTGAATTTTTTTTTAAAGTCGTCACTGCCATTGACGACTTTCACTTTTTTTTTTTTTTTTTTGATTTTCGGGGTAAGTCGTACATGGTAGTGACGACTTACACCCTTTTGGTAATTTGTTTGAAAACTACACCCCTTTGGTAATAAGCTTGAAAAAATACACCCTTTTGGTAAAAAAATCTCAAATATTATAGTATTGTCATTTTCGATTGGTCGATGAAGTGTATGAAAATACACTTGTTGCTTCCAACAAATGAGAAATATAAATGCAAAAGTGGACATTAAATGAGTTTATAGATCCGAAATTTTATTTTTTTTAAAAATTAATAATAATAATAAAAATGGAAAATGATAAACCATATAGAAAATTCTAACTCCAAATGAACATGCACAAAATATAACATAACAAAAAATTTCAAACTCATATTGAAGTATTAACACATCAATAATTTACCATAAAAAAAATACATCAATATTTTGCGGTTACTAACAGAGTTATATTTACAATATTTGCGGTAAAGTTTTTTTTTGAATGACAAATTATTAATTGTTAATATTAAGGTTGAGCATCGGTCGGGTTCGGTCGGATTCGGGTCGAAAAATGTCAAACAGATAAAAATCGCGACCCCTTAATTTGGACTCAATTCCGACCGTTTACATCTTCGGTTTGTTCGGGTTCGAGTTATACGGGTGACGGGTCCAACTGGTCGGTTTTAACGGGTTAGATTGAAACGTTTTTGTTACATTTAAAACTTCATTGATGAAAAAATTATTTATTTGTTGACAATTCGTTCAATATTTCGTACATAATGCAACAAAATATACAATAAAAATGATGAGATGAAATTAATTTGTTTCAAATTTGTAAATTCAACGACAATAATAGATAGTAGATGAGAAGTAAATATTAAGATAAAATTAAAATATTATCTTTCACATCTGCTTTATCAACATATTACAAGTTAAAGCTTGTAAAATACAACATTTTTCTCCTCTATCAAAGATAGATAAAATTAACAAAGTGAAGAACATATGATATTAAGAGAAAGAAGAGGTGCTCGAAACTAGAAAAAACTTAATTTGTATTTTAGAAATTATTCGATCGGTTTCGGTTATGAAGAGACGGAATTTTAGAGACCCGCACCCGCCCGTATACAACCGTTCATGACCGATTTTTCGCAATTGTTGACCCAAGACCCGACCCGCACCCGACCGAATGCTTCCATATGTTGGCGGTTATGTCGGTTTCGAGTCGGATTGCGGGTTTGTGCTCACCCCTAGTTAATATATTACGATGTGAATTTAGTATTTCTCCTTCCTATAACTTGAACCACATAGACTTCAAAATTCTTAACTTTTACTTCAACTAGTTTAACTTTGGGGTAAAGTAAAATCTTTTAAATTACCAAAGATATAGGAAATGGGGGAGTTTTTTTTTACAATATATTTAATATTTGTACTTTATTCAAGAAAAGATAGAATGTAAAAAGGCATGTGTTAAAATATATGTCGACATATGCACTGTTCAAAAAGGTGCTATAAAAATAATGAAATTAAAAGTGCTTACAATTTGTTGTTATTGGCATTAAAATTATCCACTTAACGATCCTCTAAGATTTTACTTGATAGATTCGACGTTGAAGCTACATGAACACCAAAACTGATATTTTGCATATCTTAATTATTATACTACTTAATTAGTGTGGGAAAAGCACTCACTCACAATAGATCTCTCTATCAATTAAAGGGGGAGACAATAAGAAAGACGATAAAAAAACAGATTTGGATCCTCTAAATAAACACTTATCTCAATCTCTCAACAATAAATCATACTTCTTATATTTAATTTAATGGTGAAAAGATAAAACACAACAATTGAGAAAGAAAAAAAACACCCAAAGATAAACTCTGAAAGGAAACAAGTGACAACCAGAAAATTGTAATTAACAAGAAGTGAGAATAGGCTATGCCGAGTTAGATTTTGTCAAGTCTAAGTTTGCCCTGTCAAAATATAGAAGGTTCGAGCATGACCTGTGGCCCATCATAGGCTTATCTTTTAGGCATGTATCTAGCGTTTTGAAAGTGATATGTTAGCTTGTTTAAAAATGTATTTCACATGAACATACTTAAATAAATAATTATATTTATTTTTAAAAATATTTATGAACTAATAAATCAACGTTCTTTTGATATTTAACATGATATTTTAGAGAATTTAACTATATATATCATCATATTTCAATTATAGTATATATGCAATTAAAATAAAAAAAATATTATATTGCTAATTTTTAAATTCTCTTAATTTAGTAAAGTGAATAGTATGTATAATTAGAGATAGAAATATTACTTTAAAAGTTCCATGTACATTATTGGTAAATATATTGAATACTATATACTCATATTCTTGTTCTATTAATAAGAAATTGGATTGGATGTCATATCCACCCTATTGGACGGTGAAAAAGGTTAAGATAAACCAAGTTGAATATAATAGGATATTAATTCATGCATGTACGTGCTTTCATTTCACCAAAAGTTAATTATGAACGGACATATATATGCTAAAGAAATTCAAGTTCTTGACCAAGATTACGTTTTGATTTAACTCTTGATAAGAACACTTGATTTCTTGTTTTATTTTTCATTTTTATAAGATTTAGTAATGCATTGCTAGCAGTTGGTAACTATCAGACGTGCCATGACATGAAGATAAATTAAGTGTTACAAGAATGAATGTCAAAAACTGAATGTTGCACTTTTCAAAATGAATGTAGCATGGAGGCCCTCTTCAAGGCTTGGTGTAGCTTGCCCAGCTCAAATATTTTTCAAAAAAAGAATATATTTTTTATAAATAATTTTAAGTCATCTTATATACATATTCATATAAATATAAATATTAGTTTAGAATTTATTATTGATGATCGTAAGTTTTTCGTATACATATTAGTTTAAGTATTAGTGCAAATATTAATTCATAGTTTACTATTAATTGATGATTTAATGCATTTCACTATATGTGAAGTATTATTTTAAGTTATATAGTTTAGTTTTATAATAATCAACTTTGACTTTGTTTGGCAAAAAAAAATGGATATAACTAATTGAGTTCGTAGTATTGGATAAAATTACCAATTAAACTAGCATATAAATATGAAATGACTTGAAAAATATGTTTAATTAATATTTAATTTTTTTATATAAGATAAAATATGGGTAAAATCGGAATAAAATTTATAAGTTATACGATAGTATAATTTTGTTTCTATATATTTTAGTCCAATGTATGATATTGTAAAGCATCAAACAATTATGATATGCATGATTTTTATTAGGATAAATAATTTTTTATATTATTAAACATAAAAATTTTAGCCCCATTAATTATTTGTGTCAGGTCGCCCCACCCTTAGAGTCAAAATATGGCAATGTCTAATATGTTGGTATTTTCTACGTTACGAAGCAAGGCCGACCCTATGGGGTGTGCAAGGTGAACCACCAGATAGGGCCTCAAATTAACAGCGGTCTCTAATGTTTGTATTTGTGTATTAAAAAAATTGCTTAAAAAAAATATTTTGATTAAATAACTCTACTTAATAAACATATTTTTAATTTATAAGTAACATTGCATACTATATAAAAAAAGTAATTTTGCAGCGGAATGTTAAAAAGGAAGTAAAACTACTATAAAAAATGTAAAGAAGCAACATTTTGTATTATAATGCAAACGTATGTTCATTTCTAAGCTCAAAGTTTTCTCATTTAACTCAAACTCATGAAAAATTAGCAACATTACCATATTATTTAGAAAATTAGCACAATTTTTTTATTGGGATTATTTTTTGTGTTATTTATAATTTAAATAAAAAATGATTTTTTTTTAAATTATACGTTTTTTATTAAAAATCCATTTTTAATATTGAAACAGGATCTCTAAAAAATTAGGACTAACCTATTATGAAAAGGCATAAAAAATTTGACTAGTGTACGAGTATTACTTCTTTGTCTTCTCCAATATGTATGTCTTGTTTCATTTTAGAATTATATTAAACAATTTAGAGCAAATATTGTAAGGAGGAATTTGTCTTTTTTTTTTTGTGTCGTGTAAATGAGTATTGTTTTTCATGTCATTGTAGACATTAATCTTTTAAATTTTATATTACCTAAATGGATGACAAATGAGTATTCTCTCTTGCACAATAATTATACCATATTAATTAACATGATCTTAAAATGAGCAACAGTTGCGGGTAGAGATGAAAAAGAGGTATGTGTAGGATGGTTTGTTAACTATTGGTATTAGGGGTGGCAATAAATCGATTTCACAATTGATTTGTTGAACTTGATTCATAAATCTAATGAGTCGAACTTGAGTTAAATATTAAGTTCGTTAATTAAATGAGTTGAACTTGAATTATATGTAGTTCGACTCGTTTGATTCACGAGCTGGCTCAATTATATATATAACACATCAAAATATATTTTAAAATAACACTTCAAAATTAATTTTAAATTTATATATATTTGATTTTATACATTTATATTCATGTAATTGATTTTTTGTTTTTTACAGATATATAATTGTTTTTACATTTAGATAATTCCTAATATATATAATACTTTAAAAAAATTAAGACAGACACTTAACAACAATAGGATAAAAATAAGTAACATTAAAATTGATAGACAATGTCATGCACAATGATGTGTTTTTACGAATTTGAAAAATAAATAGTTGGAGTGTATATAGAAAACAGAGAGTAAATAGAAAAAAAATCTCACATCGGAGTGTATATAGAAAATAGAGAGTAAATAGAAAAAAATTCATGTTAAAATCTTGAGTTGAATTTCGAGTTGAAAACGAGCTGAACCTAATGAGCCGAATCGAACTGCTCGTGAACTCTAAATGAGCCGAACTCGAACTGAAAAAAAAAAAAAAGTTCGTATCGAACTCGAGCTGAGTTTCAAGCCGAACCAATTCTTATCGAGTAGACTCGAGCTCAGACAGGTTCGATTCAAATCGACTCATTTCCAGCCCTTATCGGTACCGTTTTATTTGAACTAAATATGTGATTCCTAGATGAACACATGTGTATTTATTTTTGGTAGAAAAAGAGGATTGACGCCCTAACACGTGTATTTTTATAATAAAACGCGTTTGGGTAATAGTGTAAAATAGACCTGAAAAGATGCATTTGAAATTAAAAAGAGTAAATTACATATTTCTTGCTAGAGATGCTTAAATTACATTACTTTATTTTTTTCTGTTAAAATATACACTCTCATTTCCTCTTAATTATGTAAATTATAATCTCACTCACTTCCCTTAAAAGATGCTACACTAGCCTCTCCTCTTATGTTAAAATTTGAAAATAATAAAAATTTGATACTTTTTTTAAGGTTGACGGATCTCCGCAGAAACTGTGGGGATCCGCAAAGATATGTGGGGATGGGAAACACTTTAGATGATATGGTAAGAACTGATAAAATATCCTCCACTCAATCTCGCCGCGTGGACATCTCTAACGGTAATTTTCTTCTACCTATTCATAGGACTTTGCTTAAGTTGTTTAGATTTCGATTGTGTTTCCTTAAATGTAAACTGTCCCTCCTAATGTATTTATAAGCTTGAGCAATTTTCTTCTTACAATTTAATTTTGTGCAGTTGAGTTATATTCAACTTAAATTTTAAAGTAGCACCACCCTATATCAAAGTTTATTCAAAATTTTATTGGACCACCTTATATCAGGTCATCATTATTGATTACTCGGATCAATTTCAAATATTCAATCATAAATATAAGAAATGTGTTAAAGAGTCTAACATTAAATGAAATATGATATCGAATGTGTTTATAAGTAACGTGCAATGCTAATCGTACAAGACAAACATGTATAAATATTGAAACTACTTGGGTCATGTTCTAGATATCTAGTTACGGGCGCGACGAAGTGTATTAAGAAAAAAGAATAACCTTATGGAAGAAGATGGAACACAACGGGCACCACAAAATGTGGTTAATTGGGGCCACTGAGCTAGTGAATGGGAGTGATCTCTCGTGCACCGACCACCCGATACTAACATGTTCAATTATTCATATCATTATCATATGGTGCAAATAAAACAGGACCATCTACACATATATCCATATCTAGTACGTAATTATGTACTGACCCAATTAAATCACATAAGGTTTCTGTTGGTCCAATACAAATATGGAATCCACAAAAATCATATACACAATTAATTAAAATCAAACACGACATGTTGTCTCAAAAAAAAAAGTAAAATACAACATGTTGTTTGAATATTTGTTAATTATCAAAAAGAGTTTTAATATATATGCATATATATAATATAATGTATATAATATATCTGAAAGCTATATGCAACTAGTTGCTAACTTTTTTTCTTAAGGCAAACTAGTGCTAGCTAAGAGTTGACCATTTAGAGCAAAAAAATTTCTCAGAATCAGAACCATACAGGTGGTTTTCATAAAAAAAGAACAATTAATTCATAAAAATATTATTTAAATATAAAAAATGACAATTCAAAGAGAGTGATTTATTTTATGGGAAAAAAAAAAGCAGTGGTTTATTGTCATTGACTTAGCAACCCTGATTACTTTTAGTTTTTTTTAAAAGGTAGTAGGTACAACACAACAAAATAAATATGGAAGAGTAAATTATACTTCCTTTTATGATAGATGTTCATATTATCATGGTAGTCAATTGCGCGATCCCGGTGGCACATTGCGGAGCCTTACCGCTACAACATGGGTTCTGGGTGGAGTGGGTCGCGGGCTCTCCGAAGGAGTAATTTTTTTAAAATTATCAACATTTTAAGACTAGTTTTTTAAAATTAATGACATTAATTAAGAAAATCTGGATTACTATGTTATAGTATATAATAAGTATGAAATCTTTATCAAAATGACAAAAAAAATTATCACTTGAATCAATCTATTATTATACACTAATGAAGAGATCTACTATAGTACTATTATTTAAAATAAAAAACTAGTCTTACTTTTTTGCCCGCTAACTAGCTCACACAATTTTTCTACCATCCAAACTTTCTTTTCCTCAGATGAATTATTTATCCATAGTAAGTGGAAACTAAATTAATGTAGCATTGAAAAGTATACAAAAGGGGTCTACGTATAAGATGACTTTGAGTT
This sequence comes from Trifolium fragiferum, assembly GCA_954870985.1. NCBI lineage: Eukaryota > Viridiplantae > Streptophyta > Magnoliopsida > Fabales > Fabaceae > Trifolium > Trifolium fragiferum. Next base: position 41,760,566 of record OX940796.1, on the reverse strand, counting down.
GACTTCATCTACATTATTGATTGACTTTCTGTGTAACATCATTTAAGGAATCAACATAAATAGTGAATTTCCAATATATTGTATTCTTAAATAATACGAACACAAATTTGGATGGATACAAGAACATAGTAATAATCTATATAGTTTCCTGTTATACAGAGATATTATGTATGAGAATGAATGATATATATAGCTCCCAGGTTTGTTGTGTTGGGGTTGGGATTGGGATATCCTCCACTGTGCATTGTTAACATCCACTATGTATTAAATCAGAAAATTTTCACATTGAGCTATCAGAACCATATAACTGATATAAGTATAATTGGATATACCATATTTTTACAGAATATAATATATTTTAGGATTAATTTATCATAAATTTAAGAGATTCAGAATATAAAAAATTTTAAAATTAATTTATCATAAATTGTTATTTCATCAAACATTAAATTGAGAAAGAATTTATGATATATGTGTTGAACATAATTGTATGACTCTGACAGCGATGTTTGAGGAAGTTACGATGGTGATAGGTGCCTATAGTGGCAGTTCGCATTGGTGAAGATACTTGCAAAACAAGTTAGCAATGTGACCTTGATGTCAGAATGAGATCAAGTACTTTGAGCGAATAATATAAAAAGTGATTGAATCATATTTTGATGCGAAAACTTTCGCATTGATGTAGAGGGAGCAATTAACCGTCATTGTAATAACAAGCAAGGAATGTCGAAATTGATCCAAGAAAAAGGAGAGGAAGGGATGATGCTTTCTCTTCCCACCCCCCCTATATCTTTTTCACCCCCTAATATTCCGATTTTGCCCTTGTTAAAAAGTTCGGAACGTATTTTCCGAACTTTTTCCTAGTGTAAATTCGACAAAAATTTCGGAAAACACAATTCGAAATTCATATTCAAGGCAAAAAAAAGTTCGGAAAATACGTTCCGAACTTTTTGAACAAGGGCAAAATCGGAAATTAGGGGGGTGAAAGAGATATGTGGTGGGTGGGAAGAGAAAACTTCGGAAGGGATTCACATTGACCTTCCGTTTTATTGGGCCTTGGACTGGGCCCAATCTTAAACAATATACTTATAATCTTATAATATGCCGCTAAATATGCGGTAAATGATGTATTTATTATTGTGAAGTTTTTTAGGTAATTAGGTGTTCACTCATTCTAGATATTGCCACCATGAACAAATGTACACACATGGCTATGGGATTTTGAGAATATTGGTCCAACCAGATAATCAAAAAGTGATCAACACCAACTAATTAAGCCTAATGGATTATTAATATTTTAGAGGAAAGAAAAGCCAACGTGCAACCGTAGTTAGATAAAGTTAATCGTCGGAGTATGGCCACACTTAAGACTGTTCATAATTCAGTTTGATCAAAGAATTGAACCGAATCGAACCATAACAATGGTTCGAGAAAACCGAATCGAACTGTTATGGTTTATAGGTAAATCGAACGGAATTGTACTGTTGGTTTAATTAATCGGTTAACTGAACTGAACTGTTAAGCACACATAACTGTACTTATGGTTCGGTTAATCGAACCGAACTGTTTAGCACAAACACTTTTTTTGAAATTTTTTTAGTTTTTCAATTTAAGTTATGCAGTTCGGTTCAAACAGTTCGGTTCGGTTATTAATGGTTTGGTTCACAGTTAATAAACTGTCCAGACTTATTGGTTCGATTCATAAATTTATGGTTCGGTTTGGTTATTTCGGTTCAGTTCGGTTCGCCAGTTCAATTAAGTTTATGGTTTTCAATGAACAGTCCTAACCACACCAATGTGGGATGAAGTGTTTAATTAGTGCTAATGTTCTTGATACATAACTATAGAGAAAGACGATACGAAATTTGAGAGGTGGGTTTGCCTTATCAGTCCATCATATAACTTAGGGATGGCAACCTAACTTATACTTAGTGGGTACCGCAAAAAATATTCATAATGGTTAAGGTAAAAATTTGCATTTTTTTACGAGAATGATTATGGATAATTATTTGTAAAATTGAGCGGGTATGGATGCAGGTACAAACCTTAGTATCCATCCTGCCCTATACCCACATAGTATATATTTATTTATTTTAACTATATAATAATATATTTAAATTAATTTTTAAAAAATACAGCATTATTGTACTATTACACATTTTTAATATAAATGTTTATTAATAACATAATGCAAATATGCTAACAGATAAATGAACTTTAGCATGATATTACTAATAATTTTGTGTATAAATTTCATGAGTCAACATTAAAATATTTGAATTTTTTTTTAATTCTATTAAAATGATATGATATTTTATAATTAATCAATCTATTTTTAACAAAAATGCGGGTAACGGATACGGGTAGGTACCCATAGGGTATAGAGACAGGAACAAAGATTGTCACACACGTGGATATTGGAATGGATACGAGTATTTTTTTCAAATTGTGGGTATGGCCGGGAATGAAGACTATATAATACCTACTCATACTCTACTAATTGTCATCCCTAATATAACTTGTTATATATGGAAAGTTTGATCTCATTATTAAATGGGAATTAAGGGTTTGCATATTATTCCAATAAGACAAATTCTAATATTGACGGCTTCTTCAAATGGTTTATGATAGACCAATCATGAATAATACTATAATGAATATGAATTTCACAAAATTCACCATTTGATTTAAAGTTTTTATCATATAGGTCATCCATACATTTTTTAAGAGAAATTGAAATTCATTTGATATATGTTATGTTATTGTCAGTCATTAAAATTAAGAGTTTATGAGTTTTTATTAAATATCGTTAATTTTAATATGTCTTAATAACATAAATGATTTTTAATTTTTCTAAATTTTTTTATGGATGATCTAAATGACATTTTTAGTGTGTATTTAGATTTATTTTATGTAATAAATTAAATAGTACTTTTGAAGATCAAAAAGATGCAAAATCTAAGAAATCGAAGCTGACCAACAAAGAAGCAAGAGTTTGAGAAATTACACAAAAAATACCAAAAAAAGAAGAATTTTAGAATATACCATCGTACCACGATGGGAAACATCGCCCCATGATACCAAGAGGTTAAATTGAAGCAAATATGCAAAATTTTGAAAATAGATCAGAACGCATTGTACCACGATGGAACCTTGTGAGACATCGTGACACAATGCAATTTAATCGTGTCACGATGGTGCGTGAAATCCAGACCCGAAAAGTCTATAAATAGAGCTTTTCTCAACATATTTATTTAACACATCACTTAGAATATCATTCAGAGCATGCACAAGTCATAACCGAAACAAATTTGAGAGTAAAAAGTCAACATTGCAAGGTGGGTTGTAATATACATCCAAAACAAGAGATAACAAGACAATTTAATTTCATTTCAGAGTAGAAAATCAAAGTTGCAAAGTGGGTGAAATTAAGAAACAAAAAATTAATAAATATTTATCGGTTGCTGCTAGGAGAACTCATTCTTCCTTACATATGACATTTGTTTACTTTCTATGGAAAGAATCTCATTATACGACAGTAGCCATTCATGCAAAACATAACAGCTTGATGTCTATATTTGGATAATCTAGGACAATCTGCAATAGAAGTACATTCTTCAGTTGTTGTGAAAATATCTAGTTCACTGGCACCCTCCTTTATAATAAAAAATAGGAAAAGAAATAAAATTATAATTGGAACTAACTTGAGATTTTTAGCCATGTAATATCTTTTCGAATGTACCAAATAGATTACGGTTTGATCAATTTATAGTGTGTGAAGATTATGCAATTTCAAAACAAAACAAAAATAATCAATCTTTTAGCATTTAAGATGATCAATGGGTTGCATTTGAGCATTTAGAACGTTTAATTAGAAAATATCCTTTCGATGTTTTAAATTTGTCCTTAAACACACATAGTGAAGGGGTAAAAAAATATATTCATTATTTTTTAGCGTTCAATAATTATTGGTTTCTATATATAAAAAAATATTGGCTCCTATATATAAATATTTAAAATTTTGTACTACTCCGTCTCAATATATAAGATCTACTTTTTTTTTTTTTTGTGTAAACCGGGTATCCTCTGCGCGCAACTGCAGAGACTAATCCCTCGAGCCTTGTGGGACCCAAATGGGTGGCAAACTCTCCCTAAGAGTTTTAACACTGCTGCATGCCCAAACCAGGGATCGAACCCAGGACCTTGGTTATTTTGACCATATTTTTTAAATACTAATATATAGATGCAAAAATTAACATATAAGATCTTGTTTGATTTGTTTTGATAAGTATTTTCAAAATATTTTACTATCTTTTTGCTTCTTCTTGCTAGCCTTCGATCGTATGGTTTCCTGTATCGCTCTTGTCAAGCTCTAGCCCAATCCCTGCGATCTCATCTCGTACTTGGCCTTCCCCCTCTCTTTCTCTTCGTCTTGGGATAGAGCCTTTAACACACACACACACAAAAGGGAAGGTTCCTGAGCTTGGGCGAAAAAAATCCTGCCTGGAAGTAGCACTACTTTGGTGATTGACAAATTTTTATAATTTTTACTAATAAATAATTAAAAATATTAATGATCAAAATTATGCATTTCATAAACTCGCTTTGACCAATCAACAGTTTGACATTTCATAAATAGTACAATGAGATTTGGCTTACTGCTATTCTCCTTTGCAATAATTAAGAAATGTGAAAAAGAATTAAAATTATAGCGGAAATAAACTTAATAGAGAGAGTTTTAGTCATATTCTTTTTCTCTTCTTATATAACCGAATGAATAGAATGTTAAATGATAAAAAAAACAAAAAATTATACATTTTTAGCACTTAAGTTGATCATTGTCTTGTATTTGTGTTTGCTTTTTTTTCTTTTTACATAATGTATTTGTCTATTTAGAACACTCAGTAAATGTCTCTTTGATAGATCAATAAGTTGAGTATATAACCCCCTCTATTCATGGCCAAGTGTGAGTGTGTAATTTATAGCATGCTTCCTTGATCATGACTTTTGTTGATTTAGATTTATATCATATCCAAATAAATTTTAGTTTAGTTCTTGAAAAATGGCATAAAAACATGCACAATAACATGCATAGAATATACTCTCTCCATTCATTTTTATAAGAAACGTTTAAAAAATAATTCATCTTTTTATAAGAAACATTTAGTCTTTATTTATTTTTTTGTGTTGACATTTAGTCTTTATTAATTACACAATTTTATGTGTGTTCTTATTAAATAAAATCAAATAATTCATTACAATGTTAGTGCATTAAGAGAAATATATTTTCCATGGTAGTTTAATGTCACTTTTGGAATAAAACATACTACATGCATCCCAAAATATAAGAATTCATTCACAAAAAAATATAAGAACTCATTCACAATTGTATGTATGTCAATGCACAATTTTGATTGCGAATATCTTTAATTGTTTAATTGCAAAAATTATAAAAATTTGATATTTTGAAAATACTCATTGAAACAAATCAAAATTAGAAATAAAATGTTGAGTTTATATTATTAAGTATTAAGTATGTTCTTCGTTTTTTATTTGACAAACTCTCGATGATTATCTGTTAATGCATCGTGAGTTTGAGGGGAAGTGTTAGATATATTTAGGTTTTAAGTATTGGGCTTTATAGATTAGTAGTTTAATAGTCCATTATGTATTATTATAAATTCTCTTGTAATCCTTATTTTGTCAAGTAATGTTATTTAGATATTATTGGAACCCGAGCCGTCTTTATATTTATCTTAATTTGTATTGTTGATTCTAACACATCACTTACACTATATCTTCGTACAAATCATTAAGTATATATCATCATATATAGGACAAAACTCACATTATGAGCTAGTCTCAAGTGATATCATTCACACAACTTTCATCAGTTGATTGTAATCTCACTACTGATCTTCTCAAGATTGTAAGAAGGATTGAATTAGTGTTATTGTAAGTATGCAGAGGCTTTAAAAACCTTGTAAAGGTCAGGTGACTCAAGATTGAAAAGTACAATTTTAAAAAGGGTTCTCAAAAGTACCATTAGTGAAAAATCTCACAAGGTTGTTAGAACTAGACTGCCTACATCGAGTGAATTAACATAAATTCGTTGTGTCAATCATTTTTATCCCTTATCTCTTTATTTATATCAAAAAGAAAATTAAAAAAAAAAATTTACTTAACAAAAATCCAATCTCATTATTTCCATCACTTTTTACTTAGTTTATAAATTAATATTTAAATTAGTTTAAAAGCCACATCGGCTGACTATATACGGTAAGCGATTGCCACATAAACAAAATAGCTAAATCAGCACAAAATCTAGTTTATAGACTTTTTTAAAAAGTTTTTAAATTTTTCAAGGATATAAATCAATTTTTTTTACATGGACCAAAATCAAAACGAGTCATATTTTCAAGCACTAAAATAAAAAAAATTCACTTCGTCACCGTTAAATTTTGATGACTCATGTCATTTCCTACATTTTAAGATCATTTCAATGGTGTTTTAGAGGTGTTTTGAATTGTTTTTTTATCATAATTGAGGTGGAAAAGGTTTAAGAGTTGAGATTACTTGATAACGAAGAAAAGTTGAAAAAACTATTTTTCTATCCTGTAGTGCCAATTCCGCCCGGGGTGAGACCGCTTGAGCGGCGTTCTGCTGTAAAAACTGGGCTGGAGATGCTGCCAATTCTGCCTGGGTGAAATTCCAAATTGTTTGGAGCTGTTTTGACCCATTTTTTACATTTTTCTTGCACTATAAAAGGGAGACTTGATCCAATTGAAGGAGGTTACAAATTTTGATTGAAGAAGGGTCTTGGAAGCCATTGTTGGAGTTTGAAAACAAGAGAATCATGATGGAGAAACAAGATTTGAAGCCTTTGAAACGAGATTGAAGATCTTTCCTCATCCAATTCTTTCTCCAATTATCATATATTTCATTTCTAGTTTTCTTTCACCTTTTGTAACTATGATGAATTAGATTGTTTAAGATTGGATTTTGTGATGAATAATTGTATGAAACTATGGATCATATGCTAGTTTTGTGTTGATTTCTTTATGGTTAATTCAATCGTTATTTCATTGATCTTATGTTTATTGCTTCATATTCATTGACGAATGTATGTAATGATGCTTGGTTCATGCATGTTAAGAGATTAAATGTGTGAATTAGATCTAGATTAATGAATGCAACCTTGTAATTGGTCTAGAGATAGAGTTAAAGGTTGAGACTAGTGATTTAACACACTTAATTTACCTATGTTATGCTATGCAATTGACCTAAGAGATTCAGGCATTTTAGTATGATATAGTGAGTTGTATGACCAAGAGAGTGAGTGCAATTGTTTGGGTAAATTGTCATAGTAATTGCATGAACCATGTATAAGAATCAACCAACTAGTATCATAGTGGAATGCAATGAATTCAAAGCAAAATTCAATCGCTTATGTAAAAATCCAAATTTCTTTTATTGTCATTTTGTCAAACGGTTTCTATGCGAAAATTTTCCCCCTTGTCTTTTACATTTTGTCCTAAGTTTTAAGTCTTTTTCCTTTCTTGAAATTACAACAATCCTCGTGGATTGATATTTTACTACTTGAGATAATTTCATGCACTTGCGAATAGTCCAACAAATTTCACTAATGTAATTATGATCTCCCAAGCATGGATATGAAAATTATCGGTCTCCATGCCACCTCTCTACAAAAGTAGCCAACATACCCATATTAAGAAATGTATGACCGACGGTGGAGGCAAGGCCTAACCACTTCAATATCGAAACAGTCTTTTCAATTTATTTTCGTTGCTGACAATTTGATGCAAATCACAACTCTACAAAACAAGAAGAAAAAAATAATCGGCAAAGACAACAAAAAAAAATCAGAAACAAACAATTAAGAATCAAGTAATTTAATTGCAAACAATAATCTTGTAACTTTTGTATCCCTTGTATATATATCGGGCAATATGACCCCCATATAAAGACAATACATACTTATCAAATAAGCTTTATAGAAATACATCAGACTCAGACTGACCCTCAAATGAGTTACGAAAAGGCTTAAGCCGATGTCGAGTCACCTCCTCCACTGGCTCAAGCTGAGCCTTATGCATTTAAACATCCTCCTTTTGCTTCTTTTTCTCCCTCCTTTTGTTGTGGCTCCTCTACCTCCAAAGGCTTAGGCATATGTTCATGCTGAGCCTGTCGATCTTCTTGCTCAGCAGAATCTTCTAGAAGCGATGACTGATTCACCCCTCTTTCCTCTCAAACGGTTCAATACTTTATTTAATCTATCCATTTTTTATTTGGGCAAAAAAAACATTGGATCAACAAATGTGCATAATAAATAAGAAGAACAAGATCAGGGACCTGGATTCCATGCAGTCAGAGACTGGTGCATTCATGCGGTCAGTGCATTGTTTGTTCTTTGATTGAAATCAAGTGAACTGGATTTAATATAATAAAATATGTTAAAATGTATTGATCAGATCCAAGGATTGTGATTCAACTGCAGTCACTTTTTGACTACAGTGAATCCATATCCCAAGATCAACATATAGGCATCAAAATTAGTATGGTTCGCTAATTAATTTGCAAACGACTTTTAGATGTTCACTATTTAACTAGGGAACAATACTAGTTCCGGAAAAAACACAAGAAAATATAAATTTGAGGATATGCGCACTAACCTCTTATTTGTCATCTTTGGTCGTCACTTGTGAGCAGTGTTTTAAAAACCGGACCGACCGGTCCAACTGGTTGAACCGGAGGGGTAACAAGTCTGGTATGACCATCAGACCGCCCATATTATCAAACCGGCATACACCGGCCCAAACTGGAGAAAACCGGCGGTTTATTCAAACGGAGCGGTTCAATCCACATTTAGATTTTTTTTCATTTTTTTTTGCATTTTTGTTACTTTTTTTTCTTCATAAATTACGTTATTCCAATTTTTTTATGTGTAAAAATATAGGGGAAATGACAATTGTGAGTATTGAACCCTTAACCTTTGGATGCTTTGTATTATATATATGATACATACGGCTAAAGTTATTATACATAAGTGTAATCCTTATGCATGGTACATAAGTTAATAACACCCATTAGATTGAGCATTCACATGTAATAATCCTAACCAATCTCAACTCACACACTCATTGTCTAATTGCAAAAATTATAAAAATTTGATATTTTGAAAATACTCATTGAAACAAATCAAACAATATCTTATATGATAAACATTTATACATTTTTAGAAAAATACGATCAGAGCAAGACATATAAATAGTGTATTTAGTCAAAACAGTTCTTATAAAATGAGACGGATGTAGTAAAATTTTAAAATTATTAAAGAAAAGAATTAGTTTCATTGGTCTGTGCGATATTTTAAAGTCTTCTTTATAAAAAAAGGACCAGAGGGAGTAGTAGCTAGCTATAATATGTACCATTTTAGAAAGTATTCATTTTTGTAATTTAATTAATGAGTTGTAAATAATTAATCCATCTGAATAAATATATATATATATATCATCAGATTGTATGTCATACTCCCTCCGTTCCTTTTTATAAGGAACAATTTGGAAAAAACACACATACCAAGAAATCTTATTGTTTTATTAAAAATTCTAAAACTTTATAATCTATTCCAAAAATAACCTTGGTGAATTTAATGCATAGAAAATATGTTACTGTAATTAATGCATGACATTGAAATAGATAAAGGGTAAAAATGAGATTGCTTAATTAATAAAGCATAAATTTAATGATTGTTTCTTATAAAAAGGAATAAATTTGTTTTCTAAATTGTTCCTTATAAAAAGGAATGGAGGGAGTATCATTTAAAATATATTAAATCACCATATTTTAAATATAAAAATCTAATGAATGGACCAAAATTGGATGATTTTAGATAGAATGACCAATTATTCATTAGTGAGTGAAAATAGGTCGACCAAAATTATAATTTAGTCGATAATTTTCATCACACGCGAAATGAGTGAATCAATATTGTTTTCCAATTCAGCCTCTAAGTCAGTCAATTAACTTGTTGATGTGGTGGTGATCAATGAAAGCATAAACTTGGCTAAGAAATAAAAAAGAATAAGTGTTTGGTATTTAAACTGGACTTTGAAAAGACATATGATTCGATTAGCTGAGAGTTTTTAGATTATGTGTTTGTCGAGTTCAAGTTTGATGACAAGTAGAAATCGTGGATTCAAGCGTATATTTTTTCTTGTACTTTGTCGAACCTAATAATGGTTATTTTATAGAAGAAATTAATATTCAAATGGGTCTTAAACAAGGGGATCGTCTTGTCCGTTTTTTTTTTCTTTCGTTGTTGATGATCTGAGTGGGTTGATCAGATTGAGTGGATTGGTCAATGAGTTTAAGGGTTTTTTTATGGGGGAATATGAAATCCAATCAACATGTTTGAAATCCAAATCAATTTAATTATCTTTGTTTTTACTTGAGTCACACCTTTCATTTTATTTGTGTAGAATAAAATGTAGTCATCGATAAACCGATATAATCAGATTATGACAAGTGGCAACATGAACTAAATATATATCCAGTTTGTAAGTTATACTACTAGTATTATGTACTATCATTTTTTTAAAAGAGAAATGATATTTTGACACAATTTTCTTACACAATACATTACATACACATGAGAGAGGAACTAAGGAAAAAAAAGAAGATGAATAAAAATATTACAAAACTGCCCTTATGCATGTATTGTGTAAGAAAAAATGTGTCAAAATATTATTTCTCTTTTTAAATGACAAAGAAAAATTCGTTAAAAGAAGTAAAAGTACAAAGGGTAATTCAGCTCAAATTCAACAGAGTATATTGTCAATAAAGAAGTTACAAAAAGAAAAACAGGTAAATTGATTTGCAATAAGTTGGAAAATATGAAAAATGAAGATATATTAATATTAATGTAACTAACTATCTTTTATCATTTGGTTGCTTTCATGCACGATGATTTGTTCTAATTAGTTCCATCTATATCTCCTTATTCTCTTAATTTGTTGCATTTCTTTTCTGTGATTGGAACATGGAATGTTTTGTGTTCTATAGCTATAATAAACTGTCCCTACACACCTTTTTCAATTTCTTTACTAATTCTTCTGGCCTTTCATTCTAAAGTCTAAAGCCACATTCACTTATATATTCTTAGTGGAAAGGTGACTTTGTGATTTAGATGGGGAAGTGTTGGATTTGAAATATTGATAATGCCATGTCAACTCGTTCACTATATTAATTAAAAATAATATAATTAAATTTGGAAATCTAGAATTAATTTGTAAATATTTTTTAATCCATAATTATTTTTAAACCGTGAGTAAAGAGTAATGCAGATCACTAGTGGGGGTATTAGAGAGAGAGAGAGAGAGAGAGAGAGAGAGAGAGAGAGAGAGAGAGAGAGATACATCGTTAAATGTGTGATGTGCTGTCATTTTAATATTTACATTCATAAAAATTATCAACATATCCTCAATTTTTTATTTATTTTTTTTTTTTTTTGGAAAATTTTATAGATTCATTGACTAAAAAATTTATATTTTAGAACCAAATTAACTAACTAAATACACAATTAAATACTAAAATTACTAATAAAACATATATTTAAGTTTAATTTTGTAATTTTAATACAAAACAAGGTGAAGACTCAATCTATAATAACACATATTCGATGTTTTGTAGTTTATGTCATTTATCACACTATAAATAAACTATAATAAGTAAAAAAGAAGAAAAATAAAAAGCACCAATATGGATCAAACTCAAAAGGGACGTGAAATATTGAGTTGAATGCATCTTAAGTTGCATAGTGGTCCTTCCAACCATAGAAACGTCCCATTCGGATTTTTTCTGAACATACCATCAAGTACTTGCTATATTCGACAATCTCTAACCATGTAATCATAATAATGCTATATATTTTCCCTATATCACATGATATCTTTTGTGTGTGGAGGAAGTGTATGAGCATCACATGATTTCTAGTTGAAGGTGTGACAAGCCATGGTCCAACTAACTAGCCATTTCACAACGGATGAGGATTAGGGAATGTGCTATTAAGTATTCCTTGGCAACACAAATTGAAACCAATCAATCGCTTTCTCAATTGATAGCAAAACAACCAAAAAATCGAATCGAATATTTTTTTTTAACTATAACTAATACTTTTGAAATTGAACTGAAATAGTTCGATTTTATCTAACAAAAAATTGCACCCACTACTTTTGAAACTGAACTGAAACAGTTCAATTTGGTTTATGATTATTTATTTGGTTCAGTTCGGTTTACTTTAATGATTTGATTTGCTTTAGTAAAAAATTAATTATGATTTAATTTTGAAATATAAAATTAGAATATTTCAATAGTTCGATTTGAAAGAAAAATAATTCAATTCGATTATTATAAATTTTAAAAACAATTTAATTTAATTTCCCTCCAAAATCAAACCATGTCCGCTCCAAGCTTTCTCCTCCTAGTGTCATGTTTATATAGGAGCCATTATATACAGTGGCCCACAAAACACCAATACAAATATATGCATTTTGAACCATAAACCAATATAATGAGTGGATTAATCTCATCCAACAATACTAGTAAGGTCATGCTAAACATGATGTGTTTGGAGTGATGGTTAAGGAAATAAAAATACAAATGAAAAATAAAATTTTGACATAAAAATTATTTTTTAAAATTTTAAGATATTAAATATATTACTTTTAAAATTTTATTAACTATTACCCCGGTCACATTGTTTAGCATTTCCTTAACACAAACATAGATCGTCCTTTTCAAAACAATCGAAAAAATTGTTGAATTTTTTGGTGGGTAATAATAATATTTATCTTTATTATTATATAAATGTTGTTACCAGGTTTAAAAACGTTAAAAAAAAAAATATCAATCGCTGAAGAGATTATTTGATGAGTTGCGGACTAGATCGTTCTCTTTAAGACATTTTATAGTACTTTCCAAAATTGTGCAAGTAGATGCAGGTATCTCACTATAAATGACGGTGATATTTTAATCACTCTTAAAATAAATGTTAAAAAATTTTACATCGATTGCGAGATGATCTTAATATATATATTTATAAAATAGAGATAATCTTTATCTTACAAATCGATTTTATAGGATTGAGTTACATCACATACTCAATTTAAAAGTTAAATTAATACAAATACTAATATTAATATCTCTCAACACATATAGTAATATGAAGATCGTAAAATAAATTTTTGTGAGCACTATAAATTAGTCCATCACTGTCAGAGATGCAGGTAACAATGTGATAGGGATTTTTACATTGCAAAACTACTAGTGTGATGCTGTTGAAGTGCATCATGTGATGAAATATGATATGATCATCTGAAATCATGACCTATGAACTATACATAATAAATCACCGCAACAAGTTTAAAAGATTTTATAAATTGGTCCACACTATTTGTTAAGGTCGAAAGTACCAATGAGAAGAATTACTTTCAAACTATCACCAAGCTACGTATACAACATATGCATATTCCCAACCAATTAAACAGCTTAAAATTTACCAATTAAATAGCTAAAAACAAAGAGGAAAAGATAAATTTACGAACAAATTCACATCATTCATGTTAATTGCAAAAAACAATTTGATTAAGCCTGTATATTTGACTATATTTAAGTGTATGGAATATTCATGTCTTTGTATATGTAGCGTTGACAGTATCAAAGTCATTGGTTTGTTCTGCACTAAATCAACTTTAATCTTTCAATCTGAAACGAATAAACATCACACCAAGACGGAAACACAAAATACGCCACACAAAAATGGAAAAGTAAAATACTTCGCACTAAGATAAGAAATCAAAACAAATAAGTCACCCTTTAAGACAACAAAATTACAAAAATACGAAGAAATTATACTAAGTCACCCTTTGAGATCAAAGAAAGAGTTTGTCATTCTCAAAGTACTTAGAACAAGATAGCAAACACTCTCTCCAAAGTATATAAGAACACTCTCCTCAAAGAGATACATTCATCATATTAGATATATTTAGGTTTTAAGTATTGGGCTTTATAGATTAGTAGTTTAATAGTCCATTATGTATTATTATAAATTCTCTTGTAATCCTTATTTTGTCAAGTAATGTTATTTAGATATTATTGGAACCCGAGCCGTCTTTATATTTCTCTTAATTTGTATTGTTGATTCTAACATGGTATCAGAGCATGGTTTGATCCTCCTTAAACTGTCTGTTGCTTCCGCAGTCGAATTCTCAAAATTTGAGAATTTGTTTGTTTTTTATGTTGTCGTTGGTTAGTTCTTTGAAGCTTGGTATCTACGATTCATGTGTTGTCCTTTCCTTTGGTTTGCTGTGAGTAGCAAATTGTTGCAAGTTAATTTTGGTCAATTTTCTCATAGTTAATTCGTTGTAATGAGTAATAGTTTATGACTTTGTCTAAAGGTTGCTTCTTGGAAATTTAGTGGGTTTGTCGATTTTTTTTATTGGTATGGCATGAAATACAAATTTAGTCTTCACTCTTTCCTTCTTTTTAAGACCTTTGCTTCAGATGATTTTTATGGGTTGTGCGGAGTTGTTCCAATTGAAGGTTGTTGGTTGATTAAGGACACTCACTTGCAATTTTTTTGGTCAGTAAATTTTGTTGGTCTCCTCCTCTCTAATGATTCTTCTTATTGCATTGCACTTCTCCCTATTGCACTTCTTCTGGTTGATTGCACTTCTCCCTATTGATTCTTCTTATTGTATTGCACTTCTCTCTATTACACTTCTTCTGATTGATTGCACTTCTTCCTATTGATTCTTCTGATTGATTGCACTTTTCTCTATTGATTCTTCTTATTGCATTGCACTTCTCCCTATTGCACTTCTTCTGATTGATTGCACTCCTCCCTATTGATTCTTCTTATTGCATTGCACTTCTCCCTATTGCACTTCTTTTGGTTGGTTGCACTTCTCCCTATTGGTTTCTTCTATATCTAATTGCATTTATTTATTAGTTGACTCTTATATTTGGTTTAGTTGAGTTGGTTTATTTTCAGGGTTAATTTGTAACAAGCGTAAAACTTAGTAAGGTTTAGCTTGAGGGGTAGTCTTAGAAATAAAATGTTGAGTTTATATTATTAAGTATTAAGTATGTTCTTCGTTTTTTATTTGACAAACTCTCGATGATTATCTGTTAATGCATCGTGAGTTTGAGGGGAAGTGTTAGATATATTTAGGTTTTAAGTATTGGGCTTTATAGATTAGTAGTTTAATAGTCCATTATGTATTATTATAAATTCTCTTGTAATCCTTATTTTGTCAAGTAATGTTATTTAGATATTATTGGAACCCGAGCCGTCTTTATATTTATCTTAATTTGTATTGTTGATTCTAACACATCACTTGCACTATATCTTCGTACAAGTCATTAAGTATATATCATCATATATAGGACAAAACTCACATTATGAGCTAGTCTCAAGTGATATCATTCACACAACTTTCATCAGTTGATTGTAATCTCACTACTGATCTTCTCAAGATTGTAAGAAGGATTGAATTAATGTTATTGTAAGTATGCAGAGGCTTTAAAAACCTTGTAAAGGTCAGGTGACTCAAGATTGAAAAGTACAATTTTAAAAAGGGTTCTCAAAAGTACCATTAGTGAAAAATCTCACAAGGTTGTTAGAACTAGACTGCCTACATCGAGTGAATTAACATAAATTCGTTGTGTCAATCATTTTTATCCCTTATCTCTTTATTTATATCAAAAAGAAAATTAAAAAAAAATATTTACTTAACAAAAATCCAATCTCATTATTTCCATCACTTTTTACTTAGTTGATAAATTAATATTTAAATTAGTTTAAAAGCCACATCGGCTGACTATATACGGTAAGCGATTGCCACATAAACAAAATAGCTAAATCAGCACAAAATCTAGTTTATAGACTTTTTTAAAAAGTTTTTAAATTTTTCAAGGATATAAATCAATTTTTTTTACATGGACCAAAATCAAAACGAGTCATATTTTCAAGCACTAAAATAAAAAAAATTCACTTCGTCACCGTTAAATTTTGATGACTCATGTCATTTCCTACATTTTAAGATCATTTCAATGGTGTTTTAGAGGTGTTTTGAATTGTTTTTTTATCATAATTGAGGTGGAAAAGGTTTAAGAGTTGAGATTACTTGATAACGAAGAAAAGTTGAAAAAACTATTTTTCTATCCTGTAGTGCCAATTCCGCCCGGGGTGAGACCGCTTGAGCGGCGTTCTGCTGTAAAAACTGGGCTGGAGATGCTGCCAATTCTGCCTGGGCGAAATTCCAAATTGTTTGGAGTTGTTTTGACCCATTTTTTACATTTTTCTTGCACTATAGAAGGGAGACTTGATCCAATTGAAGGAGGTTACAAATTTTGATTGAAGAAGGGTCTTGGAAGCCATTGTTGGAGTTTGAAAACAAGAGAATCATGATGGAGAAACAAGATTTGAAGCCTTTGAAACGAGATTGAAGATCTTTCCTCATCCAATTCTTTCTCCAATTATCATATATTTCATTTCTAGTTTTCTTTCACCTTTTGTAACTATGATAAATTAGATTGTTTAAGATTGGATTTTGTGATGAATAATGTATGAAACTATGGATCATATGCTAGTTTTGTGTTGATTTCTTTATGGTTAATTCAATCGTTATTTCATTGATCTTATGTTTATTGCTTCATATTCATTGACGAATGTATGTAATGATGCTTGGTTCATGCATGTTAAGAGATTAAATGTGTGAATTAGATCTAGATTAATGAATGCAACCTTGTAATTGGTCTAGAGATAGAGTTAAAGGTTGAGACTAGTGATTTAACACACTTAATTTACCTATGTTATGCTATGCAATTGACCTAAGAGATTCAGGCATTTTAGTATGATATAGTGAGTTGTATGACCAAGAGAGTGAGTGCAATTGTTTGGATAAATTGTCATAGTAATTGCATGAACCATGTATAAGAATCAACCAACTAGTATCATAGTGGAATGCAATGAATTCAAAGCAAAATTCAATCGCTTATGTAAAAATCCAAATTTCTTTTATTGTCATTTTGTCAAACGGTTTCTATGCGAAAATTTTCCCCCTTGTCTTTTACATTTTGTCCTAAGTTTTAAGTCTTTTTCCTTTCTTGAAATTACAACAATCCTCGTGGATTGATATTTTACTACTTGAGATAATTTCATGCACTTGCGAATAGTCCAACAAATTTCACTAATGTAATTATGATCTCCCAAGCATGGATATGAAAATTATCGGTCTCCATGCCACCTTTCTACAAAAGTAGCCAACATACCCATATTAAGAAATGTATGACCGACGGTGGAGGCAAGGCCTAACCACTTCAATATCGAAACAGTCTTTTCAATTTATTTTCGTTGCTGACAATTTGATGCAAATCACAACTCTACAAAACAAGAAAAAAAAATAATCGGCAAAGACAACAAAAAAAAATCAGAAACAAACAATTAAGAATCAAGTAATTTAATTGCAAACAATAATCTTGTAACTTATGTATCCCTTGTATATATATCGGGCAATATGACCCCCATATAAAGACAATACATACTTATCAAATAAGCTTTATAGAAATACATCAGACTCAGACTGACCCTCAAATGAGTTACGAAAAGGCTTAAGCCGATGTCGAGTCACCTCCTCCACTGGCTCAAGCTGAGCCTTATGCATTTAAACATCCTCCTTTTGCTTCTTTTTCTCCCTCCTTTTGTTGTGGCTCCTCTACCTTCAAAGGCTTAGGCATATGTTCATGCTGAGCCTGTCGATCTTCTTGCTCAGCAGAATCTTCTAGAAGCGATGACTGATTCACCCCTCTTTCCTCTCAAACGGTTCAATACTTTATTTAATCTATCCATTTTTTATTTGGGCAAAAAAACATTGGATCAACAAATGTGCATAATAAATAAGAAGAACAAGATCAGGGACCTGGATTCCATGCAGTCAGAGACTGGTGCATTCATGCGGTCAGTGCATTGTTTGTTCTTTGATTGAAATCAAGTGAACTGGATTTAATATAATAAAATATGTTAAAATGTATTGATCAGATCCAAGGATTGTGATTCAACTGCAGTCACTTTTTGACTGCAGTGAATCCATATCCCAAGATCAACAAAAACAAATATAGGCATCAAAATTAGTATGGTTCGCTAATTAATTTGCAAACGACTTTTAGATGTTCACTATTTAACTAGGGAACAATACTAGTTCCGGAAAAAACACAAGAAAATATAAATTTGAGGATATGTGCACTAACCTCTTATTTGTCATCTTTGGTCGTCACTTGTGAGCAGTGTTTTAAAAACCGGACCGACCGGTCCAACTGGTTGAACCGGAGGGGTAACAGGTCTGGTATGACCATCAGACCGCCCATATTATCAAACCGGTATACACCGGCCCAAACTGGAGAAAACCGGCGGTTTATTCAAACGGAGCGGTTCAATCCACATTTAGATTTTTTTTCATTTTTTTTTTGCATTTTTGTTACTTTTTTTTTCATAAATTACGTTATTCCATTTTTTTTATGTGTAAAAATATAGGGAAAATGACAATTGTGAGTATTGAACCCTTAACCTTTGGATGCTTTGTATTATATATGATACATACGGCTAAAGTTATTATACATAAGTATAATCCTTATGCATGGTACATAAGTTAATAACACTCATTAGATTGAGCATTCACATGTAATAATCCTAACCAATCTCAACTCACACACTCACACTCCATCTCACACCCCCAAATTACTCATGCACCCCAACCAAATTACTCATGCACCCCCCAAATTCCTCATGCAGCCTCCAAATTACTCATGCACCCCTAAATTTCTTGCACACCCCCCAAAATTTCTCATGCACCCCCAAATTTTTTGTGCCCTAATTTTTATTTTTTATTTTTGTCCTCCTCACATTTCTAACCTAAACCATTTTGCTGTGAGAATTATTTCAGATATATACACTCCAAAACCATTAAGTGCATAAGATGGTTTTGAAGCACATCCTATAATTAGAATCATTATTTTTTATTTTTTTTGGGTACAATTATAATCATTATTTAAAACCATTTAACAATAATTTTGGTTTCTCATATAAGACAATCTAAACCATTAAATCACAATTATTGTTTCTATTCTAATTTAAAGGGTTGTACTCCAAAACCATTTTATGCATCTAATGGTTTTTTATTACAACCATCTGAAACCATTCCCACAGCAAAATGGTTCAGTGGTTTTTTATTATAATCATTATTCTTTATTTTTTTGGGTACAATTATAATCATTATTTAAAATAATTTAACAATAATTTTGGTTTCTCATATAAGACAATCAAAACCATTAAATCACAATTATTGTTTCTATTCTAATTATAGGGTTGTACTCCAAAACCATCGTATGCACTTAATGGTTTTAGATTGCATATCTCTGAAACCATTTCCACAGCAAAATGGTTTAGGCTAGAAATGTGGGGGGACAAAAAAATAAAAAATTGGAGGCCCAAGTCATTTGGGGGATGCATTAGAAATTTGGGGGGTGTGCGAGCAATTTGGGGGGTGCACAAGAAATTTTGGGGGGGTGCGCGAGAAAGTTGAGGGATGCACGAGTAATTTGGGGGTGCATGAGTAATTTGGGTGTGGACGAGTAATTTGGGGGGTGCACTAAGTAACTTATGCACGGTGCATAAGGATGGCTTATGTATAATAACCAATCCCGATACATACATATAGTTTTGTATTATACTATTTTTCTATCAAAACAAGTTTCATCATTAATTTGAATCTTTTTTAAGAGCACTGTTACTTTTAATATTTTTTTAATAGACTTTAGATTTTGTTTATTTTTTGCGTTGTGTTGATTTAATTTTTCAACTCTTTTTTTTGTTTAAAATAAAGTTTATGATCAAATCTAAGACCTCGTACATACTACCAAACCCTCACTATTAGACTAAATTGCATGTCATGACTATATTTAGAATCTAAATTTAATGAGTGAACTTGTAAAATTATGATATTTTCAAATTTTTTGTGTCATGATTTTTTTTGAGATCTAGTCATCAGATTCCACCGGTTTAATAACTATATTGTTTTGTTATAGAGACCGGTTTATTCAACCGAGTTATCCGATTTTATCCGGTTTAGTCATGCGGTTCAACCAGTGACCAGTAGTTCGACCAATGAACCAATTAACTAGTACCCTCACCGGTTGGATGACCAATGACTCATTGTTGACATTTTTCTTGCACTATAAAAGGGATACTTGATCCAATTGAAGGAGGTTACGGATTTTGATTGAAGAAGGGTCTTGGAAACCATTGTTGGAGCTTGAAAACAAGAGAATCATGATGGAGATACAAGATTTGAAGGCTTGAAAACAAGATTGAAGATCTTTCCTCATCCAATTCTTTCTCCAATTATCATATATTTCATTTCTAGTTTTCTTTCACCTTTTGTAACTATGATGAATTAGATTGGATTTTGTGATGAATAATTGTATGAAAATATGGATCACATGTTAGTTTTGTGTTGATTTCTTTATGGTTAATTCAATCGTTATTTCATTGATCTTATGTTTATTGCTTCATATTCATTGACGAATGCTTGATTCATACATGTTAAGAGATTAAATGTGTGAATTAGATCTAGATTAATGAATGCAACCTTGTAATTGGCCTAGAGATAAAGAATTAAAGGTTGAGACTAGTGATTTAACACACTTAATTTGCCTATGTTATGCTATGCAATTGACCTAAAAGATTGAGGCATTTTAGTATGATATAGTGAGTTGTATGACCAAAAGAGTGAGTGCAATTGTTTGGTTAAATTGCCATATTAATTGAATGAACCATGTTTAAGAATCAACCAACTAGTATCATAGTGGAATGCAATGAGTTCAAAACAAAATCCAATCGCTTGTGTAAAAATCCAAATTTCTTTTATTGTCATTTTGTCAAATGGTTTCTATGCAAAAAATTCCCCCCTTGTCTTTTACATTTTGTCCTAAGTTTTAAGTTTTTTTCCATTCTTGAAATTACAACAAATTTTACTACTTGAGATAAATTCATGCACTTGCGAAATAGTCCAACAAATTTCACTAATGTAATTATGATCTCCCAAGCATGGATATGAAAGTCATCGGTCTCCATGCCACCTCTCTACAAAAGTAGCCAACATACTCATATTAAGAAATGTATGACCGACGGTGGAGGTAAGGCCAAACCACTCCAATATCGAAACAGTATTTTCAATTTATTTTCGTTGCTGCCAATTTGATGCAAATCACAACTCAACAAAACAAGAAAAAAAAATAATCGGCAAAGACAACAAAAAAAATATCAAAAACAAACAATTAAGAATCAAGTAATTTAATTGTAAACAATAATCTTGTAACTTATGTATCCCTTGTATATATCGGGCAATATAACCCCCGTATAAAGATAATATAGACTTATCAGATAAACTATGAAAATACACCAAACTCGGACTGACCCTCAAATGAGTTACAAAAAGGCTTAAGCCGATGCCAAGTCGCCTCCTCCTCTGGCTCAAGCTGAGCCTTATGCATCTAAACATCCTCCTTTTGCTTCTTTTTCTCCCTCCTCTTGTTGTGACTCATCTACCTCCAAAGGCTTAGGCATAGGTTCATGTTGAGCCTGTCGATCTTCTTGCTCAGCAGGATCTTCTTGAGGCAATGACTGATTCACCCCTCTTTCCTCTCAATCGGTTCAGTACTTTATTTAATCTATCCATTTTTTATTTGTGCAATAAAACACCGGATCAACAAATGTGCATAATAAATAGGAAGAACAAGATCAACAAAACAGATCTAGGCATCAAAATTAGTATGGTTCGCTAATTAATTTGCGAACGACTTTTAGATGTTCACTATTTAACTAGGGAAGAATACTAGTTCCGGAAAAAACACAATAAAATATAAATTTGAGTATATGTGCACTAAACTCTTGTTTCTCATCTTTGGTCGTCACTTGTGAGGGAATTTGTTGAGATTTTTGAGTTTTTTTTTTCAATTTTTTTAGAAATTGTTGAAATGATCAAGACAAAGGTGGTTGGACTCGTGTTATATAGGTAATGATTCAGTTTTTACAATGCAAATTCTCAATATAATTTGTATTTTAAAATGCGAACAAATTTTAAAAAAGTTCACAAATTAAGCAATGAACATATTCAATTTCAAATGATGTTTGCGTCAAACACTTTTACTTTAAGGGTGTGACGAATGCAAATGTTAATGACAAGATGAAAAATTGCCGTTCAGACGATAAAGTGTAAACTAATTTCACAACTTAAATAGCAAAAGAGTATTTTGATCATTTTGCCAAAATAAGTTGGCATTTTTCAATATTAACATTAGCATGTCAATTATGAGAGAAGCAAGAAGAGGGTAAACATTGTTTTGTGGAGTACTAGTAGCAGTATTGGTTTTTGTTTTGGAGCCATTTTGATAACCTGAAAACGTTTGAAACACAAACAGTGACGTATAGCATAAAAATAGGAAACAGGAAATAGTAATAGCCGGAGGGTCAAAGTCCTAAAGTAAGTCTGCCTACCCTGGAAAAGGACTGACGAAAGAGAAATAAAAAAAAAAAAAAAAGAGCACGGATATGGTAAGGGTACCCAACGCTGCACCTCATTTACTTCTCACTCGTACTTCATATGATACCATCAATTTTCACCAATAAAGTTCCAATACGCGATATAATACTGATATGATACGATATCGTATATAGGAAATTATTTAAAAAAATTTATTCGATGACGCCGTGATACGTTATTTAAAATTAAATATATAAATGCATAATATATAAAAATGACTAAAATCAATAATATTAATAATGATAAATTTTTTTTAAAGACAAAAGATTATTATTATTATTATTATTATTATTATTATAAACGTTAATAGTTCATTGTATAAGAAATACAAACAAGTTAATAAGCTTGCAAAAGAGCAAAATAGTGTGAGGTTCAACATACAAATATCAAAGTAAAGATTTATCGATACTTTTCTGTACGAGTATCAGGACGTATCAAATGTGTATTGGATATTATTTTTTTATTTAAAAATAAAAATTTAACCAATATTTTTCCAATACGAATATCAGAACGTATCGGACGGATATTGATATATCGAACACGATAATTGATCATTTTTTAAAATAAGGAGGCTTCATAGATTTTCACCCTTTCTTTCTCTCTTTCTCACTCTACTGCACTTCACTTACTTCTTGTCTCCTCTCTATTGTTTTCATTATGGAATTTAACTACTAGATTCAGAACTGAGCTGAGCTACTACATTTACGAGGATGAGTTAAAGAAGTGAAGTGGTGATTTTTGTTTTATTATTGTTAGTTAGAGTTAGAAGAAAATGGAACAATATGAAGTTCTAGAACAGATTGGTAAGGGTTCTTTTGCTTCTGCTTTACTTGTAAGACACAAGCATGAAAACAAAAGGTAATGTTCTAACTTCTAACTAACTCTTACTATTACTTCATTTAATTTGTTCTTTCAAGTTTATTAAACACTTTTAGTGAGTGATTATAGCAAGTAATGTGTTTGTTTTTCCTTATTAGTAGTATAAGCTACCTCACATTTAGTTTTTTTTTAATTAATTAATAATGTGTTTGTTTAGGTATGTGCTGAAGAAGATCCGCCTTGCACGCCAAACTGAAAGAATCCGTAGATCTGCTCACCAGGAGGTTACATTTCTTTCTCTTTGAAGCTTCATAATTTAATTTAATAATGTTAAGCCTAGGTTTTTATTTTTAGTCAAAATGTAACATTGGAACTTTACTTATTGTTATAAGTTTCTCAAGGTATTTTATGATTAAATAGCTTATTAAAATATAATTTTTTGTTAGTGGAAACTTATAAATTAACATTATTTATTTGCATAAGTTGTTTTACGTAAGTTCAAAAATAAGCTAATTCAAACAGGTCCTTACTACTGGTAAATAATTTAAAATGTGGAATGGGAAACTTATGTTTGCAAATTAGATTCTAAAATGCTTTTTTTTTTTTGTTGGTTGGCTCCTTGTTTTGCAGATGGAACTTATATCTAAAGTTCGTAATCCATTCATTATAGAGTATAAAGATTCTTGGGTAGAAAAGGTCAGCATTTTATAAAACAAAATGAATTATTTATTATTATTTGCTTTTGCTTTTACTTGTTCTGTTTGTGTTCTTGTTTGCTTGGCTTATTATTTATGTACTTGTAGAATTAAATCATTTGTTGTTCACTTGCTTTTCTAGAAATGTTTTGTTTTTAAGTATTTATGATTCAAATGAAGATATCAATCAAATAAATTCCTTTTGTAAAATAACATATGGGTTTATAATTCTTGATTAAGTTGTAGTAATTTTGGTACCTTCATTTCCATTCCAGGGTTGTTTTGTGTGTATCGTCATTGGCTATTGTGAAGGAGGAGATATGTAAGTCTTGATGATTCTCGTATTCGAGGAACTCGCAACATTTGGAAGACATTTTTATCTTTTGAAATGCCGCTGATTATAATGTTCTATGATTTCTTTTTTGTAAAGGGCTGAAGCTATTAAAAAGGCTAATTGTATTCATTTTCCAGAAGAGGTTGGTCACTCTTGCAGAAACCCCTTTTACTTCTTAACTTATAGTGAGAATATGTTTCATTCCTTTATGCTTAGTTAACTGATCAATATCAATTTCTATACAGCGGCTTTGCAAATGGCTAGTTCAACTCTTGATGGCACTTGACTACTTGCACGGAAATCATATTCTTCATCGCGATGTCAAGGTGAATGAATGACTTCGGTTAATTAAGTCAATAAATGAATATGTATTCCAACCTCACTTTATATTGATGCTTTATCCACATTGGTTTCAGTGTTCAAATATATTCTTGACAAAAGATCAAGATATACGTCTAGGTGACTTTGGTCTTGCTAAAATGTTGACAAGCGATGATCTTGCTTCTTCGGTAAGTATTATGGCTTCGCTATTCTTTGGATCATTTTTACTTAATATCTTACTGGTTTTTTGCCTTGCACTTAGATTGTGGGGACTCCAAGTCATATGTGCCCAGAGCTTCTTGCTGATATACCCTACGGCTCAAAGTCAGATATCTGGTCTTTGGGTAAGTCGCATAGGTCTTTGCATTCGCAAGATCTTCTACGATTCATAACCTTTTCCTTTCCCTTGTTTTACTATATGCTGTAAATTGTAATTGACGTTGGTTATAACATAATATTTGCCAGGATGCTGTGTATATGAAATGGCGGCTCAAAAACCAGCTTTTAAAGCTCTTGTAAGTTACTATTTAGGGAGGCAATTGTTCAAATTTTTAATGAAACATTATTTGTAAAGCCTCTCGATATGGATACAATAATTCATGACACAAAATATTAAGTTTTTGCAACATGAAATAAGTGACATTTTTAGCTTTCTTTTATTTGTGCAGGATATGCAAGCACTAATTAACAAAATAAACAAGTCTTTAGTAGCTCCGCTGCCAACAATGTATTCTGGCACTTTGTGAGTCTTCTAGTTCCTATGAATGTCATGTTACTCTTTATCTGTCTGTTACAATACTTGACCGTTGAATATGCGCGTTTTATTAGGTCATGCCGATACCGATCAAACTAGTGATGACTTTTCGATGCATTCCTATTTTGTCAAGCCTACCATTAGATTTTTCCTAACCTATGGTTTATTGGGTTTCTACATTGTTGTCAAGTAGAAACTTTAAGTGCTTTTGTATCCAGATTTGGACGTTTTATTTACTCACATTTTCAACCTTTGTGCATTGACATGGTTTGTATAACTTACTGTTTTATTTATTTTTCTTCTTTCAGTCGAGGCATGGTGAAGAGTATGCTTCGGAAAAATCCCGAGCTTAGGCCAAGTGTATGTCTTCTCTCAAGTAGTTATTTGCATTTATCTAGATGTGGATTAATTCATGAAAAGTATATCATATTTTGTTCTTTTTCCACCTTTTTATAATTTGTTTACCCTAATTCTGCTTGGTTAAGTTGTCTTAATATATTTATTAAACAAAGTTTACTTTGTCAGGCTGCAGAGCTACTAAATCATCCCCATCTTCAACCTTATATACTTAAAGTTCATTTGAAGCTAAATAATCCTAGAAGAAGTACTTTTCCATTCCGATGGACAGACTCAAACCATGCTAGGAGAAGTCGATTTGTAGAACCAGAATCTGTTTCCACTCTCTCTGGCAGAGTTAAACGATTGTCATTCAGTAATAATGATAGGGCGTTGAATCCTAGTATTTCTGGAACTGAAGTAGGTTCTATTTGTTCTACTCAAAGAGCACAAGGATTCTCTACTTGTTCAAAACATTATGAACTATCTATTGGTTGTGTCCGTGAAGAACGCAATGATAACAAATCAGAAGGCACCAAACTATCATTTGTTGATCGTATGCAAAGACTGAGAGCAGCTAATGTGTCTGTCATCCCTCAAAGACAGACAACACCATCAAAGATTGCCCATACTAGTTCCAAGCGTGATTCAGTAAGTTCAAGCTCTGCACTATACCTAATAGCTCCATTTATCTTGATGTACTTTTTAAAGATAGCGAAATTTAGATCGGAGTTACTCATAAGCATATGTCAAATTGTAAAACATGGTGATTTCATATTAATTTTCAGCATAGCTTAATTTGTGGTGTGGTCATTTGCCTCTATCGATTTATTGATTTGCTGTTCATCATTTCAGCTTCCAACATCTTCTACTCCAGCTGGTAAATTTACACCGCCGTCTCGCAGAGCTTCCCTTCCCCTTCCTACAAGATCCAAGGCCACGACTACCCCTTACAGAGCCAATGTTGGTCTTCTTCGAAGTGTAGACTCTCCTGACATTTCTGTTAATGCACCACGGATTGACAAGATGGCCGAATTTTCTTTGGCCCCAGGTGAGGATCATCCTCTCTTCCCTGTGCGCGGAACATCATCAACATCAGCTCAGTGCTCGTCTAGTTCCCCAAGGAGTGCTGCTGCTGCAGCTGCTGCTGCCGACTACTCAATAACAAAAGACAAGTGTACAATCCAGGTTGTGGACAAATCCAATGTCCCTTCCAGTGGTGCTCTAGTTTCATATGGCAACGAGTGCTCCCAACATGTGGCAACTGCCGTTTCAAGTCATTCCTCCGCTAATTCTCATCAGCGTAAGTTTGACACCTCATCTTACCAGCAACGAGCGGAGGCATTGGAAGGATTGCTTGAGTTCAGTGCTCGGCTCCTACAACAACAGAGGTTTGAAGAGCTTGAGGTGTTGTTGAAGCCATTCGGGCCTGAGAAGGTTTCTCCAAGGGAAACAGCCATTTGGTTGACTAGGAGCTTTAAAGAAACTGCGGTTTAAGGTTTTCTTGTGCACTTTTATATCATTAACGTGACAGTAGTGTAAACTAATGTAGTACTATATATGACTTTGTAGTTTGAGGAATAGCTTAGCTTCTAATCTCATTGTTGTTGACACCATTAGCTTCTAATCTTATGACATTACCAATATATTTATATTAATGTTCACAATCTGTTTGTGAAAATAATCAGTTTATTGAAAAATATGTATATATGATATATCTTTATAAAACTTGAAATATAGACAGGGCCGGCCCAACATATTGTGAGGCCTAAAACAAACATTGAAATTAGGCCTTTTATGTCTGTAAAAATTTAAATAAAAAATTAACTTTTTTGAGAATGACTTTTTTTTTTTGAAAGTCGGTATTAGGTTTGAGGAGAGTCAATCAATCTCATCGTCCACTAGTAAAGGCAGCCAAATTAAAAGTTAGAGTAAAGTTGGAGGTCCTTGAACTTTAAAAGTTTGTAATTATTTTCATTAATAAATATAGGATAATTACACATGAATGAAAGACAAATTGACAACAAGCTGCGATGTCAACCTTTTTTGAATCACAAAACAAATTCTCTTAAAAATGTCATAATGGAAGAAAGTGTTAGTAATTAAATTCCTAAACTTGCTAACAATTTGTAATTAGATGATGATTTGGTTACAAGTTATATAAAAATTCGATGACTTAATTACAAATTATTTACAAGTTTTGTGTCAATGAAGTTGTGAATAATGGAAGAAATAGTTAGTTCAGCTTATTGAAATGAAGCAATATTTAAATTTAAAGAGATAGTTATTGCTCAACAATGTATTGCGCGTTATTACCCCTAAAATGTTGTCTTAAGGAATTTTTTGCACTCGTTATAAATATTTTTTTCATTCTAATTAAAATATTGAACTCAAGTGGTTAATAATGACATATCATTTAGGAGAACTTAAGTTTTTTTTAATGAAACAATTTTTAATCAAATTTTATTTATAACCGAACTTTGGATTGTTATGCCCCCTTCTCCTAGAAATTGAAGGGTTAAGGTTAACACAAAAAAGTGTTTTCCTTCTTCTATAGACTATTTGACACACGCTCGTGTTTTTTCTCTTTTCAATGAGCATTAAGACCAAAAAAGAAGATAAGGAGTGTAGTTGAGAAAACGAGAGTGCAAATAGCAAGCAACAAATTAGACGTAAGAGCCCAACTACAAATACAAAATTAACAATGAATTTTGCCTTCCCACCCCGTGTTTCTTTTGAAAAATTCTCATCCCACCCCCCACAAGTCTTTTTCACCCCCCGGGTTTTCAATTTTGCCCTCAATCAAAAGTTCGGAACGCGTTTTTCGAGATTTTTCTAGTGCAAATTTAGCAGAAATTTCGGAAAAACACATTCCGAAGTTCATTTTCAAGGCAAAAAAAAGTTCGAAAAATATTTCCTGAACTTTTTTAACAAGGGCAAAATCGAAATATTAGGGGATGAAAAAGAGTTATGGGGGGTGGGATGAGAATTTTTCGTTTCTTTTCTACTCCATTTTTGCCTTTGTATAAAAATTTTGAAACATGTTTTTCGAATTTTTTTGGCTTGGAAAAAACTTTGAAATATTTTTTTTGAATTTTTTCCAAATTTGTACTTGAAAAACGAATTCCGAAGTTTTTATACAAAGGTAAAAATGAAGCCCAGACCTAAAATAATGTTCATCGTGTTCGAAAATTTCTCATCCCACCCCCCACAATTCTTTTTCACCCCCCAATATTCCGATTTTGTCCTTGTTAAAAAAGTTTGAAAAATGTTTTCCGAAATTTTTTTTTGCCTTGAAAATGAATTTCAGAATGTATTTTTCCTAAATTTTTGCTGAATTTACATTAGAAAAATCTCAGAAAACGCGTTCCAAACTTTTGAATTGAGAGTAAAATTGGAAACCCGAGGGGTGGGATGAGTGGAGTAAGGTTTTCAATATTTCTCACCTCTGCAACTTCGAACTACGAAAATGGAGTTCAAAATGGAAGAATGCGATGTAATAGATTTATTCGAACTTCACTATTCAGACTTATCATCATCATCATCTTCAACAAAAATAGATTCCATAATGGAAGTACTCGGAGCCAATGGTCCAGGCCTTCTCGCCGTCACCGGAGTCCCCAACATCTCCAAACTCCGATCCTACCTTCTCCCACTCGCTCGTAAACTCTCACTTCTCGATCGCCAAACTCGTAATCGCATCCTCAAGGTAATTAATTATTACTAATCTCTATTAGTATATATCTATGTATGTTTCAATTAGCATTAAGCTAGGGTTTATAATTTCTCTAGTTAGGGTTTATATTATAATTGATTCAGTTTTGTAGGAATGCTTACTGTGTATGATTTGCTAGGAGCATAACTTAGGTAGTGATGTTCCTTTGAAAAATCCACATAGGAGTGTTTCTTCTTTTGCAATGCAATTGAAATATGAAAAAACAAATTCCGAAGAGAAAGATGAACTTGAATTATATGGTAATGGATTTGAGAATCTAGGAATTGCTTTTTGAGAATTAGGTTTTTGCATGATGGAAGTTGGACTTTGTCTTGCTAGAATTTGTGATAAGGCAATTGGTGGCAATGAATTGGAACAAAGTTTATTGGAATCGAATGCTGCAAAGGGACGTCTTATTCATTATCATTCTCATTTAGATGCTATTTTGCTTCAAGAAAATGATAAGAACAAGACGAATAACAAACGAGGGGTTACGAATGCGAAGCCGTTAGAAGGGTCGTGTTTGAATTCTATTGCTTGTGATGTAGTTCATTCCAATTTGTGGCAGCAGTGGCATTATGATTATGGTATATTTACTGTTCTAACGGCGCCCTTTTTTCTTTTGCCGTCTTATTCAGAGACGAGTACAACACAAGATTCATCTACTTGTGTTGAATGCCCATCACCAACTGGACATACAAATTTGCAGATATATGATCCTAATAAGAAAAGGGTAATTATGGTGAGGGCTCCTCCTGAAAGTTTTATTATTCAAGTTGGGGAATCGGCTGATATAATCTCGAAAGGGAAATTGCGATCGACCCTACATTCTGTTCATAGACCTTTGAAATTTGAAAATTTGAGCAGAGAAACTTTTGTTGTATTTCTGCAGCCTGCATGGACTAAAACTTTCTCTATCTCGGATTATCTTCTTGGAAAATCGGCATTAGATAGGGTCGATGGTCAATGTTTAGTGGTGGATGGGTTTGATGATGACAAACAACAGTCTGGGCAGGATGATAACAAGCTAAGTCTAGAAATTCAGAAAATAGTTCCCCCTCTTTCATCGCGATTAAAGCATGGGATGACTTTTGCTGAGTTCTCGCGTGAAACAACAAAGCAGTATTATGGTGGTAGTGGTTTGCAATCAAATAGATGACTGAGAACTCATTTGGATTTACAGTGCAACATCGCGTCTCATTGCTCTCTGAATGCAATTCTTGTGAAGTGACAAACACCAGCTTCTAGTCAATCACGCGTTAGATAGATGTCCCACCTTATTTCCAAACAATGTAATTCTAAGGTATTCCTATATTGGCGCAAAGATATAGACACAAGATTTAGGCACACGCACAAATCAAAATAAAATTGTCACGTCAATTGATATAACTTTAATCCGTTTCTCTTTAATTTGTTTTTTGCTTATGTGAATGTTCCTGGACTTGTGCCCGTATAAGTATTTTTTATTTTCTATATGTTCCCTGTTAGTTTTCAATGTACACATTTTTCCAAAGCAATAGACTTTGAAAAGCTAACCTTACTGATGATGTATTTCTGTACCTTTTTTCTACTTATCTAAAAAGATAGATATTGAATTTATGGAGTCGTTTAAATCAACACTGCAAATTTTTTCTTTTTCCTTTTGGTCTCCCTTCATACCCCATTGTCTCTTTACATTATTTGATTAAGATTGATTCTAGTGGCTCTACATGTGCAAGCCACCTCCAACTCTGTGTCCTTGAGTCTCTATACATAAATAAAAAATAAAAAGAAACAGTTGAAAAAGATGGCCTTATTATCATACACAAGTGAAAAAGAATGCTTTCTCTTTGCATTTAATGCCTTTGTTCTTTAATCCTTCTTTCTGCGCTCACATTTGATAAAGTCAGCAAGGAAGGTTCACGCCTCTGCCTTTTGCTTTCATTCACATTTCACACAAACAAAGCTTTGGCTTAACCCAAAAGGGATTTGAGGCCAAACTAGTACTTAATAGTAAGATAATATTATATACTAGTTTGTTAAATGTGTTAGGTTCTGCCGTGATAAAAGTTTATTTGGAATGAATTAATATATATATCTATATAAAAATGAGTTGAATGATAAATTTAAAGCTAAGCATTTGTTTGGTTGTGTGTCGAAATTACAAATTCCGTGAACCAATATGACTTGCACCGATTTTACGAAGTTAAAGCTCTAATGCCGAGAGCTTTAGCATGTGTTTGTTCTTAGCAGTAGGATTATCATGAACATGGGATTGGGCTGAAGCTTCAAAATAAAGCTTCTCAACATCTCGGTGAAACCAACTGGGATGCAAGATTGAAACCAACTGGAATGTGAAATTAACACATTCAAAGCGGAATCAAACGAATAGTTAAATCTCACAGTACATCCGCGGTCATGTCACTGCAAGAAAGATTAGAATCATCACTAGAAGTTAAATCATTCTATTAATAAGTCATTATCAATTTTATACTTTTAGAATTACTTTAGTCACTTTCAATATTGGCAAAAGTGATATCAATAAAATTAAGTGGTCACATTATAAAATGTAGTCACCTGCACCTTATGCTCCAGTCCTTGCAAATATGCATTAGAGCAACATTATACAGAATATTATTGCTGCATAAGAGAAGAAAGAGAAGATTAGAGAAGAGAAGAGAAAGAAAAAGAAAGCCTAATGTACTTTTGTACAACAAATTGGCCCCTCCACAGTAGTAGGTCTCAGTTCCTCATTTTTTACTTTAGTGGTCCAAAAGGGTAATCAAAATTAACTTTATTAATCAAAATAAGTTTTGAAGTAGCAAGATTCTTCCTTACTAAAAATTAACAAGAAAGAACATTTGAAGTGAAATTGAAATCCAAATAATCATAAAATTGTTATGGTCATTGAGAAATCGAGGCAAAAGGAATA
Organism: Trifolium fragiferum; assembly: GCA_954870985.1. Lineage (NCBI taxonomy): Eukaryota > Viridiplantae > Streptophyta > Magnoliopsida > Fabales > Fabaceae > Trifolium > Trifolium fragiferum. Next base: position 41,728,002 of record OX940796.1, on the reverse strand, counting down.
AAGTTTACAACTTTTTGTCAGCAATGAAAGAAAGACATAACAAAATACAAACAAAACCATACATGCCCTTAAGCAAAGGCTGTTCTTTTCTTCTTTATTGAGAAAATAATGAGAGTGTCATGGAATGGGGTTGATAGAGATTGTGTATGTAGAAATCCAATGCTTATGGGTGAAAAATGAATTGATGACGTATATATGTTTTCCATGCATGCGTATTTTAGAACAGGTCCCTCTAAAAATTTTATCTTTTTTGTTTATCATAGTGGAAAGTTTTCACCGCCGTTAGCCATCATTAATCTCCGTCGGGGGACCTGCAAGGCATACAAGGCGAGTTTTTTCATCCCAATCGAATTTTCTCTATACTCATGAGTTAGAAATCAAATTTCTGACCGTATATTTAAAAAGATCAAGACTCTTATCACTTGTACCGATTAATCGTTGATAGGACCCTCTTAAATTTAATTAAGCTTTTATGCATGTAATTATGTGTGTCCAACATGTACAGCAGTGGAGAAGAATTGTGTTGGTAATTCTAAAACTTTGGTTTGGTATTAGATGTTGATAACTCTAACGACAAGAAGGAACCACATTACTCACAACTCACTCTCAATGCCTATTAACCTCTCTCACATTTTTCTATCAGTGTCAGAGAGGACACTGATTCCTCTTCCAAACAGGACCTTCCTTGAAATCCTCGATTGCACAAAATGTCTATTTTGTTGATGTCATCATGTTTTCAAATATAGGAAAATCATTTATTGTAACACTGTCTTTTAATTTGTGTAATGTAGTGATGAAACTGAATCTATTGCAATAGTTTCTTTGAAAGGAAATCAACTTTAATATTCTCCCAAATATGGAATGATTTATTATGGCTGTGATGGGAAAAAGTGAGTGAGTGACACAAGCTAGCAATATTTTTATGGAGTTCTATAGTAGCTTCTTTGGTTTAATTGGACTTTGGTATTTGTATTTTTTTCACTATTCTAGTGTAGTGCTAGCTAGTCTCTTATTGCATGGTCCAACTAAACTAGCTAAAAACAACTTTGATTTTGATGATGTACATATGCAATGTTTACACATCAATTCAAATAAATAGTAACTATATTGATTTGGCAATCTATTTTTTTTTTCTTGTTCTTTTCACAGGATGTAACCAGTGATGTTCGAAACACTATTGCTCATTAATTATGAACTTCTTTCCTAGTTGAGATATGTATTTTGGTTTATGTTGTTGAAGACTATAACCCCTCCCCTCCTTCCTATACCGAATCATGGTTGGTATTTAGCAAATTGCTTTTTTCCGATACTCACTAGGGATTTCGGTCTCATATTTGTATGTTGTGGATTAGGATTTGACTACGTCGCGTAGTTATTGTTCGTAGTTAAAGTTAATTTTTGTTAATGAATAATTTGAACTGTCCGATATCTAATTACTAACGGCTAAAACGTTAAACTGCGTGTAATTTCAACAGTTGGCTATCAAGATTTCAAGTTATGATGATCTTATGAAACATAGGTTCATGGTAATCATAAATGGTTTAACAAAAGATGCCAATATTTATGCCTTCCATTTGGGACATGGGTTCAATATTAATTATGCCTTTCATTTGGGACATGGGTTCAATATTAATAGTACAATAGATTCTCTTTTCTTTTTTTGCTTATTAGTATGTACTATTATGCTATTAATTACACAAGAAAATCCATACTTGTGGCATCTATCCACCTTGTCCCCTTTTAACTTTGATATGAAAATTTTAATTAAACTTAGTTTAGGAACAAAGTTTCCTTAATTACATATTAATAATAAGGGAAGACAAATTGAGAATTCAAGTTTTCTTATCTCAAATTCCTTATTACTGTTTAAAATTCTCAACACTCCAATATAGTAGCATACTACTATAGTATTAAACATTATATATCCATGAGATCCAATTAAAGTTCACTAATGATAAGTCTTTGTTTAGTGATGATTGTTGAATGAGTCACTAACAATACTAGCTCATTAAAATATCCAGCACTGATTTAAATAAATTTCTTTTAGTCAGATTACTGTATGATTGCTTAAAAAAAAAAAGATTACTGTATGATTTGATTTAAATTGAATAAAGTTGTATTAAAATAGTTGTCACAAAATTCTCCCTATACTCTATAGTCACTCCTTAATATATAGCCACAAACCATATAACAGTACTTTTTTCTTTATTTCCTTCTTTCTTTACAGTTCCGGACAAAGTACTTCCTCACATGCTGTTTGACCATTCCTTATTACATTTTCATTTGCTGACCAAAGCATTGTCCTCATTCATAATAACTCATATTAATTCACAACATTGTATTGTAGTATTGTATATATATACATAAAACTCTTCATGCTTCTAAGTAATAAGAGTAACAAAAATGGAACCTAAGTTAACAATAAATTGTCACAGAAATGAGTTTCAGCTTCCAACAACAAATAATGGAAGTAGTACTCGTTTACCAGAGAGTCCAAGAATACCAATGGAGTTTCTTTCAAGGTCATGGAGTGCCTCTGCATTTGAGGTCTCTAAAGCCTTGTCACCACCACCACCACCACCTTCTACCTTACCTTCTAATAATAAGACTTTTTCTACTAACTCTATTCCTGAAGAAACTATTTCTACTCTCTCTCAAGAATTTTCAGCCATGTGTGGTAATCAATTCTCTTTTGCTTCTTCTGCTACTTCACAGCTTGTTCTTGAACGTATCATGTCACAGTCTACAAGAGAGGTAACTAAACTAAAAAAAATCAGTTTTTTTCACACCCCTTTTGAAGTTTATGTAGTAAAACACTAAAGGGTCATAGCAAAATTTTAGTTGTGAATAAAAGATTGAGAACATTGACATTTTGTTTTAGTTAATGTTTTGGTTTCAAAGTTTTTGTTTTATGTGTGATGATGTATGTAACAGGAAGTATCTCCATTAACATCAGGTAGATTGTCTCATAGCAGTGAACCATTGAATGGTAATGGTTCATTAACAGGAACTGAAAGTCCACCAATTTCTCCTTCTGATGAGTTTGATGATGTTGTTAAGGTATCTCTCTCTGTTCCTTTACCTATTGTTTTGAGTTCAAGTGGGACCCTTAGGAACAAACAATTCTTGCAGTCAACAGTTTTTGGTTAGAAGTGCAAAATAGTATTAGTATTTTTGTATCTACTATTGCATTACAGTGTGTATTTTCTTCTTTGTAACCACAATTTTGGATCACATGTTTTTGTTTCATCATAAACTACTACTAATTTCTTGGAAGACATATCTACATTTACAACATTAACAATATTTGGATATAGATGTTTTTGGACCCAGCCTACAAATTTAGCGGCCTAAACCAAATTTTATAACGAGGCCTTTAAAAAATAATACTAAACTTGATTAAATTAAATTTTGTTGGTTTAAGATTTGAACATCAATCTTAGAAAATGAGGCCCTATGTATTAGCTAAACATTCATTATATATTGTCTATGTATTTACTTGAACTAAATTTTTGAATTCCTCTTTTTAGTTCAAAAAATTGAGGCCTAAAACTCGAGTTACTTGACCCTTAAACCGGTCCTAGATGCTTTTTTATTTATTTATTTATAGTTCAACAGAATTAGGATGTCTCGTTGATTTCGTTAAACTTATTATAATTTCAAATATACACCTAAATATTATTAAATCACTATAGTATTTCAAATATACACTTAAATATTATTAAATCACTATAGAAAATGTAGTATTTTTCACCATGAAATTAAATACACACATTGTTCATATCATGGCTGCAAAAGTAAATTGCACAACACTAATTGTCTAGTAGTGCTTAATAATAAAGGAAATAAAAAATATTTGGACACACATACATAATTGAAAAAGTTTAAATATAAAATAATTTAGTCACATCATTTAACATCCCATCATCACAATTTCTATTAATTTTTTAAAAAAAATTTATGTGTGCCTAAACATAAAACATTTAGGCTTATGGCTAAGCAAGTATCTCTGGTAATAAAATAAAGCACAAAGTTTTTCTATGATAGTTTGGATTAACTTTATTTTTATTTTTTTTATCTTCCCTCCACTACCTGACATAATAAAGGAGCTAGACTAGAGTCTAGTGTTATAGATAGGGTAATGACTTTTTTATTTTAAAATTGAATATTTTGAACTTTGAACATGTAACTTTTGGATGGGACTATTCATTGCTGATCAAAATGTTGAAGATTGGTTTGGTTTCCTGTCAACTAAGACCTGTTTGCTTGCTGATTGTTAGACATCAGGACAAAGAATTTGACTGTCCACTGTACCTAATATCTTCACATTCACGTTAACTACCTTCTCATTTTGGAATATTTTCTTGGTAGCTAGAGAAAGCTCAATTTGGCCTTAACGAGGATAAAAATAAATAATAATCATTCAACACATGACACAAAATAAAGAAGAGATAAATAGAATTACGGAAAACGATGCATGTATTTGGACTAACAATTACATGCATCGTTTTCCGTAATTCTATTTCTCTCTTCTCTATTTCTCTTCTGCCAAACAAAGCATAGAAAACAACCAGTAGAGAGAGTGAATAGACAACTTTGTCCATAAAATTGTAACATGTCAATTAAAAGATCTCTATGATAAGTAGTTAAATGAAGATACATTTGTTGTATATTTCACATCATTGTCACGTCTTGAGTCATAAAAAAGTGGCACACCACGATGTGATTTTGTAATAATAAAATTGGTAATGAAACTCATAAGAGTTTATCTAACAAATTATTTTAGTCCATATTGTTCTTTTAGAGACTTCACAAATATATGGAGATTGCATGACCTGCCACATCTTCACATCTTCATTTAACATGTTATGTCAGACTTGACGGAGGAACCTTTCTTATTGATGTGTTACAATTTTATGGACGAAATTGTTAATTCGTAAAAATATGGGCTAATTTAGCGGTTGGTTTGATTACAATTTCAAGGACGAAATTGTCTATTCATTCATCAAAACCAATTTAAAATGAATACCAACTGACACTATATTGTAAGCATTTTTTTATATTGTTAAGAAAGGTTGGAGAACCCAAGAGTAATGTTTTCTTCATAAATGAATTGCAGTTTTTTCGAGCAAACAATTCGATACACCCTTTATTCAATGGTACAAGAGCCATGAGCACTGGAATTGGCAATGCAACACCTTGTTCAGGACCTAAAACAGTAGGAAGATGGTTGAAAGAAAGAAGAGAGAAAAAGAAAGAAGAAAACAGAAGCCATAATGCTCAAGTTCATGCTGCTATTTCTGTAGCGGCTGTTGCTTCCGCAGTTGCAGCTATCACTGCAGCAACAGCAGCATCATCTGCACCAAACAAAGATGAGAAGATGGCTAAGACAGATATGGCTGTTGCTTCTGCAGCAACACTAATTGCTGCTCAGTGTGTTGAAGCTGCTGAAGCAATGGGAGCTGAAAGAGAACACCTTGCTTCTGTTGTTAGCTCTGCTGTTAATGTTCGGTCGCACGATGATATTACGACTCTAACTGCTGCAGCTGCCACAGGTAGAATTTTGTTCATCCATTATGCACTAATGCTATGTCTTGTAATACTACTAAGCCGAAATTTGGTATCACGATAGATATGCCAGAATCACAGTGATCCACCGTGATTTTGTAGAAGCTACACTCTATAGCTTCTGCAAAATCATAGTGAATCGCCATGACTCTGGTATTTCCACTGTGATACCAAACATACACTAAATTATTGATTCAATATGATGAAGAATCTCTGCATAATGTTATCATTACTTGAAAATAAAGAAAGAGATTATTACACATGGATTTGTCAGGGGAATGAATAGTCCTGCATTGTTATGTTTTTTTATCTGTCCTTATTATATTGCTAATGTGGTCCTTCTTTGATATATGCAGCTCTAAGGGGGGCAGCAACATTGAAAGCAAGAGCATTGAAAGAGATGTGGAATATTAGTGCAGTGACACCACTAGAGAAAAGCAAAGGAATTGGAATATGTGGTGGTAAAGCCAATAATAACAGTAGTTCTAGCACTAGTGATAGTGGTGGAGAAGTTATCAATGCAGATAATTTTCTTAGTGTTTGTAGCCAAGAGCTTCTTGCTAGAGGAACTGAATTACTCAAACGAACCCGCAAAGGTAATTTCAATAAATCGGGTTTTGAGAGTTTTTTTTTTTTATTCGCAAAAAGATTAAAGTCCTCTATTTGGTTATTTTTTATAGGTGATCTTCATTGGAAAATTGTTTCTGTTTATATTCATCGAACCGGCCAGGTAATTTTCGTTAAAAAATTTTAATCAAAATTCAAATTTAGTTGGTTGGTCTAATTATCTAATGCATGCAATAATTTCAGGTTATGCTGAAAATGAAAAGCAGACATGTTGCAGGAACAATAACAAAAAAGAAAAAGAGTGAGCTATAGAAATATATAACTTAATTTTATTTCCCTTTCAAATTCATAGAAATAATAACTCATTTGCTTAACATAACATTTTTTTTCTAATTTTTGTTTTCAGATGTTGTGTTTGATGTGTGCGCGAATTTACCGGCATGGCCAGGAAGGCATCTTTTAGAAGATGGTGAAAAAAGAAGGTATTTTGGATTGAAGACAGAATCAAGAGGTTTAGTTGAGTTTGAATGTAGAAATCAAAGAGAATATGAATTATGGACTCAAGGTGTTTCAAGGCTTCTCTCCATTGTTTCACAGAGAAAAAACAGAAATGGAATCTAGCTACTGCTAAACTTGTTCAAAATTAAACTAAATATGAATGTAGTTAGCTTTGTTTTTGCATCTCTTATAAATTAAATTAATGGGTTTGTAACATTAGAATGAGCAATGAAGGTACTACTATTTGATGTCTAAATTTCTTTTGTACTTAACCGCAATATGCGTCCGGTGCTAGCGACACAATGTGTGCTTATCTATCTCGTACTAGAGTTTGAAAACTTAGAACTCTGATAAAATTAAGAGTGAAGACTCGTCGCTTATATAAAAAATAAAGTGAATATCAATTTCAATTCGTTACAAAAACTTTGCGACTCAATCTTGTTCCTCACAAGAAAAATAAGTAAAGTTTAATTCCTCACGAAAATAAGAAAAATCGTAACTCAAGTTTATTTAATTTTTATTAATAGTGTACCGATTAGCGTACAAACTATGTACCGAATTCTTTGAGGGTAGTGTACTGCGCACCCGACCTCATATTGAAATGAATTGCGAATTGTGTGACTATGGCCTATGGCCCTATCCGGTGACTTCTAATCCTCTCAAATTTTTACTTTCTTAGGCATATAGCATAATAGCATGTTCCATTCTATGAAGCCCCGATACGGGACACGATACCGATACGATACCGATACGTCGATACATAATTTTTTTTTAAATTCTCAATTCGATACTGCCGCGATACGTTATTTAAAAATTAAATTTAAAATTAAATATATAAATATACAATATATAAACATGACTAAAATCAACAATATTAATAATTAACAGCAGAAAATATCTAGTTTTATATTAAAATTTTGGGAAAAGCTCAAATGTTTAAGAACTTGTTATATAGGGCCCGTTTGACCTAACTTATTTTTGAGCTTATGCAAACAGATTATGCAATTTTTATGTGTTATTATAAGTTTTTCAAGGTAGTTTATTTATAAAAATTCAATTTTCACTAGTTTGAACTTATAAAATAGCATAAAACCTAATTTATATTGCATAAGCCGTTTACATAAGCTATAAAATAAGCTAGGCCAAACGGACCCATAGTAGCACACCATAGTTTTTCTTTTGAAAAGTAAAAAATTATATTGACAAAAGAAAACCACAAGAAGTGCTAAAGATACAAACAAGCATCGGGTATTGAGACGTATCAAACATGTATTGGGTATTACTTTTTTATTTAAAAATAATGATTTAACTGATACTTTTCCGATACGAGTATCGAGACGTATCGAAAGAGTATCGAATATTATTTTTTTATTTAAAAATAATAATTTAATCGATACTTTACCGATACGAGTATCGGGACGTATCGGAAGAGTATCGATATCGAGTACGTATCGGACACGATACGTCGCCATTTTTTGAGTACATGGGCTTCATAGTTTCCATTACATGAGAATTGAAATCTCATAAAACTTTTCATATCCTAAGGTCATTTTTTTTTTTTCATGAAACAAGTACTAATAAGTTTGTTTCACAGCAAAATGTATATGGTCTAACAAAATTGAAGTAATGATTCTACCAATTGTTCCAACTCCTGCTACAAATTATTCTTAATTTTCTTGACAGAACTACCATCATAGCTTCTTACTGCCATTGTTTCCATTACTGAATTTATTTATTTTTACTAGTGAATCTTTTTGGCTCCCCTTTTCCATGTCCTTCAATAAGTTATTTATAGTGTTAAAAATTTATTTATAGTCTTGACTCACTGATATGAACACTTTGTCTCTATACACATAACACATTATACACAAACCAAATTAGCTACCTTAACCACTCTTAAAAGATGATTTTTTTAAAGGAGTTAACGAGCTCCACTTAAAATTAAATTAACTTGAGTTCAAAATCTTACTGAAACAATTTTTAACTAAAATTTACTACCTTGCGGGCAAACTTTATTGGAATTCTCATTTTTTAAAATCAGGAGAGTTAAAGACTAAACACATTTATTCGCAAAAATATCATAGTATTGGAAACTCACACACAAAGTGAAGACATCGGGGTTTGCATTGCAACCCGATCATAGTATCTAAACTAACAATTTCAATATTTTTACCAGTTTAGCAACACTTGAAGCAGAGCACAATAACAATAATTACAAATTAACATACTTCTATAATCACAAATTAAAAACTCATCATATCACAATTAACTAATCAAATTAAACTACATAATCAACAACTCATTCAACAAATATTTATTTTGTTGATTATTATTGTGATTTATAACTCGTAGTTATCTGTGTTTTATTATAGTCTATGTATTTCTATTATTGAACGAGTTGTATTTCTTTCGTGCACTCAAAAAATCGTCACATCTACTTGATCACATCCCCAAAACTCACATACCATGTCCAGTAGCTTCAACTCATACAAATTTGTATGGTTCAGAAACTTGCCCTCGATGGAAATATGCAAAAGACACTGCACATCATCCAAAATGATGCTAAGCTCACCTACTGGAATGTGGAAGTTACTAGTTTCGGGAAGCCACCTCTCCCATAATGTTGTATTGAGTCCGTTATCAGTCATGTTGTAGTTTGTCCTCACAAGCGGCTCAAGAATGGTTGTAGTTACAACATCCCAAAACCACTCTAGGAGTAATGAGTAGGATATTAATTTGTCCCTCCGATTTCAAGAGAAAGGATCAAGCCCAAGCAATCTTAACAGTAGCTTCCAATTTGAACACTCTAGGAGTAATGAACCAAACCAATAAGCCCAAGCAATTTACCAGTCAAGATCTTCTTAGATATCAACTAAAAATCACAACATACTAAAGAACACTTGAATCAAGGGAACAATGTCCAAGTATTTACAATTCAAAATAAATTCTTTAATCAACTATGTATTAACAGCATTAACAATAATAATTCAGTACAAACGCCTAGAAACAGGGGAAACCAGGAAGCCACTGAAGGATTTATTGCTAGATAAGAAATTGTTCTCAAAACCACCCACCACCCCACAGAAAACAAATAGTATGTACCAAGGAATACAAGGATTTCAACTATCAGCAGCTCTGAAAATAGTGAGCAGAGACAGGAAAAGGTTGATGATGTCCAAATACAAGGAGACAGAAGCCCAAATGAACTCGTCGTAGGAGTATCTCTTGATCAGGTTGTCTGTATCATATAGGATGTAGCCACAGAATATAATTGCTGCCAAGCAACCGTAGATCATAGTAGATAACTTACCCAATGGAAAGAAAACCTGCAGGCAAGAACAGACAATGAGAATTCAACCAAAACCACTAACAGGTGTAGTAGTCTTTGAAACAATAGTTTTTGAAGATCATAATACCTGAATCAGCCCAAAGACCATAAGAACTAGTATAGCACCGAACAAGAAAGGGCCAAGGAAGTTGAAATCATAGCCTCTACTTGCAGCCCAAAATGTGTAAAGAGTCAAAGCAATCACCACCACAGCAGTCAATATAACAGCTTCCAGAATTACTTTCTCTGTATACAATACCAAATTCTTATTAGAAATAAGTCAGCATTCCACATAAATGTAGGCAATGCTCAGTTATAAAATGTAACAAGAGCAAACCACTTTGCACAAGCCAAAATTGTAAGGTAGAAAATTCCAAACCCCGAATTACAAATTGGTTTTTATTTCAATAAAAAACACAATTTGTAACTAAACAAACACTTCCGTATCACGAAAAGAATGAAATATTGAAATCTCCTAGCACCATTCTAAATTAAAGGAATGAATGAACTAACCAGTAGGTAAAATTTCAAAAGTACCCATGGAAAATTCAACCCATTAACACAAGCATTGATCTTTGTATACTCACAACGTACAACATGTCCTTAAATCCCTAGTTCTATTTCTAGTTAAAATAATTTCAATTCCTAAATGCAAATAGATCTCCTCTGTCCATTACACCTAATTAGAATGGACTAGTAAAAGTGTAAAACCCTAACCAAGCAGCCCAAAATTAACTAATGTGTAATTCAAACCAATATGGAAAACACAATCATCTCAATAACAATTAACAATCAAAGAAATGAATAGCAAGAAAATAAAAACAGAAATGGAATTAATAGAATCTTACCGCTAGTGAAAGCACAACTCAATCCAATAACAAAGGAAAGAGAAAGAGTGAAAACCGCTAAGAGAAGGTAATTAACAGGATGCTTCTGATAATAATAGTAAAGAGGACACAACGCTGCAATTAATTCACATACAAAAATCAACAATAGTTAGAAGAAAGAACAAAAAAACTCAACAAAAAGAAAGTTCTAGAATCCAAATCAATTAGGGATAAAGAAAACGCACTGATAAAAGGAACAAAGATGAGAACGATGTAAAGAGCCAATCCAGCACCGGTGGTAGCGAAGAAGGTGGAAATGGGACGAACGGAGACAACGACGGCGCCGACAGCGATGGTGGCGAGTAACTGTATGGCGATGATGACGTAGACTTTTCGGATGAAAGACCACCGGAGTTCGGGGCTTTCGAGCATCATCGGATACAGTGGCCTTGCGCCGCTCTCCAAATCGACTTTACCGTATTGTTGATTCCTCCACATCGTGAGTTGTTTGTTTTTTCCGTGAAGTTTCTTGACTGAGAAAATGAGGGAAAATGGAAAGAAAGTGTGAGAAAATGGTTTTAAGGGATTTTGGATCTGTTTTGTTTGCGTAGATGAAATTGTTTTTGCGGGAGTTTATTATAAATAATTAACCGCCATGAGCCTAATGTCGTGGTTAATTATTTAATTGCTTATTGATTAAGTATTATTATTACTATTTTTGTGTTAATTAATTAATTAAAAGAAGTTAAAAGAAACTTCGCGTCTTCGCGAGACATACCTTACGCGAGTGAGGAAACAACAAGGTGTGGGTTGTGATTATTCTGACACGTGAACGGTTGGAAATTTCTAGATTCCTCCAACGGTGATTGACAGAGTAACCCTTGACTAACTAAACCACGAATTTTTTAAAATTTGGTCATTATTTTTTAAAGAAGACTTGAATAATTATAAGGATTTTGTCTCAACTTTATGTGGATTCCAACTTTTAATTCCCATATTTTTTATTATATTTTTAATCTTTAATGTTTTTTCGTTTATTTTTTTAGTCTTTACCATCAATTTTTTGTGATTTGGATAACAGAATCAGTCACGTAGAATGACACATAGATGTTACGTCATTCTATACAAATGTTATTCTAATCGATTTAAGTTATCATATGTAACTAATTCTGTTATCCTAGTCATAAGAAATTGATAAAAAACACTAAAAATATAATAAAAAAATATAAGACTAAAAGTCGAAATTCATATAAAAATAGGGACTAAAAAACATATTTAATCCTAATTATAAATAATATATCCAATTCTCCAGATAATTCATTCTTAAAAATGAATCAGTGGGATGACCAAAATTCGAATTTTGATATACAATACAATATCATATCAATTGAACTAAACTTATGGGACAATAATAATAATAATTTAAGGATCATGCTAAACGGTGCATCTGATATACTTGTTAAGCATACTAAAAATAGAAATAAAATATAAAGTTAATGTCGATAAAAATAATTTTTTACATTTTCAATGTATTAAATACGCGAATTTCAAAACAGAATTTTGTTATTTATGTTTTCAACCAGTGCACCAAATGTGCTATTTAAAATAATTAAATAATATTATAAATTTTTTATCATACAAGTATTTTTCTCATTTTTTATTTCTTGAGAATGGATTCTCTCAATTTTTTTTCCCATCAATTGTCTCAATTGTTAAATCATTACCATTCAATTTACCTTTTTACTTTTTCTTTTCTCTCTCTTCTCTTAAATCAATGGTTTAAAAAAAATTATTCTCAAGTGGACTTGAGATGATCCATTCTCTTATTTCTTCGTACCAGGAGTAATAATATGCCAAAATGGGTTCCATGGCCCACTCATGTTTCTTTTTGGATTACTATAAAGAAATCAATATGAGATGCAGTCGCTTTCCTGTGTATTTATTTATTTTTAGTTAAGTTTTCTGATGTTTAAAATAAGGGAGATATTAAATTTAAAAGTTAAATAAAATTTGATCAAAAATTATTTTGTTTAAGAATTAAAATTAAGTGCTAATTTATTTTGATATAATTTTGTCTTATATATGTCATGTATTAATTTATCGAGTATTTACTATTTTGTGAATCAAACATATCTATGTTTCAAAATAAGTTGGCAACTATCACAAAAAATACATTTCTGTATTCGATAAACGACGAGATATACATTGTACTTATTAATCTTTGATGTCTCACACTGTTAGTCAATACAACGACGTTACAATCTGATAGTATTGACTGTGAAATAACCACGTGTCTAGCATTCAAATTTTACAGATGGATTTATTCTAATTCCTTTAAGTAAGAAGTTTTTCTCAAGCAGTTTATAAATTAAAAGATCATTTTCAAGGTTTAATACTGAAAATGTATTAAACATGAAAATAAATAATATAACCAGCTAGATCGCATATTTACTTCACAATGATATTGAAAGTGTGAGGGTTGTCCATTGTGGCCTTCTTATAAATAGAGGCGGATCCAAGGCCCAGCTAGTCTAGGCACTTGCCCGGGCTCGGCCGAAAATTTCCGATATTTTAGAGGTTAATTTTGGAAAAAAATAAAATTTTTAGGAATTAATTTAGGCCAAAATTTAGTTATTTTGTTCAAAACATAAATTTTTTAGTACAAAACTGAAATTGATCGAAAACTTTTGATATTTTAGGGATTAGTTTAGAAAAAAATTAAAATTCTTATAGATTAATTTATGACAAAACTGAGATATTTTGTTCAAAACTAAAATTTTTCGATACAAAACTGAAATTTTGTCCGGACTTTAAAATTTTTCTCACTTCGCCATTGCTTATAATGAAGATACCGTGAAAGTTTTAGGGGATAAACATTTGTCAAGCCACCTCCTTCTGTATCAACCACAATACTTTCCGATGTTCTTATGACTGAAGTTGACATCTTATGGCTGAAGTTGACATTTTTCTTAAGTACGTTAAATTGTTTTCCAAAAGAATGTCATGTGTAAAGATGGTTTGCAGACTCGACAGATTTGAAATGCTTGTGTGTGGAAGGTTTGTGGCAAGATATCGATATCTATTATAGCTTTGGCAAATTAGCGGTTGGCTGATAAGCTAGCTGATGGCTGATGGCTGATGGCTGATAGCTTATAGCTTATGGCTGATAGCTGATGGCTTATGGCTGATGAGTTAATTGAAGTGTTTGGTAAAATTAGCGGTTTAACTATCTGGTGAATGTAAAATGACATAAAAGGGTATTGTTAATTCAAAATAAAATTTATGTCAAATTAATATTTAATATACTTGAAATTTAAAAATTAAATGTACTAATATAATAGATATTTTTTATATTACTAAACTACTTGTTATTGGTTGAAATTTTATTTTCAAAAAATTATGGGTTTTTTTATTGACTTTTTTATTAAAAAAGTATGGTTTATTATTATATTTTGGTCCAAAATAATAATTATTAGGCTATTTTATAAAACTGAGCAACATTATTTTTTTATTTTATATAAAGCAACGTTATTATTTTATAATGAGTAGCATACAAAAGGTTTTTTTTTTGGTAGTACATACATAAGGTTTATATTCACGTAAAAATTGTCATAAGGTAATAATGAGTGATAATGCATGGTTTATTAAAAATAAAAATATGGTTTATATTTATTAAAAAAATTATGGTTTATCAGGTAGTCAAAAAAAAGGTATGGTTTATTTTAAAGTGAAATAAAAAAAAGGGTAAAACTGAACATTAGTTAAAATAATAAGGGGTAAAAATGGAAGAAAAAATAATAAGCTATAAGCTATAAGCTCATAAGCTACTTGAAATAGCGTCTGGAAAATAAGCTATAAGTCAGTAAAATAAGCTATAAGCTCATATAGAAAAGTCTGTTACCAAACAAGTCTTTTAGCTTATAAGCTATAAACTAGCTTTTTTTAGCTAGCCAAACATACCCTATGTATCACCACTTTAGTGGTTAACTTATTGCTAGGAGAAAGATATCCTATGAGTTTGACAAAGTTTGTAGTGTTTGCATCTTGAAATTGTCATTAAAGGCACAACAAAAACAACACCTAAAGCATTGCAAGCAAGTTTTATTCAAAAATTAAATGGTTGTCATAAGTTTTTAAGCTATGGCTAAAGTGCTGCTGAAGTGACACATAAGTCATGCACTAATTCCACTACAAATTATGGTTGAAATGTGCATTGGGTTGAGCTAAGTAAAACAATTGTTATTCGCTAACAATTGCATGATCATGATACAAGGATTGCTATTTGAAATCTTCTCTGATGATCATGATACAATTGTTATTTGGCTTTACTCATATTCCTATAATTTTTAAGGTTGTATATAAGGAATTTATTTAAATTTATTCCTTTGAATAAATATATCTCAAACTATTTGGAAAGATCATTAATAACCGAAAGAGAAACAAAGATATCAATTTTAAATGAGGAATATTTGAACTTATTTTATTGGCATTTGAAAAGGACTCTGTAACACTCCTTCCGTACTATAATATAAATCGTTTTGATTAAATTACACAAATTAAGAAATGCAATTAATATTGTATAAAAAAGACAAATTATGAGTTAGTTTAAAAATTTGTCTTTCATTTATGGTATAAGAAAGATAATTTGAAGCATTGAAAGAAGAGAGAATGAGCAATAAATAGTAAAAAATATAATAAAAAAATAGCATTAAATGTTTTATCAATAATATAAAGCGACTTATAGTATGATACAAAGGTAGTAGCTGTCATGTTCTTGTTAATTTCCTTTTGATATTTCAACTTGTTTCATCATGTCTCCTTTGTTACTGATTTATTTTTTAACGCACATTGTTGAACTATAAAATTTTAGTGGGTTAGTTTATATAGAGCAAAAGAAAAAGTTAGTTAGTTTTATCAGATTAGTTAGTTTTTGAGCCAGATACTGAGTTTAAAAAACAAAAGAAGCATACGCGAAGGCATATCAGCATGCAGAAGAGGTAGAGGGACCGACTTACTAGATTAAATATATAGATATTTTAAATGAAGTTTAAAAATTTTCATTCATAATTTAAAATTTTCTATAGTAAGTTTAACTAAAATTATTAAGACACTTGTTAAGATGATTTCATAAATTTTATGAACAATATTTCTAGTGTCGTTAACTAATTTCTATTATATAAACAATGTGAATTTTATCTTTGTTTCTAATAGTAATTTTCTCCATATTAAATGTTCTTTGACCAATTATTTAAGTGACAAAATCTCTCCCTACATCCACTAATCCATTGTTTTTTTTTTCTTCAGTTTTAATCATTGAAATTATATTTTTCTACTTTCAAATTTTCAATTAATCAACCCAACAGTTTTGATCAAATTTTAATCTTGACTTAATAGATGTTTTTGTTTCTGTATGTTCACGAATTTTTAATTTTAGTTCATGTATCTTGTTTTGTTGTAACTTGTAAATAAATTTTTGAATGTACAAATTTTTTTTTGTTTTAGTCATAAAGTCAAAATCCGCAGGAAAATCTAAAGGAAAATCTCCATAAAAACTTCAGATTTTCCTATGAATTTTGACTTTAAGAACTAAAATAAAAAAATTTGCACATTCAAAAACTTATTTACAACAAAACAGAATACAAGCATTAAAACAAAAAATTCCCAAAAATATTAAGCCTTTAATCTTTTTCTATTATGTTTTGGTGAGGTCCACTTCCAACAAATAGTGGCTGCAACTTCTATGGCGTCCAACACATCAACAGAAAGAAATTTACTTTCCCTTTCACCAAACAGAAGAAAGTAGAATTTAGTTAAAGTTTCAAATTTTGAGTTAGATCCACCTTTCATCTTCAAACCCTTCATTTGTTTCTGCAGATTCAACTCTCTCTCTGCTGCTGATCTAATGAACCAGCTAAGTACTACTACAATTTATGAGTAGTCAAATTTTTCTTCAATTTTTCATTTCATGGTCAAAACTCAAAACTTTCATACCCATTTGTCACTTTACTGCATATTCCTTATTTATTGGTAATCAGAAGATACTTGAATACAAGCATTAAATGCTTTGCTATTTCTGAACAATAGAAATCTTGACTCAGATTCTGTCAACTGGGACAACAACAATAACATCAACAACCCATTAACCTTATTTTTCAGTTTTTACTTCAGTTGTATAAAAAAGACAGTAATTTTGATATTGGTTGTTTTTATTTAGTAATAAAAACAATCAATATGAAAAAAAGATTTGTTTTTTATTTCTGGGGTTAGGGTATTTTTTAGTTTAGGGGTAGTATTTGGAATGTGAACAGTAGGTAGAAGCTGCTACTTTATTTTTCTTTGCCCCCAATTTGTAAAGATTTGATTTTGAAGAATATAGTGTTGCTGTAGTGGAGATCTGGGATTTTTTTCGTGTATTATGCCCTATGAGGACTTTTTTCGCTGCAGAATCGTCGAAAGACGAGCACTCAAGTTCACTTAATCCACAATCATGGCTTCAAGTTGAAAGAGGGAAGCTTCCCAAATTGTCATCACAGTCCTCTTCTGCATCAATGTAAGTTTTTTAAAATTTTTTTGGTTCAGTTTTAATTTTGAAGTTTAATATTTAGCTAATTTACTGAATTAAGTGGTTTGATTTGATGTTAATTATTATAGAGAATCTCTGATCAAGGTCCAACAGCCACCTGTGTTACCATTGTTTAAACCTGTTGATTATGTGGAAATTTTAGCTCAAATCCATGAAGAACTCGAGTCTTGTTCTTCGCAGGAACAGTCAAATCTGTTTCTGTTTCAATATCAGGTCTTTAAAGGGCTTGGAGATGTTAAACTGATGCAAAGAAGTCTCCGAGAAGCATGGCGGAGGGCGAGTACCGTTCATGAGAAGATTGTATTTGGGGCATGGTTGAAGTATGAGAAACAAGGGGAAGAGTTAATTGCTGATTTGTTGGCAGGTAAACGTCAAAACGAATATGGGCCTATCGATGTGGAATCGCATATTCCTTCTGATGTAAAGGTAAGTTCCCAGGAGAGAGTTTTGATGAATGGGAACAATACTTCACAATATGTTGTTTTTACAATTGGAGATGAGAAGATTGTGTGTGATAGACAAAAGTTTTCTGAACTCTCTACGCCGTTCAGTGCAATGTTAAATGGTGAATTTTGGGAATCGTTTTCGGAGGCTATAGATTTGTCTGAAAACAATATCTCTCCTTCGGGTATGAGGGCAATAAGTTATTTCAGTATGACCGGTAGTTTAATTGAACAAATCTCTCCAAAGCTTTTGTTGGAGATATTAGTTTTCGCCAACAAGTATTGTTGTGATAGATTAAAAGACGCTTGTGATATAAGACTTGCATCCTTAGTTACTTCCAAAGAAGATGCTGTCGAACTCATGGAATATGCTCTCGATGAAAATACAGCTGTCCTTGCAGCTTCTTGTTTGCAAATCCTTTTACGCGATCTTCCTCACTGCTTGAGCGATAATCGGGTGGTGGATTTATTTCTTCATGCTAATAAGCAGCAGTTGGCAGTTATGGTTGGGCCAGGTTTATTTGCGCTTTTCTGTTTCTTAAGCGAAGTTTCTATGAACCTTAATTCTAGTTCAGACACAACAGCTCATTTTCTGGAAAGGTTAGCGGATTTTGCTGAAGACAACAAGCAGAGACTGTTGGCGTTTCACCGATTGGGATGCGTAAGACTCTTGCGGAAAGAATACGATGAAGCTCGTTGTCTTTTTGAGAGAGCTGTAAAAGCAGGTCATATTTATTCTGTTGCTGGTTTAGCTCGAATCGACTCTATAAAAGGCGAGGAGCATTTATCTTATGAGAAGATCAGTTCAGTCATTTCTCCTGTCACTCGACTCGGGTGGATGTACCAAGAAAGATCACTATATTGTGATGGTGATTTGAGGTGGAAAGACCTTGAGAAAGCAACTGAACTTGACCCTACTCTTGTATATCCCTACATGTATAGGGCTGCATCTTTAATGAGGATAGAAAATTCTCAAGGTGCACTGGCTGAAATTAATCGGATACTTGGCTTCAAACTTTCGTTAGAATGCTTAGAACTACGATTTTTTATCTATCTGGCTCTCGAGGACTACAAAGCAGCCCTTCGCGATGTTCAAGCAATTCTTACTCTATGTCCACATTATAGAATGTTTGAAGGACGCGTAGCTGCATCTCAGCTCCGTACTCTTGTGCTTGAGCATGTTGAACATTTGACAACGGCAGATTGTTGGGCACAATTATATGACTGCTGGTCTGCTGTTGATGATATCGAGTCTTTATCTGTTATTTATCAGATGCTTGAGTCTGACGCGGCAAAAGGTGTTCTATACTTCAGGCAGTCATTGCTTCTCCTCAGGTATGATATGAATGTGCGGTAACTGTTAATACTTGTCAAAATTCTTGAATTTTACTTAACTCCATCCACTATTGAACCTTAGGGAATATGATGTTGTAAATTGGTTTTTTATGCATACATATATTCAAGTATCACATGTTCATAACTAATGATTAATAAATAAATAAAAAAAAACAGCTGTTTTTTCTATCTTGTTATCACGTACTTGTACCACTCAAATTGAAGGGAGAATTTTCTCATACAGCTGTGAGACTGACGAGATTGTATAGGACACAATGTTGGGCAGTAAAAAGTCAACACGAGAATAATATAATTGTAGCAGATATAAAAATGTTGTTTGGTAAGACTAGACTAGGTAAGGTGGAAACCCGGTGTAGGTGGTTTGGTTGTGTGAAGAGACGACCTATAGGTTTTGCAGTAAGGAGAATAGATCCAATGGAGGGTCGTCAAATCGCAAGAGGCGGAGGAAAACCTGGAAAAACTATTAAGAAAGACTTGGAGATTAATGAGTTGGATAGTGACATGATACATGACAGACCATTATGTCGCCTATTGTTTTATCAATGTACCCGATCCTACTTAGTGGAATAAGGCTTGGTTGTTATTAGATACATGTATAATTCTTTGTTCACTTGAAAGTTCTATATCTCTGTCAAATGTCATTCAAAAGAACCACACGTAGGAAAGATCGACGGCATAAAATTTTCATTTGAGGTCCAAGCTTTACCTCTTATAGAAGTACATCTAAAAATACATATTCTCCAGCTTCATGATCCTCTTTATGCATTTTAATTAATACTGACAGAAACTTTTATATGCCAAGGAGTAAAGAATCTGACATTTATATGATTTAGGCTAAACTGTCCTGAGGCCGCTATGAGGAGTTTACAGTTAGCTTGGCAACATGCATCAAGTGAGCACGAACGACTTGTATATGAGGGTTGGATCTTGTACGATACTGGTCATTATGAGGAAGGGCTCCGAAAAGCTGAAGAATCTATTTGTATTAAAAGGTCTTTTGAGGCCTTTTTCCTAAAGGCCTATGCATTGGCCGACTCTGGTCTAGGTTCAATATGTTCTTCAACCGTTATTTCACTACTTGAAGATGCCTTGAGGTGTCCTTCTGATAATCTGCGCAAAGGTCAGGTACGGTTTTTCTATTGTACCACCTTCTTGGAAATATTTCACTAATCATCAACCAGTGACCCACCACCACACAGGTTAAGTGCAAACTTACATTTGTAAAAACGAAACGACGACTTTACCTATTTTGGAAATTAATTAGCAGTTATTGATAACTTTAGGTAACTTTGTTAAAGTTCTGATGATGTGAGCATAGGAGTTCTGATGTGTAGGCTCTAGGTAACACCAATTATGTATTAACTTAAGAATTTTGGTATTATTTTGTTGCTTTTAATCCACCAGGCCTTGAACAATCTTGGAAGTGTTTTTGTTGATCATGGGAAACTGGATCAAGCAGCTGATTGCTATATCAAAGCCCTTAAAATCCATCACACTCGAGCCCATCAGGGTTTAGCGCGTGTTCATTTTCTAAAAAATGACAAGGCTGCTGCTTACAAGGAAATGACCAAACTTATTGAGAAGGCAAAAAACAACGCGTCGGCGTATGAGAAGAGATCCGAGTACGGTGATCGTGATCTTACAAAGGCAGATCTGGAGATGGTGACTAGACTAGATCCACTTCGCGTGTATCCTTATAGATATCGAGCAGCAGGTTGATATTTTTACGTTGTACTCATTTGTAACTATATTTATTGCGGCTAGTACTTGACAATATGGTGAATTTGATTGCAGTTTTGATGGACAACCATAAGGAACAAGAAGCCATTGCTGAGCTATCTAGAGCAATTGCATTTAAAGCTGATTTGCACCTCTTACATCTACGCGCAGCGTTCCACGAACACAAAGGGGATGTCCTAAGTGCACTAAGAGACTGTCGTGCTGCACTCTCGGTGGACCCAAACCACCAAGAAATGTTGGAACTTCACACTCGTGTCAACAGCCACGAACCATGAGACTGTCGTGCTGCACTCTCGGTGGACCCAAACCACCAAGAAATGTTGGAACTTCACACTCGTGTTAACAGCCACGAACCATGAGTTGAGTTCATGCACTATATGAAAAATGAAGACGACAACATTTGTACACTCATCAGCCATCATGAAAATTAAATTTGTAAATGCAAAGTATAGCTGTGAATTGAACGATTAGGGCCGATGTATACTCTGTTGTAGCAATGAAAACATGCCATGATCTCATTTTCCTTTCTAAAAAGGGGATGCCAAATTTTGTAATTTATATTCTTGCTATCTGTTGGTGATGTAATGAGAAAACCAGATATATGTGGCTTATCCTCGACACGATACATGTATTTTATCCTTTGAAGTTTTATATACATCCCCTTGAGTTTATTATCAGTCTTGTATCTCAGAATTATTCCACAAAACAGCATTCTTTCACGCATACCAAACTAACTAACTTTTGTAATGTCAACCAGTTGATGATAGCTGAAGGCATTGCAGTGAGAACCGTTGACAAGTCTAGACTTGAATCATATGTACTAAAAAATAAATTAAAACATAGGTATTAATCTAAACTTCCAATTATATAGCATGTCGTAAATTCAATTAAGGGCAAATGATTATTAATATTATGTCAAAGAACAACAAATAAGCAAGTGATTATATGCTACTAGTACTACCAATTAAGGGTATTTGTGATACAATTTAGATAGGTTTTGAGACATAAATTTATTTATTTAAAAATAAAATTAAATGTGTTTTAATTTTGTTGATTAATTTAAAAAAATTTATTCATTCAATTTAAAGGCAGTTTGGTACCATTTTGTTTTATAAAAAAATCACTTTCTTTTATAAAAATAACCACTTATAAAATATTGCTTCCATTACAGATTTTTATAAAAATCATAATCTGAAAAAATCATTAAACAACATCAAATGTATTGTTGACAATAAGCCGAACCAACTTATGAATAATTCAAAGTTCGATTTGATAATGACTCGTAACTTTGGTTCATGAACCAAATAAGTTCAACTTGAGTTAAAAATTAAGTTCGTTAAATAAACAAGTTGGACATAGACTATATATAGTCAGTGGTGGAGACTGGGGTGGCTTGGTTGGGCCATGACCCATCCCAAAAAAATAGAAAATTACTAATATGCCATGATAACTTAATAAAATCAAACATTTATATTATAAATATATATATTTGCGCAATTTGTTATTGATGTGAGCATGTAGCCGAGTGGCTAATGGGTGCTTGTGGAACAGAGGACAAAAAACAATTGAGGGAATAATATGTAAATTCAATTTTGGATTCTCTATAATTGAAATCAAACATACACCGAGTCATTTGATATTAATGAACAGAGCATTATGCTCATAGTCCCAAAATAAGTATTTGATACTTCACATCTAATTATTTTTTGTTGCAGTTTATCATTTATCATATACAGGTAAAATCAGCCATGTTTACTAAAATTCGGTGAATTTTTTCTTTAATAATTTTGAAAGGGAGAACAAAACATAAATTCAAAAAGGTTTGCAAAGCCTGTCATTTAATTGATATTGCTCCCGTTCTTTGCTACAATTACACAGCTTTTCTATATTTCATGTCGATATCAATATACAACAAAGCATGCAATGCTCATCTGGTCCTATTAGGTTTCTAGATTTTGACAGTCCTTTTCTTTTTGCACAGTGTAGCTTATTGTGCATTTCGTACAAAAATATGCATCTGTTCGGTGAGACCCATTCAGTGATAAAAGAGTGAAGCGTATAACCATAGTTATCCATTAAGATATAAGCTTGAAATCATTTACTGTACCATCTTCAATTAGAAAATTTCAAATCCTCGGGTATGAATATTTCAGTGCAAGACACCGGTTGCTTCTTCCTGTAAAATTATCCTCTTGGTGGAGGTTGGAAATAGGGATGCTGAAGCGCCTCGTCAACACTTGGCCGATCCTCCTATAAAATGTAAAGAAGCCTTCATTAGATACAACACTACCCAACTAAAGCAGTTGTTGACCAGCAGATTGACGAGAATGAATATGGAGTATTTTTGTTTTCTTTCGGGAAATAGAACGAATGTGATGAAATTGTTGGAAGGAAGTTTTTGAATAGGTGGAAAATGTTTAAATATTTGGGAGAGGATGAAAAACTTTTTGAAAGGGAAGGCTGCTTGTATTATTAAGTGTTTATAATTTTTTTGCTTGATACTTCTTGGTTTACAAATGACTAGCTCTCCCCTATTTATAGCTTGCAAGGGAGAGTTCTAGATACATCAAGAAATTCTTCTACACACTTCTAAATAGAGTGTTCTACACACTTCTCTCTACTACTACATACATTTATTCATATTTATTCCAACTACTAGCTATTTCTACACATCTCTAGAACATTCTTTGGGCTTACTACCTTATTACTAAATTGGGCCTAACACTTGATTAGTCCAATAGTCCAAATCAAGTTTATTATCCAACACCCCCCCTTAAACTTGATTTGACCATAAAATGTCTTCCTCGCCTTGTATCCCAATAGTTGCTCGATGTACACATCTTCTTCTCCGAGGACTCCATTCAAACATCCACACTTCCTGTCTATCTGATGGATTCTTACCTTGTGCTGTAATGTTGGAGAAATTATGGATTTTATGATATCCAGGCGGGCGACATAACATCTTATCATTCTTAACCTTTTGTTTGTATCCTTTTGCGGCTAGTCTTGTCTTGTATCTTTTAATTTTTCCCTTGATATTTTTCTTATCCTTGCAAACTTTCTTGACACCAATATCCTTGTGATCTTTTGGAAGCGAGATGAATTCCCACATATCCTTCTTCTTGATGGTTTTAATTTTTATGTCCATTGCATCTCTCCATTTCTTATCTTGCGCAGCTTCTTCACAGTTTCCTGGTTCATAATTTGCTGAAAGACATAATAGTGTGGGACTTTCAAATCTGGCAGTTTCCTCATAAATCTCTTGCAAACTTCTAAAGTGAGGAGTCCTTTCATTTGAGCTTTCTCCTTCTTCAGAACTCGGGGTCGGTGAAGTCGGCGGGGTAGCAGGATCTTCTCTTGGTTCCTCTGGTTCTACAACATCTTCAAATTGTGGAAAGAAGTTGTAGTCTCCGTTACTCGATCTCCAATCCCATTCATCTTCGTCATCGAAAACGACATTTCGACTGATGATAGTCTTCCCCGTATTAGGACTATAGAGCTTGTAACCTTTGGAGTTGCTGTCATAACCAATGAAGATGTACTTTTCGCTTTTGTCATCAAGTTTGCTTCTTTTCTCATCCGGTATATGAACGTGAGCAATGCTTCCAAAGACTCTTAGATGGGAAATTCCAGGCTTTCTTCCACTCCAGGCTTCTTGTGGTGTTTTTCCCAATACACTTCTTGTTGGAGATCGGTTTGATAGATAGACTGCGCATGCAACAGCTTCTGCCCACAGTTCCTTTGGTAACCTCTTGCTCTTTAGCATGCTTCTCGCCATCTCAAGGATTGTTCTATTCTTTCTCTCTGCTACTCCATTTTGCTGGGGAGATCTCGGCACTGTAAGTTGTCGCCGAATGCCGTTGTCTTCACAATACTTCAAGAACTCCTTTGAAGTGAACTCTCCTCCTCGGTCGGATCTCATGGCTTTGATCATAAGACCACTTTCCTTCTCAACATGGGCTTTAAACTTTTTGAAGTTATCGAACACTTCTGATTTTTCCTTCAAAAAGTACACCCATGTTTTTTTGGAATAATCGTCGATAAAGAGAAGGAAGTAGTTACTCTTACCAAGTGATCTTGGTTTGATCGGACCGCACACATCCGTGTGTATGAACTCCAACGGCTTTTGTGCTCTTGAACTTGACTCCTTAGGAAAGCTCATTTTGAATTGCTTTCCAAGTAGACATCCTTCACATACTTGATTGGGATGGTTGATGTAAGGCAATCCCCTAACCATTTCCTTCTTAGAGAGCAACTCTAATCCTCCAAAATTGAGATGTCCAAATCGAAGATGCCAAAGCCATGACTCCTCTTTGTAGCACATCTTGAGACATTGTGCAACATCGTTTTGAATGTTGAGCACGAACATTCTATTTCTTGACATCGGCACCTTAGCAATGACTTTGCTTGAATGATCTCTTATAGAAAGATTATTATCCTTCAATTGAATATCATAACCTTTCTCTAAGAGTTGTCCTAGACTTAAGATGTTGCTCTTCATGTTTGGCGCATAGTAAACATTGGAAATGAATTGATGATCTCCATTCTTCAATCGGATGAGAACATTTCCTTTACCTTTCACCGCCACTTTTGATTCATCTCCAAAAGCCACATTCCCGTTCACCGATTCATCTAGCTCTACGAACATGCATCTTCGCCCACACATATGGTTGCTTGCACCACTGTCAAGGTACCATTGATTATCTCCACCTTTTTCATTGTCTTTGTGCGCTAACAATAGTGTCCCGTCTTCTTGGCTTATTTCTTCAACATAGTTGGCCTTCTCTTCAACTCTACGATTGTCAGGAGCTCTACATTCGGAAGCATAATGTCCAAACTTCTCACAATTGTAGCATTTGACTCGTGACTTATCGTACCTTGGTTTTGGAGCTCCTCTCCCACGACCTCTTGATGAAATTTCTCCTCTTTGGTTGTTGTCATCATTAGGCCTCCAACCTCGTCCGCGTCCATATCCACAACCGCGTCCACGTTCTCGATCACCACCTCGTCTTTGGTTGCTCCAACCATGCTCTTCTCTAGGTGAATCGACTCGTGTCTTGAGTACTTGCTCCTCGATATCTTCCGTCTTCTTTTTCTTTTCTTCATAAGCTTGCAACGACCCAAGAAGTTGCTCCATTGTCATATCCTCCAAATCCTTTGTCTCTTCGATGACGGTGACAATATGCTCAAACTTTGGATCTACCGATCTAAGAATTTTCTCCATGATTCTTACATCATCATACTTCTCTCCGTTTCTTTTTAGGTTATTAGTAACCGTTAAAACTCTTGAAAAGTAATCGGAGATAAGTTCACCTTCTTTCATACGTAAAGCTTCAAACTCTCCTCTTAGTGTTTGAAGACGTACCTTCTTCACTTGATTGGCTCCCTTGTAAGAGGTTCGAAGTTTCTCCCATGCTTCTTTGGCCGTCTTTGCTCCCGAGACCATCTCAAACGTGTCTTCATCTATTCCTTGATAGATTAGACAGAGAGCCTTCTTGTCTCTCTTCCTTGAGTCTCTCAAACTATCCTTTTGAGTTTGAGATGGAGTACTTTCATTCTCCGTGTCAACAAAGCCTTTCTCAACTATTTCCCACACATCATGTGCACCAAGGAGAGCCACCATTCTTAGACTCCAATTATCGTAGTTGCTCTTTGTGAGCATTGGAACTTGGAAGGGAACACCACTATTTGCCATCTTTAGGAGGATCTTCAAGCTCTTGATACCACTTTGTTGGAAGGAAGTTTTTGAATAGGTGGAAAATGTTTAAATATTTGGGAGAGGATGGAAAACTTTTTGAAAGGGAAGGCTACTTGTATTATTAAGTGTTTATAATTTTTTTGCTTGATACTTCTTGGTTTACAAATGACTAGCTCTCCCCTATTTATAGCTTGCAAGGGAGAGTTCTAGATACATCAAGAAATTCTTCTACACACTTCTAAATAGAGTGTTCTACACACTTCTCTCTACTACTACATACATTTATTCATATTTATTCCAACTACTAGCTATTTCTACACATCTCTAGAACATTCTTTGGGCTTACTACCTTATTACTAAATTGGGCCTAACACTTGATTAGTCGAATGGTCCAAATCAAGTTTATTATCCAACAGAAATGAGAATCAGCTCATTAGTCAGAAACCAAAATAGAGGTTCTGTTGAAGTTCACACACAAAAGTAAAATAAATGAGCAGCCTGTGTAACGAACTAAACTTAAGCTCCGATTATTACTAAGATCTTAGTGTTTAATTCAAGCTCCACTCAGGGCAATCAAACTTTAATGCTAAGACAAGGATGGAAAATATAGTTTAGATAGTTTCTTTGAACAAACTTTTTTGAAAGTATGAAGCATTAAGATCATAAAAATTACAATAAATAGTAATCAGGAAACTTACTGGGTCCCATAGTAGTAGATGGCGCACCAACCGTAAAGCCCAGATGTTTGAAAAACTGTAAGACTAACAAAAATGTTAGGAAAAGAAAACAATAGTTTGATAGGAGAGAAGTAGATATATTTTATAGCACGATATACGCATAAAAAGTTATCCAGCTAACCCTATTTTAAGAGGATCTCTGGCCTTAATTTGTCTAGAAAAGAATTCTTCAGAGCATTTCCAGGATGCGGGCGAAACACCAACCTATAATGACAGAGATGAAAACTTCATTAGGCAATATGTTCTAGTAAGAAAGTTGGAAGGCAGTGTGTTTCCAACAACTAAAGCTTGTGTGTGAACCATTGAGATGACTTGGCTAGCGTTCCAAAGTTGGCTTTGTGAGAAGCTACAATTTGTTTTATCCCACAGCCTATGAACCAATGGAATGGATTAGTCTAGAAACAGACACTCAACTTCAAGTCCATCTTCCTTAAAGAAATAAAATCCAAGATTTTGGTCCATGTTGTTTCCGACTAGGATGAAAAAATATTTTTCTAAATGGGTGTCTGAATAAATTGAATTCTTGGTGAAAATCGGGGACAAACTCAGTCTAGAGGAGTCAATAAAACCAATTCATTTATAACATTTCAGCAAAACATTTTACATAATAAGAGTGAAAGATGCCAATCAAAGTTATGCATTAAGACAAGAAAAATTTAAACAGATAATTAGTTTTTGACTAGGTCATGAACCAGAGACTATACTGCCAGTTAAAAAGGTGAACTTACTTGATTTACTTTGTGATACTTTTTTGAGTTGCCAGAAACCCCAGGGATTAAGATGCACAATTCCATGAACGATCTAAGTCTGTCAGCCATATTAAAATAAATAATAGTTATAATATATAGATAATAGAGATTCAAATATGCAAGTCTTCACTCTTCACATCGAACCAGCATTGAGCTACAAATTCACAGTTTTGAGGTTACAAATAAAAACAACCAGCAAACAATTTTCCTTAGAAAAGCATGTAGGGAAACAAGGAAAAAAGTGCATTCAATTTGAATTTGCCACAACACATGAACTAATCTTATCTGTCTTTCTGGTTTAAAGAGAAAAAATTATTAGAGAGGGCCATGAAAAATTTATGGTATTAAAGGTTATGTTTACAGCCTTGTAAAAGGCACAATTACCTGTATGCCAGCTCCTTCACACCCTCATTCCAGCCCTCAAGATGCCGGTCCAAAAGAGCACGCGTTAAAGCATTTATCTGGAAAATATTTGGTGTCCCTAAGACCATTTCTAACATCACAACACCAACACTCCACATGTCATACCTGTAATAGCAGAAAGATTGCTTAAAATTTGCTGGTAATACTGTCTAAAATCTAAAGCCACCAAATAATCAAGCAAGATCTTTTAAAATAACATGAAATACAAGATGCTTAAGTCAGCAAAACATGACATACTTCAAAGTTGAGCTTGTTGGCCCTTGATACCACGTAGCATTTAGCAAAGCTTCAGGAGGTGTGTAGTCGTAAGTTTGTTCAGCTCTAAAATAACATAAAGCATGTGTTTATCACAAGAAGCACATATAAATAAATTAAATAAGTAAATAATAGTATTTAGACTGGGCAATAAGGGCCTTCCAGATACCTAGAAGGCCCAGTAGAAGCATATAAGTGCTTTATTGTGAATTCATCAATTCCACTTCCAAAGTCAATAATGCGCCTACAAGAAACAGAAAAAGGACATCAAATTCGTCAGGAAAAACAGTAAAATTTGCACCAACACAGCCTTTTTTAGATACACCAAAACTATGAAACAGACCGGGCCAATTTGAATATCAATCTGATCATGATGTATGATAATATTAAACTAAATGCAGTTTGCACGCAAAATATGGACTAACCACAATCGATCAAATCATATAAACAGGAGCAAGTTAATTAGACATACTTCAGATATATAGCATAGAAGGTTAAATTGTTTCCCATCAATTTTTTATTCTATAAAAAGGGTTAAAATAAAAAAAAGGATACTAAAATACAACTAAGATACTTCACTGTACATTTTGGTGGAAAAATTATTAACTTTTGTTGGAGTATCTTTCAAGCATTTCCCTGACTCCGGATCTTCAAAGCATATCACCATATTCTCTTAAAAAATAAAATACCTCAAGTCAATTGCATTTTACAAAGAAACAAGTTCTTTCGATTGAACATTACAAACACAATCCGCTTAACATTTACACTAATTGCTGGAAAATAAATAACAAGAAGTTTAGCAATGCCAAGCCAACTAATTGATATCCTTTGTGAAACAATATTGTGTTCATCTAGAAATCTACACACATTACCCCCATTTCTTACCAGGTTTAATGTCTCTGTGTGTGATATTACGGTCATGACAAGACTTGAGTGCCAATAACTGAGCAAATAAAAAGAGAGGATAAGTAAAAAAGTAATAGTATAAATTCTACAATGACTCTAGGAAATTTCATGAGTATATTCCGAGAAATAGAAGATTTCCCACAAATGGTTATCATATTAGGGGTGTTTGCAGATCGATTTGAGGTTAAAATTTATCCGATCCAAAGATTCAACTAGCATTTGGTTTGGATTGTTTCCTTAGAAAATCCAATCTGATTAAGTGTGGTTTGGATTAGATCAGTCAATTCAATTTTTACATACACATAATGATATATCTATGTTACACCAGAAAACATAGTACAAGCTAAATAACATCAAGATGTAATTATTAATTTCTAAAAATAAACAATACAAAGTACTACATTATATTACATTAAACTAATAAGTATTATTAAAAAAACCAATAAATGATATTTGATCGGACCTGATCAAATTTCAAAGAGTTCCAAAAAGCATTCAATGAATATGAGCAAAATCAATTTTGTTCAGTTTTAAGTCTGTTTTTGGAATTGCTTTATAGTCTTGTTTTGAATCGGTTTGGATGTGAACTCCTCTAGTCTAAACAATATGAATACCGTTTTGTATAAATGAGAAAAAAAATGGAATATATTCGAATATCAAAACCTCCAAAACTCTCTTAACAATTTAATATACTTGAGTAATGAATGTTATCCACAAAATCAGTGTTGACTGAAAAAATTAAAAAGAAAGATTGGGACAAATTTAGGATTCATATTTTTTAATAAATACCTAGTTGCATGGCATGCTAACCTGTTTCTAATTTTAACAATAAACTGATGACATGAAAAGACATGACGTAGATGTTTATGATATACAAAAACACAGACTGAAAATGTGCTAAAATGCTGGGCATTGTTATTGTCAAGGACCAACTCTTCTAAAAGCTTAAGTTGCTATCGAAGGCTTATTTAAGGTTTAAGGTTTTATATCTAACATGTGCCTTAACAAAGAACCTTTGGGCCTGAAATACCAAAAGGTAACCCCCTAAAATAGATAAGACGTAAACAACAAAAGTTTAGATTTATTTATAAAATATGAATTTAATTAAACTTCAAAATATTTCAAACATTCGTATGCAACAATACATAACCAATTTGATGCTATATAGACTTTTCCTAATTCTAGGATTCTGACTGTGATTTGGTAGAAAAAATTCCTTATACATTAGACGGCTGACGAGCAACCCAGTATACACTTCAGCTTTCCAATGTTAACTGATTACCTGGAAAGCATGAAACCCTAAGGCCCATCTTACCTTATACTAAAAATTACGTCAATTTTGAAGAATGGAGGTAGCAAGGATTAAACTTAACTATTTGGACGGAGGCTCTGAAACTATGTCGAAAGACCACGTCTCTTAGAAGCTAAAGCTATTGCACAAGGACTCATAAAAGGTTTATAGTTAACAAAATCCTTTTATTTTTCTGTATCTATGTATGTTCCCTTTGAAAGAAATTTACTCTTTTCACATTCCTTGGGTGGGTACGCACACTGGTCACTCTTGTTTAAAACCATGTTATTAAATAATACAGATAAAAATAGTTACAGTAAACAAGCAACTTAATTTTGACGAATCCTTTCTAGGGGGAAAAATTGTTGTGTTGTTGTAGGTTTCAAAGTACATGTTATATATTAGTGGACTACATGGAGGACAAAAATTACCCCTTACATACATACATTGAAGACATACCAGTTGCCAGATAAGCTTGCGCATTTCCTCTTGCCCTTCTTCCGTCGTTTTCAACCAACGCCACCACTTTGATGGGCGCAGTATCCGAACCTGTTTCACTTGCTCGAGTCTTTCTTTCTCAGCAGTACTATTTGCATCTTCTGCAGTATATAAAAGCTTTGACAATGACACTCCCTCATAACTGAATACAAGCCATATTTCATTGGACCGAGACTCAAAAGATTCCACATATCTTGCAATATGGTTCAAACCTTCTTCATATATGGCTCCTTCCAGTCGAAATTTGTTTTGGAATGAATACTCAGAACCATTTAAGAAAATTTCTCCAAAATATTTTTCCCTCAACCCACTTAAGTACACAGCAGACCCTTTCTCTACCTGTTCAGTACAATTAAGAGTTATTTGTATGACCTGCTTACATACAGTATGTATACTTAAAGATACAGTGCTTACTGAACACAAAACTTCCTCTAGGAAGTCTAAGCAGAAAAGATAAAGAGCATATTAGCAATAAGTGTAGCTTGTACTTTCTTCCATGTTCTAGCTTTATGCTTTCTGTAGATAGCTATGTGTTGTTCTGTATATTGTGGACTGGGGCTTTGGACCTCATTAGACAAGATGCAGCTTACTTAGGTGTTACTATAGAAGATTCTACTAGGGATATTCTGTTATTATCAGAATCTAACAGTTGCAGCAGTGTTCAACAATTTGTAACTGTTTCTCTCCCGCCATATATAGCCCCCCGTGATTTCAGTTCAGTTAGTTAATTCAAATTTCAATTTTGGATGAGAGACACTGCAAATTTTTCCACTCATCATCCTTCACATTTTATTCATTTCTTGGCTTATGATTCTTAACAAACACCCCCATTTCTTTGAATGGGTCAATTTAAGATAGAAATTAGAAAGGATCAAAGGACAGAAGTTCAATGGATGGGACATAAACATAAGACCAGTTCCGGTACGAATAAAAAACAACAGGTACAGCATTTTCTAATGGGGAATACAGAAATAAAATAGACTACCTGACTGGATAGAAAATTAATTTGTTATGATTTCAGTATTTCAAGTAAAAAAAAAGTTCTTCAGATTAAAATCAATGAAATCAAACATTGCATGTTTTTATTTTGGTAATAACAATAGAAAACAAAAACAACACATTTAACTTATAGATATTTACTAAATTTACTAAAAGATTATTACGTTAGGCGAAAAACAGAGAGATGGAGACCAGATCCAAAGTGCACAACAGAAGCTGAAGAAAGAGAAATTAATTAATAGAATAAAGCAAGCGGCAAAGAGCAGAGTTAGCATTTGAACTTGATGGAGGCGAAGAAGGAAAATAATAAAAGTGCTAATTTTAAAACAATTATATTTAATTAGTCATCTAAAATAATAAAATATTTAAGTAAAATAGTATTAAACAAAATTAATAAAATTAAAATATGTATTCAAAAGAAATTAAAAGCATTCAGTAGCACCAAAAAAGACAAGAAATCGAAGCAACATAACTACAAAAAAATAAACAGTGACATAGCTTCCCATGAAGCCACAGCTTATTGAAAAATGAATACAAAAATGAAAGACTAATGCTACCCCCATTTTATAGAAAAGTAGTGATAACGAAAAAAGAAGATAGAAACCAAACGACTGACAAGTCACAACCACTCAGAAAAACACATATACACAGCAGCAGCAGCAGTCTAGCAAAGGAAGAAAAAATTGAACAAGGTATGAGAACAAAAACGAGAAGAGATGTGGTTGTATCCGATCATCCTATCATGTCATGAGTGGTGGTGTTACGAGAGAGCCACAATGTAGTTTGACATATGGGTGTTAAGTAAAGTAAAAAATTAGGGGGCGACCATGGCACCAGTGGGTCACCCATTGCCTCTCATCTGCGAGCAGCTCCTCTTAGGCTAAGTGATCCACATAGCAGCACAATGACCCAATTTCTAGAAATGCTTATAAAGATGAAAAACATATTAAGTCTCTAAATAAAGAATGTTTCTATTATTGCATGTTAATTATGTTGGTGTAAAAAAATATGTTTATACTACTTTCTGCCAAAACACAATGCATTATGACACCTAAAGAGATCATCATAACTAAAACCATTAAAAACAGTCCTGCTTCACTCAAATGTATTACCATTATACGTTTCAAAATGTACATGGTGTAGTTAGAAGAACCGTCCTGACACTCAGGATTACTTGAGCTGCCGTTATTATTGTCACCCTTGCCCATTTCTGCAGTAATGTTATCTTGATTACAATTCCAATGGAAAGCCAACCATACTTCGCCATATGATCCACGGCCAAAACTCCTCCTTAATACATACCTACACACCAAAATGCATATTGGCTCACTTGTTGAGCTAAAGGTATATACTTATAAGCAACAAACATGCAGGGAAAAAAACCTCACATACAACAACACGTAATGGCAGTGATTGTACAGGCCATTCATATACAGCACACTTAAGGGGATATCAAAGCTGTATGGACTTAAAAAGATAACTTTTGCTCAAAATACTACCCATGTCTTTTACTAGCAACCATATATCAGCTTATAGATGTATCACTGCATAGGAATTCAAAGCAGATAAATTTACCTTGAATCAGGCATTGAATAATCAGAAGACTCATTAGCTGAACCAGCATCAATTAAAGGAATTGATTCAAGAAGACCAATAAAACTGGCAAAACCTTCAGGGTTTATGCATTGTTCTTTGGCTTGATTGATAGTTGAACTTAGGTGAAAGCAGAAGTTTTGGTCATTGTACAAAATTACAGGGCCATCTACTGCTGAAAAGGAATCAACCAAAGTATATTTGATTGTCAAGAGATAACTTAAATTCAACCAAAAACAAATGTAAGATAAGCACATTAAATCAAGAAAAACCTAAAAAATGCATAAAGATTACATAATGAGATAGCATCACATCTTTGCTTACCAGCTTGTTGATGAAGGGCATCTGGTAGAGGCTGGGGTAGTTCATACAAATAGTCTTCCCGGTCATCTTTTTTGAGAGGCCACTTAGAATCCACTGAATCATCAAGATTTTCAGATAAATAAAAACATCCAAAATCACCCTGTTTCACTTCAACCTATCAAAAAAGGAAACCAAAAGGGATTGATTCATTAATTTTGACCAGAGGGATGCCTGTTTCAAAGTCCAATGACTTATTTTATGATATCAAAGGTGTATATAGAGAAGGATGAAAAATTGATTTTGCACTCACACATAAAGATACCAAATTCCCAAAAATTGAAAATTCACACATGTATCTCAGTGCAAGGATGGGACTTCAAAAGAAAAGCAACTGTTTTATGATAATAGATGTAACTTATTTCAACCAAAAATGCTAATAAATCAGCCAAAAAATACATCTCATCACATGGAAAGTGAAAAAACTGAGAAATCTCTGCATAGAAAAACTTAGGTGTCTAGTCTCAAATAAGAATACAATTTTTTTCCCACTATTCCATGCACCCCACCACAAAACAAAATGCTGTCATAATATAAGTTTTATGCTAAAATTGACAGAATACGATTAGTCTGCTCATTAAAATCAATGCATTCCGTAACTTCATCGGAATATTTAATTTATGAGATAAAGAAAATAAGGAAGAAATCAGCAATAATAAATCCAACGGCTTACAGCCATACCATTATTCGCTTAAACTTGGTATCTAGCAGATGAGGGTGCTCCAGGTCCAATAGATCAGAGGTGATATCATTAGCTGAGTAAGTTCCAGATAATGTTAGTTGGTATGAATCATTAAGAAAAACACAAGCCTAAAAAGGGAACAACGAAATTAAATGATTTTGGTGATCATTTAAGTTTATGGCAGAGCATATATACCTTGGAATTTTTATTATTTTTTCATCGAATTTAAACATCAGATAAGGTATTGTTACATACAAATGAATGGCAAATGTATCATCTAGAAATGATAAACTTTGTAAAACTGTGTATAAGTAGAACGAGCACATATATCATGCCTATTATATTTATCTCCTTGCTATTGCATGTCACTCAGAGCTTGTTTGGCCTGACCTTTTTTGTATCACATCTCCTTAAACGAAGTTGGGCCAAATATTTTTCTTTCAAAGATGCAAAACTGGATAAAAGGATGGAGGAATTTCATAAAAACTTCTACGGAACTTTTTTTAAGAGTACCCGTCTTCGAATCCAAAGTTCTTTCTTTTTATGTTTTTTCCCCTATCTTTTTAGATATTCCTGTGACCGTCAGCCAGTAATACACCCTACTTCTTGTGTGCATTTTCCCCAATTGCTCCTGCCATGTGCCCACCTTTAGTTCTTCCCTAACCGTTCCTGGCAGAATATATTTTTTCACTTTTTTCTTGACTGTTTTCTTTATTGTTTTGCTTAGGATCATCCTTCTTTATCTTCGTAATTTTTTTCCTCTTCATCTCATTTTTTTTTTTAAAAAAATGACTTTACTTGAAGTTTGTGTGAAGGGGCAGTAGGCATATGGAATAATGATAGCATAGAGGTATTTGTATGATAAATAATCAAAATAGGGGAGTGAAGTGCAGTGAAGCAAAGGATTTGGAAACTGTAGGAGAGATCAGGGTCATCGTATATGCATTAATTTCCTATTGAATGACAAAAAATGGACCTAACCTTGTTGATATTACTATATACATTCAATTCATTATGTATAAACTGATACGCATTAATTAACAATCATCATAGGGAGGAAATCTTGAGGCACCAAGTATGGAACTCTAGATATGAAGTTCATTGTTTAAACCCATGAAACATACCTGAGCTTCTGTAAGCTGATTCCTGCAGCCCAAATAATTGGAAGCCTGCATCCTCATTTTCAGTATAGCTTCTTCTAAGTGAGTTCGCAGAAGATTTAGCAGATTCCAGAGGAACAACAACTGCTGCCATATTGTCCATACTGCCCTTTTTTAAGGCAGTATTAATAATAAAATCTGCTAATGAATAGGAAGATGAAGAGGTGCACTCTGATCTCATGTCACTAAAACGGTGTACTTCCCACAACAAATCACAGACATCTTGCACACTCAACTTCTCAAAGACTCCATCAGATGCAGCCACCAAGTAGCTATCATTAGCAGTTAGAGGCTGCCAATCAGTCACTTCTGGTACAGATATAACTCCATAACTGTTGAAAGTTCATTATAAGAAATGTGTTACAATTTCACACGTAAGTGTAAAGAAAAACCAGTCAGCCTGATATTTTAAATTGCTAGCCCCACACACATTAGTGCTTTCATTTTGAAGCCAGACATGTCCTTCCCTACCTTTTTGCAATTTAACTTTAAGACAAGAGTGGGAGTTGGTTTAAATTTACATGTCAAAATGAAGCGCCATGCACATGACATAAGGCTGCAGTTACATTTGATAAGTTGATATAAACTTGGAGTTTATGAAAATAATTTCCATTGAACCTACCTTTTAAAGAACACATCACCAATAGCCCGTGTAATAGCCAACTGACCATTTACGCGAGGCAAACCACCCCAATTTAGAACTTGACCACCAGCTGCTTCCACCCGAGATTTTTCATCCTCTCTGTCTGGATGATGATCGCTAGTCAATTCCTTCACTGCAAAATGAGTGAACCCATGGGAAGATGCTAATTTGTACTTTTCACGATTCCACATAGAAACAGAACCATCACGCTCTGTCTGCCTATATAGCTTTATTAAAGAGGCTACAAACAAAATATTAAAATTAACAACCTTATATTATGTTTCCTTTAAATTAAAAGAATGCTGGCCACCTTATAATAACCATACATAATATAATATTTATATATTCAGACAAAAGAAAGGAGCAATCGGATACATATACATATCCTAATAATGCAATGATAAC
Source organism: Trifolium fragiferum (assembly GCA_954870985.1). Classification (NCBI taxonomy): domain Eukaryota; kingdom Viridiplantae; phylum Streptophyta; class Magnoliopsida; order Fabales; family Fabaceae; genus Trifolium; species Trifolium fragiferum. The sequence continues at coordinate 41,690,693 of OX940796.1, read as the reverse complement.
CTAATATCTCTAACGATGGAAGTTTGGTTATATTTCATAATCTTTCTCACCTTTAGCCTCCTTAGGAGACTGAAAATTTTCAGAGCACAAGAAAGCCTTAGAGTCTCCAATATTGGCAACCAAAATTTTATCATCTGCAACCAATACAATTGTTGCTGTAGATCCTGAATGAAGGTTATTTCTAGAGGCTTCCTTCATAGTTCAATTGAAAGATGTCAATACAAGAACACATACGAAAATTGTATCAAATAAAAAAAAAATTGTAAAAGTGAACAAAAAGTCAAACTTACCTCAGAAAACTTCGCATCAATATCATGGATTGCTCTCAACAACGCTTCCTTCAAAATTTCCAAGTGAAAAGAATCATCAAAATTAGCAGAAAATGTATTCTGCAACCTGGAAAAGTATTTCATTTCTAGTTGAGATATAGACATACAAATGTGAGAAACAAAATTAATGTAAACATAAATGCTCTTTGAAACACTTATTTTTTGTTTTTGGTATTAACTCTGATTCCCAGGGGAAGGTGACCCAGGTAATCCAAAATTCGGCCGCGAGGCAACTAAAGCCTGGCCAAAAATTTGTTCCCATCAAGAATCGAACCTGGGTTCTCCCGAACAATTCGTCCTAGGGGAAACTCAATAACCACTTGATCCCAATTACTTGGTTCTTTAAAACACTTAGTACAGTTGTAAACCAATCAAATAATTCCAAATCCAAACCAAATAGCAAAATAGATATTCAAAAGTTATCCACACAAATATTGTCATGTGCCTAAATTACACATTTCTAACTGACATGCTCATTATTAATTTATAAAAGAAAGCACTAACATGTCACTTTAACATTCACAGCTCGACCTAAAACCAAATATGTTTAATCTACCCAAAAAAAAAGTTTAATCAACAATACTTCAATTGCAAAAGCACCTTTCAGAATGCAGTTCATGCCATTGCCAACCTAAAATCTCTTTCCATCTATGCAATAGGTTTACATGATCATGATCACTCCTGTAAAGCAATGTTCCTGTCGAAGCTTCGAATATAAAAGCATACGTAGCATCAAGAAGAAAATAAGTATGCAAAACAAAATACTCCATCAAAAGTTTCGATGCCATCTCACTAGCTTCTGCACCGTTATGACCATCGAAAACCGCCACAATTCCAACCACAACATCCTTGATCCCCATCGCACCTAATCCAGCACAAAAAAGATCAACTATAACTAACTCTAAACTCTTCCAATGAAGCTTCTAGAACACGAAACAGAATAAAGAATTTCAAATAGTTTACCTGGAAATGGAATGCGAACATCGAGAACACAGAGAGTGCGATCTTCTTGTGATTTTCTTCGACCTTGGAGTTTTGCTGATTGGCAACGCGTAGTTGATTGAGGATGAGAATTGTAATCGAAGAGGTTCCAGCGAGGGCATTTTGGGGATTTGAATACCGCCGGAGCGCCACCGTTTTTGTAAACGGTTAAGCATGAGGATGATTCGCTTTGAACGAAAGGGATTGTTGTGGTTGAAAGAAGAAACCCTAACACGAAGAGTAGGTTCTGTGATGAAATGTTTCTAATCATGATTGGTAATTGAGAATTTGAGATGAGAAATTGAAAAGTGAGGAATGGTTTCCACTTTCCATTGCAGTGCACAGACTCTAAGCTTGGAATTCACGATTGCGCCAAAGCAGTTAGCCGCGCCAGTAATTTAGTTTTTTCCATTTGTTTTACTTTTCTTAATTGTAATTTTGACCCTAAATAATATGATTACTTGATTTTGACCCCACTTTTCTCAAACCATTCGTATTGTACCACTACTGTCAGAGTGGTTTGGATAATAGTCTTACTTTGTAAGCACAAATCTAAATAATATATATTTGGACACACATACACAAATTCAAAAGTTTAAAACAAAAATAATATTGTCACATCAATCAATATCATTTTATTTCTTTTTTCGTTAATTTTTTTTTTGATTTGTGTGAGTGTGCCCAACACTTATTATTTGTGTTTATGCCTAGGTTAGAATTTCTACTTTGTTTGCTGCGACATTTGGTGAATATGTTAAGTTGAACTACCGTGTCCTTATTGTATTGTAGCAGCTTTTTTGAATTAAAATAAATGCAAAAAGTAGAACCTTGGTCCCCATCCGTTTGAAAATAAATCTCCACTCCTTAGATATCACACTAGGGGCGAAGAAAACATGATGAATATTTTCCACACCTCTTAGAAACAAAAAATGCAGCGATTCTCCAACTGGTTTGTGATTATACCTTTGTTGAACAAAGCCTCCCTTGTTGGTAATTTATCAAGCAACAATCTCCATTGAAAAATACTATAGCTTTCGAATGCACATTGTTCTTCATAAGATTGCTCATTGCATTCGCCATGTTATGATCGAATTCAACCATAACATGTTGGAACAAAATTAAGATTTTGTATCTCCTTAATTGATTTTGATGATAACAATGTATTTAAGGTTAAATTGGAGTACTAATAATTTAATTCAGTGTGCAGGATTAAAAGTTAAAATTTGCGTACTAAAGAACCCTAGAATTTCTGAAGGAATTACTTCTGAGCTCACCAGATCTGAAGCAAGTAATTCTGAGCCTGTGAAACTCTGAAGTTATTATCTGAACCTTAGAATTTCTGAAGGAATTACTTCTGAGCTCACCAGATCTGAAACAAGTAATTCTGAGCCTATCAAAATCTGAAGAACATCTGAGCTCACCAGATCTGAAACAAGTAATTCTGAGCCTATCAAAATCTGAAGAACATCTGAGCTCACCAGATCTGAAACAAGTAATTCTGAGCCTATCAAAATCTGAAGGCTCGTCAGATATAAGCGTTAAGCTACATTTGAGAGTACAATTTTATTGAAGACTGTGCCTGACTAAGTCCAAACGCAGAAACCAAGAATGAAAAGGTTTGACCATGGAAAGGTCCTTTTCAAGTCAGGCTTCAGAAACGATTATTTCCTTATTTGGCTTTCACCAAGGTTCAAATATCAAAAGCCAAATGGAATCTCTCATTTTGTAGTAAACGTTAAGCTCCTAAGCTACTGCAAATCAGAACAGCTAATAAGCTCACTGATCTATACAAAGGAGCGTCTCAATTCTTCAAACGGCTATAATCTTCAACGTTCATTTTATCATCTATAAAAGGAAGAAGATTTGTGAAGAAATGCAAATCAAGACTTAAGCTTCTGAACGTGCTGAAACTCTGTCAAAATCTGAAGCTATCAAACACTTAGAAACTTTGTGATAATTTTCTAAGTTAGTCTTGTAACTGAGTTGTATTTTGTAAACACCTCTGATTGTATATCAAGTGTTAATCTCATATCTTTATTAACATTAAAACCAGTTAGAAGTCTCTTGCTTTGTGCTTGAGCATTGGAAGTCTCTTGCTTTGTGCTTGAGCATTGGAAGTCTCTTGCTTTGTGCTTGAGCATTGGAAGTCTCTTGCTTTGTGCTTGAGCAGTTAGAAGTCTCTTGCTTTGTGCTTGAGCATTGGAAGTCTCTTGCTTTGTGCTTGAGCATTGGAAGTCTCTTGCTTTGTGCTTGAGCATTGGAAGTCTCTTGCTTTGTGCTTGAGCATTTGAAGTCTCTTGCTTAGTGCTTGAGCATTTGTAATCTGAGTGATTATAGTGAAATCTCTTGTGAAGGACAAGAGGACTGGACTACTCCTGTTAGTGGGAGGAACCAGTATAAAAATTCTGTGCATCTCTCTCTAACCCTATCCTCATATATTGTGTGTGTTATACCTTATCCGCTGCAATTTGTTTTAACTTAGAAAAAGTCTCACACAATTCAACCCCCCCCTTCTTGTGTGTTTTTCAACCTTCAATTGGCATCAGAGCTCCGGTCTGTTGCTCTTCACTTAACAGTGAAACAGTAAAAGATCTAGGGGTACTTAGTTGAAAAACATGTCTGGTGTTACCTCTCCTTCTGCTTCCTCTGGACCTAATCACTCTGCTGTTCCACCTCCTCACAACTATGATAGGGAAAGGAACAGTGATAATCACAGAGACAAACCACCTTACTTCAACAGTGATCCTACTACTTTTCCTTTCTGGAAAACCAAGATGTATAGTTACATCATTGGGACCGATGATGAGTTATGGGATATCATTGAAGATGGTATACATTTTGAACACATGGATGATGAAGGTGTTGTAAGAAATACCTACAGAAAGTTCTTTGATGCTGAAAAGAAGAAACAGTATAAGAAGCATCATACTGTTAAGAATATGCTTATTGGTGCAATATCTCATGCTGAGTATTTAAAAATATCCAACAAGTCATGTGCCAAAACTATCTGGGACTCTCTATGTTCCACCTATGAAGGAAATAAGCAAGTCAAAGAAGCTAAGGCAAACTTATTAGTTCATCAATATGAGCTGTTCAGAATGAAGGAAGATGAAGATATTGAAACCATGTATTCAAGGTTTCAAACCCTTGTCTCTGGTCTTCAAGTTCTGAAGAAAAGCTACACTGCATCTGATCACGTGAAGAAAATTCTGAGGAGCTTACCTTCCAAATGGAGACCAAAAGTTACAGCTTTTCAGGAATCCAAGGATTTGGACAATGTGACTCTTGAAGATTTAATAAGCTCACTCAGAAGTCATGAGCTAGAACTTATGTCAGATGAACCTGTCAAGAAGATGAAGTCCTTGGCTCTAAGCTCTGTTCAGACTTCCTCAAAAGCTGCAAAGATCAAAGTGTCTGAACAAGAGGAAGAAACTTCTGATGATATGATGGATGAAAATTCTGAGAATGAAGAAATGGCACTAATGGTTAGAAGGTTTCAGAATTGGAACAAGAAATACAAAAGGTTTCCAAACAAAGGAAACAACTCAAGAAGTTCCTTTTCAAAGGACAAAAAGGAAGAACTGAACAACTGCTATAACTGCAAGAAATCTGGACACTTCATTGCGGACTGTCCAGAAATGTCATCCAAGGACAAAGGAAAGAATAAGAGCTTTGGGAAACAAAAGTACAAAGAAAAGGTAAGGAAGAGTTTGTTAGCCACTTGGGAGACCATTGAGAATGACTCTGAAGGAGAAGATGATGAAGAAGGCAATCTGGCCTTAATGGCAAGAACTTCTGAAGGTAACAACTCTGATAGAGATTCTGAAGATGACTCAGATGATGAAAATGAGGTATACTCTAACATGACTAAATCTGAATTAATTGATTCTCTTAAGATTGCCGTGAAACATTACTCTCGTATAGTAAGTCAACACAAAATTCTGAAGAATGTTCATGAATCATTAAAAAAGGATGCCAAGATTCTTTATGATGAAAATGAATCGTTAAACATTCGTATTTGTCATGTTGAATCTAACTATGTCTTGGCAGACAAGCTCAATGATGATCATGAAGATGCTCTTCACGAATTTATTCGTTGTACCTTCAATAGGAGTAAAATGGCTTCCATGATTTATCATATGACTCGTAACTATGGTGAAGGCATTGGTTATTCTCGGTTTAAGAACTGGGATAAACCTCTGAAATCATATAGTGAGGATGATACTCCACCTGAATTATTCTCTACCTTTGTTAAAAGTGGTACACTTGATCTGAAGGCATCCAACTCTGAAGGAGGTTCTGAACCTGAACCCAAAGACTCAGAAGTTCCAAGTTCTTCTGAACCTAAAATTTCTGAGTCCAAAAGTTCTCAAGTTAAGGCTCAGAAGTCATCTGAACCTCTGAGAAATCAAGGTAAAGTTACTTCAGATCCTTGCTTGACCTTTGGAACTGTGGTATACTCCAGATCAAAATCCAAGAATCAAATTAAGCCTAAACATTCTTGTCAAAGCTTAATTAATTCTAGATCTTGTGTTGATCATAGAAAACAAAGAAGGAATACTATTCAGAAGACTAACTCTAAAGGACCCATCAGAATATGGGTACCAAAATCTGAAATAATGTTTGCTTCAGATGCTCATGCAAGGAAAGGTAAAACAGCAGCCCTGGTACCTGGACAGTGGTTGCTCACGACATATGACGGGAGAAAAGCATATGTTCCAAACCCTAACTCTGAAAGAGGGAGGCTCTGTGGGATTTGGAGGAAAACAAAAAGGGAAGATCATTGGTACAGGTACAGTTGGTAATTCTTCTCTTTCCATTAAAGATGTTTGGTTAGTTGATGGACTTAAACACAATCTATTGAGCATTAGTCAATTTTGTGACAATGGGTGTGTTGTTACATTTAATAAGGAATCATGTACTGTATCAAAAGACTCTGACAAATCTGTAGTATTCAAGGGAATGAGAGTTGGCAATGTTTATAAAGTAAACTTTTCTGATTTGGTTGACCAAAAGATTATATGTCTTTTGTCTCTGAGTGATGAGAAATGGCTATGGCACAAGCGTCTTGGTCATGCTAACTGGAGGTTGATCTCTAAGCTTAGCAAACAAAAGCTTGTTAGTGGTTTGCCTGACATTGATTATCACTCAGATGCACTTTGTGGCTCATGTCAAAAAGGAAAATTTGCTAAGACTTCATTCAAGTCTAAAAACATTGTCTCTACTTCCAGACCCTTAGAATTGCTTCACATTGATCTGTTTGGTCCTGTTTCGACAGCCTCTATCAATGGTAAAAAATATGGATTGGTCATGGTTGATGATTTCAGTAGATGGACTTGGGTGAAATTCCTACGTTCTAAGAGTGAAGCACTTGTGGTGTTCAGTGACTTCTGCACACAAATACAAAGTGAAAAGGATCTTCGGATTCTGAAGGTTAGAAGCGACCATGGGGGAGAGTTCGAAAATGACTCTTTCGAATCTTTCTGCTCAGAGCATGGAGTAATCCATGAATTCTCTTCTCCTAGAACACCACAGCAGAATGGTGTTGTAGAAAGAAAGAATAGATCTTTGCAAGAAATGGCTCGTACCATGATGCTTGAGTCTAACCTAGCTAAGTTCTTGTGGGCAGAAGCCGTGAGTACTGCTTGCTATGTTCAGAATAGAATCTACATCAGACCTATTCTGAACAAAACTGCTTATGAACTGTTCAAAGGAAGAAAACCAAATATTTCTTATTTTCATCAGTTTGGATGTACTTGTTATATTCTAGACAACAAGGTCTATCGAAAGAAATTTGATGCTAGAGCTTATAAGGGTATCTTTATAGGCTACTCTGAACGCTCAAAAGCATACAGATTGTATAATTCTGAAACTCACACAGTTGAAGAATCTATACATGTTAGATTTGATGATAAAGAGCCTGACGATAAAATGTCAGAGCAAGCTGAGACTTTTGCAGAATTTCAAGTTTCCTCAAATTCTGAGTGTGAAGATCTCTCCATTGCTGTATATCCATCTGAGACTCAAAATGAAGATATCTCTGAAGGCCTTGAAACTGAAGACCCTTCAGAAACTGAACCCTCTCAGACACCTGCTCCACCTAAGAGTAAATTCAAGTATAGATCATCTCATCCTGAAGAGCTAATTGTTGGTAACAAGGATAGCCCAAGAAAGACCAGATCCGCTTTCAAAGAGGATGAATCCCTAGTTGGGTTAATTTCATTAATTGAACCCACAAACATAGAAGAAGCACTCTCAGATGATGGGTGGATTGTTGCAATGCAAGAAGAACTCAATCAATTTGAAAGAAATGATGTTTGGGATCTGGTACCAAAACCCAAACACAAGAACATTATTGGAACAAAATGGGTATTCAGAAACAAGTCAAATGAAAAGGGAGAAGTTGTCAGAAATAAAGCTAGACTGGTTGCACAAGGTTATAGTCAGCAAGAAGGCATAGATTTCACTGAAACCTTTGCACCAGTAGCAAGACTTGAGGCAATTAGACTTCTCTTGTCCTATGCAGTTAATCATGACATCACTCTATTTCAAATGGATGTTAAGAGTGCATTTCTGAATGGAGTAATTTATGAAGAAGTCTATGTTAAACAACCTCCTGGCTTTGAAGATATAAAGTGTCCTGATCATGTTTACAAATTGAAGAAATCTCTGTATGGTTTGAAACAAGCTCCAAGAGCTTGGTATGAAAGGTTAAGTATATTTCTTCTAGAAAATGGTTTTGAAAAAGGACATGTTGATAACACTCTCTTTAGAAAAACCTTAAAAACTGATATTTTGATTGTTCAGATTTATGTTGATGATATTATCTTTGGTTCAACTAATGCTTCTCTTTGCAAGAATTTCTCTAAGCTTATGCAGGATGAATTTGAAATGAGTATGATGGGAGAACTAACATTCTTCTTGGGAATTCAAATCAATCAAAGAAAAGAAGGAGTATATGTGCATCAAACCAAATACACAAAGGATTTACTGAAGAAATTTGGTCTTGAAGATTGCAAACCAATGTCAACTCCTATGCATCCCTCTAGCTGTCTTCTGAAGGAAGAATCTGAAGGCAAAGTAGATCAGAAATTATACAGAGGTATGATTGGTTCCCTCCTTTATCTCACTGCATCTAGACCAGATATCTTGTTCAGTGTATGCTTGTGTGCTAGATTTCAATCAGATCCTAGAGAGTCTCATCTAACTGCTGTTAAGAGAATCTTTAGATATCTGAAAGGAACCACTAATCTTGGATTACTTTATAAGAAATCCTTAGATTATCAGCTTATTGGATTCTGTGATGCTGACTATGCTGGTGATAAAATTGAAAGGAAGTCCACTAGTGGAAACTGTCAATTTCTAGGTGAAAACCTTATATCATGGGCTAGTAAGAGACAAGCAACTATTGCTCTATCTACAGCAGAAGCAGAGTACATCTCAGCTGCTAAGTGTTGCACGCAATTGCTCTGGCTGAAACATCAGTTGGAGGACTATCAGATAAGGATAAGTAGTATACCACTTCTCTGTGATAATACTGCTGCTATCTGTTTGTCTAAGAATCCTATTTTGCATTCAAGAGCTAAACACATTGAGATCAAACATCACTTCATTAGAGACTATGTTCAGAAGGGAGTAATTAAGATTCAATTCATTGATACTGAGCATCAATGGGCTGATATCTTTACCAAACCTCTTGCTATTGATCGTTTCGATTTTATCAAGAAAAATCTGAACATGGTTTTTATTTCTGAATGATATCTCTGAATGCTGTTAACTCTGAATGAATAAACTGGTTCTGAAGGGCCTCAGAAGTTTGGACGGCTCAGAAACTATTATATAGGTTCTGAAGCACTCTCTCATCTGAAGCAATCAGAATTATTTATTATTAAATATGATTTCTTGTGACTCAGATACCTACTCTAAGTGTTAGTTGACCACTCAGTTTCTCTAACTGACAGCTGGCTTCTGAAAACACTACTTATCTGTGTAACTTGCCATCATGTCTAGTAAACGCTGGGTAATGAAGGAGAGCTAATGATGATTTTATTAAAAGTAACTGCCAAGCCCCCATTACGTCACTATCTTGTTTCCCCAATATTTTGAAACTTCCACTATAACCATTTCTGACACTCCTAAATCCCCTCAGAAATCTCCTATTAAAGATTCTGAGTCTACCCCAATAGCAATGGACGTAGACCAATCTGAACCCTCAAATGTTCAAAATTCTGAAGTCCCTGCTGAATCCCAAACTGAACCCCTTCAGACTTCATCTCCTAAGCCAACCACTTCTGAACCAAACCCCTCATCCATTCAAACCACTCCACCTTTTCCTGGAACTGATTCAGATCCTGAAGAAACTCGTCTTCATTCTGAAACAATTCCCTGTTTCACCATGGTACTTAACAATTCCCTTTTACCGTTGAATGCATTTACTGCTGGTGGTTGTTTGCTGTGTGCATTTACTACCCTGTAACTTGTGCTTTGACTGACCCGTTTTTGATAATGACAAAGGGGGAGAAAATATTATTTCCTATGGCAGTGAAATTAATTCTGAAGCTCTAAAGATCACATTTTCTGAACTCTACTCTTGTTAAGTTATATTAAAGTCTTTTAAACTTTTAATAAGGGGGAGTAATAAATTTTGTCCAACATAAATTCATATAATATAAGATACGCTTGCAAACCATATCTTATATTTGTCAATCTGAAGAAATAGAGCTTGCAAACCTCTAATTCTGAAGGTAGAATATATGAAATTATATTTGACATTAAATATTACTCTTAGACTGTTTTATATTTATCATTGATAAACTTTTGAAGCTTATCAGACTCAGGGGGAGCTTGCAAACCTCAGAACCTGAAGTCAAGATGTTAAATAAAAACAACAACAATTGATTTTAAATACATATAGTTGTCATCATCAAAAAGGGGGAGATTGTTGGAACAAAATTAAGATTTTGTATCTCCTTAATTGATTTTGATGATAACAATGTATTTAAGGTTAAATTGGAGTACTAATAATTTAATTCAGTGTGCAGGATTAAAAGTTAAAATTTGCGTACTAAAGAACCCTAGAATTTCTGAAGGAATTACTTCTGAGCTCACCAGATCTGAAGCAAGTAATTCTGAGCCTGTGAAACTCTGAAGTTATTATCTGAACCTTAGAATTTCTGAAGGAATTACTTCTGAGCTCACCAGATCTGAAACAAGTAATTCTGAGCCTATCAAAATCTGAAGAACATCTGAGCTCACCAGATCTGAAACAAGTAATTCTGAGCCTATCAAAATCTGAAGAACATCTGAGCTCACCAGATCTGAAACAAGTAATTCTGAGCCTATCAAAATCTGAAGGCTCGTCAGATATAAGCGTTAAGCTACATTTGAGAGTACAATTTTATTGAAGACTGTGCCTGACTAAGTCCAAACGCAGAAACCAAGAATGAAAAGGTTTGACCATGGAAAGGTCCTTTTCAAGTCAGGCTTCAGAAACGATTATTTCCTTATTTGGCTTTCACCAAGGTTCAAATATCAAAAGCCAAATGGAATCTCTCATTTTGTAGTAAACGTTAAGCTCCTAAGCTACTGCAAATCAGAACAGCTAATAAGCTCACTGATCTATACAAAGGAGCGTCTCAATTCTTCAAACGGCTATAATCTTCAACGTTCATTTTATCATCTATAAAAGGAAGAAGATTTGTGAAGAAATGCAAATCAAGACTTAAGCTTCTGAACGTGCTGAAACTCTGTCAAAATCTGAAGCTATCAAACACTTAGAAACTTTGTGATAATTTTCTAAGTTAGTCTTGTAACTGAGTTGTATTTTGTAAACACCTCTGATTGTATATCAAGTGTTAATCTCATATCTTTATTAACATTAAAACCAGTTAGAAGTCTCTTGCTTTGTGCTTGAGCATTGGAAGTCTCTTGCTTTGTGCTTGAGCATTGGAAGTCTCTTGCTTTGTGCTTGAGCATTGGAAGTCTCTTGCTTTGTGCTTGAGCAGTTAGAAGTCTCTTGCTTTGTGCTTGAGCATTGGAAGTCTCTTGCTTTGTGCTTGAGCATTGGAAGTCTCTTGCTTTGTGCTTGAGCATTGGAAGTCTCTTGCTTTGTGCTTGAGCATTTGAAGTCTCTTGCTTAGTGCTTGAGCATTTGTAATCTGAGTGATTATAGTGAAATCTCTTGTGAAGGACAAGAGGACTGGACTACTCCTGTTAGTGGGAGGAACCAGTATAAAAATTCTGTGCATCTCTCTCTAACCCTATCCTCATATATTGTGTGTGTTATACCTTATCCGCTGCAATTTGTTTTAACTTAGAAAAAGTCTCACACAATTCAACCCCCCCCTTCTTGTGTGTTTTTCAACCTTCATAACAGACCGCTTCGGCAGAACCTCTCATACACAGACTTCTTTCATCGTGTTATGATCGAATTCAGCCTTAGCAGACCACTTTTGCAGAACCTCCTACGCAGACTCCTATAAAAAAAATTTATTTTTAGATTTGGTAGTCTCCTCTAAATTTTTCTCCAAATTATATTTTTGTGATACTGTTTTTTTATCAAGTAGTCTAATGACTAGAATTTATCTTTTTAAATTGAAATAATGAAAGTATCAGAGTTCAAATTTCGGTCTCTGCATTTTAAATGCAATGTCTCTACCAATTGAGTTATTATCATGAAACCGTAACACCGTTTATTTAGGAAAATATTTTTTTATAAGAAAATTTAAGGTAAAGAATTGAAAGAATAAATCTACACACATGTTTACATCTATCACCACCTATAATTTTAACAAAAAAAGAAAATTAAATGACGTCATTCTTTAAAATTTTATCATATATTGATTATTATCTTTTTTGTATAATTTTTTTTTACTAAATAGTAATACTCGTTTATTTATTCATATAATGCTGATTTTCAAAAGGAAAAGTATATTTTGCTAACTTGATTAATGGGAAAGAAAAGATGCTTATCCTATCTAGAAATTTCGTAATCAAGGGAAGGGACCAACCACTCTCTCCATCTCATCCCTCCAATTGCTTCACAAGAAAGGTGTAAATCAATTTCATCCTAAGATATCTAGAAACTTCTATTCAATTATTGATCTTTAGCATACTCACTCACTAATCACGAGTATTTTCTTCCATGTTTATAAAAGATCCTTAAACATCTCACTCTATGTTCTAATATGACTTAAACAACAAATTCATTTTACTCATCTTTATCCTATCCCATAAACAATCTTCTTTTATTGTGTTTTATCTACTTTCTTAAACATAAATAAAAATTAACAATGAATTATATTTACTCAATGAAAGAAGAAAACATGGAACCATTATGTGAATACCAAGAAAACTTGGTACCACCTCAACCAATTGAAGGACTTCATGAAACTAGACCCCAACCATTCCTCACTAAAACATTTGATGTAGTGAATGATCAAAGTACCAACCATGTTGTTTCATGGAACAAAAGTGGAACCAGCTTTGTGGTTTGGGATCCACATGCTTTCTCTAATGATCTCCTTCCCAGATTCTTCAAACATAATAATTTCTCAAGCTTTGTCAGACAACTACACACTTATGTAAGTATTATTGGCTTAAATACAATTTTGTTTTTATTTCTTCTACTTGCTTTTGTTGCTGTTTGTTTTTCAAGTTTTTCACTTAGTCAAATTTGAGGAGTGTTGCAGCACTCTCTTTTTAACACTTGCTCTCTAATTGAGGAAAAATCACATGTTGGTTTCACCACTTTATATAGGACCTATTATCAAAGTCGGGATTCACACACATTGATTTCAACTAATCAGAGAGTGAGTGCTCGAAAGAATGTTGAAAAGAGAATAATTCCTAACACCCCTCTTCTCATTTTGAACCAAATTGTTACTCTAAGCCTCTATCACAGAGCAACTGCAGTAATTGTTATCGATAAATGATATTTGTACAACTAATTTTGAACAACTTTTAGACAACTTTCTCTCTCATAGTCTCATTATATTCTTACTCTCTCTCCTCATTTCTTTCGCTTTCTTGTTTTTCTCCCAAAAGAAGTAGAAGAAAAAAATTGTCCCAAAATTTGTAGTACAAATATCACTACTCATTGTTATTTATGACAAATACTTAAAGTTCAAATTTATTCTTAGTTTGTCCAATATTAAAACGCGTTCTTAAAAAAATGCGTCTTAAACAAGTTTTCATGTTGAAGGATATTGGTGTGACAACAATTTACAAGGATAATTGCTTGCTGAAGCAGCTCATCTTAAGTGTATGTTAAATTAGTTGCGAGATCCATCACGATTCTTAAGATTTACACAATTGAAACAAAAAATGAATGGATTACTTTAAAGTTATGTAGCACAATGGAGTTCAGCCGCTCATGATCGGTTGCATGTGCTCTTATGTTTTTTCATATTGATTGTGGACTTATGGTGTTCAATATTTTGCAGGGTTTTAGAAAAATAGATCCAAATAGATGGGAGTTTGCAAATGAAGGATTCTTAAGAGGACACAGACATCTGTTAAGGAACATAACGAGAAAGAAGGGACCTTCTCATCCTATTCCTAATTCCCAACAAGGACAAAGTTGTTTTGGACTAGATGCAGAAATTGATCGTTTAAGGCGTGAAAAACAAGTATTGTTGATGGAGCTTATGAGTCTTCGACAGAAGCAATATAATACCACATTGTACCTTCTGCAGATGGAGCAAAGGTTACAAGGGATAGAAATCAATCAGAAACAAATGATGGCATTCTTAGCTAGAGCTACGAAAAACCCTGCCTTTATCTACCATCTACTACAACAAAAAGTGGAGAAAAACAAGCTCGAAGAAGCCATGAACATGACCAAAAGGAGAAAGCTTGATGAACAAGGAACCAGACTAGGTATTGGACAATCAAGTAGTGTTAAAGCTGAGCCTTTGGAATTAGGTGATTGTGAATTCGAAGGGTCGGGGTTGGAAATGACAGTTTTTGAAAAGGGAGAGATGGATAAGGAAGAAGTAGATGAGGCACTAGAATCACAAGAGATGATAGAAAGGTTACTTGGTGATGAAGGGTTCTGGGAGGAACTAATGTTTAGTTTGAAATTTGAGGGTAGATTTGACATTCCAACTGCTGAAGATAATGACGAGAATAAAGATGATTCAAGCGAACCATTGAATCAAGAATTCAGGATTAACTCGTTTAATTCAATTCACTAGCTTCAAGTCTTCGAAAGGCATCATTTTACTCCAAATGGTGGTCGGTGGAGTTAACCTGATTGGCAAGCAAGAGAATGAATTACATGCAGAAGGAAAATATTTTACTTCTTGGTGTTTCTAATTCTAATCCTATAATATGTTCTTTTGTAGCACTTGTTTAAAATCCAAATTATGTAACTTTTCTTGATGTTTGATTAGGTAGGTTGCTGCTGGTGCTGGGACAAGATTCTTTGATAGTGATAACAGTCATAATTTATCTCAAGGTTCAAATTTTTATCACAATCGGTTATTGCTGCAGCTATATACTTATATCAATCAAGATACATCATCGCTTATTGTAAATTCTTTTATTACCTTAATGATGTAGAATTATTCAAAAGATATAGGGTGGACATGAAGTAGCTTATCGCAACCAAGCATAACGGAATGAACACTATGAATATAACTGTGCGAGACTACAACAGGTTTCTACCTCCTCCCTATAATATACACTTTATTATTACTATTATTATAATCGATCAAAGAGTGCATATAAGATTTTCTATTAAAATCTATCTGTTTAGATTTTTTAAATCCGAATTTCAAGTATTCTTGTTTTCTTTAATGAGTTTGGAGTTTGATAATTTATGCAGTTCAGTCCAATTTTTCACCAACTTAGAATTGCATGTTTGAATTTGGATTGCAGTTTCTGTAAATTACATGTACGAAGGATTCAAGAATTATTGGCTAGCAAACTTTGTGCTAGGATGGGGGGTCATGTCTAATGCCACCACAGATAATGCAAGAATCTCTTGTGCATAAGCTTTAGCACTAAAGAAAATTGATTGAAAAATGTGATTACTATTGTATAATGCTAAAACTTTGTTGCATGAAATATGACATTGTATAGTTGATTAAGAAATATGGAATCTAGATGGGAAGTTTTGACCCTTGATTCATTTCTTTGTTCTTCAATTAAAGGGCATTGTTTTGCTTTAGTATATTTTGTCAATGCTTACACTTTTTTAGTATTGACAATGTTAGGAAGCAAATTCTAATTTTTTAAACACAAACACAAACCATGCAAATTCTACCTTCTTTTGAATAACACAAATACACAAGCCACTCAAATCACCTGAAAGCAAATTCTAGTTTCTTAACTATTTGGTCCCGTTTATAATTTCTAATCGGTGTATGAAAACACATGTGTTGAGACAATTTTTCTTTTATTGAAAGCTAAAAACAGATTTTGAGTTGATACAATTTTTCTAATTCTCATTTTTGTTTTAAAAATACGTAGTATGTAAATTTAACAAACAAATAAATTTATCTTAAAAAGTGATTTGTTTTTACTAAAAAAAAGGTGTTACCCATGGTAAACCTTAAATTTAAAAAATTAAAAAGTTTTTTTAACAAGCTAAATTAGCTCATCCAAATTGGCATCAGAAAGAATTGAAGTTGAGAACTTTAGAGGAGCACACTCTTAGGTCTCAAGTCAATACCACAAGACCATCTCAAGTGGATTTAAAAATTTAAAAATTGTTTTTTTATTGATAATAAAACCTTAATTAGCTTTAGTA
This sequence comes from Trifolium fragiferum, assembly GCA_954870985.1. Lineage (NCBI taxonomy): Eukaryota > Viridiplantae > Streptophyta > Magnoliopsida > Fabales > Fabaceae > Trifolium > Trifolium fragiferum. The sequence continues at coordinate 41,674,628 of OX940796.1, read as the reverse complement.
AAAAAAAAAAACCTTAATTAGCTTGATATGTATCATCACATCACATTTTATATGCAATAAAGAATATTCGAATTTGGAATATTCATTTAACCATGGTGGTGGAACGCGACAAAAAAAAATATTTATAAATTGAGTTAAGATCAAATGACATCAAAATGTTCAACTTAATAATATGACACATATGATATCTTTATCGAATAATCATATTACAAAATTTATTATTAGATTAAAAACTGTTATTATTATATAGATCATGTCTATAAAATTTAACATCGAGAATATTTAAGGGTTAAAAAGAAATGGTTTTGTCATTTTGAAGAAGTTTCATGTTGATTTTTATGCACTATTGAATAAAAAATTATCAGAACTATAAATTATAAGCGTCAATGAATTGTTAAAGAATAAATAAACTCCGATCCATCACCACCGCATATTCACATCCCTCTGTCTCTCGATACGCTCCACTTCTCTACCCTACTCTGAAAAAACGATGTTGACTGCGATAACGCTAAGTTTCGTCACCGTTTTTCCTTCAAGGTCAGTTTCAATCTTCACTATTCAATTTCATTATCAGATTATATCTTTGTTGTATAAATAACAAGATCAAAATTCGGTGCATGTTTTAATTCAATTAATGTTAAGAATTCCTTACTGTGAGTATTTCTTTGCTAATTTAGTTACTTGCTATGTTCTGGAATATTCTGAGATATACTTGTTTTAATGTGAAATTCTAGTTTAAATTCGCTCCAATGTGTGCATGTGCATAACTAACTCAATTGTGCTCCGATGAGATGATACGAATCTTTTTCAGCTTAATTACTTAGTCTCGGATTCAAATCCGAGTCTTGGGAATGCACCGGCTTTAAAACTCTCCATGTTAAGACTTTTCACTCTGATAATCCTATCTAGCTCGAGAAATTAGTAATTGTAGATCTTTTAAGTTTACAATTAAGTCTATAATTTTTTTCGCGCGCATATCCTAGATCTTTTAAGTCTTACCAAATGGTAATGTGTTGTATTAGTTTGAGGAATGACTTCTTTGGAATATTATCGTTCGTGTATTAAATATGTTTTATGTCGTTTACTGAAAATTAAAAGGAAAGAAATAAATGATTGTTTGCTACTTCTTTATTTTTCAGGTTATTACTTAGAGCATCCTCACCAGTAATCGAAAGTGTGATTCTATTAGCTATAGCACCGGAAAGTTTCTGTTCTTGATATTGATCTTTGGTGTAGCATACCTTATGCTTACACATGATACAATTCCAAGTCGCGTAGTTTCTTTAGATCAAGTATTCGGAAAGAATGAAGAAACTAACAGCAGTACACACAAGGGATTACTCTCCGCAGTTGCGTATATATATATATATATATATATATATATATATATATATATATATATATATATATATATATATATATATATACCGCTACAAAGTTTCTGTGTTCCACTTTTTGCCGCCCGTGATAGACCAGCCACCAGACCTGACGGTAAACATCATCCAACGCAATGTATTCTCATAATAGTTAATCTTGAATTTCATCTCCACTTATATTTTCTCTCGTTTTCTTTTATAGGGAATATTGTTACTACTTTAAAATTTTAATTAAAAGGAACTGTTTGAGGAAGCATCAATGCAAGCTAGTGGACTTCAATTTTAACAAAGGTACATAGAGTTTGGTTTCAATTCTCTGTTACTTTGATTTTATTGATGCTTTAATTTGATTGAATATAAACTTGAAATTTAATTTGTTTGTGTGCTGAAATTTGGCTGATTTCATTATTGTATCATGAATGGGTCTGATTTATTGTTAAGTATCTAATTAGGCTATCATGAAAGGTCTGTATCGACCCCACTTAGTGGGATAAAGCTTGTTTGTTCTTGTTGTATTTTCTCGGTTTGTGTTGCACAAATACTATTAAGGCAGCAGATTGTGCATCCGCTGCTCCTGCACCGATCAAACCATATTGATGCTCTTTGTTGTAATATTCACCTATTAAATTTAGTAATTTCTCTTTAGTGTTCAATTGAAGTTTTTGGCGTGTTATTTTTTTTAGGCACTATGTGAACATTTATTGCAATGAGATTCAAATTTTGGCTTGCTACGTCATGGGAGTCTAGTCCCTTCCGTTTGATTCAACCCCTGTGTTGGCTGTTATTGTTTGGTTTGCTTGCTATTGTGCACTGTCATTACTTGAATGTAGGATTTGTCATGATTTCCGTCTTCCTTTCGGAAAGAAAAAACAACTCCTATGATAAGATATATTTGTCATGTAAATGTTTTTTCATGAACAAAGTCTGAAATTGCATGAAACAAACACACAGTTCAATGTAATAAAATTCTCAGGTTGATGATGCCAAACAAGGGTATGAACAAAAACAGCCTATATGAGAAGAAGCCAAATTTACAAAGCCAAAAATGCGTTCATACTTAAATAAAAATGCCACTGATAAATAATATAAATAATTCATAATTATTAGATTCAACCAAATAAGCACGAGTCTCAAACAAAGTATAATTTAACAACCTAAAAGTTTTTTTTTTTCGAAACAACATCAGTAAAACACTTCAAATCTCCACGGAAAGAGAAAAACACATAGAAGCAGTTACAACTCTGCATAGTACCAAAGATCCCTTCCAGACACAGATCCACCATTTATATTAAGGATTCCTTCCATTTCTTTTACATGTCTTCCTGACGCGGCTCAAAATTCAAGTCCGGAAGTATTGAGACTTGCTTTGGTGATTCATGATTAATTTGAATCTCACTTTGAGAACCACTCTCCCATGCAACATTTTCCTCACCTGTTGTTGAGTTTCCACCGTATATGTTACTTGTTTCTGATCCTAATGCATTCAGATTTGTATCAGGTTCTACCATTTCAGTCTTGGTCAGATCTGTATTAGGTTCCACCATTTCAGTCTTGGTCAGATCTGTATTAGGTTCCACCATTTCAGTCTTCATTGCTCTTTGAGCTACCGAAGTTGTGTTGTTAGCCGTCTTCATTGCTTCTAAAGCTAATACAACAATTCTGTTGTCAATAGTTGAATTTGCTTTTGAATTCTGCAAATTCGTTGAGTCAACCAATTTATTATCATTTGCTCTTTCATTGTCATGGCTCACATGCAAGTCAATTTCAAAATCACTTAGATCTTCATAGTATATTCTTTGGCTGCGGTCCCTAAGATTATAGGCATTCTTCTTTTGTGTTGTCCCTGAAAGTTTGGATCATACAATATCAATGTCATGTGTCGAAATATTTGTGACAACAGTATATAGCTTGTGTAACTGGAATTGGATTCTCTACAGTAATTGTGTGATGTAGTTATTGATTTCAATTGTCTGATCGGCGGTAGATTATTTAAAGTTGATTTAGTTAATGATTACTTTGAACCGTCTGATAAAAAAATTAGTTTATATTCGTCAAAAACTTTCATCTATAAGATTCTTCACAAAAACTAGTTGTTACAAATAAACATATGTGAATTGATGAAACAAAAATGATTGATGGGGAAAGAAATTATCCAGAAGAAATAAAATTCAAGCAATTAAGTACCAAATACACACACAAACAATCGATTTTAATGAAGTCTAATTCTCAAAATTTCAAAATCAAGCAGGTTAATGAGGGCACAATCGATACTAGAACGAATCTTAAATATGTGCACTAATCAAGCAAAACAAATAATCAACCTTCCAAACATAAATGCGGTTACCACCTGCACGATTCACCTTTCAATTGAAGAGTTCCGAATACTTTTTACGAATGGGGGAAGTGGTAATTATCAATTGCATAATAAAATCTCAACCATTGCATAAATTTCTGAAAAGGAGCAAACATACCGTCAATTTCAGAAGCAGATCTTCGCTTTATGTTTCTCATTTGTAGATTTTTCGGACTCCTTTGAAGTTTGAGCAGCGACCACTGAAAAAGCGAATGATCTTTAAATCTATGAAATACTGCATATAGTTGGAAAATATTTTTGAAAATATACAGCGAATAATTTAATGAAAGAATTGATATCATATATCTACTAACAAGAATTGAAAAATACGTACCAGAAGAGCAAGCTAATACGAACCAGAAAATACAGAGTAACAATGAAACAATAAATATAGAGAAACAGAGTGAACAATGAGCTTTTATTAATATGATGAATATGGAATCAAATACAGAAAAGAGAGTACAATTCTCAGATCTGACACAAAGCTAGGATCCTATATGAAGTTAGTACTTCCTGTCCTTCTTACTCCTTATATTGTGGAACTTTGGTGTGCTACACTCACTCCTATGCACGTCACCAATCTGTAACTAACTATGCCTTAATGACTTCTTTACCCTTCCTTCTAGAATATACCTTCCACACCTTGGGTCCACTAGTCACATGATGAATGATTTGCTCATTTACCTCTTCTTCATTCGGTTGGGCCCTATCACAAGCCACCATACAACACATTTAGATTTGAGTAGTCTTCTCCGACTATGTTCGTGTTTCTAGTAGTGAGCTATTGGCTAGAAGTTGAAATTGCAAACCTTAAGGCAATTGGAAAAGGTAATGATAGGCTAATGTATTTATATTGAACTGAATGTCCTTAATAACAATATTATTTATGCATTTGGAAGTTGCATTAGTTGTTTTGCCGATTAATTTACAAATTTTACGATTTGTTCCAATATTGATCTAGCCTTCGTGACCTATTTGACTTATAAATCATTAAAGTGGATGTCTTATATTTGTATTTGGTCCTATGTTTTTCTTATATTTTCTTCTTTTTGGACCATTTCTTTCTCATTTGATCATTTTTTATTTCACTGGTTTAGTCGGTCAAATAATAAAAAATCACTAGTACCAAGACTTATTATTCTTCATATTTACTGAATGCATGAAGGAACACGACCTTCTTATAGTTTGGCTTAACAAATTCCAATTTTGTTAGCATTTTTGAATTACTAAAGTTAGCATTTTCAGTAGTTCAAAAACTATGAAAAAGCATATTATGTGCTCATGTAATAGTTTTTCATTTACGTCTTATGTAGTGTTAGTAAATTCTAATTTCATGAGTAATGAAAGTATTTACTACAATTGTTCTTAACTTCTTATACAATCATGAAATTACACTACTTAAGAATTTTACCACAACTATTTCAATGACTACCACTCAAGATGTCAGACAATTTTAGGAACTGCAATCCAAGTGCAAGTGACTCAAATGCCGAAAGAAGAAAAATAGTATCGGCTCTACCTACAAGCAATGTGCCAGGAAATGATGGTTGCGGAAGAGGAAGATGTGTAGGAAGTGGTCCTAATATGCCGCCCCAAAGAAGAGATATAGATTTACCAAAGTGGGGAAACCAGGGGAGACGACCCCCATATCCTCGTAGACCAAGAAGAAATATATAAAATTTGCCACAAATAATTGCAGAGGACCGAAATCACGATACTAATTGTTTGGTTTGTGGAGATGGAAGATAAGGAGAATTTATCTGTTGTGCTAACTGCCTCTCCATTTATTATACTTCTTGTGCCGATAAGAATGTAATTGAATTTATTTTTTTTAGTTTGTTTTGCAACATAGATTGATGCGTTTTTGAAGCTGCACATAAATAAATACAGAGTAACCAATGAATTATTTGTTTCCTTTTTATAGTATATAAAAAAGGAGGGATACCTCCACTAAATTGTTATGTCTTTATTGCATATACAAATATTGTTGAGACATTAGTCAGTATATAGTCACATGTTGCGAATGCCACAAGAAGCTAAAGGTTCAACACATGTTGCCAATTTGAAATATTTTAACCAATAAAGAAAACTTATACTTCTTGTGGCATTGGTAGCATGTGACTAAACACCGATTAATTTCTTCACATTATTTGCATATGCAATAAAGACATAACAATTTTGTGGTGGTATCCCCCGCAATATATACTATAAAAAGGAAACTATTAATTTATTAGTTACTTTGTATTTATTTATGTGCAACTCCAAAAATACATTAATCTATGTTGCAAAACAAATTCTAAAAAATAAATAAATTCAATTACATGTTTATCGGCACAAGAAGTATGATAAATGGAGAGGCAGTTAGCACAACCGATAAATTCTCCTTCTCTTCCATCTCCACAAACCAAACAATTAGTATCGTGATTTCGGTCTTCCGTAATTATTTGTAGGAGATTTTGTATATTTCTTCTTGGTCTACGAGAATATGGGCGTCGTCTGCCCTGATTTCCCCACTTTGGTAAATCTACCACTATTCTTTAGGGAGACATATTAGGCATTCTTCCTCTACCTCTTCCACAACCATCATTTACTGGCGCATTGCTTGCAGGTAGAGCCAATACTACTTTTCTTCTTTCGGCATTTGAGTCACTTGCATTTTGATTGCGGTTCCTAAAATTGTCTGACATCTTGAGTGGTAGTCACTGAAATAGCTATGATAAAATTCTTAAGTAGTGTAAAACCATGATTGTATAATAAGTTAAGAACAATTGTAGTACATACTTCCATTACTCATGAAATTAGAATTTACTAACCCTACACAATAAGTAATTGAAAAACTATTACATGAGCACATATTAGAGTATACTTAGCTTAGTTCAATAGTATATGTAATGATACATTGTAAACAAGTGAATACATTAGACTAGAACAGAATAACTAACACAGAGAGTTAGTTATGACAGCTGGCTTGCCAGCTGTGAGTCACTGCCACGTGTCAGTTGCAGTTAGGACTATTACCTGCTGTAGCAGGTATCACTAGTTTCATATAAATGTAACTCATTCACTTCAGTTGTAACTAACCAAAAACAGAATGAATACAATTCAGTTTGAGAAACTCTCTATCTTCTTCTTCTTTCAATATGGTATCAGTTTAGCTTAGTTCAGTTCCATGGCTATTCCTCCGCCGCTTGAAACGTCGCCGTCAGTGGCTTCTGGTGCCACTCCGGCGTCTTCGTCTCTTCTTTCTGATTCCCGATCTACATTGAAGTTTACACTCACAATCTCTGAGAAGCTTGGTGAGAAGAACTTCCATCTTTGGCGTCAACAAGTGGAACCGTATATCAATGCTCACGATCTCACTGATTTCGTTGTGTGCACACGGATTCCTCCACAGTTCGTTGACGATGAAGCTCGCCGCACCGGCGCCGTCAATCCAGAGTTTACGATTTGGCACTAGGTGGAGGAGAAGGCCTAGGAGCTTGTGTACACTACAAGAGTCAAGTTTCTTCATAGTTTTTGGACTAGTGAAAATGCTTACACTACACCAAAGTAGAGAAATAACGTTTATTTTCAAAAGCGTTGTTAAAAAAAAACATCCAAGAGTCTTAAATGTGCTGTCTAAAGTCCTAACCTTTAAGTATAAGCGTTATCATATCATATATCTAGTAAAACAATATTAAATCCGAAGAAAATATATGTTTCACCTTAGAAAGTGCTTCTAGATAAAAGTGCTATCTAAAGTATCTCCTTGGACAACGCTCACCGATTAAAAGTGCTTCTAGATAAAAGTGCTATCTAAAGTATCTCCTTGGACAACGCTCACCGATTAAAAGTGCTAGCTGGTTTTTATTGTAGTGACAGCAAGCAGAAACTCTTATTGCGTCATGAATGTCTTGTTTGCTAGTATGTTGGAAATGATCTACTGAAGTTTGACCTCTGAAAAGTATGTAAGACGTTTATGTTTTAGGAGTTACTACTACTTTTTTCTTTGAAAATGGCAACTTAGATTTGTTGTATCGATTATTATTATCACTCTATGCATCATGGTTGCCAAGTAATTGTATACGGTAGGATTTTTATATAATGAACAATGTAATGCAACTAATTAAGTGTTATACAAAGTTTTAAATTGCACTGTTTCTCTTCGTTTCCCTTGAATTGTGTCACCTGGATTTGATTCTTGTGTCATACTTTTTGCAGCCCTCACTTGGCAACTTAGGTTTTGCACACTTGCTCTAGCACACACTATTCTTTGTTGTTACTTCTATGAGTTTACCGTAGGTCATATCAACTTTCAATAACCTACTTTATGTTATTTCTTTTTGGGCAAAACTTACAAACATTAACCTTTTACTGTTCCTGCTTTTTCCCGGTTAAAATATTACATCGGGTGTTATATATTCCATGTCAGATCAGTGACTAGGGTTTTATTACCAGTATGTTTTCTTAAATACACAAGAGAATTTTTTGTTTTACTATGATATATATTTAAGAGGATGAGTGGTAGCGTCGACGTGCATGAGATTTGAAATCCTGAACATCGTTGGCTGAACTAAACTAATTAATCGACTGCTGGATTATGTTGATATATGTGGATGCGGTGGTCTTCTTTGGTTGATATATGTGGATGTGGTGGTCTTCTTTGTTTGGAATTGTAAAGATAACAATTATTAGTCAAACTTGATTTGTATTTTGATTCAGTCTTCAATCTGTGAATAGGCATATAAAATTGATAGTTTGCCGATGTATGCCTTCTAATTGTGTATTGTTTCCAACGTATAAAATTGATGGCTGGGATCTAGTTAGAGGAACTTGCAATGAAGCTGAAGGTCTTTTTGTGAATATCTTTAGGTCCAAATTTTGGAACGAAGTTTGCAAACTATCCCATCTGTCCAAATAGTATGCTAGAGCTGGTGCAGTGTAGGGTCTTCTCTCCATGGCCATGTTGGTGCAAGATGACAATGTGTTTCCTCTTAGATTTTATTGGCCAGACATGAAATACAGATCAGAATAGTCTCACCCACGTAAGCCATACATGTAAGACAATCTAGTCTCTATCCTACCATATTTTGTATTTTTGGATTTTGCATCCAACATATTTCAATGCCCCGATACATCCTCAGGAAGAGTAGAACGGACACCGTCATTCTTGAAATTTGAATTGTATTCATGCAAAGCAGCATGTTGAGTAACTTTCATTTGAAATGGATCGGAATGAAGTTACTCGACATACTGCTTTGCACGAATACAGTAAGAATTTCAAACATGACGGTGTCCGTTCTACTCTTTCCGACGATGTATGGGACCATTGGAATATGTTGGATACAAAATCCAAAAATACAAAATATGGTAGGGTACTAGATTGTCTTATATGTATGGCTTGCGTGGTTGGGACAGGGAATTACTTGCATTAAGAGGGCAATTGCTACGAAGAAAATTATGGATCCGGAGGAGCTTTCTTACAAAATCGTTACCTTGGGTACGTTACTTGGTTACTTCAATTTACATCACTGATCGATTTTTCTGTTGTGAGAATTTTTGCCGATTTTTTTTTGTGTTGTAGTTTTCATCACTGGTCGTTTTTGAACGTGTAATTTGCAGTTTTTAAATGACTGAAAAAGAATCCGGCAAATCTTACTGGAAAATAATTCCTATGCAATGTAGTTCTTAAAATTGTTGCCACAAGTTGTAGATATACCGGTGGTATGGTAAACATATATTCTTTTTTGTTTGGGGAAGGGAAACAATTAATAGAGCATAAAAGTTATATTCAGATTTCAATATTAACTTCCAGTTGTTTCCTCCTATTCTGTATATGTACACTCTCATACATGAGAATATTTTTGCATGTAATGTGTAGGTATATCATATATACTGTGCTGGTGTTGATGTACTCTGAGACAGTTTTTCCCTTTTGCACTTTGAAGTTTGAATTTCAAATATTCATTAGTTATAACAATTCATTGGCTGGTCGTATACACTCTTGCATCTGTAAGACTTTATCTTTGACAAATGATGCTAAATTAATGCAGTTTTAGGAATTAGGACAGCTGAAAGTCACAAACAAAGTAAGATTTCAAAGATGTCTGTGAATGTGTATTCTTGATTGGCCGAAATATTGGTCTGTTTCCAAATATTTTTGTGATTTATAAATTGTTCATTCATTAACTCACTTATGTCTAAGTGTTGGTCCTGTTGATTGGATTAGTTATGCTACACATTTTTAACAATACATCCTTCCCATTTTACCCATGATGTTCCATAATTCCATTGCTTACGATCATATAATATAATACATATTGTTCAGGCCAATGCTAAGGCAAAGTTTAATGAAACTGTTGGAGCACATATAAGATTGAGCATTGATTCCAAGCGAACAGCACTGGCATGTTTCAATATATTTGTTTTTCCTTTTCCTGTTCTGCTTGTGTTTGTGTGCTTGAGTGATTCTTTGAATGCCATGTAAATTTTAATTTGACATGTTTACTTAAGTTCTGTAGGTTTGACATGTTCAATGAGGTGCATATACTATCATCATTGATTCTCTCAAAACTCTGGAGACATATGCCCTTTTAAGATTAACATCTAGTAGTTATCGCCAATGACTAAATAAATAGGTTCTCGTCTTTATAACTTCCATCTGCTAGAATATTGTTCCCTGTCTACGAGGACTTTGAATTATCCCATCTTGAATCACCTACCCTGTATCTGCAAGTATACTTTGAATTGATTGTTAGAGAAAGGGGTCTTATTTTTTGATACATTCTGCAGACATTGAATGGCTCTGCTATTTTTCAAATCTGCTTGATATTACTAGCCTTTCTCAGGATATGTTTTTGGTAAATATCTGATAATATCTCTGAGTGATATAGCTTTTTGATATAGCCTTTCACATGCTTTTTGGTTTAATTAATTCAGTTAATAATATCACTTCAAGTTATCATTGGGTATTGGTTATTCCTTATTCGTTCTGCAAGTTATGGCTCTTTGGATAATAATAATAATAATAAGCAGCTACAAAACGGTGTTTCGTCAATCGTCTATTGAATCAGCACGTAAGGGTTCAAAGATGATTATTAAGGAGAAAGAAAAGGTTTTGTATGTTGGAAAAGGTTCCCTCCATTTCTCAAGGAGGGATTGACCCCATATACAGACGCCATGCTTCCACTTATAAGTGGTAGGTGAAATTGACTCCTATCTATTTAGTATGAGATGCACCTATATAATTTTATTTTTCTCAAACTTAATGGTTGTGTTGCAGATGTTTCTGAAGGATGTGTAATAGTACGAGAGCATGTTCCTATTAGCAATCTCTTTACTTGTCTTTTCTTCAATTGAATTGCCGATTTAGTTTTTCAACTGTAAGGGACAAAATTTTGTCACAGGTAGATTTTCATTTCTACATGTTCTTGGATTGTGAAAGACGCAATTTTGTAGTTCAGGTAACTATTTTATCTTGTTTGTAGATATGACTATAATAACTTTTGATAGCATAGATTTCCATATGCACACATTAAAGATGACACATTTGTTCTGAACAATTCAGAATGTTGGAGCGCTATAAAGATGCACACATTAACACACCATGCACAAACACTTTACAAAGTGGAAACTAACATAATAGGAAAACTAGTTTCCATATGAACAATTCTTCTGCATTATTATGTCACAATTGTATTTGTTTTAGCTTACAACTTCAATTGTTCTGACCTATGTTGGTTGAGGTTTTTTTTGGTCTCAGTGGTTATTGTTTCATTTTTCTGGGGGTATATTATTTATCTAAACTGTCTTCATTGCCATATAATTTCATGGTTACTTTTCTCTCTCATTTGCTCACTGTAGTTCATTTTTTGTGGGGTGTTTACAGAAATACCAGAGACTTACTACTGTGTCTGGCGCCACCAGTAACTACTGCTCAAATTCCTCCGCCACCTTCATTGCAAGAACTTTTTTTCTGGTTAAGTAGCGGGATTGGGGCATACTCGAAGTATCAAATTTAAAAGTCACCACTTTTATTGAATATATTTCTTGGATTGATAATACAGCGAGCATCGCACTAAACCTTTAGTCGCTAACAGGTTAATATGCGTACTTTAGGAACCCACTTGGGTTGGTGTTGTGGTATTGGCTTGGGACTTGGGAGTGTGCTCCTCTTAAGGTCTCGGGTTCGATTCTCACCGGTGCCAATTTAGCTTCTTCAAAAAAAAAATATGCGTACTTTAGATAACCACTTTAGAAAACAGGTTAGCAATGTTTCATTGTTCAGTTGATTATCGTCTTATGTGGTGTTTGAGGATTAGACAGTGTAGCGTTTAAATAGGGAAATGCTGCAAAGTTTATTTCTGATGTGAAGAAAAAGGAAAGGAAATTATTCAAAACTAATAATTAGTCACTGTAGAAGTCCTTGTCAAACTATTTTAGGCCAAATAAACATGTATGGTAGGATCAGTTGACAAGGATAAATTGTTTGTGTAGAGTAGAATGCAGAGAATGGGAGAGAAAGAGAGAAAACTCATTGTGTGAGAACAAATGTATATATTATCATAGTTATGCTAATCAAGTCTATTTTGAAAGAGAGTATATTATCAGTGTTTGCCTTGATGATATTTCCCTAGAAACATTATTTTCTCTTGTTAAAATACTACATCCAAATACACTCTAATATTTTCTTTGTCTGGAATTGAGGCACTATCCTCTAACTAAAGTTTTTCTATAGAAAATAGTAGCATTACTCTCTTCTTCGCACAATGAGTGACACACTTGTTGATTTTCCATATATTAAGGGGAAAAAAACTATAAATGGATAAAAGAGAATTCTAATAATTTTATTAATTAACCTTGTTAAATATTAATACCTTCACTATTACTGGGATACCTTCAATATTACTCTAAGTGTAAAGTGGAAGATATTGATTTGAGAATGATGTACAATTTTATGGTATAATTGAAAATAACTTTACTACATTGAAAATTAAAAATTAAAATCATTTTGAGATGAATTTTTTCAAGGTGGAACAAAGTGTATAATTATAGTCATTAAAATGAATAAAAAAAGTCTTTTGTTCAAATGATTTTTTAGTTCCAAATTACTTTATGGAAATCATGACTTGAATGTTGTTGCACTCAATTAAGTTATGCGTTGCACATTCATAAATATGCCTAAAAATTGATAAGGTGTGGGTTCCATGTAAGAAAAACACTTTTAAATTATGGTTGTTCATATGAAAAATTGACCATGGTTGGTGCTGGAGTAGTTCATGGCACCCCACCACAATGCAAAAAGCCTCAAAAAGTGAAAATTACATATCACCTTAACATATGATGATGCTGATGCCTACCTAACAAGCAAAAGACTTTCTAGAGTTTGATGTTTTGAAGTTTGAACAGATACAAGTCAAATTACAATACAAAGCCCCCATTTCTTTAACTTGATTAGCTTGGCATCTTATTAAAGGGACTGGTTTATTGTATTAATGAGTCATTAAGCTATTAAATTTGTTGATTACTTACATCTTAATAACTTTTGCTATTTGTTCCAAAAAAAATTCTTTTTGTTGCAGTCTTGTTTCTATCTACTTGTTAGATCAATATGTTGATGAAAGATTTTCCTCAAGAATGTTGGGAATCAATCTTCAAACTCCTTGGCCAAGGACATGATTTGGAGTCTGTTTCTATGGTCTGCAAGAAATTTCTTTCGATTACAAACCACGTAAAATTCTCTCTAATACTACATGATCCCGCTGTTCTATTCCTTCCTCGGCTACTCTTGAGATTTTTAAGGCTCAAAGTCATAGATTTCAGTCACTTCAATGGTGAACTAGAAGGCTTGCTTCATCAAATTTCACAATCTGAGTTGGACCTTGATTTAGTTAATCTTTCCAACCAGAGAACACTTCCTGTTGATGGATTGCGAGAACTCGGTTCAAAGATGATAAACTTGAGGGTTTTGATTTGCTCAAACATCGGCTGTCTCCGTGATAGCCACCTCGTTGTGATATCTTATTGTTTTCCATTTCTTGAAGAGCTTGATATTAGCTTTCCTTTGGATTCTCAAGCATCAGATTTTGGATTACTAAGGCTATCTTCAATGCTTGAGAATCTGCGCAAGATTGATTTTTCCGGAAATCACTTGATCACCGATAAATCTCTTTTGTCTCTGTGCGAGAACTGCAGTTCATTGGAAGAAATTTCATTCTTCAGATGTTTCAAGATATCCCAAGTTGGAATTGCTTCTGCAATTCGAATGAGACCGAGTTTGGCTTCCATTTCTTTTAACATTGAAAAGAAAAGAATACATGGACCTGGTTTGACACCCTCACCTATTAACTTCGATTTGATTGATTCATTTGTGAGCTTAAAAAGATTAACTGTTATTGATTTGTCAAATTCTTTTATCTCGGACGAGTTTCTTATCTCAATCGCAAACAGTGCCGTTGATTTTCTGAAAAAACTTGTGCTCCAAGACTGTTGCAACTTTACATTTTCAGGAATATTTTATGTGTTATCCAAATGTCGATATGTTGAATACTTAGATCTTCGAAAAGCCGACTTTCTAACCGATAAATGTATCAACAATTTATCGACATTTATTCTTAACTTGACCTCTATAAACCTTAGTGGTTGTTGCCAGCTAACAAACACAACCTTTTTCATACTCACAAGAAATTGTCCTTTACTTAGAGAGATCAAAATGGAGAGAACATATATCGGGGTAGAAGGCGAGGAAGATTTCAATTCCATGTCGGATATTGTTGCCAATCTTCAAGTGAAAGCAGTTTATTTTGGTGATAATATTTTACTTAATGATGCAAGTTTAATAAAATTTTCTTCCATTTGCTCCAGTTTACAACTTCTTGACTTAACTGCTTGTGAGGGTATATCTGGAGAATGTATTCTTGAGGTTATGAAGATATGTTACGAGATAAGGCATTTAAACCTTGCTTATACAGGAATTGAAAAATTTGAGATAAACTTTGAAGTTTCCCAATTGAAGGTGTTGAACTTGTCAGGATCAAGAATTGAAGATGAATCACTCTCATTAGTCTCAAAGTGGTGCAGTGGACTATTGTTTTTGGACATTCAGAATTGTTGGTTTGTTACAACTAAGGGAGTAAAGGAAATAATAGAAAATTGCATAGAGTTGAAAGAGTTAAATTTAAGGAATTGTAGTTTGGTGGATGGTGATTTTGTTTGTGGACTAATATTTATAAGGCCTTCATTGAGAAAAATTATCACTCCTTCTGGTGTTGATTTTTATTACTGAATAGAGAAGTTGAGGAGTTTGAATGTCACATATATTATGTCTGGTTTGTTATATGTTGTATTATTCAATGTGTGGATAGCTTTTTTGTGATAAAAGAAGTTGAATGTTGTGTGTTTGTCTTTGTTTATACTTGTTTATGTGTTCCAAATCATAGAAGTGTAAAGGAACAATTTGTAAGCATAAAATTTGTAATGCAGTCATTGTTTTGAGAAGCACAAGCAAATACAGAAACTGAAAATTATTGTGATTTTCAGGAAATTACAATATTGCTAATGAAGGAAAAAAAGTCAAAGAAATTATATTTGATAATCTCACGTTGCTTAGAGAAGTGAATGGTGGGGAGCTCAATTTTCTAACATATAATTTGTAGGCCAAAGTTATTATGCTTAAACATTATACTTATGCAGGGTGCATAAGTAAATATTAGCCACCAGATCCCTCTGCCACGTGTTATGATCATAGCCATCCCAGCAATTAACGGAATTTTCACACGCGCGGGTAACGGTTTCTCCACACAATTGACGGAAGTTCACACGCAGCTATCCGAGCTCTCCTCCGACGAGATCCGACGGCGAAATCATCATCACCGTCTCCGGAATCATCATCTCCGTCACTAATTGCATCGTTCATCGCCATCGCCGCCAATTTTCTAGAATCACGTTAAGGTTGGTGTTGCACAGAAAATTGATTTCAAAATTGATTTTGATTTATTATGTTTGTTTTTCTTTTTGATTTAATTTCTGGATGCTTGTGGTTATTTGTTGATTTTCATGAGGAGGTATATGAATCATTAGGTTGTTGTTTTTTTGCTGATTTGAGGAGGTATAGGAATTGTTGTTGAAGATGGTAAAACTAACACTAATACACAACAATTTGTAGTTAGTACTGATTGTGATGTAACTGATGTTAATAGACACAATGAATTTGTATTAAGTTGTTTATTTGTGAAACCTAAATCCAAAGAGTGAAAATGGGATTGAGTAGTAAAAGGTTAGCAGCTTCTCAGACCACAAAACTTCAATAATTCCCAAGATGTGAAAATGGGATTGAGGTGCAAGTCTCTCCTGTAAATTTTTTTTAGTATTTTGATTCCAACAAATTTGAATGAAGGGAGAAATCATAATTTTGTATCAATAAGCCCCATTAAGAAGATACTTAAATGCTTTATACTGATTTTTGGGGTTGATTTATATGGATATGTAGAAGTCATGCTGCTGTAGTTGGATTAAGATACTTGTTAGGAGAGTGATTATGTCATAGCAAAGATGGAGCTTACAATTTCAATTGTAATTGGTGAGGAGTTGCTTTGCTCCAAGCCCTTACATTTTATTGTATCTTCATCTTCTTCTTCAAATTTTGCTTTTGATCTCAAAAAACATGTGTAGAGACACGGGAGATCCTGTGAAAGTGAAACCTTCAATTTAACTATTTCAAGTATCAATGCAAAACCAAATTCTACATGCTTAATGTTTAATGTCGATGAAATTTAAGTGGATTCATTGTGTAACCTTCAATGAATTGTAATGTTGATTAATTTTGGGCTGTAGGTCTTCATAGTAGTGGATTAATTGTAATGTTTCATTAGCAGCATATTGTCATATGTTTAAATTTATATGCAACCATAATGATTGTTAAATGGTTTCCAGCTGTTATACCTTGAAACCGTGAATATAGAGGAATGGTTTCAAGAACAACAATTTTCTATGTAAATGATTTTTAAGTACACTACTTTATGCATGTTACTTTGGTTGTTATTCTAGTGGTTAACTAAATTTTACATGATCTTTGTTTATAGGGATTGTTGCTATTTTTAATGGATTCGATGTCAACTTCATCTGAAATACTCCCATTGTCCGTTGTTGATAGTTCAAACACACAGGCTGATAGTTCAAGAACACTTCTTGATACATTTCAATGTTACTCTCCTACTAAAAAAGAAACTTGGGAGTCTCTTGCTTTTAAATCTGTTGAAGAAGTTGAAAAATTTTATGGTGACTATGCATTTAAAAGTGGGTTTTCAGTTCGGACTTTGTTGAGATCAAAAAAGAATTCACAAAATAAGCCATCTGATAGATATCACTATCTACATTTGTTAGCTTGTATTTTCGACAGGCATTAATGAATTGGAGAGAGAAGATGAATTCTCATTTAATGTTCTCTTGGAAATTAGTTGTTTAATAAATCAGGAGAAGATTAAGGCATTCGACGTCGAAAGCCTTTTAGTTAAAGTTCACTGTCGAGCTTGAAGAAGCTGTCGAATTCGACAGGAACATATTTTATTAAATATATGTTGTTTGCTTCGACATTGCTATATATGTGTCGAATTATATATATGTATGTATATGTGTGTTTGCTTGTATAACGTATTATGCAGTACGGAGAAAGCATACTCTGGACTTAGCAAATTATTCAAAGTGGATAACGTTCGAAAGCCTCGCCAGGTGTCCAAGAAATTCAAATTGTCGAAGACACGTGGAGTTTAGTTAGACGTTAAGTAGGTTTTGACGGTTATTCTAGTTTGCCTATAAATATTAGTTTTTCATATGAGAAACGAGTTCACAATTCTCATGCAAATTCCTGACAAAACTCAAAGTACCCATGTCAACGAGCGAAATGAGTGCAAAATGGAACATGTACGAATCTGTGCAACCAATCTTTCTTTTGTAAACAATTTACATTATTGAATGCAATTTACATTCTCCAAGTATTTTACTTGCTTTCCATTTAAAGTTCTGCACTTTAAATCATTTCTGCAATTTATTTCATTGCAAGTTTAAAACCTTTTCTGCAATTTACTTTGTTGCATGCTTTTACATTTCAAAGTCTTTCTTTAAACTTTATTTGCAATTCATTTACAAGTTTTCTGCAAATTTAACTTTGAAGCAATTTATTTTTAAACAATCCATTCGACTGCGTCGGATGATTTTACTGTTTTTATTCAATTTATCCGATTTAACCCAGAAAATATGAAACATGTTTTCGTCAAATCTGCACAAGCCATATGTCCCAGGATTCACTAGTCGATCCTTCTTGTAATAACCAGACTAGCGGTTGTTTGCTAAAAATCGGGGTAAACAAATTGGCACGCCCAGTGGGACTATTGGTTTGTGTGATTTATTTTGTTTATTTTTGAAACTTTTTGCAAAATTGTTTTTGGTGTTGAAATTTGATTGTGTGTGTAATTTTATATGCATTTGAGGAGTGGTAAATCTCTCCCAGATTTCTCAAAAATACCAACTCGTACTCGTACTAGAATGGTGAGACCACCAAGCAATTCTGCGAATAATAACAATAATAATGGATCAGAAACGAATCTGAATCCAAATCCCCAGAATGTGGCAGGGCAACCTAGTCAGCCAGCATCTGGCGTTTCTAACGCCAATTCTACTGGTGGGCCAACATATCCTGCATTGAATTCTACAAATTCTGAAAGTATCCCAAATAATAATAATAATAATAATAATAACGGCGGAAATTCGAACCCTGCGACGAATTCCAGTACCGTTGGCGCAAACGCCAGTGGATCAACAATGCCTGCCGTTACTTCAAGTATGATAGGAGGAGTCCCTCCTCCAAATCCTAACGGTGCAGCAATGACACAACCGAACATGTCATCCATACCAACAAACGTATCACACACACATGGATACACAGACGGTAGTCAAGTTGGTGGAACACCGTCAAGACCCCCATGGTTGCCTAGAAACCCACAATTTGGAATGCCAACAACAACGATGGCAAACCTGTATAATTGGCCTTCAATAGAAAGTTCTCCCTCGTCTTCTGCGATGGGAAATAGAGGAAATTCTCTTAACTTGACAAACAATTCTATGGCAGTATTAAGGCAACAAATGGATTAGAGCAACCATGATATGGTGAATGCGTTGACCCAACAGATTGGCACAATCTTTAATCCTATGTTACAGACAACCAATGATAGTTACCTGTTATTAGCCAATCAAATGGGGAGGATGGCAGACTTTTTTGGAGCCCCTGATGCTCCAAATAACCAAAGGGTTCCTCGTGCAAACCCAGAAATTCAACCAGAAGTTCAAGCCCAACCACTGCGTATTGAAGGAGAACAGCCAGAACAAGAAGTGGTATTGGTTAATAGAAACCAAAATGCTGATAATGTTCTTAGGAACGTTCGACAAGATAACATAGCAGGGCAGAACAACTTGGCCAACTTAGTAGAAAATATCTTGGCCCAAAATGGTTTGAATATAGGATTGCATAGGCCAAATTTCGTGTCAACATTGTCTGAATATGTTTTGCAGGCAGAACTGCCAAGGGGGTGGAAAATCCCCAAATTTACAAAATTTGCTGGTGATACGAATGAGTCTACTGTCGAACACATTGCCAGATATATGGCAGAAGCAGGGAATTTAGCAAATAATGAGGATTTAAGAATGAAATTTTTCCCCAATTCCCTCACAAAAAATGCTTTCACGTGGTTCACCACACTTCCCCCTCATTCAATTCATAATTGGACTCAGTTAGAAAGGCTATTTCATGAACAATTTTATATGGGACAATCTAGGATTAGCCTCAAAGAATTAGCCAGTATGAAACGTAAAACTTCAGAGGCCATTGATGATTATTTGAATAGGTTTCGCCTTCTTAAGGCAAGGTGCTTTACTCAAGTGCCTGAACATGAATTGGTTGAGATGGCTGCTGGTGGCCTTGACTATTCCATTAGGAAAAAGTTAGATACTCAGCATTTAAGAGATATGGCCCAGTTAGCCGATCGTGTTCGACAGGTCGAACGCCTCAGGGCTGAAAAAGTCAGAAATTCTAAATTCCATAAAAAAGAAAAAGTGGCGTATATAGAAACTTATGAAAGTGAAAATGAGTTCGACGATGGTCAGGATTACATAGAAAATAATGAGGTTAATATTGCTGAATTAAAACCAGGACCTCCCTATACTTGTAAAATGTTAAAACCATCAAATGGAAATAATCCTGTCGAACCAAAAAATGATAGATTTGTTGCTAAGACATATACGTTCGACATTACTAAATGTGATGAAATTTTTGACTTATTGGTTACTGATGGCCAAATAATTGTGCCAAAAGGTTTAAAAGTTCCACCTTTGGAACAACGTAAGAAAAGAGGTTTTTGCAAATATCATAATTTCTTGGGTCATAAAACCTCACAATGTGTTCTTTTCAGGGATCTGGTCCAGAAAGCCCTGCAGGAAGGAAGACTCAAATTTGGCGAAAAGCCAAAATCCAAACAGCAGGTGGATGAAGATCCATTGCAGATTGCTGATGCTGCTTACACAGAGCCATTTGAATGCCTGATGTTGGAAGCATTGAACCTCACTGAAGGGGGGCAATTGGTTTCTATTCCTGAAGAAGAATACGAAAACAAAGTGGAAGAGGTGTATCCACAGGCTGGAGAGAAATTGTTAGATTTCCTTCAACGCTGCAAAGAGAATGATGGCGAAGCTACATTATGTCCTCACTGTAGTGCCATGTTCGACAAAAAGGCTGCTGCAGGCCTCACCAAATTTTTGCCTCATAGTCAGGGCAGAAACAATTGGCCAAATAAAAGGCCAACATATTCCAACATTCTGAATAGCCAACAGGCACCTGTGCATCAAAGGTTGGGACCACAAAAATCTTTTGTCCCCTCAAACAGGACACCTGTCAACCAATGGGTTCATGGGAGAAACATGGCTTCTGGCCAAAGGAATTTCGAGAAAGGAAGTTACAGTAACTCCAATCCCAAGAAGGATTCTGAATCAAGAAAATATGATTACAGGAATAATTACAAAGGGAAGAACCCCATGACAAGATCTCAATGGCGTAGATATCAACGCCAGAAAAAGTTGGCTGCTCAAAGTTCCCAGATTACTGCTGATGGTAAGGGAAAGAAGCCTGTGGAATTGGCTAAGAAGCCAATGAGCGAAAGGTTAGTTGAACCAAAAATAAAGTCTTCAGTTGCTGATGATGTCGAAGACGAACACATGGAAGCTGATGATTTTCTGGATTCTGAACCTGATCTCGACATAATAGTGAATGTTGTGTCAATTCTGCCAAGGGAGTTCGACGTCTGTTCTGAAATAACAGATGAAGAAGAAGAATCCGAAATGCAAATGGCCCTTCACAGGCCAGTCTGTTACTACGTTATGAACAACGGTGCTTTGGAGGACCAAATGGCCACATTTGAGAGGCCAGATGAAGGCATGAAAAATCACTTGAAGCCTCTCTTCATACAGGCTAAAGTGAATAATGTAGGGATCAACAAAGTACTGATTGATGGTGGCGCTGCTGTTAACCTAATGCCAGAATTTCTGCTGAAAAAGATTGGCAAGTCTTTGGTGGATCTTCATCCTCACAACATAGTTTTGTCGAATTATGAGGGTGAAACTGGTTTGTCATTAGGAGCAATCCAGTTGGATGTGGTTGTTGGAAGTACTATAAGGCCAACCTTATTTTTGGTTGTGGCCTCTAAGGCAAATTACAATCTGCTCCTAGGACGAGAGTGGATTCATGGCGTGGGGGCAGTCCCATCTACCTTGCACCAACGCCTGATTATCTGGCGAGATGATGGTATTGTTGAAAATGTTGAAGCAGACCAAAGCTACTTCAAAACTGAAGTTCATCATCTCACAAAGCACTCATTCGACAAAAAATTGGCAACTATCTCGCCATGCACTGAAAGGGATTTTGCGTATCGTTCAGTGAGAAATGTTCACCATTCAATTAAGTTGGACCCCACACATGGTTTTCTGTGGGAAAGAGAAGATGGGGACATTGAATATGGCGAATATGAAGGCCAGAACTACCCAACTGGGTGGGATATCAATGAAGATTACTATGTCTGAGTCCCAAACTTGGGCAAAGATTTCGGCCTATATGGCTGAAAACAGAATCAAAATGGCTTTGGAAGCCAATTCATTGTCAGAAAATATGGCTGTTGCAGCCAATGATATAAAATTTGGCAAACAAAAGCCAGAAATGCAAAAGCTGGACTGCATCTATGATGACGAACCCCTAGGATTTGAAAAAGACCCAATCAGTCAAAGTCACAAGATGCAAGCTCAGGTTCCTTTGCAAGAAATTGACCTAGGAGATGGTCTGACAAAAAGACCAACGTACATTAGTGCAAACATTCCTCCTGATCTGAAGGCAAAAGTGGTGCAACTCCTGGTGGAGTTCAAAGATTGTTTTGCTTGGGACTACAACGAAATGCCAGGTCTGAGCAGAAAGTTGGTGGAACATGAATTACCAGTTCGACCAGATAAAAAGCCAGTGAAACAATTGCCTAGGAGATTCGCACCAGAAATCATGTCGAAGATCAAAGAAGAAATTGAGAGGCTGCTAAGGAGCAAATTCATCAGAACTGCAAGGTATGTCGAATGGTTAGCAAATATAGTGCCTGTGATTAAGAAAAATGGTTCTCTTAGAGTATGCATAGACTTTAGAGATTTAAATAATGCTACACCAAAAGACGAATATCCTATGCCTATGGCAGAAATGTTAATAGACTCAGCAGCTGGGTTTGAATATTTAAGTATGTTAGATGGTTATTCTGGTTATAACCAAATTTTCATTGCTGAGAATGATGTACCCAAAACTGCCTTTAGGTGCCCAGGAGCATTAGGCACATATGAATGGGTAGTAATGCCCTTTGGTTTGAAAAATGCTGGGGCTACTTATCAAAGAGCAATGAATCTAATTTTTCATGAGTACATAGACACTTTCATGCAAGTGTATATTGATGACATAGTTGTCAAATCCTCGTCAAATGATGATCATTTGAGAAAATCTTTTGAAAAGATGAGGAAATATGGATTGAAAATGAATCCATTAAAGTGTGCTTTTTGTGTTAATGCAGGAGATTTCCTTGGGTTTGTTGTGCACAAAAAGGGCATTGAAATAAATCAAAACAAAACAAAGGCTATTATGGAGACAAAATCTCCAACTACAAAAAAGCAGCTTCAGTCCTTACTTGGGAAAATCAATTTCTTGAGAAGATTCATCTCAAATTTAAGTGGTAAAGCTCAACCGTTTTCACCATTACTTCGACTCAAGAAAGAAAGTGTTTTCACTTGGGGGCAAGATCAACAACAAGCTTTTGACGAAATCAAAAGTTATCTGTCGAAGCCACCAATGTTAATGCCTCCAATAAGGAACAAATTCATGAAGTTGTATATATCAGCATCAGATTCGACACTGGGTAGTATGCTTGCTCAGGAAGATGAAAATGGCGAAGAAAAAGCCATTTATTACTTAAGTAAGGTTTTAAATGATGCTGAAACTAGATATAGTAGTATTGAAAAATTATGCTTATGTTTGTATTTTTCTTGCATGAAACTCAAGCATTATATAAAGCCTGTTGATGTTTTTGTTTATTCTCATTGTGATATCATTAAGCACATGCTATCTAAACCAATCCTGCATAGTCGAATTGGAAAATGGGCCTTAGCCTTGACAGAATATTCACTAACTTATAAACCTTTGAAGGCAGTTAAAGGCCAAATTGTGGCTGATTTCATAGTGGATCATTCTGCATTAGAAACTCCACAAAACTATGTAGATTCAGAACCTTGGAAATTATATTTTGATGGTTCTAAACATAAACATGGAGTTGGAATTGGGATTTTAATCATTTCTCCCTCCAGAATTCCCACCAAGTTCAAATATAAAATCAATGGGTTCTGCTCAAATAATAAAGCAGAATATGAGGCTTTAATAACAGGCTTGGAAATTTTATTAGACTTGGGGGCAAAAAATATTTTGATCAGAGGTGATTCTGAATTGGTATTGAAACAATTGACAAAAGAATACAAATGCATATAAGAACACTTGATGAAGTATTTTGTCATAGCAATTGCTTTGCTAAAACGTTTCGACCAAGTTATCTTTGAACATGTACCTCGTATAGAAAATCAAGAAGCCAATGATTTGGCTCAAATAGCTTCTGGTTATAAAATCTCTAGTGAAAAACTAGAAGAGTTGATTGAAATTAAAGATAAACTCATTGTTGATCAACCTCCTTCATTAGAATTGTCAATGCCAAAACTTGTGGGGGCAGACTTACCACAAGACAGTGGTCAAGACACCATCTATGATTATGACGAAAATTCAGAAATTTTTGAAATTTTTGCCATTGACAATCTATCTGGCAATGATTGGAGAAAACAACTTGTCGAATATTTGAAAGATCCAAATGGAACAACCAATAGAAAAATCAAATATAGAGCCTTGAGTTATGTCATCATTGGTAATGAACTAATGAAGAAAACACCTGAGGGAGTTTTGCTAAAATGTTTAAGTGAAACTGAAGCTTATTTGGCTATATCTGATGTGCACAATGGTGCATGTGGATCTCATCAGGCAGGCCACAAAATGAAATGGTTGTTATTTCGACAAGGTGTGTATTGGCCAACAATTCTAAAGGACTGTATAGAGTTTGCCAAAGGTTGTCAAGAGTGTCAAAGACATTCAGGTATACAACATGTACCTGCAAATGAACTTCATTCAATAGTAAAACCTTGGCCTTTTAGAGGGCGGGCTTTAGATTTAATTGGTGAAATTAAACCAAGCTCGTCAAAAAACCAACGTTATATTTTAGTTGGTATATATTATTTTACCAAATGGATAGAAGCAATTCCATTACCAAATGTTGACCAAGAAGCAGTGATTAGTTTTATACAAAGTCACATCATTTATAGATTTGGTATACCTGAGTCTATTACTACAGATCAAGGTTCAGTATTCACTGGACGAAAGATGGTTGAATTTGCCCAACAAACTGGTTTTAAACTTTTAACCTCTACACCATATTATGCCCAAGCAAATGGTCAAGTAGAAGCTGCTAATAAAATCATTATTGGTTTGATTAAAAAGCATATTGCCCAAAAGCCTAGAAATTGGAACAAGACCTTAGATCAAGTATTATGGGCATGTAGGAATTCTCCAAAAGAATCAACTAACACCACACCCTTTCGACTAACTTATGGGCATGATGCAGTCTTGCCTGTCGAAATACATCTGCAGTCAGTTAGAATTCAAAGGCAGACAGAAATCCCAAGGGATCATTATTGGGATATGATGTTAGACGAATTAGTTGATTTAGATGAGGAGAGATTAAAAGCTTTAAAGATGCTAACTCGACAGAAAGAAAGAGTTGCTAAAGCTTACAATAAAAAGGTTAAGTCTAAAACCTTTAATGTTGGAAATTTGGTTTGGAAAGTTATTTTGCCAATGGATGAAAAAGACAGAGTCTTAGGCAAATGGTCTCCAAATTGGGAAGGCCCTTTTAAAGTTGTTCAGATTTTTTCAAATGGTGCTTATGAAATAGAAGAATTAACAGAAGAACAACGTTCGTTAATTATAAATGGTAAGTACTTGAAAAAGTATAAACCAGTGTTGCAAGAAATAAAAATTAACGAAGAATAAAGCTTAAGAAATAATGAAAATGGTGATCATAAAATGAGTTCGCCACAAAATGGGCATTGTCAAGATTACAAAACCAAAAAACCATAACAAATTGTTCAAATAGTTGAAGCAAAAAACTAAGAACAATAAAAACTAAAACTATTACAAAGTTAAAATTTTCTCTTCAAGTCTTCATACAGGCTTTTGAATGAAGCAACTTCTGCATCGAGAATCATGTTGGAATCCACCAAGATTTTGATCTCTTCTTCGACAGCTGCAGAATGGCTGAAGTACTTGATGCCAGCATTCGCCTCTTTGTCAATCATAGCTTTGGTTGCCTTGGAAATATTAGCTTTGGCTTCCTCACGCTTAGCCTTTTCACTGGTTATCTTGGCATTGAGACTTTGAATTTTCAAGTTCAACTCAGCCACCTCATTTTCCCAATCAGCAATGTTCTTGTCATAGCCTGCAATCTCAGCATTCGACTCAATATCCTTCTCAAGGCGCTCGACATTTGCCTGAGCAGCTTTTGCTTTCTCAACCAATACAGCATGTGCTTGAGTTTGAGCTTCCAACCTTGAGGCATTACTTTGCCTTTTTTGAATGGCTTTGGTGAAACCATCAATAAGGTTTTCAAGTTGGATAACCTTACCAAGAGTAGCACCATCAGTCATTGGGTTGTGAAACTTCTTCAGAAAGCCTAAGTGGGCAAAAGCACTGCTGGGATTAGCTTCAATCAATGAGAAGACGTCCTGGTTGATGTAGTCTGTGTGCAGCTTGAGAATTAAGGAGTCTTGTCTCACTGTCGAATGAATCTCAGAGTCAGAGGCTGTCGAACTGCTGTGATGTGAAACACTTTTGTCTTTGTTGCTTTTGCTTGAGAGGAGCATCTTTAGTGCTGCAGCAGGATCAGAGTCCTTCATAGCTATGAATTGCATCTCTGACAACCCAACATCAGCAGATAACTTTGAAGTAGAAGAAACTGGGAGTATATCAGAACCTCCTTCAGCAGCCTCTGGCATAGCTTCTTCCCTTTCATTGTCGAAAGCCATTTCGACATCTGTACCTTCTGACGAATGGGTAGATTCGGCAGGACGATCAAGAATAGTTTCTTCATAATCAAGATTGATGGTGGGATTTTCTTCAGTCTCTGGACCTTTGTCACTTTGATTAGGGTTGACCTCGACATCATTGGTACCAATGCCTTGGGTCAGGTTTTCTGCATTGTCAAAATTCATGTTGACATTTTCATCATTAGTATCCTGTCGAAAGGTAAGGCAAATGAAGTTATGAGAAAACTTATGAGAAAAAGAAATTTGTTCTATTGACAAAATCTTAAAAGTTGAGAAGATTTTACCTTAGCACCAAGATCATGTGAACATGAACTTGTATTTTCTTGCCTGGGGGCAGGAACTTCAGTGGTGGTGTTTTCAGCTTGGGGTGTTGGTTGGTCTTCGACAGGAAGATTAGAAGGAGTAATCTCAGCTTCTTTCTCTGCTTCTGCAGAAGCCTTAGAGCCGGACTTAACTTTCTTCCTCTTCTTCTTCTTTTTCTTGTCAACTCTCTTTTTTGGGGGTTTATCAGCATCAGATTTTGTTGGTGGTGTGCTTGCCTCACTAGCTTCCTCGTTGGCCTTTCCTTTGTCTCTTTGGCCTTCTCCACTAGGGGCAGCGGCAGTGGGATTCTCTTGAACATTACCAGTGGCCTGAATTGAAACCTTAAGGCTGTTAACACAAAATTTCTTTGAAGTCGAAAAGGAATTTAAAAGGGTATGTCGAAAGCCTTACTGTTGGTTCTTGAATGGTGAGTTTCTTTTGTTTCTTCTGAATGGTGGGCTCTCCAGTTTTTTCTGAAGCCACATTGACTCTCTTTCGACTCTGCATTGTAAGTCAAGTGTCAAAAGGTTCAAAATGTTTGTGACAAAAAAATTGCAAATAAAAACTAAGTTAAAATACTAGTTTGAAATTTGATACCTTAGCCCCAGTATTTGGGAGTGATTTCTTTGAAGTCACAGCAGGAGCGCTGGAGTCAGTAGAGACGTTGGTTTCTTTGGTCTTTGTGACATTGGAAACACCTGCTGTCGAAATAAGGAAAATTAAAAATCAAATGAAGAGTTAAATTTACAAACATTATAAAAATAACTTTGTTTATTTTTAGTCAAGTTACCTTTGCCTTTGGGAGTCCTTGGCTGCAAAGCGTCGAATCCTGCATTCAATGCACGCAATAGCAGATTCTCATCCTTGGCATGCCTCTCATGGTGCAAGCACCACCATGCAGCAAATTCATAGGTGCAGTATTGAGAGGTTTCAAAGGCAACAGGTGTAAGGTTGTAAGAGTGCTCGTCAACAAGCTTTAAACGACGTTCAAAGTACTCGACAGACATTCCAGAGTTGCCCAAGACAATATCATCTTTGTTCTTGAACAAACTCTTTGGCCTGAACTGACTTAGGCCAAATTGGCGAGCAACCAAATTGGGTTGGTATCCAACCAAGCCCAAATGCCTTTTGTCAATCCCTTGCCTTGAGGATAGGATTGTTGGGTTCAAAAACATTCTCCAAATGTTGTTGGTATCTTCCTCATCATCTGGATTTGTTGCAGGAAATGGTCTCTTAAACCAAGATGGTCCAATAGTTCTTTTGATAAAAGGGGTGTTTTGAGGGGTGATTTCGTCGAAGGCGAGCAGAGTTTTGTAGTAGTGGAAAAAGAGCTGCGAGTGGTCAAGTTCGTTTCTCTTTGCCTCAACAAGGCTAACCTAGCGCCTTCTGATTGTCGAGAAGCAATAGAGGTTTCCATGTGAGTAGGGAGGAAAAGTTTGAAGTTGGTTTCAAAGGTGGCATTCAGCCAAAGTTGCAGAAGCCAAATGGGTCCAGATAGAGTTAATTGTGATCCTTTATCAGTTTTCTTAAGGAGATCACTAGCTTATCCTAAGGAATCATAAAGGGAAGCCAAGATGAATCTGCCTAAGGCTACATCCAAACCCTGGTGAAGCATAATGGCGAGAGGAACTAATCTTTTCACAACTTGCAGAGAGCAAGTGCAAAGGACGAATTGTGATAGCCAATAAGTCAAGAAGGCTATGTGTTCTTCAGGTGATACCTCTTCACTACTGAGGTCATGGTGATTTTTGAGAAATCCTGAAAAGGATAAGACTCTGAAGTCGAGCTGATGGTTGGTAGTGTATTTGGGGTCGAAAGTGGGTCCTGTTGGTCTCAACCCAGTAATAGCAGCAACGTCGAATAAAGTTGGGGTCATCATGCCTGCTTTCAAATGAAAGGTGTTGGTAGAACTTTCCCAAAAATGAAGGGCAGCTATTAGCATTTCTGCATTGTACTTGGGTCCTTCTCTCGACAGTTGAATTAAGTCGAATATACCACTCTCTTTCCAAAAAGTGGCGTATTGTTTTTCGACTTTGTTAAGCCATTTAAGATAGCCATCAGTAGCTATTGGTGCGGATCTAAAAGCCCTATAGCCAGGTTCAAAGAAACTCATGTCGAAGACAGATTTGGCAAAAACTTTTGGCTCACAAGTGACATGCAGAGAGAAAATACTACTTATTTCCTCATTAAAATCAGTAGTCGAAGGAAGAGGGCCTGCAAAGGCAAGAGTTTTACCTTCAAGTCTATGAGGAATCAGCAGTTCTTTTCCCCATATGGTGCTTTCGACAGCAGTAGTAGCAGGTTCCGACACGAACACTGAATCGTCAACCATGACAAGCTCTTTGTCATCTACAGCAATGGGAACAGCGTTTCTGGAGGAAGAAGATGAAGCCATTGATGCTTCTTGGTGTTCTTGGTGTTCTTGAGGTTGATGGTGATTTGACAGGTGACAGTAGCAAAGGTTCAAAAACCTTCAAAATCAACTTGTTTCTTGCTCAAATGCAGTGGAAAGAACGGTGATGATGAACGAAAATGATTGACAATCGTTTTGGTTGGTTTAGATTCAACAGAAACACAAGAACAATGCAAGATTTGGAGTTTGTTTTGATTGTTTTTGGAAAAAATGCGTGAGTGCTCTCTATGGAAGGGAAGTTCAATGTTTAGGATTTCAGAAAAGTGAAAGTGTTGGACTATGCTTGCTATTTATAGACTCTACAGATTTGCATGCAGATGGTAACTGAAGCACCACCATTTTCCATCTCAATCGTCCCGATCCTGCCACGTGTCCCACTATTGTGCTAAAAAAGTGGAAATCATGGTTTGAAGGGATTGAGTTGACAGTTACATTTTTGTCATGATTGATGTGATATTAATGTGACGTTTGCGCCGTCTTTGGTAAGCGTGCAGAAGTTGAAAAGAAAGAGAATCTTCAAAACTGTCATTTCTTCCTTTCGTATTCGACATGCAGTCGAAATTGGCATTTTTGAGGGGGCAATTTGTTAGCCTGTATTTTCGACAGGCATTAATGAATTGGAGAGAGAAGATGAATTCTCATTTAATGTTCTCTTGGAAATTAGTTGTTTAATAAATCAGGAGAAGATTAAGGCATTCGACGTCGAAAGCCTTTTAGTTAAAGTTCACTGTCGAGCTTGAAGAAGCTGTCGAATTCGACAGGAACATATTTTATTAAATATATGTTGTTTGCTTCGACATTGCTATATATGTGTCGAATCATATATATGTATGTATATGTGTGTTTGCTTGTATAACGTATTATGCAGTACGGAGAAAGCATACTCTGGACTTAGCAAATTATTCAAAGTGGATAACGTTCGAAAGCCTCGCCAGGTGTCCAAGAAATTCAAATTGTCGAAGACACGTGGAGTTTAGTTAGACGTTAAGTAGGTTTTGACGGTTATTCTAGTTTGCCTATAAATATTAGTTTTTCATATGAGAAACGGGTTCACAATTCTTATGCAAATTCCTGACAAAACTCAAAGTACCCATGTCAACGAGCGAAATGAGTGCAAAATGGAACATGTACGAATCTGTGCAACCAATCTTTCTTTTGTAAACAATTTACATTATTGAATGCAATTTACATTCTCCAAGTATTTTACTTGCTTTCCATTTAAAGTTCTGCACTTTAAATCATTTCTGCAATTTATTTCATTGCAAGTTTAAAGCCTTTTCTGCAATTTACTTTGTTGCATGCTTTTACATTTCAAAGTCTTTCTTTAAACTTTATTTGCAATTCATTTACAAGTTTTCTGCAAATTTAACTTTGAAGCAATTTATTTTTAAACAATCCATTCGACTGCGTCGGATGATTTTACTGTTTTTATTCAATTTATCCGATTTAACCCAGAAAATATGAAACATGTTTTCGTCAAATCTGCACAAGCCATATGTCCCAGGATTCACTAGTCGATCCTTCTTGTAATAACCAGACTAGCGGTTGTTTGCTAAAAATCGGGGTAAACAACGTTATGGTTGTAACAAACAAGGTTACAAGAAAGGAAGTTTGTTGGATCCAAAGAACAAGCCAAAATCAGAGAGTCCTGTTGTTGTTGAATTTGAGAAAGTAAAAGAAAAAGCAGAGGAAAGGATTGGTTGTACAGCTGCGATTTCTTTAAAGTTGGATGAAACTCTGAATGTTTACAAGATATATAAATGGGATGTGGCCCATTGTCATTAGTTACATAAACCAGAGCATGGACGTTACTTGAGATCATTTAGGGAAGTTAATGAAGTGCAAGGACAGCTCGCTGTAATCAATTCGAAAGCTGGGATGTCAATGAGAACTTCATATGAGGTCATGGGTCAGGGTGTTGGAGGCACAGATAACTTGTCTTTTCGATTTTCGGATTTAAAAAATTATTTGATGACAATCCGTTCGAAAGAGATGGTGGTTGGTGAGGCAACTGTGATTCAAGAATTTTTTAGGAATGAAGCTTTGTCGAAACCATCCTTTTATTATGATATTCAAGTTGATGCAGCAGAAGATATAGCTAGTATTTTTTGGGCAGATGAGATTATGCAGCTTGATTATGCTTTATTTGGTGATGTTATAAGTTTTGATACAACTTACCGAACCAACAACCAGTATCGCCCTTTAGGTTAGTTTTTTTGAACTTCTACCAGGTTAAAAATTATTGTTTTTATTCCATTATGTTATATATTGTGTTGCCATGAATAGTATAGGTAAGTTGAATATGTTGAAACCATTTACCAATAATAATGGTTTCTTTGTATATCATACTGAAACCATTTATCATTAGTAATGGTTTCACTTGTTAACATGTTGAAACCAAAATAGCCCTTTTATGGTTTAAATGTTTTTTATAATATAACTGAAACCATAATTTTGATATCTGCTGTGTGTCCTTTTAGTTGCTCCATTTTATATTTCAATGATAGTGTGGCATTTGTTTGATAGTTTCAGTACCCAACATAATCAATTATAAGTAGCAGTTACTAGTAATTAGGGATTCAATTTATCCTTATGTAATTATGATTGATCCTTGCAGTACATGTTCCTGCTGATAGTGTGGCAAAATGGTTGTTTTATTTGGTTTTTATGTTGTTTGTGAATTCAAAACCAATGAGAAACCATAAGTGTAGCTTAATGGTTTCACTGAATGTGTATCTGAAACCAAAATAGCCCTGTTATGGGTTCACTAGGTTTTATAATATAACTGAAACCATAAATGTGACTGAATGGTTTCACTGTATTTATTTCTGAAACCAAAGTAGCCACCTTATGGTTTCAGTTATAGTGTGGCATTTGTTTGATGGTTTCAGCACTCAAGATAATCAATTCTAAGTGAAATAATAATTATGATTGATCCTTGAATTTGTTTTGTTTGGTTTTTAAGCAGTTGTTTTAATAATGTTTTAATCTTAGCTGTTTGTGAATTCAAAACCAATGAGAAACCATAAGTGTGACTTAATGGTTTCACTGGATATGTGTCTGAAACCAAAATAGTCTCCTTATGGTTTCACTAGGTTGTTATTAGCTGGGGATTATATTTTTGATCTCAATATTAATGGTCCTTTTATATATGCATTTTCCCCCTGATTTGGTTTATTTACATTTCAGCTGCATTCATGGGCTTTGACAATCATCGGACAAGTGTTTTATTTGGTGCTGCCCTTTTGTATGATGAGACTTCAGCAACTTTTGATTGGTTGTTTACGACTTTTTTGAGGTGTATGTCTAATAAGAAACCGCAATCCATATACACAGACCAGGCGCCTGCATTGTTGAAGTCAATTCCTAATGTTTTTGAGGGTGTTTTTCATGGCCTTTGCTCATGGCATATGTCAGAGAATGCAAAAAAAAAATCTGGGGTCTCGTGCAAATGCTGCATTTTTCAATGAGTTCAATTATTTGATTTCAAATGTTGAGACTGAATCGGATTTTGATTACAACTGGGATCAGATGATGAAAAACTGCTTTGGTGGAAGGCCAACTTCTGATTTTAGTTGGCTTGTTCAAACACACAAGAATCGTATGCACTGGTCGTCAGTTTGAGTCAAGTCGCATTTCACAGCTGGTTTGAAAACGACCCAATTAAGTGAGTCCTTTAATGCGTTTCTTCGTGGTTTTCTGCAACCTGACCATTCTCTAGTTCAATTTTTTAGCCATTTTAATATCATGGTTCAGAGATTGAGGGATAAGCATGCTGAGTTGGATTTTAAGGCTGCAAACACTAGATCAAAAAACAATTATCCCAATAGTCAACTGATGCGGTCTGTTGTAAACAAGTACACCCCAGCATGTTTTGCATTCATTCATAGACAGTATGATCTTTCCTTCAAATACTTCTATGAAGAGGTCACAACTCAATGTTCTGCCTTTAACAAGGTTTTCAAAGTTTTTACAATTGAACAGCTTGATGAACCTGAGGAAGTAGGTGGTGCTAATTATGATGATGATGCTAATGATGGGCATTCAGACCGCAATTTTTTGGATGAAGAAATTTCTGAAAACCTTTCCCCAAATTTTGAACAGCATGATCGACTTGATGAAAGGGTTGTGACAATCGATATTAGGACGAAACATATTAGCTGCACATGTCGTATGTTTGAGAACAGGGGTTTTTTATGTCGGCACGTTTTTAAAATATTGGAATTTTTAGGTGGTTCTGTGCAATATCATAGTTTGAAGACGATACCTGCAGAATATGTGTTGAAGCGGTGGACTAGAGATGTTCGTCATTCGATTGATAAGCTCAAACCTACCATCAATGCTGGCACTGAAGGCACGACTCAAGCACAAAGATATCAACAAATTTGTGCTGTTACAATCCAGCTTTGTACACGTGTTTGTACAGACCCTGAGGCTTCTCAAGTTTTCCTTAATGGTGTACTTGAAGCTGGGAAAAAGGCAGAGGAGTTGCTTATGTCCAAAGGTTTTCAATATTTTCTTTTGAACTATGTTTTTTACCTTGGCTGTCTGTGTGTTATAACTGAAACCCTAAGTATGGCTGAATGGTTTCATTGTCTTTGTTAGTGAAACCAAAGTAGCCTTCTTATGGTTACAAGTGCTTTTGTTGTGTCATTTGTTTTGAGGGTTTGAGTATTCAATTTATCTGCACAATGATTGATGAATTTTTTTGATAATTGTATAGGTATTCATACAGAACCACCTGTTGTGACGCCATCTAAGTCTTCCAATACAACTACTGTTGGTGAACCATCTGATGGGGTAAAGTCTACTTCTCCAAAGTTCAAAGTAAGACCAAATCCAATTAGATCAAAGAGGCGAATGAAAAGTGATTATGAAATTGTTAGGGAACGCCAGAAAATGAAATTAGAGCGGAAGAGACAACAAAGAGAGGATGAGGCTTTAAAGGAAAAAGAGGCTAATGATTGATATTTTTACATTTGTTTTTGTTTTTTTATTTTGTTTCATGTTAACAGTTTGTACTAGACTTTGTTACAAAACCATTAGACTTGTAGGAATCGTACTTCGTCATTTTCATGTTCTTTGTTGGTATGTATTGATGATTATAAGATATCGATCATTAGACATATATTTTATTTGTATTAGATAGAATGATTATCATCATTTATGTCTGTTATACTTGAATGCATACTTGTTTGGTATAATATAAATGAAACCATAAGTGTGGCTGAATGGTTTCACTGTATTTATTTCTGAAACCAAAGTAGCCCTCTTTTGGTTTCAATGAAACAATGAACATTTACATACGTATTTTAATATATCATATAAGTAATTTCTTTAAAAAAATCAAATATACAGTCATAATTTCTTTAAAAAAATATGTATATTCAAATATTATTGAAAAAAATTTCTTTACCAAAAGCATTATTATTGTTGAATGGGTTGGGAAGCCATAATAAACTCATTATCTAACATGTCGAATAATTAAATGTAATCAAATAAAATCATAGATTATTGTTATTATACAAATAATCAAGACTATTCATATTATATAAATTATTTTGATATCATCATTTATGTCTCTTTATACCTGAACCCATCCTTGTTTGGTATAATGTAAATGAAACCATAATTGTGGCTGAATGGTTTCACTGCATATATTTCTGAAACCAAAGTACCCCTCTTATGGTTTCAATGAAACAATGAACATTTATATATGTATTTTGATATATCATATAAGTAATTTCTTTAAAAAAAATCAAATATACAGTAATAATTTCTTTAAAAAAATCTATATATTTAAATTTTATTGAAAAAGAATTTTTTATCAAAACCATTATTATTGTTGAATGGGTTGTGAAGACATAATAAACTCATATTATCAAACATGTCGAATAATTAAATGTAATTAAATAAAATCATAGATTATTGTTATTATACAAACTAGCGCCCGTTTGTGTGACCTTTGTTTATTAGTTTGCTAACATATATAAATTATACATAGTGATTTATTATAAATTTGGTTTTTATAATAATTAATATATGTATTTTTAGTTTCTCTCAAAATAAAAAATGTATTTTACATGCATTAATGGTCCAAACCATAGGTAACTTATCATAGTTACATATATAAATGATTTAAAAAAAAAACAAAGTTGGTTTTGAAAGTTTTTTTAGTAAAATGTTGGTTTTTGAAAGTTAAAGGGTATTATTGGAATTCCAGAAAAGGCTACACCAAAATGGTGTTTTGCCTTTATCTATTAGTATAGAAGTATAGATAATCAAGACTATTGAATAATTAAATGAAACCATAAATGCGACTGAATGGTTTTACTGCATCTATTTTTGAAACCAAAGTATCCCTCTTATGGTTTCAATGAACATTTACATACGTATTTTAATATATCATATATAAAAAAATCTATATATTTTAAATTTTACAATTTGATAGTTGTTGAAGCTTGTTTTTTAAACAGTGAAAACTACATTTTCATGTGTGTATATTATATGGTACGACTAAAGTAAAGATTGATTAAGAATTAAATTTCATAATCTACAAAGAGCAATTCATTAAAACTAATCATTAAATTGAACATAACTTGTCCCAAAAAGAAAAAAAACATTAAAACAATCCATAAAATCAGCAACAGAGTGTTTTGTCAATTAAAGTGTCCTAATGACCAGAAGAGAACAAACTATGAATACAACCCTATCAAAAGATGCTGAAACCATTTTGCAATACCAATGGTTTCAAGATAAAGCACCTTGAAACCATTTAACAGTACTAATGGTTTCTAACAGAACAACTTGGCATCTTTTGAAGCAGCTCTTCATAGTATGAAATTGCAAGCTTTTTCACTTCATCTTTCATTGAATTGCTTGGATGGCTTAAGATTTCTGAACATATATCGATCCGAAGATCCATAATTTTTGCAACCTTTGCATGCTTTTTGAGTCTAGACTAACCTTTGAAAGATTGTATTTCACCTCCCCATTCAGCTAGAAACTTCATGCATAATACACCACAATTGTCCGAATCAATCTGTGTAGGAACCTTTGGTGTATCCCAAGTGAATGTGATGAAGGAGAAAGGCATTTTCATTTTCCTTTGGTTATACAATTCAGCCACAAATGCTTCTACCTCATTTACCCAGACATCAAATAGCTTCTTGTATGAGGTTGGTTCACCATCCTTGGTTTCCAATTTTTCTCCTACACCCGTCAAACTGTTCAGGAATTGGAATTTGTGGTGTTTGAGATTGACAACGAAGCAGACATAATGGCTTCCTGGGTTACCAACTATTGCTGGTGTCATGATCTGTTCCACCATGGCAAACATAGTATTAGAATCACATTATTTAACTAAAATTTTAATACTAAAATCATTATCATAAACCATGTATCTGAAAGGTTTTGAAAAGAGACTTACGTATTCTAGCTTTTCAGGGTCAATGGCCTTCCATTCCATGTATTTGAATTGGTTGAGTCTCTCGATGAATCTCCAGCATGCAATATTTCTACTTACAGGAGGCATTCTTTCCTGGTCAAACTGTTTATATAAAATGAGTAAAATAAACAATATTATGTAAAATAAACAATATTATGTAAATTTTTAATATTAATGGATTGTGATACATACATAAGTAAGTAATGGTGTCACCAGTTTTGTCATGCTACCCTGTTGATCCCAATTCAGACAATTAACCCAGCTATTTATGACCAGGCATGACACCCATTCATCCTTTTGAAGGGTCCATAAAGCATCTCTTTGTAGAGAATAAAAATGAGCCTTGTTGTTGGAGCAGTACATAATTTCATACCTATATAATAATTAAGCATTTAGTATTGGTAATAATATTTAATCTGAGAACACTAAAGTAAGCTACACTTATGGTTTTTCATTAGAACCTATACAATAAGTAAGGCCAAATAATTAAAACCTAATGAAACCATAAGGAGACTTTTTTGGTTTCAGATACATATCCAGTGAAACCATTAAGCCACACTTATGGTTTCACATTGGTTTTGAATTCACAAACAGCTAATTTTAAAACATTATTCAAACAACTGATTAAAAACCAAACAAAACAAATACAAGGGTCAATCACAATTATTGTTTCATTTATATTTGATTATGTTGAGTGCTGAAACCATCGAACAAATGCCACATTATAACTGAAACCATAAGGGGGCTACTTTGGTTTCAGAAATCAATACAGTGAAACCATTCAGCCACACTCATGGTTTCATTTATATTACACAACCTAGTGAAACCATAAGAGGGCTATTTTGGTTTCAGATACACATTCAGTGAAACCATTAAGCTAAACTTATGGTTTCTCATTGATTAAGAATTCACAAACAACTTCAAAGCCAAATAAAACAACCACATCTGCACTAAGCTAAATAAGAAACAGTTTTTTACTTACTGATCAAGATCTGGGCTCCAAGCAAATGTTGACAATTGTTTCTGCAACTCAGTTGTACTAGACTCATGGACAGCGTCATCATACGGACTTGCAAGGTATTTTGATTTCTTCACCACCCGTCGACGCTCAGGGTACGTCCTATCAGAGTAAAGCACATTATGCCTCTTTCTTTTCTTTGGTGTGACATTGTCGATGTCAATTATTTCATCTGAAAGCATTGTCTTTATTGGAGTTGCACTGTGAAATAATATTACATAATAGTGTTATTTTTTGCAGAATTTAAATAATATTAGACTTATCACACTGTTTGATTCTTACTTTATGACAGTGTCTGAGTCACATTCTTCAGACTTCTCCCCTTGCGACACATTTGGTACCAACACTAGCGCACGGCATTGATTGGGTACTTCAAAATATTGCGGGAACTTCAGGATTGTTTCATTTGTGGCTGATTCTGTGTCTTGTGACACTGAAATTTGTGGTACTGGAGCATCTTTAATCAACCTGAAACAATCAAAACAATACTTTAGTTTTCAAACATCTTATATGAAAATCATTTGACAAACGATTTTAAAGTTAAGCTGTCTTACTCTGCATCAAAAAACTCAGGAAACTTCAACATAGTTTCCAATGTCGCTGATTCAGCCCCCTGTGACACCGAAACATTTTTGTTAGAAGCTTCAGCCCGATCAAAAAACTCTGGAAACTTCAAGATAGTTTCCTAAGTTAATGTGAGGCCTGCATTCGGTGTCAGCTTCACCGAATGATCAGTGATGTTGCATGCTGCCATCACTGCATCATCAATGATTTTTGGAGCGATCTCATCCTCTTCATCTTTCTCTTCATAGTTGTCATGTTGCATGCTGCCTGCATCATCATTAGGTGTTACTTTCATTGAATCATCAATGATGTTGCATGCTGTCGGCACTGCATCATCAATGAGATTGGGACTGATCTGATCTTCTTCATCGTCGTCCTCATCCTTGTCATGTTCAACTTTGTCATTGTCATCTTTGTTGCTATTTTGACCAATGCTTTTGTCATCCTCTTCATCATTATCATTACTTAACCTACATTATTGAATTTTCAGAAAGTCACAACACAACTCCCAATCATAAAGCATTCAGAAACAACATTTTAATGTTGAATTAAATAAGAATATGTATTGGAAACCATAAGATGGCTATTTTGGTTTCAGAAACAACTATAGTGAAACCAATAAGTCACACTTATGGTTTCAGTTATATTATTTATGTTGTATACAATATGAATAAATATATTAAGGAAAGGTCCTGAAACCAAATTAAATGCAGTACCTCTCTTCCGGTTGAGTTCTTTTTCCAACATCATCATCATCATTCAACCTGGAAATCATTAGTGTGAATTTTCATAAACTAATGCAGCAAAATTTAATTTTCATAAAAAGTTAAATTAAATGCAGTACCTTCCAGTTTCAGGTACAATACCAATATTGGAACTTTTATTCCTCTCATTTTCACCTTCTACTTCAATTGGATTATCTTTTCCTGAAGTTCCGGCATTTGCTTCAGTTATTCTTCTTTCCAATGTTTCTGCGGTTTTTGTATAGACATTTATACAAGACCTACAGTGAGTAAGATACATCTCTGCCTGCCAAGGACAATCACAAGTTAAACCATTAAGAAACATCTATGGTACGATTTCCAATATTTTATCTTCAATTAGCATTTGAAAAGAAAATACAGTACATGAGAATCAATAACAATCACCTTAGACAGTGGACAAGTGTCTGCATCAAAGCACAATACAATCGGACTTCCTGCGGTTCTGTTCAGACTTGGTAACCCAGCTGGGAGTCCATTATCAAGTCTTGTTACCCCGGCTGTCAGTCCATTCTCAAGTCCCATAATATCATGGATCTTTTGAAGTTCTTGGTTTGCCAGCTTGACATCCCAATCACGGAGTGATGGCCGATTGTATTTTCCTGTCAAAAATGGACTTCTTTTCCCCATTTTCTCCATGTAATTAATCTGCAACAATTAGTTAATATTGTGTCACATCACAACTCCCAAGAATAGATCATAAATTAGAATATTTGTATGTTGAATAGAATTTGAATATTTAATGGAAACCATTATAGGCCTATTTTGGTTTCAGATACAAATACAATGAAACCATTAAGACACACTCATGGTTTCAGTTATAAGATATAAGATATAAAGGATAATAACAGCAATTAGCAATTAAACATAGGTTATTGCAAGTAGTTCTAAAATATGAATATTTAATGGAAACCATTATAGGCCTATTTTGGTTTCAGATGCAAATACAATGAAACCATTAAGACACACTAATGGTTTCAGTTAAAAGATGTAAGATATAAAAGATATAAAAGATGCAAATACAATTAGGAATTAAACATAGGTTAGATCATTACCATTAAAAAGTGGAAGTCTGCTAGTGGATTCAAAACATCTGGAGATTGCAAGCCTTTTTTCATATAGTCCAGAACATGTGAGCACCAGTTATATGAAGATACTCCAGCTGGATCTTCCAAAATATCTGCATACTGGAGAGACACATTGCCTCTATTAGTTGGGCACAAAATGTTGTGAATGATGTAACAAATTGCACCCTTCACCCATGTTCTAGGTTGCTCTATTGTCTTCAGTGAGCTTTCCAATTCCGCAACTTTCACAATTGGAGAATAATCTCCAATCAATCCTAATTCCTTCCTCAGCCTTTTAATTGCTCCATCAGAGGAAAGGCCAGTGTCTCTTTTCTTTCCAGCCGTTGGTAGTTCATAGACTCTATGCACATCATCCTCTTTCAACATCAGAACCTCTGTATCACTCAGCCTTATCCACATATGCTCATGTTCAAATCTCTTAACAACCCAATCCACAAAAAAGGTGTGGATCCTTTTCCAGTTGCATATATGCATTATCCCTCCAAAGCCACACTCGTGTAGTTGGTCAATTATTTCCTGTTTCCTTTTTTTGGCATTTACTAAATGCATAAGTTCGTAGACCTTAGGTACACTCATCGTATGCCTCAGTCTTGCATCCGCATCAGGATCTTTTGTCACAATAACTTGTTTCACATTTTCTTCACCCGAGCTTGCTTCATCAGAATCTTGTGTTGCCATTGTTGCTCTCTTTTTACGACCACGAGATGTAGAAGCAATGCTCTCACCACGTTTTGTCTGTTCATTCTTTTTTTGATTCTTGTTTTTGCCACGTCCCCTCTCATTTTTTTGATCACTACCAGATAATGAATCATTCTTATTCCTTTTATCGTCATCTGACGGTGTCAATCCAATACTAAATGATGGCATTTGCTGTAGTTCCTTTGATTCTTTCCCCTGTATCAAATGAAACTATTAAGTATGGTTTCATATGGCAGAAAATAAGTCAAATACTATAAGTTTTTCATATCATGGTAGAACATAAGTTAAATACTCTAAGTATAATTTAAATTCATTGAAACCATAAGGGGGCTACTTTAGTTTCAGATATGTATCAAGTGAAACCATCAAGGCACACTTATGGTTTCAAGACCAAATTACAGTCAAATAGTTTTATCTAAATTACATATGCACTTAAAAAAAGTAACATTAATACAAACCAACTTAAAAAATAAACAACTATGTACATAAGCTTGACTCACCAAGACCTACCACACAAACACATACAACTACATTCTATATACTGCTGATTGTTTCACATATTCAAGCAAAGGTCAAATAGCAACTGCTAACGCAACAAAACGTATTGAAATATTACTAAGGCCAACCAAAATTGTCAAGATCAACATCTATTATAGTCTAGTACTGAAAAAAAAAATTAAATAAATTTGATCTTCTAATGTAATGTGCTTAAGGCATAAGGCATAAGGGAAGTGTATATTTCTTAATACATTGAAACCATAAGAGGGCTAATTTGGTTTCAGAAACAAATACATTGAAACCATTTAGCCACACTTATGGTTTTCATGACAACAAACAGGAATGCTCAAACCAAATTAACATGTAAACCAAATGAAGCAAAGTAACTCATCTCAACAAAGAAACAAATATTTCAGCCCAATCATTTTTTAATTATACATAAATTATTTCATTTCCAAACAAAAATAGCAAAGTCAGTCAAAAGAATTCATTGAAAAATTAACACTGTATCAGTCAAAAGAAACCATTCAAAAATAGCAAAGTCATTGTTGTAACCTATATCACTAAACAAAAATCATTGAGAAATAACACAATCTGATACCAAACAAGTGTTATTTTTGCTCCATTCCTACTCAATCTGAAAATAGCTCTGAAACTATCTTTTGTTTAGCTATCATTGAAACCATAAGAGGGCTATTTTGGTTTCAATGATAGCCTAGATCAAAAAAAAAAATTACCAGCATCCAAATAATATATACAATTTGTAAACTATATCATTTCAGTATATGATTTCCCCCAAATCAAAACTTAGGTTTACACATATGCAATTACTTTACAAATTAAACAAAACGATTTCAAACTACTAATTAAACTTTCAAAAACCATTGATGAAGTTCAAACCTGTTTTGATTTCTTCTTCCTAGTATGTGCAAGTGTATCGTTGATAATGTTGCTTTCTTTGCGTATAGATGGTCCCTGATTACGTTGCTTCCGTTCCATGGTGATGATGAACAATGATGATGAAAAGTGATGATGATGATGACGATGATGGTTGCGCGACACTGATTACGTGGTTTTCAGGTGACGGCGAAGGCGATGACGAGAGGTGGTGTTGGTTTTGATTCCGGCGAAGGCGATGATGAGAGGTGGTGTTGGTTTTGGTCACGAAAACGACGTGTATGAAGAAATGGGAAGTAACCGTTAGTTGGATGATAACCGTTAGTTGAGTTGGTGAGGGAAGCAGGTGTATCAGCAAATGGGTGAGGTGGGCGCAGTAATTTAGTTGGGCTGGGCTTCGCTTATGCAGCGTGCATAAGGATTCCTTAAGCACAGTAACCGGACCCTAATTTGTATTAGTCTCACTAATTTGACCAATAAAAAAGTGTGCCCAAAATTATGTGTTAAATGTGTATTATTTGCATTATTCTTTTGAAACTAGTCATCTATAAAACACCGACACTTTTATGATTAAACATGTCGCGGTCTGATATTTGTATGACATTCATACGACACTCGTATAAACGTGTCGGAGAGGTGTAAAAAAAAACATTTTTTTCTTTATTCCGACACTCCTTAAATTGGTGTCCGATATCTATAAGACACTCGTACAAACGTATCGGGATAAGTGTCCAAAATTTTTATTTTTTTATTTGCTTCTATTTTTCTTAGACATATATACAACGATTAAAGATGTGTCGAAATAATAATATTGATCAATGAAAGATTAAATATATTACATTTTAATTACATTAATTTTAGTTTTTCGATAGTACGTAGTGGGATGAATAAATATCAAATGTACTATCATATATTCTTTTAAAACTTTTTTTAATAAAAAATTTGTTCAACTTAAATGCATATATGTATGCATTTTAATTCTAAATTTATATTTTTTATAAATATATAGCGATGTCGTATATTTTTTACTTTATCAATGTTGAAGTGTTCATGTCGTATTGCGGTGTCCGTGTCCGTGCTTATAACAAACTCTCTACAATTTTCATTATTCTTTTTGGTCAAGGCTATATATTTATTTATTTATTCTCTTGATACAGTCACAGATATTTATTTATTTCTATAAACATTGGTCCTAACATAGCCAAGAAAAATGTAACGAATAATAAACACATGGATTATAGAATCATCGGACACGTAAGATGTGTGGAATTTTCTGAATCTTGTTATTATTAGGTGAATGAGTGGATAATGGGTAAGGGTTCGGAGTTGTTTTGCTTGATTGGTTCTCTTCCCACCCCCCCACTCTTTTCCCCTCGGATTTCCATTTTTGTCCCTAGTTTTAAACTTTGGAACGCGTTTTTCGAAGTTTTTTTTGCTTAGAATACGAATTTCGGAATGTATTTTCCAAAATTTTGATGAATTTGAACTAGAAAAATTTCGAAAAACACGTTCCGAAGT
The DNA here is from genome assembly GCA_954870985.1 of Trifolium fragiferum. NCBI lineage: Eukaryota > Viridiplantae > Streptophyta > Magnoliopsida > Fabales > Fabaceae > Trifolium > Trifolium fragiferum. Next base: position 41,630,965 of record OX940796.1, on the reverse strand, counting down.
TTTTGTACAGGGGTAAAATTGGAATATTGGGGGTTAAAAAGAGTCATGGGGTGGGAAGAGAAAATTTCGTTTAGCTTTGTCCTTTTTATTAAGATTTTTTGAGAGTTAAAGAAGAGGAGGTGATAATGGCATCAAGTGGGGGTGCTAATAAGAAGGTTTGTGTAACCGGGGCTGGAGGGTTTGTAGCATCATGGCTTGTTAAACTTCTTCTTTCCAAAGGTTACTCTGTTCATGGAACTGTCAGACAACCTGGTAATGCATCTCATCATCATTCGTTTAATGTTTGAATTTTTTTTTAGAATAAAGTAAATTATCTTAGTTATTTGAAGCAATGTTCTAATACATTCATTAGTTGTTATACATGTATACATTTTTTTATAAGCAAGCAATGTAGACCAAAGAAATACATTTAGATTTAGATGCAGGAGATTATTACAAACCTATGAAGCACAGACACTGCTCGGATTAGACGTGTCCCGGTGTCCGACACTTTATAATTATATTGAATCATGTCATTTTTCAGTATTATTATCGGTGTTGATATGTTTGTGTCGTGTCTGGTGTTTGGGTGTTTGTGTCTAGTGTTTGTGCTTCATAGTTACAAACTAACTCCAATTATCAAAACAAATTAAGGATATGTGATGTTGTTATGTCATGATAAAAGACAGCAAAAAATTTGTATAGGATCTTAATCTTACTGACATTGTTATATCAAGTCTCATAGCATAAATGCATAGCCTTACTTTATCAGCACCACCATAGCAATTAAATTTGTGATAACCAAGGTAATGAGTGAATCATCATTTTGATCCTCCAATTTTAGTGAATTTGGTCCACCAAATTTACAAATTCACTAGGATCGGAGCAAGCCTTAAACCTCTTAGAGAGTGTTGACAAAAGTACTTAGATATTGCCCACCAATGAAATCGTAGCATTGATAGCGGCAGTTGAAACCACACTCTTGCGGGGTATCAACTAACTCCTTACCAACTGGACCAACCTTCGTTGGCCAAAATGACAATTTAGCTAGCTCCTAAAATTGAAGACGATCAATCAGTTAAGTTGTTTTATGACTTTCAATCAGTTTTTATGCAAAATAGAGATCAAGAGAAGCTGTAAACAAACTCCTAGTAAACATGCTCTAAATAATTTTCAAGACATTCAATTTTAGGGACTAAAATGGTGATTCAATCCCGAAAGCTGATTGTTGAAATGAAAGCCAATCAATATGTAGCAATAAATTGTTGTTGTGATTCATTTGAAGTGTATGTGTGTATGACTTTGACCACTGCAGGTAGTAAGAAATATGAACACTTGCTGAAACTTGAGAGAGCTTCTGAGAACCTTACACTTTTCGAAGCAGATATCTTGAATTATGAATCTGTTCACAAAGCAATTGTCGGATGCAGTGCCGTTTTCCATGTTGCTAGTCCTGTACCTTCAACAGTTGTACCAAATCCTGAGGTAACCAAAAAATAGTTGGAATGTTCTCTTGTTTTCAATGTATGTGTTATGTTTTGATTTAATTACTAATATTAGTAGAGATGATATGATACTGCAGGTGGAAGTGATTGAGCCTGCAGTGAAGGGAACTGCTAATGTACTTGAAGCTTGTCTTGAAGCTAAAGTGGAACGCGTCGTCTTTGTATCATCTGGAGCTGCTGTTGCTTTCAATCCTAATTTCCCGAAAGATAAAGTGATAGACGAGTCTTGTTGGTCTGACAAAGACTACTGCAAAAAAACTAAGGTTGCTAAGATTTTACTATTACTTATGTGCATGACATTGACTTATCATTGGCCTTAGTGATATGATCGTAGTTGTGTCCATTTTAATATTTCGTTCAGACATTTTATTTTCAATATATGCTATTTTTCGATCATAAAAGAATTTTTGTATTATGTAAATAAACTCATGCGGCATATGATCCAGAACTGGTATTGTTATGCCAAGACAGAAGCAGAAGAGCAGGCCCTGAATTTCGCGAAAAGAACCGGGCTTGATGTTGTAAGCATTTGTCCTACCCTTGTTTTGGGGCCAATTTTACAGTCAACCACTAATTCAAGTACCTTGGTTCTCATCAAAATTTTAAAAGGTACCTACTGATATCAAATTCTTATAATGTGACATGCTAGTTAAAATGCCTTATCTGCATTATTACTTGTTTTTCTGCCCCTATGCCATATAAGATAGGGTCCTTATAAATATTAAAATCATTTGTCATGTTATTCATCGCGTCTTTCTTATTTGTTTGAATTGAAGGCTGTGATACATTGGAGAATAAGCATCGTTGGATAGTTGACGTACGAGACGTGGTTGATGCGATACTTTTGGCTTATGAGAATCACAAGGCAGAAGGGAGATACATATGCACTTCACACGCTGTCATGGTACGAGATTTGGTGGAGAAATTGAAGAGTATATTTCCAAACTACAAGTACCCTACAAAGTAAGCTTAAAAATAAATCAAAGGGATATTATAAAGTAGTAGTCATAAATGATTACAATCTTATCTAAAAATTTCATTGTTGGCAGCTATACTGAGGTGGATGATTATAGAATGCTGAGTTCAGAGAAACTGCAAAGTTTGGGTTGGAAATTCAGGCCATTGGAGGAAACACTCACTGATTCTGTTGAGAGCTATAAGGAGGCTGGACTACTCTAATATCATCTCCCTATTTGGGAAGCTGTTCTCATCAATCTAAAATAAATGTGACTGCTTGTTTAGCATCTCCATATTGGAATGGATTTGTTAATGAATTTCAGTTTCTGTATTTGCTTGTGCTTCTCAAAACAATGACTGCATTAAATTTATAATGTGTTTATAAATATTGAACAAGTGTGTCATGCTAAGAAAATGTTCCTTTACACTTCCATGATTTGGACCACATAACAACACAAACACTAAGGTTTCTAGAGGTCAAATTAAGAAGAAATATCGATAAACTTGCTTAGATTAGTATATTTAACATAATTTACACATTCAAGGGTGCCATGCTTCATCTAATTGTTGTCAATGCTATGATTATTCCATATTTAGACCTTAGAAGTAAGAGACGATTTAAAGAAGGGCCATAACTGCATATTCCAGGGCAAGGTAACCAAATGTCCTAACATGTTTTGTTGCTGTTGATTTTCCACCATCCCGAGCAAGCTTCGCAAGACCAAAATCTGAAACATACGCACGAAAATGTCCACCTAGTAGATCGTTAGAAGATTTGAGATCTCTGTGAATCAAGATCTCAGGAGCAAGATATTCCATCGCGTAACCAACCTTGATTAGGAGAGAATTTTATGTTTCATCACTTAAACTTAGAACTAGGCACTGTCTTTTTCTATAAGCTTCTAATGTTGTAGCTTGAAACAACAATTTCACTACACTGTATGTATCAAACAAATCTCAAGGTGGTCTTAATTCAGCCACCAGAAAAAGCTTTTTGATCTCCAGAGGTATATATTCTTCTATTAAAATTATGACACCTGTATGTATTGATTACATTTTTCTATGATAATTAATTTACAAAAAAATTTATCAATATTTGTTGGAGGGTTTCAATTTATGAAATATTTACGCATACACTACTAAGATAGACAACACACACAAATTGACAATATTAGTTATGTAAAGAACATCATTCAATTATAATGTTTTTGCAAATTCTACATCAGGTCGTTTAATCAAAGACTACATTAGGAAGACTGACTCTTTAATTTACATGCACAAACAAAAGTAAACAAATATCCAAGTTGAAGACACCCGTATTCACAGAAAAATGTTGCTTTCGTTAGACAAACGGATAATCTTCGGCCAAAGCAATTCCTCTTTTTCATATATAACTAAAAAAAACCAAAATCACTATGTTAAACATACTTAAACAAAAACTAGATTCCGAATTGACGGTTTCAAAGAGATTCTCTTCACCCCGTTTGATGAATATAGTTTAAAAAAATTGTTGCCCCGTTAGCTTGTGGTCGTTACCCTACGTGTTGGAAAGAAGTTTCAGAACTACAAGAAAAATAGTGATTCACTAACAACAATAACAAAAAATTTGTCAATCTATTGTTTAACTTTTTGTATAGATATTTAGAAAAAGAAAAAAATGTGACAATATAAGTACGTACTCTTGCATATCCTTAAAAAAAATGTTACTACATAAAATCAAACTCAGTAACAAGAAAGTGCTACTACATTGAATCAAACCGAGTATATCCAAATATAAGTGATACTATATACATATGTCAAAATTCATTACTTTTGAACTATCTTATCAAAGTTAACTATTAATAAAGGGGTTTCTAGAAGATCCCACATGTTCCATATTGTACTCCATTGTTTCTAAGGAACTGTATATACCTGATGGCCCAATCTGGCCCAAATGAGTTCTTAATCAACCAATAATTTTCTCCATCTATCGACCATATCCCACCACTAACATTGAATGCGTTGTGCAAGGATCACCCGTCTATCCTTTAAAAACATCCTGCAAAACAAAAACAAAAAAATTAAACATAATAAATACTCAATAATATTTATTTTAATTTTGCTATTCTTATTTGTCAGTCACTACTTCTTTATACTTTTGAAACTTTTTTCCGACGCAAAGGATAACCGCCACAGGTTGACGGGCAACGACTTTTTAAAACTCAATTTGTCAGATGAGGTGGATTGTCATGCGAAAAAAGTTGTTTCTCTCATTCTGGATCAAAAAGAGTTTGATAAGATTCTCTTATGTTAAAATCTTCGTTTAATGTTTCATTTAACTTCCTTTATTGTGTGCGATAAATGCATCTAAAAGTAATATAAAAAATTGGGTTGACACATCAATTGCAAATATTTTAGGTAGATTTTAAGAAACTTTGTTCTCTCATTGTAATGAGAATAAACAACATTGTGAAACCTAATTATTGCTACAAAATCAACATAGTCTTTAATTGTTGAGTTCGGTTTCAAAAGCTTTTTAAGAATTTCCACAAGAACAGGATGTGTAACTTGTTGTTTCCAATGTACTTGATTATTTTTGCCTAATTTATAAACATATTTCGAAGATCCATGTCAATCGGATGGTAAGTTGCATGATCATTCTTGCATTTTATGTACATTTTCTTAATAAACCTGATACGGTCCATTGATGACCAAATAAAAGGATGATCAATGATCTAACAAAGATAAGTTATCCCAGACCTAAAACAATTATTAGTAAATGTGTTAATAACAAAACCATAAGATAGGTATATGTATGTAATAAAAAATGTATCTACAAATAGAATGATCACTTTGAAGTTGCACCCTTTGTTTTTGAGACGAAGTCAAGAAACCGTCTTAAGGTACGACTAACAACTTGTTCAACATTCACCTCCACTTCTGCAAGAAACGCACGTAGGACTGATTTTCTCATCATTTTGCATAAGGTATTAAGGTCAGTCTCGAAAGTATTTGAAACATCCATCGAAGATAACACTCGGACTTTTGAATTCCGTTTGGTGACAAATACATTTTCTTCCAGATCGCCGATTGGTTTCTCAATGGTATGGTATGATAGTGGTACAACAATGCGTGTATCAACTCACTATAACAAGTCACAGCCATACAAAATTTTAGGCAATGTCCAAAGATCATTCTCTCCTCCAGCTGAATCACTATTAATTGAAAAATGAAAATTAGTCATACTAATTCGCAATGAGAAAATATGTTTATCGTAGAATGAAGAACAGGAGAATTGGATACTAAATAGATCTTTTATGGTTTCTAACAATATGCATGAAAATGCTCTTAAACATCGATTGCAAATATCTTAGGTATCTTTTATCTAATTTTAAGAAACTTTGTTACTCAAACTTTCAGCTAACTATAGTAGATTTTTCAATAGATTAGTTTATAGCTTTAATGAGATTTTGAAATTATAGTAGATTAGATTGTTTAAATTATATACATGTTTAATTAGGTTTATATTTTTTATTTATGAATATTAGTTATTTTTATAATTTTATATTAAATATATTAAATTAACTATAAATTGAAAGACTCAAAAACTCTTTAGTACAATCAATTATCTATAACTAAGATTATCAATCGCACAAAATTTTGTGCTGGAATATTTTATTATTATGAGAATTAGTAGTTTTTTGGACCCTTGAGGCACATACATGTTAATCCTAAACAATAGTACACTGTGTATGTGTATCATTATCATTAATTATAGATAAAGTATTGCATTAGTTGTGCGTGTATATTTCAATTGAGACACAAAGGTCTAGTTTGTGATGGGTCCTATGGAATGGTTTGTATGGCTGCTACTACATGACCCCTAAAGTAAACGAATGCATGCCAATTTGATACCTTCACAAATACAATTTTGACCTTTAAGTCAATGCAACCATTTACTAAATCTTAAAATTGGCATGGCTAAAATGGGAATTTGTGCTATCATCTATCCGTAGCTTTAGTTTTGAGTTTGGAATAAAGAGTAAGAAAAAAGACGATAAAGAAGAAAACTTTGCAAATTCTTCTTACTTAGTGGGGTTTGGTTGAGAGCTTTCATTCTCTCTTTGATTTTTATTTTTGTTTTTATATAAGATTTTAGAATTTTCTCTACAAACTAGGTTGTATGTATAGACTGATAGAGTGGCAGAAAATCTTCAAGAACATAATGAAAAACAATTATGAGATATTATATTCCACGAACCAAATAATAAGCTGGAGGAAAGTATATACATGATCATCGAGAAAACATGCTGTATTCATCACTTATGAATTTTAATTCTTTTTTACTAAATTCATCACGGAAGAACAAAAGACAACGAAGAAACTCCGAGCACGTGTGTTGTTGTTTGCAGGTCGATCATACTTGGGTCCTAAACTTATATGCTCAAGACCGACCTTGTAAATATATAGTTATGCCTAATATGTATAAGTGACACAAGTTTTTACCAATGAATCAATAAGTCTTATCATTGAATCAAAATGTCGAACCACATCTCATTTTATTTATTGGTGAGACTTATTGATCTAATAATTTTTTTCTTTTTTTGAAAAAAGGCAAAATTATGAGTAAATTAGGCACAAGGTGTGCTAAATTCACTACTCAATAATAATAAATATGATTACAAAGAATTTATTAACGAGTGAATTAGGTACAAGGTGTGTTAAACTCACTAAATAATAAGTCTAATTGATTTAAGGGTTAAATAGTAGTTACCCCCTGCAAAGTAGGTCGGTTTTAGAATACCCCCTGTAATATTTTGTTTTTAAGATCCCAACCTTGTATACTGAAGATTCTTTGCAATACCCCCTTGGAGTAACAGCTGTGCAGCGAATCTCCACGTTTCACCTACGTGGCACCTCCACGTGAATTTTTATTAATTTTTAATTTTTTTTTGCCACGTGGCACTTCCAGATTGGTACACGTGTTAAAATCCAAATCAAAATCAACTTTAATTATTTATTAAAAAAAAACTTAAAAAAATCGTTTTTTAATATTTTCACTTAATAAAAATATTTTTGATTTGCTTCTTCTCTCTTCACTTCTCTTTCTCTCACTATGCTCTCTCCTCTCTCTGATTATTTTCCAGAAATCGGTGAAGCCTAAGAACACCGGTACGGTGGTCGCCGGAGCCAGTACGGCGGCGCCACCGCACCGGAACCCTAAAACCACCCAAAATCAAATTTTTCTTACACTTTCCTAACCTATTTTTCTCCCTCTTTTCGAATTTAGACTCAGAAAAACAAAAAGCTTTACCAATCGGCCGGATCGAAGAGAAATTGCGACGGTGGGTTTGCTTTGATTTTCTGTTCTGGCGCTCTTCTTCTCCCTCTTTCTTTGCTTTCCGTTTTTGTTTCAGTTGTGTGTGTGTGGGTGTGAGTATTTCGTGTGGTTGTTTTGGTGTTGTGTGTGTTTGGTTGATACTCAGATGAGTTTTGATATGTGTTGTTGATTTTGTAACTGTGTTTTGATTTGTGAGGGGAAACGAAAATTTGTTTTCTGAGTTGTTGGTGGGGGAGGGGTACTGAGTTGTTTGGGTTTTTGTTTGGGTTTCTGAGTTCTAATTTTTGGGGTTTTTAGATAGAAGAAGAATTTTGATTCTAATTTGGTTTTGAGTTTTTTAAATTTTTTGGATTTGTTCTTGTTGGTGATATATTGATGTTGTTGTTGTTGATGTTTCATAGTTTCATAGTTCCTGGGCTATGGGCAGAGCAATTTTGGGAAAAATACATAGTGTGAATATAGTGTTGATGTTTCACCCATCATCTGTTGTTAATGCCACCACCACCCATTAATTCCAAAATAATGTATATAGTGTGAATAATTTTTACGATAAACTATAAAAAAATTAGTACTGTAATGCTTAACAATGTGAGGAGGGGTCTTGCTTACAATCTTGATCCAAAATGATGCAGAAGACAATGTTTGTTGTTTTTTATGGAACCAATTATTTCAATTTTTCTTTTATTTTAATGATTTAATTTTTTTTTTAATTTTTGTTTTTTTTTTTTAAAAAAAAATAAATAAATTAATATGCACACATTTTTTTTCTGATTTCTTTGTTTTTTAAAAAAAAAACGTGCTTTTATTTTATTTATTTTTTAAAATTTTTTAAGTTTTTTTTTTAATAAATAATTAAAGCTGATTTGAATTTTCACATGGTAAAAAAAATTTAATTAAAAAAATTTAACACGTGTACCAATCTGGAAGTGCCACGTGGTAAAAAAAAATTAAAAATTAATAAAAATTCACGTGGAGGTGCCACGTAGGTGAAACGTGGAGATTCGTTGCACAGCTGTTACTCCAATGGGGTATTGCAAAGAATCTTCAGTATGCAAGGTTGGGATCTTAAAAAAAAATATTACAGGGGGTATTTCAAAACCGACCTACTTTTCAGGGGGTAACCACTATTTAACCCTTGATTTAATAGTGAAAAATAAACTTGTTATGGTAAAAGACTTATCTCAATTATATTTGAAACATTGAATATTTTTAGGAAGACTAGTAACTGCATTACTGTTAACAATATAGGTGATTAGTGATTAAATGACTGTTTTATAACTTTATAGAAAGATATGTTCTTAGAACGGTTAGTAATGATGTAATTTTAGCTCATTTTCAATAAATAAATGATAAACTATTTTCTTTGTAAATTTAGTCGCTATGACTATTTTTAGTATAACTTTTTAGTAAATTTAATATAATTTAGTTTCTTAAAACAAAAATGTTAGTCCCATTGGTAATTTATGTATGGATCCGCCCCTACCAATAGTGAGCGGCAATTGTTGTGAGTTCGATTAAAAAACACCAATACTTTGATGTGCACGTGGGGCAAAATTAGCAGTAACCACTATGACTCGGAAACTGTCTTATGACTCCTTAATCTGATAAATCCATTTTTTACAGAACTATTTCATCCCATAAACTTTGGTGTGAAGGTTTGTTTATTATTTATTCTGAAAGAGAGTCGTGTTCTAGGTGGCCCAGTCTTGAGAACACGAAAAGTCATCCATAAAAGAACTAGAAGGCCTCCAACTCATGCGCGAAAGATGCGAACGAGGAGCAATGGTCCGTTACATCTATTTGTCTTGCTAGAGTATAGGAATGGATAGAATAGCCACCTCGAAAACTAATTTGCGTGTAGATTGCGTTGTCATTCGTACCGTTGCCTCTATCTATTCAATCAATTTACTTTATTCATTTTTTTATTTGATAGGCTTACTCCCTCTTTTTCCAAGAATTAATGCACATCCCCTCGAGTTCAAAGGGCCTTCTCTATCTAATAAGGGGAAAGTCTTCCATTTCTGTCAAATGACCCGACCCCTGGCTCCAAAGGCTAGACTAGTAATACCCAACAGAAATGAAAAGAGATGGGGTCGATATTTGGCAAGGAACTTGATCCCCCAAAACAAAAAAGGGGTTGTTGCGATCGAACGATCTAATTCTAAAAATAAAATAAGTCGGGGCCCTTTTACCTTACCGAGTATACCAGATAGAAGTTTGAAGATCAGGTTCAAATAGATACATACGAGAAAGGCTTTCTCCCTAAGTGGAATCGGTGGAATGTCCTGCTTACGACTATGTATATCATTCGTTCAACTGTTGCCTCTATTTTATTTTAGTGAAGGGATGCTCTAGCCTCTCTGCAAACCTGTATGCACAGTCTCGAGTCTCCCAATCTTCCAATCCGTCCAAATGAATTAGAATAGCTCTATAATTAAAAAGTAGCATAAAGAACTTAACTTTCTTCCGTCTCTTCCCCGGCCAAGTAAAAATGTAATAATAATCATGAACAAAGTACGTGATAATGGAGAAGAATAAAAACACAGCAATTTATTTACTCAGTTCAATCCAATATGTTAGGCTATATACCTCACACCAATATTAATTCATGCTTTATAATTAAAGACAAACTCTGGCTCAAACAGGGGTTAAAATCTCTTTTTAAAATTTTTTATAAAAAAAAAAAAAAAAAAAAAAAAAAAAAAAAAATTAACAGAGAAATGAAAGGGAATTTTGTGTCAAATGTTATAGGATACTATACTTCATAGTCTTTGCTCTGTCACTCCCACTGTCCACCTCTATTATTCTTTCCTTAATGTCTTTTATTTATATAATTTGCTTCAATTTCTTTCTTTAGTCTACCATTTTCATCATTACTACCCTATTACTAAAACAAATTACTTGGTTCTTGTATTTCTGTTTGCACACAATCAAATAGATATACTAATAAAAGCTTAGGGTTAATAATTCATTACTAGAATGATTTGAGTAAATACTTTTCTTGTATAATTTTAATGCATTTTTTATTGCATGTTGAATTATTTATCATATAAAAAAAAGTTAGCCGTGCAGAATTTGTTGACAAATGTTACTGATTGATTTGTTAATAGAAATTTAATTTTGAACCTCCCATATAAAACCCAATCAATATCTCAACACCTTCCTAAGCAATTTTAATTTTTAACTAATACGCTGAAAATGAATGAGTTCAAGTGATGAATGATTTGGCAGAGATCGATAAGATCAAATAATGTATATAGTGAGTGAACTATAAATTTAATATGTTAAAATTTTGAATGAAAATGTAATATCAAAGTCACTTATATGATTGTTTTTAATTCAATGTATTGATTCAACTTAATAATACTCGCCTTCAATAGCCCAAAAGTGATATCAAAGGTTGGAGGGAGGAACTTATCTTTTATAGCCCACAAATTTTCGAATAAAGATTAATCATCGAAATTAAAAACTTATGAAATTAATCCATTTACATTTTATTTTATTGTCTTTACCTCAAAGTGAATGATGCCTTTCTCTATCTAGATGTCACTGCCACCTATTCACCATAATTGTACAAATGCAATTATTCTTTATTTTCTTTGAGGAAATAAATGTAATTATTATTCTTAGTTGTATGTATCCAAGTCCAATATATGGCCAAGATTTTTCATTTTATGTCTCTCAAAAAAGTAGCTCTCAAGTATGATAAATACACACATAGCCATAATTTGAATCAAACAAACAAAGACATTAGAATCTCGTATCTTTGCTTTTCTCTCTTCTCTTTTCCCTCTCCTCTTCAACTTGTAGTCTTAGTTTTTCTTCAAAGCTAAATATGTTCCCTTCACTTATGTCCAATTCCACTTCTTTATGTGAAGAAACCACTTTCTCTTCTAATACACTTGGTAGATTAAACCATGTAGTTTCAACCATAAATTCTTCAAAACAACCTCAAAAGACCAAGAAAAAAAGAAACCTCCCTGGTCACCCAGGTAATTGTTGTTACGCTACGAACCTTTGTATTGCACGAACAAAATTATGGTTTTGATTCTGTTGTAGAGACTTCAAAATCCTTTAAATATATATAGTAACTAAGATCAATTGTTTAGTAATTATTGATCAAACTTTACTTATCTCGCGGTTGAACTCTGAATTATCAGAGTTTCCTTCCCCTAAAAATCAGAGGGTTAATACAAAAATAAAAATGTTTAGTAATTGATTATATATTAATTACTATATGATTGACATGTTAATTTTTTTGTAATTTATTTTGTTAATTCAGATCCTGATGCTGAAGTGATAGCTTTATCACCAACGACACTATTAGCAACAAATAGATTTGTATGTGAGATCTGCAACAAGGGTTTTCAGAGAGATCAAAACCTTCAACTACATAGGAGAGGACATAACCTACCATGGAAGTTAAAGCAAAGGAACAACAAAGAGGTTATTAAAAAGAGAGCTTATGTTTGTCCAGAACCTTCATGTGTTCATCATAACCCTACAAGAGCTCTTGGAGATCTTACAGGAATTAAGAAACATTATTCTAGAAAACATGGTGAGAAGAAATGGAAATGTGATAAGTGCTCAAAGATTTATGCTGTTCATTCTGATTGGAAAGCTCACTCTAAAACATGTGGTACTAGAGAATATAAATGTGATTGTGGTACCCTTTTTTCCAGGTATAGCACTACACTACTCCATATATATTTGCATGATTGGATTAGTATAGTGAATTGAAATTGCATTAAATTACACACTTTAGAGTTTCGTAATATTTCTGTAATTCTGTCAAATTCACTGTTCTCCAAACATACATTATATATCAAGTTTCATATTTATCGACCCGATAGTCTTAAATTACACATATTTTCAAGTTAATTTAATATCGACGTTTTACTAAATTAACCTATTTTTCCATTCTTGATTAGCTTTTACTTAAGACGTTTTTATGTTAATTTTTAGACACGGTAATTATGTTATAAGTACGAAGTATTCATGTCTGATTATTTAGAAATATGACCTCATGTTTATATATACACCAAAAGAGTCTTAATTTTTTTTCATTTATATGTTCTTACATAAGAATGGTATGCTAGATTTTTTTGCCATGAAATTTGTCTCATAATAGGCTGCATGGAAGTGGATACAGCTAATATATAAGTGTCCAATTGCTAAAGAGACTTAGATTTAACTTTAGCTGTTTTCTGAATTCCTAAAAAAGGCCAAATATTGTGTAGCAATTAGCAACAATAAAAAACACAATCCACTATTGCACTGTATAATCTGTGACTTAATAGCAATTTTTCTTTGTTTTTTTTTAACATCATGATTCATGCACATGCATGTCAGCATGAACAGCATGATGTATACTATTTTTACAACATTATGTAATAAAAGAATTAAATAAAATTTACCATTTTCAAATGTGTCAGTGTGTGTGCTCAATTGTTTTCTAGACTTAATTGTACTATTTTTCTCTATACATATATATGTTCATATATTGAGTGGGTGCAGTCTCTAAGAAAATGATGGATATCTATTTTTGTCTACTGAAAAAGTAAAAAGAAGTATAATCAATATAGTTAGAAAATTTGTGATGATTTCTTACTTTTTTTTCTCAATTTTTAATTTTATTGAAAACTCCATATAGTAGTATTTTTGTTTGAACTTTTTTCATCATTGTGAAATATGATAAATCTGCAAGAAAATCTGATATGCTAAGTTGCTTTCTTCTATAGTTTGATTAATCATGAATATTCAATCTCAATTGCTAATTATCTTTGTGTCGTGCATGAGTTCTAGTTTCCCAAGACTTCTATCATAATTAACAACACTGCCAATAATCCTTCTACATAATATAATATAATTATAACTTTTTGCATGCATAAAGCAAAAGGCTATCCACATCAATTGCATCATATATATGGTTCTAGGGGCTGCGGTTTTGCTTTGGGTGCGGTTTTTTGTTATGGTTCTAGGTGTTGTAATTGCAATTGTATTGATGGTTTTAAATGTTGTGTCATTGGTGTAATGGTGTCATTGAAATTCTTCCTTGTATGAAGTGATTTTGTATGACCTGATTTTGCAGAATAAGCTCGTCTTGAGCTTGATTTCGTTATTAATAAAATTTAGCTGTTAAAAAAAAAAAAAAAAATTGCATCATATATATAATCTCTCTCTCTCTTTTACTTAAGATATGACCCTGTCTCTATTAACATAATTCATGTTGCTTTTGGTCCAAACCCATTGACACATTAATCCGTGTAGGACATTAGTCCCCTCTATTCCATGCATGATTTCCATTGCCTTTTTGCACATTATACAAGGTATTTCACAATCACAACTATGCTTTGGATATTACTACTTTTTTAATAGCAAAACTCACATTCACATTATGTAACATGCTGAAATGGATTAGCTATAGTCAAATGGATCATGGTTGCATGCGAAAAAAACACACAGTTTTATATTGTTTTAAATTTTAATTGTTCATTTATAATTGGATGATTCATATTACGTATTAATAAAATTAATTTTAAACAATCTTAAATGTCGATTTTAAATTAGACGATTAAAGACGGTAATTGTGTCACGCAGTTGCTGATTTAGACTCATATAAGTCAACTAGTGATCGTGGGTGAATCTCAATCATCTATAATGTTGATTAATATTTTTTCACATATTCGTTAGTATTAAATCTAATTCGTCCGATTTTAATTATATGGTATGCATTCTACAATGTAGTGTGACTACATTTTTCCCCACAAAGAATTCGGGACCATGCATGTACATGTATGGTTCATAAATTCAACAAAGAAAAATAAGAAATACTCTAACTCATGAACAAAAAACTTGTGTTTTAGATCTCTTTTGTCATGCAAATGAAAATATAAATCATTCAATAAAGAACAAACGCCTCAAATTGTATGATTACATGTATACATACTAGGATAATCTCGACTCCGGATAAAGATCCTTAAATAATATTAAATCTTCTTTTTTTCGTTTCTTATGTCAGATTCTACAAAAGAGTTGCATAATCAATTTTATAGAATTGAGTTAGAGTTTCTCTTACGATTAATTTGTTTCATTTGTGTGAAATGTGCAGGAAAGACAGCTTCATAACCCATAGAGCATTTTGTGATGCATTGGCTGAAGAAAGTGCAAGAATGTCAGCAAATAATCAATTATCCACCACAAACCCATTAACTCAATCTCTCTTCCTCTTCCCAAATCAACAAAGCCAAATCACATGGAACCCACCTCAACAAAACCCTAACCCTAATACTCTTACATCATCCCTACTACACCACAACATAATCAAGCATGAATCACATCAAAACTTTCACAACAACCTCTCTTCTTCTCCTCTTCCCTCATTTCTTCATGATCACCCCAACAACCCTAATTATAAGATGACATCATCACCCTTCCACGTCAGCACACAACAACCTTCATCCACTTCTGCCACGTCACCACACCTCTCAGCAACTGCACTTCTCCAGAAAGCAGCCACCGTCGGAGCCACGGCCATCACAGGTGGCCAACCAGTTCATCTGCCACGTCAGCTTAGCGTGCGCGAGTTTGGTTCGGTGACTCAGCTCGACTCGGTTGATCACTACATTAACAACATGAGAGGCCGGAATTATAAGAACGACGATCTTACGAGGGATTTTCTTGGCCTTACTAATGGCGGAGGAAATGGTGGTTCCGTTGACGTGAAGGATATGCTAACATTCACAGGAGGTTTAGAGTATCACGGCCACCAACCTCATGAAAACATGACAATGTTCAGGCAGCAGTCACAACAAGGTTTTGGTTTTTTTGGGACAACAGCAACTGTTCCTGAGTCCTGGGGGAATTGTTAGACATCACACCAAGGGTATAAATGTCAAGTCAAATTTTGCCTTTTTATTCTTTGCTACGTATCCTCTGCGCGCACTAATTGGAAGACCTAGATGCGAGGCAAATTAGTTTTAACGTTGGTGCATACCAAAGTCATAGTCGAACTCAGAATATTAGAAGATATTCACATCATCTCATCTTTTTTTTTTTGATGAATCTTTCACATCATCTCATCTAAATGTTTTTGAATACTTTTGTCTTATTTCTCTTATTGTTATCAAGTGTACTTGTATTTTAAATTTGCTCTTTTTATTTTTTTTTTATTTTGTCCTTTCAATTTGAACTACTATGATGTTTGATTTCAGTTTCATGAATGAATCTATAGTGAAAGTTTTCACACATACTATACTACTGTTCCTTCCTTATATGTTGTCGTTGTTTACTATTTTTGCTTTCTGATTGGTCAATTACTCTCTCCCGATGACCTAGTTTATGGGTTCAAACTTTTGAATTTTTAAGCATTTTGAACTAGTGGTGCAAAAAAAAAATCAAATTGCAATATAAAAATGCTTACATTGAATTCATGAGTTCAATTGAACCCACTCGAACGGATGTATCTGCCCCCTTACATTGAATTTTTATAGGTTTTCATTTCAATCGATGTGTACATTTCTTAAGAAAACAATTAAATATATTAGAAAATAGATTATACACAATTAATGTAAAATTATAGGATCGTACTACCGTGTCCTTGAATTACTAAGGAGACAAGAACATACGTCTGGTGGATGAACCTGGATGAACCATGACCGTATGATTAGAGCGTGACTAACAACTTTGATAGGGGCTCTATATATAACCCTAAGATCAAGAAAACTCGAATCGGTCTAAAGACATCCCCTTCAAGTGTATGGACGTGTCCATCACAATCTCTTTGCTTATAGTGAGTGCCGATAATTTCCGCCACTTTAATACCGAGCTTGGTTACTGGGCTACGACGTGTCCTAATTTTTTTTTCTTTTTCTATTTTGTTTTTCAGGTATTTATTGTGTTGTTTAATTTGATAAGTGGATTTTTATATGAAAATAGTGTTGTAACTTGTAATGCACTTGTATGCTCTTAACTTAGATGCTAAGTATGTTCGCAAATTAATTATTTACATTTTTAACGATATTAAATATGTGGTTGTATGATATATTTTAACAATTTGAATGAATAGTATCGTTTTATTTTTGTATAAAAATAAATAAAAATGCTTTTTACAACATATATAATAATAATTTCTTAATATGTGTAAAAGCATTTAACGGTACTTGTTTTTAATCTTAGGAGGTATGTCACCGTGCAAACAGAAAAAATGTCAAATGCAAATTATAATGACATGGCCTTTTGTTTATCATGACTATATATCTATGTCCTATCTTTGTCTTCACAGCTTTTTATCTCGTGCTATGCTATTCCATACTACCAAAATTTGGTTTTTTCTTCCTAATTAAAATGCCTATACGATTTTATTTTATTTTCGTACATCTATACAATATCCATGCATAACTATTTAAAAAATAAAAGATAAATTGATTTTTGCCTTTGCAAAGTAGACAAGTTTTATTTTATTTCCTATGAAAAAAAATTTAGATTATCCCAGTAAGTTTTTTTTTTTTTTTTAACTGCAATAATATTATTAACCACAACATGTTTATTTTATTTTATTCATCTTCCTAATGGAATATGTTGACTTAAGAATCCGTCATTTAACTCTTGTAATATTAGGAAATTTTGGTTTACTCTCTCATTGGTCATGCCACGTCATCACTTATGGGGGTAAATCAAATAAAAAATATTACGGGGATGATTCAAATAAAATATATTACACAAGGTAAATCAAATAAAAAATATATTACAAGGAGTAATCTCAAAAAAATAAAAATTAAAGAGAATAAAACAAAATTCACATACTTTGCAGAATGTAAAAACTTATTTACCCAAAAATAAATTATAATCAATCTTTCAACTATTTTATATTTTTCTTTAAATTGTAACATATATTATCACTTAAGAATTGTGATATATTGACTCAACAATGATAACAAACAACATAAGAAAATTTGCATGTATTTACCTACAAACAACAAAAATTAATTTGAGTACCATGTAAATCTATATCTATTTTTGTGGTTGTTTTTATTCAGGGATGGAGTAGGAATTAAGTTTATAATTGGTCAAATCAACCACTATAATCTGAAGTGGTGAAAATTAAATCTAGGTGCTTAGTGAAATTATATGACTTTAAAACATTATTTTTACAATAAATTTAGTTCAAGTCTCTATATGGAATGCTGATTGTCTAGCTAGTTGTTGTTTCCATCCAGGGCAAGCTTGGCTCCACAGTCCACAGGGTCAAGTAGGCCAAGTTAAATAAAGAATCTTAGTTAATTTTATTCAAACCAAAACAGCTCACTCACTAATTTAGGTTTTTTTTTTCTTTTTCTAGTAGGTTGAGTTCGAGGTGTTCGCAGTGTGGTTAGATTCGGTTTTGAGCCAAAAAATCATCTAACCGCGAGATAAAATTGCATGCGGTTCAGTTTGGTTTGATTGGTTTTAAAAAATCATCCAAACCAAATCAAACCAATGTGGTATAGGATCGGTTTGGTGGTTGCGGTTTACACTATAATTAAAATATACTGAAATTAAATTAAACACTAGAAGTGGTTGCGGTTTACATGCATTTTTTTTTTCTAAACAGCAAAAAGATTAAAATCGGAGAACACCCAAACGCACAACCACTCAACTCGGTTTTCCCCGTCAAAGCGGGTACGATTTGGACGGGTATCCACAGATCTGAGTTTTATTGTCATGCCTACACATAAGGTAGTAAATAATCGAATAATGAAACTATCAAGATTTATTGTGAACTTTATTTCAATGATATATTTGTCCGTTGTTTTCGGACTATGTATATTGGCATATAATAGAAACTTATTGTGATTTTAGTGATAATGGAATATAATAGAAATTTAATGCGGTTAACCGCAGTTCAATAAAAAAGTTATTCAAATACATCCAAACCAAATGCGATTTTCGGTTTGGTTTGGTTCGATTTGCGATTTTACTTTTGGATTGGTTCGGATACGATCACCTAGGTAGAGTATCATACTTTAAACATGGAGAAGTGATAAATTTAAAATTCGAACTTTACTTCAGCCTCTCCAAAAATGTCTTTAGTAACTATCAACTGAATTACTCTTATAAGACTAAGCTCTCTTTTTAAATTACATGTATGTTCGTGTATTGAATGCATGTTTGGATGAATGGAGGGATTGACAATTTAGAATCCTCTCTATTTCCTATTCTTTTCATTTTCTTCATTATGATATAGTTTTAAAAATATTAATGCAAAAGTGTGACTTTAAGTGGGTTCAAATATCTTTTATAGACCCCAAAACATTTAAAACTTTGGTAATAAAAAAAATGAAAAGAACACGAAATGAAGAGAATATCAACTTGGGATTGATATATCAAAATCACGATGAATAGGTGTAATTTTTCAATTCTACCGCTCATTCAAACACAGTACGTAATTCCACTAATTATTATTAAGCTTAAATACAATTTTAAGGTAAAGCAAAACCTATTTTCTACTTACATGCATTAGTGTTTTAAGGCATAGCAAAACCTATTTTGCTTCTTTCCATTTCGAACCTAAACCAACTACTGTTTAGTAAACTTGGGAATGCTGGAGTTGGCCACATTTATTGTCTAATTCCAAGAAATTCTTTTTCCTCATCACTTTTTCTTTTGAAGGATTATTAGGGAAAAATAGATAGTGTTAAAGAAATGGAACCTTTTCTAAAGATAAGCAAAGGGTACGCTCCAAAACTCATATTCTTATAAGCGTGAGTGAAAAGGTAAACTAAGCTTAAGTATGTATATTTGTGCAGAGTGAAATGGTGGTCCGATACACATAATTAAAAGGTAAAAGAGTAAAGAGAAGAAATAAAAAAGATAATGCTAAACAAAAAAAATAAAAACATGTCAACGGTTAGGGAAAAAAATGTTTAATGTTAGCTTTGAAAGTGTGAGTTATAGTAATTCCGAGGCTTCTTTTATGTGAATCCTTTATCAAATTTTGTGCCACTGCCACCCCCCACGCCCTGGTCCTTCCCCACAAATTTTAGTAGTATTTGGTTGGCATCCCCAAAATGCAACCAAAATCAACAATATACTAGTTGAAGTCAATGTGTATACAGTAGTACTAATGCTTTGCATGAATAACCCAGTTTGTCAACTTTTAAGAAAGATCAACTCCTAAGCTTTGAATGAACATAAAAAAGATTAAACTATAATAGTTGTTCAAAATTTTCGAAAGAATCTCCATCGTATGTTTTTTGTTTTTGCCTTAGCTAATCCAGCTCAATCATTCATATATTGGAAATTTCTTAATCAATTGATATATGTGCGTGCGTGCATTTGTAAACCATTTATATAGCCATTGAAAATCACCTCAAAATGGAATGTTATGCCAAGTCAATAGAAAGTGCCTTATAAAAACCAAAATAATCTATTTAACTGTTGAAAATTAATAAGTTTTGCATTAAAAACTGTGCTTCCAAGCTCAGCATAAGCTAACAAAAGGAATGAAGAAAAGTTTTTTGTCATTTAAACTCGGTAGAAGGGAAAGAGCATGGGGATTAACCAAAGGAGGTAGTGTCAGGTTTTAGGTGTTATGGTATAATATCCAAGCTTTTGAAAAGTATATTTATAAGTTGCAGCAGTTTTAAGGTACAATACATCCCATTTGCCTCTACTCAAAGAGACTGCACTGCCTCTTTTAAATATCCCTCTGATGCAAAAGGAGACAAACTAAAAGCCTCTTCTATTCTCTCTCTCTCTCTCTCTCTCTCTCTCTCTCTCTCTCTCTCTCTCTCTGTGTGTCTCTCTCTCCCCCTGTCAACATACTTGTATATGTCATCTTCCACCAGGGAATCTCAACTCCAATGCTAATAATTGCCTAAACTTTCTTTTCCTACCTATTGCTACACTTTTTCCTTCAGCTGCAAATCCTCACAACGCCGTTCACACCTCAAATAGGACAGTTATGCTACTTTGATATTATTTGCTACCCACTTATGAAAATTAATCTTTATAAGGTATCCTAAGTTAAATTTCTAACATGATTGTGATAAACAAAGTACTAGTAGAATCTTGGGAGTCTTAATTTAGGCACCAATATATATTCTGTTTCACATGCTGCCAAATTTCTTTCACATGTATAATTCAAGACAAATGCAACAAAAGTCAACCCAGATTTCGAGTACCACATATCTATATACCATACGATAAGAAAACAAGAAGGCAGCAGGATGCAGATATTAATAACGTGATATTAAGATAAAAGTAACCACAGTACCTAGTCAAGGCACAAGACGTGCATGGAGAGTGGTTTTTTTTAATAAGTAAACTTAACACTAACTAGTCAAGGCACAAGACGTGCATATAATCTTGAGCGATTCTCCGATGCGGTCCTTGTTTCAATTCAAGAACGCATTCTTTCATGCATAGAATTGTTCACCGTTCGATGTTAACCACAAAATTATTCACAGAAGCATTGTTTTTGTATTGTGAACTAGTTTAGCTAGTTCTGATTAGGAGTTTCTTTATTGAAGGAATATTAAATGGTGGGGTCAAAGAATCAACACAGTACAATTCGATTGGTAATTCAGTGTATAAATCACATAGGTACTAGAGCATATGCAACTGATACCATCTATACAACACTAAACACAGTTCAAATGTGCAATAATTATCTATTGAACTGTAAACTGACAAATAAAAGTACAGATCCAACAATGAAAAACATTGGTTTCAAATATGTATCAATTTATTCTTTGTAGGTACCTTGGTGGGTCAATTCATCCATTAGCATCTCATCTGACCACTGGCTTTGAGCTATCTAGATTCACTCCCACAAATTTGTCCAATACATTCTTAAATGCCTGAACCATACATGAAAAGAAAACTTAAGAAATTAATAGAGAATAAATACTTTCATTGCACTTCAAAAGTGTGCAGATTTTCTCAAGTAGTTTAACATCTAATAAAATTAGCTTTGATTAGTTTAATTAACATGCATAGCATTTATAATGACTATCTTTTTGTCTAAACTACAAAATCTAATAACCTAACTGCATATTCTCTTTCATATGAAAGTGAAACTAAAGTCTCAATGCACATGCAGGGCAACCAGTGCCAGAGACTCATGCACTGAAACAATGATGAGGATAGAGACAATAAAAAAGAAAAGATACCATCATCTAAGTATATTTAGGAAATCGAAAATAAATGCAAAAAAAAAAATGAAACAAGTCAGTCAAAATTGTCTACATCATTGATACTGAGAAATAAAAAACAGTTTGGTCAGTAAATCATAATGAGTTTGAATCCTAATTGAAAATGACAGACAAACAATGCATAGAATGTCATCAATGTTAAGGTCATGTATAAAATAATTTCGATGATGGTTTATTACCAAATAAAATATATGATTCCAACTAGTGTTTTTCGGAACACTAGTTAATCCATTCCATGATATTACTCTGGACTCAATTATATACAAAAATAATTGGACTCAAATATAAGTAAATGTCGATTAATCTGTTCACATTTAACGTTATGATTCCAAAAGTACTCTTCAATTAATTACTTAATATTGTGAGGAGATCACCATTATAATTAGGGGTAAGATAGTAAATGTATGTATTATTTTTACATGAAATCAAAAAATCATATACACTTAACTACTATCCTTAATAAGTGAGTCTGTGTTTTTACTTATAATTGAGTCCGGAGGGAGTATGTCATAATTCTATCCCCCGATTGTAACAATCTAATAGTTCTATCATATAATGAACTAATAAATAATATAATGTATTGTCTGGTATTCCGAGGCATTTGGAAAATTTGATCTTAAGTCACATTTCATGATAGACCCATTATAACAAAGTTTATCATAGAAGGAATATAAGGGGGAGCAAGGGTGGGATTGCTGTATAAGCCCAGAACGAGGAGAGCAATGGGCCACAAAGAGTGGGCCTACAAGAATATGCATATAATATAATGAAGGTATAACAACAGTAACAAAGGGAGTTCATTTTCCTAAGTAAAGAAAGATAGAAAGAAAAAAAAGGGTAACCAACTATAAACTCTTTCACCTAACTAGTGTTATTTGAACAATATGGACAAAAGAAACTCATAATTCCCCAATAACCTTTTTAAGCCTGGCAGATGGTCTGTGGCTTCATGATTTCAAAAGAGAATGAAGTACCTTTGACTTTCTTACTAGTCAAGGTCCTAAAAGCAACATTAAGTGCCCATACTATACAACTACAAATAGAAATTAAAAAAAAAATTGCCTATACGAAAAAACAAAAGGCAGAGATAAAAGAATATATAAACTATTCGGACTCTTGAAATTATTGATGAATTGTAGAAGTGTATCAACAAAAATATCTCAAGCAAAGCTTATCAGAAGACCCCCACCATGTGGGTTAAAAACTTGGTTGTTGTTGTCATCATCAGAAAATTTAAAAGTACATCATTAAAAAATTGAAAATATTTCATCAGAAAACCTTCAATAGTCAGAAGACATAGTACATCAGAGGACTCGGTAGATGAAGTTTTAAAGTGAAGGATGCATCAAAATACTAAGTTTCACCATTAATTATCATAAAACATAGCATCAGAAGACTGGTGGTCTTAAAGATGAAAATCATAATGAGAAGTTTAAATCTAAAAAAAATTAGAGTTCAGACAACTGCTCACAGAAGAGTTCAGAAAATTCAAAAAACCAAACCAGAAGCCAATATCAGAATGTTGAAACAAAGTTTGACTAACAAACCAGGAAAAAAGAAAAACAAAACAAATGAGTACTAGCATGACCCACAGCTGTCTTTTAATGAATAAGAGGAGCAGTCTGAAGCTGTTGAATATTATAAAATGAGTCTTGCACACTACTTCGATGATAAAGACCTTGCCCAAATTGTTGGAGCCGCACGGAAATTTGGCTTCTGCTTTCTAATGATGATATGAAACACAACTCTCACTTAAGTTGAACAAGAAAATAATGTAGCCGAACAATAAATGGTATGAAGAAATATAAAATTTATAAATGTCTAAAGAAGAAAGATTAATTTATTATAAGATAAAACTGATCACTTTGTTACACTTTGTACTATTGTTGTTATACTGACAAACCTAGGCTATTCTATAAACAAAGTGAACCACACAACACACAAATATAAGTCGATGTTCTGCGTATTATTACTCCTTATTTTTACAGAAGTAATGTTGCATTTCACTTTCAATTTTTCCATATTTAGCTTTTATGAAATATTCCCACAATTTTCCACCTCGTTCATAATTTGAAATATTCAAATTTTGGACGAATATGGAATAGTACTAAGAAAGTCCAAGCAGTGTTGGAACTTGCTACCAGACACAACCTTGGTTAACATGTCTGCAGGATTCTCATTAGTGTGTACCTTGTTGGGAAAGATAACACTTAGAACGCCTAACCCAAGGTCAGCGGATGATTATCCCATGATCACACTTTTCCCACACTATAATAACAATGGAGTAATAACAATATCTTTGAAGTAAATGAATTAGAATATAAAAATGATTGTTACAATTCTCACCAACACAAATGGTGGCTAAACTCTCTTTTGGATTTTTCTCTCAAAAGGATTATACTGGTTATGTTATTGATGATGTTTGAAATGAAAACATGAGAATGAATTTATAGCCAGAGCATTCCAACAATAGGTGGCTATGAGAAGTTTCCTCATTTTCATTCACTAAAAAATCTCCGATACATTTAATTTCATTTTTTATAATTGATAGTATTTCCTCTTTATGTGGATGGACGAAGCCAGCCGACAAGTCAGATGATGACTGGATGGTGATGAATAGGAAAACCGTTGGACAAATTCGACAATGGATAGATCAAAGTGTCTTTCATCATGTTGCGCAAGAAACACTTGTGCATACATTATGGACGAAACTAGAAACATTGTACGAGAGAAAGATAGCCCAAAATAAAGCCTCTAGTATTCGGCGATTGGTGAACCTCAAGTATAGAGAAACTCGAAGTGTTTCCGAACACTTGAGTGATTTTCAAAGATTGATAAATCAACTCACCAATATGAAGATGGTGCTTGAAGATGATTTGCAAGCATTGTTATTATTAAGTTCTTTTGCCAGACAATTGGGACACGCTTGTGGTTTCATTGAAAACTCGGCACCACAAGGTGTTATAACATTGAACATAGTAAAAGATAGCATGTTCAATTAAGAATTTTGACGGAAGAAACAAGGAATGTCGTCAGAGTCTGAAGCGCCTCAATAAAACCACAAGCGTGTCCCAATTGTCTGACAAAGGAACTTAATAATAACAATGCTTACAAATCATCTTCAAGCATCATCTTCATATTGGTGAGTTGATATATCAATCTTTGAAAATCATTCAAGTGTTCGGAAACGCTTCGAGTTTCTCCATACTTAAGGTTCACCAATCGCCGAATAGTAGAGACTTTATTTTGGGTTGTCTTTCTCTCGTACAATGTTTCTAGTTTCGTCCAAAATGTATACACAACTGTTTCTTGAGCAATATGATGAAAGACACTTTGATCTATCCATTGTCGAATTTGTCCAACTGTTTTCCTATTCATCACCATCGAGTCATCATCCGACTTACCGGTTGGCTTCATTCCTCCACATAAAGAGGAAATACTATCAATTATAGAAAATAAAATTAAACGCATGGGAGAATTTTTAATGAATGAAAATGAGAAAACTTCTCATAGCCACCTATTGTTGGAATGCTCTGGCTATAAATTCATTATCATGTTTTCATTTCAAACATAATCAATAACATAACCAATATAATTCTTTTGAGAGAAAAATCCAAAAGAGAGTTTAGCCACCATTTGTGTTGGTGAGAATTGTAACAATCATTTTTTGTATTCTAATTCATTTACGTTGAAGATATTGTTATTATTGTTATTACTATTGTTATTATAGTGTGGGAAAAGTGTGATACTGGGATAATCATTTGATGGCCTTGTATTAGGAGTTTTAAGTGTTATCTTTCCCAACAAGTGGTATCTCCTAAAAAATATGACTTTCCTCTACGACATCCCGTACAAAATGATACCTTGCGCCTCATGTATGCAATGGTATATACACGAGCAGATATAACACATGCGGTTGGTTCGTTAGTAGGTTCTTGGCTAGTCTACAATTTGTACACAATGTAGTAGAGGAAGGTCATATTTCTCTTACGAAGGTACACACTGATGAGAATCCTACAGACATATTAACCAAGGTTGTGTCTAGCAAGTTCCAACACTGCTTGAACTTGCTAAGTATTATTCCATATTCGTCCAAAATTTGAATATTTCAAATTATGAACGAGGTGGAGAATCAGGGGCGGAGCTACGTTGGCTCCTATGCAGGCATGAGCCCCCACTAATTTTTGAAATTCTTGGTACCCCACCATAGAAAATACTTGGTTTTACACCCACACATATACTATATAGTATATACTCATACTCTCCTTGTGTTTCTTATTTTATTTTTTATTTATTTAGCTTAAAATTTTTTAAACAATACTTCTATAATACAGCTAAATTAAACCCACATATTAATTGTTTTAAATACTAATTTAATTTTAGTTCTTAAAAATAAAAATAAATTGTTTTCGTCGTCCCAAAAAACTCAAAGTTCGATATATTTTTAGTGACAAAAAACTCATTTAATATTATATTTTTGTAAACACTGTTATTTTCGTAATTTTAAAAATAAGAAAGATAATTATAATATTTCTCATATGTATCTAATTTTTGTAAATATTGCCCCCACTACTCAATATTTCTGGCTCCGTCACTGTGGAGAATTGTGGGAATATTTAGTAAAAACTATATATGGAAAGAATGAATGTGAAATGCAACATTATTTTGGTAGGAATAAGGAGCAATAATAGGAAGAACATAGGCTTATATTTGTTTGTAATGTGGTTCATTCAGTTTAGAGTATGTAGTTTACTATGTAAATAACCCTAGGCTTGTCAGTAATAACAACAACAGAAATACATAGTGTAACAAAGTGATCGGTTTTATCTTATGATAAATTAATCTTTCTTCTTTAGAATTTATATTTCTTCATATAATTTATTGTTTACGCTATATTATTATCTTATTCAACTTTAGTGAGTTATGTTTCATGTCATTAATAGAAGTCAAATTTCCACTGCGGCTCCAACAATAGATATTCCCACACAACTACTGGTCAAATGCTATTATATTGTTTTAATGTCATTTTGATCTCTTCACTATGTTGTTGTACACTGTTTCGTGTGATGTTTCTAAACAATAGGACTTGCCTGTTAGCTCTAGACGTTGTGTGTACCAGACTTGGATCATATGTGAACACTACACTGCAGCTGTCTGATTTTGTGAGTGTGAGGAGAGAGAAACAAAAAATTTAAAATGAAGAGGTGGTGATGAGACCAAAAAAATGACGAGAAAGATAGACACATAAAAGGGCAGTACAGGATCCAGATCTGTCAGTATCCACTCCAAGTGTTGTGTGTCAGCTGTAAAACACCAAAATCTCGTCTTTGTACAATATTTTGGTTTTACTCCAAGCTATTAGGTTGGTTAATGTTGCCTGAGAGGTGTCGCTGTGTAGCCTAGAGAGGCTACTATCTAGAATCAAGAGCATTGTGAGGTATTTCATGGAGAGGCTGTCCAGAACAAAGAATGCTTCAAGGTTTAGATTGAGAAGTCTGTAAATAAGTTTGTCATAGTGAAAAATACAACTGTGTGCAGGGTTTCCGCGTAATTCAAAACTTGTGGGTGAAACCAATATAAATTATGTGTGCATTTCTCTCTTCCTTGCTCTACTTTAAGTTTAGTTTAGTAAATTTGCACTTTTGTTAGTACAAATTGTCATTTCATCACAAATTGGAAACTGGTCTTCTCAAGAATATTTATTGTTACTAATTCAGAAAACTCAGTTTAGCTCAAACCTTGTTTTAGAACTTACGCAAACACATTTTGACAAGGTATTATTTCCAGTGAACTAGTTTTCAAATAAGCATAATACTGAATTAAATTTTACTGTCTTATCATACATCGTAAACTGTTTCGGTGTATATTAGAAAACTTTGTTTCTAGGATCTGTCATTCCATCAGAAAATTCTTGTTGCTTTAGTATGTTGCATCATTAGAAGACTTGTCTTTTGAACTAACTTTGAGTACTAATTTTGGATTAATATTCAAGGGTCAAAACTTAACTCCCTTCATGTGAATCTAATTACAGACAACAGATGGGTAAATTTGGAACAATGAATTCCAAAAGATAAAGCTAGACCACAACTACTCAATTACCTGTTGTGTGAAAAGCTCCTTCCCCTTTAGAATAGAATTCATAGCTGCAGATTGGTCATCAAACACACTGTAGAAAACCTCGTAGAATCTATTCCTGTGATTAAAAAGGCGGAAAAAATAATAGGATGTTATCTTCTTGACAACCAATCACATGAAATACTTATGAAGATAGTACATATTAGAAAGTACCGATCTTCCTCGAGAGTTTGTTCATCCATCTCATCAAATTTCCGAGTAAGAACTTCAGCCCCAACTGGTGATAGTACATGCAGAACAAGAGCCTCTAAAGTTCTTGGGAAGTTGTTCTGTAAACAGTAAATAGTCCAATATGTTTGAAATGTGAAATATAAAACAAATAGCTACAGTTTATGGTTAAATACAAGAAAAATTAGTAAGTTATTTGGTGTTAACGAAGTAGCAGTAGAGTCTGTATCATTGATATTCAGAAAATTTACAGAAAACGTAGATTGATATATATATAAAATTGAAAGACGTGGCACAGTGACCCCTCTCCCCCATCATCTTCATACGACAAACAAAAATCCCAATCGCTTCCACTGCAAGCATCACTTCTAAAGAATAAAGGACACGTAAAATAAAAGCAGTTCCCTTCTAATGATAATAACACCTTTTCCCACTAGTTGGATTCAGTCATACTCTGATGTATCAAATAATTTCGCAATGTCCTACTCCTACCAAAAATCATGTCTAATGACAAACCATTTAAATCTAAATCCTTCTCAATGGTTGAGCCAATAATTTTTATTGGTCTCCCTCTACCTATAATAATTAAACTATCCTACATATGATCTACTCACTTTATTGAGGCTTTTCCAACTAGTTTACTTTAAAGTAGGAAAGATATTATCACTGAAAGAGAATCACATGAAATCATTCCTGAGAGACAGAAAAATAAAACGAGATGTATTTGTCTACTTGCAAGGAAGAATTCCAATGATAAAATCAAGTACAACTTCCTTGTGTCAAAAAATAACTTCGTCTAATCATAATTCATAAATAAAACACCCACACGGCAATTCACAGTACGAAAGTGCGTAAAGTAGACAGAACTTTTCAGACATTAAAAGAAAGTAGGTGATGCAAACTCACCGCCATAGCAAGAAAAACATTTTGGAGAGTTTGTGGCTCAACGTCCCATAGAATTTTAGCAACTGGATCATCTTTCAAGTAAGCAGTCACTATTTTCTCACATTTACCATTGAGTATAAGCTCATAATCATTTATAGAAGTTGATAGTGATTTCTGATCCTTGCTAGCGCTGACACTGTTGTGAACCAAGGACATAAGTTCATGAAGTACCTGGACTGCATCAGATTCTAATTCAATCAATGTGTTCTCCTCCTTAAGTCTTTTCTCCTTTAAATCTATTCCTTTCAACATCTGACTGCAATTTTCATCAGCAAGATCTGGTAACCAGATTATCAAGATCGGTTAGTCTGTCACTGGGAAAACGATAAGCTGGAATTTTAGTTTTCTTGTATGGAGAAAATCATAGAACATAACTATATCAAAGCCATCTTCTAATTAACTTACTTGTTTGTTCATGATTAGGTAGCTTGTTTGCACACGTTTTACTTCTTCCCGTCCCCAACTTGAGCAGTTGCTGGTCCTGTCCTATATTGAAAAAATATGTCACAAACCAATTACAAAAACTACTAATTTATGAAAAGAAAGAAAAAAACAAATCAATTTAACTCAATGATCTTTGATACGCTACAAGAATATAGACAGAAAACTAATTCGCTCTCCACACTCAGGAACAAAATTTAAGAGATGAATAAACAGATGCTCAAAAGTTATTATTAGTAAACTAGTGACTATTATTAGTTACAGTTAATATTCCTAGACTGTATGGCTTCTTAGGATGGAGCTAATCAATTAAGCATTAAAATATATTTATAGTAATACGATAATAAATACAGGTGGTTTTGGTCTATAATATAGACGCACAAAACTACAAATTCTACACTTCCTACTTCATCAAACATTAGCAGTGAAAATTTTCTGAAAATTGAAATTCAATAACAAATAATCTGTAAATTTTATAATTTATACTACCAAGTGATACTCCACATGAAAAAGAATGGAAAAGAATAGCACTAAGAGAAGATATTACATCTGAAGAATTTTGAAAAAGGAAATTGTTTATACTAGCGCGCACCGTCTATCCGTTTTTTTTTTTCAATTGTTCATTTTCTTTTTTTCTATTTGATTGGGTAAAGAAAGGCAAATTGTAAATAAAATATTTTCGATGAAGAGTAAAAATGGAATAA
Organism: Trifolium fragiferum; assembly: GCA_954870985.1. Taxonomy (NCBI): domain Eukaryota; kingdom Viridiplantae; phylum Streptophyta; class Magnoliopsida; order Fabales; family Fabaceae; genus Trifolium; species Trifolium fragiferum. The sequence goes on along the minus strand of OX940796.1, from coordinate 41,600,616 downwards.
AACAGGGTTAGATCAACAGGTAAATCATATGTTTCAATGAAGAGCACATACCATCTCTTTGTCAATCAATCTTCAAATGCGTCCATTGGATCAACAGGTAAATGATAATTGAAAAGAAACACAATAACATTCAAAAGTCCGTTTACTACATAATACTCGATGACAAAATTAAACAGAGAACTACATCACCAATACCTTCTCAATATTATGCGTAAATAATAAGCATCCATATGTTCCAACATGCAAGACATAGTGTTGGATCTCCACCAAAAGTTAATAGCAATAGTCAAATCATCACTATCTACCTGGTGGAACCTACAACATAAAATATTAATGAAGTAATGACATGTAGAGAACAAGACTAAGGCAACTGAGAAGTTTATATCGTGTAAAAGAAACATGGATTTTCTAATGGATATCCAAACTAAGGGAAATTTGCCCTATGCATTTTACACACCAAATATAGACATTACTATAAAACATGGTTGGGTGGCATGAAATGAAAAATGAAGTTATTGAGAGTCCCACACTGGATGTAATATGGCCGGAAAAGGTGTTTATAAGTGAGAGGCATCTCTCACCTTATTTTGTAGGATTGAGTTAGATCTAACCCAAATTCTAAGATGGTATAAGAGTCTATACAAGATTCATTGGGTCACACGTTATCGATCTACTCAGGTACAACTCAAATATCCAGGTCTGAGCCTAAGAGGGTGTGATGAGAATCCCACATTGGATGTAATATTGCCTAAAAATGTGTTTATAAGTGAGAAGCATCTCACCTTAGAAACCGGCTAGTAAGGTCGTGTTAGACCCAACCCATATATACAATAACCCTAATGCACTAAACATATAGGTTCAAGCTACGAAAATTGCGAAAAACAATCACACTGTATCTAGGATGTGTTAAAAAAAATCCAGCCTTCATGAAAAATTTACACTATCGTAGTCCTCAAAGGCATAGCCCAGTGGTATGGGTTGGGATGCTGAAAGAGTATTAAGAAGGAGGTCCAAGGTTTGATATAATATAAATATATAGAAGTAAAGTGAAACAAGTGAGAGTCGTTGGCAATTTTAGGTAGGTTAACCCTTAGGCATGTAAGTGTATACTTTAAACTTTAAAGAAAATGGCTAAAGGAAAATGCAGAGTCAAATTAGAAAATCAAAGCACGCCTATGTTTCCAGTTTGATAGTCATGAACCAATACAAATATTGATCATCTTCATTTCTGTTTGTTTTTGACATTTTGTGTCAGCAATGGAAGAAAACAAAACTTGGTGTGAACAATGAAAGTTCCATATATATGCACAGAATAAACAGACAACAATCAGACAAGTTAAGCTATTCTCGTATGACACTCAAGTTGTCCGTGCCTACCAGCCTGCCCCATGTCTGCCATATACGGAGAAGAAATAATCTACCCAGAAAATGAGAAAGGCACAGACGGTGATGAATTTTAGACCTTACCAGCCTTCAGGAATGAAAAGTGCGTCGCCTGCCTCGAGAACAACCTTTTGTCCAAACTCCATTGAGCATTCTGCCCTTGGATAAATTGAGTAATCTGGGTTTTCTAAAGCAACAGAACTGCCAAATGACAAAAGTGGCCATTAGAATATTAAAAAAATGATGTAAGATATTGTTCTCGTGCTAGTACTACACAATATTTCCTACAACAATAGATATACAGGGCTCCTAACAATCATTGAGTTAGTGCATCCCATCATTTTGCCAAAAATTTTGCTTTTTTAGTATACCTGTGATTGGAAGCCTCCCCATAGATAGGCATCGGGTAGAGTGAGGGACTAGCAGAAGGAGGCCACAAAACAACTGTAAAAAATTTGGTTTCCGCCGTAGATAGGGATCGAAAATTGAGAAAGAAAAAGAAAGGAAGTTAGGGGCATAATATTAAGAAAAAGTAACTGAAAACCTGGAAAGGATTTTTGCAAAAATCATAAAAAGAAAATGAACAGGATAAAGCCAATAGAGTTCCAAAACTCCACTGTATACTATTTACGAGCACATTACTTTAGATTAGACATCAAATAAACTAAAGTATCAATTCACCAACTCAGGTACTGAAATTTCCTACATAACCATAACTGATAGCATACTGCTGACAAGAAGCATTTCCACTTCAGTGGTGGGGAAAAAACTCATGGTAGGAGACTAGGAGGTAATATAATAATAGAAATAACAAGAAGAGGAAGACATATACCTTACCTTGTTTGCGGCCAGAAACTATGCACAAAAGATTTTGGTGTGGATCATAATGGGTACTTGATCTAGATTGTGCATTGTTCATCCACAAATTTATAGAAGATAGTTCTTTTGCTCCCAAAATTGGAGGCTGCGGAGAACAATATGATTAAATTAGTAATTTTATTAAGTAAAAGTCTCTACTACGAAGAACAACATACTGTGAAGAACTATAGACTACAAAACAAAATAGCATGAACAATAGACTTACCGTCTGAATGTCTTCCATTAGGGTTCCCAACTGAACCTTCTCCTGACGATCACTATTCATGATTGGAACCTATGGTACAATTACAAAAATTCATCTCAACACGTTAACAACTAACATCATTTCAAAATTATAACACCATCAAACTATCAAATTAGCACAGATGGAGCATGGCCAGCATAGAGTTGACTTCAACAACATTAACAAAATAACAATTAGAAAAATGAACTTGGGAATATTGCCAAAAGCAATATAAATGAATTGGCATAGGTTGTTTCATATAGGAATTTGAACCTGCGCTAAATAAATTTGATCAGGAACTTCTTCCAAGGACAAAATATCATGCTGCATGTGATCCGTTTGTGAGGCAACACAATGATCACCGTCAGGATGTTGTTGTTGCTCAGTTTGCATATGCATCCGTTTCTTACACAAATCAAGGAAGGTAGAAAATGGTAAAGGAACCTGCAGTGCAAGGAAATGCAAAACAAAAAGATTAACTTAACATCACCACATAATCTCATATAATATAGTACTACCTTTGTCCCTAAATATAAAACCCTCTTGAGTTTTCTACTTGTCCCTTTTCATAAGACCCCTTTCAAAATTTCAATTGTACTAATTATTTCTTTACCATCATACCCTTAATTATGTTACATATTTTTCTACAATCTATAATTATCTCTCACAAAGGATAAACTTGTAAAAACAATACTAATTGTGAACAAATTTAATATGGTTAATTTAGATAGTTTGAATTGCTTGAGAGAAACTACTCTCAGCCTATTGTTATTTATAAGCAAGTGAATACATTTAACTTTGATATAATCCCTTAACTATAGGGATGAATAAACTAACAAGCCTAATCTTATAGAGAGATTATCTAAACAGAATATAACTTAAATCTGTGCATATCTCAACAAATATCACAATCAATTTTCTTAATTCCGTTATTTATGCAAATAAACAAGTTTTTATGTTAAATTATAAATTCTCACTAACGATAATTGTATCTTCATAAGTTGTTTTTCTTAAACTACCTTGACAAGCTTATTTATTTGCATAAGTTGTTTTACATAAGTTCAACAATAAGTCAATTCAAACAGGCTCAAACACTTATACAAGCGCGCTTAATTATGTTGTTTACCAAAATATCAATAATCCACATGGAAAAAAAGCAAGCAAATAGTGTTGTATTTACTAATTACCCTCTGATGACTTCCAAGATCACCATAAAACACAGGTGCAGATGAAGATACCATAGCCTCCACCACACATGATCCAACCCGTTCCTGCAAGTAGTTAAGACCATCATTCCGTGGATTCCATAGAGAGAAAGCTCTCCAATTCTTGATGCACCCACACAAAACCTTTTCAGATTAAGAAATACAAATATTAGTAATTAGCAATGCAAATAATGATAATCAAAATTAGTTAACAGAATAAGCTAAGAGTGTTGTTTGTTTACAGCGGGAACGTTTTTAGCTTCAATAAGAGACACGAAATCCTTATCTGTGAGAAATTCTTCGTATCTTCGGATTTTGATGCATTCTTCCATTGCTTGTTTGAAGTTTTATGGAATTTTGAATTTGAGATTTGAAGAGGAGAAATTGAACTGCAACTTCGTATCAGTGATGAAATGAGAACAGTAGCATTAGCAATAGCAACACTTCCGCGTCAAGAATAGCGGTTACAGAGTTTACGGGCTTGAAGCTCTTGGGCTTAGTATCCCAGCTCAATTTAAAAGGGATTACTATTTGCACCACAGCTTTTACTCTCAGATATGAGTAAAAAAAAATTACGGTTCTGATTTGAGTAATTAAGAAGTCATACATTTTGATGGAATCGAATTCTTTCCATATATAAGGGTAATAAGTTTAAGAGGATCAAGATTCTTACCATTTAGATTTTTTTTTTTTTTAACAAAGCGCAAACATATTTAGACCTGTTAATACACTTGTTGGTGTTTCCACAACCCAAAACGTATTAGGGTTACCTGAGGATGATTGGGCCCGGCAAATGACGAGCCGCCTTGATACTACTACGTTTAGTGAAATTGAAAGAAAGGCTGTCATAAAATCTAGTGTTATGTATAATGTTATCAACAATATTACCCACAAAGTTCCTTATCTTCAAAGTTCCTTATCTTCACTTTATCTCAAAGAATACTAATCAACTCTAAACAATCAGACTTAAACACAACCTCAGTCCAGCAAACATCACACGCAAACTCCATGAACTTGTACAGAGCCATTGCTTCAAAAACTAAATGTTCGCTAAAACCAGCCTTAGTACAAATTGTGGCCATCGTGGCTGAGGTTAGTGTTACAGTTCGCTTTGAAGGTTCCTAGAAGTGGCGGTTTCCACCGTTATTGTTACAAATTGTCAACTTGGTTACTAGCTTTCGGGTCACATCATACCTCTTTATTGGCAAAAAGGGAGGCTTTCGAGGCAGAATCATCCTCAAGCAAACAAGCATCGTCTTCCAAATCATATCCCCACTCCTCTATAATCTGAATCGCCGTCAGAGATCTGTACACCAGTAGTTTTTCCACTCTTTTCATAACCTCCAAGGCTAGCGTGGCTATCAGGATTCGAACGTAGTCAAGTTTTTCTTTGGCGGCGGTATAACTGTCAGGGCACAGGAGTCTATCGCACTAAAAAATGCACAATTTAAAAAAATTCATGTTCCATGCGTGCAACGGAATGCCATAGATGTGGACCCACGCTCCCCGCTGAAAGGGTATCACTGTCTTTTCCCATCGCACCCAATTTAAAATGCAAAGACTAAAAAAGTCCTTCGCACTGTCAAAAACACACATCACCTTTGACCCCTTCGGGCTTCGAACAAGAACTCTATCACCCCATAGGTGGATGAACTCCAACTCTTTGAAACATGTGTCTGCTATTCTTTGACGCACCACCGAAATCATCTCCCCATTAGCTACCGTAGCCACCACACCATGTCGTGCCCATTCCACATCGTCTGTCGCTGTGTTGTAACTTCGCACATAAACTCTAGTAGTGTTATGTTCTTTGACAGCGTCAAAATCCACCTTCAAAAAGTCTCCCTGCTTTTGGATACCTGCATCATCTACCTGCGGAAGTGACCAAAGCTCACAATGTTCAACACTTTGTCGGTTGTTAAGAATATTGATAATTTGATAGAAGCTTCCATTAATTAGTTAGAGTTTCTATTTGTTTGTTAAAGTTTGTTATTAGTTAGTTGGTTAAGTCTAAATTGCTCTATATAAGAGCCATAGTTGTACTAGTTTCACTATCTTTTGATCAATCTATTATCATTTGTTTTCCAATATGAATTCATTTGATTTATATTCTCTTGAAGATTTCCTAAGTTTTTCTTCTCTTTCTCCAAATTATGCAAATCCTAACATGGTATCAAAGTTTCGGTTTCGTCCTTGCACCGAAGAAATCCTCCTTCATTCCTCATCCTAATGGTTTACTCTATTGATCGTCATCTATGAAAGCTATCAAAGAACAAGAAATTCTTGTCTCTTCCTCCACTTCCACCATTATAGCAAGAGCTTTCAACTAATATTTCGGAATTTTTTATCAATTCAATTCCAGATGCAGAGGGGGAGATATCAGCATCATCTACCTCTATTCTTGAATCAATTTCGTCACATCATCACTACAATTTCAAATTTGGTAATTTTCATCACTCAATTCTTGATTTCAAACCTTTGATTCCACTAATATTCCATAAATTGATGTCTCTACCATCAAGATTGGGGAAATAATTTGTTTCCTCAAATCTGAAATTTCGCAATTCAAAGCTACGGAAGAATACATGAAATTGAAGAATCTTGAATATGAGTTTGTTGTTTCTGAATTAGTCAAGAAATCGAAAGATTTCATCACAAATTTGGATTTCATTTCGATACAAATATGTTGCTTGCCTCATCGCCTCAACAACATCGTTCTCACTGTCGATACTGTTTTCGATCATCTTCAATCAAATTAACCATGCATATTTCATTGTTTTAAAACAAAATTTCGTTCCTTGATTTTCAAATATTCCACACTTTAGCAAACCAAGTCACACTAACTCTTGAGGTGAAGACTATATTGTTGCCTATCAAGCCTTCAAATTGCTCTAAATGGGATAACGATATAGTCTTGAGCGTTGTAACGGTTCCTAGCCATTTACACACTTGATACCAAAGTTCTGCAAAAATCGGACACTCAAAAAACAGATGAGAAATCGCTGCAACCTCCGACACAATGGGATGAACCAGGACCAATGAGTCCACTTCTAACTAAATTATAACTAATCTATTTTGAAACAATCTCCAAACTAAACAAGAAACTTTTGATGAAATCAATTTGTGCCACGCTAGACTTTTATTACAAGTTGTATGATTTTTTAATAAAATGTTACTACTTTTTAATTTTATTTTATTTTTGACAAAAAAATGAAGAAAACTTTTTAATTATTTTAACATGTATAATATTAGTTAAATAAATCCTTATAACATTAATACTTCGGTTAACATTAATACTTCGGTGTCTCGAAGTCCTAGCTCAAGTGGCAAATGCCGAAATTGTTAGGTCGGACGTCGTAACCTGGATTCAAACATGAGACTTCACAGTTGTGTGTGAGTTTAATTTCAGTAGATTATCACTTTATCTAGAACAAAAAAAACATTAATACTTCTGTCAGTATAGTTTAATTTATTTCACCATGTCAACCAAACTTTATGAACGAGTCCTCCAATACCTAAATTCCAAAAGTAACCAAATATTTTGGGGGTATTAGGGAGAGTAGTCTTATTAAGGGAGAAGCCACCCTTATTTTGGTAAACTTCACCTACTTCAACCAAGTTAATATGCATTGAACAAATCATTGATGTGCTTTAATGCATGTTGGGTTTTATAAAATTTATGTCACTATAACTTAACCCATCAAGAAAAATGCTAATTAGTGTCCCGAGACACTAATTAAGAATACTTAAAATAATAAATTTATTTCAAAAATTGTGTAATTAATATTTGAAAAGTAAAAGAAATTGATGTTTTCAATGTAGAAATTACTTTTTTTTTTATACAAATTGAAACTTTTCTATTATATATATTGAAATTGTATAAATTTTGCAAAATCATTTACTACGTAGTTTTGCCAAACTATCCTGTCAATCTAAAACATGCATGGGACTAAAACAAAAGCCATTAAAAAAAAGACTTTTTATGAATAAAATCATTGTGTAACTTCTAAGATTGCAGAGTTCAAACATGTGACTTAATTATTACTCCCGTGCTTGTTTAGGACATTTACGAAGTCTTGCACAAATTTTCTGAATTGCAGCCAACATTATTATATAAATTAGAAACAGTAAAAAAAAACATTATAAAACTTAGAAACAGGATAATACAAAAATACTCCCTGGTGAAACACTTGCATTGCATACAATTTGCAAATTAAAATCACCAATTTGAATAGTTCAAAAACATTTTCAAAGACTTGTCTCAAGACATATCAGCACCGTATGGGACAAGTTAACATCTTCAAAATCATAGTTTTTAGGCTTAATTCATAATTTGGTCCCTTATGTTTATTTTATCTCTCAATTTGGTCCCTTATGTTTTAAAACGTCTATGTTAGTCCCTTATGTTTTAACGTTACCATTAATTGGTCATTTCCGTCAATTTTTTTTTTAATTCCGTTAATTTTTGACACGTGACGTACACTTGTCAAAAATTAAAGACAGCCACGTGTCAAAAATTAACGGAATTAAAAAAAAAATTGACGGAAGGGACCAATTAATGGTAACGTTAAAACATAAGGGACTAACATAGACGTTTTAAAACATAAGGGACCAAATTATGAATTAAGCCTAGTTTTTAAAAGAAATTTGCTTCCCAATAAAACAAGTGGACAATTTATGTATAATCTTACAACTTGATATTATGTATTAGAAATGATCATCCAATGAATATATATTAGAAATGAATGAAAAGCTCATAGTTAAAATATGAATTAGATATATTTAAGTATAACTGCAAAATATATATATATATATATATATATATATATATATATATATATATATATATATATATATTAGTAAAAAAATATGATTTATTTTTTAAAACATTTGCTGCGCAAGATTTTAAACCATTGATGATCTTAGAGATTCTAATTTTTATATAAAATATAAATTTATATGATTACAACTACAAGTAGCTAAATTTTAATAAATGATTTTGTTTTTTAAAGAATAAAAAAATAAAATTTAAACCAAAAACATATTATTAGTTTTACTAATGTATTGATCTCTTTATCTAATTTGTTTGGGATCTCAAAATGTATTTGGTCAACCATGTGTTTGCGATTCATTCAAACTTTCAGCTTGGCTAGGATTAATTATTAACTTGCAAGTGTGGGTGTGTTTTGTTATATGGAATATTCGAAAGAGGGTATTTTTATGGAGGGGAGGAAAAGAGAGTTGAGGGGAGAGAATAAATTTTAATTAGATAATTTTTTATTCAAAAGAGAAGAGAGGTGAAATTTTTTAATCACATCTTATTTAATAATGTTAATCTAATGACTTTCAATAATATATTTAAATTGAATCGTCAAAAAAAATAAAATATTTAAATTGACGACTCTCTAACAAAAAAATTAGTTGGAGGAAAAAACTTACCACATAATAGATTCATGACATAAATCAGTCGCCTATCATAGTGGTAGAAACTTCGTATTTATAGTATGATAAAAAAAAATCAAATCACATATTTTAAATAACATAAACTATTATTGAACTAAACCTAATTCTTTATATTTGCCGCTTGCTACAACATAGTTTCCTTCCTATTTGATTTTTGATTTAATAGATCTTTTGGTTCCTGTGTGTTTGTGAATTTTTGGTTTTAGTCCTTGTATATTGTTTTGTTGCAAATAAGTCATTGAATGAATAAATTTTTTTGGTTTTAGTCCATAATTCGCAGGAAAATCTGCAGTTTTCGTGCAGATTTTCCTGCGAATTTTGACTTTATGGACTAAAACCAACAAATTTTGTACATTCGGAGACTTATTTGCAACAAAACAAGATACAGGGACTAAAACCAAAAATTCGCGAACATACAAGGACCAAAATACCTATTAAGCCTTGTTATTTTTTTTTATTTAAATAAGTGATATCCACATATATGTTTAGGTTTCATTCAAGTTTTCTTCTTGGTGTTCTTTTAATCTGGTGTTCTTTTAATCTTGTCTTAGTGTAGAGTTTTTGTTTTGATTTCATGTCTTAGTACGATGTTTGTTTTCGATTTCGCGTCTTAGTACGAAGTTCGTTTTGATTTTTGTCTTGGTACAATGTTTTTTTTTCTCAGATTTGCTTCTATCCAAATTCAGTGCAGATTCAATGACTTTAGCGTCATCAACGTTGCAGATTCGAATACATGACTATTTCGAATATTTTTAATTTTGTCATATTAATTGTAGGTTTTGTCATAGACATTGTGCCGTTTTGTGTTATTAGCTCGAATGTTGTGAGCTTGTTCTCATATTTGCTCTTATTAATTTTTAGCAAAACATAATATATAATGATTTCGATTGATGTAATTTCTATGAATTTGAATGAATAAATTTTTTTTTTTTAATTAAAACAAATACTATTATTGAACCTAAGATCAACCTCTAGCAAAAAAAAAAAAAAGAAAAAAAACCTATGCTCAACAGGTCCCTTGAGTGAAATCAATACTGAATCACAATCAGTAGAAACTAATGTGCAAGAAAATTGACAAGAGTGTGCAAGTCGTTACTTCAACCGGAAGAAAAATCAAAATTAAGGTTGTAAAAAAATGACAAACCTATATTAAATAACTTAGTATTTTACACTTGCAATGTAGTTGCCTTACGTATTAGGTCTCAGGTCAGTATCTAACCAACCTTGGCAATAGCATGGGCTTATGGCTTCATATACACGTATATATGTAGTATTAGTATACATCGCATTATTGACTTCATTTGACTATTATTATTCTTTTACTTTCTTTTCCCTTTTTTAGTAAAATAGTTTATTGATCAGAAAATTTTAATTAGATTCAAACTCGGACATTATATAAAAAGACAGCTCAAACCTTAACTTTAAGCTCCTCAAAAAAAAATTTATTTTAAAAACTTATTAGACCTCCAAATAAAAGTGACTTTATAACCTACAATATTGACATTTTTGTTAATTTTTATCCTCTTCTTAAGATGTTGCCTTATTAGTTTTGCTTTTTTTTTTCTTTTGACAAAAGACTCTATTAGTTTTTTTTCACTAAAAAAGCTTTATTAATTAGTTTTTTTTAAATAAAAAAAACTAAAAAATGCTTTACTGGTTGTTAGATATCGTTGATTTTTTATGGTCAATATAGTGTTGTTACTTTTATTTTTGTCAAGTAGTATTTTCGTTAAGTAGTGTTATTAATTTTATTTAATAAATAAATTCTATATAATAATATAAAGATATTTTTTCTATATACAAGGATAACTAAGAAATGTCGTTGCAAATTTTGGTCTGGGTTCTTTTGATAAACTCTTCCTTAGTAATAAAGTTGTTTTCCAAATTAATTTTAAAATCATATAAAGTGAACATTGAAATTTAGTCAAATTTAAAAAAATCTGTTATTATGAAATTGAAATATTTTTTATTTTAACTTATACTATAAAACATATATAAAAGAAATTGTAATCGTTGCTAAAAAAAAAATTGTAATTGTATATGTTTATCGCTATTTCATATTGCAGTGGTATATTTATGTTATTATGTTTTTGTTTTTTTTTTTTTGTCTTAGAAGAAATGGTAATACACTGAAATTAAACTCACATGCATGTAAGTTTAAGAGTGCAACCTAAGAGAGGGTTAAATTAGGTTCTTAGACTTTTCGGTTATTTTAGAGATGCGGTTCTTTTATTTTTCTTAATGGCTATGATGAATGTATGAACATGTAGAAAAATAAAAGAGATAAGGGAAAGAAGAAAATGGACACAAAAGATTTATACTGGTTCTCCTTCTAACCTAAGGGTACTCCAGTTCCCTCACACCCCGTGAGAGATTTTTCACTATTAGAATTCTTGTTACAAGACAACCTCACCCCGAGACTTCCCTAACAAAATCCTAATACAACACAAGATAGCAACCCTACTATCTTTAACAACAAGAATCTTCACCAAACCCTATGGTGAAATTCTTATACAACACAAGATAACAACCCGCTATCTTTAACAACAATTCTCAACAAAACTATGATGAGAAATTACAAACAAAGTGTTGAAGAATAATATTAATGTATGGCTGTATCAAATCAATATCACTTTAATAATGTGTATATCTTAGTGCTCGGAAACTTTTATGGATATGAAAATATAATCAAAGTTTCTTAAGATATGTGTATGAAAGTTTATGAGAGAAAAGTGATATTATTTTTACATAGAAAATTCTATGAATATGAAAGTTCGTATTTAATTCTAATGATCACAAATATATTTATAGAGGCTTTAGAAAATGTCCATGAAGCAAGACATCTCTTCTAAAAATCATATCATAAAAAGTTGTGTTTGAAAAATCACAATGGTTCAAAAAATAAAATTTTGTCCAGGTCTTTTCACATCTATTGCTACGAAACAGGCGATGTAAAAGGTCCTATTTTCAAAATTCAAACATTGCACTGTTTGAATTGTAAACAGCCACAGACTTTTTACATCTGTTGAAACGCACGGCAGATTTGAAAAGTGCAGACAGATTTTCTTAAAATTAACTTTTTATATTTTTTTAAAGGTTTGCTTCATATGGACTTTTATATTTAACTTAGAAAATTATTTGTAATTCATTTTAAAATAATTTATAAGCTTCTAAGTTATATAATTATTAAAAATGATAAATCAAAGATAAAGACCATACTTACAAATAATTTAATTAATAAGCCTAAGTTTTGGTCTTCATCTTGTTTTCTCATCTTGAGCCTCCATAAGCTTTCTTCTTTTGTGATGTGAGTTTGTTATCATCAAAACCCAGCCAAGTTCAAGAAGGAAATCTTCTTCACAATACAACTGTGAGGTCCCGGGTTCGAACCCGGGTCATGACGTCCGACCTAGCAATTTCGGCATTTACCAGTTGAGCTAGGACTTTTAGACATTTATGTTATTATGTTTTATTTTCCTAAAAATATAAAACTTTAATTCACAATTTTTTTGCTAAAAAAATGTAAATTTTTTTTTTAAAGATAAACCTCTCTTTTTTATTTTAATGAAAATATATATATATATATACACACACACACAGGATAATTACACATGATGAAAATGTAGACGGACGACAAGTTGCACTGCTAGACCTTTATGTATAGCAAAACATAATTTTTGAAAAACTACATTTATAGACCTAAGCGACACAACATTATTATGCATGACTCTTTGAACTCTTTCACAATGTCTGCATCATCTGATGCTAGAAAGTCAATAGTGTCAAAAGCAAATGATATAAAAACATGTTGATTGTCATAGCATGCTTTCTCAATTTTATGTTCGTTTTAGGCCACATATTACGTTAGGCCGGTCCTACATATACATACATGCATATATTTGTGTGTGTGTGTTTTTGTGTGTCATTATATCCGTTAATCGAATTGTACTTACAACACAAATTATATTATAATTGAGTAAAAAATAAAGTAATTGTTTAAAATCATAAAGTAATAAGTAATTACATTAATGATAAATTCATATTTGAACCACCAAAATCGAAGACATATAAGACATTTGACCAATCTTAGTAGGAAATGTGTTGCACAAGATTCTTTTAAGAGTCTTGGCGGATCAGCTAAATCTTTTAAAGAGGTATTTGGAGAAGCATATTTAGAATTAGAGTCAATCGTTTTAGTGTTATTGATATTAAGATTAAATATATACAAAATAAGGGTTAGCTATGAAGCACGAACATAGTCACGGACACCGAACACGATACTGACATTGACACGTCGACACTCAACACCGATAATAATTTGAGAAAATGACAATATTAAGTGTAATCATAAGTATCGTCATAAGTGTTGGTGTCGTGTCAGACACATACACAACTAATTTGAAATGTGTCTATGCTTCATAAAGGGTTAGGGCGGAGGAAGTGGCCTTAAAAATCTATATTAGTTAAGCTTATTAAATGGATTTGGAGGAAAATAAGTTGGGTTTATATATGTAGATAGTTAATATTGGGTGGATGGTTATGCATCTGAAGTATGTTCACTATTCAGTATTATTGAACGATTGCACTGAAGGTTTAGTAACTAATACCGGTCTTAAACAATGGGATAATTTTCTTATCTCTTCTATTTGTGCAAAAGGGTTTTTCTCGCATATCCCAAAAATTCGAAGCAAGGGGGCGTGTGCAGGGTATGTTAGGGGTGTAGGAGAATGCCAACTCTCGCACCTCTTATTTACGGAAGATTTATGTTAAGATTGACCGGGAGACTAGGTGCATGCAAAACTTCCTGATAAAATATGAAAAATTATGTATAGACAATTGTTAAGTCATAAATTTTAATCACATGAACACACCATCAGACACCAAAGATAAAAAGTCCATTAATTTTATACTTGGGATGCGGCAGAGTCCGTTTTTTAAAATGTTGAGGCGGTAGTGTCCTTGAAAACATGATAATATATTCACATAAATTGGTCAAAGTGGTAATAAACTTTGTCCCCTTAAACATGCAGTTAGGTCAGATGTTCGATTCTTGACTAATATATATGGAGAAAATTCGGTTAGAATGAGAGAATCCACCTTACTTGCTCCATAAATTTCCAATTATCAATATCACGGAAACAAAACAAAAAAGTTAAAAATACTATTTTAAACTAAAATTGTAGAATTATAAAACATAAATAGACAAAAATGTAATTTAACAATATTTCATTTTTACTTAAAATATAAAAATATAAATATGACAAGGAAAATAAAAAGGAAAAATGGAGACTACACAAAAGATAGATACTTCTCTATAGGCCAATGCTATGGTGGACCACCTCATCAAGTGGTCCACCGTGGACAAGTGGTCAATACTACTATAACGAATACGAATTTTACAAAATCGACCGTTGGATTGAAAGTTTATATCATATAGATCATCCATAAAAAAAATTAGAAAAATTGAAAATCATTTGATATGTTATTGAGATCCATAAATATTAACGGTTTATTAAATACTGTAAATCTTAATGAGTCCCAAAAACATATCAAATGATTTTCAATTTTTCTAATTTTTTCTGTGGATGATCTATATGATATAAACTTTCAATCCAACGGTCGATTTTGTAAAATTTGTATTCGTTATAGCGTTGGTCCACCATGGACCACTTAAATAAGTGGTCCATATTATAATTGGCCCTTCCTATAATCTTGATGAAATCAATTCCACAAGAGAACCAAATAAATAAGGAAAAAAAACCATAATAAAATCAAAATTCACCAACCCCTTAAATTAAAGAATAACACCAACAGGTCTTAGGTCACACCCAAATGTCAAAGTAGGGAATATCTAAAGTAAAGCCCTCAGATCCCATCATATACTATTCAACCCTATTTTCCACAGACCAAGTCCTTCATCATGGGATGGTTCATCAAGAAAAAAAAAACACCCTAGAGAGAGAAACAAAACAAAAAGTGGGAGAGACGAGGCTTTCACGTCTTTGCTTCAATCACGGGATCCCACGTGGACCCTCCCCATTCGTGGACCCCACGCTTACGTGTCACATCTTCGGTGCAAAAAACTCAAAAAACAAACAAACTCAGATAACATAACATAAACCATAGACTAATTCATATTCATAAAAAATTATCAAAATCAAAATCCAAGAACGAGCGAAAGGGTGTAACAATAACAAACAATATTCAAAGAAATTTTTTTCATTTCATCGAAGAACAAGAAGCCGTCCAAAAACGCGATTTCTTTTATTAATCACTTTTTTCTGTTCTCACTTCGTAAAAAAAAAAACCTAAGCTGCATTTTTTTTTTCTTCCTTTCTCTTCTTTCTCTCAAAGCTTCTCTCCGCATTCTAGGGCTGCAAATTCCCGAAACATTTTCCGAAAAATTAGAAAAAATTAGATTCATCGAAACAAATTTCATAAAACTTTTAAAAAAATAAAAAAAAATTCAACGAGGAGAAGAACACGAACAACAAGAATTCGAAATCGCGTAGATCGATCTTGCTAACATTTCCACCATTTTTGATCGAAACGCGAAACACGAAACGCATTTTTTTTGTTTGTTATAGCTGCGATTGGATTTGCAGATTTTTTTTTTTGTTGAGAATTTTTGAATGGTTTTTTCTTTTTCCCTTTTCGGAGGGAGGAAGGGAAATTGTTGGATCTGGTGAATGTTGATGATAATCGGATGAGAGAGAAAGAAGAACGATGAAATGGGTTACATTGCTTAAAGACTTTAAAGAGAAGGTTGGCCTTACTCAATCATCGCCAACTTCTACTTCTTCTTCTTCTGCTCCTCCTTCTTCTCCTTCATCTTCTTCTCGTGATCACAATGCGTTTTCAGCTTCAATCACCTCTTCATCTCCTTCCAGGTTTGTTTTTGTCTATATCGCTTTCATTTTCCTTTTTCTGTGAATTATTATGATATAATGTTTTGTTTTTGTGATTGAGGTTTTAGCTTTGAAATTTTGTTTGTTATTGTTTGAGTTTGATGATTTAAGTATGCATTGGTTACGATTTGTTTGAAAGAAAATGATGAAATAGATTTGATTAGGGTAAATATATACTTAATTGAAGTTCAAAGATTGGATATTAGTTTTTGAATTTTTAGATGCTGTTTATCTGAGGGGTTTAATAAGCTTGATTTAGTTAACGAAAGGCGGAAAAGTCTCTAGGGTTGAAAGATTAATAGAATAAGTTGTTAGAATTTGATGAAATTGATTTGATTAGGGCAAGTATTAACTTAATTGAAGTTTAAAGATCGTTTGTTGTTTTTATATGCTGCTGTTTTTTCAATTTTTTTATGTGCTGTTTATCTGAGCTAGGTTTAGTTGACAAATGGGCGGAAAATTTTGGTGGTTGAAGTTGGAGTGCTTACTGTGTGTGTGTGTTTCATCGATTTTGAGCTTATTATGTTGTTTAGTTTCACATGAGATTGTTTAACACACCAATATACAGAACAAATTCTAACTTGGTCAGATGGTTAGTTGAATTTTTCTATTTTGTGAGTGGTCAACTACATTTCCTTTAGTGCATTTTTTTCTTTACTAAATACTACTATGGTAGTAACATTCCATTTTGGTACTGGTGCCTTGTGCGCGTATAGTAGTTATTTGTCGGTTATGTAATGTTAACTGCAAGGTATGATTTTTGTACGTCATGGATGCCTCAATTAGGGAATTGAGTTTTCAATTTTGGACTATTTGGCTTATCTCCTTTGGTTTTAGTCATTTATGACTGCCAAATGGTCAGGTTTTTTTTATTAGAATTAGCAAATCACTTATCTTTCACACATCCATTCATCACAGAACATGTAAGCTGATGCATAATAAATTTATTGCAATTGGTAGCTTTGACAGATTGTAGAAAATGTATTGCCTTGGTTTACTACTGTTAAATTCCTTTTACCTTGCGTGTCTTATTTCAAATTCCTGTATTTTTATAATTGGTAAGAACCGATTCTCATGAATGGTTTGATATTATGACTTGCTTTGGTTATGAAGTTAGATGTGATTGTGACTTTCTTTTGCTTTAAATCAGGGACAGACATGAGCTGGAATTGGATTTCAAGAGATTTTGGGATGAGTTTCGGTCATCCAGCTCTGAGAAGGTTCTTTTCATTGTTTGGTTTCATTGATGATCTAATGTATGTTTGCTCTGCGATGTTTAAGGGGATTAGGAGTTGTTAATGCTCAATCTCATTTTGTTGCAGGAAAAAGAAGCGGCCTTGAATTGGAGTATAGATGCTTTTTGTAGATTAGTAAAGCAGCAGGCTAATATAGCTCAATTAGTTACTGTGTAAGGAAACAATTTCTCCTTAGCTTCATTGCATTACCATACCTACCTTAGTCTATATACAACTTCATTGCTGTGAATGTAGGCCCATTCATGGTTTTGTTCACAGCGAAAAACCAAACTGAACTGAAAAATCAAATTGAACCGAAATATTTTATTCACTATTGGGCCAACTGGAGAGTCACACATGGAATAAGATGAGAGATGATCTGAGCATGAGTTTATAAGTAGAGGCGGCCCTCATCTTACAATCGAGTTTTGTAAGGTTGAGTTAGGTCGAACCCAAATTTCTAAGAAAAACATTGTATAAAAATATGGATGGTATTTTCAATTGAAGGAAGAAAAAAACGTCACATTCCTTCAATAGTAGATTTAAAGACACCATTAGCATAAATATACTTTAGATGAGAGATGATCTGAGCATGAGTTTATAAGTAGAGGCGGCCCTCGTCTTACAATCGGGTTTTGTAAGGTTGAGTTAGGCCGAACCCACATTTCTAAGAAAAACATTGTATAAAAATATGGATGGTATTTTCAGTTGAAGGAAAAAAAAACCGTCACATTCCTTCAATAGTAGATTTAAAGACACCATTAGCATAAATATACTTTCGATGCTTTCTGCGAATTTTGAAAAACACAGACTGCATATTTTGAGAAATCTGTTATTCATCTTGGTAATTGGTGTTTGTTAACTGACTTGCAATAATGTTGATGGTTAACAGGTTAGTTGAAACACATATATTCTCTTTTGTTGTGGGACGAGCGTTTGTAACAGATATAGAGAAGTTAAAAATCGGCAGCAAAACAAGAACTTTGGATGTTGCTCAAGTTTTAAAGTTTTTCTCTGAAGTCACAAAGGTTTGTCTTTGACATTTCTTTAATGGGATGAGTATTTGTTGCTGCTAATTTTGTTTTATCAATTATATTTTGGTGATGGATACTCTTCTGTGCAGGATGACATCAGTCCAGGAGCAAATTTATTAACCTCAGTGGGAATCCTTGTATCTGGGGTATGCTTCTTGAAAGATTTAGTGCCAAGTCACTATATTAGGAACAACACACAGTTGTGTTTCCATCTGACATATCTGTTGTTTGTTTGATGGAAGTCTCAATTTAATTAATATTTCTGACCTTTGTTATTCTCTTACTGTAGAGTTTAAATCGATTAGGTTTGTTGTTTAGTGTGGTCACTGCTTGGGGTTGCGTAATAACCATCAGATAGTTTTTCAAAGATGCAGTATCATACATTTGTTATTTTTTATCATGAGCACTAAGTTGTAGTTTTATTGTGTATTCTGTACAGCCTATTGACAAGCAATCTCTACTTGACTCTGGAATATTTTGCTGTCTCATTCATGTTCTCAATGCTCTTCTCGATCCCGATGTAACCATTCAAAGACCAAATAGTACAACTGATCATGCAGAACAACTGGTCTTACAAAAAGAATATAATGGTGATGTTGGGCAAAACCGGCGGCTTGAGGTTTCTTTCTCATGATATATGCACCTTGTGTATCTCTTTTGTGTTTTTGCACTTGTTGGATGACCCACAATTTTATGTTAAATTAGTTTTTCCTTTCCTTGTTTGTGACAGACTTAAGCTTGACAAGTCTTAGATAAAATGAATATTTTTTACTCAATCTAAAATGAATTTATTAACAACTAATGGGAGACTTTAATCTTATATAAGGTTTTTTTTTTTTTTTTTTGAAACAGTCTTGAATCTTGTGTTATTGTCTTACAAGATCTTGATTCTCTCTAGTCCAAACCCTTACAATAGAAGACAAACATAAAAACATTACTACATTATGAGTATATAATTGGATAGTCCAGGTCCCATTTGTTCATTTTTTTTAATCTGCACTTCAATCTATTTTCGTATGTAGGTAGAGGGAAGTGTCGTACATATCATGAAAGCACTAGCAAGCCATCCATCAGCAGCTCAGAGTTTGATAGAGGATGATTCACTTCAGTTACTTTTTCAAATGGTTGCCAAGGGGTCTTTGATTGTTTTCCTTCGTTATAAGGAAGGCCGTATTCCATTGCACAGCATACAACTTCATAGACATGCTATGCAGGTAAAGTGGGGTGCGCTTGTCTGCTGTTAATGATGGTGAAAATTTTATAAATGTTGTTTATGGTTAGAAGTTTGATAAGCTGATCCTATGCTTCTGGTGTTTAATATTCGTGCTGCTGCTGTTTATATAATTTTAGATACTTGGTCTTCTTTTGGGAAATGACAATGGAAGCACAGCCAAATATATCCGCAAGCATAACCTGGTATGTCATTGACTTTCAAATTTTAATACTTTTTGTATGTCGAGTAACTTTTCTTACAACACCGATCTTATACTTTTTGTTTATATATTTATATATTAATAATATCATGTAGTTTGTGTTCAGATTTTGCCCCTTTAATTGCATAATATCATATGCCAATGTTCAACATCAATGATGGGCGAGTGTTGGTTGCTGTGATTCTAGGATTTGAATTTTGTTATGAATGATCTCTTTTGGTTACTTTATCTTTGTCATTATAGTCTAAAATTAAGGGAAAACCAGTGTGCCAAGCCATAGTTGTTGTAGTTTTCAAGAAATTACATCACATATGTCCCTTGTACTGTGAAATCATGTATAGGTGAACTATATTGCATTTTTGGTACATAAATATGTTTTATAATGGAGATGTGAGCATGCAAATCTTTAGGAAAGTGCAGGGGAGAAAAAGGTTTAAACATGTGGCTATGGTGCTAACTATTTTGGCTTGGGGAGAAACTATAAAAAACCAAATTAATTGGATTACAAAAGCTATAGGAACAACAGTCCATTCTGTTAATTGGTTGATTTTCTTTTCTTATCATTTGTTTTACTCCTCAAAGAATAGACAAGGCAATCAGCCTATATATATATATATATAGGCATATACGCCTAAAAACATGTAGAAAGTTGTGAAAGTCATCTTTTAGCTTGCAAAACTGTTGCAACCACCCTACAACTCTAGAGGTGCATTGAAGTTAGTCCAGATCTTAATGAACTAGATAACTTTATGTTTGAAAATATCTCGCCTACTGATCATGTTGGATAATGTTCAGGTCCATATCTGAAATTAGTATACACTGCTCTTATCATTGTTATAGGATATTGCGCCGATAATTGTTCATTGTTCATATTAGTCATTTTATTCATATGAAATTAACCCAGAATGCACCTTTGCTCAATGCAGATAAAAGTTCTTTTAATGGCTGTGAAAGATTTTGATCCTGATTGTGGAGATTCTGCTTATACTGTAGGCATTGTCGACTTGTTACTCAAGTGTGTTGAATTGTCATACCGAGCTGGTAATTTTCTAATTGTTATATACTTTTAACAGTATCATTGTCTAATTGGCTAAAAGCTGCGTGAATGAATTTCTTTTTCCTGTTGGTGCTGGCTTGTTCTGATTTCTTAATTTTATTTTGCAGAGGCCGGTAGTGTCAGACTACGAGAGGATATACATAATGCCCATGGATATCAATTCCTTGTTCAATTCGCACTAACTCTTTCCAACATGACAGAAAGTCAGGGCTTTCAATCTATTCCTTCTGATGATGACAAAGATGTTGCTTTAGACGGGTCCCAAAATAGCAGAGGACAAAATTTCAATGAACCAGAAAAGTCTTCCATTCAATATCTTTCACCCACTCTGTCTAGGATGCTAGATGTTCTTGTTAGTCTAGCTCAAACTGGGACTAATGAGTCTCCACGTACTTATGGGGGTAAGGGTTCTAAATCTTCTCAGAGCAAGGGTGGTGGTCATAGCAAAAGTCGTACCTTATCTAGTGATTGGCTTGGTGATGACTTATGGGAGAAGGACAATGATAAAATTAAGGACCTTGAAGCAGTCCAGATGTTGCAAGATATTCTCCTCAAAGCCAGTAACCAGGAGTTGCAGGCCGAAGTATTAAATAGACTGTTCAAAATTTTTTCAGGTCATTTGGAGAACTACAAGTTGTGTCAACAATTACGTACTGTTCCACTTTTAATCCTAAATATGGCTGGTTTTCCTTCCTCTTTGCAAGAGATAATTTTGAAAATTCTTGAGTATGCTGTGACTGTAGTAAATTGCGTACCTGAGCAAGAGTTACTTTCACTTTGTTGCTTATTGCAGCAACCAATAACATCTGAGTTGAAGCAGACAATACTTTCTTTCTTTGTAAAACTCTTGTCCTTTGACCAACAGTACAAGAAAGTTCTGCGAGAAGTTGGTGTTTTGGAAGTTATGTTAGATGATTTGAAGCAGCACAGGATATTAGGTCCAGATCAACTGAATGTTAACTTAAACCAGCTAGAGAGGAAAAATAGCTCAAGCAGCTTCAAGAAGCATATGGGCAATAAGGATGTTATTATTACTTCACCCAAGCTTATGGAATCTGGTTCAGGGAAGTTTCCTATTTTTGATGTTGAAGCTACAATTTCTGTTGCCTGGGACTGCATGGTATCTTTGTTAAAGAAAGCTGAGGCAAATCAAGCTTCATTCCGCTCTGCTACTGGTGTGGCTGCCATGCTGCCGTTTTTGGTGTCTGATATACATCGTCCAGGGGTTCTCAGGATATTGTCGTGTCTTATAATTGAAGATACCTCACAGGTTTGTTGACACATTTTATAAAATTTCAAATTTTGTGTTTGTGCGTACTAGTTTATATAAATAAGACCACTATTAGTTAGAAAAATATTATTCTTGAATGTGCTATTTGTCTTGGGATGCATACCGCCTTCAAGATTACTCATGTTGCTTTATTTTTCACTTGATATCACCAAGATGATTATCTTATCTGATTATAACTTTTTCCAGGCTCATCCTGAAGAATTAGGCGTGTTGGTTGAAATTTTAAAAAGTGGAATGGTAACTAGTGCTTCGGGATCCCAGTATCAGCTTTCCCTTGATGCTAAATGTGACACTATGGGATCACTGTGGCGTATCCTGGGAGTTAATAACAATGCTCAAAAGGTTTTTGGTGAAGCCACTGGTTTTTCTCTATTGCTTACGACACTCCATGGGTTCCAAAGTGACGGTGGAGACTTGGACCAATCTTCATTGAATTTTTATGTAAAGGTTTTCACCTATTTGCTACGAGTTGTAACCGCTGGAGTGGTTGACAATGCTGTTAATAGAATGAAACTGCATGCAATTATATCGTCACAAACTTTCTTTGATCTTCTGTGTGAGTCTGGCTTACTTTGTGTGGAGCATGAGAAACAAGTCATCCAGTTGATGTTAGAACTGGCTCTTGAAATAGTGATTCCGCCTTTCTTAGCATCAGAAGGTTTAACAAAATCAAATACAATTGAGAATGAGTCTTCTCAGAATCTTTTATTGACTCCATCAGGTCCAATTAACCCGGATAAAGAGCGAGTGTACAATGCTGGTGCTGTTAAGATTTTGATCCGTTCATTATTGATGTTCACTCCTATGGTGCAATTAAAACTTTTAGACTTAATTGAACAGCTGGCTCGCGCCGGCCCCTTTAATCTGGAAAGCCTCACCTCAGCAGGTATTTTCTACACTGTTTACTTCAATGCGTTTATTTACTTTTGATGCTCACTTTTTTCCTGGTATCTATAGGTTGCGTGGAACTTTTGCTGGAGACAATCCATCCTTTTCTTCCGGGTTCTTCTTCCTTACTCTCTCGTGCATTGAAGATTGTGGAAGTCCTTGGTTCTTACAGGTAGGTCACATGTTTTTATTGGCTGTTCTCTAAAGTTAATACATCCATTTAATCTGCTCCCCTATTTATAGTTGAATAATAATACATTTCTGTTGAATAGGCTATCTGCATCTGAACTTTGTACGCTCATCAGATATGTTATGCAAATGAGGCTGAAAAGTTCTGGTCATATAATTGTTGAAATGATGGAAAAATTAATTCTGATGCAAGACATGTCCTCAGAAAATATTTCTCTAGCACCATTTATGGAGATGGATATGCGCAAGATTGGACATGCTGCCATTCAGGTCTCGTTGGGTGAAAGATCCTGGCCTCCAGCTGCTGGTTATTCATTTGTTTGTTGGTTCCAATTTCAAAATTTTTTGAAGTTGCCATCAAAAGATACCGACCCTTCTAAAGTTGTCCCTTCCAAGAAGCGCTCTGGCCCAAATGGACTGCAGGAGCGACAGATCTTGAGGATTTTTTCTGTTGGTGCTACTAACAACGACAATGCAACCTATGCTGAACTTTATCTCCAGGAGGATGGCATTCTAACTCTTGCAACTAGCAACTCTTCCTCCTTATCATTTTCTGGTTTAGAACTTGAGGAAGGAAGGTGGCATCACCTTGCAGTCATTCACAGCAAACCAAATGCTCTTGCTGGGCTGTTTCAAGCTAGTGTTGCATATGTTTATCTTAATGGGAAATTAAGGCACACTGGGAAGTTAGGATATTCACCCTCTCCACCCGGTAAACCTTTGCAAGTTACAGTCGGGACATCAGTTGGTAATGCGAGAGTTAGTGACTTAGCATGGAAACTGCGCTCTTGCTATCTTTTTGAGGAAGTGCTTACACCCGGCTGCATTTGTTTCATGTATATACTTGGTAGAGGATACAGAGGACTCTTTCAGGACACAGACCTTCTACAATTTGTGCCTAACCAAGCCTGTGGTGGTGGTAGTATGGCCATATTAGATTCTTTAGATGCTGATTCGACTTTGGCTGCCAATGGTCAGAGAGTGGAAGCTACTAGTAAGCAGGGAGACCTAAAGGCAGATGGAAGTGGAATTGTCTGGGATTTAGAGAGACTTGGAAACCTTTCTTTACAGCTTTCAGGGAAGAAACTCATTTTTGCATTTGATGGAACTTCTACTGAATTTATTCGATCTTCAGGTAGTTTTTCAGTGCTCAATTTGGTTGATCCTATGTCAGCTGCCGCGTCTCCTATTGGAGGTTTGTAACTAAATTTATAAAGTTGCATCTTTTAATTCTTTCTCCAGTTGAAATTGTTTCTTCGATCAGTTTTATTGACAATTTTGGGGTTGCAGGTATTCCACGTTTTGGACGTCTCTGTGGAGATACTTACATTTGCAAGCAAGATGTAATTGGAGAGACTATCCGTCCTATTGGTGGAATGGAGCTTATCCTTGCTCTTGTTGAAGCTGCAGAAACTAGGGATATGCTGCATATGGCTCTGATTCTACTTGCCTGTGCACTTCACCAAAATCATCAAAATCTTAAGGACATGCAAACATACAGGGGATACCACCTGCTTGCTCTTTTCTTGCGTCGTAGAATGTCATTATTCGACATGCAATCTCTTGAAATCTTCTTTCAGATTGCTGCCTGTGAAGCTTCCTTTTCTGAACCCAAGAAGTTGGAAACTACCCAGACTAACTTGTCTCCTGGTGCATCACTGCAGGAAGCCAGTCTTGAGGATAACTTTTTGTCAAAGTTTAATGATGAGAATTCTTCAGATGGGTCTCAAGGAGACATGGATGATTTTTCTGTACCAAAAGATTCGTTTAGTCATATTTCAGAGCTAGAAAATACGGATATTGTTGCAGAAACTTCAAATTGCATTGTGTTGTCAAATGCAGACATGGTTGAGCATGTCTTGTTGGACTGGACATTATGGGTAACAGCCTCAGTTTCAATTCAAATTGCATTACTTGGTTTTCTTGAAAACTTAGTGTCTATGCATTGGTACAGAAATCATAACCTTACAATTTTGCGTCGAATCAACCTTGTTCAACATTTACTAGTTACATTGCAAAGGGGTGATGTTGAAGTTCCTGTCCTTGAAAAATTGGTTGTGTTGCTTGGGGTCATTTTGGAAGATGGCTTTCTATCTTCTGAGCTTGAAAATGTGGTTAGATTTGTGATAATGACATTTGATCCACCAGGGTTGGCTCCACAACGTCCAATTATGAGAGAGTCAATGGGAAAGCATGTGATTGTCAGAAATATGTTGCTGGAAATGCTTATTGATCTACAAGTCACAATTAAATCAGAAGAGTTGCTTGAGCAGTGGCATAAACTTGTTTCTTCTAAGTTAATTACATATTTTCTTGATGAAGCAGTTCATCCAACAAGTATGAGATGGGTCATGACTTTACTTGGTGTGTGTCTTACTTCTTCTCCAACTTTTGCACTTAAATTTCGAACCGGTGGAGGTTATCAAGGTTTGGTTCGGGTGCTCCCCAGTTTCTATGATTCCCCAGATATCTATTATATTCTGTTCTGTTTGATATTTGGCAAGCCAGTTTATCCAAGGTTACCAGAGGTCCGCATGTTGGACTTTCATGCCCTTATGCCAAATGATGGAAACTATATGGAACTTAGGTTTGTAGAATTGTTGGATGCTGTGGTTGCTATGTCAAAAACTACTTTTGATAGAGTAAGCATGCAGTCAATGCTTGCCCACCAAACTGGTAATCTTTCCCAGGCTGGTGCAAGCCTTGTGGCTGAGCTTGTAGAGGGAAATTCAGACATGACTGGTGAGCTTCAAGGAGAAGCTCTTATGCACAAGACCTATGCTGCTCGCCTTATGGGTGGAGAGGCATCTGCTCCTGCTGCTGCAACTTCTGTTCTAAGATTTATGGTTGATTTGGCTAAGATGTGCCCCCCTTTTACTGCTGTTTGTAGGCGTCCAGAATTTCTGGAAAGCTGCATTGACTTGTATTTTTCTTGTGCAAGGTTGGTTTTGAGATGACCTCATGGTATCTATTTTTCATTTCTTCTCTTAGATTTCCTACCCCTATCATAGGTTGCTGCATACATTATATTGCATGGAATGTGAGTTATTTTTATTGAAGTAAAACTTTTATACTTTCAGGGCTGCGCATGCTGTTAAAATAGCCAAAGAACTCTCTGCAGTGACAGAAGAAAAAACCTTGAATGATGATGATGATACTTGCAGTTCCCATAATACATTTTCTAGCTTGCCTCTGGATCAGGATCAGTCTGCCAAAACCTCCATTAGTGTTGGTAGCTTTCGTCAAGGGCAGGTAAGTTCTAGTTCTGATGATATTGCTGCACCAGCAAACTCTATGGTTGGTGAGAAGTCAGACAATAATGTCACTGTAACTAAGCCAGAGTCAAATGTTACTGTAACTGAGCCAGAGTCAAATAAATCTGTCCACGAAGATACACAAACTGTTCAGAGCTTGGATGGTGATAATGCTGATCAGGGATCTGTCTCTTCCAGTGCACATGAGTTTAGCTTTCGCAGTATCAAAGGAAATTTGGACATTCAACTGCCAACAGCAGATTCCCAGACTTCTGCATCTTTTGCTGTTCTGGATTCTCCCGTTTTTTCAGAAAAATCCACTTCTAGAATCCCTCTTACGCCTTCTTCTTCGTCACCAGTTGTTGCGTTGACATCTTGGCTAGGAAGCTCAAACCATCATGAAGCCAAATCTCCCTTGAATGCCACTGCTTCCTTCAATTCTACAATGTCTACTGGGGAATTTGATTCAACTTCAAACCCGAAGTCTAATTTTCAGGGACCATCTGCTGCAAATGCTTACTTTACGGTAACCTCAAAGCTTCTTTTGGATATAGATGACTCTGGCTATGGTGGTGGTCCATGCTCTGCAGGAGCTACTGCTGTGTTAGATTTCATTGCAGAAGTCCTTTCTGATTTTGTAACAGAGCAGGTGAAAGCGTCACAGCTTATAGAGAATATCTTGGAAAATGTTCCTCTATATATTGATAGTGAGTCTGTCTTGGTTTTCCAAGGACTGTGCCTTGGGAGATTTATAAACTTCCTTGAGAGGCGACTGTTGCGTGATGATGAAGAAGACGAGAAAAAGTTGGATAAAATTCGTTGGTCGACAAATTTGGATGCTTTGTGTTGGCTGATAGTGGATCGTGTATACATGGGTGCTTTTCCTCAACCTTCAGGAGTACTGAAAACTCTTGAGTTCTTATTGTCGATGTTGCAATTGGCAAACAAAGATGGTAGAATTGAAGAAGCTGCTCCCATTGGAAAGAGGCTCTTGTCAATTGCAAGAGGAAGTAAGCAACTTGAGGCTTATATTCATTCAATTCTTAAAAACGCTAATCGGATGATATTATATTGCTTCCTCCCAAATTTTTTAGTTAGTATAGGGGAGGATGATCTCCTTTCACGGTTGGGTTTTCTTGCTGAACCTAAAAAGAGACTGTCCTCAACTTCTTCTCAAGATGATTCAGTGATTGATATCTACACTGTCTTGCAATTATTGGTTGCTCATAAAAGAATAATATTCTGTCCCAGCAATACCGATACAGATCTTAATTGCTGTCTATGTGTGAATCTAGTATCTCTTCTCTGTGATAAAAGACATAATGTACAGAATATTGCTATTGATGTGTTCAAGTATCTTCTGGTTCATAGGAGGGCTGCATTAGAAGACTTGCTTGTTTCTAAACCTAATCAAGGACAGCAACTTGATGTACTTCATGGTGGTTTTGATAAATTATTGACTAGAAGTTTATCTGAGTTTTCTGAGTGGTATCAGAATACTGAACAGGTTGTCAATAAGGTGTTGGAGCAGTGTGCTTGCATTATGTGGGTGCAGTATATTGCAGGATCAGCAAAGTTTCCAGGAGTAAGAATCAAAGGGATAGAAGGTCGTCGAAAGAGGGAAATGGGAAAAAAATCTCGAGAAGCTGCAAAATTAGATCTAAGGCACTGGGAGCAGGTAAATGAGCGAAGATATGCACTAGATTTAGTTCGTGATGCAATGTCCACTGAGTTGAGAGTTGTTAGGCAAGATAAGTATGGATGGATTATGCATGCTGAGAGTGAGTGGCAATGCCATCTTCAGCAACTTGTGCATGAACGAGGGATATTCCCAGTCAGTAAATCCACTTTGACGGAAGAGCCAGAATGGCAGCTTTGCCCAATTGAAGGTCCGTATCGAATGCGGAAAAAACTTGAGTTCTGTAAACTTAAAATTGATACCATACAAAATATTCTTGATGGACAGTTTGAATTAGAGAAACCAGAATTGTCAAAAGAAAAACTTCACAATGATCCTGATGCATCTGATTCGAAACCTTATTTTCCAATGTTGACTGATGGTGACAAACAGAATAGTTCTGATGGTGGGCTGTTTGGACCTTTCTTTGATGATAAGTTCGAGAGTGTTAGAGATGCAGTTTCTGAGAAAAATGAGTGGAATGAAGACATGGCTAGTAGCATGAATGAAGCAAGCCTGCATTCTGCACTTGAGCATGGTGCCAAGTCTAGTATAGTATCAGTGCCAATCGGAGAAAGCACAATAGGAAGATCTGATATGGGATCTCCTAGGCAATCTTCTGTGAAAGTTGACGATCTTAAGATTGCCGATGACAAGTCTGATAAAGAACTGAATGATAATGGTGAATACTTAATCAGACCTTTTCTGGAACCTTGTGAGAAAATAAGATTTAAATATAACTGTGAACGGGTTGTAGGTCTCGACAAACATGATGGTATATTCCTGATAGGTGAATTCTGTTTGTATGTGATTGAAAACTTCTATATTGATGACTCCGGTTGCTTTTGGGAGAAGGAATGTGAAGATGAACTCTCAATCATTGATCAGGCTTTGGGTGTCAAGAAAGATGTTAGTGGCAGTTTAGATTTTCAATCCAAATCAACTTTGTCATGGAGCACAACGGCTAAATCGTTGGTTGGGGGAAGGGCCTGGGCTTACAGCGGTGGTGCATGGGGAAAGGAGAAACTATATACCAGTGGAAACCTACCTCATCCTTGGCGCATGTGGAAGCTTGATAGTGTTCATGAGATTTTGAAACGTGATTACCAGCTTCGTCCTGTTGCTGTTGAAATATTTAGCATGGATGGATGTAATGATCTTTTGGTCTTTCATAAAAAAGAGAGAGAAGATGTTTTTAAAAATCTAGTTGCCATGAACCTTCCACGGAATAGCATGTAAGTTATTCTATTGACCTCAGTGATTTGTTATAGCATTTTTGTTGGCAATTTTCTGTTTTTCATATTTCTAGCAAGTAGCATAATTCTTGTGACTTCATTGCTGGTTTGGGACTTGGGCATTTATGCTGCAATATTGATGATGAATTGTTGCATAAAAATCTAAAGACTGGAAATATGTGCTTTCACTCAAGCCAGCACTTCTCTTATTTAGATGCTTTAGTGTTGTGTCATACATTTGTCGTTTTGCTTCGTTTTTTTAATATTGTTCATCTGCACTGTATCAGGCTGGACACAACTATTTCAGGATCATCAAAACAAGAAAGCAATGAGGGCAGCCGCCTTTTCAAAGTAATGGCAAAATCCTTTTCAAAAAGATGGCAAAGTGGAGAAATAAGCAACTTCCAGTACCTCATGCATCTCAACACATTGGCAGGACGGGGATATAGTGATCTTACTCAATATCCTGTCTTTCCATGGGTCCTTGCGGATTATGAGAGTGAAAATCTTGATTTGTCTAACCCAAAAACATTCCGTAGGCTTGATAAACCAATGGGCTGTCAGACACCTGAAGGTGAAGAGGAATTTAAAAAAAGGTTGGTCAATGTGAATTGAGGTCCAGATCTTGTCTCATGTTGCAACTTATCTTTGATTATATATGTGTTGTTTGCAATCATTACCTGGTGATTATTGGCAAACAATGTTATGCTGAGTTTCTTGAAACATACAGATAGGATAAAATCTGTATACATACATTCACAAACAGAATAAAAAAAATTATAAACTATAATATCATAGAAGGAAGGAGGCATCAGAACAATTTTTGTATTTGCAGGAAACTTATTGTACTTATCATGATTTAATGTGTTTTCATTATATCATAGAAAACCCTAAAATTGTAATCATGACACCTGATCTTATAAGATACTTTGCTTTCTGATATATCTCATTTACTTTATTATTTTTATTAGATATGAGAGCTGGGATGATCCAGAGGTTCCAAAGTTTCATTATGGATCTCATTATTCTAGTGCTGGAATTGTCCTATTCTATCTCCTCCGTCTGCCCCCATTCAGTGCAGAGAATCAAAAGCTTCAGGGTGGTCAGTTTGACCATGCTGATCGCCTTTTCAATAGTGTAAGGGATACTTGGTTAAGTGCCGCTGGGAAGGGAAATACATCCGATGTGAAGGAACTGATTCCAGAATTTTTTTATATGCCCGAGTTCTTGGAGAATCAATTCAATCTTGATTTGGGAGAGAAACAGTCTGGCGAGAAGGTTTATACCAGTGCAAAATATTATTGCTGATTTAAGTCTTCAATTCCAACGTGCATTTTGAGTTATTAGTATATTTAATCACTGTGGTGTTTCTTTAGGTTGGGGATGTTATCCTACCTCCATGGGCTAAAGGTAGCTGTCGAGAGTTCATCAGTAAGCATAGGGAAGCTCTTGAATCTGATTTTGTCTCAGAAAACTTGCATCACTGGATAGACCTTATTTTTGGATATAAGCAGAGAGGGAAGGTGGGTATTTTCATTTTATATTTATTTTTAGTGAAGTTTTGCTTTTTAACACAGATACTTGTTCCCCCCATCTTGCTTGACTGATCTATTTATATTGATATTGTGTATATTTCTTTAATCACTTACATTTACTATTTGTCGAAGACATCTTGTTAGTTGTGCCACATGACCAGTATGAACTCCTGTGATGAAAGATGTCTTTATGCTTTTTTTTTTTTTTTCATTTCAAAATTTAGGGGAAAATTTGTTTATGTCTATCACAGTGCAGCCTTCTGTAGAACTCCAAATCTCATATATGCATCCATTGTGTCGATTTTCTTAGTGTGCAATATTAGCATGTTGAGTTGATCCATGTTCTGGCACGTAACATGCAATACTGCATTGACACTGATTTCGGCTTCCATGGTTTTGTAATTTTCACTAATCTTTTATGCTTTATTAACCCATTACAGGCCCATTTTTAGTAGCATCTCATAATAGTCAGGAATTTGATTTGAATTTTTTCTTTCAAAAGCTTAATCAAACACCCTGAAAAAGTTTTGAAGTATATTTTTATTAAATAGCTAAATCTCGAACTGACCCTGAATCCTTGCCTAAAGCTTGTGTATATTCTATATTACATCACACACATTTCCACATTTAATGATGCTCCGGTCAAGAAATATGTTTTTGACAAATGTGCTAATTTCACCTCCATCTTCTATTCCAGAAATATTTAGTCTCTTCTGTTCCTAATATCTACTTTCTTTCTGTACAATGGGCAGGCTGCTGAGGAAGCAGTCAATGTGTTCTATCATTATACATATGAAGGGAGTGTAGACATAGACTCAGTTACAGATCCTGCCATGAAAGCATCCATTTTAGCACAAATTAATCATTTTGGGCAGACACCAAAGCAACTGTTCCCCAAAGCTCATGTGAAAAGGCGAATTGACAGAAAACTTCCTCCCCATCCCCTTAAACATTCCAGTCATCTTATTCCACATGAAATCCGCAAAAGTTCTTCACCTATCACTCAAATTGTTGCTCTCTATGATAAAATTCTCATAGCAGGAACTAACAATTTGCTTAAACCAAGAACATATACAAAATATGTTGCCTGGGGTTTCCCTGATCGCAGCCTGAGATTTTTGAGCTATGAACAAGATAGACTTCTTTCAACACATGAAAATTTACACGGAGGCAATCAAATTCAGTGTGCTAGTGTTAGCCATGATGGTCAGACTCTGGTTACTGGGGCAGATGACGGGCTTGTTAATGTTTGGAGGGTTAGTAAGTTTGGGCCCCGTGCCTTACGACGCTTGAAGTTGGAAAAGCCACTTTGTGGGCACACAGCTAAGATCACTTGTCTTCAAGTATGCCAGCCTTACATGCTTATTGTGAGTGGATCGGATGATTGCACAGTTATTATATGGGATCTCAGCTCGATGGCATTTGTACGGCAGCTCCCAGAATTCCCAGCACCGGTTTCAGCAATTTTTATTAATGAGTTGACTGGAGAGATTGTTACAGCAGCTGGTATTCTTCTGGCGGTTTGGAGCATCAATGGGGATTGCCTGTCATTGATCAACACATCACAACTGCCATCTGATTCTATTCTCTCAGTGACAAGCAGTACATTTTCTGATTGGCAGGAAACAAAGTGGTACGCAACAGGCCATCAGAGTGGTGCTGTCAAGGTGTGGCAAATGGTTCACTGCTCTGACCCAGATAGCTCCCTCAGCAAATCAGGTTCTGCTGCATTTAGAGTGTTAAATCTGGGTGCAAAAGAACCAGAATATAGATTGATCCTACGCAAGGTACTCAAATTCCATAAGCATCCGGTTACTGCGCTTCATCTCTCAACTGATCTGAAACAGTTATTAAGTGGGGATTCAGGAGGGCATTTGCTTTCCTGGACACTAACTGATGAGAATCGAAGTTCATTTAACCAGGGGTGAAGCAGGTGGGTGACTGATATTTAGTTGTGCTGACTTTGGCTTTTGACCAGCCTTTAATTGTTGAATCCTAACATTGGCTTCTGATGGATCTCAATTGTGGAAAGACGGATTCATGTTCCTAATTAATGCTGGCCGGATTAAAACAGGACAAACAAGGTGGACAAGGAAAAGATGAGACTACACCACACCTTGTGAAGAGTAGTACCATGTATTATTTGAAGAAAGCAGGGTGCTAAGTGGAAAAAGAGAAAGCAAATGCCGCCTGCGGTTTTGTATTTTTGGTGACTGGCGGCAAATATTTTGATTTTGCCAAGAGAGATATACTGTTCTTTCTTTGATGTACATATGTGAATCAGCTTGTAGTGTTGTGTATTTAAGTTGTATAGTAAAAAAGGCAAGTCGTTAAGTGGAATGTGATTGAAATGATAGGTATGGTTATGGGACAGTTGATGGGATGAGTATAATCCTTTCAATGGAAATTCTTTTTCCATAGTGACATTGGGGCATTTATTTTAATGTGCCCCTAAAAGTAAAGAAAGAAACTAAAAGGTCATTTTCCTTTGATTCACACATTGTCTGAATATTCCTCTCATTTTGTTCTTTGCTTGTTTTTTTATTTTTTGTTCTCTTCTTTTAGTTGACAAAATATATATTTTTTAAAGGGAATTTCGATCTATATCAGCGAAAAAACAAATACACTGGGAAAAAAACATATCTTTTGGTTAATGGTCTAAATGATTTGCAATTATAAACATCAGACAACAAATAATTTAGAACATGTATACCGTAAAATCATGAATATGGAAGGGGATTATGATAACTTCGACTGTGAAATAGGAAAGAAATTTGATTATTTAAAGGAATATAGTGAGCACTTGGTGGAAAGCTCAAAACACCATCCTGAATAGAATACCCCTCTTTGGTGCATCTTTTGCCTTAACCTTATTTGGAGGTGGACACATTGATGATGTTTCAAGGAAAGCAAAATGTGAAATTGCTCATTTTTTTTTTTTTATTTATTTTTTTTTTCGGTTTTCACCACGAGTTGAATCTGGTTCGGGGGTCAGTTCTGGCATCAAATGGTTCTTTCATACTATAATTAGTGGTGTTAAATCGGGTCTGTAATTCATAAACATGTAAATGTTAAAAAAAATCCACTCGAACTATAGAATTTGAGTGAATAATTTTTAAGATTTACATGTTTAGATTTTAGAATTCAAAATAGAGTAGTAACATATACTTAGTTTTATATATCAGTAACAAAAGACTCAGCTTTATGTACCAAAACAATATTGTGAACACATACATGAATAACTTTCATTCTAGCAGAAGGTTAGTCGATGCAAATGTATATTAAGGAATATTTTGAATTATGGGCGCAAGC
Source organism: Trifolium fragiferum (assembly GCA_954870985.1). Classification (NCBI taxonomy): domain Eukaryota; kingdom Viridiplantae; phylum Streptophyta; class Magnoliopsida; order Fabales; family Fabaceae; genus Trifolium; species Trifolium fragiferum. Next base: position 41,566,414 of record OX940796.1, on the reverse strand, counting down.
AAGCCCGTCCATAGTAAATGCAAGTTTAGTTATGGCACCGAGCCTCAAAATTAGGGGATAAAAAATAATAGTTATATATTGTTAATATTTAATTATAACATTTCAGATTGGCTACTGATACAATACGATGTTTGCATGTCCATTTTTTTTTGTTGCATAATTTTAGTTCTATTCACTTTTTAATTATAGTCATTTTAGTTCTAGTCCTTGGTTAAATGATCTCATTTTTTTAGTTTGCCTCCTCGATTGTTAGGCCAACCCTAGTCGTGAGAAGATTGGAGTAGGACCCACTAATTTTCACTGAAAGTGTGTTTGTTTCATGTTAAACTTATATTTATAGATTCATATAAATAAATTGATAGAAAAATGCATTGTTATATTTGTTACACTTTTTTATTTTATTTTTGCTAAACGAAAGAGTATCTATACGTCAAGGGGCAAAGGAGGCTTCACCCCATCTTTTACTTATATCTCCTTATTATATTAATAAAAAAAGAAAAAATATATAAAAAAAATTGGAGGACATACACTTAACCCAATGAGTCCAACACAAAGGCGTAGCAGACAATTGAAACATATCCAACTTTTAATTAATCCTTAGACCTGAATTAGAAATCCTAAAAATTTAAGGTGAATGAACCGGCCGACAACACGGAAATAGTCCACGCACCCAAACTCCTTGTCAAAAGCAACATACAATATTGGCTTTTTCAAGCTAAACAGTCTGAAATCAATTACTAGGAATGATAGGAATATTGATATTATTATTGAGATAGACACAACACAGTAAATGTTTGCAACGTCGACCCATGGTAAAGTAATCTGGCAAATGGATTGACCGTCAGCACGAAAACCGAACCATGTACCAACAACTCACTGCAAACAGAGCAAACAACAATGACCCTTTCGAGTCTAACAGTACGATGTCAAACGAAGATAATGACATGGAAATCCAAAAATAGAACCAGATCTACCCAACAACATTGATATGTGTATTGTTGTGGGTGTTATCTAAACTCCATGGCCAAATAGCGAACAAGAAATGCCTTTCACGAAAATTAACAAACAAACCACCGTCCATAATCCTCTGCTTAGCTTGTAAGCAGGACTACAAAAATAGAACCAAGCAGATAGATTTCACCTAGTCTACAAGAACACTCTAAATATATTAAATAAGAAAAAAAATAATACAATTAACTGAGGGACATAGACTTGACCCATTCAAACCACCACACAAAAATGTATTGTAGTAACTAGCCTAATAGGGGAATAACAAACAATTCAACCACCACAAAATTGGTCTAAAAATAACCTTCACAGGTAAAAAAAAAAAAAAAAACAGAAGCAAACCCCACCCACCACAGATACTATCTAGCAAATCAGTGCACGAACTTGAAATCATAATAGCAAAAAAAGATGTTGTGAGAATTTACGACCATAAGGAATGACTAAAGAATTGCCTGCAAGCACAAACAGATCCACGAACTAACAATCTCTGCAACAAAACACAGCAAGCAGAGAAGCCCTTTCGAGCCACAAACTAAGACCGCCACGAAGATATCCAAACGAACCAGAAACAACAACAACAAAGTTTTCAGAAATGGATCCGACGGAACATCATCAACGACACAAAGCTACCATAGAACAAAACAGGTGAGAGAAACTTGTCATTGTGGAAGGAAAACACATATAATTACCGATTAACTTCACAATTATAAAAGTTTTTGAAAATATTTAAACCTTAACCAATGATATCTATTTTTTTAGGTAAATATGTCTTTACCCCCGTAAAATAGGTGAGTTTTGCATTACCTCCATACAATATTTTTTTAGGAATACCTCTGCAATGTTTAAAAACAAAATCGATAGTGTATTTTACTCTGCCGATTTTTTTTTCCAACATAAAAGGATAAAATACACTACCAAATCGCCTATTAGTAAAAAAAAAAACTTATTTACTTTTTTTTTTTACAATACCAATGATATCTATTTTAAAAGCCTGACAAACACATAAAACTCAACTGGTTAGTGGTTAATAAGCTATTTTTAAGACTAATGAATCTGAGTTTGATTATAATGAAAAAAACTTAAAAAACAAACCTCTAGTCATTCAAAAAAGCAAAGCCTCTGTATGATTTTCAGGAGAATGGATCCTCTCAATTTTTTTCTCCTCGATTTTTCTCAATTTTCACATCTTAACCATCAATCATCTTTTCTTCATTATTTTTAGAATTAAATATTATTTTATATTTCTAATCTAATGGTCAATTGTCACACTTTATTTCTTCAATTTTTTTCCCCACTTGAGAGGATCTATTCTCGATTTTCAGTATCATTCTTATCCATGTTATCTTATTGACTTCACTGTGATTCAAGTTCTTTGAAAAATAGCAAACACATTTGCATGACATATTTTCGTCCATGCACAACTGCAGCAGCAATGCTCACTTCAACCCTTCCCCCAAACCCCACACTTCCCAACTTCTCTCACAGACCCATTTCCCTCAAACACGCTTTTCAATCTCTAACCAATTTTTTCACCGACCCATTATCCCCAACAACTCCTTTCCCTCTTCAACAAGCTTATTCTCAAGCTCTTGACCTTTGTGCTTCCCACAAAGCTCTTCCTCAAGGCCAACAGTTACATGCCCGTTTTCTCAAAACTCAAAATTCCTTTGATTCTGTCTTCCTTGACACCAAATTTGTCCACATGTATGGGAAATGTGGCTCTTTTCTTGATGCAGAGAAAGTGTTTGATAAAATGCCTGAACGAACTGTTTTCACTTGGAATGCAATGATAGGTGCGTGTGTCGGTACAGGTAGATATCTTGAGGCAATTGAATTGTATAAAGAGATGCGAGTTCTTGGTGTGTCGCTTGATGCTTTTACTTTTCCTTCTGTGCTCAAAGCGTGCGGTGCTCTTAGTGAGAGTTGTTTGGGGCATGAAATTCATGGTGTTGCTGTTAAATGTGGATATGGTGCTTTTGTTTTTGTTTGTAATGCGCTTATTGCTATGTATGCCAAATGTGGTAATCTTGTTGGTGCTAGGATTTTGTTTGATAGTGTTTTGACGGAGAAAGAGGATCCTGTGTCGTGGAATTCTATCATTTCTGCACATGTTGCTGAGGGTCAGTGCTTTGAGGCATTGTCACTTTTTCGAAGAATGCAGGAGGTTGGTGTTGAGGGTAATACTTACACTTTAGTGTCGGCTCTTCAAGCTTGTGAAGATCAAACCTTTATTAAAATTGGTAGGGGGATACATGCTCTTAGTTTGAAATCTAACCATGTCACTGATGTGTACGTATCCAATGCTTTGATTGCTATGTATACAAAATGTTGTCAAATGGATGATGCTGAAAGAGTTTTTAAAAGTATGCTTTGTAAGGATTGTGTATCGTGGAATACATTGCTTTCGGGTATGGTCCAAAATGATATGTATAGTGATGCTCTAAAACACTTCCGGGATATGCAGTATTCTGGTCAAAAGCCTGATCAGGTGTCGGTACTTAACATGATTGCAGCATCGGGCAGATCGGGGAATTTATTGACTGGCAAGGAAGTCCATGCTTATGCAATAAGAAATGGAATAGATTCTAATATGTATATCGGGAACACCCTTATAGATATGTATGGGAAGTGTTGTTGTGTGAAATATATGGGCAACACTTTTGAGTATATGCTCGAGAAGGACTTGATTTCTTGGACTACAATTATTGCTGGCTATGCACAAAATGAATGCCATCTAGAAACCTTATATCTGTTCACAAAGGTCCAGTTAGAAAGGATGGAAGTCGATCCTATGATGATTGGAAGCATTTTACTGGCTTGTAGTGGGTTGAAATCTGAAAAACTCATAAAAGAGGTTCATGGTTATGTTTTGAAAAGAGGTTTAGCTGATATATTGATACAAAATGCCATTGTCAATGTATACGGAGAAGTCACACTCATAGATTATGCAAGACGTGTGTTTGAATCAATTAAGTCCAAAGATATTGTGTCTTGGACGAGTATGATTACTTGTTGTGTTCATAATGGACTCGCAATTGAGGCTCTTGAACTTTTCTACCCTTTGAAAAAGGCTAGTATTGAACCTGATTCTATAACTCTTGTCAGTTTACTCTCCGCGGCTGCTGCTTTATCTTCATTAAAGAAAGGGAAGGAGATTCATGGATTTCTGATTAGGAAGGGTTTCTTCCTGGAGGGACCAATTGCCAACTCCCTGGTAGACATGTATGCTCGATGTGGAACTGTGGAGAACGCAAGAAACATATTCAACTATGTAAAACTAAGAGATCTAATTATGTGGACTTCTATGATTAATGCAAATGGAATGCATGGACGTGGAAAGGATGCCATTGATTTATTCAATAAAATGACCGATGAAAATGTTCTTCCTGATCATATAACCTTCTTGGCTTTGTTATATGCTTGCAGCCATTCAGGGTTAGTGGTTGAAGGTAAGAGACTTTTTGAAATTATGAAATATGAATATCAATTGGAGCCCTGGACAGAGCATTATGCTTGCCTGGTTGATCTCCTTGCCCGATCCAATTCTCTAGAAGAGGCTCACCATTTTGTGAGAAACATGCCTATTGAACCTTCTGCTGAAGTCTGGTGTGCTCTTCTTGGGGCATGTCATATTCATTCAAATAAAGAATTAGGAGAGGTTGCTGCGAAGAAGCTCTTACAATTAAATACAGAGAATTCAGGAAATTATGTACTGGTATCGAACACTTTTGCGGCAGACGGAAGATGGAATGATGTAGAAGATGTGAGGTTGAGAATGAAGGGAAATGGATTGAAAAAGAAAGCGGGATGCAGTTGGATTGAGGTGGACAATAGGATTCACACCTTCATGGCAAGGGACAAGTCTCATCCACAGTGTGATGACATTTATAAAAAATTGGCCCAGCTTACGAAACTTTTGAAAGAAAAAGGAGGCTATAGGGCTCAAACGAAGTTGGTATTCCATGATGTTTGCGAAGAAGAAAAAACTCGGATACTATACGGACATAGCGAAAGGTTGGCACTTGGTTATGGTCTGCTTGTTACCCCGAAGGGTACATGTCTTCGAATCACAAAGAACCTTCGAATTTGTGATGATTGCCATACATTCTTTAAGATTGCATCTGAAGTCTCCCAACGGACCCTTGTTGTAAGGGATGCCAACAGGTTCCATCATTTTGAAAGAGGGCTGTGTTCATGTGGAGATTTCTGGTGACCACTTTGATTATTATTAATAGCTAAAAATAGAATATATCCCCACTGCTCTGGTTCCTTCCTGTTGGTGGTGGGTGGTCATTAAGATTTCTCTTCAAATTTTTAGTGTCTCTTAATGGCATGTTAATGGACAGAGCATGTGATCTGGTACAAAATGAGTATACAGAGCTCGTGAATACTCAGAAGTTAGTAATATACTTTAGGATTGTTGCCATTGACCATTGGTTTGAGATGGAAAAACCAGGTTGAAGTGGAGATGCTTTGGAAACTAAATGATGCAAGTTCCAAATTTTGGAATTTTAGTTCCTGTTATTGGCATGATGAAATCCTTACACACGCACATTTCGAGTACATGTATGTGTTTTGTTTCGTTTTGTGGATTTTCATTTGAAACCTTGGTTCTTTATTATTTAAAATGCCATTCTTTAATATAGGTTAATGGTGACAAGGAGTAGAAGGATGAAGGTTATACTAACTACGAAACAAGACCTGTCCGGATGCTCAAGTGGAGGTGCCTTTTTGTGCAGAAGTGCATGACTGAATTATTGGGTAAGAAATTAAGTGCTTGTAGATTGGGCTCATCAAGATCATGTCCTGCAATTACTTTTGTTTTAAAGATATCAAGCTAGTGCCAGTGGCAAACTTCAATGAGATTGCCTTAAGAAAAGAAAATTGTGGACTGAGTTGCCTTTAGAGTTATCACAGTTTGATTTTTGAGTTACCCTGAATGTTGCGAAGTCATTTAGTTGATCCAGATTCCAGAACCTCCTCAGTTGCCTCCATTCTTTTTCAAGGAAACCTTCATCCCATAGCAATGATGACATTGTGGCCAGTTTATTCCTTTCCCTGCTTAAGTTTTACATATGGTTAATGAAGTTCGCTATGGGTACTCAGAATGCTGTTTCCTCTCATGGCTCTATGCACATCGATGACAAAGAGGAACCCCTGGGTTGGTTCTTCGAAACCTAACACCTTTTCATCTATCGTCCAATTCCCTTTAATTACTCTCACACAAACAATGTACATAGAAACTCCGTTTATACCGATACAATTTATGATACATTTATTTATTATTTATCATGTTTCGCATAATTCTTGTGAGCAGACTGAACCTGTATGAGAAGAGTTGTTTGATCATCTTTGCCCCTACGAGTTTGATGCTCCTGTGAAGAAGTTTGAACTTCAGGGTTTAAAGGCATGCAATTTATCGAAAAGGAAGATGTCTAGATAGCAAAAAAGTTTTGATTTTTATAAGGAATTTTGTGTTCAATATGGATTTAAATAGTTAACTAATGATCCTTCCCTCAATAGAATACATTAGATAGAAAATGAACTTTGTCCCCACAATATGCTGCTTTTGGTTGATACTTGGAGACAAATTATCTGATTATCTGATAACAGTTATTGCATTTACATGCAGGCCTTCCCTTGAAGGGTTAGCTCCAAGGTGTTAATTTCTTTAGTCCTAAGGCATGACCATGGTTGATATTTATTTTTGTTTTTGTTTTTACAAGGACTATGATTTGACCACTGTGATGAAAGATGTCTGTATACTTCATTTGATTGTGAAGAGTAAAGGGGAAATGATGTTTATTTCATTGTACAATTTTTTGCATAATGTCAAGTATTTGTTTGACTCCATTATGTTAGTTTTCTGTTAAATTTCATAATAGTAATAAAGCTTATCTGTAGATTATTTCTCCTCAATATAAAAAGCAAAATTCAAGTTGTTTTCAATCATCAACTGTCACTTGTGTTTATCTTAATATTAGTGACATAAGCTGAAGACTTGAGGTCATCTTTGGCAAGGCATATATACTCTGTTCTGGGAATATCAATCCTTTCCTCAAATCTCCTTACCACATATATGCTTGATCAGACCAAGTTAACTTCTATAGGGTCTGTTTACTATGCTCATTTTATGTTTACATTTCTACCAAAATGCTTGATCACACCAAATTAAAATCTACAGGATCTGTTTACTATGCTCATTCTTTCAGGGTTCCAAACTAAACGTTGGCAACTAAACACAAGGGTTGCGCTCGTTGCGGGACTTAACCCAACACCTCACGGCACGAGCTGACAACAGCCATGCACCACCTGTGTCCACGTTCTTGAAGGCACTCCTCCCTTTCAAGAGGATTCACAACATGTCAAGCCCTGGTAAGGTTATTCGCTTTGCATCGAATTAAACCACATGCTCCACCGCTTGTGCAGCCCCCCGTCAATTCCTTTGAGTTGCATTCTTGCAAACGTACTCCCCGGGCGGGATACTTAACATGTCAGGTCAGCTACATCATTGCACAAGTGGATACTCATAGTGGGCATGAGGAAACTAGATGAGATATGTTCTTTTTATACATAAGTTTATAAAGCACTTTCTTAAGTTTCCGTTTTTGAGATTAAAAAAATAGAAAAATAAGCAAAAAATACCACTTGAAAGATACAATTGAAAATAATGGATTCATGAATCCATTATTATGGACGAACAAAAATAAAAATTTAGTTACATATGTAAGAAATCAATTCATCATCTTTGACATCTACCCATCCAGTGATTTCAAATCAACAGATTTTTTTATCAACTCATGAGTTTATTTTTTGTGGATAACTATCAACTCATGAGTTGAGTAAACAAATTGAATGAAAATATTTTCATTTTTTAATTTTAATATAAAGCTCTATCCTTGTAATTAAACCAAGAAAGAGCCATAGCTTTTTGTGACCAATATTGGAAGAAAAATAGAGTTTTTTTTTTGTATTTATTCCTGCTATTATTTTACGTGTTATTGGACGGCTAATGAATTCTTTTAAATGAAATAAAGAAGGGGTTCTAATAAAAGGATCTTCGACAAAAATAAATAAATTATATTTATCTATTTCCTATCTAATTGAATTCTAAAAAGATTATAATTTCCTTCATGAATTATTAGAAACCAATTCATCCTCAGGTTCCATTCCGAGGCTAATAAAGAATGTGGAAAAACCCACGCCCCGCCCCACACACACCTCTCATGCACTCCTCGAAGTTTCGCCCCCCCTCCTCCTCGAAGTTCCCGCTATTTCATCTCCTTTCTTGTTCTTGAGGCAGTGGTTGTGATTCTGTTTCCCCTAATTCTACCAACATTCCTATCCACCGTTGAAACTTGAGGTACCGAAAACATGAGAAATCGGGAAAAAAAACAGCATCGGACAACTGTATATAAATTTGAATTTTAAAATCTGAACAGTAAAACATATATTTGGATTTTAAAATCCAAACGCTACCGGCTTTTAAGAAGAAAAAAAAAGGACAAATTTAAAATACAAGATAAGAGCAAATATGTACTAATCTCTTGCTCGAATTAAAAAAAATACTTAAAAGTGAGATGGATTAAAGGTTAATTTTGATTAAAAAAATAAAAGATCGTAGGCTGGTTTTTGGAGTTCGAATCCCGTCAAGAGCTTAACCTTATAATCGTAAGGTGCCGAGTTCATATCCCGTCAAAGTCGGTTGTAAAATCATAGTAGAAAAAGTTAAGTTTGTTACCTTTTTTTATCAATGCAACTTCTATATATTTCTCTCCCAAACCACTAAACTAGTACTTAATCAGCCAATCCTATACTATGCAGCACATCCTAAAATTAGCCCCGGAAGCAGAATGATTTATCACAGTAGCATCAGCTTTGCTCATATAAAATAAAACAAACAATATATTGGATAATATTTTGTAATTATTTTTCTATTATGTGTTGCATTTTTTCACAGTATGTTTAATTTTCATTACACATAAATGTTTTCTCCAGTTGTTTTTATTTTGTTCTTTCTAGTTCTAGTTTTATAAAAATACATTTATTTTGCCATAATATCACCTTTGTCATTCTAATTGGTTATCAATGTGAATGAACACTTTAAGTTAAAGCAATGTGTATGTGTCACAAACAAGAGAACATGTGTGGCATTTTCTTCATATTGTTGTTTTTATGCATATCTTTTTCTGTCTTTTCTGTCTCCAAACAGTATTTTTCTACTGTGATGTAGTACTGTGAGAGAAACGTTACTTGGATATAAATTGAGATTTCTAACACAGCCAACTGTATAATTAATTGGATTAATTGTCCATATGTTACAGGTCTATGAGGCTATACCAAGAGCTTGAATCAGAGTTCACAGGACTTGGCTGTCACAAAATTTAGTAGCATTATTACAACGCATGCAATGGAAAGGAAAGAATCACAAAAAGGAAACATAACTTCACAGATTTGTCATTAAGAAGTAATGTTATATCTTAATTCTTAAATATAGTACCATGGTTGTTTTAATGAAGAACCATTAAACTAGAGGAAGATTTACAATATAATATGTTATATAATTGCAACTATGAAATGAATATTGAATTAACTTGTTTATCAAGTAACTGATTAATTTGCAGAGTTGGTCAGTATTTATTAACTAGATATATGAACTTTGTTTGATTTACCAATTTTTTCTTATAATTTAGGATGGAGGAGTAGTGATAACACTTTTTTTGTTTGTTTGAAATTGAAAATTTGAAAATGTGATTAGTGATAACACACTTTTTAATTACAATATAAGGCCAATTCTAATATGGACCACTTATTCAAGTGGTCCATGGTGGACCAACGCTATAACGAATACGAATTTTACAAAATCGATCGTTGGATTGAAAGTTTATATCATATAGATCATCCACAGAAAAAATTAGAAAAATTGAAAATCATTTGATATGTTTTTGGGACTCATTAAGATTTACAGTATTTAATAAACCGTTAATCTTTATGGATCTCAATAACATATCAAATAATTTTCAATTTTTCTAATTTTTTTTATGGATGATTTATATGATATAAACTTTCAATCCAACGGTCGATTTTGTAAAATTCGTATTCGTTATAGTAGTATTGACCACTTGTCCACGGTGGACCACTTGATGAGGTGGTCCACCATAGCATTGGCCTACAATATAATAGTAGTAGAAAAAGAAGACAAGAGCATGTTAGTAGTACAGAATGAACAGAAAAGTGTGTAATCACTTTTTTAATTAATAGAGTATGCTTTTATGTTATTTTCTCGATTGGTGGGAACTGAAAAATAACATTGAATTGAAATAACTTGAAACATGAATTGACAACTGAGGTTGATCACACTACACCATACCACACCACACCTCACCTCACTTGCGGAGTAACAAAGCAAGCAGAGAGAGAGAGAGAGAAGGAAGGATGGTTGAATGAAGACACAGCACACAGTTATTAGGCATGCACAGCACAGCAAATCCAAAAACTGCATAGAAATTCTAAACCAGTCAGTCTCTCTTCTTCTGTTCCGGAACCCAATTATTGTAGGGCCTGTGCCTTTTTGTCCCTTGAGGAACAGTAGACATTAGGCAATGATATTTTAACTCTTCTAACCTTCATTTTTCATGCTTTCTTTTCTTTTTTATTTCTCTATTCTTATTGCAACACAACATATTGTACTTCATATTTGAATTCAATACCAGCGAATTAGAATGGCGATCTCACCGCAGTTACAACAAGACACTGTAATTGATTTTAGCTATCAACAGTCGATATCATTTTAGATGAAAAGACAATTTTTAATTTAAGTCATTTGATCTCAGATTAACAATTTAAATTTAAAACAGTGTAAAGTTATGTATAATAGTTGCTGCAGCCAATCTTAATTTGTGATCTCACTGTTAAAATTCATTGATTCTATTTATATATTTTGAAGTTGTAAAATCCAATTAACTTGGTTGATAATAAAAATCTCCAATACAACTCTCAAAACCCAACATGAGGAGCTCAACATGAGATGCTCCAAATTTATATATTTCATTGTGTGACACTACTTATACTCCGATTTCTTATGCTAAGCTCATTTGTGTGTATTAATAATGGTCATGTTTAAAATATTGCTAGTTTGTTTTAAATTATTTATCAATTTCATTATATGATTAGTTTTTCTAATCAAGAATGTAGTCCTTAAACATTATTTAAAACAGAACTTCAAAATATAATACTAATACTAGTAAAATTCTGTCCAAGGATTGTTGTGCAGTAAACTATGATATATATAGTGCATATAATATGTGCATAAAATGAAAAAGCTGAAGGAGAGCAGGATTCCTATACACTGCTATGCCGCCCTATCTAACAGCCTCTCTCTATCATTTCTGACCCCATTAGACAGTAGCTATCTAGCTACCTAACTAGCCAACCAAGACAACTCATCTCAAATTTCTTAGCTGAGCTGTGTCCTTCTTCATTGCACTGTGTATGCATGCTACTTTTCTTTAAAATCACTGTTAAATGAGATGAGTTATGTTGCTATGATCATCTTCACCTCTCCTCCCACCAACCTCTTTTTCACATTTTGTCGCTTCTATTTATATTCTACCAATCCATCTGGTTTTTTTCTTGTATACACCACTTGTTTGGTCTTTCCTTTCTGGCCCCAAATTCTTGTTCCTTCATCCTATTCAAAGTGTGTGTTTTTCTTTTATAATACTATACATTGTTTACATGGAACATGTCTCAAGTGTTTGATCTACATTTGTCTCATATATACTATTTCTTTCTTGTAACAAAACAAAAGCAACCATATATACCTGTGTGTGTGCACAGCAATATTGTTAGAATCAGTGTCACAAAGGAAAGAGTGAAGCTGCCAGCATGATCTAAATATGGTTATAAAATATTGTTACTGTTTGTGTGGAAGCTATATACATAACCCTGACTAGGTCATGCTGTGCTAGCCTCACTCCTTCCTATTTGGAGACCAATATATATTCTAAACAAAGATACCTACCTACCTTCTACAAATACACAAAGCAAAATTAAGGTAAGTGTATGTTGTTAATTCCTTGTTATCAATTAGCATATTGTATTTTTTTTTCTGATGATTCTACTTTAGACCTTATTTACCGTACATCATGCTTGCAGCTTCAGTTTTTCCTTTGTGTTCATAACAAGATTGAATAGTTTTTACCAAAATGGAAAAGAAAATGACAATATTGTATATCAGGATGAAAACTTCATAAGCAATAGGAGCTTCCAAATGAAGAATGGACATGATACAGGTATTGAATATGCAGAAATGTTATGTGTACAACATATTTGTACTACACTACCACAGATTTTTTTTTCTTTTCAAATACACTTATAAAAAATCATAATTTGCACAATATCCCCTTTGAAAATTATTCCCGTAATATATGTCATTTAACACAGTTTTTGTGCATTCTGACGACTAAAATGGAAGCGCCGTCAATGACTTCTGATGGCAACAATGGCAGTGTTGTCATTGACCAGCACTATTTGCGCGTGAAAACGTGCTGTTAGTGCATGAATGACACATTTTTTTTCAAGGTTTATTTTTTTAAAATGTTAATGATTAATAATTTTTTAAAAAATATTATTAATAAATATAATAATAAATAATAAAAAACATTATGATAAAAAAATTAAAAATAATATATACATGAAAAAAAATATTATATCACACTACAACAAAAAAATTTATGATAAAAAATTATGATAATAATATTAATAGTGCACTCCAGTGCCACAATTGGGAGGATGATGCTGCCGATATCCTCGTCCATATAATTGCTGATTTTCTTGGTTTTGATTATTTTTTTCTGTGTCATTCAAGTCAAACAAATTGATACCTTGAATTGAGCTTTGACTTGGTGCCGACTTCGAATCTTGACTATGAACCCACAACAAAGTTACAAAATTATCTGAATCATGTTGCCACGCTGAATCTTGAGGGATTGATTGGGTTGAGTTCACAACCACATATTTCTACATCTTTTATCCAAACAATCACAATACTTCACAAAATTAGTCGAAATTATTTATGGATGGGTGAGACACACATTTCAAAAACCAAAAAGGGAAGTCAAATCATTTTAAGTAATTACAAAGAATGTGTGCAATATTTTATGAAGCGATATTCATGGATGGAAAGGGACACATTTTGTAACAAAATATTTCTTCATTCCATGAAAATACCAAATTCTATGAAGTACCCTTTCATTTCATGAATATTGCTTCACAAAATATTGCACACATCCTTTGTAATTATCTAAAATGATTTGATTTTCATTTTAGGTTTTTGAAATATGTGTGTCACCTATCCATAAATGATTCCGACTCATTTTGTAAAATATTGTGGTTGTTTGGAGAAGAGATGTAGAAATAAGTGATTGTGAACTCAACCCAACATGATTCAGCGTGGCAATATGATTCAGATAATTTTGTAACTTCGTTGTGGGCTCATGGTCAAGGTTCGACGTCGGCACCAAGTGAAGGCTCGACTCAAGGTATCAATTTGTTTGACTTAAATGACACAGAAGAAAATAATAAAATCAAGAAAATCAACAATTATATGGACGAGGATATCGGCAGCGTCATCCTTCCAATTGTGACATTGGAGGGCATTATTAATGTTATTATCATTATATTTTTATCACTTTTTTTTCTAGTGTAATATAATATTTTTCTTTATGTATATACTATCTTTTATCATAATGTTTTTTATTCATCATTATATTTACTAATAACATTTTTTTAAAAATAAATTATTAATTATTAACATTTAAAAAAGTCAAACCTTGAAAAAAAAACAAAATGTGTCTCCTATGCATCAGCAACACGTTAGTGCTGGTTAATGGCGACACTGCCATTGTTGCCATGTAAGATCAATGGTGACACTGTCATCAGAAGTCAATGGTGACATTGCCATTTCAGCCATCAGGCAGCGCAGAAACTGTCTCAAACGAGGGGTATTACGGAAATAATTTTCAAAGACGGAGTATTGTGAAAATTTTGTTTTTTTATAAGTGTATTTGGAAAAAAAAAATCTTTTACTACAACCTGTATATACTATTCTTTTATTCCTCCCATTATATTTATTTAAGAACCCCAAACATGTGATCCTATCCCCTTTTTGTTTTATAATATTTTTTCCTTCTTCCTCTCATAGTCATAGCGTTCTCCATTTCTGAAATCCTAGTTTTGCAGTCTCGATCGAACTTCTCCCTCTCACGCTGCAACGTTTTCCGTCTCAGTGAATTTCATCATCTCTTTCAAGGTTAGTGTCAATTCTCTTCATTCTAATTGGTGTGTGCAGAAGGTAATGTTTGATAAAAAGTAACGAAGGTAAAATAAAAAGGAAAATATGACCAGGATTGAATTATAGATTAGAAAGGTAAAACCCTAAGAATGAAGATTTTGAAATTGGTTGTTTTTTCTGCTTTTGTGGTGGTAGCTGCTAGCTATTATCAATTTATAGAGGGTTCCTAGTTTAATCTACCCAAATTCCCAATTTACATTGCTGCTGTTGTGTTTTCTAAAATGTTTCTTTTTATTTTGCTCATGTTATGGTTTTGGTTTGAGCTTAGGTGTATCTTTTTTTGACTTATACCACTTAGTTAATTGTGGTTGTTATTCCTTAGTGAAGATGCTATAGGCTTTTATATCTGAACAGTAATAAGATATATGACACGAATATATGAAGTCAGTTTTTTATGTGTGATTAATGTTTAATTTTAAATGCGGATATAACATACAATGCATTTGACCAATAAGTTGATTGATTATAACACCGAATTGACCGAAGCACAAAGGCATAGACTTTGTCAAACTTCTTTCAAATGGGTTGTTGATATGACAGAAAAAATAGTGATCAATGCATATATTTGTTAGAGTAGATGTTAAGTAGATGAGATCCTATAAGTTATGGATTTAGAGTTAGTTGCAAGATAGTTACATTTATACCCGTAGATGTCTGTTTTGCATTAGGTTTAAACATTATAGGAACAACTGTGCCTCTTGATGATAACAGTCATTGTCATGTCAAGTCATTGTCATATCGAAAACAAACTTAGTGTCCTTAACAATGAAGAAAACTTAGAAGATTTTTGTAGAGTGTATATCATTTTTGTGTTTTTTACATTATATATTCCTAGAAAAAGCAAGAACGTCAACAACGTTCCATTTAAGTTGTTGGATGATCTAAATATGCTTGAAACATATAACTAGGGTGGAGCGGTACATCAATTTTTAGTTAATAGTATGCTGCTGACAAATACGCTCGATGCGAGGCTACTGAAATTGTTGTTTCATGTTGTTCAGCAGTTTTACAGGTACACATAATTGATTTGGATGAAATATTTGTATACAACTGTAATTTATATATGTTTGTTTCGTGTGTGATATTTTTTATTATTGAACGTAGATATGGATTCTTGAGCATCTGAAATCGTGTAGTTAAAATCAAATTTGTAATTTGATGTAGATGGCGATTTAACTAAACGATGACAGATGATCAAGAACTCATATCAACATCAAATTAAAAAAAAATATCATACACGAAATCAACATATATAAATTACAATTGTATACAAATATTTCATTCAAATCAATTATGTGTACCCGTAAAACTGCTGAACAACCTGAAACAACAATTTTAGTAGCCTCACATTGAGCGTATTTGTCAGCAGCATGGGACTACTATTAACTAAAAATTGATGTACAGCTCAACCCTAGTTATATGTTTCAAGCATATTTAAATCGTCCAACAACTTAAATGGAACGTTGTTGACGTTCTTGCTTTTTCTAGGAAAATATAATGCAAAAAACGCAAAAAGGATATACACTTTACAAAAATTTTCATTGTTAAGGATACTAAGTTTGTTTTCGACATTTTCAACTGTAATCTCCTCTCCGGTAAACAATGACTTGACATGACAATGATCATTATCATCAAGAGGCACAGTTGTTCCTATAATGTTTAAATCTAATTCAAAACATACATCTACCGATGTAAATGCAACTATCTTGCAACTAACTCTAAATCCATAACTTATATGATCTCATCTGCTCTAACAAATATGCATTGATCACTATTTTTTTGTCATATCAACAACTCATTTGAAAGGAGTTTGAAGAAGTCTATGCATTTGTGCTTCGGTCAATTTAGTGTTATAATCAATCAACTTATTGGCCAAGTGCATTGTATGCTATATCCGTATCTGAAATTAAACATTAATTATGCATAAAAAAGCTGACTTCATATATTCGTATCATATATCTTATTACTATTCAGATATAAAAGCCTATAACATCTCCACTAAGAAATAACAACCACAATTAACTAAGTAGTACAAGTCAAAAAATGATACACCTAAGTTCAAACTAACACCATAACAAGAGCAAAACAAACATAAGCCTCTTAGAAAACACAACAGCAGCAGTGTAAATTAGGAATTGGAGTAGATTAAATTAGAAACCCTCTATAAATTGATAATAGCTAGTAGCTACTTTCACAAAAGCAGAAAAAACAACAACCAATTTCAAAATCTTCATTCTTAGTATTTTACCTTTCTAATCTATAATTTAAATCACGATTATATTTTTCTTTTCATTTTACCTTCATTATTTTTATTAAACATTACCTTCTGCACACACCAATTGGAATGAAGAGAATTGAAATTAACCTTCAAAGAGAGGATGAAATAACGAGACCGAGAAATTCACTGAGACGGAGAACGTTGTAGCGTGAGAGGGAGAAGTTCGGTCGAGGCAGTAAAACTAGAATTTTAGAGATGGAGAAGGAAAAAATATATTATAAAACAAAAAGGGGAAAAGATCACACATGTGGAGTTTTTAAAAAATAAATGTAATGGAATGTATAAAGGAATAGTATAGTTGTAGTAGAGTAGTACAAATCTGTTGTACACATAATACACATAATATTTATGTTGACTATGTATGGTATCAGATGAAGCGATACATCATTCTTTGAAAAAGTTAGGATATTATAAGTTAAGGAAATGATAGGTTAAAGATAATAATAATAATAATAATGATAGGTTAAAGATACATGTAATAAGGGAGATCTTGAGACATGGATTCAGTGTAGTCGCTCTGATGTAGCTAGTGCATCAGAATCGTATGATTAAAATTACACGGTTCAAATGAAAATGCAATTAAAATACAAAAATTACAATCTTTAAATATAAATCTTATCTTGATTGGACAGCTTTGATATCACCAACCGCATGAGTAGTCATGAATGTTGAATCGTGATGGACCTTGGCCTCCATTTTCACCTCCCGTAAAAACTAACAAATTAACGATTAATATAGCGACTAGCCATTTTACAAAAATTATTAAAATTTTGCGGTGCACTACACTTACTCCCAAATATGTACAAAATCTGGCCTATATCACAAACCTCAACTACCAACACAAAGTTGGATATGGAAATGCACCAAATAGATAGAGTCAAACTTACATTCGGATACTCAGAAGAAATTTCACAATAACCAATTGACATGCGAGAATACCACAAAAATAGTTTGTGCAAACAAGTGAATACTTCGTGAGGGATAAAATGGACAAATGAGATTGCATAATGGAATCTTCAACACAAATGTGTTTTAAATTGTGCATCGCACTTCCAGCTTGAAGTTAAACCAGACTACAATTATATGTCTTGGTTTAGAGCCACTTTCATTCCCTTTTTTTCGTCAAATTGAGTTAAAGCCAACGACATATCCATCACCACCGCCCCAACAATGCATAGAAACTTTCTATACCCCTCTCCATTCATCTCTGTTGTGGATTTGTTTTAAACTCACACCAATAACCTTTTGATGTGTGGGGCAAGCGTGACAAGCAACCAAATATAAGGACCGAATAGAGACGATGATGCAATAATTCAAACAATAACCGACAAGAAAGAAAAGAACACACGATCAATTTGTTTACTCAGTTTGGTGTTAATGAACCTAATCTGGGGGAGGGAGCAGCCCTTCCGTTCTACTATGATCAAATAGTCACCACTTTACAAGAGTTTCCCACAATTGGGTACAAGGAATTAGCAACCCTAATTCTACCCAAAACCCGAATCTCTTCCCGTGGCCAAGAGACTCAATTTGACCTAGTCTACCCAAGGTGTCCCACAAGATGTTCCCAAAAGTAGTTTGCCCTAGGATTCAAAACCCTAGCATTTTGTGGTGGCAAACCCCAACTCTCTACATCTTGTCATCTCTCCTCTCAATTTTTCTATGAACAAGACAATTCCTATTTATAGAAAAATATATGCCTACTTATTTTAAAAGATAATCTTCTAAAATAAAACCAAATCTCATATTGTTTTCAAATATATTCTATTTAAAAACAAACACAATCTATTTTAAAACAAAACAAAACCAAGTCAGAATATCCTCCAAGAAAATATATTTTCCAAGCAAATCTCCAAGACTTCACCCGCCCGCGCACGGCGCAGCAAACAGAGCCAAAACCACTTTCCAGGTCCTTCCCGGCGCACAGCGCCAGAGACCTGCGCGCAGCGCAGTTGACAGACTTCTTCAGGATTTTCTAACTTCTTGTGACCGAGATTTTGAGGCATATCCAACAATCTCGACCATAATATCTCACGGATACAACCAATCCATGCTCATACCCTCAAACCACCCAACAACACCATGCATTCTCATCGATATTTCAACCATCATCATCATCAACATTTCAACCATTTGGGTTGCCGCCACCCCAACAATACAACAACACATCAATATATCAAGGGTTAATAGGTTATTACCCCCAGCTAAGTTGGCTAAGTTGGCATGTTTTTCGTTACTTCCTGTTAAAAATTTCTCCTTGCAAAGTAAATTTTTTGGGTCCCCCTTGGATGCACTTGTTAAATCAGTTATTCTGTTCAACTGATTTAAGAAGTGCAAATTCCTTGCACCCAAGGGGGGACAAGCGGGGAAACCAAAAAAATTTACTTTACAAGCGAGGAATCTTCAAAGAATTTTTAGTATGGGGTAACGCAAAACACGACCACTTAGCAGAGGAATAACAACCTATTAATCCACATATCAATGATTTGGGTCCATGTTTAACCACATGAAACTGATTGGGTCACCCGCACACCCGATCCAGCCAACCTATTTCCCTCCCATTTGTCATAAAAATTGATTGGGTCAGCCTATTTCCCTCCCTTTTTTCCTTTTTATTTTCAGATTTCTCAGTTTCAGGTCGGTCTATCCCACATGTACACCCCTAATTAGATTCACAATGTTGCATATTAGCAAGTTTAAGTTTGTTAGCTATCATAAATTGAGGGAGCAACTAATGTTTTGGGTATTTACTTTATTTGAAAACAACATATGAAATTATAAATAAATATTGATAATATGAATGAAAGAATTTATTAAAAAATGAAAAGTGTGGTGAAGATAAGTCGGGTTGGATCGATTTTAGCCAAATTCGTTATTTGATTCGATAAAACTTAAATGGGTTGGATATAGAACTCGTATTTTTTATGACAAATTCAAGCCAACCTAACCTAGTGGTGAGGGGGTTAGGTTGGATCAACGGGCCATTACATATATTTTTTTTTCACTATAATTTACCAAATAATTTCCCAAATTTCTTTGTTAAATGACTTCTATATCATAAAAATTTCAAAATTTAGACTCAGTTTTACTATTTAAATTTTTTTAAACATTTGAAATTACACGAAACACTTCAAATATAAGATTAATTAAGAGACACAATTAGTAAAAAGTATTCTTTTTCGGTCCTTAATATAAGAGATATTTTACTTTTTAGATTCATTGAGAAATGTATATAGTTTAGACTAGATATATTAAATTTTTAATGACTAGATATATTGAATTCTCAATAAATCTAAAAAGTAAAATATCTCTTATATTAAATACTGGAGAGAGTAATTCATAATCTTGTATTGAAAATCGAAAGATTAGTTATTTTTTTGGACAACTATTTTTTTTGCAAACTAGTGTTAGTTTGGGTATACCGTAGATGAATTAGAATTGAACAAAGAAAAGACACATGCTTAGACCATGAAGCCAAGGTTGACGAGTAAAACAGTTAACGTCGTTATGTTATTATATTATATACACCTATATCATAGGACTCGGAGAATAGTATACAAAAAAATGTGTCAAAATAAAAGTACACAAAAAAATGTCAATGGTAAACTCAAGTTTGCTCGTAGACTTAAAAAAATTCAAAGAAGAGATTAATTCAGCATCATAAACTTTACAAATTCTTCATAACTAACACGACCATCTCCATCTAAATCTGCTTCTCTAATCATTTGTTCAACCTCTTCATCTGTTAACCTTTCTCCCAATTTCACCATCACGTGACTTAGCTATAAAATCAACAAAAATTTAAAATGTTAGTAATTTCTTTTTAGTCATATGATTAAATAATAAAATTATTTTTGTTGTAGAAAAAAAAAGTTCTTCGATACACATTTTATTTAGATATGTATACGGATATACTTCTGTTGAGCTGGACAACTTTGATTGGTTCAGAAAATGTGTTTATTGATTTTTTCTTATATTAAATATTATTTGTGGATCTATCATAATTATCTATCTCAGCAATGTATCAATATATATTTAAATAAGATGTGTATTAAAATGTAAATTAATTATATTGGTTCACAAGCAAATACTAATCAATAGAAGAAAAAAAAAGTTAGTGAGCAGCATGTTATTGTTTACCTCAGTGGCAGATATGTATCCATCATTATTGCTATCAAATACTTTGAATGAGTCTTTTAGCTCCTCAGTCAAATAATCCTATTAACATTGACAAATGACGATCAACATTTTGTAACCTTAATCAACTATTTTATGAGTCTAAGTAATACTATTTTAAAATTCATAGCGGATATTGAACTGGTAAGATATCTAAATTATTGTTTAAATATTTCAAAATCGAATGACAAATGAAAAAATATTTACAAAAAAAAAAATATATAAAGATTTTGCAACAAAAAATAACATGTTAATTTATAGTAATATGGTAGTAATTTTTACCTTCATTTTAATCTCTATAATATGCAAGAATTGTTCAAAAACTACCCTGCCATTTCCATTAATATCGCCTTTACTTATCATTTCTTGAATTTCTTCTTTTGTTATATTTCCCTCTAATGATTTGATAATTATTATCAATTCATCCACAGTTATGAATCCTAGAAATCACAAAAAATAAATAAATAAAAATCAGCATTTCAGTCAATTAAAGATTGGCAATGAATATTGAACAATGAACATTTATGTTATACTATTCGTTTTGGTTTCAAATATAAGTAAAAATTGGTTAATTTTTTTTAATATATTTGGTCTAAATTTTAACCAATTTTTAGTTATAAACGAGATCGAAAGTAATATCTTATTTTGAGATTAAGGACCAAAATATCACACCATCAGAGTCCTTATCAATGAGGCAGAATGCTCCCCAAAATTCTGCAATTTGATCTTTTGTCAATTTGTGTGACATTATATTTGGTGATGAAGGCTCAAAAGAATTAATGCAAAACTTTGTAATAGTGGAAAAATAGCTTATTGTCCAATGTTGCTATTTGTTGTGATGTTGTCTTATTTTGAGGCATATTTCATTTTGGTTTTATAGTGTGTGTGGGTTGAAATAGTCAATACACGTTTGATAGGGAATTTCTAATTCAAAAGGCAACAATATTTCCAGAAGAATCCACAATTGGAAGAAGGAACTTTTCAATGGTTCTATTGTACATTTACAATGTAACACTCCCTAGTCTATAATCTTTATTATGGAGAAAAGTTGAATGGAACTGTTCATAATTCATATATGCATGTTTTTTATTTTGCTAAATGGGTTCCCATCATTAATTAGGTGTGTTGTTAAAAAAATCATTAATTAGGTGCATCCATTTTAATGTAATTTAATTATTTTAAATAAAAATCATTAATATGAATTCTTCAATAGACGTTTTTATTTTGATATGTACCGATATATTTATTAAGATATACAATTTTGCTATGTAAACAAATAATATATATTTATTAATTAAATATTATTTATGAAACTATTAAAAATGTTCACTATGCACCGATACATATTAAATAAAACTATGTACCCTAAATCAATTTGGTGATGTATGTAATAACAAAAAAATAAAAATAGGTGATGTATGTGACTCTTTGAAAAGTGATGCATGACATGTTTCCACTGTTATGCTGAGGTGGCAGACATTTATTTGGAGGTTGTTCTTAATTTTTCTCTCTATCTCATAATTACAAGTCTCATTCATATTTATAAAAAATTGCTCTAAAATAAATATAATTTTTAATGTAATATTAATAATTTTTTTAATAATATTACGTTTGTTATTTTTTACTAAAATAAATTACATTGTAAAAGACAAATTACTTTTTAAATGCAAAGAATAATTTATATATTTTATCTATAATATAAATCAAATATATTTTTTTTAAACAGATAAAATACATTAATTATTCAATAAATTTAAAAAATGACATACCGCTTATAATATGGAATATATGTATATTTTAATTGTATCTTTTAATTAATACCATATACCTTACTCTCAATTTCAAATACTTTGCATTTATGATATGGTTAATTTGGTGACATATAAGGCTTAACTTATTAAATAATTTTTTTGGTTGAAACTGTCCATATCAAATTGGGTTTTAATGTAATAAAAAATTTGGTGCAATCATGCAGTCGCAGGTTTGTAACAATTTAATTTGATCAAGATTAGAGTGTTTAAATTTCAACCACAAAATTTTATATTGAACTAAACATAAAATATTATCTTAAGATCTGATTCGTTTAACCTTAATCGAATGATTCTAAAGTACTCATTGTATCCACATGTGACAATACCTAATCCAATCTCATCCATTTCTAAATTAGAACATCAATATTTCATTTTTGGGTATTCCCAGTATAGGTGGGAAAAATAACTTAGTCAAGAAAAAAAAAAGTTGGGAAAAATAACCACTCTTAAGTTATTCATATTAAAATAACTACTACCATTTCAACTTAGTTTTGGGCATGTTACATGTGCACATATGTAATCCTGTTAGAAATAGTTGGAATAGTTTACCATTGAAATGAACTAATTTTCTAAGGTATGATTTCTTATATCTTAAAATAATGTTTTATTAAATAAAAATGTATCCTTGTTGAGAGTGAAATTATTTAAATTTCTTTATTTTTCATTTTAAAATTATTTTTAACATTTTGTGAATAAAACATAGCTACTTAACTAGAAAAATACTTCTACGCGCACAAACTCAAATAAAATGCAACGAGGTACACCCACATAAAAAAAAAATAAAAAGAAAAAAAAATTTAAAATGATGTTAAATAATATGAGACATATGACTATATTATTTATCTTTTTTTTTTTTTTTAATTTGTATAAATGTACTCCAATATATTTTATTAGAAAATAAGTGTACGAGAAGATCCAATTTGCAAGAAAACACTTTTTCATAGTAGCTTCAAATATAAGAAATTGAAAACTTCACATGACGTTGAATTGGATAATTTGGATTATGGAATGATGAAGTCACCTCTTCTCCCATTACATCAAACTTTTATTCTGCTTCTCAACCTACTTCCTTTGTATGTTTATGTAACTTCCAAAATCCAACCACATATGAAGGTTCCATTGTTTCTGTCACAGTTTCGTCCCTCCTTGTGCAGCAATATGGTTGACTTGCCCGATATCGGTCCCATGTTTGCCGCCAAGTTTTCAACTTCGAGCTCAAATAAATTTCACTCTCTCTCTTAGCATTTTTTCTCGAGTGTTAATGCAGTTAAAATTGAAACTAAGGAGCTGCATATCTCTAACAATTTTATTGGAGAACACTTTGAACATTACATTAGATAGATACCGCACATAAGCTAATATGATGTATATTAAGCTAATTAAAAGTAGAAATTTAGCATGATACAAAATATTTAATATTTAGAAAGTTAAATGTACTAAGTTCTGATAAAAGTTTGTCACATTTATCTTCTTAAAAGCACATGTTAACATGCTCTTTTATTTATTCACAAAATTAGTCCTCTTATTTTAAAATTACTTAGTTTTAACCCCTTCATTGGATTTTTGGATTTAAAAATGACGATTTAACATATATTATATGGTGTGACATACAACCCGATGATATTGAATGATTAAAAGTCACAAAATTACAAGAAAATTCATTAAAAAATTCAATTTCAATTTTAAAATTTATTCATTTAAGCCAAAAACTCACAAACTTATGAGGACGAATTGATTATTTAAGCCTTTAATTAATGAAATATAAATAATTAATCCAACTAAATGAATCCACATCATCAAATTGTATGTCATGTCATTTTAATATATTAAATCACATTTTTTAAGTATAAAAATCTAATAGAGGAACCAAAATTGAGTGATTTTAAAATGCAGGATCAATTTCGAGAATGGGCAAAATAAGTAGACCAAAACTATGTTTAAGTCTAAATCATATCTCATCATTTGAAGACAGGATATTTGTTTTGTAATCAAAAGTAAAATCATAAAACATTCCTACAAACAATCTTTATCTGTGGAAATCAATCATGTCTTTTCTTTTCAAAAAAAATTGTACCAATAATTGAATATTTTTTTATTTACACTGTCACTGGTCTTAACAGCAATGTTATGTTGACGTCAAACAACTGAAGATTATCAATGAGCAGAAGAAAATAACAAGTGGACTTGTAAAATACGGTTTTATTAGATACTTCCACCATAAAATTAGCATGGCCAGTAAAAAGCATGACGAAAAACTGAGCTCAACCAGGTAAAGAAACCAACCATTATGAGGTTTGATAAAATATTTCTCAACTGCATATGTAATAATCTTACACTTGATAAAATTTTGAACAAAGAAACTAACTAAAAATCTCTCTTAGATTGGCTGACCTTTGGGAACAACTTGATCTTTGAGCCACATGTAAATAGGAATTAATACAAACCATGAAGCTGCTAGGACACCCAACGCAAAGCGCAGTAAGAAGACAAAAGGATTTACAGGCTTTTCAACATCTTCTTCCTTTGGACCAAGCTGCAACAAATTGAAGAATTTATAAATCAATCAGCATATTTTATATTGTGCACTTTCTTGTGAAGCAATGATAAGAAAATATATATTTATGCGCTGCAGTTTTGCCAACACAGCGGGATGATAATGTGTGTTCTTTGACAACAGTTAAACATATGCAACAAACACCCTTAAATCCTATAACTTTGTTAAGCTGAATAGAGACATTTTGCAGTGAAGCATGCAAACCAGAATGTTTTGTAACAGTGGCAAAGAGAGTTAAGAGTGATAGTGCTTTATGAGAGATACAGACGCTAAACCAAAATGCTCACAGCATTCAATCAAAGAACCTAAAGATCAAATTCAACTGAATAAACCCAGTACAATTGCATACCGAAGTACAATATGTTTGTATGCAAAACCTGTATTGTCTAATTGAATTTCAATTATTAAAAGAACAATAACTTTTGAACTTGAATGAGTGTGAAACTTGACCTGACTGTGCATGTAAAACCAAAAGAAAAAATAATCAATCAAATCAACCAAGGTAATTATTTCATCACGCAAGTGTGTAGTTATTTTCCTTTTTCACTTTTCATATTGACACTTTTCAACAATCAAGTGTTCCCATTATATCAGGATATGACATGTTTTTAGGCACAAGTCCACAGCAGCCTGTGCAAATATCTTATAAGTTAATATTCATAATACAAAGTGACAGAAGATCTAGAAAAGACGTTGTCTTCGATAAATATGTATCTACTATCTAAAATGATTGTTTATCTTCAATGAACATGATATAGATGATCGACCATATGGAAGGAATGTGAATAATAGTGCTTTGTTCATAACTCCGCGTTACTTACACTTCCGAGACATAAGAATGACAATTGGTAGGGTTCAGTGCATCATCATACCCACAATTGAAACAAAAATACCCATACTTGGACTCATCCATGTGGGCAACAACTTCAATACGCATACTCGCTGAGTACTTAATTATTCTTATACTTGTATCCATTATCCGCACTTTAACGATAATAAACCAATCATAAACAAAATATTGTTGTAAGTTGTAACGAACTCATTTAAATCAACAAACCATTCTCTTTACCATGTCTAGTAACTAATTTTCCTCCAACTTAAAATATAAAAAATGATCATTTCAATGAAAATTTGCACAGCTAATATTGTTATTTTTTTTTTCTTATGTTGAGTGTAATTAGAAAATACTTGTTTATATTACTATATAGTATACATAAATACACTTACAAATATTTTTTTGAATATATAAAATAAATTACTATTAAAAGTAACTTACTAGCATCTGTAGTCTTTTCAAGTAAAAAGAAGTAACCATATAGATATAGCCTATAGGCACATAATTGTGAAATGTCAAATAATCCAATATGAAAATAAGTACAAGGTTTTAAAAGAACAGCTAATAGATGAATAACATTATCAATGGATGTCGATCTTAAAGTATGGGATAGGTTCTTGAATGTCAATCTTACAGCAAAAATAGCAAGATTTCCAAAAATATTGCAAGTAGACACATTTGACAGGATACCAGTTATAGCTTTAAATTTGACATAGTCATCAGTATGAAGGTGTTTGTATTGTTAACTCTCAAATTGTAAAGCATATACTTTGTTTTCTTATTCAAAAAAGCATATACTTTTTATAGTCGGTAAATCATAAAATGTAGTAACCACTAGTCGGGATGACCTTGGCCAAACAAAGGCACACCAGGACAGCAATAAGGAGAAACAACAACAAACCCTGCCTCTGAAGTTAACATAAAACAAGGGGAAAATCGACAAAAATATAATTGAAAGTTAATGACAAATACCTGCAAAGGAGAATCCCCAGATGCAGGCTTAATACCAGTCACTGAACAACCCATAATCAAGCCATGATGGCGAGCTCCACGATACCACTTTGGGCCAATCCTTTTTAGTTGGACATCCTTAAACCCTGCCTTCTGAAACCACTCAATATACTCTTCTTCTTTAGGGAAAAGCATCCAAACATCAGCAAAGAAACGCGACAACCAAAATGTCGGGTAGACAGGACCAATTAAACACGCTTTTCCCCCAAGTTTCAAAACCCTGTATGCTTCCTTGATGCCACGCTGAGGATCCGGCCAGTATTCAATACTGAGAAACAAAAACATATCATTATCACCTCAGTCAAACCAAACTACTTTATATCTATATACACTTGAACAACAATAACATCAACATTGCAACTAAAGCATACAAATACACCTCTTTCTAAGGAAATAACTTTATATCTATATACACTTGAGCAGCAACATCAAGATCACAGCAAAGGCATTCAAATACAAAATATAAGAACATCGAAATGCAATTTTATAGAAACTAAGCATGCATCATTGTAACCAAGACATTGGGCTCAAGTGATTAATGAGCTCCCACTAGGACGGATCGTTCAAGAGAAGCTGAGTTCGATTCCTGGTTGGAACATCTCTTGGCCAGACTTTACTTACCTCGTGGCCGAACTCTAGATTACCGGGGGCCCTTTCCTCGGGAACCAGAGGGTTAATACAAATAAAAAATTAAGCATGTATCGTTGTTTAAAGACAGAGACATACCTTCCTGCGGATACATATCTATCGGCATAATCAGTTGGAAAGGGAAGATCTTCAGCATCTCCTTCAAGAATTTTACAATCTTTAAGCGGTTCCTTTTGCTTAGCTTTAGCAAGCTGATGAGGTGACTGATCAAGAATTGTAACATTCTTAGCATCAACATGCTTAACAATACCCAATGTAGTGAAACCAGTACCACCACCAACATCAACAACAAGCATTCTCCTATCAGTAAGTTCAGCTGGTTCAAGAGCATCATCTCTCATATCTTCAGTCCAATGACCAGGGTTTATAACATGGTCATATACAATTGAAAGAAACCTATAAAACCAAAATGCCTCTTTTTTGTGTTGTATAAACCTAGGTTGTGAACTTGGCCTTGAAGATGATATACTAGAACTTGTACTACTACATTTAGGTACTACAATTGTTCTCAATTTGTTGGAAACCCTAGTTTTAGCATTGATACTAATTTTGGGGAAACTTAAGCTCATACCGTGAAAATCTGAAGCTGCGAAACCAAATCCATTACCATTTGGGGTTTTGCTATTCAGCACTGTAATCTTTCCAGTTCCACTGAGCATGAGTGAAGCCATTGATTGAATCTACAAAAGCAACAATGGATTAATTTCAATTGAATTTCACATTACAATGAACAACGAGAGTTGTTATTAAACTAAAAATTGAATTTTGCAGCGAATTGATGTTACATAGAGAGAAGAGAGAGAGGATGAGAGAGAAACACGTAGCAAAACCTTAGAAACGAAGATGGAAGTGTAGTGATGGGTGTTGAAATGTTGCTCACAAAAAATTTAATTTCAATTCATTTATCGCCACATATACTCAACCATATTATCGCTGCCAGCCAATTTTTTTTTTTTTTTTTTTTTTCAATAACTAATTTATTCTATGTTGGTGCACAATGCACATACGATATCGATACAAGATAGGGTATTTTTAGAAGATTAATATATGTGAATGAGTATAAATTAAATTATGGATATATACTATGATTATGTACTTAATATCGATATTTTTTCTCAAATGGAATACTCGTACATCATATTGTTCTCTTGGTCGGTCGGTATAACTAAATGGTTCATCGGTTGTAGGTGATTTTAATAGTTTAATAATGCTCAAGTCTATAATAGCTCAAAATAAGTGTGTATGAAATGTGTGAAATATATTTACCTTAGAACAAGTGCATTAGGGAAAACAATTGAGCAATGTGAGAGGAATGAAGAGCATATTTTTATGTGTATGAGTCGTTTCTTCGTTGTAGGCAGTGCACAGTAAGACTGTGTTGCCTAGGTGTGGGTACGGTACCGATACCCGATACGGGTATGGGATACGGTAATTTTTAAAAAACTAATGAACGTGTATGGTTATAAATTAAGATACAGATATGTATTTGGTGCTGATACGGGTACGTATCCGGTATCGGTACTCTTCCTCAAATGGAGTACCTGTGCATCATAAGAGCCGACAGAGACCATTTATCTGTTATGAGTTGTGTAAACATAAGAGGGTGATACGCCTTAGCTTGGAACGAGAGAGAACTATTTTGGGCTTGGGACATTATTTAGCTGTCAGCATTGTGGGCCTTGATCCAGTCAACACTGTAAACTATATTATCTCCTAACAAAGTTTTTTCTCAAGTGACTTGCATGCTTTAAATATAGATAAGTAGGAGAATTCATATTCGAAATTTGATCCCTCCAATAACATTCTTAATTTCACCTCGATTAATATAATTTATTTATTTTTACAATAATGTTGTACTCTTTCTTTTCTACATAAATAAATTACATCATTTTGATTTGTTTTAAAAAAATTATATCATTTCATTCATCAAAAGAAGTAAATGGAACATTCAAGTGTTGTCTATGTTATTGTGAACATTAGAAGGCCCATCCATAGAAGAATTAATGAAATAAAAGTTATCTTTTATTTTTTTCTCTGTGATAAAACAATTAATAGTACAATATATTAAGCCAATAAATAATGAAAGTATACTTCAAAAATAATCAACCAACTCACTTTTATGTTGTTTTTTCTTTTGTTAATCCTTTCTTTCTTTTTTTAAATGGTCTTTCTTGCGAGTATTGGACATTAATTCCTTTGGTGTTTGCGGGAAGAGGATTAGAAATTGCAACATGTTCATTATTGTCATTTTGATTGAAACTAGTATATATCTATGCATACGCATGGATCGTGGCGTTGTCACAATTTTTTATGGTAGGGCGATATTATTGTAAATAGAAATAATAATTAATATTATATTATATTACACTTTTCATATTAAGATAATATAAAAAATATAGAGTAAATTATAATAGGTCGAATATTGTATACAGCGAAATTAATCCCGTAAAAAAATTACTCGTAAGATTGTTGTTCCGTGTATGATAGTATAATTGTAATGTTTTTTGTGTAGTTATAATTGTAATATTTATTAGTGACAATTTGTTCTCATATAAATAATACTGAAGTTATTGGGAAGATATTGTTCATTTTAATAGTAGCAATTTCTTTTTTATGTGTCCTACAAAACAAAAGTAAAAAATATAAAAAATAAAAAACTATTAATTTAATCTCATTATAAAATTTGACACGATTTAAAATTTGTAGACATGGGATTGACGTTCATTATATATCTACCTCGTGAGATAAAATTACTTGTGATAATATGTTTGAAAATTATTTTGCTATTATTTTGAAACGTTGGGATTAGTAATATTAATATGGATTCATACTACATCATGCACACTTGCAGTTATTTTAGGCAACATTGATAAATATATGTACCCTTTTTTTTTATGCCAGATGTTTGTTTCATATTTGTTATATTTATCAATGATACATATTTCTTCCGTATTTATTTATGTATCAACAATAAATGTTTGCCCTGCTTTTTTCTTCGTATTCATCAAATAATAAATATTTATTTAATGATTTAATTTACGTATCAATACAAATTTATCTTGTGTTTTTTTAATAATTATCAATGATGATTAATATATCATTCACATTTTTTATGTATTAATGTCAAACATATATCATATCCATGAGATAAAAAAGCATGCACACATATCAATATATAAGTAGAAATATAGGTCCATGCATAAATTATAAAAAAGCAGTCATGCATATTAATATATGATTAGAAATATAGGTCCACGTTGAAATTATAAAAAAGTAGACAATTTATATGAGTAGAAATATAAATCCCCTTTGAAATTACTACATTTGTTCCTAAATATAATACCCTTTTGAGATTTTTCTCCGTCCCTTTTTATAAAATCACTTTCAAATTTCCCAAAGCTCACTTTTGCATAGGAGGATATGGCGACGTTGAATCAACTCGACATCTATTCCTCTCCTACAGTTTTTTCGGTTCTCTTCGGTCGTCGGTTCGGTCTTTGATTGGTTTCTCGTCGGTGGACTCGCACACGTTGGCTGGTCATTTTCTTCAGTTCAATTATTCATCAAGTGGTCTACGTGCGTGACAATATTTCCTCCAACTTATTTGGCTCTTATGCATAGGCGGAGCTACATGCGGGTTCGGTTGGGCTACAGCCCGCCCGAGTTTTTTTAATGGGAAATTATTATTTTTAACTTTATTTTTTTGGATTAAGTGTTTGTTTATATTGATAGACTCAGACTCAGTAAGGTGTTTGATTTGGGAGATTACTAATTTGTTTATTGATTTATTGAAGTTGAAAAATGATAACTTTTGTATTCGAACATTCTAACTTTTTAATATTTCAAGAAATGAAGGATAGTTAAATTTTTGTATTCTTTTGACCGGGGTTTTGGGGTCATATCAAATGCATTTAGAAAAATATATTTTGTTTGATAAAGAGAGTCATCCGTGTATATGTTTATTACCCTCAAATTTTTGGTATACAACATGATTTACATATATGATTTATAAATTAAAAAATTGGCTCACCCCAATATTTTGAGGATATGAGTTGGCTCCACCATTGTTCTTATGTGTGTGGGTTGTGTGGAACGAACGGAATAAGCGATTTTTCAGAAACTCATAATGTATTCTTCCTCAACTATTAGACAAAGCCAAACTTTGCTTCTAATGATGGATGATGACAATGATCATTAATCTAGTTACAAACTACCATAGTTGGTGGTCGAGAGCATTCACTTGCTTGGACATTGTTTAACTTTTTGTTGCTTTATCCGTATTGACGTTTTGTAATTTTTTGCAATCTTCTTAACTTTTTGTTGCTTTATCCGTATTGACGTTTTGTTGCTTTATCCGTATTGAGATTATTTTGGTTTATATATATATCATTTTTGTCTCTTCAAAAAAAATCAAAGATAAATATAGGTTTGTGTAGAGATTATAAAAAAGTAGACATTTATATTATTATATGAGTAGAAATATAGGTCCGCTAAAAAATTATAAAAAGATAGACACACGTATGATTATATGATTAGAATTTAGAAATATAGGTCATCGTAAAAATTATATAAAAAAAAAATAGACATGAATATTAATATGAGTAGAAATATAGATCCTCATAGAAATTACTACTTTAGTACCTAAATATAAGACCTTCTTAAGATTTTTCTTTATTCCTTTTTATAAGATCATTTTCAAAGGACGACCATGGACAAATACAGACCCGGGTAAAGATTATTAAAAAGTAAGCATGCATATTAATATATGAGTAGAAATATATGCTTAAAAAAAAATAGATATGCATATTATTATATAATTAGAAATATAGGTCATTGTAGATAATTTTTTTAAAAAATAGACACACATATTAATATTTGAGTAGAAATATAGGTTTTCATATAAATTACTACCTTTGTTCCTAAATATAAGATCATCTTGAGATTTTTTATGAGTATAAATGTTTGCGTAAAAATTATAAAAAAATATACATGCGTATAATAAATAGGCACTCGGATTTATATATGAATAGAACTCTAGATCCGCATAGAAATTATAAAAATATAGGTTTTCGTAGAAATTGTAAGAAAAATAGACACGCGTATTAATATATGTAGAAATATGAGTCCTACACTGTTGGTGGTCGAACTCATTGTTATGTTTGGGAATCGACTGATTTTTTATCTTATATTTGTTCCATTTGTACTCTTTAATTTGTAGACTTTTGTAATTATTCTCGGCACACCTTGTGCTGAGGGAGCTATCTGTTTCTGTGGTTATATATATTTTATTTTTGCCTGTTAAAAAAAAATATATATATAGGTCCACATCTAATTATAAAAAACATATAAGGGTAATTGATTAATTTAATATTTTATTCAATTAAAATATTGTGAATAGACAATTGTGCCCTTAATTTTATTTTTATTTTGGTACAATGTGCCCCTTAATTTAATTAGATGTTAACAATAGAATAAATTGAAAAAAGGTAGATGGATAAATTCAATAGTATCTTTCTTTCTTATATTTATATAAATTGTTTTCACTAGTTGTTGTTTTTAAATTCAAATCGAACTCACTAATGCATCGATGCCACATTCTGAGCTCCATTATAAAGCAATTTCCGTATTATTTGTTGAGTTTCTTTGTGTTCATGACTATCCAAAATTATATTATAAAAAAACTTCATAATAGCATTGCGGTAAAGGATCATGGAATCACCACGATTGGTCATTGCATTTTTTGAGAGAAAATCTTCTTTTGCACTCTCATGTATGTGATCATAAACCATGGACCTTCCTCTTTTGACCATCTTCGCAAAAAGTATTGGTCAAGTATTCCTAAAATATCTTTGATGTTTAAATTCTCAGAGCATGGCTACAAAGAATGTCCATATATAATCAAACTTCCGACAACTACAACTAATCATTGTAGCATGGGAGTCAAATGCTACAATGTGTTTTTTATTAGACATGTGATTTGAACTCACTTCATGATATGACAAATTATCATATCCCCCAATGTCTTTTGAAGTACTTCCAACTTGTTCCCACTTGTTCCAGTTAGATATTCATTCAAAAAAAGTTTGAAAATCTTGTGTGTTAATATCATAGATGTTTGTCGCAAAGTTTCACTGATATTTATGATGCGGGGATGAATACTTTGGCTATTTTTGAATTCCTTTTCAGTCTCTAATTGTCGCCAATTGTATACCATCTTCTCAAATACTAATAAAAATTGACTAAGATTGGTTGTTTTACAGGAAATCTCGCCCAATACACTATTTGTACTCTCACTTCTTTGAGATGACATGATACCACCAGAGAACACATCCTTGTCATATGTGGTGCTCCATTTATGGCGAACGTTATACATACCGTTCAACCAACGATGATTTTGAAGCTTGTACTCATTAATCATATCACTCCAAGTGCTTTCAAATTCTTCTTTTGAATCACAAACCAACATGCATTTGTTAAAAAACTTTGAAACTTTTGATCAGATTTAAGATCACCCAAATGAGAAGGTGCATTCTTAGATATATGCCATAAACATAACCGATTATTTGTATTTGGCATTACCTCTCTGATTGCTTTAGCCATGGCTCCATCTTGATCTGTAAAGATTGTTTTTGGTTGCCTTACCTCTCCGATTGCTTTAGACAATTTGCCAATGATGATTTACACCAACAAAAGGAGCACTAATCAAATTATATTTATTAGTAGTAAGTGGTATAAAAAACCACAATATCTCCAAAACAATCGTAATCAACTTTGGACTTACCATCTCTCCAAAATACATTGGTGAAACTTGATTCTTGGTCTAGCTGCACACTATAGTAGAATATGGAATCTTGTGTTTGTCTATTTTGCAAGTGATTGACTAATGGTTGTGCATCTCTAGCTTCAGTTAATTTCATCTCTTCAGTTGATAAAATGTAGAATATTATTATTATTAAACAGTTTTGGTTTGTATATTATTATGTATTAATACTAATGATTTGGTATTGACTAGACTTGATTAGTTACCTATTATAATGCCTAAATAGAAGCCTTGTACTTTGTATATATTCACTCATCATGAAATTGAAAAGACACAAAATTATAATCTTTTAGTCAATACAAAATCATGTGTAAAAAAAAAAAGCCAATACCAAATCATCAGTATTAATACATAATAATATACAAATCAAAACTGTTTAATAATAATAATATTCTTCACTTTATCATTAGTGTAGACACAATTATGCATGTTTTTCATTGTCATACCAAGCTTATCATATCCGCTGACTTCTTCACCCAAATACTTCCAAATATTAGTGACTTTCATATCAGCATTCATCATAGACTTTATGAGACCTCCTTTGGCTTCTGATACTTTTCTCATAGAGCGTAACAAATGTCTTTGCTCGAGCGGCACAAATTCATGGTTGTGATCCATTATCAACTTAGTAATTCGCCATTCTCCATCACTTTACAATTTAATATAACTTGTTGAACAACATGGAACTTAATTCTACAAAATCATAAAACAAATAAATTCCACACAATAAAAAAATGTGATTTATCGAAGAACAAAAGAGAAAAAAGTTCTTACCAAGATGAACAATAAAAGTAGAGATTGAGATGAAATTAAACCAAAGAGAAATGTGCGTGAGAGGATGATATACAAAGAAAAGCGCCCTAAAATATAAACAACATGAGAAATGGCGCGGTTCTCAAATCTCAAAATGATAAAAGATTTGTTTTTTTAATCAAAAAATGAAAAAAGATTTAAACTGTAGTTTTTTATTAGCTGTGTCACAATTGTATTGATTGTGCTCAAAATTTAGATGTTTTGTCCATGTCTATAGAAGACTTTCTCTTCTACTAAATTATGAGATGTTTTTGTTGCATTATTTTGCACTCCTGCCACTACATAAGAAATTCTCATGCAAGCATAGTTGAGACACATGGTTTTTGTTGCCCTATTCCATCCCATACGTTTTCATTTCATCGGCTCATCGCTACAATATTAACCATCCTCCTGCCCGTCTCCTATAGTTTATCTACCTTTCACACTTGCTGCAGTTTCTAATATCCCACAATAAGTTGTTATTTAGTGAAGGCATATGTGTCTGTCATGACACACCTTTTCTTTATCTTTACAATTTTTATTTTTTTTATAGGCAAATGTTAGCTATTAGTACATATTGTTAGAGGGGAGTGAGAAATGTCGGTAGCTAGGAATCGAACCCTAGACGTCTTTTTTAACTCCTTCAACGTCCCAACCTTTTACCAGTGGACTATACATTCCGAGACATCTTTACAATTGTTTGATTTTAACCTCTAAATTTTAATTACTTGATTTTAACTCTCTAAACTTCATAATTACTCAATTTTAACCCTAAAATTTCAATTGCTCAATTTTAACCCCTAAATTTACACTATTTTACATTTGTTACTTCCCCATTGACTTTTTAAACTTAAACTTAAATATATGACATTTTAAAATAAAAAAATACATTTAAAATTAAAAAAATGTTTTTAAAATAAAAAATTGTTTTAAAAATAAATGAAAATGATTGAACTAATCAAGAAATAACAAACCACGGGTGTGATGTCCATGTCCAAGTTGCTGTCTTTGTTCTTTCTTCTAAATTTCAAAAGAAAATAAAAATAAAAAACCGATGTACATTTGAAATTGAAACTGAATTTTGATGAATGCGAAGTAGGGTACAAAGTAAAAACAAAAAAGTTTCTTTTTTTGAAGAATAAAATTCCAAACCATTCGAATCAGTGCCTGAGTCAGTTTCGAGAGAACGAAACGAAAACATAACAACATAGTAACCGGTAATGCTGTGTTTGTTTCT
The DNA here is from genome assembly GCA_954870985.1 of Trifolium fragiferum. Taxonomy (NCBI): domain Eukaryota; kingdom Viridiplantae; phylum Streptophyta; class Magnoliopsida; order Fabales; family Fabaceae; genus Trifolium; species Trifolium fragiferum. The sequence goes on along the minus strand of OX940796.1, from coordinate 41,529,890 downwards.
GAATAGTTTCAGATCTGTGTCATATTAACCACAACACAAAAAAAAAAAAAAAACTTGTTTTTTATTCACTGGATGAAATTTATTCACTCTTAGATATTTTTTGTTATGGCGTCTGAAACGGCGTCGTCTGCGGATGAAGAAAAAGAAACCCTTTTAGTTTCAACTGGTGGAGGAGGAGTAGGAGGGACTGATAAAAGAGGTAAACATCGTATTCTTGCTGAATTGAAGCGTCTTCAACAAGATACTAAATTTCTTCAGGTTAGATCTTGTTAAATGTTGTTTCTTATTCTTATGTTGTTGTTTTAAATAGTTATCTTTAGTTGCATTGCATTGCTAAATCATGAGGTTATGAGTTTACAAGATTAACCCAATTTTGATTTTTTATGCATCATGTGTGTGTTTGTGTTGTTTAATGTAAGAATTATTCTTGTGTCTTCACTTAGGTTTTGTTTGGATAAACAACTTATTTTGAAGCTTATAGCATAAGTGCTTAAGAATAAGCTATTTTTATAAAATAAGGTAAAATAGAGTCAAAATGTTTTAGTATAGTCTATATGATGTTTTTCTAAGCTATTATGGAGAGCTTGTGGAAGTAAGGTTAAAACAGCTTATGTACGTGTCGTAAGCTGTTTTCGTATGTTCTTCCAAGCAGTGTTACTTAAGAGTGTTTATGTCAGTAGATAAACTCAAATAGGCTAGTCCGAACTTGGCTCTTAATAGCTTAAGCTTATTGGAATATTGGTTGGTCCTTGGTCGTCATGGTATCAAAGTTTCTCCTGCTGCCACATGGTCTAGACTTCGATTCTTGCTGTCATTACGTTTTAAATAGCAGTCGTGGTCGTGTTAAGGTTTTTGGGATGTTGGCCATTATTGATTACGGTCGTTGCGGTTAATCATAGTATCGCACAAATCTTATTAAAATTATTTGTACTGTCATATATGTAACAACTTAAATTAGAGATAAATGTGAAGTTTTGAACTAGGAAAGAATTAAAGGAATATAAAACTTTGTAATTTATGTTCATATTTGTACTAATGATGTGATTTTTATTCATTTCAATTGAAAAAAACGGAAGTCTCTATCTATTCGCATTTTGTCGTGGCCGTAGCGGCAGTTCGGCGTGCTTCTTTTCACCCTATAAAAACGGTGAAAACGGTAACAGCAGCTACCTATACTGTTTTATCGCAGCTGTTTTCGCGGTAACGGACCGTTTCTTTTTAAAACCTTGCTTATCATGATAATAAAGTTACCGTAATATCTGGTTCATTTATAGCGTGCGGCGTGCCTATTATTCACATTAGCTATGAAAAGTTCCTTTCATAATATATCTGGATAGTTGAAACTTGAAACACATCTTGAACCATAGGGTTCATTCTTTCATGAAATAGGAGGAGTTGCTAGAAATTTTGGAGAAAGTAGTAATGTAGGAAAGCAATCCACATAAATGTGACATACTTAGTAGTTTTTACCGTAGTATGGCACATTTTAATGCCACAAAAATTTGCTGCCGTATTTCAGTTATTCTCCACATTTATGTGGACTGCTAGTTGTATTGTATTGCTAAAGCTAAATTACTAAACAACGCGTGCTTATAAGTTGAGAAGATTGACCCAATTTTGATGCATAATGCATGTGTTGTATTGTAAAAATGACTTCTGTGTCTTCACTTAATAGCTTAAGGAATATTGGTTGATTGTCACGATATCAAAGCTTCTTCTACTACTGCATGGTCTAGAGTTCGATTCTTCCTGTCATTATTGTGATGCAAACGTTAATGTAATAGTTAGTTCATTTATAATAGCGTGTATCTTCAGAGTAGATATGGAAAATTCTTTATATAATATATCTTGAAAGTTGATACTCATCTTGAACCATATGGTTTGTTATTGCAAGAAATAGGAGCAGTTGCTAGAAATTTCAGTGAAAGTAGTAATATAGGAGAGCAAATTTCAAAACAAACTAACTTATAGCGGAGGAAAATTTGTGTCGCGTGTCTTTCTCACTTACTGGAAAAAGTTCACGTGGTTCAGTCATTTAATTCCCGCAAATTTGTATAATGTCTGCTGATTTGCTGGTAAAGAGAGTGATAAAAGCGATCATTTGTTTCTTGAATATTTTTTTAAAAATTTGTTTCTTGATTCTTGTCACAAATGTGAGTGTTTTGTAAGTGGCTACATTGCTTGGCTTTTCTAATTGGTTAAATCAATGTTAGGCCATTTTGCAAAGTTGGGTGTTTTCTCGTAGTGTAAGCCTATAATTAACTGCGTTAAAAGTCAGTTATCTCTATTCCTGTATATCTGCATTTGTTGTTAATTGTTTTCTTTTCTTGAATATATTCAGGAAGAATTGGATGAGCTCGAGAAAACAGAAAATGTGTCGGCTATATGCAAGGAGTAAGTACTGACTGAACAATTGTTTTTCTCTTTCGTGAAAGAAGATATAAGAAAATCATGATATATAGTTCAATAGAGAATTTTAGTACATTGTGTTAGTTCGAACATCTGATATAGATAATTTGAATTTGCTCATTACCCTTTTGTCAACTTGGGGGCTGAATGCAACAAATGATAGATTTTTTCTTAGAGTTGTTAAAATGCTTATCTCATTAGTCTTGTGCTATAATATGCTATAAAGCTTAAACAATTTTACTTGGCATAGCGCAGATTGCTACCAAACATGGATAGTAGACCTGATCCACTAATCCCAGAGTAATTTCTATTACCTACATTTTCTTTCGTATTGTTTCTTGATTGTGAGTTTAGAAAGTAATCGTCAGTTTCTCTGATTACAGAGTTCATGGACCTGTAAACCTCTTATGGGATAGATGGTTTGAAGGGCCTCAGGATCCACAAGCATGTAGATGTTGGATACTTTGATTCGAAGCTGTATGTCAATTGCATTGCGAATAGGATGTGAATGTTATTACTGCACAAAAGCGACTCTGGAACTGAACAAAATGCTTGGTTGCATTTTATACTACACACACTAATTCTTTAATGGCTTCATGTTGTGTTATATTAGAATAGATTATGCATTAAATACTGTCTATCTGTAATCACATTAATTTACTGCATTCAATTAGAAGTATCATTATTTGTGCTTATAGAGTCTGAATGAAATTTGAAGCCAACCTAGAGATTATGACTTTTGGTAGTAACCGTTAATGTGCCTGTGTGGACACTTTTAGCAGCGTCCGGCCTTTAAGGAACTAGCTTTAGAAAGGCCTAGTAACGGTTTAACGAGTTATCAACTAAACCTCCGCGACGATGAGATTTTCTGGCAGACATGTAAGGTTTGGGAAAGCAAAGAACATTCATTATCCCTCATCTCACCAGAAAGTTTGTTATGGTATATCGTATAAGTATAATCATGTGACTTCTGACCTCTCTTAAGTGTACCTATCTTATAATATAAAGGGAGTAATATCAATTGTAGGTGTATTGAAATATCAACCATTGAGTTTATCACCTATGTGTCTTCTCACATTAAAGGAAAATATAACCAATAGGTCCTTGCAGTGGTACAATTGTTTAGTAATAGTAAAGTAAGATGTTTTCTCTTCGAGTCCCTCACATTTCTTTTTCACCCCTCGAATTTCCTGTTTTGCCCTTCAATAAAAACTTTGGTTTCTATAAACCGAATTTTTTTTTGCCTTGAAATACAACTTTGGTTTCTAGAAACCAAAATTTTTTGAAATTTGAACTAGAAAATTTTTGGTTTCTGCGAACCAAATTTTTTATTAAGGGCAAAATCTAATTTTTGGAGGTAAAAAAAAAAACGTGAGGAACTGAGAGGAAAAAATTCGTAAAATAATGAAGTATTATCAGGCCCGGCTTTGTGGCTGTGCATTCAGGCCCACAACACAAGGCATCAAATAAACTGTCAAGAAATTTATGTAGAAATAAGAATCAACATGATAGTACTTTTATTTTTCCTAGTAGACAGTGGTTGGGTGGGTGTCATTGAGAAGGTTAGGAACTGTGAACATTAGGTGGTGCCCTCCATGGTTAAGTGGTTTCTCTAAATATTTGGGTTGTTGTAGTGCTTACATAGTAGAGTTATGGGGGGTTTTTGTTCGTTGTACTGGCTTGATATCGCGGCTATAAGCGGGTAGAGTTTTATGTGGACTCCGCTCTCGGGTGGTTGCTAATACATTAACTATCAATTTGGGTGGTAGTGTCTTAGGTGTTAGATTGGTGCAGCGGATTTTTCAATGGTTAAGATTTTCACTTTCTTATTCTTATGAAAAATTCGATTAAAAAAATGAACTCACTTTATATACTCATTTTACATAAGATTCTTCTTTATTTATTCTTAAGCAAGTCCTCGAAAGCGCTTAGTTGAGCCATCATTTCTATATCATTTCTGTTTAGTCTTTCGTTTCGAAAGATATATCAACCAATTTCGATTCTTTTTTTTTCTATTGATTCTTTTACGATTATGTATGGATCCATGGGTCTATGTGTGTGTGTATATAGATCATGTTCATGGATTAACGAAAATGTGCAAAAGCTCTATTTGCCTCTGCCATTCTACGAGCCTCTTCTTTTTTGCATATGGCATCACCACTCCCTTTGGCAGCATCCACTAATTCGGAACTTAATTTGAAAACTATATTTTGACCCGGACGTTTTCGGGATGCCCCTAATAACCAACAAATGGCAAGTGCTTTTCCTTGTGTGTATACTATTTCAACAGGAACTAAAATTAAACATCATTACGCCCAAAATCTCAAGTATCTAAAGTGTGCATCGCCTGCATGTAAGAATAAAATGATAGTGGCCGGCAAGCAGCCACACCTAGACAGCATTCAAATAAGCTCATATAAATCCAAACCTTTACTCCCTTTTTTACATAGATTAGTTGTAGTCTTCTTCTTTTTAAATCAATAATTTAGCTTTGATAATCCTACCAGCTCATTTAACTATGTGACAAAATTAAAAATAATAATAGTACTAATTAGAGTTAGAGTCCTATAATGATATCATAAGATACCATTGCTAATAGAAACAACTTGTTAGTTATGCTACTAGCTAAATCATGTTCCACTAGCAAATATTTTTAGCAGTGAAGTCTGGTCCCTCAAGTTTTCAGTACAAATGGCACTATTGCAAATGTGATCAATTGTTTCAATTTTATTACGAAGATTTTTCTTCCAGCTCCACGTTTTTTTTATACTTTCTAACTAATGTTTTTGTCCTTGTAAAAAATTTTGGTTTGTATTGAGGTTTCAATTATTTCGGTTCGTAAAAACTGAAATTTTTTACAAGGACAAAAACGTCAATTAGAGGATATAAAAGAAACGTGGGGGACTGGAAGAGAAATTTTCTTTTATTATATATATCATAGTTTGAGTGTTTTTCTTTGTAATTTTCTTGTTGTAGAATAAAAAAACAAACACACACAAATATTAAGAATTAATAAGACATCATTTGGTATAAGAATTGTGTCATTTTAACATATCATTCCATTGTCGTCGTTAGCATATATATTAAAGGACAATACCAAATATTTATCCTAAAAAAGAAATACCAATTAGAGTACTATAGAGGCAAGCATATCAAATGACACTTATTGCAAACTTAATCAATACCAATTTCGTTATATTATAGTTTGTGTTTCCTTTGTAATCTACTTCTTGTTGTACCACAAAACTCAAACACACACACATTTGGCACCACAAATGAGTCCTTTAAAAATTTGGCAATGCTAATGAGTCCTCCATAGTACTATTTTTAAAGACTTTATAAAAATATGTTAAGTTAATTATTAGAAATTATAATGTTTAACTTTTTTGAAAAATAATTTCTTTAAATAAAATGTTTACAAAAATGCATCAGAGATATGTATGGGAAGCTTCAATCCATGATTATTGATGATAGTCTTTGTATGGACTATATGGAGTGAGCACGAAGCATGATGCCATATTTTGAATCCTCCAATGAAGTGACCCAATAATAAGTTGGGAAATAGAGGGAGTTTTAGCATGTGAGAAAGGACTAATATCGATGAAAAAGGGTACACTACATTGTATATAGCCACACAAATGAAATTGGTACGAGTCCCAAAAATAATAAAATTGAGATTTTTAGATATAATCCCCCACAACACTCATCATATCATATTTTGTACAAAAAGAACCGTTACACATCATTTTCTTTTTCTTCCCCATGTCCCTTTCACTTTGTCCTCCTTTTCAGCTTTATAAATTAATCCATGTTCAGAGTATTTAATTATTTTTATATGTATAAATAAAGTATAGTGTATATTTTAATTCACCAATTGCTTTGAAGAATGTGCAACTATAGCAAATCCTTAGTCAGTATTATAACGTTCATGTTATTTTTTAGTTGCCTTTCGTTTAAGGAAAACTATATAGTAAACACATGTCGAGGTATGTTTAGATTAGAGACTTTTTTTAATAATATTACAAGAATAATTAACATTGTTATACCAAATTTCATTCCATTTGTAGCTTGATTAATACCTAAACTCTATAAAAATAAAATATACTATCTCATTTGTAGCAGGGAACTGTCCTCTATTTGTGTTGCAAATTTTCTCTCTTTCATCTATTGGATGAATCAATGTCCCACATAACTAGACCTATGTTAGTGCAACAAGTTGTAGCTATTTTATAGAATTTTACTATAATTACATAAAAGAATTACTATCTTTGGTATAATTGAGATGAAATGTATGTACCACATGATATGTCCATATAGGGCTGGCAATAACCAAAGTCAACTCGTGAATAGTTCGAAGCTCGATTCGATAATTAACTCGTGAACTTGATTCGTGAACCGAATGAGCTGAACTTGAGTTAAAAATTAAGTTTGTTAAATAAATGAGCCGAACATAAACTATATATAGTTTGACTCGTTTGGCTGATGAACTAACTCGATTGTTTACACCAATGACTTTCTAAATCTCTATACACACATCAATGAATAATATTTTGAGAACAATTGTGGAATTTTGTTTGTTTATGATTGTTTAAATTTTGTATGTGTTTATCTATTATTCACTTGGAATGAATTTTATTTTAATGTAACATTTGCTTCTTTTTTTTAAAAAAATAGTTTAAAAGGTTATAGATTAAATTTTGAAATTTAGACAAAAAAATTGACTTTAAAACCATGTGATTTGACTTAACGAGTTGAACTTAACGAGCTGAACCGAACTATTCGTTAACTTAAACGAGCCGAACTCGAGCTGAAAAAAGAATTCGTGTCGAACTTGAGTCGAGTTTTGAGCTGAACCAATTCCTAGCGAGCCGAGTCGAGCTCAGATGAGTTCGACTCAGCTCGACTCATTTCCAGCCCTATGTCCATATAATTATATATTCATACCAATTGTCACTTGTTTGCATTATTTGTCATAAAATATCATCCACTAACTCTACTATACTATCACAAACTTTGAACCTTGAGCATAGATCATGAACATTAGACTGTAATCATGAATAAAGATTTCATAGTGTGTGGAAACACATTGTCAAAGATTTATTTCATTGTTAACCCATATAGGGAAAACAAATAATTGACATAAAGATTTATTTTTTACATGATCTAAATTATATTTATCAAATTATATACCTATTATTTTTACTTGTTTACGTAGATAGATATTTTATCATCACGATAATATTTCTGCACATTTATAAATTTATCAGCTTTTTAACGCCGTTGTCTTTGTAAATGGATTCTTTTTATCTCTATAAATATATAGACACATTATAGAAAAGATAGACTCTTATATACTCTTAGTTTATCTAAAAAACACATTATCAAACATTTATTTCATTGTTAACCCATATAGAGCAGTTGTTATTAGTTGATACTTTGTTATATTTATTAACCATATAAAAATATGTTCAAAATATAATTATGGTATTCAACTATTTATATATACCTTTTGTACGGAAAAAAAATGCAATGAGGGCTTTAAAAGCCCCAAAAAAAACCTACATGGAAAATAAATGAGAGTAACAATTTCAAAGTATCAACCAATAACAACTCTAATATGAATCAGACACGATTATTACATCATCAAGTTTTAAATTTGCAAATGCATCAGCACATAAGTTTGCTTTTTGGTATGGATGAGGAACCTTATTCCACTCGAATTCATCCAATTACGGATCTTCTTAGCCAAGTTATTTCTCATTTGACGCTCTATCCATCCATACCTTGAGGCTTGAACCACCATTTTTGAGTCAATATTAACCTCCAATATATACCAATCTTCTAACGTATAACAGTCCTTCTAACATACCCCATAATTTCGCGACACATGCACTCTAATTTCCTACACTTGGCAAAATTACCTAGTCACTCTACATTGTTACCTCAAATGATACTTCCACATTATGCTCTCTTCTACCTTCCTTTCTAGCTCCATTTGTATTTAACTTGACTCATCTCTCCGTAGGAGGTTCCCAACCAACCTGCACCACTACATGCAACCTTCCCATGGAAGCTCAATTGTCATCTTTGGCTTTAGCATAATTATTCACAACTTGTATGACAGAGACCTATTATTCAATAGCCACAATTTATATTCAAATATGGTCATGAAAAGTCAAGTTATTCGATTTTGTTGTGTTATGCCTTGAAATCTCAATTGGAAGTTAAAATGAGTTTTATAACGCCCAACGAGCTAGGCTAAGGAGAAGATGCGCGAGGTTCTTTGGTTTGATGCTTCGTGGCATATTTTGCCTTTCCCATGTGCTAGGCACAAGGGGTTATGTCGAGGCGCATGCTTGCATCCAAACAGACGCATGAGGTGTGCTAAGAGACGTTCCAGTCACCTGACACTATGGGAAACACTTAGAGATATAAAAAGAGGGAATATCATTGGTGATCAAGATATAATGAATAAGAGCTTTTAGGGTTAGAAACTATGATTGTTATTTGTGAATATTTATAGCTAATTTTTCGCAACTTGTTTGATCTCATGTAAACATTGTTGGAATACTAAATTAGAGATCTACTCTCTCCTCCAGACGCAGATCATTGTTGGGTCAAAGTGGTTAACAAATCTCTTGTGTGTTTGGTTCTTCTTTACTAATTGTTATTTGTTTGGTGGATGTGTACATGCACTTAGGTTGTTAGAACTTTAATCGCTTAGATTGTTTGGTATCAGTTGCTATTGATTTTTGTTCCACTTTGTTATCGTTGATTTGGACAAAGGATTTCAAATTTAAAAAAGATTCAAGTAATTAATGAATTTCACAAAAGGACGAATCATTTATGAGAGTCTAATTTTAAAATAGAGGGTGTAAAAGTAATAGTTTTGCATAATATTAAGTCCAGACCCATTTTCTAAAAAAATAAAAAAAGGAAAGGAATTCAGAATCAAATCACGCTAAAAAAAGTCTTCCAAAAAAAGAAACATGCTAAAAAAAAGAGAAAAAATAAACGGGAAGAAACTCATAAACATATCAAATGAAACAAACGTGAATTGAGAGCTCTTTCACACAACCACCATCAGTCCACCAAGAACCAACGACCAGCCACCTATTAACACTGTCACCCTACCTACTCCTCCTATTTTCCAAATTTCGATCTCTATTGAAGCTAAAACAAAGGTAAAAAATAAAATTTCACAATTTAGGGTTTCTAAAATTTGAAATTAAAAGATGTGTTGTTTGTTGCTAATTTTAATTGCTAATTATCTTTTAATTTTGTTTTCCGGTTCAACTTCAATGTTGCCTACCTGATTCAACTTCAATCATTTTTATGTTAATTACAAGGATAATTGTATTTTATGTTATTTGCAATTTAAAATAAATAATTTTTTTTTAAAAAAAATATTATTAAAATGTCACTTTTAAAATTTGCACATGACCTATAAAAACTCAGGAACACCCTGGACTGGATTTATTCTTATGTTCATTAATTATCTATTGAAAATCTATTTAATATGATTTGATGTAGAATTGTATTAATATGATATGATTAATAAATTACAATATCTTCCCTTGCTAAGTTGGAATGGACGAAAAATAAAACACTTTTTTTTTTTTTTTTAAGGAAGAACACTTATTATTTAGGAGTGCATTGAAAATTTGAAGAACACCTTATTGTTATCTTGAAGGTGCTTCATCTTAGAGCCTAATTTATTTATTTTTCTTTTTTCTTTTTCTTTGCCAAATAGAAAGGCAAAAAAAAAAACTTATATGGTCATATCGTAACGGAATAGAGATTAAATTAGAAAACAGAATCCAACAGAAGAACACACTAAATTGTTCCCCTTACATATCATGTGCATAGATCCATCTTTTCTTCTTTTTTTATATATATCTTATATCATCATCTTCTTTTATACTTTGAATCTTTAATTTCCCATTTTTAGATAAGAAATAAACACAAAGGCAGAGTCATGTGAATGTTGGGAGACCTCACTTTTTGGGATATAAAAAACTTGACTCTTGTTTTAGATTAGGTCGTGCTTATATACCTATATACTATAATCTTACAATGTCAGAAAATAAGTGGAGTTAATTAAATTAACTAATTATAGAATCAAATTCCACAAGGAATGATAATTAATTTAACCTTCCCCGCTAGATGACAAGGGTTGCCAATATTGCCATGTACATCTTCACATGATGAACTTCAAAAACTTTATTATCCTCTTTTACATTATCAACAAGAACTTGGTAAGATACATGATATTAATTCATCTTAATCATGTTCATTATGTGGCTGATTCTCTTCTCTGATTTTGCAAATAAAATTGATATTCTTGATCCTATTTGAAAAGACACTCAACATTTTGAAAATAAATTATGTGATTTAAATATTATAAATTTAATCTTAAAAAATATATAAGAGATGATTCAAATATTCGTATAGTTTGAAACAAAAAATATTATTTATTGTTTAAGTGTCTTTCCCACGGCATAGTGATATGAAATTAGAGATGTCAATCGGCCAGACGTGCATAATGAGAGTTTGAAATTATTCTTTCAATTTTTGTCTCCGTAGAAATTTACAGTTTTTGTAAGATTTCATCCGTGTAAAAAAGAAACAAAAATATGAAGACATTGTTGTAAATTTTGTGGTAATTAATAATAAAATCACAAAATTAATAGAAAATGTGTATCAAACAAATGGGCATGGATCGTGCCCGTTTGGCCCGCTAGTACATACATAAAGGGTATTTCAATAAATTGCACAAAGACGAGCTTCCTACACGCGGGAGGTTTTATCAGCATCCACGAGCTATGACTGAGAAGCATTTCTTTCAATCCTCATCACCATGGGACAAGCACCCCAACCATGAGGCTTCGAATGTGGCCGTCCTCGCAGCATAGAGGAATTTTTCCCTAATCTTAGACACTGAGAGAAATAAATTTTCTCTAAAAGAATCATGAATACAACATTCCTTGCGGAGATCGTTGTTTATAGATACAAATTGACATCGCTACATATATAGATTCTATGTCAAAGTTAGTATATTTCTAGGTTTTGTAATTACAATGATATGTGAAGCTGCCTTCAAGCTCATCCTTGATTATGTGACACATGACTTATGAATTTGGTAGCAAAAGGAAACAAATTAATTCAAACCCTTATGAACATTAATAAACAAATACCATAATGAACAAATTTGGAGAACCAATTATGCATTGATACTAGTAGTAGTACAAACATAAAAGAATCAGAGAATCCATGTGAGTGGAATAGCATTGTTCAAAGTGGTCCAACTACTGAACCCTAGATAGAGGAATTCAGTCCCATCTCTCATTCATCATTGATTCAGTATTCCTATACATGTTTCAGCCCAATCACTTAATTTCTCCAATAATATAAGATGGGACATGTCTATGCCGTATAAAGTCTATGATCCTTATATATTTCAAGCACTTTGCTTGATATATCAATGTGTAGTGCACAATAAAATGTACAAGTACACACAACCGTTTATGTAGGGGTGGATAATGGAGGGTTCGGTTCAAAGTTATCATCTAAGTTAAATTGTAGAATTAAAAAATAAAGTTTAATTTATTCGTAAAATAGAGATCGGTTCTTACGGATTTGGGTTGCGGTTTAATTAGATTATTAGATGGTTTGATTCGGTTAGAGATAAAAAAAAATAAATATAAAAATAAAATCAATAACAAACTCAACATTTGCAATTTAGATTCCGAGAATATGCAACAAGAGATGAGAGAATCATAAAACAAACACAAAATGAAATTGTTACAAACCCTAAATAAACAGAAAAAGTAAAAAAAAAACAAAATTTCAAATAAAATAAAAAATATAACATTTGATTTCAGCAAAGTTAGATGAAAAAGATGAAGAAATGTAAGTTTTATGTTTCAAAATGTTCTATGATTATTTCGATCTCTATGGATATGAGATGAAATAAGAAAGTGTGAAGAGGATGCGAGAGAAGAGTTTAGAGTGTGTATATCACAAAAAGAAAAACTCTAAACGCGAAATTTTGATTTATTAATGCGGGCGGATTTCAGATCCCACCGGTCTGATTCTCTCCATCCGGACTCGCCCATGTTAACTCCGTGCAAATCGAATTTTCAAACCCGCTAATCCGTGACTCAATCCAAATCATCAGTCCCTCATATTTTTTTGATTTTCTCAAATTGGGTCGGATCATGATTTTTCTATTCATCCCTACTTTTATATACATTTTACTCAATTTTTATATTTTTTAACGAAAAATGCCTTCTAGTTTTCTGGGTATTTCCTAACATCTAGGTGATGAAAACCTTGATTCGTATTTTGAAATACAATGCAACTTACTCCCACCGTAGCTAAAACCCACGGCAACATCGTCATTTAATTTTGGGCATCCTATGTGTGTACTTATGCATTTGAATTTGTAAATTAATTTTGTATTGGTTTCTTAAATACTTATATAGAATCTCGTTGACTAATTGGGGATTAAGTCCTATAAACTTAATTCAGTTGATAGGACGTTGAATTATATATATTATTACCGACAGATTTAGAAATTTTTGCTAGTGGGAGCTAAAAAATAGTGTATGTATTTTGACTAAATAATATATTCGAATTTTAATAAAATACACAATCATAGTGACAAAAAAACTCAAAATACATAAAAATTTATATAAATTACAATTGCACTTTATGCGGTTTCATATTCTTAAAATGTTCGATGATATTTTTCCTACCAACATTATAAAACTTTTCACTCTCTATATGTAACAAAATAATTGTTCAAGAAAATTAAAAGTAGGAGAAAGAGACAAAAATGGTGGGAGAGAACAAGTTGAAATGCTTTGATGAATTTTGATGAATTGAGAGAGAAGAGTAAAATTAAGAGAAACGGTGTGTGAAAATTGGAATTAGAGTAATGAAAAGTAAAAATAAAAAGATAAATTTACGGTGAATAAGGATAATAAACTTAGTTATGAGGACTTAAAAAAAAAAATAATACTAGTATTAAAGGATAAATTTTTCTTTTGCGGGGGCTTTGAACCCCCATTTGCTATAACTTGCATCTGTGATTGATTATATACGAAAGGATTTGGTTTAGAATTTCGTTCATCCCATTTAACCACATTTAGGGTCCGTTTGATTTGTAAAATAAAAAGTATTGGACAGAACAGTACAGTACAGAACAAGATGGTACATGACATGAAAAAACTATATATAAAATGGATATTTTGTATTTTTTATAGTTGTACCGTGGACAAAAAGTTGTCATGTGGTTTAGTGGATGACAAAAAATCTTGTTTTTATCATGTCCCTTGCTACATCTTTTGTTCAGTCCCACAATCAATCAAACAGGGTACAACAAAAGTTGTCTTGTTCAGTCCTCTGTTTTTTAACAGATCAAACGCATCCTAAAGATGAAATTTCTAGCAAGTAGATTATTTGACGAAAAAAATATCGAGGATTAAGAAAATTAATGTATTAATTTATTAATAGTTGATATTATTGGATAAAATCACTTCAAAATAATGCTAGTTACATCTCAAAATTATTGAAGTAGTAATGTAAGGGTGTTCTTGGAGCAGATTGTTTAAGATTCTTAAAAAAATCAATTTTACTCTAAAAATTATCAAACATGTTAGCAGGCCCGGCCCTGAGGGTAGGCAATGGGTGCGACGGCCTGAGGCCCAATATTTTAAGGGGTCCAAATATTTTTATACCTACCTATTAATATAAAAAAAATAAAATTAATAATACTTAAAAGAAAAAAATATGATTAGGCCAACGAAATATGCGTAGAATTATTAAAGAAAATATCATTAAGGGGCCAAATTGATAGAAAATATGATTAAGTGTAATTAGTAGGACTATTAAAGAATAATTAGGCTGAGAATTTGGTTAATGCACTAGAAAATTTTGAATTTTTGCTTGGTATGATTATTTGGCACGACATTTTATTTGCTATTAATATAGTCAATAAAAAGTTGCAATCTAAGTCTATGAGCATTGATGCTACTTGAGATCATCAATGTCACAAGAAAGATTGAACGATTTGGCAACTTTGTCAATTGAAAAAGATATGTTGGCGGACATTAATGTTGATGGGCTTATCAATGATTTTGCATCTCAAAATGTTCGAAGAAATCACTTCTTATGAATTTTTAAGTAATTTTTTATATTTTGTAAAATTTATTATGTATTAATGCTATATATATTGAATGAAAGAGGGTTTTTTTTATGTTTGGCCTAAGGCCCATAAAATATCAGGAACGGGACTGCATGTTACAACGTCCAAATTTTAAACCATACCGTATAACTAGAGAATCCTACATCGAATTAGAGATAATGTACATGATATAAGAGTTTGATTTGATATCATTTTAACTAGTTGTTGGAATGTTTTTTTAGTCAAATAAACTAAAAATTCAACTAGTCAATGTCTCATAATTAATTAAGTTTAATAATGTTCGGATTAGTTTTTAAAACATTTTTGGTGTCTAGATTACTGAATTCATTCACTGCAACCATTTATTTTTTTGACTGAACTGCAACCAATAGTGAATGCATACAATTTATTTAATTCTGCAAACAAAAGTGACATGACCTTTAGAAGAATGTGAGATAGTCATAATATGTATGTTAAGAAATTATTAATTAAATGAAAAGGGTCGGTGATAAAATAAAATACGAGAGTTTGAAGATATAGGGAACTGTTTTCTTACCACATTCATATAACCATTATATGGGAAATTGAAGATGATTGGGACCATTCATTTTTCTCTCTTCACTTCAAACTTAGCTTGTCCGTTTTTTTTTTTTTTGTTTTTAATTATGTCCTCTCTATTTTAATTAATTTATCATTTTATATGGGTTTAGCTAAAACATGTTGTTAATTAAGGTGTCAAAATTAAATTTACATGTGTATAAATTAATTTTAACTATTTGGATATATTTTAAAATATCTAATTTTTCTTTTAGAATTGATTCAAATTTATTATTAATCATGTCTAACCATATATTTTAACTCACTTTTAACTTTTGAATTTTTGGGAGGAATGTTTGTCAAGCGAGACTACATGCTAATAGATCATTGGAGGAATGTAACTAGGTAAATGTTCAGATTATGTAACAAATTTTTACATTTTTGCATGATCATGCGTGTTGAATCGGCAAAAACTAAATAATGGATGGATGATATATAACGTTGATGTCAGTTTTTATAGCGACGAAGATATCACAAACGCAAAGTGTTGCTTACACAATAACAGGAGTTTATTGGCGCATCACAAATTTGACTATGTTAGAATTTTTTGTTATATGGAAGGGGAGGTTGTGGCTTTGCTCAAAGGTATCTATTAGGTTAGCCAAGTAAGATATCACACCTTTTTTGAAAATGGATTGCAAGTTCTAATAGAGAAATTTCTATTTCATTGAGTCGGTGTTTCTGAGTTTGGTATGTTAATATATGAAATTAGAGATTTTTTTGACAAAAATTAGAGTTTTGTTATATTCCAAATTTAACAAGGTAATCGAATATGATTGCTCATATTTTAAATGTAATGCCGATTTTTTATTTAATCGCTGTGTGTTTTATTTTATTAAAAAAACTATTTCATTTCGGCCTAACTACTGAATGGTATTAAAAAATTGAATTTTTGGGAAAATGATAAACTTTTTATTTGATATAAAAACACTCTTATAAAATACTTTCTACAAGTATTTTTAGTTTCAAATTCAATAATAATTGTTTCTATATCAACATATGATAAATCCTTATTACAAAAAAAAATCATAAAAATTGTTTAAGATTATTTGAACTCCTAACATTTTAAAATCTAGAACGGTCGCTCTCTTCACTCTGCATCGAATATGGCCCGCAATGTGACATAACCCAACATAAACAAAAGTTGTGTTATAGTATTAGTACCGGACGTTTATACTTTTGCACGTGTTTATATGCTATAAAGTCATTGGTTGTGGAATTTTGTTCTTAAGAATAAGAAATGTTATTAAAAATGAAAAAAGAAAAATGAACTTTCTGCTGCATATATGCATAGGACTGGCTTGGGTGACTTTTGAGGGGAAAGTCACCCTGCCTTTGGCTTAATATGATCCGTTAGATGAATCGTACGCTCTAGATCTAACCACGTGTCAAATTTTGTATTTCTTTGAAAAAAGCAAAAAGCATGCTACTCCTATCTGTTAACAAAACTAGTATGGTGACCCGTGCCAAGCACGGGTATTTCATTAGGGTTTGGATAACATTTAATTAATATAAAATAAATTTTAAACGAATTAAATTAAATAATTTAAAAAGTATTAAAAAAAACTATACTATCATGAATATTGATATATTGTTTTATGTTAAAATTTAAGATGGGATGATAATCTATTTACTTGTTTAGGGTTATCGAGTCAATTTTTTGAAAATTAGATCGTCTTACGGTCGAGAATTAGACCTAGCTCCAGTCCAGATAATTAAGGGAAAAAAAAGGAGATTTGCATAACTGAGCAAAAACCAAAAACATCAGTGATAATCAGTGAAAACTGTAAAGTTAATGAACTGGTCTTAATTTTACCTAATTGGTTGGTCCATATTCACTCTTTTTTTTAGCCAATAAAATACTTTTTTCCCTTTTCATACTTTATTTCTCATCATCTCACAATTTTCTATCTTTTCTATCTCATGATTCCTTTTCATTTCTCCAGAGCTCGGATCTTATAATTAACAACAAAAAATAAAAACTCAATACATTGATAAAGAAAGAAGGGGAGAATATGACATATTATGTTTGTAATATAAAGAAAAGATGCAGAAAAAATATACTTTAAATCTCTCCCGCTAGCCACAATTCAACATCAACACAATCACCATAGTCACTCAAACAACATGTTATACTTTTCTGAACCGGTTTTTATCCAAGACATTCTTATTTATATGTTATTTATTGTTATCAAACTCAACCAGTTGTATCAGTCGAACCATGATTGAGAGGTCACGGCAGCAGGAATGTCAACAGGACCCACTCTCTTCCTCATCATCCAAAATACCCCCCCCCCCCCCCCCCCCCCCCCCCCCAAGTTCCTCGCTTCAAGGGGTATTCTTTTTTCATCTCCATCTTCATAGATCCCCATAGTTCCATTGAAAATTCGTCAACATTAAGACATTATTGTGAGTCTTGTGATTAGAATAAATATCACATATAAATAAATTTATGCACATATTTGTGAAAATATGAATAAATATAATATATAAAGTACTTAAATATACACATATAAATATATTTTTTAATGAAGTATTTGGAGAAGGAGTCTCCGTAGGGCGGAGAATGAATTTCATCCCCGTCCAAACCTCTCTCGTGGGGGCTTTCTCCCCCATCCCCATTCCCACGGAGAAAAATACCTCCTTTAGATCCCCAAACGGGAATTTGTATATCTATATATCTATTGACAAATTTATATATCTACTTTATATGTCATAAAAAATATTATATGTATATTAATGTAAAATACAATTTTAGTATGGAGATTGATGCATGAAAAGGTATCAACCGATGAAAATTTATTGAATAGAGGTTGTTTTCTTTCTTCCATGTGTAACTTCTGTTGTAAGCATGTTGAAGCCTCTTTTCATATTTTCTTTGAATGTGAATTTGTCATCAAATTGTGGCCTCCACAGTGTAAACTTGTCATCACTGTAGCTTTGATCAATCTTCTTAATACAATATGATATGTCAGGAATCAGACCAAGTTTGACAACAAAATGATCAATTGGAAAGTTGATATTTCAATTATCATAGCTAGTACTACTTTAACTGGAAACAATACCAGGAAGGTAGCCTCTAACTACATTAGGGACTTTATTGTTCTTAAGCACTTCAAAATCAACATTCAAAGCCCTTCTACCCCTATTGTTAATGAAATTCTTTGGCATTAGATCTCCTCTTCCTAATTGGATAAAGTGTGATATTGATGGAGCATCGAAAGACAAACGTGGTTCCTCTTTTTGCGGTGGTATCTTTAGGGACAATGAAGCAGAATTCTTGTTTTGCTTTGTTGAACCTCTTGGTTTTGAATCCTCATATCAGGCAAAGCTTCATGGTGCACTGAGAGCCATTGAAGTTACTCATCGAATACTGGTCTAACCTATGGCTTGAAACATATCCTGCTTTAGTGGTTCAAGCTTTTAAAAATCATGAGTTTAATGTTACTTGGTCTCTAAGAAACAGGTGGCACAATGCTTTGTTGCTTCTTAGGTAGATGAACTTGATAGTGTCACATATATTTAGGGAGGGAAACCAAGTAGTTGATAGCCTTGCTAATCATGGTTTGAATCTATGTTCTATAATGTTTTGGCATAGTCTCCCTTTGTTTATTTTAGATAGTTTTGATAAGAACAAACTTGGCTTGGCCAATTATAGGATCTTTCACTCTTGATGGAGTTTTGGTTTGGTCCCCTTCATCTTGTAATATCTCTCTATCTTAATGCATTTTGCGATGGAAGGAGGCGCGGCGATTGAGTCAAGCGTTTTCTTTCTTTTTCTTTTTTCTTCAGATTTGTTCTAACTACAAGTTAAAAAAATGAAAAAGCAGAACAGGACACGTGGCATCATTTAAACCACGTGATTAATCAAATGGACAAAATTAAGCAAAAGGCACATGCCTTTCCCGGTTTAAAGTTAGCTAAGCCCAGTCCCTATATAGATAATTAGATACTCACATGCATAACAGAAATGCAACCAATAAGAATAAAGCAGTGAAAGATAGGTGGGTGGAGCTTATATAATGTCACATTGACCAATCAAAAAAGAGCAAATAAGACAAAACCACATGAAGGGTGGGTGGCTTGACCACATTTCTGAAGATATAAGTCAGTATTCCCTCCGGCCACTATTATAAGTAAATTTGACTTTTTTAATACATTGAATATGAACCAAATACATCACTTTTTCAATGTATCAAAAAAGTCAAATTTACTTATAATAATGGCCGGAGGGAGTATATTATAGTGTAACTTTTGTTATCATTAATTTATATTGTATGTATATGTAAAGAGAGATTGTAAAACCAAAGAAGACTGTTTTGGCAGAAAAGAAAATTAAAGGATCTTGCTCTTTAATAAATGTGTGCATAATGGTTGCAACTTGCATTCAGTCATTCACTAATTGCTGATAAACTGGTATGGTGTGGCATGATGCCCTTGGAGAAACAAGTTTTGAAGAAAACAACAGTACAATTATGCTTCTTTTTCCTTTTTTAATATTGTTCAAAATATTCTTGAAAAAATAAATTAATCTTGATCTTAATTTGATCATATAAATCTTTAATTACCCTTATGATAAGCATGCCATTTGACAATTTTACACATAAGGAGTATTAAAAAACTCGTATATGAAGTTGTCACAATCGAAAGTCAACTGATGGAGTAGTATAATTTTACGAGTTTAGATGACCAAAATGAGTTGACTCGCCTTCAGACTCATTTTCATGATAGATTCGCTCAGACTTGGGTAACTCAGTTGGACTGACGAGTCTGAGCCGAGTTTTATGACTTCAATGTAATTTTTGAAAAAAATCTCAATAAGTTTGGTCTCACCATGCTACTCAAAACAAACCTAAAAGCAAGTTATAAAAAACCATCACTTGTCTCTTCCTTTTTCATTTTAGAAATTAGAAACCCTAGAAAAACAACACACATCTCTCCCCGACTTATATGTTCGCACGACACGTTTTCTTGTTGTTGTTGTTGTCTGTGTTCTTTGATGATTTTTTATTTATTTGAGTGTTGCTCCGTGTGCTCTATTTCTTTCTTCATTTAGTTGCTATTTTTATGCATTTTTTTTATATGTGCTTCAATTTTTATTTCATTCTCATTGTTTTTTATGTAGAAGGAAGGAACTAGGATCTTATCTATGTATTTTTGCTATTTGGTTAAAACTTTCATGGAGTTTGAAATTGAAAATTTTAATATAATTAGTGTTTTATTACGTATGTATCATCGTTTCATAAATTTTAACTGTTCGATTTAGATATCTTAACACAATACAAATCCTAATTACACCCCTCATATATCTTCCTTCATTTTCCACTACATTATTAATTACATATATAGTATTGTCCAATTATTTCTCTCTTCCACGCCATCCCTATACATCGATCCCAAGAGATTTGAGGAAAAGATCTGTTCTTGTATAGTCAATGTACTAGTAATAGAGTAGAGTCTTGGTATTCATATGATGATCCAGTACTCGTTATTATTAGCATAGCATAGCATGCATATACTAGTAGTATATAGTATCAAGATTTTGTATATATTCCCTGATGCCAAATCTCAACCATCATTTGTACTATTAAACTTGAATTGCTAAAACTCAAAATCTCATGTGTTCAAGATGATGATTCAGTATTTTATTCTCCATTCAGCTTTAATAATAGAGAAACCAAAATATACATTCATTGACAATAAAGCTATAAATCAATAATAATCTCTCCGGTCGTAAATACTAAGAAAAACTATTTTTTAAATTCATTGAAAATTTAATGTATTTAATTAATAATATATGCTAAATACATTGGATTCTAAATGAATTTAAAGTGTAATTTTTCTCTTATATTCAAAAGTTAGAACCAGAACTTTCAAAAAAAAAAAAAGTTAGAACCAGAGGAAGTAACATGTTTTTTTTGCCTGATCATTCTATTTCATTTCACTTATGGAAGATTGAATAGTTTATTCACTATTATTAGTGTAAAATTGATTTTTTCTATCTCTGCGTATATTTTAAATCCTTAATTATTTTTATTTTTCAAATTTATTAAATAATTAATGTATTTAGTCTATATTAAAGATAAAAACATTAATTATTTCAATAAATTTGAAATAATTTTTTTTTGAAATAAATATTTTGTTTATAATTAAAACCGAAATAAATATATATATATATATATATATATATATATATTTAAATTAACGGTGAAATCATCAAAATTCATAATAACAGTGGTTCACAGGAATTTTTTCCTAAAAAAAACTATATTATATATATTAAAATCTAAACATCCATGAAATAAATTCCTACTACGTAGTACATAATAATAATCCAATTTGTATAACAAGTTGGGATTTCTTCAAAATATAAAACTGTATATGTAGAACATTACTCCAAGTCTCAAAGCAACTCACTTGAGTCTAAGATTTTTTTTTCTTTGGAAACTAATTTATTCATTTTTAGCATAAATCAAATATCCTCTAGGTGCAATGACAAATACTAATTTCTTATAAAATTCAAATAGATGGTAAACTTTTTCTAAAAAATTTAACATATCCTATATCCAAACTAAGAATCGAACATGAAATCTTAATTAAGAAAAAAAAAATGCTCGTTCATCGGATTACATTTAACAGTTTTGATAACATTTTATTTCAGTATTATTTATGGAGTGGCATGTGGACTTGGAA
The DNA here is from genome assembly GCA_954870985.1 of Trifolium fragiferum. Classification (NCBI taxonomy): domain Eukaryota; kingdom Viridiplantae; phylum Streptophyta; class Magnoliopsida; order Fabales; family Fabaceae; genus Trifolium; species Trifolium fragiferum. The sequence goes on along the minus strand of OX940796.1, from coordinate 41,508,001 downwards.
CTATCACTATCAAGTTGGATGTGTATGATGAATTGTTATAATTATGAAACAGGTCATAATTTGCAGAGGACAACAGTGAAATAACTCATCGACTTGACTAGTTTTTAATTCAGTCCCTATCTCATTTCTCCTAACTTCATTTAATGGCTCTGTGCCTAAGATCATAATAATCACTTAATTTCATCAAATGTCTAGATGTGATCTTAATCTACTACACACCCTTGACCTTTCTTTGATGCCAAATTTGTTTCTGTCTGTGACACACTCTCCAAATATTGTAATATTGGTGTGTTTGTTTTTGGAAGATTGTGTATCAATTAGTACTATTTTGAAGTTTTTATTTTCTATGGGGAGTGAAAGCGGTTCTGACTTAGTTTTTCACCAATTCATGAATAGACTGTCAAAGGGCTTCTCTGTTTTATGTTTTGGTTTCTGCATTTAGTTCGCAGGTTTTAATGTTGGTTAGTGAATTGAGAGATTTACAAAATTATAGTGAATAAAAATAATTTTGGTAAAAAAATAAATTTTGTAGCTTTAACAATTCATATTATACAAAAATAAATCTTATCGAGGTAGATGAACACTTTCACCTAAAGTTTTAAGACATTTTATTTATAAGTAATCTTATTTATACGTTGTTCGACTTCAACTATTCCAACCAATGTGAAACTTAACTCACTTAAGATATCTCAATATATTCCCTCAAGTGTGAGTCTCTCCCTGTCCGCAATCCATCACCACTCATATATTGATTTCCCATCGAGTCAAATTAGGCTTTGATACCACTGTTTACTGGGTTGGATCGACACATTAGGTCTTGAGCAACTACACAATTGACTTTACACCACATTTTTCCTATCAATGTGGAATTTTAACTCGCTCTTGATATATCTCATCATCTCCCCTCGAGTGTGAGTCTCTTCATGTTCACAGTTCATTATCACTCACTTATTGCTTCCCCATCAAGTTGAAAAGTGCCTTATATCACGGTTGGAACGTTAAGAGGGAGCTTTCTGGGTTGAATCAACACATTTAGCCTTGAGCAACTATACATGTGACTTTTGACACCACATTTTCACCAAAAATTTTAAGACATTAAATTTATGAATTCTCCCACTTATATGTTACTCAACTTCAACTATTCGAACCACCGTAGAACTAAACTTGCACTTGAAATATCTCAAAATAAAAGTAAGTTTAACTATGTAAATGAAGATAAAGATCTTTTTGTATGTTTGAATATTTAAATGAAGTTAAAGATATTGGTGTATGATTGATTATTAGTAGAGAGAGTAAATAATTTTGGAATGTAATAATTATGCTTTTAATTAGAAATTAAGTTTAATTTATCTCAATCATGTGTCTGTCTAAACACTTGTTAACTTGAGCACCATATCATTTTATTTTGTTTATAAGCAAAAATTGAATTATAAAGTAGTATACAATCTCTTACAATTCAAGATAAATTATATGCTTTGTAAGCATACAATTGGATTGAAACACCAATTACAAAAAGAATAATCGAATTCGCGGCCAGCTCGGGCACTAAACCGATCGCCATGATATTATCCACCAACACAGGCAAATCAGCCACAACCCCTCAATATATATAAAATGTTGTTCCTCAATCTCCAAATACACTAATTAGTTGTGTGCACTTTAGTCTTTTGTCTGGACTATAAATATATTTCACTTGTGTGACTTTTATTAATTTGAAGAAAACATTTTTTATATCAATTTAGATAAATGCTCTCTATGGCTGACACATTTCATTATGCCAATTCAATTTTTTTATATTAAAGACTACAATTAGTATTTCTTTTTCAATTCATTTGGGTTGGTCTAGTGGTGTTGGCTTGGGTACTTGGAGTTTGCTCCTATCAAGGTTTCAAATTTGATTCACACTAATGTCCATTTTAGTGGATTAATCCATACAGATTAAAAAAACTTTGACTTTAAAAGTCCCCGTAAATGGACGGTGGAATTGGTCCCATCAATTAGTCGATCTTTATACCGGATATGAATTTTCAAAAAAAAAAGTATTTCTTTTTCACATTCTTTGAATAATTAGCATATTTAATCTATATTAAAAATTAAAGGATTATGTTCGGAGACTCAATAAGAATAAAAATAAAAGTAAATTTTATATTAAGATCAATATTTTTTATATTATTATACTATATAAATATTAATTATACAAATTTTAACATGACTTTATTAGTATATTGGATTGTATTTGAAAACACTAATTAACAATTTTTAAAAATTAAATAATATATTAATTATTCTATAAATTTAAAAGATAATTGTATTGTTTAGAAGATAAACAATTGAATTGAATTGACATGAAAGTGATACTACTAGTGTATAGTAGCCAGTGCCACTCTCCTAGTTTAGATCCAAATCGAAATGGCCTATAATGCCAAAACCTGAAATGGCTCTCCTTCTCCTCCTGATGTGTGATGACGAATGGAGGATGGATTCCATTGATAAGACATGTGATTGAATAAATCGAACGGTAGAAAAAGCAGTATGGGAAATAGAGATGGAATGGATGAATAGAATTACAGTCTTCGTTGAATGAAAAGCACAAAAATCAAGGAAGTTGAGTACCTGACACGAAGACAGAGTGCATTGCCCACGGTGGCTATGATACAGAGGCCACATATAACACTGTAAAACGTCTTCTCAACCTAAACTGTTTAAAGTGGGCGCGCAGTTTTCCGTGCTAACGTTAAAACTGTTCATGCACGAATAATCTGTCCTATCACCATTTTTTCATTCACAAATGTTATTTTGACACCAAAATGGTTGTAGGACAACTATTTTGGTGTGGGACCCGCCACCTTTTATGTTTTTTATTATTTTTATACCGTTTCGATTTACGTGCATAGCTAGAAAAATTTAATTGTCTCCGTTGGACAACTTTTTATGATGTTCATATAACACCCCTCTTTTTCATTAACTACTCCGCATAATACAGTAATCTACACCACACACCTCCGTTCTACTAACATTGACATAGTATGGGTTAAGCTATCAATTTGGTCACTCTTTTTGACACGGGGATTACTTCATCCGGTTTTAAATATAAGCAACAAAATAAAAAAATTGAAAGTTTTAAATATAAATAAAAGTGTATTACAATTATTATGTTTTATGACATTATTCCAATTTCAATCAATAAATGCAATGTTTTACACTTTTCAAGGTATTTTTTCTCCTCAACCAATGTATTTACCTATTTTCTTAAAAAGTGTGTTTTATTGAAAATTTGTTTATATATTAGACCGGAGGGAGTAAGTTTTTTTTTTATCAAGTAGATTAATGGTTAAAAATTCTATTCATAAGATAGATAAGTAAGATATCGAGATTCAAATTTTGATTCCCTACATATGTAATGTAATGTCCTGTCAATTAGGCTAAATTCACAAGATTTATTTTAGTAGGCTTTAATAGTACAAAAATAGAAATTAATTGCTATTAGTATTTGGGAAATTTTTTTTCCTACCCCTACAATTAATCCTCTACCCCTACATTTTTTATAATATTCTCATTTTACCCTTTGTTTATATTATTTTTTACAATTTTTTTTTCAACCTTTTGTTTTTTACGATTTTTTTACAAACCATAACACTTTACAAAAACCAGAATTTTGGAAATATAAAGAAAAAGAAAGTGCACAGAGTGTTCTTGAACTTGGTTATTGCTCAATTGAAAATTTGCTTACATATATATAGAAGACTACAACAAACAAATAAAACTTTGAAATTGATTGACGGAAGATTGGAAATTACCATGTCAAACAAAACCAATCATCTAGTTCCAAAAAAAAAAAAGAACGCGATAACTTTTTGATAGTGATCCTCATTGCTACAACAAACAAAAACATTTATAATTTAATAAATTAATTGGAGTAGAAACAATTAATAAGTGAAAAAATAAATAAGAAAAATAATTGACTGGGAAATCAAATCGGAATGACTAACCAAAGTGAAAGGTGTGGCTATGTTAGATTGAACGCGATAACTTTTCCATAGCCATCTCAAAGCCACATGCAAAGAAGAACCAGGATCTGCAACATTATATACAGCTTCTGTTAAATTCTTTATAGCACGACTTCAAAGTGAATCAGGATCTGCCCAGAATTTTTTTATTGACAGCGGAACAATTTTAAAAGTGTTCTGGTTTGTATTTGTATTTAGAAAACACATTTTATTGTTACCGGAACACTTTTAAAAGTGTTCCGGTTTGTAAAAAGTGATCAAAAAGTAATTTTTTATTCATACCGGAACACTTTTAAAAGTGTTCCGGTTTATAAAATGTGTTCAGAAATTTTTATTGTACCGGAACAGTTTTAAAAGTGTTCCGGTTTCTATTTGTAGTAAGAAACCATATTTTATTGATACCGGAACACTTTTGAAAGTGTTCCGGTTTATAAAAGTGTTCCAGAATAACTTTGTAAATGATACCGGAACACTTTTAAAAGTGTTCCGGTTTGTATATGTGCCCAAAATATATTTTGTTGATACCAGAACACTTTGTAAGTGTTCTGGTTTGTAAAAAAATCGTAAAAAATAAAAGGTTGAAAAAAAATCGTAAAAAATAATATAAACAAAGGATAAAATGGGAATATTATAAAAAATGTAGGGGTAGAGGGTTATTTGTAGGGGTAGGAAAAAAAAATTTCTAGTATTTGACAACTACGGAAAATAAATCCACCAACACTTGTCTGTTAACCTCTCTATCTTACTATTTTCGTGTTTCTAATTATAAAGTCCCTTTACACAAAAAGTTTTTAATTATATAAAGGAAATTTTTTGGTATACATTTTATTTAGATGTATATTTATTTATTGGTTCACAAATAGTATTTGTTACTTTTTTATATTAAACATTAGGTTTAATTACACTTTTTTTTACAAACAAAAGCTTATATCATTTCATTAATCAACAAAATATAAATACAAAGAGGTAATGAATCATAAGTACAGCGGCGAGGCCAATGGCCGTCATAGCTAGAGTATGAGATACAATATTCGCTTGCCTTTTAGAAAACTGAATTAAACCAAATCAAACTGCAATAGTTAACTTTAACTCTATCAACTAGTAGCAATCAACTTATTACATAGTCCAACTTAGCAGGCCAGATCGAAATTGACTCAATAAAATAGTTGGCTGTCAAAACATATCATTTCATTCGATTCAGAACTATATTGTTGATATTAAAAATAAGTTCTTATGTATGCAATTTCTGTATATGCATATTATATTATGTAAACAATAAAATAAATTAAAATTTCGTATGTTTGTTTTGTAATAAGTTGGTAATATTGTCATATTTTTTATATTGCGATAAACCGCGAAAATCAAACCAACCATAATCACATTGGTTTGATTTGGATGAATTTTTAAAAATTAACTGAACCAAACCGCATGCATTTTTTGCTCACGGTTAGGATGTTTTTGATACTTAAAACCAAAGTAAACCGTACCGCGAACACCCCTAGTTTGGAGTGTCTGATGATGGTTGTAAACCGCGAACCATTCACCCCAAAACTGTCTTGCCTTAAAACCAAGGTTTCGTCCCAGTTCCGGAACTTCGTTCCAAACTCTATTATTTCTATTGTTCCAAATGATCCACAGTGCCATAACAAACAGACCCACCTGCTCTTTACCTTCATAGGAACAATTCGCATGAAATGTCGCCCAAGCATTACTATGTTAACTTTGTTGAATAAGCATATTCGATAAACATGTTGTTTCCCAAACCTGCTTGCTTGCGTCGCAATTGAATAAAAATGTCATTCGTCGTCGTCTTCTTCTCGATTACATAACGGACATAGCAAAAGACTAGGTACATGTTTCTCTTGAAGGCGGCGATGAGTCGGTAAACACCCTTTCCTAATTCTTCAAAGAAGATATTTAGCTATTGGAGGAGCAAGAATATTCCAAAGACTATGCCAATCCTCTTGTTGAGATGCATCCACTACCTTCCTGTGACATTTAACATCAATTTATACCCATTCTTAATACTATAATGACCATGTGTGCTATCAACCTATACAAGTTTATCGTCATCAAGCATGTCAAATAAAGGGATATCAAAAATACAATTTGCAATATGCGTAGGAAATAAAGACTCAATTTTCCCTTTATCTCACTCTTTCACATTAGGACTCATAAGATTATTAACATATAAATTATGCACACCTTGTACTTATGGTGATGGTTCAATTACACATTTATTCTTTCTATTTTACAAGATCCACGATTTTGATTCCTCTATTTTAAAATCAAATTTATTGCCCCCTATTTTGATTTTTTTATTTTATTTTTGGATTTGTTAGAAATAATCTAAAATTATTGATATGACTATATCCTAACATCTTAAGCTTTTGGGATAATCGGTTATTTGATATAGTATCAGAACCTCTGTGACTAAGTGGTCTACAGTTCGATCCTCTCACTTTCTAATTAAAAAGTGGAATTTAAGCATCTGGTAGGTGGACATATGTATTATCTACCCTCAAGTTCAAGTGGACTCTTGCGTGGAGGAGCGTGTTAAAAATAATATAGAATACTTGATGTGACTTTATCTTAATAGTTTAAGCTTTTGGAATAATCAGTTATTTGACAGCACTATGTTTAATTTTGTATCAAATAAAATGTTTAATTAATATTTAGTTTTTTTTTCAAGTAAAATAATAAGTATTAAATTTAAATAAAAATAATAAGTTATAAACCAATTGAATTAGCTTATATATATAAGCTATATATAAACTGGTATAAATAAGCTGTAAGTTCATGAAAAAATGTTACCTAATAGAATATTTTTTCCTTGGATATGAGTTTATAAGTTATAAACTATAAATTTAAAATTGGCAAATGCTAAAGAGTGCACTCTTTAAGCCCCTTAAATAGTAAGTTTGCATAAAATTTTGATAAAAATATATAAAGTCAACGCATTGGAAATTGTGCTGTGTAACTTTTTAATTAAAAAAATTCTTTAAATAGTATACTTAAAGAGTGCACCAGGTGCACTTATTAGCAAGATCCTTTAAAATTTGGTATTGTCAAATAAAACCTTTATCTTTATGTTTCTTATGAATAATAGTTTTTATATTTAATTTATACATTATAGTTTTTTAGTGACCATTTTTGGATGACAAAAACGAAGAATAAGTTGTTCCGTTAATCATTTTTGGATGACAAAAACAATTTTTTTAAATACTACATCTTGAGACCTGTGAGACACCACATTATTAAGCATGACACTATGAACTCTTTCAAAACATCCCCTAGATTCGGTGATAAAAAACCAAAAGTATAAACACATGTTGATTTTTAAAATACGCTCTCTCATGTTTGATCACTTTACTTGAAGCAGTTTTGAAGACCGTTTGTGCTATGGTAAAATCCCCAGTTCTCATGTTTGATTTCAATCAGACGGTCCAGATCTCACTGATTGCATGAAGTCATAGCTTTTGACTGCACTCATTCCATATATATATATATGATAATTACATTTTATTGAAAGGTAAACGAAGAATAAGTTGTTCCGTTAATCATTTTCGGATGACAAAAACAATTTTTTTAAATACTACATCTTGAGACCTGTGAGACACCACATTATTAAGCATGACACTATGAAAACTCTTTCAAAACATCCCCTACATTCGGTGATAAAAAACCAAAAGTATAAACACTTGTTGATTTTTAAAATACGCTCTCTCATGTTTGATCACTTTACTTGAAGCAGTTTTGAAGACCGTTTGTGCTATAGTAAAATCCCCAGTTCTCATGTTTGATTTCAATCAGACGGTCTAGATCTCACTGATTGCATGCAGTCATAGCTTTTGACTGCACTCATTCCATATTCATATTTTCCTCCTATCCAACCGTACACCAAAGCATTAGCTGCCTCAATCTAGATCTCTCTTTTATATATTTATTATTATTATTTTATAATTTTACTCTTATTGTATTTAATTTTTTGTTTGAAGACATATATATGTCATTTTACAAATACATAAATTTCTTTTCTCTTATGGACACATGTTATAATTTTCAAAAAAAATAAATTACTCCCTCCGTCCCTATATATAAGCCCCCAAGAGAAATTTCACGTTTATTAAGAAAAGTTGATAGTGTAATTAATGTATACTTTTTGGATATTACAATTACTAAATTGTCCTTGGTGAAAAGATGTATTTGTAGTTGACTTTACGTATTTCAATGCAAAGTGGGGTTATGTTTGGAAAAGTAATAATAAATGTGTCTAGGAAATTGAAAAGGAGCTTATATTTAGGGACAAATAAAATCTTTGTAACGGTACTTATAATAAGGGACGAAGAATTAACTTATGTAAAAAAAAAAAAAGAAATTTATTAACTTATTTATTTGATGACGAAAACCAAGGAAAAAAAAATCCCGAGACACTAGTCTTTGTTTCTTTGAACAGTTAAATTGCGCCCACCCCGTTTTAAAGACCCGAAAAGCGGGAGTGTAAGGATAAAGCTACCCCCATACACGATACATCTCTCATTTCATGAGACTCACTCACTTGAGTTTCGAGAGTGAGAGAGAGTGTGTTATTAAGATAGCAACACTAATGGAGTCTTCACAATCAACACAACACAAAAGCAAATAAAGAAACAAAGAGAGAGTGACATAACAATAACATAACCGAACCACCACAACACAATAGTAAAGTTAAACAAACAAAACAAAATGACTAGAACGGAAAGTATAGACATTGTAACTGATCAGAACCTTGAAAAACATATTCACAAACACATGGGGTGCATGGCTGGTTTCTTTCAAATCTTCGACCGCAACCATATTCTCTCCGGCAAACGCATCTACTCCACCACCAAAAGACTCCCTCCGGTATATTATTCTTCATTCTTCTCTTATCTCTTCCTTTTCTTCATTCATTCAACCTTTAACCCCTGTTTTTTTTTTGTTACAGCCATCGCCGGAAACACCGCAGAAAGACTGTGGCTCGCCGGTGTTATCAGCACCGTCACCTGTTAAAGAGATCCAACAATGTGAAGCAAAACCGATCCTTCCTGTTCTGGAACTCAAAGAAGGTACGAGGTCTTCATGGAAATTCTCAAGAGAAGCTCCTAGACTGTCTCTTGATAGCAGAGCAGTTGTTGATGCCAAAGGAGCACTTCATCCAAGAGAGATCCGATCAAACACAACAGTAAATCTCGAAAATGACGGCGAAAAACAGCGTCGTTCCACCAGCAGTGTTATTGTTAGGCTCATGGGTCTTGACTCATTACCAACAGATTCCGCGGCGAAGCTTCAAAGATCTGCCTCGGAGTCTAGAGTCTCCAGAGATCGGTTCTCTGAGTCGAAGATTAAGTCCAACAATTACTCTCAACGTAGCAATGTGGGCTTGAGCCAGATGAATAATCATAATCACAATCATCATAATCATAATAATTCTAATGGTGTTAATGTTAATGTTAATGCTAATAATGTTAATTTTATTAATTCTTATGGTACCAATGATAATCGATTGTGGAATGGTAGAGGTTCAGAGGGAGGTAAAGGTTCACTTCCTTTGAAGCAGAGTAAGGGAACAATAATGGTACAAAAGAAGAGTTTCTATGATTCTACTGATTTCTTCCCTGAACCAAAGAACAATGTTTCGATCTATGAGATTGAAAAAAGGTTGAAGATGCGTGGGATTAATCAACCTTCTCAAGATCTTGACACACTCAAGCATATCTTAGAGGCTCTCCAGCTTAAAGGCCTTCTTCATTCCCAAAAACCAAATCAATCTCCCATTGTTCTAATGAAACCTCTTAGATCTTCTTCTCGGTTCGATCATTTCAATGGTCGAACCGGAAACGGATACGATTCTCCTCCTCCGCATTCTTCCATTCGGTCCAGTCCTCGAGCTCGCCGGAACTTAAGTCCAAGACTTTCCGGTGAGAATGATCGGGCTCAAGTTAATTCAAGAAACTCGAGCCCGATCAGGAGGAATGTCCCGAACGTGGAGACACGGAGGAGAGTTAGTAACGAGGGCGTTGATTCGAGAAGAGTGTCTCCGGTTCATTCGCCTAAGATAAGTTCAAGACGAAATGCAACGGCTCCCACAATGACAGGTGGATCTCCTAGAATGAGAAAAGTGTTTGATCCTAAGGTAAAAATGTTGAATGTAGCAGAAGATGAATGGTCCACAGTTTCAGACAATAGCTTCACAACCTCTAATTCACATACAGATACAGAGGTATATACACATACACTAATACTATATTTTTTAGTATTATTAGTAACTATATTTTTTCTTCTAATTAGTCATGATTTATTTGCTTAATATGTTCTTAATTAAGTTTAAAATTTCGTTTTGAATCGTATTCTTTGATGCAGAGGTATAAATTGGATGAGTACAAGGAAGGGAGGAATCTGCTAGATAGATGTGATAAGTTGCTGAACAGCATAGCGGAAATAACAGCAGCGAACGAGTTACAACCGAGTCCAGTATCCGTTCTTGACTCGTCCTTTTACAAAGACGAGTGGTGTTCACCTTCACCAATTACAAAACGATGCATTGATTACAATTTCAAAGGTAAAACTCACTAGTCAATATCTATCAATTTTCTCTTGGAAAATCCAAACCTACATGGACCAATCATTTTGAAATCAGGGATAATGACGTGGCATGACTCGTTTGGTTCTTCACTTGTTTCCTCAAAATTTCAGACTCTGCTTCTTTAACTTGTACAATCACGTGGGACTCAATTCGTAACAGAATCTTCTTTAACTTGTTTTAAAATTTTTTCGTAATTAATTTACTTAGTCTATAATATACATCAGATATATTCGTCTATAAAAGAATATTTTTATGCTGACTACAGTGGAAATTGTTAATACAATGCAGATCAAGCGACGGAATCCGAAGATGAAATGTGGAGTGCCGGCGAAGGAAAATCCGACGAGGCTGAAGATTGTGATTTCGTTTATGTATCAGAGATTCTTCGTGCTTCTAATTACTTTCCTGAAGATTGTGACATTTTCAGTTTACTTGAGAAGCAACAATTGCTGAAGGGGAAAGATACATCAAAGGCTTCAAAGTTACAGAGGCGGTTAATTTTTGACACATTACAGGAAATTCTTAACCGGAACAATCGGTTACCGCCGTGGAAGGCGGTAGTTCAAGGAGATGAGACGCCGAAGATCTGGTCGGAGTTTCGAAGGATAAGAGAAAGGGAAGAATCAGAATCGGATTCGTCGGAGGATTTGTTTGGAGTGATATGTGGTGTGTTGAAGAAAGATATGGCGGAGGAGATGAGTGGTTGGGGTGAATGGACGGTGGAGATGGGAGATGTTGTTTTGGATATCGAACGGCTGGTATTCAAGGATTTAATTGGTGAAACTATACAACATCTTGCTTCAGTTCTACCTCAATGTAACAAGCTAGAAGTGCTTCGTAGAAAACTTGTATTTTAATTTTCGCGCGCTTATTTTGCTTTATTTTCTTCTCTTTTTTTCGCTTGATTAGTGATTTTGCTTTTACTTTTGTTGATGACCATGACAAAATTAGGAATTTATAATCTGAAATCTAGATAAATCTGACCATGTCTTTATGTCAATATAAAAAAAAAAGTGTTGGATTATTTTTAGTTGTTATATGTGGTGGTTATTGATTTGGACACAAATGTTGGTATGTTGCAATGCAATGCGTAATATTAGGACTGTTAATTTTTTTTCTCTTTATCAACGATTTAATTTAGTTCGATGGTCAGTTTTAGTATCAAGTGGTTTCAACCTCTTTCAATTGCAGTTGTGGAAAATCAAACTGTGATTATTTTTACAAAATTAACGCTAATTACCACTAAACCAACTAACGATTGATATTTTATTAATCATTTTTGTTACCAACTAATTGGCTAATCATCAAACTAACGGGACTAGAAAGTTTAAAGCTTTTTGTACCAAAAAAAGAAAAAGAAAGTTCAAAGATTAAGCAATGCATGGAACCATATAAGGTCCTACAGTGTTACAAAATTACAATAGTGTGAGTAGCATTTTATCAGTAGCGTGCAGAACTTTAGGACTTTGAGGTGCCCACTTTGAACATAGTATCACTGTATTAGTAGTTCAGTATTTTATTTTTCTGACAAAAGATAACGATAATTGAAAAAATGTTGCTGCATACCCATGATGTTGAAACTATAGTAGCAACTTAGAGACACACTTATTAAGTTGGTTTTGTCTAGTTTGAGGGCTGCCATGAAAATAGTTAATGTCTATAATTTCTGAATGGAGATTATGAGATAATGCAATGAACAAACTTGGATAAGGAAGTATCAATTCAACGGTTTGGGTCCTCCATGTCTTAACTATCAATAGTAAGAACTGTTTTTATATGGAGATAAGGATATCGGCATAAAATTTAAACGCACATACATAAATTTAAATTATTAACATAAAAATAGAATGGTCACATCAGTTAATATTATTTAATTTTTATTTTTAGTTGTTTTGTTTATTATGAATATGCATTTAGCTGGAATTGTACTCATATACTTTTTCCGGTTTTAAATATAAACAAAAGTCAAAATGTATTTGGCCTATATTTAGATTAAATACATTTTGACTTTTACTTATATTTAATACCGGAAATATATATATATATATATATATATATATATATATATATATATATATATAGATATTTGTAGGAGCATCTACTCTTCATGTCTCCGGGGGCGGTCTCGAGGGGGGTGCAGGGTGCCCTAGCGCACCGGGCCTCTAATTTTTAGGGTCTCAAAAATAATATTATGTGGTAGTCTCTTAAAAAAAATGATTAAAAAGAATTAAAAAAATATCTTAATATTTTTTTAATTTATTTTTGTTGTCCCAATTTAAAGTGGCCGTGCATGTTTTAGAAAAATAAAATAAAATGAACATCAAAAGAAAAGTTTATCATGTCTCAAACATAATCAGAAATTTGTGTATTTTTTTCCTTCTCCATCCTATTAATTAGAATATGATTATTTTATATTTGATTTTGTGTTTTTCTTATAATTAAAGGATTCATTTTAAATATTTTGTTCAGGGCCTCTAAATTGTCGGGACCCGCGCTGCATGTCTCATGTCTAACTATTCCTTACCTTATCAGTCTGCCACATATTGAAATACCCTTGTGCGTTCAATAAATGTTGTGTCACTAATTAACAGCATTTCAAATACTATCATGAACTTCAATGCAATTATGCAATTGCACATGGTTAGAAGTTAGATACTAGATCATATACATAATGCATTCATATAATCATATCAGTGTCATCATGATTGAAAATGTAACATCCAAAATTAATTAGTTTTTTTTCTTTTGCGTAAAGTAAGTAGTAGTATTACTACTTTTGTTATGCTTACGATAATTCAAATTTTTATTCCATTCCCACACTTAAGACATGATTAATAATTAGTCCGTACTTCCTACATTCTTAATTATAAGTAAAAGTTCACTTTTTAGATTCATTAAAAAAATGGTGTATTTGACCTACATTATAGTCCAAATACATCACTTTTTTAATAAATCTGAATAGTTAACTTTTACTTATAATTAAAGATGAAGAAAGTATCTGCGGTCATGTAAGAAAATATGATGAAAATTACTGAATACAAATGAATGGAGGAACTAGCTAGGGATTACTAGTACTATAACTAGGCCATAGTAGCTTAATAGGTTTACCTAATTAGTTACTCCTACTATACAATATAATATAATTATATTAACTACTTGATGGCAACATTTCATCCAATCCCATTTGTTGGTTCTCACAAGTAGTAGTACAGATTTGAATTTCCTATCTCAGGATCGTCCGATTCGAAATGAACAGTTGAAATCGTTTTAACATATTTTGGTTGATGTTCGATATAAATCGTCTAATTAAACATAAATAGTTGTGATTTGTTACTGTGTTAAACTTTGTGTTCCTGCTACTACAACAATTAAGAACATGATAATTCATATAATCGATCAATATCTTAAAGACATATATTAAAATATTTATACATAGATAGAAATTATGTTTTCAAAATTGAAAAAATTTAATATATAAAAATTCAAAATACATCAATTCTATTTTCTTAAGATATGTCATTAGATAATCCACATTTATGACCCCTCCACAACATTTTTTTTAATATTTTAATTTATTTCCTCAATTATAGGATGAAAGGTGTGGTACAACTCTGAATGTATACATCTCTGAATTCTATCATGTGCAATAGTATTTAGCAAGTCCTTGACCATGAAATGTCCAAAGTGTTACTATGATGCAGCAAAAATCAGTGTTGTGGGGCTGTAATAGTTTTGGGAGCTACCTAAGCAGCAGCCAGTACCAGATTTCAGAGCCCTTTTCTCTCTATGTGGGCCTCCCTCGACCATACCCCCTCTTTATAGAATTTTAAGCTTTCTTATTCAGGTTTACTAAATTTATTTATAGAAATATATATATATATATATTTTTATTTTTTCTTTATAAATTTTAACTTATTGTTAAATTGTATGTGTGGATTTCAATATTTATTATTTTGTCTATAGACAAAGAAAAATTAGTTTTCTTGAAAATATAAATATAGGAGTTTTATTCATATATAGAAAGATACTTTAAAATGGTTAATATTTAAATATTCTCGTTAAGGTTTTTAATAAGAAAGTTAATTGATTGTTACACATAATTATTTTCATTTTCATGCTAATTATTTTTCAATTTTTTCTTTGAGGAATTTTTTCTTTGCCCGTGAATCTTTTATACCAAATTCTTATTTAATAAACTTGTACGCAATATTTAACAAACATCCAATTATACCCATTTTGATTTTTATTAAATTTTTTAATTTTCATAAATTTGAATTTTTTAAGTTAGCGAAATATTTTGAAAATTTCAAATTTTAATATTTCTCAATTACCAAAAACTCTTTTTTATTGTTGGTGCGTAAAATTTTCACCCATCATGTCCATATGTTGGCTAGGGATGGCAATGGGTAGGGTATGGGTAGGGTACTATAGTCCCTATCCCCATACCCGCAGTTTGAAAAATTACCCGTACCCATCCCCATACCCGCGTGGGTGACAATCTTTGTCCCCGTGCCCATACCCTATGGATATCTAAGTACCCATACCCGTACCCGTTACCCGCATTTTTGCTAAAAATAAATTGATCAATTATAAAATAACATATCATTTTAATAGAATTAAAATAATTTCAAAGATTTTAATGTTGATTCATGAAAATTATAAACAAAATTATTAGTAATGTCGTGCTAAAGTTCATTTCTCTTTGACATATTTGCATGATATATGTTATAAATAATTTTTTTTATTAAAAATGTATAATAGTATAATAATATTGTATTTTTAAAATTAATTTATATATATTATTATATAATTATTATATAATAATATAATTAAAATAAATAAAAATATATTATATGGGTATATGGGGTGGGTACTAAGGGTACCCGTACCCGCACCCATACCCGCTCAATTTTATGGGTAATTACCCATACCCACGCCCATACCCAAAATGCGGGTTTTTACTCTACCCATTGTGGATATTTTTTGTGGGTATCCATTGGGTATGGGTATATTGCCATCCCTAATGTTGGCTTCATGTCACCAATTAATTAAGATACCATATAGTTTCTAAAAATGATTGTGATGAAATGTTTTAATTCACATAGCTGGTTTTAATTAGTCAGTGTATTTCTTCCTCAAAAATAAAAAATATATAATTTTTTCTTTTACAATCAACCTCTACAGCAAATTCATCAAACATTAAAGTACTAAAACCAAACTACATGTTTTTTTTTTTCAAATAAAACCAAACTACATGTAAAGTGGTCCATAATTGCAAAATATGGTACCAACAATTTATCAAAACCAAAATACATGGTATCCCATGGTTTTAAGTTTAATTGCAGTAAGTAGAGGACAATGGATTGAATGAAAGATTCCAACTCAATGGGAATGAATTTGGTGGCTATGTGAGGAATAAAATTACCATGAATAAAGTTATCATTGACTGATTGTAATCTTTATTTTTAGGCACATTTTGTGTTAATATTGTTTATCTTTTTCCTTTTCAAAAAAAAAAAAAAAAGGAAAAAGAAAAAAGAGAAAAAATAAATGCATGCAATGGAATGGGATTGCCTCATGCAAGGCACTGATTTGATCCATTGAAAAAGAACTATTTTGTCATTGAGTGTTCTTACGTCATTGGTTAAATAAGATATGTGCAAACTTATGGCAAAGTAATTGAAAAAAAATAACTTACTCTATGTTAAAGTGGACAAAAACGTGAGGAAAAAAACCAAAAGAAAACTATGGAAACTAAGATGTACCTTAAGTAGTTAAGTATCCCTTAGTTTTTTAGGTAATTACAAGTTATATTTTTGTTGTGGTGACTAATTATTTTACCATATAATTTAATTAGATATATGATAATTACAAACAAACGAAAGGTAAGCAGATAACAATGTAGTTAAACTTTTTTGTATAGTAAAATTAATCATCCAAAAAATTATATTTAATTAAATAAGAATAAATATTCTAACAAAAAAATAAAAATAAATTTTCATTCATTCTTTTACTTTTATTTAAAAGCAGCGCACATAAGGTCATAGTACCCATGGTCATCTTTTTACATTTTTGACGGTCAAATTCGAGCTGAAAATCAACAAATTGATAAAAAAATTATAATTATTTAATTTAGATTGCATTTTAACTTACTACATCTTCGATTTGTTCGGGTGTCAGATTGTAGTGATAGCGGATAACAAGTCAGCTAGATTGAAACGTCATTTGTATCTAAATCTCCAGTATAGTTCAATACCTCGTGTACAATGCAACAAATGATAAAACAACTAAATGAAAAAACAAAGAGAGTGAGATGCAATTATATTGTTTCAAATTTGTAGATTTAAAAACAATAATAAATCAAATACAAGAAAACTAGAAATTAAAATAGATCTATAATATATATTAGAATATCATTCACATCTCCTTCATCGGCGTATTATAAATTTGTAAAATATGACATTTCTGTCATATGTATTAAAATTATAAATAAATTATCAAATATATTTTTTGTTAGTCCAAATTGACTAACAACAAACATGTTACATAATCAAGTAAAAAAGGAAAAAAAAAACTAATTAACGGAATGCACAATTGAAAATAAATATGACAATAGTTGGTCCTAACTTTTTTAGAGCTCGTTAATTATAAGTTCTCTTCATCTTCTTTCATCAAATTAAAAAGAGATGATTTTAGGTCTTCTAGACTCGAAATCATCTACGTGAATCTTTTTTTTTATAGTTTAATCTAAATAAGTGGTTTTCACATAGATTATGATTTTTTTTGTGTTTTTTTTATTTCGTTGTCTCAGTTCGACGTTGTTTGATTTTTCATCTTCGTGCGGTGTTCATTTGATTTTTCGTCTAGGTGTAGTGCTTGCTTCCTCGTCTTGTTGTGGTGTTCGTTTGATTTAATTGAAAGATCAACTTCGGTTTCCCATCTTCGTGCGGTGTTCATTTGATTTTTCGTCTAGGTGCAATGCTTGCTTCCCCGTCTTGTTGCGGTGTTCGTTTGATTGAATTAGAAGATCAACTTCGATCAACTATTGATTAACACAGTGACTAAGTTCGTCAATGATGCAAATTTGAAGGCATATGTATTCCGGTTACTTTGATTTTATTACAATATTTATGGCATGAGTATGTCATTTTATGCTATTAACGTGGATGTTGTGAGTTTATTCTTAGATTCATTCTTTTCATTTTTAGCGGTATTGAATTTGCACTAGAATATGATGTACTCTATCAATTTCAATGAATGAATATCTTTTATTTTAATTAAAAAAATGGAATGCACATTCGGGCTCTAAAATGATTAATAAAAGATATATTTAAGTATCCCCTTCAACATAATCCAATTGACAGAAATATTTCATATATATAATATGCAGTGGTCGAAGTTTGAACTATGATACTCCACTTATTCACCTTAAGAAAAGAAGACATACTCACACTTGAAGAAAGAAAAAAAAAAGAGACATATTTAAGTATGTTTTTGTGATTTGGATACATTATTTGTGATTTGGTACATGCAAAAACTATTGTAACAACAATTTCATGTTGACTCTTACATGGTTGTCAAATCATTAAATCAAAAGGAAGGTCATGGGTAGCGAAACATATTTGCTGCTATATGATTTAAAATATTTTTCACACGGTTTTATACCACAGCTGTCTGATTAAGAATATACAACTGAGATTGTTTTTAAATTATTTTCTAATTGTATTAATCTAAACCGTCTGATTATAATTAACGATCAAGATTAAAAATTGTGTAAAAACCGTGTTAGATCACACAGAAGCAAATCTGCATCCCATGGATAGTTATGAACAAATCCATCAATTTATAGAGAAGCACATAGTGGATTAGAAAAAAGAGAGAGGGCTGGACACAAAGTGTCGGAGATGATCCAATTTCGAGACTTTTAAAGCCTAAGCCATGATATTTACCAAAAAATATAAGCCCTCCACCATGGCATATCCTTTTCTTCTCCTCTTTTTAAAAGCTTCCTCTCAACAATCTCTATCATCCAATATGTAGTATCTCTCATTGGTCTTAGTTTTCCATCCCAATCAAAATCCAAGGATTAAGGTTCTTTGTCACTTATCGATCAGGACATTGATTTCTCAACAATCAATTCATATTATCTATCTTTAGCACCGAAAGAAACTAAACATTAAAAAAGGAGGAAGATGGTTCGTTTTATTTATTCACAAAAAAAAGGCACATATATAGACTTAACCATGCATGTGTCATGTGTGAAAGATAAGTGGGTGAGTGAAATGGGATGTGGCAGTCCACAGAAGCACATGCATGACTCTGCACTCAAGAATTCATTTATATTTGTCTATTGGCTTTGGCTATTGGTTACTGTTCTTACCTCACGCCTTGTCTTCTTCTTTTGGGTCCTTTTGCCAAATGATAAATTAACTTATTGTCAATTTGAACTACTTATTTGGCTTCATTTGCGGACTATGCTTTGTTGTTTTTAGCAAGTACATAAAGATTTATCATGGTCAAATACATACATGTATTAAGCATTTATATATATATATATATATATAGTCAGGATCTGTTGATACCAATTAGTTTGACATCAAATATTACACCTCTTAATAATGTTTTAACCGATATAAATTTTATAAAATCCACCGTTAGATTGAAAGTTTATATCATATAGATCATTTGTGTGAATTGTCAGACAAATCTAAAATTATTTGATATGTTATTGAGATACATCAAAATTAACGGTTTGAGCGTCTTTTTAAATGCCGTTAATCTTTATGCGTCTCAATAACATATCAAATGATTTTGAATTTGTCTGACAGTTTACACAAATGATTTATATGATATAAACTTTCAATCCAACGGTGGATTTTATAAAATTTATATCGGTTAAAACGTTATTGAGAGGTGTAACATTTGGTGTCAAACTATTTGGTGTCAACGGATCCTAACTCATATATATATATATATATATATATATGTCACTGCAAAGATTTGGTTTCATTGTAAAAAGACAGGTCTTGAATCCGAGAGATTCCGGGTTCGAGCCTCACTAGTGTTTTTGAGGGAGGTAAATGTAATTAATTACCTTTGTAAGTGCTCTTTGAGCCCTAAAGTCTTCCCTACCTTAAATTGGGGCACCATCCCCTCATCCTAATTAAATTTTCCTTATAAAAAAAATGTGTGCTAGAAAAGCACACGTTAAATTACCTAAAAGTAAAAATTTAGTAGCATGTAATAATAGTACAAAATATTTAATGATTAAAAAGTTGAATATACAAATTTCAATAAAAATTTACTATATGTATTATGTTAACATTCTCATTTATTTATTTAATTTTGTCCATTGTGAACAATTATAATCAATTATATGTATTGATATGGAGGGATTGAAATCACGGGTCATTGTCTAGCAGCGAACTGTCAAAGTTGAAGTAAGTCGGGAGTACATGCAAACACGTTGACGTTCAAGTCAATATGAGAATGTGTAACGAGAAAATTTTAGAATTAGAATTGAATATCTCTTAGTGTTGGAGCAATGGAGCACCTTTTATTAAGGGGGCGTTGGAGCATTGGTTGATGGTCGTTCATCAATGTCGTGCTCTAGCGTGTTGTTGAATGCCATAGAGGTGTTACGATTTAGGGGAATTTGAAGATAGCCATTATATTTTGGGGTGGCGAGGAACCTTTGAAGTGGGTCAAATAAATGTTTCTATCATTGAGCCTTTGTGTTTTTGTGGCCAATTAGAGTGGCGAGCATTGGCCTTTTGGACAATCAATTACGTGTTACTTGTTGAAGTAATATCAAATGATGATGTATATGTTTGGAGTGGTTTATCCTAACGTATGTTGCAAACGAATTTACATAGGAGAAACACAATTTGGTTCTCACCCATGAGGCATGAATACCCATCACGAGTTGTGCGCTCTACCTAACGTACTACGACGATGGAGTCTTTGGTGGTTTTGCTCGTCGTGGCGTAGGCTAAGTTCAAGAGGAATGCTCATCCTTGTCAATTTTATGGTTTAGGGAGTAAGCTTGTTTGGAGGCTTACACCCGTTGTAGGGTGGCTTGCACTCTCGTTGTAGGATGACTTACACTCTAACTGCTTGTTCCCGACGTAGGGTGGCTTGCTCTCTCGTTGTTGGATGACTTACACTTTGTATGCATTTTTTCAAAACATGAATTTTGCAAATAATAGTAATAAATGTAGGGGAAGTGGACAAAATGTTGGGACAATGTGATAATTTGGGAGAAATTAGAAAGAATAGAACGAGAGAATTGAGAAGAAAATTAGGGAAAAAAGAATAATTGCATTCATCCACAAGGGGCAAAGATAGTTATATACAAAACGGGGGGCTTGCTTAGCTACCAAGCCAATGTAACTAACTACCTACAAAAACGAAAAACTTCCCTAACTGCCAAACTAACTAACTATGACAGCTATTCAGAAAACACGTTCTTAGCTTCTGAAGCATCTCAGCTTCTGAAGCTCTGCAGCTTCTGGAGCTCTACAGCTTCTGAAGCACCACAACTTCTGAAGCTCTTCACAGCTTCGGAAGCTCTGTTTTCTAAAACATGACTTATTAATTCAATACACCTCCTAAGGCATGTTTTCCAAAGCATTCATTCCTATAAGCTTCTTCAGAGTGTCAAACCTTGCTTTAGCCATAGGTTTGGTTAGAATATCTGCAAGTTGGATTTCAGTGTTGCAATATTCCAACTCAAGCTTATCTTTGTTCACTTGATCTCTCAAAAAGTGAAACCTCCTCTCAATGTGCTTACTTCTTCCATGACTAACTGGGTTGTTAGCCAAATCAATTGCTGACTTGTTGTCAACAAGTAGCTTTATCTTTGTTGCCTCCACTGCCCTCAATTCAGTGAGCAACATCTCAATCCAATTTGCTTGACAAGCTGCAAATGAAGCTGCCACATACTCAGCTTCACATGATGACAATGCCACTATCCCTTGCTTCTTAGAACACCAAGAGATTGGTGCATTACCTATCATGAATAGGTATCCTGCAGTACTCTTCCTGTCATCTTGATCTCCTCCCCAATCCGAATCTCAGTAACCATAAGCCACTAGCTTTTTGCTACTGTTCTTTTGGTTTGAAATCAAAATGTCATGATCCATGGTTCCTTTCACATATCTAAGAACCCTCTTTGCAGCAGTCAAGTGATTCATCCTTGGTTGATCCATAAATCTGCTCAACAGACCAACACTATGACATAAGTCTATTCTAGTATTGCACAAGTACCTCAATGATCCTATGATCTGCCTGTACAATGTTGAATCAACCAACTCATCCTCAGTATTCTTGCTCAGCTTCACACCTGTTTCCATAGGAGTAATTGTTGGGTTGCAATTGCTCATATGAAACCTCTTCAAAATGTCAATGACATATTTCTTCTGATGCAAGAAATAGCCTCTATCTGTTTTCACAAATTCCATGCCAAGGAAATATGATAGCTCTCCTAAATCAGTCATCTCAAACTCCTTCAGTATGTCTGCTTTGAACCTCTCTAGCACAGCTTTGTTTGATCCTGTGATCAACAAATCATCAACATACAGACACATTATTATAATCTCATCATGACTTGAGCCTTTCACATATACTCCATGTTCTGATGTGCATCTAGTGAAACTCAAATCCAACATGAAGCTATCAATTCTCCTGTTCCAAGCTCTTGGAGCTTGCTTCAAACCATAGAGGGCTTTGTTCAACTTATACACCTTCTGTTCTTGACCTTTGATCTCAAATCCTGGTGGCTGCTTCACATATACCTCTTCCTCTAATGGTCCATTCAGGAAGGTAGATTTCACATCAAGCTGGTGCATAGCTCATCCTTTGTAGGTAGCTACTGCAACAACTAGCCTAATTGTCTCTAGCCTTGCCACCGGTGCAAAAACTTCATTAAAGTTAAGTCCAGGCTTCTGAAGAAAACCCTTAGCTACTAACCTTGCTTTGTACTTAGCAATTTCACCACTTGGTTTCATCTTCAGCTTGAAAACCCATTTCACATCAATAGGTCTCTTGTTCACAGCTTTATTCATCAATGTCCATGTGTTATTCTTCTCAATTGACTTCAGCTCCTCTTTCATAGCATTCAACCAATTTGAATCTTTCAAGGCTTCACTCAGAGTCACTGGTTCCAATTCTGCAATCATTGCTTCATTGACCAGTTTGAAGGTTGAAAAACACACAAGAAGGGGGGGTTGAATTGTGTGAGACTTTTTCTAAGTTAAAACAAATTGCAGCGGATAAGGTATAACACACACAATATATGAGGATAGGGTTAGAGAGAGATGCACAGAATTTTTATACTGGTTCCTCCCACTAACAGGAGTAGTCCAGTCCTCTTGTCCTTCACAAGAGATTTCACTATAATCACTCAGATTACAAATGCTCAAGCACTAAGCAAGAGACTTCAAATGCTCAAGCACAAAGCAAGAGACTTCCAATGCTCAAGCACAAAGCAAGAGACTTCCAATGCTCAAGCACAAAGCAAGAGACTTCCAATGCTCAAGCACAAAGCAAGAGACTTCCAATGCTCAAGCACAAAGCAAGAGACTTCCAATGCTCAAGCACAAAGCAAGAGACTTCTAACTGGTTTTAATGTTAATAAAGATATGAGATTAACACTTGATATACAATCAGAGGTGTTTACAAAATACAACTCAGTTACAAGACTAACTTAGAAAATTATCACAAAGTTTCTAAGTGTTTGATAGCTTCAGATTTTGACAGAGTTTCAGCACGTTCAGAAGCTTAAGTCTTGATTTGATTTCTTCACAAATCTTCTTCCTTTTATAGATGATAAAATGAACGTTGAAGATTATAGCCGTTTGAAGAATTGAGACGCTCCTTTGTATAGATCAGTGAGCTTATTAGCTGTTCTGATTTGCAGTAGCTTAGGAGCTTAACGTTTACTACAAAATGAGAGATTCCATTTGGCTTTTGATATTTGAACCTTGGTGAAAGCCAAATAAGGAAATAATCGTTTCTGAAGCCTGACTTGAAAAGGACCTTTCCATGGTCAAACCTTTTCATTCTTGGTTTCTGCGTTTGGACTTAGTCAGGCACAGTCTTCAATAAAATTGTACTCTCAAATGTAGCTTAACACTTATATCTGACGAGCCTTCAGATTTTGATAAGCTCAGAATTACTTGTTTCAGATCTGGTGAGCTCAGATGTTCTTCAGATTTTGATAGGCTCAGAATTACTTGCTTCAGATCTGGTGAGCTCAGATGTTCTTCAGATTTTGATAGGCTCATAATTACTTGTTTCAGATCTGGTGAGCTCAGAAGTAATTCCTTCAGAAATTCTAAGGTTCAGATAATAACTTCAGAGTTTCACAGGCTCAGAAATACTTGCTTCAGATCTGGTGAGATCAGAAGTAATTCCTTCAGAAATTCTAAGGTTCAGATAATAACTTCAGAGTTTCACAGGCTCAGAATTACTTGCTTCAGATCTGGTGAGCTCAGAAGTAATTCCTTCAGAAATTCTAAGGTTCTTTAGTACGCAAATTTTAACTTTTAATCCTGCACACTGAATTAAATTATTAGTACTCCAATTTAACCTTAAATACATTGTTATCATCAAAATCAATTAAGGAGATACAAAATCATAATTTTGTTCCAACAATCTCCCCCTTTTTGATGATGACAACTATATGTATTTAAAATCAATTGTTGTTGTTTTTATTTAACATCTTGACTTCAGGTTCTGAGGTTTGCAAGCTCCCCCTGAGTCTGATAAGCTTCAAAAGTTTATCAATGATAAATATAAAACAGTCTAAGAGTAATATTTAATGTCAAATATAATTTCATATATTCTACCTTCAGAATTAGAGGTTTGCAAGCTCTATTTCTTCAGATTGACAAATATAAGATATGGTTTGCAAGCGTATCTTATATTATATGAATTTATGTTGGACAAAATTTATTACTCCCCCTCATTAAAAGTTTAAAAGACTTTAATATAACTTAACAAGAGTAGAGTTCAGAAAATGTGATCTTTAGAGCTTCAGAAATAATTTCACTGCCATAGGAAATGAAATAATATTTTCTCCCCCTTTGTCATTATCAAAAACGGGTCAGTCAAAGCACAAGTTACAGGGTAGTAAATGCACACAGCAAACAACCACCAGCAGTAAATGCATTCAACGGTAAAAGGGAATTGTTAAGTACCATGGTGAAACAGGGAATTGTTTCAGAATGAAGACGAGTTTCTTCAAGATCTGAATCAGTTCCAGGAAAAGGTGGAGTGGTTTGAATGGATGAGGGGTTTGGTTCAGAAGTGGTTGGCTTAGGAGATGAAGTCTGAAGGGGTTCAGTTTGGGATTCAGCAGGGACTTCAAAATTTTGAACATTTGAGGGTTCAGATTGGTCTACGTCCATTGCTATTGGGGTAGACTCAGAATCTTTAATAGGAGATTTCTGAGGGGATTTAGGAGTGTCAGAAATGGTTATAGTGGAAGTTTCAAAATATTTGGGGAAACAAGATAGTGACGTAATGGGGGCTTGGCAGTTACTTTTAATAAAATCATCATTAGCTCTCCTTCATTACCCAGCGTTTACTAGACATGATGGGAAGTTACACAGATAAGTAGTGTTTTCAGAAGCCAGCTGTCAGTTAGAGAAACTGAGTGGTCAACTAACACTTAGAGTAGGTATCTGAGTCACAAGAAATCATATTTAATAATAAATAATTCTGATTGCTTCAGATGAGAGAGTGCTTCAGAACCTATATAATAGTTTCTGAGCCGTCCAAACTTCTGAGGCCCTTCAGAACCAGTTTATTCATTCAGAGTTAACAGCATTCAGAGATATCATTCAGAAATAAAAACCATGTTCAGATTTTTCTTGATAAAATCGAAACGATCAATAGCAAGAGGTTTGGTAAAGATATCAGCCCATTGATGCTCAGTATCAATGAATTGAATCTTAATTACTCCCTTCTGAACATAGTCTCTAATGAAGTGATGTTTGATCTCAATGTGTTTAGCTCTTGAATGCAAAATAGGATTCTTAGACAAACAGATAGCAGCAGTATTATCACAGAGAAGTGGTATACTACTTATCCTTATCTGATAGTCCTCCAACTGATGTTTCATCCAGAGCAATTGCGTGCAACACTTAGCAGCTGAGATGTACTCTGCTTCTGCTGTAGATAGAGCAATAGTTGCTTGTCTCTTACTAGCCCATGATATAAGGTTTTCACCTAGAAATTGACAGTTTCCACTAGTGGACTTCCTTTCAATTTTATCACCAGCATAGTCAGCATCACAGAATCCAATAAGCTGATAATCTAAGGATTTCTTATAAAGTAATCCAAGATTAGTGGTTCCTTTCAGATATCTAAAGATTCTCTTAACAGCAGTTAGATGAGACTCTCTAGGATCTGATTGAAATCTAGCACACAAGCATACACTGAACAAGATATCTGGTCTAGATGCAGTGAGATAAAGGAGGGAACCAATCATACCTCTGTATAATTTCTGATCTACTTTGCCTTCAGATTCTTCCTTCAGAAGACAGCTAGAGGGATGCATAGGAGTTGACATTGGTTTACAATCTTCAAGACCAAATTTCTTCAGTAAATCCTTTGTGTATTTGGTTTGATGCACATATACTCCTTCTTTTCTTTGATTGATTTGAATTCCCAAGAAGAATGTTAGTTCTCCCATCATACTCATTTCAAATTCATCCTGCATAAGCTTAGAGAAATTCTTGCAAAGAGAAGCATTAGTTGAACCAAAGATAATATCATCAACATAAATCTGAACAATCAAAATATCAGTTTTTAAGGTTTTTCTAAAGAGAGTGTTATCAACATGTCCTTTTTCAAAACCATTTTCTAGAAGAAATATACTTAACCTTTCATACCAAGCTCTTGGAGCTTGTTTCAAACCATACAGAGATTTCTTCAATTTGTAAACATGATCAGGACACTTTATATCTTCAAAGCCAGGAGGTTGTTTAACATAGACTTCTTCATAAATTACTCCATTCAGAAATGCACTCTTAACATCCATTTGAAATAGAGTGATGTCATGATTAACTGCATAGGACAAGAGAAGTCTAATTGCCTCAAGTCTTGCTACTGGTGCAAAGGTTTCAGTGAAATCTATGCCTTCTTGCTGACTATAACCTTGTGCAACCAGTCTAGCTTTATTTCTGACAACTTCTCCCTTTTCATTTGACTTGTTCCTGAATACCCATTTTGTTCCAATAATGTTCTTGTGTTTGGGTTTTGGTACCAGATCCCAAACATCATTTCTTTCAAATTGATTGAGTTCTTCTTGCATTGCAACAATCCACCCATCATCTGAGAGTGCTTCTTCTATGTTTGTGGGTTCAATTAATGAAATTAACCCAACTAGGGATTCATCCTCTTTGAAAGCAGATCTGGTCTTTCTTGGGCTATCCTTGTTACCAACAATTAGCTCTTCAGGATGAGATGATCTATACTTGAATTTACTCTTAGGTGGAGCAGGTGTCGGAGAGGGTTCAGTTTCTGAAGGGTCTTCAGTTTCAAGGCCTTCAGAGATATCTTCATTTTGAGTCTCAGATGGATATACAGCAATGGAGAGATCTTCACACTCAGAATTTGAGGAAACTTGAAATTCTGCAAAAGTCTCAGCTTGCTCTGACATTTTATCGTCAGGCTCTTTATCATCAAATCTAACATGTATAGATTCTTCAACTGTGTGAGTTTCAGAATTATACAATCTGTATGCTTTTGAGCGTTCAGAGTAGCCTATAAAGATACCCTTATAAGCTCTAGCATCAAATTTCTTTCGATAGACCTTGTTGTCTAGAATATAACAAGTACATCCAAACTGATGAAAATAAGAAATATTTGGTTTTCTTCCTTTGAACAGTTCATAAGCAGTTTTGTTCAGAATAGGTCTGATGTAGATTCTATTCTGAACATAGCAAGCAGTACTCACGGCTTCTGCCCACAAGAACTTAGCTAGGTTAGACTCAAGCATCATGGTACGAGCCATTTCTTGCAAAGATCTATTCTTTCTTTCTACAACACCATTCTGCTGTGGTGTTCTAGGAGAAGAGAATTCATGGATTACTCCATGCTCTGAGCAGAAAGATTCGAAAGAGTCATTTTCGAACTCTCCCCCATGGTCGCTTCTAACCTTCAGAATCCGAAGATCCTTTTCACTTTGTATTTGTGTGCAGAAGTCACTGAACACCACAAGTGCTTCACTCTTAGAACGTAGGAATTTCACCCAAGTCCATCTACTGAAATCATCAACCATGACCAATCCATATTTTTTACCATTGATAGAGGCTGTCGAAACAGGACCAAACAGATCAATGTGAAGCAATTCTAAGGGTCTGGAAGTAGAGACAATGTTTTTAGACTTGAATGAAGTCTTAGCAAATTTTCCTTTTTGACATGAGCCACAAAGTGCATCTGAGTGATAATCAATGTCAGGCAAACCACTAACAAGCTTTTGTTTGCTAAGCTTAGAGATCAACCTCCAGTTAGCATGACCAAGACGCTTGTGCCATAGCCATTTCTCATCACTCAGAGACAAAAGACATATAATCTTTTGGTCAACCAAATCAGAAAAGTTTACTTTATAAATATTGCCAACTCTCATTCCCTTGAATACTACAGATTTGTCAGAGTCTTTTGATACAGTACATGATTCCTTATTAAATGTAACAACACACCCATTGTCACAAAATTGACTAATGCTCAATAGATTGTGTTTAAGTCCATCAACTAACCAAACATCTTTAATGGAAAGAGAAGAATTACCAACTGTACCTGTACCAATGATCTTCCCTTTTTGTTTTCCTCCAAATCCCACAGAGCCTCCCTCTTTCAGAGTTAGGGTTTGGAACATATGCTTTTCTCCCGTCATATGTCGTGAGCAACCACTGTCCAGGTACCAGGGCTGCTGTTTTACCTTTCCTTGCATGAGCATCTGAAGCAAACATTATTTCAGATTTTGGTACCCATATTCTGATGGGTCCTTTAGAGTTAGTCTTCT
Source organism: Trifolium fragiferum (assembly GCA_954870985.1). Lineage (NCBI taxonomy): Eukaryota > Viridiplantae > Streptophyta > Magnoliopsida > Fabales > Fabaceae > Trifolium > Trifolium fragiferum. The sequence goes on along the minus strand of OX940796.1, from coordinate 41,479,356 downwards.
GAATAGTATTCCTTCTTTGTTTTCTATGATCAACACAAGATCTAGAATTAATTAAGCTTTGACAAGAATGTTTAGTCTTAATTTGATTCTTGGATTTTGATCTGGAGTATATCACAGTTCCAAAGGTCAAGCAAGGATCTGAAGTAACTTTACCTTGATTTCTCAGAGGTTCAGATGACTTCTGAGCCTTAACTTGAGAACTTTTGGACTCAGAAATTTTAGGTTCAGAAGAACTTGGAACTTCTGAGTCTTTGGGTTCAGGTTCAGAACCTCCTTCAGAGTTGGATGCCTTCAGATCAAGTGTACCACTTTTAACAAAGGTAGAGAATAATTCAGGTGGAGTATCATCCTCACTATATGATTTCAGAGGTTTATCCCAGTTCTTAAACCGAGAATAACCAATGCCTTCACCATAGTTACGAGTCATATGATAAATCATGGAAGCCATTTTACTCCTATTGAAAGTACAACGAATAAATTCGTGAAGAGCATCTTCATGATCATCATTGAGCTTGTCTGCCAAGACATAGTTAGATTCAACATGACAAATACGAATGTTTAACGATTCATTTTCATCATAAAGAATCTTGGCATCCTTTTTCAATGATTCATGAACATTCTTCAGAATTTTGTGTTGACTTACTATACGAGAGTAATGTTTCACGGCAATCTTAAGAGAATCAATTAATTCAGATTTAGTCATGTTAGAGTATACCTCATTTTCATCATCTGAGTCATCTTCAGAATCTCTATCAGAGTTGTTACCTTCAGAAGTTCTTGCCATTAAAGCCAGATTGCCTTCTTCATCATCTTCTCCTTCAGAGTCATTCTCAATGGTCTCCCAAGTGGCTAACAAACTCTTCCTTACCTTTTCTTTGTACTTTTCTTTCCCAAAGCTCTTATTCTTTCCTTTGTCCTTGGATGACATTTCTGGACAGTCCGCAATGAAGTGTCCAGATTTCTTGCAGTTATAGCAGTTGTTCAGTTCTTCCTTTTTGTCCTTTGAAAAGGAACTTCTTGAGTTGTTTCCTTTGTTTGGAAACCTTTTGTATTTCTTGTTCCATTTCTGAAACCTTCTAACCATTAGTGCCATTTCTTCATTCTCAGAATTTTCATCCATCATATCATCAGAAGTTTCTTCCTCTTGTTCAGACACTTTGATCTTTGCAGCTTTTGAGGAAGTCTGAACAGAGCTTAGAGCCAAGGACTTCATCTTCTTGACAGGTTCATCTGACATAAGTTCTAGCTCATGACTTCTGAGTGAGCTTATTAAATCTTCAAGAGTCACATTGTCCAAATCCTTGGATTCCTGAAAAGCTGTAACTTTTGGTCTCCATTTGGAAGGTAAGCTCCTCAGAATTTTCTTCACGTGATCAGATGCAGTGTAGCTTTTCTTCAGAACTTGAAGACCAGAGACAAGGGTTTGAAACCTTGAATACATGGTTTCAATATCTTCATCTTCCTTCATTCTGAACAGCTCATATTGATGAACTAATAAGTTTGCCTTAGCTTCTTTGACTTGCTTATTTCCTTCATAGGTGGAACATAGAGAGTCCCAGATAGTTTTGGCACATGACTTGTTGGATATTTTTAAATACTCAGCATGAGATATTGCACCAATAAGCATATTCTTAACAGTATGATGCTTCTTATACTGTTTCTTCTTTTCAGCATCAAAGAACTTTCTGTAGGTATTTCTTACAACACCTTCATCATCCATGTGTTCAAAATGTATACCATCTTCAATGATATCCCATAACTCATCATCGGTCCCAATGATGTAACTATACATCTTGGTTTTCCAGAAAGGAAAAGTAGTAGGATCACTGTTGAAGTAAGGTGGTTTGTCTCTGTGATGATCAGGTCCAGAGGAAGCAGAAGGAGAGGTAACACCAGACATGTTTTTCAACTAAGTACCCCTAGATCTTTTACTGTTTCACTGTTAAGTGAAGAGCAACAGACCGGAGCTCTGATGCCAATTGAAGGTTGAAAAACACACAAGAAGGGGGGGTTGAATTGTGTGAGACTTTTTCTAAGTTAAAACAAATTGCAGCGGATAAGGTATAACACACACAATATATGAGGATAGGGTTAGAGAGAGATGCACAGAATTTTTATACTGGTTCCTCCCACTAACAGGAGTAGTCCAGTCCTCTTGTCCTTCACAAGAGATTTCACTATAATCACTCAGATTACAAATGCTCAAGCACTAAGCAAGAGACTTCAAATGCTCAAGCACAAAGCAAGAGACTTCCAATGCTCAAGCACAAAGCAAGAGACTTCCAATGCTCAAGCACAAAGCAAGAGACTTCCAATGCTCAAGCACAAAGCAAGAGACTTCCAATGCTCAAGCACAAAGCAAGAGACTTCCAATGCTCAAGCACAAAGCAAGAGACTTCTAACTGGTTTTAATGTTAATAAAGATATGAGATTAACACTTGATATACAATCAGAGGTGTTTACAAAATACAACTCAGTTACAAGACTAACTTAGAAAATTATCACAAAGTTTCTAAGTGTTTGATAGCTTCAGATTTTGACAGAGTTTCAGCACGTTCAGAAGCTTAAGTCTTGATTTGATTTCTTCACAAATCTTCTTCCTTTTATAGATGATAAAATGAACGTTGAAGATTATAGCCGTTTGAAGAATTGAGACGCTCCTTTGTATAGATCAGTGAGCTTATTAGCTGTTCTGATTTGCAGTAGCTTAGGAGCTTAACGTTTACTACAAAATGAGAGATTCCATTTGGCTTTTGATATTTGAACCTTGGTGAAAGCCAAATAAGGAAATAATCGTTTCTGAAGCCTGACTTGAAAAGGACCTTTCCATGGTCAAACCTTTTCATTCTTGGTTTCTGCGTTTGGACTTAGTCAGGCACAGTCTTCAATAAAATTGTACTCTCAAATGTAGCTTAACACTTATATCTGACGAGCCTTCAGATTTTGATAAGCTCAGAATTACTTGTTTCAGATCTGGTGAGCTCAGATGTTCTTCAGATTTTGATAGGCTCAGAATTACTTGCTTCAGATCTGGTGAGCTCAGATGTTCTTCAGATTTTGATAGGCTCATAATTACTTGTTTCAGATCTGGTGAGCTCAGAAGTAATTCCTTCAGAAATTCTAAGGTTCAGATAATAACTTCAGAGTTTCACAGGCTCAGAAATACTTGCTTCAGATCTGGTGAGATCAGAAGTAATTCCTTCAGAAATTCTAAGGTTCAGATAATAACTTCAGAGTTTCACAGGCTCAGAATTACTTGCTTCAGATCTGGTGAGCTCAGAAGTAATTCCTTCAGAAATTCTAAGGTTCTTTAGTACGCAAATTTTAACTTTTAATCCTGCACACTGAATTAAATTATTAGTACTCCAATTTAACCTTAAATACATTGTTATCATCAAAATCAATTAAGGAGATACAAAATCATAATTTTGTTCCAACACAGTTCTCCATCTTCAGTGATTGCTTGATCAGGAAACACATCATACTCATTCAACCTTATTGACTGTACCATTTCTCTGGTTGATCTTCTTAACTGTTGATTAGGTGCAGCATTAGGTTGATGATCTTCAACTTCTATCTCCTCTTGATTTGTTTCCTCAAGCATAAGTCTTCTGTTGAGCATTGAGCCTTCAGCACTTGTGCCTTCAGTCCAATCCCAACCCTTTGATTCATCAAACTTGATATCTATGCTAATCACAACCTTGTTATCTCTAGGTGAGTACAATTTGTAAGCACCAGTGGGATGATAACCTAGAAATATCATTGTCTGACTTCTATCATCAAGTTTTCTTCTAACCTGATCAGGAACATGTTTGAAGCAAAGTGAGCCAAATATTCTAAAATGACTAACACTTGGTTTCAAACCTGTCCAAGCTTCATGAGGAGTCTTGTCTTGTAACCTCTTTGTATGACTTCTATTGATGATGTAAACTGCTGTAGAGGCTGCTTCACCCCAAAACTTTTGAGGCATATGCTTAGCTTTAAGCATACTTCTGGCCATGTTCATGATGCTTCTATTCTTCCTCTCAGCTACACCATTGTGTTGAGGGGTGTAGGGTGCAGTGACTTCATGCTCTATACCTTCATCTTCACAGAATTTTGCAAATTCATGTGAAGTGTATTCACCACCTCCATCAGTTCTCAATTTCTTAACACTAAATCCACTTTGATTTTCAACTAGTGTCTTAAATTTCTTGAACTTGGTCAATACATCACTCTTCTTTTCGATAAGGTAGAGCCAAACATGCCTAGTACAATCATTTATGAATGTCAGAAAATAGATATTACCTCCAATGGATTTCACCTCAAATGGACCACACACATCTGAGTACACCATTTCTAGCTTCTGAGTTGACTTCATAGGTAATTCATTCTTGAATGAATTTCTGGCCTGCTTTGTTGCACAACACTCTTCACACACTTCACTTGGTGCTCTGATCTGAGGCAAGCCATGAACTATCTTCTTGGAATTCAACATGCTTAAACTTTTGAAGTTTAAGTGTCCAAACCTGTGGTGCCATATCCAATTCTCTTCTGTACCAGTAACTGAGGCTAAGCACTTGAAATCAATCACATTGATTTCAACCTTAAAGAACCACTTCTTGTTGCCAGTCATGTGATTGCTACAGCTAGTGTCAAGATACCACAAGTTGGATTTGTCACTTTCAGTGTTTGTAATTTCCATGAGCAGGGAATCATCAGAGTCACTACCATTTCCCTTTGCCAATTGAGCTTCATCCTTGTCACTTCTCTCAACTTTCTTAGAGTGACACTCTCTAGCATAGTGGCCAAGCTTCTGACAATTATAACACTTCACATCCTTCTTATCAATCTTTTTCTTTGAACCTTTCTTGTTACCTTTGCTAGGCTCTGAGTCTTTTAGGTTCTTGCCATCATTCTCTGAATCTTCTTTCTTTTTCTTGTTTTTCCCTTTGGAACCTTTCTGAAATTTTGCCTGCAAAGCTTGATCAATGGCTTTGTTTGAGCTCCTCTGCTTGACTCGCAATTCATGTGCCTCCAATGAAGCTTGAAGCTCCTCTATCTTCATAGTCGCCAAATCCTTTGATTCTTCTATTGCTACTACTATGTGATCAAATTTCTCAATCAAGGTTCTCAAAACCTTCTCAATCTTGGACTTCTCTGACAGAGCTTCACCATTTGACTTCATCAAATTAGTGATACTCAACATTCTTGAAAGATACTCAGCTATCGTTTCTTGATCATTCATCACCAACATTTCATATTGTCTCCTTAGAGCTTGCAGCTTGATACCCTTCAGTTTTTCATCACCTCCATAAATCTTTTTCAATGTATCCCAAGCACCTTTAGAAGACTCTTCCTCAATGATCTTCTCAAAGATATTAGGATCCACACACTGATGTATGATGAACAGACCTTTTGCATCCTTTTTCTTCAGCTCGCGATGCAAGGCTCTTGCTGCTTCATCAGCATTTGCAGCCAGGTCTGATACTCCATCATTCACAGTTTCAAGAACATCTTGAAACCTGAAAATGACCTTCATCTGCGCACACCAACGATCATAGTTTTCACCTTTGAAAACTGGAACATTTGCAGGAAATTGTGATGAGGTTGTGCCATTGTTCGCCATTGTTTTTTGATCAAAGAATCAATGCAAAACGTGAATCACAATCGGGCTCTGTTAAACCAATTTGTTGGGACAATGTGATAATTTGAGAGAAATTAGAGAGAATAGAACGAGAGAATTGAGAAGAGAATTAGGGAAGAAAAAAAAAAATTGCATTCATCCACAAGGGGCAAAGATAGTTATATACAAAACGGGGGGCTTGCTTAGCTACCAAGCCAATGTAACTAACTACCTACAAAAATGAAAAACTTCCCTAACTGCCAAACTAACTAACTATGACAGCTATTCAGAAAACACGTTCTTAGCTTCTGAAGCATCTCAGCTTCTGGAGCACTACAGCTTCTGAAGCACCACAGCTTCTGAAGCTCTTCACAGCTTCTGAAGCTCTGTTTTCCAAAACATGACTTATTAATTCAACACAGAGATGAGTTTAAATGGTGTAAAGGGATGATTCATATTCTAAAATCCAAAATAAAAAAACACACTTCAAATTCTGAAATCTAAACTGAGTATTTTTGAGTTTTTAGAAGACGCGGTCGCACGAGAGACTTGGAGTGGGGTGTGAAATATTTACTTCAAAAATTGTACCTGCAGTACCCCTTAACTGAAGGCCTTGAATCAATATTTTTGTCCAATAGGTAAGTGGGCCTTAATTGAACTGAAGTGTATTTTGACAATTTCTCTTTCCACCCCGTGTCTTTCTTTTTCACCCCTGTGTTTCCTTTTATACCCCTGGAAATTTTTTTGGTAAACACATACCGAAATTATAAACGATGTAAAATCCATGTTTTTCTATATCGAAAAACTTCGGTGAATGAAAACATAATCCCACCAATATATAAATATATATATATAGGGAGGGATCAAATTACACCGGTGTAACATTTGAGTAATGTTACACCGCTCAATAACGCTTTAACGAATTTAAATTTTATGAAATCCACCGTTGGATTGAAAGTTTATATCATATAGATCATCCATGTTAAGTTTTACGAAAATCTAAAACTGTTTGGTATGTTATTGAGAGCAATCAATAACATACCAAACAGTTTTAGATTCATGCCGACTCCAAGATTAAGCCGAGGAACACGCAATGAAAGACCTTCTACTTAGTGTTTTTGTTTGATACTTGCTAATGATATTTGTTTTTTTGCAATGAAGGACCTTCTACTTAGTGCTTTGTTTGGTCTTTTGTTTGAACCTTCTATTTAGTTCTTTTGATAGATTATGGTTTAGTTGACTTTTATGTAATGAATTTGATGAATTACTGTTTAGTTGGCTTATGTAATTAATGAATGGATTATGCTTTAATTTATGGTTAAGCAAGATCAACGTATTGATCAAAAGAATGAGTTTTATGTTAAACGTACTATTGCTAGAATGATTGGGATGACGAGGTTTAAAAGTTCAATGGACTAGAGAGACTCAGATTTGTGATTTTAATGGGATACTAGTTGTTGTTGGGGATGCAAATTTATTTGATCTTTTACTACATAAGTTTTAAAGGATGATTTTGTAGTTTTTTTATGATAATTTAAAGACTATTTTTTGTTGTTTTTTAAGATATTTTGGGGACTAAATTGAAGTATTTTAATAGTTTAGGGACCACTAACGGCCACTTAACGGTAGGGACTAAATTGATGGATGGAAAATAGTTTAGGGACTTTTTAGTTACTTTTAATAGTTTAAGGACTAAGTTGGTGAGAGAGTGATAGTTCGAGGACTAAATTGCATGTTTACTCTATAAACTTTCAATCCAACGGTGGATTTTATAAAACTTATATCGGTTAAAACGTTATTGAGAGATGTAACATTTGGTGTCAAACTAATTGATGTCAACGGATCCTAACTCTATATATATGAACTTTACTTGCATTTCAAGTTTTTTGCCTATAAAAGCATTCTATATCCAACAAATTGAATCAAACTCATAAACGTTAACTCTAGTTTCCTACTTCTACCTCATAATTCTACCTCATACTTGTTGTTAAGATTTTGACCACTCTTCCATGGATTTTCACTACACCCTATGTGTGAATCCTATCTTCCACCTAATCCAACCCATCTCACAAGACATTCTTTCTTTGAATGATTTTTTAATTCATCTTAGTTACACCAACTCAATTGTTTCTACAACATCCAATGTCACAAACCCTCTCACTAATGTTAGAACTATTAATGTTGATGATCACTTCTTGATTCCTTCTGAAATCTTATGCAATTGTGATACAAACACAATCATGAATGTCGATCACAACACTCTCTTCTTATACAACAATTTCAATTGTTTGCCTACTTATGTATTAAACAACGTTCTATGTCAATTGGGAGATTGTGCGACACAAATGGTTGCGCTCAATACGGAAAGATGTGGAATATGGGAGATGAAAGTGTTGCTCCATGTTACTTCGCTAGAGGAATGTCAATTTGATCAATACCTCAATGGTAATGATCAACAAATTGTTGAATTGTTAGAGAAATTGAACGTTGGCCCTCCTTCTTCAGATTCTACCGATCGATGTTCAATTTGTTTGGAGGAGTATTGCGAGGGATCACATTCGGAACTCATTTATACAAAATGCTCTCATACTTTTCATAAAGATTGTATTGGCAAGTGGATTCATCAATGCAAAGATCATTCATCTTCTTATTCATGTCCATTATGTCGACGTGAGATAATATGAACAAAGAAGAAACCGCATAACAATTTTCTTCTTTTTATTTTAGTGGTCTGTAGTTAGGTTTCAAATATTATACTTGTACTCATGAATATTATATGTACAAAGTTACGGATGAAAAAAGTTCTTATTAATGTATTTATCAAACAAGACATATTTTCATGTTATCAAAACAGTTGAATTGTGTTATTTATTTTTATGTTGATACATATGTTACTTTTTTCCTTGTACGTATTATAAATTAATCGTTCATCTAAGAATTACAATGATGGTAAATATAGTGGTTTTTTTTTAACCTAATTTTTTCTTTTTATAAAGAAAATAAAAGAGTAGAGACACTAAAACTCTTACAAAGTATAAAAGACATTTAAATTCTTACGACCAAAATAGTCCGGACTAGCATCATTGTAGTACTTGAATTTTTTTTTTAACCTAATTTAGTCACACAATTGTCAAGAAAATTTTGAAGAAATCAATGAGGTTATTCAATAATTCCTATTTAGACAAAAAAAATTGATCCTAAGACTAAATACTTGCGTGGTATTGTTCCCTTTGGGTTGCTTTTAAATTTATTATTCGTGTAATTGTATGTTTTTTCTTGTAAAAATATGTTGCATGTATCTTTTAAAATTTGAAAAAGAATTGCATTATTAAGGACAAATTCGTAAAAAGCAAAAATTGATTGTGTTCAAAGAAAATATATTAAAAATGCTCAAAAACTCAAAGAATTGCAAGAAAATATATACACATTCTTTTATTAAAAAACGTTCTCTAATTTTTAAAGGTAAATCTGTTGAAAAATCGGGAAACTATTTTTAAGATTAACTTTATTTCCTACGAAAATCGTAATTATGTCCTACATATTTACCTTTGAAAAAATTCACAGCTAAATTTAATGTTTCTTGTGGATTTTCTTACAAACAAATTCGTAGGAACCTTTAAACTATATATTTTATTTTCTACATATTTACATTGTCTTTCCTACGAATTTACCTTCGAAATAATCCATAGGAAACTTTGAAATATATTTTTTATTTCCTACAGATTTACATTTACTTTCCTACGAATTTACACTACAAGAAAACATGAATTTTGTGGCGGATTCAATATTAATTTTGTGGCCGCTTTATCCGCCAATAAGTTTGCGGCCGCTTAAACCGCCACAAACTCAAGCAAAACCGCCACAAAATAAAAAAATATTAAATCTGGAACGAGCTGGGCACTTACCGGCGGTCTATCTCCACCGTCCTTGGACGCATCATTAATCTCTTCTATCTCTTCAACCACACTCATATGGTTCTTCGTGACTGATGGTGTCACTGAAGTTGTTGCCGGAAATTTTTTATTGAATTGCTCCAATAAATTCTGCAACGATCCAGAATCCATCTCTTTCTCTGCATTGTTAACCTGCAACTTCTCACTTTCCTGCAATGTCTCCTTCACGCCGAGTTGTTTGCTTAATTCATGTAGAATCAAGCCCCGTTGATGCACTTGTTGAACTACAACTTGCAGTGTTGATTTCAATTCACTAATTGTTACTTCCAAAGCTTTAACTCGTTTCTCCATCACGATGGTATTTCAATCCGGTAGGTCGGACCAATTGATAGGTTTTGATTCAGAAAATTATGAAAAACAATAGAATAGTAATATAATTGTATTAGAATGGATCAAGAAACTACAAAATATCTGGAAAATTGACAGGAATGGAATAACAGAAAGATAAAGAGAGAGAGTAACAAACTGATAGTGATACCATCAGCCCCAAGCACATAGTGCTCCCAATCACCAAAGGTGATTCCACTTCTAACAGAATTCTTACATAATTCTTCTCTTAGTGTATTATTCCTTATATATAGCTAAAGTTCTCATGCAGTCCAAGCATCACATGCCACCTCATCATTCTTTACTCTTTATTACATAATAGTCCCTTTTTCTTAATTCCTCTTAATCATGTCTCTATCAATTACCACCCATAACAACTTTCTCAATCCATAATCTTTCTCTTTTTCCATCTTATTAACATAAAAAAAATCTTCACACTCACAATTTTCTTCATGTTCTTTCTTTCTTTTTTCTTTCTATCTTCGATCTCTCTCAAAGAAACGAATCAAACACAACAATGGTTTCTCCTTCTCCTTCTCCTTCTCATCTCCGTGAAAAATTCATGTTTGAAACTTCTAAATCAAAGAAGAAGTTCGAAGTTGTTGGAGAAAGAGGAAGTTCAAGAGGATTAAAATTAAATAGTAAGAAGGGGAAGAAATTGTTCCTGAAGGATCACTACTAGAAAAATCTTAAATACCGACGGACAAAATCTGTCTCTAAAATGCAAATATTCCGTCACTAAGCAGGTTAGAGACGGATTTGATCCCGTCGGTAATTTCCTCGTCTCTAAACTGTTAGAGACGGACAAAATCTATCTCTAAAATGAAAATATTTGTCTCTAAAATAAAAATATTTGTCTCTAACTGCTTTTTCTGTCTCTAATTCCATCTCTATTAGAGACGAAATATATTCTGTCTCTAAATTCCGTCGGTATTTCAACTTTTTCTAGTGGTGGATGAAGATTAAATTGTAAGAAGGAGAAGATTAAATTGTAGGAAGTTTGAAGTTGTTGGAGAAAGAGGAAGTTCAAGAGGAAATTCGAAGTTGATTTGGAAGAAGGAGAAGAAGTTGTTCTTGATCTTCTTTGCAAGATTTGTTTTCAATTTGACTAACTTTTATTAATTAATAAATATGAGAAGTAGGTACTAGATCTACTTTTAATGAACAATTGTTTTTACCGAGAAATTGCAAAAGAAAATCTGATTTCCATTTTTAATATTTTTTAAAAAAATATATGTATTTTGCGACGGGCAGAGCCGCCGCTAATTCCTGTGTCAGAAGCTCTTACATTTTGTGGCGGCTTTGGCCGCCGGTAAGTGTTAGCGACGAGCGTTTTTCCGGCCGATCCTGGCCGCCAGTAAATATGCTACTTTTTTTTTTTCAGTTTTTGGCCGTTTTTTCCACTTTATGGCTGCCATTTGGCGGTCAATAAATGGTTGTTTTCTTATAGTGTTACCTTCGTAATAATCGTTGTCTTTCCTACGAATTTACCTTCGAAATAATCCATAGAAAACTGTAAAATATATATTTTATTTCCTACAAATTTACATTGTTTTTCCTATGAATTTACTTTCAAAATAATTCGTAAGAAACCAGTTTAATACAAAAAAATATAATGTTTCTTGTGGATTTTTTTATTAATCTACAAGATACTTCAATAGAAAACCATAAAAAACAATGTTAGTTATTAATTATGAGACATTTTCTAAAATTAAGGAACAATGTTCCTAATATTTTATTTTAAAATTAGAATAAAATACAAATTTACAAAACTAACCTTATGACTTATGTTGGTTTGTACGAATATAATTGGTTTTTAAGTAAATATAAAAATATTTAGTATTCAATATTTAAAAAATTAAATATACAAATTTAAAAAGAATGTTTTTACATTTGTCTCTGTCATGTGTAAATTCATCAACAAGAATCATGATAGACAGAGTTGATGAAATCCATTTTTAAACAAAGTGTTTTTTTTAACCGTATAATTTAGCAAACGTTTTATGAGTTTAATAGAGGAAACAATCAATAATAGCCTCTTTTCTTTAGGGTGGGTGGGGGCTCAAATCATAAATAATTTTGTTATGTAACATTATATGAGGTAAGTAATTCCTTTGTCCACTTACATAATTGATCCCTTTATGAACTTTAAAACTAATCTAAAATGATGAAAATCAATTACTTAAGAATGAAATCATTGGTTTAGATTACACTGAACCACTTAATTGTTCTTAGCTTTGGTAGCACACAAAGGTGGGGGACATTCTTGGTCCCAGCTGGGGAAAAAGCCTACAAGAAAAACAAATCTTCAGTCAAAACACTTCTCAATTAAAATGTCATTCTCCAATTCAACCCACATCACACAATACACAATTTTCCAAGGTTCGAGTTTGAATAAATCACTTTATGAAAATGAAAAATAAATCATCATTATAGTAGTTGTTAAATTATAGATAGATATCTCTTGTTTAGTATTTGAAGTATATAAAAAAAAAGCACTGAAATATATACAATTAATTATTGGGTAAATAGGTCTTTACCCCCCCTGTAATATAAGCAGGTTTTTTTTTCCCCTGCAATTTTTTTTGTTGTGATTTGCCCCTTGCAATATAATTTTTTTTGGTTTCCTTGGATGCAAGGAATTTGCACTTTTTAAATCGGTTGAACAGATTAACCGATTTAAAAAACAGCACTTTTTAAATCGGTTTGAACAAAATAACCGATTTAAAAAGTGCATCCAAGGGGCGAGTCCAAAAAATTCAATATTACAGGGGCAAGTCACAAAAAAAAAATTACAGGAGGAAAAAACAAAACACGCTTACATTACAGGAGGGTATAAGCCTATTTACCCTTAATTATTTTAGTGAGTGCTTTGGATGATAGAAATTTTTGAAGTAATGTTATTTTATATAGTAATTTGAACTTTTATGATAATTTTTTGTTTGAATGATAAATATGATATGATGAATTTTCAAAATGAATGATTTTATGTAGTATTTGACAAAAGTAAATTTAAGAAATAATGCTCCCATACTCTATATAATATTAATATCAAATTGGTTTTTACAATTCTTGTAAATGATGCAATTTGGTTCTTATATGTTTGAAAATTTTGCACTTTTTTTTTTTTTTATAAACAGAAAATTTTGCACATTAGTCCTATTTACTTTCCCATTTCTTTTTAATTGTCGTTTTAAGAGATTTTTTGTTTCTATTTAAATGTCATTTTGATAGTTTAAATTACAATTTGTCAATTGTGCTCTTACTTAATAACTCCACTTCGTATTTTCCATAAAATTTAATGGAAATGTGACATTTAATCTAAAACGGTACATGAGAGTATCTCCATACCTACTGCATTAGTTGAGACAATTTGTTCCATGGTTTTTCTTTGCCTTGCCTGCATGATATGTGAAAAGATTATGTTAGTTAATCTGGGTCATTTATTTTTCTTCTTTTACTAATTAGTTTACTAAATTTTGAAGGCTTAAGAGTAATTAGCATGTAAGTAAATGTAAGTAATCACAAAATAAGTATAATATTACATAGTTTATAGCAGGGTTGTTTGAGTGCTGGATCATCGGTTGATGACGGGGGATCCTCGCCAAATCTCATCTCACAACTCATGTCATCAAAATCTGTAAATCAAAAGATAACAACCAAACTTTATATGTATTTTTTAAAAGTTTAAGTGAAAAAAACAGACATATATTTAAGTTTTTTAGTTGGGCCTATTTGTAATATGACATTCTATGTTGTTTGGTGTTACACTAAGTTTATTTAACAAAATTACAATTTTAAATATTATTTTCGTCTATGTATTTTTGTGAATTTTTTTATTTTAGTCCTATATGTTTTTTGTTACAAATAGATTTCTGAATTTGCAAATCTAATTGATTTTAATCCCTCCCGCTAAAAAACGATTGTGTTTGTGCTAATTAATAGCTAATATAAACGCAATTATAAATATTAAAATCAATAAAAATTGTGTTTATCACCGGCGACACTTAATTGACTAGAGTAACGATATTTTCCATTTAGTTAGTTTGTGGGATCCATGCGTCACATTTTGTTGGTTTGAGAAATGTGAACGTAAAGAATGTGCTCTTTTTTCTTTTCAATATTTAACACATCGTCTTTTTTGAGACCTGTCCAAGTAATATTAGATATTTATTTTCTGCTGATGTTATGGGGCTCAGTACCCCCCGTTTAATTTCGTTGTAATCTTTTTTTTTGGGCTTAGTCCCTCTATGATATCAAAAAAAAAAAAAAAAAAACAAAACAAAATTGGATGGCATCAAGCCTCTCAAAGTGGGTTCCTTAATACTCCATTCATTCTTAATTATAAATAAAAGTCAAATTTTCAGATTTATTAAAAAAAATGATGTATTTGAACTATAATGTAGGTCAGATATATCAATTTTTCAATAAATTTAAAAAGTGAATTTTTACTTATAATTAAGAATGGAGGGAGTATAATTTAATGTCATGTTCAAATTTCTAGTAGCAAAGATAAACTAGTGGGTGTTCAAATAGGACCTCTCCAATGATTAGTAACATTAATTTAATCACATATATAGAGTAAAATAATCTTCAATTTAAGAACTAAGATGCTTTATATTTTTTACGTTAGGTATCTTATGTATCTTTCAGAAACTAATTTGAGTGTTTACTAGTAAAGGGTAAAAAAAATTAAATTGGTGTATGCAAAGTGCTTATCCATGAACTAAATTGTGGTCATAAAAAAATTAGTGGGAATACTTACTTGGAACCATGTTGAGTGGCATACCAAAAGAGTCCTTTATGAATATTTGAGATGGCATTTTGCAGAGATTAATACATATCCCAACACAATTTGTTTGTTCTAAGACTCTGCATGTATTTTTAATCAAATCATAATACAGGGGAGGAGAAGCTATTATTCAGCTAAACTTTTTAATAGATGAATTAATATGTTACATTTGTTACTCATTATTTTTAGGAGATGGATGAAAGGTAAAATTCGAGTTCAATTTTTTATAAAAATAATTTTAAATTTTATTTATTTTTTGTCCGAACTCATCATCGGACTTTTTTTTCTGAAAACCAAAGAATGAATATATTTAAAAATAAAAAGAAAAGAAAAAAGAATGATGGATGAAATAATAATTGGTATCGGCAGTTACAACTTTGAAGTTGATCATGATAGTTCATATATTTTAGTCAAAAATGATAGTTCATATATTGTGTGAATATAGAATGAGATATGGAACATAGTAATTGGAGTTAAAATATTAATCACTTAGAGAAAGCTAAACATACCTGCATTTTTTTATGTGGACAACATTTCTTTCCCTTTTCCCATTGACTTCCGATTCTCTCACCTTTACATTATGAAACTAACTAATGAGATCGATATTGTAAAAAATAAATAAATAATGAGAATATTGAAAAAAAGTTAATAGGTTGTTACCCCTGTTAAGTAGGTGTGTTTTGTGTTACTTCTACTGCAAACTAAATTTTTTCAAGTCGTCCATTTAGATGCACTTTTTAAATCGATTATTTTGTTTAATATATTTAAAAAGTGCTGTTTTTTAAATCTGTTATTTTGTTCAACCGATTTAAAAATGGCAAATTCCTTGCACCCAAGGGGGACAAAAGGGGAAACCAAAAAAATTTACTTTGCAATGGGGGAATCTTCAAAAAAAAATTAGCAGGGATAACGCAAAACAAGTCTACTTAGCAGGAATAACAACCTAGTAACCCTTGAAAAAATTAGACCATGCATGCCAATAACTAGCACGAGCTCAAATTAAGATCGTAACTTTCTTTAAATATGATATCTTTTGGCTGCAATTATAGACACTAATCATTCGAATTTTATGAGACTTAAATTGATGGAAAATTCTCGTAAGAGTTTTAACTACATTTTCTGATTAGACAGTATTACAATCTAATTTCTATTGAGTTGTCTAAGTCTATGAAAGTAGTTTTCTAAAGATTGAATTTTGATATTCAAAAAGGTTTAACAGTGCAGCTTGTTGTCCGTCTACCTCTTATTCATGTGTAATTATGTTTTTTATATATATATAAGTATATGATAATTTTTTTAAAAAAAAAAATCTATTATTATTTGTTCAATTTTATATTATTAGTGTAGGTTTGCTCGTGATTCGGTTTGAATCAATTTTAAAACAAAAAATCATCCGATTCAAAGTTAAAATTACAGGCAGTTCAGTTCGATTTTTGTTGACTTCTTAAAAAACACTCAACAATTTGATTCAATTTTGTACGGTTTGAAATGAGATGAAGCCGATTCAACTTCCACCTCCAACCGCCACCGGCTCAGCCACAGCCTCAGGTTCTCCCAACCGTCCTCAGCGCCGCTGTAGAGACCTAACTCTTTCGCTACCACAGCGTGACACAAACCTAGCAGTTCCTCTTCCACTTCTTCCTTCCTGCAGCAGAAGCGGTGGAAGCGGCAGTGGAGGAAACATAAACGAAATCAGTGGTGGAGGAAACAGAGGATCAGCGACTCAACAGCTGGTGATTGCGTTCGCAAAGCTTGAAAGGTTGAACCGGATCGAAAGCGGTAGCGGAGGAACTATTTACAAAATAGTTCACATAATCAACTGTCACACTTATGCGTTGAAGGTGATTTACGGACATCACGAGGAATCGGTTCGTCATCAAATCCATCGAGAAATCCAGATCTTACAAGATGTAGATGATCCAAACGTTGTCAAGTGTCACGAGATGTGCGATCACAACGCTGAAATTCAGGTTCTGTTGGAATACATGAACGGTGGATCTCTCGAAGGGAAACACATCCCTCAGGAGAATCAGCTTGTTGACGTGGCACGTCAGATCCTCCGTGAACTGGCTTATCTTCACCGTCATCACATCGTTCACCGTGATAACAAACCGTCGAATCTGTTGATAAATTCACGGAAACAGGTTAAGATCGCTAACTTCGGTGTAGGTAGGATTCTGAATCAAACTATGGATCCGTGTAATTCATCAGTATGAACGATTACTTGCATGTCGCCGGAGAGGATAAACATGATGTTAACAATGGACAATATGATGCTTACACTAGTGATATATGGAGTTTAGGAGTGAGTATATGGAGTTTTATAATTTTGATTGTTTAAATAATTATGTAGAGGATTGAGGTTGAACTTCGATCATCTCATTTATCCATTTTAAAATGAAATTTCTAATTACTAAATTACTTGACAAAGAAAATAATTAAATTAATGTATGAAGTTTGTGATATACAGGGTCGGCCCAAGGGTCAAGCGACCAAAGTAAGGGCTTTAGGCCCCAAATTTTTCGGCTAATTATGACTTTTTTTTCATTTGGTAATAAATAAATAATAACTCAATTAAACAATTTATAAAAATTATTATTTATAAATAAATTTTGTTTATCAACGTTAAAATAGTAAATGTTTAAAATGAAATGAATACATATATAGCATAATTTAGGGATAATAAAAAATTCATACACACGTAACCATGACTATGTATAAAATTCACCATAGACACAAGATAAATAGTTTAATGGATAAATGAAGATAAAATAAATTTATATAATAAATACCTGTAAATGGTCATGGGCACAACTTGAGATAAACAACTTATATAAATATTGGATGAACTAGTTAGAGGATAATATATGTTTTTGTTTTTTCAGTAGCAATGTACTCCGTAAATTTGCAAAATTATCTTTTATATTTATTAATGTATGCAAAAAAAATAAAAGAAAAGAGAAATATATGAAAATAAATAAGATATCAAAGAAATAATAATACACGTAGTATCACATAAAAAATTAAGGGGGAAATGCATTCTAATATATTTATGGTGTTATGCATGTAATAAATTGTTGAGAATGATTTTTGTGATTGATATGCATGACTTTAAGAGTCATATATAATACATGAGAATGAGAAAATTGTGTATAATTTATTAATATCAAAAATAATTTTTTAATTTAACTTTATAATTGGTTGGTGGTGCCGTGCATGTAATTGGTTGGTGTTGTTTTTGTTGATTAATATATATATGACTTCAAGAATGATATTTAATAGATGATAATGAGAGAAAACAAATTGTGTTATTTATCTAATATTCAATAAAAATTAAAATTGTATGGCATATTATTTGTGTTTTCTTCATTTCTTTAATTAAATTATGCAATATTTAAATTTTTAAATTAAAAGTAAAATTCTTAACTTTAGATTAAGTTCAAAATTAAATTTTCAATCAAGGGCATTCAAGTTTGATATCTAACTTGTATAAAAAAAAAAAAATTAATATCTAACTTGAGCAATACTTAAGGGGTTTTTTTTAAATATAATGTTAAAAGATATAGAAGTAACAAATAATTTAAGCAAATTTTAAAATTTTGGTTTTAAATATAAAATGAAACATGAAATCAAAAGGAATATGATATAATATATTTAGTTTGTTTAAATATTTATTATGTTATATAAAAAGTAATGAATATATCTCGCGGGCTTGACTTAGTTGGCATGACGTTGCATTATATATGCAGATGACCGAAATTCGAACCTTGGTCACTTTTTAGTCACTAGACTACTTGACAACAAGAATAATGAATAAAAGACATTGAAAATTCTAAAGATATTAAAAAAGTAATATATATATATACAGAGAGAGAGAGAGAGAGAGAGAGAGAGAGATTAAATAAATTGTGGTAAAATTAAATTAAACATTATAAAAATTGTAGAAATAAAATGTATGTTAAATAAACATTTTTGAAAAATAGAAAATAAAAACATATACTAAATAAATGTGAAAACGAAAAAAATATTGAATTTGAAAAATTAGATTTTTTATTTATTGAAATAAATTATATTTTAATTGAGTATACATAAAAGCTATATTAGATTTAGTTTAGTGATGAGGAATTTAGATAGAATGCATGAGGTCCTAGGTTTGATTCTCATTGACTCCATAATATATAGTTTTTTTGTTTTACTAGTATGTTAGCCCGTGAAATTAACGGGATTATTTTCTTTATTAATATTATTGAAATGTGTGTTTTAAAATGTTATTTGAAAACTTTGTTTTAAAATTCTACGATAAATTGAAGATTATTTTTACATCATATATGTTTAAGAATGTTACAGGGCACGTAAAGCGTGGTGATTCATTTGTTTGCCATTCTATCTTATTGTGAGATTTTTTCTCTCGTCTTCATCCTTGAGACTATATAGGAACCATATATATAAAATAATTATAAACTCTATTATATTTTAAATAAATATATGACAATCTATTTTGAGTGTTGATTCTTTTTTCAAATGAAAATATGTTCTGGTTTTTCATGTCTTTGGAAATTTTTTGGAAGCATGGCTTTCCATAAAATTAAAATATATCATGTCTAACAGTCCGAACTTCTTCTCTTATATAGTAGGAAGTCCGACATCGTACATTACGATCTTCTATACTCCCCTCTCTGTAGAGTTTTTGGCTTACGTGAGAATTGAAACGTGTTCCTTAGAATTCAAGTACATGTTCAATCCATTCCCCATGTACTCACATTGATAGGTTAACATCCTTAAAAAGGCTTGAACAAAGGTTTAGGAAAAAATTAAATTTGAAATTATAAAAAAAATTCCATAGATTATATCAATTTATTTTTTGGTTTCCAATTGCTTTCATCGGTTTGAAGTAATTTTAATGTAAGTGTGTTCAACACAAATTGAGGATAACTCCCGCAGTCGGAATACAAATATTATTGAGCTAAAGTTTATTATTAATAGTGCAGTGAAAAGTGCAACATCTCTCTCTCTCTCTCTCTCTCTCTCTCTCTCTCTCAACAAAAAAATAGTTGTTGATTCTATTTTTTTTTTTTAATGAATATCAAACTATTTTAATCTCGCTCTTATTCTCAAGCTTTTTTTTGTCACCGTACCACAAAAAAATATCCACACATCAGCGTCAAATGGGAAAATCTAAGGATCTCCACTCACATGAATAAATTAACATCTCTAAAAAGGTTCGAATGAATGTTCATGAAAATTTAAATATTTGAATTGTTAGGAAATTAAAAATTCTCATAGATTATATAAACAATTAAAATTAAAATTTAGACAGTGTCATTTTAATTAATATATCTTTATAATCCAAAGAATTATAAATCTTGATTGTTTATTAAGAAGTTAATTTATTTTAGAAATAGAGATTTATTTTAAGTTTTACAAAGATATCATCTCCGTTATAGAACTCTATCGAGGCTTATCAACAAAATAATAGTTTTTTTTTTTTGAAAAAGATCAACAAAATAATAGTTGTTAATTCTATATTAAACTTTTATTAAATATCAAAATACTTTGATCTCGGTCATATTCTCAAAAATAATTGTCACCATATCACGGAGAAATAATTTTCATTTTATGATCTTTTGGCTACAAATATGTGCGATCTAATTTTTTTCTTTTTCAATAAGATGCGATCTAACTATACAAGAATATGCAATATGATTTTAATTTTCCTTCATCAATTTATACTAAAATTCTCGAGCTCAGTTCTCATTACCATATACGGACACTTTATATAATGAGGATCACTTTTCACCGTGCTAGATAAAATTTTGAATGAGTGATCCCCATAAAGAAAATATGAAATATGATTTGAATTTATTTTAAAACAAATCAACATAGAAATATAACATGTAATTGAATTATTGGATAATAGTGACATGTCAAAACAAATTTTAGACGAAGTATTCACATAGTTTTTATATATGAAATATATTATATTTAATCAAGGATTAAATAAGATTGTCTTCATTAAAAATATAATATTTGAATTGTAAAAAAATATATAACATTAGAAATTCTACAAAAAAAAATAATATCACAGTTTCTACAATAAAAAATTATTAGAGAAGCTCTAATTTAATGACAAAAAATAAATACAAAAAAAGATTAAAAAAATACAAACAAAAAATAGAGAAGCTCTAAATTTAGTTGTATATAATACTAGTATGTTAGCCCGTGCCGTGCACGGGATTATTCTCTTTTTTAATATTATTTATGTGTTTATTTTAATATATTATTTGAACAATTTAGTTAAAAATAGTAACATAAAATTGATATAGATTTTGCATGATATATATTTAATAATGCTATAGGATAAAACGAGATGAATAATATTATTTCGCTTCCCGTTATACACTATTAAGAGATAAATTTTTTCTTTCATCTTCATCTCAAAGACTATACAGTGACCCTTTAAATATAAAATAATTATAAACTTCATTCTCAAATGAAAATTTAATTAATCTAGGTATATTTTTAATAGTGGGATCGAAAGTGTTACGCGTTTCTCATTCTACACCCGTGAGAGATTCTATCTCTCTCTCTCTCTCTCTCTCTCTCTCTCTCTCTCTCTCCCTCTCTCTCTCTCTCTCACACACTATTTTTACATTTCTCCCACAGGATCATTTTCATTTTTAATAATATTGATTTGCTTATGTTCTTCATTTTGTTTTGAATGTTGTCTATGTCATTTTTCATTTTATATTATTTTGAATATTGCCTATATTTTTCTTTCAATTATTTATGAAATTGATTTTATTTAAATTACTTGAGTATGAAACTGCGATATATGTTTAAGGATGTTACAGGGAAATAGTAGGATGAGAAGTACTCTCTCATTCCCCGTTCAACAACATTATGAGATTCTTTCTCCCTCTGTCTCTCTCACGTCTCTATAGGAACCCCATCAACAAAAAATAATTGTAAATTTTATAATATTTTTCAAATGAATATTAACATACTTTGACCGTGTTTCTATACTCAAACTATTTTTTGTCATTGTACCACAAATAATCAATTTTCATGTGTGAGCGTCAAATGGAAAAATCCATGTATGAATCGTCACTCACATTGATAAATTAGCATCTAGAAAAAGATTTGAACGAATGTTTATGGAAAGTTTAAAATCGAAATTATAAATAAAAAACCCATTGAAAAATTATATTAATTTATTTTAGGTTCCAATTCTCATAGATTTTTTCAGTTGGATGTAATATAGCGAAAGCGCGAAGTACACATAATATGGAAAAACTCCCGTAGTCGGAATTCAAATATTTTTAATAGTGTAGTGAGAAGTGTTTTCTGTTTCCCATTATATACCATTGAAAGATTCTCTCTCTTTATCTCTCTCTATCTCTCTAGTCTTAGTTACACGATTTTATAGGGGTTCCATCAACAAAAAATAGTTGGTAATTCTATATTATTTTTATAATGAATATGAATAAAAAATTTATGCTCATTTATCACTATCTTCTAAGTACACTTTTCTTCATGGTGAACCAATTTTCATCGTGCTAAATAAAATTTTGAATAATGAATCCCCGTAATAAAATATGAAAATATGGATAAGCCCTACTGTTAGAATTCAAATTTTGATTAGTCAGTGTGTATTTTTAATAGTTGGGTGGAAAGTGCTTCCGATTTTTTATTTTATAACACCGAGAAATCCCCCCCCCCCTCTCTCTCTCTCTTAAAACTCTATAGGGGTTCTATCAATAAAAAAATTGTTAATTTTATATTTTTTTTTTAATGGATATCAATAAAATTCTCGTGCTCAGTTCTCACTATCATCTACATACAGTTTTCATCATGGGGATCATGTTTCATTGTGGTAGATAAAATTTTGAATAAGTAATCCCAATTAAATATGAAATTATGGATAACTTTCATATTCAAGATTCAAATTTTAATTCGTCAATGTATATTTTTAATAGTGAGGGTTAGAATGCTCCCCGTTTTTCATTCTACACCATCGAAACTCTCTCTCTAATTCTATTTGTCTTCCGTGTCCATTACAGGACTCTATAGCTACCCCGTGAACAAAAAATAACTGTTAATTCTTTATTATTTTAAAAAAAAAAAGTCAACATAGAAATATTACATGTAATTGAATGATTAAATAATAGATACATGTCAAATCAAATTTTAGCCGAAGTGTTCACGTAGTTGTTATATAGAAAATATATAATATTTAATCATGGATTAAATAAGTTTGTCGTCATTAAAAATATAATATATGTTATTAATTAAAATATAATATTTTAATTTCTACAAAAAAAAAATATAATATTAGAAAAATTTTAATTGAATTTCACCAACGCAATATTATTAAAATATAATAATAAAAATATTAACATACATATAATATTAGAGTTTCTAAAATTAAAAAGTATCAATTCCCACAAAAAGAAAGAGTTTCAGAAAAAAAAATATAATATCCGAGATTCTAAACAAAGTATTAGATTTTTTACAAAAAAATATACTCGCATAATATTAAAGTTTCTACAATAAAAAAATATTAGAGAATCTCTAATTGCGTGACAAAAATTAGAGAATCTCTAATTGAATAACAAAAAAAAAATAAATACAAACTCGATAAAAAAAAGATAAAAGAGAAAAAAAAAAACTCTAGTTTAGTTGTATATATCCAACAATTTTGTTTTATAATAATGGGTTTGAGAGATATATCCGATTAATTTAATAGTATATATCCAAAAAATTGTTTTCTTAAAAAATAATGGGTTAGAGAAGATTAAAAAAATACAAAAAAAAATAGAAAAACTCTAATTGAATGCCACCTAAGAAAAAACTCTAATAACTCTAATTAAATGCCACATAAGCAATTTTTCTTGAGAATGCACGAGAAGGCCCCGTGGGAATCTCGCTATGTATATAATAGAGAAAAAAAAAAGTCAACATAGAAATATTACATGTAATTGAATGATTGAATAATAGATACATGTCAAATCAAATTTTAGCCGAAGTGTTCACGTGATTGTTATATAGAAAATATATAATATTTAATCATGGATTAAATAAGTTTGTCGTCATTAAAAATATAATATATGTTATTAATTAAAATATAATATTTTAATTTCTACAAAAAAAATATAATATTAGAAAAATTTTAATTGAATTTCACCAACGCAATATTATTAAAATATAATAATAAAAATATTAACATACATATAATATTAGAGTTTCTAAAATTAAAAAGTATCAATCCCCACAAAAAGAAAGAGTTTCAGAAAAAAAATATAATATCCGAGATTCTAAACAAAGTATTAGATTTTTTACAAAAAAATATACTCGCATAATATTAAAGTTTCTACAATAAAAAAATATTAGAGAATCTCTAATTGAGTGACAAAAATTAGAGAATCTCTAATTGAGTAACAAAAAAAAAAAACAAATACAAACTCGATAAAAAAAAGATAAAAGAGAAAAAAAAAACTCTAGTTTAGTTGTATATATCCAACAATTTTGTTTTATAATAATGGGTTTGAGAGATATATCCGATTAATTTAATAGTATATATCCAAAAATTTGTTTTCTTAAAAAATAATGGGTTAGAGAAGATTAAAAAAATACAAAAAAAAATAGAAAAACTCTAATTGAATGCCACCTAAAAAAAAACTCTAATAACTCTAATTAAATGTCACATAAGCAATTTTTCTTGAGAATGCACGAGAAGGCCCCGTGGGAATCTCGCTATGTATATAATAGAGATATATCCAACAACGTTTTTTTTTAATAATGGGTTAGAAAAGATACAAAAAAGATACAAAAAATAAATAGAGAAGTATTTAATATATAATATTAGAAATTCTAAAAAAATATATAATATTAGAGTTTCCACAAAAAATAATATTAGAGTTTCTACAATAAAAAATATTTGAGAAGTTTTAACAAAAAAAAATAAAAAAAAAACTCTAATTTAGTTGTATATATCCAACAACATTTTTTAATATTGAGTTTGTTTTTTAAACAAAAAAAAATACAAAAATAAAAAGGCTTTAATTTGATTGTATATATCCAACAACTTTTTTTAATAATAAGTTTGTTTGTGTAGTTTACCTCAGATGGACCGAGTAACCAAGAACAGAACAAAGTGGTGAAGACGGCAAAATATTCCCTTGCTAATTTAGATGGTGGCATCACTCTCCTTATCTGCCCTTCGTCATCCACAATTAATTATTAATTAATATAAACATAGTAATCACCGTCAACATAGTGTATATATATATATACTATGCTAAAAAATATTCAAATCGATAACGTGAGTTTAAATCGATAACATGAGTTTAACTTAATTGGCAAAGACATAATATAAAATATGCAGCAAAGGACAACCATTCAAGTTAAGAACAACGATAAAATACAACAATGCAGTGATGCACAAACATTAAACAACATGACAAAAAAAATGTTTTTCTGACATAACTCGATTAATAGAGACATTACATCTAATATATAGAAATTGGAATTTAAACTTTGGTACTCCTATTTATTCTAATTACTAAGTTACTTGAAAAAAAATTAAATAAATAGACAAAAAGATAGCCACTGTACCAAAGAAGAGATAGCATAGCTTAAATTCTAACAGATTGGAAATAACGAATTATTAATGATCAAGTCCTTAAACAGGAAGAAGGAAAACTTGTATTTCATTTTTAGTTGTGTAATATAATAATTGTATAATGTTAAACACTTCATATTGAATATGTGTCCAGTATCCTACAAATATCAATATTTCACACCGAAACAACATCAATATAGTTACATTTAATATTTTAAACTTTATAATTATTATCGTTGTCAGTGTATCAATTTTTAGCATTGTATTTAGTGTCTCTGTCGATGTTTCATGACTTTTCGTGTAATAGCTTATTGATAGTTTGAAACTTAAAAAACACATGAAAAAAGAGAGAAAGTATTGAACTTACCATTGCAAGTATTGGCTTTGGAAAAGCTCTGTCAAGTGCATCTAAAATAACTTCTTGCTGTTGAATAGTATTAAATTTCTGTGAAGCCACAGTAGCTGCTTCCACAAGGCTATCAAAACCACTCTTATTGTTACTTATGCCTGCATAGTATTCAAAATGGATCATATACAAAGAAAATTATAAAATCCACTTGAAATGAAATGATAAAAAGGAAAAAAAAATTTACCTGTTGCTGCTTGAACACTTTTTGATAAATGGTTTATAGCTAATTTGTCAAACCAATTATCTTTGTATACATTAGTTTTTTTTAATGTTTCTTCAGCAATGTTATCTGAAGGCCTTGCAAGAACTCCAACTACAAAAAGAGTGTGTTTTGGTTTAAGTCTTAGGCTCCTCCACTGAGGTAAAGTTGGTGTTAGGATCATGTTGTGTGCAATCATTTTTGCATCCATTTGTGAATATTAATGATTAGTTTCATAAGAGAGAAGCTTATATAAGAGGAGCTTAATAAAGACAAATAGTGCATGAAAAGAATCTTTGCTCAAAGCTCTTATTCTTGATTCTGTTTTAGGTGCTTTATTTTGTTGGCTTGTGGTACTTAAGTCGACATGATGTGATATTTATAATAATTCTTATTCTAATTGTAATATTCTTTCTTTATTAACTTCTGTCAAACTACTTTAAGCCACAAGTTGTGTTCCACTACCACTGTTTCACCTTATTTTGTTTTAACAAATTCAAATAACTGTATACTGTGAGATATAACTTGCACTTTCTATCAAAAATTAATTAACTTGTATAGTTGCAAAAGAAAAATATTAAGCTTGACATTTTTTATTATTGTGAACAGTATCACCCACTCAAGTTTTGGTCTATATGATGGAGCAGCTTCTATTTAACCATTCATGTTATTAAAATAATATTCTTACTACAAGACTGCACTTGGCAGAGATGTTAAGCTTATGTCAATTTTCTACCTTTTTTATGTAAATTAAGAGCATTAGACATCAGAAAGACATCATGGTCAATGTTCTACCTTTACAATAAAATAATTTTCAGCTTTAAGACTGTTTCAAACTTAAAATTGTGTGAAGCTGCTATTTTCTTCTCATACAAGCTTACAACATACTACAGTATAATTCAGCATCTTAGAAGTTCTATTACAAATTAAACTTCATAACCAATTAGAATTACAGTAGCTGAGTCACATGTAACAACCCATCTTAATATACACAAATAAGTTTTCTGCTAAATAAATGCACTATGTTTGAATGGACAGTAAGTTAGGCAATGGACTGAGGTTTAACAAAGCTTGAAGTGTAACTTTTGTCAAAATCGCATTGACTCGCTGCATTTGTGACTAACTCACTGCCAACTCCACATACACTTGTTCTTAAACTTCTTACCTATGTATTGCATGCAGTAGTCATTTTGCGCAAGTACTAGCATAATCATTGCAAAGATCAAAGAAAAACAAGCAGAGAGAAATAGCTAATAAAAATTACAGATCACAGATTGTATATAAAAGAAAGCATGGTTCTAAAAACGCCAACAGCATCAACACAAATCTCTACGCCAGACAAATTAAACCATTCAAACGATCACCGCCATTTACACAATAACATATGAATTGATTCAATTCTAAAACTACCCTACTGTGATCATCATTTCAAGTCAATTCAAGTCATCATAATAATAACAAACACACCGCTAATTAAAGTAAACAGAACAGCCACATGAAACCAAAAGCAAATAACTCATTCCTTTGCAGTTTTGTTGATCAAGGACTTGTGAATGTGAGGAATGACGCCACCACCAGCAATTGTTCCCTTAATAAGGGTATCAAGTTCTTCATCTCCCCTAATAGCAAGCTGCAAATGCCTTGGTGTTATCCTCTTCACCTTGAGATCTTTGCTTGCATTTCCAGCGAGCTCAAGAACTTCTGCTGTCAGATACTCCAGAATCGATGCCAAATACACCGCAGCTGTTGCTCCGACACGTCCATTGGCTTGGACTCTTTGTTTCAGCTGTCTATGGATCCTACCCACAGGGAACTACAAGTACAACCACCATTGCAATGTAAACAAAGTATTAATTAAATCTCACAAATTAAAGATAAAGAAAACAAAAATAACAGAGAGGAATATGGGTCCCACTATATTACAAGACCCAATAACTTAATCTCACAAAATCAGTTGTCCAATGAAATAAAATGAGATTTAATTTGTATAAACTATAGTATTAACATAAAGATTTTGTCAAATAGTTAATACTTTTTACTTCAATTGTAAATCAATTGTACATACTTCTAAGGTCACAAAAATAAGTTGTGAAATCCTGACATTATACACTTTTTTATACTAAAATTATTCAATATTTATTCAAAAAAATATTAAAAAAATTATTTCAAAATTAAAATCATGAAAATTCCACCAGCAAGAAACATTTTTTGTTAAAATTTACCAATAAAACCTTGAATTGATTGAATCAAAATTTCCAGATCAAATTAAAATTAAACGATTTTGACAGCTTTTACCACAAATTTAAACAAGATTAGTTCAATTCTTCTTCATAAATAAAAATTGAAAAAATAAAATATAAAAAAACATGTATCGCGTATTTCACATAGACAACAAAATTCTGCAGTCGGACAAAAAGAACACAAGATTAAAACATTAAAATCAAACCCTAATTGTGTATCTAGAAACCACCGCCGAATTCTGTTTGAAACCCTAACCCTAACTACCCCCAAAATAATAGAACCCTAAAATTCAAACAACACAGAAACAGCGAAATTGAAAGATTCAATTATAACCTAAAGAAGAAAGGAAAAACGTGAATTACCTGAATTCCAGCACGAGAAGAACGAGAAGTAGGTTTCTTCTTGTCTTTGTCTTTGTTAGCGGCGGTGGTTTTCGCAGCAACAAGTCCCTTTCCACCTTTTCCTGCCATCGCTTAATTACCTGAAAATTTCAACAATTTCACAAAAAAAAAAAAAAAAAAACTAGGTTATCGAAAATTGTTTCTCGATTTGAAACAAAGAAACATCGAAGAGGAAAATATGTTTCATGAACGAAGAAGAAGAAAAAAAACCTGAGAAATTGAGGAGAGAGAGAGTGAGAGTGCGGAATTTGAGAGTTTAGATCGAAAAGAATAGAATGAGGTGAAAATATGGTTGTTATGGCATTAAATTAAAATTGTGGGATACGTTTTGTATATTTGAAAATTTTACAAAATAATAGGCGCTTAACTTTGCGTGGGAATAAAATTTCGTTGTTAATTTCGAAAATTTTATTTTCCCGCTTTGGTTTTTTATAAGATCTGAAAAAATTTATTATACGGCCCATTTTGTTTATATTGTTTGGTTAGTTTGCTCTCAACATCTCCCAAATGGGCTCAGTTGGATTTATTTCACACTTTCTTTTGTCGCATTACTCATTTTTTCAAACAAGTACTTTTGTCATCTATGAGTTACTCGCTCGTCCTACAAAATGATTATTTTATCGTTTTATTACTTAAGTAACAGATGTAGGAAATAAGAAAAATTTTAAAAAATGTCGTTCGCTACTTAAGTAGCAGACGTTATAAAAATAAAATCTGGTATGATGTTTTTGGGGGGTGTCAGTACTTAAGTAATAGACGGGGTATTTTTGTCATTTCGTTGGACGCGCCCCATATCCATAGGGTGGAAAAAGTGATTTTCTTTTCTCATGTGTTCTACAAATTTATCAAAATATCATTGTAAGTTGTTTAGATAGTGGATATATTCCAAAAATATTTTATCAGATTTTATTTTTATAATGTATGCTACTTGAGTAGCAGATGACATTTACAAAAAATTCTAATTTTTATAATGTCCGCTACTTAAATAACAGAAGTATAAAAATGGAAAAGCATACGAAAAAACATTAGCAGCAACAAATTGTGCTACTCAAGTAGTTTGGTTACGATGAATATTAAGTGAATTGCAACATCATCAAGATGGTCCAACGAAGGTATTATGCGACAACAAATTAACGATTGTTCTAACAAAGAATCTGGTGTTTCATGGGTGTAGCACACATAATGACATTAAACATCATTGCATTCGAGACTTTATAAGAGATAAGAAAATTGTGGTAGAGAATTGTGCTTCGGAAGATCAAATTACTTATATTTTTAGTTTTTACAAAGCCACTAAACATCAATTTGTTTTTGAAAATGAAGAATTTGTTGGAAAAGATGAAGTCAAATTTAAGGAAGGATGTTAGATAATATAAATTTGGCATTTGGAAAACTTAATAAAAGAAAGCCATGAATGGTTAGCTAGTTTCAAGGAAAGCCATAAATTGTTTAGCAAAAGCTAAATATGCATTTTCTCATATTGTTATAAATAATTGTTATTACCTCCAATGATTTACCCATCAAAAAGAAAGTGAAAGTTGTTCGATAAAGAAAAAGGCTATAGTAAGTATAGGTGAGAATAGGCTAATCCGAGTTAGGTTTTGCCAAGTTTGAGTCTGACCTGTTAAAAAATAGAAGGCTTGAGTCTGACATGTGGTCTATTATAGGCTTATTTTCTAGGTTTGAATATGGTCTTTTGAAAGTCTAATGTGCTCTGGTAGCCTGTTTAAAAGCATATTTCACGTGAACATATTTAAATAAATAATTATATTTATTTTTAAAAATACTTATGAACTAATAAACGAACGTCCTTTTGATATTTAACATGATCTTTTAGAGAATTTAACTATATATATTATCATATTTTAATTCTAGTTTATACTAATATATTTATATATGTGAAAAATTAATGTAGATTGATAAACTGAACTACTGAAAAATTTAATAAATATATAATTTAATGAAGGTACAAATTTTAATATATAAATAATAGTATTATTAAATTAAATAGGCTGGCCTAGTATGTTAATAAGGTTTTTTAATGGTCTGCAGTCTGTCATATTTGACTAAATAGGCTTATACAAAAGTCTTGGTCTGCTCTATTTAAAGAAATAGATTGACCTGACCTGAGCCTATGTGGGCTAGACCTTAAGGCTTCGTAGGCCGGTATGGCCTATTTCCACCTCTACTAGCAAGTTTTTTTGTGATTAAAAGAAGTTTGTTTATGATATTATTTTCAATATTATTCTTATAAGTTATGACAACACAATTAACTTTTATGACCTCGTTGGGACGCGATTTTTATGAGTTTCATTTTGATACTTTTGAGGACATGTGTTTGGTTTGGTCTTCGGGCACAGTTTACTTGAAATCGGGTTTAATGCGTCTAACGAAGTGGATGAATGATTTCAATGTCTCTACGCCAAGGCAAACACACGCACGGTTTTGGTTACGTCTAATGGAGCTGCCTCAGGAGTATTGGCGATATCGAACACTTTTTGAAATAGCAAGTGCTATAGACACCCTTTATCGTTGGATGAATCCATTGTAAACCTCACTTTTGGGCATTACACACGCGTCTTGGTGGACATGGACCTTTCACGCCAAGTCTTTGACGAGGTGATGGTGGAACGTGGAGGTTCGCATTCAAGATTCAAGTAGTATATAAGCGGTTGTCAGAATTATGCTAGCATTGTCAAATCATAGGGCATAATATCCATACTTGTAAGAACTTCACAGTGGACAATTCATTACTAACTTATCTCCTAAAAATAATGAGATCATGCTCATGACTGACATATGCTTATATTTGGTCGTGAAATTGAGGAAAAGAGGTTGGCTATTTGGACTTTTATTTATTCCTTCAAAAGCATAGCCAAAAATAACATGTTCCCCTTGTTTTTTCTAGTAACCGCAATGTATTCACACTATGAAAAATGTGATAGTAAAATGTAGAGTTTATCTGACGTGCTTTTTAATATTTAAAAAATATAAATGTTAGTATGTTCTATTATCCGATGTGGATTGAAATTTTATTTTTATTTCACATATGAATGTGCCATATGTTCCAACAATCACCATTTAAGTATTCGCGATGCTTTTTTTTCCTCCAATAAATTTAAACACAGAGATTGAAATTAGGATTTATTTTAGTAATGATGCCCTTTAAAAAAGTTTTAATTCAAACAGTATAAAGAATCAATTTTATATTAATTAATATATCTAAACATGAATCAATTTAATTTATATTCAACTTGAACTCAAAGTGTTACTCAGTACATTCTTGTGGTCCGAAAGATGCATAAAAGAACCAGACAACAATATTTCTAAATGCTCTAATCTTTGGAGTGTGGTGTGATTGGGAGAAAGATGAAAATGAAAGGTAATATAGGTTTAGAATGAGGGCTCTGTTTCTAAAGATTTTGTTGTCTACCACATTACAAAACTAGCTATAATTAGATGTAGAATATGCCAATTTCAAAATGACCAGAAGCTGCACTAGACTAACAGCACCACAATTCAAAAGGGCCCTCAATGCAATCTTACCGAACTTTTTCCTTAGTCTTTGCATAAAGTAATAAATGTGGATGCTGTTTCCACTACTTTTTGCTTTACCATTGTAGCTTACTAGCTTATATCAACTTAACAAGCAACAAGGGGCAAAACTTACCTTAAAAGAAAGGTGTATTGATATGTCAAAAATCTTCTTATATAATGGTGATCAGGCAGCGTGTGTTTTGTTGGTATGTCAAATGTGAGTTGTCTCGAGCTCGTATACTTGAGAATAGTGGACAATATATAAGTATGATCATTCATATACTTAATGTCGTAAGTTTTATGGTAAGATATGATATAAAATTATCAATTTATTTTTATGTGATTAACAAGGGAATAAGCTTCCATGGAAATGGAAGTGAGAAGAGAGAAAAGAGATAAAAGGGATTTGTGTATTAACAAAGAATGAATCAAAAGTTAGTTACAATAGGTAGCTAGCAGCTATATATAGTTGTATCAAGTTTGGTAACAAACTAACTAATCCTATAACAAACTATAACTAACTTGTATGAATGATAACTAGTCTAACATATGAACTAAGTGCTAGCTAGTATTTTCACAGTCCCCCTCAAGCTGAGGCCTATATATATCAATTAGGCCAAGCTTGGTGACAAGACGATGAAAATTAGCAGGGTGCAGTGCCTTTGTCATTATGTCTGCAAGCTGATGATAGCCAGAAACAGGTAGCAGTTTCATGAGTCCCTTTTGAAGTCTTTCCCGTACCACATGACAATCAATATCTAGGTGTTTTGTGCGCTCGTGGAATACAGGATTAGAGGCTATGTGAATAGCACTCTGACTATCACAGTAGAGTGATGGTTGCTGAGCTAAAGTCACTTGCAGGTCTCTCAACAAATAAGTAAGCCACTGCAATTCACAAGTGCCTGGTGCAAGGGCCCTATATTCTGCTTCAGAAGAAGACATAGAAATGGTTTGTTGCTTCTTAGATCTCCAGCATATCAATGAGCTTCCTAGAAAAAAGCAATAACCAATAATAGATCTTCTTGTGTCCACACATCCACCCCAATCAGCATCAGTGAAACCAACCAAATGAATATCTGAATTCCTGGGAAAAAATAAGCCAGTGCCTGGGCAACCCTTGAGATATCTGAGGACCTTGTGTGCAGCTTTAAAATGCAATACAGTAGGGCAGTCAAGAAATTGACACAATTGTTGCACAGGAAATGCAATGTCAGGCCTGGTATTGGTGAGGTAAAGCAATTTACCAACAAGGGTTCTATAACCTGTGATATCAGTGTAGGGAGCACTGTCATCATGATGTAACTTATGACCAGGGTCCATGGGAATGCTAGAAGGCTTGCATCCCAAGTCACCTGTCTCAGCAAGCAAGTCAAGACAATATTGTCTTTGGCTCAGAGTAATTCCCTTGGTAGAGTGTGCTACCTCTAAGCCCAGGAAAAATTTCAAAGTACCAAGATCCTTTATCCCAAAGGTCTGATGTAAGCGAGTCTTGATATTGGTGATCTCACTCATGATGTCCCCAGTCAACACTATATCATCAACATACACTAGGAGAGCAGTGAAGCTAGTGGATGTCTTTTTCACAAAAAGTGTAGGATCAGAGGGCACTTGAATGAATGAATGTGAAGTGAGAAATTGACTAAGCTTTTCATACCATTTCCTGCTGGCCTGCTTAAGTCCATAAAGTGACTTAGACAGTTTACACACTTTGTCAGCAGAGAATCCTTCTAAGCCTTGGGGAATTGTCATATTAACATCTTCACAAAGATCACCATGTAAAAATGCATTATTCACATCCAACTGTTGAACAAACCAGTTGTTGATTGAGGCAATTGCAAGGACAACTCTGATTGTTGTCATCTTGGCCACAGGTGAGAAAGTCTCAAAATAATCTATCCCTTCTATTTGGTTATAACCTTTGGCTACCAAACGGGCCTTGTACCTTTCAATACTACCATCAGCCTTTCTCTTGATTTTATAAACCCACTTGCTCCTAATGGGTTTAATGCCAGCAGGCAAAGAAACAACAGACCAAGTATTGTTTTGTTGTAATGCTTGTAATTCAGAATTCATAGCCTTCACCCAATGTTCATGTTTGCAAGCTTCAATGTAGGAATTAGGTTCAGTTTCAGTGAGAAGGGAGAGAGTATAGGCTAGTTGAATTGAAGAGAGATTATCATGACTAGTGTAGTTAGTGATAGGGTAAGGAGTAGAGTGACTAATGGGTTTGTATGCATATTCCAACAGTTTGAGTGGAGGTCTAGAAATTCTGGTGGATCTCCTAAGTGGTGGTGGAGAAGGAGATGTAGAAGGGGCAGGAGATGAAGATTCATTTGAAGAGTCAGGTGTAGGTGGATGTGTGACTGAAGGTGCAGCTGGCAGAGAAGAAGCAACAGGGTCAGAGACAGGCTCAAAACTAGGAGTAGTTTCAGTTATGATAGGTTCAACAATGGGATCAGGACTAGGAACAGGATCAATGGAGGGTGTGAAGAACTCCCAAGTAGGCTTAGAGCAAGAAGCAGGTGGAGAAGATTGAGAAGAATAAGGGAATATGAGTTCTTCAAACTGAACATTCCTGGATACAACAATCTCAAATGAATGCAAATCTAGTGCAACATACCTTTTTGTGCCTGGCTTGTATCCTAAAAAAACACATTTTCGAGCTCTATGATCCAGCTTAAGTCTGTGTACATCAACAGTAGATACATAGCAGAGGCACCCAAAAATTCTAAGGAAAGACAGATTAGGCAAGGTATTGTGAAGCTTGTGGTAAGGTAAATCTCCTCCAATGGCCATAGATGGCATTCTATTCATGAGATAGACTGAATGCAACACTGCATATCCCCAATACTTGGGTGGTAAGTGTGATTGAATGAGTAATGCTCTTGCAATAGCTAAAATACACTGATGCTTCCTTTCAACACGTCCATTTTGTTGTGGTGTGTAAGCACAACTAGTTTGATGGATAATTCCCTTAGAAGCATAGAAAGAAGGCATAGAAAATTCTAAGCCATTGTCACTTCTAACTGACTTAACTCTGCAGTCAAATTGGTTTTCAACAAGGTGGATGAAGTGCTGAACTTGGGCAGCTACTTCATGCTTACCTTTTAACAAAATTAACCAAGTGAACCTGCTAAAATCATCCACAACAGTAAGAAAGTACTTGTGACCATGCACTGTAGCAGTAGAATAGGGACCCCATATATCCATGTGTAACAGCTCAAAACATCTAGTGGATTTGCTATGACTTAACTGAAAAGGAAGTTTCTTTTGTTTGGCCAAATGACACACATCACAAACACAATCTTTATTGAAACAAATAGAGGGATACAATTTATTCATGAGCTCTAATCTAGTAGAAGAGGCATGGCCAAGCCTAAAATGCCATAAAGCTGACTGTGGAATGGAAAAAGTAGTACAGATAGTACCTGAACTAAGGTTGGAAAATGAAGCATGTGTACCTTCCAAGTAGTATAGGCCATTAGTGAGCTTACCCGAACCAATCATCCTCTGTTGGGAATCATGTATGGTACACACAGAATTAGAGAAAGCAAAGGAGCAATTCAAACTATGAGAAACCTTTGATACAGAGAGCAAATTATAGGTAAAGTGTGGAAGATAAAACACATTGGTAAGGGTGATAGAAGGGGTGAGA
Organism: Trifolium fragiferum; assembly: GCA_954870985.1. NCBI lineage: Eukaryota > Viridiplantae > Streptophyta > Magnoliopsida > Fabales > Fabaceae > Trifolium > Trifolium fragiferum. The sequence goes on along the minus strand of OX940796.1, from coordinate 41,443,616 downwards.
GAAACATTGCCAACAGTATCAGCCTTGACAATTGAACCATTTGGTAATCTAATAGGAACGGGATCAACCTTTCTAAAGCTACTGAACATAGTGAGAGAAAAACATGCATGATCTGTGGCTCCACTATCTATAATCCACAAAGCTGTAGGATGTGACATAGAATGGAAGGAGACTATACCTCTAGTGTCTGCTGCACCAGAGCTGGGAGAAGATGCTGAAGTGAAATGATGAAGTTGTGGAGTAGAGTCAGGCTTGTGGTTCTTCAACAAGAGCTTGAGAGCTTGCAATTCAGCATCACTGAGACCCAAAGAGTTAGAAGCCTTGACCTCAGAAGACTTAGGTGCAGAGCTATTAGAAGCAATATAACTAGCCATAGCAGTCTTAGGAGGAGTGGACCCATCCTTATACTTGAAACCAGGAGGATAACCATTTTTGCGATAGCAAATGTCAACAGTGTGGCCTCCTCTGCCACAGAACGTGCAAGAAGACTTAGTATTGCTCCCAGAGGTGGAACCCTTCCTTTTAGAGGAAGTAGGTTTCTTACCATCTGCAAGATTCAGATGAACTTCAGAATCAGCACCTACCTCTAAACCATTGAAAGACTCATGCTGCACAACCATAGAGAAAGTAGTGTTCAGATCGGGAAAATGTTCCATGATGAGAATTTGAGAGCGAATCACAGCATAGTGATCATTGAGACCACTAAGGAAGATGAGGACCAAATCCTCTTGCTTCAGCTTGCGTGCGTTGCGAATCCCTTCACATTGGCAACGAGCAAGACAAGTGCATGTAGGAAGAGGACGAAAAACCTCTAATTCTTCCCAAAGACCACGCAATTTGGTGAAATAATCATTCACAGAAGAGGAATCTTGACGAATTGTGTACAAATCGCGTTGTAGGCTTGCAATGCGAACACGATCTGCACGAGAAAAGCGCGTCTTGAGATCATTCCAAGCAGAGGCAGCAAGATCGTAATACACAATGCTTTGTGCAATCGACGCTGTAACAGAATTCTGAATCCATGAAAGCACCAAATTGTTGCAACGAATCCAAGCTTCATAATTTGGATCAAATTCAGCGGGCATAGGTGAAGATCCATCAAGAAAGCGAAGCTTGTTCTTCGTGATGACAACTTTTTTTATGGAACGAGCCCAAGGATGATAGTTCTTGCCATCAAGAACCGGATTGACGAGAGGAATAGCAGGATTTTCAGAAGGATGAATGTAGAATGGATTTTGTGAATGATCAACCGGTGCCGGAGAAATAATGTGCGCCGATTGAGAAGAAGGACGAGCCATGGTGAATCAAAGTGCGGAGCTTCAGGCTCTAGATACCATAACAAGGGAATAAGCTTCCATGGAAATGGAAGTGAGAAGAGAGAAAAGAGATAAAAGGGATTTGTGTATTAACAAAGAATGAATCAAAAGTTAGTTACAATAGGTAGCTAGCAGCTATATATAGCTGTATCAAGTTTGGTAACAAACTAACTAATCCTATAACAAACTATAACTAACTTGTATGAATGATAACTAGTCTAACATATGAACTAAGTGCTAGCTAGTATTTTCACAGTGATTGGTCTTAATTATCTAATGGTGGAAGGAAGGCATATTATGTTTATACCGTGTCAATTATAGTATAAGTGTGTGTAGATGAAAAAACTTCCGAAATTGATTCGGTGCATGTGTACATGGATAAAAAAGCTTCTACTTGAGGAGGAACATACCACGATAAATGGATGAGCTCACATTAGAGAGAGAAATTGTTGATGTGTCTAGTGAGTTAAAACTCTCATATTAGAAGAAAAAGTGAGTGTTGAACAATATATAAGTGAGATAACTCATATATCCATGAGTTAAGTTTTATAGAGAAAGAATTAGAGTTTTTAGGTCTTAAAACTCTGATACGTTTATACAACATGTCTATGTTATGATCGGCCATAACACTAGTAATAGGGGGACTCGGTCCAAAACACTATACATGGAAGCTTTGGAATTTTAATGTTTTTTTTTTGTTACATAAATTTTAATGGCTTTGAATTTTAATTTAAAGGAATCTATGTGAAAAGGTACTTATCACATAAGATATATGCCAAATGTGTAACGTGTTGAACTTACAATATCATTTGTCTTTACATGGAGTAGCAAACCGATGTCAAAAGTGTTTGTCGCTCGATGTGAAAACTCTTTTATGTAATAGTGGGAAGAGCGAGTAATACAAAGGTATGGTGCAGTTGGCGCCACAAAAATAATTGAATTTCAACACAACTAAATAAAATATTGTGGACATGAAGCAAATCAGGGCGGTCATCCCTCCGCACCACTTGGTTCTAGATTGGAGCTGGCAGTCTTTTCTCCTTCTCCGGCTCTTTGTTTCACGATTTTTTTCTCTGGTCGTGCTCCTTATTTTATGGCGCTGGCTGTTCTGTTTCATGGTGTTTCGGCCGTCTACCACCAGTTCCGTCGGTTTTAGTGGTGGTTGTGACGATTTTAGGTGGGTATGTTTTATTGGAGCGTATCTGGAGGTTTTAGGTGTTTTGGAGGTGTTTTCGTTGGTGATTCCGGTGACGGTGCTTCTGTCTTGGCCGGATTCTGTGTTGATGGTTGCGGGTAGTGTCATTTGTGGTGGTTCTATTGGTGATTTGGTACGCGTGTGTTCGTTTTAGTGGTGGTGTTCGTTGCGACAGATGAGGTGTGGTGCGATGAGGTTGTCACATTGGCGTTGGATTTGTTGATGTTGTGTGCCTTTGGCTTCCTTGATATTAGTTTCTCTGACACGCTATCAAATCTGTTGAGATTTGCAGGACTCCTTTTGGGTCTATGGGGTTTCCAAATCTTTGAGATTTGCAGGGTTCTTTGGGATTTTCAAATCCGGTTCTTTGTATCTGGCTGTCATTTATCGCATAGATGTTGACTGTTTGGCTTTCTTTGATACAGGCGTCTCTGACCGCTTTCGAATCTGTTGAGATTCGCAGTTTTCTCTTCTGAGTTGCTGATGGTTTCCAAATCAGCTGAGATTTGCAGGATGCTCTATATCTGGATAACCTCTTCCAAGTTGATGTCGACTGTTCCTCGGGTTTGCTGAGACTTGTCCGCCTAGGTTCTCGTTCTACTTTCGTTGGTTAGCTTTTCGCCTTTAGGAGCTGGTTCTGGATTCTGATGGGCCGGTCGCTTTTGATTCGAGATCGGGAGTTGGTGTCTAGTTGTGGCAACTGTCTGGGCTGAGTTGATGACTGCTCTGGTATTCGGGAAGCTGAGGGGTGCTTTTCTCATGGTGGTACATTTGTCGTTGCAGAGACTTGTCTGCCTGGGTTTTCGTTCTACTTTTGTCTGGTCAGCGATTCGCTTGATGGAGCTGGTTCTGGATTTTGATGGACCGAGCGCTTTTGATTCGAGTTCGAGAGTTAGAGTTCAGTTGTGGTAACATTCTAAGCGGGGTTGGTGACTGCTCTGGTAGTCTTGAATCTGTGGGTTGCCTTACTGTTTTTGGGATTAGGAGTTGATTTTGTTTAGGTGTCTGTTTTAGGAGTTTTTTCCTTTAGGTGTTCCGCATATACATGGCACTTTTGTTATGTTGTTCCTATTTACCGGCCTCTGTTCGTCTTGTACAGAGACTTGGTTATTAATAATTTTTGTCATTTAAAAAAAAAACATGGGCAGCCCAAAATAGCAAGTTAAATGCGTCAGTCCGGTGATTTCAACCCATTTTCCCACTTTTTTTCTTTCTACAGTAACAAACTCATATTATTTCTTTAAACAATACTCCCTCCGTCCCAATTTGTTTGAGCCATTTGACCAAAACATGCATATTAAGAAAATTATATAAATGAACATTGCACATTTGTGTAGTGACCGGGATTCGAACCCGGTATGCCCATTTATTCACCTTTAAGGGGGTGAATTTCTAGCCGCTAGGCTACCTAACAAAAAAAAAATATTGTATAAATGAATGAGAGATACTATTCATTTTATCAAATTACCCTTGGATACTCCCTATTCAATTTTTAAGTGCAATAATGATTACTTTAAAAATTAAATTCTGTAGGGGTATAAGTGAAAATACAAGTAAAAAATTATAAATGGTTCAAGTGTTTTGGGATTTTTTTTTTTTTTTTTGCAAATGACTCAAACAAATTGAGACGGAGGGAATAGAATATTAATACAATGAGATAGCAATTCAATGAAATAGTTATTAGACAAAAAATAATTGCACTAACTAGTGTATGAACAACCTTATTCCGTTGTTAGTTGATAAACTTCACATATATCTTTTACCACCTATTAATAATGCAAATTTGAATTATTTATTATTATCTCAGTCTCTCTTATAATCTCATTTTTATTCTCTTGATTAATATAATCAAAAGAGAGATAAAAAAGTTAAAACAGGGCACCATAAGTGGACGGTATGATTGGTCCTCTTGAATTAATTGGTCCTTGGATTAGTTATCAAATTTTTTCTAAAAAATAGGTAAAAAGGATAGAGAAATTAAATGCCCTGATTTTAATTTTGTGTATTATTCATGTGATCTAATTTAATCATATTTTTTACTAATATCTAAATATAAACATTAACATATGAAATGTTTAATTTGTCTCAATAACTATTTTCAAAATATATAATTTTTTATAATTTTTTTGTGTAAAAGAATAAATAGATAATTAAAAAAATTAATGATTAAAGTAGTACGTCAACAATAATAAAAAGAAATGTCAATTGACAAAAATAAATATGATCAAATAAATTATTTATTTTGAGTCTATTTATTTTAGGATGGGGAAGTATATCTATTCCTATTTCTAACTCATTTGAGTTAGTTTGGTTATGTTGGATCGAGAATATCAATTTTTATTTTTTCTTTTTAAATATCCAACCATTTTCTAATAATGGAGGGGTGATTTAGTCAATATAGATTCCCACTAAAAATGTTTGACGTGACGCACTGATGCAGATTACCTGAGACGAGGGAGATGTGTTATGACTAAACTAACCCTAATCTTATTTCCTCCTAGACAGCTTGTCAGCTTCCAGGCCAAAATCAAAATTCTATCCCACTACAGAAAGGGTAATTTCGTCAATTACAAAGCACAAGAAACATCCTAACCAAAAAACGGAAAAAGTTTTGGAGTTTCCATCGGACCCATACCTTCTACGTGAGTCAATTTTCAAAAGCGTCCCTATCACGAGACTCCTCCAAAAACCATAAGGGCATTTTCGGTATTTCAGTATCCCAATTTCCCACCCCACACCCAACGTAACGTGGCATCGTGAACCGAAACCTCAAACTAAAACCCGGTTCAGACCTCAACACGTAATCCACTCAGTTATGGTAGTTCTCAAAACTCGCCACGTAGGATTTACACGTGGCAGTTAATGGTAACGTCATTATATTTTCGTATTAAATAATCCACACTTTCTTAACTGCTCCTTATCCTCTCCTCGATCATTGCTGCACGAAAGCCATAACTTCACGCAACAACAAAACAAAACTACCTTCACTCGCCGGCGACAGAATCTCCGGCGGAAAATATGGAAGCTCCGGCGATAAATCTAATCTAATCATTTCTAGAACTAGGAAGTAGAAAACCTAAGCTAAAGCGAGTTTAGTTGGCAGAGTTTTCAAGTTATTCCATTCTTAGTTTCACAAGTCAGAGGCAGATTATAAAATAATCGAAAAGTTAAAAGAAAATTGAAGAAACTTGCTCTGTTTTCAGCGTTTACAGAGTTTTTGCAGAACACATATTCCTTTTCTTTTTTTAACTTTTCCTTTTTTGTGACTTTCTTTCTCCTCAAATTTTGAAAACGTATGCGGAGAATCGAGAAAAAGTGATTACTTAGAATTTCACAAACTCAGTTTCTGTCTTCTTCTGACTCGAAATTACTTAAAAGTTTAAGCACGAGATTCTGTAATGGAAGAGATAAATACTAATACTACTCATTGAAAGTGTTAGTGTCTGATGTGATGCCTTTTATGATGAAAATTCAACCGATCGATTTTCAGTTAGATGAGGAGATTACTCGAGTTGAACCGGTTAAGCCGGTTGTTAAGTCACGGCTGAAGCGGCTCCTCGAGCGTCAATTCTCCGGCGTTCTGAGAATTTCTGCTTCCGAGAAGATCACCGGTGGTGGTGGTTTGGAACCGCATTTGTGCAAGGAAGGATTTAATATCACCGATGATTTCGAACCGAGCTCGGTGTGTTTAGCTAAAATGGTGACGAATTACATTGAGGAGAGTCACGAGAAACAATCAGCTTCAAATCGCTGTAACTGCTTCAATATAAACTGTGAAGATAGCTCCGACGAAGAATCAGAATCGCTTAGCGGTTATTCTGTTTCTGAAGCATGTGAAATCCTCAAGGTAGTAAATTAACGGATTGTTTGGCGTTTGAAATAATTAAAAAGAAAAAACTTAGATGAAGCGCGTTTTTCTGTTTTGGACAGGGTTTGATAGCTTGTAGAAGTACCGCCGAGATAAATCTTCTCGCAGACACTGCAAAGATCGTAGATAACAATAAATTTTGCAAACGTAAAGACAGTTTCTGCAGAAAGATTGTTACAGAAGCTTTATCATCACTCGGATATGATGCTTCCATTTGTAAATCTCGCTGGGAAAAATCAAAATCTCCTTCATATCCTTCTGGTACTTAATTTTTAATTTCTCTTTAGATTGAAAATTGAAATATCAATTTGATCGTTAGAAATTGTTGATGAATTGTTATGGTGTGATTTTGAATTTGAACAGGGGAATATGAGTATATTGATGTGATGTTAGGAAATGAACGGTTGATAATTGACATTGATTTTAAATCAGAATTCGAGATTGCTAGATCTACTAAATCATACAAGATGATTCTCCAGAATCTTCCTTACATATTCGTTGGAAAGTGTGATCGTTTACAGAGTATTGTAGCGATTGTATCGGAGGCGGCGAAACAGAGTTTGAAGAAGAAGGGAATGCATGTTCCTCCATGGAGGAGAGTTGAATATGTTAAATCAAAATGGCTCTCAGCTTATACAAGAATGAATGTGCATACACAGAAACAGAAGGTTTTGAAGGAAAATTGTGTTGATGAGAGTTTTGGTGACGAATGGAAGCTGCCGGAGTTGAAGCCGAAGGGTTCAATGACAGGGGTTAAGGTTGTGACTGGTTTGGCTGTGGTGTTTGAGGATGATAACCCGTAAAATTTTGACTGTTAATTTGTTTCTATTTTCGGCTTAATTTTTTTTTAATTTGCTAATATGAGAGTTAATATGAGGATTAAAAATCTTACTATGTGACTGTAACAACTCTAATTGTATCCCCCTTCTGCTTTTTTATTTGAAGTATGGGATGGAATTTTTACTAGTATGAAATAAAATAAAGTTGAGATATAGTTTTTGTGATATTGGTCAATGGTCAAATTGTTTTTAGAGAAATTCTTGCATAGTCTCCCCCATAACACTTAATCCTTAGGCTCAACCAACCAAAATTTGACATATCATTTAATTAGAAATACATGGAATTTATATGAATATATAAAAGGAAGGATTTAATTCGAATTAAATGTGATTGATATCCATAAATGCAAATCATTGACTTCTTTTTTTTAGAAAATCATTGACATTTATTAGCACCTAATATACTCATATAATATTCCCTCTTTTTGTTGCCAATCGAATGAGTATTTCATGTTCATGTTATTTCTTTTAATACAATTATTTTTTTAAATTTATTTTCAAATTTCTTATAATATTTTATTATATTGGTAATTTATATATGTAAATTATTTAAAGTTGATCAATTTTTTTCTTTTGAAAAAAGTTTTGCACGAAAATATTATATTAATTTTAATTTTAAAATTAATTCAATATAAAACAATAATAGTAATTTAAATTCGAAAATAATTATTTATTTGAATTAATTGAATTTAAAATAATAATAGTAATTTAATTTGAATATGAAAATTTGAAGTTTTGTGGTGAGAAACATTTGTACATGATTTTATTATAAAAAAAAATACATGTGTATATGCACATTAATTTAAACCTATAAAATAAGGCCGCATTTATGGATATCAATCACATTTAATTCGAACGAAATCCTTCATTTTATATATTCATATAAATTCCATGTATTTCTAATTAAATGATGTGTCAAATTTTGGTTGGTTGAGTCTAAGAATTAAGTGTTAAGGGAGAGACTATGCAAATATTTCTCTTGTTTTTATCAATTACTCTAGTATTATTTTTAGATAAATAAATTGTTTTATCAATTTCTAGTACTCTTTTATTTAATTTAATTTAATTTTTTTTGCTTGTTCTCATTCTCTCCTTCAAGGAGAAGAAATGTTAGTTGATGGGTAAATATGGTGTGGTTGCTAGTCTAGATCAAAGGTTGGTTGGGGTTGATACGAGAATGGATCCTCTCATGTTCTTTTTTTCTCAATTTCCCTCAATTTATACATCTCAACCCTTAATTGACTTTTCTCAATTTTTTTTAAAGTTAAATAATATTCTATATCTATAAATCAATGGTCAAGATCCTACATTATTTCCTCATATTTGTTTCCAACATGAGAGTATCCATTCTCGGGTTGATACCCTTTGTACAAAAAGGGAAAAACAATACGGAGGGAAGCTTCAGTTGTAAAAATCATGAATGATGTTCGCAAATACTATAGTTGAACACTTCAACTACAGGAGTATATTGTTAGGTCAAATATATTTCTCATGATAATTTATTGTTGTGTGAAAATTTTAGTGGGTAATTATTATTGTCTACGGAAAAATAAAAAATAATCATGAATGTTTAGGTTATAATTAGAAATTTATGATGATTATAAAAGAAGAAGGAATTTACTATGACAAAATGAGTTGGGTTTGTTGCATCGAGAACTTACTAGAGAACTTACTAGTACTATTTAGCCGTTGGTCCACTCTATCTAACGCACTAAAAATAATAAACTTACCTCTTTTAAATTATAAGTCACTGGGATTCGGTCCTCTTTTGTACAAAAAATAAAATAAAATTATAAGTTACAAATGTTTTTTAATTGAATCATAAAATAGAGGAAATTTTGTTAAGGATCATGATGTAATAAAAAAGCAAGGTGTAAAGCGTGCTTTGATAATTTTGGGGAGCATGCAGTACATTGTAGAAAACTTTTAAGTTTCAAATATAAGTACGACTTTGTCCGAGATGTTTTTTTTGATGTTTTTAGGCGGGCAGGAATATCTGCAAAAAAAGAGGTCCCTGTGAACTTTTTGACCGGCCCACTGAAAGGGCGATCAACTCTAAGACCGGCAGATATTATGGTGTATGGATGGGTAGGTGGAAAACATGCATGTGTGGATTTGACTGGAGTTTCGCCACTTGTTGGTTTAAGGGCTGGGACTTTCACTGTGGGACAAGCAGCCATCAAAGCTGCTTCAAGTAAAGTGGTAAAACATGAGAAAGCATATTCTGACAATCAACATGCTTTCATACCATTTGATTTTGACACTTTTGGCTTTCTAGCACCAGATGCTGTGAGTCTTTTGTAACGAGTCCAAAATGTTATGAATAGCAATATTGTGTCCCCTAGGGCTAATAATGTTATTTTTACCCGAATTGGTTTTGGCATTCAAAAAGGTTTGGCGGCGCATCTTGTTGCCAGTTTGCCTTTAATTCATATGTAATTACTTATTTATTATATATATATAAAAGAATAATATATGAATTTTCAACAAAAAAAAAAAATTCTTCAAGGCTAGGTTCATTTTAGTATTCTTTTTAGAAAATGTTAAATAGTGCATTTGATGTAATATTTAAGCATATAAATAAAGAAATTTTATTTTAAAATGTGTATATTTAATATATTGAAAGTATAAAAAGTTATTTTTAACAACGTTAACTTTATGTTTTATTTTTATTTTTGGTATATTTAACAAGTGCAATAGGTGCACTCAAACACGGATCCATTGTGGAGACAGTGGGGTCAGAGCCTATTTTATTTTTAAATAATACTTATATATTTATGCAATATGATCCCACTTATACGAAACTATTATTTTTAGTTTATAAATAGAGTCAACGGAGATCGTATTTAAGACTCCATGCATTATATTCAAACCTCTCACTACTATATCAAATTTAGTTGCTTACTTATATGATACCATTGTCTCCACATAGTTAATTCATTGCCTTGCAACAAATTATCAAATTATTAAGAAGGCTGATAAGTGTCTTAATAAGAAGCTTAGCTCAATTGACAGGTTGGTAATAGTTTTATTGAATTGTAAAAAGGATAAGAGCAATTTTTGACAGGTTGATAAGTGTCCATAAGATTCAATTTTTTAAATATATAGCATTAATTAATTTTATTGAAAAAGATAAGAGCAATTAACAAATGGTATAATTGACAAATCATATCCGTAAAATACAAAAATGACAATTAAATAGGAACGCTAAATTTAACACTAAAAGACAAGTAAAAAAGAACGAATGAAGTAAATTTAAATACATTTTGTAAATAATATATAATTTTGAACCCTAAGGTTTTGATTGAACAACATCCCTCGCCACAAATTACTAGAGTTTGAGTTTTTTAGATGTTTGTGTTGGATCAGTCCATACAAAATATTCTCCCCGTCTCAATTTATAAAAAAAATCAATTTTTTATCCCAAACTATAAACAAAAAGACAGACTTTATCTTTTTCAAAATTTACTTTTGTTTATTCTCTCTCAAATAATTGCATTCATAAATCATCATAAGTAATATTAATTTAATCTCTGAAGTATTCCTCAATTAATTTATTAGACTGATTTAAAACAACAATCGAGTTCGGCGGTCAGTTCTGACATCAAGTGGTTCCAACTCCCTACCAAGTTCAGCGTCAATCATTACTGAACCAACTAACGATTGATACCAAAAAAAAATTTAGTTATTGTAGTGTTTTGATAAATTTGAGTATAGAATTAATTGATAAATAAAAATTTAAGGACTAAGTTGTTTATTTATTACACGATTTTTGGAATAAATTGTGTAAATAATTAAATAAATTGTTGGAACCGTGGAGGTGGAGGAGTCGTTTATGCACAATTACAAGTTTATGACGCTTCCAAGTTTTGTTGTTTCCATTTCCATTTTTATGAAATGATTCTTAACTTATACCCCTCTCAAGGATTTCCTTCATTTCTCAATATTCTTCTCACACTTTCCTCTTCTTCCTCATCGTCCATTATCATCACCATGAATATGAATATGGTTCTTTGTTTCTTCAATTCCTTCATTTCATTTTCAAAATCCCAATATGGATCACCTCCTTTTTCTACTCATCCTTTGCCTTTTCTCAACTCCTTCCTTCTCCATCCACAATTTCCACCAATCGTAAGTACCAATTCCTTCATTTTCTTATTGGCTCAATGTTTCCCTTTGTAGTCTAACTATATGTTGAATACTTCACAATGCCAAATTATAGACTTGTGGCCTGTTTGGATAAACAGCTTATTTGCAACTTATAGCACAAATGCTTATGTATAAGCTTACATAAACTATTTTTTATAGCAAAAGATAAAATAAAAATAAATTGTTTTTATATATAATATGCTGTTTTCATGATTTATATTGTAATTGTAATCAAGACAATATAGTATTTGATCTTTATTTATCTATCGACTATCGAGAAAGCTAAAAACATTGTAATCAAAATGTAAAGTAAAGTCTTTAATCTCTTATTGATCAACATTGTATTTTTTGACACATCTTTAACCGTTGTGGATATGTCTGATATGTGTTTAAGGAGAGTAGAAACAAAGTAAAAAATTTATTTTGGGAGACTTGTCCGACACGTGTTGTATGAGTGTCTAACAAGTAACAAGTATCAGACACCGATCCAAGGAGTATCGGAGTAAAGAAAAAAATGATTTTTTCTTTCTTTCTGGACACCTATTTAAGTTGTCTAACACATGTCGTATAAGTGTCATAGAGGTGTTAGCGCTCCATCTGCCAAGAAATAGCCGTTTTGTCATAGTATGTATATTCATTTGTTTGAAGATTATCTCTGGCCAACTCAATCAATAGTTTGGGACCAAAGTTCTTCTATTGTTGTGATGATTTGTGGGACTAGCTAGCATTTTTTCTGTATTGCGTCTGTTATACACTTTTAATTCTATTCTGAAGCATGGTTTTGGTAGGATCCTCTTGAGAATTGTATATGGCAGAGTTTCTAGAGGTTGATGTACAGTAAAGTGCATTTTATTTTTGATTTCAAGTTGATTAAGTTTTCCTTATTCTTTTCCTGTTTCTGTTTGTATAGCTTTCCCATTGTGGAACCTGATCCTGGTCATACAAAACTCCGTCTTTCAAGAGAAGGTTTGGAGGCTATTGAGAGAATAACAAATCCCATTGCATCTGTGGCTGTATGTTTGACAAAACTTCAAAGCATGCATTGTCTTTAATTTGTTTGTTTTACTTAGATATGTTAAAATGAATTTCACAAACTTGTCATGATAATGGGATGTTCTGATTCATGATGGAGTGATTTGCTTATATCGCACCGATTACCATTATCCTTTTGTGACACATTGTATGACCTTTAGCAGCTTGTAACAAGCTTAAAGCTTGCTTAGTAAGATTTCACTTTGACCGGATGTTATATATATAGGAACATATCTTACAATGTTTTGATATTATGTTAGAATATCTTTATATATCCGTAGAATCAATTCCTAACTCTTCGATTATTTTCTATATTCTAACAACCTGTTGGTGGATTCAACTTTTATTAGTTTATTGCTGTTTCTATTAGGTGATTGGGCCGCATCGTTCTGGAAAATCTTTTTTGCTTAACCAACTTCTCTCTCTTTCTTGTTATGAAGGTGCATCTTTTATACCTACTAGAAATTTCTGTTTTTGTTGTTGTGTATCAGTATTTTATAGTTTTAAATGGTTTGCTTTGAAATGTTTTATTGTTAGGATTTGGTGTTGGGCACATGCGTGACGTCAAGACAAAAGGTGGATGAAAATTGTCATTTTTATCATGAATATGCGCATATTTGAATTTATATAGAAATCACTTGTAATCATTTTTATTATCTTTTGGTTTGCATATTCAGGAATATGGGTTTGGGGAACTCCTATAGAGGTAGATATCAATGGAGTCAGAACTTCTGTCATTTACCTTGATACAGAAGGATTTGAAAGTGTCGGGAAGTCCAATGTATACGATGATCGGTAATTGCTGATTAATCATGCACTCTGCGTTCTTTGTTGAATCATGTATGGTTTTTCAGTTGGCATTTTATTTCTTTTGCTTTCGCAGGATATTTGCTCTTGCAACTGTCATGAGTTCGGTGCTTGTATATAATTTGCCTGAGACGGTTAGATAGTGTCTTCCTCCCCTAATTTCATGTTCATTGCTAGTAATTATTTTGTTGCAATGTTAAAAGTAAAAAGAACAACGACCTTCATTTTGAGATTGAACAATGTAGAAAAGCATAATTTATGTTTCATTGTTGAGTACAATGTTGGATTCTGACTACTGAGTGCTATATGGTATACATATTGGTCCATGTGAAGGTAAAGTACGCTCGGACAATAATTAATTAATCTGCCAAACGAACATATAATAACGGGTAAAATATTTCTCATTAAAAATATTTTGATGACTGACTTTATTATATAAGTAGTCCTTTGGTGTGCAACATTTAGGGAAATAGTCCCTTTAGCAGATTAGCTTGAATTTCCAGTCACCTGAATCAAACAAATTACCTTGGTCTGATAAGGGGAGAAGAAAACCCTACCATTGTCCTATAATTCTAAACCTTTAATCAATAATTACTTAGTTTTTGGCTTTAAATAACTGAGCACAAGTTGGTTTTATTTTCAAGAAACCCAACTAGATGTAAAAGATTGCCAGTATCAAGTATATGAACTTTGAATTACTTTATGTAGAATGTATAATCTTGAGGTCCTTAGCTAACAAAAGTTTTAAATAAAAAATTAGGCCAATCTCAAATGTTTTCATCTTTGTGTGTTAGATACGAGAAGCTGACATCTCTCGACTCTCTTTTGCGGTCGAGCTTGCTGAAGAATTTTATGGGAGGTTTGCATCTGGATGGATTTGTTATAATCTTATCTGGATTATCAATTTCTGTATCCCTTTTATTTTTAAATAATAATTTTTTGTATCTCTCCTTGCTTTGTAAAACCTCTTTGTTTTAGGGATATATTATGGTTACTGACTTGTTGATTTGTTTTGTGTATCTTAAATTTGCAACTGCCATTATGTTGAACAGAGTGAAGGTAAGACAAGGAACTGAATAGTCTCCAGTTATCTAATCTTTATTATTTTCTTAAAATTGTTGTTGATAGATTGATTTTGTTCGAATGTTTGGATATTTTGTAGGGCAATGACGTGGCCTTTGAACCTGCTAAGCTATTGTGGCTCATCCAACGTGATTTTCTGCGTAAGTTCATAAATACTTTGCTCACTTGTGTAGTTGTGTTCATACATCAGTAAGCTGTCTGTCATCTATCTTCAAATCCCACCCCATGCCCCCCCTCCAGAGTTCTGTAGTCTTCAGTCAGATTGACCATCCCGTTAAAATGTCATGGTAATTGATGATTTCTAGGGCACTGCGTCTCTTGCTAATGAACTTGTTCATCGTTAGAGATATTAATGAAGTTATTCTGAGTGTGGCGGTAGTCGGTGCCAACACCGCCTTGCACTAGTCTGGCATTCAGTAATTTGGGGTCTTTGGAAGTCGTATAATGATGTTATTTTCTCTTTCGAAGTGGTTTTTTGGTAAAATCTCTGGTTCCTTGTGTACTTATCGATCCTAACAGGTAGTGTACTAACAGTCTCAGTTGTTTCAAAACGAATATTAAGATGACATTAAAATTGATTATATCTAGAAAGGAACAACAAAAAAGAAATACAACTAAATTGCCAAGAACTACAATAAAGGGTCTAAAAGCTTAACAAATTGCATGTGTTTAACTAACAAGTAACAAATTAGTTTAACAAATCAACCATGAGCTATTCTTAGAGGATGCAGTGGCAATACCCCAAAAATACCCGAAGAAGCCGACATCACGCTATTGCAATTCAAGCAATTTCCCCGGCTATTGGCACCCCCTACTATCTCATTCTCTTTTTCCACAGCAACCTCGTCACCAACACTCCTTTGAGTGTTGTCCTTGTTTTCTTCTTTTTCTTCAAAACCATCATTAATAACAATACTTTGATCAATAGTAACATTGTTACTCTCTTGTGGACTAGCTGGCAGTGATGCTAATTCTTGTTCTTCTTCTTCTTTCACTTCCTCTTCCTCAATTGTCCCCGTGAAATAGTCATCATCATTTTCTAGTGGAACAAGCTGCAAGGTGAGTCTACCATTCTCTCTGTGTGCATGAAAATACTTATGATGCTTCACTTTCTCTTCCTTGATGATCAACCTTCCATCATTAGTATAGTACCTTGTCAACGCATATCGCATGTGAGAAGCAAGGTTTTCTGTTTGAGCTAGACAAGGTATAGGAGGAGGAAACTCTCTCTTCTTATGGCACCTTGTAATCTTCTTGTCCTTGGAAGGAGCTAGATCATTCTGATGAACAATGTTAAAGACATCATTCTCAGATTGAAGGTCAATGCAACTCTCGTTGCCAATGAAGTCGTCGTCGATTGCAGGGAATATTGTGGAGCTAAAGTTCATGTTTCTTTTCATGATAATGTAGCTTCAAAGAGTTGAAATTTTTTTGGTTGGTTTGTATAATGAGAACGAATGAAGGAAATATATAGAGAGAAGAGACAAAAAAAGTTGGACCTTGGGGTGTGAAAGAGGAAGTAAAAGTGAAAAAAAAAATTGGTTAGTCAGTAATATGAACAGTGAAGGGTTTTAATTAAGGTGTGTTTTGGATGAAGAGATAGCAGGTAGAGAAAGTGAGATAGTGGCTAGGTTTTCGTGAAGGTGGTGGCAAGCAATGAAGAGAGAGACTCCAAAAAGGATGAAACAAAGACAGCTAATATGAGTGCTGACTTCATTTATGACAGTGTATCTGGTTCATGTGAAAATTTCAAATTCCAAAATCAGAACACAAGGACACATAAGAAGAAGAAGAATGAATTCACTTATGGCTCTATAGTTCTATATATATAGAGTTAAATTGTAATAAAAAATATATTTATAAATTATATGTTTAAATAAAAAACAAATCTTAAAATGGTCTAAGCAAAAATGTAAATCATAAATTCTAATAATATGTTATTTTAAATATTTTTAAATAAAAACTAGTCCAAAAATATATTTTTAAATAAATAGCTAGTAATTCTAAAATATTCTAAACAAAAATATAAAATAGGTAGTGTCCTAACTGTCTCAGTTGTTTCACCACCTGTTATTTGAATAACCCTATCTCTCCCGGGCTCTTTTGATTTCCTACTATTGTTTCTTTCAACTATTTTATTTCTTTCAGGTTTTGGTGTTTTTATTGCTTACTTGTTACTGTTTAGATTGTGTTGCATCCTATGTCTTCATAGGTGTCATATTTTGTTTCAGTTTGTTGGATTGTT
This sequence comes from Trifolium fragiferum, assembly GCA_954870985.1. Classification (NCBI taxonomy): domain Eukaryota; kingdom Viridiplantae; phylum Streptophyta; class Magnoliopsida; order Fabales; family Fabaceae; genus Trifolium; species Trifolium fragiferum. The sequence continues at coordinate 41,427,082 of OX940796.1, read as the reverse complement.
TGCATTAGTTCTTAACATTTCCGCTGACTTGTGTAGTTGTTTTTACATACTTCATATTAACGAAGTCATTCACGAATCTTTGAATCCCATGCCCCCCTCCGTGGTTCTTTAGTCTTCAGTTTGACTGACCATCCTTTAAGATATCTTGGTCATTGATGATTTCTAAAGCACTGCATCTCTTGCTGCTGATTTTAATCATTTTTAGAGATATTAACGAAGTCATTCACGAATCTTCATATAACAGATGAAGCTTTTAAAATTCGGCCCTTGATCTGATATCTAATCCTTTATGACCAAGTGGTCAAGAAATTGATCATTGCCGTCTCCATTCATTTTAATAAAAGTTGAATTTCTACAAATGGTAAAATAGGCCTATTGATATTTTTCTTAATCATCTACAGAAGGGAAATCAGTGCAAGAAATGGTGAACGAAGCTCTTCAACGAGTCCCCAATACCAATGGTTAGCACCATTTCTTGTAGCTTTGGACAAAGTTTCCTTGTTTTACAAGCAAATGATCTGATGGGAGTTTTTTTTCTTTTGCTATTTAACTGCAGGGGACAAAAATATTGACTTGGTATTTCCTCTTCTGAAGTTCAATTTCCAATTATCAGTGAACTGAATATTATACTGAAAGTTAATATCTTTAGGTTAATCAGATCCGGAACTTGCTGGCTATGATGGGGGACAACAACACTGCCTTTAGTTTACCACAGGTATGTGTTGGTCCCATTTGGTACAAGACATTTTTTTTCTCTCCACTAAGCTGCTTCTTGCCTAATGCTTAGTTTGGCAGTGTATCTGAAAAATACTGTTGACAGGTTAATGCATTTGAATAATCTGTATGATTTAGAAGATATCCTTATTAAGCTCGGGCCTCACTGGTAGAGATATTTGATTTTTTTATCATGAAGAGTGATATCGTAATATAGGAACTAAGGAATTAATTTGTTTCTGATGCATGAATTCCAGAGTAATTTCAAGTAGTTATCTATATTTTGTATATCTACTTTCCTGGTATATCTATGTATTTATATAATTACTAGTATGTCATGATAGATAGTTTCGCTATGTTAGAATGTAGTCTTTGTTCTGTGTTTAAACATTGCATTGGTTGATTGAACTGATCATTGGACCTCAACAGCCACATCTCCAGAGGACAAAGCTTTGTGATATGAACGATGTTGAACTCGATCAATTATATGTTACGAGAAGGGAGCAATTGAAAGAGCTTGTTGGCAGTATAATCTCTCCAAAGATTGTACAGGGAAAGACTTTAAATGGGAAGGAATTCGTCTCCTTCCTGGAGCAGGTACTTAGATTTAGCTTCGATCTTCTATACAGTTGGATTTGACATTGTTCTGTGCATCTCCATTAAATTACTTTGATTCTGACATTCCAAATGTAGATACTTGACGCCTTGAACAAAGGAGAGATTCCATCATCAGGCTCTCTCGTGGATGTTTTCAACAAAGGTATTATTGAGAGATGTCTTAAGTTATACAGTGAAAAAATGGCAACATTGGATCTACCTCTTTCAGAGGAATCTCTACAAGGGTTCCATGATCAGTCTAGAGATGAAGTCATGAAAGTTTTTGATCAGCAGCATTTTGGTCATCACCATGCTAAGAAATCAATCATGCAGCTAGATGAAGAAATGCAAAAGGTTCCTAAGTTTAAATTAATATAGTAAATAGTAAATTTGACGCTGAAAATATGATTGGCTAATCATGAATTCACTTAGCATCTAAAATTATATGATTGGCTAGTCGGGAATTTATTTTGGAATTATAATCTAATTATTTAAAGCTTATAATTTTGCTGGGGAAAATCATGCAGGTGTATAAGAATTTTATTTTGCAAAACGAGTACCAATCTTCAAAGCTCTGCGAGGCACTGTACATCATATGTGAAGACAAAATGGATCAGCTTCAAGTTCTCAGACTTCCTTCCTTGGCAAAATTTAATGCAGGTTTCTTGCAATGCAGTCATCGTTTTGATCATGAATGTGTTGGACCTTCAAAGACAAATTATGCGACACGGATTAATAAGGTCGGATAGAATAATAAGTTATGCTAGTTTATAATTATAAATAAACTAATGTGATAAATGGATATGCATTCTGCAGATGTTAGTGAAGTCTAGGTCTCAATTTATAAAGGAATACAACCAAAGACTTTTCAATTGGTTGGTGGTGTTCTCGTTGATTATGGTAGTGATTGGTCGCTTTATTATAAAGTTCATTTTGATCGAAATTGGAGCATGGACACTCTTTATATTTCTGGAGACATACACTAAGATGTTTTGGTCGGTAGAATCACTTTACTATAATTCAGCTTGGCAGTTTATAGTTGCAACTTGGGAAACTCTTGTTTACAACCCAATCTTTGATCTTGACAGGTAACTGAAAACATTTTTCACCATCTTATTCAGTTATGAATATTAGTGAGATTCTATATGATAATGATATTTATTATATAGTTTTTTTTTTGTGATTGAAACAGATGGGCTATACCCTTTGGTGTAATGTTGACAGTGTTTATTATCTATTGGTGGAGTTATGGGAGGAAATATGGATCCCAATGGCTATTACCTTTATACAGAAGCAATAAAAATGATCCAAATCGACAAAGAACAGACTAAATCTATGATTAAATATGCCTTCCTTTGTTCACTTTAGGGGGGAAATTAAAACAAGGCTTAATAGATCTTTTGGTCCCTGTATGTTCGCGAATTTTTTGTTTTAGTCCCTGTATTTTGTTTTGTTGCAAATAAGTCTCTGAATGTACAATTTTTTTTTTGTTTTAGTCCATAAAGTCAAAATCCGCATGAAAATCCGAAGAAAAATCTCGACAAAAAATGCAAATTTTCCTGCAGATTTTGACTTTAGGGACTAAAATCGAAAAAATTTATACATTCAGGGACTTATTTGCAACAAAACAAGATACAGGGACTAAAACAAAAAATTCGCGAACATACAGAGACTTAAAGATCTATTAAGCCTTAAAACAATCCAATGGATTAAACAATGTATATATTTTCATGTATCTATTAACAAAACAAAATAAATCACTCATGAATATTTGAAACATCTCTTATTAAAGCTAAACAAGTTCTATCGAGAATAATAATAATATATTTCTTTCTTGGGTCTTGCTTAGGAGTGCCTCCGGGGCACACTTTAAGCATTCCATTTGAGAAAACTTTTTATTTTAAAAATCAAACAATATAATTTTTAATGCGTTGACTTTACGCATTTCCATAAAAATTATATAAAAACCTTATTATTTTAGGTCTTAAAAAATACTCCGGCGGCACTCGTTAGCATTTGTCTTCTTTCTTTATTGTCAACACACACACACTTTGATGTATATGTGGAGCAAAATAAGTATCAGAGTAGTTACTCTTTATGATAAGTTTGTTGAATCACAGACTTTGTTAGAATCTTCCAATTAATTCAACAATTTTTGCTTTATGATAAATTTGATCTCTCTTTCCCATTTTTATCAGGAAAATCGGAGTTTGTGTCGTGGGATAATATATGAAATTAGAGTACCATGATATAATCACTTTGTTGATAACGGATGATGAGAAGTGACCGAAGAAGATTTTATTTTTTTAATATTAAATTTGTAGATGAAACTAGACGAAATTTAGAAATAAAAAGATGAAATATGTTTCAAAATTGAAATGATGATCTTAAGATTAAAAATCTTATGAGAAAATGAAGAATTTATGGGGTTTGTAATTTGAAGAAGGTGGGAAGAGTTTTTAATGGTGGCGGTGGAAAGGAAAAAAAATGAAAAATGAGAGAACGAGTTTTCACATTTATGAATTTTAAATTTTGTCCCTATAATTTGTGTGAATTTTGGTTTTCGTCCGTGCAATTTGTGCGAATTTTAGTTTTCGTCTCTATAATTTGTGCGGATTTTTATTTTCGTCCCTGCAATTTGCCATGCAAGCGTCCTCTGAACACGTGGCAGTGGTTTAGTCAGCAGATTTTGGCTATGTCAGCATTTTGAGAGAGAGAGAGAGAGAGAGAGAGAGAGAGAGAGAGAGAGAGAGAGAGAGAGAGAGAGAGAGAGAGAGAGAGAGAGAGAGAGAGAGAGAGAGAGAGAGAGAGAGAGAGAGAGAGAGAGAGAGAGAGAGAGAGAGAGAGAGAGAGAGAGAGAGAGACCCGTGGCTGACCGGAGAACAACTCGAACACTGTTCACGAGTGGAAGTTAGATTCACGAGAGGGAGAATCAAGGCAACGAGAGAGGAAGAAGAAAAGACAATTAAAAAAAAACCAAAAACACATGAATATCATTGGTGAGATTCACAAGAGAGGGAATCATGGGTTTGTGATAGACTAGAGTGTCACATGATACATCATTAGTGTTTTAATTTCAACCATTCGTTTTAATCCTAGTTATTTTTCATTTTCATATTCTCATATATTTTTGTCATTATCATATTATACATTCTCTCTCTCATATATATATATATAATCTAAATCTAGATATAAATATATATTCTATCACATGAAAAGAATTATATACACATCCATTATATTTCTTTCTATAAAAAAATATATTAAACAATTTTTTTTTTTTTAATATAACATCTTTTATGACTTTTAAGTGGTTTTTTATTTGCATGTTTATTTTCTTTCTAAATCTGAAATTTCTTCAAAGCACATAAATCTTCATGATCTTTTTTGAATTTAAATTCTTTTTTCTCTTCTATAATATGCTCACGCTTCATCAAATTTAAAACAATCTCTTACCTTTCATATGCATGTAATCACTTTTTTATTGTTTTGGTATTTAATCATACAACTTTTATGTTCAAATATCATTTTGCAGCCTTTCTCCACAACTGAACAACAGTTAAATTAGTCTATTTAAATTAACTAATTGATGCTCTGCTTGCCCTCGTAACTACAATAAATATATGTGCACCATTTTCCACCTAAATACAATTTGTCATTTACCAATACAATATAGTACCACTAAGTTTCATCAACTGCATTCATTGATTTCATATACTCTTATTACTAATACAATTTGAAAGCGTGCACGGATTCCCTATAATGTTCTCCTGAATACAGTTGGTCATTTACAGATATAATGACATACCATTAGACTATATTAATTGCGGATGCTGATTCCCTATACTCTTATTTTAAATGCAGTTTAATATTACCAATGTAGTAGCATTAAATGTTTGCGCAAGTTCTATATACTCTTCTCAAAATGCACATTAAATTCTTGCACAAATTCCCTATATATATATATGCACACATTGAATTTAGTCAAAAAAGATTATTTAAATTGGATAGATTTGGAAAAATAAAAGATAAATATTTTGTAAAATTTGACTTGAATTAATTAACTAATAATATTAATTTATTAATTCTAATTAAATTGTTTGATTAATATATTTTTTAAAGTGTGAAAATTAAACAATCAATGAATAAAAAAATTGTATATTTATGTATCAAAACAACTTTACACGTAGAGATTAATAATTGGATTTAGATTTTTATAAATATAACGTGTCACTCATGCATAAGTTTGAACCACGTCTTATTTACGTCAGACAATTTTTATTGAGAATAATAAGATATTATCCTGTAGACAATCACTTTTAACTCTAAATTTCCGTCCTCAATTTGTAAGATGTCTGATTAGATATTTCTCCAGGTATAATTTTGATAGCATGCTTTCTCATCATCTTGAATCATACTTTTAGATATTCTAATTTGCTATGTATTAGATCTACCTATCTAGAGTGGTCTAAGCACACATTGAATTTAGTCAAAAAAGATTATTTAAATTGGATAGATTTGGATAAATAAAAGATAAATATTTTGTAAAATTTGACTTGAATTAATTAACTAATAATATTAATTTATTAATTCTAATTAAATTGTTTAACTAATATATTTTTTAAAGTATGAAAATTAAACAATCAATGAATAAAAAAATTGTATATTTATGTATCAAAACAACTTTACACGTAGAGATTAATAATTGGATTTAGATTTTCATAAATATAACGTGTCACTCATGTATAAGTTTGAAACACGTCTTATTTACGCCAGACAGTTTTTATTGAGAATAATAAGATACTATCCTGTAGACAATCACTTTTAACTCTAAATTTCCGTCCTCAATTTGTAAGGTGTCTGATTAGATATTTCTCCAGATATAATTTTGATAGCATGCTTTCTCTTCATCTTGAATCATACTTTTAGATTTTCTAATTTGCTATGTATTAGATCTACCTATGTAGAGTGGTCTATGTTATTTGTAATCTTGTGTTTCATTGTTTTAGGGATCTTAAAACTTTGTTGGAAAATGAGTAAAATTGATGGTCCTTTCAATGTTGATGATGCAACACAATCATCTATAACAAATGCAAATGAAATTCGAGGTGAATATTCCTTGACCTAAATGTTTTGCATGTTATATACTTCATCAAATTCAAGTTATGCAAATCTTTTTCGAAAATTTTCAACATTTATATGCTTTTTTATATTGATTTTTTAAGTGCTCATGATGGTAATTTCATTGTTTACAACCATTATTCTTTCTCACAAAGATGATAAACAATTTGTAACCAAAGTTTACTCACTAAATTCACATGCACAAATACATGAAACACAAAAAAATATAAATTAAAGAATTTGTGCCAATGTTATTTTATGATACTGATAGACCAAATACCCAAACCACTAGATCTATCATTTTGTTTGAGCCTAGGTTTTTCCATGAACATGTTTTTTACTATTTTGCACAAAACTTTTTTTTCAAATTCGATATTACAAATGAGAGTATCTTATAAACTTTTTAATGATGAAAAATGCCAATATTTTTCACTTTTCCTTCATTATAGTTGTGTCCCATTTTTCTGATTTATTCAATTCTTTAGCACATTAAGAAAATGATAGAAAAAGTCATTGAAAATCTACTTTTTTTTTAAATCGTTAGCTATTGTAAATGTAACATTCCCAAATTCTAAAATCGTCTAATTAATTTTAATTAGAAAATATTTAGTCACGATTGGAGTTAATTAAAATGATTGAATTATTTTCATAGGATTAAGTGTTTAATGTGTGTGTTAAAATATTACCTTGTGAGTTTAAGCTACACATTAATCCTTAGATCCATGAATTTAAATTAATTAACCTAAGATTCATTTCCCTCCCTCATGTGACTCAACTCTCTCTTAACACTACACCTCACCTCACTCAATGAGTCACAATTCCACTCATTTTCTTCACCTAAGAGTGCATGCAACTCAAGCTAATTCATTCAATCCTACACTTCAGAAAATTAAGGCTGAAGCTCTCTCACTTTCTCTCTTCTCCCACGCTAAACAACAACAATGGCAAGCTTCCAAAATCTTCAATTTCAAACCCCATTCACATGTTGGCCATTTCCTCTAAACCTGCACATAAACAGTAGAGATTCTCACCTGCATGGTTACTGAGAAGAATCAATTCAGAATCAGAATCACACTTCCAATTCCCAACTCCTCACATGAAGCACAAGACAACACACATCACATAACCTCTCTTTTCAACCAATAGAACAACATGCATGGCCAAACTCAGGCCAAAACCTATACTGTGTAATCACCAGAGAAATTACTATAAATAGCCTCCATTCCAACTCCCTGATCATCAAACCAAACTCAAATTCTTAGAGCTAAAGCAAAAGGGTTTTCAAGTTGTCAAAGTTCCAATTCTGGTCTGAGTTCGTGGGTCTAGCTAGGAAGCTCTGTAGCTGTCTGTAGAGCTTAGTTAAAGGTTAAAGCTTCAATTACCAGGTGGGTTCTTAGGCTAGTTTAGCTAGTTTTCCTAAATTTATGAAATGCATGCAAAATAGGAATTTATAGGAAATAACTGTGTGTATGAATTTAGCTCCCAAAATTCATGCTATTCTGTTTTATATCATTTAAAATGTGTTTATGTACTGTCTTGAGTGAGGATTGTAGGTGTGGTTTATAAATTCAAAGATTTTCGCAAAACAGAGGCACTTCTGTGTGAACTCGCCATAGCGAGTTGCTAGTGAGTCTTCATAGCGAGCTCCAGGTTCTGGGCTGAAGAACTTCGCCATGGCGAGCATCTGCTCGCCTAGCGAGTTGTTTAGGCCAGTACCTGCTAGTTCGCCATGGCGAGCTTGGTGACTCGCCGTAGCGAGCAAACCCAGAAATGACTTAATTTCTTGTTTTCAAAGATAAATGCAACACTCGTTTTATATCCTCATTAAAGATTGTTATTTGCAGAAATGTATATTGATTGATGTCAAACAGAAGGTCAATTACAGTTGAACTCATAGGGAAATAACTTAAGGGAATTTAGAATATGGCATGTGCCCCCGGGTTTGGGAATTATTGGTAGCATGTTAATAATTTAGTGATCAGTCGAATTAATTATATGATTATGTTATCAGTATGGACTTCGTTTTAGATGTTCCATTAGAAAGAAATTTATGTGAGCTTTATGCCGGAGCGCTTTCTGCTCGCGGATAAGGCGAATCCCTGAGACGTGCTCACCTTAGAGGGTTTGCGGTTTAAAATGAACAAGATAACTTTGTGTTACACCTTTACATTATTGCTTATGATAATTATGCTATGGATTTAGATTATGATATGACTGATTAGGAGCCTCGGCTTTATAGCCTAGGAGGGTAGTAGAATTCACTGGGACGAAGTGACTGTCTCACCCCACTCCCTATTTGAAACAGGAAAACAGGTTGAATAGGTAAGCGTTGGTCTTGGAGTCCCTGCTGCACTTGGAGGATTGCATTTAGTTTTCATGCTTTCTCATTTTCTTATCGTGTTTTAATGTTTCCGCTGTTAATTTTTGTACTCTCGATGTATTTGGCACCTGCGTGTGCAATAAACTTTGTTGTAATAATAATGAATTCCGTTACCAATAATAATATTCTAAGATTATTCTAGATTTATGGGGTGTTATAGTAAAGTTTTAATTTAGGAATCACATTGTATGTAATCGACACATTGTATATACTATTTGAATTTGGATTAAAAATTATTAAGAGATATGTGGCAAAAATTGCATATGCTACATGTTCTTTGATTACATTTTATTTTATACAAGAACCACACATATGATGTAACTTCAACCATTTTTAACACCTTTCATGTTGAAGGTGGTGCTTCTTCTCATACTCCTTTTGTTCCGGTTGAGCCCGATGATTTGAAAGGTTTATATGTCTGCAAAGAGTACAATGGAGCTAAATATTTGGGAACAGTGCAACTTTTTGATCAAAGCAAGAAATTGTTCAAAGTAAGTGTTATTTAGTTTTCTCAGGTTTATTGGAGTTCACACTCACACACACTTGTTAATGTATATCTTGATTTAAGATTGTTTATTGTTCACATATACTTATCACATCAAGAAAGAATTCTTATTACTGTATATCAATAAGGATAAATACCACACATTAATTAATATTAATATTCATTATAACATGTGACCATCATAATTATTAATATCTCGTAAAATATTTATGATGTGTTATATTTATTAGAATAGAATATACTAGCTTGTTCATTAGGTAAATATTTGCATGCAGATTGAGTATGATGACTATAGGATAGAATATTTAGATCTATCCGAGGTTAAAAATCACAAGGTGTTAGACCTAATTTTTATGTTGAGTTAAATAAACATTTAATTGTTGGTCTAATTAAATAAATGTCAAATAAAATATAATTTGATGTTTATTAAAACATTTAATGTCTTAAGCTTTTTGTCAAGTTTTAGCGAAATGGAAGAATTTCGAAGGAAACGGCGTCGTTCGAAAATACCAAGTAAGAACGAAGTTCAGCGCGCGCGAAGCAAAGGAGATTCGAAATCAACGGTTCAAGACGAGAAAACGTGGGACGCGTGGAGCAATCTGAAGCGTCGAATCGAAGCGGCAGTTTGTCAGTTTCGAAAGTATTTAGTTTAGTTTCTTTGTTGGAAACGGGGTCACAATTTCGTTTTACAAACTTCTTACTAAAATTCTAAGTACTCAAGCGATCGAAGGAAAAGAATTGCGAAGAAGGATGTATGTATTGTGAACCTTTTATTTGTAATTGCTTTTACGTTTAATGCAATTTATCATTCATGTATTTCTATTGTTAATTTTCTCTTAAAACACTCCTGTTTCGAGGCGATTCGAAAACTTCAGTGTTAATTCTAAATCAAAAGGCTAAAATCAACAAACGATACATAAACTTTCTCAAGAGAACAAGCATAAAATTGTCCTGAGATTACTAGTCGATCTCGTAAGTCTTAAAATACTTAGACTAGCGCTTGTTTACCAAATTTCACGGTAAACAAATTGGCACGCCCGGTGGGACTGGTTTTGTGCTTTTAACGAAATTTGTAGAAAGTTTTAGCGCTAAGAAAAGAGTGATTGTTAATTTGCAATTATGGCTAAAGCGACTCAAATCCATAATTCAATAAATAGTCCAAGTTCTAGCGCAATGAGTGGTAGTGGAAACCAAAACTTTAATTCTGGTGGAGGATCACCAAGTTCTCCCCAAAGTTCGAACACTGTTAGTATAGCAGTTAGTTCGATAATGCCTAACATTTTGGTTTCGACTCAATCAGAGTCATCTCCTGCCATGTTTTCTCCTAGTGGCCCTTTGTTTGGACGTATACCTCCTCCAGGCTTTCCTGCTTTTTCACAAGAGCAAGAAAGGTATACAGATCCTAGGGTAACTCAAATGCCTCTAACGGTTTCCTCGTTATTATCTTTGAGGCAACAAATGGACGAGAGTAATCACGAAATGGTTAATCTCTTGACACAACAAATTGGTACTGTGTTTAATCCTTTAATACAGAACACCAATGAAAGTTACCATATGTTGGCTTATCAAATGGGTAGAATAGCAGATTTCTTTGGAACTACTCCTCCCCCTCAAAACCAACCTAGGTTAAACCATCAGGCACCTCAAATGATTTTGCCTGCAATGTCTGCAACGCCTCATGATCAGGCTCAAACTCAAATTCCTGAACAGTCAACAAACCAAGGGCCAACTTTTATGGCCCAGCCAAGAAATCAAGGGCCAACATTCATGGCCCAAGAAGAACCTCCTTATACACAAGAAGTAAATCAACCAAGAGTGTTCTTAGTGAATCGAAACCAAAATGCTGATGAAGTAGTACAAAATGTCCAAAATAATAATTTTGCTGGACATAATAATTTGGCTCATTTAGTCGAAACAATTTTAACGCAAAGTGGCGTTAATGTTGGCTCCAGGAGGCCAAACTTTGTGTCTGCTTTGTCTGAATACGTGTTGCAAACTGAATTGCCACGGGGTTGGAAAGTCCCAAAATATACTAAGTTTTCTGGTGATACTAGTGAGTCAACTGTTGAACACATAGCCAGGTTTTTGGCTGAGTCTGGAAACTTAGCTAATAATGAAAATTTAAGGATGAAATATTTTCCAAACTCATTAACTAAAAATGCTTTTACATGGTTTACTACCTTGCCTCCTAATTCGATCCAGAATTGGACACAATTGGAAAGGCTATTCCATGAGCAGTTTTACATGGGCCAAACAAAAATTAGTCTTAAAGAGTTGGCCAGTGTTAAAAGAAAAACACACGAAGCTATTGATGATTATTTGAATAGGTTTCGTTTACTAAAGGCTAGGTGCTTTACTCAAGTGCCTGAGCATGAGTTAGTCGAAATGGCTGCTGGTGGCCTAGATTATTCGATTAGGAAAAAATTGGATACTCAACATCTTCGAGATATGTCTCAATTGGCTGATAGAGTTAGACAACTCGAAGTATTAAAAGCTGAAAAATTTAAAAATCTTAAGTTTCAGAAAAAGAAAGAAGTGCATTATGTAGATGCATATGATAGTGATTGTGAGGATAATGTTGATTATTCAATGTATGATGAAAGTGAAGTAAATTTGGCTGAACTTAAGCCAGGGCCTCCTTATGTTTGTAAGTTATTAAGGCCCTCACATGGGAAAAATCCCACTGAGCCTAAAAATGATAAGTTCGTGACAAAAACATACACGTTTGATATCACCAAGTGTGATGAAATTTTTGATTTGTTAGTTTCTGATGGGCAAATAATTGTGCCTAAAGATTTGAAAGTACCATCAGTAGAACAAATGAAAAAACGTGGTTATTGTAAATTTCACAATTATCTTGGCCATCGAACTTACCAATGTGTGCTTTTCAGGGATTTGGTTCAGAAAGCGCTGAATGAAGGTAGACTTAAGTTTGCTAAGAAAGGAAAACATCAAATGAAAGTGGATGCTGATCCACTGCCTACAAATGATGCTGCATATGTCGAAATACTGGACTGCAACATGGTGGACTTTACTGATCCTGCGCCAATCAAAGCTATTCCTGAGGAGGATTATGATGAGAGGGTAAGAGCTGCTTATCCTAAGCCTGAAGAAGATTTGGCTGACTACCTCAACAGGTGCAAGCTCAATAACGTGGAAGTTATGGTTTGCCCTAGATGCAGTGCTGTTTGCGATAGGGATGCAACCAAATGCTTGAAGAATTGCCTTCCATTTGCTGACCCTAAGAGGAAGTTGCAGAATCCTAGGCCTAACCAAAGGATTTGGCCACAAGAAAGGATAGACTGGAGTAATTCTACTTCGAGAAATCCTTCTGTTCACCAAAGACTGGGACCTATTCGAACTTTTAGGCCATCAGACACAGTCCCAACCAACACTTGGGTCAGGAGGCAGAATGTTGCTGTTACCAAGAAGGTGATTGAGAAAGGAAGTTCGAGCAATGTTAATGTCAACATAGTGGCTGCGAACAAAGGTACTAGTACCAATATGGCTCCTCAGAAAGCCAATGTTGCTCCAAATGACAAGAAATTTGCCTATAAAAACAATTACAAAGGCAAAAATCCCATGTCACGCTCTCAATGGCGAAGGTTCCAGAGGAAGAAAAAATTGGCTGCTTCTCAAGCCAATGCTTCAAACATAACTGGGGGCAAACTTAAGATTGGTGTTGGGGGCAAAGCTGGAGCTAGTGATGAAACTAACACAAAGATGGTTCAAAAAGCTGAAATGGCCAAGAGGCCAGCAAAAGAAAGGCTTGAGCCATTAGTTGAGAGTAAGGCTGATGAAGAAAATGAAGACTTCATGGAAGATGATGACCTTCTAGATGAGGAAGGTGATTTTGATGTCTTAGTGAATGTGATTTCAATCCTTCCTGCTGAATTCGACGTTCAAACAGAAGTGAATGAGGTAGAGGAAGAAGCTAAGGCAATAGAAATGGCTGTCCCTAAGCCAGTTTGTTACTATGTGATGGATAATGGCTGTGTCGAAGAGCAAAATGCCATTTTCGAAAAGTCAGACTTGGGGATGCAGAATCACCTCAAAGCCCTGTTTGTAAGAGCCAAGGTGAATGGCGTGGGTGTAAACAAGATTCTGGTGGATGGAGGAGCAGTGGTGAACATTTTGCCACACTTTATGCTCAAGAAATTAGGTTTGTATGAGACAGACCTGCATGCACATAATGTAGTGCTTGCAAATTATGAAGGCAAAATTGGCCATTCTCTTGGGGCCATTCAACTTGAAGTTTGTGTGGGAAGCACTGTGAGGAAGACTTTGTTCATGGTGATAGCTGCTAGGCCAAATTATAACATGCTGTTAGGTCGTGAGTGGATCCATGGAGTTGGTGCAGTGCCTTCAACCATGCATCAAAAGTTGATTGTATGGAGAGAAGATGGTCTGGTTGAATACATCGAAGCAGACCAAACTGCATATGTTGCAGATGCTGACACAAACAATCTCCAAACATTTGACAGGAATTTGGCTTCGATTGCTCCTTGTGGAGATCAACATTCAGCCTATGAAGGAACTAAGTCTGACAATGTCCTTCACTCTGTCAAACTTCACCCTACCCATGGATTTTGCTGGGAAAGGGAACATTTGGATGACCCTTTGGATGAGAAAGCTTTCCCCACAGCTTCAGGATGGGGCAACCCAAATGAGTTTGATGATTAAGTCATCAAATTGGGGTGTGATTTCGGCTTATGCAGCCGGAAATAGAATACAAATGGCTGTTGAAGCCATTATGTCAAATGAAAATATGGCTAACGAAGCCACTGAAGATTTGCAAGTAAAAGTGGCTTCTAAGGCCACTACTTCTAGTCCTGAAAATAATCAAAGGTTAGACTGCATCCATGATGACGAACCTCTGGGTTTCGAAACATCAATTAGTTCGACACAAAGGATGCAAGCTCAAGACCCCCTGCAGGAAATTGATATTGGAGATGGCTCAGTCAAAAGGCCAACTTATATTAGCAAAAATATCAGTCCAAGCCTCAGGGAAAAAGTAATTAAGCTTTTGCGAAGTTACAAAGATTGTTTTGCGTGGGATTATCATGAGATGCCTGGTCTGAGTAGAGAATTGGTAGAACATAGGCTACCACTACGCTCAGACAAAAAGCCTGTGAAGCAGCTTCCAAGGAGGTTTGCTCCAGAGATCATGACGAAGATCAAGGTTGAAATCGAAAGGTTGCTCAAATGCAAATTCATTCGAACAGCCAGGTATGTAGAATGGCTTGCTAACATCGTACCTGTTATTAAGAAAAATGGGTCTCTTAGGGTATGCATAGATTTTCGAGATTTAAACAATGCAACTCCTAAAGATGAGTATTCAATGCCTGTGGCAGAAATGCTTGTTGATTCAGCGGCAGGTCATGAATACCTAAGCATGTTAGATGGCTATTCTGGGTATAATCAAATATTTATTGCTGAGGAAGATATACCCAAAACAGCTTTTCGTTGCCCTGGTGCCTTAGGTACTTATGGTGGGTTGTAATGCCCTTTGGTTTAAAAAAATGCTGGGGCAACCTATCAAAGGGCAATGAATTCAATCTTTCATGATTTCATTGAAGTTTTTATGCAAATTTATATTGATGATATTGTTGTTAAATCTGCATCTGAACATGAGCATCTTTGTCATCTTAGAAAATCATTCGAAAGAATGAGGAAATGTGGATTGAAAATGAATCCACTAAAATGTGCTTTTTGTGTACATGCAGGAGATTTCCTTGGCTTCGTTGTGCATAAAAAGGGCATAGAGATTAATCAAAACAAAACAAAGGCAATCATGGAGACACAATCTCCAACAACAAAGAAACAGCTTCAATCACTGCTAGGGAAAATCAACTTTTTGAGAAGATTCATTTCGAATCTGAGTGGAAAAGCTCACCCTTTTTCTCCACTACTTAAACTAAAAAAAAATGATGTATTTCGATGGGGACCTGAGCAGCAGAAGGCGTTTGATGAGATTAAGGCTTATTTGTCAAGCCCACCTACATTAATGCCTCCAATTCGAAGTAAAGAAATGAAGCTGTATATAGCAGCGTCAGATTCTACCATTGGGAGCATGCTTGCTCAAGAAGATGAAAATGGTGTAGAGAAAGCTATTTATTACTTAAGTAGAGTTCTCAATGATGCTGAGACTAGGTATTCGGTAATAGAGAAATTGTGCCTTTGCTTATATTTTTCTTGTACCAAATTGAAGCATTATATAAAACCAGTTGATGTTTTGGTTTATTCACATTTTGATATCATTAAGCATATGCTTTTGAAAAATGGGCTTTAGCGTTAACAGAATATTCTTTAACTTATAAGCCTTTAAAATCTGTGAAAGGCCAAATAGTGGCTGATTTTATATCAGATCATTCAGTGGTTGAATTACCAATCATGTATCTAGATTTCGAACCCTGGATTTTGTATTTCGATGGTTCAAAACACAAATATGGTACATGAATTGGAATTTTAATTATTTCCCCATTAAAAGTTCCAAATAAGTTTAAATATAAAATAAATGGGACTTGCTCCAATAATGAAGCTGAATATGAAGCTTTGATTGCTGGGCTAGAAATTCTTCTAGACTTGGGGGCAAGCCATGTTAAAATCAGAGGTGATTCTGAATTGGTGTTAAAGCAATTGACAAAAGAATACAAATGTATTCAAGAACATTTGATGCAGTACTTTGTTATTGCTTACACTTTATTAAAGAAGTTCGCTAGTTTCGATATCCAGCATATTCCTCGAATAGAAAATCAAGAGGCAAATGATTTAGCTCAAATTGCTTCAGGGTATAAATTTTCTCGAGAACAGTTGGAAGAACTCATCGAAATTAAAGAGAAATTGATTTCGCAAGAATCAATTGCTAACGAATTATCAATGCCAAAACATTTGGGGGCAAGTGTGGATGAAAATTTCGAAAATTTCGAAACTTTTCCTTGCTTCGATGGTTTAGTGGCAGAAATTTTTGCCATTGATAATTTGGCAGATAATGACTGGAGAAAATCCATTGTTGATTATTTGAAGAATCCGGTAGGAACTACTGATAGGAAAGTTAAGTATAGAGCCTTAAGTTACACCATCATTGAGAATGAGTTGTTTAAGAAGACTCCAGAGGGAGTTTTATTAAAATGTCTTGATGAAGGAGAGGCCTATTTAGCTATTTCTAATGTGCATAGTGGTTCTTGTGGAGCTCATCAAGCAGGCCATAAAATGAAATGGCTTTTATTTCGACAAGGTTTATATTGGCCTTCTATGTTGAAAGATTGTATAGAGTTTGCAAAAGGCTGCCAAGAGTGCCAAAAGCATGCAGGCATTCAACATGTCCCTGCAAGCGAACTCCATTCAATTGTTAAACCGTGGCCATTTAGAGGTTGGGCCTTAGATCTAATTGGGGAAATTAAGCCAACCTCATCGAAGAATCAACGCTACATTCTAGTTGGCATTGATTATTTTACAAAATGGATAGAAGCAATTGCTTTACCTAATGTGGATCAAGAAGCTGTGATTAATTTCATACAGAACCACATAATATATAGGTTTGGATTGTCAGAAACCATTACCACAGACCAGGGTACAGTTTTTGTTGGGCGAAAAATGCAAGAATTTGCCAATGAAACTGGGTTCAAATTATTAACTTCAACACCATACTATGCTCAAGCAAATGGTCAAGTTGAAGCAGCTAATAAAGCCATAATTGGTCTGATTAAGAGACATGTTGCTCAAAAGCCAAAGAATTGGCATAAAACTTTAGATCAAGTTTTATGGGCATGTAGAAACTCCCCTAAAGAGTCAACTAATTCAACTCCATTTCGTTTAACTTATGGGCATGATGCTGTATTACCCGTCGAAGTTATGTTGCAATCAATTAGAGTGCAAAAACAGATGGAAATACCAATAGAGCACTATGAACATATGATTTTAGACGAGTTAGTTGATTTAGATGAAGAAAGATTACAAGCGTTGGAAGTTTTAATCAGGCAAAAAGAGAAAGTTGCCAGAACTTACAATAAAAAGGTAAAATAAAAAACTTTCAATGTAGGGGATTTGGTTTGGAAAGTTATCTTACCCATGGATCGAAAAGATAGGGTCTTTGGGAAGTGGTCCCCAAATTGGGAAGGACCATTTAAGATTTCTCAAGTACTTTCTAATGGTGCTTTTGAAATTGAAGAACTAGCACCTGAGCAGCGTGCAGTTAATATAAATGGCAAATATTTAAAGAAATATAAGCCAATTTTGCATGAGGTGCAAATAGATCCAGGTTGAGATGACAAAAACCATATAAAGAAATGGCAAATGAAATGCCATGTTTTTATTAAAGCCATTACAATTAAAAGTTCAAACATCAAGAGATAGTACAACTTTATTCATTAAACATAAGAAAGGAAAGTGCAAAGTTGTAATTGTTTTAATTGGACTTAGATTTGGCTTTACTAGGGCTAGCTTTGGGTTGGCCTCGTTCTTCAGTGACTTCAGAGGTGGCTTCACCATCAGAGACGGAGTTGGAAGAAGAATCTTCAGCGTAGTAAAGCTTCAAAAACTCACGATAGTCATCATCGGTTTCATCAGATGTGTCTGAAGATATTGAAGAAATCGAAATTGATGGTTTTGCAGGCCTAGGCTTGCGTTGAGGTTTGGTTCTTGAAGAGGAACTTTCAGGTTGTTTTGGGTTGGTATTCAAAACTTAAGTTAAAGGTTTGACTTGGTACTTCTTAAAGTCTGTTGTGCTGAGAAAATGTAAAGTTCGAAATTGCTTTGGAAAAGACAATTTAAATAAAGAGTCATAGAAATTGGCGAAAGAAATTATCATTCGAAATTTTAAAGTCAAAATGGCAAACGAAGTTGCCAACAAAAGATGGTGCTTAATGTAAAACATTACAACCATTTCGAAAGATTATAAAGATTCGAACTGATAAAACGAAAAGAGCTAAAATGAAATGTGCTTAAAAAATATTACAGAGATCAACGCCTGTTGGCTGTTTGAAATCTTTTGTACTCTGTTAAAATATGAGCCTTTTTACGCTCCAAGATTTCGTTCTCTTCTGCCAGACGTTCAACCTCTTTGCTTATCTTCAAGCCATCACTGTAGTGCTTGATTCCTTCGCGTCCAAGTTGGTCCAGCACAGATGTTGGCACTTCTTGAGCCCTGGAGAGCAAAGATTCCTTCAACTTTTCCTCTTCAAGGATTTTTCTTTCCAGCTCTATAACTTCGAGACGCCACTTCATGAGGTTTTCGTTGCAAGTCTGTATTTGCAAGAAGGCGCTGATAGCATCCATTTTCAATTTGGAAGCTTGTTCCCTGCAATGATTGGCTTCATCGAGACATTGTTGTTGTTCAGCCTTGCGTGAAGTGTAAAGTTGTTGGTTCTTATATAGCTCATGTGCAGTCTGGGCATATTGATCAACAATGACTTCAGCTTGCGAAGCCAAAGTGAAAAGAGTATATGGGATCGAGGGTCCCTGCAGCTTGTGGAACAAGGCCTTAAGGTTGAAATACAGATCAGGATCTTGCTCCAAGCGCTCTAAGATGTTGCCATGAATGATTTCTTGACGAAAGCTCCTTTCGCTGTCTTCCAAGTCTTTCCGACGCGATTCTTCCTTTTCAGCAGTGCTAATAGCGAAGTCGCCATGAACTTCCAACAGTTTGTCTAAAGCGTTGTCCGCAGATAAACCTTTAAGCTCTTGAAGGATTTCTGAAGGAAGACAGATATCGAGTGGAGGTTTTGGTCTTGAAGTTCCATCATCTTCGATTGAATCATCAGCGTGGGTGCTGCGTTCATAGTCTGCACTTGAACGAAGAAAATCATCAGTATTCATGGTGTACTCTCCACTTGGGCCTTTATTTTTTGGATTGTGATTGGTCGAATGCTCACTTGGAGTTGCTGCTCTGTTTGAGACCATTTGAGGTGAGTCTTCAGTGTTGATTGGCTCCAAGACAGTAACATTATTACCTGTCTCGTTGTCTTGGATTTCGGGGTTTGGGATTTCGACATGCTGTTGGTGCGCGTCAGGATTTTCTGGCTGCACTTCTTGAATTTTGGGAGTTGGTGAGTCTTCGAGGACTTCATCCTCAGGATGTTGCTGGACTAAGTCTTGAACAATGTTCTTGACGGTTGTGTCTGGAGAAATTTCTTCGGTGTTTGTTGGTGCTGGGGATTTTTCCTAAGAAAATTGAAGAAAAAGACTGTTAAGCTTTTGAAAGTAAATTGAGAAGAAGGAATTGTGAAGATAAAATTTACCTTAACAGGGGAGTTGGTTGTCTTTGCTTCAGCAGAAGGAGTTGAATCATTGGTCTTTGAATTCGAAGAAGTCTTCTTAGACTTTTTCTTCTTTTTCTTCTTCTTCTCAGTTGAGAGGATTGGTGATTGGCCTTCGTTGCTTGGAGCCTCAGGTTGAGCTTCAGCATTTGCCTCAACATCCTTTGTCTCTCTTTCTTTCTTCTTCTTCTTTTTCTTTTCCTTTTCCTTGGCTTCGCCAACATCAGCATTTGGAGCTTTAGAAGAAGTGACGCTGGATTTGGAGGCTTGTGTATTTTCTTGAGCAATGTTATCCTGAAAAGATATAAAGGGGATTTCTGTTAAAGAAAATTTGATGATATTGTTCTGTCGAAAGTCAAAAAGAAATGAAATGAATTTTACCTCCATTTCTGCGTTCCTTTCTTCTTCTTTACCTTCGTCATCAATCAGTTCGATGACTGGTGAGGCAGCCTTGCCTTTCTTCGAAGTGTTTTGACCTTGAGCTTCAGATTTTCTTTTCCTTGTGGCGACCTGCAAAAGGGCATAGAGGTTAGAAATGTTACAAGTTGTGAAAACGAAAAGCATTAATTCGAAAAACTAACCCCAGGCTCAATTTTGACTTGTGGGAGTGGTGGTTTATTCGAAGTGTTGGATTCAACCTTAGATTTACTACCTGGAAAATATTTCAGTGAGTTAAAGAATCTAAAGTGTGACAAGTTTAAGATGTTGAATTAAGCTAAAGAGGGATTTCTTACCTCTAACATTGAGCTTTGACTTTATCTTGTTTAAGATGTTGGCGTTGAATCCACTTCGAACTGCAATCATCAATGCGTCTTTGTTCGAAAGATTCATTTCGTAATGCAAAGACCACCATTTGGCAAAATCCTTAGTGTGAGAAAAGACAGGTTTGAAGTAAAAGGGTTGGATTTCGTAATCTGCACCCTCAAATTGTTTTAACAGATGATGGAAATGAGCTGGTGTCATTCCATAGTAGCCTAAACAGATGTGTTTCTCGTCAGGGTAAATGCATTTGGGAAATATTTGGGCAAGCCCAAATTGTCTTGAGACTAAGTTGGGATGATAGCCAACTAAGCCAAAGTCAGATGAAGTTTGTCCAAATTGACAAGACAGTAAGGTTGGAACAAGGAAGGTTCTCCAGATCAGGGTAATTTCCTCTTCACTTTCAGGCAAGGGAGGTAAAGGGTGAATGAACCAAGTAGGGCCAATTAATCTTTCGACGAAGGGAGCATAAACAGCTTTAAATTCCTTCAGGTTTAAGAAAGTTTCGAAATACTTAAGGAAGGTTTGTTCCAAGGATAAACCTCTTGGCCTAGCTACCATCCTAGCAAGCCTAGTGCCCTCAACTTCTCTAGTTTTAGCTTCGTCATAATACATCTCAGGCAAGAACAAATCAAGTTCGCTGGGAAATGTGGCATTGAGCCATAACTGTAGAAGCCAAAATGGTCTGTAAGCCAGGAAAGTTGAACCATCTCCAGTTCTCTTGATGAATTCACAAGCAGTCCTCATGCTTTCATACAAGCAGCCTAAGATCAAGCGCCCAAATCCAAATTGTTGGCCTTCAGATATTTGAGTAGCCATTGGGATAAACTTGACAGCTACTTGCAAAGATTTCGTGGAGAAAACATATTGAGACAGCCATAGAGCTAAGAAAGCAACGTGCTCTTCAGGACCAACTTCTCCTTCGAGTTCGTTATGTTCAACCATGTACTTATTATAGGTCTTGTCCTTCATGGTGACCTTAACATTGCCAGAAGATCTGGTTGGGTCATAATCATCTCCAGTAGGTGGTAGCCCAGTAATGGCAGCCACATCGAGAAGAGTAGGGGTCATCATACCACACTCGAAATGGAAAGTGTTAGTAGATGATTCGAAGAAATGAAGAGCAGCTATTATCATTTCTTGATTAATACTTAAACCAGTTTTTGAGAGTTGCATCAGATGATAAACTCCTGTATCTTGCCATAACCCAGCATAATCATGCTCTACCCTCTCTAACCAAGCTTCGTATTGTGAAGAATATTTCGTTGCTGATCGAAACGGGGTGTTAGGGGGCTTAATGTAGCTAAAGTTGTAAGGGTCAGTAGTAAAAACCCTAGGAATGCTAGGCTTATAGAGGGGAAAAAAGGTTATGGTGTTCCTATTTCTATTCGTTGCATCAGGCTTAGGGCCTCCGTAAGCATGAACTACACCATTAACAGAATAAGGAATGAGTACCTGTTTTTCCCAAACGGCATCGTGTTTTGATTGTACTCCGAAGTCTAGAACTTCATCATCATTCGTGGACTTCATCGTTTGATCAGACCATTTTCCCACAAAAGGAATTGTAATGTCAGAAGAGCTTGCTGCCATTGTTGAATCTTAAGGTTACACGAACAATGTTTGAATTTTTTTTTTTTAGGGTTTTGAACAAAAGGTGACAAAACGTTGTCGTAATCAAACGTTTAAACACGTTTTGATATGGTGAAGTGTTTAGAAAAAGAAACGATGATGAGAATCGCAAGAAAGAGAGAAAAAATTTCTGTATGCAAAGAAGAGTTGATGAATGCAGAAAAAGTGGTATGAAAGGGATGAAGTACTATTTATAGACTTCAAAATTTTGATTTAAATAAATCAAAGTAAAATTTGTGTCACCTTATCAGCTTCCGTTTAACAAACGTGGCAGCTGTAGTTGCTCGAATTTCACGCGAGTTGATGTTTGTGGGAAAAGAGGTGACGGTTGACAGAAATATCATGATGACTATGACGTCAGCGCCGTCATTGGGAAATGTGTAGACATTGAGTGCTGTCTCTTCAAAAACTTCTTCTTCTCATTTCGATATCTCTATTCGAAATCAGAGTTTTTGGAGGGCAATTTGTTAGACCTAATTTTTATGTTGAGTTAAATAAACATTTAATTGTTGGTCTAATTAAATAAATGTCAAATAAAATATAATTTGATGTTTATTAAAGCATTTAATGTCTTAAGCTTTTTGTCAAGTTTTAGCGAAATGGAAGAATTTCGAAGGAAACGGCGTCGTTCGAAAATACCAAGTAAGAACGAAGTTCAGCGCGCGCGAAGCAAAGGAGATTCGAAATCAACGGTTCAAGACGAGAAAACGTGGGACGCGTGGAGCAATCTGAAGCGTCGAATCGAAGCGGCAGTTTGTCAGTTTCGAAAGTATTTAGTTTAGTTTCTTTGTTGGAAACGGGGTCACAATTTCGTTTTACAAACTTCTTACTAAAATTCTAAGTACTCAAGCGATCGAAGGAAAAAATTGCGAAGAAGGATGTATGTATTGTGAACCTTTTATTTGTAATTGCTTTTACGTTTAATGCAATTTATCATTCCTGTATTTCTATTGTTAATTTTCTCTTAAAACACTCCTGTTTCGAGGCGATTCGAAAACTTCAGTGTTAATTCTAAATCAAAAGGCTAAAATCAACAAACGATACATAAACTTTCTCAAGAGAACAAGCATAAAATTGTCCTGAGATTACTAGTCGATCTCGTAAGTCTTAAAATACTTAGACTAGCGCTTGTTTACCAAATTTCACGGTAAACACAAGGCTACTAAGGAGAATATCGAGGAGGCTAGACAAGAATACCAGTTAAGGTATGATAAATATATATTAAAAATAAAAATCGTGATAATCTAGCGTAACATTTTCACTTTTTAAGATATTTTTTCTTATTGAGGAGATTTTTTTTATTTTTTCTTATTTAGTAAAAAAAAAAGAGATTTTTTCTTATTAAATTGAATATCTAATTATTGTCCATCTATTTATGAACAAAATTTAATCTATGGTGAATTATAACACTTGTAGGGAAAAATCTCTAAGGTCACTTCCCAAGAATAGGAAAAATTCAACATCAACTGAGGGGTCATCTACTGGAAAAAGGAAGAAAATTTCTGGTAAGAATTATGATTAAGTGCAAAAAATAAAAAGAACTATCATATGTTTTTTGAATATCAGTGCAAAAAACAAAGAACTTTGTTCTTTTTTTTTTAGGTTATTCTGAAGCTTATACAACAAACTATCATATGTTATTTGTAAACGGTTTTAATATGTAACAAATATTTAGGTAAAAAAAAAGATTAAGTTTGATGTGTCCACAAAAATGGAACAATATTTTTTTGTTGATAAAGTTCAAAACCTCATTTTTCATTTGGTGCTAGCTAGCTAGCGTTGAATTAGTGTTACATTCTTAATTCATTAATTTATGTATTAGTCGAATTTGTAATTTGAAGAAACACGACTCAATTCCCATTTGAAATAGATGTAAAATGGTAATTAGTGTTATTGTTAGTAATAATTATACATTTCTTATATTCATTTACAGGGGCGGTGGTGTTGGTTTCTGGCTTAAACCTCCCTTTAGTTTTTTTAGTAGCTACTGTGTTGCTTTAGTAGCCTATATTTTGCTTGGCATGGCTATTGTACTTTTGTACTCTGTTTAGTGGAGATCCTTGCATGCCTTATGCTAGATTTCCATGTTGTTATTATAATAAATTATTTTGCAGATTCAAAAAAAAATTTAGAGATTTTGCTTGTATGTTTCATGCGCTAGCAATCATGGTCAATTTGAAACTAGAAAAAAAAATAAAAATAAATCAATTGTCAAACGTAATTCATTTTGTACCTATATGTTTTTGATATTAAGTATTATCTATACATGTTTATTTTTTTTATTTTCTTTTTATTTTCAGAACAGAAGAAAAAGGAAGTGGACAAAAAGAACAAGCGTAAACAAAAAGGGAACACTCGTACTTTTTTCGTTCCGGTTAAGCCTATGGATTTTATAGGTTTCTATGTCTGCAAGGAGTATAATGGAGCTAAATATTTAGGAACCGTTAAGTCTTACGATGAACCAAACAAATTATTCAAAGTATGTATTCTTTCATTTTTCTTAGTGATTTATTGAAGTTCAAACACACGCACACTATATGGATACACGCAAGAACTTAGTTCCCTCTTAGATATGAATTTGGAGTTATTAAGTTACTAACTAGAAATTACTTTTGAAGCTGCCAATTGATTAGCAGGAACCACTGGTTTAGCCAATCGATTGGTACTGTAATTTTGTGATAAAACACCACTTTTGAATCCCATTTGAATACCATTAAGTTTAGAAATGATCCATGACTTATGTTTATGATTCTAACACCTTAGAACCCCAATAATCATGTTACTAATAAGGCTTTAGGATGTCAAGTTTCTTAGATACTAACTTAACATAAGTATGTAGGCAGTTGGTATTCAAGTATTGGTTGGTATTCTCATATAGAAAACCACATGATGACAACCAAGCTATGTTTCGATATTAGCCGACTATGTAGATTCCTTGAGACTCCTTATCTCAAGGCGTCCGTAAAATCAAATAAGATAATTTTGTGACACATTTTAATATGCTTCACATTAATATAAGACTATGTATATGTGTGTGGATTGATCAATTGTTAGACATGTATACCAGGGATATTAACATCTAGGTATAGGTGGAACTCACCCAGACTTTTGTCTCATCCCAATCCTTTTTTTTTTCTTTTTCAGATAAGCAGGTTAAGCGGGTAAGCAAAAGGCAGATGATTGATTTGAGCATATGAGCTTCGTTTTAGTTTAGCTAATTATTTCCCTTGTTATGTATTAGTCTGATGTTATGTTGGAACTAATTATGACTTTTAAGTTGTATGTTTATCAGTTCAGTTCGTACTTTTTGTATTTGTGAGATTCATGTACTTTGTGTACTTTGTTCGAACAAGTCTTTCTGTTGCAATTTTTAATGTATTCAGTACTAATGATTAGCGTCCATCCATCTAAATATTCGAGATAAATTTAGTATGAATTTTATAGAAAATCTCATTTAAGTATTAATGGTACTGCGGCCGGAAGTTTGACATTAAAAGGAAAAGAATAAGTCGGAGAAGCTTGGAGTAAACATTGTCAGGTTTGGAGTTTCTTTAGAACTATAATTTAGTTAATAAGTTAGTATAATTTGCTATTTAGTCTAATTAATAGGAAGAGTAGAACGGTCCCCATTTTCTTCTTAGTAAATTTCCAAGAAATTAAAGTAGAGGTTATTTAGTATCGTTAAGATTTAATTAATTAAACTAGTAATTGTCAAAAAAATAATTTAATTAAGCTAGTGATTTGATTCTCAAACTGAGGTTATTGTGATTTTTAAGGATGTGAACTCTTTCTATTGTTATGCGGCGATCATAGCAAGCATAAAGGATCTTCTTCAGTTTGATTGGGAAGTTCTCCTTTCTCATTCTCTAGGTGTGTTTGATATGAGAGAAATAGAAACACAAAAAACGATGCATGTATTTGACGAAGTTATGATCGGCTAACGATGACAAATTGACATTTTGGGAATTTCCTCCTGCAGCGATAAAGAGCATCCACCAGGCTGATGTTTTAAGGATGCTTCACCCTCGAGCTTGATTTTTCTGTTTTCTTTTTTCTTTCTTCTTCCTTTTGCTATTGTACCAAAAAAAACAACACTTAGGTAGGTCTCTTAACATATTTGAATACATCACAAGTTCAATAAACTATTTTCATATTTATCTCTTAACATGTGCCCTTGACATTCTCCTATCTATTTATCTAAATTTATCTTGTACTTGTTTAAGGTTGTGTCCTTGGAAGTTGGAACCTTGATTATGATTTATGTTTCTATTGTGTACACATTTTATGTTCAGTTAAAATACTTCTTGCATCGATGTATCTGAACCACTTCCTCCGACCTTATTTATGAGTAAAAGTTTTTTTTTTAGATTCATTCAACTACCAATGTATCTATCATAAATATAGTCTAAATACATCAATTGTTCAATAAATTTAAAAAGTAATTTTTACTTGTAAATAAAGTCGAAGGAAGTAATTCTTAGGGGGTGTTTGTTTCAAGTTTAGAAAAAATATTCCTTGGAATATGTGGGTAGGAATATGTGAGAAGAAAATGAGAAGAGAGAAAGAGGTGAGAGAAAGTTTGAGAAGAGAGAAATATGTGAGAAATATAGTAGATTTGATGTGTTGTTTGGCATAAGAGAGAAAAGAGAGAAATAGAAGAGAAAGAAGTGTATTTACTTTTTGAAAGGACAAAAATACCCTTATTATTTCTATTTAATTAACCAATTTACTTACTTTGATAAATTATTAAAATTTAATTCAAATCATTTGATTAATTTATTGTTTTGAAAAAGCAATCATTAGATTAATTTTTATTTTGATGAGAAAATAGTTAAATTATTTAGATTAATTTCTTCCGGATTAATTTTTTATAACTATCAAATATGAATATGATTAAATATATCTCAATTCCCTTCGCACCCTATATACAAACATGTCTTAACTCTAACCCCCATCTGTATGTATTTTATCATGTTGTCCACAAACAAGTTCGTCTAAGACCATTTACAATGGTTGTTGAAACATGTGTTGAATATGTATTGAAACCATTGTAGTAATGTGTTGAAAGTGAGAGTTGATGATGTGGAGGAGTGAGGAGTTGAAAGCATTCAACACAATTGAAACTTGATGGGAGGGACACATGGCAGTACGGGATTGGTTGGACGAATTTTTATCTCAATAATACTTTTAACTCAATTATTACATTGCAATTTATTTTTATACCAAAATTCATGATTATTTTTTTGTCTATAAATAGAGACTTGGTTCATTTGATTTGGACATAGAAGAAAAAAAAAATCAAATTTTTCACTCTCTTAATCTTATTATTATCTTTCTATTAGTGTTTATTGCATTTTTAATTATTTGTATCGTATTAATTACATTAGTTGTGTGTTGTATTTTAAATTAAGTTAAGAAGATTGTATAGTATTAACTATTTAAATAAATTTTGTTTTTATTATGATTGTAATCGATAATGTTAATTTAAGTCTAATCGATAATTGTAATTGTAATTTTAATCGATGATTTGTATCATATAATTTTAATCGATAATTATAATTGTAATTTTAATCGATGATTTGTATCGTATAATTTTAATCGATAATTGCAATTTTATGTAAAATATAAAAATGAAAATTTAAATACGAATATGAAATAAAAAATGGTGGGTGGAGTGTTAAATGAAAAACCATTGGAGAGGGTAAAAGTTGAATGAGTATTGAATTATTAGGTGGAAAAGAGAGAGAAGAAGACGTGAAGAGTAAAAAGTGAAAAAAAGTGGGTGTTGAAATTTTGAACCATTGTACATGGTCTAATGGTGGTACTGAAATACTCAATTTGATAGTATTTTTTAGATGTGAAATCAAAGAAAATTTGGGCAAAATTGTAATATCATTAAAATTTTCAGTTTCTCTTCTCTTTCTTTGCTTCTTTAGAGGAGAAATAAAAAGTATGTGGGTCCCATGGTTTTAACTTCTTTCTTTCACATCTCTCTTCAAACCAAACAAGAGAAATTTGCACTTTCTCTTCAAACTCTCTCTCCCCTATTTCACCCAAACCAAACACAGTGTAAAACCCAAGTAATTTGAAATGTGAGAGAGAGAGAGAGAGAGAGAGAGAGAGGACACGTGGCTGGCAGGAGAACAACTCGGACACTGTTCACAAGCGGAAGTTAGATTTGCGAGAGGGAGAATCAAGGCAATGAGAGAGGAAGAAGAAAAGACTAAAAAAAAAAAACCAAAAACACATGAATATCATTGGTGAGATTCGCAAGAGAGGGAATCATGGGTTTGTGATAGACTAGAGTGTCATATGATACATCATTAGTGTTTTAATCTCAACCATTCGTTTTAATCTTGGTTATTTTTCATTCTCACATTCTCATATATTTTTGTCATTCTCATATTATACATTCTCTCTCATATATATATATGAGAGAGACAAAAAAATATATACATATCCATGAAATGAAATATGATACATATATATATATGAGAGAGACAAAAAAAAATATATATATATAAATCTAGATATAAATATATATTCAATCACATGAAATGAAATTATATACATATCCATTATATTTCTTTCTATAAAAAATATATATTAAACAAAAAAATAAATCTTTAATATAACATCTTTTATGACTTTTAAGTGGTTTTTTATTTGCATCTTTATTTTCTTTCTAAATCTGAAATTTCTTCAAAGCACATAAATCTTCATGATCTTTTTTGAATTTAAATTCTTTTTTCTCTTCTATAATATGCTCATGCTTCATCAAATTTAAAACAATCTCCTACCTTTCATATGAGGTGCATGTAATCACTTTTTTTATTGTTTTGGTCTTTAATCATACAACTTTTATGTTCAAATATCATTTTGCAATCTTTCTCCACAACTGAACAACAGTTAAATTAATCTATTTAAATTAACTAATTGATGCCCTACTTGCCCTCGTAACTACAATAAATATATGTGCACTATTTTCCACCTAAATACAATTTGTCATTTACCAATACAATATAGCACCACTAAGTTTCATCAACTGCATTTGTTGATTTCATATACTCTTATTACTAATACAATTTGAAAGCGTGCACGAATTCCCTATAATGTTCTCCTGAATACAGTTGGTCATTTACAGATATAATGTCAAACCATTTGACTGTATTAATTGCGGATGCTGATTCCCTATACTCTTATCTTAAATGCAGTTTAATATTACCAATATAGTAGCATTAAATGTTTGCGCAAGTTCTCTATTCTCTTCTCAAAATGCACATTAAATTCTTGCACAAATTCCCTATATATATATATATATATATATATATATATATATATATATATATATATATATATATATATATATATATGCACACATTGAATTTAGTCAAAAAAGATTATTTAAATTGGATAGATTTGGAAAAATAAAAGATAAATATTTTGTAAAATTTGACTTGAATTAATTAACAAATAATATTAATTTATTAATTCTAATTAAATTGTTTAACTAATATATTTTTTAAAGTGTGAAAATTAAACAATCAATGAATAAAAAAATTGTATATTTATGTATCAAAACAACTTTACACGTAGAGATTAATAATTGGAATTAGATTTTCATAAATATAACGTGTCACTCATGCATTAGTTTGAAACACGTCTTATTTACGTCAGACAGTTTTTATTGAGAATAATAAGATACCATCCTGTAGACAATCACTTTTAACTCTAAATTTTCATCCTCAATTTGTAAGGTGTCTGATTAGATATTTCTCCAGGTATATTTTGATAGCATGCTTTCTCATCATCTTGAATCATACTTTTAGATTTTCTAATTTGCTATGTATTAGATCTACACCTATGTAGAGTGGTCTATGTTATTTGTAATCTTGTGTTTCATTGTTTTAGGGATCTTAAAACTTCGTTGGAAAATGAGTAAAATTGCTGGTCCTTTCAATGTTGATGATGCAACACAATCATCTATAACAAATGCAAATGAAATTAGAGGTGAATATTCCTTGACCTAAAGGTTTTGCATGTTATATACTTCATCAAATTCAAGTTATGCAAATTTTTTTCGAAATTTTTCAACATTTATATGCTTTTTTATATTGATTTTTTTAGTGCTCATGATGGTAATTTCATTGTTTACAACCATTATTCTCTCTCACAAAGATGATAAACAATTTGAAACCAAAGTTTACTCACTAAATTCACATGCACAAATACATGAAACACAAAAAAATATAAATTAAAGATATTTGTGCCAATGTTATTTTATGATACTGATAGACCAAATACCCAAACCACTAGATCTATCATTTTGTTTGAGCCTAGGATTTTCCATGAATATGTTTTTTACGTTTTTTTTTTACAAAGGTTTTTACTATTTTGCGCAAAACATTTTTTTTCAAATTCGATATTACAAATGAGAGTACCTTATAAACTTTTTAATGATGAAAAATGCCAATATTTTTCACCTTTCTCTTTACTTTTCCTTCATTATAGTTGTGTCGTGTCCCATTTTTCTGATTTATTCAATTCTTTAGCACATTAAGAAAATGATAGAAAAAGTCATTGAAAATCTACTATTTTTTTTTAAAAAATAAAAATCGTTAGCCATTGTAAAGTTTTAATTTAGGAATCACATTGTATGTAATCGACACATTATATATGCTATTTGAATTTGGATTAAAAATTATTAAGAGATATGTGGCAAAAATTGCATATGCTACATGTTCTTTGATTACATTTTATTTTATACAAGAACCACACATATGATGTAACTTCAACCATTTTTAACACCTTTCATGTTGAAGGTGGTGCTTCTTCTCATACTCCTTTTGTTCCGGTTGAGCCCGATGATTTGAAAGGTTTATATGTCTGCAAAGAGTACAATGGAACTAAATATTTGGGAACAGTGCAACTTTTTGATCAAAGCAAGAAATTGTTCAAAGTAAGTGTTATTTAGTTTTCTCAGGTTTATTGGAGGGCCCCTTCTAGCATGGGAAAGTGTCATAGGTCTCCCATGATGGGAGAGTGAAAAATGACCTTTTATTATGGGTGAAACAGGTAAAAATAATATAATAATAATTGAAGCTATTTACACATCTACCACAAATAGTATATTTATGAAAACTGCCCATAACAAGCTTAAATTTTAATTTAGACACAACTGAAATTATAAATGTAATTTCCTTTTTTTTTTGCAATTTATTAGTATCAACTGAAACAACCAATCTTTGCTCTTGAGAGAAGGATCGAAACATCAAATTGTTTTATCAAAATTGTTTTTAATCTTTTTTCTACATGAATCTTTTTTAATCTTTACTGAGATTTTGTCCACACAGATCCATGTTTAAGACTTGAGCATCCTCTCAATTGCAGACACGTAAAATTCCTTTGGCATGGTACCAACTACAGCATCAAATTTCTTCCCATTTTTGAAAAAATAAAACCATTGGTATTGGTACAACCTTAATTTCATATTCTTCAGCAATTTGCATATCAGTGTCTATGTTGAGTACAAAGCACTTGACTCTTCCAGCATACTCTGTTGCAATCTCGTCAATAACTCGGTGTACCATCTTGCATGGATCACACCAATTTGCAAAGAACTCGACAAGGACTGGAGTTTCACTAGCAACACAAAACTTTGTAGCCACTAGCAGCACAAAACATCATCCATCCAGAGCCAAACTTCACAAAAGCCTTGAGGCCTTCCATGATCAAAAGTTTGCACGCAACAAAAGTCCCTGATGATCCCATAATATGATAATTACAACATCTCATAAATTCAGCAAATTATTTCTTCAATGTCTGCACTAGTAGATCTGACTGACTCTCGCAACCGCCGTCTCCGTCAAAACAATAGTAGCCGCAGATGGATACATAAACTAACGACACACCCATCCTCTGTCTCCGTCGATACCGTCCTCCGTCGAAACCGTCGCAAAGAGATACAACGTTTTTTTGTTTTATTTCTAAATTAAATCATTGAGATGAAATTTGAATAATATAAAATTGTTGGGTTATATTAGTTATCCAATAATTTTAATTAGTTAAAAAAAGTGGGCATTACTATAAATTTCATTAAACCTGAAGAACAATGTACACTCAGGTTTCAAGTCATTAATCTTGTCCACTAATTATTTTAATAATAAATCTAACGGTAAAAAAAAACTTTCCCATTATGGGAGACCTATATCCTTCACCCATGCTAGACTTGGCCTTATTGGAGTTCACACTCACACACACTTGTTAATGTATATCTTGATTTAAGATTGTTTATTGTTCACATATACTTATCACATCAAGAAAAAATTCTTATTACTGTATATCAATAAGGATAAATACCACACATTAATTAATATTAATATTCATTATAACATGTGACCATCATAATTATTAATATCTCGTAAAATATTTATGATGTGTTATATTTATTAGAATAGAATATACTAGCTTGTTCATTAGGTAAATATTTGCATGCAGATTGAGTATGATGACTACAGGATAGAATATTTAGATCTATCCGAGGTTAAAAGGCACAAGGCTACTAAGGAGGACATTGAGGAGGCTAGACAAGAATATCAGTTAAGGTATGATAAAAAAATATTAAAAATAAAAATCGTGATAATCTAGCGTAACATTTTTACCTTTTAAGAGATTTTTTCTTATTGAGGAGGTTCTTTTTTTATTTTTTCTTATTTAGTCAAAAAAAAGAAGAAAGTTTTTCTTATTAAATTGAATATCTAATTACTGTCCATCTATTTATGAACAAAATTTAATCTATGATGAATTATATCACTTGTAGGGAAAAATCTCTAAAGTCACTTCCCAAGAATAGGAAAAATTCAACATCAACTGAGGGGTTATCTACTGGAAAAAGGAGGAAAATTTCTGGTAAGAATTATGATTAAGTGCAAAAAAAAAAAAAAAGAACTATCATATGTTTTTTGAATATCAGTGCAAAAAACAAAGAACTTTGTTCTTTTTTTTTAGGTTATTCTGAAGCTTATACAACAAACTATCATATGTTATTTCTAAACGGTTTTAATATGTAACAAATATTTAGGTAAAAAAAAAGATTAAGTTTGACGTGTCCACAAAAATGGAACAATATTTTTTTGTTGATAAAGTTCAAAACCTCATTTTTCATTTGGTGCTAGCTAGCTAGTGTTGAATTATTGTGTTACATTCTTAATTCATTAATTTATGTATTAGTCGAATTTGTAATTTGAAGAGACATGACTCAAATCCGTTATTGTTAGTAATAATTATACATTTCTTATATTCATTTAGAGATTTTGCTTGTATGTTTCATGCTAGCAATCATGGTCAATTTGAAGAACAAGAAGAAAAAAAAAAAAATTAATTGTCAAACGTAATTCATTTTGTACCTATATGTTTTTGATATTAAGTATTATCTATACATGTTTATTTATTTTTATTTTCTTTTTATTTTCAGAACAGAAGAAAAAGGAAGTGGACAAAAAGAACAAGCATAAACAAAAAGGGAACACTCGTACTTTTTTTGTTCCGGTTAAGCCTATGAATTTTATAGGTTTCTATGTCTGCAAGGAGTATAATGGAGCTAAATATTTAGGAACCGTTAAGTCTTACGATGAACCAAACAAATTATTCAAAGTATGTATTCTTTCATTTTTCTTAGTGATTTATTGGAGTTCAAACACACGCACACTATATTGTCCACATTTAAGTATCTGATCAAATATCCTTATTATATCAATTCAATACAAGAATAAATATCACACATTAATTAATATATATTATAAATTGCGATCATATTATTTATTAATATCTCTTAAAATACCGACAAGGATGGGTTTATGCCCTCGTTGATATATAATTTTTTTAAGATGTCATACATTTATTTGGATGTATTATCTTGTTCATTAGAAATATGTTTGAATGCAGGTTGAATATGACGATTATAGAACCGAAGATTTAGATATGAGTGAGGTTAGAAAATACCAGGCCAAGAAGGAGGATATCGAGGAGGCTCGACGTCAAGGTAAGGAGATTTGTACCTAGCCCTACTCTAATCTCTTTCTCTCATGTCCCTCTATTCTCAAGCTAGAACAAGAATTTGTCCTTTCAAACTTGAATAAACTCATGCATATGATGATTTTCGTCCTCATGGCTTGTCCTAATAGTTACTGAACTTTTGTTGCAGCTCTAGAGGACTCGAGGCATAATCTTGGAGATTGAAGTTAACTATGTTGTTGAGAAAATTTCAAGAAACCGATTTCAGTTCAGGTGAGTTCCTTTAGATAGGAAACATACCCTTTTGTAGTCAGTTTCTGCAAAAATTAGAACTTTATGGATGCACGCAAGAACTTAGTTCCCTCTTAGATATGAATTTGGAGTCATTAAGTTACAAACTAAAAATTACTTTTGAAGCTGCCAATTGATTGGCAGGAACCACTGGTTTAGCCAATCGATTGGTACTGTAATTTTGTGATAAAACACCACTTTCGAATCCCATTAAGTTTAGAAATGATCCATGACTTATGTTTATGATTCTAACACCTTAGAACCCCAATAATCATGTTACTATAATAAAGGCTCTAGAATGTCAAGTTTCTTAGATACTAACTTAACATAAGTATGTAGGCTGTTGGTATTCTCAGATAGAAAACCACATGATGAAAACCAAGTTATGTTTCGGTATTAGCCCTGTCCTGTAATATGAGAATTTGCCGACTATGTAGATTCCTTGAGACTCCTTATCTCAAGGCGTCCATAAAATCAAATAAGATAATTTTGTGTGACACACTTTAATATGCTTCACATTAATATAAGACTATGTATAATGTGTGTGGATGGATCAATTGTTAGATGTATACCATGGATATTAACATCCTTGGTATAGGTGGAACTCACCGAGGCTTTTGTCTCATCTTAATCCTTTTTTTTTTTTTTTTTTTTTTTTTTCCTTTTTTCAGATAAGCAGGTTAAGCGGGTAAGCAAAAGGCAGATGACTGATTTGAGCATATGAGCCTCGTTTTAGTTTAGCTAATTATTTCCCTTGTTATGTATTAGTCTGATGTTATGTTGGAACTAATTATGACTTTAAGTTGTATGTTTATCAGTTCAGTTTGTACTTTATGTATTTGTGGGATTCATGTACTTTGTTGGAACAAGTTTTTTTGTTACAATTTTTAATGTATTTGGTACTAATGATTAACGTCCATCTAAATATTCTAGATAAATTTAGGAAAAATGCTTAATGGCATGACAAAGTTGTCGTCACAAACACACGACACTCTTCCCAGCCTATAATTAATACACTTAATTATGATTCATTCCCCTCTTTTAATTTTAATTTCTTTCAAAATAAATACCAAATATGATGTAAGTTATCCAATTCCCTTTTATCTTTTAAGATCATGTATTGTATTCATGTTAACTAATAGAGATGAAAAAATATTTTTTGCATTTGAAAATATTTTTTTAATAAGTTAATTTATTATACTACACCTAAAATGTATGACTTTAATTAACCAAGATATTATACTCAATTGATTAATGAATTTTTCCGAGTTCGATTTTTAGTAGGAACAATTTTTAATTCAATTTTACTTACATCGCTGCCGAACTAGTATTATTTTTGGTTTCTTTAACTAGTG
Organism: Trifolium fragiferum; assembly: GCA_954870985.1. NCBI lineage: Eukaryota > Viridiplantae > Streptophyta > Magnoliopsida > Fabales > Fabaceae > Trifolium > Trifolium fragiferum. The sequence continues at coordinate 41,391,463 of OX940796.1, read as the reverse complement.
TCTCGAGGACATTAGTTAACATTTTTTTTAATTTAATATAAAAATATATGGAAAGACATTATTGGAAGGGTTGGGACGAATTATCCATTTTTTTACACCTAAATTGTGTGACTCTAATTAACTAAGATATTAGACTCAAGTAGTTAATGAATTTTTCCGAATTCGATTTCTAATAGGAATAACCCTTAATAAAATTTTATTTACCTCGCGACCAATCTATAAGTTACTAAATTTCATTCTCCGTATACCACAAGGTTAAAAACTATAAATAAAAAAAGGCAAAAATGTTGACTCTAACTATTAAAATGTTTAATTTTAAAAAATATAAATAAAAGATGCAATAAAATTCACAACTGGCAGACCTACAGTATATTATCAACATGGATATATATATGCTCGTGCAATTCCGACGAATGAGCCATCGTGCCATATAGCATGGCTGTAAATTTAATATGAGTTTTATAGAAAATCTCATTTAAGTATTAATGGTACTGTGGCTGGAAGTTTGATATTAAATGGCAAATAATAAGTCGGAGAAGCTTGGAGTGAACATTGTCAAGTTTGGAGTTTCTTTAGAACTATAATTTAGTTAATAAGTTAGTATAATTTGTTATTTAGTCTAATTAATAGGAAGAGTAGAACGGTCCCCATTTTCTTCTTAGTAAATTTCCAAGAAATTAAAGTAGAGGTTATTTAGTACCGTTAAGGATTAATTAATTAAACTAGTAATTGTAAAAAAAATAATTTAATCAAGCTAGTGATTTGATTCTCAAACTGAGGTTGATATGATTTTCAAGGATTTGAACTCTTTCTATTATTATGCGGTGATCATAGCAAGCATCAAAGACCCTTTTCAGTTGGATTGGGAAGTTCTTTTTTCTCATTATCTAGGTGTGTTTGGTAGGAGAGAAAAAGAAAAGAGAGAAATAAAAATACGAAAAGCGATGTATATATTTGACGAAGTTATGATCGGCTAATGATGACAAATTGACATTTTGGAAATTTCCTCCTGCGAAAATGAAGAGCATCCACAAGACTGATGTTTTAAGGGTGTTTCACCCTCGTGCTTGATTTTTCTTTTTTCTTTCTTCTTCCTTTTGCTATTGTACCAAAAAAAAAGCTCTTAGATAGGTCCCTTAACATATTTGTATACAACACAAATTCAATAAATTATTTTCACATTTATTTCTTAACATGTGCTCTTGACATTCTCAATTTATCTTGTACTTTGTTTAAGGTTGTGTCCTTGGAAGTTGGAACCTTGATTATGATTTATGTTTCTGTCATGTACACATTTATGTTCAGTTAAAATACTTCTTGCATTGACGTATTTCAACTACTTCCTCTGATTTTATTTATAAGCAAAAATTATTTTTTAAATTCATTTAACTACCAACGTATCTATTATAAATTTAATCTAAATATATTAATTGTTCAATAAATTTTAAAAATAATTTTTGCTTATAAATAAATTAAAGATGAGGAGGAAGTTAGAGTGATGTGTTGATTATGTGGTTCTCGTGTTTCCATGATTAGGTGGTTTCCTTTCTTACTCACTCTCTTTATTATATTCATACCATATGTAAAATTAAATATATTTTATGCCTCTTAGATTAATGCAATTTAATCTAGGGCAAATTATAACGCTTGTAGTAAAAAATCTCAAATTAATGTCGGTTTCCAAGAATAGAAAAACTAAAACTTCAACATCAACTAAGGGGTCATCTGCTTGAAAAAGAAAGAGAACTTTTGGTAAGAATTATGAGAAAGTTTCTAGTCTTAACATATCATGTTTTTTTTCGACATATCATATGTCATTTTTTGAATATTCAATTCAATGCAAAAAATAAGAACTTTATTCTATTTTTTTAGTTTAGTGTGAAGCTTATGCAACGAATTATCATATATATATATATATATATATATATATATATATATATATATATATATATATTGCTTGTTAACCATTTTAATATATGACAAATATTTAGGTCTCAAAGTGTGATTGAGTTTGGTGTGTGCGCAAAAATGAAGTGTAAATTTTTTGGACAAAGCTTAAGAATCTCATTTTCATTTGGTCGTAGCTAGCTTATAACTGTCTTTTCACTCACCATCGTCGGATTACTAAGGCCGACTTTTGTCTCTACTCGACAGGTGGGTCTTGTAGTCAAGCTCTCTTCTGGCTTTGCATTCAAGGTCAATCTCCGTCTGGCCTGAGGAAATCTTTGCCACCCTAAGTTGATTTATCTAGAATATCAATTGAGAGTCTGAGACAATCTGGATACATTAAAATTACATAATATTTTGGTTCAAATACAACATATATTACAACACTAGCGTTGTCAATAATACAAATTGTATTTAATAAATTAGCTCGTAGTGGAAATACATAGGATATCCAAACAAACAAATCTTATTAATGTAGGAAATATACCTAAAACCGATAAATAAAGATCTTCAAGAATCTTTTGTCTCATTTGCCCTTGCTTATGATCTCTTACTTACCCTGATTAAATCAACCTGCTTATCTGAAGAAAAAAATTGAGAGTTGTGGGGTGAGACTGCTAAACCTCGGTGAACTTCTACTATCCAATCTACTATGGTGTGCTAACATCGGGAAAAATCTTCTAGTCAATCATAGTCTTCATAATTTATACATACTGAATAAACATATATGGTGTAACACACAATAATTAATTATTTGGTTCATTTTATCCTTTGACGGGTACTCCGAGGTGAGCTAGTCTCAGAGATCGGCTATTGACAGTTTGATATAAATGTAGATCAGACCTTGCTAGCTCACATACTGCTTTGGATTCATACGGATCCCTAACACCTGTAATCTAATAATAGAATTCATAGAAGCATATTTAACTGTTCTTGCAATTCGTTTTATGGGAATCCTTAGTACCTAATCACATGCTTAACACAATAAACACATAGTAACCATTATGCGTTTACATAAAGGTTACCAGATATAAATGGGACTTAAAACAAGCGGCTTATCTATATCAAAAGGAGTGATTCTGTAAATTATGAATTGGCATGCTCGCTAAGTCAAAATCATGCTTGCTAGGTGAGCATATCTAATTGTTCCCAGCTAGGCATGCTTGCTAGCCGAGAGGACCCAAAATTTCCAGCCAACAATGCTCTCAAGATGAGGGTCAAGCTCGCCAAGTGAGAACACGAGAACACAATTTTCCTGCATTTTTCAAAGACATTTATATAAATTAATTACACCTACATCCCTTTTTTAAATCTATACACAAACACCGTAAAAATACCTATATATTCAATGGGAAGATGAACTTGGGGATTTAGTCCTCTGACGCACTAAAAATGAAAATTGATATATTTAGAGGACTAAAAAACACATTTAACCCTATGTTAATAAAATTACAAGTTGAATCCACCCTCCTTCTCAGTTTATGAAACCCTACCACTACACAGTACACCCTCAGCTTCGTCTTCTCCCACTCCCCTGTGTCTCACTGCCATTAAGCACTGGCAGAACTATGTATAGTTGAGGGTGTGCAGTTGCACCACATCCTGGTTTTTAAAAATTTGCACATATAATCCTATATTTGTCTTTCTACACACCTGAGTTTTTTTTTGTAACCAAAAAACACACCTGAGTTTTTAGTTTTGAACCTCTAAGTCTCTCACCAAAGACACTCAAATTCTCTGAAGCTAATTCTAAGATGGTGAAGTCATTGTATCTGATATGTATTAGTACCAAGTAAGTGTACGGTACTAGTATGGTACACACCGATTCATATCCATTTTTATTTGATTGATTTGGAATGGTGATTGTAGTACCCCAATTTTGTCCCAACCTTTTTCTTCACAGTCGAATTGTGCTGTTTTAATTCTTGAAATAGTAAAATTTAATTTTTGTAACTTCATGCGTTTTTAACCATTTTTCATTAATCTTGTGAATATTTGAGAAAATATAAAAAAAAACTATAAAAAAATATTTGAGAAAATATAAAAAAAAATGTTATAATATTTAGTTTTTTATTGTTCATGATATCATTAATAAAATATAAAGATTTGAGTCCAAATTATAATATTTAACTTTTATTGTGTATTTATATGATTTAATTTGTTACCTTTTTTAATTTTTTCTTAAAATCCAAAAACATGCATTGATTTCCAAAAATACATCAAATTGCATTTATTTTCAAAATATGTCAAATTATTTAAGATTTTATTGTTTGTCTATGAAGCACCGACACCTCTATGATTAGACGTGTCGCGGTGTCCGACACGTGTCGGTGTCCGACACTCGTATGACACCCGTACGACACTTCTACAAACGTGTCGGAGAGGTGTCCAAAAAAAACAATTTTTCCTTTGTTCCGACACTCCTTAAATCGATGTCCGACACCTATAAGACACTCGTACAAACGTGTCGGGGTGAGTGTCCAAATTTTATTTTTTTTATTTGCTTCTACTTTTCTTAGACATATATACAACGATTAAAGATATGTGGAAATAATAATATTGATCAATGAAGGATTAAAGATATTACATTTTGATTACATTATTTTTAGTTTTTCGATAGTAGATGGATGAAATTTGTTCAACTTAAATGCATGTGTATGTATTTTTAATTCTAAACTTATATTTTTAATAAATATGTAGCGGTGTCGGTGTCGTGTATTTTTTATATTAGCGGTGTCGGAATGTCCGTGTCGTGTCGCGGTGTCCGTGTTAGAGTCCGTGCTTCATAGTTGTTTGTAACTTTAATAAAAAAACACATCTAAACAAAATAATAAAGGTGAGAGTTCGTGTGTTTAGTCCATTAGTCTCAATCTTGGACCCAACTTTTTTCATTAATTATCAACAATTAATTTTATAACTAATTAATTTATTAACAAAAATAACTCACAACAACCACTTCATCTGAAACCCTTCATAACCATGAAACCACAAATAGAATAGAGAAGGGAGAAGAGCAACACAGATTAGAACCTCCATTTTTCATCACACAAAATCTTCAAACTTCATCTTTTCTAACCAAATCACCATCAAACCACAAAACAGTAGTAAAGAAAAAAATTAAAAAAGAAGAAGAAGAAGAAGAAACAAACAGAACAAAAAGAATAGAAGAACAGAGCCACCGCCGATTCCGCACCACCGCCGTTCGCTTTCTCTCTCTCGCCAATCTTCCTCTCTCTCAGCCGCCCTCTCTCGCTCTTGGTAATCTTTCTCTTTTATGCTTGAGAAGTTTGTTATGTTCTTATCCTGTTTTGTTTTTATTTCTCCATTTACTTTTGTTTATTTATTTTTATTTTAATTAAGTGGGCTGTTCCTTGTTAGTTTGGACCTTAAATTCATCTTATTTGTTTTACACCCCTTTAATCTTTTTTTAACAAACTAAGAAAAAACAAGTAAAATCAACAACAAAATATGTGTGTTTAGTTTTTATGTTATTTTCTTTTATTTTATTAGACTAGTGTAAATATACAAATTTATTCTCTAACTTAAATAAAAATTAAATCTTTCATGACATAAAAAATTTCCTCTTAACAACAAGAAAAGGAAGACTTTTTATCTTTTATTTAATAAAATGCTTGTTCTTAACAAAATAAATCTTGGATTGAAAAGGAGATCGGCGGATGTACTTCCGTTCGTCTCTCGGATAATCGAGACTTAGCGTCCGCTTTGTCAATCGGTTATCCGTCTTCCACCTAAAAATTATTTTTCAAAACAACAAATTAAAGTGAATTTCAACTCACCAAACAAAACATTTTTCACGCCCATGCGCGTTTAATTTTTTCTCAAACGGATATCATCGCCCAAGTGCGAGTCCGACTTTTTTTAAAATCAAGCAAATCTTTTTCACGCCCATGCGCGTTTATTTTATCTCAAACGGACATCATCGCCCAAGTGCGAGTTCGACTTTTTTAAATCAAGCAAACCTTTTCGCCAAAGTGCGACCAAACAATTTTCATAAATAAAATCAACCAACAAACAAATATTTTCTACCAAAGAACTACGTAGCTTTGAATTTCCCATTGCACTTGGGAATACGTAGGAGCGGGATCCAGAAACCGTCAAACACCCTAATAAAAAACTCATTTTTTGGTTAATATTTTATTTTCTCTTTTTCTTTCACTCTTTGCAACCCCTTTTTTTTTTTTTTTTTTTTTTTTTTTTTAAATAATAAGACAAACAAACATGAACTAACACTTAATTTAACGCTAAACTAATTAACGGTTCCCGTTGGATACAACGGATGTAAGGGGTGCTAATATCTTCCCCTTGCATAACCGACTCCCGAACCCGAAATTTGGTCACGATGACCTTGTTCTTGTTCTCGAAGGGGTTTATCGACGTTCCCCTTTTCAAAAATAAAACTTCGGTGGTGACTTTACTGTCTAGCGAGCGTTTTTCGCCCGCGCATTTTTCCGGCCGCTTCAGCGACCTATCCATAGATGAAAAATTTCTTAAAATATTTGTATTTGCTATTATATTTTGATTATCGTCTTCGTTTTTTATGAAAATAGTGAAGACAATGCATAAAATAAGGGGAAGCCATCATTTTAGTCCTCAATGCGCACTTCACTATCATTTTGATCCCTCAATAAGGAAAAACTACAAAACAGTCTCCGAATCAGCATTCCGTTAGTCACTTTAATCCAAACTGTTAGTTTGGCCGTTAAAGTCTACAAAAAAATTGATCTGAAATTATTTTGGTCACACATCAGCATGGTGAGTAGACCAAAATGATGATATGACACGAGGGACCAAAATGACATTGGAGACAAAAGTAAAATCATGAAAACCAACAACAAATTGAAGAACAACAACAATATCGAAACAGATATAAAGAACAAGAAGATTAACAGCAACAACAACAACAACAACAACAACAACAACAACAGAAAAGAAAGATGAAGAATGAGATTTGAGTTTTAGAGATTTAAATTGGGAAAATTTTGTCTCCACTGTTATTTTGGTCCTTGTGTCATATCATCAACCACTTGTAAACTAATGTTTATTCATGTTGACGTGTGACCAAAAAAAATGTTAGATCACCTTTTTTGTAGATTTTAACGGTCAAACTAACAGTTTAGACTAAAGTGACTAACAGAGCGCTGATTCGGAGACAGTTTTATACTTTTTCCACATTAAGAGACCATAATGACAACAAAGTGAATATTGAGAACTAAAATGATGATTTCTCCAAAAATAATTAAACGATGATAGTAATTCACTTAAAAAGTGTTTTTCTTAACCTTTTATTTTAATTATTGACGGGGCGGCATAAGCCCATATGCAATATGTGTTATGGCATAAGGCCTCTTAAAATTGAGGACTAAAAAAAATTATATAATAATAATATTAGTAAATTAAGGAGCTTAACAATTAATTACTCACTCCGTTTCATTTTATTTGAGCCAGTTGACTGCCTCACGTTTGTCAATGTAAAACTTTAACGATTAATATCTTTAATTGTATAATAATAAAAATTATAAAAATTTAATATTTTGAAAATATAAATCGAGGCGAATCCAACAAGATCTTATATGCTAATATTTATTTTTATTTATAAATTGAAAAATAAAATCAAAACGAGATATATTAATAATGTCTATGGTCATAATGTCTCAAATAAAATGGGATAGAGCGAGTATTATTCTACAACTTGGCTGAGTTTTTCTAAAGGACAAAAATAAAATAGAAATGGAATAGTAACATCAGAAGAGATTAGCGCTTATTATCAAAAGAAGAATCTAATAAGCTTCTGCATACACCACCACCACCATCGTCCAGGAAACAACCGACGGCGGCCTGCCACCCATCACCGGCGGCGCTACCCTACTCATCCTCCTATTCTCAAAATTCAATCTCCATAACTCCATTGAAATTGAAACAAAGGTAAAAATCAAAATTTTACAAGTTGGGATTTCTAAAATTTGAAATTAAAAATCACAATTTGAGGATGAATTTGTGAAGAAGATGAGTTTTTTATTTACAATTTTACTATTTTAGTGGTGTTGTGTTGTTTGTTTAAAGGGATGAATTCATTTAGTTGTTATTGAATTGTTGGTACGTGGTTTTGTTTTTGCCTTGCTTTTTCCCATAGCCAAGGGATGAGTTTTTATTGAATGAGTGATTGCACATGTTGATTTTGTTCCTATCGAAATTGAGTGATTTTGTTTTGTTGACCGTTGTTTTGTTCTTGTTCCGATTTTCTGTACTTGTTATCGTTGTTACCGTTTTTCTGGCGCCGCATTTTTCGGCATCTGTCAATGTCAATTTAATGTTTCCTGAAGTATTTTGCTATTGTGCTGCTCTCTGCATTTTCCATTTGATAAGCATTTGTGTTTTCCTAACAGCTTAACACATTCTGGCAGATAATTCGGCAAGCAAGTAGGTTTTTGCAAGCAGCTTAGCATGAATGTCTTATTGTCCTCTGAGGATAAACTGTACTAGTTTTGTATTTTCCTTTTCTTTCTAATTTTATGTTAAATCAGTGGCCAATATATTCAAGTTGACATGCAAATCACTTTGCAAATTAGATGATACAAGAAAATGAGATGAGAACTTTCAAGTAGGGCCTTATCTTATTCCAGCTAATATTTGACTCTGAAAAAAATTGATCAGAATTGAACTCCTAGTATACAATTTGCTTACTCGTGAATCGTGACTCCTCCAGCAGAAATATCACAAAAGAAGACTGAACAATGCTGGGATTTTCATATGGAGAAGTATTTCTTTTGCTGGGAGCCACTGCTGCTCTAATTGGTTGGTTCATTCTATTCTTACTTATGTTTATCATATGGAAGATTTAATAAATTAATAGTAACATTAACAGTATAAATTGTTTATCTGGAAAATGGATGTGCAATAGGTCCAAAGGATTTGCCAATGATATCCAGAACAGCAGGGAGGCTAGCTGGGCGGGCTATTGGATATGTACAATTGGCCCGTGGACAGTTTGAATCTGTTATGCAGCAATCTCAAGCTCGTCAGGTATTCCCTTTTTTGACCGAACTTAATTCAAATTGGTTTGTTTCATTAGGTCTTTTACTTTTTATAGAGTGAGTTTTACGATTAATTTCTCAGGTGTTACATTTGGTTTCTAGCTAAATAATTGGGAAATATAACCATGAAAAAAATTCCTGGTATCTCTAAATGGTGATAATTATTGGGCAACTTTGGAGTCCTAACTACATATGATTCACCTTGAATTTGATAGACAATAACATCAAGAGTTTAAAAGTTAGGGACATAATAACAAGAAGGATTTTTATTTTTTTTGAAAGGAATAACAAGGATTGCCTATCCATACTAAAACATCGTAAAGTTCCATTTAAAAAAAAAAGATAAAAAAAGATTCTGATTGCCTGCATATTTTGTCTTTTAGGTTCATAAAGAACTTCAGGACACAATGGCACAACTAGATGCTATTCGTCATGAAATTCGAAGTATATCAATCATAAATCCTGGCCCTTTAACTCGGAGCCTTCTTGATCAGCCACCTATCTCAAATGGTATTGTTTGCACCTTCACGTTTTAATTTGAAACAGATTATTATAGTATCCTATAATTTTACCGATACAGTTGCCAAGATTTTGTATAACCATGTTATTGTCTGTTGTTTCAGAAACAGACAACAGGAAACCAGAAGTTGCTGGGGTGAATACCTCAATATCTTCTTTTACCAAGGTTTATTGACCAAATATATTACCTGAGATGATTATATAGTATGTTCTGCTTTAGGAACTGTGTTTTCTTACATATCTATTATTATTATTTCTAGGATTCAACTCCATTGCCATCCAATTCATTCAATATGCAAAGACAAGCAACTACTTATGCCAGATTGGCAGAGGCTCCTGCCATAAAGAATAGTTCATTCGCAAGTAGCACTGAAGTTGAGAAGACTAAAGATGGTCTGCAGCTTATTGTCATGCCAGTTTCCGCTGAAAATACTGGACTCTTACCAAATCGTGGGGGTAATAATAATTTGTGTTGTGTAGTTGGTATGCTTTCTCATGATTGTCTGATACTAGTGTTGCATACTATGTCATAAATATTTTTACCCGGCTTTCTTATATTCACGTTTCTGCATGTATTATGATCTTGTGATGTTTATGGTTTCCCTGATATGTCTTTCAATACAAGCATATGTACAGGCATTAAAGTACACAGATATTTTAGATCTGACTTTTTTCGTCAATCGTCATGTATAATTATTTATTTTTGGACTATATTTGGTTAGTCACATGGTCTGAAAGTAAAGGTTTTTGCTTGAACTTCAATCATTGTTTATGTTTGGGCTCATTTGGCATATACTGGAAAACCAGAAGATTATAAAAATTGTTTTTATTTCTTTCTGAATAGCATAAGTTCCTTATTTTCTTTATTTATTACTAAATGCACATTAGCTTTATGTCTTTTCTGTCATTGATTGAGTAACAAGTCATAGCTGTAATGCATATTATTGATGAGCTTCTGTTTGTTTATAATGATATCTGATTTGAAACAAGCTTTGGTTTTATTAGGAGCTGATGTGAAAGGATCTGACATAGTTCTAGAAGCAATTTTGGAGGCAGAGGTAGCTCATAATGCAAAGGAATTCTTTTCACAGCCCCAAAATCAAATATGATTGATATGGTAATCCTATAGAATACCTTAACTTTTCTAGATGTTAGCATTTGTAGATTGACAATGATACATATTTAGTGTATATTTTATTTTCAAGGTATTGGTTGTTGCATTTTCTATTCTTTACAAGTTACTGGTTCTTGTTCTTCGGAACATAAAATCTAAAGGAATGTTTGTGCTTCAAGTCTTCAACTATTTTAAGTTACTAGATCTTCAATCGACACCGATGCTTGACACCATGGTTATAATCGAGATACCAGTTAGTGTTATGCCTGCTCTGAAGCTTTAGTTTCTATATAGCGAAGGTGACACATTTCACTCCTTGTGCCCGTGTTGGTATCAAGCTCACCCTTTTATTGCATCATAGATTGTTAATGAAGAGTAGTAATTCTCTTTGGACCTGAATTCCTGCTGTAGTGATTTCACACCATTTGCCGCATTAGTGAATCTCAATCGTCCATCTGTGATGCAACGGTTATGGATACACAATTCAGATTTTGATAATTTCACATTGTATGAGATATCGGCTGTTTATTTTATTCGTAGGATCTAAATAAGACTCATTCACTATGTCAAATACAAATGTAATAATCCACAATTTAAGTCATAAATCAAAAGGAAGAAAAAAATGGTTACACAATGTTTCTAGGCAAATTGCAACTTACCAAAACAAGCTTGGATTCATACATTTATGCACCTTCCAGCATTTCCACAACCATTCACTATTGCTTCCATGTTTAACACCTTTTATCATTGTCACCCCAATAATTGAGGGAGAAGGTGAGGTTAAGAATGTGTTTCTATGAAGATTAACAAGCATTCTTGTTCCATTAACGAGGGCTAAAGAATGTAAGTAAAAAAAAAAACTATAATAGATATTGATTGATTATGAAGCACACTCTCGCACAAACAAAAAAATAATAATTAAAGAGAAAAGAAATAAACGATTTTTTAATTTTTTTTTTATAATCAAAATTATATTATAAGGGAGTAAAGGGGTATTCAATCTCTTATAATGCAAAGCAAATTATAGTATGCTTTGAAAACACACAAGAGGATCATAACACCAATTAACAAATGAATGATTAGAATGTCGTCCAGAGTGACCACTAAATCAACTCCAAGCGATGACTTGGATAGAATCGAATAAAGAAGAAGCATTAGGAGTCACTCCATTAAAGATGATATCATTTCTATGCTTCCAAATGCCCCAAGTGGTTGCTAATCAAATCAAGTGTCTCACAAGATTACCGTTTTTAGATTTCACCATGTTTACAAAGCGCAAAAAATGATCCCAACCAACTAAATCGATCGGAGGATTTTGTCCTAATCAACCGAAAACTCTTCTCCATATGTAAGTACTAAATGAGCATTGGAAAAAAATGTGGTCACATCTTGATTGATGTGATTATATTATTTTTTATTTAAATTTTTGAATTTGTGTGTGTGCCTAAATATAATTTATTTGGGTTTGTGCGTATGCAAGTCTTGTTCAATAAATAGAATCTCATCTCAATATCTATTAAAATTGACAAATTAAATATACTCATTTTTTAATAGATGCCAAATGCAAAAATAGCTTATAATATACAAAATCTTTTTCTCCTATAATTTTTATTTTCATCTATTTCTTAATTTTTTTTAGATAGCCAATATTATTATATAAGTAATTGATATTTTTCATTTGGTGAGCATATTCAATTCAGTTGATAATGCATCACATTTTATATATATGAACATGAACTTTGAATTCTTTCCACGCACTAAATTCTAATTACTAAATTATTTAACTAAAAAAATTATTTTTCAATTTGTTTCATATGATAATCAAATGATTAAGAGAAAGAAAAAAAAAAAAAAAGAGAAGGGGCGTAATTTGATGGGGCAAGGCAACCCAACGCAGAGGTCGTTTGCTAGAAAATGCAAAAAGTTGGGTGTAGCTGCAAATTATAAAAATATAAAGTCCCTTTTTGTTAAAAAGTTGAGCTCTATTTAATTTAACCAGAATAATATTAAAAGCCAAAACCCCTCTCTTGTGTCTTCCTTAGTCTGAACTCTCACCATTTTCAAAGTGATGACTGAGTAGAAAATAAGCAGAAAAACCAAACAACACAAAAACATTTAATTAACCAAACAAACCCTTAACTCACAAAACTAAAAATTCTCTTCTCTTCTTCTTCTTCTTCATGTAATAGTAGTATCATTTTCTTCACAACTCGTTTTCCAAACTCAGCCGAGTCCAAACCGGAGTCATGTCGAATCACCCTTCCGATACTCCCGCCGACGATTTCCTCGAACAAATTCTCGGCCTTCCGAATTTCACCTCCGCCGACGGTACCGACACTTCTTCCTTAGCTGCTCCGATGATGCTGCAGCTCAACTCCGGCGACGCTGCTACTCACCTTGGCGCCGGAGGTGGGTTTCATGCTCCGGTTTACCATTTGGGACTGAGCTTGGACCAAGGCAAAGGAGGGTTCTTGAAGCCCGACGATGCTTCCGGGAGTGGGAAGCGTTTCCGGGAAGATGTTGTTGATACCAGACCTAAGAATGTAACTTAAAATAAACCTTTCAGTTTTCTATTTATTTTTCTCTTATTATCAACACAATTGCATTAATTATATTTTTATCAAATTAATCTTGTTTATTTCTGATTATTTTTTTAATTTTATATTTTGGGGTGTGATCATGTTTAAGCTAAAGTGGGTGTAATTTGTTAATGAGCTTCCTTCTGTAGGAATCGTTCCGGAGAACCCGAGTTCGATTCCTCGAGGGAACAATTCTTGGTCACACGACCGAACTCTAGATTAACCATTTCCTCTGAACCAGAGAGTTAACAAAAATAAAGTGGGTTTGGTTTTGATGTGTTATTAGGGTTTTAAATAGCGGTTGCGGTAGTAGTTGCAGCTGCGATCCTCAAATGTAGTTGATACTGCCTTAACGGCGGCCGCGTTGTAGTTTCGATAGAATCTTTAAAATCTCATTGTGGTTCTGTTTTTTTTTTATAAATGTAACTAATGATTTTCTAGTTTCTTTATGCTCCCTTCCATTAATTTTTGGTGAGGGATTGATCATTTATGCTAAGCTCAATTGGAAGTAGCTTACATAATGCAAATTAGTTAGAAAACATTTTGGACTTCAATGGGAGGAACACATTAGCAGTAAGTAAGAATGGTATTTTGTTTGCTGATAATTATATCTCCGAAATGACATTCTTCAATTCAGCTGCTTGTGTCTTAGTAACAAACTATTTGGGCTTGCTTTTGTTCATGCCAACTTGCCATAACATCAGTTATTGGTCTTTGTGGATGGATCGTCCTGGTAGCACTTGACTCGGAGTATGATCTTTAGAATGATTACATTCAACTTAAAAATGAATGAAGTATGATTAGATATTATGGAGTTTGTGGGATTGGCCTGATCTTTTGATCATAATAGTTGAAATTTTTTTCACGAGTTATATGAACAATTCAGAATGTGATGATATAGCAGAAATTAGGCGATTTGGACCTCGGCATCAGTACTTAGGGTCAATTTTTTCCCTGGAAATTTTTAATATCTCAAAATACAATGGATACATAATACATGTTTAAGGTTTTGACTAATCTATAATAAATGCTTGCCTTTTCAAAGGTTCTTTATTAATTTTACCTTTCTGCCTTTGGGAGGGAATGGGAAAGTGTTGTTGGCCATGGAGCATTTCTTTTCTTTTTTTCTGTCTTTATGATATATAAAGTTTTTGCAGACTTTTCATGGGCAACCCATGCCTACTACAGTTCCTGCTGCTCCACATCCACCAGCAATGCGTCCTAGAGTGCGGGCAAGAAGAGGTCAGGCTACAGATCCACACAGCATAGCTGAAAGGGTGGGCTCTTGGATCTTTTAAAAAAATACGGACTTTCTGCTTGTTCATTTAATAACTTATTATCTAACAATAATCACATTGCTAATTCCTTGATATGCTAATCTTTACTCTTCATTTTACCATTTAATAACAGTTGCGCAGAGAAAGAATAGCCGAAAGAATCAGGGCTTTGCAAGAACTTGTTCCTAGCGTCAACAAGGTATGTTCCTACATATTATTATTGCAACAATTATCTACTATTTACAATTGTCATAGAACTTGTGCAATTATGTAAGGATGAGTCATTTCATGTTTACTCTGAAGTGATAAAAGATACAAAGACCCCTTGGTTGGGCACCCAAAATTTAGTGCAGCTAGTTAATTACTGCTGTAAACAAAAACAGTGCTGAAAATAGAGCTTTGAGGGGGTGTTTTGACCGATTTCTCTTGTTGTTAGCAATTGGTTATTTGATGGAATCTTGGTAGATATTGTTCATTCCATACTTTGGTCAGAACATAACCATCATTAGTTCTACACTGAGACTGGTCATGTCTGTTTCCAATTGGAGGATGATTCAATATGAACTCGTTGTGTTTAAGTTTAGAAAATGGCATCTACATGTAGACCTATTTAATAATCAATTAGTCTGGGAAACAATCCTATATTCCTATCAAAAGGTTAAAAGAATAGGACAAAATCTGCACATATTCTGATTAGGCGTACACAAAATGTCAAGAGTTCTGAAGTGTGAAATGAGTCTTCTGGATTGCAGTACATATTTTTTTATGACTTAGTTGTGGTCTTCTGTATTTGTCTTGGTCCTTTTCTGTATAATCTTTCTTGTTTCTAATACTATGTGTATTTGTACTTTATTCAGACAGATCGAGCTGCCATGCTGGATGAAATTGTGGATTATGTCAAATTCTTAAGGCTTCAAGTGAAGGTAAATGCTTTTGTGATCTTCATGGATTTCACATCTTATTTTGTTTGATCTCTATTCTTATTAGGTCTAAATTTATGATTAATGTTAGCTTGAATGAGATTTGTTTATTCTGTTAAACCTGTTTGCCTTTGCCTTTTGACCTCTCACCCTTAGACAGTAATCATTATTTTGTTGGGATTCAACTTGTAATTATGAGCCTGAGATGCCACTTTGGTATGGGACCCATTAGCCACTAGATTTTATTCCCGATGACCGGTGAATATCAAATACAACCAAATGATACTATTTTCGTGCGATATTATTGCTACTTTAACTAACCAATAATATCCAACTATCCAAGGCCCAAAGGGTCTTCAGCTGTGGAATCAATTGTCTTTCACCAATAATAGGTATAATTTCCAATGTGTGAATAGTAAAACCAATTTCTAGTTTTCAACAAAAAGTTAGCAGTTTCAGTGATTTTTCTAAATACATGTATGGAGTGCATGCATATTGCTGTTCGTATATGAAAGTGAAAACAAGGCTCTTTATTGGATCAAAATTTAAATTTTTGTCAGCAATCATGAAACTAAGAATGCTGAAGATTTCCAATGATTGTTAATTCATCTATCTTTCAGGTTTTGAGCATGAGTAGATTGGGTGGAGCCGGTGCAGTGGCACCACTGGTCACTGACATCCCATTATCGTCAGTCGAGGTAATTATTCAAACTGTGTTGTTGGCATGATTTTGTTTCTCTCTCCAGATAATTTATCAAATTTAGCATTGATCAGGAAGAAGGAAGTGAGAGTGGGAGAAACCAACCAGCTTGGGAGAAGTGGTCTAATGATGGCACAGAAAAGCAAGTAGCTAAGCTCATGGAAGAAAATGTAGGGGCTGCGATGCAGTTTCTTCAATCAAAGGCTCTCTGCATCATGCCTATCTCACTGGCATCAGCAATATACCAATCACAACCATCAGACAACTCCAGTATAGTTAAGCCGGAAGCTACTCCTCCTCCATAGACATAACTCCGGTAATGCATAGCGCACCATACAGTGGTCCCTTCAAGCGCGCACATATCAGTTCAGGGACCCACTAGTTATTTGTCTTTTCCTAACCTCCTTAATTTTAGTTATTGATTTCCATTAAGTTGCATTCAAAGTAGGATGCCATAGTCTTTTCTTTTTTGCAGTTGTTTCAGCTTTTGTCAATACAAGGTTCAGTGTCCATACCTAAACAATGCAAGCAGACCCTATCTTGTCTATGAAAAATTTCTTGTAAAGGGAAAAAACATGTCAAAATTAATTTGATATGCTTTTCCTTTTTGTATAAAAAAGGATGGAGGTTAGTGGAAGGTGATGTAAGTGCTTTGATAGTGGGGTTTTTAGTTTTTGTAGTGGGATGTGGGACCTTGTAAAAGGTTAGGGTGGTGTCCATATTTTCAATAGTTGATGTAATTCTAGAGGTTATGAAATGTTGAAGTGCAATGGATAATGGTTGCTTTAAGAATGCTGGTGTTACAAGTCCAGAAGAAAATGATTATGCTTTTTGTTTATTTGAGGTAGGTGTCTGGGGGTGAGTTGTTTATTCAAAAAAGTAATTTGACTTCTTTCTATAATGGAAGGAGAGATGGAATGGCAAGTAATGTGCTCTCCTATCCCAATTCACATCAACAAGCTATAGCCCTAATTCTTGACTCTCAAGTGACAGAATCCTTGCTTAAGACTCTTGTGTGTGAAGTATGGATGTGTCATATGAATGGAAAAATATGCCAAGAGTAAGTTGTTTTTATTAAAAATTGTCAGAATGATTTGGCTTGTCTGTTGACTATTGGATTGGGTTGGGAGAGTGGTCTTTTCTATTACTATTTTCCATATTGATTGATAAGTAATATAATTTATTTTTTTTAATTTGAAGTTTTGTTGAAAGATAAATAAAATGTGACTAATAATAGTTGTTCTACTCAATAATTGAACTTCAGTTTTTTCAAGTACTTAAATTCATTAAGTACTATTAACCAATTAAGCTTAATTATTTTGTTACATAAATTATATAACAATATGGAAAACATTTTGAATGAAAATAACATTTTGGAGAAAGAAAAAAGTGTTGTTGATGAAAACAACTTTTTCAATGCCAAGATCTTGAACCTAATTCATAGCCTATAATAGATTCATAACTTCACTCTACTTCAGATGTAGGACAAGTTAAACCATGTTATAAACGCCTTCAAAAGATAAACATCCGCAGTTGCAACACTTAAGTTTTGGTGAAATCTGCATGTGATTGCATTTGAAAAATACTTGAGGTGGTTTGCTCTACAATTCCTTCATTATAATTGTCATATGGTCTTCGACCAGCAAAGGATCTCATGTTCATCCTCCACTCTTGACATATTCATTCACTACAACAATGAAGTTTATTTGACAGAGGCAAAATCTCTGAGAAAACGTCAAACGACCTTAAAAAATGCACTTTTAAATTTGCCAAGATCAAACCCCTATATAAAAACATTAACTATGTACATATTAACCACATGTAACTTTACATTAACTATATTCCTCAAATGCTATTCCTCCTGAAATGTAAGGTCCTCATTAGAGTTATTAAAATGGGTTATCAGGTCCATTTCTGGCCGGCCGCGATTAGGCTCTGGACTACATTTATCTTTGTCATTCAAAAAAAAAAAAAAGGCTCTGGACTACATTGGGCCTCGAATGAAAAATGGGTTGAAAAAAAAATGATTTTTTCTCTTCCCATCCCCTGATATCTCTTTTCTCGAATTTCTAATTTTATCCCTGTAAAGATCAGTTTGAGTTCTACGAACTGAACTTTTGGTAACTTTTTTTAGTTTGGATTCTAGATTCCGAACTTTTGCGATATAGACAGAAGATCACATCACTTTCTCTTCTTCATCTTCAACACTCAATCTCATTCTCACCATACTCTTTATCTTCAACACTCAATCTTGAGTTTTTTTTTTTGACAAAACACTCAATCTTGAGTTATAAACTTGTGTTATGTAATATGTTACATATGTCTATGAAATTGCAAGTTAGAAGTTACTTATGAACTTGATCTTGTGTTATGTAATTTGATTCTGAATATTTGGAAGTTGAAATTTGAACATTGCAGGTTGTGTAACTCAAGTTACATGTTACTGCCATTTTCAATTTTTTCTGATTATGCATATTCATAGTTCGATTTCTATATTCCAAACTTTTACAATGTTGCATATTAATTCGGGTTCTATATTCCGAACTGTTTATGATTTACGAGTTCGAAAACTGCATTATGAATTAATTACTTTGTTGCAAATTATTCTATCATAACTAATGAATAATATAAATAATAATAATAATTATTATTATTTCTAACTTCACTTGTTTTAACTTGTTCGATTTATTTATTTATTTTTATTTAATCAATTTAGTGAAATAATATTAGTATAATATTAGTGTAATAATATTTTATATTCCTTTATGTCTACAAATTTTATTCAATTGCCTATTGGTGTCACGTATGTCTAGCTACTTCCAAGGGGAGATGAAGCATTTAGAAGATCTAATGTTAGTGATAAAAGATGAAATTCTAAGAAATCAACATTGGACATAATAGAAAATAATTAAACAAGAGTATACAAATTGGGATCAAATGTTAATCTTGATCAAAATGAGACTACGCTTTTGGATGCCGATCTCGAACATTAAGTGCCCTTATAAACATATGTCGATGTGACAAATAGCATTGAAGCTGTGAGAAATTGCAAGCATAAAAAAAAGGAAAGAATTGAAGATCACTTTGCTTGGTATCCTCAACCACAGAAATCTATGTATTTGGAACAATAATGGTTGGTGGTAAATGATATGAATGAATCATTTGATCATAAGACTAATAAGGGAAAATTGTTTATGATATGAGATTAAACATATATGACTCAAACTTTTCTTGGAGAGAATGAGATTGAGTGTTGAAGATGAAGAAGATAAAGTGATGTGATTTTCTGTCTATATAGCAAAAGTTCGAAATCTAGAACCCAAATTAAAAAAAGTTACCAAAAATTTAGTTCATAGAACCCGAACTGATCTTTCCAAGGTAAAATTGAATTTTCGGGGAATGAAAGAGATATGGGGGGTGGGAAGAGAAACATTTGCCAATATAAATTAACTTCAAATGAAAATGATTGGAAATTTTTTTTTCCACCCCTACAATTAACCTTTTACCCCTACATTTTTTATAATATTCCAATTTTATCCTTTATTTATTATATTATTTTTTACAATTTTCTTATTTTAAAAGTGTTTCCGAATTTTTTTTATTGATATTGGTACACTTTTAAAAGTGTTCCCATTTTTAAATGTCAAAAAACATATTTTATTAATACAGGAACACTTTTAAAAGTGTTTCAGAATTTTTTTGTTGATACCGGAATACTTTTAAAAGTGTTCCGGGTTGTAAAAACCGTTCTAGAATATTTTTGTTGATACCGGAACACTTTTAAAAGTGTTCCGGTTTATATTTGTATCTGAAAAGTGAAAAATATATTTTATTGATACCGGAACAGTTTTAAAAGTGTTCCGGTTTGTATGTTGTGTTGTTGATACCGGAACACTTTTAAAAGTGTTCCGGTTTACATAATTTTAAGAACTGATTAAATTTATTTACCAGAACACTTGAAAAATTGTTTTTGGTTACCAGCACACTTTTCCAAAGTGTTTCGGTTTGTTAAAAGTATACCGGTTCATCATCTAAAATTCATCTATCTCCTGCTCATCATCTAAAATTCACTTCCAATTGGAATTGACTTGGATATTCATTTGGCAACTATTTTTAATGAATATAGAAATATCCCAAATGGTTGTTAAGTGTTGAGTTGGAGGTAAGATGATTCTCGCACATCAAAATCAATCCAAAGGAGAAGTGTTGTGTGGCTAACATGATTATGCTCGCTACCTATTTGATCAAATGCCAAGAAGAAACTTTGTTTCTTGGCCTGTTCTTGTTTCTAGGTATGCTCAATTTGGCTTAATCAGAGAGTGTTTTGCTTTATTTTGGGGTATGTTGGCTTTGTTTTCCCCCAAATGAATTTGCTTTTGCAAGTGTGCTTAGTGCTTGGGAGGAGCGTGACATCAAATATGGCTTGCAGGGACATGCTGTTGCTTGTAAAATTTCATTGGATTTCAACGTATATGTTGCAAATGCTCTTATTACAATGTATAACAAACCGGAACACTTTGGACAAGTGTTCTGCTAACTAAAATATATTTTGAGAAATTTTTTATCCATCGGAATACTTTTGAAAAGTGTTATGATAAATTTAACATATTGAAAAAGTTAAGAAGCTTATCGAAACAATGTGTTTGAAGGGATGTACAACATTTATCGGAAAAGTCAAAAAATAAAAAAGATAAAAAATAGTATAATTAAATAAGGGTAAAATTGGAATATTTTAAAATTTGTAGGGGTAAAGAGTTAAATGTAGGGGTAGAAAAAAAATCTTTCTTTTTTGGATTGATTTATATAATTTTCATTTGAAGTTCAATGTATTAAATGTCCAAATTCCAAGACATAATTTTCTTATTTATATACTCAACAAGGCCCCGAAGACACTGTTTACTATTTTATTTTTATAACATCCATTATTAAGTAGCAGAAGGACAAAAATTGAAAAGTATCAGGTCGCTGAAAAGGATAGGAAGACAAAAGAAATTCAAAAAAAAAAAAAGAGATATAAGTGGGCTCTCGTACATAGCTCGCAAAGCCCAATCTAAATTATCCTGAAGAAGAGGAGCGAAACTGCAAGAGCTGAGCATACGAGAGGCGGCAAATGGCGTTACAGCAAGCAGTTTCATTTTCATCAACAAGCTTCAGTAACCTCCTCACCTTCCCCCAAAACCCTAAATTCAAACTCCCATCTTCCATAACACTCCCTTCCAAACCAACCCATAGATATTTCAACTTGAAGTGTTCCAAATCCATCACCAATGGAACATACCCTAAACCCACTGAAATTCCATGGAATAAGGACCTCTCCAATTCTGTCAATTTAATCGGTTTTGTCGCTGACCCCGTCGAAACCAAAAAACTCCCGTCAGGTAAAATCGTTGCTTGGACCCGCCTCTCTGTCAAGAAATATGCTAAACAAATGTCATGGATTAATTTGACATTCTGGGGTGAACTTGCTCATGTTGCTTCTCAGCATGTTAAGCAAGGTCAACAAATTCATGTTTCTGGTCGCCTTGTTACCGACACTGTTGATTCTGTTAAAGGCAAACAACAAACTTACTACAAGGTTTCTTTTGTCACTTGTGTTTGTTAATTGTTTTGATTCTCAAAGTTTGCATTCTTTTTGTCTAGTAGACTAGTGGCTAGACTTGCACACTTTAAGTGCGGAGAAGCGGAGAATCCGGGGTTCCAACCTCGACCATTTCTATAATGTCTCCATTTTTTTTGGTCCAGTAGCCTAATGGCAAGACTCACACATAAATGTGGAGAAATGTAGAATCTGGGGTTCGAATCCTGGCCACTTCAATAATGTCCCTGGTAGCTACGATTTGAGCTACACTTATGGGGGACCATTTCTATAATGTCTCTAGTAGCTACCAACTGAGACTATTTGAAATTTCATTTTTATAGAGAAATACTTTTAAGTGTAATGCATGTGCAATTTTAACTAAATTGAATGTCAATGTGTTTTTGGATTTTTGTTCAGGTGATTGCAGAGAAGGTGAATTTTATTCATAGGGGTGACACGCCGGTGTCTTCAGATGATCAAGACTTTGATTTCACGATGTCTGATGAAGGTAAGTTATATACCGTGGCCCTGTTTGGATAACAAACTTAATGAAGCCTTTACCATATGAGTGATATAAACTATATCTATAACAAATGATGAAGTAAAGTCAAACTATCTCATTTAAGTTGTTAGCTTATTTTCTTAAACGGAGTATCCTGAAGAGCTTATAGAAATAAGCTGAAAACAGCTTTTAGACATGTTATAACTCGCTATTTACAAAAGCTTTCTCGAAAGTCTCGCAAGTACTTTTTTATTGTAAGTAGATAAACTCAAATAAGTCAATTCAAGCAGACTCTATTTGGAATGTAGTATGAGCTTCATCTGGGTTTTGCTTTTTACCAAATAATTTTGAGTCTGTTACTGTTTTAGATAAAAAAGTGAGTAATGCTGGAGATGATAATGCTGGTTCTGTGGTGGAATTATGGCAAGCATTCTTTGCTAACCCAGAGGAGTGGTGGGACAATAGGAAGAAGAAGGTAATGTGAACTATTTTTGTGAAATATGAAAAGTTGCATATTTATTTGTTATGTTTTGGTGTCTTCAAGTGATTGTTTCGACTTACAAGATCTATGTTGTGTGGTTATTGATTATTGCTAACGTGCCATTCTATTTGGAGTTAATTCTCTCTCAAATGTCTATGACATCAACCTCAAACACACTCTTTCAGCTTGCCTTTTGGCGATTTCATCTATTTCATTTTTCATACACTGAAGTTTAGCAAGAGTAGGTTGCCCCATTATTATTTGGTTATGACATGCCATAGAGCCAGGTTTATGTTGGTACTTATAAACAAATTTATATATTTCTTTATGTTTGGAGAAGTTTTATGAACTTATGGTTGTTCACGAAGAAGCTAAATGAAAGAGTCGCGAAATAGTTGAGAGTTGATCTGTTGAAGGTTATTTCAATTTGTACAAGAAGTTGTTTAAAATAATTATAACTATTATAAGTTGTGTGTTAGGAACACAAAAATTGATGGAGAAAATACACAAAGAACACTTAATAAAGGAATGTACTATTTCTGAAAAAGAAAATTACATTAGAATGATACTCCTACGGATCTAAGCTCCTCTTAGAGAAGAGATGACTCTCTCACGCTCTCTCTCTCTCTCTCTCTCTCTCTCTCTCTCTCTCTCTCTCTCTCTCTCTCTCTCTCTCTCTCTCTCTCTCTCCTCATCTATGTCTTCCTCTTATAACAAACTTGGCTACAACTGCACCCTTTGTCACATTATCTGATTCCCTCTCTTTTCTATATTTTCCCATGGCACTATTTTTGCCCACTATTCTCAATTGGGATTTTATCAATGCCACCATCTTATAAACAACCTTGGCCTCAAGGTTGGAAATGGTTTCTATTACTTTTCTTACTGCTATGAGACTCTTCAGTTCCCTTGAGAAACAAATTGGAGTGGAGCCACTGAAGACACTGAGGATTGGCATCAATTGCACCCAATTGCTTTTGGACCAAAACTTCCCTCTATCATGTACCAAATTAAGTAACACCCCAATATGCTTAAGGACTAAATCTTCCCTCTTTCATATACCAAATTAAGCAAACCGTAGGGGAATTTCTCCAGCAGTATTCATAAGCAACTCTAGCTAATAGCATCGGTTTTCCTTGGGTCTCATGGTATTACCTTTGTTAATGAATTTTAATACTGTAGTTGCAAAAATCATAGCATTAGAGGTAGCATAGCCCTTTTCCATCTCAAGAAAGATCACAAGCAAAACAACTCTCGCAACAATTTGCATAAAGAACCCTCTTGGGTCAGTAGCAGTTAAGAATTAATTCATTGCCTCCCGGATTCCATTGTTGGGAGCTTGACAAGCCCCCCTGAAACAACCAAGTCACATGCTGCTGCTCCCTTGTTCTGAATCCAAGGAGAATATGTCACCGATCACAACTAGAACAATTGGATGATTCCCACCAATCATTAATCTCGGTGCATAAAGATCACCTACTAGCATAGACCTCTCTTGTTAATCTTGGAAAGCGCGGTCAGCCCCAAAATGGGAGCGGGGAGCGACGCTGGCACTATTTTAGCAACGTGGACACTAAAAAATAAATATTTTAATGGCATTTATATGCTGAAAACAAACATACTTGCAAATGCCAAATAACTCAAACTTCATAAGTTCTTGAGCAATAAAATATTTCAAAATACATAGTAGAATACTTGCAAATATCAATAAACGGCATAAGACTTAAGCAAAAGATTGTAACATAAATTCAAGGAAATAAACACTTAAGTACCTAAATATTTAAGTTACTAAAGTAAGGAACATGAAAACTCAAATAAAAGTTCAATAATCATTAAAATCTATGTCCATTCATTTCCTCCATATTTGAGTTTTCATGTTTAGTACTTTAGTAACTTTAATATTTAGGTGCTTAAGTGTTTGTTTCCTTTAATATTCTACTATGTATTTTGAAGTATTTTATTGCTAAAAAATTTATGAACTTTGGGTTTTTTTTGGTATATGCAAGTATGTTTTTGTCATGTAAGTGCCATTATAATATTTATTTTTTAGTGTCCGTGTTGCTAAAATAGCGCCCGTGCTGCTACCCGCTCCCATTTTGGGGTTGACCGCGCTGCGCCAGCGCCGGTTTCCGAGATTAACAACAGAGGTTGTAAATTGGATCATATTATGTTGGAACCAGATTTTCTCTCCACCAAGCCAACCTTATATTCCCTTGACGACTATCCAAATGATTTTCTTTCCTGAGCAAGATTTCCTTATATTCCCTTGATGACTATCCAAGTGATTTTCTTTCCTGAACAAGATTTTACGCATTTCTTCTTGACATCATTGTCAATAATTTAATTGTACCTTGTTAACCTTTGCCATAAAAAATTAGGTGTCTGCTCTTGCTGCAAAGCACATATCAACAGTGATGCAAACAATTGCAATCTTTTGTATTATATTGAGTCGGTGATTTATTTTTATGGATCCAAATCAATATAGAAATTAAAATTCAATTATTTGAGCAAAAATAAATCTTGTTTATTTCATATTTATACAATACTGTTTGGTACCTTGTGTTTCTTTTCTTGGTGTAACATGGAGAACTATCATGTTTTAATAACCATGTCTAACACAGTTGTTGAGTGATGACCACTGATGAATAATAAGATTTTGTTTACAAGTTGCATTCTCCATTTCATTGTATGAGTAGTTTTTATGAATTCTAATGTGTTGTATCTTTACAAACATTTCTGAAAACTTTGCAGAGGAACCCCAAAGCTCCTGATTTTAAGCACAAAGATACCGGAGAAGCTCTGTGGATCACTAGCAAATCCAGTCCTCCATGGGTAAAATCCCAACTGGAAATATTCGACATACGGATGGGGTCTTCTACCAGTCAAAACACTAGGATGCGTGTAGATATGGTGAGTGTAGATGAAATACTGTCTTTATAAAAACTATGCCGAACCACACCCGATGCAATATTCTATTTCATTCAACTTGGAAACTTCTTTGTGCAGTTTTAATTTTGCCAGTAAATTTTTGTTCTACGTATAGGGACATTGTTTATAGTCTCTGGTCATATGTTAGTGTTTTACATTGTTTAGAATTAGAATATTGCCTATGTAACAGATATTAGTAGTATTTTAATGTGGAAAAGTGTATCAAGAATGATCCTACCTATTTTTTTCATAGCAATTTTACTGAAGTCTCTGTACTGTATAACCCAGAAGATTTTAAATTATGTATATGAACAGAATTGGTGAAAGTTAGGCAAAGCAATAACTAAATCTGAGGATAGCACAGACGCTATATATGATACTTTTCCTCCGAGAAAAAATATAAGCAAAACTCACATTTAGGTTAATTGTATAGACCAGATACATTAATTACACAATGAACCTTGAAAAGTGAATGTCTCTTATATTTTGTGACCGAGGGAGTATATGTTAACATGCTGCATAAAAATATCTATGATAGATCTTAATCAAGTGTCTATGTCATAATGACAGATTCATAAAGAACAAAACATAAGCAATTAAAGCAGATTTCTGGGATAAGGATTCATGTATCTTGGTCTACTTTTAGATGGATGAACTTGAGACGTAACCAGGCAATGTCTATACCTACCGTTGTACATCATACTCCCTAGTTAATATGAACTGTCACAGGTATGGAGTCTGTCCCACTGAAACTCCTGAGCAATAATTTGATGTCACAGGTCAACCAAACACATTAGAAGGCCTAAGGCCAATTTAGTGATGAAGTCTTTTAATGTCCATAAAAAATATTTTAGTAAAATTACTAAGTATTTGTTTTAATCTTATGTTAAATAAGATTTAGAAGACAAATTAGTTTATTAAATTACTAATGTAATCAATTTTGGTTAATATTTATTTTTTAATTAATAATAAAGTCAATTTATTTATTAGTTATCGAGGCAATATCTTTGATAGTTGAACTAGAGGTTGGATA
Organism: Trifolium fragiferum; assembly: GCA_954870985.1. Classification (NCBI taxonomy): domain Eukaryota; kingdom Viridiplantae; phylum Streptophyta; class Magnoliopsida; order Fabales; family Fabaceae; genus Trifolium; species Trifolium fragiferum. The sequence continues at coordinate 41,364,833 of OX940796.1, read as the reverse complement.
CTGGAGTTATGTTTGCATTATCCGTATGGGTTGTCTTACACTTTGTGTGGTACTATTGAGTTAGGTTTTATGTCTCTTCAGTTTTTATTTCTTATAGTATTTTTTTATATATACATTATATTATTATGAGAATATGGTAAACGATGAAAGTCTTTGGAAGTCTCAACTTAGTTGGTATGTCTAAAGTCTTTTGATATCTGTTATTCTCTTAACCTTTTTAAATCCGAGGATTTTTGTAAAATATATTTTATATATTTGTAAAGGCCTATGGAAATTGCCTTGGTGATCTTACCCATAGGCAGGCTATGAGCATTATACAATGTTGAGAAAGTGTATTTTTACTACCTCTAGTTTGTTTCATAAGAGACTTGAATTAACAAAAATTGATGTGTTTGGTCTATATTATGAATTAAATACATTTATTTTTGTTGATCCACGAGGAAGTATTAAACTAAATGATTGATCATCTCCGTAGACACTAGGATACAAGTTTGATTTAGGCATGACAATATAACCTATACTTATGGGAACCCACTTGCTTTGCCCCGATTTTGAGTTTTGATTTGAGTTTTTCTTGATTTTAAAAGATGGGGTTGAGACGGATAATGTGGATATTGATAACCATCCTGAATTTGTCTCTGAAACCACCTCGCTTATATTGAATTACATTTTACTTCTCTAAAATTAGATACTCTTTAACAAATTCTTAGATTACATTCTTGTGTTTATTTTTAAGTTAAGATAAACAAGTTGTTTTCTCTATTTATTCTATTTGTTTTTAAAAAATCATATAGTTTTCGACTTTCAACTCTTTTTTAATTAAAAAAAAGTCAAATTGCAACTCAAGTTCATATGAAAATGAAGCGGGATATGAATACCACTCCTACGGGGATAATCAAACATCGTTGGGTATGAATTTAGAGTTCTACTTTTTATTCTCGTTAAGAATTGATAGAATTTTAGAATACTCAAACTTTACGAATTTAGGTTTGAGAGGACAAAATCCGTCCATGCCTTGTCCCGTGGTGGAGACTTTTTAACTATGAATTTGTGTGTATACTTATTCATTAACATGATATCCATATATAGAATTACTCTTATTGCATAATTCATAATCAGTTGATTAATATATAGAGCATCTAATTAACTTATTAGATAGATCATGTATTTTAGTGTATTTGTTAAAGATCATATTGACTATGAAATAGTTATCATCAAAGCTAACATTTGTAAGGTTCTTTTAGGGAAAAGTAATGGGTTCAAACTACTAGTAATTACTAAAATTTGTTATGATTAAAAAAAATTAGCATCAATTAAAGTTACTAAACATTCATCAAATGAAATTTGCCTTAATACAAGTATACAACACTTGAAATCAAATACAGAGAAACATAGATTAAATCAATTCAAAACCAAAGCAAACCATGATACAAAAATAAAATAAAGATCCCTTTTTTTGTATACATAATTTATTTATGCATGAAAACAATATATATGGAACAAAATGAAGTAATATTATGTATGTGTATATATAATCCTCTGTACAATTAAAATAGCATTTGCTTCTTATTCTCTCCTTCCATTCTTGCTTCCATGATTTAGAAGAGAATATATACTTCATGAAGCAGCGGCAACTAGCTTTGGAAATTAAAATAAAAACAATAAAAGTTTCTATCTGTCTCTATCTTTTTAATCAGCTAAATATGCCTTTGTTACTTTGAGAAGATAAATATAGGAAATTCTCTCATTTGGCATCAGTGTTACTTATTTCCTTTGCTTTGTTGGTTCAAAAACAACCCAATCCTTTTGCTTCTGATCCTTTCATAATTCTCAACCTTTTGCAAGAAGACATGAACATTCTGCAATTAATATAAACAAAATAACTACATAAGATAATAATATTAATTGAATGTTTACGCAAAAAATACTGACTCCGATTTTTTTTTAAGAGACACTTCATCTTTTTAAATTTATTGAAAAATTAATTTATCTGATTTATAATATAGATCAAATATATTAATTATTCAATAAATTTAATAAAGTGAAATGTCTCGTATAAAAAGGACTGGAGGAAGTATGAATATGAGCGGAAAAACTTACTCCCAAGGAACATCTCCAATAAGCATCCAATCACCATCTTTATCTTCATAAGTTGGAACAAATTCAGATCCATTGTAACCTTCTCTTTCTGAATATTCACCAAATGTACACTTGAACATATTTTCCAAAACCCTGAGAAGTTCTGAGTAACTCTTGTAAAATTTGAGATCTATTTTCCTTAAATAAGGTGCACCAGCCATACTAACTTTCAAGTACATCCCAACTTCTGATTCACCTTTCTTCTGTTGCAAATTATTCTTCCTATAAGATCTAATTGGTGGCCATCCCACTATTTGTGCCCTGCATAGTAAAACAAAATTTTGATCAATATTCATATCCATATCATATGATACACATATTTATTTTTCACGTCGTGAAAGTTTAGTTCAGTGGTATGGGTTGAAAAACCGAATGAATTTAAAAATGAAATCTAGGGTTAGATCTCTATTTCTATTGCTAACAATTTATCTTCCCATACAAACTATATATCCACTACTATTATTTTTTTTAATGGTAAACTAATTACTAATATATTCTTATAAAAAAATATTATTTGTTCCGATGTTTCAAGAAAAATATTTGAATCTGCGATATTAGAGGCTTCATAATGATTTTTTTATGTTATTGAAAATAGGACTTGATTGAAGTTGCATCAGCCGCATTCAATTCTCTATAATGTCAAAAATTGATAAGCAGTTAGATCGGTGATCGCAACTGCTATTCAACACCCTATTTTTTCTTTATAAAAAAAGAATTATAGAAAAAAAAATAGAAAACTAGTCTCTAATTTTGGCATCTCTAAAAAATTAAAACAAATTTTATGTTATTTATTTTTAAATTTCCATTGCTAATTCAATTTATTTTTTAAGTTGAAAAACCAAAATAAATGTGTTGATATTGCTTACTTTGAAGGTGGAGCATTGTCTTGATCATCATCATTTGTGATTTCAGAACCATTAGAAGCATTCAATTTGCTCATGGAATCTACCTCTCTAATTTCGGATGAAGATCTCTTGTTGCTTCTAAGAATAGAGAAATTGCATGGAAGTTTCTTCACCTCATCACAGCCGGGTAATCCCAACCTTAATTCTGTAGCCTTGAGATTCATCTCAGTTTCATGGTTCACCAATGAATTTTCCATTTCTTAGTGTGAATGTGTTGAATTGAGAATTGAGATAAAAGAAGAAGAATAAGATGGTGTTGGTTGGTTGATGTAAGAGTAGATGGTAGCTCATGAATTTTATAGCAATGTTAGTGTGGGACAATCTAGGTGACTTATTCTTTTGTGGTGTATGAATTGGAACACAATAATGAAGTACCAATCCATCTTCGCTTGTCACACGCGCTTGGTCACGAACCAATCAAGTTTTGACAGACATATGATAATGGATTTTTCAAGGATAAACTCCTACTCATCCCCACACGTCATTTGTTATATTAACCTTTACAAAAAAAAAAGAAGTATGATGGTATTAGCAAAAAAATTGTATGAAACATATAATTGATACTCTTTCTAATTTTTAATACAAGAGAAAATTTATTGTTAGATAAATTGATTAGCTAATGTATTTATATAAATCAAATATATTAGGTTTTTTTTTTTGAAAAAAGAGAAATATTATTGAAAAAACATAGGTTAACCTCCATATCATTTTCGATATGGTTCAGAATATACATAGAAAAGTTGGTGGGTCAAAATCTATTGGGCTCGGTGATGGGGCAGCAAGTAAGCGCATGTGAGTCACTTGATTTGCCCTTTCTATTCACCCACGAGATAAGTGTTCATATCCATCGAAAACTCTATTGCAACTACACATGCACAACCTGACACCATTAATTCATAGGAAAGATCTTCTTTTGCACAACTTTGACAATTGTTTCAACACATCTTCGATGATATATAACATTACTTATCTGTTCAACAATGACTAAAATCTCACGAAGCCTGATTGCTTCCGGCATAGCCACATCTTCAGATCCTTTACGCACCTTTGTTGCCGCTCCAACACAACAATCATCTTCCCTTCACAAGACAAAACCTAACCCTCAATGGTCATCATTCGAAAGATGAACATCCACATTGAGCTTAGGAAGTTTTTGGGAGGTGGATTCCAGCTCTTGTTTTAATGTAACTAAGAAGAAAATTTTCTCTTATATTAAGAATAGAGGTAGCATTAAATTATTCTATGTTTATTATAAGAGATTGATTGTTCAACAAAAATCGATGTATTAGATTCATAAGTTTATTTATTTAGATTCATCAATTTGTGTCGATTCATTTATTTTTTTTATAAAAGGATAAGAGAGAGTATCATGAATGTTTCTTTTATTTAGAAACATTTTTTTTCTCCTTCTAAGTGTGTATAATTTCTTACTCCACTTTTGCCAAAGATAAAAGAGTATAATTGCAACACAATTAGTATATAGTAATAAAACATTTAGTATATAATAGTTATATGTACTAACACAATACAAAATTTATTCAAGAAAGGAAAGATAAAAATATTAGCATAATATTAGTATTAATACCTCTACCTTTGTATGTATCAAATGAGAAGAGTTAGATAATTTTAGTTTATTTTACTAAACAATAATTGTTAGGCTATCAACTATTCTCCTTTTCTATTTCTAGCCCCAACCACTTTTTCTTCTTCTTTTCAATCTATTAAAGAAGGATTTGTTCTGATTTTCCGTCGTGCGGTCCGTCAAATGGTGCAGTATATTTTGTTTTCTCGTCTTGGCATGGTATTCATTTATTTCACGCTGAATAATTTAGTTTGATCCAGTGCAAATTAAATCATTAACTTTAATGACATCAGCGTTACAATTAAATCCGGAGACATGAATATTCCAAACACTTCACTACAGTCAAATATTTAAACTTATACAATTTTATATTTTATGTTATTAACATGAATATTTGAAATCGCTAAAAATAAATAAAATGAATATTCCAAACACTTTACTATAGTCAAATATTCAAAATATGCTTGATACGTTTATTATTGCATTTCAATTCATCAAACTATCATACTAACTATCAGTAATAAAAACATTTTACTAAATAGATAAACTCATTTTATTATTGAAATTAACACAATTATTTTTTTTTAAAAAAATGCTAAATAGTGCACCCGATGCACTAATTAAGCACATAAATAAATAAATTCTGTCTTGAAACCCGTGCATTCAATACATTGAAAATGTAAAAAGTTGTTTTATTAACATTAACTTTATGTTTTATTTCTATCTTTGGTATGCTTAACAATTACCATTTGTTAAAAAGTGTAATTTTGGACTTAAGAAGTAACCGCACAAGATCTACAGTACGTACGGAGAGTGATGGCACACGGTTGAAGAAGCGCGTGGAGTGGGGTTAGAAAGTACAGATATGATTGTCGGTGACTTTAGGGACATGAAAAAGCAAGTTGTCGAAAGGAGAGGGGACAATTGCGGAAACAAACACAGCCAATGGTACTGAATGCAAGGGACCACGAATCGACGGCTTTGATTGTGACAGTGAATGTGAAGAGCGAATCCTGGAGCGTTGGATCACACAAAATGGATACATGTGATCAGTAGAGGGTCCCATGTTGGACTTGTTGATTGGTTGCCCATAACCATGTGGTTAGGAACGGGTTGAAGTAGGATCTAGATATGTCACCCTACCCTCATTGTTTTAACTATAAATATTTAAATTAAAAAATTCTTGTATAATTGTATTAATTTTAATATACTAGTTTTCTTGGGTCAAATAAAAGTAAAATTAAATATTTTTTAGTCTTTATATTTTATAAAATTATCGAGAATAATTCATACATTTTAAAATTGGTAAAAAAAAAAATTCATAAATTTTTTCGTTATAAAAATGGTTCATTCCGTCTGTTTTTCCACATCAGCTAACAAAATAATTATTAGTAGACTCCATTATTAAAATTGTAGTCCTACATTTTTTGAAATAGACAAGAATGGTCCCTATATTTTTAAAAGAGTAAAAAAAAAAATAATCTTTTAAAATACAGGGACCATTATTGTCTATGTTGCAAAATGTATGGATTAAAATTAAAAGGGCGGAGTCTACTAATAACCATTCCATTATTAGCTGACCTTGAAAAAACATACAGGATGAACCCATCTTGATAATAGAAAAACTTGTAGGATTTTTTTGACCATTTTTAAAATGTAGGGACTATTCTTGACAATTTCACAAAATATGGGGACTAAATACATATTTGACCCTTAAAAATATTAGCATCTTAACTAATGGACATATAATCATATGCATTTTTTACTTACATATTTTAATTAAGTTGTTAAAAAACTAAGAGGAATACAGATAAACTTTATTTTTCCGACTCTATGTTAATTAGTATATGGATGTAATAGAAATTTTTTTTGAAGATCATGTGAGTTTAGCTCGGTTGGTAGAACATTGCATTATATGTACGAGGTCAGATATTCACCTTAAGAGTGAAATTTCTAGCCACTAAAATTGAAGGTCAAATTCCACAATAGGAGACACCTTATTGATATGTATGATTCTTTGGACTCTTTTCATCATATCCACAATATCCAGCTAGTGCTAGAAAATCAAAAGTGTCAAATACAAAATGTATAAATACATGTTAATAGTCAGAATACGCTCTCTCATGTTTGACCACTTTATTTGAAGCAGCTTTAAGAGCTGTCTGTCATACAAAAAAATCTCCGATCGTAAATCCCATAAGTGAAAAAACTACGGTCTTATACAATATGTTTCCCTCCGTACTCCAGTCAAATTGAAAGAATCATTCTGGCCCAAATTTTTAATGTCACACCTATTATGGGATGTAATTGAAATTTTGTATTCAATTAGAAGTATCAAATGGTAAGTTTGTTCAAACAAGTCTGCAGCCTTCATATTTTGAAATTGGTCCTTCAACTTTTTAAAATTAATTTTATAAAAATAGTTCAACTAAATTTAAGAAAGGAGACTTTTATTACTATCTTTCCAAACAAAAATGAAATAAAATAAGGAAAATTAACTGAAACAACTAAATATTGATTAAAATTCTAATTCTAATTTTGTGTTATTGATCCGAACACGCTCTTAATTTCTTAGCCAAATCCCTAACCAAATTGAGTAACCCAATTTGCCACTCATGATACATACGGTATTGACGGTGTTATGTATCAAATTATGTATGTTCAGTTTGATTACTTTTTGAGTTACTGAGGAAAACTTGTTGGTATGAAACCCATAAAAAAACCCTTTCCTTCCATGGATTAGAGAATCAATTGAGTCGGTAACTCTTGTAAAAATGAATTCTCTCAATTGAAAAAGAGATTTGAGAAAATAATACGGAGATTTTGATCATTAATTGATCTCTATATTATCAATGATCAATATTAATAAAATTTTAATATTTTAACCATTGATAATGTGAAAATCAATAGTTAACATCTTCGCATTATTGATGGTCAACATTTATATCAAACTCTTGCTTTCATACTTTCTCTCCTTGTGCCATCGTTCCTCCTCGCACTTTTGCTGATTCAAATAGAGTGGAAGTGTGGAGTTTATTTTTAATGGCAAATAATAATCTTAAAGAAACAAAGGAAAATATGTTAGGTATCGAACGTACACAAAGCTACAAGAAGTACTTGAGGAACAAAAGAAAAATTCAACAACATAGAAATAAAAGATAAGAACGAAAGACATTATGAAAAACACCACAAAAAGATGGAGCACTCCCTACACAGGCGAAAAATGGTCCCAAACCACACAAGTCAAGAGTGCCCTAAAAACGACGCACTATTGTGAGAAGCAAACATGAATAACACCAAACCAAAACACACAAGCTAGCGCACCAATACATAACAAGTTGCACAACCCACTCATAATGAGTCCAGTGAAAATCGGGTGATTTACCAAAAAATCCATTTCCATTAGAAGAGTTGATCATCATTTGCTCAACATTGACCGACTTTTCAAAAAAGATAAAACCATTTCAAACTTTTTATGATGGGACTTAACTCACCTCATACTTGCAGCAACAATCTCATCCTCAAGTATGAGCTATTTAATTCATTTATCCCCTCCGAAGAAGAAACATTTTTTATCTATACACTTGCACTGCCGTTGTCGTGCACTCAACGGGACTAACCGTCTAACCACCTTTGTCAGAAAGACTTTCGATATAAAGTGCCGATTGAACCTTTCGTCCAACCATCAACTCTGATACTTTTGTTGGTGTCATGACTCATGAGTAGGTTGCTGGAGAATCATCCACATCAGACTTAAGCAACCACGCAAGTCAGTTGGACACCACAACTTTACTCAATCTTTATAACGAGTTTTCTCACTTATAAAATACTTAACATTAACTTTTTTTAAACAATATAAAAATTAACTCACTTATAAATCATCACTATACAATATCTAGGACACAATTTCCCTTCCCCAACCCCATACCGGAAATAAAATGTAACAAGCTAAGAAAAGTAGCAGCTAGCAAATTAGGTATTATTTGGACCACATAACAAAACTACAAATACACGACTCCAAAAACAACTCATAGATACATGATACATGTTGGGATGAGCAACACTTCTATAGGCACAACCCCAAATACAATTTATTTGGGCACACACGCCAACAATAAATAGTAAATAATTTAGTCACATCACTTTGTATTAATTAATTATTTTATTTTTTTACTTTTTTGAATTTATGTGTGTGTGTCTAACATGTATTATTTATGGTTGTGCCTAACCAAGTATTTCTCCGGGATATATGTTAGCTAAAAATAAAAGGAATACCAAACAGAGCATGGACACTACCACGTTAATTTAGGCTAGGATAATAAAACCAAAGACACTCTTTCTGACCGTACAACTCAACTTTTTCTTCCTCTTTCAATTGCAACGTAGACATAAAGGACCATCTACTTTTTATTCCAACCAATCAAATTTGAATTATACACCTATGAATATTAGTTGCCATATCTTCTTAGCCAGCACAAGATTGAATCTAAACAAAAATATAGAGGGACACTTGAAACTGAAGAAGGATCGAAGAAAATTCCCTAGAAAATAAAATCATCTAAGAGTGTAAAGTTATATTCTTGTCTAATTTTATCTTTAAGTCGAAATTAGAAGAGTTTTATTTTTCTTTTTGATGATCATGTTATGTCATCTGAAAACATAAATCAAATTTCAAGGCAAGTTGGTGACCGATCTCCGGTGATAGTAATCCGAGAGAGATACATTATTACGCGAAAGTCGGTCTAAATATAGCTTAGTAAAGAACTAGTGAAAATGAGAGAAATTTTAATTTGGGTAACTCTTTCTCTATATATATATATATATATTTATTTTTATTTTTTTTGAGATCAAAGAGGTGGGAAGCAAAGCGCTAACCACCCAAAACTTTATTGAATGATCATAAACAAAGCAAATACAAGAAGGAGGGGACTAGGCCAAGACTCCAACTAACTAAAACAATGACGAAAGTTAGGATAACCAAGTTTATTACGATCAAAACTATCTTGTAAAAACTGTGGAACATGCTCCCAAGTAATCAAAGATGGAATATTTAACCTGTGATTAGCCAAAAGATCAGCAGGTTGGTTCCCCTCCCTATATATATGTGTAACAACACAATGCATTTGCTTCATTAAGTGTAACATGTTGTTCCACCTATTCCTGAGAAACCATGCTACTTTGGTGCTAGAATGTTTGAACGCCGCCACTACAATACTAGAATCCATTTCAAGCCAAATCAGACGCCAATTGCGTTGAGAAGCAATTTCAATAGCGCGCATTGCTCCACTCAACTCAGCCACCAATGAAGTATTGATCCCTAAAGGCTCGGCAAAGCCATAGAGAAACTCAGCTACATGGTTTCTAAATAGCTCTCCACATGAAGAATTCCCAGGATTCCCATTAGACGCGCCGTCGATGTTACACTTCACCCAATGAAGCATAGGAGGATGCCAATAAACTTCTTTAACCACATGGATTCTAGGAGGGCGAATACTTACCCTGAGAGCCTTTAAGAACACAAAATCTCTTAGAGAATTAGTTGACACCTTTCCCGTTTTATTACCTGACATAGAAGTGTGTGAAATGATCATAGAAATAGCTGCCTTCCAAGGAATGAGATTGTGATGAAAACGAGCTTGGTTCCTGACATGCCAAATCGTGTTGAGTAAGTGAACCAAAGCAGTTGTGATAGTTACCTTACTCTGGGGTGACCAACTCAAGTCACATAACTTCCACATATCATCCATAGTTGTAAAATTTAAAGCCATGTTCAAACATCCTGCTAGCCATGACCATAACTTAGCTGCATACTCACATTCAAAGAATATATGAACAAATGATTCAACGTGTTTTTGACAAAGATTGCACATAGAAGGAATTGCACAACCTCTAATCATTAAATTTTCATCTGTTGGCATCTTCCCTAACACCAGTCTCCATACTAAGAGTGCTCTAGAAGGAGGAATCTCTGGAACCCATATCAACTTTGCCCAGTGCAATTCCTGGAAAGACTGCCTTTTATATTCATAAGCTTGCTTCAACTCCAAGTCACCTGAATCAGTATGATACCAAAGAAGCTTGTCCTGGGAAGGTGCCATAGGGATAGTAACTTGCTGCAGAAGAGTCATGAGATTAGGGTACAACATCAAAAGAGGCGCAGGCACACTCCATTGTCCATCTACAATGAAGTCATGCACTGTAGCAGACAATGAAACCCTAACTTGCCGTGGAATATGAAGTTGGTCTGCCAAGGGAGTACCAGTCCAGTTATCATTCCAAAAATTAATGTGTTCACCATTACCAAGAAGCCAAAGAGAATTATCAGAGATGACTGCCACCTCCTCTTTAATACTACTCCAAATAGAGGAGAAGATGTGATGCTGAATAGCCTTACCCTTCCTCCAAACTCACATATTTAGAAAATGAGAGAGGCTCGACAGAGTCACATATTTATTCTGTGACCAATTCCATCGTTAATGTTTGGTCATTTAAACGTTTTATTTTGAAAAATGATAAATATAGCGACATGATGCAAATTTATCACGAACATCTTTTTTATTGGTCCTCAAACATTGACCCCGTCCATGATCTCTGATGATTTCCTTTAATTCAAGAAGTTAAATTCATTGAAATGGTGACACATCAACATCGTGATATCTCCTGAAAGAATCCTTCATCATGTATAACATTGGTCTTTTATTTTTGTCCCAAAAACTTGACCGAAAACATGCATTAATTTAATTTTTAGTTTACTTAATGAATTGGTCTAAAAAAGAATAAACGTATCTAAATTAAATTTATATTTTTTTTGATGTATGCCCAAACCTAAAAAGACTAAAATTAAATTAGGGATAGAAATAGTGATAAATAATCTCTTAGCTCGACCACATTTTACCAAATACAAATATAGTTGATCCCTCCTATTATTTTTATTCGGCTATTCATACATACATAAAATGATTGAGCTCAGTATTATGGACTAAAATGTTTGATACTAAACACAACTTTAAACATGTGAAGAATCATTGGATCATAGTGCCATAGATCAAGTATAAAATACTCATGAGGTAAAAGATCATAAGAGATCATATTGAATTGATAAAAGATAGTAAAATGTATATGTTAGCGTTTTATTTATAAAACTCAATTAACTAACTAATTGAGTAACCAACTATAACTAATTTCTAACTAACACTAACAAACTCCAACCATCTTAACAAAACATGGAAATTCATGATGAGATCATGAAGACCCTCTGAAGAATTAAACGGCCAAACAATTTTGTATCGAACAAATTCTTGAGACATCGAGCCTAAGAAGTGAAGGTGCTCTCAAGGGCCAACTGATCTAACAGTTGCGGTGAGAAAATTTGCTTTTGAATGAATGAATTTTGACTAAAATTAATTCAAAAGTAAAGTAAATTACGTTTGAAGCAATCATATAAAAGTGAGTTAAACAATAAATTTGAATGTAAAAAACTAAAAATCAATTTTAAAATCAAGAAATTATGATTTCTAAGTTGAATAAATTTTGTAGGTAAAATAATTCTACTCTAGAAAAGCTAAATATGTAAAACTCAATTTCATACGTTTAAAATCAATTATAACTCCTCTAAAATTACCTAACATGCAAATACTAATACCGGTATGACCGGTCTACTAATTGCTACATCTTTGAGATGATACCCTTTTGTAAAAAAAAAATATTACTAATATGACTTAAAAATTACGATTTCTAAGTAGAATAAATTTTGTAGGTAAAATAATTCTACTCTAGAGAAACTAAATATGTAAAACTCAATTTCATGCATTTAAAATCAATTCAAACTTATTTAAAATTACCAAACATGCAAATACTAATATCGGTATGACCGGTCGTTGCTACATCTTTGAGATGATACCCTTTTGTAAAAAAATAAAATAAATATTACTGATATGACTTGGTAATTTAAATCAATCATCCAAAAAGCTTGTTTAGCTTTTTTATCGAATAGATCTAAGGGAAACCTATCGTCACTAAATATCATATCTTGTTAAGCATTTGTTTAGCTTTCCTATATGACCTATCAAAAAAGAAGATAAAAAGTTTGTCTAAATTTCTATCGTATATGTATAGTTGATGTTCAAGAGATTATTTTAACAACTATTTTATAATTACACTCCACCTTTATGTTTACAAGGAAAAATATTTATATCTTGTAGCCGTGATTTTGATTTGTAGGCCGATTAAGTAACATAAATTTTGTTTTTTTAATTGGTACAACAATTCTTTAGTTTATTTATAATGTATTGTGGCCGTGATTTTGATTTGTAGGCCGATTAAATAACATAAATTTTGTTTTTTTAATTGGTACAACAATTCTTTAATTTATTTTCAATGTATCTAAGACGTTTGTTCTTGAATTGTAAGAATTGAACACTTCTTATAATATAATTTTTACTTATTAAAAAAAAAAGAAGGAAAATAACGTATGAATCGATTATCTATAATTAATAAACCCCACCATTTCTAACACTCAAAATGATTATGGTATTCTAATAAGTTTCATCTCGTTCCATAAGATTAAGAACACAGAAAATTAACTTCTTACTCTCGACTATGGTAAGGGTCATTTATTTATTTATCATTAAAAGAAAAATAAAAGGTAATGTAACAGTTGAATTTGAAACAACCCCAAATACAACACTTCTATAGGTACAACTCCAAATACAATTTATTTGGGCACACACACATAAAGAGGAAAAAATAAATAGTAAATAATTTAGTCACATATCTTTGTATTAATTAATTATTTTATTTTTTTACTTTTTTGAATTTATATGTATGTGTCTAACATGTATTATTTATAGTTGTGCCTAACAAGTATTTCAAGGAACTATAGCATGAATTGATGTTCATAACATCTAATCAAAAACACACACGTGTGGGGCAATTAATTAATTCAACCGATGGTGAAATATTTGGAATTTCAGCCACACGTGGGGTGATAGAAATGGAATCTGTTATTAGATATGAAGACCCAAAAATTAATTACATAGGTTAAGTTAATTTGTCCCCACTCCCACTACCCAATTGCTTCAATGTTTTCCTTTATGCCCTTAGAACTCCATGTGATTGATTATTTCGGGCAAACATGGGCCATGAATTGCTATATATTGACATCAATGCGCCTTCTTTGTAGATATCATTACCATGTATGGTCCAACACCAAATACAATTATGTAAATCTTGTTATTCAAGCTCAAAACTGCAAATCAATTTACAACTAAAAACCCCCCAAGAATTTTAGATATATTTGCATGTTCTTTTATGAAAACTGCTTGATAAGATCAAATTTTGGGATCAGAATATACTAAAATAATCCATTTTGCATGTATTCATAGCAATTATTGACATTTATATTTGATTGTTTTTTATCGTGGTTACGTAATATTTGTTATAATCAACAATACAAATTAAGAGAAATATAAAGATGGTTAGGGTTCCAATAATATCTAAATAACATTGCTTGACAAAATAAAAATTACAAGAGAATTTATAATAATTTTTTTATTTTTTATTTATTTTTTATGTATAAGTCTTGCTTATATATATTTATTTATATACTTAATAATTACACATTAACGAGAGGCAAACGGGCAACAAGCTGCGCCGCTAAACCTTTTTGTATAGCAAATTCCAACCTACGAAAAACTACATCCATAGACCTAGGCGTCACCACATTGCTATGCATAACCCTTTGAACTCTTTTCAGAAGGTCAACTGTCTCTGGTGCTAGGAAACCAAATGTGTCGAATGCAAATGGGATAAAAACATGTTGATTTTCAAAGCACGCCTTCTCATGTTTAGCTATTTTGCTTGAAGCATCTTTGAGAGCGGCCTGTCCCACAGTAAAATCTCCAACTCCTAGTCCCACAAGTGGGGAAACTCCAGTCAAGTCTACACAAGCATGTTTCCCTCCTACCCATCCATACACCATGATATCCGCTAGACGAAGTGTCGATCTCCCTTCTTGTGGGTCCGTCAAGAAGTTTACCGGTGCCTCTTTCTTCACAGAAATGCCCGCACGCTTAAAGATATCAAAAAGCACATCCCTGACCAAGTCATGCCTGTATTTAAAGCATGGAAGCTCCCTACAATGAGCTGCATGTTCCGCAAAAGTGTCTAGGCACGCCTTGCGACAGAATGGACAAACCTCGTCATTAGGAAATAAAGGAATCATGAGACGGTACCTAAGGATAGTACGATACTCCACTGGGGACATGTGTTGGCTTAACCCATCAATGAGAATAGCTAAAAGAAAATCTTGAGCATGTGCTGCTTTCAAACACCCAAAAAGTGTTTTTTGTCTAGTAGTCATGTCAAAATCAACTTCCATGTCTTGAACAATTTTATCAAAAGGAACACTCGCCAAAACATGCTGAGCTTTATGGGGGACGGTGTCTTTACTAGCAATACATAATGGATTATTAAACTACTAACCTATAAAGCCCAATACTTAAAATCTAAATATATCTAACAATATTGTCAATAATTGAGTGTGAGTTTGACATTTAGATTGTTTTAAACTACTAATATTAATACTTAACTCAAACTTTTGTTTTTCTTTACGAATACCAACTTTTGTTTGAATGGCTAAACTTTTTATTTTCACATTTTTGTTTTGTCAAGTAGTCTAGTGGTTAGAAATTTCATCCTTAAGATGGATAAGTGGGATGACCGGGGTTCGAACCCTAACTCCCTGCATATATAATGCAACGTCCAACCAATTGAACTAAGCTCACGGGACTGACAATATTTTTTAATGCTGCTTAAAATTACTAAAATATTTGATATCTTCTTTTACATGTGCAAACGCGCACACGCATGCGCATACAGGGTGACTTGTAAAAAAATTCAAACTCCGCTACGACTCTTCGAAAAATTTTAGTTTGGATCCGCCAATCCACATATTCCTGCTAAAGAAATTTATGATGGATAAAACATCTAAATTGTTATACATGGTCATGGGGATGAAATTTAAGGTTCTCTAGTTTATATAATTATAAATGTTCTACCAAAATGGAAAAATACTAACATGCTAAGCATACCAAATATATATACATATATATATATACACACACACTGGTGAGTGAGTGAAAAAAATCATATGATCCTTCAAGCAGAGGCTTAAAACTGCCTATCTATACAACAGCCTTCAAGCATAGGCTTCACCTGCACACACAATTTTTCTTTGAGTACTTCTTTTATTTTGTACTCTGACTATAATGAAAACATATCAAGTTTTGGAAGATTTTTATATAATTTCTACTCTTCATGTATTCATAACTTTGTGGACATAAATGCACCATTTGTAAATTACTGGAATAAATTAGTGCTCATAGTTTGTCCGTTGACAAACTTTCTCAATATGTCACATTATTTGAATAAGGTATTGGTTAACTCATTTTGTAATATCATCTTTATTTTGTATTATTTCCACTTTCATCAATACAATTCATTAAACATCACTTTTGTTCTTGCAGCATAATAATTGGGTTTTTGAATTTTATGGATATTACGTTTAGGTAATTTCTAAATAATCACCTTTACAAAAATTAAGTAGTGAAAATGTCTAAGTGGTGGAGAAAATTGAAATGGTTAAGTTAACCGAAGAAAAAAACCCGAATAATTTTGGATATATTTGGATGTCCTTTTGTGAAAATCACCGGATCAGATCAAATTTTGGAATCGGTATATACTAAAAACAATCCATATAGATCCTAAATTGAAAAGAGAAAATTGTATCGTGTTCTTGCAACACACAAGATAATACTAATGATCAAATCACCGTCCGATCCACTAGATAATCGGACGGTGATCCAACAACTAGCTTACTATAGTACCTCGAAATTTCACATTCTCCCTTATAAAAGCTTTTTTATCCTTAGTAAAAGATATGTTGTTTCATTTTGATTAAACTCTTAACTCTCCTAATAAAACTCACTTTTTTTAATGGCAAATATATTATTAATAATAATAACCAAGTCTCTGCTCAAGACGAACATAATAAAACTCTCACTTAGTTTCAGTCATTTTTATCGGTCCCTCCGAATATCAAAATAATATATGATTTATGGTAGAATAAAATTTCCCCAACTTCAATAAGATATATTATTTCATTTTGATTAAACTCTTAACTCTCCTAATACAACACGCTGGATCTATATATATTGCCAAATCTGTTAGTTATGCATGCGAAATAATGAGCCTAGCAAAGTGTGGTGTGCAACAAATAAATTCAATTAATTTTCTCAGTTCTCACAGTATTGCAGCTATATATTGTAATCGATCTATTTAACAAATTGAAATCGACCCTAGATGACTAGTACTTACCACAACCATTTGCATGTGCTACTGACACAAATTGAATTTGAACTTTGTTGTATGATGAAAGGAGGGAAAACGGACTGGGCTTAGGTGACTTTATGGCCCCAAAGTCAGGCTGCCATTGGACCATTCCTATCCGTCTGATAAATCGTGTATACAATATGCTACCACGTGTCCTGATCTTTGTTTAAAAAAAAAACACTGGATAAAAACTAAACTCAGAAATGTTGCAGCATTCGTCTTCTTCCAAAGCTGTCACATCTCCTCCCTCTTCCAACGCTGTCGCGTGCACCTCCTGTCGTTGTGGTACCTTGATACGGCGTCATGTTGGCAATCGGTTCACCGATTCAGAACAAGGGAGCGGCGAAAGTGTTGTAGATCTTTGATTCCGGTCGACGGAGCAGATTGGTCGACAGTTGTTTACTGGTTGTTACGGCGGCGCTCTTATCGACGGTGCTTTGACGAAATCAATCGAATAAACAAGAACAGCGGCGGAGAGACAAAGCGGCGGATTGTTGGGAACGGGTCGGGACCAGAAAAGATATGGGTCGGGCACAAAGGAAGGCGGTGAAGGAATATGCTCTCTGATTCTATTTTGTGATTTTTGTAATAAAAAAAATGACACGTGTCATGATTTGGAATGAACGATTGATCGAACGGCTGTAGACAGGCCAAAGGCAGGCTGCCTTTCCCGCGTAAACGTTACACAAGCCTTGTCCGAGGGAAAACTATTGTTGTGTGTACAGTTTTGGTAACTCAGGAAACGAATTTGAGCTTTGTCATTGAGTTCAATCAAAGCAAAACATTTTATACTGTACTACGTACTATCATTGACGATCCAGTGAATAGTTTTATAATTCAATATTTGCTTATCAAAAACAAAATATTGCACCATGCATGTATAAGAATATTTTTCACTAATAATTCAATAGAATAATGTTTCTTATTAAATATATTTCAATTTCAATAGAATAATGTTTCGTATTAATTCAGTTATGAAATTTATTGAACTAATAGAATAAACTAGCTGGCCAACATATGACTTATTTTACTTCTACACTATAAAGTTTATCTAAATTTGTTTTATAAGTACAACTCAATTGATAATTGTCGGAGACATTGATCGGATTCAGCTCATCAAAAGAAAATTTTACATCTAAACTTTTTCACATGTTTGATAATCAAAATAAAAATTGATTCAACAAATGTCATTAGTTTTTCAAAAAATGTCGTACCGATACCCGTCCTTACCCGCACCTAGGTGCTAAGTATATAGACAAAAAACACACTTATTTTACATTTTGTAGTTGTTGAAAATAATTTGTTCAATGATTAACTTTTTGACATGATTGTTCAATGATTATTGATCTTGGATATTGCCAGTTTATTAGCAGGGCGGTGGTTTAAAAACTGAACAAGAGATCTATATAAAATTAGAGTTCTGTGACTACTATGACCTTAATTAAGATTCTGTATATGGGCTAGAATGTAGCTTAAATTAAAAACAGAAAATCAGAAGGTGGTTAGTTAGTTACATTTAACTTCAAGTTTGGTGGTGCTGAAAAAAGATTCTCTCTATTTAATTTTTTAAAAACTATTACAGAAAGAGAGAAATAGGAATTTCAATATTATTATAAACACTACAACATTCTTTTTCAAACACTTATTTTCTTATTAGTAAAAATAAAAACTCTTATTAGATAAAATCATGTGGGTCTCATTCTTTTATTAGATATTTTTAATATTTTCTAATTATTAAATTACTAATGTAAATTTATATTGTATAAGAGGATTATAAAAAGGGCACCTATTTTTTTTTTAATGAATAAATTAGAAGAGGGTAACTGGTCTCTAGCCGCCATGTAGCTCGTTTAAAGAGATTGACTTAAAAAAAATGATTGACTTTGAAGTTATAATTGTGTAGAGTTAGATTATATCTTATATTTTCTTAAAGAAAATTCTTGTTTATAATTAGAGAGAGAATCTTTGAAAATATTATTTTGTATATGACACAAGTCATGACATAAATGTCGTATGATATATAAGAATATTGTTTTTGGCATTAAATTAATAAATTTCACCATTTTTAAATCACATAAGATATGATAGAATTTATTAATTTAGTCGTAAAATTTCACCATTTTCACCATTTCTTAAAGAATTTATAAATTTTCATATTGAGATTAGTGTAAACGGAGGTCAAATTTTCTAATCTACAACATTAAGTGTATGTTTAGTTTTAATTTTGAAGTAGTCAGAATTGATTTTGGGCGTATATAATTAATTATGATGTGTTTGATTTCTTAAAAGTAAAATTGATTCTGCCTCCAGAATTTATTCTACTTGAAGCTAGAAATCGTGATTTATGATTCTAAAATTGATTTTTACATTTAAATATTTTGTTCAACTCACTTTTGCATTAATATATCCAAATATAAACCAATTAAATTTAAAATCAATTTTAACCAGAATCAATTTTATTAAAATCAATTCTTATCACCGCAAAATCAACAATATCCTAAAAATAAAACTTCAAAGAAAAGAAAAAGAAGTGGGAGAGGAAATGGGAGGGATAATTGAGTGGGGAGGGGTGCCCTGCAGCGGCGCACATGGGATAGGGTTTGACCCTTAAACTACATAAGTTGAGCACACTCACATGCCTTCTTTGTGGGGCTCTCACTTCTTCCCTTTCTAGTTTGCCAATGAATCTTACCACATGCTATTGCTGTTACACTTGGGTCCCACTACTTCCAGTCCACACTCAGCTTCAATACCAAATTAGGGGAAATTAAAGGTACTAGAAAAGTGCAACGAGGAAATGAAAAATGCTAAAAAAAGTGTTTTTAATTAGAATATTTTTTAAGGATCTTATATAAGTAATATTTATGAAAATGTGTAGAAATTAATGTATTAAGAATTATTTTCATGAATTAAACTCAATTAATAAAAATATTATATTGCGATGATTTATCAAAAAGATTTGTCTTATACAATTATTTTTAATTTTTATTTGCTGATTTTCCTTATCAAAAAAACTTTCGCTTTTCAAACATTCAATTATTCACTTTAAAAATGTAGAGTTTTAGTCATCATTTCACTTGACAAAGATTAAATTGAAATGTTTAATTATTTATGTTCATCTTCCAGAATTAGATGTTCTCATTTTATTTTTCTCATGTTATCTACTATGTATCAATCTCAACTATTTATCTTCATACAAGAGACAATCAAGCAGACAATTCCATTATAAACGATACATAATCATCCACACTTTTATCTTCCCCTTGGACACCCAAGTACGTATATGATTCATCGACAGTTAATGATGCATGATATTCTTTAATGACACAATTACATATTCACTCTTTTATATTATCCCCCCACATAATGCACCGCTCAATTCAAATCAATAATCTATAAGAACTCCTCCGACTCACTAATACCACAACTCCAAATTCTCGTAAGATAATTGTAGTTTATGCTATTCAATCAACTTGACTACGTTATCTTAATTTGACTTTTTAGCCATTGTTAACTTAATTAATCAGATTTTCTTGGTTAGTACGTAGCTCTTTTTATGGGGTACAATCATCTAATGATTTCATATTTCTGATAGTCTCTTTCTAATTGATAAAAATAACTTTTGTTTGCTCTCTGCATATAGAGTATATTCTCGAAAACATCAAAGAAGGACTAAAAGTGACATATTTCAACAACAAAAATACTATCCAAAAAACAATTTTTTAACAATTATACAATACCCATACACTTTTTATTTTTTAAAATATTTTTTGTATATCTTGAATTCCATGGTGTGGATAGTATAAAGAAACGGGTATTTTTGTTAAAAAAATTTTTTTTTTTTATTAACACATCTTATTTAAAAATTGTGGTTGAGAGCACGTTACAACTAAAATTTAATTGAACTTTACGAATTATAAGGAATAAAAAATATATTTAACTCTAAAATTCTAATATTTGCATTAAATGAATTACAAACATACATATTTTGTAATAAATCATCGATATTATTTTATGTATTGGAAAAATTGAGTTTATTTGCGTCATCAATGTTTCGACCCTATCTTTTTAAATGTGTTTAGCGTTGTCTAATAAAAGAGTGAATACATTGTGTTGGCGGTAACAAACCCAATTTAGGTAGTCACAAGGATGCAAGGGTAGCAATCAGAGCATTATCGGTAGAGGTTGTTAGCTTCACCGCGGTGTTGAATTTATATTCGTATAATATAATTAATCATATATTATCAATATATCAATTATTTGTATATAATAATTGATTGTGCCCCGTACGAATGCACGGGTAAAAAGTCTAATACTTTGATAATAATGTTCATAATTTTGTTTTTAGGTTTGGAGTTTGTCTCCAACACATTAGTGGAGCCAGACTAGTGTGACAAAATATAGCCAACATTAATCCTCCAGCGGTTATGATTTCCGGCATAGTAGTCGCCGATAATAGTGCCTAGATCTGAAATTAAGCAGTTCAACAGAGAGTACATATGATGAGAATTGCAGATCTGGTAGTGAATTTGGTACTAAACTCGATCGATAGAATAGCTCACATGTGGTCGAAAATAGAGCTTTTGACGGTGAGGTGTTCTTAATTTGTTAATTTTCCCCCGATAAATACATAGAGACAATTGAGGAGATAAAAAAAGCTAAGTTCTTTTGGTCAAACGAAGCATAACTCGTCGGTGGGTGTTGGAGAAAAGCTTGCGATGACATTTGAGGGAGGAGATCTAGAGGTGAAAGAGTGTTGCATAACTAGGGTTATCGAATGAATAATATTTACTAACTGAACGAAGGTTGTGGGTTAGTTAGAGGGCTTGGCCCAATTCTGATAGCACAGGTGGTGTGAATAGTATTATGACCAAAATTGCATTTAATAGTATTAAATTGAATAAAAATCCACAAAAAGAAAATAATTAAAACATAGCACAAATGAAATTAAATAGAAGAAAACATTAAATAAAAATCTCAATTATTGCATCTCTTTTCTAATTCACTCTGTTTGCCTTTTCTTTTCTTAAAAAAAGTTGAAATCTTGATAACATAGACAATCAATCTAACTCACATGACTACATTTACTCAATGAAATAATGAAAATTGGATTGGAAGCTTAAACTACCTATAAAATTCAATGAGTTCAAATTATTAAACCCTATTCCAAAAAATTGGTTGTTGGATCATGAATCGCAATTAAAAGCACCACTCCCCAATTAAATACTAATTTGAAAGTAAAAAGGTGTACATGCAATTTGTACGAAAATAAAGATTTTTCATTCCTTAAATAAGTAAATGGTCTTTATATGTAGTTTTTTAGAATTTCATTTTTAGTCTTAAAGATATTTTTCACACTTTTTGGTCCTTGAAGAATTTTTCGTCACTGTTTTCAGGGACTAAATACGAAACTCTGGAAAACTATTGGGACTAAAAATAGTAACGGAAAATTTTTAAGGAATCAAAAACAATGACGAAAAATTCTTTAGGGACCAAAAAGAGTGAAAAAAATCTTTAGGGATTAAAAACGAAATTTTATGAAACTATAAGGACCATTTACTTATTTAATCTTAAAAAAACATATATTTCGATTTATTTAAAAAGTTTCATTGAAAGATAATTTATTAATTAGAAAACTAAACATAAAAAATTGTTATAATCAAAGCTTATCCGAATATATTTCTGCTAGAAATAGAGTAGAAATATATATACAAAAATAAAATATGGATTAGGGTTTCTACATACTAATACAAAATAAATTAAAACGAGGGAGTAACACTAACACATTCCATTGCCTACAACAGAAACATAATTGAACGTGAGGCTCCAACAACGGGAGTCCAACAAGCCGAAAAAGAAGAAAAATATATCATATTTAAATAGGAGGGAGGGGAAGATCCCAATGGAGCTAAAATAATATGACAAAATACCGTCAAATTTAATTGTTTTGGCGGCGAAGACTTCCGGCATGGTGTCCGCCAATAATAGTGCCCAGATTGTGAAATTAAGCAGTTCAACAAAGAGTACATATGATGAAAATTATAGATCTTGTAATGACTTTGGTACTAATTACTAAACTTGACGGAATAGCTCACATGTGGTTGAAAATGGAGATTTTGACAATGAAGGTGTCTTTTGGTGATTTTGCCCCAATAAATAAATACATTGAGACAGTTACGAAGAGATGAAGAAAATTATAGTCTTTTGGTCAAACGAAGCGTAGGTCGTCTGTAGGTGTTGGAGAAAAGCTTGCGGCGACGTTTGAGAAAGGAGAGGAGGAAGAGTGTTCAATCATTCAACCTTTGGTTTACCTATATATTTAACTTTTTTTGTGAAGTTATGTAATTTCTTCTCTTTTTTATTTTTTATTTTACAAAATTACATAGTAAATTATATTTTAGGCCTCTGATTATGTTGACTGGCTCCAAAATTGGATGTTGAATTCTTTCCCATGGTAGGAATATATATACACAAAGAAGAAATTAAAGTAGTAGATGAGGTATACTAAAGAATAAAACAAAACATGCAACACAAAGAAGAAAGCATTTTAATTTATGGCTACAATCGGTGACAGCTTAATGAATGACAATTGCCATTTGCTACTAAACTAATCCTATTCCTAGCTACCTTATTTCCAAGGGTATAGAATTTGTCCAGGTTCACACAAATATTTCTCAGGTTTTTTTTTTTGTTGAGCTGAAAACGATGGGGGTGATGTTTTTTAAATATAATATTATATAATGAAAAATAAGGATAAGTTCATAATACAAAGTTTTAGCATTGTGGTTGCCACTTGCCATTTCCAATATGACCTTATAAAACTTTTCATGGCAACAATACTCAAAGAATGAGATAATACCCATGTCTAAGTTTCTTACAAGTACATAATACATTCAACCACCTTTATCTTTAACAAACCACAACTACATCATATTCTTCACTTTTTTTTAATGGCCATTCTTCTTCACATCAATTCCTACCTTCTAAGAAAATTCATAAACACCGTTTGTCTTAAACACTAATCCGGTCTTAATCAATCCAACTTGTTCCTAAACGTTTTCAACCTGGACCAGAGACCAACAATCCTAGTTCCTGAAAAGCTTTTGGAAAGTGTTCAGATTATGGGTCCCCACCTAAGTAAAGTGTTGGAGATATTTTTTTGAAAAATATAATGTATGAAGTAATAGTAGTAGTATATATGTACTTTAAGATCTATGGGACTAAAAGATCTAACAGCAGATAATTGGATTTGGATGTGCAACAAATTGCTTGTACACATTATAATTAATATATAAATTTGCCTTTGTTTAATATGAATAAGTGAGACCAATCTTTTTTATTGCACAAATTTATTTTTACCATTAAATAATAAATTTTATTATAGTTGATCAATGAGTCAGGATTAAATGATATTATAAGGTGTCAAATTTTGTAATATGATACATCCGATAATTTTTTATCGGATTATCGTATTACAATATATACCGTTGGATTTAAAACTATTCTTATTTAGATTATGTCTATAAAATTTAACATCAATCGAAAATCATTTGATGAGTTAAAGAGAAGGATCAAAATTAACAGTTTACGAAATTTTGTAAGACGTTAATTTTTATGCATCTCATTGATATATCAAATGATTTCTTGTTGATGTTAATTTTTTTTGACATGATCTATATAATAATAGTTTTGAATCCAACTGTAAATTTTGTAATACGATTATTCGGAAAATGAATTATCGAATGTGTCATATTCTTAAGTTTTACACATTGATGTCGTTTGATCCTTACATGATTAATATGTCACATCATATTACATTTAATTAAATGAAGATAATTATATGCATATAATAGAGGACTTTTGTAGTCATTTACAAGTTCTAGTTCAACTTGCAGAAATATCAAAATTGCTAATATCAAACGCCATAACTGAAGTTCGAACCTCGGTCTCTCCACTTTATGTATGTATAAGTTTCTAATGACTTATCATTTGGTCTATCTAAAAAGGAGTACATAATATTGCATTTTATTTGCGTGATTGGACAGATGCATTTCTAAGGCCCGTCTGGGTAGTTGCATGGGTTCTTGCCAAAATTATTAATATTTTTAAGATTAGTTTAGGATAAAACTGAATTTTTTTTATTACACTATTTATTGCCTAGACTCCATAATAATTCTAACTTTGTCACGAAGCCAGAGTTCAAATTTCGAATCACCCACTTATACATTTCAAGACATAAAAATCAAAATTCGAACCCAAAAATTTTCATTTAGCAATAGGTTGAAACGTGGAAACCCTAGGAAGGTAGGTAGAAATAATAGAAAAGTAGGAGGCAGCAATGGCAGTGGGTGCCCACTTCCACTTGTAATGTATTGAACAATCATAGGAAGATAACATGACCATGTCGTCATCTATCCCAGCAAGGTATGAAAAAAAAAGTTTTGTTCACACATTCCTCCACGTGTCACAATCTCATTTGATGTTAAACCCTATTTATTTTTATTGATAATAATAAAAAGACAAAAATGCCCATCCCATCCAATTGTATTAATGGCCACCCCGCCCAAATGCAAAAGACTTCCCCCCACTTCAACGTGCTCTTGCCTTTCTATACCCTTCCTCTATTATTGTCACAAAGCAATCAAATCACACTGAATTTTTAGAGAGAGAAAAAGAAATTTAGAGTGAGAAAGTTCATAATGGAAGTTGCAGCTGGATTGAAAAAGGAGAAGATGGTGTTTGATGAAACTGAACTGAGGCTTGGATTGCCTGGAAATATTGGAGCTGGTAAAGTAACAGAAGTAGTAAGGAAGAGAAGTTTCTGTGAAACTGAGAGTGAAAGTGATCAAACAACTACTGTGGATTTGAAGCTTAATCTCTCTACCAAAGAAGGAGCAGCAGATCCAGTTGACAAGACTAAGGAGAAGACGCTTCTGCTCTCTGATTCCGGCACCAAGCCACCTGCTAAGTAAGTAGTATATAATGTGTGTTGCTAAAAAGTTGAATCATCTCCTTCACTTTCTTCTGCATCATTCTCCTAACACTCTATATTTATCTATTAAATTCAATCTTTTTCATCAATAAAAAATTATAAAATAATGAAGAGAATACCGAGATTGAGATGGAGTGTATCCAAAAAAATTAATAAGATAGAGTGTTACGAGAGAGATGTAGAGAGGAGTGAAAAAGAAGATCCACATCCGTGCTACTATCTATTGAATATTTAAGCATGCATAAAAAACACATAATTAATTGTACATAAGAAATTAATTTTAGTTAATTCTTCATTTTGCAAATAAAGTTCATGGTACATATATTTTTTCGGATCCATAGAATTAATTGGTACATAACTATATTAAAAAAAAAACATTCCATATGTTCCAATTAGTCTTGATGTGTGTGTGTGTTTTTTTTTTTTTTTACATGATTAGTCTACCAAAATAAAAACTTATGACTTACTTTTCTATCGTTATTCTTACTATTATTGATTATTGATACTATAAGGCTTAAAAACTGAATTTCTATATTTTTCAATTGTAGATTAAATTGAACTTTTTTAAAATATTATTTTTACTATTATATCTAGAAAAAAAAAGAAAAAAAACTTTGACAAATGAAATTTTTCAAAAGTAAGTATTATAAAAAGGAAAAAATATCAACCATGTGATTTTATCAGATGATTATGAACTAGTTCATCAATGAAACTTGTGAACTTTCTATGATTTTAAATTGTTTTTCAAAATGATCATTAGAATCAAATATATTGGTAAAGACGATGACAAATGTGAATCCGTTTTAAATATGAACATAATACTTTAAAAAAATTAATAAATTATTACATCTATTCTCCATTTTTATTATGATAAAATTTATATTTTACTAAAAAATTATAAGATTCACCTTAAACTATTTTTTTAAATCTCATATTAGATTGACCGCTCTATGTATATATGTAGGGCACAAGTGGTGGGCTGGCCACCAGTCCGGTCGTTCCGGAAGAACATGTTTGCAGCTCAAAAGAGCAACAAGGGATTAGAGGAAAGTGAGAAAAACAACACTAATCCAATAAGCTTTGTGAAAGTTAGCATGGATGGTGCACCTTACCTCCGCAAAGTAGATCTCAAGATGTACAAGAGTTACCCAGAACTCTCAGATGCCTTGGCCAAAATGTTTAACTCCGTTACTAACGGTAATTATTAATAATTTTTTTATTAGTAGTAAAGTTAAAGGGTTTTACTATCATGTACAAATTTGTAAATTTAAAATAATTAATATATCTGATTTATATTATTTAATAAATAAAAAATAACTTTTGCTGCTTATAACATGCAATATGTTAAAAGTGAGATCAAATATTATTTGAACTTTTTATCATTTCATTCTCTCCTTTCAACCACCAAATTTATTGTATCCCATATGTTTATATTTAATATTATGTGCATGCCTTAATTGTTTTAATATTGCATGGCGCTTATTTATCTACCTATCATATCTCACACAAAGAAAAATAAAATTGGGTGAAGACACATAAATGAATGAATAAATTGAACGTACTTGATAGAAATAGGAATTGAGTATTAATTCATGCATGTGAATATACACATGGATGAATGATGATGAATATGAATTATTAATGGTATGATTTTTATTTTATATTGAAATTGAAAGGAAATTGTGAATCCCAAGGCATTAAGGATTTCATGACGGAGAGTAATAAGCTGATGGATGTATTGAACAACTCCGACTATGTCCCAACTTATGAAGACAAGGATGGTGACTGGATGCTTGTCGGTGATGTACCATGGGAGTAAGTTTATTTTCATTCTTTTCTTTCCAATTTTTTTTTTTATTATTAATTCTCTCCACTTAATTATTGCCAACCACACTACACCAAAAGATAAAATTTGCGGCACTCAGATTGCAGCTGTTTGTACAAAAATGCTACAACTGGGAATATGTGGCGGAAAAAAACTGTTGCGAGTGTAATTTTGCGGCAGTTTCTATCGCCGTGCAAGCCGCTGCAATGTAGATTTTATTTTTAGTAATAAACAATTTTATTTATATTTCATGCAACAATTATATCTAGTACTTTAAAAAAAAAATTAAATAATCACACATTTGAATATTTTGGGTGGACTTTCAAAAAATAAGCTAAATACGGATTTTTATCTCTTTTAATAAAAAATACATTTTATAACAATAAAAAATTGACAAAATATAATATTTCATTAAAAATTACTAAAAGTAATGAGGTTCGCGTTTGAACGTATGTACGTGATCCATATTAAAAAAAATGTTATGAAAATTATTAGTGATTACATTTGCTTATAGATTGTATGACTCACGTAAAGTACTTTCTCCTGATTTATAAGACTGATTGTATTCTTCTCTTCTTCTCTCCATATATATTTTTAGGAAAATACTAAACAGTGCCCCCGGACATTGGTTAAACATATTAAAATATAAATTTTATTTCAAAATGTGTGCATTCAATATCTTAAAAATATAAAAAGTTGTCTTTTTAATATTAATTTTATTTTTTATTTCTTTTTTTGGCATGGTTAATCAATTTCCCGGGAGCATTGTTTAGCATGACCCATATTATTATTGCTCTTGTTTACTTTGATTTTATAACAAATCTTTTAATCTTGTTGAAGAGTGAGTAACTACAACCACAATATATAGTAGCTAACAAATTAATTAATTATTTATAACAATTTGAATATTTAATTTCTTTTTGTCGACCAGGATGTTTATTGAATCATGCAAGCGCTTACGTATCATGAAAGGAAAGGAAGCTGTTGGACTCGGTTAGTTTACATATGATGATCGAAATTAATCAGTATCATTTTCTTTTAGTCATTAATCATATGCATGCACTATAATTCCTTTTATCGTAAGTTTTTATCAACATTCTAAAATTAATCAATGATAATTTTTTATTATCAGCGCCAAGAGCTATGGAAAAATGCAAGAACAGGAGCTAGCTAGGCTAGTTTTTATTCAGTCCATAATCTGCTGCCCAGTTGACTTATCAACTGAAGCAAGCTAGGTTAAGTAAGCTGCAGCAATATGGACTCGTCAGAAGGGTGTTGAAAATATATAGATAATCTGTGTATTGTAATATTATGATTTGTTATATAATATTTCAAACAAACTTAGTTTTGAGATGCCTAAGTATTATTATGAACAGAAACAAACGATAATGACTCTAAATTATGTGTTTCTGTAGCAAGGTTACCTTTATTTATATTTACTTGTTGTGTGCTTGGATAATAATAATACGCTTGTATGTTGTAGCTTCATTTTTTTTCCGATTACTTTGTATTAATGAATTTTTCAAATATTTGCAGTTTATACATAGATATTATCCCGTCTCAAAATATAAGAAAAAAATGGATCAATAAAAGTGGATATATTAATTTTAATTGATTTATTTTTACTTATATTTTAAGATTGATGGACTATATATGAAAAATATTAATATGTGAACATAACCCTGTATATTTGTACTATTAATTATTAATAAATATGTATTTGCTTAGAAGTTGGTTTTTCTTTTATTAATTGTTAGGTCAAGAGAAGTAGTAGTTATTCCTAAACATGCATGGTGGATTAATTGGGTGGGGGACAAGGCCATGTGGACGTTCGAATAGCATTTATGCATGGCATGCCCTTTGATATATAGTTTGATTTATTATTCTATTTCATGAAATAAATTAACTAAAAAGATATATATAGAAATTTCTAATATTGACCTTTTAGAAAGCGTTTTAAGATGGACAGCTAGTATTTTTAATTAAATAAGTATTAATATTAAATTTTATAATAACAAAACAACTAGGTTTTGTATGGAAGAGATTGGTTCCCCTTGTTGTAAAAGAAATAGTCTAATTATCATTCCAATATTCACAATTAATGAAGCATGGGAAATACAATGGTTGGTGAAGTTTTTAGGAAGGTTAAGTCGCGGGATGATTGTGCCAAGAGGCCAAGAACTTGAAATGATTCCTCCTCTGAATCTAACATCCATTTGGATGTAATTCCACCTAGAAGCCATGGTGATTTGAATTGTAATTGGTAAATGAGTCACATGCGTACGATAAGTATTCTCAATATTCAGTTTAAATGTTGTTTAAGGGTACCACGACACCAAATGATGGGAGGCTAGAGAAACGTAGATCAATATGGTTACAATCCTGAATACGAGAGCTAACTGCAAGTCTGCAACCCTCCCATCCTTTTTATTTTTAGAGATGACAATATTGAAATCCTCTACTATAGCTCAAGCACTAGTGATGGATGTTATAAACTCTCTTAATTCTTGTCAAATAATCTCACGCTGGTGGAAGGAATGCAAAATAGGGAAAAGGAGGGAATGGGTCAAATTAACTCCCGGCTTAATGTAAAAGAAGGAATTGGTGGGGTCAATACATGGGCCCAATTAATGGAAACAACAATTTTGGGACAAGTGGGAGTAACCAACACACAACCGGCCAAAACGGGTAATTATCTAACTAACATGCAAGTACGCAGTGTTCTATGTCTAAAACTAAGTAGAACGGGTAGGTAGAACGAATGGGGAACTATGATGATTAAAAAAACTAAGGGTCGAAAAACTAAGTCTCTTTGTTTCTGGTGTGTTGAGCGATATCACTTGTTGCATCAATGTGCCGAAAATAAACTCTGATGATTTTGGAAGACGATGAGGCCATAAATGAAGTCGGGGAAGTACTGGCCATCGAGCTGAAGGAAGGAGATGATGAAGCTACAGTCAAGTGCAATTCATTGAAGCTATCTGGGTTACTGAAGCAAAGCAAGGCTCAATACTCCTTCTCTGGTCCCCTTCTTCTTGAAGCCATGGTGAAGGAATACCAGTAACAATAATGGTCGATAACTTATCTCTTTTAATGTCAGAAGCATTGCAATTTTCCATAGATCAGAGTTAGATAGCACAAGTGAATCTAGGGAATTGTGTTCACGACACAGCGATGGGGATGTGTAAGGGCATGGAAACTTAGTTTGGGAAACTTTGCACCAATGTTGAGGCCTATGTCTTAGAGTTGGAAGGCATTGACATGATTTTGGTAGTGAATTGGTTGCAAGATTGGGCAAGATGAATTTTGACTAGAAGGAAAAGGCAGTTAGTTTTTCTTGGAAAGGTGCATAAATGAAGTTGTGGGAAAATTTCTCTAAGGTTGGGCAACTAGAAGATGATAAGCAATTTGACATGGTTACAATAAACCCTCTGCATAACACTATGCAGCCACAACAAATTGTAGTAAACAAGTTGGAGGAGAGTCTCACTAAGCAGCTACAGCCAAACAAAGCCATCAAAAGGAAGGCTCAAACATGAAGAATCATAAGGTGGGAGGGATACAAGGAAATGATCAGTTAGGAGAGTTCTTTCTTTTTGAATAGGAGCACTCTGCTCTGGTTAGGAGTTCTAGTAACTCTTGTCTATCATATTTTCTGCATTTCTACCATTGTAGAGCCTTGAACTCAACATTTTCATTCAAATAATACATTGTTACCTTGTTCTAGTAACTCTGATTTATGATACTTCTTATCACTCTTGAAATCAAAGTAGAGAGTTCTTGGACCTCCAAATATGATCCAATATTTGCTTCACTCATTGTTACAAATAACTTCGCCTTATAACCAAAATTTATGCCTCAACTTCCAATTGGGGTTATAACTGTCATCTAGTATCCTGTAACTTCCTTTCAATCTAGCAAGCAATCTCTTGTGAAAGATAATGAGCTACATTTCACGACTCTTAACACCACGACTCAAGGACATGTGCAACCGCCAAATAACCATACATCAAAAAGGCCTAGCCTAGCCTTGATTATGGTTCATAGACATATGGTTCAAATGCATGGACAGATGATCAACCGAACATTCTCAAACCCAATTTGCCATTGGTTGTTTCCCAGCCATTAATCTAGTCATTCCTTCATAAGGATACACACATTGAAATCTATGGTAAGTCAGGAAACTCCAAACTTCTCTTAAGCCCCTCTCCCTAAGTTTTTCGATACATTCCCTCAACATTGAGATTATGCGTAATGATCGAAGAATCATATCTGAACTCTTAACAATTCTATGGGCAATCACCCTGTATCAGTACCCAATTAAATGACTTGGGAATCCAGAGGAATTTTCATAAAATACTTTATTTCATTAAAAATGAGGCATTTGTCCATATAATTCAATACTTTATTTCAATAAAAATGAGGCATTCATCCATATAATTCATACAAGAGTATTTTTAAACATAAACATTTGTTTGTGATGAGATACAGTTTCATCTAGGGCACCAATTTGAGAGCCTAAATTGAAAATTTATGACCTGTTTGGTAGCCAAGGGATAATGCATATTATATAACATACAAGATATTGCACATATGTATACAATAGAATAAGTTCCAGCCCACCTTCATCACCATAAAGAAAAATGAGAATAAGCTTCAAGGGAAATCAGTCCACAAGCACATTACATGGAATTCTCTCGATCCTCCTTCGCTTTTTTTCAGGTTCAGGGGACTGCAAAGGAGAAAAGAAGAAATTAGATTGCAAGTTAAATTTTAACACTCAATAAAACGGTGTTCGTGCAAGACTGTAACTATGTATAGTATAGAATGACATGAAAAATCTACCCTAGAAAATCCAACTTTTCTTCTGTGTGGGCTTGAAACAAAACCAGTTCACGCAGTAAAAACACCACGGTTTGATACCATTGATGCACAAACTTTATGCCAGATTTAGAGATGGCTTTGTAGTAAATGTTTTTAAACTTTTCCATCCTAGACACAATATGTTTTTAAAACATGCATGATGTTAGTTCTTTTAGCTTTACCTCTCCACTAAGTAAATAAGGAACCCGGACCCTTTTGGAGCCATCAGGTAGACGTTTAGAAGGCGAATGGTTATCTATAGCAGGAAAAGCACTGCGGACCTGCAAACAAATTGTAAGTACATTTTAAACTTTAGAACTAGGAAAGATTGGAATAAATATCTAGGTCATAACAAATATGCTAATTAATGAAGAGAAAATTGGTTTAAGGGATCTTGTTCTTAATATCTATAATCAATATATGAAGTTCACATCTCAAAGAGAACATTGATTTATCAATTATGGAACATAATATACGAAAAACTGTTGTCACCTGGCTTTGGATAGCCTCAATTAACATATCCTGACAACCTGATGCATGAACATTTTGCAAAGTGGGACACTGAAGCAACAGCCTCTCTGAACCAATTAGTAAAATGAAAATAATCAATCATACTATTTTAAAGGAAGTCCTGATAAGTTGCAACAAATCATTTGATAGTTATAAAACAGGAACATGAAAGGACAAACCTGAATGCAGATTTCTACAAGAATTTAGATTCAGATCGATGAGTTCTGGGCAGTTTAAATATAGGGCCTGCATATAAATTTGAAAAGAAATATAAAGATTAGAAGGATAAAAACGAATATGCAATAAATGACATCAGTCTCATGAAAATTGAAACTCACATCCAATCCAGTGCAACCCCACAAACTAAGTTTCTTCAGACGGCTGTGTTTGATGATTAGTTTTTGGTTTATATGCTGTAGATTTGCGCTGGATGTTTTCTGTGATTTGCAGTCATTTTCGTCAGCAGTTGGATCAGGGAAATTTGGATCACATATGGCCATGCCACAGTCCATAAGTTCAAGAAGGGGCAATTGAGCTGTAGCAAATTGAATACCACCTGGTACATGTGACAGCAGATTAGTATGAATAAACATAATCTAACAAGTAAGAATTCTGAAATAATTGAGGATGTAAAAGACGATTACTTGAAGTCACATTAGGGCAAAGAGCAAGGAGAAGTCTTCTAAGTGTTTCAGGGAATACGTTGCAAATCATTCCAATGCCACTGTCACTTATGCCGGATCTGTTATGACAGTAACCCATCAAACATGATTTATTAAACAATGACATGAAATTTTTTAAAAAATTGCATACATGAAATATAAATTCTTATACAGTACTGAAACTTTCATTATAATTTATCTATACAGTATGGAGTTCAATCACACTTTCGTTTGTCTCCAAGGTAATTACATTTTCAAAACTCCTATGGAAACTTTGAAGTCAACAAGAATTGGTACAGATTCATACCCGCTGAGGTCAAGCAATTCTAGATTTGGATAGCTTGAAGCAATTGCAGCAACAGATGCATCAGTTAATTCAGATCCAAGAACAAGAGAAAGCATGCGCAGGCCCCTGATTAATTGTTGTATATTTAGACAGAATTCAGTTAATATCATCAATCAAGCGGGTATTAGTATCATTGACTCATTTTTCAACACAGATGAAAAGAAATTAACAAAGAAAGGCAAACCTCAATTGAGCAGCTGTAAGAGCAAGCACAGCAGCATGAGAAAGCCGCATTGAAGCAATATGAATGTTCTGTAGTTTCAAGCAATTTCTTCCCAATCCTTCAATCATAGTTATGAGATCAGTGCCTTCATTTTCTTGGCAAGAAAATTCAAGCGAAATCTCTCTCAGCTGGGGACAGTTAAATACCTACAATTTCAAAGCAATGGTTAGCAACTATGATTCACTCTAAATGCAACCTCAAGGTATTGGTACAATCAATGTGGATATTAATCACATCACATTAAAGAACAACAAAGAAAAGTAACAATCACCATCTTAGATAAAGAGTGCAGATCTGATAGCCAAAGTGTAGACAAACTAGATGAACAAAGGACAAAACCCCCAAGATTAGAACAACCTTCCATCTTGAGGCTTTTGAGGTTTCTTTTGTCAGCAACAAATCGGCCCAATTCATCCCTGCATTTCATAGTTGAACAACAGATAAAGCTAATCAGTGGAAAGCATCATTCTTCAGTTAACCTTGCATGTATGCTAATAATGTAAGTTCTAGCTGAACACGACAACTCAAACAAATAGGCAACAATAGAAGTGTAAGAGATTAAATAGAAATCAGCAATACACTACACCATCAGGATTCCATCCATGTACAATTTAGGATTTGAACAATAAATCGCATTTAACCAATATATAACAATGTCAAACACAGATCTAAAATCTACGATTCATACAAGAAACAATTGAGTTGTCGTGTCTTAACTGATGAATTTTCAGGCCTCACTTTCACATTGTATAAAATTATATCTAACAATAATTGAGTACTTAGATGTTCAAAATCCAAAAAACTCATTTCACATAGAAGCAGCAAAAAATAGAGGGTATACAAAAATTATAAAGGAAAGAGCATGAGTTATACCCATTGATCCGATTAGTTGCAGTGTCGAAAATCGAGATCTCCATAGACTCCAGATTAGGGCATGAAAATGCAATACAAGCCAGCATTGTCGAATCAAAATCACTGCAAATCAGATTAACAAGATAAATAATACAATACAAATCTTTGAACAAAGAAAATATAAGAAAAACACTGCTGGTTAATAGATCAGCTATAAATCCATTAATTAACATCCAATTTTTTCATCAATTAACAGTAGGAAAAATTTTCATCATCCTTTTATGAAGAATCAAACCAATTATTTAATAAATTAAGATTCAGATTATAATTTATAGCTATTTGTTCTTTCTGCATCGATCTTCACAAATCAACACACATACTTCAATTACGCATGGATTATATCATTTTACAATATTTAACGATTAAATTCTGATTAAATTATTCAACGTTTTATAATTCATTGCTTAATCTTATTCTTAACGCGGATCTGGAAGAATTCAACGAACAACGCAAATCTCCACACACCTTTCCATCCTAAGCGATAGCCTCACAATTCCAGGACATTTCTGAAGCATCGACGCAACGAATCCAACATGAACCTTCGCCGGAACCCTAAGCTTCAACTCCTCAGTTGCTCTCCACAGCTTCCTCGCCGTCTCCCTCCATCCCTTGCACACCTTAGCAGCCGATAACAGCCCCGCCGGTGGAAGCCTCCTCAACACTTCCCACCGGAGACTCGCCGGTAAACCGCACGAGTCAAAATCCATATCCAGATCTGGAATCAGATCTGGTTCAAGATCTGGCTCCGGAAACGAATCTCCATCCGCTTTATCGTCAACCGCCACCGGATCAAGTCCGCTGGCTCGATCGTCAAGACCGTCGAACGAAAGTGCACGACGGAGATTCGCGGACGGCTGACGAATCACAGATACAGCAGAAGAAGGTACAGAAACAACAGATAGAGATGAATCGGCCGGTGTGGTGGTGGCGGTGGTGGCGGAGACGGGGGTTTTGACGTTGCAGTTATGTCCTTTCTTAGGAAGACCACAACGACCACAGTTATAACTACCACGTTTTTTTGCTGGTTTAATATCCGAACTCTCGGCGGAATCGCCGCCGCGAGAAGATTGTGACGCGGCGGCGATGGTTGAATGTTGCATTGTTTGAACGGAGAAGAGAAATGAGAGTGCAATGGTAATAAAAATATATAAGAACTAGCGCGGGAGAGTTCGCGCGCTTTTGGTATTGTTTTTAACGCTTTTTAATTTAATTTATTGAGACTTTTGATTTTTGAAAATATGAATTTTGTGTTTGTTTTTTATAGGCAGAAAAACACGTGCCTCATGCTACGGGAAGTGTTCTGATTTAGAAGAATCCTTTTTTTTTATTATTTTTCTTTCTATGTTAATAGAAAAATAATTATTCTTTTTTACTTTTGCAACGGTATAATACAATGTACTGTATCATTTATTCTCTATTTGACAAATTTTTATGACCTTGAATGTAATTAAAATGGTTAGTGCTTTAGAATTTTGATAATTAATGTAGTCAAAAAAAGATTTTGGTGATCAACTGTTTTCCATAAAAAATTAAAAACTTCTTCTCTTTGAAAAAGAGAAAGTAACGTTTTGAAAATATCGTTTATATTATAAAAATAACTGCTAGAATATTATACTGAAGAGTTAAGTTCGAACTCACAACTCGTCGCTTCTTTATATTTTGTATGTGTGCGTTTAGTCATTCAACTTTTTAAAATAAAATAAAAGAGTGCAAAGTATAAAAGATATTGTATTCATTGTTAATTATTAAGTTTCATACAATGGCAATGTAAAACAAATCACTCTTGAGAAGTGGTTAGGTGTAAAGAAAAAAAAATTGTATTAACATGTTGATTTTTAAGGGAAGATGACTCCGATAATTTAGAATTTGGTTGTAAGATAAATAAAATTTGATAAAAAATTATTCCATTAAAAGTTGAATTCGAATTTTCCCAAATGATAAAATTATATGTTTTTAAAATGTGAGAAATGATTAAATACAACAAATATATTCTGGAATGGAGGTAATAATATTAATGGTCGTGATTAATTTTAAAAAATAAAAATAAAATTGATTATGATTAATTGAGAGTGTTGAACCACACTTTTACAACCTTGCTAAATCGACCAAACACATGCCATAATAAAAAATATATATCTTTAGGTTGTACAAATACATGATTCAGTCATTTAAGTTGGGCATTTGCAGATACTCTTGTCAAAAAAAAAAAAGTTGGGCATTTGCAATAAATTAGTTTTTTAAGGGTGTATTGAATTGAGATTTCAAAAGATATAAGTTGAACATTTGCAACCTTTCAAATTGTTTTGTAATGAATTAAATTTTTAAATATTTTGCAGTGGTACATTTTTCCATTTAACTCCAATAAAAAAGAATTTATCATATTTTGATTGATATATCCAAAATGTAATAGAGTTAATTCCAAAAAAAACTGTGATAGATTTGTATTTTGATCTATGAAGCTCCGATACTTTAAAAATGGTGAAGTATCGTGTGCGATACGTACTCAATATCGATACTCGTTTGATACGTATCGATATTCGTATTGGAAAAGTATCAGTTAAATATTTATTTTTAAATAAAATAAAAATATTTGATACGCGTCTGATACGTCCCGGTACTCGTATTAAAAAATTATCGATCAATCTTTATTTTGACCCTTGTATGTTGAGTCTCAAACTGTTTTGCTCTTGTGCAAGCTTATTGGCTTTTTTTACTTCTCGTACAATGAACTACTGACGTTTATAATAATAAGGCTTAAATATGTTTTTGGTCCCTGCAATTATACCTTGTTTTGAAAAGAGCCCCTGTAAAAAAATAAATTTGATTTTAATCCCTGCAATATTTCAAAACTTTTAAAATTGCCCCTGACTGGATTTCTTCATGATATTGCAGGGATTAAAATCAATTTTTTATTTTTTTATAGGGACTAAATTATCATTATTAATATTATTGATTTTATTCATGTTTATATATTGTGCATTTATATATTTAATTTTAAATTTAATTTATAAATAACGTATCGCGGCAGTATCAGATAGAGATTTTTTTTAAAATTTCCCGTATCAATATAGTATCGTATCAATATTGTGTCGCGTATCAGGTTCATAGATTTTAATTGATAATATTTACATATTGAAGTCATTAACTACTTCATTACAAACCGGGTAAAAAAAAAATCTGATACGAAAATTTAATTGATAATCATGTAATAAAACCTCAAGTTTCTTTTTGAAATTTGTTCTTAAAAAAAGTTTCTTTTTGAAATTTGTTCTAAAAAAATATTTTACAAATACGTATATATTATAAGTAAAATGATTAAAAAGGTTACTAAAACTAGGACATATAATATATACGTATTTGTAAACTATTTTTTTTTTTTAGAATATATATGTGTAAGTAAAATAATTATTTTTAGAATATATGTGTATAAGTAAAAAAAAAAATTAGAATATATATATATATATATATATATATATATATATATATATATATATATATATATATATATATATATAAATTTATGTAAAATAATTATTTTTAGAACATATATATATTAGTAAAATAATTACATTTTAACAATAAAAGTAAAACATAATAATTATTAAAAATGACAAAAACAGTAATATTGATTTAAATTTTATAACAAAATAAATTTAATTTTCTAGCATTGGTAGTTTTATTCATATACATTTAATTGGGAGTGGTTATCTAATTAATTATTTTTACTAAATACATGTATTAGTAGTCAGATTTATTTAAAACTATTTTGTTGCTCTGGATTGTGTGGCTCGAAAGAGTTTCTTTGTTGGTTGTTCTCTACAGGAAATTGTTGTTTCTTGGGTAAGTTTCATGTTGATAATTAGTCCATTCACTAAAATATAGACTTCTAATTAGTCTGTTATGATTAACTAGAAATTGATTTGAGGTACCATAAGCTTTTGTGCGGACCGCGAACCGTAAAAATCGCAAACACCGCGGTTAACCGCTAAAACCGCATTAGTTTCTGTTATATTACCAAGGTATATATGTATATAATTGATTATATTTTATTCAAATTTAATTTATTTATTTTTTTACGGTTAAATTTAATTGTTTGTTATGTCTAACTTTTGTTATATTTGATACATTCTTAAATTTGGCTCTGATCCCAAATATTGTTCAATTTGGTATTGTAATGTAATGTCTCTCATATGGAAAATGAAATCAAATACTTTATTCTTTTGTACTCTAATGTTATGTCACTAAATACTTTATTCTTTTGTACTATAATGTTATGTCACTGTGTTGTAAGATACTTTTTTTTCTTCTTTTTTTTGAATGGCTAAATTTTATTAATGTCGCAACTGCGCGCAAGACGAGCACAATGCGTAATACAAACACATACAAGCACATCAAACAAAAGAAAATAAACTGAAAC
Source organism: Trifolium fragiferum (assembly GCA_954870985.1). NCBI lineage: Eukaryota > Viridiplantae > Streptophyta > Magnoliopsida > Fabales > Fabaceae > Trifolium > Trifolium fragiferum. Next base: position 41,325,067 of record OX940796.1, on the reverse strand, counting down.
AACACCTAAAACCACCGACACCCATATCGGGGCCCTTACACCAAATACATTGTAACATCCCAATATTTTATATATGTCTTTTTAGCAATTTTCTTAATTTATGATGTATTCATCAATTTATTTTATGTGTAAAAGGTTTAAGAAAATTATGCCATCTTCATTTAATTTAAATTGGGACACTTAATTCTAATTATTTATTTAGTTTATCAATGTGAGGTGGACACTTATAAGCTTTACGAACTATTGTGTTAGTTAGCGATGTGGCCACGTACATGTATAAGTCTCATGTAACCAATTCTCCCATAATTGTGCCACTTGAATATTCTTCCTCATACCCTTAAATTCAGCAAGTATACCTTAGGAACAAATCGTGTGTATTGCCAAAAGGATCTACCCATCACGTTGCAATATCTTTCCAAAATCAGTTTAGAGACAATCACGAGTTGAACATTATTTTTTTTTGCTTAGAGGTAAAACCAACCCCCTTGAATAGTAGTCCCACGTTGCAATATCTTCCTTTTTGCATCAATTGCAAATGAATGGCATTCAGTAAACTATAGCCTTGACCGACGTCTCTATTTGTCTCTCACATATAATTGATTTCTCCTAATTTTATAAATCTATGCACACTTATCATATCTCACTCAATTACCTCTCTAATCCCAAATTATACGAATCAGTGATACCTTTTATTCCCTCGCCCAGTAGCATTATCGATTATAATTCCTTGTCTATTCAATATACATTCTTCTCTAATTTAATTGGTCTTCTGGAGATGTGGTCCTTTTTCAACGGTCGGATCGTCGAGACAAACTTTAAGACGAGAGATATCGTGGGTGCACTAGCTGCGAATTTAGGCTTATAAAGTATTGTGCTTGGAAGTAAAGCGGCCAAGGTAAGGGCTTTTTTCCCATACACTCATGCACTTAGGGTTTATATTATAATTTAATAATTGAATTGAGAATTGATAAAGATGAATGATGATAGAAGGAATGACATAATTATTTTTATTGCGTTTTATGCTATTTTAATATACATTGAGTGATATGTGTGGCTGGTTGTGTATTTAATTATATGTTTTCTTGGTGTGTGGTTGATTGTGGATTTGGTTATTTTATTGGTTATTTTACTAGAGGTGTTAACTTGGTCTCTTAATCTGGTGGGATTAGAGAGGTTTTGATTTAATTGGATACTCAGTGAGAGAGCATTCATTCATTCATGCACTTGTTTTGGTGTGGTTTCGGAATAATACTCAAGCGGGGTACCGAACCTTAATACTCAAGAGGGGTAACCGAACTTTAATACTCAAGAGGGGTATTGTGTCCAAGAGGGACACTGTCCAAGCGGGACATTTTATTTTGCTCTGCGGAGTGGTGATATCCGGATCATTGTAGCTAGGTGCATTTCATGCATTATTAATTGGTATAAGGGGTTATTAAAAATAGTCTCTTTCATCGATTTTATTTGATTTCTTCTTTATGACCAAAGATTTTATTATTATTTTATGATATTTACCTTCCGTTCGGCATGTTTCAATTTGGATAAGGAAATTGACCCTTACATTAAATATGGTTGTAGGTACCAAAGAATTTTGAAGTTGATGTGTTGCTTATATGTGCGCGGGGATAAGTACAAAGGGTTTTGTTATTTTAAAATTGTAAATTTAGATAAGGATTCTTAATAATTTTATAGCTACTTGTTTTGTAAATTTACCATACTCTAAAGTTGATGACTTGTAATATTTGAATTTAATAAGTTTTTCTTATTTTGCAATGATTAATGATCTTGAAATTTTGAAAAGATAATGATGTCGACCTGTTTTTAAAACAATGTAGTATTTTTCGAAAAGGAATAATAGAATTAGTCTTAATGTCTCGGACCAAAAATCCGGGATGTTACAGTTGGTATCAGAGCATGATCCTCGGACAAATTTTTGGGGTGGGAGCGACTTTGTATGTTGTGTGTGATTTGATTGATGTGTGATGTTTGTTGTCGACTTTCTCATGGTTTGTGTTCTTGGTGAATCATTTAAGATGATAGTGTAGTTTCTTTTTATTTAAAAGAAATGACTTTGTGAGTGTTAAGAACTATATTTTCTTTGGTGAGTTTCTATTGAATAATTTTTATAACCCGGTACTTAAAAGAATATGATGAATTATATTAAAAACTTAGGTTGTGTGAGCCGTGTTTTGTTGCCAACCGTGTCACTCAAATTGCTATCCCTCCTTGTCCTTGTTGTGATGAGCCACTTTGGGTTTGAGCTTACTGGTATCTTTTGTTCTCAGGATGTTAATTTGGTGTAATGTGTGGTGTAATGTTTGTATCTTTTGTTCTATTTGGCCTCTTTGTATGTTGAATTTTTTCTTCTCTACTTGTTAGTCCATGATTACATTGTGTTCTTTCTATTGTAGTTTGGTGATTCTTATTAATGGACTTTGTTATCAATGTTTTGTAGTGTGATTTTTGTAATATGATAGTATAATTTTTCTTCTAGTTAAAAGAAATGATTTCATGATTGTTAGAAACTACATTTCTATTGGTGACTTGTTTTTTAAAACAATTTAGTATTTTTCGATTAAATAATATAATGAACTATATTAATATTATTTTTTTTTTGGTGAAATACTTGTTGAATCATTTTTGTGATCACTTGTTTCAAAGAGAATAGGTTTTATGATGATAAAAGTAACAACATGGTAATATAGCTTTTTGGAAGAAAAAAAAATGGTATTAGCATGTTTGACTTATAGAGATTTTTCTTCAAAAGTTTTTTTTAAGGAAATAAAAGCTTGGTTTTCAAGAGCATTTATGCAGGATTTAGTTGATTGTAAATATAAGATGGTTGGAAGTGGTGTTTAGAGTATTTTTCTTGAAAATTATTTTTGTTGCAAATTATTTAACTAAAAAAATAAGTGTGACATTTAAAGAAGTATCTATTTTATAAACTAGTGTAGCTGTTTGGGGTTGTTGTAATGATTGGTATTATTATGTTATGGTTCTAGACTTTTGGTTCTCTGGTTTTGTAATTCTCGGCGTTGAGCTCCTATTGTATTGGGCATGTTCCTTTACTACCTTGGTCCGTTCGTATCTAATTTTGAGTTTGTTTTCCACATTGAGTTTGTTTTCCACATCTTAGTATCTAATTTTGGTTCTTTGGGGCTGGGTGTTTGGTTTTCTCTCATAGCCTCATTGCTTCCGTTTTGTCTTGGGGAGTAAATTGTTTTTCTTCTCTTGTTTTGGTGGTGAATTGGTATATCATTTCTTTGTGCTTTCTTTGACCGTTGTAGTTATCTCTCTTGCTCTAGAATACTAGTGCTTTGGACCAAGTTTTTTCAGAATATTTTCGCTTATTAAAAAAAAAAATTAGGAAGGTGAAAGAAAATAATCCATTGCAATTTTGAATATTGAGCATATTTGTATGATGATACTTGGTGTCTAATTTCTATGTTACTATTTGGAATCGGTAGAAAAGTTACATTTTTATAGTTATATTGAACAATGGAATTATTTATTTTATTTCTGTGTTGAATTCATCTATGAATAAACATGATTAGAAGTAGAGGATGTGTAACATCTTTCTATATAAGAAATGTGTGAGATAATAAATGTAATTTGCAAGCATGTTAATATGAACTACTTGTGTAATATTTTTCTATATTAATATTGTCCTTATGATTTTGTGATTTTTATGGTTATTAGTAGCTCATGTAAATTAAGGAGTGTTTTCTTTATAAAGTAAAAACAATTTGGGCAAATAAAGAAATCATTTTATGACGTAGGTAATTAATTTATATTAAGGGAATGGTTTTTATAAGACATGGTAATCATAACTTTGTGAATTAGAGCTCATTTTGACAGTGATATCAATCTTTATAAATGATTTTTGTACGACTAGTATACCAATTTTGTATTTTACGATGATGTATCCATTATTACTAATTATTATCTTGATGTTGTCTGTCACGAAATGTTATTTTATGGATGAATTGTTTTTCTTGACTATCACTAAAAGTCCTTCTCTATCTAATCTGTTTGTATGGTTGTGTGTCACTATAACTGATTTTCTGAGTGTGTTGTTTTTCTGCTGTCTGTCACTAATGGTGATACTGTTTTCTGTTATTTGGTGCTGAAATTTTATTCTTTTAATGACTGTTTCTAAATTGATTTTTGTGAAAGATGATAAACTAAAGCTTATGAAGTTAAGGTAATTAAACTAATTTTGTTAGTTACTAAAATAAATTTTGGATGGATTAATTTGGGGGAAAGTGGAAGAATACAGTTTGGTGTAAATGATTATTGTGAAGTGAGTCCATTTTATGTATGGTGTAAAAGTTGGAAATCTGAAAGTAGTATTACTACATGTATTTGGCTTTGAGTGCATCTTATTTATTATGTTGTTTGATTCTTTTGGTTATTGACTTTGTGATTTAATTATTGAAATTACATTGTTAATTGCAAGTTAGATTTTAATTTTGGAACTCTAGAGTTAGAACTAGTTTGGAGAAATCTTTTTTTGTCTCGAGGTAATTTGTAGAATGTGGATAGCTAGTAATTCATCCTTAAGGGACGTACACCACTCGAACTTTATTTGAAACGTCCTCTATCAAATAGTATGTTCTTTAGGCACAATTACTTGAAATCCCAACCTTAGTGTGATAAGTCATATCGTTATGTGAGGAGCGTGAATCAGAAGTGTGACGGCTACCGAAAACTCAACAAACGCTAAGTGCAAGTTGTAACGAACCAAATGACTTTTTAAGTAGGATGGTCTATACTACCATTATAATTGTTGGTTACTATTGATAAATTGAGGAACTGATCACCCTCAATCTCTTGTTAATAGTAGACAAAATTATGGTGATTGAAATTGACCTACCTCACCAACTTTTGGAACGTGCGAAGTTATTAGAATAGTTACGTACTATGGGGTAGCTGTCCGATTAAATATAGTGAATCTTTTGCGATAGGATTCAATTTAAGTATTTACTTTTGTTTTTTGAACTTTTTATTTCGAACCTTTCTAAATTATTACTTTACTTGATTATTCGATTTTATGACGTGACTTAGTTTTAAATAAAGTGTTTTAAAGTATTTTTATGTATTAATTTTAGAGCGATTCAATTATATTAGAAATTTGTCAAAGCAAAATGTAAAATGCTACTTACCCCAAGAATATTTCATCTTGAGTTGTATCAAATCTTTATCAAAGTATTTTAATCTAGATATATTGGACTATTTTATCTTTGCATATTATTTACTGATTTGATTTGTGGTGTTGACCTTTACTAGAACTTTCTTTCTCCTCTTTTCGAAAGTTCACTTAACTAATAAATTTAACCGATATTTTTATTTGTTATCAGAGTGCGCGGCGGATATATATAGCGCTTTATTTTATATTTTACTTCCTTATCTTGTTATCCATTTAAAGGAGTAACTTATATAAATTTTTCATCTTTCGAAAATAGTTCTCAGTCATGCATTTAAATAAAAATGATTGAATGATTTTGCATAAAGATTTTTGTAAATTCTATTTAAATCTTTTGCTACCTTCTAGTTTCGGGGACGAAACTAATTTTTGGTGGGTAGAATGTAACACCCGAGAATTTTATATAGAGATGAATGTTTTATTTACATATCAGAATACTTTAACTCTATTTTTTAAAAGATAATAGTTTTATTACCTATGATTTTATTTTGTGAGGGAACTCTTTCGTAACTATTTTATTCTCTAGTTTCGAGGACGAAACTATTTTAAGAGGGTGATAATGTAACATCCCAATATTTTATATATGTCTTTTTAGCAATTTTCTTAATTTATGATGTATTCATCAATTTATTTTATGTGTAAAAGGTTTAAGAAAATTATGCCATCTTCATTTAATTTAAATTGGGACACTTAATTCTAATTATTTATTTAGTTTATCAATATGAGGTGGAAAGGATACTATAAACATTATTTGCTTGATTAATTATTTGAGAAATATATTCTATAGTAATTATTATTTTTTTTATTTTAATATAGTATTTGATGGGAGAATGATTATTTTTATATATATCTAATTAATTTATAAGCTTTACGAACTATTGTGTTAGTTAGCGATGTGGCCACGTACATGTATAAGTCTCATGTAACCAATTCTCCCATAATTGTGCCACTTGAATATTCTTCCTCATACCCTTAAATTCAGCAAGTATACCTTAGGAACAAATCGTGTGTATTGCCAAAAGGATCTACCCATCACGTTGCAATATCTTTCCAAAATCAGTTTAGAGACAATCACGAGTTGAACATTATTTTTTTTGCTTAGAGGTAAAACCAACCCCCTTGAATAGTAGTCCCACGTTGCAATATCTTCCTTTTTGCATCAATTGCAAATGAATGGCATTCAGTAAACTATAGCCTTGACCGACGTCTCTATTTGTCTCTCACATATAATTGATTTCTCCTAATTTTATAAATCTATGCACACTTATCATATCTCACTCAATTACCTCTCTAATCCCAAATTATACGAATCAGTGATACCTTTTATTCCCTCGCCCAGTAGCATTATCGATTATAATTCCTTGTCTATTCAATATACATTCTTCTCTAATTTAATTGGTCTTCTGGAGATGTGGTCCTTTTTCAACGGTCGGATCGTCGAGACAAACTTTAAGACGAGAGATATCGTGGGTGCACTAGCTGCGAATTTAGGCTTATAAAGTATTGTGCTTGGAAGTAAAGCGGCCAAGGTAAGGGCTTTTTTCCCATACACTTATGCACTTAGGGTTTATATTATAATTTAATAATTGAATTGAGAATTGATAAAGATGAATGATGATAGAAGGAATGATAGAATTATTTTTATTGCGTTTTATGCTATTTTAATATACATTGAGTGATATGTGTGGCTGATTGTGTATTTAATTATATGTTTTCTTGGTGTGTGGTTGATTGTGGATTTGGTTATTTTATTGGTTATTTTACTAGAGGTGTTAACTTGGTCTCTTAATCTGGTGGGATTAGAGAGGTTTTGATTTAATTGGATACTCAGTGAGAGAGCATTCATTCATTCATGCACTTGTTTTGGTGTGGTTTCGGAATAATACTCAAGCGGGGTACCGAACCTTAATACTCAAGAGGGGTAACCGAACTTTAATACTCAAGAGGGGTATTGTGTCCAAGAGGGACACTGTCCAAGCGGGACATTTTATTTTGCTCTGCGGAGTGGTGATATCCGGATCATTGTAGCTAGGTGCATTTCATGCATTATTAATTGGTATAAGGGGTTATTAAAAATAGTCTCTTTCATCGATTTTATTTGATTTCTTCTTTATGACCAAAGATTTTATTATTATTTTATGATATTTACCTTCCGTTCGGCATGTTTCAATTTGGATAAGGAAATTGACCCTTACATTAAATATGGTTGTAGGTACCAAAGAATTTTGAAGTTGATGTGTTGCTTATATGTGCGCGGGGATAAGTACAAAGGGTTTTGTTATTTTAAAATTGTAAATTTAGATAAGGATTCTTAATAATTTTATAGCTACTTGTTTTGTAAATTTACCATACTCTAAAGTTGATGACTTGTAATATTTGAATTTAATAAGTTTTTCTTATTTTGCAATGATTAACGATCTTGAAATTTTGAAAAGATAATGATGTCGACCTGTTTTTAAAACAATGTAGTATTTTTCGAAAAGGAATAATAGAATTAGTCTTAATGTCTCGGACCAAAAATCCGGGATGTTACATACATCAACCCCGCTCATCCAACACAAACTCCATCTCTACAATAACAATCCAAACCGCAGCCCCTACGCCAAACAAAAATCATTGCACCTTACACCAACACCATCACACCAATGCTAACCACGAAACAAAACCAAAGCAATCGACACAATGGAGACCGCCGAGCACCACAAGCCAAAACTCAAACGGATATCAAACCCAAATCCGCTCAAAAGAGAACCACCATCCAACAGAAATGCAAAAGCAGCCACGTCGGAGCACCAAACTCAAACACATAGAACAATCGCAACCAAACTCCAAACGGTGCAACAGCTGAACCACAACCGGACTTTGGAGTTGTAGCAAAAATGTAAAACAACAATAGTGAAATAACACAAATCCGTCAAACCCATCACCTCAATGCAATACAACCCCATCGCCTACACATCATCACCGCCAAAGGCACCAAAATCCAAACCGCCGGCACCACCGAAGTGCCGAAACAACCACCAAGTACCAAGAAAACACCACCCTAAAACCGTCGCCGGGGCAAGGGACGGCCGCCGAAACACCATATCAGACACCACCACCACACACCACTAATACACCACCAACAAAACCATTGCTGAGGCAAAGAACCAACACAAAACCACTGCAAAAACACAAAACCAAGAGCTACCCACCACCGCAAAAACCACCGCATCTAACAGGACCACCACTCCAACACCACCGCAAAACAAAACCAGAAGGCTAAACTGGGATTTGAGCACACGAAACAGAACCATAAAACACCAAAAACGGAAAACAGAAACAGAGCAAGCAAAAATAGAACCGAGTGAAACCACCGAAACAGAACCCGCCCAAAGCAAAACCACCATCGAACCATGAGTAAACTCGCAACCCAAACCAGTCTTCCAAGTCACCTCCAACCGAAACGGCGAGAACCGACGCGATCTAGAAGATGCAGATCAGAAACGAAGGAACACCGGGAAGGAAGGAGGATGACGGTGGTGCGGAGGTGAGATCTCATCGCACCACCACCGTGAACCTTACATCTTGGCGGTGGAAAATTTGGATTTAGGGTTAGAGATGGGGCGGCGGCTGTTTGAGTTAGAGAGAAGGTAGAGAGAAATTATGTAAAGGGAAAATATGTAACTATTGTAAGATACTTTCTTTAATTTAATGGGTTTAACTCTATGAAAATTCACACTCCTTGTGCTATGTTTAATTTAATGAATTTTTTTGTTAAAAAAAAATGCATGTAAACCGCAACTCCTTGTGTTTACACTCGCACACACACTTTTTAATTAATTCCAATTTATTTTAATTATGGTGTAAACCGCAACCACCGAATCGATTCTAACCGCATTGATTTGGTAATTCCAATACATTTTAATTATGGTGTAAACTGCAACCACCGAATCGATCATAATCGCATTGGTTTGAATGACTTTTTTTTTAAAAAGCTAAATTAGCCCACCTAAATTGACACCGGTGGGAATCGAACCTGAGACCTTAAGAGGAGCACACTCCCAGGTACCAAGCCAATACCACCGGACCAACCCAAGTGGGTTGTTTGAATGACTTTTTAAAAACCAACCGAACCGCATGCAATTTTATTTCGCGTTTAAGATGACTTTTAGGCTCAAAACTGAACGTAACCGCACCACGAACACCCCTAACTTTATCCCATGGTGTATTGATGTTCTTCGCCTATCGAAAAAATAATTATTTATTTTCTCATGAATTTTATGAAAAAATATTAAGATTGTCTATTTTGTAGTGTTAATGATTTTTATTTAAATTATATAAAATTATTTAATTTATATGATTATAAATTTTTCTTAGATAAGTTAAGAGCATCTAGACATCTAAGAAAGATGAGACATATCAACTAAGTTGGCACCTCTTTCATTAGTCGTTTATCCAATCATTAATATCATTGACCGAAATGAATGGTTGAAATAAACATTTCTTGCATTGGAGAGGATCCAAATCCATCAAACTAGATGTTATTCAAAGTAGTCGTTAGTCAAATAACACTATATATTCTCATTTTTATCAAGTTTAACAATCTTCTCCCACTAAATTTTATTTGTATTTTTTTTCATATTAATATTAATTAAAAATACTTCAATTAATGTTTTAATTAGTTGTAATAAACTTCAAAATGAGTAAAGTGTTAAATTTGTTAGGAAAAGTATGAGACTTGATATGAATTCTAGAGTTGCTCTATAATATTTTGTTTCACAATTGAAGTTTCTCTAAAAGTGCATATGAACTCATCCTTTTAATTATATCATATATATTCTAAGTCGAGAGTCTCTTAAAACATACGAAAAACTATCTCTTGTGTGCTTAAAAGTTCCAAATATATTATAAATACAAGGGTTAAATAATTTTTTTTGTTCCTATAAATATTTCAAATTTCATTTTTAGTTAAATTATCGGTCATCACATCTCCAATTGCAACAAACTCGCTCCTAAGTTTTTAGAGACACTAAAAAAAAAAGGAACAAAATGGTAATAAGGAACAAACACATAAAGATTGTTGGAGGTGTGTTCCTACTCCTTCAATTGTGGTTAAAGATCTTATTGTTATTGCGCAAGTCCTAGAAAATGAAAATAACCTAGTACCATGCAATGCTGCAGATTGCAATAAAATTGTTCGATAAGAAGATCCTCTTATTAATGATATTATAAGGTTCAAAGAGACTATAACAAGTGAGGTTATAAGATCCTCTTTGGATCTTAAGGAAGAGAGAGTTTCTCTTGATCTTTTTATTTTCTTTTTGGTTTCTTTTTCATTTCTTGCTTCTTTTTTCGCTTTTCTGGGTTTGACTACGGTTCCCTAACTTCATTTTTTCAGGAAATGGTTTTAGTCCATGTCCCGCTTCTATTTTTCTACTTGCTTCTTATAAATTTCTACAAGTTTTGATCCCCAAAATATTTTGAGTCGTGATCGACTTTTGGTCTCAATTCAACTCATGGTATTCTTCACATTTTTGTACAAGATTTTTAGTTTAAAATTGTACACTGACAGATATGATTTTGTCTCCAGAATTGATTCTAACTTGAAGCTACAATTTGTAACATTTGAATCTAAATATGATTTTTTACTTAAATTTATTGTTCAATTCATTTTTACATAAATATATCCAAACATAAACTACTATACCTCTCAATCCACTTTTAACTAAAATCAATTATACAAAACTAATTCATTCAAAATGATTTTTTTTCACCATAAAAACAAAAACATGCACTTATACAATCGACCAATTAAATTTAAGGGTTAATAGGTCTTTACCCTGCAAAGTAGGTGAGTTTTGTTTTTCTCCTGTAATTATATTTTTTGAGATTACCCCACTGTAATTTTTTTTTTCGTAGTGTATTTTACCCCCTGTGTCTAAAAAAAATCGGCAGGGGGATAAAATACACTACGAAAAAAATTAAAAAAAAACATTACAGGGGAATAATCTAAAAAAAAATAATTATAGGGGAAAAAACAAAACTCGCCTACATACTTTGCAGGGGTAAAGATCTATTAACCCTAAATTTAATTATTTTATCACTTTATTATAGTAATTACTAAAGCATCACAACATACATCAGCATGGTATAGCACTCACCTTTTTTTAACTCTAGTAAATGATGGTCTTCAAACTCATTAATTATTTGGTCTTCAAAAATATATATGAATTCTAGTGATTTGTATAATATAAACAATTGACTTTTTTTATGTGTGCTTTAATAACAACAATTTTATGAAGTAGATATTAATTTTTTTAATGTTGATCTATAAATATATAGTTATATTTAAATTTTGGTAAACAAATAAGAATCTCAAAAGTGGACAAACTATAGCAGCCGCCAACATGAACACATATAGTGCATCATATATTCATATCAACTTAAGTCTCAACATAGAAAAGTCGGTGTAGCATACATAATAGAGAATTACATTATTAATTTCCCAAGCTTCGTGGAGATAATAGGTGGCTAATTTTGAAAGTAAAAAAAAAAGGTGGCTAATTAATGTAGAACCATAATAATATTACGTGCCATATAAGTGCATTATATCTTTCAAAGAGTTACGTGCCATATAAGTGCATTATATTATCTTTCAAAGAGGCTAAATTGACATTAAAAGGAAGAGTTAGTACAATGAGTATTAATGCAAAGGAAACAAGAACTAAGCCTCGAGCCCTGATATATAAGAACATGTGCTGCATAAAACTAGAATTGAAGTTATATGTAAATAAAATCACATTGAGTTTCTTTTTTTTTTTTGGTACATGAAAATCACATTGAGTTTTTTAGACAAAACGTAAGAAAATAACTTATTATATTTAATATATTACATCTAAATACCACAAAAGTAATAACGCAAAATAGAAATTGATCAATATTAGTACCAAATAACTCAAAAAATATAAATTTAGCAACAATAATAAACCTTGAAGAATAGAAAATTAATTAATAAACCATTAAAGTATAGAATAATGACACCTGAAAATTAATAGTTTTACCGAATCTAAATTGGTCACTTTGCAGAACAACAATGAAAGGAGTTATACAGTGGAATATTGCAAAATTTATACTATTTAATTTCATGGGTTTTTTAAAATTATGCTGTCATATATGGTATTAAAGTGAAGGAATAGTGAAATAATAATTTCGACCGAATCTGAAAGAATAAGGGAAAGAACTGTTTTCGTACTGGAGAGCTGTTTTCAGTTTTCAATGCATTTTGAACAAAGAGAAGACAAAGAAAAAGGAAAAGAACGCCAAATGTGGGCATTGTTGTTGTTTGTGAATTATCGATTAGACTAACGGGCCATTGCACTCAAGAACTAAGCCCATGGCCAACACTATTAGAAAATTGCTATATAGGTTCTCCATCTTTACTCCCAGGCCCCCCAAATTGACAAAAATGCCCCTGATCAACCCACTATAGTTGATCAAGATTATTCCCTCTATGAGCATAAACTAACCTTGTAAGCATCTTGATGGAACTCTCCATAATACAAGTAATAGCACATGGGCTACAACTGATGGAAGTGAAGCATAGTACTATTCTTCTATTCCACTTACGTAGTGGATTCACCACTTTTCATGCATATTCATGTAAGGTTTTGCCTATAAATACACATGTCTCTTTACGTTCAAGGTGCACACATTTCTTTCAATTCATACACAATCCCTTTAAATAAATACTGACTTAAGCATTGGAGTGCTAATATTCTTGCAAGTGTCTTCCCCCTATGTCTGAAGCTCATCACCGCCACAAGCAACGTCTTAACCTCACCAAAAAAGTTCTTTTGTTCTGCCCGTTCAAAGCAATTTTTATGAATCTTTTTGTTGTTTGAATAATTGAATTAACTAAAGTTTGTGTTGTCTTTGTGTTAGCCAATTAAAAACCATTTACATTATGATTTTTTTTCCTTTTTATGGATGTTATGTTAATTTTCATTCCTAAATATGTTCTTTGTTTGGAGAAGTTATGTACTTTTATTTTTTCATATTATAAATGAAGATTTGTTGCTGTTGTTATCATCAAATTGGTAAGTAAATTTCTCTGATCATATTTAGGTGTGTGGCAGTGAGAGGCTTGTTATTGGGCTTGTTGTGGTGTTTTTGTTTATTAGGTGGAGTAGTTTATTGTATTTTATTAATATTTTAAAATAGTTTCTATTTTTGTCAAACTATACTTATATTAGTAATTTTAATAATATATTACTAATTAAATTGATAATAAGGGAACAATATTATGGATCAAATTAATAACAAATGGTTAAAATATACTCCCTTTGCGATATTTTATAAGTAAAATGGTACTTTTTAAATTCATTTTGAAACAATTTTTTTTGCTAAAGTAACTTTATATTTTATTTTTATTTATAAGTTTTCTAAGATTTTTGTTAGGTTTATAGACCGTTGGCTTCATTTGCTAAAATAAGCATATTGACAGATTTTTCAGAGTGTCAAAGCTTCAAGGTCTTGTAGTTATAGTGATAGAATAATGCAACAGTTCTCTCTTTTCTTGTTATATTCGTTATATGATCCTCGAAGTGAGGTCTTCTATCTATAGAGAGATTTTGAAGATGACCATTGCAGAAAAGATAAGATAGCCAACTGCAATAGTACTTGTCCTTGGAGATATGAATTATATACTTTTGCCCAAATAAAAAATTAATTTCCACCACTTGTTCAAATCAAATAGCACCTTAACCATTTTGAGCAAATATAGTACAATATTACTATACGCTCCTCCAAAGAATAAGATTTATGTCCTATGATTATTCTTTAATCAAAACGGTCAAAAATAGATTATTCTTCAAACATTTTGGTAACGTTTATCAAAGAGAATTAATTTTCCTCTTCAAGTTCTCATTCTACATCTATGATGTTCATCCTCTGATGCTCTCTCAAATCTTGACTTGGGTTGCATCTTCCGAAAGTCTTCAAATCTTGACATAGTGATCATAAAAGGGCTATGTATTGTCTGTCCAAATAAATTTTATATATAAATAACTATATTTCACCATTTTGTGCAGAGGATGAATCAATTATCAATCCAATTTACCATGCAAAAGATATGAAAAGTCAATATTACTTAAATCTAATGCTAACCATGCTCCTTGTCACAATTCTAACTGCTCCAAAATACATAAGATAGATTATTTTATTTAACATTAATTAAGATCTCTCAAGAAATTTTCTCTTGATATGTATGTACAAAGACAAAGGGATGAGGTGAACGTGCAAAATAAATTACAAATGGCACATAATAGCTCCCAAAATTCCATCACCCCTTTTTCCAAATGAGATCAGCGAACTATTTCAGGCATTGTCTTGAAAGCTCAGTTGCCGGAGATCACTCAAAAAAGCGATAACCTGCCTGGGTAAGCACTAGTCTGTCAGAGTTACTAAAATTATACAATATTTATTAACTTTATCCAAATGCTCATTATGAGTATATTAGAACATAAAGGATTCCAAGTAGTAGTAAAAGATTCTATGGATGAAAACCATGGCTCTGCTAATAAATGATAAGAGAAAACCGGTGAAACACAACAGCAACTATAGGTCATGCAAATGGTAATGGGCTGTTGTTCTAGATCTTCAATAATGACAATAAATAATTCAAATATGAATGCAGTATCTTCAATGACTATAACTGTATTATAAAAATAAAAAGACTATATATTTGTGTATTTATTTAGGGGAATTTTAATTTACTCTTTCATAATTTGAGGGTATTTACCCTTCAACCAATGAGAACAAACCATTTGTATGTGATTCCTACAAGTTTGTTACAATTAGTTGTGGGGACCACATACAAATCTACTTATGTGGCTTGTTCTCATTGGTTGAAAGGTAAATGCCCTCAAATTATGAAAGGGTAGAGGAGTAGTCACCATTTATTTAATACTATCATTTTATGGTGTAAAGTAATATTACCGCTATAGCACAAAGATAAAGATAATTTAAAAACTTGGGCTACAATTTTCGGTTCTTCTATTATGACTAACATACAATTTGAATTTTCTAATAAAATATTTACTTTATTACAATCGCCCAATTGTTGAATCACTCACACTATAATCCAGTCCTATTAGTTACCCTTTATCTACCCCCACCTCCAAATTTCTTTTGTGTGAATAAATCATTTTAAACTTCATTCCACTCAAATATAGAAGTCCTTAATTACCACAAGAAAAATGCAGCATCTAAGCAAAAAAATGTATTTTCTCAAGAAAAGTAGTTCATCCTTACCTGAAGGCATCGGCAATTTTCTTTCGGTATACAATTGAAGCAAATTAATATTCTTAAGTCCCAGCCGCAGCTTTTGCTTCAGAATCTGACTTACCCTAGAATATATCGAAACAAATACAGTTTACTTAACAAATTCACAAAAATAGCAGAGAGAATAAGTTCAAGCAATATACATAAGTGTTCTACTATTCGTTATGAAAATGTGTGGGACGAAAAAGCAATTTAATCAATATGATGCTTTGATAACCAATATACAAAGGTGGTTAGAAATGAAAAGAGAAATATTAATACAAGTCACGCCTTTCATGCTATCTTTTTCAGATCAGTTTTTGTACCATATAGCATTTCCCAATGAATTGTGAAATGGTTTTTCATCCTAAATGAATCAAGAGTCATATTGCTAGACTTCCCCGTGGGAAAACGGGGGTCAGCAGACTATTAATTTGATGAACAGAGCCAAGCAAACATGGCCTGCACAGGGAAGTTGTGTTTTTGAGAAATCTGAAGTCTTCAATTCCCAAGTTCAGAGCAACCGCAGTCGCCATATTCATAAATGGTTAATAAATCATTAAAATATTTAGCTTGTTGAATAGAATGCCGAACTATCCCATAAGGGGTAGCCAGTGTGGTGCTAGACCGAAATATTCGAGGGGATCATAAAAAAATTATAATTTATAAGTTAAACATGCAAATTATATTGTATATAAAAAAATTTAAGTTGTAATAAACACATGCTTGATTATCGAAAAAAATTAAACTACATAACTTAAAACAATACATTACGCCTCGAGCGGGATTTGAAATCATCAAAAAATAAAAAAATAGAAACTAAAACATAGCATCCATGAGGCAACATATAAAAACATTGCGGCCCTGCCGAGTCCTAAGCCAGCTCCGCCACTGAGGGTAGCTCAGTTGGTAGCTACCATGGATATTATTGGAGGTGTCGGGGTTCGAACCCCGGATTACCCACTTCTCCACACTTATAGTGTGTGTGAGTCTAGCCATTAGACTAATGGACCAAAACATAAAAAGAATACCGAACTATTTCTGTACAAGATATAAATGGAAGACAAGCTGAGAATCTTTGATTCACCTGTGAAGCATGGCTTTTTCGAATCTTCCTAGTGGGAGCCCTCATGGTGACAAATTCCTCAGCTGCAGTTGGGTGAATGCCTACAGTAGAATCAAAGTCCGCCTTTGTCAATCCAGCTTTAATAGCAACTGCAAAGCCCTGTTTATCAAGCAATTTCATAAATAAACAGATTTAAAACTCGTGTATCATTATCATAGCAAAATAAAAAACAGCTGCAGCCTGCAGCAACAACAAAAACCTGCACAATTTCAGGAGCATCATCTCCACACATGTGCAAACCCAGAACTTGATTTGTTTTTGCAGAGACTAATAGTTTCATAAAAACCCGGTCTGGAAGCCCAGAGAGGGTGGCCTTCAGCGGCCTAAAATTTGCTGTGTAGACGTCAATATCACCATCTTGTTCTACAGCCTGTACAAATAATCAAAATGTTAGCTAAACCATGATCTAAATAATTCATTAAAATATTCAGATGATCGTTGATCTCAATGGATTCAGCATGCCGTAGGTCATTCACCTTGTCCTCTGTAAGACCAACTCCTCCAATTGGTGGTTGGGAGAACACAGCAGCAGGAACAGCTCTATAAAAGGAAGAACATAACACAATCGGTTAGGAGGCTATGAAATACTAAAACGGACCAAACTATATACTACCATTCAACATTAAAAGCAGGATTTGGATTGATTGGTTAATTAATTAAAATGAAAAGGTGAAGTGGAAATTTTAATCATAAATATATGCACAAATGACTAGCAAAATAAATAAAATTAGCATAGTTAGCACTTGGCAACAACCACCATCAACAAGCTTGATCATAAATGGTTACATATATCAAAAACCAAAATATCAAACCTTGTTAAAAATCCTCAAGTCTTTTTCATTCTTTTTTTTACCTCTTTTTAACTACTGAAGCTCTGTTCATAATTTTACAGGTATATATATATATATGGAATTTAATGTAGCATCTTGTCCATTTAAGAAACAATGGTGTAATAAACATCAACAAACAAACTCATCTCAGAAACCCATTGTCAATTTGTTAATTATCTAAAAATGACGAATGAAAAACAGATCGATAAACATGATATTTTTCAAACAAATAAAAACTAAACTACATTTTTATTGTTTGTCGATCAAGATCAGCTGATAATTATAAATGGTTAAATGGTTGGAATTATGATAATGACTAAAAAGCAATTTGATGATATAAATTTTTGAGCCACACACTGGTCGCGAAAGTCAAAGTCACCATTGAAGGCATTTTTAGTGACGTGTATTTCAAATAAATATAATATATCAGTGAATAATAATAATAATAATAATAATAATAATAATAATAATAATAATAATAATAATAATAATAGAGAAAAAAGATATTTTATACATAAAAACTTTAAAAGTAATCCTTATTATCATGGGATAACTTTTCCCCCATTCAGTTCTCTCACCAATTAATTATCAGTAATATTCGACTCAAGAATACCATGTGTACTTTCAAAACTTACCACTTGTACTCTAGTTTAGCATGATGAACAATGTATATTACCTATAATCAGGCTTTGTTGGCTCATTCAGAAATAATGTTTTTGTTAACGCCACTCCCTCCATCAAAGCAACTGGAGTGAGATTTATCCTGTTTGTAGCATCTCCAATTGCCCAAATTGAAGGAACCGATGTTCGAGAGTATTCATCAACCTGTATGAAATACAAATAACAATAATTGATCATATGAATATTTATCATAAAGAAACCAATGATAAGCTTACACTACCTCTATTGATCCATCTTTAGCAATTTTCACACCAACAGACTCCAGCCCTAAATTCTGCAGTGAAATTGTAGTCAGTGAATCCTCTATTAACTCTTTCTGACTTTCTGTTACATGTATAAGATAAGAAGACAATTGAAAGGGCAAAAATTTAGCCAAAAAACTGCAGGAGTATGCAAAACCCTTAAGGGAATTGAGCCAAGCCAACTAAGAACCATGTGGAATCACACTGGAGTTCAAGAGAACCCAACCAATCTTTGATAAATATGGAAATTGGTTTTCAGCTTTAGCACATAATTATTCATGTAATAATATTAAGCAAGGATCCGAAAATATTGACATTTAAGTGAATAAATAAAGTTATGCTTGAACTATTGTTAGTCGGTAACTATGTTCTCTTAACCATGTATTTTTCAAGGATTTGGATCCTCTAAAGTGAGTAAAGTGAGGATATCAAGGGTTGTGGTTGTAACAACCTCATGATTTGTTATGATATACCTATAACATCTACCTTTGATTTATTAATTAACAGTTTATATTACTCACTTTACACTCTAACGTGAACCACTCACTTTAGAGGAGCCGGATCCATTTCTCAATGACTTTTTGATCAAATGAAATTATTGATAGGCACAAATAAACATCCGCCATCTAAATCATTTTTTATACTAACAATATTATTTTTTGGCACGTCATTAGTTTTCAAATCAAACAGCTGCCAACCACCAGAAGTAAAAATACATAATCAAAACTTCATACCTTAGTATTAGGTTTGCGTCCTGTAGCAAACATGATATGAGAGAAACCTTCGACAGTACCTTTGCTGGTCTTCAAAGAGAGTGAACCATCAGCGGCCTTAGTGATAGCTACAGGAGACTCCTCAGTATGGAATTCAATACCTCTTAGAGCCATATGTTCTTCAACAAAATCTCTAATCTGCAGACATAGTTCACAATTTGAATGTAAGGAACGAATTAACACGAAGTAACGATGCAACACTTTGTATTGTCCGTGATTGCATACCTCTTCATCAAATCCCCGCAAAACCTTCTTTTGTCGTATAAATACATGAACTTCACTTTTCAAACCATTAAATATACCAGCAAACTCCAAGGCAATGTAACCCCCACCAACAATGGCTATCTTCTCAGGTTTTGATGGTAAATCAAGAGCAGCATCTGAATCTATTGCGTATTCCTTTCCAGGAATATCAGGAATGAAGGGTCGGCCTCCAACTGAAACTAAAATGTTTTTGGCGGTATATAACTTCCCATCAACGTCAACTGTGTGTGGATCTACAATCTGTGGATTACAAAAGAAATATCACCGCAAGATAAAAATAAACACTAGATCCCTTTTTTAATTACAAAGCTACTTATGTAGTACTAGGAAATGGACCCAAAGAATCATCCCACCTTTCCACGGCCTTCAATCAATTTGACATTATTATTTTTCAAAATATTCTTGTAGATACCAGTAAGCCTCTGTAACTCAGCATTTTTATTAGCAATTAAACTACTCCAATCATGCTTAGGTTCACTGTCATATCTCCATCCAAAACCATTGCTTTCTTCAAATTCATGAGAAAACTTTGAGGCATAGACGAGCAATTTCTTTGGCACACATCCACGTATTACACAGCTGCACAAAGATAAGCATCTAGATGGTTTCAAAAGATAAATAATTTTTCGTAAAACCAAATTTAGACAACTTCCACAACAATTTTTTCGGTGGTTGACACAATTTAAATAGGTGGTTAATTACGTTCCGTAAATAGTTAATGTATAGCATATCAAATGTCGAAACTCATTAAACACCAACTTAACTTCATTAACCATGTATTTGGACGTGGTTTTAACCATAATTTTCAAGTGTTCAACTAAATACAATTTTTTTTTTTTTTTTCTGTTAACCCCCCGGTTCCCAGGGAAGAGGCCCTAGTAATCTGAAACTTAGTCGGGAGGTAAGTAAAGTCTGACCAAGAATTGTTCCTCCCAGGAATCGAACTCAGGTTCTCTTGAATCATTTGTCCTAGGGGGTGCTCATTAGCCACTTGGACCCAATCACTTGGTTAACTAGATACAGTTTTGAACACTTTTAGTTGATGAAGTTATATTGTTGGTTAATAAGTTCGGACCCCTGTTTCGAGTTCAACTAAGTTAATCACCTAAAACGTTGTCTAAATTTGGTCGTTCAAATAACAAAACTGGTTTAAAAATGACATACTACAAAAAATCAATAGCACGCAATGTTAACTTAACTACACTGAAAATGAACAAATTAGTAAGTATAAAAGCTAAGTCCATATTTACATTGTTCTAATCATGTTATGATGATTATATACAACTTGAATATTATGTGGAATTAAGAACAGAATAAGAAACCCTAAAATAGTGAAAATGGAACTTACGTGCCACCAACACCTCCGGTGGTATCAGATGAAATAGTGGAGAAAGGGAGCTCACAGATAGCAGCTTTAGCGCCAAAATTGGAGGCGTAGCGGGAAGCACGAACACCGCCACTTCCAGCGCCAATTGTGAAAAGGTCGAAGTCGTACTGGCCAGCAGGTTCGGCGCCGTTTTGGGATTCGGCGCGAACGGCGAAGGTACGGCGGGGAGGGGAGAGAGAAATTAGGGGTTTGGTGGTGAGAGATTGAGGGAGAGAGAATGAACGAGAAAATGGGAAAGTTTTGGTTAAGAAGAGAGTGTTTCGGGTTAGAGCTGGAGAACAGCAGGAGAGGGAAAGCGAAGTAGCCATTGCTTGGTTCATAAAGTTCTCTTTGCTTAACAATTCCGAATGAAGCTGTAAATTCGATATTTATGTGTCTAATTTTAATTTTTAAATATCTTTGTGGGGGTTACTACACAAGAGTACAAGTTGGACTTTGGAAGTTAGCACTAGATTCATATTCGTCGCACCTTAGCTCTTTTGTGAAAATAGAAATTTTTAAAAATAAAAATAGAAATAGAAGGACTACCGACAAAAAAGAAATAGAAGGACTAAATAAGTTTTTCATTCTCATAATTATTTTATTTTTTATAAAAAATTAGTAACTTTTGGTTTTTAATTTTTTTTTTTCACAAGTTTAGTGGTGAGAAATTTGGGTAACATGCATGAAGTTAGATTCAATAATCATTGACATTGGCAACATTATAAACAAAAAAATAATAAGTATTTTTTATCACAATTTTTATCTCTACTTTTGATAAATTATTGTGTACTTTCACATTTTTTAATGATTTTTTATATTCATATTTATACTATTATAAGAACCTCTCCCACAAAAATATATGATTTTTTAGCATAAGATGAATTATTTACTATTTTTTGTACGCAAAAAATTAAAAACAATATATGAGATAGGTCAAATGCATTTAAGAGTCTTTTAAGCTCCGTTTGAATTGATGGAATATAATGAATGAAGCGGAGTGAAATAGAGTGGAGTGGAATGAGATGGAGCGGAATGGAATAAATATTTCGTTCCATTGTTTGATATTTTAAAAAAGAAAGGAACAAAATTGATGGTAAGTGGCAGTATGAGATGAAATTCATTCCCTCATATTCCATTCCATTATTATTTTTCAAATTGTAAGTTGTAACGTTGATTAAAAATGGTGTGTCCCCACACCACAGCTTTGCGAATGAGATCCAAAGTATCCGTCACTTGATAAGCAGAGACTGAAATGTTGTTATAAACCACACCCTTCGTGAGGGAAACGCATGTGCAGATTGCTTGGCCAAGAAGGGATCTTCCTCAAACTCGCCTCTCATGATTTTGGATACACCTCCAACCGATTTGTATTTGTCTCTCCTTGCTGATGCTCAAGGAGTAGTTTTTGTTAGGGATTAGTCCCTCTTTGTCCTTTTTTCTTTTTTTTTTTCTCTCTTGTAACCAAAAAATCCAAACAATGGAACATTATTATATCGT
This sequence comes from Trifolium fragiferum, assembly GCA_954870985.1. Taxonomy (NCBI): domain Eukaryota; kingdom Viridiplantae; phylum Streptophyta; class Magnoliopsida; order Fabales; family Fabaceae; genus Trifolium; species Trifolium fragiferum. The sequence goes on along the minus strand of OX940796.1, from coordinate 41,302,777 downwards.
TACCCTTCCAACCTCTCTTACAAAAGCATGGACATAACCGTTAGCTTAGTAAAATGACACTTAGAGTCCGTTTGATTTGCAAAGCAGCACGTACTTGACAGAACAGTACATGACTGAACAAGGTAGTACATGACAAAACAAAATTGTACTGGAGAGAGATAGACAGATAATATTTTATATATTCAAAAATGAAATGAATATTTTCGTATTTTTTATAGTTGTATTGTGGACAAATAGTTGTCTTGTGGTTTAGCGGGGGACAAAAAATCTTGTTTTTGTCCTGTCCCTGACAACCTCTTTTCTCCAGTTCCATAACCAGTTTCTGAATCAAACAGGGTACAACAAAAATTGTCATGTCCAGTCCTCTATTTTTTAGCAGATCAAATACACCCCTAACGCAGTTTCTTGTTATTTGGAAGTCAAAACACAGTATTCACTACCACCTCACAAAGTTATTTCAATGTTTTTGCAACGGAGATTAACTTGAAGGGTACAAGTAAAATAAATTAGAAACGTAAAAGACTTGTCCGTGACCTTAAAAACTTAAAAGATTTATCTGTTATAAATACAAAATTTAAAAGATCTTTGGATGAATTATGCCTTTATGATATTTCTAGAGAGCAAAAACATATTTAAAACAAAATATAAAGACAACACAAGCATTGTTGCATTTGCATTTCATGAGTTTCTTCTTTATTTTTGATCAAATTTAATGAGTTTGTTCTGAAACACACGCATTGTTCTAGAATTGTTGTTCTTTTAAGAAACCGAGATATAATTAATGATATTTTACCATTTCTATCTGTATAAAACTCAAAGGCATTCATTAAATGAATTTTACTCTATTAATAGAAACAAAATTGAGCTTATTTAAATTTATTATTTCTTAATTAATACATGTGCCTAAGTCCAAAAGAATCAAAGATTGAGGATGAAGGGAATAACTTATATACGATAGTTGATAAAAAACACAATGTGTACTGAAATCAAACTATGTACTCTGAAGTTTAAGTACATGGTTCGACTTCCATGTAGAATTAAAAGAATGTGCACCGAAAATTTATGGAAGTAATTTTTTTATTTAAATACGATATATATTTTATCACGTCATAAAAAATCTAAAGCTTGTATTGAAAATGTGAAAATAATAAAATAATATTATCATATTTTTTATTATGTTCGTATGAAATACATGATATGATAATTGTTTAGCTTATCCTTACCCTGTCATTTGATTCATTTTTATATCATATTATGTCCATCAGACGAATTCTTATTGTCTTATCTAAATCATTTTTGAAATTCTGGTGGCAAGTGTCAGATGTGTAGCACGATGTGTACACTTTAGGAATCGTACGATGTGTAGCCTAATGTGTCAACATCGTGAACAACTGAACTCGATGAACAAGTAAACAATATAAAGTGCAGGAAACAAAAGAACACGTGAGTTTGTTAACCCAGTTCGGCACTTATAACAAGCCCTATTCTGGAGGATACCAATCCAGGGATGAATCCACTATGGTAGTATCAATTCAAAGCTAAACTCCCCCGTTTACAACTTCTCACTTAATCACTACCCGTGCTAATTCTACCTAGGAACTCCTAGATATGAGATCCTCTGCTCACTCCCCCTCAACCTTACCCAGTAAGGATTTAATAACAAACTCAGTTTGGAGACACACTCCTAGAAAGCTATGCACTCGTACCTAAAGGTTTTGAGTGTTGCACACTCTAACTCCTTGCTTCAAATTTTTGGAGAAAGAACACTAGAGATTACAACTCTATCAAACTCAGTCCTTACTTGTATCAAAATTATGATTCAAGTGAAGGCTCACAAATAACAATAAACAGACTAAGACCTAAGACTCGATATCTTCAACTCTTGGCTTCGTACTTCATTATGTCTTCAGTCTTCCTTTATATAGAACAAGTTTCATGGGCTTGGATCTTCAATGTTGACAGCTGGCCTTTGTTAATTCTCCTTGAGATTTATTTGATCATAATCTTTTAATTGTTTGTTTCAAATCTTTTTGATCAAAGTCGGCCAATAAAATAAAACAGAACCATGAAAGATTATCTTGTTCCTTGGCGCGCAAGCTGGCACGATATACTTGAAAAACAAATCTTTTTCAAAAGATCGCGTTTAAATAAATAAAGGCGCGTCCAGTAGGGCGTCCAGATGTGAACCCTGATGTGCCACACATCATGCTCCACATCATGGAATCAGGCTTATTTTACCAAATGAAGCCAACACCCTAAAAGGTCTCAACAATCTCCCCCTTTGGCAAATTTTGGGCTAAAATAATCTTTGAGTCACCCAACTAAACTTGGAGAGATGTGTAGGCACATCAGAGGCATGCAGCAGCGGATCAGAGCCTCACAAACAAAGAGAGAATTAAACTCTCACAAGATAGGAAAGTAAATTTCCAAAGACTGAGAAAAATAAATTCTCAGACACATACAAGCATGAGATTCCATGCACACATAAGGGAGGGTAGCAAACCCAGTAATAGTCTACTCCCCTTTGAACTAGAGCACTTTCCATGTACTCCCCATAAATCTCATATTCCCTATAGGCTTCTTCAGAATGCATGACCTAGAGAGAAATAGAGAAGTTTTAAACTTGGCTTCTTAAGAATGCATGACCAAGTTAAAACTCACAGATGTGTCAAACATCACACAAAATAGAAACTTCTACAGGCTTCTTAAGAATGCATCACCATGTAGAAATCAGATAACATCTTCAATTGGACTTCTTAAGAATGCATCACCCAGTTGAAAATGTACAGATAAAGTCTTCAGAAAAACATGCTTTAGAAAACTAATTCTTCAAAAAGTTGTTGAGAAAACTTTTGAAGAAAAATAAGCATGTATGCCAGATGTGTAGTCAGATGTGCCACACATCACAATTTGCTGCAGTTAAGACTTCAAAGTTGTTTAATTTTTACTCCCCCTTTTTAGCCATAAATTATGACAAACATACTGAGAGTAAGTAACACACCATAGAATGTAGAGATGATGGTGCATGAACAGAAAAAGGCACTCAGGCCATTAATAGTGCAGCAAGTACAGAACAGGCACGCAAAGGTGCATCAGAAATCCAGGGCATAGCCCACAAAATACAAGCAAAAACAAGGAAATACTGAGTACAGGGAAATATTAATGAATTACAATAATTCAAATATCCTGGCTCCCATCAGTTTCCTCAGCTTCAGAGTCATTGGGCTCCTCCTCCTCCAATTCCTCATCCTCAGCCATTGTTTGCTCATCCTCAAGCTCCAGTCCAGTAATGACTGCCTCCAGCTTGGCCTTCTTCTCATCCAGAGCCTTGCAAGTCTCCTTTAAAGCAGCAATCATGTATGTCCTAGACATTGCATTGTTTGAGCTGGATGTGCCCACATCAGGAGTCACATCAGACTGCTTGAGACTAAAAGAAATAGCAGACTCTCTTCTGCAAGACAAATCATCCTTGCCCAGAACATCAGGTCTCTGGCTCAATATGATTCCACACAGTAGGGAAGGAAATGCAATGGGTAGTTTGACAGCTAGGGTTTTGGTATGTTTGATAGTCTGATCAAAAATATAGGTACCAAAATCAAAATTAGATTTGTTACCAATAGTATATATGAACCTAGCCAAACCTGTAGCCACATCACAGTTGTGTGTGGTAGGCACCCAGTTAGCAGCAGCAATCCTGTTCAGGATGTTGTAGATTGGTGTGAGCTTGATTGCTTGCAACTTTCCCTTCTTAGGCCAAGTCTTGACCTTTCCAGCTGTGATGGCCTTGATTATGTAGTTGTCATTGGCCTCCATCTCAGCAAAGGGCTCCTCACTTCTGCCCAGAAATTTGTTGATAACAGTGGGAGAGAAGTGAATTTCTTTACCTCTCACAAAAACAGTTTGGTATTCCTTGTCCAAAGGATTGTCACAACCAGCAGGGATGTTTACCAAAAACTCTTTGACTACCTTCTCATAGCAGTCACCCAGTCCAGTAACAGTCTTCATCAAGCCAGCACGCTTGATCAACCTCATAACTTCCTTGCACTGCAAGGCTTCAGCACTGAGCTCCCTCTCCAGAGCTAACCTTCTGTGAGCAATGTATTTCCACTTTCCAGCATGTGCAGGGTTGTGGAAGGAAACCAGATCAACTGGGATGTCAGGAATTCCCTGAGGGATTTTCTTCTTTCCATAGCTCTTCTTCACAGCAGACTCAATGTGAATCACATCAAGCTCCATATTGCGTTCCTCAGCAGATTCTTCTTCAGACTCACTGATGTGAGCTACATCACGCTCCCCATCGTACTCTGAGTCACTTGTAGGTGGCTCTTTTCTTTTCTGAGTCTTCTTCTTTGCAGGTGGAACCACAGCTTTACTAAATCCCTTCTTGGGACCATACATGACTTGCCTCTTAACAGGCTTCTTCTTCTCCTTGGTAGCAGCAGGAGAACTTTCAACTATAGCAGGACCCTTTCCACTTCTGGTCCTTCTAGCAATACTGTCCTCAGCAAGCTTCTTCAAGGGGATGTCAGAGTTGTAGCCTTCTACATCCACAACAACTGTATCTCCATCAGCATCCTTGTCACAAGGATTGGAGTTTTCATGATCTGAACCTTCAACAGTTTCTTTACCCTTGTCAGACTGGGTATTATCTTCAGATTCCTCAACCTCAGCAGGTTGATCTTCTTCAACAAATTCCTGTTCAGGAGAATCAGGAATGACAGCAGGTTTTTCAACAGCAGCAGTCTCTTCTTCAGCAGGAGACTCTTCTTCACCTTGTGGCAATGATGTGCCAACATCTGCCGCAACATTAGGTTCTTGCAGGGCCTGGAGCACAGAATCAATGATCTTCTGAGTCAAGGGATGTCTTTGACTCTCAGGGATCTTCACAGCAGCCTTCTCAGGGTTAGGGTTTGAAGAACCTACACCCATAGATGCTTCAGCATTTGCATCACCAGATTTTGCAGGAAGAGGTTCAACATGCAGACTTTCCATGGTGTGAACCCTCTTTGGTGAGCCAATCTTTGGCTTCTTGCTTTTCTTCTTCTTCTTCTTGGATTTTTCTGTGGAAGGAGAAGGAACAACATCTTCCTCTGCAGCAATGGGGGTTGATTCCCTTCTTGATCGTTTTGACTTCTTCTTCTTTGATCCAGATGGCTTGATCATAGAAACAGGAGTGGCATTAACGATCATGTCACTTTGAACTTCTTCAGGATGCGGGGAATTAAGTTTTGGTGATGATGGAGGAGTCGTGAATTTGGTTGAAGGAGATGTTTTGGTTGCAGTAGACATGATGATGATGATGGTGATTTGGTATGAAGATTTTCAAAGAAAATAGCAGAGAGATGAACAAAGGGTTTGAGAGAGATCAAGAAAATTTTTGGTCGTTTGAGTGGTTGAGAAACGAATGTGGTGATCAATGTGGTAGGCAATAAGAGAAAAATCTTGAATAAACGGATTTCTTGGAGTTTTGATCGCGAAATAGCCGTTGGAAATATTTTGTAATGATTGCCTTTGGATTGCGTGCAACTATGGATGGAGGGAAAAAACAGGTAACCGTTGCACGCCTAAATAGCTATTATGGCTATTGATCATCAAAGAGGCAAATACCAAGTTTGCCCCTTAACACCTCAAACCTATTTGCATCTAAAGCCTTAGTGAAAATATCTGCCAGTTGATTCTCTGTGGCAACATGCTCTAGAGTCACAATATTGTCTTCAACAAGATCTCTAATAAAATGGTGACGTATATCAATGTGCTTTGTCCTACTATGTTGGATAGGATTTTTGGAAATATTTATAGCACTTAGATTGTCACAGTATAATGTGAGCACATCTTGCTGCACATTGTACTCACCCAACATCTGCTTCATCCAAAGTAGCTGAGAGCAACTACTTCCTGCTGCAATATACTCAGCCTCAGCTGTAGAAAGAGAAACACAATTTTGTTTCTTGCTGAACCATGATATAAGGTTGCTTCCCAAAAAGAAACATCCACCAGAAGTGCTCTTCCTATCATCTGCACTTCCTGCCCAGTCAGCATCACAATAACCTAACAATCTTGTGTCTTCACCATGAGAGTAGAGAATTCCATAATCACTTGTACCACTGACATACTTAAGAATCCTTTTGACTTGATTCAAATGACTCATCTTGGGCTCAGCTTGGTACCTAGCACACACACCAACAGCAAAGCTAATGTCAGGTCTACTTGCAGTGAGATAAAGTAGACTGCCAATCATGCTTCTGTATAGGCTTTGATCAACACTGACACCATGCTCATCTTTAGAAAGTTTGAGATGGGTTGCTGCAGGAGTTCTTTTGTGATTTGCATTCTCCATTCCAAATTTCTTCACAATGTTCTTGGCATACTTGCTTTGAGAGATGAAAATTGTATCTTCCATCTGTTTGACTTGCAGACCAAGAAAGTAGGTAAGTTCACCTACAAGGCTCATCTCAAATTCAGACTGCATCTGATTCACAAACATCTTGACCATTGGATCAGACATTCCTCCAAACACAATGTCATCTACATAGATTTGTGCAATCATGAACTTGCCCTTTTCTTCTCTGACAAACAAGGTTTTATCTGATTCTCCTTTTCTATACCCTTGCTGCACAAGAAATTTGGTTAGCCTCTCATACCATGCCCTAGGAGCTTGCTTTAATCCATATAATGCCTTCTTCAATCTGTAGACATGATCTGGATAATTTGGATCAACAAATCCCTTGGGCTGCTCCACATAAACTTCCTCATTCAAGTAGCCATTGAGGAAAGCACTCTTCACATCCATCTGGAATAGCTTGAATTTCAAGATACATGCTACTCCCAAAAGTAACCTTATGGACTCAAGACGTGCCACAGGAGCAAATGTTTCATCAAAGTCTACTCCTTCAATCTGAGAGTAACCTTGAGCCACAAGCCTAGCCTTGTTTCTAGTCACAACACCACTTTCATCAGATTTATTCCTATAAACCCATTTAGTACCAATGATGTTGACTCCTTCAGGTCTAGGAACTAAATCCCACACTTCATTCCTCTTGAACTGGTTCAGCTCCTCTTGCATAGCTTCAATCCAAAACTCATCTGTCAAGGCTTCTTTCACATTCTTAGGTTCTACCTTTGACACAAAACAAGCATTGGATACAACCTCTCTTGACCTTGTCATAACCCCTGACTCAGGATTCCCTATTATGAGTTCTTTTGGATGATTCTTTTGAACTCTAACAGAGGGACCCTTGTTCACTGGAGTCACATCTTCTTGCTGATCAGTCTTCTCAGGAATCTCTATAACTTCAGAGTCTTCAGGCAGGGGGTGAGATGTGTCCACATCAGGATCAACATCAGGCACATTGTCTGAACAGTCATCTATGACAACATTGATGGATTCCATCATAGTTCTTGTTCTGTTGTTGAAGACTCTATAGGCTCTGCTGGTTATGGAATAGCCTAGAAAGATTCCTTCATCACTCTTGGGATCCATCTTCCTCCTTTGCTCTCTGTCAGCTAAGATATAGCACTTGCTACCAAATACATGGAAGTGTTTGACAGTTGGTTTTCTTCCTTTCCATATCTCATACAGTGTGATTGAAGTACCTTTTCTCAGAGTCACCCTGTTGTGTACATAGCATGCAGTACTCATGGCCTCTGCCCAAAAATAGTAAGGTAGCTTCTTGGCATGTAGCATAACTCTTGCAGCCTCTTGCAAGGTTCTGTTCTTTCTCTCAACTACACCATTTTGTTGGGGTGTGATTGGTGAGGAGAACTCATGCCCAATTCCTTCATCAGCACAAAACTCAGAGAATCTTGAATTTTCAAACTCTTTCCCATGATCACTTCTGATTCTAACAATGCCACTATCCTTCTCTCTTTGTAGTCTAAGGCATAGTTCTTTGAAGGCATCAAAAGTGTCAGACTTCTCTCTGATGAAGCTAACCCAGGTGAACCTTGAGAAATCATCTACAACCACAAAGGCATATCTTTTACCACCAATACTCTCTACCTGCATTGGTCCCATCAAGTCCATATGTAGCAGTTCAAGAACTCTGGATGTCACCTGATGTTGTAACATTGGGAGTGACATCTGAACCTGCTTTCCAACTTGACATTCACCACATATATTGCCTTCAACAATCTTAAGCTTTGGTAGACCTCTAATAGCTTCCTTGGACACAATCTTCTTTATTCCCTTCAGATTCAAATGGCCATGTCTTTGGTGCCAAAGCTTTACTTCTTCTTCCTGACTTATCAAACATGTAGTGGAGTGAGCCGTTTCATCAGGAATCCATAGATAGCAGTTGTCCCTTGACCTAGATCCTCTAATCAACAATTCTCCTTTGTTAGAAGTGATAAGACACTCATTCTTTGTGAAGTTGACCTTAAGACCTTGATCACATAGTTGGCTTATGCTGATAAGATTAGCCTTCAAACCTTTGACAAGTAGCACATCATCTAGGTCAGGTAAGCCTTTGCTGCAGAGTTTACCACTGCCCTTGATTTCACCTTTTGCTCCATCTCCAAAGGTTACAAAGCTTGTTGTATGAGGCTTGATATTAGTGAGAAATTTCTCAACACCAGTCATATGCCTAGAACAACCACTGTCAAAATACCAATCATTACTAGAAGATGCTCTAAGAGAAGTGTGAGCGATATGTGCAGTTTCAGAAACTTTAGGCTTCCACATCTTCTTAGGAGTGACCCTTGCTGTTTTGGCTTGCACCTGAGTCCTTTTCTTGGGATACCCATAGAGTTTGTAGCAGAAGGGCTTGATGTGACCATTCTTCCCACAGTAGTGGCATCTCCAAGCATTAAACTTCTCTTTGCCAGCAGGTCTCTGATGTGTAGTGTGATGTGTCCACATTCTGCCAGGGTCAGTTTTCTTCTGAGCAGGAACAAACTTAGTATTTGTCTTCTTGCTGTGACGTTTGTTCTTAAATCCTACACCAGATGAGTCACCAGCATGCTTTCCTACTTTCAAAATTTCATCAAGCATGTTGGTTCCAGGACTGAGCATCTTTACAGACTTGGTCATATTTTTCAAGTTGGTTGACAGTAACTTGACTTCACTTTCAAGACTAGTAACTTGACTCTGTAGTTGACCCTTCTCTGTCTCCAGTTGACTGATGATTTCCTTCTGCTCTTCATTGACCTTGTACAGTTCCTCACTCTTGATAAATAGCTTTTTATGGACTGAGGCTAGTTCATCAAAGGTGAGTTCTTCATCATCAGATTCGACATCAGTATTATCCACCCCAGTCATGGCACTAACATGATTAGCAGCAACATTCTCTGAGTCAGTGTCAGAGTCTTCGTCAGACCATGATACAGTTAGGCCTTTCTTCTGCTTCTTCAGATATGTGCCACATTCTGATCTTATATGACCAAAGCCTTCACATTCATGACATTGAACACCCTTGTTCTGAGCTGACTTATCATCAGTTTTAGTTTTTGTTGAAGTGTTACCTATTTTACTGATGTCAGTCTGGATGTTCCTCACATTCCTCCTTGGTCTTCTGTCCACCCTCCTTTGAAGCTTGTTGAATTGTCTTCCCAACATGGCTAAGTCATTTGAGAGGTCATCATCTGATTCATCAGCTTCTTCCTCTTCACCAGCACAAGATACAAAAGCTATGCCTTTTCCTTTCTTCTCAGTTGGCTCACTAAAGTTCATCTAAAAAGTTTGAAGCGAGCTCACAAGTTCTTCAAGTTTCATACTTGGGATGTCTTGAGCTTCTTCAATAGCTGTGATTTTCATGTTAAATCTCTTGGGTAGAGACCTAAGCATCTTTCTCACAAGCTTTTCTTCAGACAATTTCTCACCTAGAGCCTCAAAGGAATTGTCCACCTCAAGCAAATTCATGTGAAAGTCATGAATTGATTCTTCTTCTTTCATTCTGAGGTTTTCAAACTTAGTGTTGAGAAGTTGGATTCTTGAGCTTTTTACCTTGGCATTGCCTTCATGAGTGGTTCTGAGTATCTCCCAGGCATTCTTTGCAACAGTACACTGCTTGATTAATCTGAACATGTTCTTGTCCACTCCATTGAATAAAGCATTCAAAGCTTTGGAGTTTCCAAGTGATGCAGTGTCTTCTGCAGCTGACCAATCTTCCTCTGGCTTGAGTACACCAGTGTCAACACCATTAGCATCCAAGATTTTGGGATGCTCCCAGCCTTTGAGCACAGCTTTCCAAGTTCTGCTGTCAAGTGACTTTAGGAAGGCAATCATCCTTGGCTTCCAGTAGTCATAGTTGGTTCCATCCAGGAGGGGTGGTTTGTTGACCGTTGTTCCATCCTTGTCCATGTTTCCAGAAAGTAACTTCCCTGGAGCTCACCCTCAAACAGGCAGGGTGCCTGCTTTGATGCCAATTGAAATTCTGGTGGCAAGTGTCAGATGTGTAGCACGATGTGTACACTTTAGGAATCGTACGATGTGTAGCCTAATGTGTCAACATCGTGAACAACTGAACTCGATGAACAAGTAAACAATATAAAGTGCAGGAAACAAAAGAACACGTGAGTTTGTTAACCCAGTTCGGCACTTATAACAAGCCCTATTCTGGAGGATACCAATCCAGGGATGAATCCACTATGGTAGTATCAATTCAAAGCTAAACTCCCCCGTTTACAACTTCTCACTTAATCACTACCCGTGCTAATTCTACCTAGGATCTCCTAGATATGAGATCCTCTGCTCACTCCCCCTCAACCTTACCTAGTAAGGATTTAATAACACACTCAGTTTGGAGACACACTCCTAGAAAGCTATGCACTCGTACCTAAAGGCTTTGAGTGTTGCACACTCTAACTCCTTGCTTCAAAGCTTTGGAGAAAGAACACTAGAGATTACAACTCTATCAAACTCAGTCCTTACTTGTATCAAAATTATGATTCAAGTGAAGGCTCACAAATAACAATAAACAGACTAAGACCTAAGACTCGATATCTTCAACTCTTGGCTTCGTACTTCATTATGTCTTCAGTCTTCCTTTATATAGAACAAGTTTCATGGGCTTGGATCTTCAATGTTGACAACTGGCCTTTGTTAATTCTCCTTGAGATTTATTTGATCATAATCTTTTAATTGTTTGTTTCAAATCTTTTTGATCAAAGTCGGCCAATAAAATAAAACAGAACCATGAAAGATTATCTTGTTCCTTGGCGCGCAAGCTGGCACGATATACTTGAAAAACAAATCTTTTTCAAAAGATCGCGTTTAAATAAATAAAGGCGCGTCCAGTAGGGCGTCCAGATGTGAACCCTGATGTGCCACACATCATGCTCCACATCATGGAATCAGGCTTATTTTACCAAATGAAGCCAACACCCTAAAAGGTCTCAACAATTTTTATTTTACGATTTATCTTAAAATGTTTTTTTTTTGAGAAATTAAGATTATTTTTTTTGGATAAATAGGTCTTTAACTCGGTAAAGTAGGCGACTTTTATTTTATCTCGCGGTAATATTTTTTTAAAGCAAAAGGAACAATATATTATATAAAAGAGAAAGGTACAGAGACTAGGGTACATTAAATCTGGCCCAGCTACAACCCAAATGGGAATACATTGTGATCAAACAGAATCAGATCGAAAACAACCCTAATCAATCAGAACAATACAAACATTCATCACGAGTGCAACCCAGCGAACCCGCGTACGAGCACGAAACCAAGTTATAAAAAAATATGAAGAGTGAGAGCATCACCAAGATTAAAAAGGGTTCAAAACTCAGCGAATGGACAAGCCGTCAACACGGAACCAGAACCACGTGCCAACAAACCCCTGAACAAGCAGCAGGCATAACAATTATTTCGAACTAAAGAATCCGAGAAGAGTCACAGGAACATATACGGATAAGAAGCCCGTACCGGAGCAGAGGCAGTCCTGACGCCTTGAGACCTGCATATCTCAACAGACCTTGAACGTCAGAGAAACAAAAGCGCAGAACACCAACACATCCAGTTTCACAAGAGACGCATTTGAGCCCAAATGGAGAACTCAACACGTTAGTAACGACCCTTTCGAGTTAAAAGGATCAGACCCTTACGGGTTGATAAAACCGATGAACCACCCAATCTCTGTTCCAGAAACACAAACCAAAAACTACCAAACAAAACAAAAACAGAACAAAACTTAAATAAACAATACCAACCGATGGAGGACGCACCTACAAGCACAGAACACAAACCAACGAACACATCGGAGGTGAAAACGAGCCAACGGAAATCGACGATAGGAGTAAGGGAGAAGGCAGAACCACCAAAAAATGGCAACAGAGCTAAACCCAAAACCACCAACAGCACCAGAAAACGCGTGAAACCAGCGTCGACGACCACCACAAAACAAAACGAACAGAATAGAAAAACCAACGGAACTCGCAGGAAAGGGTGAAACACGATCCTTTGTGGCTAAAACGTGGCTAACAAGCTAAGGGAACCAAAACGCCGCGAAGGGAAGCCGCCGCTCGTTGCACCACCACCAAGTTGGACTACATAGGAATGGATCGATTTGGATGGAAGGAGCCGCGATCTGGAAAGTTTTTCTAGAGAGAGGTCGGATAGAACTTTTTTTAGAGAGTGGTTTTCCAAATTTCAATTCACCTTTCAGGATTCTCCCCTTGCAATTTGAATATTCTTTGCATTTATCCCCTGGTTACACAACTTGTCATCTGACTGGAACAAAGTGATGATGTAGCACGCACACGTGGATTTTTTAATTTTTATTTATATTTTATTGCCACGCTAACAAATTTTTTAAATTACTTTTGTTTTATTTTTTTTAAATAAATAATTTTTTTTGAAAAAAATTAATATTTTTTTTAAAGAAAATGTAAACTAATAATTTTGAAAATTTTAATTTATTTTGTATTGGCACGTCAATTAAAAAAAGTTATTTTTTCAAAAAACATTTATGAGATTAATTTTTTAAAATTAAATAAAAACCTTAATTAACCATTACATTTTTTATTACTTTTTATTTTAATGAAATTCATACAAAAATATTTACTTTTTAAAAAATAATAAAAACCTTATTTTACCATTAAACTTTTTTTAAAAAAAATATAAACAAATTTATTATTACTTTTTTATTTTAATAAAATTTATAAAAGAAATAGTTCAATTTTTTTTATAAATAAAAAAATTTAATTTTTATCTGACGTGACAATAAAAAATAAATACAAATTAAAAAAATCCATGTGTGCTATGAATGTAAGAAACAATAGATGACCAAACTTATGGTGTATTTGTGAACTTATCTTAGATCATATTTTATTAAATGCTGATGATCAACAAGTTACTTTTAGAGTTGATGAAAATGGCAAAGCTTTTGCAATTTCTGTCATTTATGCTTCCACTAATTACTCGACTAGAAGACAACTTTGGTCTTCCTTGTATAATCTGCATTCTTAGATTGCATTGCCTTGGTGTTTTTTTTTTTTTTAGACTTCAACACTATTATAGGGGCTCATGAACATAGAGGAAGAGCCTCTCCTGCTAGGTTACCTATGGAGGATTTTTAGAATTGGACAAATACAAACAACCTTGTTCATTTACCAACTATAGGGGCTGAGTTTACTTGGTCAAATAGGAGACATGGTTATAGTCATACAAAGAGAAGATTAGATAGAGCAGTGTGTAACCAAGATTGGCTTGATTTGTGTTGTTTCCTATCAGTCTCTTCCCTAACCAAACATAGATCTGATCACTTTCCACTTTTATTGGATTTTCAACTTAACAACATCTTTTTTGCTTCCCAATTTAAGCTTATGAGGATGTGGGCTTTTCATCCCGACCGTAAAACTATTGTTCATGATTGCTGGAACACCAATGTTGTTGGTTGTCCTATGTTTGTCTTAAACAAGAAGTTAAAAGTTTTAAAAGATAAACTGAAGAGTGTGAAGACAAGCTTCTAGATTGAAGTTATTTTGATGAAGACAAATATGTGAAAAGAAGAAAAAAAATTGATTATGCTCAAGTGCTTAGGGTTGAAGAAATCCAAATTTCCATTTGAAGATCTTGATCAAGTTATGGGGTTTAATCTTAGGCACAATATGCAATTCATTATTATAAGCTTTAGGTGCTCATAAACTTTCATCTAAACCTTTATAAAGTTACTATAATAATGTTGCATGACTTCCATCCAAAAATGTTTAATTTTTCAAGTTCTTAAGCAGGTAAATTGATTTACCTTACCAGGGAAATCGATTTACCTACTCTCTGCCGTTTCTGAAAAGTTATTTTTCAAAGAGGGAAATCGATTTACCTAGTTAAAATTGAAACTTTTTTTAACGTTAAAAGGGAAGGGAAATCGATTTCCCTAGTAATGGAAATCGATTTACCTCTGTTAGCATTTGAAAATTTTGAATCGTATCACACCTTTTCATCGTTATACTTATACCTCTTCCAAATCATTGCATTTTTTCTTTCAAAGAGGTATCATATGCTATATAAATTTACATCAGAATTTTCTCAAAAACAATTAATCACTTTCACTAATATTTTCATAACAATTCTCTGTATCAATTTTGACAAAACTCTTTGAAACTTTCCTGCATAATTTCATATCAGATAAAAGTTTCATGAGCACTTAGAGCCTTATACTTCTGAATTGTTATATTGAAAGAGAAGACAAAAGTCTAGAACTTTGTATATCAAAATTCTATTGTACTCAAAATTTATTCAAACTCTTGTTTAAATTCAATTAGTGTGAACACCTTGTTGTCCAAGATTGTTGGAAGCAAAGGGACCGAAGTACTCTCGAATTGTGGGGGGAACCAGTATGAAAATCTCCTGTGTCTTTTTCTCCTTGCCTTATCCCTTTACTTTTCTGCATTTGTTCATACCTTCATAATAGTTTTTCAAGAAAAATATAAAGAGTCACAAGATCTCTAAATTAACCACAAAAAGTCTAAAAACATAATTAACCCCCCCCCCCCCCCCCCCCCCCCCAAATAGGTTGCACTCTAAACTCACAAAGACCTGGAACAAAGATAGCTTTCGCAATGTGCATGTTTATGTCAAACAAGTTGAACAAAATCTTCAACATGTTCAAGACATAATTCAAAGGTATGGTCACTCTGAGCCTTTGTTAAAAGAAGAAAAAATTGTTCACAAAGTTTTTGGAGATGCCTTATCTAGACAATAAAGATTTTGAAAAGAGAAGGCTAACCTTAACTGGCATTTGCTTGGGGATAAGTTTTTTCATAGAATGACCAAGATTAAGACCACCAGCATATCAATAACTACCTTGCAGGATGGTGAACAAGTGCTCACATATCACTCTCAGATAGTTGAACATGTTGTTGATCATTATAAAAATCTTTTTTGTACTAACTTTGCTTTGTAGGATCAATTACTTGCATAAGAAGTCATTCCAAATTTGATTTGACTATGTTGCCCTATCAGCAAGAAATCAAAGCAGCGGTCTTTGCGCTCAATAAAGATAGTGCACCAGGCCCATATGGGTTTTGAGCTTATTTCTTTCAAAACATTTTGGGACATTGTTAAGAAGGATATGGTCAACGATGTCCTTCAATTTTTCACTACCAGTTGGATCCTTCTAGGTTTTAACGCCAACATCATTACTCTCATTCCTATGTCCCCGGATGTTGTCTCCATTGATCAATACAGACCAATTGCTATGGCCAACTTCAAGTTTAAAATCATCTCTAAAATCATAGCAGGTAGGCTAGCCAACATTATGCCTGCTATCATCTCTAGAGAGCAAATGTATTTCATTCATGACAG
Source organism: Trifolium fragiferum (assembly GCA_954870985.1). Lineage (NCBI taxonomy): Eukaryota > Viridiplantae > Streptophyta > Magnoliopsida > Fabales > Fabaceae > Trifolium > Trifolium fragiferum. The sequence continues at coordinate 41,287,038 of OX940796.1, read as the reverse complement.
AAATATCAAAGGTAGCTCGTGTATTGCGGCAAAAAATTTACATTAGATCCTTTTCCTACCAATTTGGATTTACAAAATTGAGGGTAAAGTGATGGTATGTGATGTAATCCATTTCATCCTATTTCATTCCATTCCATTGTTATTATTAAAATTCAAACAATGGAACATTAATCCAAACATAGTGAAAGTGCTCGAATCTTAAACCCTCCTAAAAATGTCACAAGACGCCATAATGATAGTTCTAATGCTCCAAAGAACAATAAAATGGTTATTACAAGTATGGATATTGCTATAATTCAAGGAGAGGATTCTAAACAGGACACAATGGGAAGGACATAGAGGCGGTGGCAGAAGGCATGGAGAATCACATTATGATAGTTCTAAAAGTGTTTTTGTATCATTTCAATTTCCTAATATGTCTACACTATTTGAAGTGGATGACATATCTATTGAAAAGGTTGATGTAATAGTGCAACATTGTTGATGCTAATAGGGGTGGATATAAAAATCAAAAAATCAATCGAAACCATTTAAAACTGAACCATTTTTAAAAAAAACCAAACCAAATTTTTTTATGTGATAACAATTCAGTTCACCAGTTTTTATTAATAAAAACTGTGTTAACTGTTAACTGAACCAAACTATTAATTTAACCTTAAAACTTGATCCAACACACAAAAAAATGCCAAAAAACCAAAAATTGACAAAACAAATCTAATATCAACTATAAACCCTAAAATCGGTCGAAAAACAAAAAACCTAAAATCGAAAAACCCAAAAAAATTGAAAAAACAAAAAACCGAACGAAAAACCAAAATTTGCAAAAAAAAAAACACAAAAATCGACAAAAAACCCTAAAATCGGCCAAAAATCCAAAAAATTGGTCGAAAAATCTAAAATCGGCCAAAAACCCTAAAATCAACTATAAACCCTAAAATCGGCCGACAAAACAAAAAATCGGCCAAAAACCCTAAATATGACTATAAAACCTAATATCGGCTGAAAATCCAAAAAATCGGCATAAAAACCCTAAAATTAACTATAAATCCTAAAATCGGTCGGAAAAACCAAAAAATCGTCCGAAAACCCTAAAATCGGCCAAAAAAAAATCACCTGAAAAACCTAAAATTGGCAAAAAACCCTAAAATCGGCCGACCAAACTAAAAATCGGCTGGAAAACCAAAAATCAACCGAAAATCCAAAAAATCGGGTTAAAAATGTAAAATCGTCCGAAAATCCAAAAATCAACTATAAAAAAATCGAGTATAAAACCTAAATCGGCCGAAAATCCAAAAAAATCGGTCGAAAAACCTAAAATAAACTATAAAGCCTAAAAACGGCCGAAAAACCTAAAATCGGTAAAAAATCCTAAAATCGACTATAAACCCTAAAATCGTTCGAAAATCCAAAAAATCGATCGAAATTACTAAAATTGGCCAAAACCCCTAATATTGACTATAAACCCCAAATAGGCCGATTTTAGGGTTTTTGGCTGCTTTTTGGGTTTTTGGTCGAATTTAGATTTTTCATCGATTTTTCGGGTCTTCTGTTGATTTTAGGATTTTTGGTCGATTTTAGGTTTTTCGGTAGATTATTGGAGTTTTTGGCCGATTTTTGGGTTTTTGGTCGATTTTAGATTTTTTGGCCGATTTTAGATTTTTCTTTCAATTTTTCGGTTTTCTACCGGTTTTAGGGTTTTCGGTCGATATTAGGATTTTCTGTTGATTTTAGGGTTTTCGGTTGATATTTTGGGTTTTTTGCCGATTTAGGAGTTTTTGGCCGATTTGAGATTTTTCGGCCAATTTTAGGTTTTTCGGCTGATTTTTGGGGTTTTCTGCCGATTTTAGGGTTTTTGGCTGATTTTAGATTTTTCAGACGATTTTTTGGGTTTTCGGCAGATTTTTGGGGTTTTATGCCAATTTTATGGTTTTTGACGGATTTTAGTTTTTTCGGCCGATTTTATGTTTTTCGGTCGATTTTACATTTTTCGACCGATTTTTAGAGTTTATAGTCGATTTTAAATTTTTCGGCTGATTTTTGGTTTTTTGATCAATTAGTAATTTTTAAAAGTTTAAATTTTTATTCGGTTTAGTTTTATAATGAACTAGTTAAGTTTGTAAAAAATAAAAATTGTAAAATAAAAAAAAAACCAATTATGCTTAAATGGTTAACAGAATGGATTAACCAATTAACTGAACCGTTTGGTTCAATTTATGTTTCTAATAACGGTTCAGTTTTGGTTTTCTGAATTGTAAAAGCAATTCAGTTTTTATGCAGTCTTGATTTTAAACTAAACCACGTCCACCACTAGATGCTAACATATGTGGTACGGATTAGAGTTAAGTGTTAGGGTTACGGTTAGAGCTAGTGTTTAGGGTTAAGGTTTGGGGTTATGATTAAGGGTTATGTTTATGTTAGGGCTAGTGTTTAGGGTTTGGGTTAGGGTTATGTTTAAAATTACGGGTAGGGTTTAGAGTTTGTTTATGGTTAGGGTTTAAAGTTGTAAGACCCGTAGAATTACTATAGCAGAAATATGATTTTTGATATATTAATTAGGTTTTGCTATTTGCTTTTATCGGTTTTCTGTTTGATTGTCTATTTCGACAAAATTTTGCTGAGATTGTGCCTGCGTGTAGTTTAACATTTGAAAAATTGGCACAATAAATTTATGAGCTTTAAATGAGTTTAGAAATATTTTTGTCTCGTCAAAATGTTGAAAATATTTTTCTAGTGGTTTTTGAGAAAACGGGCAAGATATACCCGCTGTTTGAAAATTTTACGGTTTTTGATTTCCGTCAAAATTTAAATGAAGACTCTATATATCGATTGTGATGAGAATTTGATCTCATTATATTTTTCCGAGTTTAGGAGTGAAAATTTATTCGGAATAAAATTTATTCAAAAGTTTGTGAATTGTTTTAATTAAGTGATTTACGGTAGAATTTTCTGTTTCCGTAAAGTTTATCGGTACGCGAGATACGACTCGTTTAAGAGCGAACGTGGGGACTGAGTGAGATGAGTTGGCAAGCTCACAAAATATCTAGATATTTATGTGAGTTGCTTGGTGACCAAGTTTGAATGAATGGCTAGGATTTAGTCTTGCAACTTTTTACTATTTGATCCAAGGGCTAGGATTAATTGGAGAGATTTATACATAGGATTGGTCATGAGACTTTTCCATTCCTTTTCTCTTCCTCTCACGTGAACTCCCTCCCTCTCATTTTTTTCATTTTTGTGAAGTTTTGATTTTCTTACTCTTTTCTTTTGTTAATATTGTTGTGTGAGTTATTGTGATTATGGATCTAAAATAAAATTTTGATTGTGAGCATTTTAGAAAGTTGGTGATTTTTTTAAGTGTTTGGAAATAAAATTCTTTTATGATTTTCTTGCAATTAAAGTCCTTACAAATTGTTCTGGTGTAACAATTTTTGAAAGAAAATCTAAGGAATCAAAAGCCCTAAAATATTTATGAGTTATGAACTTAGGGTTTGAAGAAATGTTTCTAAAGTGTTGAACTTAATCAAATTGAGTTTGTTTATGTGAAATTAGCAATTGAATAAGTGTTTTTACTGATTTTGTTTTTGAGAAAAATAATTTTGGTGTGACTTTTAATTCTGGCCGAAATTTCAAAGGGGGTTTATGGCATTATAAAATTGTTTTTGTGTCCTAAAAAGTTAGCCATTTAATTCGTCTTTTCGAGACGGTGATTTTGACATATGGTTTGCGATCATCGGATAAAGAATGACCGAGTTATGGTTGTTTCACGTTTGTAACTATTTTATTTCTGTTTTTAAAATTGAAGTATAGTAGTAGAAAAATGATAGAGATTCTTTTTCTATAAAAAGAGAAAAATGTCTGGAAATTGATTTGTGAGTCGAAATGGAAATTCTTTCGTCGAGAATTGTGTTTTAAAAGATTTAAGTTATGTGTGTTCTGAAAAGCATTTTGTTTTAAGTCGAACGAGAAAAGTTTTAGTTTCGAACTTGTTTAGTTTTAAAAGATTTTGGAACTTGTGACTTTAGGAATAAGTTGTTTGAAAAGAGATTTTCTTTTGGAAATGTTTTCAATATGACTTGAGCCTAGTTAGTTATGAGTGAGCAACCATAAGTATTGAATCCTTTAGTAGCCGAGCTAGGACTTATTTGAGTAACCAATTAGAATGTGGTATTAACTTAGATAAGTTATGTGTTGTGAAAGGTTAAGAGGATTAGCCGATTTGGGGACTTCGTCGGGAGAGACGGATATTGCTCGCGTAGGGTAAGTTGATGTGTTGGAAGCTTGCCGAGGTAAGGGCACTTTCTAACGATTTCATATACCTCGAAATATCGAGTGCTTTTTATGCATGTGTAATTGTTGCTTGAATATGTGTATTTGCTTGATGTGATGCAATATGAATTATGAGCATGGTTGTTTTGTGATGTATTCTCGTGACGAGAACTTGTTTGAGAACATGCTATATTCTACACATGTTTGAGTGGTTGTTGTGAATTTCATATGATTGAGTAATATGAAATGTTGATGCATGTACTTGATTGATTATCTTGTTGTACATGATGTTATTTGTCTTACATATGATTTTGCGAAATATATGTATTGGCATGTGGTTGAGAATTACATATGCTTGAAATATATGTATTTGTTGCATTAGCATATATGGGGAATCGTATGCTCATGCATTCATAGTAAGTGGTTATCGGGAATGGACCACGGGGTGTGATTATCGGGAATGGATCCACCTTAATCCTGCGGGATTTATTGAGTCCAATACGTGGTTATCGGGAATGGACCACGGAGTGTGATTATCGGGAATGGATCCACTCTAATCCTTCGGGATTTTATTGATTTTAGTAGGGGTTGGACCTACGACTCTCTGCGGAGAGGTTAAATTCCGGAATTCATGCATGTGAAACAGTCCCGGGTAGGGTGATCACAATCATGTAGAGTCTGCATTGATAGGCTAATTGTGCATTTGAATATTGTTGTGTGTGATTGATAGACGATTTGTGCACTTAAATTCTGTGATGTGTGATTCATATGATAAATGAGTATATGATGCCATGTATTGTATATCTTGTGCTGCGTATTTTTGGTTATATGTTATTTTTATATCGTGACCCTCTACGAGCATTTTTAGGGATTTATTTGTACGGCGTGGAGAAGCGGCAAGGCTTGAAGCTGTTTGTGGGTCTTCGTCACCCAGTCATCTTCCGTTAGAGTTTAAAGATCAGCTTAGGGGTGGTGGTTTAAGAGTCTTGTTTACTCTTCCTTATGCTTCCCTGCAATTGTATTGCAAACTTGTAGTATGATGTTTTATTTGGAATAAATGGTGTCGTTATGTTTGTTTAGACATAGCGTTTGGTTTATATTCTTAAACTTGATTTGTGAAAACAATTTATAAAAGAGGCATTGCATCCCGATCGTTATTTTGAAAATGGTTTACTCTGATTTAATTTAAGTTCGATCGTGAATGTTTTATTTCAAAATCCTTGTTGTTTTAAAAAAAAAAGTGCCTACTTTTGGGCTTCGAAAATCGGGGTGTTACACTGTGGTATCAGAGCTCAGCTGTAGATTCTGCTAAAGGGCTCTGTGTCGGGTGTCCTAAGCTGATCAAGTGTCGGGTTTAGTGGGAGTAAGTGTTTTGGTTCTTACATGTTATGTGGTTGTTTTGTTGAGTCTAGCATGGTATATGCTTAGTAATGAGATTGTTCCTTACTGAAGTATTTTAGGGACTGATGTTTCGTTAAGTAGAATTGTTGAAACCCCCGAGCATTGGTCGAATTTTGTCGACAAGTGCCTCTGAATTCTTTTGATACGACGGTCCGAGGTGGAAGGACTTGAGGCGAACAAGAACTACAAGTGATTCTTGGAAGTAATATAATTGATGGGAAGTGGCATTGGATGTTGCCACTCAGAGGTGCTGTTTATGGACGAGTGAAAATCAATTGATAAAGGATTGTAAGTAAGGATCGGATTGGGACGACCTTTTGAAGAAGATATTGAATATTCGTTCCGGTGCGTTAAGGCGAGACTTGATGAAGTCATTCAGTTTTTAAGAGAATGCGGCCACTGTAGAATGGTGGAGTAGGAAGAGATGTCAGTTGGATTAAATTACAATGTTTGGATAATCATTGGTGCAACTCGTATCGGAATTAAAGGGCGTTGCACGTCAAGGGTGGCCGAAACTAGTGAGTTTAGACGATGGTTTTACGAACGGTGGGTACCTTAAGGGTTTAAGTTAAGAGTTTGAGATAAACTAGATTCGAAAATGAGATTATTATGGATGAATCTCGTGATGATTAAGGGTAAGAGACCAAATATCACATGGATAAGTGACAATCTATACGTAGTTAAGGAGATAGTAAGTATAGATGTCGATATGAAACAAAACTATAGGTAATCATTGGTTGGATAATTATGGTTTTGGAGAGATGTTTAGGTAAGAACGAGGAGTTCAACCGTGGAAAGTCAGTTACATATCACGGATAGGGGATACTAGATGTGGGTAGTATGGAAATACCTAGAGAATTGTAGCAGTGTAAGCTAGAATTGTTAGTTATCGGCAGGTAAACCTTAAGAGGAAGTGAACATATTGAGAAATTCTTGGGGACTAGTCAAGACTTATTGAGTAGTTTGAAGGGATTAGTCAATATTTGTGTAGAAACCCTGTATGGATAAACATTAAGTTAACGATTTCGATCGACCAAGAGGTTTGAAGGACCAAGTAGCACCTTGAATTTATGATATAATAACAGTTGAGGTAGATAAGTTTTAAATAATTCAAATTATGGACGGGAATTTTTGGATATTTTCTAGAAATGTCATGTTACGAGTAGATAAGGGTTCCTTAATGAGAGTACTAAGACAATGCGAGTTGATTGTTTATTAAGATATAATGGAGGAATTTAGATGTTATAATAGGTATTTTATGTTCTCGAGGATTAGATTCAAGAGTTTGATTTGGTTATCGAACGTACTAAGGATGAAATCATAGCGAAGGATTGTGATTTGGTAGCTGGTCTCGAGAAGTCAAGCATTAAGATTTGAGATATGTGTTTAATGGCTTGATGGATGAGTAAGATGAGTCGATTGGTAGGTGAATTACAGTAAACGTAAGATGATAAGTTTAGAGATAACTATCTGTAAAGAGGTGATCATTAGTAAAAGTTATAAGTGAATGAGAAATCGATGAATGTATAGATGAAAAAGTAGGGTTAGCAAGAACTTGAGATTTAGAGATTGATTCCCAGCGGGAACATACTTTATAACTTTAGATAGTTATGATGATTAGGTATTTTGGTTTAATGAAGAAGAGTATGCTTGTCATGATACAAAATTATATGGAACAAGAGTATTTGGATTGGGTGCAAAGAATTAAAGATGTTGTTGGAATCAACAAGATGGAGGTCTTGGTTGTTTGGAAACCAACTCTAGACGGTTGTTGAACTGGGAAGTTGCAAATTACTAGAGTGTTGAGGAGGACCTAATTGGAGTTTTGTAGAGTTTATAACATCGACAAGATAGTCGCAAAGGAAGGGTTAACGTTGTACGTTAGCAAGGAAGTAAGAAGGTAATACGTGTTGTAAGGGGAGGCTGACAACCTCATTGATTAATTTGGAAAAGTTAAAAGGAATCGTAAGACAGAGTACAGTGATGTACCTCGTAAGGAGTTAAGGCTGAGTTAAGAATCACATGAGGAGCGTATGCCAATGAAAGTGGAGCTTGGCATGTTTGGATAAAAGTACAAAAGAATAGAAATGTGGAAAAAAGTTTTAAATTGGAAAAGAATGTTACGGTCGTTATCCAGACGATTAAATTACTGAGTAGAAAGCATGTTGGAGAATTTCACACGAGACTTTGTAAGTCGAGACAAGGTTAAGTGTGAAGTGTTATTAATGGAAGAATGGAAGTGAAAAAGTTAGTCGTTGGGAAAACGTGTTAAGAACAAGTAATAGAGAAACACATTGAGCTGTGGCTTATGTTAGTTGAGGTGAGAAGTGCCTCTAGATGCATTTTTAAATGTAGGAATTTACACTAAGGATAAGATGTTGGAACAATTAAGATTGGACCAGATGACGAGCTCTTGTAAGGAAAAGAGAATTTAATTATAAGAGAGAATAAACTTAAGAGTTCAAAAATTGAATGGGGATGTGATTTAAGATGGTGTGTGCCAACGAAGGCATTCAACGAGGAGAAATATTTTGACTTAAGGCACGCAAGAGTAAGCTAAATATTAATTTGGAAAGTATGTGGACGCATAAGAGATTGTTTTTTTTAGGTATTTGAGAATTGGATTGTCAAAGAAAAGTATATGGTATAAGTTGGCGAGTGTCGAGAGAATTTGTGGGGTCGTAATAACCAACCGGCTGTTAGGATGATATTATTAAGATTGTGGTTAGAACGAGATTTGAAAGTGAAGGTGTACAGTTCGGCGCAATTATGAGATTAAAGGAGAAAAATTAAGGACTTATGAATATTGGTAAAGTTGTGAAGTTCTCCTATAGGGATGACAACTTTTCGGAGTATAATGGTTTGGGTGGTACTTGCGATGGTGACATTGTACTTACTGTTGGATGATACTTAACAGAAGTTTCGTGAGTGAAAGCATGAGAGTTTAAGTGATGTGGTTCGGGCGGTTGTGTGTCGTTGAGGAGATCGAGGTAATAAGTAGTTGTGGAAAGCATTAAGAAAACCTCGAAGGAATTGTTGGACACTTGTGCCTCGGAGGGCCTTGAGCACGAGTGGAAGGAAGCATTATTAGAGCTAGGTAAAGATGGTCTAAGCCACCATCATGATTGTCGGCTATCTATTAATAAATTAAGGAACTGATCACCCTTAATCTCTTGTTAATAATAGACGGAATCGTGTTGATTGGAATCAACTCATTTTGCTAGCTTTGGTAGTGTGTAGAGAGTTTTTGGTGTTTCTTTTTTGTGGGTAGCCAGCACCACTTCGTGTGAACATATTGGAAAGGGCTATGTCGCAGAGGCGAAAGAGGTGACCATGGGAATTTGTCGTGTTGACCTAGGATCTTGAGAACTAGAGTTTGTGAACCTTCGTAGTAAAGTTGATTTTGAGTGTTGAACTCTTTTGAGGGGTGTCTAGCTTGTGTCTAGAGTTTGAACCAGTGCGACTTTGTAGAGGGTTGCGATAGGTGCACAGTTGTGCCATTGTTGGTGTTGGTAATGACTTGTTGAGTTGTTACTCTTTTCTTTAGTTTCGAGGACGAAACTTCTTTTTGGTGGGTAGTAATGTAAGACCCGTAGAATTACTATAGCAGAAATATGATTTTTGATATATTAATTAGGTTTTGCTATTTGCTTTTATCGGTTTTCTGTTTGATTGTCTATTTCGACAAAATTTTGCTGAGATTGTTCCTGCGTGTAGTTTAACATTTGAAAAATTGGCACAATAAATTTATGAGCTTTAAATGTGTTTAGAAACATTTTTGTCTCGTCAAAATGTTGAAAATATTTTTCTAGTGGTTTTTGAGAAAACGGGCAAGATATACCCGCTGTTTGAAAATTTTACGGTTTTCGATTTCCGTCAAAATTTAAATGAAGACTCTATATATCGATTGTGATGAGAATTTGATCTCATTATATTTTTCCGAGCTTAGGAGTGAAAATTTATTCGGAATAAAATTTATTCGGAATAAAATTTATTCGAAAGTTTGTGAATTGTTTTAATTAAGTGATTTACGGTAGAATTTTCTGTTTCCATAAAGTTTATCGGTACGCGAGATACGACTCGTTTAAGAGCGAACGTGGGGACTGAGTGAGATGAGTTGGCAAGCTCACAAAATATCTAGATATTTATGTGAGTTGCTTGGTGACCAAGTTTGAATGAATGGCTAGGATTTAGTCTTGCAACTTTTTACTATTTGATCCAAGGGCTAGGATTAATTGGAGAGATTTATACATAGGATTGGTCATGAGACTTTTCCATTCCTTTTCTCTTCCTCTCACGTGAACTCCCTCCCTCTCTTTCATTTCATTTTTTTCTAAGTGTTGATAGAACACAAAATTCTCACCTTAAGAGAAATCTAAGAGGAATTAGGAGAAGGGATCAAGAGCAAAGTTGTTCCTCTCATCTTGGTGGTGATTATGAGCTCGTTTATGGTAAGACAAATTATTCTCCCTCTTTTCCTTTAATTGGCCGTGTGGCCTTGGTGTAGTGAGTTTTAAATTTTTCCTTTGTTAAAGGTATAGATCCATGATAGTTAGTGATAGAGCCAAGAGAAACAAATTGTGATTTGAATCGTTTGATTTTATGCTAAAAATATTTTGTGAAGTTTTGATTTTCTTACTCTTTTCTTTTGTTAATATTGTTGTGTGAGTTATTGTGATTATGGATCTAAAATAAAATTTTGATTGTGAGCATTTTAGAAAGTTGGTGATTTTTTTAAGTGTTTGGAAATAAAATTCTTTTATGATTTTCTTGCAATTAAAGTCCTTACAAATTGTTCTGGTGTAACAATTTTTGAAAGAAAATCTAAGGAATCAAAAGCCCTAAAATATTTATGAGTTATGAACTTAGGGTTTGAAGAAATGTTTCTAAAGTGTTGAACTTAATCAAATTGAGTTTGTTTATGTGAAATTAGCAATTGAATAAGTGTTTTTACTGATTTTGTTTTTGAGAAAAATAATTTTGGTGTGACTTTTAATTCTGGCCGAAATTTCAAAGGGGGTTTATGGCATTATAAAATTGTTTTTGTGTCCTAAAAAGTTAGCCATTTAATTCGTCTTTTCGAGACGGTGATTTTGACATATGGTTTGCGATCATCGGATAAAGAATGACCGAGTTATGGTTGTTTCACGTTTGTAACTATTTTATTTCTGTTTTTAAAATTGAAGTATAGTAGTAGAAAAATGATAGAGATTCTTTTTCTATAAAAAGAGAAAAATGTCTGGAAATTGATTTGTGAGTCGAAATGGAAATTCTTTCGTCGAGAATTGTGTTTTAAAAGATTTAAGTTATGTGTGTTCTGAAAAGCATTTTGTTTTAAGTCGAACGAGAAAAGTTTTAGTTTCGAACTTGTTTAGTTTTAAAAGATTTTGGAACTTGTGACTTTAGGAATAAGTTGTTTGAAAAGAGATTTTCTTTTGGAAATGTTTTCAATATGACTTGAGCCTAGTTAGTTATGAGTGAGCAACCATAAGTATTGAATCCTTTAGTAGCCGAGCTAGGACTTATTTGAGTAACCAATTAGAATGTGGTATTAACTTAGATAAGTTATGTGTTGTGAAAGGTTAAGAGGATTAGCCGATTTGGGGACTTCGTCGGGAGAGACGGATATTGCTCGCGTAGCGTAAGTTGATGTGTTGGAAGCTTGCCGAGGTAAGGGCACTTTCTAACGATTTCATATACCTCGAAATATCGAGTGCTTTTTATGCATGTGTAATTGTTGCTTGAATATGTGTATTTGCTTGATGTGATGCAATATGAATTATGAGCATGGTTGTTTTGTGATGTATTCTCGTGACGAGAACTTGTTTGAGAACATGCTATATTCTACACATGTTTGAGTGGTTGTTGTGAATTTCATATGATTGAGTAATATGAAATGTTGATGCATGTACTTGATTGATTATCTTGTTGTACATGATGTTATTTGTCTTACATATGATTTTGCGAAATATATGTATTGGCATGTGGTTGAGAATTACATATGCTTGAAAGATATGTATTTGTTGCATTAACATATATGGGGAATCGTATGCTCATGCATTCATAGTAAGTGGTTATCGGGAATGGACCACGGGGTGTGATTATCGGGAATGGATCCACCTTAATCCTGCGGGATTTATTGAGTCCAATACGTGGTTATCGGGAATGGACCACGGAGTGTGATTATCGGGAATGGATCCACTCTAATCCTTCGGGATTTTATTGATTTTAGTAGGGGTTGGACCTACGACTCTCTGCGGAGAGGTTAAATTCCGGAATTCATGCATGTGAAACAGTCCCGGGTAGGGTGATCACAATCATGTAGAGTCTGCATTGATAGGCTAATTGTGCATTTGAATATTGTTGTGTGTGATTGATAGACGATTTGTGCACTTAAATTCTGTGATGTGTGATTCATATGATAAATGAGTATATGCTGCCATGTATTGTATATCTTGTGCTGCGTATTTTTGGTTATATGTTATTTTTAGATCGTGACCCTCTACGAGCATTTTTAGGGATTTATTTGTACCGCGTGGAGAAGCGGCAAGGCTTGAAGCTGTTTGTGGGTCTTCGTCACCCAGTCATCTTCCGTTAGAGTTTAAAGATCAGCTTAGGGGTAGTGGTTTAAGAGTCTTGTTTACTCTTCCTTATGCTTCCCTGCAATTGTATTGCAAACTTGTAGTATGATGTTTTATTTGGAATAAATGGCGTCGTTATGTTTGTTTAGACATAGCGTTTGGTTTATATTCTTAAACTTGATTTGTGAAAACAATTTATAAAAGAGGCATTGCATCCCGATCGTTATTTTGAAAATGGTTTACTCTGATTTAATTTAAGTTCGATCGTGAATGTTTTATTTCAAAATCCTTGTTGTTTTAAAAAAAAAAAGTGCCTACTTTTGGGCTTCGAAAATCGGGGTGTTACAAAAGTTACCGTTTAGGGTTAATGTTTTTTTAAGGTTAGGGTTTGGAATAGGGTTTAGGGTTAAAGGTTTGTTTCGATTAGGGTTTGGGGTTTGGGTTAAGGGTCATGTTTGATTTTGGGTTTAGAATTAGGTTTAGGGTTTGTTTAAGGTTGGGGTTTGGGTTAGGGCTAGGCTATAGGGTTAGAGTTTGTGAATAGAGTTTAGGGTTTATGGTGTGGGAATAGGGTTTAGTGTCATGTTTAATTTAGGGCTAGGGTTAAGGGTTTGTTTAAGTTTAGGGTTTAGGGTTAAGGTTGAGGGTTAAGGGGTTATGTATGTTTAAGGTTAGGGTTTAGGGTTAAGGGTTATATCTAATATAGATCTAGGGTTAGGGTTTGGGGTTAATGTTTAGGGATTTGGTTTAGGATTAAGGGTTTGGGGTTAGGGTTAAGTGTTATGTTTAATTTAGGGCTAGGGTTTGGGAATAAGGTTTATGGTTTGTGAATAAGGGTTAGGGTTTAGGGTTAAGGGTTATGTTTTTAATATAGGGCTAGGGTTTAGAGTTAGGGAGGGTTTGTGAGTGGGTTAGGGTTTAGGGTTAAGGGTTTGTTTACTTTTAGGGTTTGGGAATAGGGTTTAGGGTTTGTGAATATAGGTTAGGGTACGGGGTTATGGTTTAGGGTTTGTGAGTAAGGGTTAGGGTTAAGGGTTTGTTTACTTTTAGAGTTTGGGTTAAGGGTTACGGTTTAGGGTTAGGGTTCTGGAATAGGGTTAAGGGTTTGTGAATAAGGGTTAAGGTTTGGGGTTTGGGAATATGGTTTAGGGTTTGTGAATAAGGGTTAGGGTTTAGGGTTAAGGTTAAGGGTTATGTTTAATATAGGGCTATGGTAAGGGTTAGGGTTAGGGGGTTTTGTTTAATTTGGGGTTAGGGTTTTGGAATAGGGTTTAGGGTTTGTTTACTTTCAGGGTTTGGGGTTAGGGTTTGTGAATAAGGGTTAGGGTAATAGGGTTAAGGGTTTGTGAATAAGGTTTAGGGTTATGTTTAATATAGGGCTAGGGTTTGGGGTTATGGTTTAGGGTTAAGGGTTTGGGAATAGGGTTTAGGGTTTGTGAGTAAGGGTTAGGGTTAAGGGTTTGTGAGTAAGGGTTAGGGTTAAGGGTTTGTTTATTTTTAGGGTTTGGGTTAAGGGTTACGGTTTAGGGTTTGTGAATAAGGGTTAGGGTTTAGGGTTTGTGAACAAGGGTTAGGGTTTAGGGTTAGGGTTTGGGAATAGGGTTTAGGGTTATGGGTTTGTGAATTAGGTTTAGGGTTTAGGGTTAAGGTTAAGGGTTATGTTTAACATAGGGCTAGGGTAAGGGTTAGAGGTTAGTATTGAGGGTTAAGGGTTTTGTTTAATTTACAGTTAGGGTTTGGGAATAGGATTAAGGGTTTGTGAATAAGGGTTTGGGGTTAGGGTTTATGGTTAGGGTTTGCGAATAGGGTTTTAGGGTTTGTGAGTAATGGTTAGGGTTTAGGGTTAAGGGTTATGTTTAATATAGGGCTAGGTTAAGGGTTAGGGTTTGGGGTTAGTGTTTAGGGTTAGGGTTTGGGAATAGGTTTAGGATTAGGTTTAAGGTTAATGTGAAGGGTTTCTCTAAGGTTAGGGTTTGGGGTTATGATTTTAGAGTTAAGGGTTATGTTTAATGTGTTAGGGTTAAGGTTTGGGAATGGGGTTTAGGGTTTGTGAGTAAGGGTTATGGTTTGTTTACTTTTATGGTTTGGGTTAAGGGTTAGGGTTTGGGGTTAGGATTTTAGGGTTAAGGGTTATGTTTAACTTAGTGTTAGGGTTTAGCGGTAGGGTTTTTGAATATAGTTGAGGGTTTGTGAATAAGGGTAAGGGTTTGCTTACTTTTAGGGTTTGGGTTAAGGGTTTAGAGTCGTGTTTAATTTAGTGTTAGGTTTTGAGAATAGTGTCTAGGGTTAGGTTTAAGGTTTTTTTTCTTTCTAGGGTATGAGGTTAGGGTTTAAGATTAAGGGTTATATTTAATTTAGGGCTACGATTTAGAGTTCACTAAAATACTCTTAATTTTTTAAATTTTCTTAAATTAATTGCTACTTTTTTTATCTTTTAACGATAAATATTAATAAACTAAATATATTAAATCTTTTCATTATTTTTTTGGTTATATCTTTTAAAACTAATTTTTAAAAATTTCTTAAATTAAATTGTTACTTCTTTATTTTTTCTTAAATTAAATTGTTCCACAATCCAAACTTTCTTTGAACACAGAAATACAACTTTAATGTTTCTCTTTCTCATTCTTCAGATTCGACAAAAATCACTTCTATTTTTCATCCGGTGAAAATGCTTGAACACAACTGAAATTCAAATCCCAATTTTTTCACTTTATATGTGTAAGTTCATTACTTATAATTTCGTCTATAATATAAATAGGCTTAATTGCACATTTCGTCCTTTATTTTTTTTAAGGTTTCAAGTTCGTCCCTTACGTTTATTTTAGGTTTAAAGTGGGTCTTTCATGTTTTAAAAGTTTCAAGTTGGTGTCTCAAGTTTTTAAAAGTTTCAAGTTTAGTCCCTATAAAGATGATTAAATAGGGACTAAACTTGAAACTTTTAAAAACATAAAGGGACCAACTTGAAACTTTAAAAAATTTGAGGGACCAACTTGAAACTTTTAAAACATAAGGGACTAACTTGAAATCTAAAATAAACATAAGGGATCAAATGTGCAATTAAGCCACAATAAATCTTATGTGGGAAATTTGGCTTTAAAAATAGACATCACAAAGGCTTTTGACACTCTATAATGACCATTTCTTCTAAAAGTGTTCAAAACATTTGGGTTTAATGAGATCTTCTGCAATTGGATACATGCTATTTTGCAGCCAGCTTTTTATCGGTTTCTATCAATGGCAAAACTCATGGTTATTTTAATTGGACTAGAGGTGTCGGGCAAGGGGATCCTCTTTCACCCATCTTATTCTGCTCGGTCGAAGATGTCATGAGTAGGAGTACTACAAAGTTAATTCATGAAGGAAAACTTGAGCTTATCAAAGGTACTAGACATGTCAATGTACCCTCTCACTCATTTTATGTTGTTGATTTGATGATATTTTGTAAAGGTAAGGTGGCGGGTTTTAGGGCTCTCAAAGATCTTTTTACAAAGGGCCAGTTTGGCCTAGCTTATTTTTGAGCTTATGCAATTTTTATGTATTATTATAAGTTTTCCAAAGTAATTTATGATAAAATAGCTTATAAAAATTCAATTTTCATTAGTTTGAACTTATAAAATAATATAAAACCTATATTGCATAAGTTGTTTGCATAAGCTCAAAAATAAGCTAGGCCAAACGGACCCAAAATATGCTTTGTCTTCTGGTCAGATTATAAATTCTTCCAAATCTACTATTTTCTCAAGTTCAATCTCTCAAACCAGGTTGGCTCAGATAGTGCAGTTATTAAATTTCAAAATTGGTCAGATTCCCTTTAACTATCTTGGTGTTTCAATCTTCAAGGGTAAATCAAAAGTTACGCATCTTCAACCCATAGCTGACAAGATCAAACACAAACTCTCTACATGGAAAGCCTCAATCCTTTCTATGGCGGGTAGGGTCCAGCTGGTTAGATCGGTATTCAAAGCATGATGATTTACAACATTTCTCTTTACTATGCCTGTCTCCTTACTCGAACAAGTTGAAAGGGATCTAAGGAACTTTATCTAGAGTGGTGACTTGGATAAAAGAAAGATGGTGATTGTATCTTGGCAGAAAATTTGTAGGCCTTTTCCTCAAGGAGGGTTGAATATCAGATCCTTGATTAGTCTGAATAAGCCCACTAACTTAAAACTGTATTGGGAGCTTCTCAATTCTCAAAAGTCTTTGTCTAAGCTACTTAAAGATAGAGTGATCCAGAATAAGAACATAATTCAGCATCACATCTATTCTTCGCTAACAATTGATTACTAACTTTGATCGTTTTAAAAAAATAAACAGAAGTTTTTACAAGAGTATTTTGATAATTCATATTTTTATTTATCTTACCTAAAATATATATAAAAAAGGTAGTTTCTCATTACTTTTTTTAAAAATTTTTTTATCAATGGGAAACTAAAAAGAAAGAGGAAAAAGACAGAAGCAAAAAAAAAGAAAAACTATACTCTAGGAAATTGAATTTCCATAGATTCCGCCAGACAAATATTAGACAAAGGAGAAGGACGAGTCGGAAACATTTTCAGCTTCTGCACAAGTGAAACTCTCAACTTAGCAAGCCAATCAGCACTAGCATTCCCTTCGCGTAAAGTATGAACAAGGACAAGCTGCCACTCTTTATGTATAAGAGATTGGATATAATCCACCAATGGTGCATAAGGATGAGTACAAGGCACACCCTATTGAATAAGCTTCAAAGTCGTTTGGGAATCAGACTCGCAAATCACATTTCTGAAACCATGATTCTAAGCAATGTCAAGGCCATGAGAAATAGCTTGAAGTTCAGCATTAATATTAGAAGTGAAACCACAACTTCCTGCAAAACCTGTGATCCAACCTCCAAAAGTGTTTCTTAAAAGACCACCGAAGCCGGATGGCCCTGGATTGCCAATGGAGCTACCATCAACATTGACCTTTATTACGTTCTCTGGGGGAGGATGCCAAGAAACAAGTCTAGGTGTTGATATCTTGTTAGAGCCACCAAAAGCCTTTTTGGTAGAGTGTAAGAGAGTAGTTATTTGGCTAAGAGTATTCCAGAGAGCGCGACTAGTGTTTTTGAAAAATTCTTCGTTACGAGATTTCCAAATCATCCAACAACAAATGAGAAAAAGAGGGCCACAATCGGTAACCGCATTATGTTTTACCCAATTATATATATATATATATATATATATATATATATATATATATCATTTTCATGAAAATGAGTGAGATGGAAAATCAAAATTTTTCCAAATTTGCATGGCCTTAGGGCAATCTCTAAGAGTGTGTAAGATGGTTTCATTAGCTGCACCACATCTATAACAAGAGGTATCCGTTGAAATATGATGAGTGACCCGTGTATAGTTGGTAGGTAACTTCCCATGCATAATAATCCAAACAAAATCGCATTTAGTTTAAACCGCACGAATGATTTTTCTTCTAAACCGCACGGTTTGGTTTGGTTTGCGGTTTTCATTTTAGAAAACCGAACCAAACCAAACCGCAAAAGTTAATTTAACTATATCAACCATTAGCAATCAACTTATTACCTAGTCAAACTTAGCAAGTCAAACCCAAATTGAGTCCATAAAATAGTAAATTGTCAAAACATATAATTTCACGTGATTCAATATTATACTATTAGTATTAAAAATAAGTTCTTATGTGTGCAATTTATGTATATATATGCATATTATAACATATAAAAAATAAAATAAATTAAAATTTCCGATGTTTATTTTGTAACATGTTAGTAATATTGTCATATTTTTTCTATCGTGATAAACCGCGGAAATCGAACCAAACCTAACCGCATTGGTTTGGTTCGGTTCGGATGACTTTTTAAAAACAAACCAAACCAAACCGAACTGCATGTCATTTTATCTCGCGGTTAGGATGACTTTTATGTTCAAAACCGAACCAAACCGCACCGCGAACACCCCTAACCCCAAATGAACTGTCTTATACAAGAATCAATCTTACTACAAATGACTTATGGAAGCCACAAGTTATGCATGGTATAAATAGGCATAGAACTAAGCACAGACTTACCAAGAGTCACCTTCCCAGGCCTACTAAGAAGCCTACCTTTCCATCCAGTAAAACGTGAATTGATTTTATCAATGATAAAAGATAAGTTTGCATTTGTAACCCTCCCGGAAAGCAAGGGAAATCCAAGATATTTACCAATATTAAAAGTATGTTGGAAGTTAATCATACCTTCAAATTTCCTAACCTTCACTCGAGATAAGTTCTTGGAGGGGAGGAATTTAGATTTATGAACATTAATCTTCATACCAGAGGCTTTACAAAAAGCTTGAAGCACCTCATTAACTAGTCTGACCTAAGAAGTTTTGGCTCTTGTAAAGAGTAGACAATCATCTCCAAAGAAGAGGTGAGAAATAGCTGGTCCATTGCTAGAGATGCGTACGGGAAGCCAATTATTGGAATCTATTTTTTCCTGGATAAGAAGAGCCAATTTCTCCATACATAGCAAGAATAAATAAGGAGACATAGGATCACCTTGGCGCAAACCACGAGTAGGTGAAAAATTCTCAAGCTTCTCATTGTTCCACTTAAGAGACAAGGATGAGGAAGTTGTGCAACTCATAATGAAATCAATTGTTGACGTTGGAAACCCAAATTCTGTTAGAGTGATTTTTAGAAAGTTCCAATCCATACTATCATATGCCTTCTCAAAATCTATTTTATACATAATAAAACCTGATTTTCCTTTTTTGATGTGCATGTAGTGAGCATTATCTGCGGTGCCTCGATTGGGAATAAAACTACTCTGAAGAGGGCCAATGAGGGTTTCCAAATGCGGTCTAATACGACGAACCAAGACCTTAGAAACAAGCTTAAGGACAACATTGCAGAGACTAATGGGCCTAAAATCACTGAGACTTTGAGGTTCATCAATTTTAAGGGTCTCAGCAAGATCGTATGTGACCAGAAGCAAAAGCATTAGACAC
Source organism: Trifolium fragiferum (assembly GCA_954870985.1). Taxonomy (NCBI): domain Eukaryota; kingdom Viridiplantae; phylum Streptophyta; class Magnoliopsida; order Fabales; family Fabaceae; genus Trifolium; species Trifolium fragiferum. The sequence goes on along the minus strand of OX940796.1, from coordinate 41,267,798 downwards.
TAATTTCCAAACATCACCTCCTACAATATGCCAATACGTAGTAAAGAAAATGGGTTGGAATCCATCGGGGCTTGGTGCTTTGTACGGAGACATAGAGTAGATAGCATCCTTAACTTCCCTCTTGGATACCGGTTGTAATAGAGTATTGTGAAGAGCTTGTGGAATTTGAGGGATGTTATGAAGCAAGAGGCTATGTGGATCACATTGAGCATTATATTGGAATAGTTTCTTGAAAAAATTAGAGGCTTCCCTTTTTAAGGTTTCATCATCAGAACATCAAATTCTGTCAATTTTGAGACTAGTAATCTTATTCCTTCTCCTCCGAATCACAGTTTGAGTATGATAAAATTTGATATTTTTATTTCCAAATTTGATCCAATTTTCTCTAGATTTTTGAAACCATAAAATTTCTTCTTCTTCTAAAATAGCCGAGAATTGTTTTTGGAGTTCTCTTTCGAATTGAATGATATCAGATGATGAAGAGATATCCAACTGACGGTGAACACCTTTAATACTAGCCTCAACCTGTCTTTTCCTCTTAAAAATATTTCCAAAGACTTCCTTATTGAAAGTGATGGATTTTTCCTTGATGCTAGCCAACTTAGCAGTTGTAGAAGGACCAGAAGCATTCCAGAGTACTATCAACAAGTTTCTCATAATCAGGGTGAACAATCCAGGTAGCTTGGAAATGAAAAAATTTGGAGCGTTGACTTTTAAACTTGCTACAACTGATTAATAAAAGGGTTATAATATGAATCATGCTGAGGTAGGATTTCAGTTAAGGCATGAGGAAACGCTAATTGCCAATCTACATCCACCATGGTTCTATCCAATCTATCTTTTTCTAACATGTCTACCCATTTGAATATTCTTCCGCCATGTAAAAATGCCTCCAATTGTATGTAAATCTACTAAATTACAATTATTCATTACCTGAGCTAGAAGACAAGCCTGTGTAGGATGAAAATTGCCACAAGATACTTCAGAAGAAAACAAAACTTCATTTAAATCACCAACCAATAACCAAGGGACATTGACAATATTTCTTAGTCGAGAAAGATAATCCCAAATTGAATGCGTAAGTTCAAGATAGGAGACGCATAGATAGAAGTGCAACACCATACCTCATTCTAAGGAAAGTAATAGCTTGATGCATGCTGTCTAAAACTGTGATGGTTGTGTTTTCAACACAAGAAAGTATCCAAATACCACCAGAGTGACCCCTAGCTTCTTGAATTTCAACAGGTTTATAATTCAAGGAACTCCAAAATTGTTCAACTTTAGCAAATTGAACACGAGTTTCATAAACACAAAACACAAATGGGTTGTGTGTTTTGATAAGATCTCTGACATGTCGCCTAGTGTTTTGTAATTATTTCATTATTACTTATTTTTATTTTTATTTTGGCGCAATTTCATTACTTATTTAATTAGCATTTTTTATAAATTTTGTAAATATTACATGTTAATATGAAAAAAAAATAATGATTTCATAGGAGTAATATTTTGTTATTGAAATATGATATATATTTTATCATGTCATAATCAGTATAAGGCGTGTAATGAAAATGTGATAATAATAAAATAAAAAATTGGTTCAGTGGTGATTGACGTTGAATTTGGTAGGGATGATCACAGTTCGATCCCCTGCAACTGCAATCGGTAGGGTGCTAGAACCACTTAATGACAGAACTGACCCTCTCGAATCAGATTAAACTAGTTTTGAAAACCAAAAAAAAAAAGTTAAAATTAGTAATTTTTATTGAAAACAATAATTATTTATTAAAAAATTATACATTTAATATAAAATGCACAAATTCCGATACAAACTTACTATTTTAAACTTCTTAACATAATACAACTTTGCTAATGATAGAAAAATCCATAAAATAAATATTATCATGTTTGTTATCAATTACTAACATGTTCGTACGATATACATAATACAGTAATTGTTTATCTAATCCTTATCCTATCATTTCATTCATATCTATATCATATTCAACCCATCAAATAAATTCTTATTGTCTTGTCTATGTTATTTTCATTTCACTATTTATCTAAAGGTGTTTTTTTTAATAAATATTATTTATCTTTTCTTTACGAAAATATTTCTCACACTAGCTTAATACTCTTTTTTTGACTATATTTTCTTACCCTTTATACTCTTTTTAGTCAAAAGGTTACTCTTTATACTTAATTCAAATAAAATGGAGTCCTCTTTTCAGTTTTTTTTATGCTCTTAAGTCATATGATATTTGATTTTAGTTTGACTTTGTTGCAATATATCTTCTTACATACCAAAAATATAACATTTTCCTTTCATGAAATTATTTGAAATTGTCAAATCTTAGATTTTTAAATTTAATTTTCAACAATCTCTTTCATATTTATAATAATCCCAACATATGTAAGTTTCATATTCATATAATTCTCTAGCTAGATGAGTTCTCATTGCAAGCAACAACCAAAATTAATACAATTGAAGGATTTGATGCCATTAAGTCCATGGAAGACACCACCCCTACCGCTCAGGGAACTCCGAGGATTGCAATACATGAAGCTCAAGAAACCGATTTTTAAGGATGGAGTCGAAGTTTACTGGCTGCCAAAATATTTATCAAATGAAGTTGAAGAGCCCGAAGCTGTAATTCCATATCAAGGAGTTTTCGAATTTATTGATAGACATGTCGTGAGTGTTATAAAAAGGTGGATTGACAAAATTGTTGGGCAGGTATCCCGCTAGAATGTGATATTTTTATGAAACTTTTAATTTTAGATTCAATAATCGATGATGAATGAATAAATGTCAAGTACTTGATGATTTCATTGGAGTTTTTATTTTGGATCTTCGAAAAATTCTATGTTTATTGCTTGAGTTATTACATTTAATTAAGAGATCATCAAATCCAAGCAAAATTTAAATACATTTTATTTGTTTTGATTTTAATAGTGTTTTGGAGATGATTGGTAAAATGAATCAATTATTAGAGATTAGTAAGACATTTAGATTTAATGTAGTCATGATCATTTACTTCTGTAGTTGTAATTAGTATATTTTTTATGAAGCTACATTATTATTAGAACACGCTTAGGTACAATGCATATGATTTGTTCCTAATAATAATGTGGCTATTGTGCTTTGTTAAAACACATACAACCAACACCAAAATCATTCCCCTGAAAGTAGTTTTGATAGTTACAAAGATTTTATAGTGTAATCTAGTGTAATACATCTAAATTTTTTATTTATAGTATTATTTAGAACAAAGGCAGATAGCCCCAACAAGAGCCACCTCAACATTTTTGAGAATCAAACTCCATAGTCACCTTCCTCTGACCATAGTCAAGAGCCACCTTAACATATTTAAACATATAGCCCACAATTTATCATTGGTAATGAAAGAAATTTCAATATATATGTAAAATCCAACAATAAAAAACCATCACAAACCACTTCACTAGTACTACAAACAACTTTACATATCATAGTTGAGCAATATCCACCCGGAGGTCATAGGCCTTCCATGGGAGACTTATAGGAATAGATACATATCCAAGTGAAGCATAAACTTTTTCCGTCTTAGTAAAGATCACAATGATGAACTTATTGTGACGTTTTGCCCAAGAAATAATAGTCCCAATTGGTCACCATTTTGTTGAAGTTATAATAATTTCAAACTCTCCATATATCATTTCAAACTTTTCCAAACTTCAACAAATCCATTGCTCGATTAATCTGCCGCTCTCCCCAAAGAGAACCTTACTGATCTTATATGATCATAAGGATTGTGGCCGATGAACGCCTTTTCGCACGGTGGTTGTGAAGCGGGGTGTACTTACAAAGACATTCAACACTCAAGTCTGTATTTGCATGAAGTGTGAGCATTTAGAGAGTAAGAATAAGATACATGTCTTTCTGCTTGAGAATTTTATATATATATACACACACACCCAGCGCAAAGCCAAGACGATATATCAATGTAAGGACGGATCCTACGGTCTCAACGTTGATGGTTGTCAGAATAACAGTTGAAAAACTATGATTGGTATTAAATGTCAATCATTTTGTTGTTGGTTGTTACATAAGTGCAAACTTCTGTGGCCATTGATCAAGAACATGCAACCTTGGGCCAGCGTGTAATTGGGCCAAGTTTGATGCCTAAGTGGGCCGCGACGCTGAGTTGAGCTTAGGTTCAGTCCATCACCCCTAGTAATTAAGAGTTCTTCTTTTTCATCCCCCTAAAATGGCCAAAATACCTTCCTCGCTATCTAGGAAGCGAACTACGCTCGCACCCTAAGTAATCACCTCTGATCATAGACCTCATCAAATCCGGTTAGACTTGAACGACATACCTGTATTACATCCTTCATAGTTTTTGTTTCAGTTGGTGGATTGAGCTTTTGAGTAAATCGTAAATGGTTCCTCTTTGTTGTTGCTTAAATGGTTAAATAAGGTTCCAGATTATGCATGTGTTAGTGCATGTTTGGATCGGTGGTAAGAGTGTTAGAATCAACTTGCCTCTCATCCAAACACACACTTAACGAAGTGAATTGAAAATAATGAAGATTGAGAGTTAGTTTAGGGTATGTTTGGTTCGAGGGTTTTGGAGGGGAGAGGAGGGGAGGTGATATTTTAAATTTTTATGTTTGGTTCAATTTTTTATGAGGGGGAGGGGAGGGGAAAGTGAATTTATATGCTTATTGCTCTTGCTTACTACTTGCTGGACATTCATATATAGGCTTTTCCGATAAAAAAACCAATACCTGCTATGCCTCCAATTCATATATTGTGTTGTTTTTTTATTTTTATGCAACATTAAGATACCTCTTTTTTATAATATAATTGCTGCACTTTTCAATTATATTGCTGGAACATTCATGCCTTGTTATATGTCCCCTTCCCTCCCTTCCCCTCCCCTTCATTAAAATTCCTCCCCTCCCCTCCCCCTGATTGAACCAAACAGACCCTTAAGGAAAGAAGAAGAGGTAATAATCAACAACAGAAGTTATTTTAATACATATTATCACAGAAAATAACACAAGTACTTTTCTACAATCCATGATTCATTTTAAGCAATTTAAAGGGACAATCCAGATTCTTCATCCTCCTCAAGACCCGAAGCGTAAATAAAATAGAGAGCCCAAATAAGACCAAACACGCCAAAAAGGATCCAACCAAGAAGGTTGTTGCTGAGTCCGAAGGGAAGCCCTGTTCCTTCGGTACTCATTCTTTCATCCACCAATGCCATGGCTGCTGGGCTTGACATGGCTGCAGCACATGCAGCTGCTAACATAGATGCTCCCATTCCTACCTTTGAGTTGCTTTCTTGCACAGAAGAAGGCTTTCCCTCCATTGAACACCTCACTCTTCCAACCTTAGCCATTGTTGGCAATCCTAAATAACATCATTGAAAGTTTGTTTATCAACAACCAAAATCATTCAAAACTGGACAATCAAATAGAACATGGAGTAAACAATCATTCTGGTCGAATGTTTAAAAACTGAACATGATATTGAACCGGTGAGACATTTGGATCATGGTTCAAACAGCTTAAATTGCTCAATTAGGATAAATCCATGATCGAATTGTCAAAATAACCAAACCGTAGTAGAGATTGGCTCAAAGGTCAAATGTACAGTTGAACCGTTTGATTGAATTTTTAAAAACTGTTCTAGCCCTCAATAAAAAATATGAAAACTAGTTTAGTCTTTCACCACTACAAAATCATGGTTCAAAAGCCACACTTTGGATCTCGGAAAAAATCACAACAAATTCACCGTGATACCAAACATGCACTATAGTATTCTAAATTGATAAATATGAGGGACTATATGGTGCCACATTTTTTTTCTCACATAAAATAGGACTTAATTTACTCTTAAAACATATATCTCTAACCACATCAGTACACATAAAATTCTCTAGAAAACCATTGTTGGATTGTATGTAAATAAATCAAACATTGAAAGAAGAACATACCAAGAACAGGAGAGGATGAGACTGCAAGAGGTCTCTTTTGTACAAGACATGCACGAGTGATCGATGCAGTTGCAGTGGTAGCTGAGATGGTTGCCATTTTTAATTTTTGTTTTAGTAGGTGTGGATGATTATGGAATTGGAAACAAAGCAATAGAGTATGACAAAGCTACTTCTGTTCTGTTAAGGTGAAGTAGTCAAAATTAATAATATCAGTGCAAAGGTTGTCCATGCACCACAAAACATGGATAGCTTCTAAGCTCATTGTTGGATTTTCTTATCTGTATCACTCCAATAACAATTTTCCACGTGTCAAGTAATCTTTTTATGGAATGAGAGATACTTGCTTAGACCCAAGCCTAAATGTTTTATGTTTAAGCACACACACAAAAATTTTAAAAAGTTAATAGAAATTGTGATGATGGGATGTTAAATGATGTGACTAAATTATTTTATAATTAAATCTTTTCAATTATGTGTGTGTGCCCAAATATTTTTTATTTGAGTTTATGCCTATGTTAGAATTCTCCTTATGGAATATTCCCACATAAACTTCTCCTTTCCTCAACATAATTAATAATTAGATCAATGAACCAAAGTGAAAACTGAGTGTAAAGATTGGTTTGATGATATACTTTTTATTTGATATGAATGGTGAAAATAAGTTACAGTTTTTTTAATAATAAAAATCCGGGTATTTTCTAAAGGCTCAACTGCACTAACTAATCTCTCGAGTTATCGAGTTAGATTTGAGTACGTGGACAACAAAATTCTCCTTCAAATTTTCTAAAGCTGAGTCTACTTATTAAACAGAAAAACACTTGGACTGTATCATATACGTTCATGTGGATAAATAATGACAATTTTGTAAATAACAGAAAATAAGTAAATAACAATTTTGTAATAATCAAAATACAAACACAAACCAAATAATCCCCTTTACTATAATCAATTTTTGGAGGGCATGTGGGATAAATAAAACACCAGCAACCACACAAACAATTGATTCCATTCAAAATAGATAGCAATATCACCAAAATATTTGAAGGGCCATAGCACAACCAAGTGAAAAAGTTAATCAAAATGAATGACAATTTTGAACTAATCTAACAATGTTGAGAGATATAACAGCCCTCTCCAGCCACTCCAGAATCCAGACCTTTCTAACCTTTGGTTGCTATCGAGTTTCGCTTCTGATTTTCAGTCTTCCATAACCACCAGAGAATGAAACAGCGCTAGGTTCAATTAGTCTTCGCTATTGGAAAGATTACACAATGGTCTTTCCTTTCCACTACGTAAAGATAAAATGATAAAATCATCCTCGCAAAAAATTCAAAATGCAACCATCATCTCTAATCTGTAAATTTTTCTTCCATGTAAACTATAGTACAGTGCCACGTCAAGCAAAGTAACAAAGAACATTGGCATGATCTAAGAGAGCACCTATGTAGCGTGTAGACTCACAAGAAGCCGTAGCATCAGTGTTCGCTAAAACACTCGTCACTGACACTTATCTTGATTGTAACTGTAAATTAGAGAGAACATTTTTGGCAGGCATGGAGAGCTATACAAGAATTTCATAAAGAATAAAGTGAATCAAGCGATTAATGTTCTACCAGATTTCTCAACAATAGAAGCCGAGTTTAGAACAGTTTTAGATTTTGAACTACGGCTGGAGATTGCACTGTTGCAGAAAAGGGTGGTCAAAATCCAAAAATTTGGTCCAATAACTTCTATATCTGCCCATTGCAATATCTAACCATGGCTTCCTAATCCCATCATAGTGTATAACGGCAGCCTGATCAATCTCATTTCGATCAACTCCCGAGTTATGACCGAGGCCAAGAATGTGCCATCGTCTGTCCAAGACCTCTGTTTTGTTATAGAAGGTGAGCCAACCTAAAGGCAAACGTGCAACACTCCAATTCCACAATGGCTTATTAGAACCCTGCAACCATTCAACCCAACAAATACCTTAGATTATCAATTCATTATAATTTATATCTGAAAGAAAATATCGGGGAAACAATTTCTTGCTCAGGGGTGATAAGACATGTTCCTTAATTTAATCTGACAATTAAAACATCAAAATTTAAAAATAAAAAAATGAAGACACCAATTTGAAATAATGAGTTCAATGACATAGCAACAATTCTTCTTCAACTCTGTATAACCTAACCAATGCTAAGAGCCTAACCGAAAAGTTGATGAGATTTTTAAGACATGAGAAATTTGATTGGGCAGTAAAAAGTAGAATCATGCTAAAGCACTAAAAGTAAAGACAGTTTTTTAACCATACCATTTGCGAATATTTGTGATAAACAGCCGTTAAATCATGTCTCCTCCATTGTTGCAAATCAAACAAATTCACTCCAAACGCCCATGTGCAAGAATTGACATCAAAACTCTGGCCAATTAGTGGATCTGAGAAGTTTATGAACGAATCAATCCTATGAAATGGGGTTTTGCCTTCCTGACAAGTTCCAACTGCTCCGATAACATTTCCCTTCAAATTGGCATTCCATAGTCCGCTGAGATCTTGTTGAACCACCACATCATGATCAAAGACCGCAATCTTATTTAGGGCAGGGAAAATATCCGGCAGGTAGAAAAGCAAGTAGATCAATTCAGAAGTGTATCTTGGATCGCCGTTACCATTTTTAAAGAAGGTATTGTATTTCGACAACCATTCAAAGTTGCCTATGCTCTGTACATGGACTGTGGCATTGCCAGGAGAGTTCATCAAGAACCACATTGAGATCGCTGGCAAGTTGAGTGAATCAGTCACTATATGGAAAACAAGTTTCTCTGGTTCCTGCAGTTAAAAAGTCACTATCAAGCTTTCTTGCCATTATAATCAAACTTAATAAACATCAAGTCAAAAATGAGAACTGATAATAATAACATTGAGTATACTGTTGATGAGAAGGATATAATTTTGGTACTATACCTTAATTATACTACTTATATTTATACTAACACATAATCAGGTCTAGTATTACTAGTACAACCCCACTCCTTAAGGAAATATAACAAAATCAGGATATGACTCCTAAGTTCGCTTCCATAATTAAATGAGTATCTGATTTCAATGTATATTCTAAAGATTTTAGAAGCTAATCTAGAAATAAATTGAAACGAATCCACTGTTTTCCAAATCAAGATTTTAGGCTTTAGCAACATGTTCTATTAGGAAAGATCATAGATCAAGTATTTACTGTTTACACTACCTGGATTTGCAATAAGTGCAGCACCCAATGCTGCAACTAATAAATATTTTAAGTAGCCGGGGTCAAATTCAAATTGCACTTAAAATAACAAAAATTGAAATGTCAAGTAATGTACTGCTAAGGTTCAAGGAAGGATTATAATGACAAGATCGTGTTCTTGCCACTTGCTCCTTTGTTCACCAATTCAAATGAGAAGAATACAGTGAAGAAAAACAAGCAATTTTTATCAGTATGGAAGAGACTAGAGAAGCATCAACAGTCCAAATCATAGTCACCTAGTTTGCTATTCGCTTTGGTATGTGGTACAGGTTCGAGTATGTGGTATGCAACTCTTGAACTATTGGGAATGTGGGGGTATACATAGGCGGTGCGTTATTTTGGTTTTGAGGTAGGTTCTAATATTTTAAGTGGTACGCTATCAATAATTTTTTAATCTAGTCTAATTAGATACAATAAAAATTAACTTGAAATATTAAATGACAAAAATGTTTTTATAGGAATTACTAATTTGATCAACAATTAACAATAACAACATAAAAATAAAAATAAAAACAAAGCCAACAAACTAACAATATTAGGATAAGTATCGTAAAAAACAATATTACGATAGGTGTAGTCCCTTATCCAGTCTTGGTAGTAAACACCCTTTAGTTTAAGCTTTCAAACAGAAGTGAGAGTGGTTCTACATTGAAAATGTGCCGAACATGATATATCACAGGGAAAATGTTGCATCGCTTTATAAAGTGTAAGCGCTGCTCCCTTCACCCAGTTTAGCGGGTTTATGACCGGCTTTTATTCTAGTACCTATCATTCCGTGAATTATATACGAATTTAGGCGAACTAATTCAAAAAAGTACCATGAATTGGTACTCACGAACCAATTTGCAGTTCCCTAGTCATTGTAACGAATTATGTGAGTACAGTCCAAATAACCGTTAAGCACCATAGCCTGTGGAAGTTAAATCCATATAAAAAGGGTATTTACCTTGGCAGTAGAGACAGTAGAGTTAACAACAACTGCACATGCCAGAACGTTGTCAGAGAAGACAGCATAATGATAAAGATCTGGATGATGAATCTTATTCTCATTTGGAAGTTTTCTCTCCTCAGGCCTCAGGGAAAAATATTCAGCAGTCAGCCGCATAGAAAGACAGTGAAAGCTTTTTTGGGCAGTTCTTACAGCAAGATGAACAAGATATGTTGCTTGACTTCTCTGAAAACGAACTTGCTCTTCAGTTTTGCGCTTCATTGCTTGAAGCTTAGAAACCAAAGAACAGTCTGAGAAAGCACGGCCGACACTGGACAGTGAGGCCTCCATGTGTCTCATTGCCTGCAAAACACTGTGAAACTTCGCTTGTTTTCAAATTGAAAAATACTGTTAATTTCAGAATACATATCACATCAAATTTCTACATAAATGCGTTCTGCATGGATACTTTTTCACTGTAAGACAAGCAATGCTACTCATTTAGTTTCTTACTAATTATAATTTGAACTTTTGAGGGGAAAATATGATGTTTCGGTCCCAACAGAATACAAGGTTTCTTAATATTCTTTCAATTAATAACTTTCAATTAAATTTAAATCTTGCTTGTGTGTTTAATTTGCTTCTACCGAGCCCTTTTTACAACCTACATGCTTCAATCAGTGATGTGCATATGAAGTACCAAACTGAAGCAAAATAAAGAAATACAAAAGGATTCAACTGAGAAAACTAGAAGTTGTGGAACGGAGTGAAAAAGGTGTCACATATACATTCTTTAAGGAATAGTATTTTTTTTTCTCTTAAAATTGCAAGATTGTGTGTTTTAATTACACTATTCTGAACTAAATGCAAACACAGAATTATATGAGAAACTTTACCTCCTAGGCAAATCTAAATCCCGGGTGGCTCCTTCTACTGCTTGTTCCATAGCTTTCATTTGCAGCTCCAGCTCCTTCAAGCGGGAGTTGCTGCTTGGTGGCGCAAACTTTAAGTATACTTTAGCCATTAAAATTTGATCCTTAATCTCTCGAACTTTCTGGTTTTTCACTTCATGAGAGTGTGAGTTTAAAAGATGATGACGCTCTTCTATTCGATCTGTTGGCCTATTTGTCACACTAATATTCTCCTTCGATGTACTATGTGGAACATCATGTACATTTGTATCTTCATCTGTGGAGGATGAATCTTTTTTCTGGGCATCCTCGTGTTGTCTTTCATCATGGGTGAATCCTGAAACTTGATAAAAGATGCAAATTTTACAATCCCTTGTAGTTAACTATGAAAGCTCAAAATTTAACAATTCAAAATAAACCTACATGGCTACATATACCAACCATTTCTTTCAAACACTGGAATTCTAGGTTCAGCAGCATCATTATTCTTTTTTGAACTGTAAGTTGACACGACATCTTTTTTCTCATAAACAATTTGATTTGGCTCTTCTAATTCTTCCGAACCTTCTTGAATCTAAAAAGAAAAGGGCCCAAATCACAATCATAAATTTAAAATATGACAAACTTAGCAGCATTTCTTTAGGTATTTTTCATATTGGTCTTCACTTAAACTACAGCTTTGGTGATTCTTAAAATTTTGGGTTGAGCCTAACTCAACCCGACAAAACCGGCTTATAAGGTGGAGTGAGGACTGTCTCCACTTATAAACATGTAGTAAAATTTATGTAAAACTCTGTCTAAAAGAAGACCACACACCTTCTATTTATAATGATGATGCAATAGTTACATTCAATGTTTAGGAAGTTGTAATGACTAAGAATACTAACAATTAGCCTAGGATGCTGTAAAGTAATAGTAAAACACGCCGACTTTTAATACATATCTTCAACTCATGTCAATTCAATATGGGACTTTTAACGCACCACCTCACACCTAACACTATTGGACATGGTGTGTGGATATAAATTGTAGGTGGCCCAATAGCTCAATCGTAATAGTAAGTGACCCAATGGATCTTGGAGAGACTCTGATACCTCATAGTACCATCTTAATTAGAAGTGATTATAACAAATTTTGAGAAAATTATGGCTTTAAGGAAATCACACGTAGATATGAATATTTAAGTGAAGAATAACACGTAAAACACCTAACGAAGTGCATATAAGGTTTGTCCTTTAAAATATTATCTTTTTTCATTAGGGATAGATAGATTTTAACTTAAAACTCAAGGAATTTATTATCAAATCTCCCACTACCTGTTCTTTTAACTTCAAAGTATCCGTACTATATGTCTGCAATCAAAACATAATTAAATAAATTCAATTTCCCTAGTTGGGCACAATAAAAACCTATGCATTTTGGATCAACATTACAAAAAATGCCATTATTAGTTAGATGAGAATAGTGTTTCTAAAAAGTTAAAGTGGAGATGCATTTTCAATTCATAAGCATTGCAGCAAGATTATTTCTTCAGCTAATAATAATTAGGTTAAGAAAAAGGGATTCTTACAACACGATACAAATCTTCAAGAAACTCTCTTCTCCCTAAAACACAAGAAATTAGTGTAAGCAAATAGAAAAGAGGAATTGCAGGAGGAAGTAAAAGAGAAGAAGAAGAATACCGAGGAAAAAGAGAGGAGCAACAAGGGAGATAAAGAGGAGAGAGATGATTAAGATCCTCTGACGAATTAGCTTCATCGAGTGAAGGAAGAATATTGCAATGGAAGTGCGGGAAGTAAGTGCATTTGGTAGATTCAGATCCCAAAGTGGATTAAATAGTTGGATTGTTGTTCAACCATTTTGAGTGTACTCTCCGTCTGAAGCACAAGAAGAAGAAGAAGAAGACAGTATAGATTTGGAGGGGTAGGCAAGAAAGAATAGGCGAAGACCAGAATGTGTTTGTCTTGGAGAGAGGATCCTCTCAATTGTAAAAAACAATTGAGGAAATAATGTGAAATGATAAACCTTTAAGATTATAGATGGAGGGTAGAATTGAAATTTACAAAAAAGAAAAAAAGTTAATTAATGATTAAGATGTAAAAATTAAGGAAAATTGAGCGAAAAGAAATTGAGAGGATCCATTCTCGTTTGCCTTGTGTCTTGTTTTATTTATCTTTCGCGTTGAAGATATAGATTGATTGTGACATACACGTGCTATTTGGGAGCGTCAGCGGAATGAATGAATGTTCTAAATTATATGTCATAATTTTTTTTCTTTTTATTAATTTTTAGTTTTATATTGAATAATTTGTTGAAATAATTTATTTTTGAGTTTATACAATCTGTTTAAATTGACTTTTTTTTAGTTTAGGTGAAATAGTTTATGCAAATAAATAAACTTTTGTGTATTATTATAAAATTTTTAAAATAGTTTATGATAAATCAACTTATAAAAATACAAATTTTATTAGTAAAAACTTATGAATCAGAATAAAACTTTATTTATTTGCATAAGCTCACCAATGATATGGTGGATCACATCCTCAAGTGGTCCACCGTGAACAAATGATTAAATTCTATTATAACGAATACGAATTTTACAAAATTCACCGTTTGATTGAAAATTCATATCATATTGGAACATCCGTAAAAAAAATGTAGAAAAATTAAAAATCATTTGATATGTTATTGAGACCCATAAAGATTAATGGTTTATTAAACACCGTAAATCTTAACGAGTCCCAATAACATATCAAACGATTTTTTATTTTTCTAATTTTTTTATGGAATATCTATATAATATAAATTTTCAATCTTTTTTTTTCAATTAATTATATATATATAAATAATTACATATGAATTAAAGACAATCTAATGATGGATTTTGTAAAATTCATATTCGTTATAGCATTAGAATTTACCGCATAAGCTATTTTTAGTCCTTAAAAACTAAAAGTTGCGTTTTAGTGCTCAAAGACATCTTCAATAGCCAATAAGTCGTTTTTGTTAAATTTTAACCTTAAATGTATAAGATGGACCAACAGCGTAAATAGTCCACCATATATCTCGATAAAACTTTTAATTATAACTATTTGATATTTTTCTTAAAACACCTTTAAATCTTGCAAATCTATCAATGATATGTAATAATGAACCATCAACACTTGAATTATTTTACTTTTGTTCATATTCTTTCCTCTCGACCTTTTTCATCACCATCTTCATGATATTCATAAAAAATTCATAATTTTTTCTTCAACATCCAAAAAAACATCAAATAAAAAAATCTAGAATTTCATAAAAAAATATCAAATCGTTATAAAAATAAATAATTTAAATCATTCATCTACAAAAGACATTTGTTGTTCTCACCGGCGATGAATTTGTTGTTCCCCGATGAGGTTGAGTTCCATCTATAGCGAGGAACACATAAATGTCTGTATTGAGAACCTGAAAATCATCATCGAATTGAGGGTTGAAGAATTGTGTAAAAACATTAAAATTCTAAAATCCATAATTTTCTTCAACAATTTGTAAAATGACCCTCATAAATGATTTTGCTTTGATAGTTTTATGTCTCTCCAGTCTCCAATAGGATGGATCTTTTTTCAGACTGTGCAGGCAGTGTTCAAGTGAATTAATCAAGCTTTCCAAACAGAACAACAGTCTAAAGTGGATGCAAGTGCAGAACAAACTATCTCTTTAAAGTTCTACGATCCAAGTTTCAATTCTTCACTTGCATGGGGTCTAAACATGGGTCTGCAATGCACTATACAAGAGATGCAAGACTAATTCAAAATAATCAAATCTAAAAAATTCAAGCTACCCCCAAGAAACATCATAATTCTCTATGACAAACCCCCTATAAACATCATCGAGCATGCCATATGGAACATGTGCTCTTAAATTGATCACTAAGAAGGGAAAAATAATGAAGGAAGCAGTGGGGTTGCAAACTAAAATAAATATGAAACATGTTTGGATAAAGATAAACAAGTTAATTAAGTACTTCTAGCACAAACAATTATCACATAAGTATTTATGTATAAGCTATTTCTATAACAAATTATAAAGTCAAACAATTTTCACACAAGTCATAAGTTGTTCTCATAAGATGCCTTGCAAGCTTATGACAATAAGCTGAAAATAGCTTATCGGAATGTAATAATTTTCATAAGCTTTTCCGAACAGTCTCATGAGTAGAAACACCAGTAGAAAAACTCAAATAAGTCAATCCAATCAAGCTCAAATAGTCACTACAACAAGAACTAATGTATAAGCTAGTCACAACAGATGATACACCAAATCGGCTAACTCCTCAAAGAATCAAAACCAAAATCTACCTACATTTTAACCGAATCAAATTAACAAACAAATCTACTATATGATTGCTAAACCTACTCCAAAGCAAAGGGATAAAATAAAACACATCAAAAGAGACAATAGGGATACACTGAAAATTGGAACTCAACATACACAAAATGAATTCTTCCATAGTTTCCATTCAATCTAATCAAGAATTTACAAACTAACAACATAGTAACACTAACACTATTATACCGGAATTTCATATTTTTTCTTGTAAGCAAATGCAGAAAAGGTTCAATTTTTCTACTAACATATATGCAAAATTGAGAATTTAATAAAAATAAAATAATGTAACTATATTCTAGTGTACCCTATTCGCTTGGTATTGAAGCTACCATCAACAACTGAATTCAAATCTCCATCAAAGATTTCTTCTTCATCTAAATACAAATCATCAATACTCCGAAAAGCCGCATGCAGAACAACGACCGCGGCACCGACGAGAATCGAAACCAAGACATTGAGCCAAACGCCGGTGAAGACAAGAGCGACGACGGTGAGGGCGGAGAGTACCGCGAGGAGAAAGCGGTCGTCGATGGAGCAGGTGAGGAAGACGACAGGGCGGTCACGGAAGAAGAAGAGGAAGAACCAGGCGACGAAGACGGCGAGGAAGACGATGAGGGAGAATGGGTGCCAGAGAAGGCTGAGGAGGAGGATTAAGAGGATGATAGTGGCGTAGTTGAAGCGGAAGTGGTTGAGGTTGCGTTTGATTCGGAGGGTGGATTCGTGGATGGAGTAAGGGACGGTGAAGGATTGGAGATTGAAGAAGTTTTGCCATGGGCGGCGCGTAGGATAGTTGGAAGGTGTGGCGGCGCGTGGGGAGAGTGGGGAAGTTGAAGGGAAGGAGTTGTAATGCGGTGAAGTTGGAGTGGGATTAATTGAAGACATTGCATCACACTTAAAAAAATAAGCTCTTTTTTTTTATTACTATTTATAGAGATTGAAAAATTGATTGTTATGAAACAACCTAAATTCTTGACCCACAATTTGTGAATGAATGAATAATTGAAGTTGGAAGTTGGCGGGTAAGGGTAAGTGAGCATGTGAGTGGTGATCTCATGCTTTGCTTTGTCATTGTTCTTTGTTTCATTTTTATTAATTATTAAATAATGTGTGACTAAATTTATGTTTGAGACACAAGCAAGTACTTTTCTATAACAAACAAGTATTGACATTTCTTCTTTGACCAAGATTGACCATTGAACAACGTAAGCACGGCTATTTAACTAGTTTTGACTATAGTAACTCAACTAGAAACTTTGTTGAAGAAGTCATTTATGAGAGAATGAGTTATCTCAAATGTAATTTTTATTTTAGAGAATAAAGTGTGATCTCATATCATTTAAATTTATTATATTTATGATTCTTTTTTATATTGAATGATATAAGATCACACTTTATTCTCTCAAATCAAAATTACACTTGAGAGAATTCATTTTCCATTTACGAGGCTTACCAATAATACCATGACTTTTCATTTACTCTTTAGAAGAATTATTTTAAGTAAAAACAACAAAGATATTTTTTTGTCTAATAGCATTTGGTTAGAGATCCTACTTTTAAAATGAGTTTGTAAAATATTTAAATTTAAACTTTAACTTCTGCATATTATAATGTCAGTATTAACTGAGCTAAGTTTTTATTGAGGAAGGAAATATGACTTACTTAATTACTTTGATTTGAGTTTATTTTGTCTTCACTCTCTACTTAGTAGAAAACAGTATGATAATCTAAAATTTAGAGATGAATAAATAAAATTTAGTTAATAATTATTTTGGTGGTTTTAAATTTGAGTTCTCTAGATGGTTCGATTTTTATATTTGATGTATGCAGAAAATATTTTGATTGTGGAACATCAAACTACATAAATAGTCTGTGACACCATTTATGTTTATTTGAATCTCTTTTATTTTATTTTATACAATTTAAAAACAGATTATAAAAAAAATTAAAAAATTTAAAATAGAACGATTTCAATTATATATTTAATAAATAATATTAAACGTAGGCTATTGATTTAATATCGGAGGGTGTTCGCCCTCTTTCATCACCCAAAAAAAAAACATTGGAGGGTGAGATATGAGATAGTATATTTTTTTTTGCAGAAGCAAAAGAGATTAGTATTAATTTGGCATAAGACATGCCCAATATCAATACAAAAATCAGGGTACATTGAAATAACAGAAGCTGCAAGAATCAAACTAATAAAGCAACAACTCCATTACAAGGCACAAAACTACACCACTCCAAAAGTTTTAAAACTCCAAAAAACAATAGAAGGCATTCAATCAAGCTTTAAAACTGGTAGACCACTACTTAACTCCCTGCCAATAAACCAGTTATTGTGTCTCTGTGAGTAGCACACCACTGCAGCAGTAAGAAGATACCAAGCTTAGCCTTGTCTCAGGACTTCGTTCCTAGCCACATAAAAGACATTGGATAGTAGAGAAACTGATTAGAGTCAGACTCTGCATCAATGCCAACCGAGCTAGGATGATGAAATCGACCAAAACAAAGCTAATCAAAGCACCTTCAACCAAAAGAGCAGCATTAATAGAGACCAAAGTGAACACCTAAGCAGAGATATGAGATAATATATAAATGTATAAAGTTATTATTCTGGCTCACCTATAAGTCTCTAATCGCTTGGAACTCGAGGCTAATGTTAGTTTATATACAACACGCCATATTCCTCTAACCAACCGAGACGCCTTTTCTACAAAGGACAAAACCGTGACGGGTTAACCCAAAAGCGGACAATCTCTCGGAGATGTGTACTTGAGGTCGGGTCGGTACATATTTATCCCCGCGGATAAATCTGAGTTTTGATCAGAACATTGGCGACTTCACTGGGGACGATAAAATTGTTCTGGCTCACCTATAAGTCCCACATCGCTTGAAACTCGAGGCTAATGGTAGTTTATATACAACACGCCATACTCCTCTAGCCAACCGAGGCGCCTTTTCTACAAAGGATAAAACCGTGACGGGTTAACCCCAAAACGGACGATCTCTCGAAAATGTGGACTTGAGATCGGGTCGGTACATATTTATCCCCACGGATAAATCTGAGTTCTAATCAGAACAATTACAATAAGGAAAAACACACACTATATATATTAGATATAGTTAACTCACATTTGTGTAGAGTGTAGTGTGTAACTAACTCTCAAGTTAGTTAGAACCTTAGTTAAGAGAAAGTGGTTAGGGATTAGTTAGTTACTTGCATCTTAAGCTATGTATATAAATACTTGAGATTGTGACTAATATTGTAACTCATTCATTCTAAGTGCTCAATAAAATTTTTCTTCTCTCTCATCTCTCATTTGTTATTCTTCTATAGTGTGTGTGTGTGATTTCTTGTGATTCAAGTTACTGCAGAGTGTGCAGTAATTCAGGCACCTAGCCTGCCCGCGCGTCTTGCCCAGTATTGAGCCTAGTTCTGGACGCGTTCTTGGTGAATCCTGAGCCTAGTGCCAAGCCTGCTGCGCCAACATTTGGCATCAAGAGCCTGGTTCTTGAATCCGTTCTTGAACCTTGAAGAGTACAACAATGGCAACCTTTGGTAACGGTCAATTCCCAGCCAATCTTCCAATCTTGGATAGCAAAAACTATGAAAGATGGAGCAAGCAAATGAAGGTGGTGTTTGGCTATCAAGATGTGTGGGAAAGGGTGAGTAATGGTGTGACACCATTAACAGCAAATGCAACAGAGGAGGAGAAGGTAGTGTATAGAGAATTGAAGAAAAGAGATTACAAAGCATTATTTATCATTCATCAAAGTGTGAGTGCAGATATCTTTGAGAAGGTTAGTGACTGTGAATCTTCAAAACAAGCCTGGGATATTCTTGCTTCTGCTTATGGTGGAGGAGAAAAGGTGAAGAAAGTGAGGCTACAAACACTAAGAAGGCAATATGAATTGCTTCAAATGGAGGATAAAGAAACTGTAAGTGATTACTTTACTAGAGTTTCCAAATTGGTTAATTCTATGAAAGGCTGTGGTGAAACAATCTCAAGTCAGAGTAGGATTGAAAAGATCTTGAGATCTTTATCTCCAAGATTTGATAACATAGTTGTAGCCATTGAAGAATCTAAAGATACTTCAGAGATGACAGTTGATGAACTACAAGGATCTTTAGAGGCTCATGAACAAAGAATGAATGAAAGGAATTCTGAAAAGTCAAAAGAAGTGGCTCTGAATGTTGTTCAAAATCAAAAGGATAAGAAAGGAAAGGGAAAGTGGAACAAAGGGAAGAGCAATAATCAGAATTCAAGTGATAAAGACAATCAAGATTCCAACTCTAATGGAGGTAGAGGTGGAAGAAGTGGTAGAGGAGCAAGAGGTGGAAGAAGTGGTAGAGGTGGCAGAGGTGGAGGTGGAAGAGGTAATTATAAGTTTGATAAGAAAAACATCCAATGCTATAATTGCCAGAAATATGGTCATTTTGCAGATGAGTGTAATTCAAATGAAGGGTCAAATGAAACTGAAGCAAAACTGGCTAGAAACAATGATGATGAAGGGTCAGTTATGTTAATGGTGACAACAAGAGAAGAAGCTGAGGGTAGTGAACAATGGTATCTTGATACTGGGTGTTCAACACACATGTCAGGAAGAAAAGATTGGTTCATAAGTTTGAAGAGTACTCAGAACAATCAAGTGAAATTTGCTGATGATAGCACAATGACAGTGAGAGGAATTGGAAATGTGTCTATAAGAAGAAGAGATGGTAAACATGCAGTGATATCTGGTGTATTGTATATACCTGGATTGAAGTGTAATTTGTTGAGTATGGGACAACTGCTAGAAAGGAATTACAAGATTGTAATGGAGGATAAGTTACTGAATGTGTTTGACACAAGAGGTAACTTATTACTCAAGGTACCAATGTCAAAGAATAGAACATTCAAGGTGAAATTGAATGTCCTGAATCACAAGTGTTTGATGACTGCAGCTAGCAGAGAAGAGTGGCTATGGCATTATAGAATGGGGCACTTGAATTTCAAGGATCTCACTACAATGCAAAAGCAAAACATAGTCACAGGTTTACCAAATCTACAAGTGCCAGATGAGATTTGTGAAGAGTGTGTGCAGTCAAAACAACATAGGCACAGTTTCAGCAAAGATGTAATTAGCAAGTCAAAGTGTGTACTAGAAGTGGTCTACTCTGATGTGTGTGGTCCAATGCAGGTTGATTCCATTGGAGGTAACAAGTACTTTGTCAGTTTCATTGATGATTTTAGTAAGAAAATGTGGACCTATCTGATTAGTAAGAAGAGTGAAGTACTTGAAGTGTTTAAGAAGTTCAAAGTGACTGTAGAGAGGCAAAGTGGATGCAAACTCAAAACCTTGAGAACTGATGGTGGTGGAGAGTATGTATCCACTGCATTTGCTGAGTTTTGTGACAATGAAGGGATTGTGCATGATGTGATTCCACCTTACACTCCTCAACAAAATGGGAGTGCAGAGAGAAGGAACAGGACTATTATGAATATGGTAAGGTGTATGTTGAAGGGAAAACATCTACCAAAAGAGCTGTGGGGTGAAGCAGTGTCAACTGCTACTTATGTGTTGAATATGTGTCCTACAAAGAGACTTAATGGAATTACACCTGAAGAAAGCTGGTCAGGAAACAAGCCTAGTGTGAAACACCTGAGAGTGTTTGGTTCTATAGCTTACAGACATGTACCAGACCAACTAAGGAGAAAGCTTGATGATAAAGCTACTGTGATGATTTTAGTTGGTTACCATTCAACTGGAGGATACAAACTCTATGATCCTATTAACAAAGTTGTAGTGGTCAGTAGAGATGTTATAATTGATGAGTTAAAGGAATGGGATTGGCATAGTCAGGAGAAGAGAAGTTCAACAAGTGTAATGCTTGAAGAATTTGAAGAAAATCAACAAGCTCCAACTCCTGCAGTAGCAGAAGCTGCTGAGCCTAGAAGATCAACAAGAGTAACACAATTACCTCCCAGACTTCAAAATCATGAGTTGATTAGTGATAATCAAGTTAATGATGATGGTGAGTTGGTTCATTTAGCTTTTCTAGCTGAATCAGAACCAATTGATGTGGACAGTGCACTCAAGGATGAGAAATGGATATGTGCTATGAAGGAGGAATTGAAGTCAATAGAGAGTAATAACACATGGGAGCTAGTTGATCTTCCACAAAAGAAGAAAGCTATAGATGTGAAGTGGGTTTACAAGGTGAAGTTAAACTCAAAGGGTGAAGTAACCAGATACAAGGCTAGGCTTGTAGCAAAGGGATTTCTTCAAAGAGAAGGCATTGACTTTGGTGAAGTCTTTGCACCAGTCACTAGAATGGAAACAATCAGGCTTGTAACTGCTATTGCCAATCAAAACAATTGGCAAATGTACCAAATGGATGTAAAATCAGCATTTCTCAATGGGCCAATAGAGGAAGAAGTGTATGTATCTCAGCCACCTGGATTCATAGTGAAGAATCAGGAATCAAAAGTGTACAAACTCAACAAAGCTCTTTATGGATTGAAACAAGCCCCTAGAGCTTGGAACAAGAGAATAGACAAGTTTTTGCTGGAGATTGAATTTGTGAAATGTGTCACAGAACATGGTGTATATGTGAAGAAAGATAGTGTCAAAGGGATTATAGTGTTGTGTCTATATGTTGATGACTTGTTGATAACGGGGAGTAATGAAGCCTACATCAATGAGTTCAAAATTCAACTCAGTAAGGAGTTTGAAATGACAGACCTAGGCAAATTGTCTTATTTTATTGGTATTGAGTTTGTAAGAGGTAAGCATGGAATATTAATGCACCAGTCAAGGTATGCAGGTGAGATTCTGAAGAAATTTAATATGGACAAGTGTAATAGTGCCTCTACACCTGCAGAACCAAGACTGCAGCTTACTAATGGTGATGAAGAAAAGAATGTTGACCCTACATTCTATAGGAAAATCATTGGTTCACTGAGGTACCTATGTAATACTAGGCCAGATCTTGCTTATAGTGTTGGTGTTGCAAGCAGATTTATGGAAAGGCCTAAAGTATCACATATGAATGCAGTGAAGAGAATATTGAGGTATATTAGAGGCACTAAGGAGCTAGGTATTCTATTCCCTGCTATGGATAGAAATGCTGAGTGCAATTTGGTTGGATACACAGACTCAAATTGGTGTGGTGATCTGGTAGATAGAAAATCTACAGCAGGATACATGTTCTTTTATGGTGGAGCACCTGTGTCTTGGAGTTCTAAGAAGGAGCCTGTGGTTGCACTCTCTTCTTGTGAAGCTGAGTATATAGCAGCCTCTCTAAGTTCATGTCAAGCCACTTGGTTGAAGAGCTTACTTGAAGAAATAAGTCAAGAGAAGTGTGAAAATGTGACCTTGAAAATTGACAATGTGTCAGCTATCAACCTAGCTAAAAATCCAGTTGCTCATGGAAGGAGCAAACACATAGAAATGAGGTTCCATTATCTCAGAGAACAAGTTAATAAAGGGAACCTCTCATTGGAGCATTGCAGAAGTGAAGAGCAAGTAGCAGACTTGCTTACCAAGGCTGTAACTGTGCAAGTTTTGAAAAACTCAGAGATCAAATGGGGATGGAATCAGTGACAAACATGAGTTAAGGTGGAGTATTAGATATAGTTAACTCACATTTGTGTAGAGTGTAGTGTGTAACTAACTCTCAAGTTAGTTAGAACCTTAGTTAAGAGAAAGTGGTTAGGGATTAGTTAGTTACTTGCATCTTAAGCTATGTATATAAATACTTGAGATTGTGACTAATATTGTAACTCATTCATTCTAAGTGCTCAATAAAATTTTTCTTCTCTCTCATCTCTCATTTGTTATTCTTCTATAGTGTGTATGTGTGATTTCTTGTGATTCAAGTTACTGCAGAGTGTGCAGTAATTCAGGCACCTAGCCTGCCCGCGCGTCTTGCCCAGTATTGAGCCTAGTTCTGGACGCGTTCTTGGTGAATCCTGAGCCTAGTGCCAAGCCTGCTGCGCCAACAATATATACATAAGATTATGTTCACTTGAAACTGTTTCATTAATTATATGATGAAAAGATGCATTGATATTTAGAGAAAAACATTGTTAGTTGTTGAGAGTTGAGACTTGGTCAACAAGAGATAGGAAACACGTGAATTCTATATGCAAAAATGCCACAAAAATCAATCTATTATGTCGGTACATGTTGTATTGCTTCATAAAACAAGAATCTTCATGATTAATTATTATCGTTCGTTTAGGTTGCTAATGTAAGATACATAAACATTCATATGATTAATTGATAAAAAAATGGAAGAACATGTAGTTCCTGATATCATCCACTATTGACCTTACTGCACCAATGCAATCCAAGATGTTAACAATTGAGAACCAAGTAGCTATTCGAATATTTAGTGGCTTCTTTAGTCCGTTTTGTACGAGAGAAAGAAAGTAAAAGGAAAAAAAAATTACGGAAATCAATAAATGAATTTTGACTAAAATGCCAAGCTTTGAATTATTGGCTATGTTTCTAGCTTTAAGGTAGTAAACACAAAGTACAAAGGAGTAAACCCAATTGCCCCACAATGGACACAAAATCCCCAAAAAATGGCATAGCTGAAGCAATTAGAGTAACAAGAATCATGTATACTAAAGTAAAAAAATAGACGTATCAATTGATTTCTTAGGGAAAAATAGCTGGTAGATTTGTTGGATTCTATACTTCCTTCAAAATAGGCATATGTTGGTCTACAATAAATCTGATGATGCAAGGAGTTCAATTACTAAATGCATTTGAACCATAATAATTTGGTACTAGAAAAAAGTGAAATAGCGCCGAAAATTTAGTGATAGAAAAATGTTAAATTCATCTCTATTTCCTCCGGTTCTTAAGAGAAAGGATCCTTTGAAACCCGAAGTTTGGTCAAGAAAGAAGTAAAATATGATCAATAATTATATTATTTCAACTAAAATTTGAACTGATTTCTTTCGAACAACGGAATGAATATCAAAAAGTTGATAGAGCAATAGTTCAAAGATTCCAAAGAAAATAATAAAACATTGTAGGGTCAATTTTCCATCTGCGTGATAATGCTTGCACACTGGTTTGGAATTAAAACATGAAAATGGAACATTTCCATAAGAAAAATAAAATGGAACATGTATATAATAATTTTATATTTTTTGAAAGAAATGTATAATAATTTTTTTATCATTCCCTAAAATTTTGATGCATAACCTTAGGTTGCTACCAGCAGCAATTTGGATAGCAATGTATTTAGTAAAGCAAGATACTAATAAAAGAGATCCTTTAAGGGTACTTGAAATCTTTGTATACCCAAATTTTATCAAATAATAATTCTTTATTATCATATTAATTGTATGCTATTTTTTATAGTAATAATTTCTAGGGAACCTATATATTTCTAATCATATAGACTATAGTAATATACACGACTATTTTTTATAATTTTTACGCGGAACTTATGGAAAATCTTAAAAGAATCTTATATTTAAGGATGAAGGTGGTAATTCGATGAGGACATATATTTCTACTCATATTATAATATGCGTGTGCATTTTTTTATAATTTCTATGAGGATCGATATTTCTAATAATATATAAAAATATGCATGTCTATTTTTCTATAATTTTAAGCGGACCTATTATTCTACTCATATAATAACTAGAGGCTTACCCTTGCGATGCACATGTCTTATGCGTTGTTTTATACTATAACGCAAAAAATTATTTAAATAGGTAATAAATTTAAAATTGAAACAATAGTAATTATCAAAGTGATAGTAACAATAGAAGTTATCTAAATGTCAATATAGATATCAAATATGTCTTTTTTTTCTTTATTTTTTTTGACACATAATATGTATTTATACATTAAAAAAACTTATTTATACACCACATTTAAAGTTACCTAACATTAGTTAGCAATATTTTAAACACATTTTTTAAAATAACTATGAAAATGACAATATATAATTGAACATGGAAAATAATTGATTTTGAAACATAATTTTCTTTTTGTATTATAAATCTCATTGAAAGATTATGAGTTGGATAAACTACTTCATTATAGAATATGTCATTTATATTAATTTGAAACATATTGGAGCAAAGATAAACCAACTTAATCCATACTCAAAATCGAATAAGATGAAAATCATGCTGATTATACAAACAATTAGTAAATTTTATTTTATCTATTTTTTTTACTAACACTATTTTAATTTGGATCAACCAAAAGAATTGAAATTCTGGCGCACTAGCTAGATTTTAGATGTTGTATGTGATGTTCCAACACACGAGTGGATTTACTGCAGTAGGATAAGTCTTGTAGTAGTGTCATGTGGTGGTTTATGTGAGAGAGGAATTTTTTTTATAAGAGAAAATATATTTTGAACAAAAATAATGAATATAAAAAGCTTTGTGTCTTAAGTTTGGCATCTACCGGAAAATAAAACTGAAGTGAATCACAATCCTTCCAATATTGAGACAGTTACGATGTTGAGTGTAATGTTAAAACATCCAACTAACGATAGACAATTTAGACAAGAGAAATATAAACGACGGAAACATAAAAAACACAGGTGATTTGCTAACTCAGTTCGGCAACAAACATACCTACTCTGGGAGATACCAATCTATGTAGGAAATTCACTTCAACAGTCCTAGTTCTAAGTCTCTCAGCAAACGTCCCGTTTACAACTTACAACCTAGCAATTACCCATGCAACTTCTACCTAGGAACTCCTAGATCTGAGATCTTATCTCACTTCCACTCAATCACACACCATGTGATTATAATTGAATAAACAATATTTGTGAAGACACCTTCAAACATAAACTACCTCTGCACTTCAAAGCTCAAGAGTAGTATACAAGTTTACAACTCAAAAACACTAAGTTCTAATTCTAGACTTGCATTAAGCTGACACAAGTTTTTTTTCTCTTTCTACCTCTTCTATTTTCTTCTTACAAACTTAACCCTTTTATACCCGTACCAATTTAACCTAAGCCCAAAACTCTAAGACCCAATTCTCACAACATATCATAACTCTACTATCTTACTATTTACTAACTAATGTCTCCATTTAATACTCGAAAATTGCTCTTTAGGCCCCTCGTCATTACTTTCAGGCCCCCCATCGTGACAAAAAATACCCTTACAAAGGGTTTTGTAGGATAGAATATGAAATAACCTAATTTTGTATCCTAGGATACGAAACCATATTTACGCGTAAAAAACACAAATTCGTATCCTAGGATATGAAATTGGCATTTTTCTGAAAACAAGCTTAAGGTTTCAGCCCGTAGAATACGAAATACACATTTTTTTAAAACACTCCAGTTTCATATTCTAGGATACGAAAACGCTTAGTTTCATATCCTAGGATATGAAAATTATTAATTTCGTATTCTAGGATACGAAGCCGACGTATATATCTATATTTTGCCCTAGCGTTTTTTTCATAACCCCTTCAACACTCAACCCTCAAAATACAATGTTACACGACTTTTTAACGTTTGGAAGGCTATAAATCAAGTTTCTTCACTCATTGAAGGTTCTCACACTCATATAGAGTCATATAACAGGTAAGGTTCCCACACGCATCATGCATTTGTTTATGTATTATATTTATGATGATTTTGATTGTAGTATTTGATATATGAATGTGTTTAGATGGCCGAACCTCCGGTTGAATTGAAACAAAAAATTGATGAAACCGACATTGCTGAAGATGTTGCACCCGGAATCGCTGAACCTAATGTTGCTGAATCTAAGTGTTGTGTGTGGTGAGCATAAACATGAAATGGGCAAAAATTTGGAAGGTCATATGCTTGCCGGGCGTTTAAAACCGGAGGAAAAGGAGCGTGTCCATGAGTTAACAAGGAAGTTGGTGCAGCCAAAGAACATTTTGAACAATTTAAAAGAGAGGAATAAAGATAACAAGACTAATATGAAGCAAATCTACAATGCGTGTCAAAGATACAAACATAATGTTAGGGGTGAAATGTCAGAACTTCAACAACTCTTGAAATGCCTTGAAGAACATAGATACTTCTACAAGTTTAGAACCGTTGGTGACTCGTCGACTATACAAGATATTTTCTGGGCACATCCTGATAGTGTTAAATTGTTTAACACTTTTCCTACCGTAGAGTTGGATGCAATTCAGGTAACTTGACATTTAATTTATTTAAAACATATGATTTGTTTTAATTTTTTTTAAGCTAACTTGTTTTTTGGTAGGAACGGTTGAAGTTAGCGGATCATCCTATGAAGTTACAAATCAGAGAGGAACTGCGGTTGATAGCATATCCACAAACAACATCGTTGAGTGCACCGGTTAAAAATGCTGATACAAATGGTGCAAAAAAGAGGAAAAAGTCATGTATAAGTGACAATTCTACCACTAGAGAACCATCTTGGTGGGAGCACATCGATTTCCAACATCACGGAGAAGGAGATTTCACAAATCTATTAAACTGGAGATTGAATGGAGAAGAAGATTTGACAAATTGAAACCCTAAAATCGCCCCTCTTCTTTAATGTTTCCATTGGCGTTCTTCCTTCGTGAGAATAGAGACACATCGCCCGTTTGTTTGGTTTCTCATGCCCCTCTTTATTTTAACGCGTTTTCATATTGTAGAATATGAAATTAGGCGTTTTCAGACTCTAGAATATGAAACTAACTTTCAGATCGTAGAATATGAAATTAGGCGTTTTCATATTCTATAATATGAAATTAGGCGTTTTCAGATCGTAGAATATGAAATTAAGCGTAAATCATTATTTCATATTGTACGATACGAAAGATATATGATTTCGTATCCTAGAATACATAGTATCATGGGTCCAAAATTGGGACATTTTGGGATTTATGGGGGGTTTGGGAGCAAGTAGGAGGACCTAAAAAGCAATTTTCTTAATACTCGCTCGTTACTTTATAATTATAAGCCACATAACAATGAGTCATTTAATTGATAAAAATAAAGTATAAACACTTAATTAATTATAAATAATTAATTTAGGTCGTTACACTTATTCGAGAATGTTTTGGTCTATGTCTCCCTTCTCTTTTTGTTGTTGTTTGCTTTTATTTATATATATATTTAGGGTGTTGCAATCTGCTCCCCATTTGCCAAAAAATAAAATAAAATTCTAAGATTACGAAATATTAAGCAAATATTTTTTGACGATAAATGAAAATGTGAATACTATAAAAATTATACTGTATTCAAAATATTAATGAACTTCTAAAATTTTACTACATTAATAAAATAATTATCTTTTATAATGATTACGTTTAAATAAAAAAAATAGTTTAGATTTGACTTTTTATGCTTAAATATGCTTTTGGTCCCTACAATTATACCTTGTTTTGAAAAGAGCCCCTGTAAAAAATAAATTTGATTTTAGTCCTGCAATATCTCAAAACTTTTAAAATAGCCTCTGACTGGATTTCTTGATGATATTACAGGGACTAAAATCAATTTTTTATTTTTTTTTACGGGGACTAAAATCAATTTTTTATTTTTTTTACAAGGGCTCTTTTCAAAATAAGACATAATTGAAGGGACCAAAAACATATTGAAAAATTGGCAACGTCAGCTCTAAATCCAGTCAGGGGCTATTTTAAAAGTTTTGGGATATTGCAGGGACTAAAATTAAATTTATTTTTTTACAGGGGCTCTTTTCAAAACAAGGCATAATTGCAGGGACCAAAAGCATATTTAAGCCGACTTTTTATCATATTTTTTGAGTAAATATGTTTTTGTAAACTAAAGAATCATCATATTCAAAATTGTTGACGCGCGCATATCTTTTTTAATGAGGAATAATATAACAAACGTAGACTTGATAAGGAAAAAAATTTTAAGTAAGGAAAGATTTATTTTAAAAAAATAATGATCTTTATGATGATTACGTGTTAAAATAAAAAAAGTTTAAATTTTGTTCTTTATTATATTTTTTGAGTAAATATATTTTTGTAATATAAAATATCATCTTATTCAAAATTAGTTGCGTATATCTATTTTAATAAGGAAATTTATTCACCCATTGTATAATGGTAAAAACCAAGCACCAATTGCATGTATAACAGTACAAGCAAAACTAATAATTATTATAAATTATAAATAAAAACACTAATAGAGAAATTTTTCTTTAATCGATGAAAGTGATAATTTTTTTTTAAAACTATGGATGAATTAGTTAATTAAGAATATTTTAATGTAAAAGTTGTCAACTACTACGGTGCAAAAATATGACTTATGATAAGCATAAATATAAATATAAAAATTAACAGGCAAACAATAATTGATACACATAGATTATGATTGATTGAGACGCATAAATTAAAAATGTGGCGGCTCAAAAAACAAAAGAAAAATAAATCAGGTTAAGTAAATTAAGTTAAGTTTTTGTAACATAATATACTTATATAATTAAGAATGCTATGCGTGCAATCAAATCTATGAATGAACATAGAAGAAATAAAAAATTACGTGCAAGAATTGGATTTAAGAAAATAGAAAATGTAAATAACAATGTATTTATTTAAGTTTGATACAATGTCAATTCTTATGAGGTACATTTGGTTATGTGGACTCTCAGAAAAATTATTTATTGTTCCTGCAATGCTTCAATTGTGAATCAATGTATGTATGCACGAGCACCTACAAAGTAAAAACAAATATATAAAAATATTGAGATTTGTTAAAAAAATATTAAAATATGAAGAGAAAACAATAATATAGATACCACTGATAATGTTAACGATCATGGCTATGTTTTGGTTTCGACTTGTGCCTTGCAGTGTTGCTCACAATCTTTCACGCACTTATTAAAATCATCTGCTAATCTTTTTCCAGCACATTTTAAGTCACACTTTATTTCACAAATTGCTCCTGCCAAAATTACTGGCCTAACCTCTTGAGAATTAGTGATGCATTTAACTTGTGTTACAACTAACATAATCATTAGCATCATCACAACACATTTTTTTATCATACTCATTTCCATGACTCTTTTGGTTGTGTATATCTTTTATCAATCACTACTAAAATTATCTTTTTTGTGATGTTTTAGGTTTTTCAGATGAGATCATATTTATAATCAAATAAAGTATGTACAAGAGTTTTCAAGCCTAACAAAAAGACATGATAATTAATTTGAAACTGAAAAAAATTGTCAAATTATATAATCTAAAAAAGAAATTAATATTCATATTTACTTAATATATATATATATATTTTTCTACTAAAACAAAACAAAAATATATTTACTTAATATATATATTGATATGTTGATTATGTGATAATACATATAGAGAAAAAAATTTATAAAAAAACTTGATTAAGGAAACAAAATGACTGTTTGACAAAAAATAAAAGTGATATTGATTAGTTTTTCTATTTTGATTAATGTTTTCAAACCAAAATAGTTTACCGATAATTATATCCAAGATTTTGATCAGATAATTACTTAATTTTTTTATTTCTTTCAAATGGTTGACGATTATTTTTTGTTCTTCTTTTAATGAACTTTATTTTTCTTTATTATTTTAATGAACTTTTTTTTTGTCTTCACCGGCAGTTTAATCTAGTTTTGGGGTCAGTTCTGTTATTAAGTGATTTCAGCTCCCTACCGATCTCAGTTGTTGGGAATCGTACCGTGATCCTCTACATATCATGTTCAACGTCAATCACCACTGGATCAACTAATGATTAGTACTATTAAGTTAATATTGTTATACAATAAGAATTACCTAACTTTTAATTCAAGAAAAATTATATTCGTTTCTCTGATCATTTCTATAAGAAACACCTCATTTTTTAAATTCATTAAATTACTGATGTAACTAGAATTATTAAATAATCACCCTAAATTGATTAAAAACTAAATAAATGAAATCATAATAAGTTGGGCTTGATGCTTGGACTTTTACGCCCACATGATTTGAACTTGGGCTAAAACAAAAATATTATGAGATGTATTTTTCGCACCCCTTGGATTTCCACAAGCACCCCTAAAGTTATCAAGGAACCTACTCACCATCAAAGGTGCGAGCAAAACTCGCCTTCTAGAAAACGAGTGTGTTAATTATGCCAAGTTTTGTCCACAAGCAATATACGTCCACCCCAATGGAAATCAACACCATTCGCTATCCAGGATGTGAATTTTAAGTGAATGTTTGATTTCTACACGCGAATGTGTCTCCTATATAAAACAACTTCACCTCATTACCCTCATTTGAACAATTCGCTAAAACAGTGTAAACCGCCCAAAATCCTCTCAAAACCCCAAGTCTCAAAAACCTCACCAACATCAATAGTTTTCTTCTCATTGGTGTTCGAAATCCCATAAGAAGCGAAGAGGAAAGCATCAAACAAGAGGTAAGTCCATATTTCAACCCTTTCATCTTTGCATGTCACATTTTTTTCTGACTAGTTCAATTCGCATTCTGGTATGCAAACAATGTATATGTTGTTCGCCGTATAGAAGTCAAAATTTACTAATAATGTTTTTGGTTGGTTTTTGTCCGATTCATTTGATTGTATATAAGCATGCAATTGTATAGAGTTGGTGTAATGTTATTGTGCAGACATGGATCGTTTATCAAATTTCGTTAGACGTGTTAGAGGGAGTAGCTCTTCTGCTAGAAAAGACAGGGATGCGGAGCATCCTCGTAGGCCTCGGTGTCAGGGTCAACCTAAGCCTGAAAACGATGAACCATTGTATCTTGAGCCATTGTAGTTCGAGATGTCAGATGAAGAGATGCATGAGGCTGAGCCCATGCCGGAAGCAGATTAGATCGTTACACTTATTCGAGAATGTTTTTGTCTATGTCCCCCTTCTTTTTTTGTTGTTGTTTGTTTTTATTTATATATATATTTAGGATGTTGCAATCTGCTCCCCATTTGTAAAAAAATAAAATAAAATTCTAAGATTACGAAATATTAAGCAATTATTTTTTGACGATAAATGAAAATGTGAATACTATAAAAATTATACTGTATTCAAAACATTAATTAACTTCTAAAATTTTACTACATTAAAAAAATAATTATCTTTTATAATGATTACGTTTGAATAAAAAAATAGTTTAGATTTGACTTTTTAGGCTTAAATATGCTTTTGATCCCTACAATTATATATTGTTTTGAAAAGAGCCCCCGTAAAAAAATAAATTTGATTTTAGTCCTGCAATATCTCAAAACTTTTAAAATAGCCTCTGACTGGATTTCTTGATGATATTACAGGAACTAAAATCAATTTTTTATTTTTTTTACAAGGGCTCTTTTCAAAATAAGACATAATTGAAGAGACCAAAAACATATTGAAAAATTGGCCACATCAGCTCTAAATCCCGTTAGAGGCTATTTTAAAAGTTTTGGGATATTGCAGGGACTAAAATTAAATTTATTTTTTTACAGGGGCTCTTTTCAAAACGAGGCATAATTGCAGCGACCAAAAGTATATTTAAGCCGACTTTTATCATATTTTTTGAGTAAATATGTTTTTGTAAACTAAAGAATCATCATATTCAAAATTGTTGATGCGCACATATCTTTTTTAATAAGGAAATAATATAACAAACGTAGGCTTGATAAGGAAAATAATTTTTAAATAAGGAAATATTTATTTTAAAAAAAATAATGATCATTACGATGATTACGTGTTAAAATAAAAAAAAGTTTAAATTTTGTTCTTTATTATATTTTTTGAGTATATATATTTTTCTAATATAAAATATCATCTTATTCAAAATTATTTGCGTATGAGGCAGTTGGTTTTATGCTCCCACCTGAATTTTGTTCTAGTCCTCCCAAGGTTGATGTATTATTGTTCCTCTTTTTTAATAATATTTGGAGTTTGGCTTGTTTGTTGGGGTTGCTTAGGGGTGTCAACCTAATTGGGATGTCTAAGCTTCCTTGATTGGCCTTGCTCTTTTGCCTTAAAAAAAAAAAAAATTATTTGCGTATATCAATTTTAATAAGGAAATTTATTCACCCATTGTATAATGGTAAAAACCAAGCACCAATTGCATGTATACCAGTACAAGCAAAGCTAATAATTATTATAAATTATAAATAAAAATACTAATAAAGAAATTTTTCTTTAATCGATGAAAGTGATAAACAAATTTTTTAAACTATGGATGAATTAGTTAATTAAGAATATTTTCAATGTAAAAGTTTTCAACTACTACGGTGTAAAAATATGACTTATGATAGGCATAAATATAAAAATAAAAATTAACAGGCAAACAATAATTGATACACATAGATTATGATTGATTGAGACGCATAAATTAAAAATGTGGCGGCTCAAAAAACAAAAGAAAGAAAATCAGGTTAAGTAAATTAAGTTTAAGTTTTTGTAACATAATATACTTATATAATTAAGAATGCTATGCGTGCAATCAAATCTATGAATGAACATAGAAGAAATAAAAAATTACGTGCAAGAATTGGATTTAAGAAAATAGAAAATGTAAATAACAATGTATTTATTTAAGTTTGATACAATGTCAATTCTTATGAGGTACATTTGGTTATGTGGACTCTCAGAAAAATTATTTATTGTTCCTGCAATGCTTCAATTCTGAATCAATGTATGTATGCACGAGCACCTACAAAGTAAAAACAAATATATATAAATATTTAGATTTGTTAAAAAATATTAAAATATGAAGAGAAAACAAAAATATAGATACCATTGATAATGTTAAGGATCATGGCAATGTTTTGGTTTCGACTTGTGCCTTGCAGTGTTGCTCACAATCTTTCACGCACTTATTAAAATCATCTGCTAATCTTTTTTCAGCACATTTTAAGTCACACTTTATTTCACAAATTGCTCCTGCCAAAATTACTGGCCTAACCTCTTGAGAATTAGTGATGCATTTAACTTGTGTTACAACTAACATAATCATTAGCATCATCACAACACATTTTTTTATCATACTCATTTCCATGACTCTTTTGATTGTGTATCTTTTATCAATCACTACTAAAATTATCTTTTTTGTGATGTTTTAGGTTTTTCAGATGAGATCATATTTATAATCAAATAAAGTATTTACAAGAGTTTTCAAACCTAACAAAAAGACATGATAATTAATTTGAAACTGGAAAAAATAGTCAAATTATATAATCTAAAAAAGAAAATAATATTTATATTTACTGAATATATATATAGGTTTGAAAACTCTTGTAAATACTTTATTTGATTATAAATATGATCTCATCTGAAATATATATATATATATATATATATATATATATATATATATGTTGATTATGTGATAATACATATAGAGGGGTTCAGTTATTATACATAAGGAAAACTTATGCACCGTGCATAAACTTCTCGTTTGCACCCCTCCAATTTCGTTATACACCCCCACCTCAACATTTGGCTTTTTGCTTTTCCCATTTCTGCCACCATCGTTCATCACCAACGCAGACGAGTTCGAATTCATCGTTCATCACCATCGCAGAAATCATCAACACCGTCGCCGATTTCATCCTTCATCGCCATCACAGAGCTCTTCACCATCGCCGGCAACAACACTTCATCATCGCCGGCAACATCACGAGCTTATTCAACCGTCATAAGCATTCAACCGAAGCAAACAGCAAAAAGATGAAAACAAAACAGGTTTGAGCTTATTCCTTATGCTTGATAGATTAATTTTCAATTAAAGATGAAGGTTGAGAAAAATTCACATGATCTAGAATTACCCCTTCTCTCAAACAATGTTTGCAATTTTGCTTATGAACTGATTAACCTCCCCTGTTTTTCTTCAATTTGTGAACCAACTCTTGAATTTTGTGATATGAAATGTGTGAATTAATCTGTTTCACATGATTCTAAAGTTGTTGATTGGTTTTTTGCTGTAACAGTAATTGAATTTTCCCTATTTGCAAATTTGTAATCTATGCATTCCATGTGTTTGTTTGTTGGCTGAGCTGAAATCTGAGACAATAAACTTTTGATGTTTGTTTCTTCACAGTCATATCAATTTATGAGTGCTGCTAGTTGAATTTTAGAACTTTGAATTTGAAACATTAGATTCGTTTTCGTGTTGTTTTCCCTCCAACAATTAGCTGGTAGAATGGTTTCAGAGAGTTGTACTCTGAAACATTTAGCTGGTAGAATGGTTTCAGATAGTTGATGGTTAATTGTTGCTGCCTAAACCATTTAGCTAGTAAAATGGTTTCAGAGAGTTGTACTCTGAAACCATTTTGTTGGTAGAATGGTTTCAGATAGTTGATGCTTAATTGCTGCTTCCTAAACCATTTATTTTACATATATATATATATATGCAAGTGAGTTTAAGAACACTAGTCAAAGAACAACTTCATCAATGAAATGGCCAAAGGGAGCTAAAGCTCAGGAAATAGCAAAGATTATGGATCTCAGAATTGGAATATGTTCAGCAATATTAACAGATCTCGGCAATTATAAAGGACAATATGTGCAGAAGGAAGCAACATTATACTATAAGGAAATGCTTAGAAAGATAGCAGATGAAACATGATAGTTGTTAGGATTGTGATTTGAAGAGTGCATGATAGTTGTTAGGATTGTGATTTTAGCAGTAGTTTCTCTATTGTGTTTGTTGTTTTTGGTTTAAATTATGAATTATGAAGGTCATAATTGTAAGAACTACTTAGTTTCTACTACTTGATGGTTTCATGAACTATTAGAAGACATGTTTATGATTCAATTAGATTCGCACATGCATATCAGTTTACTCGATATTTGTATACTAAATTCTAATTTTATGGTGAAAATCGTGAATTATTGATTCTCATGTACCGTCTTTTCTTTTCAAATGTTAATGCACTAATGCATAGACAGAAAATAAATATTCATATTTTAGTCAAAATAAATATTATAACTGAAACCATAAGTGTGGCTTAATGGTTTCATTATTTTTGTATCTGAAACCAAAGTAGCCCTCTTATGGTTTTCAATAAAATATTCATATTTTGTTCAAAATAAATATTATAATTGAAACCATAAGTGTAGCTTAATGGTTTCACTAGTGTTGTATGTGAAACCAAAGTAGATCTCTTATGATTTCCAATAAAATATTCATGTTTTATTCAAAATAATTGTGCAAACCATAAGAACAAAATTATCACCATAGGTTATTTTCATACTCAGTTCAACTTTAAGACCAATAGTAGTTACTAGTTAGCACAGAAATGAGCATTGTAGCATCCATTTTCAATCATGATTTAAAAAAGAATCGACAATTACAAAAAATAATCTTTTACATCATAATCTCATTTTCATATTCTTCATTTTCTATTCTCATTCCCCATTACAATTTGTGCTTTATAAAAATATTGTTCTTATTTACTCTTAATAAAACTAAAGAATACAACAAACTAATGTCTGCAAACTAAAGAATGCTACTATACCAAAACACTAAGCTTAACCAAAGCTAAACAAACTGAGGCCTACAAACAGAAGCACAAAACTAAATAAAACCAGTCCTTCAACACGAAGATATCTAAAACCACACCTGCACAATCACAAACACAAAGTGGTTTAAGATGCAACAATTAAGCATCAACTCTCTGAAACCATTCTACCAGCAAAATGGTTTCATAGAGTTGTACACCGAAACCATTTTGTTGGTAGAATGATTTTAGATAGTTGATGCTGAATTGTTGTTTCATCGTGAATTATTGATTCTCATGTACCATCTTTTCTTTCCAAATGCTAATGCAATGATTCATAAACAGAAAATAAACATTCATATTTTATTCAAAATAAATAATATAAATGAAACCATAAATATAGCTTAATGGTTTCACTAGTTTTGTCTCTGAAACCAAAGTAGTCATCTTATGGTTTCCAATAAAATATTCATATTTAATTTAAAATAAATATTATAACTGAAACCATAAATGTGGCTTAATGGTTTCACTATTTTTGTATCTGAAACCAAAGTAGTCCTCTTATGGTTTCCAATAAAATATTCATATTTAATTTAACATAAATATTATAATTGAAACCATAAGTGTGGCTTAATCATTTCACTGGTTTTGTATCTGAAACCAAAGTAGCTCTCTTATGGTTTCCAATAAAATATTCATATTTTATTCAAAATAAATATTATTATTGAAATCATAAGTGTAGCTTAATGGGTTCACTAGTGTTGTATGTGAAACCAAAGTAGATCTTTTATGGTTTCCAATAAAATATTCATGTTTTATCCAAAATAATTGTGTAATCCATAAGAACAAAATTATCACCATAGGTTATTTTCATATTCAGTTCAACTTTAAGACCAATAGTAGTTACTAGTTAGCACATAAATGAGCGTTGTAGCATCCATTTTCAATCATGATTTAGAAAAGAATCGACAATTACAATAAATAATCTTTTACATCATAATCTCATTTTCTATTCTCATTCCCCATTACAATTTGTGCTCTATAAAAATATTGTTCTTACAAACAGCAAAATGAGGCCTCCAAAACACTAAGCTTAACCAAAGCTACTATACCATAAGAGATCTACTAAGTTAAACCAAAACTAAAGAATGCTACTATACCAAAACACTAAGCTTAACCAAAGCTAAACAAACTGAGGCCTACAAACAGAAGCACAAAACTAAATAGCACAAGTCCCTCAACACGAAGATCTCTGAAACCACACCTGCACAGTCACAAACACAAAGTGGTTAGGTTGAAACAATTAAGCATCAACTCTATGAAACCATTCTACCAGCAAAATGGTTTTGGAGTACAACTTTCTGAAACTATTCTTCCAGCAAAATGGTTTAGGTATGATTTTTAACTTAGCAAGAATGATTTGTAACAAAAAAAAAAGCTACAAGGTGCACCAGAAAATGTAAAAGACTGAATCAACATTTACCTTGTTGTACTTGGCAAAAAAATAGTCATCTGTTGGTGGAATACCATTTAAAACTTGAACCTGCTAACAAAAGTATCAAAATGCTCAACTACACAAACTAGTAACCACAACCAACACACATCCACACATAATTGTTACTAAAAATTCCATTAAAAAAATCAATAGAAAACAGAAGAAAAACTTGATTGTTGTTACATCACCACATTCACTTTCATTCATCATCACTACAAATCACTACCAACCACCATAACCCAAAACAAAATCAAAGAAACAGAACACATAAAAACAGAACCAAAGAACAAATGGCCACAAGGAGGAGAATCGAAACAGAATTCAAAGTGTACCTTTTGTTGAATCTTCACGCTGCCGTGGAATATTGCCGGAGAAATTGACGTAGACGTGGAAGCTGGCCGGTGAAATTGACGTCGCCGTGGAAGCTGGCCGGAGAAATTCACGTCGTCGTGCTTGTGAGAGTGATCGAAACTGGGAGAACGTGAGCTTCAGATTGTGAGAGTGTGAGATGATGCCTAAGATTATTACACGTGTAATCACAATATGATGGCTATGCTTCACTTATGCACCATGCATAAGGATATCCTTATGTATAATAACCTTAGCCCATATGGAGAAAAAATTATAAAAAATCTTGATTAAGGAAACAAAATGACTGTTTGACAAAAAATAAAAGTGATATTGATTCATTTTTATATTTTCATTAATGTTTTCAAACCAAAATAGTTTACCGCTAATTATATCCAAGATTTTGATCAGATAATTACTTAATTTTTTTATTTCTTTCAAATGGTTGACGACTATTTTTTGTTCTTCTTTTAATGAACTTTATTTTTCTTGATTAGTTTAATGAACTTTTTTTTGTCTTCACCGGCAGTTTAATCAAGTTTTGGGGGCAGTTTTGTTATTAAATGGTTTCAGCTTCCTCCCGATCTCAGTTGCTGGGAATCGTACCGTGATCCTCTGCATATCATGTTCAACGTCAATCACCACTGGATCAACTAATGATTAGTACTATTAAGTTAATATTGTTATACAATAAGAATTACCTAACTTTTAATTCAAGAAAAATTATATTCGTTTCTCCGATCCTTTCTATAAGAAACACCTCGTTTTTTAAATTCATTAAATTACTGACGTAACTAGATTTATTAAATAATCACCCTAAATTGATTAAAAACTAAATAAATGAAATCATAATGATTTGGGCTTGATGCTTGGACTTTTACGCCCACATGATTTGAATTTGGGCTAAAACAAGAATATTATGAGATGTATTTTTCGCACCCCTTGGATTTCCACAAGCACCCCTAAAGTTATCAAGGTACCTACACACCATCAAAGGTGCGAGCACAACTCGCCTTCTAGAAAGCGAGTGTGTTAATTTTGTCAAGTTTTGTCCACAAGCAAGATACGTCCACCCCCATGCAAATCAACACCATTCGCTATCCAGAATGCGAAACTTAAGTGAATGTTTTATTTCTACAACGCGAATGTGTCTCCTATATAAAACGACTTCACCTTATTCCCCTCATTTGAACAATTCGCTAAAACAGTGTAAACCGCCCAAAATCCTCTCAAAACCCCAAATCTTAAAAACCTCACCAACATCAATAGTTTTCTTCTCATTGGTGTTCGAAATCCCATAAGAAGCGAAGAGAAAAGCATCAAACAAGAGGTGAGTCCATATTTCAACCCTTTCATCTTTGCATGTCACATTTTTTTCTGACTAGTTCAATTCGCATTCTGGTATGCGAACAATGTATATGTTGTTCGCCTTATAGAAGGCAAACTTTACTAATAACGTTTTTGGTTGGTTTTTGTCCGATTCATTTGATTGTATATAAGCATGCAATTGTATAGAGTTGGTGTAATGTTATTGTGCAGACAGTGATCGTTTATCAAATTTCGTTAGACGTGTTAGAGGGAGTAGCTCTTCTGCTAGGAAAGACAAGGATGCGGAGCGTCCTCGTAGGCCTCGACGTCAGGGTCAACCTAAGCCTGAAAACGATGAACCATTTAGGGATGGCAATTTCACCCAAACCCGATAGACCCACCCGAACCCAAACCCAAGTCAACGGGTGAAACCCAAGTTGACTGGGTGTGGGTTCGGGTGGCACCCGAATTTATGGGTGTGGGTTTAGGTAGTACGAAACCCACACCCGAAACCCATACACCCGCCCGTTTATATGTTAAATTACCAATATATATATATATCTTTTTATATTGTGTTGTTATGTATTGTGGTTGTGAACAAAGTGTATTAAATTGGGATATTGTATTGCAAACTATGTTTTTTCTTTTTTTAATGCAATTTGCATTTTATCAAATTTGAATGTGAGTTTGGATAAAAAAACTCGGGAATTTTAATACTGCATGATCAAGCTGTGGGTTTGGGTTTGAGTGAAAAAACCCAAAACCAATGGGTGTGGGCGTGGGTTTTATTTTACCACCCAAACAGTCTTTGGATTTGGGTTTGGGTGCACCCGAAATTATGGGTGTGGGTTTGGGGAGTATCAAACCCGCACCCGTGGGCACCCATTGCCATGCCTAGAACCATTGTATCTTGAGCCATTGTAGTTCGAGATGTCAGATGAAGAGATGCATGAGGCCGAGCCCATGACGGAAGCAGATTAGATCGTTACACTTATTCGAGAATGTTTTGGTCTGTTTTCCCCTTCTTTTTTTGTTGTTGTTTGTTTTATATATATATATATATATATTTAGGGTGTTGCAATCTGCTCCCCATTTGCCAAAAAATAAAATTCTAAGATTACGAAATATTAAGCAATTATTTTTTGACGATAAATGAAAATGTGAATACTATAAAAATTATATTGTATTCAAAATATTAATTAACTTCTAAAATTTTACTACATTAAAAAAATAATTATCTTTTATAATGATTATGTTTAAATAAAAAGATAGTTTAAATTTGACTTTTTAGGATTAAATATGTTTTTGGTCCCTACAATTATACTTTGTTTTGAAAAGAGTCCCTGGAAAAAAATAAATTTGATTTTTGTCCTGCAATATCTCAAAAC
Source organism: Trifolium fragiferum (assembly GCA_954870985.1). NCBI lineage: Eukaryota > Viridiplantae > Streptophyta > Magnoliopsida > Fabales > Fabaceae > Trifolium > Trifolium fragiferum. Next base: position 41,226,387 of record OX940796.1, on the reverse strand, counting down.
TTTCCACGTCAGCTCTAAATCCAGTCAGGGACTATTTTAAAAGTTTTGGGATATTGCAGGGACTAAAATTAAATTTATATTTTTACAGGGACTCTTTTCAAAACGAGGCATAATTGCAGGGACCAAAAGCATACTTAAGCCGACTTTTTATCATATTTTTTGAGTAAATATGTTTTTCTAAACTAAAGAATCATCATATTCAAAATTGTTGATACGCGCATATCTTTTTTAATAAGGAAATAATAGAACAAATGTAGGCTTGATAAGGAAAATAATTTTTAAATAAGGAAAGATTTATTTTAATAAAATAATAATCATTACGATGATTAAGTGTTAAAATAAAAAAAGTTTAAATTTTGTTCTTTATTATATTTTTTGAGTAAATATATTTTTGTAATATAAAATATCATCTTATTCAAAATTATTTGCGTATATCTATTTTAATAAGGAAATTTATTCACCCATTGTATAATGGTAAAAACCAAGCACCAATTGCATGTATAACAGTACAAGCAAAACTAATAATTATTATAAATTATAAATAAAAACACTAATAAAGAAATTTTTCTTTAATCAATGAAAGTGATAAACAAATTTTTTAAACTATGGATGAATTAGTTAATTAAGAATATTTTAATGTAAAAGTTTTTAACTACTACGGTGCAAAAATATTGTTAGAGCTATGAACAAGGCTAGGTGAAGAAAAATTGAGTGAGTTGAGAGAAAGAGTGAGAGAAAGGGAGAGATTTTTTATTAATGATCAACTTGAATGATTTACATGGGTGTAGCATGTATTTATACACAAGGACTATTGAGTTAGCATTAACCAACTATGGTTACTTAGAAGCCAAGCAACTAACTCAACTAACTAACTAACATGCTTAACCAATTCTGTTTACTTGTTACACAAGTAACAGCTTACACAACATTTTAAACTAACCATATACCTAACTAACTTTGAATTATTCTCAATACACCCCTTTAATTCAAAGTCTCAAGGCTTTGAACATTCATCATTCTTCTCAAATCCTTGAATCTGTCAATCTTCAATGGTTTAGTGAACACATCAGCTACTTGTAGTTCTGTGTTGCAGTAGGTTAGCTTGATCTTTCCCTTTGTAACTTGGTCTCTCAAAAAATGAAACTTTGTCTCTATATGCTTGCTTCTGCCATGAGCAATAGGGTTTTTGGCCAGATTAATGGCTGATTTGTTATCAACCATTAGTTCAACTTCCTGTTCAATATCAATCTTCATTTCCTGCAGTAATGCTAGCAACCATAAGCCTTGACAGGCAGCATTGCAGGCAGAAATATATTCTGCTTCACATGTGGATAGAGCAACCACATTTTGCTTCTTTGAACTCCATGATACAGGACAATTGAACAGTGTGAAGATATATCCCATTGTACTTTTCCTTTCAACTTTATCACCTGACCAATCAGAGTCACAATAGCCAACAAGCTTCCTTTGATTCTCATCAGTTTTGGAGTATAAAACACCATAGTCAGTTGTGCCCTGCAGGTATCTTAGGATTCTCTTCACAGCTTGCATATGAGATAGCTTAGGTGTTTGCATGAATCTGCTAACAATCCCTACACTATGACATATATCTGGCCTTGAGTTGCAAGCATATCTAAGGCTTCCTACTATCTGCTTATAGTGAGTACTATTCACAGATTTTCCTTCATCATCAGCATTCAGATTTGAAGCAGTTTCCATTGGGGTGCTAGCTGGATTGCAATTCACCATGTTAAACCTCTTCAATACATCTGAAACATACTTTCTCTGATGTATCAGCATGCCATTACTAGTCTTAGTGAATTCCAACCCTAGGAAATACTTCAATCCTCCCAAATTTGTCATATCAAATTCTGAGTTCAGCAGCTTTGTCAACTTATCAATTTCATCTTTACTACTTCCAGTTATCAGCAAATCATCTACATATAAACACACTATGCAAATTCTCTTCTGTGAAGTACCTTTAACATAGATTCCATGTTCAACAGTGCACTTTGTGTATCCATTTCTGCTTAGAAACTCATCTATTCTCATGTTCCAAGCTCTAGGTGCTTGTCTCAGGCCATATAGTGCTTTGTTCAGTTTCAACACATGATCTTCTTTTCCTTCAATTATGAAACCCTGAGGTTGTTCAATGTACACTTCCTCTTCAAGTTTGCCATTGAGAAAGGCAGACTTGACATCCAATTGAACAAACTCCCAATCAAAGTGATTTGCAATAGCTACAATCACTCTCACTGTTTCAATTCGTGCCACTGGTGCAAAAATCTCAGTAAAGTCAATACCATGCTGCTGTAAAAATCCCTTGGCAACTAGCCTTGCTTTGTACTTTGCTATAGTTCCATCAGGTTGGTATTTCAACTTGTATACCCATTTGACTGCTATAGGCTTCTTATTGGCAGGCAAATGAACCAAATCCCATGTGTTGTTCTTCTCAATTGAAGCTATTTCCTCATCCATAGCTTCTCTCCACTCTTCATATTTGGCTGCCTGTTCATAGGTCAAGGGTTCAGTATCTACAAACAGTGCCAAGTGCACTATATCCCCATCTGTTGTAATCATATCATCAGGAATTGACTCATATTCCTGTAGTGTTCTATTAGGAATACTTCCTCTCTCTGATCTTCTTAGCACAGCTGGCTCAGTTGTTGCAGGAGCAGGTGTTGGCACAGTTGCTTCTTCAGTTACTTGTTCATCAAGCAACTGAAATGGAACATATTTTTGAACTGGTGATGAAGCATTGTCCCAATTCCAGCTCTTATCTTCTTCAAAAGTTACATCTCTGCTACTTGTCACTTTCTTTGTGATAGGGTTGTAAAGTTTGTAAGCACCTGCAGTGTAGTAACCTATCATGATCATCACTTCACTTTTGTCATCAAGCTTTTTTCTCTTTTGATCTGGTATGTGTTTATGACAGAGACAACCAAATACTCTTAGGTGCTTTACTGATGGAGTGTGACCTGACCAAATTGCCTCAGGTACCTTGTCTAACTGCTTTGTAGGGCATCTGTTCAGGACATAGCAAGCTGTAACTACTGCTTCACCCCAAAAGCTGTGTGGTAATCCTTTCTCTTTCAGCATACATCTTGTCATATTCATAATTGTCCTATTCCTTCTTTCTGCCATTCCATTGTGCTGAGGTGTGTAAGGTGCAGTGATTTCATGCTTGATTCCATTGGCAATGCAGTATGCAGTGAAATCATGTGATGTGTATTCACCACCACCATCACTTCTAAGCACCTTAATCTTCTTGCTTGACTGATTTTCAACTTCTAGTTTGAAGGACTTGAATCTCTGAAGCACTTCATCTTTGGTCTTCATTAACTGAATCCACATCATTCTACTAAATTCATCAATGAATGACACAAAGTATTTGCTTCCTCCTAAGGACAATGTCTCAAATGGTCCACACACATCACTATAGATCACATCAAGTGGCTGCCTAGCTCTCATAGCTATCTCCTTTGTAAAGGATTTTCTGGATTGCTTGCCTAGCAAGCAATGCTGGCAGATATCATTTGGTACTTTTATAGCAGGCAAACCCTTCACTAATTCATTACTTTGCAGATAACTCAAACTCTTAAAATTCAAATGTCCATACCTCATATGCCAAAGCCAGGCTTCATCATTAACCTTCATAGCAGCCAGGCACTGGTTTGCAGAAATTTGAACTTGGAATGTGTTATTGTGAGATAGTGGAGCTCTCAGAATAATGTTCTTCTGTGAATCAAACACTTCCATAATATTGTTCTCTAGGTGCATGATGAATCCCTTTGCCAGCAGTTGACCCATGCTTAGTAAGTTTGTCTTGATTTCAGGTACATATAACACTCCTGTGATGAGTGCTTGATTCCCTTTCTTGCCTGTGACTAACACATCTCCTACACCCTCAGCTGGTATAGTCCTATTGTCAGCAAACCTTATCTTTGTCTTGGATGAATCTTTGAAGTTTACTAACCATTCTCTATGGCTTGTCATGTGTTTGCTGCATCCTGTATCAAGATACCAATCTTCATGATGAGTTTCTTCATCTGTGACTGTAGCCATTAGTAATCTAGGATCAACCTCTGATTCACGATCTTCTTGAACCAAGTGAGCATCAGGATCTTGGTTGTTTGCTTGTCTTGGTACCTTCTTTCCTCTGCAATCTTTGGCAAAGTGACCAAATTTCTGACAGTTGTAGCACTGTATACTCTTCAAGTTAACCTTCCCTTTCTTATCCTGATTAGAACCTTGGGATGAAGTTTCACCTTGATCATTGCTTTTCTTTGAGTTATCTTGTGAATTGTTGTATTTCTTGAACTTGTCTTTTCCTTTCCATTTGCCATTGCCTTTCTTCACAATCTGTGCTTGCAATGCTTGGTCAGTAGCTCTATCTTTTGTCCTCTCCATGATTCTTTGTTCATGAGATTCAAGTGTGCATTGCAATTCATCTAGTGTTAGTGTAGTCATATCTTTTGTTTCCATTATTGCAACAGTGATGTAATCAAACTTAGGGGATAAAGTTCTCATAACCTTACCGACAAGAGTTTGATTTTCACAAACCTCACCACAACTTCTCATCTGGTTGGTGATGTTTGTCAGCTTGTTGAAATAGTCTGCAATGCTTTCATTGTTTTCCATCTGCAGTAGTTCAAACTTCCTCTTCCAAGTCTGTAACCTAACCTGCTTCAGCTTCTCATTCCCTGAGTGTGCTTTCTCAAGAATATCCCAACATTGTTTTGCTGAGGTTGCATTCTCAATCTTCTGGAAATTCACCAAATCTACACATTGGTGAATGAAGAACATTGCTTTGAAATCTTTCTTCTTTAATGCACGATGTGCAGTTCTTTGTACTTCTGTTGCATCTGCTGCAAGGTCAGTGATGGTAGTCTCTATCACATCTTGCACTTCTTGGAACCCAAAGATCACCTTCATTTGCTTATTCCACCGATCCCAATTTGTTGAATCAAGAATCGGTAACTTGCCACCAAAACTGTTGCTGAGTGTTTCCAATTGACTTGTCATCTTCCTCCTATGTTAATTGATCAGATTATAGTGAATCTTGATCAATTCTTTGAAGCCACGAACCTTGAGGCTCTAGATACCAGTTTGTTAGAGCTATGAACAAGGCTAGGTGAAGAAAAATTGAGTGAGTTGAGAGAAAGAGTGAGAGAAAGGGAGAGATTTTTTATTAATGATCAACTTGAATGATTTACATGGGTGTAGCATGTATTTATACACAAGGACTATTGAGTTAGCATTAACCAACTATGGTTACTTAGAAGCCAAGCAACTAACTCAACTAACTAACTAACATGCTTAACCAATTCTGTTTACTTGTTACACAAGTAACAGCTTACACAACATTTTAAACTAACCATATACCTAACTAACTTTGAATTATTCTCAATAAATATGACTTATGATAGGCACAAATATAAAAATAAAAATTTACAGGCAAACAATAATTGATACACATAGATTATGATTGATTGAGACGCATAAATTAAAAATGTGGCGGCTCAAAAAACAAAAGAAAAAAAAATCAGGTTAAGTAAATTAAGTTTAAGTTTTTCTAACATAATATACTTATATAATTAAGAATGCTATGCGTGCAAGAATTGGATTTAAGAAAATAGAAAATGTAAATAACAATGTATTTACTTAAGTTTGATACAATGTCAATTCTTATGAGGTACATTTGGTTATGTGTTCTTTCAATGCTTCAATTGTGAATCAATGTATGTATGCACGAGCATCTACAAAGTAAAAACAAATATATATATATATATATATATTTAGATTTGTTAAAAAATATTATAATATGAAGAGAAAACAAAAATATAGATACCATTGATAATGTTAAGGATCATGGCAATGTTTTGGTTTCGACTTGTGCCTTGCAGTGTTGCTCACAATCTTTCACGCACTTATTAAAATCATCTGCTAATCTTTTTCCAGCACATTTTAAGTCACACTTTATTTTACAAATTGCTCCTGCCAAAATTATTGGCCTAACCTCTTGAGAATTAGTGATGCATTTAACTTGTGTTACAACTAACATAATCATTAGCATCATCGCAACACATTTTTTTATCATACTCATTTCCATGACTCTTTTGGCTGTGTATCTTTTATCAATCACTACTAAAATTATCTTTTTTGTGATGTTTTAGGTTTTTCAGATGAGATCATATTTATAATCAAATTAAGTTTGTACAAGAGTTTTCAAACCTAACAAAAAGACATGATAATTAATTTGAAACTGAAAAAAATAGTCAAATTATATAATCTAAAAAAGAAAATAATATTCATATTTACTTAATATATATATATATATATATATATATATATAATTTTTTTTTTTTCTACTAAAATAAAACAAAAATATATATATATATATGAGATGGGCTTGATGCTTGGACTTTTACGCCCACATGATTTGAACTTGGGCTAAAACAAAAATATTATGAGATGTATTTTTCGCACCCCTTGGATTTCCACAAGCAACCCTAAAGTTATCAAGTTACCTACTCACCATCAAAGGTGCGAGCACAAGTCGCCTTGGAAATCAACACTGTTAGCAATCTCAAAAGAAAATATACAACACAAAAAGTTACATCAAAATTAAAATAATAAAAATGGGCAAAATGAAAATAGTTGATGGACCACGTAAACAGATTATGTGCAGTTGTGACTGCATGCAGTCATGGACTGTGAACCGTTTGATCATGATCAGACTGATTATATTTTAAGATAGTTTTTTATTTTATTTTAATATAAAAGTTTGAGTTTACATTTGAACCATTCGATCAAGATCATACGGTTTAAATTGCATGATTGCACGACTGCACCTACCGTTGAAGTTACAGAATCCAGATCCATGGACCACTTGTTATCCACCATACCCATTTCAAAATTTAGGTGTTACGACCCAAAAAAACTAAAATGTTATTACATTCTAATTTTATAGATCAAAAATCCACCAATACTGTAACTTGTTTCAACTACTCATAATGCTTCCAATTAGGACACAAAAGTTCATCGTCGACTACCATAACTCTTCCAATCATGTTGCCAAAACAACACTGATAAAAACGTTATGAGTAATCGACGAAAGACTATACAACCGTTTACACGAAACTAACTAAAATTATAAATAAATAAATAAAAACAATAAAAAAAATATGCTAAGAATGAAAAGTTACGGAGGAAGAGAAGTGTAAATTTTTTTCACACAAACCACTTCCTTTTATAGACTTTTTCAAGCATTTTGATTGACTTGAGCACTATTTATCGCAACCACATGGCCAGTCACGTTTTGCCACGTGGCAACAACTTTTGATTGCATGGGAGCTGAGTTTTTTCACTGCCGACAGTTTCACTACTTAGTCGGTGAACACCATATTACTCGCTACATAGTCGGCGAACTGTGGTGCACCTTTTTTTTTTGCAATTTACACACTCTCTGCCTAAGTAGCGAGAGATGTAATTTGGAAAGATCAGGGGGTGCGTGAGTGACACGGGGGGTGTGAAAAAAAATACTCTCAAATATTATATCTTCTTTTTTATTTTAAATTTACTTTTGTCAGCCTACTAGATTTTTGCGAACCCTATATCTTTATCATTTTGCCCTTCCATTATTTATGTAACCAACGTTGTAAGAATGATTTTTTTTTTTTTGTGAAATTTTGTAAATGCCGTCCGCTACTTAAGCAGCAAATTTTATAAAAAAAATGGTATGGTATGATATTTTTGAGGTGTATCTACTACTTAAGTAGTGAAAATGGGTATTTTGATAAACTCGTAGAACGCGCGAGAAAAGAGGATTGGCAAAAGAAAATCTCTATCCATTTTTTTTACATAAAAAATATTAGGCTTAATAGATCTTTAGGTCCATGTATGTTCGTGAATTTTTGGTTTTAGTCACTGTGTCTTGTTTTGTTGCAAATAAGTCCTTGAATGTATAATTTTTTTTGGTTTTAGTCCCTAAAATCAAAATCCGCAGGAAAATCTGCAGTTCTCGTGGAAATTTTCCTTCGGATTTTCCTGCGGATTTTGACTTTAGGAACTAAAACCAAAAAAAATTGTACATTCAGGGACTTATTTGCAACAAAACAAGATACAAGGACTAAAACCAAAAATTTGCGAACATACAGGGACCAAAAGATCTATTAAGCCAAAATATTATATCTTATACCTCCCAGTTTTATTCTTACCTATCCAAAATGAAATTTAAAGTATATATTTTTTTTATTTTACTTTTTAGTTTGCAATAGAGTTAATGAAAATCGTTCTTAAAATTTTATGTATGCTACTCAAATTTTCACCACTAAACCAAATCAGGTAACTTTCAAAAATAAAAGTTTCAGTATAAATAATCATACCGTAAATTTCATTTTTGAAATGATCCAGTAAAAATATAAATAAATAAAAACTTGTAGCGACAAATATTTTAAATCTCAAATGTATTTTTCTCAAGTTTCAAATCTCCATTCAACATACTCCACAAGAATCAAGATATGGATAATTATTATTTTTTAATTTAAATTTAAGATGCATTGATATTTTATACTAATAGAAAAAAAATATGCATTCATTGAATTTAATAGATTACTATGTCGTCAAAAAAAAAAAGATTACTATGTCGTAAACTATACAAATTCAATGTTTCTAAATGCTAAATGATGAATTTGCGAATTAATTTACAAAATTAATCGCATAAAATAACGAAATATCTACAAAAGTGATAAAATAAAAATTATCAAAATATATTATGTCTTTAGATATGCAACATAGATGTCAAGTCATTTACTGAAGGGTTAATAGGTTTTATTCCTGCAAAGTATGTAGTTTTGTATTACTTCTGTAGTGGTTTTTTTAGATTACCCCATATAATGTGTTTTTATTTTTTTCACAATTCATTTCGCCTTTGTAATATTGTTTTGTTTTACCTTGGGGTAAAATGAGCTGCGAAAAATATAAAAATACATTGCAGAGGTAATCTCAAAAAATAAATTACAGAGGATAATGCAAAGCTCACCTACTTTGCAGGAGGTAAAAATCTATTAACCCTTTATTGAATTAGTAAATTAAACAAACAAAACAATCCTACACTCAAACGACAATAATATCATGGAAAAATGCGAAAATAGAAAATAAAATAAAATAAAATAAACAGATTTATGTACATGGATATCACTTATTTAATGTGAAAGAAAAAAAGTTGAAATTTATCTTCAATAATACCAAGAGGGATAAAAACATTGTTAGTGGTTGAGACTTGAGAGTTAAGACTATTGTTAGGATACAAAAAATAAATAGTAGGAAACACTTGAATTCAGTATGCAAAGATGTGAAAAGATAGCAAAAAGAAAAATGCTATATATCAACCTATCATATTGCCATATTGGTATACATTATCTTTTACATATCATGGAAGAACTTATAGCTCTTGATATCTTCCACTATTGATCTTACTGCACCAATACAACCTAAGATAGCAACAACTGAGAACCAAGTAGCTATTAAAATATTTAATGGCTTCATCAAAAGACCAAGCTTGGAGTTCTTGGCTATGTTGCCAACTTTAAGGTATGCTAAAGCAGGAAACACAAAGTCCAAAGGAGTAAACCCAATTGCCCCACAAATGGACACAAAATCCCCAAAAAATGGCATTGCTGCAGCAATAAGAGTAACAAGAATCATGTATATGGAAGTAAAAAAAAGTCGTATCAGTTGACTTTTTAGGGGAAAATGTCTGCTAGATTTGTTGGATTCTACTCTTCCCTCAAAATAGGCATATGTTGGCCTGCAGTAAATCTGACAAATGATGCAACCATGATTAAAATGTAAAAAGATAAAAAAACACAAATAAAGAACAGTAATCATAGAGTTCGGCTAATTGTGTCTACGTCTTTGACTATAACATTGTTGCGGTATCTTTCTATTATTTAAGATTAGTGTATACGGAATATGTGTGTTTAAATACTACGGTTTGATTTACAATATTACTCATGAACCGTACGACAGGAGAAGATCTTACGACAGGAGAAGATCTGCCCACTTATCACTAAACTGTGAGTCATCCAACCGAAATGATCGACCAAGGACTAATCCAAACAATCTCTTACATTCCTTAAAGAGGGTGAACAAAATTGTCACAAAAACCAGAAACATAATCTAACATTGAAGTGAAAGAGACTCTACCTGAAAGCATCCGCAGATTTGAATAGCTGCAAATAAATTTGCCATAACAACAGTCCATTCTGGAATGGTTAGAGAAGCTAAAATGTAAGGTTGGACTTGTGATCCGAAAGCCCAATATCCAAAGAAAGCCAATTGCCAATAACTCAGAACAATCACAGTGTATGCTGCTGATATGCTTTTGTACATATTCTTCTTTGCAGGTTCTTTGACTGTATTCTACAAAGAGATATGTTAGAACAACCATTATGGTTCAAAAGTACATAGATACACAAAATGGAAACAAACACAGTGTATGCTGCTGAAATGCTTTTGTATGCAGCTGGGTTTTTTCCCCTTATTATGTACTGCAATGGTTCTAAATTGTGGTTGGATTATGTTACGAACCTTGATATTGCGACAAAATGTAGGAAAATGCGTCTACAATTGCAATTTTGATTATGTTACACAGACCTCTAAAAACATTATACTGTGACGCAATTGCTGTTGTAGACTGCAATTTAGACTATACATATCTATGCAGGCACACACAATTCAGAGATTTCTGCATCAGAAGAATTAAGATATATATACCTGTATTTCTGGAAGCATTGCATCACCAAATGAAAAGGCAATGGTTCCGAGGGCATTGAACGCTTTGAAAGATTTAGATGCAGAACTCCCTTGCAAACTATAGTTTACTGATGTTCTATCAATCTTCTTCCCTAACAGATGATGCAAGCAAAAAATTTAATATGTTATTATCATCATGAAATGAAGAAGAGGAATCAATCATGTCTTACGACATTGGCCGATCACGAGTCACAAGCATACCGTTGTAAATGGTAACCCCAATGGTTGTACCGGCAAATCCAATTGTGCTAAAAGTGCACAATGCATTAACCCATCTCAATGAGTGAATGTCAGGAAGTTGAGAAAGCAATAGTTCCAAGATCCCAAAGAAGATAATAAAATGTTGCAAGGTCAATTTTCCATCTGCATGATAATGCTTGTAAACTGCCTATAAAGAAATGGCAAGAAATGATTTTGTTTTTCAAAATGATAGAAATGAAAAAGAAGTAACCAGGGAATATATGTATAATATGTATCTAATTATTAGATATATTACATATATTAGTCATACTAATTAGTGTGCCTAGTATTGTATAATACTTATTATTCCATAAAATATGGTTTGATGCATAACCTTAAGGCTGCTGCCAGCTGCAATCTGGATAGCAATGTTGTTTCCTAGAGAAGCTATCTGTTGGAATAAAGCAATAGACCAGTATCCCCAAAATCCTTTAACAATGATTGACAATAAATTAAAACACTTGATTATTGAATTCCATATGCAAAAAAAAAACTATATATTATGTGTAAATCATAAATTTAATGTGAATCAGAGTAGCGCAGCGGAAGCGTGGTGGGCCCATAACCCACAGGTCCCTGGATCGAAACCAGGCTCTGATAGATTTTGAATAATTTTTTAAAAAACAATATTACGAACCAAAAATACTGCGTGCAAGATGTCTATAGGTAAGGTGCTTCTCCTCCCCATTCCATTTCCACAAAGAAGCGATCAAAATGCTAGAGTACCAAGTAGCTAGTGTTGCACTCACTAGACTACTCACACCTGAAATCAATAAGAAGCATTTCACCAAGACTGCTACATGTGGAGATGAATGAACTATGAATCAATTATTATTTCCAATCATTATGCACAAATTATATGTATTGACTGAAAAAATGCCAACACCACTTAAAGAGAATGGCATGGATTTGGATAGATGGTTTGTTGATGAGGTAAGGGACACCAAAGAAGTTTAATATAGGAGGTTAAAGATTCGACTCTAGATATTAACATAACTAGTAATTCCGATCCGAATCCTCAGCAACCAGCTTGTCTGCTGCAGCATTCTGATGCGTCGGATTAAATCTAACGGCTCATATATTAAACATTAATTAAAATGAAAAAGACACAATTTATCCCCTTTCTTAATTGGCTTTCCATAGAAGTTCTTGCGCTAGTAGCAAAATTTGAATTTACACTTTTGTAAGTTGAGTCAACTCCTTACCAACTGAATAATCCTTGATTAACTGCTATATAATATTACAATGAACAATACAGTTTCTTCAATCTCATCCTAGAAAGTTTTGTATATGATTATAAAATTAATGAAATTGGCCACATAATTTTATGAGTCATAGCTAAAGAGTGTCATGGGGCACTAGTTAAACATACCAAAAAAAGAAATAAAAAAGATAGAGTTAATAATAAAAAGACAACTTTTTACATCTTCAAGATGTTGAATGCACAAGTTCCAAGATGAAATTTCTATATTAGTGTGCTTAACTAGTGGCACTAGCATTTTCCTAATTTTATTAGGCCAACCTCCTCTGATGAAAAAACATATGTATAAAATTGCATATTTATATTATCATATAATTTTGATGAACAAAGTCACAAGTGTGTGAAATGAAAAAGACTATAACTAACCAAGACCCCAACCGAGAGAAGCAAGAGCAAAAGGCAAGGGAGCATAAGCTGCAGGGGTAGCAATTGTGGTAGCAACATGGAAAGCAGCATGCTTCCATGTTCCTTTATCACTCACTCCTTCTTCTTCTTCTCCATCTTTTTTCTCTACTTCTTTACCTACCTCCACCGTTGAATTATACTCTGATGTACTCATTCGGTTTCAGCTCGTATTAGTACTATAGTACTTTTTATTTTCCCTCTAAACATTATAAACTACTGCCTAGTATATATCAAATTATTACAATTAATTATTATCTTCCTTTTCTTTTTCTAATTTGACTTTGCAATCACTTTCTCCTAACTAAGCTTGTTCCGTCCCATTTTATTTGAGCCTTTTGCAAAAAACACGCATATTAAGAAAAAGATAAAAATGAATGAGAGATACTCTTAATTTTACCAAATTACCCTTGTTGGGACTCCCTATGCACTTTTTAAGTGCAAATAATAACTATTCTAAAAAGTGGAAATACAAGTATAAGGAGTATAAGTGGAAATACATATAAAAAATTATAAATGGCTCAAATGTTTTGGGACAAATTTTTTTTACAAAAGGCTCAAATAAAATGGGACGGAGGGAATATTAATTACTCCCTCCGGCCATTATTGGGTGCGTTTGTTTTAGCTTTAAAAAAATAGATTTTTCTTTGTATTTTTAAAAATAGATTTTATAAAATCGTTTTTTAAAATATTATAAGTTTTTTTATATTCATTTTTTCTAAATTCAAACACTAATTTTGACATTATATAACATAAACGTGCATTATTGAATATCAAACCATAGTCAAAATCTCAATTTTTACAAAAAGTTGTATTTCAAAAATGATTTTTATGAAAATCTATTTGAAATAGCTTCAAAAAAAGTGATTTTTTTGAAATTTTGATATCTAAAAAAAATTTCGATAAAATGATGAAATACCTAAAATGACATTTTAAGAATAACTATTCAAACCAAATTTTCATTTAAAACTTTTATAAGAAATTTCTTTGTAAATTTTTTTTAAATAAAATTATATTACACTATAAGAATCTATTTTGAAAAAATCTATAACAAACGCACCCATTATAAGCAAATTTAATTTTTTTGGTACATTAAAAAAGTGATGTATTTAGTTCATAATATAGACCAAATGCATCACTTTTTTAATGTATCAAAAAAGTCAAATTTGCTTAAAATAGTGGCAATAGGGAGTAAGTCTTAAGTTTTATAAACTACATTTAGTCGTAATTTTTTTATAAAAAATATGGGACTATTATGGTGTGCTGAAACACTAGCCCTCCGGGCAAGGTTAAAAGGGGCTAAAGGGCATGTAGCCTGTATGTCCATGTTTCTAGCACATCAATGTTCTGACCTCAAGTAAACAAGAATGTATTTCCAAAATATTATCCATTTTGTGCCTTGTGACATTCCTTACGGTTTCGTATTTGTAAAAGATATGTATCGTCTTGTTGAATGTGTGCTGTTTATAAACTATCCTTAGAGTCAATTCTCAAGCAACCTAAGACTATTTTGGTGCATGGAGACAAAGGTCTTTCTTTGTCACGCGAACTATAAAACGCATTTAAACAGTCTTTAATTATCGTATCATTATGCGAGTTATAGACTAGCTAGTTATGACGTTGTGGCTTTGATTCATGTTATGCCTAGCTCAAAAAATTCTTCGATATTGAATTATAAATACAATCAAGTTGCTAAAGATGACTTATTAATATAGTATATTAGGTTTGTTTGTTTTAACTGTTTTTAAAAATGAATTTTATAGTGTATCATTTTTTTAGTAAATATTTAAAAAGAAAAAACTTCACATGAGAATTTGGTTTAAATAGTTTGTCATAAAAAATCATTTTAAGTATTTCATCATTTTGTTATAAGTTTTTGTAGATAATAAAATTTTAAAAAATTTCTCAAAATAAGAAATTATTTGAAATAATTTTTCATAAATATCATTTTTTACTAATAAATTGTAGATTCGAAAACTATTTTATATTTTTCCTTCAATGAGGAGCTGAATGACACAAAAATCCCTCAATTTAATCGTGTCTATTTACAATATATTAAAAGAAACTACTACTGAAAAACCGATTTTGTCTTTATCACGTTTAATAATATTTCACCGTTTATGCCCTTAAATATAATTTTAACTCTAAACTGGAAAAAAGATATGTACAAAACAAAAATAACAAAAAAAAAGAAAGAAGATAAACATAAAACAAATATACTCATAAAAAAAAGATACAAAACAAAAATAACAAAAAAAATCCAAAAATAAGCCTAAAACAAATCTACTCATAAAAATAATTATTTTTTATAAAAAAAGAGAATAAAATAAATATACTCATAAAAATAACAATAGAAAACACTTCTAAAGATAAGCATAAAAAAATCTGCTCTATTTTTGTTTACACTTATATAAAAAATACATGAGAAGTGTATTATTGATGAATATATATTATAATAAATAATTACGGGGTAAATATATATTATAGTAATACACACGGGGCAATTGTTTTAATAAAAACAAATTAAACTTACACGGGACAATTGTTTTAATAAAAAAAGAAATTGAATAATATATTATAATAATACACGGAGCAATTGCTGATGAATATATATTATAATAATACACGGGACAATTGTTTTTATAAAAAAAAAAAATTTATCATACACAAGACAATTGCTTTAATAAAAAAAAGAATTGAATAATAAATATTTATTATTATTAATTATAGTTTATTATACAAAAATCATACACGGGACAATTGTTTTAATGAAAAAAAATTATTTAATTTAATAACTTTTATAAAAAAAACTAGCCGAGATACTCGTGCTCGCACGGGGAGAGCGGCGTCGCCGCTCCCATTGTACTTAATTACTCCATAACATCATATTTAAAAGAGATGATTTAGTTGTTAAGTTGATACATGAAATGATTAATGTGGTATTCCAAAATATTAATGTTAAAATAATATTCGAAATTGATAATGTTAAAAAATAATGTTAAAAAAATATTAAAAATTAATAAAGTTTTTTGGAAACATGCATATTTTTATGAAATAGTAATTTATTTTATTTTATTTATCAATGCATGTCTGTGGATGAAAAAATAACAAATTTGGTTTAATAATTATCTCCTAACTAACAAATCTCATCTTTTGTTAGTTAATTATCTAAAGATTTAATGGTAACTAAAACTCCTTATTTTTAAATAAAATTATTTTTAGAATGTTTTTTAAAACATTTTTTTAACTCTTTAAAGGGTCGGCCCAAAAGCCCGTGGGCCGGCCCATTAAAATTATAGGCCCGAAGGCCCGATCAACTTTTTTAAAAGCCCGGCCCGTGTATAACTATAGGGCTAATGGGCTGACCCGATAGTCCGACCCATTTTTACAGCTCTACTAATAATATAGCCGTCTATTAAGAACTTCCACTACAAGAAAAACGCCATTTTGCGACGGCCAAAAGCCCTCGCTAATGGCTAAAAGCCGTCGCTAATGGTTATGTTATTGGCGGCCAGCTGGCGACCTCTGGGCGTCGCTAAAACTGGCGCCGGTAAGTTTTACGACGGCCCAGGCCGTCAGTAATGGCCAGGACGGATTTTGCGACGGCCTGTGGCCGTCACTAATGGGCAACGGTCAATTCAAGTCTGCACAGGTATCGATGGATTTTGCGACGGCTTAGGCCGTCGCTAAATCTGGGCGAATTTAAAAAAAAATATTTTTTTTTTAGAAAAACGTAAAAAAATTAATTTTTAAAAAAAACAAACTTACTTATTATTTCTTAAAAACAAATTTATTTATTATTTTGTAAAATAAAAATCAACATAACATTATTTTAATACATATTAACACATAAAATTAAATATTTTAAACGGTCAAAATTAAAATTAAAATAGAGAACATGTATTGAAGAAGATGTATTGAAATTACAAAGATTTTTGAAGAAGATGTATTGAAATGTGTTAGAGAAATGTATTGAGAAATTTAAAGAAAAAGTGTTTATGAAGATATAGAGGGAATGTGTTAGAGAAATGTAGAGAGATGAGTGTGAATGTGTTAGAGAAATGAAGAAGAAAGTGTTTATGAATATATATATATAGTTGGAAGTGCAAGCCTAGTTTGGGTTTTTTTTTTTTTTTTGTTACTGAGGTCATTTGCGACGGCCCAAGCCGTCACAAAATTCGTCAGACATTATAGAGGGTCAAAGCCGTCGGTAATTCATCATTTAGTGATGGCTCAGGCCGTCGCAAAGTGTTGGACGGATTTTTCAAAGGAAAATACTATTTTTTTATTTTTTTGACGGATTTCCAAGCATTTGCGACGACATAGGCCGTCGGAAACTTATAGAGGGCTTTGGCCGCCAGAAAATATTTTGCAAATTCGTCAGTAAATCTTGGTTTTCTTGTAGTGTTCATATTAATATGAGTAAAAATATAGATTCAAGTATAAAAAACGAAAATAGGTTCCCGTGTTTATATATGAGTAGAAATATAAGCGCCCGTTAATAATTTCATATTAATATAAGTAAAAATATAGATTCAAGTATAAATTATGAAAAACAGGTTCCCGTATTTATATATGAGTAAAAATATAAGCGTCCATTAATAATTTCATATTAATATGAGTAAAAATATAGATTCAAGTATAAATTACGAAAAATAGATTCTCGTATTTATATATGAGTAGAAATATAAGCGCTCGTTAAGAATTTCATATCAATATGAGTAAAAATAAAGATTCAAGTATAAAATACGAAAATAGGTTCCCGTATTTATATATGAGTATAAATATAAGCGTCCATTAAGAATTTCATATTAATATGAGTAAAAATAAATATAGATTCAAGTATAAATTACGAAAAATAGGTTCCTGCATTTATATATGAGTAGAAATATAAGCGCCCATTGATAATTTCATATTAATATATGAGAATAAATATATGAGAAGAAATATAATCCATAAAAATTTTGTATCCATTGTCCCGTAGACATCAATAAAAGTAGACTCTATATTGATATATGAGAAGAAATATTTTATACATTTTTTTTTGTAGATTGCATAAATTTTAAAATTTCACAGCCACCAACTTCTCAGCTTAGATCTAAATAACCATAAGTACATATTGGGAAAACTAAGAACATATAAATACTCTCTTCATTGTGTCAAAAAAAAAAAAAAAAAACTCTCTTCTATTGTCTCTCAAAAAATCACAGAAACATTTAAAGGAGCAATCTCTTCGGAAACCATCGTACCGGTATCGGAAGCCATCTCCGCGATCGATATGCCTTCTCCGTTCACTTTTCTATCCATCCATGTATGAGTTTAACTTCTTCATCTATACTTCTTTCATACATGCAAGGATATAGAGATGAAAAGAATAAAAGAAATCAGATTATATATTAATTTATTATCCATGTTAAAGTGAAAAATTCATTGTTTACTCTTTGCAATTTTGAAATAAAATAAAAACTATTGTTTAAGGTTTTTGTTGGCTTTGATTTATATTTATTTTTATATCTTAATCACCGTATATTATTTATTTTTATAGTGTAGAAAAATGGATTTTTTTTAAGGAAATCAAATATATTCTATTTATTGTATTCAATTTTTTAGATGTGAAATGAAATCAAACCTTTCTTTTTTTTTTGTTGTTAGAGAAGAACGTGAATCAAATTTAGCAAAAATAAAAATAAAAATACATATGGTATAGAAAGAATAATTGTGGATTTATTTACCCGTTTTCCTCCTTCTACTCATTTTACTTCTTGTTTTAACAATAAAAAAAGACACTGGCAGGATTTGTTAATTTCATTTTCACCTGCAAAATTGAACATATTTTGGATTTATAAATGTATCAGAGGAGATGAAGAAAATAAAGAATGAGTAAGAAAACATAAATGTATCGGAGGAGATGAAAAATTTGAATATACTTACCCGTGTATGAAGAGAAGTGTATTTTCCTGCAAAAAAAATGAAAAGATTTTTTAGATTGAGAAAATAGTGTTGAAAAATTGTTGAGAGATGATAGAAAGAAATAACAAAGTAGAGAGATGAGGAAGTAGTATGATAAAAAAATGAAAGTGGGAATGAATTTGAATTTGAAATTCAAATGAAAAGAAAGTGTGACAAATGTTTTAACTTTTGGTGACAAAACCTTTTGGATAAAAGACGTGTTTCAAAATAACCCAATCTGTTGGACAATAACCAACGTATAAAAAAAAGTAGAAAATTATGTACAAAATTTTAAATTCAAATTGGATAATAACAAAATCCGTTATGTAATAGATTGATCACATAAGAGACAAAAATTATATGGTGAAAAATGACCACAAATGACCTTAAATATATGATGTGTCAAAATATTATTGGAGGGTATGTTGGTATATATATATGTATATTATTTATATATATATATATTATTGGAGGGTATGTTGGTATATTACCATGTATATTATTTATATATATATATATATATATATATATATGATAGCAAAATAACGTCATTTATTATTTTTATTTTTTTTATACACGACGTTACTTATATTTTAACAATATTTTATAAATAAAAGTCAATAG
The DNA here is from genome assembly GCA_954870985.1 of Trifolium fragiferum. Taxonomy (NCBI): domain Eukaryota; kingdom Viridiplantae; phylum Streptophyta; class Magnoliopsida; order Fabales; family Fabaceae; genus Trifolium; species Trifolium fragiferum. Next base: position 41,207,093 of record OX940796.1, on the reverse strand, counting down.
ACCCGTCGCATAGATCTCAAAACTAGTTAGACCGTAAAAAATATTTATAAAAAAAAACTGCAAACCTTTTTTTACCAAAATATTAAAACTTAAATAAAAATAAGGAAAATCATCGAAATTAGATTTACCCTTGTGTAACTTGAAGCCAAAGTTGGGGTTTCACACTTTCACATCTGCTCCACTGAACCAGACGAGCGACCAATCATGGTTTACATTACTTCATGGGACGAGTTTTTGGAACGATCCATTCAGCTTTTCCGCGCCGATCCCGATTCCGTATGTTACTTTCTTCTTCTTCTTCTCTACGTTTATGATTAATCTTCATGATCCTAATTCTTCAATTTGTCTTTCGATAACATCTTTGAAAAACAAAATCAACACAATCACACACTTTAATTTCAATTCAATTGCGTTTTTCTCATGTTATACTTTATTATTCACACGCCTTAATTGTTTGTTTATTTTTCCCCTAAATATTTTGGGGTTTAATTTGAAATCTAGACACGGTATGTCATGAAGTACAGACACTGCGATGGAAAATTGGTGCTTAAGGTCACCGATAATCGACAGGTACTGATTCTATTTCTTATCTGTAAATATACCTTTTGTGTTTTATGGAAGCACTTACACTCCTCGGATTAGGCGTGTCCCGAACACTGACATTAGACGACACCGACACTTATAATTACATTATTTACTCAAATTATTATAGGTGTCGACGTGTCAGTGTTCGTGTTCAGTGTCCTTGTCTGTGTGTACGCTTTATAGGTTTTAGCGGTTATTGTTTTGTTTAATGATTGGACGAATGCTAGTAGTATGCTGTATGCGTTCAAATTTTGGAACATAAGTCTATAGCTTCTTTTACTGTTGAGTGTGATGAATTTTAAGGATAATAGGATATAAACATTATTACAAATTGTGGGTGCTCTTTGTGATGTTGTTTAACAGAGCACCAACATGCAACTTGTTTTTTCAAATTAAATTGTGTTATACAACGTTTGATTGGGGGTAAATGAAAGGAGAGGGGAGCGAAAGCCCACCCAATTTGATTTTGGCTCCCTTGAATGAATATTGGGGAGATTTGGTGGCTGAGGGAATATGTTTAACAATTTTAAAAGTATGCAATGTAGAACATTGTAAGGGTATAGAAAGTGTGTTTATACTTTCCCTCTATTAAAATCTGTCCTTTCTAAGCCCAACAAGAAGAGATTATTTCCTTCCCCTTATTTGAATCAAACAGACCTGTAATGGTATCCATCAATATGTTTGTTGGCCAGTATTTCCTTCTCTATCCCCTGCGTAAACAAGGTTTGGGTTCTAACAATACTCCCTCCTGAAAAACAGACTTGCCCTCAAGTATGGAATTAGGAAAGTGACCCATAACCGTGACTTCTGCCCCTCATGTAGCTTCTTTCACAGCCTCCACTTTGCTCTTAATTAAAAATTTTCTATCAGAATGTCTTCCAAAAACTAATGAATGTGTATGGTTATAAATTAAAGTACGGATATGTACCCGGTACTGATACGGATACGTACCCGGTACCGGTACTCTTCCTCAAATGGAGTACCCGTGCATCATAGCTCCAATTGCAACTAGAGAAATCAGAGTTGCCCTGCTTATCCAAGCAGCATACCACAGATAGAATTTTCCATAGCGTCCCTCTATCATAAACAAAATTCAGCCAATTTAATGATGATGAAAAACTTTTCCAGCCACATTCATGAGTACTGATTAGCATAAGCATAAGAATATTGGTGTCCCCTGGATCCCATGGCATGAAAGCATACAATGACATCATTCCAAAAGCAAATCCAGTCTTCATTACTTCCAAACTCCCCATCATTGTATCCTAAAATTGCACAAGTATCTCAGCAAAAGTAGTTGCCAGCCAATCATTTGTATCAATCAAAGATCTCACAACTTACCTATTCATCTCCTTCCCATTTGACAACACTGGTGGATCAACACACGCTATGAACAAAATCATGAAAGTTCTTCAACACATCCGCACCAGCACCCTCGTACTCCTAAAGTATTTAAAACTTTCCACGGACTTCCCTTGTGCAAATTCTTTGTTCATAGGAGTTCCAAATTCTTTACACCCGCAAAACTTGAACCCCGTTGAATTTGGGTGGCAATATGCTGATAGTTTCTTCCATCCTTAGAGAGTCTGGAAAATTGTCACTCCTTGCCAGAGCTACGAAAGAAATAAGCTCACTTGAAACATCCACTATATCCATTGCTGCAATTTTCAGCAACATGACAGTCCCCTTTGCTAAATCATCTGCTGCAAAGATCTCTATGAAAAGAGTTGGCAGCAATAATGTGACTACCTTTTCCCAGTCCAAACTCGTTAGTATGACAATTTTTTTAATGGAGTTTATGATCACTTCATTTGTAAAATTGCATAAGAGGTAACCTCCAAATCAATTCCCACATTAGAGAATGAAACGCAAACTCTATCCAAGACCCCTCAACAATTGAAAGACAATCTTGAATCAATGTATGAGCTTAACTCAAAAACATTTTGAGCTGAGATTTGTTTCAGAACTTTATAAGCATTCCCACATTCTTCATGATTGGAAATCAAAGAATTCCACAATACAGTATCCATCACTTGTAACCCTTCAAACAATTTTCTCCCACCAGTTATGGAATCACAATGACAGTATGTGTCAATCAGGGAGTAAGACAACATCATAAACTCATTACACAGTTTGTCAAAACTCCTAAAATATTTAAAAACTTTATCATGGATCCTTTTTTGTGCAAACTTGTTGATTAAGGAATTCCAAACTAGTGAGTCTAGCAACACCTCTTCATTTTCCATCCACTGATACACACCAAAAACTCTCTCATTAGGTGCCATCATATTGAACCTCGCGGTTACAAAGTTGCAAACTATGAAATTCAATACTTCCCTTTCATAGAGAACCAAAAAGACAAAAGCCCAATTAACACCCGTGGAATATGTAGTAGCAATTGCAATCACCTCCCTATCATGAGAACCCACTTCCAGTTTCACATTGAACCCCTGAACATGACTGCCAAAGCAATTGCACAAAAGAGACGCACATGCAGAAACTATAGCTACATTTTGGTACTCCTTGTTCCTCACCTGTTTCAATTCCTCTAAAGGTAAGCATAGCAAATCTCTGCACCATTTGTACCTCTCCTTTAGACACACATTCCTCTTACCAACACATTAATGTATGCCCCTACTGCTAACCTAAGTGCCAAAAGGAAATCAATGTTGTCAATTGCTGATCGCGGGAAATAGTGGTTTGTTCAAATTCCGCTTTGCTACAGTGCTATAGTACCGCTATAGACGCTATTTGACAACATTTTGTGCTAAATAGCGTATCACATAACAATAGCGGTTTGTTCAAACTCCGCTGCGCTGTAGGCTGTAGAGCACTATAGTGCCGCTATTTGCCAACACTCTGAAGGAAATTATGGCTATCACAATCCAAGAATTGCCCAATGAAGTACTCATCAATCCAAGTACTACCACATTTTCTTTCCCTGCCATCCTTGTTAAAAAAAAAAGTTATGGGACCTGGCACTTTGGTGTAGATTACCGTGCCCTAATGCTATCACAATTTCAGACCATTTCCTAGTCCCCCACTGCTGATGAGTTGTTAGATGATCCATAGGGCTGCCATATTGTCTAAATTGTACTTGCGTTGAAGCTACTGTCAAATTCTTCTGGCACCTGAAGAGTGAAGACACTTTTATAACAGCTTTATGAACTATTGGCCTCTCCAATGCCCCCTCCATTTTTCAAGCAACCATGTATTATATTTTCTAACTTATCTTTTCTAACTTATCTCCACAAATTTGGGCTTGTTTTATTCGATGGAATTCTTGTTTATAGTAAGGATTGGGTTTCTCACCTCTCCCATCTACAACAGGTCTTATAGGTATCTACTACATTCCTGAACCCAAACCTACACACAGACCCACTTGGACAAACAAGTGATATCTCTGGGTCAATTGCTGTGAGACCCAGATGGGCAGCTAAGAAGCCCAATTCGATTATATTCAAAACCCAGGAGATCTTATTCATAAACTCCGTCACTAGGCAGTTATTTTCCTTTCATTAGAGGCTCAATATTAGTTTCCTTTTCAGTTATTATCGTCAAATTCCTCTTGTTACTGTACCATACAGGTATCAACAGATCCTCATTAGTAGGGAGTGTATGACCACTATCTATTCACTTATTGGCTGTAGTAAATAAACCAGCAAGAATTAAACCAATCCATCTTCTTCCCTAACTCTCTGAAGTGGTCCATTTCTCAAAAAATTGTGACATTTATTTACAGTTCTTCTTCAGTCATCGCCATTGATAATTTTGAGTTGCATCATTTAGTTTCTTCCAAGCATGTATATATGTAAGTGTAACTCTTCATAAAATAACAACTTCAAGAATCATGGTTATGATTATGAATCTGCCAAGTCCTAAGCAGCTTCAATTTGTAGGAATATTTATTTTGTTTTATTTAATATAATTATGACTTATGTATGTGCATAAGAGTTCCATTTTCATGGCCCCCCATCCCCCGCCTACTCCAATGCCTCCAGATGATAAAGATTGAATATATTAGTTTAAAACAAGCAGAAAAATATTGTGATTAGATATTTTTTGCTTCATAAACTGAAGACAGATTAGGTTCTAGGTTACCCCGTTACCCCCAACAAACTAAATATTTTTATATGGCATCTTATGCCTTATACTATGACAACATGATGGTCTCCCTTGGAATGTTGAAGGAATTAATTCAGTGGCCCTGGTTTACTTATGCACTATAAATATTTAAATTCCTTTTGCCTTCGGAAAGAGATGATGGATAATAAGTTGAACATCATTGGTCATTTTTTTACATATTACTTTTCCTGATGACGTACCAGATGAAGTTATCTTTGCCAAATTAAGAATCCTCATAGGTGGCCGCTAAAATTTATACATTTCAAAAAATCATGACTAGACTTTCTGCTGAGTAATTTATCTTGCTTAGAATATATGTTTTGTCACTTGTGTGACCCTGTGAATGCAGTGTTGAGCATAAGCATATTGCTGTCTAAGTCACATCTCACAATAAATGTTCGTAAAGTTGATTGTTGTTTTTTTGACCAGTGTCTGAAGTACAAGACAGATCAAGCACAAGAAGCGAAGAAGATGGAAAAGCTTAATAATATCTTCTTTACATTGATGGCTCGGGGACCAGAAGGTATGTCATTTGTTATTCTTTGTTGATCAGAATACATTTGGCATTTATTTGCAGAGGAATATATTATGTATGGGAAATAATTTTGAAATTATTTTCCTGTAACATAGTAGTAAATACTGAAACCACGAGTAAGAATAAGTAGAACTTTATTGATTGGTGCATGTTAATGTCAATAATTAGCTTAATATGTGCATAATTTTTTCTTTAAAAGGTCACTGTTGCTTTGAGTTAATGCCATGTTAAACATCAAACTTTTTCAACTGTAAATTAGTGCTTCTTGTTACCATGCTTAAAGTTGCATCAGTTCCATGGCATACATGAATGATACATTTAAGTTCTTTTCCTTTTTTTTATGTTCTGATTTCTGACTCTTATTTTGTTGATAACGATAATAACAATTATCCCTCTAATTCTACAGTTGATCTTTCTGAAGTCACCGGAAAAGAACAAACCGATGCACAGCCAGTTAAAAAAGGAAGAGGAAGAAAACAATAACTGATGAATCTTAAAAATAGACCATGAATCTTAGGACATCAGTGATGATTTTGATATATTTTTTACCCATTCCAAAATCTTAATTTGTTTTTCTGAATTTGCCTCTCTCAAATATTAATCTCGGGTTCGGTCTAAAAATATGTTAATCTCTCCGAATTTTCATCTATAGTCACGAATTTATCGGTTCCTGAATCTGAAACTCTCGTCATCGAATCTGTCAGTTAGAGATCAAGTAAATTGGGCATGTTTGTGTCTTCAATCGTACAGGAGTAACTCGGTTCAAGGAACTTAGCATTGCAATGCCTCGGTTTTTTATTTTTAATGAACTTTTTCAGTTAAATGGCTTATAATTTAGTGGTAAAGGAGTCAATTTTGGCTTAATTCTGACTGCTAGCAATCTTCTCTGATGAATGTCCAAGCAGCAGGGTTTAAGCCAAAAACACGGGCTTGCAGACTCCTCTTTTCTTTCTGATTCCCCTCCCTTATCATGTGATCTGTGATTCCACACGAGCTTTGTTTCTTCATAGAATTGTCTGTTGCTTCTATAAACTCGTGTTTTAATTACCAAATTGAATTGAACAGATTGATTGATTGAACCTTGAATTGGTTTTTTACTACTTTACTATGGGTCAATTACTTTGGTGGTTAGATTAAGTATGATGGGGTTTTCTACCTTATGAAAGTTGCATGCGTGCTGTGTACCTCTCTTGGAGAGGGATGGCTAGGCAACAAAGGCAATTATGCTTGTCAATTTAATGTAATACCAAATCTTAGACCAAGAATTTCCTATAGTGGAATATCAACAATTGATCAAAGATTGCAGTTTTTGGTGAATCAAATCGCTCAACTTGCAATCAAATTGATAAATTTGTGGTGATGTGATCACACTTGTATAGGTATATTACCACAATTTCATGTTCCAATTCCAATCATGGTCGTACTTGTGAATAGTCCTTAATCTGTTTCACCAGATCCCGATGGCACTGCTTATTTGCTTTTATCTGCTTTGTTGGCCCATTAAAAAGTTAAAGCATTTAATCCATGTGCCATGAAAAAAGCTTGTTAATTCGTATCCTTTTCTCCCTCCCATGAAATATTGTAAAGATACAAAGGCAATTTGGAAAATATTCTTCAATCAAATAAAGGAAATCAAACGGGCAAGAATGTTTTTTTGGGTGGGTATTGTGCCAGGACAAAGTGTAATATTGCTTTGATTTGCTTTATTTTTATTGTGATCTGTTCCAAGATAAGTGGGGGACTGATCTCCAGGACCGAGGGTACTCTAACCGGTATTACTAATTTAGTATCAAACCACGTCTGTACCATGCCATTTGCATTCACAATCCAACACACTCGCGTATTCAAACAGATCACCACTTTTTATCATGTAAATTTAGTGTGAGGGGATAATGCTCTAGCTCAAGTTGATATCAATCGTCATATCATTATTAATAGTCATTGGCGATCGTTCAATCAAAATTGAATGGTCTAAATTTCAGTTCGGTATTTCAAATTATAGTATAAATTCAGATTTGCATTTTTTAGAACCGTACAATCTTGATCGAACGATTGTCATCTCTGATGTGTGTATGTGGGATCTCCTAATGGCAGGGAAGAGGAATTCGTTTCCCTATTGAATAAGGGGTGTGCTTTGTGAAACTCTCACTTTTGTGACATCATATTTCAAGGCTTGGATGTGAGTGCACAAATTTCTTGACCCTACAACAAGAATGCAATGACAAGAGTGAATTGAGTTTAAGGATCACTGCAACCTAAATGCCATCTTTTAGGATTACTTTCAAGGGTAAATATTGTGTTTGTGAAATTGTGAGTAGCTAATTATGATTTAGTCGAAGGAATATAAATGATGTTGGTCATTGAAAAAACAATGTAGATTATGAATATGCTTCTTTTGGCTACAAATAATGAATTTTGTTTTTTTGAGAATATGCTGTTCCAACTATGGATGATGTTGAACAATCAAGTAAGGGAATAACACAAGCATGCCAATGTGCTTAATAAAGGTGAAAATGTTTATGTCAGTTCAACACATGGTGAAGTATAAAAGATTTAAATCTTTCATCGCTGTACTTTTTAGAGTAAAGTTCTCTTTTGGATTTTACATGTTCAATTTTATCTTAATTGATTCTAAAGAGTTTTGTAGCGTCTTTGTCTTTCATTTTTCTCACTCTTTTTTAACTTCTTTAATATCCTTTTAACTTCTTTATGTTCAATTTTAGTTTGGAATATTATTTTGAGTTTTTTCTCTATTCATGGGAGGTAAATAAAATTATAAAAAATTTCTACCTTTCAATTATTTTGTACTCAAGTTATTGATACAACCTAGTAGCGGCTGTATCAGAATTTGCACTCTTCGAGCGAGTGTTTGCTCCAAAGAAAGAAAAAAAGAAAAGAGAATTTTGAGAGAAAAATAGAATTGTTATTATTCAGCGTACCAATTGGTTTACAATCCTGACTATTATAAGGAAAAAAAAGATGCTATTGAATAGGAGAAATAAAAAGAAACAAACTAATAACTACTGCAGAAAAATAAGGAAACAACTGCTAACATATCCGAATATCCTAGGCTTTCCCTTCACACACAAAATCTTGCGTCCATATGGGCTTTTTGCGTTGCCTCTTTCCCCTTCCCAATTCTTGTGCTTCAACTTCAGAATTGTAGTTCTTGGAAACAATTGGTGTTGAGCTTGTATCATTCTCTCCCCCTTCAAACACCACCTTGTTCTCAAGGTGAACTGTTGGAAAAACCGTGCGGAAATGCTCCCAATCCTCCCATGAAGCCTCTTCAGGAGAACATCCGTCCCATTGAACAAGAACCTGTTGGAGTGGAACACCATTAAGCAGTATAGTGCGTGTGGCAGCGATAGCTAAGGGTTTCTCAATCGGCTGGTTTTCAAAGCTTGCCATTGGAAGTTCAGAAGATGGAGTAACAACGGGGCCGCAGTAAGGCTTCAAGTTTGAAACATGAAAAACTGCGTGAATATGACTGCCCTCTGGTAGTGCAAGACGGTATGCAACCTGCCCAATACGCTCGGTAATGCGGAACGGCCCATAAAACTTTTTGGAAAGTTTGTGTTGACGTTGATGACGAAGAGAATTTTGACGATAAGGTTGCAAGCAAACTAGTACCAGGTCATCTACCGCAAAAGTGACGTCGCGACGGTGAGCATTAGCTTGTTGTGTCATCCGGTTTTGAGCTGCCAAAAGGTTGCCTTTCAGTGTGCGTAAGAGTTCGTCTCGGTCAAGTAAAGCTTCCTCCAATGCTGGGATGGAAGTAGAGCTACGAGTATATAGTGGAATAGAGGGTGGTTTGCGACCGAACAGTGCTTGAAATGGTGACATTTTCAATCCACTATGAAAACTTGTGTTATAATGAAATTCAGCCCAAGGTAAAAGAGAAACCCAATGAGAAGGATTGTTTTGTGTAAAAGCGCGAAGGTATTGCTCCAGAGTGCGATTAACTACCTCGGATTGACCGTCAGTTTGGGGATGATACGCACTACTCATGGACAACTTTGTTCCACTCAATTGAAACAATTTCCGCCAAAATGAGCTTATAAAAACTGGGTCACGATCGGAGACAATGGACCGAGGGAAGCCATGATGACGAACAACCATAGAAACAAACAGTTCAGCAACTCGAGAAGCAGTAAATGTCGTGGGCAGTGCGCCAAAATGGGCAGACTTAGACAATCGGTCAACAGTGACAAAAATGACGGTGAATCCTTGCGACGGTGGAAGACCGGTAATGAAGTCCATTGTAATGTCCTCCGATACAGCCTCTGGAATCGGGAGTGGCTGCAAAAGGCCAGCAGGAACTTTTGTTGAATGCTTAATTTGTTGATATAGTAGGCATGATGCTATAAATGTTTCCACGAACTGCCGCATTTTTGGCCAAAAGAAATTGGCAGCAAGTCTTACCAAGGTGCGTTTGACGCCGGCATGACCACCGCTCGGTGTGTCGTGGAACTCACTAATGACTTGGTTGCAGAGAGGTGATGATGGACTAAGAACATACCTTCCTTTGTGAAGTACAACCCCATTAATAATAGAATACGGATAAGGAAGGGTACCCTGCGAGAGTTTGCGATGAAACTCCAAAAGAAACTTATCTGTCACATTTTCCTGCTGAAGCTGTTGTAGAATAGAAAATGTGGGTGTAGATACAAGAGCACATAACATGGGAGATGGTGGGTCTGAATCAGTTGGCCAATCTGCAGGAACACGAGATAAGGCATCGGCGACTTTATTTGAACTACCGAGTTTATATTCAATGCGGAATTGAAACCCCAATAACTTACGAACATAGACTTGCTGATATGGTGTTTGAATAACTTGCTGCAAGAGCTCTCTGATGCTTTTATGATCTGTTTGTATGACAAAGAAATGGCCAAGTAAGTATTGTCGCCATTTTAACACTGCCTCGGTGATATCATGTAATTCTTTAATGTAGACTGAAGCAGCCTGCATTTTAGGACCTAACTTCTTGCTAAAAAATGCAATAGGATGTCCTTCTTGCATAAGGACAGCACCAATACCCAAATTAGACGCATCGGTTTCCACTACAAATTCTTTCTTAAAGTCTGGAAGGTTCAAAACTGGAGCTGCTATCATAACTTGTTTAAGTGCAGCAAATGCAGAAGCAGCAGAATCTGACCAAATGAAAGCATCATGTCGAAGGAGGTATGTCAATGGGGCTGCAATGCTGGCATAATTTGCAATAAATCGACGGTAATACCCAGTGAGACCCAAAAAACCGCGAAGTTTTTTTTACCGTTGTTGGTATTGGCCACTTCACCATGGCTTCAAGCTTGCTTGGATCAGCATGTACCCCTTGAGAAGATACAACATGACCGAGGTATTCAATAGACTCCTGACAGAATGAACACTTCGAAAGCTTGACATAAAAAGAGTTCGCTAATAAACAATTTAAAACCAATTCAAGATGTTGCAAATGATCATCAAGGGAAGCACTGTAAATCAGAATGTCGTAAAAGAAGACAATAACAAACCGACGCAGAAACTGTGAGAACAATTGGTTCATAGTTGCTTGAAATGTTGACGGTGCGTTCGTCAAGCCGAAAGGCATGACAAGGAACTCAAAATGGCCGTCATGGGTTCGGAAGGCTGTTTTGTATGTATCCCGTGGATGCACACGGATCTAGTGGTATCCCGCGCGCAAATCCAATTTACTAAATATTGTTGCACCACCCGAGTTCATCCAATAACTCATCAATTGTGGGAATTGGAAACTTGTCCTTCACAGTAGCAGCATTCAAAGCCCTGTAGTCGATGCAAAAACGCCATGATCCGTCTTTCTTGCGGACTAGTAATACCGGAGAAGAGAAAGGACTATGGCTAGGTACAATAATCCCTTGCTCAAGCATCTCACGAATCAACTTTTCCATCTCTGCTTTTTGAAATTGAGGATAACGGTATGGTCGTACATTGATAGGTGATGTGCCTTCCACTAGGTGGATGCGGTGGTCCACCGAACGGTGAGGTGGTAGTCCCGTAGGAAGAACAAAAATGCTGTGAAATTGTTGTAAGATAGTTAACACTGGTTATGGTAAGTTGGGAGGAAATTGAGGTTGGTCAGTGCAATCAGCAAGCGATGTTGGGGGTTGAGTTGAAATGGTGAAAATTCCGGCAACCGTGTCACTTTGAACTAATGCTTGAAGCTGTAATAGGGATACTGACTGCAAGGGAATGGTAGAATCACCACGCAAGGTAACAGGTTGCCCCTCCCAAGTAAATTCCATTGTCAACGCAGAGTAATCATGGGCAACTTTCCCAAGTAATTGAAGCCATGGAAAACCTAAGACCACATCAGGACCCTCAATAGCCAAAATGAACAAGTCCACCGAAAATATAATACCTTGTAAATTCAACGGTACTGCAGAGCAACAATATTGACATAGGAGAGAAGAGCCACAACCGGTCGCCACACGAAATCGAGGACAAGAGGTCATTGTTAGGCCTAAACGTTCCACCAATGATGGGTTAATGAAATTGTGGGTGTTGCCACTATCAATTAATGTTTGGAAGCAGTGTTGGCCGTACGCTCCCGAGACCCGTAATGATCGACCCTGAAGTTGACTGGACAAGGCGTGGAGGCTCGAGATGTCACCGACAACATCCTCCGCAGTAGTGTCTTCGACTGTGGTGTCGGGGTCGTCATCGTCAGCACCAAGAAACAACAACACCTTACCACGACAATGATGAGAGGAGTTCCATTTGTCATCACACTTAAAGCAAAGTCCCTTACTACGTCTGTCACGGATCTCAGCTGGGGAAAGCTGACGGACGGGAATTTGTGTTTGGGGTGTGGGTAGTAGGGGAGGTAAGGTATTTGGTTTAGGGTTGGATGGTGAAGCTTGTTGGCTGGGTGACGGTGTAGATGTACGGGGCCAATTTTTGGAGAGATTGGGGCTATAATCCAAACGGGCCTCGTAGGCTCGAGCCATGGCGAATGTGTCCATCAGAGTGAGGGGTCGATGAAATTGCAGTTCACGACGCAAATTGCGTTTGAGTCCGGTGATGAAAAAACTAATTAACAGAAGTTCTGAAATACCATTAACTTTGTTCACGAGGTCTTCAAACTGAGCTTGAAAATCAGCAACGGAACCTGTTTGTGTGAGCTTTGAAAGTTCGCCTTCAACATCTTCATATGCGGTTGGACCAAATCGAGTCCGAATCGCTTCTAGAAAAACTGGCCATAATGACAACAAGTTGTTGCCCATAGCCCATTGAAACCAAGCAGCAGCACGACCGTCCAAGTGGAATGAGTCGATTTGCAGGCGAGAAGCGGCAGGAGTGGCATAGAAATTGAAGAAGGCTTCGATCTGAAAAATCCAATCAGTAACGTTCGTACCGTCACACCTGGGAACATTCAGTTTGAGCGATCGAGAGGCAGGATCGATCACGTGATGCGGCGTATTTTGGCAAGCTTTGAATCTAGTTCCTGAAGGTGCTGATGAAGTGTGTTGTGGATAGAATCAGAGTGAGAGTCGAGTGATGTTTGCAGCAATTTACTGAATGTTGATGCTTGAGCATCGAGTTTGGATTGAAGGGCGTTCATGATTTCATCGTGATTCATGGTCAATGAAAGCACCAATGATACAACCTAGTAGCGGCTGTATCAAAATTTGCACTCTTCAAGCGAGTGTTTGCTCCAAAGAAAGAAAAAAAGAAAAGAGAATTTTGAGAGAAAAATAGGATTGTTATTATTCAGCATACCAATTGGTTCACAATCCTGACTATTATAAGGAAAAAAAAGATGCTATCGAATAGGAGAAATAAAAGGAAACAAACTAATAACTACTGCAGAAAAATAAGGAAACAACTGCTAACATATCCTAATATCCTAGGTTTTCCCTTCACACACAAAATCTTGCGTCCATATGGGCTTTTTGCGTTGCCTCTTTCCCCTACCCAATTCTTGTGCTTCAACTTCAGAATTGTACTTCTTGGAAACAATTGGTGTTGAGCTTGTATCAGTTATGAAGAGTAAAATTGACCCATAAGGCTTACGAATTCAACTCGCCAATTTTTTTAATATTAGAATCAACTAAATGATATAGAGATATGCAGAATGTGTGAGCGTTGTAAATTTAAAAGTGTCTATTAATAAAAAAAAAAAAAAACAAACTAGATTGAACTCTAAAACAGAGGAACACTTGCTTGGACACAAATATGTGGGCACAAGATTTGGGCACACACACACAAATCAAAAAAATTAAATGAAAAATAAAATTGTCACATCAAATCATATCACTTTAATCATTTTTTCTTTATTTTTTCTGATTCTTATAAGTGTACCTAACAAATATTATTTATGTTTGTGCCTATATAAGTATTTCTCCTCACATGTGGGTCATATGACCTACCCCATTTCCAATTGTTTTGTGAGTGATTATTGATTAATTGTTTTTGCTCTTTGTATGCTTTTTTTTTCTTCTCCTATATATTTTGTTCTTACTTTTTGTGTATTTTGTTATTCTTATTATTTTATGTTATTTGATTTGGTAAGTGAAGTTCTATATAAAAATAATGTCCAAATAGAAATTTTTATTTGCAATTACAAGTTTCAATTTGATGATATTAAGTAAGGTCGGTTCAACACATTAGGAGGCATAATATGAATTTTGTGATAACACCTTTTTAAAGTTTATACAAATATTTTAATAAAAATTACTAACTTTTTGTTTAATTTTTATGTTAAATACATTATTTTATGATATGAAACTGCTTATTAAAATATTAATTGATGATAAAATTAAGGGTTAAATAAATGTTTAATTCCAACAAAATCATGTTCTTTCAAATTCAATCCCTAATAACTTTTCATGATAATTTTATTCCACAATAATATTGCAATTTGTAAGAATAACTTGTATTTTGAAAAATTTCAACAAAAAAAATAAAAAATACTTAGTCCTTCAAAGTCCTTATAAAATAAAAATAGGGACTAAAACTGAATACATTTTTTAGGAAATAAACATAAAATTTTATAGAAACTAAAAATACATTTAATCCTAAACTCAATTGATCTAATAATTGTTGAGACAATATTAATTTTAGATGAGATTTTGTTAATTTTAATTTGAAATTAGTAAAATATGAAGCCCTTTTATAAGTAATTTATTGGGTTAAATATATTTTTATTCCCTACAAAATTACCAAATTTTGTTTTTGGCCCCATAGAAAAAATAAGAGACATGTTTTCGTTCCTATAAAAGTCTTGCATGATTGCATGTAGTATTAGTTCGTACTATTTTTCAAAATATTAAAAATTATTTAAATAATTTTAAACTCTTAAATTTTTCAATAATTTTTTTTGGCATGTTTAAAATACCATGAGTCAAAATAAAAATACTATGAAGAGTTTCTTTACAATTTAAAAAATTAAAAGAATTAAATATTAATTTTTTAAATTTCAAAAGATAAAAATAATTTTTGGGCCTTACCCTTATCCTTCATTGGATCAGGATAGAGTGCACTGACTGCACTGTAGTCAATCAAATTCAAACCATTTATTTTAAGATCAAACGGTCAGAATTAAAATTCAATTTTATATTTAAAAAATAAACTTAGATTTAAACTTTAAATCATAACCGTCTGATCATGATCGGGCGGTCCATATTCATCGACTGCAGTGCAGTCAACTGTAGAGGTGTACGCGGGTTGGGTTGGGCCGGATTTGGCCTAATCCGTTACTCAACCGGTTCAATATTCATTGGATTGGGTTCATCAACACAATTTCACACAATTGTGATACATTTATAGCACTTAAATCGAATAAAACACACTCGTTTAACTTCAAATAAAAATTCATCCATAATCATTAATAAGAGTAGCAAAATCCCACAAAACACATAATTTCCATTAGATTCATAATAATTTGAAAATGGTATTTAGCAACAAAAACAAAATGTGAAATACATATAAGTTTCAATAAGTAGCAACAAACTAAATAAGTTCAAGTAGTAAATTACATAAATTGAACAAGCAAAGTGTATAATATTGTACGACAACATATTTCAAAAATGCATTCAATGATCGGGTTGGATTCGCGGATGGACGGATCCAAAAACTCAAATTAAATATCCGAACCGATAGTTTAGCGGGTTGAACCGGATTCTACCCACAAATGATTGGGTTCGGGTAAATAATGAGTTGAGTTGGATTGAGTTGACGAGTTCGCGAATTGACTTGTACCCATGAACACCCATAGTCAACTGCATAAGATCCAATTCCTCCTTTCCTTGGTCAGCTCTGACATTAAATTACAATTATATGTAAAATATTATTTTAAATATATATATATATATATATATATATGCAATTTAATTTTTTATTTAATTATACTACTAAAAGTAAAAAAAATATTAAAAAGTTTACACTTGATTTCATTTGAACGAGGGACAGTGGAATACACTTTGTACAATGCGCTAATGGAATTGTGGTATATATGTGGAATCGCAGTCTTTTGGCATCTAAATGGAAGCAAAATTCAGCTTCTAAATCCTTCATTTCAAGACTTAGATCCAACTTCCTGCGTCATGCATTGCACGGTACATGGGATCTTCAATTTTGCAGATTGACATGATTATAAAATCTGTCATAGATAGATATGTTCTCTTCCATATCTACAAATAGAACAAGAAAAACATAACCAATAAACAATTTTTTGTAATCTAAAATTTCTTTTTTATGCATGAGGAATATTTATTTATTTATTTTTTTGTTTTTACGATCTGACCCCCTCCGATTGCAGTTGTAGGGAAGTGAATCGAATCGTGAATCGAAAGTTGTTTTTCTAAATGAATTCAGATAAAAATTAATAACTCTATTTGATGTATTACGTAAGACTTCAATTTTTTGTTAGGGTAATCCAAGATAAGAGGAAGAAGATAACAAGTAAGAACTAGAGAGAAAACTAGGAGGAAAGTGTTAAGATTTTATTGATAAGAAAAAAATAGAGAATGAGTTGTATACAATGCATGTGGTACACGCTTATTTATAAGGAAAACTCCTAACCCATCTATTACTTGTAACACAAGTAACCATAACTAACTAACTCAAGGTAGTTATGTAACCACCTCCTAACTACCTAACCAAGTCTAATAGGATTGAAGTTATAAAACATCATGCTCCCTTAACTTCAAGCCTAAGCAAACTTGTCTGTCCTTCAGAAATCCTTCAGAACTGCAACCTTGTCTGTCCTTCAGAAATCCTTCAGAACTGCAACTTGTCTGTCCTTCAGAACTGCTTCAGAACTGCTTCGGAACTTCAAACTTGTCTGTCCTTCAGAACTGCTTCAGAACTTCAAACTTGTCTGTCCTTCAGAACTGCTTCAGAACTGCTTCAGAACTTCAAACTTGTCTGTCCTTCAGAACTGCTTCAGAACTTGCCATGCTGGGCGCGCGCGCCTGATACACACCAAGTTCACTTCTGAGCTTCAAAAACCTGTCTGTTTTCAAACTCTTAGTTAGAGCATCTGCAACCTGAGTATCTGTTGCACAATGCCTGACATCTAAGCTACCTTGATTCACCTGCTCCCTCAAGAAATGAAACCTAGCCTCTATGTGTTTGCTTCTACCATGCAAAACTGGATTCTTGGCTAAGTTTATAGCAGACTTGTTATCAATCTGCAGAACCACAGGTTTCTCTGCTTCAATTCCTAGCTCCTTCAACACAGTCACAATCCACAAAGCTTGGCATGCTGCATATGCACCTGCTATGTACTCAGCTTCACACGAAGACAATGCAACAACTGGTTGTTTCTTAGAACACCAAGCAACAGGAGCCTCCATAAATCTGAAGAAATACCCAGTAGTACTCCTTCTATCTACTTTGTCACCACACCAATCAGCATCAGAGTAGCACACAATCTCAAATTTCTCATTCAGAACTGACTTTGGAAAAAGAATTCCAAACTCCATTGTGCCTGCTATATACCTAAGTATTCTTCTAGCTGCATTCATGTGTGACCTTCTGGGCTTATCCATGAATCTACTTACAAGCCCAACTGCAAAGCATATATCTGGCCTGCTGTTGCAAAGATATCTCAATGATCCAACAATTTGCTTGAAAATTGTAGGATCCACAATCTCTTCTGTCTCATTCTTTTCTAACTTCAAGTTCACCTCCATAGGAGTTGCAGCATAGGTACACTCAATCATGTTGAACCTCTTTAGAATTTCTCCTGCATATTTTCTCTGATGCAACAATAGACCTTTACCATTCTTCAGAAGTTCAAATCCTAAGAAGTAAGACACTTCTCCCAAATCTGTCATCTCAAATTCAGTTTTCATTACTTCTTTGAATTTCTCTATCTCAGCTGTGACACTTCCAGTTACTAGCAGATCATCAACATACAAACATATCAGAATGATGCTTGAAGCTGCTTCCTGCACATATACTCCATATTCTGACTTGCATTTCCTGAAACCTTGTTTCACAAGAAATCCATCTATCCTTTTATTCCAAGCTCTTGGAGCTTGTTTCAAACCATATAGAGCTTTGTTCAATCTGTAGACCATGTCTTTCTTCCCTTCAATCATGAATCCAGGTGGCTGAGTTACAAAGACAAGTTCTTCTAATGGACCATTAAGAAAGGCTGACTTAACATCCATGTGGAACATAGGCCATTTCCTTGCATTAGCTACAGCTATGACAAGTCTCACAGTCTCAATTCTTGCCACAGGTGAGTAGATTTCTGAGTAATCTATTCCTTCCCTCTGCAGAAAACCTCTTGCCACCAGCCTTGCCTTATATTTTGCTATAGAATTGTCAGGATTTAGCTTCAGCTTGAACACCCATTTTACTTCAATTGCCTTCTTATCTGATGGAAGTTTAACTAACTCCCAAGTTTGATTTCTCTCAATTGAAGCCAACTCCTCCTCCATAGCTTTCTTCCATTTCTTGTGTTTCAAGGCTTCTGTGTAATTGATAGGCTCAGAACCAGCCATCAATGCAATATGAACTAAGTCACCATCTGCATTTACCTCATTATCATTAACAATTTCACAATCCTGCAATCTAGCAGGAATGTTCCTTGTTCTGGCAGGCCTGTCTCTAGTCACAGCAGCAGGTGCTTCATTCTCATCACTAGAATCACTATCTTCTTCATTCATGATTGGATTCAATTGAGCTCTGCTTGAACTACAACCAGCAATCCAATCCCAGGATTTCTCTTCATCAATTACAACATCTCTACTGTAGATCATTTTCTTTGTGACAGGATCATACAGCTTGTAAGCACCTGTGACATGGTATCCTACCAAGATCATGACTTCACTTCTGTCATCAAGCTTCTTCCTTTTTGCTTCAGGCACATGCTTGTGACATAAAGCACCAAAAATCCTGAAGTGACTTACACTAGGTTTTCTACCACTCCACACTTCCTCAGGTACTTTGTCTTTCAGCTTCTTGGTTGGACACCTGTTCAACACATACACAGCAGTGTGAACTGCTTCACCCCAGAAAGCTTTAGGCAGGTTCCTATGCTTCACCATACACCTTGCCATATCAAGAATAGTCCTGTTCCTTCTTTCAGCTAAGCCATTGTGTTGAGGTGTATAGGGAGCTGTGACTTCATGTTCTATACCTTGTTCAACACAAAATGACTCAAACTTCTTGGAAGTATACTCACCTCCACCATCTGTTCTGAGAGCTATGATCTTCTTTCCACTTTGATTTTCAACTAATGCCTTAAAATTTCTGAAGACATCAAATACTGCATCCTTGGTTTGAATCAAGTATATCCACATCTTCCTGCTATACTCATCAACAAAGGTAACAAAATATCTATTACCACCAAGTGAATTCACATCAAAGGGACCACACACATCAGAATGCACAACACCTAGTACACTTGATGATCTCATAGGCAAACTCTTGCTGAAAGCATTTCTAGGTTGTTTACCAACTAAGCAACCTTCACATACTCTTTCTGAAGCTTCAATCTTAGGTAGGCCAAGTACCATTCCTTTGCTCCCTAGCTGATTTAGATATTTGAAATTCAAATGTCCAAATCTCAGGTGCCATAGCCAATTCAACTTCTCATCTGTTACTACCTTCATACACTGAACAGTGTTTGTGTGAATCAAAGTTCTGAAAGTTCTATTCTTGGCCAAAGGAGTCCTCAGAATTAGGTTATTTGCAGGATCATAAAGTTCAAATTTCTCATTCTTAATGATAACTGAAAAACCTTTTTCTGCTAACTGTCCAACACTCAGAAGATTACAGTCCATACCTGGTACAAACATCACATCTTCAATTACTGCAGAGCTTCCATTGCTTCTCTTGATAACCATGTTACCAATGCCTTCTGACTGCAATGAACTGCTATTGGCCAGCTTCACTTTACTTTTCTTTCCAGAATCAAACTTCACTAACCAGTTTTTGTGACCAGTCATGTGATTGGAACACCCCGTGTCTAAGAACCAAGTCTCAGCATCAACTTTGTCTTGTGATTCTACCTCTGATAATGCAGCCATGAAAGTCACAGCTTTGTCTTCAACCTTTTCTTGCACAAGTTTTGCTTCATCATCAGAGTCTTGGCCCTTTTCTTTGCCTTTCTTGAACCAACAATCTGAAGCATAGTGTCCCCATTTCTCACAGTTATAGCACTGAATGTGACTCTTGTCCTTGCCTTTCCCTTTCTTTGAATTTGATGTTCCTCCTCCTTTCTTGAAGGATTCAGATTTTCCATCAAATTTTTTCTGAGAGCCATTCTTTCCCTTATCTTGTTTTTTTTCTTTGTGACTGTTAGCTTTCTTGTAAGCCTGAACTTGTAAGGCTTGTACAGATTCTTGAACCCCTTTCCTTTCATTTATCATCAACTCATGTGCTTCTAAAGATCCGACAAGATCCTCCAACTGTAATGTAGCTACATTCCCAGTTTCTTGGATGGCAACAATGACATGATCAAAATTTGGAGTTAGAGTTCTCATTACCTTCTCTACAATCATCCTATCTGTCATCACCTCACCACAGCTCTTCATTGTATGGACAATGCTTTGAACCTTCGACACATAGGCTCCAATGGATTCACTCTTATCCATCTGCAGAAGCTCATATTGCCTTCTCAGAGACTGCAACTTCACTCCCTTCACCTTTTCTCCCCCTTCATAATATTTCACCAAAATATCTCAGGCTGCCTTAGAGGATTCAGCACTAGATATCTTGTCAAAATTTGCAGAATCTACTGCAGCTTGAATTGCATACATTGCCTTGCAATCCTTCTTCTTTAAGTCTTTGTGTGCTGATCTCTGAGCTTCAGTGGCATTCCCCACCAAGTCTTGCACACCATTAACCACCACTTCCCATGTATCTTGAAAACCAAAGAGAGACTTCATCTGTTTGCTCCATCTTTCCCAATTCTTGCCCTCAAGAATTGGAAGATTGTTTGGTAAACCATTCCCTGACATTGTTTCTGAATGAAGGAAAATGTAAACACCAAACAAGACTGAATCTTTGTGCTTTCTACACTAAGAACCAAAGGGCTCTGGATACCAATTTGTTAGGATAATCCAAGATAAGAGGAAGAAGATAACAAGTAAGAACTAGAGAGAAAACTAGGAGGAAAGTGTTAAGATTTTATTGATAAGAAAAAAATAGAGAATGAGTTGTATACAATGCATGTGGTACACGCTTATTTATAAGGAAAACTCCTAACCCATCTATTACTTGTAACACAAGTAACCATAACTAACTAACTCAAGGTAGTTATGTAACCACCTCCTAAGTACCTAACCAAGTCTAATAGGATTGAAGTTATAAAACATCATTTTTAAATATAATATTGTTAAGTTGGACATTTCAACTGAATTCTAATTTGAAAAACTGCAGTTATGTGTATGAGTTTCTTATGCAAACGGCTTGTGCAATATAAATTAAGTTTTATACTATTTTATATGTTTAAACTAGTGAAAATTGCATTTTTAGAAATTATTTTATCATAAACTAACTTGAAAATCTTATAATAATATATAAAAATTGCATAAACTATTTGTATAAGGTCAAAAATAAACTAGGCCAAATAAATACTTAATCTCACTTCTTCATTAGTGTTGTGACCCAATTATATGAGAAAAATAAAAGCAAGTTCCATTTTAGTCACTAGTCACTAAAACAACAATTGTGTCAATAGTGTGTGCATTCCAAATTTCCAATATCGATTCTATTTAGAAGGAGATCTTGCCCCTGATAAAGTGATGCCATTGGCATGTGCCATTTGTCAACTGATTGAAGAAAAGTGAGGAATGAGGCAATGATTAGTTGGCAAAGTACCAAAATAGACCGAACAAGAGAAGAGAACCGATAAATTAAGAGCATGGATCAAATTACAAAACTAACAAAATATGGAATCGTAAGTACAATAGTGAAACAATTTTCCAACATAAGTAAAATAGATCATTAAGTGGGGACATTTTTCTTTACTACACCCATTTTAGATAAAAGTTCAACCGATAAAATATTCAAAACATGACTAATTTTTTTTTTAGATAGTCTGGTAGCTAAAAATTTACCCCTTAAAAATATATAAATGGGCATATCGGATTCGAATCCCAACTCCTGCACAAATGTACAATGTCCTTTATCAATTGATCTAGACTCATGACTAATTGAATTAACATTTTTTTATAAAGACTAATAATTAGATTAACGTTGTTTCATAATAAAAATTCATTATAAAAATAGAAATTGAAAATATATTTTACTCTAAAATAAATATTTGTATGAATTTCACAATCGATAAACTACTCATTAATACTCCCTCCGTTCCTTTTTATAAGAAACACAATTTGGAAAATAAATTTATTTCTTTTTATAAGAAACAATCATTAAATTTATGCTTTATTAATTAAGCAATTTCATTTTTACCCTTTATCTATTTCAATGTTATGCATTAATTACAGTAACATATTCCCTATGCATTAATTATACCAAGATTATTTTTGGAATAGATTATAAAATTTTAGAATTTTTAATAAAAAATAAGATTTCTTAGTATGTGTGTTTTTTCCAAATTGTTCCTTATAAAAAGAAACGGATGGAGTATTTGTCTAGAATAACAATATTTATTATTTCACCAAAGTATAATTTAATTGATACATTCAGTGGATTCCTAGCCCTTGACTCATGGTAGAGAACACCAAAGGGTACTGCTCGCTTTGTTTCTCTTTATGTGGGGACGAGAACAAACTGACTAAAAATCTGCAGAATCCACTACCCGCTCCTGCTTCTTGGTCACCAGTTGTAATTGCAAAGATGTGAATTTAAACATAAGATTTATTTGTATTTAAAGTGGGTGAATTTAATTATTGAACTATTCGATCAAAATATATTTATTTTTTCAAATGATTGAAATATAATTCACTTTTTCATTAAAAAAATGCTAAAAATTGTAAAGACAATCAGCACCTTATGAAACGGTCCAAAATATCTAATATTATCTTAGAATTGAATTTAGTTTAATTCAATCCTACAATTTGTGATGAGAATTACCTCTACTCTTTTTAACAATAAAATCCATCTAAACTCGTGTATATATATTTCAGTTACTAAATGAGACAAATTCTAAGATTTAGAATTTAGAAATATGCTTTTTTAAGACAATTGCGATCATCTAACCTTACATCCAAACAAATTAAGGGTCTTAAAAATTGTTTAAAGTATGTATATATATAAAAAAGAAATTATCTTAAAAATATAGTCAAATATTTCATAAAGTATAAAATATATTATTTTATATGTTAAAATTATTTTTTTTTTAAGAAGCTTAAAATTACTTTTTTTTTTTTATTTTGGCGAACAATATTCTCGTGTAAATCGTATATCATTTGTACGTAATTATATAGAAATTAATCTCTCAAATTTTATGAAACTAGTAGACTTTTATAAAAAATTTAACATTGCTGCATTTTTAAATTTGGGTTTAAATATAAAATTTTAGTTTGCCTATAAGATATCTATTATCTCATCTAAGCACTACTAAATTAAACAATATTCTAAAGTCGTTTCTTAGAATTTTTTGACACCAAGCACCGAATTTGTGCGATCTTACTAATTAATTATATTTCTTTTGACAAACTAACAAAAAATTCTTAGAGTGGTTGTTTCCTTCTTTGCGAGCATATGCTAGTGTCGTAGCTAGCTAGCAATAGCATAATGATATGGTACCAAATTTTTCCTCCTTTTTTCTGTTAGTGCACAACGAAATCAATGAGATTTAAACTTAAATATTCGGAAATACTATTTAAATCTTTTAGCACTATAAATCAATCTTATTTGTAAATTTTTCTTCCTTTAATCAAATTCAAGTATAGCACATTAAATATCATTTTTTTCGTCCTTTAATCTTTAATCTTAATGACTATGTAAATTTTTCTTCTTTTAATCTTTAAATATATCAAACTTATAAAAGTATATTTAAATATATTTATTTATTAGCTATCAAATGTATTTTCTATTAATCAGTTTAGTTTTTGAATATATTTTGTTAATTAATTTAGTTTATAAAATTACTAACAAATATAGACAAGTGGAAATGTGTTTATAATTTCAAATTTTTTTTTTGACGGAATAATTTCAATATACTTTTTTTTTTGACTAAAAACTATATAATTTCAATATACTTAAAAACTATATAACACTATCTCACATATTTAAGAATAAAAACATTATATAATCATTAATTTAATTGGACCGTGATTTCTCAAACCTGTGGGCTTTTATTTAATCATTTAATCAATACAGTTTGTCAATCTCTTTAGAACTAGGAAGTAGCGACGGTCGTATTCGAACCAATCCAAAAGTAAAATTGCAAACTGAATAAATCTAAATAAAAAATCGCATTTAGTTTAAACTGCACGGATCATTTTTCTTCCAAACCAAAAAGTTTGGTTAGTTTGCGGTTTTTATTTTAGAAAATCGAATCAAACCAAACTGCAAAAGTTAACTTAATTATATCAACTATTAGCAATCAACTTATTACCTAATAAAACTTAACAAGTCAAATCCTAATTGAGTCCATAAAACATTAGGTTGTCAAAACATATAATTTCACGTGATTCATAAATATACTATTAGTACTAAAAATAAGTTCTTATGTGTATGCAATTTATGTATATGCATATTATATCATGTAAACAATAAAATAAATTAAAATTTCCGATGTTTATTTTGTAACATGTTAGTAATATTGTCATATTTTTTATATCGTAATAAACCGCGGAAACCGAACCAATCATAACCGCATTGGTTCGGTTTGGTTTGGTTTGGATGACTTTTTAAAAACCAACCAAACCAAACTGAACCGCATCCAATTTTATCTCGTGGTTAGAATGATTTTTATGTTCAAAACTGAACCAAACCGCGCCGCGAACACCTCTACTAGAAAGAGTGAGATAAAATAATTAAAAATAAGTGAGCAATCACTAGTATGAGTTTAGGAAATATTCTTGAATAGGCACAAACATAAATAAGAGGTGTTATACACACTCATAAAAACAAAATAAAATAAAAATGAAATAAAATTATGTTGATTGATGTGATTATATTATTTTTATTTTAAATTTTTAGATTTATATATGTGTGCCCAAATATATTTGATATAGGTTTGTGCCTATACAAATCTTCCCGTGAGTTTAGTTATAGATTTGGATTTTCTCTCTTGTAACCAAAAAAGAATTATAGATTTGGGTTAGTGCAAGATTAGTCAAATCCAACATAATAGTGGTGACATTGGAGGATATAGATTCAGAAGCAAGAATGAAGTGAAAAGATTAATGTTAAGTTATGGACCAGGAAGCTCCCATATTTTAAAAATGGCGAAGTATCATGTCTGATACGTGTTTGATACCGATACTTGTCTGATACTTGTATCGGAGAATATCAGACAATTAAAATTATTTTTTTAAAAAATAATTATCGATACGTGTCAGATACTTCTCCGATACACGTATCAGAGAAGTATCGGGAAAATAATGTTTTTTTAGGATAGAAATGGAGGAGATGACACTGATACAATTTATGTTTCCTCTTAAACAGTGAATGTTAGAATATGATGTTCTCTATGGATTGACAACCATGTGTTTTTTGAATGGTACCGATGATGTTTTGTTTTTTGGATAGTAATAATTATCCTTTTTGGGCAGTACTTAATTAACTTGAAATATGTAATTGTCACTTGTTTGCTCAGTTTGAGTAATTTAAATGTCAATTTATTATCTTTCTTAATTTTTGTTATGTTTATATATTGTGTATTTATATATTTAATTTTAAAAAATGATTTTGTTTCAAGAATATTTATACATAGAAAATAAATTGATTAATATTAAACTTAAAAATATGAATGTAATAATCTAAAATAAAATAAAATATGAATGTAATTTAGAGATTATATAAAGATTTCTAATTTATAAAATGTAATTTGATATAAGCGGGGCGGGTTCGGGGACGGATTCGGGGTGGGTATCAATATCCTCATTACCCGCCCCAACTTTAAAATCGGGAAAAATCAAACCCAGTCAACTCAAATTTTTCCCTATCAAAATCGAGGCGGGGCGGGTGAGTACTCGCAAGTATACCCGCAAGTATGGATTATTTTGCCATGCCTAATGACGTATCCATATCCGGGCTTTATAGGTTATGGATAATCAATAATGATTAATCAAAGTAGTAACAATCCACTTGATTACACAAACCCACTTTGCAACAAAGGCAGAGGCTATGTTACAAAAAAAGTCAACGACTGGGCCCTGGCTTCACTTCCATGTCAGTGAGTTGCCAATCGAACGGTGTTCCCGTGGTGCACGGTAGCAACAATGCGTACGGTAAGAGTAGTCAAGTGAGTGAAGCACTATCTTGGGATACGCGTTGCTACTTTTACACCTGCCTGCTTATGTCTTGTTGATGGAAATGGATTCGCTTAAGTTGAGCACGGACATGTGATTTGACCTAAAACCGACAACATATTGAAGCATTCGGTCAAATATAGGTATAATTTTGGGTTAACCATTTTGAAAAAGTGATTATGAACCGTTTTATAGTCGCATGTATTGTATTTATTTATAATAGGATGAAAAGAGTGACCGTTCTAGATTCAAAAATATAAATCTAATGGTGTGTTTGGCTATAGAGAGAAACTAAGAAGATAGAAATAGGTAAGAGAGAATATAAGAAGAGAGAAATATGTGAGAAATAAAGATGATTTGATGTATTGTTTGGTATAAAAAAATTAAAAAAAAAAAATGAGAAATTGAGAAGAAAGAAGTGTTGATTGTTTATAAAAGTACTATAATGCCCTTGAAATAAAAATATTGTCATAAACCTGCTTTAATTTTTATTTTAATTCAATTCAACAATTTATTAACTCAATTATGCAACTGGAATTATTTTATTGGTTATTTTAATGATTTAACAGAATATATTTAATTATTATTTGAATAACCAATTGTGAAAAGAGTAATAAAGTGTCACATAGAAAAATAATATAAGACAAAAAGAGAGATGTGTTGTGTCTTGCTAAAGTGGAGGGCAAAAAAGGAAAAATATATAAATGAGCAGTTTTTCCAGACTTTCTTCGCTCATGAGGAGAGAAAGAATAAGTATGTGGGCCCATGCCAATAGTGTCTCTCTTCTCTCTTTCATTCCTATACCAAACAAGAGAAATGGTAGATTTCTCTCCTTTTTCTCTCTTTGATCTCTCTCTCTTCTTTGTTTCTCTTCAAACAAACACACCATAAAAGTTGGACTCTAAAATAAGTTTTTTTAAGGATCTATTAAACTCAACAAAAAAAAAATACCAAAATTTTTATTTTTGTATGTCGCTTATTGTTCTCTCTCGGCGTATATATATATATATATATATGTATCATTGTATAAATAACAATTTTTGTACAATAAACCTGATATGATTGATAATTGATGGGTTGATACAATTATACATAAATACAAATGATAAAATTCTCGTATATGTATCTCTTGTATAAGGATGACAATGACTAGGGTACTATAGTACTCATTTCCATACATGTAGTTTGAAAAAATATTTGTATTCATCTTCATACCCTACAGGTACCTAAGTATCCATTACCTAAACCCGTTACCCACATTTTTACTAAAAATAAATTATAAAATATTATATCATTTAATAGAATTAAAAAAATTCCAAATATTTTAATGTTGAATCATGAAAATTATAAACAAAATTAATAATAATATTATGATAAAGTTCATTTCTTTGTTGACATATTAACATTATATTTGCATTATGTATAATAGTTGTATTTTTTAAATTGATTTACATATATTATAATATAATTAAAATAAATAAATATATACTATATGGGTATGGGGCGGGGTGGGTACTAAGGTACCCGTACCCACAACCATACCCAATAAATTTTGCGGGTAATTACTCATATCTATGTTCATACGGTCATATTCAAAATGCGAGTTTTTATCTTATTCATTGTGAATTTTTTTGCGGGTACCAACAAGATATGAGTCAAATTGTCATCCCTACTCTTATATCAAGTATCAAATAGATATACATATACATGAATTGTTGTAATGTATGGTTATTGGATGCTATGCAAGGTCCCACTCTTATTTCTTCTCTTATATATGCTCCTATTATCTTTCAGACTACCTTCGTACCACTCCCACATTGCAGCAAGTCTTCACTTCTCTTCTTCTTGTTATCTCGTGCGTATCAACACATAGCCATTGTCTCCCTTTAATTTTCTTTTTGCAACTCATTGGTCATCCCTAGTTTGATCTTATTTTCTCTTCTTTTTTTTTTTATGCGGTTTTTAATCTTTCTTCTTCTTCTTTTTCTTCTTCTTCTTCTTCTTCAAGGTGTGCAATTTTTTGAGCTGAATTATAAATCTCTCTCTCTCTCTCTCTCTCTCTCTCTCTCTCTCTCTCTCCCTCCCTCCCCGCTTTGTGGGACGATGGTTTCAGCTTTTTTTCTTCATTTTTTCCCTTTTTGTCTAATTTCTCTAATTCTCGCTTCTTCTTCAAGTAACTTAAATTCCTTAAACTACTAATAATTACACAAAATAGTCTTAAATACATACTAAAAGTGTCATATAATTTACTCTCATTGTTAACGTCGATTATGACAACCAACTTATGCAACAAACACCGAAGATTCTGGTCTCGATTACCAACATCTTCTCCTCCATTTAGGCATTGTTGGAACCCAGCCAACCTCCGCCGAATAGCCCTCCTCCACCAAACAATGCAACTGAGACACAAACCATCCCACAACCATGAGTAACACCCGTTCAAGAGCAGTAAACAAATGAGATGTTGACTAACATCCTCACACTTCTCCAGCAACAAGCGGCTCGCATAACAACGGTAGACAAAAATCAACAAGCTATCCCACAGACAAAGCCACCTCTTAGATACGCCACAACGCTGCAGTGATCCACCACCACGAAATTGTAGGCCATGCAGGCACCTGTAGCAAACGCAAATATGCTGACAATGGGAGGTCATCCCCTCCTAACTCCAACAATGATGGCAACAATTGGAGGCGCCCAACCAATGACAACAAAGGGAAGAGACACCCTCATCACCCACAGTGCACACCATTCATACTACAGATTTTAACCTGCCGCATTCCCAAAGCCCCAAAAAAACCACCAAATTTGAAAACCTATATCGGCACGACTGATCTCGTTGAACTCATAGAACACATTGACATCGTCCACGATTACCACCAGGCCCGAGGATCGGTCAAGTGTAAACTTTTTGTGCTCACACTCAAAGGTGCGGCCATAACATGGTTCAAAGGCCTGAAGGATGACTCTCTAGGTTCATGGAAAGAACTACACACAACCTTCTCCTTTCACGTCACAGCGCGAAAACGACAGCAAAAAATAATGGCATCTCTCAACAATATAGTAAAGGGAAAAGAAAATCTCTTCGATATTATATTAAGTGTTTCACACTTGAAGCAATCAAGGTGAAAGGGACAAATGACAAGTTAAAGTGTTATATCTTCGAGAAGGGACTACAAAACGACACAAAGTTTAAGAAAAAGCTACGGACCTATGGTTAAAAGAGCCCAAAGACATGGATGATTTACTGTAACGTGCTCAAAGCTACATCAACTATGAGGAGAAGATGATGGCGGACAAGTTCAATCAGGGAAAAACACCAAGACGAAAAGAGGAGAAAAACCGTGAGGATAAAAGGAGCAATGGGCTAAATGGAGGAAACTCCAAATACACACCTCTCGATACCACGAGAGAGCGGATACTCCAAGAGTGCATTAACACGGAGTTTGTTGACGCTGAGATATGCTTACCTTGAGAGATCAAAGAAAATTTCAGGGTGAGCCGCAACAAATACTGCAGATTCCATAAAAGCGTTGGACATAAAACTGAAGACTACATCCAACTAAATGACACAATTGAGTACCTCATCAAAAGGGGAAAGCTGAACATATATATGAAGGAGGGCGGAAAAGGCCACGACAAAAGAATTTGGGACTCATCCAAGCAATCCTCAAGATAGAGTGAGACTCCAAGGAAACAACACTCAAATGGGAGGATTTCCCGCAAAAAAAGTGGACAGAGGCGATTAGAGATAACAAAGAAGAAAGTAGAGAAGAGGAGTCTGATAAAGGAATGTGGATATTTTTGGCTCCCATAATAGGAGGATTCAACAAGTTGACATACTCTTAACAATCTGAAGAGGAGAGAAACATTCAAATTCTGATAATGGAGTCAATCAAGGGCGGGCTATCCCACCCCAAGGGAAGGTCCAAAGGGATAAAAAGAAGGATGACGGACATGTGCTTCGCAAGAAGTGCTGAAGGAAATTCCAAGAAAGGGGAAAGGGCCAAGCTGGGGTTCAGTGATGATGAATACCCGAGAGGAGCGCACAACGAAATCTTCTCATTGATCTTCATAGCCACAATGGTAAAATATGACGTCTCAAGGATAATAGTCGATCAGTGCTTGCATGTACTTTTTCCCCCATTGGTACTTGAAGACCCAATCATCAAGTACAGACCTGATCATCCTTCACCTCCCAGAGGACATTCCATTTTTTAGCACTCGGTTTAGAGGTGCCAAATATACTCTAGTATTATATATATATATATATATATATATATATATATATATATATATATATATATATATATATATATTACTTTCTACTTCTTATCTAGTTGACTTATTATTTTGTTTCGATAAAAAAAATTCAAACAATGTAATTGCATATCACTCTTTTTGTTGTTCATTTAGTTCTTTTATCTTTTGTTGTGTACGAGGAGTTGATTTATTTGAATAATAGAAAATTATGGATCAATGAAATTTTATATGTAAAAACAAAATTTCAATCTAACCCGATAAAATCGATCCGTTCTAATTGTCAACCATGTGACCCGATACACAAACAAACTAAACATGTAGACGATCAAACATGACTTGTGCCCATCCGTAGATTCCCTCACGCATATACAAAAGTCGACCGTCTGATCTAAATCAATGAATTAAATTGTTTAAAATCAGAGTTATTGATATGTGTAGTCATACAACAAATAATATTTGTATATAGTTTTCACCGTATTTATACGTTGAACAATATTTTTATTTTATTTTTTAAAAATAAGTACTCATTGACTATAAAAGTGTATTTTTTTTTTAACATGCATCTTATTAACCAATATGACTACTTAATTAATTAAGAAAATGTAAGATTTTTACATTTCTAAAATTTTGCGAGAGAAATTCAGACTATACATAATAAGTTTAATTTAGTTATCGGTGCACCCCTAAAGTAGTGCACCATATAACTTGTCAATTAAAGATATATAATGTAGTCTCCGTGAGCTTAGTTCAATTGGTAGAAACATCACATTATATATATAAAAGTCAATGTTCGATCTCTAAATACTCTACTTATTTGTTTTTAAGGTAGAATTTCTAACCACTTGACTACATAAAAAATAAAGCATTTTTAAAATATGATAACTCATAAAATAATAAATTAAAAAGAATACAACTTTAGTTGGAATCCAATAAGATCAAAGCATTATCAAAGTGTTTGTACAGTTAGAAAGAGTTTAAGTAAACATTTAAGTCAACATCACAAAATTTTGAATTCACACGAATTACATTGACATGAAAATAACTTATTGCATTAATTTGGCATCACAGATTTTGATCTCTCATTCATCATTATTTTTCATTTGATATGTAAATCCATCCATCCCATTTAAATGTATACACAGAGACGTGGAAAAGTGCAAGATAAAATAGTATTCTGTATAGGAGTATATCTTTAAGTAGGAATGATAGTAAGTTAATGCTGACCATAAAAGTTTATGACCAAATTTATATAAAGATTAAGTCGGACCAGACTATTTTTAAAGTTTAAAAATGATTTTAGTTTCTGCAAATATAACTTTATTGGTTTTAGTTTTTGTATTTTTTATATATCATTCAATCCTTACAAATTCAAAAGTGGTTGTTTGTAGTCCCTAACATCGCTTTAATGTGTAATATGACGTGATTATATTGAGTTATGTATGATGTGAAAGACTAATCAAAACAATAATTTTTTAACTTGCAGGGGCTGATAAAAATTTTAAAACACTATATATCTACGTGGACTAATGTCATATTCAAATCATTTTTTAAATATACATGCCTAACAACACTGGGAATCTCATCAAATTTCCAAACAAAAATTACTTAATAAATTACACTCTTAGTTGTAATCCTATAATCTTAGTTGTAATCCTATAAGATAAATTAGATTGACCCTATCAATGTCACAAATTTTTAAATTTACACATTATATGGTGGTGTATATAACACTTTAAGCGGGTTTATTTTAACGTCACAAATTTTGAAACTCAAATTTATTATATGGTTATATAAGTGACGGATTTGTCACAAATTTTTTATCTCATTCATTTCATTAAAAACTATCAGCAAATAATTAAACAAAAATTACATAATAAATAATACCATTAGTTGTAATCCAACAACCTTAGCCGTAATCCTTTAAGATTAGACCCTATCAATCCGGTAATAATGAATAAATTTCAAAGAATTTTAGTGAACGGTTAATTTAATACACAAATTTTTGAATTTACACTCATTATATGGTGGTGTATGGAAGAAGATTGTCTTAAGTGAAAAAATTAATGGAGGGTGCCAGTGTCAACACCACCTTTAAAATATATTTTTTATGATTGAATCATTGTAAAAAATTTTGAGTGACCATGATTACACTCTAAAGAAAATTGATGGGAGGCAATCTCCTCTTAGTTGTGTATGTAACACACTTATCAGGTTTAGTTCAACGTCACAAATTTTGAAACTTACATTTATTATATGTAACGGGTTTTAATCGTGTGTGGGTTCAATATCACATAACTTTTATCCCATTCATCTCTAAAAACTATGTAACGATTTAAAAAAGGAAATTCATCAAATAATCAAACAAAAATACTATAAATTACACCCTTAGTTGTTATCCAACAACCTTAGCTTTAATCTTATAAGGTGATCTATGTAACGAGTTTTAAGCGCGAGAGTTAACGTCACAAATTTTTTATCTCATTCATTTCACTGAAAACTACGTAACGATTCTAAACGCGTTTGCAAACATACAATACATGGAAAATAATAAATATTTAGCCCTTAAAATATTAAAATAAAAAAGTTTAATCTTTAGATAAGAACGTAATGTAAAATGTATTTGTTATAACAATGAAACCAAATACATTTGCCATCTTGTTTATACTACTTATTATTCGGTGGTGTATTTAACACACTTTAGGCGGGTTTAGTTCAACGTCACAAATTTCGAAATTCACATTTATTTTATGGTGACGTATGTAATGAGTTTTAAGCACGAGGGTTCAACGTCACAATTTTTTTATTCCATTCATCTCACTGAAAACTATGTAACGGTTCTAAATGCGTTTACAAACATATAATACATGAAAAATAATTAAATATTTAGTTCTTAAAATATTACAATAGAAAAGTTTAATCTTTAGATAGAAACGTAATGTAAAATATATTTGTTATAACAATGGAACCAAATACATTTGACGTCTTGGTTATACTACTCATTATACGGTGGTGTATTTAACACACTTTAAGCGGGTTTAGTTCAACGTCACAAATTTCGAAACTCACATTTATTATATGGTGATGTATGTAACGGGTATTAAGCGCGAGAGTTCAACGTCACAATTTTTTTATCCCATTCATCTCACTGAAAACTACGTAACGGTTCTAAACGCGCTTACAAACATATAATACATGAAAAATAATTAAATATTTAGTTTTTAAAATATTACAATAGAAAAGTTTAATCTTTAAATAGAAACGTAATGTAAAATGTATTTGTTATAACAATCGTACCAAATACATTTGACGTCTTGTTTATATTTAAAATTTTAACGAGTATAATTTAAGGTAGAATCTCGATAATGAATGCTTAAGTAACACTTTTTAAAATTTAAATAATGTATTTGTTATAACAATCATACCAAATACATTTGACGTCTTGTTTATATTTAAAATTTTGACGAGTATAATTTCAAGTAGAATCTCGATAACAAGTACTTAAGTAACACATTTTAAATATTTTATTTAAAAAAATAATTTAATTAAAAAGGTAAATATTTCAATTTACAAAACATTAGCACCACCATTTAAATTTTTTCCCCATATCCTCCTTATGTTTATGTAAAACCTCTTCAAAAAGTAAAAATTATACTTATGAACAAGGAAAAAATGCATAGTAAAGTAAATCCATACCTCAAAACCAAAAAGAAAAATCAGAAACCCACAGTAATAAATTGAATGAATAAATAAAAGTAGTAAAAGTGAAGCTGAAATTGGTAGGTCTAAGAAAATATTAATTAAAGCTGAAATAAGGCAAGAAAAAGAATAACAAAGGTCTTTGATGTGGGTCCCACCTTCAAATCTGTGACAGAGACAGCAGTTTCATTTCTCACAACAAGCTCTTTCTCATGCCTCTCTCTTCTCTTGTGTATTTTTCTTATTTATACTCTAACTCATCTTTTTTTTTCTTCTCTCTCTCTCTCTAGAGTATAGGTACAAATATAAAATGTTTTTCTTTTTTGCTTGTTGCTTAGGACTTTAATTTTTATTACATAAACAAATGTTTTTAGTCTAAAGTTGGAACCTTTGTATTCTTGTGTGTGTGTGTGAGAGATGGTTGTGTGAATTCTCAAGGAAACAAAAGTCATATCTTTCACACCTTCAATCTCAAACTCATGGAAACATCAACAACAACAACAAGAATCTAGGGTTTGATAACATCAACTTCATCAAGGTTTGTACTTTGATGTTTTTTTGGTTGTTTTTGTCACATGAAAATTGTTTTTTTTTTTAATATCTTTGGTCTTTTTTTTGTAATGTTGAAAGGTACTATTAGTTGATTCTGATTCATGGGTCTTTTTTGTTTCCAAAAATTAAACCTTTTGTTTGCTCATGAACTAAAATTTTGAAACTTTAGCTAAAGATAAAAATCCTATTTTTGCGGTTCATTGTCTGGTGAAAAATGGGATTTTTATCATTTGGGTATTTTTATATGTTACATAAGAATCAATGTCTGATATATTTGTGGATAAATGAGATGCTATCTTTGTGTTCTGGTTTGTTCTTTTTTTGATTTAGAGACATAGTTTTGTTGTTTTTTATTTTTCCTTATTTATTTATTTTCTGAATTTTTTATAGATAGAGTGAGAGAGGTTGAAAATGGAAGAGATTGAACAAGCTAACAAAACAGCTGTTGAAAGCTGTCACAAAGTTCTGAGTATGTTTTCTCAACCAAGGGATCAAGTTCATCATAGGAATTTAATGGTGGAAACTGGTGAAGCTGTGAATAGGTTCAAGAAAGTTGTGTCTTTGCTTCATAATGGTTTGGGTCATGCAAGATTTAGGAAGAGTAAGAATCATCAACAAGTTCCTTTTCCTCAAAATGTTTTCTTAGACAACCCAAATTGCAAAAAAGCCATCAACAATCAAACTAAAAATCCTCACTTTACTCAAACTAGCCAACCTGAAAATTCAGTTCAGGAACTTGGTTTAACCATAAGAAATCCACTTTCTCTTGGAAACCCTTCTTTGGAATTGAGCTCGAGCGGGAAAAGTCCTCTTCACCTTATTCAACCGTTTGGATCATCTCACTATAACTTCATTCAGCAGCAGCAGCAGCAGCAACAGCAACAAAGGTTGTTGCTGCATCAGCAGCAGCAGCAGCAACAACAGCAGCAGCAGCAAATGAAGCATCAAGCTGAAATGATGTTCCGAAGGAACACTAGTGGAATAAACCTTAATTTTGATAACACCACTAGCGGCACACCAACAATGTCGTCTAATAGGTCTTTCATTTCGTCGTTGAGCATAGACGGAAGCGTAGCTAACATGGATGGAAGTTCATTCCATTTGATAGGAGCTCCAATCTCTTCGGATCAGAATTCACAACAGCACAAGAGAAAATGTTCTGCTAGAGGTGATGAGGGAAGTCTGAAATGTGGTAGCAGTTCTAAATGCCATTGCTCAAAGAAGAGGTAATTTCTATGGTTGCTACATTAATCGTTAATTTCAGTTACTTTGAAGGTTTTAGAAGCCATTCTAATATTATGCTAATAATTTTTTGTGTTCTTGACAGGAAGCACAGAGTGAAGAGATCGATTAAGGTGCCTGCAATCAGCAACAAGCTTGCAGATATCCCTCCTGATGATTATTCATGGAGGAAGTATGGGCAGAAGCCGATCAAGGGCTCTCCTCACCCTAGGTATGTTCAACCATTAGTTTTAGAGATTTTATTGGATTGATTCAAGGGGCAAATAAATATATGACTGTGCTGTGATACACTAATAGTTTTATTTTACTTCTGAACTATTTAGTTATGTATGACTATTATGCTGTTTGGTGTGCATTTTATGATTTTATCTTCTGCCATGGTCGATTGAAGTATGTTGACATGACATGACCATCATGCACTACTGTTTGGATTTCAATAATTTTTCGATGTGTGGATATGTAATGTGTTGATGGGAATTGCTGATATATTCTTCTGTTAATGTTTGTAATTTGTTCTTAGTCGGTATTCTGGTTGATGAGAGCATTATATAGAGTTTGAGTCATTGACACGGTCCTGAAGTTTACTTGTGGCGTCAACTAATATCTCTTCATTTTTCTGTACAAATCTTTTATCGAACTTTCTATCTGTTCAATAGCCCTTCTTTAACTTGAAAACATGTTTGAGAAATTAATTTGGCATTTTGATAGTCTTGGTATTAACTCAGTCTTAACCTTAGTAGCCGTAACTATATGCTCTATTATTTGCACATTATTATTGCCAATCAGATTAAGGGTGAATGTGAAATATGAACCGCAAGTTTTACGCATGAGAAAACTAATTGTAATGTCTTTATCGTGTTTCTTCAGGGGATATTACAAGTGCAGCAGCATGAGAGGCTGCCCTGCTAGGAAGCATGTTGAAAGGTGCTTGGAGGAGCCTACTATGCTAATTGTTACCTATGAAGGTGATCATAACCACCCCAAGGTACCGACACAATCTGCAAATGCATGAACTTCATGGAGAGGCCCGTCATTGAATTTGTGAAGACCGCTATGTGATTGATTGGCTTGAGATGTTTCTGTACATATTTCAAGTGATGCAAGCAGGGCTGCAGATTTTGGCTTTTGGATAGCTTGGTTGAGGAGTCGTTTATTTAGAGGTGGTGTTAATCAAAGTTGCTGGTTAAGTGCAGGAGTATGTAAAATTGGTAGTTTCAATTTGTAAGAACTATTTTATTTTTCTTAAGTATGTTACAACATTTCTGGGTTCTCTAAAGTATTGGAAATTGTCTTTGGAAAATGATTTAGCTATTTCAATTTCATTTTTTGAATTGAGGGTATGGCAAATTGATTGTTTTGGTATACATGTGTGGTTAGTATAGTCTAATTGACATATACATGTGTGGTTGGTTAGCTTTGGATGCTTAACCTAATTTTAGGGTTCGAAAAACACTTACTGTAGTGTTGCTGCACTTTCGAAGTGAAGCTTCATTTTGTGGCGGTGTGTAACCGCACATTCGAAACCTTTGACTATGCATGTCTTTGGAAACTAGCTAAGCGTGACTATGCGTGTTTCGAAAGCGAAGTGTGACTGTGTTTGAATATCTTCTTTTTGCGATGAACATGCCCCTAATGTCAAACAACACTTGGTAACGGTAACTTACCACATGATATACAAGGTGGCAATGTGTCTCTAGTGCGAAGTTACGGTTGGTAATGATAACTTACCGCGCGATATATGAGATGCTGTGTCGCAATACCAAACATGCGATATATGCGATGCTGTCGTGATACCTAACGCGCTATACAAATGAACACACCAATATCAATCCCTCTAGAGCCGGTAGTGATTATAGAGTGCCAACGAGTATGGTAACTCCACTTTTTCCTTGGTGGTAATCTAAAATTCTTTATATACCAAGATAATAGTAAAGTATCTTAAAATAATTGCAAGTTTTTAGTTTGATTCTGTGTAACATACACTGCATTTAATTATATTCTTCAAAGATCAAAACACTGCATTTGTACAATTATTTCATTATGACAATCTAGCATCTTCTCAATCAAAGACAAAAAGAAATAACTTAATGTAGGACCTTTTTTGATTTGCCTTAGCTACATTGCAAAGCTTCCCTCTGCAATTGTAAGGTACAAATAGAAGTCTTCTATTGGTTTATGAACAGAACATGTGAGTTGTAAGGGGACCAATATGGGCATTCATGCTTGATTATAGTTTTATTGGGTCCAATATCAATATTGTTGGAGAATAAGTTCTATCTTTTGACCCCCAAATGCTTGTAAATCATTGATGTTTTGTAGTCACTTGCTTCATTCAACATTTTTTTTTAGAATAAAATTTTAGTGATTGATGGGAATTATTATACTTGGACTATTGACTATGCTATTTGAGATAACAATTGATCGGACTTTACTTATCTTGCGTTTGAATCTCTAGATTACTTGTATTCCATTCTCCTGTCCTGTGAGTTAATATAAAAAATAAATAAATTGAA
This sequence comes from Trifolium fragiferum, assembly GCA_954870985.1. Taxonomy (NCBI): domain Eukaryota; kingdom Viridiplantae; phylum Streptophyta; class Magnoliopsida; order Fabales; family Fabaceae; genus Trifolium; species Trifolium fragiferum. The sequence goes on along the minus strand of OX940796.1, from coordinate 41,168,709 downwards.
TGGTTAATTATATAAAAAATTGGATAAAATATTTTTTTTAAAAAAGTTGATAGTTAATGCGTACATTGCATATAACATTCCAAAAGTTAGAAAAATCGTTAAGATTATGATGAGCAATCAAATAGTAAACTCTAAAATAATGAATAATGATTGCAAGGATTACATTCTAGACTATAATGCCAAAATATTTAAGATATTTATTTTGATATAAAAGACTTAGTCGACATTATCCACGTGTCATCAACTAGCACACGCGTTAGTGCAATTTTGGATTATGCTGACCTGCCAAATTTTGGATATGTTTAATAAAATATCAAGGCTACATTCATAATCCATAATGGTTTAATTCTATTATAAAATCATTGAGGGAAGACTTTGTTGTTTCAACATATTGATAATGACTTTGGCAAAGTTTATAACCTTTGATGGAACAAATACTACGTATGGATCCACTATCATTAATTAGTGGTAAACTAAACAAGAATACTAAATTGGTCAAATTAGGAACCAACACTCAACACGCACTAAGGTTTAAATTCATTACATATTGATGCAAGTTACAACCAATTAGTGATTGTTTCTTGGCCACTTAGCTTACTAAATCGTGAGCAATGAGTCGATTTAAGTTTTTTTTTTTTTTTTAAATGGTGCTTTTTCTCATACATTTTCACCAAACTCCATATTACCACCATATATGATACATTTTTCTTGAAAACCAAAAAATTAAAACCTAAAACATGGTGTTCTTTCTTTTTGGGGGACAATATTGACATTTAAAATTGTTTTAAACAAATTGTTCTTTGTTATTATGATTATAATGAATGTATTAGGTTGAGCCCATTTGTAGATGTAGTGATGGTGATTGCTCTTCACACCCCCTCCTGTATTGCTCACAGTCAAAATACACTTTAGAAAGATATCTTACAGTGAATGGAAGGATTTTAAGCACCGAAATCTCAATTGTTACTATACACCTGTACTTTACGTTGGTATTTGTGGGTGGCAATAGTTTCTGAATTCTCCCCTACGACTGAGTTTACTTAAAGCAAGCTTCTGATAGTGTATTGAATTCCCAAAAGCATACTTCCAACAGTCTATTTTATTTTAAAAAATACACCACCAAAGTTGCATTTCAGTATTATACATATCTAAGCATATAGAGGTCAAACTGAAAAAATATCAAAAGGAAACATAAAATTGTTGGCTTAATAGTATAGAACCTACTTTGGCTAATGATCTACGTACAACACAGTTCTTCATTTTTAACTGTACAAATTGTACCCCCATAATTTTAGCCAATATTGCACCCAAAGTTATTCAGTCAATGTAATTCAATTGCTAACAAATTTTGTTAACATGTCATGGTGTAATATTTCTGCGTGATTAATATACACATATCTCAACGACAAAAACCTCAAACAGAACGAACCCTCATCACATGTTTTCTTTCTAACCAAAAAAGACTGGGAAAACACTACACACAATACAGCCACTCCGCCGTAAAAACAATATGATGAATCTTTAACCACAATTCAATAAGTTTTTTTCGGACCCATATGTTCCTAACACCACAGTTCAATCAAACTCAAAGCCAAAGGTATGTGTCATATGCTCAGAGACTCAAAAGGTATGTGTTATGCTCGCAGAGAATACAGTTGAAAGGATGAAAAGAATGAGACGTAGGAAAAACAAGGTTTGAAATGTTGTAGTGGTCTTGATTGTGAAAAAGCTGAGCAGCAATGAGTAGTTAGGACTAAGAACTCAAATGAAGCATGGAGGAAGAGGAAGAGATGGCCACCATTGTTGTTAACGATAAATTTAACTGCGGCTAAAGATGTATCTAACCCTAATAATAGTATGTGAAAACTATAAAAATGAGATTTTATGTAATGAGGCTACCTTTAAATGGGAAAAAAGAAAATAGCACAGTTGATAACAAATCATAACATTCTTTTAGAGAGCTTAACTGGTTATCAACTACCTTTAAATGGGAAAAAAGAAAATAGTACAGTTGATAACAAATCATAACATTCTTTTAGAGAGCTTAACTGGTTCTCAACTCCTTGAATCCTTGATTGTAAAACTTGTTCAGCAGGTTGTGGGGTGACTCTAGGCACAAGGAAGTTCTATTAGATTTCACACTTCATCATGGATCAAAAGAGAATGAATTCACCCATTGTAAGATTTTTCCAAGTTTTTTTTAGTTATTATCACCCAATCTATAAGCCATATATAATCCTTGAGAAAAAAACTTCAAAAATCTCATTAATTAATAGACATAATTTAAATCCAAAACTTCAGTTCACTGATATCCTAAATATCAAAACAATATCATGTAGAAAACAAATATTTAAATAGTTGCAGTAAAACAGGCAAAAGTTTCCATCGACTGATACTGAGGGGCACTGATAATGATCTTCACTTGAGAGGAATAAACCTGGAGGAGTGAGTAGCACCAATACCGGGCCTACCGTGCTTAACAGGCTTGTAAGAGATTGAAAATTCAGCAAGATAGTGACCGATCATTTCAGGTTTAATTTCAACCTGGTTGAAGGTCTTTCCATTGTAGACACCAATGATGCTACCAATCATCTCAGGCACGATGATCATGTTACGGAGGTGAGTCCTCACTGGTTCTGGCTTCTCACCTGGTGGTGCGTCACGTTTCTGTCACAACATATAAAAAATGATTAAAATGAAACCGAACATTGGCTCACAAAATTAGTTAGATACAAAATCATACAGGACATGATTAAAATTAAAAATGATACAGGGTGAAAACTAAAACAGGTAGAGTTTAATTCAATATCAATGAGGGAGAATGCACAAGTTTAATCAGATATTATTTTTTTATCAAATATTTGTTATGTACAAGTGTTTTACTCCAAGTTTTTATTTTTGAGAAGCAAACAAATTTATTAGGCCTCTACACCAACCACAAGACGTGATTGGCTGGGCAAAAGAACAGATACAATAACAAGGAAAAGGAGCCTAACAAAACAGCTCCCTAAAAACCATCACCCACACTAAGGAACCACTAGTAAAAACAACAACAGTAACCCAAAAACAGCCCCCTGCACCAGAAACAAATCCCACGCCCCCAGCAGAACAGAAAATCAGATTGTGAAAGTTTAAATATTGAATTGTAGTAATGTAAAAAAAATTAGTGGAAGAAAAGGGTGCTCAGAAAGTAATGAATGGATATGAAAGTTATCCTCATAATAAATCAGATTAACGAGATTATTTCATCTAATCATCACAGCACCCAGAGAAGTAAAAGACAAATAAAATAGACTAAACATTTTATCAAAAAGCTTTGATCACAGTGCTTCAAATCAATCATTTCCCTAACTACACAACTTCCAACTTACGTAATCATTAATTCATTTTTTTTTTAACTGCAACAATATTATTAACCACACACCTAAATACAAGGAGTATTTGGTGGGGAAAAGGAACAAACCACTAGGCAGTGGAAAATATTACAGATACAAGATACAAAATACAAAAGCCAACACAAACTAATAGCAAAACTACAATACAGACACAGAACTAAAATCTAACCAACACAAGTCACCAGCACTAGCAGCAGACGAGTGGGAAACGAAAATAACAGAGAACATGACAGAAAACAACAAAAAAGACCCCCATATCAGAGGCAAAAACTAGGCTACTCATCTCTTGAAACAATCATTAATTCATTATAACATCACTATTACTAAATTGAAATCAAACATGAATTAACAAATTGACTGAGTAGATACACAAGTAAATAGAAAACTCACCGCCTTGCGAAGCTTCTTGATGAGTGCCATAGGCTTGCGGGTCAAACCACGTTGAAACCTGAAATGAAGATATTGTTAGATGTAAATGTGAAAACAATGCCCTTTTTTTTTTAAAACTGCAAATTTATATTTATATAAATAAACAAGAGTTCTTTGACACAAGAAGTGCACAAGAGAAACTCTAAAAGAAAAGAAGTAACAAACTCATTACTTGGACAAAGACTACAACCAGCCAAAAGCCACAAGAACAGGAAAAAACACAAAGAAAAGCTATTATACAGGAAACAGGCGCCAATAAAAGAACAGGAAAAAAAAAAACACCAGGAAAAGCTAAAACTGAGGCCGAAAGACAAAAACCAGAGGCTACCAAACATAACTGCAACTATCTCTTATTCAAACAAAACTCCGGTACCGCAATCCATTGATATAATGAAACATTGAATACTAATTTCAAATTATGCCCTCAAAATAATAGTATCAGTAGGGGTACTAGGATATATAATACATAAAAAAAATCAAGTTCGTAAATCATTTTTTTCAGATTTAATTCAAATATTAAATAGATCTAATGCCAATTTTTCAATTGATTCCAGAAAATACAATAAAAAACCTAAAACCAAGTAACCTAAAATATAGAATAATTTGATTTAATAAATAACCTAAAAGGCTAAAACATGTTACAAAGATGAAGAATGATGCTCAGAAAGTAAGAATGGATATGAAAATTATCCTCATAATAAATCAGATTAACGAGATTATTTCAACTAATCATCACAGCACCATCTTCCTCCATAACAATTCAAAATTAAAAACTAAGGAAAAAAAACATACAAAAATAAAATGAGATTGAGTACAATACCTTCTACGAGCACGAGCAGAGAAAAGCTTAACGAGCTCATCAGTTTTCATATCCAATAGAGCATCGAGATCAACACCACGGAAACTGAACTTCTTGAATGTTCTCTTCTTTGGCACTCCTTGTGCTGCTACTTCGGGTTCAACATCCGCCTGAAAAATCAACCAAATTAACAATTCCACAATGCAAAATCAATAGAAGAATTGTAAGATTAAGAGACAATAGAAGAATTAGAGTTTTCACCATGGTTGTGATGAAACTAGTTTGGAACTCCTTTGCTTCGCGGCTGGTTCACTTCAGACGGATGGGGTTCGCTGCTAGGGTTCTTTCTTCATGTTACTCTGACGGCTACGTGTTTATACCATTAGCGCTAGTTGGGTAATTGGGTTTGGACCTATGGCCCAATAGATCTTTATATCTCTTTATATCGCTAGTTGGGTAATTGGGTTTTCACACCCCCGTTATACTCACGCACTGGTGTTCCCAAATGGACAAAACTTATGTCAGGTTCTATACATCCTGATTTTGCTGTTAACCAACCAAATTAAAACACGTGGATTGACTTTAATGAAATAACGGTTTCCGTCTATCCTAACCTTTTTTTTGAATCGGCCGTCTATCCTAACCTTACTTCACTATTTTATTTTTTACGTGAAAAAAAAAATCAACCAAGATCCTTCCAACCCAGATTACCAAAGCGAGTCATTGAATTGAATTGGCAAACAAAATTAAAAGAGGTAATCACTATGTTGTCAGAAATTGGCAACAAGGTAGCAATAATAATTGTGAAACATCTTCTAGAAGAGAAGAAGGTGAGTGGAAGAGGGCAAAACTTTTTAACCCAACCTCCATCTCCAATTCTTATATAAAGAAACTTGACTAATCTGAGAACGCACAAAATCTATCACCACCATTTGATTGGTTTTTCTAAAATTGATTTTGGTGTGATATAGTTTTGACTAGAACTCGACAGAGACGATGTGAAAGTCTTGGGAAACAGAGTGGCAACAGCGGTAAGGGGGGGTCTGTTAAAGTTAACGATGGGCTAAATGATACGTAAGAAAGAGCACACTGTTATATTTCTACCAGGGGTAAATCGGGTTTGATAAAAATATATAATTAAAATATTTTTATAAATGAAAAATAAAAATTATGATAAGTATAGTCACATAGATATTAATTCAAAATATGTATATATTTAATATAAGTATATGTATATGTATAAAAATAAAAAATAGTTTAGAAATGTGAGATTTTTTACTGATTTATATCGTAGTTTTATTTATATTTTAATATAATAGATCTCTTATGATATTTATTAAATTTAAAGAGATGCATCATATAATATTTTAATAGTGTAATCGTGTAATGTCTTAGCTTTTTTTTTATATGAGTTGCAATTATATAGTAACGTGTCACCTTTTTTTTTGGGTATCCCTTATTTAAAAATTACGTGATCTCGTTTTTTAAAAATTACGAATCAAATAGTGTAACTGCTTATTATTTTCTATGCAATTTAAGGTACTAAATAGTTTTTCTACTACTTCTCTTCCGTTCTTTTAAAATTTCTTCTCACATATTCACTTGGTGTAATTTTATCCGGACTTTATTAGTCCCGTTTTTTCTATTCTATTGTTCTGTTTACATTTTTTTTATTTGTCCTTTTTATTTTTGTTTGTTTTTCTTTTTCTTGGTGAGGTTTATATGGCTTCAAATTTTTGTCTCTGTTATTTAGTAATATTTGCTTGAATATTTAGTTTATAATCTTATAATATAAACTTGAATATTTTTTGTTGCCATATATAAGTTTAAATGATGATTTCGTATATTTGAATTTAGGTTTTGTTATATGGCTCACAAAAAGAGAATTTATTATGTTAGAAGAATTTAAAATGTCTTATTATTTGCTTTAAAAAATGTTATATTATTCTGATAAATATTTCATTATTCTATTGAGCCATAACTTTAGCATTTTTTCAATACTTTAGAATATGTATTTCTTTTATTTAAATAGTTACATTATTATTTAAATCAAATTAATAATTTTGAAATTTTTAGTAACTTTCAAAACACATATACATACACTATCTTTAAACAATAAAATTATTTAAATAATCTTATTATATTGAATGTAAATATGTTTAAATATATTAAATATGTTTTAATATCTACAGTTTCAACAATTTATAAAATTTATTTTGACGTATGAGCATCAACAATTTTTACGATTGATGATTTTTCATCTTATTCTTGAAAAATTATAACTATTTACTCTACTCCTTCATGTAAGGGTAAATAAGTCTTTACCCCTTGTAATATAGGCAAGTTTTGTTTTTCCCGCCCTGTAATTTTTTTTGTTGTGATTTGCCCCTTGCAAAGTAAATTTTTTTGGTTTCTCCCCTTGAGTGCAATGAATTTGCACTTTTTAAATCGGTTGAACAAATTAACGAATTTAAAAAACAACACTTTTTAAGTCGGTTTGAACAAAATAACCGATTTAAAAAGTGCATCCAAGGGGCGAGTCCCAAAAATCCAACATTACAGGGAGCGAGTCACAAAAAAATAATTTACAGGGGGAAAAATAAAACACCTCTACATTACAGGGGGTATAAGCATATTTACCCTTCATGTAATTTAAGGTTTCTCATATTTATTTATATAAAAGACGATTTTTGTTATGATAATCAATTAATTTCTATTGAAGTTTCTTTTCAAACATTCACTTGACAGAATAATATTCCATATTTTATTGGTCAGAAATTCAGAATATTTTTAGCCAACGGTTTTATTTATCTTTTTTTTACTATGCTTAATTCATTTTTTTATATCTTTCTCTTTTTTTATGAGTTCTTTGTCCCATTTTATTTTTTTTGACTTTTTTTTTTTAATTTTCAAATGCATTTTTCTCATTGCTTAATTTATGTATTTCCTTTACGGGTTCGATTTTTATTGGATTATATCTTAGTTTTGTTTATATTTTAATGTAATCAAATCCGTATTTTATTTTAATAGCATAATCGTAAAATATTTTAATTTTCTTGATATGAGTTGCAATTGTATAGTCACATGTCACTTTACTTTTTATTTTTGATGTATCCTTTATTTTATTTTATTTTATTTTTAATAAGAGTTTGAGGCATACTTGCCGACAATATTGGTTATAGAATATGATTCATATATGGTATTTTTGTCTCTCTTAATTAATAATATTTGCTGGATTGTTAATACATAAACTTGAATATTTTTTGTTGTCAATATATAAGGTTGGATGATGATTTCATATATTTGAATTTCGGTTTAGTTATTAGGTTCAGGTAAAGAAAGTTTATTATTTTAGAGGAATTTAACATTTAACATGTCGTCTTATTATAATTTGCTCCATCTTATTTTTCTAAATATCATCTCACTATTTTATTTTGACCTGTAACTTAGACATTTTTTTAACACTTTAGAATATGTACTTATTTTATCTAAATAGTTACATTATTATTTTAAAAATAAAATAATAATTTAGAATTTTTAGTGAATTTTAATTTCATGTAAATATGTCTAAATATATGTAAATTTGTTTTTAATATATATGGTTTCAAAAATTTCTAAAATTTGATAATAATATTTTTTTTTTAAGCAAAAAGAGAAAGCAAGGTAAAGCAAAGGAGACATCCCAACTAGGTTGGCACCCCTCCAAAGCTAAACCAAAAAGCTAACTCCCAAATATTATTAAAGAAAAATAAGAAGACAAATTACAAAACGAACTTGGGGGGACTAGGCCAAAACCCAAGTGTGGAGACTATAAACGACAATTGTCTCATTAAAAATCTTACATGTAAAACCCGAACGGAAAAATCAGGTGAAGGGAAAAAGAGTGCAGTGCTCCAAAATTAGGGCTGGAAATGAGTCGATCTCAGTCGAACTCATCTGAGCTCGACTCGGCTCGCTAGAAATTGGTTCAGTTCAAAACTCAGTTCAAGTTCGACACGAACTCTTTTTTCAGCTCGAGTTCGGCTCGTTTAAGTTAACGAATAGTTCGGTTCAGCTCGTTAAGTTCAACTTGTTAAGTCAAATCACATGATTTTAAAGTCAATTTTTTTGTCAAAGTTTAATCTATAACCTTTTAAACTATTTTTTTTTAAAAGAAGCAAATATTACATTAAAATAAAAGTCACCCCAAATGAATAATAGATAAACACGTACAAAATTTAAACAATCATAAACTAATATAAATAACAAAGTTACAAAGAAATAACAAAAAAAATTCCACAATTATTTTCAAAATATTTTTCATTGATGTGTATATAGAGAATTGGAAAGTCATTGGTGTAAACAATCGAGTTAGTTCATGAGCCAAACGAGTCAAACTATATATAGTTTATGTTTGGCTCATTTATTTAACGAACTTAATTTTTAACTCAAGTTCAACTCATTCGGTTAACGAACCAAATTCACGAGTCAAATATCGAATCGAGCTTCGAACTATTCACGAGTTGGCTCGGGTCATTGCCAGCCCTATCCAAAATAAATAACAAATACTAAAGTACTGAAGGAAAAAAAAATACCAACACCCCTAAGAGAGACAATATCGAAAGTTGGGGAAACCATCTTTATTCCTAGATAAGAAGTCATTGACAAAGTTGAAGGTGTGAAAACACAAGAAGGAGGGTTGAATTGTGTTTTGGGTAGTTTTAAAAACTTCTTCTAAGTTTTGCAACTTATCAGAATTAGCAGCGGAATAGCTTTAAACACAAACAACTTCTGGCAATGGTGAAAGTAAAACAGAGTAGAGAAAGAAGAGATGAACACACAGGATTTATACTGGTTCCTCTCACAAACCGAGAGTAGTCCAGTCCCCTTGCACTTCCAAGGGATTTCACTATAATCACACAAGATTACAATTGTTCAAGCCAACTGCAAGAGACTTCCTCTGCTCAAGTAACACAATACAAGAGACTTCCAATGCTCAAGCTCACAAGCAAGAGACTTCTAACACAAATAGTAAATACAAAGTTTGAACAACTGATAAACAATATTAGAGTTCTTAGAACAAAATAATACAACTTTGAAAACAAGACTTTTCTTAGAATTCTTGAAAAGAAAACTAAGGTTCAACAACTGACTAGTCAGAAGTTGAAAACTGTTTGTCTTGAATTTTGATATAATCTCAAGTTGTATCTAAGCTAAAAATTGCTCTTAGAAATTCAGCAGTATAACAATGCTTTTGTTCTTCGTAAGTGTGTTGTTGTTGTCTTCAAATTCTTCCTCCTTTTATAGATGATGTTGGAGCGTCTTGAATTTGAGCGGACAAAGATGAAAACAGCTACGTAGTACTGTACTAATATTTTCATTTGAAATGTGCTTATTCAAATCAAGTAAAGAATAAAATCTGAGCCTTGATTTAGAACATTCGCCCATATCAGGAAAATAAAGATAGTACAATAATACAAACGTCATTATCATGAGGATAACGGTCTTGTAAGAGATTTCTTCCGCCTCTTCAGATTTTGCCATATAGATGATAGTCGTTATAGATAATAGAATGTTCTTCTGGCAAATCTTGCTGTTTCATCGTCATCAGAATCTTGAGATATGAGTTATGCTTCTGATGAGTACAACTTCTGGTTGACTTTGACTTGGCAACTTCTGGTGACCACAACTTCTGGTGTCATTCTTCAGAACTTGCTTTTTCCCAACTTCTGGAGCGCTTCATAGCATAGCAACCAGAACTTCAACTTTCTAGTGAATATAAAATTTTAACTTATATACCTGCACACTAGAGTAAATTATCAGTACTCCCTATTGTATATTAATACTATTGTTATCATCAAAACTACTTGGGTTATATTAGAACCAACTTTGTTCCAACAATCTCTCCCTTTTTGATTGATGACAAACCAAGTATTAATTTACAATGGTTGTTATTTTAATTATAGAATGCATCCTTCAGGTTTATGAGTTTTGCAAGCTCCCCCTGAATTCAGTAATGAATTATTAAAATAGTTTCAAAATTTTAACATTGAATCCAGAACTTCATTATACACTTGACTTCCCGAAGATAGGTTTGCAAGCTTTCTTCCTTGGTCAGATCTACCTAAGAGAAAAGTGCAATCTTCTCTTACGTGTATCATGTATAGAAAGTTCTAATCTCAATAGAAAAATTTTCTTTTCCAAATTATAACTGATAATATTCAATAACTGAAATTAAATGAATTTAAAATTTTAATTTGGCTTCAGTTAGTGTTCTTAAATTAATTTACTCTTACTCCCCCTTTTGTCATGAAACAAAAAGAATAAAAGAAAAAGAAAGAGTAAAAAAAAAAAACACGTGACTAAAGAATTAGTCAAGTAAAAAATTCAAAGATGATAAAAACCACAAAGAATTTATTGCAAAAGCGAAAAACGAGGTAACTCCTAACCACCAGAGTTACTATAAAAAGGCATCATACTCTTTGTCATTTCACTCAACATTTCCATGATATTTCTTCAACAAAATGAGAGAAAATATTGATGAGGATAGAAGAGTGATTGAAAGAAATGGGTTTAAGAAATTTTCAGAGGAGAAACAGGGTAGAATCTCATCAACCAGAGATGCAACCACATGTAATATGATTTCTAAGAAACATATGAAGATGGTGAAGAGTTGGATCCAAAAATCAGATGCAAGCTTCTCAGCCATCTTCTGTTCTTAGAAGAACAAAGATTTCTCCATATGCAGGAGGAGGAGCAGGTCGAACTGAAGGCAGACTCCAAGATTCCAAAACAGGAAATTTGTAGCTTGAGAGGTTTAGATTCCAGGCTCCAAGGTTGAAGTTTGGATCAACACCATCTTTTCAACTCTCCCAACTCATCTTCTTGTAAAAATTTCTTTTTAGGTTTTCATATGTATCTGGATTTATGCAAAAATTTGTTCTTAGAACAAAGTTATTGTAATGCAAAAATCTAGAAAAATGCAAAGTTATTGTAATGCAATTTTATATGAATAAAACAAATTTATTTGAATGCAATTATGTATATGCAGCAATTATATATCTAGCTTATGAACAATATAAATAAACCAGAATAAATAACCACAATAATATTCAACATTCAAACAAAATAACAATTAATAAGTTCAACAAAACATAAAAACACATAGTAATAAAAACATAAAAACAAAGTGCCACAATCCTAGGGTTGTGATTGGTTAGAAGGGTTGAGCAGTTTCTCTTGTAGTTGCTTCAGAGCTTTAGCAGAGATAAGTTCCAATTGCTTGTTAACAGCCTCTGAATCAACCTTGCCAATAAGACCTGTAGACTCAGTATTCACTTGAAGAATCTTTTCCATTTCCTTAGCATAAAGAGTGGATAACTGATTTTTTGCTTATGCCATAACCAACTTCATCTTCTCATCATATAGCCTATGGGCTTCTTTCACTCTTGCCTCCTCAATCTTGGCTTCTGTAAACTTCCTCCTAGCAATGTTCATGACATAGTTCTTCTTGTATTGAGAACTATAGTCACTAAGCATTTGCTTGCACATCTCAGACAGAGTATTACACTCTTCATCAACTAGATCAGGTGCAACAGAAAAAGTAGGCAAATCTTGATGAAATCCCTTGATTTTATCATTAATGCCCATTAGCACATGTTTAACATCTTCAGGAGTGATGGCCTTTTGAGGGGTTGGGGCAGATGATGATGATGGAATATCTAGGACAACTGTGGGACGGATTGTGATCATGGTGCACTAGCAATTGAGCACTAGCATCTTGTGATGCGCAGAATGTCTACGCGATGCGCAGGAGACAGAAGCTGCAGCAACGTTTCTGCGCTATGCGTAGAATGTCTACGCGATGCGCAGGACAGGCTGCGCTATGCGCAGATTGGCTGCGCGATGCGCATGAGGCAGAAACTTGATCATGTTCGTCAAATCTTAATTTTAATTTAATCAACGGGACTTAAACTGATAATAATAATAAAATATGTGTTTATTGTTATGATTTTGTGATGATCGGTTATGGCCTTAGTTTACTCTTTTGTTTTTATTTGGGATTTTAAATACGGCCTGCGTGTCGTGCCTCTCTCTGAATTTCTTGATGTAACTTCTTTTCTCATCTTACTCCCTCGTATGTAAAACGAGTATTCTTTGATGTAACATTATAATAGAATTACAAGAGAAACAAAGGAGGATAGCCGTGAAGATGATGCTTGGAGAAGTAGATCATCGTTAGGCTAGTTTAGGGTTCTCTCATTGGCTTGAGAGAACACTTGCGTTAGGAGGCCATAATCATATCATTATATATTATTGTATGTATGTATGTTGATGCATGTGAGAGCGTTTAATATGTTAAACCAGCCGGTGAGATCAAACTAATTAAATATCCCTCAAGAGACACATAAAGAGATTAATAAAGAAAATGTAGGTTCGCCCACCGCGGAGTGCATTCTCTTTAATAATAAAATATGTGAATATTAAGTTTACGCTTTCCAAGCTTTAGAACTCATCAAGACTAGTATCGAACTATGTAGGTTCGCCCACCGCGAAGTGCATATTCTATATTGGTAAGGTGCGATGAGATAATTGTAATATCCAACTTCTAAAGTAAGGGTCAAACTTAACTTAACAAATATAATGAGATTATGTGAGTTTAAGAAGCAATGGTTGGGAATAATTCATAAGATGAATTAGAATAAGGAGTTATTCACCCAATTGATATATTCAAGAATTGTATGAGATACAATTGGAAGGAGTTCCTACCTAAATAACTAAGTCTTGTGTAATCCGCCCACCGCGGACTTAAGACAAAGTGAAATATGGATCTTGACCCACTAGAAAAACTTCCAACGAGATTTTCCGAATCAAATGATGAGGGTCATTTGTTTTGAGTAAAATAGTGGGAGCATATTTAATTAAAGACCTAATTAAATAAAATGATACTTATATTTTCACTTCTTTATGTAGATAACCATGTCATCAAACACATCAAACAACATTTTGCGATCAATCCTTGACAAAGAAAAATTGAATGGTTCAAATTTTCTTGATTGGCACCGTAATCTGAGGATTGTCCTCAAGCATGATAATAAGCTGTATGCCTTAGAGGAACCTGTTCCTGAGGAGGAGCCTGCTAATAATGCTCCTAGGGCTGAAAAGGAAGCTTACAAGAAGCATGTTGAAGATGCTAATTATGAGCTACAAAAGCAACATGAAAACATGAATGCTGTTGAAATAATCGAACACTTGAAAACTCTATATGCGGAGCAAGCCCGTCATGAGAGGTTCGAAGTTTCAAAATCCCTTTTTCAATGCAAGTTAAGTGAGGGATCTCCGGTAGGTCCTCATGTGCTCAAGATGATTGGGTATGTGGGAAACCTTGAAAGGCTAGGATTCCCTCTTGAGAAAGAACTTGCAACTGATCTTATTCTGCAATCGTTGCCGGATAGTTTCAGTCAGTTTATCCTAAACTTCAATATTAATGATTTGGATAAAACTCTTCCTGAATTGCTAAGCATGTTGAGAACTGCCGAGCAAAATCTGAAGACTAAAGGGAAATCCATTCTAATGGTTAGTAATGGAAATAAGCATCACAAGAAGCCTAATAAGCAAGGTGGTAAGTGGAAAGGCAAGGGAGTTGCCAAACCAAAACAAACTGCCCCTGCTTTAAAACCTAATGGAGGCATAGCAAAAGAAGGCAATTGTTTCTATTGCGGTAAGACCGAACATTGGAAGAGGAATTGCCCAAAGTACCTGGAAGATAAGAAGAAAGGAGTAGCTCCTACAACTTCAGCTATTTTTGTTATAGAAATTAATTTATCTACTTCCACATCATGGGTATTAGATACTGGATGTGGTTCTCACATTTGTACCAATGTGCAGGATCTAAAGGAGAGTAGAGAATTGGCAAAAGGTGAAGTGGACCTACGAGTTGGCAATGGAGCAAGAGTTGCTGCTTTAGCTGTAGGGACTTATAATTTAGCTTTACCTAGTGGTTTAATAATTCAGTTAAAGGACTGCTATTATGTACGTGCCATTAGCAGGAATATTATTTCCGTTTCTTGTTTGGACAAGTTTGGTTTTTCATTTATAATAAAGATCAATTGTTGCTCTATTTATTTAAATGACATATTCTATGCTAGTGCTCAAATGTATAATGGACTATATGTCCTTGATCTTGAAACACTAGTCTATAACATTAATACTAAAAGGATGAAACCTAATGAGTTGAATCCAAGTTACCTTTGGCATTGTCGTTTAGGCCATATAAATGAGAGATGCATCTCCAAACTCCACAAAGATGGACTTTTGGATTCTTTTGATTATGAATCATATGATACATGTAGATCATGTTTAATTGGAAAGATGACGAAAACCCCATTCACAGGAAAAGGTGAAAGGGCCAATGATCTTTTGGCACTCATACATACTGATGTGTGTGGACCATTGAACATACCTGCTAGAGGTGGTTTTTCATACTTCATAACATTTACCGATGATTTTAGTAGATATGGATATGTGTATCTAATGAAACACAAATCCGTATCCTTTGAAAAGTTCAAAGAATTTAAGAATGAAGTGCAAAACCAATTAGGTAAGAATATTAAAACTCTTCGATCAGATCGAGGTGGTGAATATTTAAGCCTAGAATTTAGTGACCATTTTAAAGAATGTGGTATAGTATCACAACTAACTCCTCCCGGAACACCACAATGGAATGGTGTATCTGAGAGAAGAAATCGAACCTTGTTAGACATGGTGCGATCCATGATGAGTCATGCGGATCTTCCAAACTCCTTTTGGGGACATGCCCTATTAACAGCAGCTTATACACTTAACCACGTTCCATCCAAAAAGGTTGAAAAGACACCATATGAGATATGGAGTGGAAAGAAACCACATCTGTCTTTCATGAAGGTTTGGGGTTGTGAAGTCTATGTAAAGCGACAAATTACAACTAAACTTGAACCCAAATCTGACAAATGCCTATTTGTAGGATATCCTAAAGAAACAAGAGGATACTACTTTTATAATCCTTCCGAGGGCAAAGTGTTTGTCGCTCGAACTGGAGTCTTCTTGGAAAAAGAATTTATTTCCAAAGGAATCAGCGGGAGAAATGTGGAACTTGAAGAAACTCAAGAACCACTAAATATTGGGCAAACCATGGAGGAACAAGAGCAGCAACCACAAGATGTTGTGGAAGAACAACCTGCTCAAGTAGAACAAGTCCAGCGTAGGACAACCAGGATACGTCACGAACCTGAAAGATATGGGTATCTCATAACTGAACAAGGTGACGTATTACTCATGGATCAAGATGAGCCTGTAACCTACCAAGAGGCCATAACTGGTCCTGAATCTAAGAAGTGGCTAGAAGCCATGAAATCTGAAATGGATTCCATGTACACAAACCAAGTTTAGAACTTGGTAGAGCCTCCTGTAGGAATTCGTCCTATAGGATGCAAGTGGGTCTTCAAAAAGAAGACTGACATGGATGGTAAAGTACATACCTACAAAGCAAGACTGGTTGCTAAAGGATATAAACAAATTCATGGCGTTGACTATGATGAAACCTTTTCACCAGTTGCAATGCTTAAATCCGTTCGGATTTTACTTGCTATCGCTGCATATCACGATTATGAAATATGGCAAATGGATGTCAAAACTGCTTTCCTTAATGGAAATCTCCTTGAGGATGTGTACATGACACAACCTGAAGGATTTGACATACCAAATGAAGCTCATAAGATATGCATGTTACAGCGATCAATCTATGGATTGAAGCAGGCTTCCAAAAGCTGGAATCTTCGTTTTGATGAAACTGTAACAAAATATGGATTCGTTAAAAATGAAGATGAACCTTGTGTCTACAAGAAGGTTAGTGGGAGCATGATCGTTTTCCTAGTGTTATATGTAGATGACATATTACTAATAGGAAACGATATCCCTACCTTACAACAAGTAAAGGCTTGGTTAGGGAAATGCTTTTCTATGAAAGATCTTGGTGAAACAGCCTATATATTAGGAATAAGAATATATAGAGATAGATCACGAAAACTGCTTGGCCTAAGTCAGAGTACATATATGGATAAAGTGTTAAGACGTTTTAGCATGCATGATTCCAAGAAGGGATTCATACCAATGCAACATGGAATATGTCTTTCGAAGACACGATCCCCTTCATCTAAAGAAGAAAGGGAATGCATGAATGAGATTCCGTATGCATCAGCAATCGGATCTATTATGTATGCCATGTTATGTACTCGACTAGATATCTTGTATGCTTTAAGCACAACGAGTAGGTACCAATCTGATCCCGGTGAAGCTCATTGGATAGCTGTCAAGAATATCCTTAAGTACTTGAGAAGAACTAAGGAAACATTCTTGGTATATGGAGGTGAGGAAGAGCTTGCGGTTGTAGGGTACGCCGATGCTAGTTTCCAAACCGACAAGGATGATTTTAGATCGCAATCTGGTTTTGTGTTTTGCCTAAATGGTGGTGCTGTAAGCTGGAAGAGTTCAAAGCAAGAGACAGTTGCTGATTCTACAACCGAAGCCGAGTATATTGCTGCCTCAAGTGCTGCAAAGGAAGTTGTTTGGATCAAGAAGTTCATAACTGAACTTGAAGTAGTCCCTAGCATTGTTGATCCCATTAGTCTGTATTGTGATAACAATGGTGCAATTGCACAAGCTAAGGAACCTAGATCTCACCAACGATCCAAACACATACTTAGGCGATTTCATCTTATTCGAGAGATAATAGATAGAGGAGATGTGAAAATATGCAAAGTACCTACACTTGACAATATTGCTGACCCGCTAACAAAGCCTCTTGCGCAGTTGAAGCATGATGGGCATACTAGGTCTATGGGTATTAAAGTAATGCCAGATTGGCTCTAGTGCTAGTGGGAGATTATTGGTGTAAGCCCTAGAGGCCAATGACTTTAGTACTTGTATCGAACTAATTATTAATAATATATTGTTTCTTTTATTAATAATCAAAGGCGTTTTCTTTATTATGTTTGTAACGTTAAAAATAATGAAGTCCCTAGAATAGAAAGTCCGTTTAATATTAAGTGTGACCTAATCATGAGATTACATTAAACATAAAGACGCTATTCTTAAAGTATCCATAGTCAAGCTTTAAGGTGAAAAGGGATAACCTTAAAACATAAAGACTATTATGAAGATAGACTGATGATCGCATCTCATGGATCATGGGATAAGGAGTTATCAAGTCTTGACATAGGTATAAGAAATATTAGGAGTAATATTTATACCGGATTGACCCGCTATGAGAGTACTACATGCAAAGTTATGCAAAGTGTCATAAGTTACTCTCATGGTGATAATGGTGTAAACCGCCCTTAGACCTGAAACCACTTTGTACCCTAGATGTGGAGTCAAGTACTTTGTTGCTGATCTAACGTTGTCCGTAACAGGATAACCATAAAGGCAGTTGATGGGTACTTCACAAAGCATGCTGAGGGACAGTAGTGACCTAGATGGAATTTGCCAATCCTGCATAACAGGATAAATGTCATGGGCCCAATATTGAACTGGACAAAGATGACACCAAGTATGCTTTGTGTTCAATATAGACATAAAGGGCAAAGGGGTAATTATACACGCATATATTATCACTAAAGGTTATGTTTTGATCACATGTTAATTTCTCATAACTTGGGTAGCAATGATGTGTTGCTAGATACCGCTCATTGTTTATTATATTAAATAAAAGATTTAATATAATTACCAACGTTATGGAAACCTACAAGGGTCACACATATAAGGACAGTCTAATATTGAGATGATTAAAGGAACACCGTAAGGTACGGTGTATGTGCAATGTGATAAGGGTATCACGGTAATTTAAATGAGCAAGAACACCATAGGTTATGGTGGGAGGGCGCGCACATGAGTACTACCACTCATGGGGGGCGCGCGCCCTAGGGATTGTTTCTTGTTGGGCTTTGCCCAATAAGAGATGTCTTGGTGCACAAGACAAAAGTTGTCTTGATGCATGAGACAAGAAAAATCTATAAATAGAGACCTCTTGTCCTGGCTCTACACACCAGAAAAAGCACAAGAATATTTTAGAATTAAAAAACCTAAAATAATCCTTTCTCTCAATATTCTTGCATAGCCTTCAAACATAAAGGGCTAGCACTCTATTGAAGGTGACTGTTCGTGTGGACTAGTTAGAGGCGTCGGTGATCTTCATCAACGCTCGTGATCATCTTGTTCGTGATTCAAAGGTTCTTCCCTATAAGAGATCGTGATTCAAATGTTCTTCCCTTCAAGAGGTAAAAACCCTAAAACACATATCATGCTCATTCGTAAGGATCAAACTAAGGAAAATTTTTTAATTCCGCTGCTTATAATAACGCTATTTTCCTTCACTGATGGTGGTGTAATAACTTGCTCAAAGGTTTTAAGAAAGTTATTTTGGACATTGGTGAGTGGTGGTTGATATTTCTGAGGAGAGGGGTTTTCTAAATCCAAGGCTATCTTCTGTAGTGAATCTTGAACATGGGCAGGAATACTGAATACAACAATATTAGAAGATGATTGATGTATAGCAGTTTCAGCTAAGGTTTCAACTACAGGAGAATTAGGGTTATGATCAGAAAGGGTCTTTTCTGAATCATTAGACCTTGGTGAAACAGGTTGAATAGGCTCATGTACAAGAGATAGAATAGAAATTATGTCCACATGAGGGCTATTTTGAGGAATAGCTTCAGAAGTTGCAACCTCTGCATTAACTTCTGAGGCTACTTGCTCAATGTTCTCCACTGGGGTAGGAGTAGCAACACCTGCTTCTTGATTTGCCAACTTCACCACCAACTCTTCCTTAGGAATATGAGTGTCCAGAAATGCATTAGGATCAGCATTTACACCACTATCCCAGCTAGTTTCTTCCCAAGCAGTATACTCTGCAACTTGCCTTCTAGCTTCTTGTGTTTCTAGTTCCTCTTCATCTTCAACAGCCAGTTTCAATTGCCTTTTCTTCTTAATCACAGATTTCTTCTTCTTAGGTACTTCTGGAGCAACAGCAGCGGGACCAGAAGTACTAGGTGGCCTTCTTGAAACTTCACTTGTCTCTGCTTCTTGAACAACAGGCTCTGGGTTCACAGGGGTTTCTTCAACAATCTTCTTCTTTCTAACTTCTGATGTATCCTTTACACCAGAAGTACTCACAGACTTCTTCTTAGGAGTGGATCCTCTTGCTTTCTTGGATCTAGACTTTGTTGCTTCTGGCCTTTCAATAGCCTTCCTTTTCTTTTCCTGAGCAGGCAACAGATATCTAGCAGCAAGTCTATCATCCAACTTCTAAGATTCTCCTTCCTCCAGAAGTTTCTTATGAATTCCAGCAACAACTGCAACTTCTTCCTTAGGCACAGTAGTAAGAAAGAAATACTTATTCTCTTCAAGCTTCTTTGGTTTAAAAGTGACTTGAGGTATAACCAAAGGACCAGGGTTCCTAACCACTCTCTTCACTGTAGCACCATCTATCACAGAGGGATATGCATCAATAAAAGAACTGTATCCAGGGAAAACAGGCTTTAATGATTGCATTAAGTAACTTCTGTGAAACATAAAGGACAAAAATCTGCAATATTGCGCATTTGTGATGCCTTTAGTTTGACTATCAGTGATGGCTCTACACAAGTGATCAAAAATAACTCTAGGAAAATTCACTGGAGCCTTCTTTCCCAAATAGTATAAGATGGTCTTATAATATTGAGAAACTTGGTCAGATGAACCAGCTTTTGGTAAAATTGATTCACACAGAATTTTGTAGATCATTTTGTAGTAAGGTTTCATATCTCTGTTGCTCTTAGAAGTGGAATATTTGCAGTAAATCTCTTCCTGAAAAATGTGACTTGATTCTTCAGTAGGATGAGGAGCAACTCCAAATAAAGGTAGCCTTGCTGCTTGCCTAATGTGCTATTGTCTGATTCTAATACAGACTCCACCAACCTCTGAACGAATCTCTTTACCCAGAAATTCCAACTCTTTTCTTTGATCAACGTTTCCTTCAGCCTCTTGAGACGCTTCACCACTCTCCATTTGAGATGTACCTTTGGAAATCACTCCTGCCTTCATCCAGAAGTCCTTTACAATTTCTAGATAGATAGGTCCGTTGAGAATGTCTAAGAAGATAAGTAACCCTAACCCTTGCGCTTCAAACACTTCTTTGATTCCGTCTACTCCATTCACTCTTATTCCTTCGAAATCCACCGATCTTTCGATAAGTAAGAATAAGTCCGAAATGGGAAAACCCACTTTATCTTTTGTAAGAACACCAGGAGTAGAGGCTTCAATGTCAGCAATAGGAGGGACAATAACAAATTGTTCTCCTTGTTGTAGTTGTCGTTGTTTACTAGATGAAGATGCCATAGATTCTGAGTTTAGGGTTAGGGTTTGCTAATTTGGGAGAAGAAAGAAATATCTCTGAGTTTTAGAAGAAATGAAAGTGTAGGTAGTGACTGTGCAAATGTGTGAATGTGAACAGTTAGTGAGTTTAAAAGGAAATAAACGCGCAAAAACGTACTAACTGAAAGGACATGGATAAAAGAGTAACTTAACAATTCACAAATTGAATTAGAACACAATCATCACTAACCAACTTCTTTCTCTAATAGCAAACAAACACGTGTATTAGAAGCTTAATTAAATATCTGACACGTTAGCAACAACAGTTGAAGAGGTAACTCAACAGTTACTGCCACGTCACGTCCAGAACCACTCATGCAAACTTCTGATAGAAATACCAGAAGATGGTTTGTCCAAACTTCTGATGCACAAGTTCTGACTCCCCCTAACTTCTGATAGAGATACAGAAGATGGTTTGTCTAAACTTCTGATACAAAGGTCCTGACTCCCCCTAACTTCTGATAAACTTCCAGAACTTCCTAAAATAATATTCTTCACCAGAGTTTCAGCTTATTCACAGATTTCCATCATATTAAGATTCTTTTTGATAAAATCAAATCTTTCAACAGCTAGGAGTTTTGTAAAGATATCAGCCCATTGATTTTCAGTATCAATAAACTTAAGATCAATAACACCCTTCTGTACATAGTCTCTTATAAAATGATGTTTAATCTCAATATGCTTAGCTCTTGAGTGTAGAATAGGATTTTTGGAGAGATGAATGGCAGCAGTGTTATCACAATATAAAGGAATACTGTGACTGCTTATTTGATAATCATATCTTCCAATTGATACTTCATCCAAAGCAGTTGTGTACAACACTTAGCTGCTGAAATGTATTCTGCTTCTGCTGTTGACATAGCTATGGTGGTTTGCCTTTTACTAGCCCAAGAAATCAAATTCTCACCAATGAATTGACAATTTCCACTAGTGGATTTTCTTTCAAGTTTATCACCAGCATAGTCAGCATCACAGAATCCAATCAGTTTGTAATCATTAGATTTCTGATACAGCAATCCAATGTTACAAGTAGCCTTCAGATATCTAAAGATTCTCTTTACAGCAGTAAAATGAGATTCTCTAGGATCTGACTGAAATCTTGCACACAAACATACACTGAATAAAATATCAGGTCTAGAAGCTGTTAGATAGAGAAAAGATCCAATCATTCCTCTATATAACTTCTGATCAACTTTACCTTCAGACTCACCTTTGCTAAGACTTGATGTAGGATGCATTGGAGTGTTCATGGGTTTACAGTCTTCCAAATTGTATTTCTTCAGAAGATCTTTGATATACTTTGATTAATGAATGAAGTTTCCTTTCTTTGTTTGATTGATCTGAATTCTGTTGAAGTCCAAAAGTAAGTATTATAATATCGTCTCCACAGGGACTGATGCGATATCGATGCCGTTCAATAATTAATATAATTTTAAGTAAAGTGATTAAAGATGTTTGTTTATGTAAAAGTAAGAAAATATAGTGATGTAAAGAAATGGTTTAGAATTCACAGAGAAAAGGTTGTCGGGATTAGACTTTACTCATTTACTCGTATCTACGTTTCTAAATCAGTTAGATATATTTTAACCATTCATCAATATTATCACGTATTGCTCACGTATGTTTCTGTGTCCAGATAACGACGAGAATCACATTATATTTATTAACCCTCGATGTCTCAACAATTAATCAATATAACGACTAATTACATTATTCAAACTCCGATGTCTCAGATAATTCAAACAACACAAAAGCATTAAATCCCAATACAAAAAGTGAATATCAATCCTAAATCTATGTCTAGAAATTAGGGTTTAATAGGTGATTATCTTTAAATTCTTGATTCAAACATTATATGTCTATAAATTTAAATCAAAAGCTAAACATGAAGATCAAAGATAAAACCAATAATGATGAATGAATTAGAACATATCATAACATGATTAAGAGTTGTAAATATTCATAAACAAGCTACATCTAATCCTAACAACAATAGATTTAGTTACACATGGTGAGCTAACAAAGATGAGGAAAATAGAAGTGAATGAACATCACCCTTGATGTCTCAAAGATGTGTGAATCCACCTTCAATCTCCTAGGCAATGCACCTCAAGGCTCTCAGATTTCTCTAAGTTTTTCTCTCTGAAGTTGTGTCAAATGGTCTCCTCTTGAAGGCTATTTATAGGCGTGAAAAGCAGCTGATCGCTCAGCTACCAGCTTGTCTTGGTGAAGGGTTTATCTGACACGTGTAAAAATTCATGCTTGATGCCCAAGACTTCCTTCAATTTGGTCGCTCAGCTACCATTTGGTCGCCCAGCTACCAGTTTGTCTTGGTGAAGGGGTTATTTGACACGTGTAGAATTCTTTGCTTGTTGTTCAAGGTTTTCCTTAATTTGGTCGCTCAGCTACCACTGGTCGCTCAGCTACCAGCCTCTGTTTGCAGATTTTGTTTCTTTGGCTTTTCTTCAATTTTTAGCACAAAAACCTGTCAAAAGGGTTAGGATTAAGATATACTCAACAAAATAAAATAAAAACAACTATTTACATGATTTTGGGGTTTTTCAAAAGGATATCTTACAAAATAAGTTAATAAGTGCCTTAATTCACTATATGATTTTACTACTTTTTTGCACTTATCAAACTCTCCCCAACTTAAAACTTTGTTTGTCCTCAAACAAAAGTCCAAAATAAACTCTCCAAACATGGCTCAAATATCGTTAGTGCATAATTCATTTAAGCTTTGCAATCAATCAAAAACTTTGAATGTAGATCATTTTAAGCTTTGCATGATTTAATGTATTGCAAGTTTAAACCAATCATTCATAATCATCAAAGAATCAAAGCATGAATGTGAAATAATTTCTAAATTCAAGCAAGATTTCAAGCTTTCCAAATCAACATGATAATCAACTAGAATCACAATTCTCACAAGTGTTTCAACTCAAAGGTGTAGTGTTTCTCTCAATCCAAACAATGTGTTCACAACAAATCAATTCAAACATACATCTCAACATAATTACAAAACATGCTATCAATCATGGATCACTAAGGACTTTCTTAAGCTTGTAATGGGGCTAGGCTACAAGACATCATTGTTTTTCTTTGGATTCAAAGAGCCTTAAGGATAAGAGAGCATTTTTCTTGAGTACTTTCATCTCATAAGTTGTTCACCCTCTTTCACTTTCCCCTTTTTTCACATTTGGTGATTCTTTATGCCACAATCTTTTCTTTCTTTTTCTTTGCAATTTCATTGATTACTTTTGTTGATGACATTCTTTTTCTTTCTCAAAATCACCATTTTCAACTACTTTTTTTTTTTTTTCTTTTCAAATTGATCAAATAACCTCCTTCTCCCTAACTTGTTTTCAACCCTACATAAACTCAATGCTCAATCATCCTAAGACAAGGGTCAAGTCATTGTTTTTCTTTATTGTGGTTCAAGGGTTCATCACAAACAAAATTTTCAAATTTTGGCTCAAGTGGGGTAACAAAGGATCACACAACTCACAAGGTAGGTTATATTTGGTCAAAGTAGTTGCACTCATATAGAAACATGGCCTTGATCATTTCCATGACTTCAAACACATCAAGTAATAGCAAGATTCAGTTAAAATCAACAGAGTTAAACACAATTGCCGGCTCTCAAATATATAAACAATGGAAGGTTCACACCATCTCACCCGGCTAGGTCTACGTGATTCATAATCAATTAATCATGTTAAGAAGGAATGAATGAAATCAAATTGAATGAAGCTACTTAGTTCAAATTCATCCTATCATTCAAAGATAATCACAAACTTTTGACCTCAACGTAAGCAATTAAAATTATTTTGATCATGCATTTGCTTTTGATTAATCACAAATCTAGACATATTAATTCATATGCACATTTAGTAATCACAAAGATTTAAACCATGTTTGTTCAGTCAACATTTGCAATGAAATATAAAACATGAATTTAAATGACTGAAACAATAAAATGTCACTGTGTATGGTGTGCTTTAATACTCTGCTTCTGCTACTCCCTCCTCTTCAAGAAGTGTGGACTGTCCTCAGGCCAAGAAAATGAAGTTATGCCTGCATTCACAAGGTAATAATACAGCCCTATGCTTTTTTCAGAAATTTAGAGGTAATGATATGCTTAGTGACAATGGCAGAAGCGAAACTTCAAGTGGAAATTCACACCAGTTCAAGGACTTTGTTCATAAGAGGATGAACATGTTCAAACACTTATTATAACATATGCGAAATTAAAAATGCGTAAATAAAAGTAAAGGAAAGAAAATTGGGTTGCCTCCCAACAAGCGCTTCTTTAACGTCATTAGCTTGACGCCTTTTTGGTTAGGGTGGCCAAAACGAAACGGAAAGCACATCATCCGTCTTTTTCCTTTGGTTTGGGAGGAATTCCATGAACTTAAGATAAAGATGTCGCGGAGTCCAAATCCTCCTCAATTCTTTTTTGTTGAACAAGGCACAAATTTCGTCAATGACCCGATCAATTTCCGCCTTGTTCTCCAACTCCTTCTTTTGTTCCACTGATTCTTCCTTGTCAAATAATCCTTCATTTTCCTCTACAACCATCATCACTTCTTCATTATCAACAATTTTGGCCTTTTCAATATATGGAAATTCTTGAGGAAGTTCTATTTTGTGTGGTGCTTCCATTTCATCCATTGTTTTCACTACACCACCTCTTTCAACTATTGTTTCTTCCTCATTTTTCTCAACATCTTCTTCCACACACTCTCCACATTCCTCATTCTTTGTGAAATTATTATCTTTCTCATCAAGATTGGTCTGAGTGTTGGTTTGAACTTCTTTGATTTTCTTATCAGCCATTTGCTTGATCATTTGTGCAAACTGCTCGTCAGTCATCGGAGGACAATGACCAGTGGGATGGTCTCCACTACAAAGCTCACAATAAGCAGCTTGTTTGTGTCTACTCGGCACTTCTTGCATCTCCTTGATCATATGGGCAAACTGCTCTTCAGTCATCGGAGGACAATGACCAGTGGGATGGTCTCCATTGCAAAGCTTACAATAAGCAACTTGTTTGTGTCTACTTTTCACTTCTTGCATCTCCTTGAGATGTTGAGGAAATTTTGACAATTGTTCTGTTAACTCTTGCAATCTTTGAATCAACAAGTTGTTACTAGCTAATAACTCATTAGTCCTATCCAATTCACTAATTCCATAATTTTGCCATTGCCATTGCTCTTGCTCTTGGCCATAATAATTATTGTAACCACGGTCAGTCATGGTCCTGTTTATGATGGGGAATCTGAAAAAGGATTGAACTTAACAAGAAAAAATTTCTTTGACTAGCAAAGAAGGATTAGTGCAAAACACAACTATACAATATAAACAAATATGTACAAATACTTAAAAGAATATAAATTGTTGCAATGCTCCAATATCTAAACGCCAGTCCCCGGCAGCGGCGCCATTTTGTTGAAGTCCAAAAGTAAGTATTATAATATCGTCTCCACAGGGACTGGTGCGATATCGATGCCGTTCAATAATTAATATAATTTTAAGTAAAGTGATTAAAGATGTTTGTTTATGTAAAAGTAAGAAAATATAGTGATGTAAAGAAATGGTTTAGAATTCACAGAGAAAAGGTTGTCGGGATTAGACTTTACTCATTTACTCGTATCTACGTTTCTAAATCAGTTAGATATATTTTAACCATTCATCAATATTATCACGTATTGCTCACGTATGTTTCTGTGTCCAGATAACGACGAGAATCACATTATATTTATTAACCCTCGATGTCTCAACAATTAATCAATATAACGACTAATTACATTATTCAAACTCCGATGTCTCAGATAATTCAAACAACACAAAAGCATTAAATCCCAATACAAAAAGTGAATATCAATCCTAAATCTATGTCTAGAAATTAGGGTTTAATAGGTGATTATCTTTAAATTCTTGATTCAAACATTATATGTCTATAAATTTAAATCAAAAGCTAAACATGAAGATCAAAGATAAAACCAATAATGATGAATGAATTAGAACATATCATAACATGATTAAGAGTTGTAAATATTCATAAACAAGCTACATCTAATCCTAACAACAATAGATTTAGTTACACATGGTGAGCTAACAAAGATGAGGAAAATAGAAGTGAATGAACATCACCCTTGATGTCTCAAAGATGTGTGAATCCACCTTCAATCTCCTAGGCAATGCACCTCAAGGCTCTCAGATTTCTCTAAGTTTTTCTCTCTGAAGTTGTGTCAAATGGTCTCCTCTTGAAGGCTATTTATAGGCGTGAAAAGCAGCTGATCGCTCAGCTACCAGCTTGTCTTGGTGAAGGGTTTATCTGACACGTGTAAAAATTCATGCTTGATGCCCAAGACTTCCTTCAATTTGGTCGCTCAGCTACCATTTGGTCGCCCAGCTACCAGTTTGTCTTGGTGAAGGGGTTATTTGACACGTGTAGAATTCTTTGCTTGTTGTTCAAGGTTTTCCTTAATTTGGTCGCTCAGCTACCACTGGTCGCTCAGCTACCAGCCTCTGTTTGCAGATTTTGTTTCTTTGGCTTTTCTTCAATTTTTAGCACAAAAACCTGTCAAAAGGGTTAGGATTAAGATATACTCAACAAAATAAAATAAAAACAACTATTTACATGATTTTGGGGTTTTTCAAAAGGATATCTTACAAAACAAGTTAATAAGTGCCTTAATTCACTATATGATTTTACTACTTTTTTGCACTTATCAAACTCTCCCCAACTTAAAACTTTGTTTGTCCTCAAACAAAAGTCCAAAATAAACTCTCCAAACATGGCTCAAATATCGTTAGTGCATAATTCATTTAAGCTTTGCAATCAATCAAAAACTTTGAATGTAGATCATTTTAAGCTTTGCATGATTTAATGTATTGCAAGTTTAAACCAATCATTCATAATCATCAAAGAATCAAAGCATGAATGTGAAATAATTTCTAAATTCAAGCAAGATTTCAAGCTTTCCAAATCAACATGATAATCAACTAGAATCACAATTCTCACAAGTGTTTCAACTCAAAGGTGTAGTGTTTCTCTCAATCCAAACAATGTGTTCACAACAAATCAATTCAAACATACATCTCAACATAATTACAAAACATGCTATCAATCATGGATCACTAAGGACTTTCTTAAGCTTGTAATGGGGCTAGGCTACAAGACATCATTGTTTTTCTTTGGATTCAAAGAGCCTTAAGGATAAGAGAGCATTTTTCTTGAGTACTTTCATCTCATAAGTTGTTCACCCTCTTTCACTTTCCCCTTTTTTCACATTTGGTGATTCTTTATGCCACAATCTTTTCTTTCTTTTTCTTTGCAATTTCATTGATTACTTTTGTTGATGACATTCTTTTTCTTTCTCAAAATCACCATTTTCAACTACTTTTTTTTTTTTCTTTTCAAATTGATCAAATAACCTCCTTCTCCCTAACTTGTTTTCAACCCTACATAAACTCAATGCTCAATCATCCTAAGACAAGGGTCAAGTCATTGTTTTTCTTTATTGTGGTTCAAGGGTTCATCACAAACAAAATTTTCAAATTTTGGCTCAAGTGGGGTAACAAAGGATCACACAACTCACAAGGTAGGTTATATTTGGTCAAAGTAGTTGCACTCATATAGAAACATGGCCTTGATCATTTCCATGACTTCAAACACATCAAGTAATAGCAAGATTCAGTTAAAATCAACAGAGTTAAACACAATTGCCGGCTCTCAAATATATAAACAATGGAAGGTTCACACCATCTCACCCGGCTAGGTCTACGTGATTCATAATCAATTAATCATGTTAAGAAGGAATGAATGAAATCAAATTGAATGAAGCTACTTAGTTCAAATTCATCCTATCATTCAAAGATAATCACAAACTTTTGACCTCAACGTAAGCAATTAAAATTATTTTGATCATGCATTTGCTTTTGATTAATCACAAATCTAGACATATTAATTCATATGCACATTTAGTAATCACAAAGATTTAAACCATGTTTGTTCAGTCAACATTTGCAATGAAATATAAAACATGAATTTAAATGACTGAAACAATAAAATGTCACTGTGTATGGTGTGCTTTAATACTCTGCTTCTGCTACTCCCTCCTCTTCAAGAAGTGTGGACTGTCCTCAGGCCAAGAAAATGAAGTTATGCCTGCATTCACAAGGTAATAATACAGCCCTATGCTTTTTTCAGAAATTTAGAGGTAATGATATGCTTAGTGACAATGGCAGAAGCGAAACTTCAAGTGGAAATTCACACCAGTTCAAGGACTTTGTTCATAAGAGGATGAACATGTTCAAACACTTATTATAACATATGCGAAATTAAAAATGCGTAAATAAAAGTAAAGGAAAGAAAATTGGGTTGCCTCCCAACAAGCGCTTCTTTAACGTCATTAGCTTGACGCCTTTTTGGTTAGGGTGGCCAAAACGAAACGGAAAGCACATCATCCGTCTTTTTCCTTTGGTTTGGGAGGAATTCCATGAACTTAAGATAAAGATGTCGCGGAGTCCAAATCCTCCTCAATTCTTTTTTGTTGAACAAGGCACAAATTTCGTCAATGACCCGATCAATTTCCGCCTTGTTCTCCAACTCCTTCTTTTGTTCCACTGATTCTTCCTTGTCAAATAATCCTTCATTTTCCTCTACAACCATCATCACTTCTTCATTATCAACAATTTTGGCCTTTTCAATATATGGAAATTCTTGAGGAAGTTCTATTTTGTGTGGTGCTTCCATTTCATCCATTGTTTTCACTACACCACCTCTTTCAACTATTGTTTCTTCCTCATTTTTCTCAACATCTTCTTCCACACACTCTCCACATTCCTCATTCTTTGTGAAATTATTATCTTTCTCATCAAGATTGGTCTGAGTGTTGGTTTGAACTTCTTTGATTTTCTTATCAGCCATTTGCTTGATCATTTGTGCAAACTGCTCGTCAGTCATCGGAGGACAATGACCAGTGGGATGGTCTCCACTACAAAGCTCACAATAAGCAGCTTGTTTGTGTCTACTCGGCACTTCTTGCATCTCCTTGATCATATGGGCAAACTGCTCTTCAGTCATCGGAGGACAATGACCAGTGGGATGGTCTCCATTGCAAAGCTTACAATAAGCAACTTGTTTGTGTCTACTTTTCACTTCTTGCATCTCCTTGAGATGTTGAGGAAATTTTGACAATTGTTCTGTTAACTCTTGCAATCTTTGAATCAACAAGTTGTTACTAGCTAATAACTCATTAGTCCTATCCAATTCACTAATTCCATAATTTTGCCATTGCCATTGCTCTTGCTCTTGGCCATAATAATTATTGTAACCACGGTCAGTCATGGTCCTGTTTATGATGGGGAATCTGAAAAAGGATTGAACTTAACAAGAAAAAATTTCTTTGACTAGCAAAGAAGGATTAGTGCAAAACACAACTATACAATATAAACAAATATGTACAAATACTTAAAAGAATATAAATTGTTGCAATGCTCCAATATCTAAACGCCAGTCCCCGGCAGCGGCGCCATTTTGTTGAAGTCCAAAAGTAAGTATTATAATATCGTCTCCACAGGGACTAGTGCGATATCGATGCCGTTCAATAATTAATATAATTTTAAGTAAAGTGATTAAAGATGTTTGTTTATGTAAAAGTAAGAAAATATAGTGATGTAAAGAAATGGTTTAGAATTCACAGAGAAAAGGTTGTCGGGATTAGACTTTACTCATTTACTCGTATCTACGTTTCTAAATCAGTTAGATATATTTTAACCATTCATCAATATTATCACGTATTGCTCACGTATGTTTCTGTGTCCAGATAACGACGAGAATCACATTATATTTATTAACCCTCGATGTCTCAACAATTAATCAATATAACGACTAATTACATTATTCAAACTCCGATGTCTCGGATAATTCAAACAACACAAAAGCATTAAATCCCAATACAAAAAGTGAATATCAATCCTAAATCTATGTCTAGAAATTAGGGTTTAATAGGTGATTATCTTTAAATTCTTGATTCAAACATTATATGTCTATAAATTTAAATCAAAAGCTAAACATGAAGATCAAAGATAAAACCAATAATGATGAATGAATTAGAACATATCATAACATGATTAAGAGTTGTAAATATTCATAAACAAGCTACATCTAATCCTAACAACAATAGATTTAGTTACACATGGTGAGCTAACAAAGATGAGGAAAATAGAAGTGAATGAACATCACCCTTGATGTCTCAAAGATGTGTGAATCCACCTTCAATCTCCTAGGCAATGCACCTCAAGGCTCTCAGATTTCTCTAAGTTTTTCTCTCTGAAGTTGTGTCAAATGGTCTCCTCTTGAAGGCTATTTATAGGCGTGAAAAGCAGCTGGTCGCTCAGCTACCATCTGGTCGCTCAGCTACCAGCTTGTCTTGGTGAAGGGTTTATCTGACACGTGTAAAAATTCATGCTTGATGCCCAAGACTTCCTTCAATTTGGTCGCTCAGCTACCATTTGGTCGCCCAGCTACCAGTTTGTCTTGGTGAAAGGGTTATTTGACACGTGTAGAATTCTTTGCTTGTTGTTCAAGGTTTTCCTTAATTTGGTCGCTCAGCTACCATTGGTCGCTCAGCTACCAGCCTCTGTTTGCAGATTTTGTTTCTTTGGCTTTTCTTCAATTTTTAGCACAAAAACCTGTCAAAAGGGTTAGGATTAAGATATACTAAACAAAACAAAATAAAATAAAAACAACTATTTACATGATTTTGGGGTTTTTCAAAAGGATATCTTACAAAACAAGTTAATAAGTGCCTTAATTCACTATATGATTTTACTACTTTTTTGCACTTATCAAATTCCCAGAAAGTACTTCAATTCTCCCAGCATGCTCATCTCAAATTCATCTTGCATCATTTTAGAAAAGTTCTTGCAAAGTGTAGCATTAGTTGATCCAAAAATGATGTCATCAACATATATTTGAATGATCAAAATGTCTTTCTTCATA
Source organism: Trifolium fragiferum (assembly GCA_954870985.1). Taxonomy (NCBI): domain Eukaryota; kingdom Viridiplantae; phylum Streptophyta; class Magnoliopsida; order Fabales; family Fabaceae; genus Trifolium; species Trifolium fragiferum. Next base: position 41,136,647 of record OX940796.1, on the reverse strand, counting down.
GTCTTTCTGAATAATGTATTATCAACTTGACCTTTTTCAAAACCATTGTCAACCAAGAAGTTACTTAGTCTCTCATACCTGTTTGAGTCCATAAAGTGACTTCTTTAGTCTAAACACATGATCTGGATTTGAAATGTCTTCAAATCCTGGAGGTTGTTTGACATATACTTCTTCAGAAATAACTCCATTCAGAAATGCACTCTTAACATCCATTTGATAAAGTGTAATGTTGTTGTTGACAGCATAAGAAAGAAGTAATCTTATTGCTTCCAATCTTGCAACTGGAGCATAAGTCTCTGTATAATCAATGCCTTCTTGTTGACTGTATCCTTGTGCAACAAGTCTAGCTTTGTTTCTTGTTACTTCTCCTTGTTCATTCAGCTTATTTCTGTATACCCACTTTGTTCCAAAAATGTTCTTGTCTTTTGGTTTGGGTACCAGATCTCATACATCATTCCTTTGAAATTGATTCAGTTCTTCTTCCATTACAACTATCCAAGCATCATCAGATAATGCTTCATAAGTGGTTTTAGGTTCAATCAAGGAGACTAGACCAAATAAGGATTCTTCATCCCTAAAACTTGATCTTGTCTTCCTAGGACTGTTCTTATTACCAATGATAAGCTCTTCAGGATGTGATGACTTGTACTTGAAGGTGTTTCTTGGAATAGTTGTTTCTTCTAGATCAGGATCTTCAGTTGGTGTTGTTTGATGATCATCAGCTTTTGGAACTTGGTTGTTCTCTGGAGCTTCCAGAAGTTCAGGAGTGGAATCAGGTCCAGAACCTTCATCTTCTGAGTCTTGAGAATCTGAAATTTCTATAGCAGGCTCTGACTTTTCATGGTCAAGCACTTTGTCATCAAACCTTACATGCATAGATTCTTCAACTGATTGAGTTTCAGAATTATACACTCTGTATGACTTGGAGCGCTCAGAATATCCAATGAAGATACCCTTACTAGCTTTAGAGTCAAATTTCTTAAGTTGAACTTTAGTATTCAGAATGTAACATGTACAACCAAATTGGTGAAAATAAGAGATATTGGGTTTCCTTCCTCTAAAAAGTTCATATGTTGTTTTATTCAGAATAGGTCTAATATAGATTCTGTTCTGAATATAACAAGCAGTGCTTACTGCTTCTGCCCAGAAAAATTTTGCCAAAGAATGTTTATGCATCATGGTTCTAGCCATCTCTTGTAAAGATCTGTTCTTTCTTTCTACAACTCCATTTTGCTGTGGAGTTCTAGGAGAAGAGAACTCATGGAAAATTCCATCTTCTTCACAAAAGTTTTCAAAAGGTTCATTTTCAAATTTTGCACCATGATCACTTCTAACTTTTAAAATCTTTAAATCTTTTTCATTTTGAATTTGGGCACAGAAGACACTAAACTCTTCATATGTATCATTTTCAGATCTCAGAAATCTTACCCAAGTCCATCTACTATAATCATCAACAATGACTAGTCCATACTTCTTTCCATTGAGTGAAGCAGTGCTAACTGGTCCAAACAAATCAATGTGCAGAAGTTCTAAAGGTCTAGAAGTAGAAACAATGTTCTTAAGTTTAAATGAGCTTTTGACAAACTTCCCTTTTTGACAAGAGTCACAAAGAGAATCTGAGTGATAAGTCAATTTAGGAAGGCCCCTCACAAGATTGTCTTTGCTAAGCTTGGAAATTAATCTCCAGTTAGCATGACCTAATCTTTTATGCCAAACCCATTTCTCATCACTTAGAGTCAATAAACAAAGCACATTCTGATCTTCCAGATCAGATAAATTAACTTTATAAACATTGCCCTTTCTACAACCTTTAAACAAAATGGATTTATCAGAATTGTTAATTACAGTACATGAATTCTTATTAAACACAACATCATAATTACTGTCACATAATTGACTTATGCTAAGTAGATTATGTTGTAGTCCATCAACCAACCAAACATCAGAAATAGTAAGACAAGAATTACCTACTTTACTTATACCAATGATTTTGCCTTTTTGGTTCCCACCAAATCCTATAGTTCCTCCCTCTCTCAGATTCAGGGTGTGGAACAAGTGCTTGTCTTCTGTCATGTGTCGTGAACATCCACTGTCCAGATACCATGAGCTTTGCCTTTTTCTTGGGATGCATACCTGCAGTAAACATTATCTCAGACTTTGGTACCCATATTCTGATGGGTCCTCTAAAGTTAGTTCTTTTATCCATCTTCTGTTTCTTGTAACTTCCAGAGGATCCAAGGTGAGGTGAGCCTTGAAAAACAGGTTTAGGCTTAACCTTTCCTTTGGACCTTGATCCAGAATGTGTCAGCAAACCAGCTTTCAAGTTTGTACAGCTTGATCCCATGCCCCGAATACTCTTAGGCTTGAAGATCTTCTGTACTCCTTTACTAGACTTGGATACTGAAGCAATGGGAGCAGAGGTTTTCAAAGACTCCACGCTTACTTGAGCATCTGACACTTTTGGATTTTCTGTACCATTACTAGAAACAAAATTAGAATAAAGATTAGAAGGTGTTTTGCTTATGCACACAGATTGATTTGAGTTTCCTTTGACAGTACTTCCCAAACCTTGTCCAGTGTATTTGCCAGCACCATAAATCATAGAGGCTAATTTATGCTTGTCAATATTGTGATGAACAAACTCTTGAAGAGCAATCTCATGCTTATCATAGGGTTTGTTACATGATCTGCAACCATTTTCAAGAACTTGAATGGTCTTTAAGGACTTCTTATAGTCTTCTTGAATATGATTAACTTTATCATTGAGCATGTCAAACTTTTGTTTAAAAAGTTCTAGCTCATTTGATTTTTCCATGTATTTCATCACAGTATCTTTCAAAGCCTTAGAGAGTTGAGTATCAGATAGTTTAGAAATAACCTGCTCAATGTCTTCTGAGTCTGACTCAACATCACTTTCAACATCTGACTCTGCTGTGGCCATGAGTGCCAAGTTAGCTTCTGCATCTTCAGCTTCATCATCAGACAGCTTGTCAAGATCTTCCCATGTAGCTAGAAGACTTTTCTTAGCTTTGTTCTTGAAAGTGCTCTTTCTTCCTTTTCCTTTGGTGCTCAATTCAGGACAATCAGTAATGAAGTGTCCAGGCTTGTTGCAATTAAAGCAATTCTTAGAATCATCCTTCTTATCTTTGTTATGAATATCCGGGCTTGAAACAAAAATTTCTTTCTCAGAACTTCCATTTATATCTTCTGGTGGACATTCATTCAAATCAAAACTTGTTTTATTGTTGCTCTCTCTAGTACTAACATCATCCATTACATTACTAATTATAATAATCTGCAAATTAAAAGCAAGGAATAAAAAATGCATCATACTATATCTAACAAGAAATTTCATCACATAAAAGACCATTGTAAAGTGTTTCTCTTGTAAATTCTAAAAACAAACTTTGTAACACTTTGCGTAAATCAATAAAGTTTTGCTGTTCATTTTCTGTCTTTATTCTTGTTTATATTTACATATTCGTAGCTTAGTGTCACTATGTTAAGGTGTGAGTAGTCCACCCACACCTTGAGGTTATGGAGATCATTCTATAGCATAACCTCTTGATCCTTTCCATATGTGTGTAAGTTATTGATGATTACTAGCAAGAATCGTCACACTTTGCAGCAACTCTTCATTATAAATCTTCGGGTGGTGACTATCTCGCACGCTTGGTCTCTCCAGTGTGGTGACAAGGACATATTCTTTGCGAGCATGGAGGTGTTGGGGTGCTATGGTGTTTGGCTATGAAGGACTGACACGCTTGACAACCGCAATGACAAGAAAAATTATTTCACGATGCCCGAGGTACCTTTTTACTTGTTTCTAAAAAAGATAGGTTTTCACATTACAAAAACGCATGGGGGAAAGATTGAGAGTTTGTGTTTTGAATAATATCGATTACCTTGAGAGTCTTTATAATATAAGAAAAATCAATCATTGTTGCTTGCTTGTTTTGATCACTAAAAATCTGAAAACAATCATCATAATGATCATCACTATTTCTCTAAACTCTTCATATAAAATCAAAATAATTTCACTTGAACGAAATTCTACCATGTTACTGATTAGTCCTTGTGGATTCGATACTCTTTTTATTGCGACAACATACTTGTGCACTTTCGAGTGTGTTAAACTACAAATCTTGTTGATGATGATTTCGGTCCAACAAGGTTCCAAAAGACGATCATCTAAGTCAGCACCTTCTATAACGACCTTCATCACATCATGAATCAATAATTGCGTAAAATAATTATTTTTGGAAAAAGCATAAAACATATTTTTGGTTTAGTTATAGTATAAAGCAGATTTAGGAAGAAGTTGTAGAATTAAAAATTTAAAAAATTAGCATTAAATCACAAATTAAATAATTGCCCTACACTTTCACTTGTTTTGAAGAAGAAAGAATTGGGCTTTGGTCCAAATAAAAAGGTGTACATTACTATAATACACCTTCATAAAAATGGGTGGGTGTGTTATAGCATAAGAAAAATCCAACCTCCTCAAGCAAAAGATACAAACCGCATCAAACCATCCAACTCACCTGTATTCCGTTGGACTCGCAACCCACCGGAATCATCATTAAAACAGTCGGGAATGACTGAAGTTTTATGCTTTGCGGTTGATTTTCGGTGAGCAACTTATGAGCCGAACCCGGCCGTAACCGACCGGTGCTCACCCTATTGTAAATTTTGAGTATATTTCTAAAGTTTTAACTTAAGTGTGTCAAATAATTTTAAGTGAGAAATATAATTTATTTTCTATTATATTTATTTAATATTTTGATATAAGTTGATTTGGTATTTTCACATGGAATTCCTCACTTTAAAGTAGCACTAATATCAAATGGTACATGTTTTGCTTTACGGAAACGGAAATGCTTGATCAAGCGAAAAAAACTTCACGACATTATCACGAATAATATTGCACGCACTCACATAGCATACTTGTTTTGGTTGAAAGGCACGCTCATATTGTATATTATTATGCTATGCACTTATTCACTTAATAACTACAGCTTACTAACAATGTAAATCTAATATCTAGCTATATAAAAAAATCTAATATCTTAAAAATGCAATGAAATTAAAAATAGTTATAATTCAAATCTATGTGTGTGTAGTGTTTTGTAGGGATGATTGTATCCGAATCAATCCAAAAGTAAAATTGCAAACTGAATTAATCCACACCGAAAATCGCATTTAGTTTAAACCGCACGGATCATTTTTCTTCTAAACCGCACAGTTTGGTTTGGTTTGCGGTTTTCATTTTAGAAAACCAAACCAAACCGCAAAAGTTAATTTAACTATATCAACTATTAGCAATCAACATATTACCTAGTCAAACTTAGCAAGCCAAACCCAAATTGAGTCCATAAAACAGTAAGTTGTCAAAACATATAATTTCACGCGATTCAAAACTATACTATTAATATTAAAAATATTGTTCTTATGTGTGCAATTTATGTATACGCATATTATATTATGTAAACAATAAAATAAATTAAAGTTTCCGATGTTTATTTTGTAACATGTTGGTAATATTGTCATATTTTTTCTATCATGATAAACCGCAGAAAACCAAACCAAACTTAACCGCATTGGTTTGGTTTTATTTGTATGACTTTTTAAAAACCAACAGAACCAAACCAAACCAAGCCGCATGTCATTTTATCTCGCGATTAGAATAACTTTAATACTCAAAAGTGCAAAATAGAGGGACCAAAAATACAATTAAGCCAAATTAATATTTACATGTATACAAAATGACTTAAAATTATTTATAAAATATATATTTAAGACATTTTGTAGTAGTCATACATAATTAAGAGTGGATGTTATGTGGCTAATTAAACCGATAAGAGTAGTAGCATCAATTGTTTATTAATTATTAACTATAAAAAAATTGTTTATTAATTAATTAAAAGAAATGGTCATTCGTGAATTTCGCGAGAATATCTCTCGCTGTATATAGCACTACTGTTTGCTTTAATGTGGAAAATTAAGCATAAAATTAAAAGTGCAATTTATTTTAATAACCGTTTGAAAAATAGTCATTAATTAAGAGGATTAATTACCACAAAGATAGCAGAACTTGGATACCAAAAAAATGCAAAAAAGGATACAATCTAAAAATGATGAGATGCAGTTAATTTATTTCAAATTTGTAAATCCAACGACAATAATAGATAGTAGATGGTAAGTAAAAATTAAGATAAATCTAGAATATTATATTTCACATCTTCTTTATCAACATATTACAAGCATAAACTTGTAAAATATAATATTTTTCTCCTTTATCAAAGATGGATAAAATTAACAAAGCGAAGAGTATAAGAGATTAAAAGAGAGAAGAAGCGCTCGAAATTGAAAAAAATATATTTGTATTTTAGTAATGGTTCGGTCGGTTTCGGTTATGAAGAAATAAGTTTTTAGTAATGGTGCTTCTTCATAACCGAAACCGACCGAACCATTATTAAAATACAAATATATTTTTTTCAATTTCGAGCGCTTCTTCTCTCTTTTAATCTCTTATACTCTTCGCTTTGTTAATTTTATTCATCTTTGATAGAGGAGAAAAATATTATATTTTACAAGCTTATGCTTGTAATATTATATTTTACAAGTTTATGCTTGTAATATGTTGATAAAGAAGATGTGAAATATAATATTCTAGATTTATCTTAATTTTTACTTACCATCTACTATCTATTATTGTCGTTGGATTTACAAATTTGAAATAAATTAACTGCATCTCATCATTTTTAGATTGTATCCTTTTTGCATTTTTGTGGTATCCAAGTTCTGCTATCTTTGTGGTAAGGGTGTGTTGTTGTGGATGGCTGGAAACCAATAATCGATAAATAACCGGAGGCGTGTTGTCACACTGAACTAAGGAATTATCCGCAAATGTTGCACAACTTTCCCGAAGTACAACCGATTCTTCTCGATGATAAATGTACCGAGGCTATCAAGACACAATGTTGTGAATTCGACATAACTCACACCAATAAGAAACTGATGTGTGGGGCAAGCGTAACAAGCAACCAAATAATAAGAACAGGATAGAGACGATGATGCAATAATTCAAACAATAAACACGGCAAGAAGATAAAGAACACGATCAATTTGTTTACCCAGTTCGGTGTTAATGAACCTAATCTGGGGGAGGGAGCAGCCCTTCCGTTCTACTATGATCAAATAGTCACCACTTTACAAGAGTTTCCCACAATTGGGTACAAGGAATTAGCAACCCTAATTCTACCCAAAACCCGAATCTCTTCCCGTGGCCAAGAGACTCAATTTGACCTAGACTACCCAAGGTGTCCCACAAGATGATCCCAAGAATAGTTTGCCCTGGGATTCAAAACCCTAGCCTTTTGTGGTGGCAAACCCCAACTCTCTACATCTTGTCATCTCTCCTCAATTTTTATATGAACAAGACAATCCATATTTATAGAAAAATAGATGCCTACTTATTTTAAAAGATAATCTTCTAAAATAAAACCAAATCTCATATTGTTTTTAAATATATCCTATTTAAAAAACAAACACAATCTAAGTCAGACTTTCTCCAAAACAATTTCTCCACAGAATTTGCGAACAAACAAACTTGGCCACCACACGTGCTGCGCCCCGCGCAGATGACAGGAGCTAAAGCTCCATCTTGCAAACAATTGCGCCCAGCGCACAAGTGGCTGCGCCCCGCGCAGGCCACAGCTTCTGGACTCCGAAATCCTGACTTCATGTAACCCAGATTTTAAGGCACTTTCAACACACAAGAAAGAATGACAATTGGGAAGTAACTCGGGCTCCTTTTATTAGAAAATATATTGTTTCTAAGAGTATATAAAAATAAACATGAGTTTAAGTTTCTATGCTCTTAGTACTTGCTCATCTCTTTATGAAAATTGCATAACAAATCAATCCTCTTATTGAAAGGCATTACTCTCATGTAAAACAAATTAATCCTCTTAATTAATGACTATTTTTCAAACGGTTATTAAAATAAATTGCACTTTTAATTTTATGCTTAATTTTCCACATTAAAGCAAAACATGTACCATTTGATATTAGTGCTACTTTAAAGTGAGGAATTCCATGTGAAAATACCAAATCAACTTATATCAAAATATTAAATAAATATAATAGAAAATAAATTATATTTCTCACTTAAAATTATTTGACACACTTAAGTTAAAACTTTAGAAATATACTCAAAATTTACAATAGGGTGAGCACCGGTCGGTTACGGCCGGGTTCGGCCCATAAGTTGCTCACCGAAAATCAACCGCAAAGCATAAAACTTCAGTCATTCCCGACCGTTTTAATGATGATTCCGGTGGGTTGCGAGTCCAACGGAATACAGGTGAGTTGGATAGTTTGATGCGGTTTGTATCTTTTGCTTGAGAAGGTTGGATTTTTCTTATGCTATAACACACCCACCCATTTTTATGAAGGTGTATTATAATAATGTACACCTTTTTATTTGGACCAAAGCCCAATTCTTTCTTCTTCAAAACAAGTGAAAGTGGAGGGCAATTATTTAATTTGTGATTTAATGCTAATTTTTTAAATTTTTAATTCTACAGCTTCTTCCTAAATCTGCTTTATACTATAACTAAACCAAAAATATGTTTTATGCTTTTTCCAAAAAAAATTATTTTACACAATTATTGATTCATGATGTGATGAAGGTCGTTATAGAAGGTGTGGACTTAGATGATCGTCTTTTGGAACCTTGTTGGACCGAAATCATCATCAACAAGATTTGTAGTTTAACACACTCGAAAGTGCACAAGTATGTTGTTGTAATAAAAAGAGTATCGAATCCACAAGGACTAATCAGTAACATGGTAGAATTTCGTTCAAGTGAAATTATTTTGATTTTATATGAAGAGTTTAGAGAAATAGTGATGATCATTATGATGATTGTTTTCAGATTTTTAGTGATCAAAACAAGCAAGCAACAATGATTGATTTTTCTTATATTATAAAGACTCTCAAGGTAATCGATATCATTCAAAACACAAACTCTCAATCTTTCCCCCATGCGTTTATGTAATGTGAAAACCTACCTTTTTTAAAAAACAAGTAAAAAGGTACCTCGGGCATTGTGAAACAACTTTCCTTGCCATTGCGGTTGTCAAGCGTGCCAGTCCTTCGTAGCCAAACACCATAGCATCCCAACACCTCCATGCTCGCAAAGCATACGTCCATGTCACCACACTGGAGAGACCAAGCGTGCCAGACAGTCACTTCCCGAACATATCTTGAAACATTGGTCACAATTTGTAGGGGATCAAGGCACCAACTTCATCTTTCGATCCTTCACCTAATACCCCAAGATTTATAATGAAGAGCTGCTGCAAAGTGTGATGACTGTTTCTAGTAATCATCAATAACTTATACACAATTGGAAAGGACCAAGAGGTTATGCTAAAGAATGAACTCCATAACCTCAAGGTGTGTGTGGACTACTGATGACATGAATTCTGCAGTATTTTAGGTATTAGTATTAGTAAATAAAGGACTCAAGACAAGCCCAAATACGAAGAAAACCTGAAGAATCGAAGCAAAGAGCTAAAAGGAGCAAGAATACAAGGAAATGCCTTGAAAGAATGCAAAACCGCAAGCTCAAATAACGCTGGCCGTGCAATTGGCACGATCCATGTGGATACGATCTGATTCTAAGTGTGAATTATTACTCGACGAAAGACTAGTGCACTTGACAGACCGTAGTCAACTACTCACACCTTAAGATAGTGACACTAAGCTATGAATATATAAGTATTAACAAAGAATAAAGATAGAAAATGAACAACAAAACTTTATTGATTTACGCAAAGTGTTACAAAGCTTGTTTTTAGAGTTTACAAGAGAAATGAAACCCTTATATACGCCCTTATGACAGGGAATTTCGTATGCTAATGTATAGTTACAACGTAAGTACACGTAAGCAGGGGTGAATCCAGCGCCCAGCAAAGCTGGGCACTTGCCCAGGCTTGATCAAATCCAAATTTTTTTCTCTATATTTAGGGTTCTTATATTAATTTAAAATTTTGAAGTTTGAGTAAAGATTAATAAAATTTAAGTGTATATTCATAATCCTGATGAAATTATGAACAAAATGATATATTTACATGTCCAATTTGGTGCAAAAATGGAAAAAACGAATTTTGATATTTTGGTGAGAGGTTGAAAATGATGAACAGTAACAAAAAAAGTTGCTTTGATAAATATATATTAGTTACGCTGATTTACATCATGTGAATATGTGTTGGTCTAGTGGTCAGTTTTTTAGTTGGGCACCAAGAGGTCTTGGGTTCAACTCCCCCTTTTGTTTTTTTTTCTTCATTTTCTTTTATTTGTTTATATACATTATTAAAAATATCTAAAAATTTCAAAAATATATTTTTGTTTTCTTTATCAAAAATACTAAAAATAGCAACTTTATTTCCTTTTCATATATGGTAAAAATAGTAAAAAAAAAGTATTATTATTGTTTTTCTTAGATTTTAATTTTTTACCTCATACTTAAATATAAGCCAAAATATCAAAAAAAATATGTTTGCTTGCTTTTGTGTTAATCTCAAATATTTAGATTAATTCCTTAAGATTAATTACTTTTATTATAAATTTAGTATATAAATAATATATATATATATATATTTGCGGTTAAAATTGTGCCCAGACTCAATATTATTTCTGGCTCCGCCACTGCACGTAGGTGCTATCAATACAACATAAGAAGGTTGTTTACCATGAAAAACACATAAAAACCCTTACTTAAATATTTTTTATTTTTGACAATATAAAAAAAACCTTACTTAATTAAGATGTTGTCATGTGTCCTAAATACGGATATTTGGTGTCCAAAATTTTACAACCTGGACTAAGATATCATTTAACCAAGCCATTTTTTAAGCCAACTAAACCATTTAAAATTTTTTGAGATAGAAAGCAACTTTTTCTCAAGCCATACTCACAAAGTAAACCGAACCAGTTAGAATGCAATTGAAACTTAAAGTGAAAAGGACATATCTCATCATCTTTTTTTGGTTTTCAACGTAGAACCAAATTTAAAATTCAATTTTTTTTCCTCTCATCACTTATTAAAAACTCTCTATATCATCATTCCTCATTCATTGCACCTTTCATCTTCTTCTTTCTCTCACTTTTTATATCTATCTCCATTTTATCTTTCCAATCCTCTAATTACATTTATTTTCTTTCAGAAAATTTGAAATATAAGCATGTAGGTATATAACATACAAGGAAGCAAGAGGAAAAATTTGATTTCGATAAATTCCTTTTGCATGATTCTAGAGGAGGTATAGCACACAACATTCATCTTTTGTTATTCTATAACTATCTAATAAATAATATCATATTTGTTTGGTTGTTCTTATTTTTATTCTCCATTTTATCTATAACAAGATTCTATTTTCATCTAAAAAAATATCATGAACAAAAAAAATATTAAATAGAAAGGCTAATATTACAAAGAGATAAAAAGTTAGATCCATATTCAAATTAAAAAAAATAATAATCATAAACTTACTTATGAATATATAGAAAATAGATATATCCGAAATTACTACAGTTTTTGTTAAGTTTTTAAGGTGTTGGCTTCATTTGCTAAAATAAGCCTATGTTCAAGATGTGGAGCATGATGTGTGGCACATCATGATCCACATCCGGACGCCCTAAAATACGCGCCTTCTATTATTATTTTGCGTGTAATCTTTTAAAAGATTTGTTTTGAAAAATAAACTCATGCTGACTTGGGCGCTAAGAAACGAGCTAATCCTTTATGGATTCTGTTTTATTTTAAGATGGCCAACTTTGATAAAAAAGATTTAAAATAAATATATTTTGATAAGGATCAAATTTATCTCAAATGAATTTGTTATGACCAGTTGTTATTTTGAAGATCCAAGCCCATAAAGCTCGTTCTATATAAAGGAAGACCGAAGACTTATTTTACTCACTGAAATCGTAGAAGCTAGTGTTCACAAATTGAGTCTTAGGTTTTGGTCTTTTAATTGTTCATTGTTTATTATGAGCCTTCTCTTGGATTATGTTTGATACAAGTGCAATAACTGTTTAGTTGAGTTGTAACTCTTGTGAATCGTTCCAAAGCTTTGAAGTAAGGAATTGATTCTTTTTTTAGGTGCGTGTCTCCATTATTGAGTTTGTTATTTGTAAAATACTTACAGTTGTAAGGTTGAGAGGTAGTGAGCAGATGTTCTCATACTTAGGAATTCCTAAGTAGAATTAGCACATGTAGTGTTTAAGTCATAAGTCGTAAACGAGGTTTACTTAGGACTTTGAATTAAAATTATCATTGTGGATTCTTTCCTAGATTGATATCACCCAGAGTAGGCGACATTGCACCGAACTGGGTTAACAAACTCATTGTATTGTTTATTGTTTTCCACACTTTACTTTTTACCTTGTTCATCAAAGTTCAGTATGTCCATGATTTTGGCACATGAGGCAATACATCATACACCATAATTCTACGGTTCCCACATTGTGCCGCACATCTGTCATTTGCTATCGGAATTTCAGTTTTGGGCACAGTTGTTACTTCCTCAAATACTATGTTTACACAATGTTTTGATCTTTTTTACATTTTTTGAAAAATAAACAATAAATGATAAATAAAGAAGATGAATAATATAACACAAGAACATAGGTATGCAAAAGTGTGTGAAAAAGGGTAATAGATTATTAATTATTCAACAATTTTTTTTATTTTTTTGGTTTCCCAGGTATCCTCTGCGCGATTTGCAGAGATTAATCCCTTCGAGGATCTGGAGCGCATTTAAGGGCTGCCTCTTCCAAGCGATACAAACAAAATAAAAAACAAATCTTCTTTATATTGTCTTTTAATTGTTTGATCATAAAAATAAAATATTTTTATCAACAAATAAAATAAAGAAAAATTTTAATGTCTTATTGTGTTAGCGGTGTCTTGAAAAAGTACAAATAAAAAAATATACAAGTAATATTTACTTTTTTTTTTGGTCATGTAATATATACTATTACTGGTGTTATCGTGTCGTGAAAATTTTAATATTTTTTTTATTAACAAACACTGAGATATAAATTTTAACTATTATAGTATAAAATAAATAAACTTAAACTTATTTTAAAGGTACAAGTAAAAAAAATAAAAATAAACACATGATGCAGCCTAGCCGGTGACTAAAGTGACTTATGAAGTCACATGGAACTTTAAAAATGTTAAATTTGATTTAATTAAAATATTAGATTCAATTTAATTGATATCACTTATTTTTTATTAAAATTGATATCATTTTTTTAAACAATATATTTAATTTAATACAATATAAATAAATATACTTTTTTAAGATAAAAAAATAATATTGAACAGAAGCATATTGAAATTCAGAGCAAGTTTTTTTTTTTCTTCTTTTCATCCTCACAATATGTAGAAGATCCATAACATCACTTCTTTAAACTTTTTTATCAGTTTTCAAAAATAGGTTGCGAACGTCCTTTTCAAGAAATAGGAGATAACCATGCTTCACATTTTTTTCTAGTTCTATGACTCGAATCACTTGTTGACAGAAAGTCCACCTTCTTTTAATAAGAAAATGCATTCACGATCATCTTCTTGGATAGTACGTAAGCCGGTAAAAATCCCACCCATGATTTGGTTAGCAAACCATGGTTATGTTCAACAACAAACATTATAACTCGCAAAAGAGCTTTGCAGTTACACTTTGACGATTCTATTTTTTCTCTGCTCTTTTGACGGTTCAATGTTTTTCAAGGAGATTTGACCTTCACGATAACAACAAAAATCGCGCCTACTAGTAACTCCATTTTTTTTTTAATGAACCTACCTTTTTTTATTGCGAACCCTTGTTGATAAACATATCTCTTATAAAAGGCGAATGCTTCTTCTTCTTCACTAACCCTCTGTTTGGCAGAGGAGAAATATGAGAGAAAAAGAGAGGAAAGAAAGAAAAGCACGGAAACCAATGTATGAATTTAGACTAAATATTAGTCTAAGTTCATGCATTGATTTTTGTGCTTTTCTTTCTCTCCTCTCTTTTTCTCTCATATTTCTCCTATGCCAAACAGAGGCTAAGAAAAATTTGATCAACAAAGAGAACACAATTTGACTAATTACAAGTTTCATCTTTATCAACTTCTTCTTCATTTACCGTAAAAAATACTTTTTCTTCTTCTTCATTTGTTACAATATTTGGACTTGAAACAAAACTTTCTTTCTCAGAACTTCCAATTATATCTCCCGGTGGACATTCATTCAAATCAAAACTTGTTTTATTGTTGCTCTCTCTAGTACTAACATCATCCATTACATTACTAATTATAATCTGCAAATTAAAAGCAATAAATAAAAAATGCATCATACTATATCTAACAAGAACTTCCACACATAAAAGACCATTGTAAAGTGAAATCCGTATGTAAATTCACCTAACAAGAACTTTCAAACATAAACTAATGGCATTGAAACCTCTTATCACAATAAACTAATGACATTGGAACAACATAGATGCATGGGTCACAATAAAAAAAATTATGTATGTTTTAGGAAGTGGTTGTCACTATCGAATATGGTAGAACCTCATAGATAAAAACAAAAAACAAAATTTACAATGGAAAGAAAAATACTTTTGTATACAGCTGATATTATAGTAAGAGAATGATAGTATAGTACCTCATATATATTGACGATGGAAGAAAAAAAAGTTTAAACTTGATAGTAGTATAATACCGCATAACGGGATTGCTGATGCTGACTGACCGTAAAGCTTGTTTTTGACAGTAAAGCTTGTCAAAAAGAAAAGAGAAAAGAATATATGTAGTAAAACACTGTGTAAACTACAAGAAATATGATTTTTAACGATATTCAAATTGTTTGCAAAAATATACATATAAAATTTGGCAACACATGTTCTATAGTTTAACTTGTTCTACCCTAATGACTTTCTAGACCATTGTTCTACATTCAAATCACATCGGATTTTCATGATTCTTGTTGCAATTGAATCATATGCTAACCTATTACCACGTAAAGTGGATTGATCTCATCCCCAATTAAAACATTCCCATCAATTATAGCAAAAACCTTGATAACATATTGAAAAACACTAGTCATGACCACTCTTCCTTCAAACCAAAATTTCTCCCAAACCACATAACCATTCAACACGAGGAAGTACTCATTAGAAAGCTCACATAAAATCCTAAAAGATCAAAAAAACCTCATCCAAATCCATGAAACACAGCTCAAGTTACAAGTAATTAAATCAAGCTTAAAAGCACACCCAAAACAACTTATAAACACCTCCAATCCAAGTGAAAACATTAGTCTCTCTCGGTTACACTCCACCAACCGTCGATAAAGTTCCCATCCAATGGTTCACATTCAAACTAAAATAATTTATCAATCCATGTGAAGAGTCTCTCAACCAATGAGAATTAAGTAATTAGATATTCTCAAAAACATTTTGACTATTTAAACTATCAAATCTCGTAATCTTCTCTCACACCAAAATTTCAACTTCTATCTCATACTTCCAATTAATTTTAATCTTAAGTTAATTCAATTACTTTCCCAATTTTTTCAAAACCCTAAAATTTCAATGGCTCCAAAATCTTCCACCGCTTCACATCCTACTTACGAAGAGGTTCGATTCACTAATTTCTTGATATTTCATTAATTGTTTCTTCATAAATTATAGTTTTGAAATTTTTATTTTTTAATTAGATCTAATTTTTTATTATTATGGTTTAATTACAGATGATTAAGGAAGCGATTGTGACATTGAAGGAGAAAACAGGTTCAAGTCAATTTGCGATTGCGAAATTCATCGAAGAGAAACACAAAAATCTTTCTCCAAATTTCAAGAAGCTTTTACTTCAAGCTTTGAAGAAAAACGTTGCTTCTGGAAAGCTTGTTAAGGTTAAAGGTTCATTCAAACTTTCACCGGCGACTAAAGCTTCTGAGCCGAAGACAAAGCCGGCTGTAGTGAAGCCTAAGACAAAGCCAGCTGCTAAAGTGACGGCGGTGAAGGCAAAGCCAGCCGCTAAGCCAAAGGCGAAAACTGTTGTCAAGCCAAAGGTTGTTTCAAAGGCTAAAGCTGTTACTGCGAAGCCCAAGCCTGCTGCTGCCAAGCCCAAAGCTGCTGCTGCTAAGCCCAAAGCTGCTGCTGCCAAGCCCAAGCCGAAGGCAAGTGTTAAACCGGCCAAGGCTGCAAGGACTTCGACAAGGACAATGCCGGGGAAGAAAGTTGCCGCTGCTAAGGCAGTGGTGAAGAAAGCTGTGGCTGCTAAGAAAACTCCGGTGAAGAGTAAAAGTGTGAAGTCTCCGGCGAAGAAAGTTTCGACGAAGAGAGGTGGAAGAAAATGAGATTGAGAATGAGAGGATAGTTTATTTTATAGTTTTAGTGATGTAAAGTTCTTTATTGCTTAAAGTAGTGGTTTAAATGTTTAACAAGTTTTTTCACCATATGGATAATATCTAATAGGTTGAAATTATTTTTAGTTATTGAATGAATGCATATGTTGATTGATTCAATTATTTAGATTTTAGAGTTCTTTGCACGAGAATATTTGGTAAACCATGAATTTGTTGTTAGTAATCATGTTTGAACCTTTGATTCACTACTAATTACATTATTTGAATTTAGTCTTTTGTAGTACTATATTCATTATTCAATCCTTGATGGAAACAATGGAATTATTTTGTCCTTTGTTTTTAATTGGTTGAGCTTATAAATTTGGCTTATTTATTTTGTCCTTTGTCTATACATATTCTGCATATCTTGTGGGAAGCATGATCATCATGCTTGAAAGTTGAAACTATGTAGCATTGGTGTGTTGACCCAATACAGTGAAGCCGCCGAATGTGGCTAAAGTTCAACCTAAGAATCCTAAGAACTGTGGTGATGGAGCGAAGTATTGGTTACAGAAGACTACATTATGGCAAGGCATAATGAGCAATTAAAGTTCATTGGGAAGTAATGTGCAGTTCAATATTTGGTTAGGAGTAAAGTTCATTGGGAAGTAATGTGCAGTTCAATATTCGGTTAGGAGGAAGTTCAAGCGCCTAATTGTGTTCGAAATTTCATGTGGAGACTAGCTAAATTCATATTACCAACAGAAAGATTGGAAATGAAAGGAATGAAGATAGACCCACAATGCCCTCTCTGTTGTGCAGTAATAGAAAGACACGAACAAGTGTTATTTGTTGATGCATTGGCAATTGACTCAACTCCTCTAGTTTACATCCCCCAGTGTATACAAATCCCCACTCATTTAAATGTTAGACTCAATGCATCAATGACTTTCATGCAGTGACCAACTGATGAGACAGTTTTTCACCACCTTATGGAAGATTTGGAAGGGGAGGAATGAGCTGGTTTTCAACAAGAAAAATGTATCTTTGGAAGCGACAACTGCCAAGTCCGTGATATGGCACATTTGGATGGGGTAAGTTTGTCCGCAACCATGAGGGCATGGTGAGCCTTGCTGCAACAAAATGAAACCTACAATGGCTTAAGCGCTGGGGCTGAGATGGAATCTTCAAAGGGCAAAGGATAATTTTTTTGAAAGATTGGTAATCGAAACAGACTCTAAAATGGTAGCTAGATGTATTAGGGGAGCCACCATTTATTCTTGAATGCTTGGTATGTTATAATGTTGTATGGTATAGAAAGTTCTGTTGTAACTTGTAACTCGGCTGCTCACTACCTAATAGGTATGGCTGTCAGGAATTGGATTCCTTACCTTTGATTTCTCTATCTTTGAGTAACTTTAGGCATAAAGAGAAGATTGAGTGTGGGAAATATGGAGGGAAAATGGAAGTAAACGACGAGAGATAAAAGAAGATGAGAGAGATAGGAACAAAGGTATTGTCATGCTCGAAACTATACAAACCATTCTAACTCAAACTTCTGAACAAATTATCCCACATAATCAAATATTGGATCTCAAGATGATCATGCGATTGTACATTACAGTATTAGTTAAATTTATGACATGGTTTAGTTGCTGCCGTGTTGGATGACCTTTGGTTATTTTGGGATTTTTCTAGAATCGACTTTGGTTATAATGACATTTGGGGTTTATATTTTTAGTTTGGGATTTTTATTTTGAAGATGACGACTAAAAGGAATGATTGCAATTCGCAATGATCCTTCTATTGATTTTTACCTTTCCAAGTCCCCAACTTAGCCTCTTTTCTGGTTTTTGTTTGTGTGCTTCAACTTGAACTAAAATATAATGCACTTGACATATCAATAGAAAAAGTTACAATGAGAGGTTTTCAAACACGTGAAAACTTTGAGTTGAAATATGCATAAGTTGACAATGAAAGTCTACTGGACAACATGGGACAACTGTGATTCCTACCACAGGAGTTTCAATGTAATTAACAGAAATCAACCATTGTAAGGTTAGAGCGATCATAACAAGAAAAACCAATCTCAATCAATTTTGATCATAACATTAGTTGTTTATAAAAATAGCTTCTGATGTGCCCATTAGTTGTTTGTAACTTAATTTCATTTTTATCGCTCTCAGCTGAGCTTCGTGCCATTTACAACGGTCTTTGCTTAGCAATGAACCAAGGTTTCAACAAAGTGGTTATTGAATCAGTTTCTACTATTGCAATTGGTTTGGTGGAACATGATACCTCTCCTCTCCATCCTTATGGTCCTCTCATCAAGAAAATTAGACAATTCCAAAACATGGATTAGATTATTGCTTTCCATCATACACTTAGAGAAGGCACCGAGTGTGCAAATTGGCTTGCCAAGAAGGTCGCTACCCCAGATGTCTCTTTAATGATTTGGCATAGTTGTCCTCGTTAGTCATGTTTTGACAGCTGATGTTTTAGGCGTTGCTTGCCCTCGAGCCTAGTTTGCTTTTGCTTTTCCTTTAATTTCTTATGTATCAAGATAATAGTATAAACTTGTGGAAAACTTATGTTGAATTTATCCTTGTTTTCTTTGATTGTAAATAAAATTATACAAAAACTCTTTTGTTATCAGTGTCTATTCATAAACATATAATAATCTTGCTTAACAAAATATACTCCTCCATGTGTTCAATTCACCAAATATTATGTTGTTAAGATTCAGTGACCTTAAATATAAATTGTCAATATCTCTCCTAAGAAGAGCAAATTGTAGTTATATAAAACGTGAAATTTTGTATAATTCATACAAAAATTCATCAAATAAGAAAAAGAGAGGAACTGATGTTGCCATGTTGGAGAAAATTAACTTCAAAGTCCAAATATAAATGGTTGATAAATGCATCCAATATATACGACTATTTGTGTTTAAGACTTACTGACTTAGCTTATGCTGAAAATATCATTAGCTTCTTACAATATTAAACTTGTGCAAATGAATGGTGATTCAATATAATATGAGTAACAAGTTTCTTCTATAGTCTATACACAATACTTGGCAACACAAGTTCCTTAATAGTATGACTTGTTCAACTTCAATGGCCTTTTAGGCAATTGTTCTATATTCAAATCTCATTGGATTTTCATAATTTTTGATGCAATGCAATCCTCTCTTAGTCTATTACCACAAGGAGTGGATTGATCTCATCATTGATGAAAGCATTCCCCTGAATTAGAGATAAACCTTGATAACATCATAAAAAACCCTAATCATGACCATTGTGCCTTGAAAATCAAAATTCTCCCAGACCACAAATCCATTATACAAGATGAAACACAAGTTAGAAAGCTCACGAAATATCCTACAAGATACAAAAAATTTCAAGCAAATCCAAGAACCACAAATGAAGTTATGATAAAAAGAATCTAGCTTAAAAGCACACCTAAAAAAACCAATACCCCCAAATCTTCATCATACGGTAACATTCCTTCTTATTCTCCACCGATCAATTAACACCAACCGTTGATAGACCCTCAATCGAAGGGCTCAGATTCAAACTTAAAAAACTCATCGATCCTTGTCGGGTTCTCTCAACCAATGAGAATTAAGTAGCCGAATATTGTTACACACACTCCACTATTTAAACCATCAAATTTCATTCCTCTTAACATACGAAAATTCCAAATCCCACTCAGAAAACTCTTTCCATACTAATCCAATTCCCAATTCTAACCCTTAAGTTTGCGATGGCCACAGAAGAACCCATTGTTGTTGTCGAACCTGTTCCCGAACCTGCGATTGCCGAACCACCAGCCTCGGAGAAAGAAGAACCAAAGGCCGAAGCAGAGAAGAAGAAGAAGAAGAAGGAATCCAAACCTAAGAAAGCTTCCAAACCACGAAGCCCTGCTTCTCATCCTTCTTACGAAGAGGTTCGGTTCGATTCAATTTCAATTCTAATTTTTCTTATTGATTATGTGTTTTCAAAATTTGAATTGAATCTGATTTTTGATTTGTTTGATTAAATTACAGATGATTAAGGATGCAATTGTGAGTCTGAAGGAGAGAACAGGTTCAAGCCAATACGCGATTGCGAAATTCATCGAAGAGAAACACAAACAACTTCCTTCAAATTTCAAGAAGCTATTGCTTCAGAATTTGAAGAAGAATGTTGCTTCTGGAAAGCTTGTTAAGGTTAAAGGTTCTTTCAAGCTTTCTTCAAAGACGAAACCATCGTCGGTGACTACATCTTCTGATGCTAAGAAGAAGCCTGCTGTGGCCAAGCCGAAGACAAAGGCAGTTGCTAAGGTTGCGGCGAAGGCTAAGCCAGCCGCTAAGCCAAAGGCTAAAGCTGTTGTTAAGCCAAAGGCGAAATCTGTTACAGCGAAGCCCAAACCTGCTGCTGCAAAGCCTAAAGTTGGTGCTGCAAAGACCAAACCTGCTGCTAAGACCAAGATTGCTGTGAAACCGAAGGTCAATGAGAAATCTGCGAAGGTTGCAAGGACATCGACCAGGACTTCGCCGGGGAAGAAAGTCACTACTGCAAAGGCAGCACCAAAGAAAGTTGTGGCTGCGAAGAAAGCTTCCGTGAAGAGCGTGAAGCCTAAAAGCGTAAAATCTCCGGCGAAGAAGGTTTCGGTGAAGAGAGGGGGAAGGAAATGAGCTTTTAGTATATTTGTAGCTTTAGCTTTGTAAAGTTCGTTTCTGTTTACCGTTATATGCAATAGCTTGTAGTCTATAATAATAATTAATAATAATAGTTTTTCCTTACTGAAAAAATGGAAGTTTTTAATAGATTTGTTTTTTTGGTAGGTAATTTTTTTTTTAACGCAATGCAAATATTTTCTTGTTTTATTGAGTTATGAGTAAAAAAAATTAATATATCACATTGGTTTTTAAAAAATATACGTAATTTTTATAAAAAATTACCATGAGAACTACAATTTTTATAAAAAATTACTTTTGCATTAGAGAATATGAGAACAATTTTATTCAAAAAATGAAAGCTATTTACTTGTTAGGAAGGTTCTTTATCATAATTCATAAGTGTTGTTCGGTTATCTTTGTCTTCCATTATGCAGTTAATGAAGTTCATACCATTTCAAGTTAGCCAAGTTGGGTGTGCCTGCATTTCTGCGGCTTCTTATGTGTTTGTAAGCATCAAAGGTGTTACGGATTTCCCTACATAGGTATATCTTTTGTTTTAAAGAGGTGATTGCAAGTGATGGTATGTGATGGTGACATAGGAAGTTGTTTAAATCTTTGCAGAGTAGGTGCTGCATAAGTTCCATTGAATGTTGAGTTTAGCCACATTGTTCAAGGAGGCGGATAGGAGTTGCTCAATTTTTCATCAAAATCCATAAAGGGTTCATTGGACTTTATTTGACAATTCTTTCTTGTGTTTTGAGATTAATGTTTCCAGCCACCTCAAGAGGATTGATAGGAATATCATTAATAAAATCATGGCGACGTTCCGATAGGTAATGAGGATGAAAAGCTAATGCAACTTGAGTATCCAACTTGGTTTTTTATAACGGTCCTAATAACAATTCATAATAGCAATTTGATATAGTTTGGTCTAAATGAAAGATTTTGTTTTGCAATTAAAACAATTCAATTCAGTTTTACTATGCATTGACAGATTGAGAAAGTTTATACATGTATTCAATCATATTTCACAATGTAGATTGATATTTCTGCCACTATTTTAGAAAATGATACTTTTACATGACATCACGATGAAATATGATTGAACGTCTATGTAATTTTTTTATCCATAAGTGCATAGTTATTAAACTCATTTTCAATATTATTTGTTGCATATATGATATGAATATATACATAACCAACAAAACTTACCAGATTGTATTGAATCTTGCATGTATCTAACGAGGTTTGTGGAAGTTTAGGATATCTTTGTTTCAAAAAAAACAATAAAGTCTTGGCTCTATTAGCTAAGACATAGTTTTTATCACTTTGGCCACTATTAGCCACAAATTTCTTTAATTTGTTCCATAAAGATTTTGAATGGCTTAAGCAAGCTTTACGTCTCCATGAGTAAATTGACGATTCAACTCTATTGGTCAGTTCAAGTGCTTCATGTTCTGTACTTATTTTGAGACTATCAAAAGAGAATAAGGTTTCGAAAGAGAAAATGTCAGAAAAATAATTATTTTTCTGACATTTTCTCTTTCGAAACCTTATTCTCTTTTGATAGTCTCAAAATAAGTACAGAACATGAAGCACTTGAACTGACCAATAGAGTTGAATCGTCAATTTACTCATGGAGAGGTAAAGCTTGCTTAAGCCATTCAAAATCTTTACTGAACAAAGTAAAGGAATTTGTGGCTAATATGGTGGCCAAAGTGATAAAAACTATGTCTTAGCTATAGAGCCACGACTTTATTGTTTTTCTTGAAACAAAGATATCCTAAACTTCCACAAACCTCATTAGACACAAGCAAGATTCAATACAATCAGGTAAGTTTTGTTGGTTATGTATATATTCATATCATATATGCAACAAATAATATCGAAAATGAGTTTAATAACTATGCACTTATGGATAAAAAATTACAAGAGAAGTCTTAAAAATGTATGACCAAATGAGGACTATCCTTAGGAAGATTTGTCATGTATGTTTCTGGAATATCCATCTCAGCAAGAACACTACTATTTATTACCATAGCATCTTTATGAATTTGATTAGCACAATCTCTTTTCTCAATCAAATGCTTCCTTGATTTATCAGAGAGGCCACCAGAGTGAACACAAGGAATTGGTAACCACCATTTCTCATGTTTTCTTTGAGCAATAATTCGAAATGAGTCCGCATTTGAATGCGAACCGACACTCGAATGTGAACTACGGTTGGAATTCCTTGATATGCTTCCTTGTTCTTCATACCAAATTAAATTCAGCATCCTGGAAACTATCAAAGATTTCTTGTAAAAACAAAGCTTTCATTTGTTGTAAGGAACATAGCCTTGTCGATGAAAACAACGTTGTGACGTTTAAAAAAGAAATTGAAGTTTATCTTACAATGAGCATTGTGTCAAGCTTCTGCAGAGCTGGAAGATTGATATAAATATCTTCCCTTTGTCTACTTGTCATCATCTGAAATATATCGTCGAAAATTATATCAAACACATTATGACCTATTTGGATTGACTTATTTGAACTTATCTACAAAGATATGCACTTGTAAAATCGTTTGAGAAAGCAAGTTGTTTATCGAAATAAATAATATAAGATGCACAATGAACCTCATTAAGGTATAGAAATAGTTCACCTCCACAATTGTACCATCATCCAAGTATTGTGCAGTTGGAGCAAATTCTACTATATAATCACACAGAGACATAAGACAATTCATTTCTCTTTTCCACATAGCTTTTTTTCTCATCCTTTAGAGGCTCTAACTTCAAATGTTGTCCAAATACAGTTGTTGCAAAATCCATGTCAAAATAGTAACAAACAAACATATTACGAATAAATAGCCACTTTGGTCTCTAACTGTGTGAGGCGATGTCACTATAGTATTGTATCTAAGTGTGTGTTTTGTTGGTAATTTTATTTTATTGATCAAATGACTAATGGAAGTCACATTTTAGAACCAAACTAAATAACGATTGATACATTCATATATTGTGACAACACATTCGTTGCTTTGTTACTATTAAAAATTACCGTATAGATTGGTAATGGAATTAGATATTGTAACTGCAGTGCAAACACCTTTACCACCACCAGACATGTCTTCCCCCAAAAGAAGCTTAGAAAATCTTTCCTTCATCCTTTCAAGTTCTGCAACATCCATAAACTTTATGTAAGTTCTATTTGGATTAACTTATTTAATATTACATACACACTTATAAATTATTTTAAGGCGAGGTTGCGAAAACATTTTATGAAATGTTTATTTATAAGCTGTTTTCAACTTACTTCCAAAAGTTCTCCAAAATAGCTTATGGAAGCATCTTATAATTCACACAAAAAAGTGTTTGACTTTATTTCATCCGTAGAAATAACTTATACATAATCACCGAAACTGCTTGACAAATGTACGGGCGGAAAACGCTCGCTAAACATAAAAGTCGCCATCGAAGTTTTATTTATTTTTTGAACAAAAAGTTTTATTTTTTAAAAAAGAGGAATGTCGATAAACCCCTTCAACAACGAGAACGAGGTCACTGCAACCAATTCCGGGTTCAGAATCGGTTGTGCGAGGGAAAGGTATTAGCATTTAGCACCCCTCTTACTCGTTGTATCAAACATGAACTTTTTCTTTGTAAGCATCAAACAGGAACCTTTAATTCATTTAGCGCGTAATTAAGTGTTATATGTTTGTTTTCTTATTATTATGAAAAGTAGTAAAAAAGAAAGAAAAATGATTAAAAAACAAAAAAAAAAAGATTTTTTACCCCCGCCATATCTTTCGGTGTTATGGAGAAATCAAAGCTACTAGTTCTTGGTAGAAAAATCTTGTTGGTTGGTTAATTTTATTTATGAAATTGATTTGGTCGCGCTTGGTCAGAAAAGTTTGCTGGATTGAAAAGGCGGGACCGCATTTTGACAATAGTATCCGTTTGAAAATAATAATTAAGTTTGATGGGTTAAGATTGATTTTAAACAGAGGATGAATATTCGACTGAAAGTTAAATATTTACCTCATTTCCGAATATTTGGAGAAACTTCGGAGGTCTCGTCAAGTGTCTACTGATAAGTGTCAAAAAGCAGTGATTTTAGCTATATATTTTAAGCATTTATTGACTTACTTTAGAAGTCATTTGAAGGAAAAATCCCAACTATTTTGTAAATATTAGTCTTTGCTAGCAAATTAGTATTTTAGCTATTTTCATCTATTTTACATTACTTTTGTAGGTTTTTATAAGATTATTGATAAGTTAACTTTATTGATATCAAATTTATATATCTTTCAATTATGTAACTTATAGATTATATATGTTATACATTATTAATATTATTATTATTATTAAATGTTATTATTAGTAAGGCTAATGTGTGTAAATTAATAGAAGATTAAAGAAGAAAAAGCTATCAGCTGAAGAAATAGAGGCGGCCAAGTGGATTTAGGAAAAGAACAAATTATGAAGCAGAGAGGTGATCAAGTGCCCAGCTATTAACCACCACCGTCTTATGTTTCTTAATCACAAAGAATTATAGTTGCTTTCCCAAGCCTATAAAAGGCATGCAACTCCAGAGATTCATTCATTCACTCACACACAATAGAGAATAGAGGAAACAGAGGAGTGAGTTGCAAAGAGCAAGAGCACGGGGAAACGAGGGTTGCGCACCAACTGTTCGAGGAATCGATGGTTTTGTTATTCCATCTCTTTTCTTCTTATTTATGTAAAGCTATCATGGTAATGAGTAGCTAAAGACATTTTGTTGGGGTTAGATGTAAATAACTCTTTTAATATGTATTTCTTGTGATCATGGCATTATATACAATTTTAGTTATTTGTCAATATTGATATTATCTTTGTTTTTAATGTTTAATCTATGATTTGAAATGATATAGGAATATACTTTTTGAATCTAGAACTAGGATAATATCTATTAAATTCTAAACTCTAGAAATGGATTTAGGTTTAATATTCACTCAAAGTATTGAATCTTAATGCTTTGTATTGATTAATCACTCGAGGGATCGGGGGTTGATAGGTGCAATAGACTTCTCGTCGTTCTCTGGGACGGAAATGTACGAAGAGCAATACGTGATAATATTGGTTAATAACTAGAATCTATATAACTGATTAGGGAAATATATATGAATGAGTTAATGAAATCTAATCCCAGCAATTCAATCTCTCTATTAATTACCCTTTCATTTACCGTTGTTGTATTTTCTTCAAGTTTCACTAACAAATACTTTTGAATCACTTTACTTAAAATTATATTAATTGTTGAACAGCATCGATATCGCATCAGTCCCTATGGAGACGATAAAACTATACTTACTTTTGTACTTCAACATCTATCTATATTATTTTTTTTTCGGTCGATTAAACTCTTCAGTATTTACTTTTAGAATGTTTTTGCTATTAAAATAAATTTAGTGCCCCTTGGAAGCACAAAAAAAGGAAACAGTTATTGTTTTTTATTTTAAAAAAAGGAAGAAAGTTATTAGGTAAATAAATGGCTTAAATGATCTTTTGGTTCCTGTATGTTCGTGAATTTTTGGTTTTAGTCCCTGTATCTTTTTTTGTTGCAAATAAGTCCTTGTATGTTCGTAAATTTTTTGTTTTAGTCCCTAAAATCAAAATCCGCAAGAATATCTGCGGATTTTGATTATAGGGACTAAAACAAAAAATTCGCAAACATATAAAGATTTATTTGCAACAAAAAAATATACAGGACTAAAACAAAAAATTCTTATAACAATCATAGAAATTTTTATTTCCAACATTGGATTCTCATAAATGTATTTAGAGAATCGGTTTTTAAAATCCGTGAAACAAACGCCAACTCAAAGGGCCAATAAGATATACATCAAATTAGTACTTAAAAATCATACTTTTGGTTTACTTATTTCTAGTTATTATTAGTAAAATGGGGGGTAAATACAATGGGTTTAGTAGCCCAAAACACAAACAGAAGCTAATTAACAAAATAAATAAATAAGTAAATAAATAAAGGGTTAATAAGTTGTTAGCGTGTTTTGCGTTATCCCACTAAAAATTATTTGGAGATTCAAAATAAATTTTTTTGGTACCCTTGAATGTACTTTTTAAATCATTTATTTTGTTTAACCGATTTAAAAATTGCTGTTTTTTAAATCGGTTGTTCTGTTCAACCAATTTAAAAAGTTCAAATTTCTTGCATGGGAGAAACCAAAAAAATTTACTTTGTAACGGGGAATCTTCAAGCGATTTTTATCAGGATAGCGCAGAACACGTCAACTTAGCAACGGGTGACAACATATTAACCCATAGAGAGAGAGAGAGAGAGAGAGAGAGAGAGAGAGAGAGAGAGAGAGAGAGAGAGAGAGAGAGAGAGAGAGAGAGAGAGAGAGAGAGAGAGAGAGAGAGAGAGAGAGAGAGAGAGAGAGAGAGAGAGAGAGAGAGAGAGAGAGAGATCACCTAGAGAGAGAGAAGGAGGAGCGGCGAGGGAGAGAAGGAGGTCGCGGCTGGGTTTGCAGTGCGGTAGCATTCCGATGGTGAGGTGGTAGTCCGGTTGTGATGGTAGCGGTGGTGTTTGTGATGATAGAAGTTGAAGGTAGTTTTGATTTTGTCTATTTTTCTACCCTCTTTTGCCCTGAATTTCATATCTGATTTATTCCAAAGGATCAGGGTTTTGATTGATAAAAAACGGTAAAATTGGAAGGAATTAACGCAGCTTAAATCAAGGAGGGAATTGAAATTGCACAGCTGTGTTCTTAGTTGTTTTTGCATCACCATATGCGCCTTCCATTTTTTTTTCCCTCTTAATAATAACTAGTATGAACACTGGCACGAGTTAAAAATCCTTTTGAATGTTTTTTTTAATAAATTTAATAAATATTGTGTTATTTATATGTTATTATTATTTTAATTCTTTTCATAAAATATAAATTTTATTCGGAGAGAAATAAAAAAAGAATAAAAAACTATGGGGATATTAACCTAACCTATAAAAAGAAATAAAAATTGAGTAGACATAAAATTAATCGTCAGATTTTCCTCCAATTTTTTGGTTGGTTGTTTGATTTTTAAGTTTCCAGCCCAATGTATATTACACAAAGATCTACTTCTCAGTTAAACCGGTCGTACTACAAAGTTGGAAATGATATACATGTTTTTCACTTTTATTTCATTCTAAAAATTATAATAAATGATATGTAGTTTGGTCTTGTTTAGATAACCTTGATATAAACAAATATTGATTCCGTCGTAAGTATAAAGCTAGCAATGGTATACATGTTGTCCACCTTTATTTCCTTCTAAAAATTGTAAATAAGTGTGATGTCTATAATATGTTATAAACCTCACCCCGTACAAAGGTTACACATTAACTGTTAGCAAAATAATTATGTTAAAAATAGGAAATAGAAACTTATCATATAAGGATATCAACAGGGTAAAGATTGAGTGGAGAGTATTTTCTCACACCTAAAAAATTCTACCACTATTTCATTTCGAAGGAAGGAATACGCTAATTCGCAATTTTGGGCGCCCCATAAATTGTAACATGAACTGTGAAATATTTTCCATCTTTGTTTCTTGGAATGTT
Source organism: Trifolium fragiferum (assembly GCA_954870985.1). Taxonomy (NCBI): domain Eukaryota; kingdom Viridiplantae; phylum Streptophyta; class Magnoliopsida; order Fabales; family Fabaceae; genus Trifolium; species Trifolium fragiferum. Next base: position 41,107,986 of record OX940796.1, on the reverse strand, counting down.
GAGAATTCGACATTGCACTTTCTGATCAATTTTTAAATTTTTTGCCTTTTTACCACTCCCCCTAAACCCCTAACATTATATGTTCTGGTAAAAATAATAGGGGGGTGAGTCCAAGTATCTTAATGTGGAATAATGATACTAGGATCTTTTATTTACCAAAAAGTTGAACCATTTACAATGAGCTTTTCCCCTCTATTTATAGAGGAGGATTACAATCGGAAAATATCTAAAACCGCCCCACTGCTCTCTAATGGAGGTCGTGGGTGGTTTTCGCCGTGTCCACCGTGTTACAGGGGTGGTTATGGGCGGTTTTTCTTCTCCTCCGCGCTTAAGTGGTGGTAGTGGGTGGTTAATTCCTTTTGGGCGACGTAAACATAACCTGAGGGCATCGCCCCTAGCCTCTTGGTCTCGCCCTCGCCTTGTCTTTCCCGCCAAGTTATTTATTTGAATTGTTTGGGCCAATCGTTGGATCATTGAGTTATTGGGCCTCTTGGATTTTGTCTGATACACAGCCCCCCAAGCACGAGGCTCAAAGATGCGAAGTGCTGATAATGGCCGGACGTTGTGTGGTAACTGCCCACTACTTCTGATCATGCTCTCCATCCTTTGACTATAAATAGGAGTTTTGCGGTACACAATTTACTTCATTCCTCATTCGCTATCTGCTTTTGCATCATTTGCTTTTGTGGCTATGTCTTCTCCTGCTGTCACTCCGGAGTCGCCTGCTATGCCGGTTTTGTTCCAACTGAGGAACATGCTGTGTTATGATAGTGACGATTTGCTGGACCAGGTGGAAGATTTTTCCTCCATGGTGAAAGAGTTGCAGGACTATTCTTGGAGGCTGACAGATGGGCAAAAGGAATTTCTGGCCGTGGTGCAGGAACTGAACAAGAGGTTCTTAGATGATGGTGCTTTCATTGAGACCACTGAGAATGTGGAGCACTGTCAGAGAGAGCTTTCTGAGGCTTTGGAGAGGAGGATTGAGATGGTGAAAGAACATATAACATCTCAGGAAAAAGTGATGGCGTTTTCCCTCTCGGCCGAGGAAGCCATAGATAACCGAATCGATGAGTTGGAGAGCCAACTTAAACCCCTTGTGAAGATAAAGAGGTCTTTGCAAATGGACATCCAATATGATGTCGCCAAACTGATCCGAACCCGCTCACACTTGTGCCGTCTTCAGGAGAAGGATGACCCCCTCACTGACGACATGAGGAAAATCACCCAAGATTCTGACGCGGCGAAGAAACTGAAAAGCTTGATGGAGGACTGCCACGCCCGCGCTGTCGAGGCTGCTTACAAGGCGTTTAAGTAGTTTTGCTTTATTTTCTTTTTTTGTATGTTGTTTTTCTTATTCCTCCAAATGGCGTTGAGTGTGCTCCGCCTCCCTTTGTAATTGTTGAATTTAATGAATGAAATGACGTTTCTTGTTTAATTTGCGAATTTCTTTTCCGCCACGTATTTATGAGTAATTTTGAGGATGTGCTTGATCTCGCCCATTGGCGATGTCGTTGAATTTCAAACGTTTGGCTTTCTCACCCTGTCTCGGGATACGTGTCCAGTTTTACACGTCAATGCTGACACGCGTAAGGATGCTTTCTTTTACCCGTTGGGTATTAAGACGTTTCGTTTCACCCTCCACTTTTCCTATAAAACAGGAACTTCAACCTTTTTCTTGTATTCTTCTTTCATTCGTTCCATTTTTCTGCGTTTTTTTCCCAAATTTCAAAACCCATTTTGCGCGGTTAGTTACTCAGTTAACTTCCCTTCACACGATCCCCACTACCTCTTTGCCTTCAATATTTAAGGTAACTTCTACTCCTTTCTTCGTAACTGTCTTTACTCTTTTTTAGCATTCCCTTTCTGATTTCTAAGGTTTGGAGTAGGAAAAATGGTCATTTTACGAAGTTTGAGTGATGACAAAGAGGGGGGTTTTACCAAAATTCCTCCTCGTGGTTCTGTCTTAGAAACCCAAATACGTAACCATCATACAAGGGCCAATGGTTCTCTTGATTATGATGGTTACTTTAAGTCTTTAATGAATATTCAACTTAGCTCTAGCGATTCTGAGAGTAGTGATAGTGACTGTGTGATAATCTCGCCTTCGTCTTTCACAGGAAAACGAAGGGACACCACTCTTGCCATCTTTGTCGCCCAGACTCCACCCGAGACCATGGACGTGTCTTCAAAGTATCTAGACCAGGAATCCGTGTTGGCGTTTAGGCGGAAAACCATCTTGTCTGGTTCTCAGGATGAGAACGACATTATTACTGAACCTGTGGGTCAGAATGAGATTGTCACAGATACTAACACCCAAACGCCCCATTTCTTTTATATGTACACTTCTATTATTGACTCTTTCAATGTCTGGTTTCCTTTTACCCCTTTTGAGGTTTCCATGCTTAGAACCTAGAACGTCGCCCCTTGTCAACTAAGTCCCAACAGTTGGGGTTACATGAAAGCCTTCCAATTGGCTTGTTTGGGTTTGGAGATAGAGAAACCCTCTGTTGCTGTTTTCTTTTCCTTTTTCACAGTCAAAAACGTTTCGCCTGACTCTCAGGTTTATCTATTGAGTCAGCAAAACCGAAAGCGTTTTCAACTGTATACTTCTAAATTCAAGAACTTCAAAAATACCTTTCTTCGTATCCGCGGCAGGGAGTCCTTCCCTGACGTGATGTTTGATGAAAACCAAGAGCCCTTGTTCCCTTTTTACTGGACTCAAAACCCTCGCGTTATCAAAGGGACTCGTTATGAGTGTTTGGATGAATTCGAGAAAGAGTGTGTCGCTTACATTGAGACGTTGTGTGTCATGAATGTGAGCGACCTTCTTAAGGCTGAGGGTCATATAGAACTGTTGGTGGATTATATGAGTAAGTTTCTTTAATATTGTCTTGTCTCGCCCTTGTTTATTCTTTTCTAGCGACTAACTTTTTCTTTCATTTTTGCAGATAGGATGAGGTCTGTTTCCCAAGAGAAAAGGATGGAATTTCTGATGAGGTCCAGAGCCAAAAAGGAGAAAGATGCCGCCCTTGCCGTTTTTGGAGAGGTTGTGGCTGCTGTGAATCCCCTGAACCAACTGGTTGTGACGGATAGTGACGCCTCCAAGGGCAGAAACAAAAGGAAGAATGAGGGACGGATCTCTGTTGTTATCCCCGGGAAGAATCTTGAAGTTGGTGGAAGTTCCAAGGGCGAGCAGCCCATCTCAAAGAAGTTAAGGTCGGCGAGTTCTGGGACTGCGTCCAATGCGGATGTTGTAACTCTGCAGGAAGAGGATCTTGAGAAGACTCCATCTCCTCGTGCTGCCGCCACCATAGATATAGTCTCGCCTCCTCCTCCTGTTCCTTCACATGATGTTGTGCCTTCTCCTTGGGATCCTCTTTTCAATCATGAGGTTTTCATTGAGAAGGTAATGGATATGTCCGGTGGAGGTGCTCGTTTTGACTCCACTTCAACCGAGGAACTGGCTAGGCTCTCCATGGATTATGAGCTGAAGGGGATCTTGCTCAACTATGCTTTGGCGTCTCGCCAAAAGCTTGCAGTTTCGGCTGCTGAGGAAAATATGAAGGTGATTCGCCGTGAGTTGGACACCATGTAAGAAAAGGTTAAGGCCACCCAGGAAAAATTCGTTGTTGACATGGAGGACGCCAAGGCGGAGAGCAAGAAAGCCTTGGATGATTTGGAGAAGAACCATGAGGCTGCCCTGAAGAAGCTGAAGGATGATCACTCTGTAGAGGTAAAGGCGTTGGAGGAGGCATCTGCTGGTAAGGACACCCATATCAAGGAACTGTCCGACGACCGAGATGTCCTGTTGAAGGAGAATGCGGGCTGGGCCGAAGAGAAGATGAATTTGGAGGAGACCATCGGAGCCCAGTTTGATGAAGGTTTCAACTTCGCCCTGGAACAAGTAAAGATCTTGTTCCCTGACATTGATGTTGTACGCCTGGGCGAGGCTAGTGCTCTGATGGTTATCAAAGACGGCCAGCTGGTTCCCTTTGTTCCTCCTTCCGATCCTACTCCATGATTTCCGTCATCCTTTTGTATCTCTAACATTTTAATCCTGTACGCCCTTTGTGGCTTCATGAATGACTTTTTGTACGCCCTGCTGTGGCACAATGACAATGTTTCTTGCCCTTTGTGGCTGTAATCATAGTATTGTTTTACTTTCTTGTATTTCTTCTATTAGTTTTGTCGCGCCTTGATGATATTTGTTTGTGTAAGACTTGATAATATTTGCTTGCGTAACCTTTTCGCCTGTACATCCGAGGCGGCACGAATATTTGGGCGTGATGCCCTTGTGGCGGTGTCGCCCATGCACCGTTTCCCGAGGATTTTTCGCAGATATCAATGTGGTCAGCGTAACTGTTTAAGTCTTGCGCCGTTTTCCATGCAGTCAAAAGTGGGAAGTTGCAACTGCATGACCGCATTTATTGCGCACCGCCCAAAATTTCCTTATAAATAGCCTCATTCGTCTCCACTTTTCTTCACTTCCATTCTCACTGATTCCGTTTTTCTTTGCCTTCGTTTTCTCCGATTCTCTTTGTTTTTATTTACTTTCATTTTCTCTGATCCTTCCATGGATCACAAAAATAAACCCAAAAAGAAAGGTGTAGCCTCTAGATCAAAATCTCAGAAAAAGAAACATAAGACAAGAACCTCTGTCTCTAAACTTAGGCGAGATAAACCTTCTTCTAATATCAAAATGGAAACCCTTGCCATTTCGTCAGATTCTTCCGGCTCTGCTGATGAAGATTTCATTGAATTCTTGAGGACTTATGCTCCTCGGGAGTCTTCCCCTGATGTTGGATCTTCTGGTAAAGAAGAAGGATCCCGGATCACCGTGGAAGCTAAGGAAAGACCACGGAGGGTATCACGTAAGGCCTCAGGGAAAACTCCTGGGTAATTATGCTCTGATGAGTTGTTCCTTCCACCTGATTTTTTCCTTTTGGCGAGGGATTGGGACTCTGCCTCCAGGTTTTCCTTCTACCGTTGAAGAAGCTGGAGTCTTCCATCCGATTCCTTTCTCTTGCGAGGGATTAGGATCCTGGGGAGTTGATGAACTATTGAGACTGCCTCCAGTTTTTTGTTCTCTTCCTTGAAGAAGCTGGATCCTTTGTTAGAATTAGGATTTCTTCTTTCTTTTCTTTGAATTTGTATCTTTATTTCATTGTAATTTTCTTTACTTTTGTCTTTGAATTTGTATCTTGATTTCATTGTAATCTCTCTTATCAATGAAAAGTGGATATTTGTTGGCATAAGTCTTTTTCGAATATTGCTTCCTTTTCTGCACTGTTGCGTTATACAATACTGTAAAAAATGATTAAATAATGACATGCATTATACCTTTGATTTTCTTTGGCGGTTATTGGACTTTGCCTTTAATATTATTGTTTCTGACATCGCCTACACCTTGCTATGTGTGCCTTTTATTTTACCGTCGTATCCAACTCGTAAGATTTAGGGATAACGCCGTTTCTATTTTTGACAAGTCCAACTCGTAAGATTTACAGATCGTGCCATGGTGTTTCAACGCATTTCCGTCGTATCCGGCTCGTAAGACTTAGGGATATCGCCGTTTCTATTTTAGACGTGTCCGACTCGTAAGATTTAGGGGTCACGCCTTGGTGTTTCAACGCATTTCCGTCGTATCCGGCTCGTAAGACTTAGGGATATCGCCGTTTCTATTTTAGACGTGTCCAACTCGTAAGATTTAGGGCTCACGCCTTGGTGTTTCAACGCATTTCCGTCGTATCCGGCTCGTAAGACTTAGGGATATCGTCGTTTCTATTTTAGACGTGTCCAACTCGTAAGATTTAGGGCTCACGCCTTGGTGTTTCAACGCTTTTTCGTGATATCCGGCTCGTAAGACTTAGGGATATCGCCGTTTCTATTTTAGACGTATCCAACTCGTAAGATTTACAGATAACGCCATGGTGTTTCAACCCTTTTCCGTCGTACCCAGCTCGTAAGACTTAGGGGTATCGCCGTTTCTATTTTTGACGTATCCAACTCGTAAGATTTACAGATAACGCCATGGTGTTTCAACCCTTTTCCGTCGTACCCAGCTCGTAAGACTTAGGGGTATCGCCGTTTCTATTTTTGACGTATCCAACTCGTAAGATTTACAGATAACGCCATGGTGTTTCAACCCTTTTTCCTCCTTTGTCGCCTTCAAGAGTAAGGTTGAAATAATAATAAGCCATCTGCAAACATTGGAACAATGATTCTTTTCTGATTAATGGAAGACTTTTTTGCATTTTGAATGATGAGTCTCGTTAAAAACTCCGGCTTTCGCCGGAGAAAAGAGTTTCTCATCACTTTTAAAATTGTTTGGATCAGTAATACATCCTCATGCATTTTCTTTTAAAAAAATAAAAACAAGAAGCGAAAATATAAACAAGAAATATCTCTTGGGTGGCGAGGCGAGGTTGATAATGCTCCTTGGAATTCGTCTCGCCTTCTAGGCGTTGTTGGCCTAGCTGTAATAAAATCTGAGATTGGAGATGTTCCACGTCCTGTGTAGGACCTCGCCCTCCATGGTTTTCAGCCTGTACGCTCCGCCTTCAAAGACTTCATTGATTCTGAACGGACTTTCCCAATTTGCTGCCAATTTTCCACCTTTATCCTTTCCCATCGGTCTTTTCAGGACTAGGTCGCCTTCTTTGAATCTTCTTGGGATTACCATTGTGTTGTACTTTCTGCCTACTCTTTGCTTTGTGGCGAATTCCCTGAAGTATGCTTTGTCCCTTACTTCTTGTACCAAGTCGAGGTTCTCCTGCAACGCCTCATTGTTCTCTTGAGCTGTTGTGGTTTCCCGTCGCCAACTTGGGGGATTTATTTCTGCTGGGATCATGGCGTCAGCGCCATAAACCATGGTGAACGGTGCCTCTCCTGTTGATGATTGCGGAGTTGTGTGATATGACCACAATATGGCAGTGAGGTGAGCCACCCAAGCCTCTCCTTTGCTCGATAATCTTCTTTTCAGGGCTTTCAATATGACCTTGTTGGCTGATTCGGCCTGCCTGTTGGCTTGAGGGTGCTCAACTGATATGAAGGTGTTTTGAATTCCTTTTTCTTTGCAAAATGAGACTACCTTCTCACTTGCAAACTGTGTTCCGTTGTCTGATACGATGTATTTGGGAAGACTAAATCTGCATATGATCCTTCTCCAATAGAACTTCTTCACCTGCTCTGCTGAGATGCTTGACAAAGGTTGCGCCTCTACCCACTTAGTGAAGTAATCCACCGCCACTATGATCCATCTAGCCTGTTTCCATGAGGTAGGGAAATGACCCAATATGTCTACGCCCCACATGAAGAAAGGCCAAGGTGAAAGGACTGATTTGAGGGGTTCTCCTGGGGCGTAGTGTAGGTTTAAGAATCTTTAGCATTTATCGCATGCCCTTACGTATCTTGCAGCGTCACTATGAAGCTCTGGCCAGAAGAATCTTGCCTTGAGGATCTTACCTGCCAATGATCTTGCTCCTGTGTGGCTTCCACATGATCGTTCATGAATTTCCTCTAAGATTCCTTTGGCTTCTTCCTTGCTTACGCATAACAGTAGGGGGCTTGAGAATCCCCTTTTGTATAGCTTATCTCCTAGCATGGAGTACCACGACGCCATTCTTCTAACTTTGTACGCCTCTTCTCTTGGTCTGGGGAGTTCATCCCTCTGTAAGTATTTGATAATGGGAGTTCGCCAATCTTCCTCTTCTATGACCATGTGAGTCTCCTCTTCGTTGATGCTTGGGTTTGCAATGGTTTCCTGAATAAAGGCCTTGTTGCTTCCAGGTTTCTTGGTGCTGGTGAGTTTGGATAACAAGTCCGCCCTAGCGTTCTGCTCCCTAGGTACATAAATCAACTGAAATGAATTGAAACATTTCGCTAACTTATTTACCTTTTCCAGATATTTGGTTAATTGGGGATCCCTTGTTTGAAACTTTCCTGATACTTGGTTTGTTACCAACTGTGAATCACTTTTTACTCTGAGGTCTGTGACCTCCATTTCCTTTGCCAACTTCATTCTAGCTAGAAGGGCTTCGTATTCAGCCTGGTTGTTGCTTGCTTTGAAGGCAAACCTCAGAGATTGCTCTATGAGTACTCCATCAGGTCCCTCTAGGACCACTCCTGCTCTACTTCCTTTTAGGTTAGACGGACCATCTACTGAAAGTGTCCAAGGTTCCTCGCTGTTTTCTTTAGGCGGGGTTGATAATTCCAGTATAAAATCCGCCAGAATTTGCGATTTTATTGCGCCCCTAGGGTAGAAGGTTATATCAAACTCTGACAATTCTATTGCCCATGCCACCATTCTCCCTGCCAGATCGGGCTTCCTTAGGATTTTCTTTATGGGATAGTCCATCTTGACCACCACCTTATGACTCTGAAAGTATTGTCTTAACTTCCTCGCCGTGATGACGACGGCCAAGGATAGCTTTTCTATTTTCTGATATTTTGCTTCAGCGCCTTTGAATGTTCTGCTCACAAAGTATATTGGTTTCTCTTCAGCTTTGATTTCTTGCACCAACGCTGAACTAAGGGCGTTGTCAGAGACAACCAAATATAGGTACAAAGTGTTGCCTTTCTGAGGGCGAGTTAATATTGGTGGTGACGCCAAGAAACTTTTAAGCTTCAAAAAAGCTTCTTCACATTGAGGCATCCATATGAACCTTTCACTTTTTCTTAGAGTGGAGAAAAATGGAATGCTTTTTCTCCTGAACAGGATAGAAATCTTGATAAGGCCGCTATTCTCCCTGCTAGTTGCTGGACCTCTTTCACTGTTGTTGGGCTTCTCATGTCAATTATGGCTTGGCATTTGTTTGGGTTAGCTTCTATCCCTCTGTTTGTGAGCATGAAGCCTAAGAATTTTCCTTATTGAACTCCAAAAGAACACTTCGCCGGGTTCAATCTCATGTTGTATTTTCTCACTGAGGCGAGGATGTCGCCTAAATCCTCTTCATGCTTGCCATCTTCTGTTGTCTTTACTACCATATCGTCTATGTATACTTCCACATTTTTGCCTATCTGCTCCGAAAATACCCTATCCATTAGCCTTTGATAGGTGGCGCCAGCGTTCTTCAGACCAAACGGCATGACATTGTAAAAATAATTGCACGTGTTAGTCATGAAAGCTGTGTGAGGCGCGTCTACAGGATTCATCTTTATCTGGTTGTATCCTGAGTATGCATCCATGAAGCTCAACATCTTGTATCCTGAGGCTCCGTCAATAAGCCTGTCTATGTTAGGCAGGGGATATGGATCTTTTGGGCAAGCTTTGTTCAAGTCTGTAAAATCCACGCACATCCTCCATTTGCCATTTGCTTTCTTTACCATTACTACGTTTGCCAGCCATGACGGATACTTTATTTCTTCAATGAAACCTGCTGCTTTCAGTTTTTCCACTTCTTCATTGACTGTTGTCCTCCTTTCCTCTCATATCTTCCTCTTTCTTTGTGAAATAGGCTTGACGTTGGGCGCGATGGATAGCTTGTGTGTTATCACGCTTTCGTCAATTCATGGCATATCAGATGGTTTCCATGCAAAAAAAGGTCTATGTTATTCTTTAACATGGCCACGATCTTTTCTTTTTCCTCTGGTTTCAAAGTGGTTCCGACGTTGGTTACTTGATGTGGCATGTCGCCAATTCAGACTTGTTCTAACTCTTCGATGGGACTCATTCTTCTTTCTGTGAAATCTTCTCTTGGATTAAGGTCTAGGGGCGAGATCATGTTGACTCCGCCTCCTTTTTTAGGTGACGCCATTGATTCTGTCTTTGTGCTTTGTTTGTGTCTGATCTTCAGGCTAGACTCGTAGCATCACCTCGCCAGCTTTTGGTCTCCTCTAATCGTTCCTACGTTTCTGTTGTCCAAAGGATATTTGATGGACAGATAGATGGTTGACAATGCCGCCTCCAGTGTGTTGAAGGCTGGCCTTCCAATGATAATATTGTATGAAGTGAATGGGGTTTTGACTACCAAATACCTCACCTTGATAGTCTTGACGTTCTCCTCCTCTCCAAACGTAGTCAAGAGGGTAGTATATCCCATAACTTCTACTTGTTCGCTGGCGAAACCTACCAACGTGCCGTTGTAGGGTAATAGGTGTTCGTCTGACAATTGCATCGCCTTGAAGGCTTCCCAGTACATTATATCTGCTGAACTTCCTGAGTCTATCAACACTCTTTTGACGTCACAGTTCAGTATTTGTACTTGTATCACAAGGGGGTCGTCGTCGTGTGGCATGACTTCTCTTTTGTCTTCTTTGGTGAATGATAGATCAGGGACGGGCGTTACTTCCGTATGACCTATAAACTTCTCATTTTGATCCATCCTTCTGACATAACGTTTTCTAGCATTTGAGGATTCTCCACCTCCTGCAAATCCGCCTGCAATGGTGTTCACGGATATCCTCTTTCCTTTGCCTGGATCCTCTCCTTCAGAGCGATCCTTTGGGTGATCATGCTGCACCTTTGGGATAACTACTTTTCCTGCGGCGGCATCCTCTATGAACTTCCTCAAGTGACCGCTTTTTATCAGTTCTTCGATTAAATCCCTTAGCCTGAAGCATTTTTCAGTGTCGTGGCCTCTGCATCTATGGTAGGCGCACCAGGCGTTGTGGTTTAATCCCATGGTGTGTTCCTTGCTTCTCGGTGGAGGTAGTCGTCCTAATCATATTTCCATGATTTCATTCATAATGTAGACTCGGGCGCGGTTTAGTGGTGTGTATTCCTTCCTGTCTTCCTGAAAGTGTCTTTGGGGTTGGTACGACTTCTTATGACGCTCAATTCCGTGATGATTGGGTATTGGGCGTCTATGATGATGGTAAAACTCGCTCTGGCCGTTGCCTCTATTAACTGGGCCTCTTTCTCTAGCGTCTCTCATTCTCTTCTCAGCATTACTTTCTTCCCCCTTTATGTAGCCTTCCGCTCTTCTTGTTACTTCCTGCATAGATGTGGCTGACTTCTGCGCCAGAGATTCATTGAAATGTCCCGCCTTAAGGCCGTGATGGAAGGCGGAGACGAACATTTCCTGGTTTGAGTTGCTGACTTTGCTTGTGGATTCGCAAAATCTCGCCAAGTATTCCCTCAACGACTCATTGTGGTTTTGTCGTAGGGAAAATAAACTTGTTGCCGTTACCTTTATGTGTTTGGAACCGGCGAACTGTTGTGTGAATTTTTGCTGAAAATCTGCCCAACTCTCAATGGAATTCTTGGGCAGATTCATATACCATCTCAGGGCTGCATCTTTCAGTGTGCTTGAGAGAAGTTTGCACTTCAGATGATCCGCTGTGTCGATGATGGCGGTTTTAGTACCCACCACCATCAGGTGTTCTGTTGGATCAGTTTTTCCATCAAATTCTGGGAGATGGGGTGTTCTGAAATTGTCTGGTACCCTCGCATCCCAGAGGTTTTGTGCAAGTGGCTGGGAGTTGGTGATGTTGGTCTCCTCCGTTTCATCCACTTGTTTGCTTTTTCTTGGTCAATTTCGTGAACCTTGGCCTGCAGGCGCCGTAATTCCACCACTGCATCCGTCAAGGTTAGGTGGTTGTTTTGGTTGTCGTTTGCCGGCTGTCCTCCTGCCATTTTCTTGAGGAGGATTTCGTACTTCGTCTGGTTTTAGTGGTAGGCTGGGAATCGTTTTACCGCAGCCCCACGGTGGGCGCCAAAATGTTATGGTAAAAATAATAGGAGGGTGAGTCCAAGTATCTTAATGTGGAATAATGATACTAGGATCTTTTATTTACCAAAAAGTTGAACCCTTTACAATGAGTTTTTCCCCTCTATTTATAGAGGAGGATTACAATCGGAAAATATCTAAAACCGCCCCACTCCTTTCTAATGGAGGTCGTGGGTGGTTTTCGCCGTGTCCACCGTGTTACATGGGTGGTTATGGGCGGTTTTTCTTCTCCTCCGCGCTTAAGTGGTGGTAGTGGGTGGTTAATTCCTTTTGGGCGACGTAAACATAACCTGAGGGCGTCGCCCCCAGCCTCTTGGTCTCGCCCTCGCCTTGTCTTTCCCGCCAAGTTATTTATTTGAATTGTTTGGGTCAATTGTTGGATCATTGAGTTATTGGGCCTCTTGGATTTTGTCCGATACATTATAAAAAACAATAATCATTGATCACCGTTATTTTGCTCCCTTACAACCATGTTAGCCCTGTCACTTCAACCAACAACCTCCCGACCTTGTCTTCGATCATAGAAAGCCAGCACTTACCGAACCAATAGGGGACTTTGGAACCTGTGAGAGTTCATCATACAATGAGCTCCAGGATCCTATGTTAGGGGTTGAGATTAGACCAAGTAAAATCATCTCCAGGTTTAAGCCTTACCGCCCTTGCAATGTTAGAACAAAATGTGATCTTCCAACCTCTACAACACCTCTAACTCGTCACCGTCTTCCACCACCTCCTCCCCTAATTTCAAACATTTAGGATTAGGACCACATCAGTGAGGTAATTGGTTTCAAACAGCATGTTTCTTCAATTTAGACGCTCGAGTGTGCGCGCGCATGGTTAAATGTGCAAACTTGATTCTCATTGGGTCATTGTAGACACAATGACCCAATGTGTAATGTGAAGAGTAATTAACACAATGTTGTTAATTTGTTATTGATAACGGCCGCATTTAATGCTAAATTACTGTGTCTCGTACCGTTTGGAAATTACGAATACATTGTCGTCATCCACATTAAATGTATCATCATCATCCGCAGTCACAAAATCTAAGTGAATGCGATCTAACATTTGTGAGAGGAAACCAATCGTGACTTTTCCACAACTAAACTTACCGTACCGTCACTTTTTTTTTTTGTTCATACCGAAACTTACCTCTAATCTCACACGAATTCTCATGTACATAAGCCATAACTAATAATGTTATTATTAAGATCATAATCGACCGGAAAGCAAGATAAAAATAGGAGAAAGTCTTCTATGGACACAAACATAAATGAATAGTGTTTAGGCACACATACATAAAATATTACATCATTTACTTTTTCAAAAAATATTTGAAAGTAAATTATTTAACCTTTTCTCTCTTTTCACTCATGTGAGTGAAGCTAAACACTATACATTTATATTTGTGCCTATATTAGAATTCCTCAAAAAATAGAAAATATGAAATCATCTTATTATTAATATTATAAACTATAACAAAAAAAAAAAAAAACTTTACAATACTAAAGCTTTTAAGACTCTAGACTCTGTTCTTCATTAAAAAAAAGTTACTAAAAAGACATTAACGCTCATTTCCTCCCTCCTCTCTTCGTTGAAACCTTCTTAGCCGGAGACTTTACGCTTTTCGGCTTCACGCTCTTCACCGGAGCTTTCTTTGCAGCCACAACTTTCTTAGGTGCTGCCTTTGCAGCAGTAACTTTCTTCCCCGGTGAAGTCCTCGTTGATGTCCTTGCAACCTTTGCAGATTTCTCATTGGCCTTCGGTTTCACAGCAATCTTGGTCTTAGCAGCAGGTTTGGTCTTTGCAGCACCAACTTTAGGCTTTGCAGTAACAGATTTCGCCTTCGCTGTAACAGATTTGGCCTTTGGCTTAACAACAGTTTTAGCCTTTGGCTTAGCGGCTGGCTTAGCCTTCGCCGCAACCTTAGCAACTGGCTTTGTCTTCGGCTTGGCCGCAGCAGGCTTCTTCTTAGCATCAGAAGATGTAGTCACCGATGATGGTTTCGCCTTCGAAGAAAGCTTGAATGAACCTTTAACCTTAACAAGCTTTCCAGAAGCAACATTCTTCTTCAAATTCTGAAGCAATAACTTCTTGAAATTTGAAGGAAGTTGTTTGTGTTTCTCTTCGATGAATTTCGCAATTGCGTATTGGCTTGAACCTGTTCTCTCCTTCAGACTCACAATTGCATCCTTAATCATCTGTAATTCAATCAAACAAATCAAGAATCAGACTCAATTCAAATTCTGAAAACACATAATCAATAAGAAAAATTAGAATTGAAATTGAATCGAACCGAACCTCTTCGTAAGAAGGATGAGAAGCAGGGCTTCGTCGTTTGGAAGCTTTCTTAGGTTTGGATTCCTTCTTCTTCTTCTCTGCTTCGGCCTTTGGTTCTTCTTTCTCCGAGGCTGGTGGTTCGGCGATCGTTGGTTCGGGAACAGGTTCCACAACAACAATAGGTTCTTCTGTGGCCATCGCAATCTTAAGGGATAGAATTGGAAATTGGATAAGGGATGAAAATTGAAAAGAGTTTAGAGTGTTGGAATTAGAATGTTTTTGTGTGGTAAAATGAACGGAATTTGAAGGATTAAATAGTGAAGTGTGTATCGCATATATTCGATTACTTAATTCTCATTGGTTGAGAGAACCCGACAAGGATCGATGAATTTTTCTAGTTTGAATGTGAGCCGTTAGATGGGGCTGCTATCAACGGTTGGTGTTGATTGATTGATCGGTGGAGAAGAATGAAAGAATGTTACTGTATGATGATGATTTGGGGGTTTTGGTTTTTTCAGTTGTGCTTTTAAGGTAGATTCTTTTTATCATAACTTCACCTGTGGTTTATGGATTTGCTTGGAATTTTTTGCATCTTGTAGGATATTTTGTGAGCTTTCTAACGAGTGTTTCGGCTTTTAGAATGGATTTGTGGTCTGGGAGAATTTTGGTTTTGAATCCACAATGGTCATGACTAGGTTTTTTTATGGTATTATCAAGGTTTTTCCTCTAATTCAAGGGAATGCTTTCATCAATTATGAGATCAATCCACTCCTTGTGGTAATAGATTAAGAGAGGATTTCATTGCATCAAAAATCATGAAAATCCAATGAGATTTGAGTATAGAACAATTGCCTAAAAGGTCATTGAAGTTGAACAAAAGTCCTATACTAAGGGACTTTGTAAAGACTATATAGAACACAGTTGTGATTCATATTCATATATTATGTTGAATTCTCATTCATCTGAAAAAACTTAATACTATTATAACAAATTAATTTTGTTTTTCAGCATAGGCCATGTCTTAAAAATAAATAGTAAGTATATGAATATGAATTAATGGTGTTTTTGTGCAGAACTATGTGCATTTGAAGTTAAATTTCTCCAACATCTTCATCTCTTTTTCTCATTTGATTGAAGTGCTATATGAATATGAATTATACAAAAGTTCATATCTTATATAAATTTTGAAACCACATAGTCACACTTGATACTTATTTTGTACATGTTAGTCATCAATTTAACTGAAACCAAATGCAAAACAAATTCAATTTTTGAAGAGTTTGACTATATGGTGTTCTTTTGTACATTTAATGTTTATTACATTAATACAACAATTAATAAAAAAATTCTAGTCTCAAAATTTCAATAACCTATGAAAGCTCATAGATGATTTCCATCTTATGAATCTAATCTCAGTGAAAAATATTGTCACTTCTCGATCAACAAGTTAACATTTTGCATTGCAAATCTCTCAACCTTTTGAATTGAATTCTTAAGCTCTTGTTGAATATTCACCCTCGAAGGAGATAATACAATGTCTTTCCATATAGATCCTGCTTCACAAGTTGGGTTAGGATGCTTGTAAAGTTCATGTATGGAGTCAGCATCTTCATTCAACCTAGCAACTCTCTTCAAACAATCAATTTCATCTGGATCAACTAGCAATGTCTTGTCTCTTTCTTTCCATCCTATCAACTTTACAATAGTAATTTGGTCAGTACTAGGTTATGATGTTAGGCATTAATAAAAATAAAAATAAAAAGTCCACCATAGAGTCAATAATTAATAAAAATGAAAACGTTCAGCATTTGGCGAGTTGGGTCTCGGACGCTCGAGAAGGGCTCGAGCAAGCCTAAGGGTCATAAGAGAAAGAATAAGGAAGAAGGACAAGGAAAATATGTTTACTTTGGGTGGGCCTTCTAAAGCATTTGTGCTGTATAGCCTTGCAGTATCTACTAGCTGACAATAAGTCATAAATGCATCTGCAAATCTTCTGTGCGATTTCAATTGCGATTTCACTCTTACTGCTCTTCTGCACATGATAGCTCTCCTGTTGACGAAACAATCGTTGGTCAAACTTTACTTACTTTTTGATCGAATTCTGGATTACCAGGGTCACTTTCCCCGGAAACCGGATGGTTAAGAAGAAAAAAAAGTCTGACAAATATGAAGGTTAATAATGAACTGAATTTACCTTATGCCTCTAATGACTGCGAGGTAAGCATCACATACTACTCCGACAAGCTCTAACCTATATGGTTTCCTCTTTTTTCCTCCAACTTGTTCCGGTTCTTCATTTTCAATTCGTTCCCAATAATTCTCTGTTATAGTTCCATCATCATTCACCTTGTAGCCAGCTCCCATTCGGTAACGGCGGCGGTGGACATTCCTAGCCATTGTTATTGTTTGCACAACAAATGGTACCCAAGAGAATGTTCCATCCATAATCACATCTCGTCCTTCATTTAGTGCCGTTACTAGGAGTGATGAGGCCGCATCTGTTGACGATTGGTGTACCTATTTGCAACAACAACTTTATGGAAATAAGCTCTTATGTATAAACTATTTCTATAATCAAAGAAAAAGATAGCTAAATTGTACTCATATAAGTTATAATTTGTTTTCATACGTATCTTGGGGGAGTCTATTGATATAAGTTGATTGTAGACATGTTACAAGTCATTTTCAAAAAAATTCTCAAATAATTGTATTGGAGAGTGAGGCTTCTCCCTCTTCCATGACAGCTCGTCCCATAGCAGCCGTGCCAACTATGCATGAGACGATTATAGTATTTTAGAACTATAGTTAGTTCATTAAAGCGTATTTTAGAACTATAGTTAGTTCATTAACGCTTACCTGAGTTAGTTAGTTTACCAGATTGCTTGCGTTGCAAGTTACCGCAGTTATATATACCAAAATGCAGCATCTTTGCATTTTAGATCATTCAATGAAGATGGTTATCTCTTTCATTTCTCTCTCATTTAATATCAGAAGAAATTCACCAACCACCGTCACATAATGAAGTAAATACTCAAACTCACCCGTCACTCGTGCATAGTTGTGAGGGACTAGATTGATACAATGCTACAATTTCCAGTACCAGCTTCGATATTTACTTTTCCTTAAGCATAATAGAATACATGAAAACAAACAAAGAAGGGTCTTCATCATCTCACCAATTCAGCCATCTTAATCATGTCATGATGTTGGCCTCTTGAGCTAAGGGCCCTATAGATAACATCTGATTCTTTGAATGCATCTGCCTCAATGACAACAGCATTGCAAGCTGCTCCTACCCAGAAAGGCCTGTTCATTAAGAAAACAACATTAAGCTCTTGCTATTTCTTTTAATTTGATGATTCATTTTTGTTAGAATAAACCATCAATTAGTCTCTAAATTACCGTTTCTCTTCATTTTAGTCTCTGAAGTATATAAAATCCGTCTATCTAGTCCTTGCTATTAAGATTTTAGAGACTAATATGACGGATTTTCATATATTTTAGTTACAATTAACATTCGCGGATTTCATATACTTTATCGACAAAATTGGAGGGAGTGATATTTTAAGGATTAAATCGATGGTTTATTCCATTTAATAACTTCTCTTACTCTTTGAGAATATCTTTAAGCACAGTGCTCTTGCCAGCTCCCATACCACCACCCATGAAAAGGAGCACAGGACTCCTATCACTGTGAGCCACCGGTGCCATAACTTCCGTGCATCGATTGTCATCATTTGATACAAGTCCCATTGCTTTCATCTCTTCTACTAATGTATTGAATACTCTAGCCACCTTCAAATTCTTTGTTACCCTTTCAACCCTTTGATCCCTATACAAAGAATTACATCACGAGGGGTAATTGAGGTCACAAGGAAAAAATAAATATAAAACTTATATCCTTGTGTTTTATTATTCGTAGTGACGGAAGACAAATTTGACGCTGAAATGTACAACTATAAACACACCTAGTTGCTGCCATAACTATGTGCTTGAACTTCTTTTTTGGCTCAGTGTCAGAGCTCAAGACCTGAAAAAGGAAAAAAAAAAAATTGTTTTACCTACATACTATATTATATAACCATGTCAATTGATGTAAATGGGACGATAAGGGTCTGTAGGATTAGTTTAATTTTCATGCAATGTCGGTGTAAACAAATTTACACAATCAGCACATCACAACTAATCATGTATGTGACTTTAGAAGTAGTTATGATAAAAGTCATATATATATATATATATATATATATATATATGTTTACAGTATATTGATTTGACAGTTATAATTGATTGACAATATAAAAACTTTTTACACTATCGATATTATGAATGAATTAAATAGTAGTATCATAGGAGGATATTTAAACATTTTATCCTCAGTACCTGGCTTATCAATAAATCGCCAAGACTCCAATGGAAAGCAAAGTAACTAAGAATGCATCTCTCAAACTCCTCCACAAGTTTGACAAAAAGTGAATCTGCATTTTGTTCATGTTCAAAGAAAGCATATAGATCATCTTCACATCCCTCAGATTTTCTTATGTATTCAGAAGCCAATTTACATAAATTAGGACAGTGCCTCCTATCTTTGAACCCCATTTGCCTAGCTGCAACAAATCATACAAAATCTTAATATTAATAAATATACGCAGTGAGAACACTTGCAACACTATTTTTTACAAGTGCCGATCAATAAATGCATTTTTACCATATCAATTTGAAATATAATTTAATTTCGATTTTCAACTCCCTGTTAAATTTTGTCGATGTATGCCTAACGCGAAAGTGTAATTACTATTAAACGTTGTTACTTCTCAACTAAACACAACAAATTGTAAATTGTAACTAACATATTCTTTTGACGCTCTTCAAAAACATATTCTTTTGACGATTTTCTCCATGTGCATTCCACGAGTCCTCAATACTACTATCATACATTATATATGATTCATCTTGAGATGATATATATTACTCCCCACGATCATTTTTATAAGAAACAATCTACTTTTGAAGTTCATTGAATAACTTATACATCTGATGGTTTATGATATAGATCAGATACATCAATTATTCAATTAATCTAAAAAATTAACAGTTTCTTATAAAAAGGGCCAGCGGAAGTATATCATATATCCATAATCGAAAGAAATAGTTACGTACCTACATAATGAGAGAATCTCTCAAACTTTGGAGTTTCGCCAGCCTTTGATAATCTCAAACGTGGGATGATCTTTCCATCTCTCAAACTTTTTAGGCGATAATGCACTGCTGCAGCAATTACCAACCCAATGGAAGAGGCCACAACGATTTGTGTGACACTGGGCTTGCCATTGCCATTAAACTCTGTAATGATTAATTAAGGTACAACGCTAGTGAGAAATTAAATCATATATCATATAGTTTAATTACTTTGCATGATCAATAGTATAACATCATCAAAATTAATAATAAAAAGACAATGATTTCATAAGGTACCTCTCTGCATTTCTGTTAGAAATCAAAGATAGTTAGATCATAGAGACCACCGGAGCTATAAGAGAATGTGGTGGATCACACTGTATGTGTCTCATTGGTTCTTTGGTTTCCGAATAATTTGTTTTTCTTGTTATCATGTTCAAGGAAATTCATAACACGTGGATGCACATAAGGCTTTGCCAAAAAACAAGATATTAATTTATCTTATTTTTTTAAGCAATTTCATTATGATATTAAGAATTTTATTATTTTTTGGATTTAATTCATATATATATGTATAGCCAATAGGGAGCTGACAAATGACAATAATAATGGTGCACCAGTTAAACATATCCAAAAAGGAAATAAATAGATAAAATTAATGTTAGAGAGGTAACTTTTTGCATCTTTAACACATTAAATGCACAAATTCCAAAAAAAAATTCTATATTAATATGTTTAACCAATACACAGATGCATTGTTTAGCATTTTTCTTAAAAATATTACAGAAAATGTCTACAAATCGAAAATACGACACTTAATTAGTTAAACAATTTGCAACTTGATTCACTTTTCTCAGCACAAGGTTAAGATAAATAACTTCAACTTTTATTATAAGTTTATAACAAAGTCTACTAATTACATAGACAACTTATGATAAACAGCATCTGGTACTCCTGTTCTTAAGACATATCTTTGTCTAAACCCTTCTATTTTGTCACATAATACACTCCAATTTTTCTCTACCAGCAAAACCATGGTCCCACTTCTTCCTAGTGAAAAAAAGGCACAATCAAGAATTCAGCTAGCTAATATATAAGCAATGATTGCTATTTGATTTAGTGGTTTCTTGAGCTTGGTCTAAAAACATTTTTATTTCATGTTTATGTACTAACTTGCACAATAGGGTATGGGATGACCAACTTCACTTATGTTTGTGGAATTGCAATGTTGGTCTTGAAGACGTAGGAAACGAAACGTTAGAGCTCCTGAAACAGCTCCTCCACTTGGGGCTAAGATGTATATCCAAATGTCCTTAAATTTCCATGATATAATTGCTGGACCTAGTGATCTTGCTGGATTCATTGATCCACCTGAAACAGGGCTGCAACAAAAAGTTATATTATATTATTATTAAATTGTCATGTTAAAGAGTAAGTTGTAGAATTAATCAATGTAATTATTTATATTGCAAAATAACATATTTAAGTAGCGACTGACCTCTTCAAAAAAGGAGCGACTGAGCGTCAGCTCGGCCCAACATAATTAGAGACCTAAAACAGATTGTGAATACTTATAATAAAAAAATGGGTTAATAGGTATTTATTTCTCTGCAAAGTAGGCGTGTTTTGCTTTACCTTCTGTAAAAAAATTATTTAAGTTTTCTCCTTGCAAAATATATTTTTTTGGTTTTTTCCCTTGGGTGCAAGAAATTTGTACTTTTTAAATCGGTTGAACAGAATAACCGATTTAAAAAATAAACATTTTTAAATCGGTTAAACCAAATAACCGATTTAAAAAGTGCATCCAAGGGGAAAACAAAAAAATATATTTTGCAAGGGGAAACTTAAAGAAATTTTTTATGGGGTAAAGCAAAACACGCCTACTTTACAGGGGGTAAAAACCAATTAACCCTAAAAAAATTACATAAGACTTTATAAATAAAAAAGCTAAATTATGTTACGGTAAAGTGTCGAATTTGAGTTCTTCAACTTTACGAACTCAACTAAAAAAATATTTTAAATTTAAATGTCATATTATATTTATAAAATAACAAACAATTTGGTATAAAATATTTTCTTCTAACCCTAATCGTCACCATTTTTTCTCTTATTGATCTATATGAGAGAGATAATTTAGGATCAATTTAGCGTTAATAAACAGATGTCCAATCAAATTTCAGTATTATACTATATTTTTTCTAAAATAATATCTGCACAATTTTTTTTGTCAAAAGAGATATAGATTAAATATAGATTAAAAAAATCTGCATAAATATATATATGATGAAATATGCAAATGGATACCCTGTGATTAGTACAGCAAGCCCAATTGCAATTCCAGCAACAAACCCAGATAAATGACCCACCTGCACAAAATTTTCAAGTTTTAGCTAGTACTAGTAGAAAAGTGGAATTAATATTACTGCTCATATATAAAAATGTAACTTTCTTCCTTAATTAGTACTTACTGATTGAGGTTCAGATGTCAAAGCTGTAACCAAAAACATGATGATGAATGTTGCAATAAACTCCACCCAGAAGGTAGAGTTGGAACCTTGGAGTGGTTGAGTCATCATAATATCTGATTTTATGCCATAGATAAGGCTACCAATATATGTTGCCATCAAAGAACCAATTGTTTGTGCTATTATGTAAATTGGTACCTGTTTAAGAAACAATTAGGGCCTTTTTTATGGCAGAATAGGATAAAGACATGATATAAATTAAAATTTCATTTGTACACACCGTCAGTATAAAGATTATTGTTTTTGAATGGGTCCATGTAAAGATACTATCAGTTAATTACAATCGTCAGATCATTAAAAATATATATTTTTGGATAGATAGATAAATCATTGAAAACTCACATATAAAGTGGAGAGATTGAAGCCCGAACATCGTTTATGACATCTGACTTAATAATTTTGACTTTTATATCAGTTGAGTTAAAATTTATCAACAAATCATTAAAAATATTTACCTTTATCTACTCTTAAATCCATTCATTAGATTGATTGGGATTTAATGATAGTGTAATTTTTTTTTTTTTAAAAAGAAAGGAAATAATTAATTATCATAACGAAAACTTATGCTAATGTTTTATATATATATAACTCTACCTTGAACCATGGAAATTGACCAATTGTTGCAAAGGCTATTGTAACAGCTGGGTTAACATGTGCACAAGAAATTGGACCTATAGAGAAAATTATCACAACTACTGTTAATCCTGCTGTTGCTGCATACTCCAGAAGTCCTACTGCACTATTTTGATGTTGTGTGCTTGCAATGATTCCACATACACAAAACATCAAAATAAAAGTACCCACCACCTCTGCCGTTACCTACATACATATCAAGTGTCATGGTTGCGGTTTCACTTTGAACTTTTATGTTGCGGTAAAATGTAGAAAAATACGATCAATGTAGTTGAAACTGCGATTGTATATATTGTTTAGAGATTTGAAAATTCACAATATTTCAGCCATTGTGGTTGCGGGTCACAATTTAAAACATTTTAAAAAATAATCGAGGGACGATTAAACTCTATACACTTAGAAGGGGTTGAATATACTATTACCATGCGAGCAAAATTGAGGTCAATTTTGTTGGGCAAGTTGTAAAGAGAAGACATTTTAGGCAAAACATATGGATGATTCGATGTTGTAGCTCTATAACCAATCTCTTTATCATCTCCAGATAAGCCACTACTTGATGCATAATTTGAAACTTCAGGTGATGATGATTGTTTTTCATATATGTCTCTCATGATCAAAACTATAATCTTGAACTCAACTTTGTGAAAGAAAAAAATATTGCATTAACTTGGTCTATAATAAGATCTCATATATAAATAGTAAGTGCAACTAACATAGAAAGAAAGGAAAAAAAAAGTTGAAGTTATTTTGTTACATGGAAGAGTCATGATGTAACAATTCCGGGGGTAAGTTTTACTATGGTTGGAACTTTTTGTTCCCCACACGTATGTAGCTTATGAAAGTTATTTGAGAATTGTTTCAACACACGATTTATGTGTTGCTTGTATTGAGATAGGGTCATAAGGAAGATCAATTTGTGCTTATTAACTGCTCCAACTTAGAAAGTTAGCTAATATACTTTGTAACAATTGTCAACTTACTACTTTCTAATTATTCTTGACCATGTAGAATCCACACTAAAAACCTACACCCCAACCACTTCCTCACTAATTTTTAATTTTTTATATCACACTAATAATTAATATTATTATGTTCAATCTTATATTGTACCTTTAAATTTTCCATTTTCTTATCGGTAGGAATTTAACTTGGTATCGCGAAGTTTAACACTTGCACACATTGCGCGTCAATCATTTGTGTTAGACACGAGTGGCAGAAATATTCGGCTATAAGAGTGGATCCGACACTAATTATAGGTGGAGAAGGAGTGGAATATTATTATTTTTTTTGTTTGACTAAAAATGATATTCATTCATTTACGTTGGTAGAATATATTGAAACAACATCACTAAAATTGAAAAGGATAAATTTGCGAACAAATTCACGACATTCAGGTTAGTAACATAAAATGAAAGATGTCTACAAATGTGACAAAATTAAATTAACTAAAATATTCATGACTCCAAATATATAATGTTGACGCTTAAAACCACCCATCTTGGATGACAAAGGAATAGAAAGAAGTAGATTGAAGGTTGAGGAAAACTAATTATTTGGGTATATAACTAAGCTGTTTTTTTTTTTTTTTTTTTGTGCTAAGAACTAATTGCTTATTAAAAAATGCATAGGTAAAGTTTGACTCAACTTACAATGACAATAT
Source organism: Trifolium fragiferum (assembly GCA_954870985.1). NCBI lineage: Eukaryota > Viridiplantae > Streptophyta > Magnoliopsida > Fabales > Fabaceae > Trifolium > Trifolium fragiferum. The sequence continues at coordinate 41,084,041 of OX940796.1, read as the reverse complement.
TATTAGACTAGACATTTGCGCTCAAGTTCAAACCCAAAACTTTACTATCGTTTGTGTAAATTTCAAATGGTATACTTTGTAACTTCATCTATAGATAAAATAAAATAGCATTTGTCAAACATTTTCACATATATAAAATTAATAATATTCTTAATTCACATGATGATATTAGCATTTGTCAAACATTTTCACATGTTTAATTCTTAATCTAGCTCTATCACAATTTGACATCAAGTTAAAAATGTGAATGATTATGGCATCTATATATACTATTCTGCTTAGTTTTATTTATTTCCATCATATGTTAACATTTTTCCAAGCAATTATACTGTTCTTTTAACCCTATGTATGTACAATATGAAAGGACAAAGACAGAGAGAGTGATACTGATCACACTCCAAAGTCTCCTCCACATTCTACTGTTTTAGATATTCCTGTCACCTGAAACAACTGCAAATGATGATGTCAAGACTCAAAAAAGTCCCTACACAACTGAATCATGCAAGTTAAGCTACTTGTATATTAATATACAGCTTATTTAAGTACTATTATTGAATAAGTGCTTATCATACAACTACAATTATATATCTATTTGTATCTATTTGAGATAGAGATCATAATCAGAATATAGTTGAACATTTTTCATATAACTAATAATCTATTTCAGAGTGCTTGTTGAAAATATGAACTCAAAATCTTAAAATAATGTTTTATGTCATAAGATAAGTTCCAGTCAATAAGTTCTTTAATTCCAAAGGCACCATATAAATGTATTACATTATAATCTTATAATATAAAAAAATCTCAAAAGGTATAGTTCCTCTAGATTTTATGTCCTTTAAGTTGCAGGTAGCTATTCCTTTTTCTATTTTTGGCTATTATTTTGCCATTTCTATGTACTGATGCTATGAAGCCCCGATACTTCAAAAATGGCGAAGTATCGTGTCTGATACGTGTCCGATACCGATACTCGTCTGATACTTTTCGATACTCGTATCGGAGAGTATCGGACAATTAAAATTATTTTTTAAAAAAAATAATTACCGATACGTGTCAGATACTTCTCCGATACACGTATCAAAGAAGTATCGGGAAAATAATATTTTTTTATGATAGAAATTGAGGAGATAAAACTGATACAATTTGTGTTTCCTCTTAAATAGTGAATGTTAGAGTATGATGTTATTGACAACCATGTGTTTTTTGGATAGTGTCAATGATGTTTTGTTTTTGGATAGTAATAATTATCTTTTTTGGCTAGTATTTAATTGACTTGAGATATGTAATTGTCACTTGTTTGCCCAGTTTGAGTAATTTGAATGTTAATTTATTATCTTTCTCAATTTTTGTTATGTTTATATATTGTGTATTTTTATATTTAATTTTAAATTTATTTTTAAGCAACGTATCGCGACCGTATCGTATCAGAAATTTTAAAAAATTTCTCGTATCGGTATCGTATCGTATCGGTATCGTGTCACGTATCGGGGCTTCATAGGTTGCATGCAACTGTGCAACAGTACTCTCGATCAGAACCAGTCTCTAATGATTAGATAAGTAACAGTGTCACCCAATTATTCAGCTAATAATATACTCCCTTCGTCCCAATTTGATTGAGTCAGTTGACTGCAGCACGCATGTCAATGCATACCTTTGACGGTTAATATTTTTAATTGTATAATAGTAAAAATTATAAAAACTTGATATTCCGAAAATACTCATCGAGATGAATCCAACAACATCTTATATGTTAATATTTGATTTTATAAATTAGTAGAAAAATATAGTCAAAACAAAATATATGAAAAATGCACATGGTTAAATTTGTTCAATCAAATTGGGACGGAGGGAGTAGTATTTAACTAAATCAATATTAGTTACAGATGAATTTGATTGACTTGGACAACCTTAGCTTTATGATGGACATTAAACATCCAGAATAATTGTGAGCCTAACAGTGGGATCTGGATTAACTGCAGTGAAAAAAGCACGCAATTTTGCATCTCATATGTTAAATAGAGATTGGACGGTTGATGTAGTAACATGTATGCACCATTAAAATCTAAAAAAATGAAAGTAATCGATTGTAACATGTGAGTGTGGGATACTGACGCATGTCGGATTATTTAAAACAACAATAAGTAAAGCATAACATCTTATCTTATGAATACAACAATATAAGAAACGAGTGATGGAAGAACTATCAACTTAGAAGCAAAATCACCTGGAATCTTATTCAATTGCCAATTAGTCCTGCATAGCCAATTTTTGCAATTTCTAGTCTTGAATTGCCTTCGTACTTAGTTTAGAGAACATCAACCAAACTTCTTATTGGAGACCAAAGTTGTCTTGTGATCTTATCTATGTACTAGAGAAATAGAATAGTTGATAGTGGTTGCTTGGTTTTTGAGGGGAATGAAGCCTGGTCCGAAATCACTCATCATAAGAGTTATGTCAGAGACCGAAACTATTTATGAATGATCTCGAACCAGACAACATTCCCCTCAACTTTTTATGGCAGATAGGGGAGGGAAGAGAAAAAATAACAACAGAGAATGTGTTTGTGTGTGTTAGTGAGAAAAAGAGAGACAAATGGCTAAAGATATTTTATAGCCATGCATTATTTTTTTTCAAGGGGGTCCTTATTATTATATACACGTAGAAGTTTCAGAGTAGATTCTTTCTTTGGTCACATGATTTAAAGTCCACTTTTTACACTATTCCTAATTTGTTTTTCACACGTAGGACTTTTCATTTTAAAAGTAAGAGTTGTTTACGTCAAGGATTAATATATATTGATATGAGGCGGATCTCGAACAACAACCGATGTTGCTGAGGTGTAGGATGACGGCGGAAGCTCTTTACCGGAGTGATGTACCTGCAACTGCAAGCACTCGAACGCTCAAGTGAGTGAAAAATTGAGAATTTGAGATGAGTGAGAGCGGTTAGAATAACACCTATCTAAGGTGCCGTTCTATTACAAATGACCTTGGATGGATCTTGGTCGTGTTCGAAACACATAAAATTGGTTTTCAACAAATTACTTCAAATTTTTCCTGCAGGCGGTTCTATTACAAATTGTTAACCATATTGGATTTGGTTTGATCAACTTTGGAAATTGGATTACCAAATACAGTACTTAAACAACATTATGTTTGATCTTAAGAATGTTGAAAAATTTGACCAAACTATAGTTAAAGCTGAAGACACCTTATTCTTGGCTTGGCTACTAACTACTTTAGACTAACTGCTATAAAGTTGTGACGAAATTTGAGGCACATGCCACATGGTAGGGGTGAGAATCGGTCGGGTTCGGTCAGATTCGAGCCGAAAATCGTCAAACCGATAAAAACCGTGACCTTTTAATTTGGATCCAATTCCGACCGTTTACGTCTTCGGTTTATTAGGGTTCAGGTTATACGGGTGACGGGTCCAACTGGTTGGTTTTAACGGGTTAGATTGAAACATTTTTGTTACATTTAAAATTTCATTGATGAAAAAATTATTTGTTTTTTGACAATTCGTTCAATATTTCGTACATAATGCAACAAAAGATACAATAAAAATGATGAGATGAAATTAATTTATTTCAAATTTGTAAATTCAACGACAATAATAGATAGTAGATGAGAAGTAAAAATTAAGATAAATCTAAAATATTATCTTTCACATCTCCTTTATCAACATATTACAAGTTAAAGCTTGTAAAATACAACATTTTTCTCCTCTATCAAAGATAGATAAAATTAACAAAGTGAAGAACATATGATATTAAGAGAAAGAAGACGTGCTCGAAACTAAAAAAATTTTAATTTGTATTTTAGAAATTGTTCGGTCGGTTTCGGTTATGAAGAGATGGATTTTTAGAGACCCGCACCTGCCCGTATACAACCGTTCATGACCAATTTTTCACAATTGTTGACCTGAGACCCGACCCGTACCCGACCGAGTGCTTCCATATGTTGTCGGTTATGTCGGTTTCGAGTCGGGTTGCAGATTTGTGCTCACTCCTACCACATGGTACCCTTAATTGGTACAGTAATCAGAGAGTTTTGAAATTCTCACTGAATTTTATTTTTTTGAAGTTTTTGACTTTGGGCTTATTCTCAACTCTCAAGTACTCCCTTCGGTTTATTTATAAGCAAAAGTCAACAAAAAAAAATTGGCCTCAAATATAAGCAAAAGTTATTAAAAGCAACTTTATTTATTGCTATTCTTACAAAAGTGCCCCTATTAATTATTCTACTTTTTGACAAGATTGCATAATTCCAATGCAAATTTAATATATTGTAAGGGGTAATTTAGTAAAAATAACAATTTTCTTAATAAATGTGCAAATAGACATTTTTACTTATAAAAGAGTCCGGAGGGAGTAAGAATTTCCATTTTGCTTGCCACTAGGGTAAGAGAAGATAGGGATGTATTTGATTGTGATCCTTCTTTGGTGGTTATAGTATAGAAGATTAATTATGCCAAACTTGACTAATTAACAAGCCTAACAAAAACAAATTAAAGGTATAAGTATGTACATTCAAAGAAATGAGAATATATATAAAAATTTGTGGAATTGATCTACTCAATGAGATCTTTGAATTCAACGGTTGAATTGAAAAAATATGATGCCGATATCGAGTTATTAAGCGGAGTAAGTCAATGAAGACCAAATAAAAAAGGAACATAGTGTCGCATAGATATATGTATTAACTAATGTAGGTTTCATTTACTCACCATAGTCAGAAAAAGTCACAAACCTCAAAGTACTAATATAGATAATCACTTATCCACCTGAGAGATCTTCGTATAGACAGTTATCAAATATGAGTTGAATTTTTACTAAGTGGATCAATCTTTGTTGGAGCATACCTTCAAGAATTGTGCTCTATTTGATCATCATGTAAAATAATGTACCAATCATTTAATAAATTAAAAACAAATGATTGTTCTGTGCTTTTTAAACAATTGCCTCAGAACTTAAATTTTTGTTCTACAAAGTAACAGTCGCCTCAAATCAATCACAAAGATTTTGCCAATTACAATTTTTCCTATCAGAATGACCTTATTTTTACACAACAAAAAAGAGGATAAAACTTTTTTACATCAGTGTGTAGTTATTAAACTAATGTCTCTAAATTTATGACTTAGACATATATATTATGCTAAAAATAAAAAAAATTAAATTATAGTGTAAGATGGAGAATTTGAATTTAAGAGCATGTGTGATCCAGCTAAGGAAAGTATATGTACCATCACATTCCTGTGGGCACAAGTCTTTGTGATGCATTTCCCCCAGTCAAGTTTGTTATAAAAAACCAAAGTTAATGAGCATGTTGAAGACATCTTCTTAATAAGACCAAAACATTGTCTGGCCTAGTAATCTTCACAGTGTGAAAGAAAACATATACAAAAATTAAAGTTTACTCATAGATTTTATATTTAAGTCAAAATTAGCTTTTGGGAGGGGCCTGCATTAAGAGAATAAAGTTTCATTGATATATCATCCAAAAGCTATAGTTAAATCTAACACAAAACTAGTCCAACAGAAAAAAAGTTGGCTAAAATCATGGTCTCTATCAAAATTTTAAAAAGTCAAGATGCCTCTGATTATTATGGCACTTCAATTCCACATATTCTCTGTCTCCTTTTTTAATCTTAGCGTCACAACTTTTCTTTTCTTCTTCATCTATTGAAGAGGGTGATATACGGTCAATTTATGCATAGAATCATCCCTCCAAATCATTTTTTCCTTCTATTTTAATTAAATAAGTGTGTTTTCCACATATATTTGGTATTTCTTTCGTATTTTTGTGATTTATTCGTTTTAAAGTGCGACGTTATTTGTTTTGATTTTTTGTCTCAGTACGGAGTATTTTGTTTTACCGTCTTTGTGCGGCGTATTTTATGTTTCCGTCTTGGTGCGGTATTTATTTGTTTCAGGTTGAAAGATTAAAGTCGATCTAGTGCAAATTAAATCAATGATTTTGGCGTCATCAACACTAAAGATCTGAAAACATGATATTCCGGACACTTCAATATGGTCATATATGTAAGCTTAAGCAATTTTCCGTTTTATGCTATTGACATGGATGATGTGAGTTTGTTCGCAGCTTCATCCTTTTTGTCTTTAGCGGATTTAAATTTTTATTGTATCAATGTACTTTATCAATTTGAATGAATGAATATCGTTTGTATAAAAAAAAATGTTTCCGCGACCAAATAAAAGGTTATTAATATTTTTTAAAAGTGTTAGGACCCGTTTGGATTGACTTATTTTGAGCTTATACAAAATAACTTATATAAATATATAAGTATTTATGTATTATTATAAACTTTTAAAGGTAGTTTATGAAAGAAAAAAAACTTATAAAAATACAATTTTCGTTAGTAAAAACATAGTGAATTAACATCAAAATTTATTTATTTTCATAAGCTCCAAAATAAGTCAAATCAAAACGGACCATTACAAAGGAATGTTCTTGGGATATTCTTTAAGAGTTTTATTTTAAAAAATTATTTACTTAAAAAGGAGACATTGTAATTTTCAATCATCAATTTCACACATTTTAATAAAAATTTACTATTTGAAATAATAAAATATATCCTCATAGCACTTGTTAGCATTTTTTAAAGATATTTTCAACAATCAAGATATTTAGCATGGGTTATAGAGAAGTGCATATCAAAAGAATAGTCGGCATTTGTGAAGGGAAGATTGATTATTGATAGGGTGAAGTGGGGGTTTCTAAAACGAGTTCTCATCAAGATGAGTTTTTTAGACACACGGGTGTGATGGATGATGTTGTGTGTAAGCTTGTCAAACTATTCAAACATTGGTGAATTTTAAAAAAGTAAGCCATATTCATCCTGGTAGAGGACTAATGCAGATAGATTCTTTATCTCCTTTCTTGTTCATTATGGCAATTGAAGGTCTTACATCGCTTATTAACAAAGTAGTGGCGGGTGGAGAATTACACTGTTAAATTTTGGAGAGGGGCACAAATGGTGTTTCATCTGCTTTTTGCTGATGATTGCTTTATTTTTTGCAAGTTCAACCTTTCTAAAACCAAGACATTAATGGAGATTCTTAAAATCTATGAGGAAGCTTCATGACAAGAAATCAACCTCTCAAAGTCTGAAGTATTGTTCAATCGTAACATCAGTCAAGCAACACAAGACGAACTCTCTAATTTAATGGGACTTAGGCATGTGTTAAGAAAATGCACCTATCTCGGAATGCCTTTAATGGTAGATAGGAGCAAAGAAGGCGACTTTTGCATACATCAATGACCAGCTATGAAGGAAAATAAATTCGTGGAGGAGTCAGCCACTCTCTAAAGCTGGTAAGGAGATCGTGATAAAATCACTCTCTAAAGCAATATTGTGTTATAAAGATGACACCTTCATGTATAATATGTTTTGGTGATAAATCAATATTTGTTCTTTCTCATTACCACTCCAACAATTTTTCTGCAAAATAAAATTTAGGATGGTTAGTAAAATATATTTGAAGATGGTAACAAAATGAAAGACAAAAAACAGAATAACAAGTTGGAGGAAAATAGGGAAATGAAATGATGAATGAGAATGAAGATTTAATGAGAAAATTTGAAATTCAAATAAAAATGTGATTTGTGCAAGTCCAATCTCAGAAATTGGAACTTGTGCTAAAAGACTTCCATTGTGTTTTTTATTTGGCAAAAAGTTCTATGAAAATTTCTAGAAATCGCGAAACTCTGCCTTTGAAGTATTTGATGAAATCAGGAAGGGCAGAATAGGGATTTGTACAACATCTTCATTAGGGATGGCAAAAATATCCATACCCGCGGATATCTGCGCATAAAATTCGCAATGGGCACGGAGCGGATACTTTAATGGATATCCACGGATAAAATAAGTGGATATTTCAATTATCCGCGTTTAATGGATACGGATGCGGGTTTAATACTATCCACGCCCGCGGATATCCATACCCGCTAAATAATTAGTAAAATTACTTAAATATTCTTAGTTAAATATGAATTAGTTACATATAAATTCTAATTTAAATGTATTGGAAGATGATGCCTACATTATTATTAGAGAATGAAGTTATTACTTTTTGCTTAATTTAGAATGATTGATGTATGGATATTATGTTTGGGTGTGATATTATATTTTGATATTATGTTTGGATCTTATATGTTGGGTGTGATATTATAATTTAGAAGTTATTATTAGTGATTGATGCCTACATTCAAAATTTTATCATTACGATTGTGCCAAATGCACCAGAGTAACATAGCCATTCTTCCAAATATATCACTACTCTCGTTGCTGCACAGAGCGAAAATTCGATCCATAGCAGTAGTTTGTTGGTACGCATTGTTATGTAAGACTGAAGAAAGACCAGTTGCACACCAACTGTCGCGAGCTACTGTACAGTTAAAGAACCCGTGAAGCTCAACAATCTCCTCATGACACACAGGACAATTGAGAGTACACTCCACTCGCCTTTGTAACAATCGATAACGAGTCAGAAGACATCCTTTACATAAACGCCAATCATTTATAAAGTTGTATCTGATTCTATAATTGATTTTTACATTCAAATTTCTTGTTCAGCTCATTTTTGCATGAATATATCCAAACATAAATCACTTTAACTTAAAATCAATTTTGGCTAGAATCAATTTTACAGAATCAATTCTATCAAAATCAATTCTTACCACCGCAGAACAAAATAGAGACATAATATTGTATAGTATATAGATATTCAAATTCCTCAGAAATCATGAAAATTTGCCCTTGAAGTATTTGATGAAATCACAATTTAACCCTCATAAATTTGTTCATGACAATTAAAATATCATAATAGGCATAGTATGAATTTGTACAGCATCTTCATTTCTAAAGTTGTATAGTAGTAAATTGTTGTTAGCATAATTAATAACTTTTGGACAGATGAGTCTCAATTATAAGAATATAGGAATATATGAATATCCACGATATAAAAAATATGAGCATTGCTATTTAGTAAGAAATTTTCAGATAAGAAATGCAAGAATCAACATATGGCAAAATCTTAAAGGATGATGTGATTTAATCTCCTTTTTATGTGGAAAAATCATGGGTGGTGGTGGATGTAAACAATGGTGTAGATTTATTCTTGCAATTCTTCTTCTTAAATTTTCTTACTAAATAGCATTTTCCAAAAATAAGTTTTATGTTAAATTTATCAGACAATAAATAAATATTCACCATTAGAATTGATCTGTCATTATCAACATATTTTAAAGAGGCCAATTCATATACAAACTTATTCACAAATAAAACGACTTGATGCTTCGTGATTATAATTTTCTACATACACTTAATATTGAATTATAAAAGCATTATCATATTTTATCTAGTTCATTAATTTGTCAGTTCACTATCATTATTAAAAAAAAATTTACATTGAAAAAAAAAAAATATTCTGACGATCAGTTAATATTTTTGGAGGGACACTTATTAAAATTTTAAAATTCAAAACATAAAAAAAAAAAAAAAAAAAAGCAAACTAATCCAAAGAGAACTATATATAGTCTGTGGTGGCCTTTTTGTCTTTCTTTGTTTCTCCCTCTCTCTCATCCTTTTACAAAAACCTAAAATTCATCACCGCAGCACCGCACACACAACACAACCGCTTCTCCAAATCCAATAGCTCGCGTTTTCTCTCAATCAGTAAGTTCTCACTCTTCTTCTTCACTCACCACATGCTTCTCTTTTTCAGCTTTTCTTTTCTCTTTTTTCAAATTCTTGAAATTTTGCACCAGTTATTATTTAGTTCAATATTATTTTTCAAAGCATTGGTAGTTAGTTACTGTATGTAACTTTAGGGTTTGTATTTATGATTATTGAATTTAATTACTATTGATTGTGCTTAATACTCCTCTTAATTGATGCATTATTCGTTTTAATTTTCATGTTATTATAGTTTTTATATATTTTGATTTTAATTTCTGTTGAGAATGATATTGATGAGTTGTTGTTATCATATGATTGGTTTTGTAGTAATAGATATGTCTGGGGAACATTTTGGAGTAGAAGATGTTGGCTATGTTCCCGAGAATTTGGAATTTCCGCAAAATCATTCCGATGAACACGATGAAGGGAATGTGATTGATGACTCTGGTTTTCCTCAACTGCAGCATGATGATGTTGAGGATGATGAACAGGTGGGAAATTTGGGTGAGGATGTAAATCTTCTTGAAAATCAATTTGATGTTGGTCATGATGTTGGAAATTTTCCTGAAAATCAATATGATGGTAATGATGTGGGAAATTTTCCTGAAAATCAATTTGATGGTCATGATGTGGAGAATTTTCCTGAAATTGATGATGCTCTTGCTGATGCTATTGCCGATGTTCTTCCACAAGAGGATATTACCGAGGAACAAAATGATGGAGGTGATCATGTGACTGAGAATTTTGGATCGCCGGAAAAGCAAGTACCTGGTGGGGAAAATTCAAAAGGAGTTGAAATAAAGAAGTGGCCTGGGTGGCCTGGAGAGAATGTTTTCAGGATGTTGGTTCCTGCACAAAAGGTTGGCAGTATTATTGGTCGTAAAGGGGAGTTTATTAAGAAAATTACGGAAGAGACTAGAGCTCGAGTCAAAATTCTTGATGGTCCGCAAGGAACCGCAGAAAGAGCAGTGAGTATACTTTTCGATTTGTTATTGTTATTCTTGTAGCTAGGGATAGTCTTTGATATTAAAGTGTATTACACATTTATTTTAACAGTTCTTTTGTTGAATATGTTCAAGGTCCTGTTGCCCTTACCATTAACTGATAAACTAGGGTAAAACTTATTTGCTGTTAAGGCTGAAATTTCATGTCTTGGTGGTTTCTGCGATCAATCATTACGAACTAGGTTAATATGGTCATGAAAATATAATAGAAAGAACATCACTTCATAAAAACTAACTCACCATCATGCTTATTAATAAACCCTAGTGCTCTCTATCTTGTGGTAACTATTTAGTGCTTTGATATGTAAAACATATACTGAATTAAGCAAACCTCTTATTTCATCAATTTAAAATTGAAACTTAATGCTTCATTCATGACAAAATATGGTAACACAGATGAATACTATTGCTAAGGAGTAAGCAATTGTATATTATATAAGAAGGAAATACTTATCGGTAACCAAGGAAGTGAACCTATTAAAATTACACAACACAGATAATAACAAGAAACGATGAGTAATTTAAAAGGTTAATATATATAAAAAGAGATGTCTTTTATCTAGATAACAAAATGGATGTGTGCAGGTTGTCAGCAAATATGAATGAACAAAGTGGCTTCAAATTGAAGAGCCAAAGTTCAAGTTGCGGGAAACAGCAATGAGCATGTACAACTGCTGAAATGTTGTTTCTGACTTAAGAATCAGAAATAGTCTGTGCAGACTTTGGTGGCAAGAAGCTTTCACTGTGCCTGGTAACTTCATAATTTGGTCGGTTGGTGTCTTGCCACACTCAAACTCTTTCCTACAAGACATACTTACAGTCACTAAAAAAAAAGCTTCTAAAGTTAACCACATATAACTAAGTACACTAAAACAGATGAAGTCAGGATTCCATGTCATTAAAATTTATAAATCTAAAATAGATCTTGATCAATTGAATCACTTCAGGGACATCTATCATTATTGAGTTACTCAAAAGATCTAAAAATATTAATTAAAAAAATAAATTATTCATATCATAGAAAATTAACATAGTGAAAATAATTGCTAATTTGTGAACTTAGTAGAAATGCATTGTTCTAACGAAATAGAAATACAGTTTAAGGAGAATTTAGTTTCACCAGTGAAAATAATTGGTAGTTCAGTGAACAAGATATGCACCAGTCCAAGGAAATGAAATTTAAGTGAATAGGTAAAAAAAAATAGTATTTATTTATTCCAGTGATGCAATAGTTAATATAGTAATTGAGTGTGTTTTTGGAACATTGGAAATGAATCAATCAACGAGTCAAACATATAAAATTAGATTTTCTGAAATTAATCTGTTTTTGGTGTTTTATAAATGTCTGCTGCTTCCTACATCCAACATGTTTCTGAATTCTAATTCATATATGCTTCTACAAGGTAATGGTTTCTGCAAAAGAACAGCCAGATCTCCCCATACCACCTGCTGTGGAGGGTTTGTTAAGGGTTCATAAACACGTTGTCAATGTGGACCGTGATCCTGCAGATAGTGCATCAGGTGCAGAACGCCCAGGTGTTACGAGGCTTCTAGTCGCTGATACTCAAGCAGGAAGCTTGATTGGGAAGCAGGGATCCACTATTAAAACCTTTCAAGATTCTACAGGTTGCAATATACGCATTCTTGGTTCAGGTGCGTTTGTGGACAGTATTGAACATGGGGAAATATCGCTTTAATACATTCATTGATGCGTTTGTTATCAGGATTACTAAATATATAGGGGTTTGTTTTTTTGTGGGCCAAGTATCCCTTGTACTTTTCCCAATTTGGTGGGTTTAGTACTCATTGTACTTCTTCCATTGTGGCATACTTATAAAATTATTGTTTTGCTGTTCAAAAATAAAAGGATTACTAAACCCGCCACTCTCAGATGCACTAGTTTTCTTACTGCTATTCTTATTATGCCTTTAGAAACCTGATATATGAATAAGCAAGTGTGTGATTGTTGTACCTGAATAATTGTATATATACAACAGAACACCTGCCAATTTTTGCCCTGCGGGATGATAGTATCGTTGAGATACAAGGGGAATCTGCTGGAGTTCACAAGGCAGTTGAACTTATTGCACTTCATCTACGCAAGTTCTTGGTTGACCGCAGCATAGTCGGAGTATTTGAAACAAAGGTAAGATCGTTTTACTTCTGATTTTTTTTTTCAAACTCTAAAAGGCATGAAATGGGGAGATTAAGAATATAACGCAGGCTTTGTCAAAAAAAAAAAAAAAGAATATAACGCAGGCTATTTATGAATTGATGTTTTCTAACATAGGCTATATCTAGGAGCATTTGATTGGGATAGGTTAGTGATAAGACTAGGGTGGACTGGAAAGCATTCTAGGCTATATATCATTTTGCTTGTTATATTCATGCCTGACTTAACTCATTTATTGTTTTTATGTCATTCATTATGAGACGGGGCTTCAATGTTATTTTCAAGTGTGGTGGCCTTTCTTCATATGCTTTGGATTGAGGCGAAGCTTTGTATTTTGTTTATTTTGAGGGAGGGTATATGGATCATTTTTACTATTATAATGTTATTCTTTATTAATAATTATTTTTTCTTCCCCGTAAACTTTAGATGCAACGGCCAGATGTTCGAGTTAACCAGAATGTGTCACCACACCAACCTTGGGGGCCTCCACCTCAAGGGTTTCCTGCTCATGGCGGTGGTGGACATGCTTTTCCACCCAATCCTCAATATATGCCACCTCCACACAACTATGACAATTATTACCCACCTGCTGACTTGCCTCCCATGGATAAGCACATGCATCAGGGTCCACCACCTGCCTATGCAAGGGATGCCGGAATACATTCTTCCAGTGGGCAGACGCAACAATCTGGTGGAACTAAGGTGTCTTCTTTTGCCCAACTAGATCATTTGCAGAGAGCGACTTTGATTTTAAAGTATTATTAATTTGTTTTTATCTTGACTTTTGTAATTTATTTTGTATTGTATAGGTCACACAGCACATGCAAATCCCGCTGTCCTATGCAGATGCTGTTATTGGGGCATCAGGAGCAAATATTAGCTACATTCGTCGAGCTAGTGGAGCAAGTATTACAATTCAAGAGACTAGAGGTGTGCCAGGGGAGATGACCGTTGAGATAAATGGCACTGCTTCACAAATACAGGCAGCCCAACAGCTGGTTCAGGTATTTGATTTTGAAGGCTCTTTGAGATTTCTAATCTGCTTGTTATCTGTCTTATCATTAATATCGATAGACACTGATTGAATTCTCATGCAATTCAAAGTGGTAGAGGTTAATGTTATGTTTGCAAGTTTTGGTTTATTATTGCGCGTGTTCATAACTTCATATATAGTCCTTCCATCTTTAATCTTGGGTCCTTTTAGGTTTGAGCACACATGTTAAGTAATAGTAGTAAATTTAGACAAGTGTAGACCTTTTTACCTTAATAAAGTAAAAGTAGAATTCATTTAATACATGCTTTTGATTTTTGTAAGGATACAAAGGAAAACTCATCATTAATTATATTTTATTATAAAAAAAATCATTAATTAGATTTTGGTTTCCTGGAAGAGTTGTAGTTAATGTTGTCTTTGGATGATCATTTTTAAATCATTGTCATGTGACTTTGTGTTGCTTTTTCTTTTTGGATGTTGCCGATGAACATAAAAATAAAAGCAAGCCTGTCTTGAGAGAAGAAATGTGTATGTATTGCTGACATCTCTTTTGTATATTTATCTTATCTATAAAATGACCACAATCTATCTGAATCAGAATTTCATGGCCAAAGCTGCAAATGCTGCGGCGGCAGCTGCACAAGATCATATGGGAGGATCAGTTAACCAGGGCTATAATTCCTATCCCACTAATGCACCTGTTTATGCATCTCCGCCATCAAGTGCTGCAGGCCATGCGCCTTCTGCAGATTATGGTCCTGTATATGGCACCAACTATGGCTATTGAGAATATTACATTCAATTTTAGTTGAGGTGCCTTATGTTTTGTAAACCATTCGTTGAATTTTAGTTACAACTATTGTATTTGAGTTGCACTGCATTTGCTATAATACTTGGATAGAATTTAGAGGATATGATAATTTGGTAAGATTTTTTAATTTTTTTAATATTACCTTGTTGGTTTCCTTCATGTTTCCAAATTTTTGCATGAAAATAATACTAAGTTAGGAAAGGTGTATGATATGCGTGAGTGTGAATGTGACAGTAAAATGTTGACTGAATAGATAAAATGAGATTTAAGTAGAAAGATTTTACCAGACACAAAATTTACCTTAACCTTTGAGAACAAAGGTTGATTTTGCAGAGAGAGAAAATGTAATAGTATAAACTCAAAGGAAAGGCAAATGAGGGACAGATTCACAATTCAAGCGTGCAGAGGGCGAAACAAAAGGTAAGGTAATGAAAAAATGAGGGAGAATATATAACTGACAATACTCCAGAGAACTGTTATTACTCTACCACTCCTTGTTTATAACTTCATGCATGCTTCATGAGTTCATGTACTGTATATGTTTCAGTACTTGAGAACTGTTGTCATCTATATAGTCCTTCTGACAATATAAAAGTGCAGATAATTTTATTTTATAATTTGAGGCAACTCAATATTAACTGTTTCAGTTATAATATTTTAGTCTTGATACATAACGTTTATTTCATCGATTCTTTTTATGTTGTAAAAACATCGCTCAAGCTAAAAAAAAAGGTAGGGTGGGTGGGGTAGCTCAGTTGGCACTTGCCGACTGAGCGGGTGTAGGCTGTTGGTCTGGGGTTTGATCCTTGGCAGCAGCAAATGTAGTATTTTCTTTGTAAATAAGTTGGTGGTACTTATAAACCATCAATTTTTAAAAAAAAAAAAATAAAGCTAAAAAAAAAGGTTGATTATGTTTTCATTCCTATAAAAATAAATAACACGTTTTCATCCCAAATTTTTTTATTTTGTTTTTAGCCCCTTAATGACCGATTTAAGTTTAGTTTAATGTCAATGTCAAATTTATGTCTAATCTATATATTATGTTAAACCTATATAAACTCATTATATTAAAAAAATGTTAAAAACATGTCAAATTTTTGTCTATTGGGGAAATAATTTTGTGGGATGAAAACATGTGATCTTTTTAAAGAGATAAAAATCAAAATTCATTAATTTTATAGCGACGAAAAATATATTTAACCTTTAATAAATACCGAAATTAGCATTTCAAACACCAATCTTTTGGCAGGTTATAACATAAACTATCTAGATTCCAACCATAAAGTACCATAAACTAACTAGTTCTATAATTCCTATTCAAAGTATTGAAATTCATACAAACCAATTTTCCCTCTGCCATCAATTAACTACTAAAAATGTGTATTATAGAGACTATTACATATCACTGCTCGAGAAGCACTCATGCAAAAATGAAGCCCAAAAAATGGAATCTGGCAGAGGATAAATGCGCCCTTGCCCTTTCTGGGAGGAAAAATACCTTTGGCAACAAAGGAATATGGTTGAGACTGGAATGAAAGAAATCAGCTAAACTGTTTGATGAGTAGAAACCTCTCATATACTCACTCAAAACAATGCCTTTTCAATTAGCTATTGCAATGTAATATTGTTAAGAGATAAAACTCTGCTGTCTTCATGCTTATTTTAAACTTTTAGAGGATGATGAGCCAAGAAGTTAAGAGAATCCAGAGAAAGGTTAGTTCACATCAGAGGATGAATAGTAGCTGCTATCTATTGTCCAAAAAATATCAAGTTGGCACATTCTCTACTATCTGTGGAAACTCGAGCCTGGGCAAGAGCTCAGAGGCAACCTTGTCAAATGGGACAAAGTTGAGATGATTTCTGTTTCCATTCATCACAATATTTGAGAGACGTGTTACTTCCTGATCTACCACTTTCTCTTCGAGAATTTCTCTCCAAAATTCATCATCTTCATTGAGGGTGGGTGATTTTAAGATATTCACTACTTTTTCTAGTGATGCAACATTCCTACCAGCACCACAGCCCATAGCTGTTGCAGCACCTACTGCATTTGCAATTGCTAATGTGTTAACCATTGGCAAATTATGTATAAAACCATATGCAATAGCAGCGACAAAACTGTCTCCACACCCAACAGAGTCAACAATGTTCACCTGATGATATAATTTATAAATCCAATTAGTTTGTACTCAGAGTTATCACAAAAAATTTAATGTTGTCAAAAATAAATCCCGAGCATAAATTTAATAGACACTGTTGCCTGCGAGAGAGACAAACATAATACTTTGAACACACAGAAAATTTAACAAGTTATATTTGGAGCATATCAGACTCTCACTTGATAATTCCTTTAAACCCATACAAATAAAAAGAAATTTCAGAATGAGAAACCACGTCCAATGTTCACAAGGCCATTATGTTTTAAAATATAGTCCTTCATAAAATGTGGCTGTAGCTTTAACTGCTTGCTTTTCATTAATTTGCCCTAAACTGGAATCTCACCTTTAAGCCAGGAACATATGAAATTCTTAATACAAAGTATTTCATAGCAAAGTTAAGCAGAGTGGCAGTATAAATTGAAAATACCACGATTCCTAAATTGCAAAGATTGCAAAAATTTGACGGAAGCAATTGAGAGTTGAGAATGAGCATACCTTGAATGCAGGTGCACACACTATACTTGATGCAGTTATTAGAATTGAACCCTTAAGACCCATTTTTACAATCACCCACTTTGTGCGAATCCCTCTTTTAAGCAACTCTTGCCCAGCTAGTATGGGATCTCCTATGCCAGTTAACGATTCAGCCTGTTGTGCAAATCAATAACATCAAAGATGTTATTAAACTGAAAAGTATTATATAAAACCACCTACAAATTATAAATATAAAAAACGGAAGCACTTTTAATTTGCATCACATAACTGTTTTATAGGAATAAGAGAAGACCGATGTCTCCTCACACAAATTATAAGAAAGTCAGCTCTAAATCTCGCAAAAAATTCAAACTCCAATAATCATTTGCTTAAGCAAAAAGATAGACGACAAATGAGCTTATGAGTTAACCAAAAAAATGTTGCAGGATTTACATAATTTGATCAACTCCATCCTTTAAATTAAATAATATTGTGTGTATCTTATTAATTGAGTAGGAAACAAGTCATTTTGGATTAGAATGCCACAAATTCAAAGTTCACTCAAATACAATGAGGGAAATTTGGAAAAATAAATGGATGGTCTAGCACCGAACATGAAGTTACCATTACCATCTGAATGGTAAATTTAGTAATAGGCCATCTTCTTTGCAATTATATGGTAGAGGAAGATTCTGGATAGAAGATTTCAAAGGAAACGAACAAGGGGTGATGATTCAATTGTGTGGTAAGGATTAGATTCAGCATTTTATTAAAAACCATGCAAATCAGAAAAAGATTTTACCAAAACAATGGAGAACAATGTATCAATATAAATTGGAGAGCTTTGATATTGTATGAGTTGTGACAGGGATACAAAGTAGAGAAGAGGTAGTTAGGGCAGCATTTTTATTATTTTCAACCTAAACAAGATAGGACTGTTTATTAGTTGGTGAAAAAGCTAACAGCATATTAATGCATCCATCAACAGAAACAAGAAAAATACAATCGGAACTTTTACATCAGGACTGACTTCAGAAATCCACTGGGTTCCAAAATGTGGCACGGGCAAAATAGAACTGCTATAACGTGATACACAACCTCTCACAACCAACGGGACAGTAGGGGAAAAGCGAGTAGCAACAGAGGATTGATGAACTGTGTGGGCATGCATAAAGGTGTGTGATCAGCTTGTACAGAATAGCATTGTAAGACACTACTTATGAATTTGGCACACATATTACCATATTATGAATAACGAGTCCATTAGACTTTATGCTGTTGACTGACAAGTGTAAGTACATACAACAAACATAATAACTTGGATAAACAAACAAAATATGTCCAACCGTCCATACTTGAGAGGGATGGTAAAAACACGGCATACGGTTAAGTAGATTCTTATAAACAGAGAATATATAAATATGAAGTCCAATACAGTAGAACATGCAAACGAAGACAAATAGACATTGATTACTGGCCATGCATTTAAAACAAAGTTCAAACAGAAATATGTTGTTCAAATGGAAGATAGAAAGAAAAGTTTCATAGTTTATAAAACAAAGAAAAGAGAACTTAAACAACAGCAAATCACAAATAGAAGAGGACAAGCTTAAAGCAGACAATTATCAGCAATCACAGTTCTATTAAGGATAGAAGCAATATGAGGATAGCTATAAGTGAAAACCTCGTCAGATGTTAGAAGAAGGACATCACTCATCCTCAGAAACTGGTTAAGAGCTCTCTGTTCTTCTGGGGTCCCAGTTGAGAGAGTCTTTCCCCGCGGCCCCGGATCAAAGAAGATTGATGTGCCAACTTCAACAGCACAGTCCACTACTGAGAGTAGTAAACCAGGAGAGAAATCATCAAATCCATATCCATTACAAAACAAAACCTTTGAATTTTTAATAGCTAATTTTGCTTCTCTGGACAATTTGTTCAGCCAAGTAAATGCAGGGTCCTTGCTAAAATCAGCTCGACTAGTAGGCAAAAAAACTCAATTAGGTCATCGTATACCAAAAAAATGAGAAAAAAAAGTGGCACCATGATAGCGACGATTCAAAATAAAAGAAATGATTTTTACCTACAAAAACCATGTCTTTGTGAAGGATCAACAAGAACCCAGCATAGCAGTGTTTCATAAGAGGCACTGGATCTGCTGACAGTATCATCATTAGTACTCATCTCAACCATACCAATGCCCTCATCACGAAGTACATCTAACAGAAAGTTCCCATAGATTTCACTACCCACATGACCAATTGATACACAGTCAAGCCCTAGCCTAGCAGCTGCTATAGCCATATTGCAGTTCCCACCAGCTTCCCAGTGTTTCTACACCAAAAACCACAGGATACAAGACAATAAAACCATTTGTAGCATATAAATATTATAGTAAGAGCACACAAAAGTGGGACGAATGATAGTAAGCACTGTTTGGTTAAAGAAAACATTTTCCGCCTTCATTATATATTTTCCCTCTTATGAGTAAGTCAACAATTGTAGTCCTTGAAATTGTAAGAATCGGTCAATTTAGTCATTTAAATTGAAAACGTCATTCCATTTAGTCATTTTTCCAAATTTAGCACCATAATTTAAAGATTTTATGCTTGTCTTGACATAAAAAAAAGATTATTCAAATCAATCAATATGTAAGTCTTTCATCGATTTTGATAACTAGAGAAATATTTTGATTGAAAGACTAAGTTGATTAATATTTTTCAATTTAAGGGCTTAGTTTGCTATTTCGTAAATTAGAGAACTAAATTGTCCGACCGTTACAATTTCAATCACGGAAACCCCAATTTACTCCCCTTTTAATTACAAAACTGGAGTACATTGTTAATTCAAAATATTTTTTGTGAAAAAGGCAAATAATATTAATGAGAGTATAAGAAGTATTCTACTAACTAATCAAACCAATAGATAGAGCAATACATTATCGAATCAGAATAAAAACAAAAGATATAATAATCAAATCACTTCAATACATTATCAAATCCAAATAAAAGCAAAGCGAGTAAACCATCAATTTAGTTTTTAGACTATACCCTAACTTCAATGTAGTCCCTAAAATATAAATAATCGGTCAATTTAATCCCTGCTATTAAAATGTTAGGACTAAATTGAAGTATTTTTACGTTCTCCTTTAAGACAAAGTCAATGTTTGGTATTACGGTGAATATACCAGAATCACGGTGATTCATCGTGATTTTGCAGAAGCTACATAGGTTGACGAATTTCATATAGTTGAGTAACTAATTATATTTATACTGGATATACAGCGATAGTTACGGGGCTAAATTAATATTATTGAACAAGTTAAAACTTTGATTCCATGAAATGAATATAAAAGATTACGGAACGGAAAAGATAGATTATAGAAAACCTTACCTTAGGAGGCGGAGAAGAAGCCAAACGTTCCATGAAAGCTTTACGTTGTTCGAGGGAAGGAGGTGGCAATTGCGGGACATTGAGAACAATATCAACACAGAGATTACCCAAAGTGGCAACATCAACGTGTTTGGATCCAACGCTCCTCAGCTTAGAATCAGGCGGTGATGAAGATGAAACAGCGACACCGAGACCTTTACAGGAAAGACTGAGAGAGAGAATTGGATAGGATTGAAATTGGAATTTGGGTTTTGATTTGGATTTGGATTGGAAGTAAGAGACATGGTGGTAGAAAGGGGATGGAGAATTTAGGGATTTGACGGTGGTGGATGGGACTGAGAGGAGAGGCATTCAACTAATTTGGGGCGGAAGGTTGCGGTTGCGGTGAGTGAATCAACGAGATATTGTTTTCACGAAATAAACAGAAGGAAGGAAGAGATAACTAACGAACTAATCTAATCACATATCAGAGCAAATAAGCAAGGAATCATGTATATATATTGTAGGCTTAAATATCATTTATGTGACTATATTCGTGAATTTTTGGTTTTAGTCCTATAATCAAAATTCGTAGGAAAATTTGCAGTTTTCGTGCAAATAAAAAATTTGCGAACATACAAGGATTTATTTGCAAAAAAAAAAAATATAGAGACTAAAATCAAAAATTCGCGAATATACAAGAACCAAAAGATTATTTAAACCTATATTGTACTGTACTATACTAATCATAATAATAGTGTGGATTGGGATGAAATGTCATTTTGATAATTAATTAATTGTTGTTTATAGTATATTACTGTAGTTTTTATTGACTTTTCTTTTTTAATGAAACTTTGAATTGAATATTTGAGATGATTATTTGGAAAATATATAACTAACAAATTAGGTTGGGTTTGTTTTGGTTTTATATTGATGTTTCGCATATATATAGCGCTTTTTATTTATAGTTTTTTTTTTTACAGGTCTCTGTTCATCTTATGCGTATATTTGATTATTAATAATAATATATTTATCGTTAAAAAAACTAACAAATTATCAATTGTCCTTGATTTTTTTTTATTGGTGGTGAAAAACCAAAAAAATAAAAATAAAATAAATCCTGATTTTGTAAGATACTTTCAAATACTTTGTAATTATTAAACTTCTTGAATCTCGATATCAATATCACGAAGTATTCCAAAAATAGATTCAATTATAATACTCTAGAAAGTAGGGTTTTGAGCTTGTTGAGCGACGCCCCCTTGTTCTATCTTCCATCCCTTTTG
This sequence comes from Trifolium fragiferum, assembly GCA_954870985.1. Lineage (NCBI taxonomy): Eukaryota > Viridiplantae > Streptophyta > Magnoliopsida > Fabales > Fabaceae > Trifolium > Trifolium fragiferum. The sequence continues at coordinate 41,062,069 of OX940796.1, read as the reverse complement.
ATTGTCTTGAATTATCTTTCTCCTCCACCGCTCTAACTACCTCCTCTTCTCCTCTAACACTAAATATATAACAACCAATACAATGTAGATCTTTGGGCTGGTGGTGCGTTCTTGGTTATGTCTGTCGTGTCATCACCTTGCAAAACCCTTTTGGGGTTGTTTAAGAGGTTGTCGGAGTCTCACTGCCGTAGTATTCTTTGGGTTTTTGTAGACCTGTCGAATTTACTCCTCCTTCGTTGACTTGGGTTAACTGCACCAGCTTGGTTTAGTTTATTTCTGCATCAGTGTGCTTTTCGACAGTGTTCCGATTTGGTCGGTGGGTTTTGGTTCCAGTTCAAGAGGTTTTGCTTTGACCACCACTGCCTCCCTCGTGGTGGTCATTGCGGTTGTTATGGCTCTGTATATCCTGAATTTTGGTAAACATGCGCTAGTATAAGTTTAATTACTTGAAGGATCAACTAGAAAATCATGGAGCATTTTGTGTGTTGTTTTTCAGAAAAGTATGAATGTTCATCATTTAATTTATGAGTTTGATTGTAAAAAGTTTAAGTAAAAAAAATTTCTTCGACATAATCAAAGTAGATTGCAAAAGCATTCAAATGTAAATGAACTTCAAAGTAAAATGGCAATGACGTTAAGGAAATTGCAGAAACTTAAATGAAAGCAATTAAAGTTTTGCAAGGATTGTAAATTGTTCCATTCGATTAAAATAATAGCAAAGAGTGGTTTGCAGATTCATACATTGCGCTTGTGTATTCGTTTCTCTCTTTAGCGTGGATACGTTGAATATTTAGTAAGGTTTTCATGTATGTGAATTGTGACCCGGATTTCCTACACATAAAATCTATATATAGAGACAACATAACAAATAACTGCTCCTAGCATCCTATATTGTACCTTCGACACTTGTCCTACTATGTGTCTACGTATTTCGAACATTCTAACTAACGTTCAAATCTTTGTCAATTCGGAAGAAAGATCCAAGATATTAGAAAATATTCTAAATCCACGTGCTGTCGAAATAATTTTAAGTCCCTCAACCCCAATTTTCCCGATTCTTTTGGTTTCAACACCCTCTTTAGTTTTCCATAATCTTGAATTTTGATATTCAAGCATCCTAGAAAGATCGTACGAAGAATTGCTTTTAATTTATCAATGTAAAGATTTTTTGAAGGATTGAGTAAATATTGTTCTTGGTCATTATGAAGGTATGTGATATATAGTTCCTAAAGAATTAAAATTTTAATATCAAGGTATCCCTTGAACGATTGCTCAAAGAATTTATTTTTCTTATCATTGTTTGCGAAGATCATTTGTGATATAGTTCCTTAATAACTAACAATTTAACATCAAGCATTCTTGTAGGAATGTTAAAAGTGTGATTTTTCTTAGTCATTGTTTATGAAGATCACCAATGGTTGCGTTCATGAAGAACTACACATTTAGATCATGATTGAAGTTTATAAGATCTATTTGATCTTAGTATAACTACGGTCATTATGGAATGAGTGACATACGAGAAAAAGTTATGTTACAAGAGCTTGCAAATATTTATTTTAAAGATAAAGATAAACATTACGACAAAAATTATAATGATACAAATAGAGATAAATATTGATATAGATAAGATTTTATTCATCTGTGTTGTACTTTTTCTTCTCGATCTTTACAGGAAAGCCACCTTTCATGATTGAAGTAAGGTATGAATCGTACTCCGGCTCAGTCCCTTCATCCATTGCAGGAACAACCCTAAACTCCCTGATAATCCCAGCAACCAACCTCTTCATTTGCAAGAATGCCATTTCCCTCCCTATACACACCCTAGGACCAGCTTGAAAAACCGAATAACTATAAGGATCCATTCCAACAAAGCTCCATTTTCCATCCTCACCCCGACGCAACCACCTCTCCGGCCGAAACTCAGCCCAATCAGGTCCCCATATCTTCTCAGATCTTCCCATAGCATATATATGATAAGTTACTCTCCACCCTTTCTTCACTAAAGACCCATATGGCAAAACATCGTCGTGCCCTACTTCCTTAATATCCATCGGAACTGGAGGATACAATCTCATACTCTCGCATAATGCCGCGTGAGTGTAAACCATATCCTTCACCTCATCATAACTAACTGCAGTGTCCGATTTTCTTGTAATCTCTTTGATAATCTCATTCTCGACGTGATTATGCTTAGAGAGTAACCAAAAGAACCACGTGAGTGCAGATGAAGTTGTATCTCTTCCAGCAAGAATAAAGCTTATTACAACATCAACAACAAAAGCTTCATCTGAATGACCAAACCTTAAAAAACGCGATAAAATATCCAATGATTCCAACTCTGATTTTTCTATAAGCTCTTTTTTCTTTTCCCTAACGATTCTTGTTGCAAGTCCTCTTACTTCTGCAACCGCTTCTTTCAACCGTCGCTCTGTTCCGATGTTTAGGATTTTCTTCAATTTCCATATCAACGGAGTCGCGGCGTCAAACCTTCGACCGGTGATTAGTGAACTGTCATCGAAGGCTTTAACAAACGCGGTTTCGGGAAGAGAAGGGAGAAGATACTCTGGATCGAATCCAAACGCGATTATGCAGATATTATCGAACGTGAAACGTTGGAGAATATCTTGAAAATTAGGGAGAATCGTTTGATTTTTAGAAGCTTCAGAGAGAATAGGAAGCAGTCGATCAGAGAGTTCAACGTCGACAACCGTTTCAACGAACTTACGAAGAGATTTAGTGTTGAATTCATGGCTGGAGATTTGTCGTTGAACCTTCCAGCCTCCAGGTTTCACCGTCGACGTTGAAGATTCCGTCGCTGAGAAATTCAACGAGCGATTGGTGAAATGCATGACCTTTGTTGTAGCTAGGGAAGTTAGTTTTGAGAATATGTTGGACCACGGCGGGGTTGGCCGTGTAAACTTGGCGGGAACCGAAGGCGCGATGGAGGATGAAGGTTGAGAAAGGGATGGTTTGGAGAATGTCGGAGGTCCATTGAAAGCGACGGTGGAAGTTGGCCGCGATAGAAAAAGTGGAACCAAAGATTGGGGGTCTGTTTGTTTGATGGATGCAAAAATTTATCCCAAAATTAGTTTTCCCAGGAATAACTTTCCATGGAATACATTTCCTATAAAAGTGTTTGGATAGCACAATTAGTTCCTAGGAATCTTTTCTTTCAAATTCTTAAAAATAATAATATATTTTATTTGCAATATATATTTTGAAAAAATGATAGAGGGAAAGTACAGTTATATGTGCATGTGAAATTGAGATCGTGGGTAGATAGTGGGGGTAGGCTAATGCTTTTCCACAAAAACTGATTTTATTCCTTGGCAATAAAAGTTTCCAGCCAATATTACACGGGAATAGGAAGCCAGACAACGTGGGTAAATATCATTTCCTGGGAGTAACTCTTTCATAGGAATAATTTGTGATTCCATTATAACAAACATGGGAATATTTATTTCCATTCTAGGATTCCTAGGAATATTTTTAAAATCCATGAAACAAACACACCCTGGGTAAGATTTGGGAATGGCGGTGGTGGAAGAGTGTGTTTTTGGGGATTTTGAAAATTTGGATAAAAATATGAACCAAAAGAGAGTTGAAGAGAAAAGTAACAGGGAAACCAAAACCGATGTTTCTAGATCCATTTAGTGACGAAGAGAGGACTTGAGTAGTGACAGAGAGTGTGTTGCAAAATGTTTGTTGTATTGTACTCACTCTCCATAGTGTTGCCTTTATATAATAATGGAAAAAGAATGCTCTAAATTTTTTCCCTCTCAAATTTTGTGTATAATATTTTCCATAAGTAATTTTTTTTCCAAATTTATAAGAATATAAAAAGACTTTGTTAATAAATCTGATGTATTGTGTAAAAAAAAAAACTTGATGTATTTAGTCTATATTAACGATGTTATTCAATGTTGACTGTAGAAAAAGACTTTATATAACGAATTTTTTTTAAAAATAAAGTAAATGCTGTTTTTTTTCCAGAAGCTCATTTGTCTTTTTTCTAATATTGTTTTCTTCTAGAAGCACAATTTAAGAATATTTTTTATTGGTCTGTAAAATTAAAGTAATTTTTTATGGTTTACAATTTAATTATTATTTTTTCTTCTAGAAGTCAATGAAGATCGAACCTAGAACTTTATGATTCATGAATACTTTGTTTTTTTTGAAAAAAGACCCAAAACTAGGATGTCCCCGCGTCACTCCTGCTTTATTTTTAACCCATAAAAAATACAGTAAGGTGGGATAGATTCACTAATATGAAGTTTAAAAAGTTAGTCTGTTTGGTCACTTGGAGGATTAATGAGTTGGCAGTCACCCTATCAAATATTACTCCCTCCGTTTCATATTATAAACAAAAAAAATAAATCATATTTATTAAGAAAATAAAATAAAATTATTTAAAGTGGGACTTTTTATGTTTTCTTAAAACAAGTTTCATGTAAATGAGCTGCAAAAAAGACTAACGTGCTCGTAGCCCCCGATAGAAAAAGCGAACTGAACAAAGGGGTCGGAAAGGATGTGAGCATGTTTGTCAAACTCGTGGATAGACTCTTAAATTCGTACGAGTTTACTAGTCTAGGAAGCACAAACGAGTGGCCTCGTGTATAAAATCGATTTTTGATAGACTCCAATAGACTCGGGGAAACTCGCACAACCTCGTATAGGCTCGCGAGTTTATGGCGGGTTTACGAGTTTATAAGTTTTTTTGACAAAAAACCTAAAAAGGGCACAAATTCCCCAAACTTCCTTTTTAAAAAGGCTTTAAACATTTTTTTATTGCGTATGACGGTACGCATTTAAAATTATAAATGTTAAAGAACTCTCACTCTTCTAGTCCCCACCTTCAAAGAGGATGACATATGAAGTGTCTCCTCCTTCATTGGTTTTCCCCTTCATTGACAGCATGGTCCCGTTTGTCTCTTTAAGTGTTCATGATTGTCTCTCATCCTTCATCAACATTTTTTGGTGGCGACGATATTGGTGCATGGTGGTTATTTCATTGGAGCTTTGAATGTTTGAAGTCATTAGCATATACTGTATATTTTATGATTGTTTGCTTTATGTAGTAGCCAATTAAGAAGGAACAAGTACCTTATCTATATACTTTACTATTGTATTTGTTTTATTATGGGGTTTTTTTGTTAACAAGTTTGGTTTGGAGTGTATGTGTGTGTGTGTGTGTGTGTATTTATGTGTCATTTACAACTATAGTGTGTCATATATATATATAACTTATAGATTTTCAAAAGTCATTTTTAATTTTTCATAAACTCGTACGAGTTTACGCATCAAGTCTACGAGTTGAGTTTATGGAACCTTTATGAGGTTGAGTAGACTCACGAGTCTGACAACCTTGGATGTGAGCATCAACCGCCAAAAAGCCAATCCATGATCAAACAAGTGCCCACAGAGAACAAAAAGTACTGCAAGAGAGAAATAAGTGTTGCGCCGTTTCGATGCCGCCACAACCAAACACACAAAAGTGACCCTCTGGAGAGATAATGCATTGAGCTATCAAGTTTGACTTCATTGGCAGCTGATCGCGCTGGCAGAGGCGCCTTACACTTTGATTTTTATCTTGATATTAATAGTATTATTATGTAAAATAATAAATTGAATTTAATCTTTGTTATATTACTTAAGTGAAAAGATCTTTATCATAGGAAACGCAAGAAAATGGGTAGTACTACAAAAGTAATTTTTTTTTAATGGTTGAAAATATTAGTCCCCGTCCAAAGTTATTGTCACCATAACAATGGCAATTAATTCTTAAAAATTGCTCTTTAGGCTCCATCCGTTGCTCACCAAGCCCCCATTCTGACAAAAATTGTAACAACCCGGGCTCCATCTTAGGCGGTCCCGGAATTGCCACCTCATGATGTTTCTCCACCCTCTCTCTAGTGAAATTTTTACCTTCCGTGAAAATCGAACAATATACCCTATTGTTCAAGTACATGTTCAATATATTCCCACTGACAGTTGTTACAAAAATGCTCTTAAGAAGGGATTCAGAATTAAGAATCCAAATTAAGTAATTTTGGAACATATGTTTCAAATTTAATTTATATATGAAGAGGCTGAGTTGTTGAACAAAATGCATAAAAAAAGTTAAATTTGAAACGTAAGTTCTAAAATGGATTTTTAAATTAAATTTCAGAACACATTCCGAAATAAACTCTATTATGACATTCAAATGTAATTGTGAATTTTGTTACGTGGTTTCTTTGTTTTGACGAGTTTAAGAATGGTATTCCTTGGACTTGAATTGTAGTTGGATATTATGGACAGGTACTGATGCTCTGTTGCTGGGAAAAGTTATTTCCCTCTGACTTGGTTAGCCAGGAGCCAGGAGGTAATGTATTATATAATTTATATTCCATCCTGCTGTAATGAATTGCAGACAGTTTCTAGGTTGTTATTAAATATTTAGTGCATGCAATATGTTATTATCACAAACAATTATGCACTTGTGTACATTGCTTGATTATTCAGAAGCTTGATTTTGTATAAATTAAACTCAATTCAATAGCAGCAGCCATAACATGGAATTCACGGTTATGGTCTCGGATGCAGAAACTAATGCCAATGACAGTAAAATAAACACCGTACAATGTTTAAGACTCGAGAACAAAAGACAAGAACCGGCTTGAAACCGAAACCAATGATAATAAATTAAATAATGAAAACAAAAACATTCAGCTCTAGTACACTACTAATCATGCCAATCATGATCATTGATCATGATTGGCATGATTGATCATATAAAAATAATATAGCTTACCACTTCAAACTTGTATCAGAATCTCTCATTGTGTTTAGAAACAAAAGCTGAGTAGTGTTTTCTCATCTAAACTTTGTCATAAAGATGGAATCACAACCCCAAAACTCAATGTTGTTGAAAGTGAAGAAAAGGAAAAGTGTGATATAAAGATGAAAGCCGTTAATGGAAGAAAAATTGAACCAGGTTTTTTCGGAGGATACGTTCCGAAATTGGGTGTTTTCAGATTGTATCTTCCGAACCTATTTTAATTTCAGATTGTTTATTCCAAACCAACTTGAGTTCAAAATCAGGGGTATTTTTGGATTTTTGGGCGGCTTGGAAGCAACACGGGAATCTACATGTAACATGTCAATCTTTTTTGACAGGGTAACAACAAATCCTAATGCCACAATATGTTGCTCTTCCTAAATATAACCTTCCCGCAATGAATTTAAATTAATTAACCACATAAAAGAACCTTATAAATTAAGGAATCGCATCACAAAACACTGATGGAAGCAACAATTCTATGCAGCTTCAATGTTGAAGTTAAATTAAACTGCTAAATTGACAACACCTATGTCAAGTCAAAGCACCACTAACTGCTTATTAAACAAAATTGAAGACACTTGAATCTACAAATCTAAATCATATGTCAGACCTGCATCTCTTACTACAATTTCAACAACATTTATAAGTAGTAAACCCGGTTTAAACACCACAAGGGAAGCCAGCTCGGTCCTCTTTTCTTACTCACGGACTGGGGAGTTATCACGATGAAGTGAAGCATTTCATAGTATAATCTCTGGTTGAAATTGTTGCTGCTTGAGTTTCTTAACAACCTTTTCAGCTATATTGCCATATGCTCTGGAAACTACTGAATCAGGTGCGGTCAAGACTATCGGGTGCCCTTGATCACAAGCTTCCCTGATCTCCACTTCCAGTGGTATCTTGAATAATCGTTAAATCAAAACTTGTCAGAAATACTTAAAGACGGAAAAGAGGTGGGTTTGTTTATCAATAATTTAAGTCACACATATTACGCAGAAATTTAAGAGAATTTCTCTTTTGAATTAGTAAAATCAACCCCCTAAATAAACTTAACAGTTGACCAAGTCTCCCATGCAAGATACAGCAGTAGCACAACACAATCCAAACAATTGTGTGTATCACCGGAATAAAACGAAAAATAGTTATAGAAATTTGCTTCTATATCATTTAGAAGAAAAGTATAATGGATTTTAAACGCCTCATCTCTCAATTTTGTTCTCACAAATTCAGTAATAACTTCACATTACTCATGTCATTTGATTTACACATTAGATATAGTTAAACACGGATATTGGAAATGCACACAGTCAACTTTTATAGTAAAATCTAAGAAAAGAATAAAAAAGTGATCAGCTATCATTTACAAAATTATAAAACAAGTCTATTCAATTTGCTTGCTTCAACAGAGTTCGGTGATCTGCAAAGTTATAATTTAAAAAGTACAATCCACATAAGATAATCAGCATACCTCGCCCAAAAATTCTAATCCCATTTCAGCGGCTGTACTATGAGCCCCTCCTTTACCAAATATATATGAAGGTTCACCACAATGTGGACACTTAAAGCAGCTCATATTCTCTATAACTCCCAAAATCTGTAAGGACAGTTGGAGTTCTCATATTAACAGAATCAAAGGTAGGACACATTAGTATACTTTACAGATGATATGTAAACACCAAATCAGAAGAAGAAATGGCAGATATATATCAATGTAGGCATCACAAATTTCATTCTCGGCAACTTATATTGTATACACAAATTCTGCGAAATTTGAAATTAAAAAATGCGTGCCTGAAAACAGATCATAGAATAGAAGCACGTATGAATATGCTTACACTACATTCAAGACCGAGTATGTTTTTCAAATTTTTTTAAATCAAATTTAGCAACATAGATAATGAACTGAAATAAACCATTACAGTAAATGCATGGAATCAATGCCTAAACTCTGATTCTAACCAAATGCAATATCCTGATTCAGCAGAATTGGGATTTCAGAACACCTAATGAGGAAGGTAGGAGGGTTATAGTGCCACTAGATAGCTAAAAATCAATGCCAAATGTAGTAATGGCAGAATGTATTTGTTGCATGACAATATAAATATTTTCCCTTAGAAAAACAATATGGATGAATCCCATGAGGCAATACTCCAACTGAATAATAGTCAATCAATAGTCACATGATTGACAAATTTAATGAAACCAGTAGTAGGGTGGTGTTGGTTTATCTTAGTATAGCACACCATACATACTGAATTGCTCAACATTAGCATAAGTTCTGATTAGCAAAAACTCATAAACAGGTAAAAAAAAGTATGCTAAGAGAGTATTATACCGGAATATCAACTTTATTGAACATTTGTACTCCCCTCCTTGCATCCATTAATGCAACATCTTGAGGAGTTGAAACAATCAGTGCACCTACCATAAAAAAAGTCACGACAAAGAGAAAAACATGAGTATGGAGATTGAAGACTAGATAAGGTCATTTCAAAGGACAATTAGTAATTTGACTGACGATAGCACAAATATCCAAATATTATGGCACTCAGTTCAATTTTAACTTTGATTGTTTTCTTTTAAAATAAAAAACGCTCACAACTCAATTAATATTCTACTGAAAATCTTTTCATTTCGAATTAACAGAGCATGGTATAAACAAACCTAGCACAACCTTCATTATGTAATTTATTGAACATATCAGGCAGATAAGAATCACAAAGACTAAAATGCAAAACATCCAATGTAGAGGTCCAAACAGTTTGCCAAATTTTACTTTAGACATCAACATGCGATCCCCCAAAAAATTCTCCAACTAGAGCTTTCTAATTCATAAATTGTTAACTACCTGATAATTGCAGATTTTGAGACATAGATATCTGGACATCACCGGTGCCAGGAGGCATATCTATCACTAGAATGTCAAGTTGACCCCAGTCAACCCCTCTCGTCATATTCTCAAGAGCCTTTGATACCTATGATCCAGCAATAGAAATTCAAATAAAAAAACAGTTGAAGTGGCTGCCTTGCAAGAAGATTTATTTGATAAGAAATATTCTGCCGTATGTTTCAATAAACAAGAACTAAAGTTGTAGAAGGCAGTTAAAGCAATAACTAGTGAATGAAAGTGAAAAGGAGAAGAACCAAGGAGAAAAACAGTTACAGGCATACCATAGGACCTCTCCAGACAATTGGGGCATTTTTCTCCACAAGGAACCCTATTGACATACACTTGATCCCATAACTATCAATGGGAATCATTTTCTTATCTGAAATTACACGAATAGAAAATTATTCGCATGAACTGCAATGGAAGATGGAAGGAACTTAGCCATCAAACAAAGATTAATAAGCATTTTATCCATAAGTAGCAATTTTTTTTTTAAGAAAAAAGGAAAGAAGAAAAAGTTTTAGGAAAGACAAGAAAAACTGAACAGAGAAAAAGACACGAGTTCTTCAATTCTAGTTATGAGAAATAATAGCAACACACTCCTAAAAAAATCATGTGTTGAGAAGAGTGTATTGCTTTTACTCCTCCTCTAGACTCTAGTTATTGTATTGTATCCCACCCAATCCAAAAAATCAATGAAGTGGGTGATTTAAAAGAACCTTATTGAGTGCATTTTCATTCATAGTAATCAGCAGATATTAAACATGGATAAGTTTATCAAACTCTGAATGCCTGAGATATTAATTAACAGTTAGTGTTTTACTTTTTCGGTTAACCATATAACATAACTAACATCTAGAAGAAAAACAATCAAACAGTTCCTATATTGCTTTAATATTATCACCACAATTGCTTGAATGTGGTGGAGTGGAAAGCAAACTTTTGTTTGATATTGATGCTCCATGTAACATAACACAGTTCCTATAAACTAACACGAAGAAATCCAGTGTCATGAAAATGAATGCTTCTCAGAAAAAGTTGATGTGGAAATAAATAAATATCTATGTAGCATCGACAATTCAGGTTAAAGGCATGCCTGCGTTTCCAACACTCCTAAAAAACTATAAAATGTGATTGCATTCGATCATTTTAATATTCTCAATATTTTTACTAATGTCTAAGTGTCACTGACTCACTGTTGTGTCTGTGTCAGTACTTTATACAGAAATATCGAAAGATATACCTAGAGTGACTTCAGGCTTTGTGTTAATGTTCATCATAATGGGAATGTTAGGTCCATATACATCGGCATCGAGTAAACCAACCTTCAATTGAAATTTACTCGCAAGCGCAACCGCTAAATTCACTGCAAATTTAAATAAAATCAATTCATTTCAACTCATTCGCGACAAAACAAAACTAATTCATAAACAAAATAGAAAGATTGAACGGTTATTTTGTACCAGCAGTTGTGGACTTGCCGACACCGCCTTTACCGGATGCAATAGCTATGGTATCCTTAACTCCATCAATTCTCAGATGCTTTGCGTAGCTTCTAACACTTCCTAGCCACTAATCACAAAGAAATGATACAATTCAATCACTATAAACATTTTGCAGATAAAGAAAATGATTTATATAGCAAACATTCTATGTTCAGATTTGTGACCCTCGGCTTCATCAATTGCTACTCTCGGATACGATTTGAGTGATGTTTGCAAGCTCTGTGAACCCTAACGGTGATTCTTCGGAGCTGTTGTCACTGTTTCGTGTATGATTCCACCTTCGATTTGAATGTGTATATATGTTGATTTCTCATGAATTTGAGTTTGATTAGGTTGAATTTGAGGAAATTCTAAAATTTAAAGCATTTGATTCAACATTTGGATTGGTGATGAGATTATGCTTGTTGCGCTGAGGTTGTCCTGCGTTTTGCCGTCGATAGGCGTTCTGGTGCTGAAAGTGAATAAATGAAAGATTTTGGGTTTGAACTCCGGGGATATTTCCGGGGATATATATTTATAGAGAAAGTCTCTATAGGCACAAATAGGGTTTAGCCACACATATATAAAATATCAAATCATTTATTTTTTTAAAAAAATATTTAAAATTAAATTATTCAATCTTTTGTCTCTCTTCATTTATGTGAGTGTGCCTAAATACTGTACATTTATATTTGTGCCTATATTAGAATTCCTCTGTATTTATATAATGTAGGCTTAATAAATCTTTAGGTCGATGTATGTTCGCGAATTTTTTGTTTTAGTCTCTGTTTCTTGTTTTGTTGCAAATAAATATCTAAATGTATAAATTTTTTTGGAGTTAGTCCCTAAAGTCAAAATTCGCAGAAAAGTCTGCAGTTTTTGTGGCGATTTTTCTTCAGATTTTTCTGTTGATTTTGACTTTAGGGACTAAAATAAAAAAAAAAATATATATTCAGAGACTTATTTGCAACAAAACAAGATACATGGACTAAAACTAAAAATCCACGAACATACAGGGACCAAAAGATTTATTAAGCCTAAAATGTAATATCTTTGTTAAGTGAGATATGCTCACGTGTATCGTATAATCTGGTTAGTTTTAGGAGAATTTCATTTCATGTCTGGGCTCGTCCTTCTTGTGTGTTCCATGCAATTCCATTTTTATCCTCCATGCAAGCTAAGTAGCGAGTGTTTAAAAATACAAATTCTAAAAAATATCATAGTTCACATAAGCTGCGAAAGGAGTTCAAATTTTAAAATGTGAACCTGGTCGGTGGTCATAATTCTTGGCCTTTAATAAGTAATAACAGTCAATGATTTTGTCAAAAATGATAAAATGACAAACGATGATATTGAGTAGTGGTTAATTTTGATTGGCACCTGAGGAACTGTTATATATGAGATCGATCACATGCATTCTTGAATTGTATAATTCGAAATCTCTTTCTTTTATCTCATCTTCATTTCTTCTTTCATATCTCTTGGTTTTATCCCTAGAGGGAGATGTCGAGTGCGTGTATTCAATTTCATCGACATTGTTTTATTAATTTTGATGTACTTTTTTTCCTGACTAATGTAATATGTTAGTGTTGTTTACATTGTAACAAACGTTGCTCAGTGTAATTTTTCTTTCTACCATAGTACAATCAATAAAAATATTTATATTCAAATTCAATTTGCAATGTTTTTCCTGTTATTTTTTTTATGTCATAGACTGGTTCACAAGTAACGTGTAAAACCCCCCATATGAGTTCACAAGTTAACATGTGAACCCTACCTAAATTATCAGAATACGATTAAAATTACATTTTATGCAAAAGGATATATAATATAAAAAAAACATAATTAAATAAATAATATCAAAATATCATTTCATATATATTAATCTAAGTCGTCATATACATTTTGGACTCTAACCATTTACATAAAAAAAATAAAAAATCAAAGAGTTAGTCTGATGATATACATATTTAACTAATCATTTGCTAGATCTACAATTTCTTCACTATCATCTTAAACCTTTTCACCATCACCGTTTGTCCCAAGGTCTATAAGCTTCTTCTCCTATTAAGGTGTGGTAGAATCTCCAATTATAATATCACCTTGAGCACAACTAAGATCGTTATAGTGAGTCATCAACCAAGTTAATGCATTTTTCAGACAGTGTTTTTCCCACATTGGACTAGTAGGAGGTAATGGGCTCTTTCTCTGCTCTAATTAATGGGAAATAAGTTTCAAAGTACCCTTTGTTGGTCATTAGGGCAACACATTGGCGGAGCCAGAAATGCTAGAGAGTCTGGGCACAATTTAACCGCAAGCGGCAAATTCTCTTTTCAAGTCTTAGATGTGGTGAATATTCGTATAATATTAACATTATTAAGTGACTTAATATCTTCTTCTCGGTGTAACATATCATCAAGTCATTGAATCACTTATCGTTGATTTTGTTGCGCAATTTAGATTTGATATTCATTGCTAAAAAAGCTCTTCCAACGGATGTCGTCGACACCGGTAATATCAAAGTCAACTCAATAAGTTTGTAGACCAATGGAAATATTAATTATATGTTTGCTTCTGTGGTGGCGAGAATTGAGTTTGACAGAATTGATTTAGTTAAAAGTGAGTTGAAAACAAATAGCAATAAGTATTAAAAAATAAATAGCAACTTTTTTTTAAGGAATTTGAAACATAATAATAATAATAATAATAATAATAATAATAATAAAATAGCAACTTTTTGTAAAAAAAATAAATACTACTGTAGTACAATAAATAGAGATGCTTTTCTTCCCAAAAAAAATGAAATAGAGATGCTTTTATATTCCTTGACCCCTTGAAAGTGTGAACATGTGGCTAGGCATGACAATGGGTGTCCACGAGTGCATGTTTGATACTCCCCAAACCCACATCCATAATTTCGGGTGCACCCAAATCCAAAGACTGTTTGGGTGGTAAAACAAAATCCACGTCCACACCCATTGGTTTTGGGTTTTTTCACCCAAACCCAAACCCACAGCTTGATCATGCAGAATTAAAATTCCCGAGTTTTTTCATCCAAACTCAAACTCACATTCAAATTTGATAAAATGCAAATTGCATTAAAAAAAAAAAAAAATAGTTTGCAATACAATATCCCAATTTAATACACTTTTTTTCCAATGCAATAACATAATTTAACACACTTTGTTCAGAACCACAATACATAACAACACAATATATATATATATATAGAGAGAGAGAGAGAGAGAGAATATTTTGGTAATTTAACATATAAATGGACGGGTGTATGGGTTTCGGGTGTGGGTTTCGTACTACCCAAACCCACACCCATAATTTCGGGTGCCACCCGAACCCACACCCAAACCCAGTCAACTCGGGTTTCACCCGTTGACTTGGGTTTGGGTTCGGGTGGGTCTATCGGGTTTGGGTAAAATTGCCATCCCTACACGTGGCCATAACTACAACAATAAAAAAAAAAAAAAAACTTAAATGGGCCAACAGAGGCTGATGATGGGAACAAAAGTTAAATGAGCCGAGTGGAAAGTTAAATTGAACCCATTCTATTTATCTTCTTCAACAATCAACGTAAGAAAACAAAAGTAGCCGCCGCATACACACATAAGATTGAGGGCAACAGAGGCTCATGATGAAAAATATTCTCCACACAAAATTAAAATTCTGAAATTGATTCAATGTGCCGTGAAAGCCGCAAATAGTAACAGCCAAGCCCGGGCACGTGCCCAGGCAAGCTGGGCGGTGGCTCCGCCCCTGGGGCAACAACATGTTTGTATCTATGTGCCAATAGAAATTCAATATTAGACATAATCATTCATTTGTCCTCAAGTGCTACGACGATACATGCAGGAGTTAGAGCGTGTTTAACCTAGTCGAATTTTATCTGACTAGCAAACAATGCGAGATAGTGGTCCTTGTGCTTGTTGAACTCAATAGTTAGATCAAGACAAATAGTGTGGTAAGATTCAACAACCCTTCCAAGTAACAACTTGATAGGAAGTTTATCCCTATCAAGCTACAACTAAGTTACTCCTAAGAAAACAATAAAGAAAGCAAGTAAAATAAAAGATAAAAACATTCATTTTCATTCATTGATTTCCTTTAAATGTGACCAAAGCATTACATATATAATAACTATAATGAATCATAACCTAAATAGGCCTAAAGGCCATAAAGCCCAATCTAAATCAAGCTCAATCTAAATAACATAATATAATTAATACTCAAAATAACAATATAGTTATACTCCTAAATTATTTAATTAATTAGCATATAATCTTCTATCACAACTAGCGCAAGATTAAGTGATTGATTAGTGTTCCGTGCACTTTCTTTCTTGCTCATGATGACTGCGAAACATGTGTATCCAGATGCAAAAAATCTACATGTTCAAACAAAGATGGTGATTACTTAGTCGAAATATTCATCTTCAGTAGAAATATTCATCAGTTAAACTAATGAGATTATTTGATAAAGAATATTATCTTAATTGTGTTTAGAAACAATTTTTCAAACAGATATTGTTGTTTTTGATTTTAAAAAAAATAATTTTCCGAAAATTGGAACCGAAGAGAATTACTGGCCGAGTCGCGGGACAATACGCTCTCTTTAAGACGTTTCGTGGCACTGCCAAAAATTGTGCAAGCAGACTATCAACCACGCCGCCTCCAGGATAAAACAGCCCAGTAACAACTGTATACCGTATTTCTACTGCACTTGTAGAAATCGGTCAAGAATTACACCTTCTTGAATGGTACTACAATACCATTCGAATTGATGCTACAACATCAATCTATGATTTATCGGTGATTCAGTGGTACTACAGAACCACACAAATTGGTGCTACGACATCAATCTATGTATCACCGGTACTACGATACCATATGTGGTACTACAATACCACATTTATTCATGATACTACAATATCAATCAATATAATGACACAGATGTCATTCTAATATGGTACTAAGACCAATATCAAATCAAATGGATAATGATGCTAAGATCATTCTTAATTTGATGGAACTAGTGATACTTTAATCACTCATAAACAGCTTAATACTAATATAAATATTAGTATCACATAAAATATATATGACCAAATAAAGAAGATAATAATGTTCCTAATTCTTTGTTTCAAAAGTTACATGAAATTAACAAGTTTAATCAAAATAGGAAATTATCAATCTCAGTGATGCAATACCAGTACTGAGTAATCAAATATCCATTCAATAGGTTAAACCAGATAATCTGATATATAATTCTAGTTATGCATCTGCTTCTCATATATAAATATGTATTCATCAATACACTCGAAGTTCATTAGCATTGTAAGAGGCAAAAGTATTCGAAATTATACTTAACTAAAGCAACAAATTAGCCCACAAGCAAATTCAAGCAATGAAAGAAATTAAGGTATCACATACCAGAGGGAGATCATAAATATAAAGGCTGTCAAAAGATTTTCTTTGCAACGCAAGCTATTGGAGTATTTCCAATCAACTGAGTGATAGCATCAACCATCTTAACATATTTATTTACAATGAAATTAAGTCATAAACTTTCAGTTCACCATCTAAATCCATTCTTGCACCCTTTTTCTATTTTTCGTGTGGGAATAGAGAGGTTTTTTTAGCTCACAAAAATTGGCTTTTTTTGACTACAAGATTTCCTTTTATTTTCATTAGTGTTTGCTTAACACTTATACCTCTTGAGTTTTTTTTTTTCTTCCAAAACAAGATTTTACCCTTGTAAAATATTTTCTTAATGTAGACATCAATTAGATTTATTCTTCCATAAACTCAACGGTTACAAATTAATGGAAAATAAATCACAATAAATTAAATAAATAAATATAAGATTTTATTTATTTTCTTAAATTACACACTAGTATGCTACAACACACTAGTATGTTCTAGTACCCGATACGGGACTAAATTTTATTTTCAATTCACACACCAATGTAACATTTGTTCCAACAGATATCAATCAAACAATAGAAGTTAAGTCATAAAAGCCATGGAGGTTAAATATACCACTGAGCAAAACAAAAGAACATTAATAATTGTCCATTTAAAAATTCTAATTTCAATAGAGTTATACTAACAAGTGTTTAAAGATCAGGCAAAATATAAATATTTTGCAATGAAACTAATAATTTTAAACTTTAAAATGGTTCAATATATCACTTTTCAAATCAAAATTTCTACATTTAATTTCTTAGCAATTTTTTTTTTTTGTTCTTTTCAATTTCTTATCTTCATGACCAAAAGCCGTTAGTTTTAACGGTCACTCAATCTACCGCCACAAGAAAAGGACCTACATATAATCCCGCCGCGCCTTATTATATTTTCTACAATCTTAAAAAAAAAAATTCTATTTTTTCATTTATTAATATTTATTTTTTATTTTTTCCCTAAACAAATAAGGCAAAAAAAGACAAGTTCTTTACCTTCTTTGATGAGGAAAATTTGCCTCTATACTTCATCCTCTCTCTCCCTCATCAAACTACAGAACAGGTAACCACATTTTTCCTGCATTTTCTCATTTAAATTATGAACAAAATTCATGCCTCTTAATTATTCATGATATTCTATTTATCGTTATTATTATTTTTAATTAACAATTTTGCATTATACTTAGAATGTATCTCAAATTTTTGTTTTCTTTCTCATGAATTAATCATGTTTTGGATTCAATCATCATTTTATTTATTTAATTTTCATTACTAAATTTGTAGTCTTTTCAAAGAAAAAAAATAAATAAAATTTGTAGTTGGAAGTTAATCATCTCAGACATAATTATGTGGAACGGTAGGGTTGGTTTAAATTCATTTTTTGTTAATGTTTATGGTACTCAACAATTATTGTAAGGTAGTTAGAAAAGGAAGAATAGATTTGGAGAATTCATGATGTTGTTGAATTTGTTTGATGATATTGTTGTGGTTGCCTATGGAATTGTTGATTATTAAACGGTGAATTCTTCCATACACATCTTATTTGAATATGTATCGGTGCATCTGTTGAGGTGGACAATTCTAATAGATTTATAAATAGTATTTATTAATTTTTCTATATTAAATAATATTTATGAATCCTCAACGGTGTACCGATACATTTCCGAATAACATATGTACTAGAGTGTTCTTATTAAAATGGTGGTTAAATTAAATACAATACGTTTAGCTTTGATTTTGATGTAATGGTGATTGGTGACTGTTTTATTACATGTTTGTTGCAGCCTTCTAATCATAGATTATTGAAATTTATGATAGATAGATGGATACCTCTACCTCTACCTCATCTATCTATTTTGGAATTTGATTTGGGTGGTTGAGAATTTGATCGATGAATTTCGATGTCATGAAAATCTCTTTGGATTTATAAACCGACTTTAGCGAAGATGGCGACAAGTAGAAGTGAAACTTCATTTGTCAAAACAAAGAGAATGGAAGGGTTCGCTGACAATCTCACATTTGCAGCTTGTGAGTGGTTTTTGATATTCCTATTGTTAGTGGAATCATTGCTATCATATCTTCTCAAAAAATTTGCAAGCTATTGCAAGTTGGAATTGCCGTGTTTGTTATGTTCTAGGCTTGATCGTATCTTTGATGGTGAAAAGCCGGAGTTTCTTCATAACCTATTTTGCAGCAATCACAAATCAGAAATATCGTCTATGATGTTGTGTCATATTCACGGTAAGCTTGCAGACGGTCATAGGATGTGTGATGATTGTCTTCTGTCGGTCACTACAAACACCAAGCGCAACACGAAAACTCATAGGTTGTTGGCGGGTAAATTTGGTGTTATTGGCGGTTCTGCATATCAAAGCTTGCCGTTGAGTCGTGATTTGTTTACTAGACCTAAGGGGTCAAGGCCATGCAGTTGTTGCGGTAAGCTTTGGAAGTTAGAACCGAATGGCTTTAGATCTATGCAGTTAAAATCACCTGGGAGAGCTGTTCATAAGCCGTACATTCCTTTGCCACATCCACCAAGACAAAGCCGTTTAAATCATCGTGATAACTTAAAGAGAATAAGGGATAAAGCTTCGGAATTTGAAGGAGGAAGACGTTTTCATCCATCAGCTAATGTTGGATACACTGTGCTGAGACTAACTTCTGATTCTGAGTCAGAGTTTCAATTTTCGGATGATGATGATACTAGTAGTATATTTCATGAAAAAATTGAAGCTAGAAATGATACCGTTTATTATCAAAATACATCAGCAACACCTCCGGAACGTGCTGCGAATGATTGGAATCCACCAAAGCCAAAGACTAGTTCTCCCAAGCACCAAGATGGGAATGACAGCGGGGTGGAAGATATTAATCGGCCGCAAGCAGATAAAAGTTCATCAAGTTCTGACTACTCGCATGAGCTTATTTCAGTAGACAAGGTTTCATCATCACAAGTTAATCAAGAACCAGAATCAGAAGACAGTAAGATTACTGATCATTCTGAGAATTCTATTCCTGGTCACCTATCTGAGCTTATGACATCGGATGGGAA
This sequence comes from Trifolium fragiferum, assembly GCA_954870985.1. Classification (NCBI taxonomy): domain Eukaryota; kingdom Viridiplantae; phylum Streptophyta; class Magnoliopsida; order Fabales; family Fabaceae; genus Trifolium; species Trifolium fragiferum. Next base: position 41,042,350 of record OX940796.1, on the reverse strand, counting down.
TCAAATACTTGTTAGAGAATCGCCAGAAAAATGTAACATTTCTCTATCCTTATATTTCGATTTATTTTTGTGTTCAATATAATAGTCTAACATTTGTTTTCCAAAATGTTTCCAGCTGTAGATGTTACACAAGCGCATGATGCTGAACTCGTATCCGAAGAGAATTTGAAAGTCTCAGAGAAGATTAATATAATGAAAGATGCATCTACTCAAACTGATTTAATGGTATGCGACCATGCGCCTCTAAGTCCAACACAAGAGAATATAAGTAATGTAAGTAAGTCTTCTATCACCACCGAGGAAAGAGAAGTACCTGGTTTGGTCATAGATCAACCACCCTCCAAAGAAGTCGATAAAGTTGAGGAAGAGCAGGAGCAATCACCACCATCACATAATACTTCTCTCCATGAGTCTAATATATCATTAGTTGTTCCAAATCATGTTCATACCCCCGAGATACATGCTGAGACAACGGAATCTGGTCTTGAATCACTGGATGAAAGCAATATGACTAAAATCGAAGGTGAATCTATTGTTGATCAATTGAAGCGACAAATTGAGTATGACAAAAAATGCATGGATGATTTGCAGAGAGAATTGGAGGAAGAAAGAAATGCTTCTGCTATTGCTGCAAACGAAGCAATGTCTATGATCACAAGGTTACAGGAGGAGAAGGCGGCATTGCAAATGGAGGCTCATCAATATTTAAGAATGATGGAAGAGCAAGCAGAATATGATAATGAAGAAATTGAGAAAATTAATGATCTACTCACGGAAAAGGAAAAAGAAATACAAGATTTGGAAGCCGAGTTAGAATATTATCAGCTAAACTCAAACTTTACCAATGAGGCTATGGTCCACAATATGCATGAGGAAAGTAAGGATTTGAAGGGGGGAAATGTCACGACACACAGTATTTGTCTACATAATGTCAAAGATACGGTAAATAATTTCCCGGATTCAAAATTGTCCGAGGAATCCAAATCCAGAGATGAAGTTGTTGATGGTGAAACCTCAACTTTAGGATTTGAAGATGAAAAGCAATACATTTCGCAATGTTTGGAATGCTTGGAAAAGAAGCTTCACCAAATTTCTTTCAATAAGATTTCCACTGAAGCGCCTAATGTTGGATCTGCATCGAATCAACAAGGAGATTATAATAGTGAAGGGTCTCATTTAGATGGTCACGAGGAGACTGATTTGTCCGTACAAAAGAATAAGTCGAATGGAAGTCGCGATGATAAGGATGACGCAGCTGCATCAGAAGCCGAAGATTGTTCAATTAGCATTGAAAACAATGATTCCACACCTGTAGAACCAAAATCATCCGGCTCTAAAAGAGAAGCTGATTTGGTTTCTCTAGAAAATGAAATAGCAGACCTTCATGACCGGTTAGAGGCACTCGAATTTGATCATGATCTTATTGAACACATAACAAATTCTCTTCAAAATGGAAATGATGGTAAAAAATTCATTCAAGACATTGCTCGTCAATTGCGTGAGCTACGAAAAATTGGAATCAGATCAAGATGGTAAGAAGACGATCTTAAGTGCTTTTAGCTTTTCGTTCATTTTTATACGCAATTAAACTTTTCATATGCTTGTGCCAATGGACATAAATGTAAACCCACTCAGAATATTTTCCATTTACTTTGACAAGTATATACTTTTTTCCCTTTCGCCGCAGACATAAAAAGAATGGTGGACATGTCTTTTTTCCTGGAGGAGACCATTCGATGATTACGAAAATTGATGAACAAACTTAGCAAATTCTGTAAGTCTCATTTACATGTTCAGTTATGGTTCAAATGTTTATGTTTTATATGGAACTACGAGTAATTCCATATAAAATTGATTCAAATGTTTAAGTTTTCTTAGTCAGCATTATTTTTGTCGAAGTTCTGGTTCTAAGGATGAACTTTAACATTTCAAGTCATTTTTTGAAGGTAAATAGATCTTTACCCCTACAAAATAGGCGAGTTTTGCGTTTTCCCTTGTAATTTTTTTGTAGGAATACCCCTATAAAATACACTACCAAAGGGTATTCCTGAAAAAAAATTGCAGGGGACAAATGCAAAAATCGACTATTTTGCAGAGATAAAGACCTATTAACTCTTTTTTTAACGAGTCCTAGACCAGGGCCGTATTAAACACTTTAAAGACTCATTGTATTACGAATTCCTTAACAATTTAGGCATTTGGTTTAATTATTTAATATTATTCTCATTGTATGTATTTCAGATGTATGCAAAGATCAAAAGGCATTCCGGGAAACGAAAGAAATCACAGAATCATGTATTCTTAATTGATGTCTGTATATTGTGGAAAGCCATGAGATATAATCTTTGGTTGTATATTATTAAAAATTATGAAAAATTGATACTTTGATAATGTTTATTGAGACAAATCTAACAAAATTTCATATATTAATATTTGTTTTTATACATTAATAAAAAATATAATCAAAGTAGCTTATATGAATAGTACACACTGTCGAGGTATGATAATTATTTTAGGACGGAAGTAGTTTTTAATGTCTAATACTATAGCTCTAATGCAGAATTGGTTCTGCAGATTTTTTTGGACTAAGCAGTGAATTAACAAATAATAATAATTTTTTTTTGTCAAGTAGCCTAGTAACTAAAATAGCTTTCTACATTCATGTAGTATTGGTTTATTAATGTATGTAATACGTGATAATTTCTAGGATATACAACGTTCCCCTTGAGTGATCTTAATTAGAAAAATATAATTTTTTTTAAAATCTAATCAATAAAGAAAATATATACATTGTTGGGTTTCAAATGTGAGTGATTAAATCTCACATCGACTATAAATAGAAGGATGTTAAATTTATAAGAGAAATGACTCATTAACCTAATGTCTTAATGTTTTAGAAGAAGATATGACATTTGGTATCTCCATCTTTTGTGGTATTAGAACATACGTTAATTTAGTAATATGCTCGAGGATGTGTCCTATAGGACGGAGGTATGTCGCCATCTAGTAGTCTCTTAAATCATCATTGGAGGAACATTCTTCATATCTTATAGAAAAAAAACTTCCCGACCATGGAATATAAATGATAGTGTCTATAAATCAAATATATCAGTTATTGACATCTTTAGGTGCGACAACACTAAAACACAAACTAAAGAATATTAACTCAAAAACAACAATATTCATTCATTTAAATTCATAGGTAATACATCAATCAAAATCATTACATGTTCAATTTCGCTAAAAACTAATAAGGATGAATCTGGGAACAGACTCACAACATCCGAGTTAATAGCATAAAACGGCCTAATGTATATGACAAAGCCTACAATTGATTTGACAAGATTCAAATGTCTGGAATAGTCATGCATCCAAATATGTAACGTTGACGACGCTAAAGTCATTGAATCTGCACTGAATTTGGATCAAAGCAAACCTGCAAATATGAACAAAACAAACACCGTACCAAGACGGAAAATTAAAACAAACATCGTACTAAGACGGGATAAAACTAAAACCCCGCACTAAGACGAGATTAAAACAACACCAGATTAAAAAAGCCACGAAGAAGAAAACTCGAACAAAATTTAAAAATATGTGGGTATCAATTATTTGAATAAAAAGAAATAAAAACAATCAAATTGATCTGAAATCACCCCTCTCTAATTGATAAACCACAAAAAAATCAAATAGGAGGTGGTGTGGACTGTGGCGGCACAGTGAGAGAAGAGAAAGAATTTGGTTAACTGATATATTTGATTTATAATATATACAAAATATATTAGTTATTTAATAAATTTGAAAATGTTGACTTTTTCTTATAATTAAAAATGAAAGGAGTATATAATAATTTTTTTTACGGTAACAAACTCATATACTTTCATTAATCATAATAGGTAAAATACAAGATGGTATAGACTCAAAGACTTGTTGATTAGCATACAATTTCGACGCTTTTGCTAATATATGAGCGACTAAATTTGCTTATCTCCGAATAAAACTTATCTTGAAGTTTGGATATTGTTGAAGTAGTAACTTGCAAGCGGCCATAACTTTTCCAAATTCACCATGGTCGTTAGAAGTATCTGTGATGCTATCCACAACTAGTTTACAATATAATTTTATAGACACATCAAATACTTCAATCTCACCTACCCAATTTAGAGCTTCTCTTGAACCCATAGCTTCCGCTTCCAACGCCGGCGGTGTATCTTTCATTAGTTTAGTCTTTGCTTTGATGAACTGTCCATGATCATTCCTTAAGCACATCCCGACTCCAAACCTGTTTAGCTCAAAAAAAATTGCCGCGCCGATGTTACATTTCAGTTTCCCGCGGGATGGAAATTGCCATATGTTATCAGTTTCTGTTACGTATAGGAGTATATAATAATCTGAATGCTAGAAATGGATTCCTATGGGAAAAGTCCACAGAATGTTACCTTGTGAACATTGAAGAAGCAATTATACTTGGCGACAAGAAAAAACTTTTCACTTGTAAACATCTTCCCATTACAAAGTCAACAACAGCTCAAAACTTCAAATTTTCATCCCATTGCCATGGTTTTGTTTTTTCTTCCACCATGGTTATCCGATCCATTAAACTGCTTAATTTGGCTTAGAAATTAGTTCTGACATAAATAATTTTCTTTCCCTCCTAATCATAGTTATAGTATCAAACCATGATCTTACCTATGGATTGCCACTTGCCATGGTTTTGACTTTGATGCATGCTTGCTTTTTTCTTGCCCCGTTCCTAGAGTAATGCCCCACCTATTTCATCTCGTTCACCTATAAATTATAGACGCTATAATCCTTAAACTACACAAATGTAAAACAGCTATATGGCAAAAAAAGACATGTGTCAAATCTACATTAACCTAGAGCAAAATCCTATGTGGACAAAAAGCCAAATTCTTTACTTCAATTGGGAAATGTTTTCAAATCTTCTTTCCCTCGTCTGAGGTGTTTCTTCGGCCCAGTCCAACAAAATCCCAACCACAACCAAACATTTTTATTTTTGGCAAGGCAGAACACGTGACAATGTTATGTCACTTTCAACACTATTATTCTTCTTCTTTTAGCAAAGTGTTGGAGCTCAAATAACAACTCAAATCACTAATTTGTGAAACATCCCTCTCTTCTTCTTTCCATCTCTCTATCACTATCACAATTCAAATTCAAAATTCAAACTCCACACATTCAATCTCCCACTCTCTCATCTTCTTTTCATCAAAATTTTAGTCACCATCTTCTCTTCTCCTCCTTCTGCGATTCTATTATCTTATCCTCCTCCTTCTTTTTTAATTTTCGCCATTCTCAAATAAATATTCAATATTCACCTCCAAACCCTAATCATCCAATTGTAACAATCCCTCAAAAAAGTTAACAAAGTAAAATCAATTCAAGAATCATCAAACGGAATCCTCCGGTGGCTTCTTCAGCGTGGTTAAGTAGAAAGGCTTCCTCTAATTTATTGTTTGTTCAGTTTCACAAACGGGGGTTTGATTGAGCGAGTTTTATGAACTTTAATTAATTGTATCATATTCAGTTGAATCATTAACATTTAGTTAATTATTCATATTTCATTATTTTTCCTTATTCTATCTTTTTGAGATGGTATTTTGATCAATTTTGTTTGATTTCATTGCAGTTAGTGTTTCAATGATTATGTTTTGTATTGTTCAGAAACAACCTTCTGCAAATCATTATATGATATGGCTTTTTATATTCTTCCTTTTTGTTCTAATTTGTTGCCTAATTTATTTGTTGTTTAACATGATAAACAATTATATTTTTGTTTCAAGCAGTAGATGATTTATGAAGTGTCTTGAGCAAGTCCATATGCATCTACATTATTGTCAAAGGTAAAAGCTTAATTTTTTGGGCAATCTTAATCATTTTCATGTTTATTGACTAAACTGTGTTTCTAATCATCTTTGCACAACTCATTAGATAGAAATATTTATAGTCATTCTTTGAATTCCTTACTTTAGTGAGAGTTGGTGAGATACATAGCTTGATTGTATTTGAAAATTACTCATTAGATAGATTTAATTTTTTCATTGTGAAAGTGAGCACTCAAAGTGTTTGAAAAAATGTCTCAATATGAAAAATTGATGGCTTTGTGTTCTTATTTTTGTGATTTTTTATGAACATATTTATGCAAATTGTTTTGGTATTTTTTGGTTATTTTCACTCTCAAAATGTTAATCCCTATTAAAGCTTACGTTTGTTAACTTTTTATTTATTTCAATTTAAATATTGTTGCTTATTTATATTGTTCAAGGCATGAGAGATGATAAATTCTTGACTACATATATGTATATAAGGTAAACATGTTTCTTTTGGGTGAATATGTTAGGCCTTGACTTTTGGCTCTGGTTCTGAATATACGAATTGAACTGATATGTAACTCACATGCTGCTTTGTAGTTGATCAATTGGTTTGGCTCCAACAATAACTATCTTATATATTAACAAAGCAAAACCATTCATGGAAAACTGTAGATGTAGCGAAATGAGAGATTTTGCATTCCGTCTTCCACGTCGACGGATTCGTTCAATTCAAAACCATATTCGATTTTCTACTGGGTTTTCACAATTCCTCTTCGTTGATGCCATGGACGAACACATTTCCATTCCAAGTAAGATTCAAGTTTGAAAATTTTGCAATCTTATTTATATCTTTGCCTTTTAAAATGGCTAAGAATCTCAGCATATTCTCTTTTATATACTCTCTTTGTCAGTTTGGGTTCTGATTCTGATTCTGATTCTATTCCTTAGATTCAAATTTAAAAATTACTTTAATGGTGATTGAATCATCTCAAAATCAATGTGTGAATACATCACTCATCAAATATATATATTGTTTGATTAGATATTTCTAACTCGGAATATCTTTAACGTTATCTTTTTCAAAAGATGCACTGTGATTCAATAGAAATGATATATCTCTATACCAAAAAAATAAAGAAAGAAGGCGATATATCTCAATAGAAATGACAAAATTTGCTTAAGAATTTTTATTTCGTATTCATGATATGGAAAATATTAATGTTTTAGTTTACTAATTTGAAAGGAATATGTGATTTGTTGGATGAAGAAGTTAAATTTTAAGCCCCGAAAGTAAACATATGTTGGATAGTTTCTTCTTCCATCTCATGATTTCACTCTTCTTTGTCCCCCACAAAAGGTACCGTTAGAACATATTTGGATATATGTTGCTTGATTTAAGGTTTATGAAGGAATATCATGCCAATATACAACATAGGTGTTAGATTTTTTTAGTTACTTGAAAGTATCCATAAATGAAATTAAAAGGATTTGTTCATTGACTCTATTTTTAACTTACAAAGCCAAGTTATAGTTCAATGACTAAGCACAATACACAATGCGTTTGAATCTACTTGAATGATAGTGAATGATATTTTAATGGTTTGTATGCTTTAACTCCATGGTTGGGGTTAGATTAGATGTTTTGAAGTCATAGTCTCATTTTGAATAAGCTCCTTAATTTTACAATGACTAGCTATTTATTTATTTATCCTTTTTTTTAGGTGAAATGGAAACCACATTGAATTACAAATACTACCATATTCATTTATCTTTTTTCCAAAATACAATTCCTTTAATTATTAGTCAATATCATGTTTGTGTATTTTGAAATTTGGATTCAATCGTATAAGCATTGAACTGAAACTTGCAAAATTTCTGACTAATTGTGCCTAATTTAATGTTTCCTTTTACTTTGTAAACCTGATTTTGTTTCTAAAACTTTTGCAAGGTTCAATAGTTGCTGATGTCTTTGTTTGGAGTTGTAGATTGGGTTCATCTCATGCTTATCATTAGTTCGACCAAGCATTATAATTTTCTACATTCTTTCAATTGGTTTTCTACATTTTGTCTGCACATGACATTTACAATTTTCTATTTTTTGAAAAAATGAATTACTTTTGTCACATGTTGTCTCGGAGGGCTACTGTCATGACTGTTACAATGAAGATTAACATTAGTTGAGTGGTTGCTGTCATGGAATTTTAATATTGCTCTTTTTTTGATTTGTAATTGTTGTGTTTTATTTTAATTTATAGGAGATTATGATTATGATCTCAACGGTAGATGAAGATTTTCGCATATCAATATGTCAACGGTTGGAGCAATTGCAATAGGTTGTGTTCAATGTCTCTATTTTTTTTTCTCTTTTAGTGGATATAGTAGATAAGATCAAATTAACACATAGTTTTGGAGTACATGTTATGATATTTCTCATATTTTTGTTTTGTTATCACTTTACTGATTGATAAATTTTCTGCAGAGGTTGAATTTGGTTTTTCAAATTCCCCTCAAAATGTCTATTGTGGTCTCTCTATTTGCACACACAATTTCTCTCTCCCTCTTCTTTCACCTTCTTCAACATTCCTTTCTCCTTGGTCCGTTTCTCTTCTTCATCTCCAACTAGGTAACAATTGTTTTTCTCTCTTTGTTTTCACTTTGTTAGTCATTAACTTCCGTCCTTAATGATTAGTTAATGTGTTTTTTTTTCTTTCACAGATTCCATCACAATCTTCACGTAACAATAATTTCCAATTCGTCAATTCGCAGGTAATCCCTTTTTGTGGTTTATATGATTTCTCTAATTCAGTTCATATGATGTTTTGAATGTTTTTATTCATCTCCTGTATTATTATATTATTTGTTCTTTGTTTCATATTGTTTCTATTTTATTGATAAATTTGGAATTTCATGATTTTCATGATTAGGGAGAGGAGATTTGGATTCAGAACAAATATTGGGTAATTTTCTGAACTTTAATTTGTATTTCAGTAGTAGTATTATTTTAACTAATGTTTGGTTTGTGGTGTATTATATATGGTTTACTAACTTACCTATTGTTGCTTAGTTGTCATATTTATTTTGTTTCTATCTTTTAGCTAACAATCCCTACACTTTAGGAGTTGATTGTGGGATTTATATGATTTTCTGCAGTGCAATATGATTTGTTTTTGTTAACTTTTATATTTTGTTTTTATATTTGTGTCAATCTTATGAACAAATCTCCTTTTTCTATTTCCCCATTCTTAAATCTCCTACTCTTCTTATTCTGTTATTTGATTTCATTTGTCCCTCTCACGGATTCCATTTGTCCCTCTCTTTTGACATCAACTCAGCGACGGGAGTGAATGATGAAGCAGATCACACGGTTGAAGCTACGGTAAGCACTTGAGATCAATTTCTGTTTTTTATTTCCAGTTTCATTTTCATTGTCGAATTCCTGATCTATTATATTTTTGTTTCTTCAATTTATGGTGATGTTGTTTCTTCATTTCTCACATCGTTTTTTTTCCATGTGCAATCAGAGATTCAGATTGTTACTCATGGATTTGAGGAAAAAGGTACGTCATTTAACAGTATAATTTATAGGGTTTATGCAAATGAATTAAAAATAAACTACATTGTGCATCAGTTCAAGTGTTTATTGATCGAATATTTATAACTTTGTTTTATTTTCTTTTTGGATAGGAACTTCTTCAAGGTCTTTCTTTAAGGGAACTGAGATGTAGAAGGAAGAAACTCTTCTTAAGGTAAAACTTTCACAACTTAAGATTATGGATATTCAATGAAAGTCATTAGAAGTTACTAAATAGCTTTTTCTCTCTGTTTTGTTAATTACAAAAAAGAAATGGCTGTACCACAAACAAGTTTTGTTAATTCTCGTTGGGAACCTAAATATGTCTTATCTATTTCGACCATCTCCAAAACAACTTATTAATTTCGTAGGACAATGTAGAGTGTATAAATATGTTTGTGCCACAACCATTGTTTGTTAATCCCGTATTGTTTTCAATCCCGTATTGATATATGTTTCAATCCCGTAATGTTTTGTGTTGTATTCTCACAATGGAATTGGAATCCCTTCCACACTTGCTTACCTTTGTTTTCAATCCCGTATTGTTTTGTTATTGTCATTGATATTGATATTAACTTTATTTTCTACTGGTTGTTTTTTGACAGAATATATCCTTCTTCCACATGGGGTAATAATAGCTATGGAGATGCATGAATAAGCAAAACAATTTAAGAAGTACAAGTTCTAAGGTCAGTAATTTTCCCCTATAATATAATTTATTTTTTTAATTGGAATAAGGTTTGTGAGTGTGTATCAGTAGGGATATCAAGTCTGTATCTAGGAAAGATGCTCATATTTATATGGATATTATCCATCTTAAATTAGGTTTTGTCATTGGTTTTCTCCCCTGCTACATTTGTTTCATGTTTTATTTTAAATTGGAATAAGGTTTGCTGGCAATGAATTTCTATGTGTAAAAGAAATTTTACATAAGAAACGTGGTTAAAATTTCAGGCTAGAATGATAGTAAGTAGAGAAGAGTTTTGAATTTTTCAAGAATAGAGAATGTCAGTTTCATACATGAAGGAGACTTTTGTTTTTATATTTAATTTACTGAGTTATTGGTATTATTTTGGATGTTCGTTGGTAGTTTATATAAATTAGAAGTGGTATATATTTGTTATTTACATGATGCTGATTTTAGAGGTGGTCTGCTGGGTTCTTATAGTGGTGTGTTTCAATCTTAGTGGTCCTAAAGTTGTTAGTCGAATTCTTCTCTCAGAAACCTCGGCAGCTGCATTGGTAGAAATTTGCTCGATGTCCTAATTTTGACGGATTTCATGCATCTCAAAGAAGTAAGGTTATAGAAGTACTTTCAACTAAGTATACTATTTTTGACTTCATGAACTTTGACAATTTATAATTGATAAGAATTAATTCGTTTCAAGGATTTTGTAAATGCTATTTTGACTTTGAATAAGTGACTGAACATGAAAAGTTGAGTTATGTTCCAAAGAAACATGAGATTAATTGTTTTTGTGAACTTCTCAATACTTTAGTAATATTCATTCAACTATGTTCTTCATTTTTTCCTGCATTTTCTCAATACTTTTGGAATATTACAATTAGGGGATGTGGCTTATGAGTAGTATAATGGCACTAAACTGACTCAGTTACTCAAGCCCCTATTGGTTAAGCTAGAAAAAATGTCATTGTTAGACTGTATAAATTATAAAAGCTTCTAAAAAGTTGTTGAAGATTGAATATTTTGATTATATGAGATTGAGATTCTTGAATTTGTGATTTTTAATGATGTTAATGAAGGAAAAAGGTGTTTCTCAATACATGTCGGACAGGGTGATGTTATGCACTAAATCTTATAGGTTTATATCTTTGTCTGTCTTTTCCAATTCTCTTACACATTTCCAATTACATAGCAGGTTGAAAAGTTTGGGATCAAGGACTAACTCCAATAAAAATGTTATCATAAAGTTCATGGGTATACTAATGTTTATAATAGGTACTTAACCATATGCAATTTTATGAAAATCTGATAAATGTGATTGAGAGATATTATGTTGGTGCTTTGTATATAACTGATGTTTAAAATTTGCGGAAATATTTATTTCCTGGTGTTGTGGTGATGCTTAGGGTCTCATATTGCATTGTAACCTGTCAATTTTTCCTATCCAAGAAATAGCCACATCAAATGTTAGTTTACACATACCAAGGAGCTAAAACCCGACAAAGGGAACAATGAAAAGTGTTGGTTGAGGAATGAGTGAAATAAAAGAAGTTAAATGGTTCCTTAAGAGCAGAATCTCTATCACTCTTCTTTCCAATCTATATTTCAAATTCCCCCCAAAATGTCTTTCTCATCTCTTTATCCCTCTTCTTTCTTCTTCCAAATTGTTTTTCAAATTTCAAATTCTCTAAATCTTTTCTCTCATCTTTTTACTCACTTCTCAACATCTCCTCCACTCCTCTTCAACAGTGAGTTTTTTATTTCATATATAGAGGTGAGATTGTTTATTGTATTTTATTATTCATATTGCAGGTACCATTTTTATGCTGCATATGTTTTTCCCTCTATAAGCAACTTCAATGTGTCCCTAATTTGTCTAGAGACATTTTTTCTTCATTTACTATATTGAGATTGCTTCTGGTGATTTTTTAATTTATAAATCTAGGATTTGTGATGTTTGATTTCATATTTGAAGTTTATGGTTCTAGATAACTTTTGTATTCATGAAATGAAATGGTTGAATTTTGTAGGTTGAATATGGAATAAATAAATTCATTCAAAATGCACATGATGGAGATGCATAAGTTATAGTGCAACCTGGGAAGGTATAGCAATAAACTTCAATAAGAAAATGTTGTCAATAGAGAAGTATTTAGCAATTTGAAATAAATTGTACTAAATATCTCACCACCAATGTATGCTAAGATAGCAATTTGAAGTAAATTTATATGTTGGTTTCTTGATCACACTATAGTTTCAAATTGCAACACAATGTATGCTACGATATTTGGCTTAATGTGTTGATATTGCGCCTTTATTGTTGTGCAAATGTGTCATTTGAATTGAAAGTTAATTTCATATCTATCTAAGATCCAATATATTTAATAGGCTATCTTTGCACTGCAGACTATTAGCTCAACCACCCTACACTTATGCTGCATTAGTCAGTAGTCACTGGGTAGCTAATAATATTACTGCTCTCATTAGTCAATATGGCTATTGATGTTAACATAGAATGCTGCATGTGCTAATAAAGAATGTAATATACATGATTTTCTGCAGATTATGTTTTCTTTTTGCAATACCTTTTGTATTCATGCTGCATCTCTATATTATATATATTCTATAGATTATGTTTGTTTGCATGTGCTAATTAAAGTTCAGTTGAATGCTGCATGTGCTAATAAAGAATGTTCCAAATGAAAACGTAAGGGGAAAAATAAAAAGGTCCTATAAGATAAAAAAAAATGAAGAAATTGGGTAGCAAAATCAAAATTTGGACATATACATGATTTTCTTCTTAAACCTTATCTATTTATGGTTGTATTAGTATAAAAATTTAAATTTAAATGCTTCAGGAAAAAACTGATAATTAAACATATGTGAATTGAAAAATCATATGTATCATGCCTCTTATTACATTTTCTATTTTGGAAGAAAGCAATGTTATAATTCTCATTTGGTTGTCAATGAATTTTCTTTGTTTTACATTTTCTATGAATCTACTTTTGTAATTGCACACAATTTGCTTTTTACTATACATTGATTTTGTTGTTAGGTTCATTATATATTGTTTTACGATTTTACTTTAATTACACACTATCTTTACAATAATTCCTAAATCCGCCCCAAAAAAATACGGGAGGCTTGCCATAACTATGTTACGCAATATCATTGTGATCTATGTACTTTCGATAACTAAGCATCCTAAAAACATGGGGGCTAAATGATAAACATTATAAGTAATATTTTATTTTCCCACTCATATAAATCATACACATTATTAGTATTTTTTTGAACAAGACATTAGTATGATGATTTTTATATAGGCTACCTCAAAACCAATGTGTTGGTATATTGGGGCAAGATATTATTAGGAGGATCTTAGAATTTAAGAGATAACAAAGAGAGTCTATAACTAACTAAGTATTCATTATTTCTTTTTTCGTTTATTGAGAAAAATGTTTGTCAAGTAACAAATCCACAATATGATATTGTGTTCTTATAATCAATTTTTTTATTGTTCAATTCTTATAACACAGGGGGCCGTAGCCTATTGTTTTAATTTATTTTATTTACAATTTCATGTTTCAGTTTAATAGTCATTTTTTATTTATTTTCAATTCATATAAATTTAAATGAATTCTTCCCGTGCCGCCCCGTGCGATGCACGGGTATGAATACTAGTTAATACTACAATCTTTGTATTCCTATTCCCAACTTCTTTCATTCTTCACATTAGTTTCTGCTTTTTTCAAGACTACAGCCGCATCATCTTTCATCTCTTTCACCTATAATCAATGCAGCCTTCGAATTCCTATCCTCAACTGCATTCTTTGACGCATTCTTATCACATTACCACATATGTAAAAGAAACAAATACTCCTTTTAGTCCTTATTATAAGGAGAAGTTTATTTCTTAAATACATAGAATATTTGATGTATTTATTTCATATTACAATTTAAATATATTAAATTTTATGAATTAAAAAGTATTTTTTTTATTTTTTTTAACAAGGAACAGAGGTAATAGTATTTTAGAACACTCTAAAAAATTTATGGTTAAATTGCAATTTTATTCCTCAAGTTTATTAATTGTGCGATTTTAACCCTCTACATTCAAATGTGAGTATTTAAGCCTCAACGTTTGCTCCCTTTTGCATTTTGTGATCCCTTTGGACTATTTTAACAAAAAACTTGCTCACATTTATAATTCTATTAGAACACCTAAAAAGTGTATAGAAAAAGCGGAATGCAGTCACGTGAAGTTTTGTTTGTGTGAATAATTAAAAATTAAAAGAAAGTAAGAATTAAAGGAACAAAATAAAAGAAGTTTATCAATTGTGCCATTTTAACCCCTTACATTCAAATGTGGGAATTCACCCTCAAAGTTTGCTCTTTTTTGCATTTTATGACCGCTCAAGTGATAATTAGTAATTACATATCTTAAGTTAAGTACTATCCAAAAAGGACTTTGTCACGACCCGAATCCGCATCGTGACCGGCGCACGAACTATCACACTAGTCCGGCAAGCCTTATGACCAAACTTAACAAACCATAAACAAGAAATTCCCAAAATGATCTTTACTTCAAAATAATATTCACAGAAATTTCGACAGAGTATCCTCTGTATTTTTTAACATTTCCCAAATCGGAATAAATCATGTTTATACACTTATAAACCAGCCAGAAATTCAAAATGACATAACTAGATGTTTGTGCAACTCAAAATATAACATCTCTGAACTACCAATAGCTGCAGATACATCAATGGTCCAATTTATACATATAGGAGACATACCAAAAGAGTGACACTGATAGATCTTTAGCTCTGCTAGAAGCTTTCTACTCAGCTGACTTTAAATCTGAAAAAAAATATAAGATGAGGGGGGGTAAGTCACAAAGACTTAGTGAGAGACAACAATCACCATCAACTAGAAGGGAAACACACAAGAGCACGAATAATTAGTTTTCTCAAACTTAATTTCAATTTAGGAAGGTGGTAATCATGTAAAACTATAATTAATCCATAATCCCGTGTAAACGTGAAAATTCACTAAACTTGTAAATTTATCCATAAAAGAAAACTATTCAAAAATCAAACGTCATAAAGAGGTGAAAATCAAATCAACAACTTTATAAAAATATAGAAATCAAGAATAATCAAAGAATCAAAATACCCATCTTTAAAGAAAATATGGAAATCCAATAAAATAAAATCGTTGTCAGAGAATCGAGAGATGGCTCCATCTCGTTGATAGCCCTTTCCTCCTAAGCGCGGCCTCTCACTTAGTGGCGGCTCCATCTAACGGATAGCCCTTTTCTCATCGATTCGGAAAACATGTCATCAAACCGAGAGCTAGCTCCATCTCGTTGATAGCTCTTTCCTCCTAAGAGTGGCCTCCCTTAGTGGTAGCTCCATCTAACGGATAGCTCTTTTCTCTCGACTAATGAAAAATCAAATCTATCGATTAGGGAGTTTACATCTCGTTGATAGCCCTCTCCTCCTAATAGCGGCCTCTCCATAGGGGTAGCTCCATCTAACGGGTAATTCTCCCTAACCGAATAACATTACTAGGTGCACCTAGGTCGTCGTCATTATAATCGTGATTTTTAAAAATACATCTCTTAAAACCATGTTTCAATACATTTCGAAAGCTTTTGTTGAAATACATATAGTCCAAACGGAATTGAAAATATTCCACTTTATAAACCATAAGTAAAATCAAATCCAATCCAATTGGAGAAGATCAACATTTTCAAAACACATATCTCAAAACCAAAATTCTCAACATATCAAACTTACGCCCAAAGTATATAAATCAAATCTCAATTTCAATTCTTATGCTCAATAGATCATAGTAAATCCAAATAAAGACCGTATTAACATCGATAACTTTAAAAATTTAATAACGATGATGAGAAAAATGTTTAAAGGTTGTGTTTCCCGATTTTCATAAATACTTAAACATAGAAAATAAGCAAAATAACAATAATAACCATAATTAAAATATGTGATAATGATCATCATCAACTCACAGTTATGACGAATCAACTAAGTTTGCTCTCCAACCACTCCTGAGAAGCATGTGAAGCTTCCGGCGTCATATCTGAGTATCATAATGTTTATCAAAATTTAGAAAATCAATCTAGAGTTTTAACTAAGCATATGGAACCATAAAATCCCCAAATATCTACTCTAATCTCTAATATTAGATTTCTAACCCAAACTACACATACCAAAAGACACAATATTGAGTTATAAATTGTATATTTACCTCAAAGAGTTTCAATAAGCAACTCTCCAAGAATGGGTACTCATCTTCATCCCTAGAACATTAACTCTAACCCCAAAATTATACCCAATCACATTAGTAGAACTATGAGGAAGCCTTATTTTGCAAGGAGTAAATATTTTCATGAATGTTTGATTTGTTTGTGAGATTAATGAGTTGGTAAAAGCAAATGGAAAAGAAGCAGTAACACAAGAGGGATGAAGAAAAAAAATGGAAAAGGGAAAGTGAGAGTGAATGAATAATGTGGGTGGTTGTTTACGTGGGTTCTGACTTCCAGACCCTTCTTTTTTTTTTTTACTTACTATTATTTATTTCCTTTTATTATTATTATTATTATTATTTATTTATTTTTTGGAACGGTGTGTTACAGACATAATTAGTATTATCGAAAAAAACATCTTAGTACTATCCAAATTAAAAAGACAATTGATTATCCATAAAAAACATCATACTTTAACATTCACTATTTAAGAAAAAACACGAATTGTATCAGTCTCCTCTCCTTCATTTCCATCATCAAAGAACATTAATTGCCCGATACTTCTCTGATATGCGCATAAGAGAAGTATCCGACACGTATCAGTCATTTATTTTATTTTTTAAATAATATTAATTATCATATACTTCTTCGATACAAGTATCAGAAGGTATCATCAAGTATCATTATCAGATACATAACAGATACGATAATTGGCTATTTTTAAAATATTGGGGCTTGATAGCTCCCACATGTGCATAAGAAATTAAGAATTGAGAAATATTATCACACATACCTCATGCAATTCTTTTCACATTATTCTTTCCCACAAAATATAAAAAAATTGAATAATTAATGTATTTAATTTATCGTAACAAAACAAGCCCTTTAAATTTTACGTTTGTAACAGATATATTTTTTAAATTTTTTAAGTAATAAATAAGTCCTTTGAATTTTAGGTTTATTACAAATAGATCTTTTAGTTTTTATGTTTTAACATATAAGTCTTTTAATAAATAAGATTTACATGAGGATTATATATTACAAATTACAAACTTAACATATATTTGAATTGTTATTTAAAAAATCTATTTATTACAATTTACAAATATTAAACATAAAAGACTTATTTGTATTGTACCAAAAAAAGACTTATTTGTATCTTAAAAAATTTAAAGACCTATATACATTATAAATTGATGTATTTTGCCTTTATTTTATCACGAGTATTTCATCTTCAACATGTTTTAATTCATATTGGTCTGCTATCTAAATCAAATTGTATCAGTTTTTTAGATGTTGTATACACGTTTTAAAATAGCTGCATCAGACAATGATTTTTCGCAATTCTAAATATTTTCCGCGAACCGCCTTTATGATGATGATGATGATGATGATGATACATGATAGTGATGATGGTTGATTGGGATTTAGAAGCTTCATTTTTATATTTATTTATTTTTTGTATGAGCTGGTTTTCTTCCTTCATCAAAAAGTCAAGAATGTTGTGTAGTAAGAATTGCTAAATATTTTGGTAAAAAATCATTGACTTTTTGATGAAGGAAGAAAACCATCATCACTATCATGTAGAGCAAGTCTTACATAGGGGCATTATAATTTAGGCACACAATTTAGACACATTCACATAATTTAGAAAATTAAAAGAAAAATAAATTTGTCACATTAAATTATATCACTTTAATTTCTTTTTCTTTAATTTTTTTTATTTTATGTGAATGTACCTAACAACACTTATTTGTGTTTGTGCCTAGGTTAGAGTTTCTCCTATCATGTATCATCTATGAAGCACTGACACCTCTATGATTAGACTTGTCGTGGTGTCCGACACTCGTATGACACCCGTACGACACTCCTACAAATGTGTCGGAGAGGTGTCCAAAAAAAAACAATTTTTTCTTTATTCCGACACTCCTTAAATCGGTGTCCGACACCTATAAGACACTCGTACAAACGTGTCGGGGTAAGTGTCCAAATTTTATTTTTTTATTTGCTTTTACTTTTCTCAGGTATGTCGAAATAATAATATTGATCAATGAGGGATTAAAGATATTACATTTTGATTATATTATTTTTAGTTTATCGATAGTAGATGGATGAATAAATGTCAAACGTATTATCATATATTCTTTTAAAACTTTTTTGATTGAAAAAATTATTCAACTTAAATGCATATGTATGTATTTTTAATTCTAAACTTATATTTTTTATAAATATGTAGCGGTGTCGGTGTCGTATAGTTTTTATATTAGCGGTGTTAGAGTATCGTGTCGTATCGTGGTGTCACAGTCCGTGCTTCATAATGTATCATCACTATCATCATCATCATTATTATAAAGGCGGTTCACGGAGTTAACCGATGAAGAAAAAGAAGGAAAAAAAAAAACAAACCAACTGTAACGTGCTAAAATGGATTTCCAAACATTAGTTTCACTGTTAATTATCTCTGCAACTCTCATTCCAATTTTATTCTTAGCTACGACAAAATCCCCAAAAACACCCTCCACCGCCATCCCCAAATCTTACCCCATCTTTGGATCTGCTTTTTCTTTAGCAGCCAACTTCCACCACCGCATCCAATGGATCTCCGACCGTTAATTGTGAAGAAACAAAGGAATAAGTCAGTTACTTGCTCAGCAAGCAACTGCACTTTTGGCTTAGTTAGTTCACTAGAGTAGTTGGTTAGTTAGTTACAACTATGTCTAGAAGTTAGTTAAGAGTTATAACTGCATGTTTATAGTTATACTCTTTAGATTAGTCTTTACACTTTTGTATATAAGCAAACTAAAGCTCATTATGTCTTTTGAGTTTTTGATGAGATTACATTTTCTTTTCTCACAAGTTATTGAATCTTCTTCTTCATTACGCTTCTTGATTCTTTCAAGCTTTCTTTGTATCACAACAATGGTGGAATTACATCACATTTTACATGGTATCATGAGCCTTTCATGATTCCCCATCATTCTTTCTCTCTTCTTTTGTGATACTCCTTTTCTTTCGATTCAATTTCTCACGCTTCCGCTCAAAACTCCACATTCATCCTTTCTTCTGCAACCATGTCTGTGCACAGCTCTGCAGGTAGCATTCATGGTGATTTTCCCTCTGGTACTCATAAGAAAGGTTACCAAAATGACACTCTCAATCCTTATTTCTTACATCCCAATGAAAATCCAAGTCTTGTGTTGGTTACACCACCTTTATCCGGTTCAAACTATCATTCTTGGTCACGATCAATGACCATGGCTCTCAAGTCCAAGTACAAGCTTCATTTTGTTACTGGTTCTCTTCCTCGTCCTCTTGATGATGATCTTGATTCCTTGGCTTGGGATCGGTGCAATACTATGGTGATGTCGTGGCTCAACAACTCAGTAGATCCTGAAATCTCTCAAAGTATATTATGGATGGATACTGCATCTGAGATTTGGCAAGACTTGAAGGATAGGTTCTATCAAGGGGATGTGTTCAGAATCTCAGATATTCAAGAAGAGATTTATACTCTTAAACAAGGTGATAGCTCTATCTCTGCTTACTATACAAAAATGAAGAAATTATGGCAAGAACTTGATAACTTTAGACCTATTCCTGAATCAATTTGTGTTTTTGACTGTGCTGCTATTCTTAAAATGAAAGAATATAGAGATTCTGACCAAGTTATCAGGTTTCTAAAGGGCTTGAATGATCAATATAGTGCAGTAAGGTCACAGCTTATGTTGATGGATCCTCTTCCTCATATAGGAAAGGTTTATTCCTTACTTGTTCAGCAAGAAAGACAAGTCCTTATTCCTTTAGATGAATCCAAGCTTTTGGCTGCAGCTGGTAATTCTTACACTGCAGGCAAAGGAAGTTATGGTCGTGGTAAAACCTCTAAGAACAATGGTTATGGTAGTAAACCAGGTAGTGGTAGAGGTAAAGGCTCAGGTTCCAACAAGATGTGCTCTCATTGTGGTCAAACTAACCACATTGTTGATTCTTGCTGGAAAAAGCATGGTTATCCACCTCACTTACAACATTTGGCCAATGGAAATGGTCATGGCACTGTGAACAATTGCACCAATGAGAGAAATGGTGATGATGATGATACTCAATCTGCTGACTATGATGATGGAAATGCTGAATCAGACTCTGGGAAATTATTCTTCACTCCTGCTCAACACAAAGCTCTACTAGCACTTCTTCAAGGTTCAAGTACATTGCCTTCTCATAGCATTAATCATGTCACCCATGTTGCTTCTACTTCAGGTATTCTTTGCACTGCCTCTATTCATAGTGACTCCAATAGGTTCATTCTGGACACAGGAGCCACTCATCATGTGTGTTATTCCCTTCAATTCTTTCAATGTCTAAAGAAAATCAATCCTATTCATCTTAAACTTCCCAATGGTTCATTGGTTACAACTTGTTTTTCAGGCACAATTGTTTTTGACCAACATTTTTTCTTAACTGATGTGTTATATTTTCCTAGTTTTTCTTTTAATTTGATTTCTGTGCCTCAACTCACTCAAAACCTTCAATGCACTCTGATTTTTGATAACAATGATTGTTTGATACAGGAAAAATGCTCCAAGATGATGATTGGTGTAGCTAAGATGCTCAATGGATTGTACATTCTTCAAAGTCCTTCTGTTACCTTAGGAAACTTGCCTAGTAACTGTTGTATCAATTCTATCCTTAGTATCAATCATTCACACCCTAGCTTAGGAACCAACAATGATAATAATTGTACTTTGTGGCATAGGAGGTTTGGCCATGCTTCACATGCTAAGCTCTCTGAAATCAATAAAATTTTCCCTTTTGTTCATTTTACTAAATCTTCTGATCCTTGTGATATATGCTTTTTTGCTAAACAGAAAAGGTTGCCTTTCACCTTAAGCAACCATGTTTCCAAACAAAATTTTGATCTTATTCATATGGATATATGGGGTCCTATATCTGTACCTTCCATGCTTGGTTTCAAGTATTTTTTGACCATTGTAGATGATAAGAGTAGATTCACTTGGATCTACCTATTAAAATTAAAATCTGAAGCTTCAACTTACATCAAACACTTTTGTTCAATGGTCAAAACTCAATTTGAAACTAACATTAAATGCATAAGATCTGACAATGGCACTGAGTTTTTACTCAACAAATTTTATCTTGAAAATGGCATTATTCATCAAACCTCATGTGTAAGTACACCTCAGCAGAATGGAATAGTAGAGAGAAAGCACCAACATATTTTAGGCATTGCTAGAGCTCTACTATTCCAAGCCAATCTACCTCACATTTTCTGGGCACATGCTGTAGGTCATGCTATCCACATCATTAATAGACTTCCTACTCCTTTCTTAAATCAGAAAACTCCTTTTCAAATACTCTTTAATGAATTGCCTGATGTATCCAACCTTAGGGTGTTTGGATCTCTGGTTTTTGCTACTACTCTTTCCAATCATAGAAAGAAACTTGACCCTAGATCTAGAAAGTGTATAGCACTTGGTTTTAGATCTGGTGTCAAGGGTCACATTTTATTTGATCTTAAAAACAAAGAAATTTTTGTTTCTAGAGATGTTATATTTTTTGAACATATTTTTCCTTATAAAAATTCATCTGTGAAAGCTAGTGAAGCTATTCCTAACTCCTGTCCTTCTAATACACTTGATTCTTATGATTACTTGTTTAACAAGTCACCTACTACCTCTAACTTTTCTCAATCCAAATCTACCTCCCCTACACCAAATTCATCTCACACTCAACACCATCAACATGTTTCTAACTCTCAGCCTGTCCAAAATAGCATAAATCAACCTGTCAACACTGACCACACACCTAACTCCAGTTCACACACCAATGATTCTGACCAACCTACCTCTGACTCAACTAATCACCCTCCAAATCCTCACTCCAATCCTGAACCTCCTCTTAGAAGATCTCAAAGAATCACTAAACCACCAACTTACCTTCAGGATTATCACAGGACTTTGTTGAATGCATCTGTTCATCAAGCTCCCTTAACTGCATCTACTTCATTATCTCAGTGTAAGTTTCCTTTATCTGCATTCATTAGTTATGATAACCTTTTGTTGGAACAAAATTATGATTTTGTATCTCCTTAATTGATTTTGATGATAACAATGTATTTAAGGTTAAATTGGAATACTAATAATTTAATTCAGTGTGCAGGATTAAAAGTTAAAATTTGCGTACTAAAGAACCTTAGAATTTCTGAAGGAATTACTTCTAAGCTCACCAGATCTGAAGCAAGTGAAACTCTGAAGTTATTATCTGAACCTTAGAATTTCCGAAGGAATTACTTCTGAGCTCACCAGATCTGAAGCAAGTAATTCTGAGCCTGTGAAACTCTGAAGTTATTATCTGAACCTTAGAATTTCTGAAGGAATTACTTCTGAGCTCACCAGATCTGAAACAAGTAATTCTGAGCCTATCAAAATCTGAAGAACATCTGAGCTCACCAGATCTGAAACAAGTAATTCTGAGCCTATCAAAATCTGAAGAACATCTGAGCTCACCAGATCTGAAACAAGTAATTCTGAGCCTATCAAAATCTGAAGAACATCTGAGCTCACCAGATCTGAAACAAGTAATTCTGAGCCTATCAAAATCTGAAGGCTCGTCAGATATAAGTGTTAAGCTACATTTGAGAGTACAATTTTATTGAAGACTGTGCCTGACTAAGTCCAAACGCAGAAACCAAGAATGAAAAGGTTTGACCATGGAAAGGTCCTTTTCAAGTCAGGCTTCAGAAACGATTATTTCCTTATTTGGCTTTCACCAAGGTTCAAATATCAAAAGCCAAAAGGAATCTCTCATTTTGTAGTAAACGTTAAGCTCCTAAGCTACTGCAAATCAGAACAGCTAATAAGCTCACTGATCTATACAAAGGAGCGTCTCAATTCTTCAAACGGCTATAATCTTCAACGTTCATTTTATCATCTATAAAAGGAAGAAGATTTGTGAAGAAATGCAATCAAGACTTAAGCTTCTGAACGTGCTGAAACTCTGTCAAATTCTGAAGCTATCAAACACTTAGAAACTTTGTGATAATTTTCTAAGTTAGTCTTGTAACTGCGTTGTATTTTGTAAACACCTCTGATTGTATATCAAGTGTTAATCTCTTATCTTTATTAACATTAAAACCAGTTTGAAGTCTCTTGCTTTGTGCTTGAGCATTGGAAGTCTCTTGCTTTGTGCTTGAGCATTGGAAGTCTCTTGCTTTGTGCTTGAGCATTGGAAGTCTCTTGCTTTGTGCTTGAGCATTGGAAGTCTCTTGCTTTGTGCTTGAGCATTGGAAGTCTCTTGCTTTGTGCTTGAGCAGTTAAAAGTCTCTTGCTTTGTGCTTGAGCAGTTTGAAGTCTCTTGCTTAGTGCTTGAGCATTTGTAATCTGAGTGATTATAGTGAAATCTCTTGTGAAGGACAAGAGGACTGGACTACTCCTGTTAGTGGGAGGAACCAGTATAAAAATTCTGAGCATCTCTCTCTAACCCTATCCTCATATATTGTGTGTGTTATACCTTATCCGCTGCAATTTGTTTTAACTTAGAAAAAGTCTCAACACAATTCAACCCCCCCCTTCTTGTGTGTTTTTCAACCTTCAATTGGCATCAGAGCTCCGGTCTGTTGCTCTTCACTTAACAGTGAAACAGTAAAAGATCTAGGGGTACTTAGTTGAAAAACATGTCTGGTGTTACCTCTCCTTCTGCTTCCTCTGGACCTGATCACTCTGCTGTTCCACCTCCTCACAACTATGATAGGGAAAGGAACAGTGATAATCACAGAGACAAACCACCTTACTTCAACAGTGATCCTACTACTTTTCCTTTCTGGAAAACCAAGATGTATAGTTACATCATTGGGACCGATGATGAGTTATGGGATATCATTGAAGATGGTATACATTTTGAACACATGGATGATGAAGGTGTTGTAAGAAATACCTACAGAAAGTTCTTTGATGCTGAAAAGAAGAAACAGTATAAGAAGCATCATACTGTTAAGAATATGCTTATTGGTGCAATATCTCATGCTGAGTATTTAAAAATATCCAACAAGTCATGTGCCAAAACTATCTGGGACTCTCTATGTTCCACCTATGAAGGAAATAAGCAAGTCAAAGAAGCTAAGGCAAACTTATTAGTTCATCAATATGAGCTGTTCAGAATGAAGGAAGATGAAGATATTGAAACCATGTATTCAAGGTTTCAAACCCTTGTCTCTGGTCTTCAAGTTCTGAAGAAAAGCTACACTGCATCTGATCACGTGAAGAAAATTCTGAGGAGCTTACCTTCCAAATGGAGACCAAAAGTTACAGCTTTTCAGGAATCCAAGGATTTGGACAATGTGACTCTTGAAGATTTAATAAGCTCACTCAGAAGTCATGAGCTAGAACTTATGTCAGATGAACCTGTCAAGAAGATGAAGTCCTTGGCTCTAAGCTCTGTTCAGACTTCCTCAAAAGCTGCAAAGATCAAAGTGTCTGAACAAGAGGAAGAAACTTCTGATGATATGATGGATGAAAATTCTGAGAATGAAGAAATGGCACTAATGGTTAGAAGGTTTCAGAAATGGAACAAGAAATACAAAAGGTTTCCAAACAAAGGAAACAACTCAAGAAGTTCCTTTTCAAAGGACAAAAAGGAAGAACTGAACAACTGCTATAACTGCAAGAAATCTGGACACTTCATTGCGGACTGTCCAGAAATGTCATCCAAGGACAAAGGAAAGAATAAGAGCTTTGGGAAAGAAAAGTACAAAGAAAAGGTAAGGAAGAGTTTGTTAGCCACTTGGGAGACCATTGAGAATGACTCTGAAGGAGAAGATGATGAAGAAGGCAATCTGGCTTTAATGGCAAGAACTTCTGAAGGTAACAACTCTGATAGAGATTCTGAAGATGACTCAGATGATGAAAATGAGGTATACTCTAACATGACTAAATCTGAATTAATTGATTCTCTTAAGATTGCCGTGAAACATTACTCTCGTATAGTAAGTCAACACAAAATTCTGAAGAATGTTCATGAATCATTGAAAAAGGATGCCAAGATTCTTTATGATGAAAATGAATCGTTAAACATTCGTATTTGTCATGTTGAATCTAACTATGTCTTGGCAGACAAGCTCAATGATGATCATGAAGATGCTCTTCACGAATTTATTCGTTGTACCTTCAATAAGAGTAAAATAGCTTCCATGATTTATCATATGACTCGTAACTATGGTGAAGGCATTGGTTATTCTCGGTTTAAGAACTGGGATAAACCTCTGAAATCATATAGTGAGGATGATACTCCACCTGAATTATTCTCTACCTTTGTTAAAAGTGGTACACTTGATCTGAAGGCATCCAACTCTGAAGGAGGTTCTGAACCTGAACCCAAAGACTCAGAAGTTCCAAGTTCTTCTGAACCTAAAATTTCTGAGTCCAAAAGTTCTCAAGTTAAGGCTCAGAAGTCATCTGAACCTCTGAGAAATCAAGGTAAAGTTACTTCAGATCCTTGCTTGACCTTTGGAACTGTGATATACTCCAGATCAAAATCCAAGAATCAAATTAAGCCTAAACATTCTTGTCAAAGCTTAATTAATTCTAGATCTTGTGTTGATCATAGAAAACAAAGAAGGAATACTATTCAGAAGACTAACTCTAAAGGACCCATCAGAATATGGGTACCAAAATCTGAAATAATGTTTGCTTCAGATGCTCATGCAAGGAAAGGTAAAACAGCAGCCCTGGTACCTGGACAGTGGTTGCTCACGACATATGACGGGAGAAAAGCATATGTTCCAAACCCTAACTCTGAAAGAGGGAGGCTCTGTGGGATTTGGAGGAAAACAAAAAGGGAAGATCATTGGTACAGGTACAGTTGGTAATTCTTCTCTTTCCATTAAAGATGTTTGGTTAGTTGATGGACTTAAACACAATCTATTGAGCATTAGTCAATTTTGTGACAATGGGTGTGTTGTTACATTTAATAAGGAATCATGTACTGTATCAAAAGACTCTGACAAATCTGTAGTATTCAAGGGAATGAGAGTTGGCAATGTTTATAAAGTAAACTTTTCTGATTTGGTTGACCAAAAGATTATATGTCTTTTGTCTCTGAGTGATGAGAAATGGCTATGGCACAAGCGTCTTGGTCATGCTAACTGGAGGTTGATCTCTAAGCTTAGCAAACAAAAGCTTGTTAGTGGTTTGCCTGACATTGATTATCACTCAGATGCACTTTGTGGCTCATGTCAAAAAGGAAAATTTGCTAAGACTTCATTCAAGTCTAAAAACATTGTCTCTACTTCCAGACCCTTAGAATTGCTTCACATTGATCTGTTTGGTCCTGTTTCGACAGCCTCTATCAATGGTAAAAAATATGGATTGGTCATGGTTGATGATTTCAGTAGATGGACTTGGGTGAAATTCCTACGTTCTAAGAGTGAAGCACTTGTGGTGTTCAGTGACTTCTGCACACAAATACAAAGTGAAAAGGATCTTCGGATTCTGAAGGTTAGAAGCGACCATGGGGGAGAGTTCGAAAATGACTCTTTCGAATCTTTCTGCTCAGAGCATGGAGTAATCCATGAATTCTCTTCTCCTAGAACACCACAGCAGAATGGTGTTGTAGAAAGAAAGAATAGATCTTTGCAAGAAATGGCTCGTACCATGATGCTTGAGTCTAACCTAGCTAAGTTCTTGTGGGCAGAAGCCGTGAGTACTGCTTGCTATGTTCAGAATAGAATCTACATCAGACCTATTCTGAACAAAACTGCTTATGAACTGTTCAAAGGAAGAAAACCAAATATTTCTTATTTTCATCAGTTTGGATGTACTTGTTATATTCTAGACAACAAGGTCTATCGAAAGAAATTTGATGCTAGAGCTTATAAGGGTATCTTTATAGGCTACTCTGAACGCTCAAAAGCATACAGATTGTATAATTCTGAAACTCACACAGTTGAAGAATCTATACATGTTAGATTTGATGATAAAGAGCCTGACGATAAAATGTCAGAGCAAGCTGAGACTTTTGCAGAATTTCAAGTTTCCTCAAATTCTGAGTGTGAAGATCTCTCCATTGCTGTATATCCATCTGAGACTCAAAATGAAGATATCTCTGAAGGCCTTGAAACTGAAGACCCTTCAGAAACTGAACCCTCTCAGACACCTGCTCCACCTAAGAGTAAATTCAAGTATAGATCATCTCATCCTGAAGAGCTAATTGTTGGTAACAAGGATAGCCCAAGAAAGACCAGATCTGCTTTCAAAGAGGATGAATCCCTAGTTGGGTTAATTTCATTAATTGAACCCACAAACATAGAAGAAGCACTCTCAGATGATGGGTGGATTGTTGCAATGCAAGAAGAACTCAATCAATTTGAAAGAAATGATGTTTGGGATCTGGTACCAAAACCCAAACACAAGAACATTATTGGAACAAAATGGGTATTCAGAAACAAGTCAAATGAAAAGGGAGAAGTTGTCAGAAATAAAGCTAGACTGGTTGCACAAGGTTATAGTCAGCAAGAAGGCATAGATTTCACTGAAACCTTTGCACCAGTAGCAAGACTTGAGGCAATTAGACTTCTCTTGTCCTATGCAGTTAATCATGACATCACTCTATTTCAAATGGATGTTAAGAGTGCATTTCTGAATGGAGTAATTTATGAAGAAGTCTATGTTAAACAACCTCCTGGCTTTGAAGATATAAAGTGTCCTGATCATGTTTACAAATTGAAGAAATCTCTGTATGGTTTGAAACAAGCTCCAAGAGCTTGGTATGAAAGGTTAAGTATATTTCTTCTAGAAAATGGTTTTGAAAAAGGACATGTTGATAACACTCTCTTTAGAAAAACCTTAAAAACTGATATTTTGATTGTTCAGATTTATGTTGATGATATTATCTTTGGTTCAACTAATGCTTCTCTTTGCAAGAATTTCTCTAAGCTTATGCAGGATGAATTTGAAATGAGTATGATGGGAGAACTAACATTCTTCTTGGGAATTCAAATCAATCAAAGAAAAGAAGGAGTATATGTGCATCAAACCAAATACACAAAGGATTTACTGAAGAAATTTGGTCTTGAAGATTGTAAACCAATGTCAACTCCTATGCATCCCTCTAGCTGTCTTCTGAAGGAAGAATCTGAAGGCAAAGTAGATCAGAAATTATACAGAGGTATGATTGGTTCCCTCCTTTATCTCACTGCATCTAGACCAGATATCTTGTTCAGTGTATGCTTGTGTGCTAGATTTCAATCAGATCCTAGAGAGTCTCATCTAACTGCTGTTAAGAGAATCTTTAGATATCTGAAAGGAACCACTAATCTTGGATTACTTTATAAGAAATCCTTAGATTATCAGCTTATTGGATTCTGTGATGCTGACTATGCTGGTGATAAAATTGAAAGGAAGTCCACTAGTGGAAACTGTCAATTTCTAGGTGAAAACCTTATATCATGGGCTAGTAAGAGACAAGCAACTATTACTCTATCTACAGCAGAAGCAGAGTACATCTCAGCTGCTAAGTGTTGCACGCAATTGCTCTGGATGAAACATCAGTTGGAGGACTATCAGATAAGGATGAGTAGTATACCACTTCTCTGTGATAATACTGCTGCTATCTGTTTGTCTAAGAATCCTATTTTGCATTCAAGAGCTAAACACATTGAGATCAAACATCACTTCATTAGAGACTATGTTCAGAAGGGAGTAATTAAGATTCAATTCATTGATACTGAGCATCAATGGGCTGATATCTTTACCAAACCTCTTGCTATTGATCGTTTCGATTTTATCAAGAAAAATCTGAACATGGTTTTTATTTCTGAATGACATCTCTGAATGCTGTTAACTCTGAATGAATAAACTGGTTCTGAAGGGCCTCAGAAGTTTGGACGGCTCAGAAACTATTATATAGGTTCTGAAGCACTCTCTCATCTGAAGCAATCAGAATTATTTATTATTAAATATGATTTCTTGTGACTCAGATACCTACTCTAAGTGTTAGTTGACCACTCAGTTTCTCTAACTGACAGCTGGCTTCTGAAAACACTACTTATCTGTGTAACTTCCCATCATGTCTAGTAACCGCTGGGTAATGAAGGAGAGCTAATGATGATTTTATTAAAAGTAACTGCCAAGCCCCTATTACGTCACTATCTTGTTTCCCCAATATTTTGAAACTTCCACTATAATCACTTAACTACACACTAGTCACTATCACTTCTCACGTTTTCAATATTTTGAAACTTCCACTATAACCATTTCTGACACTCCTAAATCCCCTCAGAAATCTCCTATTAAAGATTCTGAGTCTACCCCAATAGCAATGGACGTAGACCAATCTGAACCCTCAAATGTTCAAAATTCTGAAGTCCCTGCTGAATCCCAAACTGAACCCCTTCAGACTTCATCTCCTAAGCCAACCACTTCTGAACCAAACCCCTCATCCATTCAAACCACTCCACCTTTTCCTGGAACTGATTCAGATCTTGAAGAAACTCGTCTTCATTCTGAAACAATTCCCTGTTTCACCATGGTACTTAACAATTCCCTTTTACCGTTGAATGCATTTACTGCTGGTGGTTGTTTGCTGTGTGCATTTACTACCCTGTAACTTGTGCTTTGACTGACCCGTTTTTGATAATGACAAAGGGGGAGAAAATATTATTTCATTTCCTATGGCAGTGAAATTATTTCTGAAGCTCTAAAGATCACATTTTCTGAACTCTACTCTTGTTAAGTTATATTAAAGTCTTTTAAACTTTTAATGAGGGGGAGTAATAAATTTTGTCCAACATAAATTCATATAATATAAGATACGCTTGCAAACCATATCTTATATTTGTCAATCTGAAGAAATAGAGCTTGCAAACCTCTAATTCTGAAGGTAGAATATATGAAATTATATTTGACATTAAATATTACTCTTAGACTGTTTTATATTTATCATTGATAAACTTTTGAAGCTTATCAGACTCAGGGGGAGCTTGCAAACCTCAGAACCTGAAGTCAAGATGTTAAATAAAAACAACAACAATTGATTTTAAATACATATAGTTGTCATCATCAAAAAGGGGGAGATTGTTGGAACAAAATTATGATTTTGTATCTCCTTAATTGATTTTGATGATAACAATGTATTTAAGGTTAAATTGGAATACTAATAATTTAATCCAGTGTGCAGGATTAAAAGTTAAAATTTGCGTACTAAAGAACCTTAGAATTTCTGAAGGAATTACTTCTAAGCTCACCAGATCTGAAGCAAGTGAAACTCTGAAGTTATTATCTGAACCTTAGAATTTCTGAAGGAATTACTTCTGAGCTCACCAGATCTGAAGCAAGTAATTCTGAGTCTGTGAAACTCTGAAGTTATTATCTGAACCTTAGAATTTCTGAAGGAATTACTTCTGAGCTCACCAGATCTGAAACAAGTAATTCTGAGCCTATCAAAATCTGAAGAACATCTGAGCTCACCAGATCTGAAACAAGTAATTCTGAACCTATCAAAATCTGAAGAACATCTGAGCTCACCAGATCTGAAACAAGTAATTCTGAGCCTATCAAAATCTGAAGGCTCGTCAGATATAAGTGTTAAGCTACATTTGAGAGTACAATTTTATTGAAGACTGTGCCTGACTAAGTCCAAACGCAGAAACCAAGAATGAAAAGGTTTGACCATGGAAAGGTCCTTTTCAAGTCAGGCTTCAGAAACGATTATTTCCTTATTTGGCTTTCACCAAGGTTCAAATATCAAAAGCCAAAAGGAATCTCTCATTTTGTAGTAAACGTTAAGCTCCTAAGCTACTGCAAATCAGAACAGCTAATAAGCTCACTGATCTATACAAAGGAGCGTCTCAATTCTTCAAACGGCTATAATCTTCAACGTTCATTTTATCATCTATAAAAGGAAGAAGATTTGTGAAGAAATGCAATCAAGACTTAAGCTTCTGAACGTGCTGAAACTCTGTCAAATTCTGAAGCTATCAAACACTTAGAAACTTTGTGATAATTTTCTAAGTTAGTCTTGTAACTGCGTTGTATTTTGTAAACACCTCTGATTGTATATCAAGTGTTAATCTCTTATCTTTATTAACATTAAAACCAGTTTGAAGTCTCTTGCTTTGTGCTTGAGCATTGGAAGTCTCTTGCTTTGTGCTTGAGCATTGGAAGTCTCTTGCTTTGTGCCTGAGCATTGGAAGTCTCTTGCTTTGTGCTTGAGCATTGGAAGTCTCTTGCTTTGTGCTTGAGCATTGGAAGTCTCTTGCTTTGTGCTTGAGCATTGGAAGTCTCTTGCTTTGTGCTTGAGCATTGGAAGTCTCTTGCTTTGTGCTTGAGCATTGGAAGTCTCTTGCTTTGTGCTTGAGCAGTTAGAAGTCTCTTGCTTTGTGCTTGAGCAGTTTGAAGTCTCTTGCTTAGTGCTTGAGCATTTGTAATCTGAGTGATTATAGTGAAATCTCTTGTGAAGGACAAGAGGACTGGACTACTCCTGTTAGTGGGAGGAACCAGTATAAAAATTCTGAGCATCTCTCTCTAACCCTATCCTCATATATTGTGTGTGTTATACCTTATCCGCTGCAATTTGTTTTAACTTAGAAAAAGTCTCAACACAATTCAACCCCCCCCCCCCCCTTCTTGTGTGTTTTTCAACCTTCACCTTTCTCATGCACACACACACTATGCATTAAATCTATCTTCAATCAATAAACCAAACTCCTATGAAGAGGCAATGTGCAATGAGAATTGGAGAAATGCTATAGATGCTGAACTGTCTGCATTAATGAAGAATAAAACTTGGGATTTGGTCACATTACCAGCACATAAGAAAGCAATTGGTTGTAAATGGGTTTTTAAATTGAAACTTCATGCTGATGGGTCTGTGGAAAGGTATAAGGCACGATTAGTAGCAAAGGGCTTCACACAAACTGAAGGTATAGATTACTTGGATACTTTCAGCCCTGTAGTGAAAATGACAACAGTCAGAGTCTTCATGGCACTAGCTGCTTCACAAGACTGGCCTTTATTCCAACTTGATGTTAATACAGCCTTCCTACATGGTGACTTAAATGAGGAAGTTTACATGAAGCCTCCACCTGGATTGCCCCTTCAGCAAGAAAACTTGGTCTGCAAGTTACAGAGATCTTTGTATGGATTGAAACAAGCAAGCAGGCAGTGGAATGCTAAGTTAACTGAGACCTTGATTTCCTCAGGCTTCATTCAATCTAAAGCTGACTATTCTCTATTTACTAAGAAGACAAGCAGAGGATTTACAGCAATCCTAGTGTATGTTGATGACTTGGTATTAGGGGGCACTGATATAGAGGAAATCAATCAGTTAAAGTCAATGCTTGATCAAAAATTCAGTATTAAAGATCTTGGCCAACTCAAATACTTTCTAGGTTTTGAAGTAGCTAGAACTAAGGCTGGTATTGCTCTTTGTCAAAGGAAATACACCCTTGATCTCTTAGCAGATGCTGGCTTACTTGCAGCCAAACCATGCTCTACTCCTATGCAACCACAGTTACAGCTCCATAAATCTTCTGGCACACATCTCACTGATCCTACCACATACAGAAGATTAATAGGACGGTTGCTATATCTCACTCATTCCAGACCTGAGATCTCTTATGCAGTTAGCAAGCTCAGCCAGTTTCTAGATGCACCAACAGATACTCATATGCTAGCAGGACTTCATGTGCTCAGATTTCTCAAAAATCACCCTGGCCAAGGTTTATTCTTCAGTGCTTCATCACCATTGACCTTGAAGGGATATTCAGATTCAGATTGGGGTGCATGCCCTGATACTAGAAGATCCACCACAGGTTTTTGCTTCTTTATAGGCACTTCTCTAGTCAGTTGGAAAAGCAAAAAGCAAAATGTTGTATCTAGATCCTCTAGTGAAGCTGAATATCGTGCCTTAGCTCAAGCTACATGTGAAGGACAATGGCTTCTCTACTTGCTGAGAGACTTCCTTGTTTCACATGATAATCCTATAGTACTCTATTGTGATAATAAGTCAGCTTTGCACATAGCTGCCAATCCTGTTTTTCATGAAAGGACTAAGCACATTGAGATCGATTGCCATGTTGTCAGAGACAAGATCCAATCCAACATCCTACATTTGCTGCCTGTCACTTCCAAGGAACAAGTAGCTGACATTTTCACCAAATCTCTGCAACCTGGTCCCTTTCATACTCTTCAATCCAAGCTTGGAATGTTTGATATGTATTCCAGCTTGAGGGGGCATGTTAATTGTGAAGAAACAAAGGAATAAGTCAGTTACTTGCTCAGCAAGCAACTGCACTTTTGGCTTAGTTAGTTCACTAGAGTAGTTGGTTAGTTAGTTACAACTATGTCTAGAAGTTAGTTAAGAGTTATAACTGCATGTTTATAGTTATACTCTTTAGATTAGTCTTTACACTTTTGTATATAAGCAAACTAAAGCTCATTATGTCTTTTGAGTTTTTGATGAGATTACATTTTCTTTTCTCACAAGTTATTGAATCTTCTTCTTCATTACGCTTCTTGATTCTTTCAAGCTTTCTTTGTATCACAACAATGGTGGAATTACATCACATTTTACACCGACATCCTCCAAACTATCCCTTCCTCCACCTTCGTCTTCCACCGCGCATTCGGCTCCCGCCAAGTCTTCACAGCTGACCCTGCTGTGGTCCAACATGTTCTCAAAACCAATTTCCCTTGCTATGGCAAAGGTCCTACATTTATCCAATGTCTCAGTGATTTCCTTGGCGACGGAATTTTCAACGCCGACGGTGAAACTTGGAAGTTCCAACGACAAATTTCCAGCCACGAATTCAACACTAAATCTCTTCGTAAGTTTGTTAAAACGGTTGTCGACGTTGAACTCTCTGATCGTCTCCTACCTATTCTCTCCGAAGCTTCTAGAAACCAAACGGTACTATCTGATTTCCAAGACATCCTCCAACGTTTCACATTTGATAATATCTGCATAATTGCGTTTGGATTCGATCCAGAGTATCTTCTTCCTTCTCTTCCTGAAACCGCGTTTGTAAAAGCCTTTGATGATAGCTCACGAATCAGCAGCCAGAGGTTAAACGCAGCTATTCCATTTCTATGGAAAGTGAAGAAAATTCTAAACATTGGATCAGAGCGACGGCTGAAAGAAGCCGTCGCTGAAGTAAGAGGACTTGCGACAAGAATCGTTAGAGAAAAGAAAAAAGAGCTTATAGAAAAATCAGTGTTGGAATCATTGGATATTTTATCGCGGTTTTTAAATTATGGTCATTCTGATGAATCTTTTGTAATTGATATTGTAATAAGCTTTATTCTTGCAGGAAGAGATACAACTTCAGCAGCACTCACGTGGTTCTTTTGGTTACTCTCAAAGCATAGTCACGTCGAGAATGAAATTCTCAAAGAAGTTATGGGAAAATCGGAAACAGTTAGTTATGATGAGGTGAAGGATATGGTTTACACTCATGCATCGTTGTGTGAGAGTATGAGATTGTACCCTCCGGTTCCGGTGGATACTAAAGAAGCAGCGTACGATGACGTTTTACCAAATGGAACTTTAGTGAAGAAAGGATGGAGACTAACGTATCATATATATGTCATGGGAAGGTCTGAGAAGATATGGGGATCTGATTGGGCTGAGTTTCGACCTGAAAGGTGGTTGAGTCGGGATGAGGATGGGAAGTGGACCTTTGTTGGGATGGATCTTTACAATTATCCGATTTTTCAAGCTGGGCCGAGAGTGTGTATAGGGAAGGAAATGGCATTCTTGCAAATGAAGAGGGTGGTTGCCGGGATTATGAGACAATTTAGAGTGGTTCCGGCGATGGTTGAAGGGGTTGAGCCAAAGTACACTGCGTATCTTACTTCTTTAATGAAAGATGGTTTTCCCGTAAAGATTGAGAAACATAATCACACATAAGACTCTTCATG
This sequence comes from Trifolium fragiferum, assembly GCA_954870985.1. Classification (NCBI taxonomy): domain Eukaryota; kingdom Viridiplantae; phylum Streptophyta; class Magnoliopsida; order Fabales; family Fabaceae; genus Trifolium; species Trifolium fragiferum. The sequence goes on along the minus strand of OX940796.1, from coordinate 41,007,057 downwards.
GTTCGTTTCAGACAAATAATCCATCTGAACCGAACCAAACCATAACAATGGTTGAAAAAACTAAATCGAACTGTACTTATGGTTCAAGTAACAAGTTAACCAAACCGAACTGTTAAGCAAAACAGTAATATACTTATGGTTCAGTTAACTGATTAATCGAACCGACCTGTTGCACAATTTTCTTTCTTTATTAAAAAAAATCTACTAGTTAGAGATGCACAATTTTCTTTCTTATCTGCATGATCCTTCTTTAACCCATCATTTTACTACTAGTTAGTATTCACTGTTAGTCTTTGGCAGAGAAATTGTATTTGTTTCATATGACTAATCTGGTTCTTGAAATGTTAACTCAAAACGAATTAAGCTTGAATAGTGTAGTAAGACACTTAAGCTGGACTTTTAGAAGGTAACAACATGTAACTGCAAAACAAATAAGCTTATTTGCAAAACAAATTCCTATATCTTAGCATTTATGTTTTACTTAAAACAAATAAGGTTGAATAGTGAATTCTACTTCATATAAATGAGCTAAAAGATGATGAGTTCATTCTATTAGCTTCCAAAAAATTATTGTGACAAAATCCAGAATGTAGAAATGATCAAACGCAAAGAAATGAACAGTTCAAAAAGAAATCAAATCCAGAAATCACAAATCAACACTTTCATTTTGATTTTGGGTTTTGCTCATATTGTTCATGAATCACTGCATATTTGGGATGGTTTGATTTAATCTTTTTAAAAGAACTGTTTTTTTCTTTCTTGAAAGTAAGTTTGCCCCTCGACATATATATATATATATATATATATATATATATATATTGCTAACATACTCCCGCCTAAAAACATGTGGGAGTATGTTACAAGTCAACTCCCACTATATATTTACTTAAAAACCAATTATATCCATACAAATCAACACAACTCATAAGGTTAGTTTTGTAAATTTTTATTTTATTCTAATTTCAAAACAAAATATTTGGAACATGGTTTCTTAATTTTAGTAAATATCTCATAATTAATAACCAACATTGTTTCTTATGGTTTTCTTTTTTATTAAAGTATTGTAAAAAAAACCACAAGAAACATTATATTTTTTATATTAAAATGGTTTCTTACGAATTATTTCGAAAGTAAATTCGTAGGAAAAACAATGCAAATCTGTATGGAATAAAATATATATTTTACAGTTTCCTATGAATTATTTCGAAGGTAAATTTGTAGGAAAACAACGTAAATCTGTAAGAAATAAAATATATATTTTAAAGTTTCCTACGAATTTGTTTGTAGGAAAATCTACAAGAAACATTATATTTAGCTGCAGATTTTTTCAAAGGTAAATTTGTAGGAGATAATTACAATTTGTAGGAAACAAAGTTTATCATTAAAAATAGTTTCTCGATTTTCTACATAAATTGAAACCAAGGAACTTTTTTTAATAAAAAACATGTATATATTTTCTTGCAAAATTTATTTTGAAAAATTCGCATGAAAATATTTTTCATTAACTATTAAATTTACATAAGCTTTTTTAGTTGGCAATTTGTTTGAGTGATCATAGAGAATATTATTAGGAGGTTTAGGGATTGTCTTTGGATTGAGTTGTCTTTACATCCATAGACCTAGGCGTCACCACATTGCTATGCATAACCCTTTGAACTTTTTTTAGAAGGTCAACTGCCTCTGGTGCTAGGAAACCAAATGTGTCGAATGCAAATGGAATAAAAACATGTTGATTTTCAGAGCACATCTTCTCATGTTTAGCCATTTTGCTTGAAGCAGCTTTGAGAGCTGTCTGCCCCACAGTAAAATCTCCAACTCCTAGTCCCACAAGTGGGGAAACTCCAGTCAAATCTATACAAGCATGTTTCCCTCCTACCCATCCATACAACATGATATCCGCTGGACGAAGTGTCGATCTCCCTTCTTGTGGGTCCGTCAAGAAGTTTACTGGTGCCTCTTTCTTCATAGAAACGCCTAAAGATATCAAAAAGCACATCCCTGACCAAGTCATGCCTGTATTTGAAGATTGGAAGCTCCCTACAATGAGCTGCATGTTCCCCAAAAGTGTCAAGGCACGCCTTTGCGACAGACTGGACAAACATCGTCCTTAGGAAATAAAGGAATCATGAGGCGGTACCTGAGGATAGTACGATACTCCACTGGGGACATGTGTTGGCCTAACCCATCAATGTGAATAGCTAGAAGAAAATCTTGAGCATGGGCTGCTTTCAAACACCCAAAAACTGCTCTTTGTCCAGTAGTCATGTCAAAATCAACTTCCATGTCTTGAACAATTTTATCAAAAAGAACACTCGCCAAAACATGCTGGGCTTTACGGGGGACGGTGTCTTTGCTAGCAAAATTGCTAAAGTCAAAAGTCGAAATTTTATACCGAAGACCGTCCAAAGCATTGTCAAAATCGGCGTCCATACCACATACTCCACTGTCTCTCAAAATATGATCTTGCAGCACCCAAGATTGGGCCCTAGAAGCCAGAAAAGCATATGATGCGGCCTCTACTGCTAAATACAAACCTAACCCCCAAACTTAATAGGTAAAGAAGCTATCCTCCATTGAAGGTCTCCAAAAGTTAAAAATAATGTGATTAAAATATAATATCTATTTAATTTTTAATTGATTAATATTATTATTTCGACACATCTTTAATCATTGTAAATATGTTTAAGGAAAATTGAAGTAAAGAAAAAAAATTGAACACCCATCCAACACGTTTGTAAGAGTCTAAAAAGTATCAGCATAAAAAAAATTAAATTCATATTAATTCAACAAGTGTACGTAAGAATGTTATGTGAGCGTCAAACATCACGACACGTTTTATTCATTCATTCAAATCGACATTATACATCAAATACAACCACATATTCAACTTCGCTAAAAACGTAAATGATGAATCTGCGAACAAACTCACAACATCCGAGGTAATAGCATACAACAGCAAAATGCCTACTACAAATAATATGATAAAATTAAAATCACCGGAATATCCATGCTTCCGGATCTGCAACGTTGATGCCCATATTATCGATTGAATTTGTAATTGGCTGAAGATAATATTTCGAGAAGAATCAAATGAACACCGCAACAATACAAGAAATCAAATAACGCTGCATAAGACGACGACCCATACAACGCCGCACTTAGACGACGAAATTACACAAAAAATACAAAAAAAAATAAAATTAATCTATGTGAAAATCATTTATTTATATTAAAAGAAGAGAAAAAAAAATATGCGTGCTTTATAGCATATCATGCACGTGGAAACAAAGACACTTTGGGGTACCATAGCCCACTTTTCCCCGTCTACGGTACATGAGGCAAATAGGTCTCGTACCGTGTGCAATAATAAAAAACCGGATCTGTAGGGAATATTCTTTGGACACATATATTTTAAAATTTAATTAATTTTCACAGTTCCACTATTAAAGGGTTATTATTGGAATTTCTCATCAATTTTAATTAAAAAAAAAAAAAAGAGAGAAAGGAAGGGCACCATCATGTTCGTCCAGAAAATTTTAACAGTATTGTGAAAACAAAGGAACTTAGATGAACTTTGTGACAACCAATTTTTAAGGTCAATGAAATTTAGCATCATTCCACAATATTTTTCAGTATCTTCCAGATCCATAACTTAGATGAACTTTGTGTTGTGACACAAATAATTTTGTCGCCGCCATCTCACAGTATCTTTCAAATCCATTTCTTTTATCAATCTCAATATCCACTGTTCTTCCAGATCCATTGCTTCCAAAAAATCTTATTAAAAAAACTAGAGATAGCAGAAGGGAGGAAGGAAGCAGAGTAGTGGCGGCGGCAAAACGATGACGAGACAGCGAAAACGTCGCCTTATCAGACGGAGAGAGGTGGAGAAGAGATAGCGATAACGCCGCCGTTGTATCCGAAAGAGTGGTGCGGCGGCAAAGGAAGAGGGAGAGGCAGCTATGGTGGAACAACTTGGTCAGAAAAAGACATAGTGTTCCTTATCATTCACATAGAATATGCTGAAACCCAAACCTCAAATCTGGAAGAAAAAAAATTCAAGATCTAAAATTCCAATTATGCCCCTCAAATAATGAAACTATCAAAATTGTTAAATAAATTTCCAAACCCATGTATCAAGAGTATATTCCATGAAGATCCGGTTTATTGTGCTCTCTCACGGTACGCGACCTACTTGTCTTGCGTACGGTAGCCTTTGCATTATCTAGGGATGTCAATGGATATCCATGGACGCGGATAGTGTGATATCCGTGTCCTCTCCGTTAGATAAATATGATATTCATGTCCTCTCCATATCCGTGCGAATATCCGCTAAGCAGGTAATCCACAGATATTGAACTATCCGCGGATATTAACGGATATACATAGGGATGGCAAAACGGGTCAACCCGCCCCGCACCACCCCGCCCCGTCATTAACCCGTCTAAAAAGGGGCGGAGCGGGGCGGGCTAACTAGTGGTGGTGGGTTGAAAATCTCACCCCGCCCCTTTTCATGGCGGACGGCGGGTTGGCGGGAGTGCCCCGTCAATATTTTTTAAAAAAAAAACTCGATAAATTTTCAATAATATCATAAAATTTTGTAAACAAATAAAATAAAAAGTCATTCAAGAAAATCAAAATATAAACTAACAAGACGATCGAAAAATAAAATTATCATTCAAAACTTCAAACATCCATGATTTATAAAACCAAATAAAGTATTAAGTTTATATCCAAGAATAATTCTTATTCTCGCGAAGAATTCCATCAAGAATAATGTTGCAAATGATGTGTACTACTTTATTTTCATATATTTGCATTATTTTAATTAAACCATAAACAATAGATTCAGTTAATTGATTTTTATTTTTTAAATGGGCAAAAAATAGAACATTAATGTACAATGAGACAATATATTTTATTAAAAATAAAAATGGGTTTGACCCGACGGGCCAACCCGTCCCGCCCCGTCACCGTCCCGCTTTTTTGCGGGTTAGGCGGGGCGGGATCCACTACTTTAGCGGATTGAAAATGCCAACCCACCCCGTCAAAATTGGCGGGTTAAGCGGGGCGACCCCGACGGGCTTGGCCCGTTTTGCCATCCCTAGATATCCATGGATGATATTTAAACAAAAATTAAAAAAAAAAAATTATTAAAAAAACATTTAATATAATATCACACTTAAACTACTAGTTTTTATAAAATCAAAATACTATTAACACATAATATTTAGCACATTGATCAAAATACATGTAATATAATATCAAACTCGAACATAATATAAAAAAAAATACATGTACTTAGCATAGTGATAAGATCCAAACATGATATCAAAATATAATATCACACTCAAACATAATATCCATAAGATCAATACATCAATCGTTTCTAAATTAAGCAAAAAGTAATAACTTCACTCACTAATAATAATGTAGGCATCATCTTCCAATACATCTAAATTAGAATTTATATGTAAGTAAGAATATTTAAGTAAGTTTACTAATTATTTAGCGGGTATGAATATCTACGAGCGTGGATAGTATTAAATCCGCATCCATATCCATTAAACACGTATAATTGAAATATCCACTAATTTTATCCATGGATATTCATTAAAGTATCCACTCCATACTCATTGCGAATTTTATCCGCAGATATCTGCAGATATGGATATTTTTGTCATCCCAGTCACTATCTAGCAACAAAATGGATTGTATTCAAAAAAGGGAAACGTGAGTCAGGCAGCACTGTTTATGCCCTATACTATACGAGGGAAATTAAAAATCTGAAACTGCTCATTCACCACCACCCATCCCCTTTGCCCACGTGGGACCAAATGTTATATTCACAACCCATAGTGGCGTTAGTTGTACGAATAATATAAAAGGACAAATTAAACTGACCCAAAATTAAAAAGTGATAATAAAATACGTAAAAAGATTGTCCTCTAAAAATAATGGTCTATAATCAATATTTGATTTTTGCTAGTCACACCCCAAAAAATCCTAGTTACACCTAATTTTCAATAAAATTTAATCATAATATCAAAATTGTCCTTTTTTATATAAATTTTTTAAAAACCGTTTCTCATCTTTTTATGTTTTTGTTTCACGCTTCTCTCTTTCTCACGAACCCCATTAATGTGTTCTCTCTCAAAACTCACAAACTTCATTAATGTGTAATTAATCACAAATTCACAATAAAAAGATTGAATTTTGAAGATATACCATTAAGACTTTATTGCATAGGTTAGTGAATTTATACTTTTTCAATTCTAGGCATTCTCTTTTTTATGTGATTTCATGTTTCCCTGTGATTTCAATCGTTAGCAGATCTAATCTAAATTAAATGTTTACGTGAACTCCTAATGTAATATAAGATCACGTACTTTTAAAATAGACTTCAAAGTATATGTAAACTCAGTTTACATAACCTTTTGTAAACTCAGTTCACATTTACACTAGGTTTAAGAGGTTCACGTTAACTCAGTTTACACAAGGTTATGTAAACTGAGTTTACATAAACATTTTGTAAACTTAGTTTACATTACATGCATACTAACTATGTTTAAGGGTATTTTAGTCGTTTTGGAGTGTAACTAGGTTTTCTTGAGATGTGGTTAGCAAAAATCTCAATATTTTGGAGTAGGATATTCAGAATGAAACAATCAGGGGTAAGTAATAAGAGACGAATTGAAATGAGTTGTATTCGAAAGTGACCTAAGTAAGGTTAAGTTGGGGACTGTCCAGGTATTTTTTTTTAGAGCACCAAAATAAATATTTTTGCTTGTATATTATTATATATAAATATTAAAAATAAAATTCATATTATTTTAATTACATACAACAGTACAAAATTAATAACGAAATACATAGTTACTATATAAAAGAAAATGTAGGATAAAATCAATTTATTATATTAATAACTTTAAGCAAGTGAAGGGTCTAATTGAGGTACTAAAATTAGAAATTTAATATAGAAAGTTGAAGATTCGGATTTTATCTATTATAATTACCATTCTTAAGCCACAAATATATTTGTTAGACATTAGTTTCGACTTATATTATTGGATCTTGTAATTTTAAGTTTGCTATATATTTATTTTCTTTGAAACTATTATTATCACAAGTTATGCATGTAAATGTGTTTGCCTTATTTTTTATGATTCATTCGGAATATAGAAGAGAGAATTACAAGTTGGTGTTGGAGGCGTAATTACTTGATGAATAGCTTTCAAGTTCATATATTATTGCGTTTCTTCATGTGAAACTAGTGTCTTATCTCAAGTGTGTTCATCTTTATACTCCGTCTTAAATATAAGTAAAAATTAAAATGTATTTAATCTATATTTGAAATAAATATATTTTAACTTTTGCTTATACTTCCTCCGTTCCTTTTTACTTGTCTTTTAGGGCTAGATTTAGCGTTTCTATTTAATTGTCCTTTTGGTATTTTACGGGTATGATTTGTTAATTATACCCTTTGTCAATTGCTCTTATCTTTTTCAATAAAACAAATTAATGCTATATATTTGGAAAACTAAATCTTTTTTATTTTTTTGGAACATAACATATTAAATTTTTTTTTTTAACATAATATATTAAATTTATTGGAAAGAGAAAATGTGTGAAAAAAATAAAAATTTATTGGTGGATTAAAACGATGGTATAATAGGAAGATAAAATGCAAATATACACTTTCTTAATTTTGTGTTACTATTCTAAAAAGATAAGTAAAAAGGAACGGAGGGAGTATTTAAAAACGGAGGAAATATTTTCGTTTGCAAAAATAATTTGTTTGGATTTTGTTTGTTGTTTGTTGATTGGATTTTGTTGCAAAAACAAATTGACCATTAGATTTGAGTGTGCTGTAGAGATTAAAAGATCTGATTGCACATGATTTTTTTCCCTCCACTTCCTCTCACCCTCTTCTCCTTCCTCACTCTCTCTGAAACGCAGGCTTCTCCTCCTTGGTGACACTTTCTTTCAACCCTTTGTTTCTTTTTTCAACTTCAGATTTGGGAACAAAACTAGAAACAAGTAAAAACATTTATGGGTTTTCACATTTGTTCCAAAATTTAAGCTAATTCTAATTTCTAATCTTCATTATTTTGGCAACTAACAATTTGCATTTGTAAAACAAAGAAAAATTAGATTTTATAAATGGGTTTGTTTTCTCTTGCTAAAAACCGTAGAACCCAACTTCAACAATTTTCCACCAAGAAGAGAAGAGGAGTACATACAAATTAAAAGGATTCAGAGATACCCTTTTTCAAATGTATTAGAACATTCTGATATTCATTAATTGTAGAATATTCAGTTTATCTCAATATGGTATGAACCTTTTATCTTTAAAGCAAATCCCAAAATTTCTTCACTGCAAACCCTAGAGTTTCTTCATCGCAAATTTGTCTCTTATCTGTCGTAATCCCAAAAACTATTGACGCATTATTGAGAGAAGATGTATGGCAAATAGAAGGTTTTGAATAATAGAGAGATTGCCATCGGTGATTGAAAATAAGAACATAGAAGAAGAAGATGAAGACAAAGTGAACAAGAAGGGAACATGAGGATTGAGGATTGATGTATTGCACAATTGACTTCAAAAAATAAAATCAATCTTCCAAAAATAATACAGTATCAAATTAAAGTTGGGACTTTGCATAGTGAGAAGTTGGAGCGATAGCCAACTTCAGGATCCAGGAAGAAGACCACTCGTATACTGAAAGCATAAATCCAAAAGATCAGATAGAGTGTTCCTTTTAATAAATGTTTTAATCTCCACCTTTTATTTTAATCCAAAGGCTAATATTATCTCTCATTATAAGAGTTCTCTCACTTGAAAGTTCCCATATATAATATATATATATATAAGTGTCCATATACGTACATAAAAGTCCGTCACGGTGTATTTGTGGGTTAGGAAGTTCAAAGTATTGTAATCCAAATTCCAATATCATGCGACGTGATTAATTATCCATTTTTTTTTAAGGTGCTATTTTTCTATTATTAGATTAGATGTAATTAAGAGTGTGAAGATATATAACAAAATAGAGTTTTCCTTTATAATTTTATTTTTTTGCAAAACGAGGTTTGCACGAGAAAGTCAAAGAACCACGCAGTAGCTACTAAAATCCAAAAGTCACCGTATCTACTTATATTGATGATAGTGTATGCCACTTGGGTTTGTTTACTTGTTATATAAAGCAACTGCGGATTGAAGCAAAGAAGAGATAAACAAGTGATGTAAGTTACCACAATACCTCTGCAAAATGGAACTTGAAACATTGATTTCATTGTTACTCTTCTCTTCAACACTCGTTTGGTTCTTATTCTTAGCCACAAAAACACAATCCAAATTCCCCAAAATACCCTCATCCACCACCGCAACAACCGTTCCCAAATCCTATCCCATCGTCGGTTCCGTCTTTTCAATTGCAGCCAACTTCCACAGGCGCGTCCACTGGATCTCCGACATCCTCCACACCGTCCCCTCATCCACCTTCGTCCTCCACCGCGCCTTTGGCTCTCGCCAAGTCTTCACTGCAAACCCCGCCGTCGTCCAACATATTCTCAAAACCAACTTCCCTTGCTACCGCAAAGGTCACACGCTTCACCGTTCCGTCGGTGATTTCCTCGGCGACGGTATCTTCAACGCCGACGGTGAAACCTGGAAGTTCCAACGACAAATCTCTAGTCACGAATTCAACACTAAATCACTCCGCAAGTTCGTCGAAACCGTTGTCGACGTTGAACTCACCGATCGTCTCCTTCCTATTCTCTCCGAAGCTTCTAGAAACAAAACGATTCTCTCTGATTTTCAAGACATTCTCCAACGGTTTACTTTCGATAACATCTGCAGAATCGCGTTTGGATTCGATCCGGAGTATCTCCTCCCTTCTCTTCCTGAAACAGCGTTTGCAAAAGCCTTCGACGACGGCACGCTAATCAGCAGTGTTAGGTTCAACGCCGCTGTTCCGTTGATATGGAAAATGAAGAAAATCTTAAACATCGGAACGGAGCGGCGGTTGAAAGAAGCAGTTGCAGAAGTTAGAGGACTCGCGACAAAAATCGTTAGAGAAAAGAAAAAAGAGCTTAAAGAAAAAGCAGCGTTAGAATCAGTGGATCTTTTATCACGTTTTTTAAGTTCTGGTCATTCAGATGAAGCTTTTGTTGTTGACATTGTAATAAGCTTTATTCTTGCGGGAAGAGATACAACTTCAGCAGCACTCACGTGGTTTTTTTGGTTACTCTCTAAGCATAGTCACGTGGAGAATGAGATTCTCAAAGAGGTTATGGGAAAATCAGAAACAGTTAGTTATGATGAGGTGAAGGATATGGTTTACACTCATGCAGCTTTATGCGAGAGTATGAGATTGTATCCTCCGGTTCCGGTGGATACTAAGGAAGCAGCTTACAATGATGTGTTGCCAGATGGGACTTTTGTGAAGAAAGGGTGGAGAATTGCCTATCATGTTTATGCTATGGGAAGGTCCGAGAAAATATGGGGACCTGATTGGGCTGAGTTTCGACCAGAGAGGTGGTTAAGTCATGATAAGGCTGGAAAGTGGATCTTTGTCGGGGTGGATCCTTATAGTTATCCGGTTTTTCAGGCTGGTCCAAGGGTTTGTTTAGGGAAAGAAATGGCATTCTTGCAAATGAAAAGGGTGGTTGCGGGGATTATGAAGCAGTTTAGGGTGATTCCGGCAATGAATGAAGATTTTGAGCCTGAGTACACCGCGCACCTGACCTCGTTAATGAAAGGTGGTTTCCCTGTAAAGATTGAGAAGCGTACCCACACAATTCATCAAACATGAAAAAATTGAATTTGATGCCTTCACTTTTTTGCCTCATTTTTCGTCATGATGTTGATGATGGTTGTTTGATCTTAATCGAACAATTAAAACAATAGATTTATTTTTATTTTATAATTCTAAAAATATCGGTCTTAAATCTACCATCAACATTAAACTACATAATTGCTATGATTGACAGACTGCGGCATATCTACATCTATAAAATGTTTTCTATATTTTCTTGGTTCATTTGAATCATAGTTTAAATTTGTGTGTTTTGAATGATACATTGTAGCTAGTTTTTTTTTTTGACACATACATTACAGCTAGTTAAAATTTTAATTTTATGTAACCTTAGTGTGTATATTTTAATTTTTTATGTAGAAATTTATATTAGCAATTATGTTTATTTATGCAAATTTTAGAAATTTAGATTTTAGCTAAAAATAATCGTACATGATTTTATTTATTTATATCTTTTATATTTACAAAGACAGCATATCATCAATGAAGTATGGACTCCGACACGGACATCACGACACGATATGATACAGACATTCTGATACCGCTAATCCAAAAAATATAGGACACTGACACTGCTATGTATTTAAAAAAAATTATATTGAGAATCAAAATATATATGTATGCATCTAAGTTGAACAAATATTTCATTAAAAAAGTTTTAAGAAAATATATAATAGTACATTTGACATTTATTCATTCATCTATTATCGAAAAATTAAAAATAATGTAATCAAAATGTAATCTATTTAATCCATTATTGTTCAATATTATTATTTCGACACATCTTTAATCATTATAAATATGTATAAGGAAAATTGAAGCAAAGGAAAAAAAAATTGAATGAGTTATCTGACACATTTGTACGTATATTTTATAAATGTTGGATACCGATTTAAAAAGTACCGATATAAAAATTTAAAAAATTGAATATCTATTTAATACGTGTGGTATGAGTGTACACCATAACACATTTAATCATAAAGATGTGTCTACGATGTGTGTGTTTCATAGCATATCATGCACGTGGAAACAAAGACACTTTGGGGTACCAATACCATAGCCCACTTTTGTACTACTATCTAGCAATAAAATGGATTGTACTCAAAAAAGGGAAACGTGACGACTCAGGAACAGGAAGCACTGTTTATGGCCCTATACTATACGAGGGAAATTAAAAATCTGAAACTGCTCATTCACCACCACCCATCCCCTTTGCCCACTATTCTGCGTGGGACCAAATGTTATATTGGAAAAATTAAACTGACCCAAAAATACTAACTAAAGTGTCTCAAGACTTTGTTTGGAAGTTGAATTTAGAAGGGGAACCAAAAAAAGACTTATGAAGAGGTAAATTCTTGTTTTAGAGTTTTAAAAAAATAAAAAAATGTTTTAAGGGATTTTGGAAGGCTTATATTGTAAGACATAACGGTTTTTATTATTATTGTTACTAAAAATTCATTATTAAGAGGAACTATCACTATAATTCACATATTTGTTTCTTAAGGAAGGTATTTGATGACTTATTTAGACCAACCATTAGATCCTATGGACCAAGTGGGAGAATGTAAGACATAACGGTTTTTATTGTTATTGTTAGTAAAATCCCATCATTAAGTGGTCCATAGGTTTTAGGAGTTATGATTTTGAAGGGTCTTAATTTCTTAATTGTCATTATTTTGGTGGTAATGACTTATGAATTCTTGATAGTAGAATCAAGCTATAAAAAGTCTTTGGTCCCTAAGCTTGCTCATCGCACTATTCAGAAATTATACACCATTTATATTGTGGAGAGCAAGAGCTTGGAAGATTCAAAGTGTGCTGGATTCTAAAACACTATAGCAATGACTTGAGGTATTTACATAGTTTCTATTTTCCGCATTTAGTTTATTGATCATGTTGTTTTTTTATTGTCATGAACATAGGATCAAATTAAGTTTAATTTTACATATATATGACAAAGTCTCGGTGTACGTACATAAAAGTCTGTCACGGTGTATTTGTGGGTTAGGAAATTCAAAGTATTGTAATCCAAATTCCAATATCATGCGACGTGATCAATTATCCTTTTTTTTGAAGGTGCTAGTATATTTTTTATTTTATTAGGTGTAATTAAGAGTGTGACGATATATAACAAAATAGAGTTTTCCTTTATAATTTTATTGTTTTGCAAAATGAGGTTTGCACAAGAAAGTCAAAGAACCACGCAGTAGCTAACTAACTAAAATCCAAAAGTCACCGTGTCTACTTATATTGATGATAGTGTATGCCAATATTTTATGATCAAAATTTTACTAAGACACTAGCTCAAGTAACTCAAACTTTATCCTGAATAAATAAAGACACATAACAATCAATTCAAACAACCAAATAAAAAAATTTGTTTTTATATAACATTCCACGTTCTATATAAACCCCATTGAAGGAAGAAGCAATAAATAAAGCAGAGAAAGATAAAACAAATGGCAACACGAGTGACACGATGTTTAGGTAATCATATTACAATATGCTTAATTTAATTACTAATATTACAATATGCTGTTTATTTAATTTAATTTAATTGAATGCAAGTAGTTATGATTTGATTGATGTGTACATATTTAATTTAAATTACTAATATTGAATTTAATAATATACTTTATTATTAGGGAAAAATACGTGGCCAGAAGTTGTGGGAATGGATGGGGATGAAGCAGCTAAGAAGATAGAAAGAGAGAATGAGAACGTGGATGCAATTGTTGTGCCTGTGGGGTATGTTGTGATAATGGATTTTAGATGCACTAGAGTCTGGGTTTGGGTTGATAAACATGGGATTGTCACTCGAGTGCCAAAGCTTGGCTAACTATAGCTACTCAGTTATATTGTCCGGTGATATTTTCAAATACAGTATAATTAATTATATGTTATAATTATTCGAATTTTTATTTAGAAGATATTAAAAAGTTAATAAGTTTTACTTATCGGTTTATGATAAAGATATGATTTATGTATGATTTTTATAATAAATTATAATTATTAATTATAAATGTTTATTCAAATTTTTTTTATGTAACAGTGACGAATATTTATCATGTATTTTTTAATTTATTATCAATGAGAATTAGTTCTTTTGTTGTTTATTAATTATTCGTGAATGTACATGCTCATTGATTTTTTCATGATATTTAAGTTTGATATTGTACTAGTTAAAGTAGAAAATTTATTTAGAATAAAATATTTATAAATTTGTTATAAAATATTTTTAAAATATAAATGAAATTATTGTGTAATTTCGCGTAAAATTTATTAAATAAATTTATTTCATTAAAACATACAATAGTGGGCGCTTAAGTTTGTTGTCCCGTTGTTATTTTGATTATTAGGGGGTGGTCTAACCATCTTTGATCTTGGTTTTGGTTCTAAAAGAGCCTTACCACTCCTCAATAATGCATACAATATCAAAACAACGAAGATTTTAAAAACCAACACACAATATGTACGCAAATTTAAATTTGAAAGAACAAAACAAAATGAATGCACAAAATTGATCTCAGTGAGAGTGTCAATTTGTTTACATTGATTTTTGGTAAACAAGTGCTAGTGTAAATTAATTACTTAAAGAAATGACTGGTGATTTTTGAGGCATATTTTGGGTATTGATTGTTGAAAAGAAATTAATGTTCATCTTTGAAATAAACATTTATTAAGTTTGAAATGTATTAAACGCAAATTGAAATTCAATAAAATAGAATACAACACTTTGAAAGTAAATTTGTAAAGAAAATTAAAAGTACAATTTAAAGAAACAAAGGCAAATTCACTCAAACTGAGTGAACCATTTAAAGAATTAAAGAGATAATGATTTGCTGAAAAAAATAAAATTGCATTAAATATAAATGAATTACAGAAGATAATGGTTCACATGTTTATACATTTCTCCGTTTTCACTCTTTTCTCTTGAACGTATGGATACTTTGAGTTTTTAGGGTTTTCTATAAATGAATTATGACCCTGATTTCGACTAAAAAACTAGTATTTATAGTTACAATGAGAATAACCGCCAGTAACGTTCTTAAACTAAGCCTTTGACGCGTGTCCTGCCACGTAGTGTCTGACACTTGAATTTTTGCTTCGAACAAAACCACTGCATTAGTCGAAATCGAACTTGAATCAGAAACATGAAAATATTTCTAAGTCCACAATTGTGATACTTCGACCTAATCTTAATTTTAATCTTATCTTAATCTTATCTTAATTTTAATCTTAATCTTAATCTTATCTTAATCTTAATCTTAATCTTAATCTTAATCTTAATCTTATCTTATCTTAATCTTAATAAAAGTAAGGTTTGCCCCCTCTTAAAACCCTACTTAAGAAACTACTTAACCCTAATTTTTTCCCTCCTAATTCCTTTCTTAATGACCACCCCCAATAACTTATTTATGACCTTATAATTTCTCTCACCTAATTTACAAATACTATGCACATATTTTTATGTTATTATTTTTTTTGTATAGAGTCACACAAAACTTTAATGTTATATTTATATTTATCTTAATCTTAATCTTATCTTAATCTTAATCTTAATCTTAATCTTAATCTTATCTTATCTTAATCTTAATCTTAATCTTAATCTTAATCTTAATCTTATCTTAATCTTAATCTTATCTTAATCTTAATCTTATCTTATTCTTAATCTTATCTTAATCTTATCTTAATTATAATAAAAGTAAGGTTTTGCTTTATGTTAACCCTAATATTTTTCCCTCCTAATTACTCTCTTAATCTCTCAACCACATATTAATTACTATGGCCCGCCACTTATTAAATCTTCCTTAATTTGAATTTTGAATTGGTCTTTACTTTATTAGTTTTTTTTTTGTTTTTGACAAAAGTCTATTAGTTTTATGCATTTAAAATAAAATATTATTAAATGCTCATCTAAAAAATAGCACAATAAAATATTATAGCTATATGATTTGTTAATTGTTCCTAATTCTTAGGCTTACTAATATTATTTTGAAATGTAATTTTGATTGCTTTGTTTGTATTACTCCTTTATTGCTATTGTTTTTCATCTCATTTGATGGTGAGAACAAGGAACCATATTGGCTTAAAGTAATTTTATCTTTAAGAATATTGATATGCCCCAATAAATAATATGTAAGTAGCAAGTGATTTTTCACTCTATGCAATTTAAATTGAGTACTTGGTTAATTGATATTTTATTCTTTAACTTAATTTTGAAATTGGTGATTGAAATAAGCTCTAACTATTGGTGACAATGTGATTTGTGCAAAAGGGATATGTCCCTACCTTTTTGGTCCTGCTTAATTTTCTATAGTTATGATTTTTAGGATTTGGATCCTCTCCAATTTTCCCTCATGTTTTCTCTCCTTTTGCTTAATTCAATGGTCAAAGAATAAAAATACACTTAAGAAGAGAGATAATCAACCATTGGATTATGCTTAGTTTTTCAACATTTGAGTATAGCATACGTTACTTCCATGTGCTGCACAATTTTAAATAATGTAGGGTATGGGCTGGTGTTGGAAATTCGTCCGTAGAGCAACCAATTAGGATTTCAACAAACAATCTCTATTATGGTGAAAAATTATTAAAAGGTATTTCATTGCAAATATATATAATTGATATTGTATGTTATAAAAAAACTATTTATGCTTAGTCTTTTAATATTTATGTTCCTTTTGTTCAAGTAAACGGTGATCTTCAATGTTTATTACAATGATGCTTGATTTGTGTTATATGTCATAGCCATACATACAATACAAGCAAGCGTCACCTTATTGGGCAATGAAATTGTCAAGAAGTGTATTGTTGTTATTTTGATTTTGCCATAGCCATAGCCATACAATACAAGAAAGTGACTTTTGTTGATTATGTAGCTACATTGATGATGATTATTATCTAACATTTTATTCACTATAGTTGCAAGAAAGACCGATATATGAGGAAATACACTATCAAGAATTGTCATTGAATTATCATTGCAACAAAGGCACTATCAAGAAATGTTCTCACTATAATTTTAAAGATCTTAACTTTGGTTTTCTTCTTTTATGTGTGTTTGATTGTGATGTATATTTTGCTATCAAGAGACTATTATCGCATTACCATTGCAACAATTATTGAAAGATCTACTATTTATTTTATTTACTTATGTTGCAATTTTTATTACAAAAAACTTAAATTATATATCTATCGCTCAATCAAATCCGTGCAACGCACGGGTCAAAGACTAGTTATAGTAAAAGTTATGTTTAGCACCTACTAAAACTATAATTAAACTCTTAACTTAACCCTAATTTTTCTCTCCTAAACCACTAATTAATAATCTAATATAAGTAAATAAAATAAATAGTAGATCTTTCAATAATTGTTGCAATGGTAATGCGATAATAATCTCTTGATAGCAAAATATACATCACAATCAAACACACATAAAAGAAGAAAACCAAAGTTAAGGTCTTTAAAATTATAGTGAGAACATTTCTTGATAGTGCCTTTGTTGCAATGATAATTCATAATAATCTCATCTAATTTCTCTCACCTAAATTTGGATTTTGAATTAGTCATTTTCTATGTATTGAAAATAACACATTTCTCTCATCTAAATTTGAATTTTGAATTAGCCATTTGCTATGTATTGAAAATAACATAGATATACAATCAAAATAGAAAAAGATTGATTGATATAAAAATTATAACTTTTAAAATACTTTTTATAAAAATAAATACGACACCTTAAACATTAGCATGATTTGTCATCTTCTCAATCTTTTGAAATCACTATCCTTTGACTCAGTTATTCAAGATTGATCTAACTAATGTAGAAATCTAAAATGAAATTTTTAGTGAGTACAAAATTGATAATAATAAATTAAATATATTTATTTTACTGAATGTATGATTTTTTTTTATCATCACTGTTGAATCTGTAAATTGAACCTGGGTCAAAAAGATGCGAAGTCTCCATTCTAGCCACCTAAACAAACCAAACATTCATATTAAATTTATTAAATTATATTGAATTTTTTTTAGGTATATTTTTGACCCAATTTTAAAACCTAAAACATTTGCTTCGGCTATTTGGCTTTTAGCCAATTTTGCAATTAATTTTATACTACCATTTCTTAATCAAATTATTTTGATTCTATATGATTTCGATTTTATTATATCCTCTATTTTTATTAATTTATTAGTATTGTTTTGTTTCATTTGTACTCTCTGTTTTAAATTTTAATATATTTATCTTTAGATTTCATTTTGTTTTTTTATTTGCAATTTTTTTTATAAAAATTTAAATCGTATATCTATCGTTCAACTAAATCCGTGCAACGCACGGGTCAAAGTCTAGTTATAATAAAAGTAAAGTTTTGTCATCTCTTAAACCCTAATTTTTTCCCTCATAATCTCCCTCTTAATGACCACCCCCAACTACCACCTCATTTATTATGTATTCAAAGTTAAATTTCAAATACAACTTTGAAAAACTAAAAAAGAAAATGCATTGGACTTAGGCTTGCATTGAAGAGTAAAATATGGACTTAACACTCAACATATTGATTAATACCTTTTATAATTTTTATTTATCTAAAAATTAGGTCTGTCTCTTTCATCTTTCACAGTCTCTTTTTCTCCCTTATGATTTTTCTTTCTTTCTCTTTCTATGCGTGCGTTCTATTTTTTTCTTTCTTCTCTCCATTTTTTTTAACATGTTTCTCCTTTCTCATTTGCTTTGTTTATTCATTCCATCTTTATCATCCTTTTTGTGACAAGAAGTGTTTGATTTGCGACAACTCACACACTGTCTCCATGAAGATAAGGAAGAAGCACTGTTTTTATTAAAATACATGATGTTGCATGTATTCTTTATGGAACTAGAAAATTATTAGTTTTTGTTTGATTTGTTCTTATTTATCTATCAACTGTCTACTTTAAAGATGTTAACTATAGAGCTACATAAATATTTTGTAGAACCAACAATTCTTCTATTTGTATATTTCATTTTTGTATAACGACTCTTTACAATATATCATGCAATAATTTATTTTATGAAACATTGTATAAAGTTTGCACCGTTTATTTTTGCTTTCTTAATATATATATATATATATATATATATATAAAAGAATTTTCTAGCTAGCCAAAGTGTTAAAAATGCAAATCGTATAAATACCAGTCATATATTGTATTGATGCAACTAAATTCTTCATCCTTAGCATGTTTTTTTTAGCAAAGTGATTGATAGGAGATCAGATCTTGAAATGCCCAAGTAACTAATGCTATTTTTGACCATAAACTTAAGAACATGTTCTAATCTGTGGCTCCATTGATATCGGATGCTGATTAAATACGTAATTGGGTGCTGATAATTTGTGTTTTTTTTATTGAATTGTTTTTTTGCCATCCATGAAATCAGGCCACAATATGTACAAATGATTTGATTTTGTTTAGAGTTTTCATTGGTTTATGCAGTCTACTATAGCGTGGGGTTGCTTCAGTTATTCGCATATAATTCACAATCTATTGTAATATATGCGGTTGTTTTCTTTCTCATCCCAATTACGGCCGTATAAAAGCATCAGTGTACATCTTCAAAGTCTATTGGCTTCAGAAAAATATTGTAGTCTAATATTTTAAAAGACCTGTGCGATTCACGTACCACACATGTTGGATCTTTGTATTTGACAGTTTGAGCAAGACTCTATTTTGGCTTATTTTAAGTTTCAATATATTTATATTTAGATTTCATTTTGTGTTTTTATATGCAATTTTAATTATAAAAATTTAAATCATATACCTATGACACAACCAAATCTGTGCAACGCACGGACCGAAGTCTAGTTAGATACAAAATTGAAAGATATCACATTCGTGAGGCAAAACTTAGAGAAATATAATCAATGTTTCAAACATAATTTATCTCTTGCCTTTTCAGTTGTAAGAGAATTACAAGCCTTTGGACTCATAGAATTTTCATTATATTTCTCTTATTCCTAAATACAATACCCTTAACCTTCAGCTCAAATGAAAAATTGTACAAGATTTATCTTGTTCTTGAAGACATTATCCTTCACCTTTGTCCTTTATGAAAGTCAAGGATTAATCAAGTATTTAATATAGTCAACATATCTTTAATGACAATTTTAATGTCCATTTTAGCTGGACTAAAATATGAACTAACTGGGGCACATTCTCAAAATTTTCCTAGCAGGATAGACTCTTTGAAGGTTCTTCTTTCAGTTTTAGAGGGCAAGGGGGAAGAAGAGGATTTGTCGGAAGCCGAACTTGAAGAATTGCATGCGATAACGTCGAATATTTATTCCTTGTCTCGTAACATGTGAAATACACGTGCGTTTTCACTTTTCACCACTGAAAAACATGTGTGAAAAACAACAAATAAGAAAAATAAAAAGTAACCGGCATATGAAATACACATGTGTTTTCACTTTTCACCACTGAAGGGTCCCTACTTGTTTACTCCCCGCGGTCACTCCTCACATTCTAGAAAGTAAATGGTGTTAGAAATTATGTATGATAATCCTGGATATCTTCGAAGAATCGTGTTTGTTCACTTTCTGAACAAAGTATTTCGACCCTATACTTGTCTGGGTTCACGAAATCTTTGCGGGGATAATTCTCGAAGAACAATTTGTTTCTGACAAAAGAGAACAAATCAGAATATAGAGAGGAAGTATTTTTCGTATATGAAAATCGAGGCCAAATGACTCCTTATATAAGAGACCAATAACAGAAAACGAACGGACACACCTTTTCCGAAAAACGGTCATGTCTGTTGGGAAAGGGTACAACTAATCCAACGGTCATGTCTGTTGAAAAGGGTACAACTATTCAAACGAAATGTCATGTCTGTTGGGAAAAGGTACAACTATTCGAACGGACACACCTTTTCGGAAAAACCCCTTGGAACCCCGTTTCAATTATTCGTATTCAATTACACGTTTGGCTCGACGAGCGTGCACTCCGCACTATCCTGACTCGTTTCAAACTTAACGCATAATTGCATTGGCCTATAGTAAATCACATTACTACCAAAATACATTGTTGATATTAAAATCACCAACAAACTCCCCCCATTTTAGTATAATCCTTGATTTACTTACATGTATAACGATCAAACAGATGCATAGACGAAAATGTCTTGCGATTGAATTTTCATCTTAGTACATATACACATTCCAAATACTCGAAAATCGGGGTGTCTCAATGATTGAACCCGTCAATCCATTTGAATATCTGAAGATATAGTACACATATGTTTCTTACAATACTCTACTATTCATACTTGACACTTTACAAGCCATGTGTCCTTATCCATTAATAAGCATATAGGAAGCCAAGTCCAAACTTCTTGAAGCGGCAAAACTTCATGCTTACATAGTTGATCCTTTTAATCTTGCACCTGCATTTGCAATTTTTCAAAAGAACCATTAAGAAGATATACTTCAAACTATCCATCACTTGCAGGTCTGAGCACATACCTTGGGAAGATAAACACAATTGCTCCAATCTTTAATTACGATCTTTCCACATTGAATTCTGCTTCTAACATTGTATTAGAAGGGAATTGGGTATACCGTAGTTAATAGATTTAAATGGACTTTAATCCCATCCCAATTACCGACTTCTGCACTAAGTCTCTAGCTAACCCCTTTGTCAAGTGGTCAACTAAGTTTTGTTGTGACCGAACAAACTCAATAGATATCACCCCATTCATGATTAATTCCCTAATCATACTATGTCTAATACCCAAATGTCTAGACTTTCCATTGTATATTTGACTATATGCTTTAGCCAATGTGGCACTACTATCACAACGGATAGAAATTGGTGATATCGGTTTAGGCCATATCGGAATCTCATATACCAAATTTCTTGTAGAGGATGAATCTTCAACATTATTTATCCAACTAGCATCTGAATAACCCTCTAACACCGAAGGAAATCCCATATATGACAATCCATAATTCATAGTACCCTTCAAGTACTTAAACACCCTAGTAATCGCATGCCAATGATGTCTACTAGGATTACTAGTAAATCTGCTCAACTTTCCAACCGCATAAGCAATATCCGGTCTAGTGCTAATCATAGCATACATCAAGGAGCCAATAGCTCTTGAGTATTCAAGTTGATCCACAGGTTTACCTATATTTGGCATAAGCTTTTCTCCCGGATCCATGGGAGTACTTACCGGAGAACAATTTTCATAATTGAACTTCTTGAGTATTTTCTCAATGTAATGAGATTGTGTAATTACAATCCCGTTATTTCTTTGGTAGTAATGAGATTTGTTGGTGATTTTAGTATCAACAATGTATTTTGGTAGTAATGTGATTTACTATAGGCCAATGCAATTATGCGTTAAGTTTGAAACGAGTCAGGATAGTGCGGAGTGCACGCTCGTCGAGCCAAACGTGTAATTGAATACGAATAATTGAAACGGGGTTCCAAGGGGTTTTTCCGGAAAGGTGTGTCCGTTCGAATAGTTGTACCTTTTCCCAACAGACATGACATTTCGTTTGAATAGTTGTACCCTTTTCAACAGACATGACCGTTGGATTAGTTGTACCCTTTCCCAACAGACATGGCCGTTTTTCGGAAAAGGTGTGTCCGTTCGTTTTCTGTTATTGGTCTCTTATATAAGGAGTCATTTGGCCTCGATTTTCATATACGAAAAATACTTCCTCTCTATATTCTGATTTGTTCTCTTTTGTCAGAAACAAATTGTTCTTCGAGAATTATCGCCGCAAAGATATCGTGAACCCAGACAAGTATAGGGTCGAAATACTTTGTTCGGAAAGTGAACAAACACGATTCTTCGAAGATATCCAGGATTATCATACATAATTTCTAACAAACGAACAAAGTATTTTCTGAAAATCATGGCTGGAGGAGGAAACACCGTCAAGGAGATGACTAAAAGTTTCGGAAAATTGGAAAAGTTTATTGGACAGGACTTCAGGCGTTGGCAGAAGAAGATGCACTTCATCTTGACGACATTGAAGGTGGCGTACGTTCTGTCTACACCGATTCCAGAAATTGGGGAGGATGAAACCGTCGAAAATCTGAGACGCCGATCAAAGTGGGAGAACGACGACTACATATGCAGAGAGCACATTCTTAACGAAATGTGGAGAACGTCAAAATTTGCCTTCAAAAAGATAAGTATCATTATCCTTTCTTAATTTATATGGTTGAACAATGAATTTAGGCATGTTTGAAAATTAAGTTAAATGCTCAGGGTTATTATTCATGCACAACGTGTATTAATCAATGCATAGAAATTTGAAATCAAATTGGTTTTAATATATGTTACAGACAATATATTTGATATTTAACGCAATTGAATATGTGTGCATATGAAAATTTTCTTAAGCCTTTAATCATGAATGTGGCAACACCTGTTTCTTTATTTGTTGAAACGATGTGTGGTTTGGCGAAGGATTACACCGGTGCATGATGATGGGTTACGATTAAATCCATCTTATAGAAAGTTTTAGTGTTGATTTTAACAAGTATCATTGAAGGAGAAATAAACAAACATTATAACTATAGTGAAAGGTATACGATATATATGCATGATAGCATGATATAGAAACTATTCAAGTATATGAATTTTACCAAGTATGATTGAATTTGATTATGAGACAAATTTTTATGTTATCTTATTCTTAAAAAAAAAATAAAAAAAAAGGAGTTTTCATTTGTCTATATGTTGATGACATGCTGATTTTTGGCACCGACCAAAATCAAGTTGATAAAACAAAGAATTTTTTGTCATCAAAGTTCTCCATGAAAGATATGGGAGAAGCGGACGTTATTCTTGGTATTAAGATTAAACGGGAGAATAAGGGGATTGTAATTACACAATCTCATTACATTGAGAAAATACTCAAGAAGTTCAATTATGAAAATTGTTCTCCGGTAAGTACTCCCATGGATCCGGGAGAAAAGCTTATGCCAAATATAGGTAAACCTGTGGATCAACTTGAATACTCAAGAGCTATTGGCTCCTTGATGTATGCTATGATTAGCACTAGGCCGGATATTGCTTATGCGGTTGGAAAGTTGAGCAGATTTACTAGTAATCCTAGTAGACATCATTGGCATGCGATTACTAGGGTGTTTAAGTACTTGAAGGGTACTATGAATTATGGATTGTCATATATGGGATTTCCTTCGGTGTTAGAGGGTTATTCAGATGCTAGTTGGATAAATAATGTTGAAGATTCATCCTCTACAAGTGGTTGGGTGTTCTTGCTTGGGGGAGGTGCCATCTCATGGCCTTCCAAGAAGCAAACTTGTATAACTAGTTCCACAATGGAATCTGAGTTTGTAGCATTAGCTGCTGCTGGTAAAGAAGCAGAATGGCTAAGAAATTTGGTATATGAGATTCCGATATGGCCTAAACCAATATCACCAATTTCTATCCGTTGTGATAGTAGTGCCACATTGGCTAAAGCATATAGTCAAATATACAATGGAAAGTCTAGACATTTGGGTATTAGACATAGTATGATTAGGGAATTAATCGTGAATGGGGTGATATCTATTGAGTTTGTTCGGTCACAACAAAACTTAGCTGACCACTTGACGAAGGGGTTAGCTAGAGACTTAGTGCAGAAGTCGGTAATTGGGATGGGATTAAAGTCCATTTAAATCTATTAACTACGGTATACCCAATTCCCTTCTAATACAACGTTAGAAGCAGAATTCAATGTGGAAAGATCGTAATTAAAGATTGGAGCAATTGTGTTTATCTTCCCAAGGTATGTGCTCAGACCTGCAAGTGATGGATAGTTTGAAGTATATCTTCTTAATGGTTCTTTTGAAAAATTGCAAATGCAGGTGCAAGATTAAAAGGATCAACTATGTAAGCATGAAGTTTTGCCGCTTCAAGAAGTTTGGACTTGGCTTCCTATATGCTTATTAATGGATAAGGACACATGGCTTGTAAAGTGTCAAGTATGAATAGTAGAGTATTGTAAGAAACATATGTGTACTATATCTTCAGATATTCAAATGGATTGACGGGTTCAATCATTGAGACACCCCGATTTTCGAGTATTTGGAATGTGTATATGTACTAAGATGAAAATTCAATCGCAAGACATTTTCGTCTATGCATCTGTTTGATCGTTATACATGTAAGTAAATCAAGGATTATACTAAAATGGGGGGAGTTTGTTGGTGATTTTAATATCAACAATGTATTTTGGTAGTAATGTGATTTACTATAGGCCAATGCAATTATGCGTTAAGTTTGAAACGAGTCAGGATAGTGCGGAGTGCACGCTCGTCGAGCCAAACGTGTAATTGAATACGAATAATTGAAACGGGGTTCCAAGGGGTTTTTCCGAAAAGGTGTGTCCGTTCGAATAGTTGTACCTTTTCCCAACAGACATGACATTTCGTTTGAATAGTTGTACCCTTTTCAACAGACATGACCGTTGGATTAGTTGTACCCTTTCCCAACAGACATGACCGTTTTTCGGAAAAGGTGTGTCCGTTCGTTTTCTGTTATTGGTCTCTTATATAAGGAGTCATTTGGCCTCGATTTTCATATACGAAAAATACTTCCTCTCTATATTCTGATTTGTTCTCTTTTGTCAGAAACAAATTGTTCTTCGAGAATTATCCCCGCAAAGATTTCGTGAACCCAGACAAGTATAGGGTCGAAATACTTTGTTCAGAAAGTGAACAAACACGATTCTTCGAAGATATCCAGGATTATCATACATAATTTCTAACAAATGGCTCATGCTATGACATCAATGGCTGGTTGCTTAGTTACATGGTTCATCACAACCCGTTATGGAAGGGAAGCCTTCAATTGAGGGATGACAATAAGATGCAGTAGTGCTTTATAGCTAATTAAATGAAATTTTACCTTTTTTTATTTAAGTAGTTTAGTGCCGGGAATTTCATCCCTTAAGATGAATAAGTTGGGAATTTTGGATTCAAATCTCGATCTTTATATGTTTCACTTTCAATATCCTTATCAATTTCGGTTGTAAACATTAAATGCACACATTTCAAGATAAAATTTCGATATAAATATGCTTAACTAGTGTCCCGGGGCGGGGGGCACTGTTTAGCATTTTCCATATAAATATAAAAAGATCAGTACATGAAGTTAAAATACAAATCAGGAGTACCAAAAGTACTAAAAAAAAACAAGAAATACGATACAAAAAAAGCACCATAAAAAAGACCACCAACAACCACATAGTGCATCCACCAACAAGAGGGAGAGGATAAACCAGCTATGAACGAACACCTCAAAAGATTCCGCTCAATCATAATCTGAAAAATCCAAGCACCACATTCTTACCCCCTTATTAATGGATCAACACAAGAGAGGTTGCATCTCACACTCGTAGAAAGAGCACGACATACCATAACTTTTACCTAGAAATCATTTACAAGAGGAGAGTTTCATCCTATCCACCAGATTATCAATCGTTGACGACCCACCGACAAAACTGATATCATTCCGGAAGGTCTAGATAATCCACACCACAACATGCCACACTAGGATCATACCTAACCGAACCCGACTCCCCACACCCAACTCAAGGAAACTCTCGAAAACTTGCATAATCCTATCGGTGAACACATACTCAATCTCTAACCACCTAGAAATATGATACCAAACAGAAAAAATTCGACAACAAAAAACGAAAAAATGATCTACTGACTCCTTAACCTCCCACAAAACAATTATATTTTTTAGTTTATTACACTACAAAAAGTTAGTTGAATTTTCCTTACACCAAAATCTTTGAACATCACTTATATTCTAATTTCTTAATGTTAGTTATATTCCACGACGTACTCCTCAAAATTTGAATTTTAAAACATAAAAAATTAAGCACCCAAATTTGTGATGGATTTAATCTTTAGAATTTGATATTTAATAATTATTTTTTACGAGTTCGCATTCCAGACTCGTCACACCTTAAATGCCACCTACCAAGATATTGAGAGCACCAATATCGGTGGGTGCCTCACATATACCAAGGTTAGCATGTCAGAGTGTCATGAATATTTGGTGAAGAATTGAGTTTCAAAACTTGGCACCGTAGCCTTTTCCAGCACCGTGTCTTTTCTCTTGCTTTTGCATACTAAATATTAGGAATTGGATCCTCAGCAGCGGAATCTCTACAGCTGCATCTGCAGCGCCATTCTCAACCATTAGATCCATTTAACGGTTGAGACATAAAAGATTACAAAGTAATTGTAAAGTACAGTATTTTTTTTGCCTACGTGTTGTTTGCCTTCTCAATCTCATTCATATTAAACCCAGAAAATGACATATTAGAAAATTGGAGATTCATTCTTTAGTCGGTTGAAAAATCAAAACATTTAATTTATATGAAAATTGAATTTGGCATAATCTCAAAGACTCAAACAACAATGAAAATTCAAAATCTAAAGAGAGATAAATAGAAGCATCACTAGAAACCTAGAAGTCAAGAGTTTCCACCAACATTCCGTCGATGCACCAGTCACCACGTTTTAAGTTTTCTGCTGAAAGTGCATCTCCTCTGCAATCGTTGCAAAGCAAGTTCGTCGTAGATTGGGTACGGGAAGGTCGATCTTCCACTTCACGGCCAAAGCACTGCCATGGGATGGTGATGGTCGGTGGCTCTGATTAATGGTTGTCAATTTATATTTTGGCAGAGAATGACGGTTGCTCTGATTAATGGCGGTTTTTTTTTTTTGGTATGTTGTTTGTTGTCGATAGATATGATACTTTATCTCTCTAAGAAAAAGATATGATGTTTTACCATTAATTGTAGTATTATTTGTATCCAATATATCTCAACCATTGGATTAATATGAGGGCTGAAAATGGAGCAGCAGATGCAGCTGTAGAGATTTTCCACTGCCGAGGATCCGGATCCTAAATATTATAATAATCAAATCTATACACTATTTGCATTATAGATGTAAACATATTGTGGTTTAGTGGGACCCATTTTAAAGTTTTTGATAAATAGTATGGATATTTAGAAAATATAATTGAGTTGCTTAAGTATAAAATTATATAAAAAATTAAGAGAGACTTATTTAATTATACCACTCAAATGGATGGAATGGATATAGATGCGCTAATATGCAAGGGTTTGAATTCAAATGGGAATCCTTCGCTTCATATTTAATTTGTATAAGTTTCGACAACAAACCACATTATTTTGACATGATATTTTATTTAACATGTTCGTTTATTTCTTTACAATTCAAATATAATTTTAATTCTTGCATTTATATTGATTTTTTGTTTTAGTTCTTGTGAGTTTTTTGTTTGAACTCAATCTCTGCAAATTAAAATTTTATTTTTAATCTTCAAACATCATATGTGATCTAATATAATCTTATCATGTCATACCAAATGATCCAATAAAGTGATGTTAAAGGTTAAAAACAACTTGTTTTGAAATTTGTAATACTTGGACTACGACTCTCCATATTTTTAGTGTTTGTTTTGAGCTTAAGATATGTCTTTTTACCACTAAGCTAAACTTTTAATCAATTAATTTTTTATCCTTGAATTAATTGTACTTTTATATAGTATTTCTATATTATATTCTTCATTATTTAACTTATATTAGCAGGGCCGGCCAAGCATAAGGCAGCCCAAGCTAGGGTTTGAGGCCTCAGAAAAACCCAATTTTTTTTTAAAGTCCATAAGACCTCAAAATTATGTTGCGTTTCATATATATAGGCCTCGCGTACAACAATAGCAGCAAGAATCTTTAGCTCACTTGGCGTAAATGGAGGCTTACCATTACAAAGAGGACTCATGCTCCACTCTCAACTAGGAAAAGTGGTTGATTTTTTCTTATATTTATGTTTTGATCTTTTGGAGGCCATACTTTTATTTTATTTTGAACAGCAATGCTTTATTAGTTTTATATTTTGCTCTACTTATTGTAGAGTTTTATTTCTTTTAACTTTAATATAAAATTAAATAACATATATATATATATATATATATATATATATATATATATATATATATATATTATGATATAGAAAGACTTAGTTAAATTTGGATGATGTTAATATTTTGAAATTAAAACTGAAAAATTAATTAGAGTTAAACTTAGACAATAAAACATATACAATAAAGTGCAATTGTGTTTTTGTTTTTCTAATTCACATTATAGTAATATTTTCTATTGTTATGTTTAATTATCTAAAAGTATAAAAATAAAAATATCATTTATTTTAATAAATATAGATATTCAGAACTTTTTTACCTAAAAAAATATTTAATTTATTTTTCTAACATTAATTTTTTATTTTTAAAAATAAAAGTCTCATTTTAATATTCGTTTTAGACCACACAATATGTTGGGTCGGCTCTGTATATTAGTCGATTATAAAAAAATATATATATTAAAAATAGAATCATAGTTTACTTTTTAATGAGTTAACATTTGACCCTACTTATTTTGTACTACTTCTCTTTAACAATCGGTAGGATATAATATTTGACCCTACTCATTATGTTTTTTTTTTTTTTTTAAGTTTGTTATTATTAGGATGATTATTTTTTAAATTTAAAAGATCATAAATTTAGAATAAATTAGTTCTTATCTTTTTAAAATTTGTTTCTATTGTAACCCTATTTAAAGACAAACATATTTAGAATCATTTCAAATTATGCTTATTATATTATAAAATTTTGAGAGTTTATTATCTTTTTGGTGGATTTCAAAGTCTAG
Source organism: Trifolium fragiferum (assembly GCA_954870985.1). NCBI lineage: Eukaryota > Viridiplantae > Streptophyta > Magnoliopsida > Fabales > Fabaceae > Trifolium > Trifolium fragiferum. The sequence goes on along the minus strand of OX940796.1, from coordinate 40,977,476 downwards.
TGGATTTCAAATTACTGAATTTCAAAAGTTTGATGGATTCTAAAGTTTTATTTGACAAATTTATCGATTGCAAATCTGTATTGTTATAAAATTATCGCTCGCCGATTCTTACTGCTTTCGACTGTGTCACAAATAAATAAACATAAGTTTATTATTGTGGGAGTATAAAGATAGTTTTGGGAGGGAAAACGAGTTTTTGGCGGGAATTTTCATACATATAAATACGGTAGAAAAAGAAAGTGGAGTTTATGAGCAGCGTGAAACCCTAACTGTTCAAAGAAGAAGAAGAAATGCAGCGGCAGAATAGGATAAACAGTTTACCGGACGAAATTCTTCGCAGAATCCTCTCTTTCCTCACCCCGAAAGAAGCCGCTGCAACAAGCGTTTTGTCGAAGAGATGGACTGGTCTCTGGATCTCTGTTCAATTCACCAACATCCAAATCGATAACATCAAATCTAACAAGAAATTCAACCAATCTGTGTACTCCGTTTTAGACTCTCATCACGCCGACGGTAATAATATCGACAGTTTCTATCTCGAAATTCAATACGGTACTCCTCATCTTGCTTACAAGCGAAGTTTTCCACATCTTGTTAAATGGATTAACGCTGTTGTTCGACATAATCTGAAGCATCTTCATATCGATCATGAAATCGATGAACAAGATACTGATGATGTTGAACAAGAGGCTTTTTTACCTAAATTGCCTCGTAGTATTCTCACTTGTAGAACCCTTGTACATCTGAATCTTCGTCGGTTCAGTGTCGAGGGTTTTTCTGTTTCTTCGATTGAATTTGGATTTCCATCGCTCAAAATACTTCGATTTGATGACATTTACTTCGGTAATGGTCGAAATTTTGTTTTGCTTTTATCTGGTTGTCCAATTCTTGAGGATCTAGAATTAGTGAATAGTTGTCAAACTATATGTTTTCGGATCGATCCTGAATCTATTCAGATGTTTCAAAACATAAGCTTACCGAAATTGACTAGAGCGGATATTAGAGAGAGTTATTGGTCACATTTTCCACTGAAAGCACTCTCAACTGCTAAGTCTTTGTGCTTAGATACATTGAAGTTGTATTGGGAGGACCGGGTAAATGTCGAAGACCATGAGGTTTGTTTTGTTATTATGAATATGATTTGATTTGTTTTGCCATAAGTGATTGCATAGTTTTGCGACGATTTGATAGTTTGTCGTTCTATATGATTTATTAGGTGGAGCGCATTTACTTTGAAATTCCTATATTTCATAATTTGACCCAATTGAAGCTCCACAATAGTTGGGGTTTGGTGATAAAGATGCTCTATCACTGCCCTAAGCTTCAAAGTCTTGAACTTTCTAAGGTTGTTAAGTTTAAGAATGTTTTTTGATTTATCTTTTCTCATTGCACCTTTATGTTTTGTTTTGATTGGTGTGTACTGTTAATAGGAGATGGGATGCCTAGCTAGAGAAGATATTCAAGAAATTTCGGTAGAAGAACCAGAATTAGTTCCACAATGCCTTTCATCATGCCTTAAAACTTGCGCTATTCGAGGTCTAGGTGACCTAGAGAGTGAGCTTATGTTAGCAACATTTATCTTGGAGAATGCTAGAATTTTGCAAACCATGGAAGTCTGGAGCGCGTGGAATCTAAAAAAAACTGAATTAGAAGGAAAATTATCCCCATGCTCGAAGGCCTCTGCAACTTGCCAACTTTTTGTGTATTGATTGCATTTAGACCATGTAAGTTAGATAGAATATTCCCCATCCTGCTTTTCTTTCGTTTCTTTAGCTTCTACCATGCAAGTGCTGGATTTGGTGGTTTGAACTTTGAGCTATTATGTGGTCATGATCTTTAAATGAATACTTGTTTATGACTTCAATTAGATCAATGGTTATTTATCTTTCCTGGGAACTTATATGCTAAATTCCGATTTGTTGCACAAGGCACTTGTATGCTAATTTCAGAATTTTAATTAGCCTTTATTTTTCAGCTTAAATTTTGTTCATGTGGGTTACTGATTTTGGTACATATTGTTGAGAAGACTACAGTATCTCTCTTATACGATGAACAAGTTGACAAAGAAATGGAACGATTTCCTGTAGTAGACAAGGAGGTTATTGTTTCTCAATTTCAATGGTATTAAAAATGCGTTGGCATGTTAATTTTCTGCTGACACACTGATCGACCTGCAAACGGTTGTCTTCTGATTGAAGAATCGGAAAATGTGAGATATAGGACAATGTTATACTTACATGTCCCTATTTGTCAATTTTAATGGATAATAGGCCTGTAACCGACACTTGAAATACATGTCTGTTTTCACAACCGAAGGGTCTCGTGTTGCATGATATAAAGAGGATATAGTATGCTATCTTTGGGTTGTAGGGAGTAGGGACATAGATTAGAAATATATCTTGCTGTTTCCCAACCTTTTATTTGGTAGCATGAACTGCATTAGCTTTGATCTAGTGGCTACTCTGGTTTCCACTTCTGCATTCATTGTTATGTCTCAGTTTTCTTTAGATGTGTCTAATTTACAATATATTGCTTGCTTTATCTTTCTAGTAATAAGGACTGTATAGTTTATTGGCATTACCTAATGCTAATATCTACATTGTTCTCACTCTCAATGGTTAATGGCCATTTACTTTGATCAAATATGTAATCAGGCCCCTAATAAGAGGTACCATGAGAAAAAATGGTCCACATATATCTGTTAAATGGATGGAGACTAGACAAGACCCGTTTCGTTTCCAAGGTCTCTTGTTCTTCTTGGCATCTATTATTTTGGCAGAGAGTGTTGAAAAGTATCTATCAATTCAATTGCTACCCTAGTTGCAAGAGTATTATTAGTTAGAAGATGAAGACACTATAGAACTATATTAATTGTGTCTATATGCTTTTGTTATTATAGATTACAAACTTTGCTAATTTGAAAATCGAATAGGATTTGCTTTTGCACTCTTGTCAAATTTCGATAAGTTTAATTTCATAAGTGAGTACTTTGTTTTCACTAATATAGCTTTCACAATACTTAATTACCTTACTTAGGATTAACAATAGCAGCATCTCTTTTACTAATTAGTGTACCTTCTTTTAATAGTCCAACTATAGTAGCCATTGCTTTAGAATTTACACTTTACAATCATCTATCATAGATAACCTATATAGTTCTGATGCAACATTTTCTCTTTGCTTCTATTCTGTTTCCTGATTCAAGTACTTCATTTATGTTGTCAACTGTTCCTACTGCCATGATCAAAATCTTCTTATAGATAGGTAGTTTGAAAAATGCAGTGAAAACATGTTCTGCCAAGAAATGGAGTAGCCTCTTCCTCTGCTTCTATTGTCTATACCAGCAACTGATTTTTGTATGCCATTTGTCTTGGGATTCAAGCATTCAACATCTTGAAACTTAAGAAATTGATTTTTTTTTTTTTTTTTTTTACCTAAAATTTATTCCCTAATTATAATATTCTTTTATAAAAATTGTTTGTTTCAAAATATATGACTATGGGTGCGTTTGATCCCATAAAGAATAGGAGATTGATCAACTTTTATTGTATCCCGTTTAATTTAGAAACTAGTTATGACACTGGACAAAACAAGTAGCAAAAGATATGACAAAAATAAGAATTAGATAGCTAAATTAATAAACATACTAAATTAATAAACATTCACTAACTAAATTAACTAAATTATTCAAAGGTGTATTAGCAACATACACCTTTGAATAAGACAAAAGGTTTGTGGATTTTAATTTAATAAAAAAAAATAGAATTTGGAGATAGAAATGTAATTTTGATGTTGTTTTCTCTCACTTATTTTTCTTTCCCACCACACTTCTCCATTTTTCCTGTTAAAGTGATTTTGTCACATAAACCATCATCAAATCTTGTTCACAAACACCATCATAGGAACAAAAAATGAAGAACACTAGATCTAACTTAACAGTTAACTATCTTTTTATGTTCCTTGTTAATTAACTTAACATCATTTCGTAAAAAAAAATAAACTTAACACTAAGATCTAACTTTCAATCTTAATCTTCGACATTCATTAGACTTTTTAATTTGAAATACAAAATAAGCAATATTTTGGATTTTAAGTGAAGAAATTTCAATAAAAAATTCAATAAAGAACTTGGATAGAACCATTTTTATTTCAGAATTTTGTGGAACAAATTAAATTTATTACTCAGCTGTGTTTTGCTCTCAAATAGTTCATAAATTCTTTTTTTTTATTAAAAATTTAAAGCATAATGTGAAAGAAAAATGGAGAAGTGAGAGGAAACATCAAAATTATATTTCTATCCCTAAATTTTATTTTTTATTAAATTAAAAACAATTATCTTTTGTCTTATTTAAAGATGTATGTTGCTAATACACACCTTCACAAAAGTAAGTGAGTGAGTGTGTATTAGCATTACCCATATATATATATATATAGAATGGCAATTAAATCGGTTATATGATAACTCACTAAATCCGATATTACATTTGCAATGAGTATTGTGAGGCAAATTCTGAACGCTCCTTGTAATAGCTATTTTGACGCAATTGTTCCAATGTTCATATTCTAAGATATATAAAGTATGCATTAGATATAAGTCTATTATATGAAGATAAGGGTGATGCTAAATTTTCTTGTTATTCAAATATTGAGAATAATTGTCGGATTGAAGATCCACTTCTAAATATTATATGTGTTCTCAATTATAGAAGGAAATATGATCTCATGAAGAAGTACGAAACAAAACGCAATTGCACTATCTAATATCGAAGTTGAATACCATATTACCATTACTAAAGCAGTCGCAAAGGAGCTTTGCATTGTTTAAAAATATACTTTCTCCGGCCTTAATTATAAGCAAATTTTACTTTTTAGATACATTAAATAAATAATGTATCTAATCCACTTTTTAGACTAGATACATTAGTTATTCAATATATTTAAAAAGTGACGTTATAATTAAGGCCGGTGGAAATACTCTTGAAACTTAGATTGGAAGATATACTTTTATTGTCCGATTAAGTAGCTTTTTTGTTTTATGCGTCTAATATACTTCAGTTTGATTGGTTCAATGTCTTTTAAGGCTTTTATATACCTATAGTTTTACTTTTACTAATTTCAGCATTCAAAGTTTATGCAATTGAGTCAAGTCAAAAGGTTTAATTAATTCTAAATCAATATTAGAGGCACCATACAATCCAATGCATATTGCTCGCGACTTATATATATATATATACGTATTTGTGTCATTGCTCTTTCTTCATTCACCAATCATATATTATCACAATTTTTCGTTACATATTTCATATCGATTAATTCCCAAACTCAATACAACTAAATCAGAAAATACCAACTTAGTTAAAACACATATAAAGATCATTACAACATGAACTCTTCTTGCGTTAGGGGGTCGTTTTCCTTTGCCTTCACAATTGTACTTATCATATTATTTACCATTTTGATTTTGTCTCCACAATTTGGAACAGCTTGCAGGCCCTTTCAAGATGGGCTTTTGCTACATAAGCTTCCACGAAGCTCTCCTATAATATCAAGTCCAGATCCACATCATCCCTAAAAAGTTGATGAATCTAATTCAAATTTTAAATTAAATATATCAATTTTTATTGACCCAACTTTCTCTTATATATATGATTAGAGGAAATAATATTTTATTATTATCTCTGAATTTTTTTATAAGAGACATGAATAAACAAAATCGATATATTTACATATTACGAACCATATATCTCGTATAAAAATAATCGGAACTCTGAGGGGTATTAAAATAGACAAGCTAGGGTAACTCATTCGATACCTATATGGTTTCATTCTATTGTAAATCCCTGAGAACGTTGTAACATTAATTATGTATATATGTATTGATCTTTGGTTGATTACATTTATAATAAGACTTTGATTAATTCTTTGAAAGATTTTTCTTTCATACAATTGCGGTTAAGATTTTGGAATGTTATATGATTTTTCTATTTTTCCTCAGTTGCTTATGCGCAGGAGTAAACACTTTGATAAGATTTCATTTCCAAAACAAGTAAACAAAACCTTTGAAGATTAAGTGTATTCGGTGAAGTTTGTGAAAGAGATAGGACGAGATGATAGTGACAAAATGAAGAAACGGTTTTTGATAAATTTATATAGAAAATGACAATTATGAGATTACTCCATCCATCCTCAATATAAGTATTCATAAAAAAATTTATATACTACCTCCGTCTTTAAATATAATATCCTCATTATATTTTTTTTTTCTCTCTTTTTATTAATTATTTCTTTACTAATATACCTTTAATTAAAGTGTATTTTTTCTACAATATGTAATAAATACTTTAGAAAAACAAAAACTCATTCTCTTTCTTAAAAGATAAAATTGTAAAAACAATACCAATTGTCAACAAATTTGATACCAAAATCTACTTTTTAATCTTCTCAATTGGGTCTTGTAATTAGGGACGGAATATATTATAGTGTAATTAATATTCAATATTGATATTAGTCGTTAGTTTGTTTAAAATTGATTGACGCTGAACTTTGTAGGAAGGATCACGCAGTTTGATCCCTCGCAACTGCGATCGGGAGGGGAGTGTAACCACTTGATACCAAAACTGACTCCCGAACCAGATTAAACTGATGGTAAAAGCCAAAAATAAAAATTCAATATTGATTTTTCATATTTCAAAGTAAATTAATAGTAGTATTAATTAGAGTTTTATTTTTTAAAAAATAAAACATTCATCTAGGAAATTGAAAGAGGATTTATATTTAGGGAACAATATTTTTTTTTTCTATCCCAATGAATGCATTAATTAGGAACAGGGAAAGTATTACTACATTACATCCATTTATAAATATTAGTCACTTTTTAGAAATAACTTATTTCAAATTTCTTATTTCTTTACCTACATATGTCGGGCTATCGGGCCGGCCCATTAGCTCTATAGTTTTATACGGGCTGGATCGGGCTTCAAAAAAATTATTATCGGGCCTAATCAGGCTGGGCCCTTGGGCCTATTTTTTTAATGGGTCATCATGGGCTGACCCCACGGGCTTTTGGGCTGGCCCCTTAAAGAATTTTAAAAAAATATCTAAAATTTTTTTTACCTAAAAATAAGGAATTTTAGTTAGCATAAAATCTTTAGATAAAATAAGTAACAAAAAATGAGATTTGTTAGTTAGGAGATAATTATTAAACCAAATTTGTTATGATTATCTTTATTTCAAAAAAAATAATAACAAATTAATTAATCATTATAAATAGAAAAGTATAAGAAGGAAATTATAAGTTTTATCTTATCCAAAGCACAAAAATATAGATTACAGTGCAACTATTATTTCATGGATATTTTGCATGGATATTTTGAAGTATTTATTATTTAATGAAATCATGACAGTCACTTTTTTTATGGATTTTAATTGTGTGTGATGCATATGTAGTTTTATTGTCCATTGAAATTTTTTTTAAAAAAAATTTGTCAATTTTTTATAAAAAAAATATGAAAAAATTTGTCGGGCCGGCCCATTGGGCCATGTAGGCCCTTGCTTATTGGACTGGGCTAAGCGGGCCGAGCCTTAATGGGCTGGCCCACTTAAGCCCAGTAGATATCTTGGGCCTCTGGGCCTGAGGTCGGACTGGGCCGTCCCATTTGACAGCTCTACATATGTCTAATAATTTTATCTTTTTTTTACGCTTTACAATAAATGGGATTTGGATTCTCTACATTTGATTTTCCTAAATTCACCTACATTCATTCAAAAATGAACTAAGAAAGAGAAAATATTGTATATTAAAGTGTATTTATATATGTTATAAAGACCAAAATACCACAAAGCTTTAACTAAATGTAAGAAATGTAGAAAATTATGACTTTAGGGAATCCAAATCCCAATACACCTATGATAAATCATAAACAAATTATCTCCCTTAAAAGATTGTAAAAACAACATGTGTTATTTTTTTAGCAAATATCTCTTAGATCATTTCTAGTGTTTGTAACTAATTTCTTTCACTTTGTAATTGCTATCATTGAAATTTCTTGACCACGGAAAGATATTTAGGAAAATGATAGAATTAGGGATTCTTTAATTTTTTGTAACTCTTTGAAAATCTCATTGTAATCAAGGAACAAAGTTTGATAGTGGAAACAGAGAGTTGCTATCTCCTCCAGAGTAGATTAATTAACACCGAACTGGATAAACAATATTGATTTGTGTTCTTTATTGTTTTTCATAGTTTTAGCTTTTGTTATTATTATTGTTTGGTCCATTGTTGTTGTTGGTTGCTTGCTTGTTTTGCCTCACACTAATTAAGGTTTATTGGTGTGATTCATTGGATTCACAACACATTTTTTTTTTTAAAAAAAAATTATTTCTATTTTCTCTTCTATACGACTTGGATGATCAAAGGTCCTGCATTCGAATCCGGGAAGAGCTTTGCCACCCTTTCCTGTCATATCCAACTAGAAAGATTAGGCTACAATTGCGTGTAAAAAATATCAGGTTCATACCAATAAAAAAAGACATTTGGATGATGGTATAATGTGTACTTGCCTATGTAAAAAAAAAAAAAAAAAGTGTACTTGCCTCGCTAGCCAGACAAGAGGCTAAAAATAACCTTAAAATACATAAATGAATTTTTTTGTTGATACATTGAAATGACATGTTATTGAAAATTTACACACACAAAATAGAAGGACCAAAGTTCAAATTCCGATTATAATATACGATCTAATAATTTCGATATTTTTACTAGTTGAATTAGAATATTTGTGGGCTAAATGAATATATTATTTGTGATTGAAATATTTAGGTAGATGTTTTCTCTTCCAGCTCCTCTCGTTTCTTTTTCACCTCTCGAATTTCCTATTTTGCCCTTTAATAAAAATTTTGATTTTTATAAACTGAAATTTTTTTTGGCCTTGAAATACAACTTTAATTTTTAGAAACCTTTTCTGAAATTCGAACTAGAAAATTTCGGTTTCTGCGAACCAAATTTTTTATTAAGGGCAAAATCAGATTTTTGAAAGGTAAAAAAGAAACGTAGAGAGCTGGAAGAGAAAACTTCATATATAAATATACTAATTTGTAAACAATTAATACCTGTTAAAAATATTTGGCGCTCAAGGTTCTTTATTTGAAGTTTGATTCGTTCAATTTGTTTTATTTTTGATGTAAATTGATTCGTTCAATATAATTTTCAACCTTAAAGTTCAAACTATACGTATTGGTGTATTACTAAGTCCAGCTATAAACGAGTTTTCTTTTTAAATAAAATTAAAGCTCCGGTCAACACCATATATTACAAACCACTGTATATATGTTGCATCAGCACTATATCCCATAATCTCAAATCAACAATATCACATCTAATAAGATATATAACAAATAAACACTTATTCGGTTGTTCTTCGATCTTCAACACTATATAACCCATCTCAAATCACAAATACCACTTCTCAATATACAAAAGAAAAGATAATATTTGCTTAATTATTTCATCCAAATTAACATTTACTTTATATTATAAAATTAAAGAGATCATGGGCATGTATTTTTATAACAGGAGGATCCTTTCTATAGTTCTAATGATCATCTTCTTGGTTTTAGTTACTTCTTCACAACTTGTTGTAAGTTGTAGACCATTGCAAGATGAATTATTTGATGGGCTTATTTTGCAGTTACTTCCACGTGGTACTCCTTCCAAGCCATCAACCCCCAATCCAAAACATTAGCCATAAGTTTAAGTTCCTCGATTAATTGTTCATAGCTACTTAACTAGTAGAAGCTAACTACTAATTACCACATTTGAAGATATAGTCTCTATTTTCATTTTTATTTTTTATATAGGCTTAAATTGATGTTAATAATTTTTGTACATGTTACACCATTCTTTTCTCCAGTTCATGTTATTTTTATTATCTTATAAAACATTCTTTTATATATTCATATTTTTTGAAGAATCTATATATACACCAATTAAGAGGTTCAAGAGGCAAAAGAGAAAGAAATGGAGATTAAAAAAGTTAGTTAGCTTAGTATTTTAGAGTACAAGCTACTTTCCTCTACTATAATGTCATGTACATAGTAGATTATGATAGGTCACAGTTTTAATCTTCCCCCCTATTTTCTTCATTGATAAACTGTGGCCTTTTGTAACCTAAAAAATAAAAACTGTGGCCTTTTATGTTGTAACTTTCTTTATTTTGTTTAGCAAAAAAAAAATTCCACTATTTTGATGCTCAGGCAATATCATCATTCCATGAAATCTGTTCAATAAAAGGCGTCAAATTAAATTAAATTTTCAGAGAAATTTTAAACTGGGAATTATTTGTCTGATGAAATTAAGAGAAGCACCAAATAAGTTTGCACTGAAGAAGTCAACAAACAAGAACATGCCAATACTAAAACAAGGTTGTTAATTTAATAAAAACTTCATTTAGAAGCACCATAAACGGAACAATTGAAGGGGGAAATGGGTTTAATGACAACATGCTTGGCGTGATCGGCGACAAAAGTCACAGCGAATCGGAGCGGTAGTCTTAATGGGTTTTTTTTAACTTTATGTGTTCTACAAATACAGAATTATGTGCGAAAGAGAGGGAGGTTGTTTTTCTCTCTTCTATTGATTGAAAAAATTAAAATGATTCGGGAACAAATCTACACCATTAAAATATGTCATGTGTTTGTTATTTGTAAATTGAAATGGTGATGGTCATTTCCCCTCCAAATGGAGAAGATCTAGACCAGAAATTCACCTCAATTATGCATATAAAATGTGATATCCATATCAATTGAGTTGTGCTCATGGAGAGGGTCAAGATCATTTCCATTTTTATCATCTTCGTTTTTACCATTACAAATGTTTTGAAAAAGAAGGAGGAAACACACAACAGACGAAGAAAAATTGAATAGAAAAGCGGGAGGAATGACAACTGTTTAACGTTTATGAAGTAGAAAAGTAGAGATAAAATAGTAATAATTATATAATTAATCTCTTCCGTTCCATCATATACACCCCAATTTGGGGAATGAAATTAAAATTGAATAAATAGATGGTATATTGGTCCTATATATCGGATGAAATGAATTCCATCACACTACATTCCATTCTATTAATATTTTACAAAACTAAACAATGAAATGTAACTCCATCCCACTACATTCTATTCCATTCTGCCACACTTTACATCAATCCAATCATAATCTTAGTGGGCATGGACGGACCTCTTCAAGGCATATGGTGTGGCTAACCACACCAGCTCAACTAATAGTTTTAAAATAAAAATAAAAATATATTTTATAAATAATTTTAAGTAATTTTATATACATATTTGTACAAATATTAATGTAAATATTAGTTTAGAGTGTTGAAGCGGCCGGAAAAATGCGCGGGCGAAAAACGCTCGCTAGACAGTAAAGTCGCCACCGAATTTTATTTATTCCCAAAGGAAAAGGAAAATATCGATAAAACCTTGAGAGAAATGGAAAGACAGTCGTCGCAACCAAATTTCGAGTTCGGGAGTCGGTTATGCAAGGGGAAGGTATTAGCACCCCTCACATCCGTTGTACTCAACGGAAACCGTTAATTAAATTAGCTTAAAAATAAGTGTTAGTTCATGTTTGCTTGTTTTGATATTAAAAGAAAATTTTGTAAAAAAGTGGAAAAAGAAAAATAAATTACTAACCAAAAATTGGTTTTTTATTAATGCGCTTGACGGTTGTTGGATCCCGCTCCTACGTATTCCCTAGTGCAATGGGAAATTCAAAGCTACGTAGTTCTTTGGTAGAAAATATTTGTTTGTTGGTTGATTTTATTTATGAAAATAAATTTTGTTGCGCTTGGGCGAAAAAGTTTGTTTGTTTGAAAAATACGGACTCGCACTTGGGCGATGATATCCGTTTGAAAAAAAATTTAAATGCGCATGGGCATGAAAAAGATTAAAGTTTGGTGGGTTGAGATTGGTTTTAGCTGGAGGACGAATATTTAACTAGAAACGAAGTGTCGACCTCGTTTCAGAAATATTCGAGGAAGGGTCGAGTGTCTACCCGATTTATCCTTTTTCACTCGCACGAGGAAAAAAATTATTTTATTATTTTTGAGGTATTTGAATGTATATTCGAACATGAGACGAATTTAAGACAACAAATTATATACATTTTTTTTATGTTTTTATAATATATAAAAAGAAAACAAAGGAATTTTTTTTGATATTTTCAATAATATATAAGTAAAATAAACATATTTTTTTTGAGATTTTTAGATATTTTAAGAAAAAAAAAAAAAAGAAACATTTTTTTGGAATTTTTGGTATGTTTTTAATAATATTTATAAAAGAAAACAAAAAAAACCCAAAAAAAAAAAAAAAAAAAAAGAAAAAAAAGAAAGTAAAAATAAGATAAAAAATGTAGCAACTGGGAGTTGAACCCATGCTATTTACATGACAGGCCAAATTCCCAGCCAACTGTGCCAACACGTTTTAGTCTACATTGTTACGCGGCAAACCAAATGTGAATATACTATTTTGCTCAAAATTTCGAGAGGAATTCAAATATGATATTTATATTAACTGTAATAAACTTAATAATTCGAATTTAACCAAAAACTATAAGAACCCTAAACTTTAAATTTGAAATTAAATTTTATACATGAACAATAAATGCCCAATAACTTAGGGATATTATTCCTCACATCGAAAAAAACATGAATGGACCAAGAATGAAACAAAATGATGCTCAAATAAGTGAGTTCGAAATCTCAAGAACCTTACCAATTGGAGAAAGTCCAATGCTTCTTCTCAGGGTGTTTCAAGATGTAAATATGATCCCTTTAGCTTCCTTGAGTCCCCAGGAACGTAATGGAATGTTTACTTTGGCTTGAAACCTTCTCCAACGTTCTACCCAATTCAAGTTAAAAGTGGCAAAAATGGAGGTTGGAAGATGGTGATGGAGGTGTTTCAGTTAGTGTTTAATGCATACAGAAGTTTACTCATGATGTATTGATGATGTTTCAATGGAAAAAGTAGGAGGAAATTGGAGGAAATGGAAATTTCGAATTTTAGATTTTTTGAAAGTGTAGTGATGGAGTTTTAGAGCAATTTTTTGGATCATTTGTTCTGAACTCATGAAGGCCTTTTATAGAGGTCTCAATGTGGTCTCAGAAGTGAATGAAATTGACTTTGGTTGTATCTCAATGTTGGTTGTCTCAAAAGTTGCAAAAGTGATCTTTTTCTTTAAAAGCTTCATGGTTTCAAGACAACAAAGGTGGAGTGATTTTGGGAGAAGGTGAGCTTTTCAGAGTTTGCATGCATTGCCTCTGGTGTTTAGATGGAGTGAAATCTCAGCAAAATCAATTCACAAGGCTCAATGCAAAGTGGTTGAGAAAAAACAAAGGTGTAAGAGACTTTATGCAAAAGTGCTCTATAAATGATATTTGATTGGACAATGCTTATGACACTCTTTTAATACACCTTTAAGCCTATAATTCATGTCCATTTACTGAGATTTAGTGGTACAATAGGTCTGCAAAAGAGGATCACAATGTTGGATTTGGTTTGAGCAAGCTCTTGACATGATTTTTGGCCAATAAATCTGCTGCATCATGCCACCTTCTCCTCTTCGAAACTTGCTGCTCGTGCCATGAAAATTCTTGATCTTTGTATCAATGGAAAGAAGGCATGACACTCTACAACTTTGATGTTGAACATTGGAGGTGAATCAATTTGTATCATATAGAAAAATGGCCATCAATATTGAAATATGTCACAGACAACATTCAGAAAAATAATTGGTCTTCTAGTATGCTCACTTCATCTCTTCGAAACTTTGTGCTCAAACAAAAGAAATTTATGATCTTGATACCAATGGAAAGAGGCCATAGCATGCTACAACTTTGATGTTGAAGACATGACCTAAATCAACTTGGATCATATATAAAACGGACCATCAAAATTCAAAATTATCACTGAAAAACACTTGGAAAAAAATTTCTAAGTTTCCAGATTTTTCAACAACTTGAAACATCAACTTTGGAACTTCTCAACTTCCAATTTCCATGAGCTTTTGGTTAAATATTTCCATGATAATGAAGTGTGCAGTGTCATCTTTAAGTACATCCTTCTAGTATGAAAAATGATTGCTTGGATTGATCACAAGTTGGCCATAAAGTCATGCACTTGGTAAGGTCAAAAACTCTTAGAAAAAATTCTAAGTGTCAGAATTCTTAACAACTTGGAACATCAACTTTGGATATAAATTTAAGCACTTTCATGATCCTTATGACCTCAAATCTTTTAACCATCTTAAAATTCTCCATGAGAGCATGAAATAAAGCCCTTGTTTGTACACTTTAGTGACTTGGGGAGGAAGTTACAACCATGAGAAGTCACCTCCATGAACATGAATTCTTGGTACTTAGAAAAAATCAAATCACAAGTAAATATGTGATTTCAAACCTCATTTGCATGATTGTGAGATTGTTGACCTTGTGAATAAATACAAATAAATGTGAAGCATAAATAAATTAAAATAAAAAAAAAAATAAAATGTCGGGACAAAATTGGGGTGCTACAGCTGCCCCTACTTAATTATTCCTTAACGTAGAGTATGCGAATATTATGGGTATTCGTGAACTCTTTGTGAAGGGTAATTAAGTATGAAGTACCCAAATTTTGTCCCTAGAGAAAAAATATGAGTGAAACATGTGTGAGATGTCGTCACTCGGAAATGGTTGATCATATCTAGCCGCTTGCACTAGAGGTAGATCCTTGAGGATAAAAGGTAAAAGTGATCATATCCAGCCGCATGCACTGAAGGTTGATTTGCTAAGGATAAACACAAAAATGATTTTGTTCAGCCGCCTGCACTGAAGGTTAATCTACTGGGAAATAAAAATGATTTTATTCAGCCGTCTGCACTGAAGGTCAATCTACTGAGGATAAAAATAAAAGTGATCTTATTTAGCCGCATGCACTAAAGGTCGATCCTATTAAGGTAAGAGGTGATCTTATTCAGCCGCCTGCGCTGAAGGTCAATCTGCTAATGAAAAGGTAAAGGTGATCTTATTTAGCCGCCTGCACTAAAGGTCGATCTACTGGGGAAAAGGTAAAGGGGATCTTATTCAGCCGCCTGCACTGAAGGTCAATCTATTGGAAAATAACAAAGATCTTATTCAGCCGTCTGCACTGAAAGTCGATCTACTAAGGATAAAAGTAAAGGTGATCTTATTCAGCCGCCTGCACTGAATGTCAATCTACTAGGAAATAAAAGTGGTCTTATTCAGCCGCCTGCACTGAAGGTCGATTCTATAAGGATAAAAAATATTCGATTGATCATTGCCAGGTGGGCCCTAGTGAAATGATAAAGAATGAAATGATATGATTAGTCTGATGTTGGTGAAATGGTAAATGTATGATATGATCATTGCCAGTCTGCCACTGATGAAACAGTAAATGAAATGATATGATAGTTGCCGGTAGATTCACTAGAGGAGTTCTAGCTGGGGAAATTAAGTGAATGTGAGTAAATCTACTGGAGATTGGGACAGTTAAGGGAGAGGTCCGCTGAGGGATTTTCGAGACTTGTTGGGAATCTTTTGAGATGTTCACTAGGGAACATGGCTTGACATCTGCTCGGAGATTTAGAATGAAGTTCATTGAGGAAAACTAGAATGACTCGTTCAGGAGTGTTTGAAACCTTACTGGTGAAGGGATTTCATGGGGAACAAATATGATATGATATGATATGAATGCTAATGAATGTGTAGGATGCATGTGATATCCTGACTCATGGGAATGTGAATGACATATTGGGCTTTGAAGATTTTTTTTTATTTAGGGAAAAGTGGTTAAAGTATGGTGTTTGGAGATTTGGCTCTTCGACATTCGCAATACCACACACTTTGAAAGTTCAGATGTATGGCTGCTGATGTAGCCTTTTGACATTGTGTGACCGCGTGTTGTATAGCTGCTAATTCGGCCATGAGAGAGTAATTAGCCGTGGTTGCTCTAAGAATGCTGGGGATCGTTGATTTTCTTTTGATATTTTCAAATTCAAATGATCATGATTTTCAAAAAAAAAGTTTAAATTTTTTTATTATTTTTTTTTTAATTTCAAAAGTTGTATCATCAAAAAAATAAATAGCAATTATTGAGGACGAAGCAAAGACAAAGGTAAATGGGAAAGATGCATTTTATTGATGGTCAAACATGACTTTGTACATGGAATGGTAGTACACTAAAGGTGTAACTCCATGAAAAGAGTAGAAACAAATGAATATGGCAATAAAAAAAAAAAATTGAGATTCCCATTGAGTCGTGATAACCACCACTTTCTTAATAACTCTAAGTCCGTAGAACCTTGCTTCTGGGGATAGCGACGGAATGAGTTCTTCAGTTGATGCTAGGAGTAGACTGTCTTGATGTAGTTACTTGCCTTTTTTCTTTTCCCAACTTTTGCCTAAGTCGCCTTTTCAGGTTTTCGACTTAGCGGGTTTTCTTTTGTTTTTTGTATCCCTAACTTTTGCCTGGACTGCTCTTTCGAGTTTTCAGTCCACCGGGATGCCCCTTTTTGCCTAAGCTGCCCTTTCAGGTTTTCAGCTTAGCGGGCGTTCTTTTGTTTTTAGGCATAGTATTTCTTGACTGCATCAGAATTCACAGGGAGCGGAAGGTCCTCTCCGTCCATTGTCGTGAGAATCAAGGCTCCTCCAGAGAAAGCTTTCTTCACTACGTAAGGTCCTTCATAGTTCGGGGTCCACTTCCCACGAGAATCCTTATGTATGGGTAAGATCTTCTTAAGTACTAGGTCACCTTCTTGAAACTCTCGAGGACGGACCTTCTTGTCGAATGCCTTCTTGAGTCTGCTCTGATATAACTGACCGTGACATAATGCTATCATTCGCTTCTCATCGATGAGGTTTAGTTGGTCAAACCTTGCTTGGACCCATTCTGCTTCTTCCAATTTGGTCTCCATTAAGACTCTCAATGAGGGGATTTCCACTTCAATGGGGAGGACTGCTTCCATGCCATATACCAGTGAGAATGGGGTTGCCCCTGTCGAGGTGCGAACCGAGGTCCTATAGCCATGTAAGGCAAATGGAAGCATCTCATGCCAATCTTTGTAAGTTTTTACCATCTTTTGAAGGATCTTCTTGATGTTTTTGTTCGCTGCTTCTACGGCACCGTTCATCTTTGGCCGGTATGGTGAAGAGTTGTGGTGTTCAATTTTGAAATTTTGACACAGCTCCTTCATCATTTTGTTGTTCAAGTTAGTGCCATTATCAGTGATGATCTTGTTGGGAAGCCCGTAGCGACATATTATTTCCTTCTTTATGAACCGAACTACCACTTGCTTCGTTACATTGGCGTATGAAGCAGCTTCAACCCATTTGGTGAAATAGTCGATGGCGACTAGGATGAACCGGTGTCCATTTGAAGCTCGAGGTTCAATGAGTCCAATCACGTCAATGCCCCACATAGAGAATGGCCAAGGCGATGCCATCACATTCAAGGGAGTTGGAGGGACATGCACTTTATCAGCATAGATTTGGCATTTGTGGCATTTTCTTGCGTAGTTGAAACAATCAGATTCCATGGTCAGCCAATAGTAACCAGCCCTTAGAATTTTTCTAGCCATTGCATGTCCATTGGCATGGGTGCCAAAAGAACTTTCGTGGATTTCTTCGATGAGCAAGTCTGCTTCATGTTTGTCTACACATCTTAGAAGAACCATGTCGTGGTTTCTTTTGTAGAGCACATCACCATTCAGGAAGAACTTAGTTGCGAGACGTCTTAAGGTTTTCTTGTCTCTGTTTGAAATATTGACAGGATATTCTTGATCTTTGAGGTAAACCTTGATGTCATGATACCATGGTTTGCCGTCGGATGCCTCTTCGATTGACTGACAAAATGCTGGTTCATCTTTGCGTTCCACCTTTATAAGCGGCACCTCGTTATGGAACTTTACCTTATACATTGATGATAAGGTAGCCAAGGCATCCGCCACTTGATTCTCCTCTCGAGGGATATGGTGGAAGGTGATTTCATCAAAGTACTCCATTAGCTTCAGAACATGAGTACGATATGGGATCAAATTAGGATGACGGGTTTCCCATTCTCCCTTTACTTGATAGATGACTATAGCCGAGTCTCCATACACTTCCAAAATCTTGATTCTGTAGTCGATGGCAGCCTCGAGACCAAGGATACATGCTTCATATTCAGCCACATTGTTTGTGCAATCAAAACATAGTCTTGCTGTGAAGGGGATATAACCATCCTTGGGAGATATCAGAACAGCTCCAATTCCATTCCCCATGACATTAGATGCACCGTCAAATGCAAGCTTCCACCGAGACCCGGGTTCAGGTCCTTCGTCATCCCCTATAGGTTCTTTATAGCTCAAGACCATGATATCCTCATCGGGGAAATCAAACCGTATGGGCTGATAATCATCCAGTGGTTGGTGAGCCAACTGGTCTGCTAGCACACTTCCTTTGATAGCTTTCTGAGTTACGTGCATGATATCATACTCGGATAACAACATTTGCCAACGGGCAATCCTTCCGGTCAGAGCGGGTTTCTCAAAAATGTACTTGATTGGATCCATCTTCGATACCAGCCATGTTGTGTGACAAATCATGTATTGTCTCAGTCGACGAGCAGCCCATGCCAAGGCACAACAAGTTTTCTCTAACTGGGTGTATCTGATTTCACAATCGGTGAATTTCTTGCTTAGGAAGTAGATGGCATGCTCCTTCCTACCAGTTTCGTCATGTTGCCCCAACACACATCCCATGGATTCATTCAAAACTGTTAAGTACATGATGAGGGGTCTTCCAGGAACAGGCGGTATCAGGATGGGTGGTTCTTGCAAGTATTGTTTGATCCTTTCAAATGCCCCTTGGCAATTCTCGTTCCATACGATGGCTTGATCTTTGCGTAGTAGTTTGAAAATTGGCTCACAAGTAGCAGTGAGATGAGAAATGAACCTAGAGATGTAGTTCAATCTCCCTAGAAAACCACGGACTTCTTTTTCGGTACGAGGAGCAGGCATCTCTTGGATGGCACGTACCTTGTCAGGGTCAACCTCGATCCCCCGTTGACTAACAATGAAACCAAGTAACTTTCCAGATCTGACGCCAAAGGTGCACTTAGCCGGATTGAGTCGTAGCTTGTACTTCCTTAGACGTATGAATAACTTTTGCAAATGAAGAATGTGGTCTTCTTCAGTTTTGGACTTGGCAATCATGTCATCCACATATACCTCTATTTCTTTGTGCATCATGTCATGGAAGAGAGCCACCATTGCCCTTTGATAGGTTGCCCCGGCGTTCTTCAAACCGAAAGGCATTACCTTGTAACAATAAGTTCCCCATGGGGTGATGAAGGTAGTTTTTTCCATGTCTTCCGGAGCCATCTTGATTTGATTATAGCCAGAAAATCCATCCATGAACGAGAACACTGCAAATCGGGCTGTATTATCTACCAAAACATCGATGTGAGGTAATGGGAAGTCATCCTTGGGACTTGCTTTGTTCAAATCTCGGTAGTCGACACACATTCGTACTTTGCCATCTTTCTTCGGTACTGGTACTATGTTAGCAACCCATTGTGGATACTTCGCTACGGCTAGGAATCCAGCATCAAACTGTCTTTTGACCTCCTCTCTGATCTTGAGCGACATGTCTGGTCTTGTCCTTCTCAATTTCTGTTTTACAGGAGGGCATTCTGGACGGAGAGGCAATTTGTGCTCAACTATATCAGTATCCAATCCCGGCATATCTAGGTATGACCATGCAAACACATCTGAATATTCCTTCAAGAGTTCAACCAGCTTCTCACGCTCTTTTGCTTTCAAAGACGATCCAATCTTGACCTCTCTTATGTCATGCTCAGTCCCCAAGTTGATTAACTCTACAGACTCTTGATTTGGTTGTATTTCTTTAGACTCTTGGTCTAACAGTCTTGCTAATTCATCGGGAAGTTCACAATCATTTTCATAATCCTCTTCAGCTTGGTTAATGGGGAGCTCAAAGTTATTTGGAACTATAGCGGTATCATACTCAATGGGTTTATTCTGAGATCTGCATATGTTTTATGATGATTTTTATTTTAGAATGATGAACAAGAGAAAATTGAAACAAGAGAAAAGATTGCCATTTTTTAACATAAATGCAAAATGAAAGAATAAAAGTAATGGAAAACAAAGTGCTTTTTATTGATTGATGATTCAACATCTGAAATGAAAAGGGTGCCCTACAAAGCTATCCTTATGCCTTGGGCATAGCAAAAGGATTTGAAAAACATGATGAAAATTACTTTGAAAAAGAAAATATCTCTGGGATTTCAACAGCAGTCCAGTTGTTGAGGCTTGCATTCAGAGAACAACGGTAGACTAAGCAAGGCATCTCCCCATCATCTGAAGCATCTTCAATGACAGCCACTTGATCTTTATGAGCAAAACCCGCACCGCAGAAGGTTTCTTGAATATTACCAATGGGCATCTTCGCAGCATTATCTTTCTCTATGGATGGTTTGTATCCCAATCCATACTTATCCTTTTTCATAGGCATATCCCATAGTTGCTCGCAACCTTTTGAGTCTCTTCCTTTAGCCAACAATCTGTCATTCTTCCATGAGATAGAAGGGACTTTAGGTTTTTCAACACAGGTCTTCTCAAACACTGCCCCAGCATTGGCGACTTCTAAGGCTTGAAAAGCAGTTTCCATAGCTTCTCCACTTGCTTCCACATATTGGAAAGAAGACAAATGACTTACAAAGATGTCCTCTTCGCCAGCCACGGTGATTAGTTTGTCACCCACCGCGAATTTCAATTTTTGATGCAAAGTAGATGTCACAGCACCGGCCGCATGGATCCATGGGCGTCCCAATAGGCAGCTATAGGCTGGGTTGATATCCATCACCTGGAAAGTAATATCAAAAGTATGTGGACCTATTTGGACGGGTAGGCATATCTCCCCGATGACAGACCTCCTAGACCCATCAAAAGCTCTTACGATCAAAACGCTAGGCTTCATGAAGACTCCGTCAATGGACATTTTGTTGAGAGTATGCTTTGGCATAACATTCAATGATGAACCATTATCAACCAACACTCTTGCAAGGACTGTTCCATGACACGTTGTAGAGATGTGTAATGCCTTGTTGTGAGCCCTTCCTTCCACAGGTAAGTCTTCATCATTGAAACTTAAACAGTTATTAGCAGTGATATTGGCAACTATCCCATCAAAACGGTCCACGGTAACATCTTGGGTCACATGAGCTTGATTCAACACTTTCAGAAGTGCCTTCCTATGCGCCTCAGAATTCAGTAGTAGCGATAGGATAGATATCTTGGAAGGAGTTTGATTTAATTGATCAACTATCTTGTACTCGCTTCTTTTGATGATTTTTAGGAATTCATCATCTTCTTTTGATGCTGGCTGATTATCGGATTCTTGCCCCTTGTCTTGACTAGGTGTTTCTATCACCACCTCATTGGTTCCTTTTCTAAGCTTTTCGGGAGCAAAGATTCGACCACTTCGAGTCATACCACTGCTTTCAGAAATATGGGAAACACCATCTATTGCTTTCATGGGTTCACCTTCCTCCCTTACTTTTGATTCTTGAACAAAGGAAGTTGCCTCATAATCCCAAGGTACTGCTTTGGAGCTATTATAAGGAAATGGAGATGGAACACAGATGACAACAGGCTGCTTCAGGTTCATGAATGGCTGAGCATCTCCCTTCTGATAAAGGATCTCGACAGGTTTCAGGATTCCTTTGTTGCTTTCAAAGTATGGCTCAATGACCGAAACATCTTCCGTTTTTCTCGCTCGGCTGATTTGCAATATGCCTTGATCAATCAATTTTTGCATTTCATTTTTGACCACTTGGCAACCTTGGAGGCTCAAGTCACATTCTTCGCAATTGTCATGACTTCCTTGAATCACACCACATTTGGCTAGCTTGGCATGAAGCATCAATAAAGGAGTTTTTACTTCTTCAACATTCTTGATCACATCAAAATTAGAATTTTCTTCCACGACATTGACATTTGAGCCGTTGTAACCCGGCAGAGGGTTATTCTTTACATCAGGCCCTTTCTCTTTGAAGGAGAGACTCTTGTTGTTGATTAGCTCTTGCACTATCTGTTTAAGCGCTCTGCAGTCTTCGATAGAGTGACCAATTGCCCCAGAATGAAACTCACATTTGGCATTTGGATTATACCAATGTGGGTACGGTGGTTCCAAAGGCTTAACATTTCGAGGCACCACCAAAGAATTCTTTATCAATAGAGGCCAAAGTTGGCTATATGGGATAGGGATCGGCTCAATCTGACTTGTTCTTTGATTGTAAGGAGGTCGATATTGATTCTGACCTGGAGTTTGAGCCTAGTGATTTGGACGAGCAGGTTGATACTGAGGCCTTTGAGGTGGTGGAGGTTGATATTGCACAGGTGCTGCTGCGGCAACATAATATTGGCCTTGATATGGTACTTGAAGAGCTGAGTGATGATAAGTATTCATGGGCGGACGATAGAAATTTCGAGAATCATTCATCACAGCATTTGTTTCTCCTTCCTTCTTTTTGGGAAAAGAGGTTGGAAATTTCTTCGCAACAGCTTGAGCACTTTGAACATTATGGATCTTTCCGTTCTTTAGACCTAATTCTACCATCTCTCCAGTGATGACCAGATCAGAGAAACTAGAAGAGGCACTTCCTATCACATTTTCATAATATGGAGCTTGCAAAGTGCTTATGAAAATTCTCACAAGTTCCCCTTCACGTAAAGGGGGTTCAACTTGTGATGCTAGCTCTCTCCATCGTTGTGCATATTCTTTGAATGTCTCTGTTTCCTTTTTGGTTAAGTTTTGCAATTGCATCCTATCCGGTGCCATGCCCATGTTATACTTGTATTGTTTGACGAAAGCTTCGGCCAAATCTTTCCAAGTTCGGATTCTACTCTTCTCGAGATGCATGTACCAATTCAAAGAGGCTCCACTGAGGCTATCTTGGAAGAAGTGGATGAGGAGCTTATCATCTTGGGCAGCTACACCCATTTTTCTGCAATACATGATCAAGTGATTGCGAGGACAAGTCAATCCTTTGTACTTCTCAAAATCTGGCACTTTAAATTTGGGAGGAAGTACCACATTCGAGACTAAACACATATCAAGCGCATCAAGTCCAAATTCACTATTCCCTTCCATTGCTTTCATACGTTCCTCTAAAGCGAGAATCTTTCCTTTAGCCTCTTCATCTTCAACCGTTGCGGGTGGTCGTCCATTCAATGAAGGTTTAGTATTCACCCTTGGAGGGTTGGAAGAATGATACACCAATAACGGGTTTTCCTCCGTACCTTGAGGCATTGGAAGGCCAATAGCAACATCAGCATTTTCTTGTATCGCATGAGTCCCAAATGGACGAGGTGCTGGTGCTTGAGTAGGACGAGGCTGAGATAGACCACCCTCGGTCGGGTTCTCCATTGACGGAGGTGTGTAACCTGGAGGGAGACCAAATTGAGGCCAAACAGCAATTGCGGCAGGAGCTTGATGTGGCTCGGTGATAACATTTTCCACTGGTGCGGGCTGCGTGTCTTGCGCTCGGTTGGCAATTCCTTGGAGCGTTTCCATCATTCGATCAAACTTTTCGTTCAACCGATCGATGTCTTGTCTCATGACTTCTTCATTTTGCTGAACTATTTCCATGACTCTTTGTGCGTTCCTTCGAGTGTAATGCGAATGTCGAGGAGCGGGCTCTCGGGCCGACTGACTTCTTGGTTTTCTGGCTATGATGAAATGTTTCCTAGAGTTTTGAAGGGGGAAAGATATGAGTTTTTTTTTCATGATGAATTGTATGTTATGCAATGTGAGTGAACTTAATATGAATGCATGCAAAAACTTTTATTTTATTTTATTATATATATATTTTTTGGGAAATTGCAAGACTTATAGATGTTATTGCAAGTATCTAACAATTGTAAAGGCATTGAGATAGAGAGAAACAAAAGTGGCCAAAAGGATTTTTCATTCATAATCAAAGAGCCATACAAGTAGGGAAGTTACAAATTTTTTCAAACTTTCTTAATCTTCTCCCTAAAGTCTCTTAGCATAGTCTTACAAAATTCAACAAAAGCAATGACTTCAAAAGGGGTGTTCAAGGGGTGCATTGCCGCATCGGCTTCCTTCAACTTTTCTGGGATAGTTCCAATCACATCATTGGCCAACTTTACTAACTTTGAGAACTTATCCTCCCAGTGTGCACCCTCATGACGGAGTATTCGAAAAAGGGTTCCTCTCTCAATTTTGTCAACCAAGTTCAAATAGCGGTGTTCCCATCCTTCATTTGCTCTTTTGAGGTCTTCACAAGTTTCTCCTTGACGGTCGCAAAATTTCCCATATTCTTCTAAATTCTCTAGTGCCTTCTTCAACTCAAATTCACTTCGTGCAAGTTTTCTCTCTAACACTTCTTTTTGCAGCCTCTCACTCAACACATATCCTTCATACTCATTTGTCATGCCATTAAGTTGTCGTTTTGCATCTTCGAGCTCTTCCTTTAGCTTTTTCCCTTCGGCTTGAGATTTTTCCAAGTCCTCATTCAATTTGCCGGCTATATTCAAAAGTCTATCTCACTCTTTGTTCTTTTGCTTGAGTTGAGAATTTGCACCTCCCAAACATTCTTTCACCTTGCGTTTTGCATCCTCCTCAAGTTTCAACCTTTTGTTGCTACCCTCAATGATTTGGTCCCTTTGAACTCGTTCCCTTCTTAGCTCGGAGTTTTCTTGAGTAGCTTTGAGTAGACTAGCTTCCAACTCTTCTTTTTCTTTGTTGAGTTGTGCAATGGTTGCTTTGAGCTCGTCGGCTTCCTCAATTGAGACAGGAATAGGCTCGGGGGAACTTTGTGAAATGGGAGCCTTGACAAGGAATGGAATTTTCACCTATTGGACTCTTTCTTTAAGCCATGGCCGGTAACTTTCTTTGTCGACACCGGCCTTGCGTTTCAAATCACGTCCTTCCTTGTTAACTTTTCCCCAAGCTCGAATAATCCTTTGTAACATTGGAGGATCTTTGGTACCCATATCATGCAATACTAGACATTCCAAGGATTTTGCTTCGGGCTTCTCCCACATAGGACGTCCCAATTGTCTTAGGGCCAAAATCGGGATGTAGTTTATGCATGATTTGGACCCTATGAGAGGAACATTTGGAAAGTCTCCACAACTGATGATGATTTCTTTGATGTCAAGCTTTTTTGGATACCAACGAATCTCATTTTCGGTAAGGGATGCCAAAAATTGAGACCATCCTTCCCTATCCAACTTGTTCATTTCTGATTGCTCTTTGCTCATGTGAGATGTGAACCAACAATAGAGTAAAGGGAAACAACAAATGAGGTTGCCACCCTTCATGTCGTGACGCGTGTGAAAAGTGTAGTACACATCTGCCAAGAGTGCGGGAACTGGATCTTTGTCTTTGGTAAGGACAGCCCAAAAGACACTAATTGCAGCTAAATCAATGAAGTCTTCGGTTGATGGGAACAATACCAAACCATAAACAAGGAGAGCTAGCACGTTGTTGAAAGACTTCATATCTCGGGACTTGGCAAAGCCACGAGCCTTTTTCTCTAAATAACTTCGGAGGAAACCGAAAACCTTCGCTTTTTTCGTCACCTTGGCACAAAATTCGAGCTCGTCAATGTTTATAGCTTCGGCCAATTTTTTCATTTTTGGAGGTTGACCAATTTCCACAAATGGACCCTTGTCTTTTGGAGGAATGCCCACAATCCTATTGAACTCTTCAAGTGTGGGTGTTAGCTGAAAATCTTGGAATAAGAAACTTCTCATTGGAGGGTCATAGAATTGTGCTAGTGCGGTGAGAGCGTCAACTTGAACATTGGTGAACAAAAGATCAAGGATGTTGCCATACTTGAAGACAAAAGCTGCCCTTGAAAGTGGTGTTAACTCGGTGGTTGAAACTCTAAGACTTTCCAAAATTGGGAGCTTGATTTTCAAAGGCAGAGTTCCTCTTTTCTCGGGAGCCATGTTCAATTTGTTAGACACTTGCAACACAATTTTAGCCTTTGCAATTTCCTGAAACAAAACTCGCATGCTAAGGAAATGGTTTTATGCAAATGGATGCAATGCATGTATGATTTATATGAGTTTGGATAATCGGGAAACAAACTTAAGAGGGGAGGCTCCCTACGGGGGCTTAGTTCTATGTGCTTTTATATCAAGGTTATCACCAAGGATAGCTCTAAAGTTTTTGAATTAGGAACACCTAGAGTTGTGGAAGCATCTCGGAATTTTGCCATAATAACGGGTTAACCCCTATATGACAACCTTTCACAAGCGCTTCTTGTCTAGGCGGGGTTTGCACCAACTAAACGAGATGTGTACCTCGAAAGCCAATACAAACACCAGATTTGAAAAAAAGGTTCTAAGAAGAAGGTCCTTGGAGTTAAGGGTCCAATTCAGAATTTCGCCATTATAACGGGTTAACCATTATATGACTATCTTTCACGAAGAGGACCATCTCCAAGCGGGGTCTTTGTGTTGACTAAACGAGAGTGTCTACCTCGAAAGCCAACACTACACAACCACCATCCTAAACCTAAGTTTTTTCGAACTCGGGTGTAGAGCTCCACTCAAAAGTTTTTTTTTTTTTTTTTGAACCTCATAAACCCTCAATACGATAGCACAATAATATGGATAGGAAATAAAATAAAGATAATAACATAAAATATAAACAAACATGGAAAACAAGAAACTAACACTAAAAGCTAACCTAATTAACTAGGTTCGACTCACTAAGACTAAGCTTAAACTCCCCAGTGAAGTCGCCAGCTGAAGCGGCCGGAAAAATGCGCGGGCGAAAAACGCTCGCTAGACAGTAAAGTCGCCACCGAATTTTATTTATTCCCAAAGGAAAAGGAAAATATCGATAAAACCTTGAGAGAAATGGAAAGACAGTCGTCGCAACCAAATTTCGAGTTCGGGAGTCGGTTATGCAAGGGGAAGGTATTAGCACCCCTCACATCCGTTGTACTCAACGGGAACCGTTAATTAAATTAGCTTAAAAATAAGTGTTAGTTCATGTTTGCTTGTTTTGATATTAAAAGAAAATTTTGTAAAAAAGTGGAAAAAGAAAAATAAATTACTAACCAAAAATTGGTTTTTTATTAATGCGCTTGACGGTTGTTGGATCCCGCTCCTACGTATTCCCAAGTGCAATGGGAAATTCAAAGCAACGTGCTTTGAATTTCCCATTGCACTTGGGAATACGTAGGAGCGGGATCCAACAACCGTCAAGCGCATTAATAAAAAACCAATTTTTGGTTAATAATTTATTTTTCCTTTTCCAATTTTTACAAAATTTTCTTTTAATATTAAAACAAGCAAACATGAACTAACACTTATTTTTAAGCTAATTTAATTAACGGTTCCCGTTGAGTACAACGGATGTGAGGGGTGCTAATACCTTCCCCTTGTATAACCGACTCCCGAACTCGAAATTTGGTTGCGACGACCGTCTTTCCATTTCTCTCAAGGTTTTATCGATATTTTCCTTTTCCTTTGGGAATAAATAAAATCCGGTGGCGACTTTACTGTCTAGCGAGCGTTTTTCGCCTGCGCATTTTTCCGGCCGCTTCAGCTGGAGAATGTTGAAGAAGTAAAAACTCCTTTATTGATGCTTCATGCCAAGCTAGCCAAATGTGGTGTGATTCAAGGAAGTCATGACAATTGCGAAGAATGTGACTTGAGCCTCCAAGGTTGCCAAGTGGTCAAAAATGAAATGCAAAAATTGATTGATCAAGGCATATTGCAAATCAGCCGAGCGAGAAAAACGGAAGATGTTTCGGTCATTGAGCCATACTTTGAAAGCAACAAAGGAATCCTGAAACCTGTCGAGATCCTTTATCAGAAGGGAGATGCTCAGCCATTCATGAACCTGAAGCAGCCTGTTGTCATCTGTGTTCCATCTCCATTTCCTTATAATAGCTCCAAAGCAGTACCTTGGGATTATGAGGCAACTTCCTTTGTTCAAGAATCAAAAGTAAGGGAGGAAGGTGAACCCATGAAAGCAATAGATGGTGTTTCCCATATTTCTGAAAGCAGTGGTATGACTCGAAGTGGTCGAATCTTTGCTCCCGAAAAGCTTAGAAAAGGAACCAATGAGGTGGTGATAGAAACACCTAGTCAAGACAAGGGGCAAGAATCCGATAATCAGCCAGCATCAAAAGAAGATGATGAATTCCTAAAAATCATCAAAAGAAGCGAGTACAAGATAGTTGATCAATTAAATCAAACTCCTTCCAAGATATCTATCCTATCGCTACTACTGAATTCTGAGGCGCATAGGAAGGCACTTCTGAAAGTGTTGAATCAAGCTCATGTGACCCAAGATGTTACCGTGGACCGTTTTGATGGGATAGTTGCCAATATCACTGCTAATAACTGTTTAAGTTTCAATGATGAAGACTTACCTGTGGAAGGAAGGGCTCACAACAAGGCATTACACATCTCTACAACGTGTCATGGAACAGTCCTTGCAAGAGTGTTGGTTGATAATGGTTCATCATTGAATGTTATGCCAAAGCATACTCTCAACAAAATGTCCATTGACGGAGTCTTCATGAAGCCTAGCGTTTTGATCGTAAGAGCTTTTGATGGGTCTAGGAGGTCTGTCATCGGGGAGATATGCCTACCCGTCCAAATAGGTCCACATACTTTTGATATTACTTTCCAGGTGATGGATATCAACCCAGCCTATAGCTGCCTATTGGGACGCCCATGGATCCATGCGGCCGGTGCTGTGACATCTACTTTGCATCAAAAATTGAAATTCGCGGTGGGTGACAAACTAATCACCGTGGCTGGCGAAGAGGACATCTTTGTAAGTCATTTGTCTTCTTTCCAATATGTGGAAGCAAGTGGAGAAGCTATGGAAACTGCTTTTCAAGCCTTAGAAGTCGCCAATGCTGGGGCAGTGTTTGAGAAGACCTGTGTTGAAAAACCTAAAGTCCCTTCTATCTCATGGAAGAATGACAGATTGTTGGCTAAAGGAAGAGACTCAAAAGGTTGCGAGCAACTATGGGATATGCCTATGAAAAAGGATAAGTATGGATTGGGATACAAACCATCCATAGAGAAAGATAATGCTGCGAAGATGCCCATTGGTAATATTCAAGAAACCTTCTGCGGTGCGGGTTTTGCTCATAAAGATCAAGTGGCTGTCATTGAAGATGCTTCAGATGATGGGGAGATGCCTTGCTTAGTCTACCGTTGTTCTCTGAATGCAAGCCTCAACAACTGGACTGCTGTTGAAATCCCAGAGATATTTTCTTTTTCAAAGTAATTTTCATCATGTTTTTCAAATCCTTTTGCTATGCCCAAGGCATAAGGATAGCTTTGTAGGGCACCCTTTTCATTTCAGATGTTGAATCATCAATCAATAAAAAGCACTTTGTTTTCCATTACTTTTATTCTTTCATTTTGCATTTATGTTAAAAAATGGCAATCTTTTCTCTTGTTTCAATTTTCTCTTGTTCATCATTCTAAAATAAAAATCATCATAAAACATATGCAGATCTCAGAATAAACCCATTGAGTATGATACCGCTATAGTTCCAAATAACTTTGAGCTCCCCATTAACCAAGCTGAAGAGGATTATGAAAATGATTGTGAACTTCCCGATGAATTAGCAAGACTGTTAGACCAAGAGTCTAAAGAAATACAACCAAATCAAGAGTCTGTAGAGTTAATCAACTTGGGGACTGAGCATGACATAAGAGAGGTCAAGATTGGATCGTCTTTGAAAGCAAAAGAGCGTGAGAAGCTGGTTGAACTCTTGAAGGAATATTCAGATGTGTTTGCATGGTCATACCTAGATATGCCGGGATTGGATACTGATATAGTTGAGCACAAATTGCCTCTCCGTCCAGAATGCCCTCCTGTAAAACAGAAATTGAGAAGGACAAGACCAGACATGTCGCTCAAGATCAGAGAGGAGGTCAAAAGACAGTTTGATGCTGGATTCCTAGCCGTAGCGAAGTATCCACAATGGGTTGCTAACATAGTACCAGTACCGAAGAAAGATGGCAAAGTACGAATGTGTGTCGACTACCGAGATTTGAACAAAGCAAGTCCCAAGGATGACTTCCCATTACCTCACATCGATGTTTTGGTAGATAATACAGCCCGATTTGCAGTGTTCTCGTTCATGGATGGATTCTCTGGCTATAATCAAATCAAGATGGCTCCGGAAGACATGGAAAAAACTACCTTCATCACCCCATGGGGAACTTATTGTTACAAGGTAATGCCTTTCGGTTTGAAGAACGCCGGGGCAACCTATCAAAGGGCAATGGTGGCTCTCTTCCATGACATGATGCACAAAGAAATAGAGGTATATGTGGATGACATGATTGCCAAGTCCAAAACTGAAGAAGACCACATTCTTCATTTGCAAAAGTTATTCATACGTCTAAAGAAGTACAAGCTACGACTCAATCCGGCTAAGTGCACCTTTGGCGTCAGATCTGAAAAGTTACTTGGTTTCATTGTTAGTCAACGGGGGATCGAGGTTGACCCTGACAAGGTACGTGCCATCCAAGAGATGCCTGCTCCTCGTACCGAAAAAGAAGTCCGTGGTTTTCTAGGGAGATTGAACTACATCTCTAGGTTCATTTCTCATCTGACTGCTACTTGTGAGCCAATTTTCAAACTACTACGCAAAGATCAAGCCATCGTATGGAACGAGAATTGCCAAGGGGCATTTGAAAGGATCAAACAATACTTGCAAGAACCACCCATCCTGATACCGCCTGTTCCTGGAAGACCCCTCATCATGTACTTAACAGTTTTGAATGAATCCATGGGATGTGTGTTGGGGCAACATGACGAAACTGGTAGGAAGGAGCATGCCATCTACTTCCTAAGCAAGAAATTCACCGATTGTGAAATCAGATACACCCAGTTAGAGAAAACTTGTTGTGCCTTGGCATGGGCTGCTCGTCGACCGAGACAATACATGATTTGTCACACAACATGGCTGGTATCGAAGATGGATCCAATCAAGTACATTTTTGAGAAACCCGCTCTGACCGGAAGGATTGCCCGTTGGCAAATGTTGTTATCCGAGTATGATATCATGCACGTAACTCAGAAAGCTATCAAAGGAAGTGTGCTAGCAGACCAGTTGGCTCACCAACCACTGGATGATTATCAGCCCATACGGTTTGATTTCCCCGATGAGGATATCATGGTCTTGAGCTACAAAGAACCTATAGGGGATGACGAAGGACCTGAACCCGGGTCTCGGTGGAAGCTTGCATTTGACGGTGCATCTAATGTCATGGGGAATGGAATTGGAGCTGTTCTGATATCTCCCAAGGATGGTTATATCCCCTTCACAGCAAGACTATGTTTTGATTGCACAAACAATGTGGCTGAATATGAAGCATGTATCCTTGGTCTCGAGGCTGCCATCGACTACAGAATCAAGATTTTGGAAGTGTATGGAGACTCGGCTCTAGTCATCTATCAAGTAAAGGGAGAATGGGAAACCCGTCATCCTAATTTGATCCCATATCGTACTCATGTTCTGAAGCTAATGGAGTACTTTGATGAAATCACCTTCCACCATATCCCTCGAGAGGAGAATCAAGTGGCGGATGCCTTGGCTACCTTATCATCAATGTATAAGGTAAAGTTCCATAACGAGGTGCCGCTTATAAAGGTGGAACGCAAAGATGAACCAGCATTTTGTCAGTCAATCGAAGAGGCATCCGACGGCAAACCATGGTATCATGACATCAAGGTTTACCTCAAAGATCAAGAATATCCTGTCAATATTTCAAACAGAGACAAGAAAACCTTAAGACGTCTCGCAACTAAGTTCTTCCTGAATGGTGATGTGCTCTACAAAAGAAACCACGACATGGTTCTTCTAAGATGTGTAGACAAACATGAAGCAGACTTGCTCATCGAAGAAATCCACGAAGGTTCTTTTGGCACCCATGCCAATGGACATGCAATGGCTAGAAAAATTCTAAGGGCTGGTTACTATTGGCTGACCATGGAATCTGATTGTTTCAACTACGCAAGAAAATGCCACAAATGCCAAATCTATGCTGATAAAGTGCATGTCCCTCCAACTCCCTTGAATGTGATGGCATCGCCTTGGCCATTCTCTATGTGGGGCATTGACGTGATTGGACTCATTGAACCTCGAGCTTCAAATGGACACCGGTTCATCCTAGTCGCCATCGACTATTTCACCAAATGGGTTGAAGCTGCTTCATACGCCAATGTAACGAAGCAAGTGGTAGTTCGGTTCATAAAGAAGGAAATAATATGTCGCTACGGGCTTCCCAACAAGATCATCACTGATAATGGCACTAACTTGAACAACAAAATGATGAAGGAGCTGTGTCAAAATTTCAAAATTGAACACCACAACTCTTCACCATACCGGCCAAAGATGAACGGTGCCGTAGAAGCAGCGAACAAAAACATCAAGAAGATCCTTCAAAAGATGGTAAAAACTTACAAAGATTGGCATGAGATGCTTCCATTTGCCTTACATGGCTATAGGACCTCGGTTCGCACCTCGACAGGGGCAACCCCATTCTCACTGGTATATGGCATGGAAGCAGTCCTCCCCAGTGAAGTCGCCTGCTGAAGCGGCCGGAAAAATGCGCGGGCGAAAAACGCTCGCTAGACAGTAAAGTCGCCACCGAATTTTATTTATTCCCAAAGGAAAAGGAAAATATCGATAAAACCTTGAGAGAAATGGAAAGACAGTCGTCGCAACCAAATTTCGAGTTCGGGAGTCGGTTATGCAAGGGGAAGGTATTAGCACCCCTCACATCCGTTGTACTCAACGGGAACCGTTAATTAAATTAGCTTAAAAATAAGTGTTAGTTCATGTTTGCTTGTTTTGATATTAAAAGAAAATTTTGTAAAAAAGTGGAAAAAGAAAAATAAATTACTAACCAAAAATTGGTTTTTTATTAATGCGCTTGACGGTTGTTGGATCCCGCTCCTACGTATTCCCTAGTGCAATGGGAAATTCAAAGCTACGTAGTTCTTTGGTAGAAAATATTTGTTTGTTGGTTGATTTTATTTATGAAAATAAATTTTGTTGCGCTTGGGCGAAAAAGTTTGTTTGTTTGAAAAATACGGACTCGCACTTGGGCGATGATATCCGTTTGAAAAAAAATTTAAATGCGCATGGGCATGAAAAAGATTAAAGTTTGGTGGGTTGAGATTGGTTTTAGCTGGAGGACGAATATTTAACTAGAAACGAAGTGTCGACCTCGTTTCAGAAATATTCGAGGAAGCGTCGAGTGTCTACCCGATTTATCCTTTTTCACTCGCACGAGGAAAAAAATTATTTTATTATTTTTGAGGTATTTGAATGTATATTCGAACATGAGACGAATTTAAGACAACAAATTATATACATTTTTTTTATGTTTTTATAATATATAAAAAGAAAACAAAGGAATTTTTTTTGATATTTTCAATAATATATAAGTAAAATAAACATATTTTTTTTGAGATTTTTAGATATTTTAAGAAAAAAAAAAAAAAAAAACATTTTTTTGGAATTTTTGGTATGTTTTTAATAATATTTATAAAAGAAAACAAAAAAAACCCAAAAAAAAAAAAAAAAAAAAGAAAAAAAAGAAAGTAAAAATAAGATAAAAAATGTAGCAACTGGGAGTTGAACCCATGCTATTTACATGACAGGCCAAATTCCCAGCCAACTGTGCCAACACGTTTTAGTCTACATTGTTACGCGGCAAACCAAATGTGAATATACTATTTTGCTCAAAATTTCGAGAGGAATTCAAATATGATATTTATATTAACTGTAATAAACTTAATAATTCGAATTTAACCAAAAACTATAAGAACCCTAAACTTTAAATTTGAAATTAAATTTTATACATGAACAATAAATGCCCAATAACTTAGGGATATTATTCCTCACATCGAAAAAAACATGAATGGACCAAGAATGAAACAAAATGATGCTCAAATAAGTGAGTTCGAAATCTCAAGAACCTTACCAATTGGAGAAAGTCCAATGCTTCTTCTCAGGGTGTTTCAAGATGTAAATATGATCCCTTTAGCTTCCTTGAGTCCCCAGGAACGTAATGGAATGTTTACTTTGGCTTGAAACCTTCTCCAACGTTCTACCCAATTCAAGTTAAAAGTGGCAAAAATGGAGGTTGGAAGATGGTGATGGAGGTGTTTCAGTTAGTGTTTAATGCATACAGAAGTTTACTCATGATGTATTGATGATGTTTCAATGGAAAAAGTAGGAGGAAATTGGAGGAAATGGAAATTTCGAATTTTAGATTTTTTGAAAGTGTAGTGATGGAGTTTTAGAGCAATTTTTTGGATCATTTGTTCTGAACTCATGAAGGCCTTTTATAGAGGTCTCAATGTGGTCTCAGAAGTGAATGAAATTGACTTTGGTTGTATCTCAATGTTGGTTGTCTCAAAAGTTGCAAAAGTGATCTTTTTCTTTAAAAGCTTCATGGTTTCAAGACAACAAAGGTGGAGTGATTTTGGGAGAAGGTGAGCTTTTCAGAGTTTGCATGCATTGCCTCTGGTGTTTAGATGGAGTGAAATCTCAGCAAAATCAATTCACAAGGCTCAATGCAAAGTGGTTGAGAAAAAACAAAGGTGTAAGAGACTTTATGCAAAAGTGCTCTATAAATGATATTTGATTGGACAATGCTTATGACACTCTTTTAATACACCTTTAAGCCTATAATTCATGTCCATTTACTGAGATTTAGTGGTACAATAGGTCTGCAAAAGAGGATCACAATGTTGGATTTGGTTTGAGCAAGCTCTTGACATGATTTTTGGCCAATAAATCTGCTGCATCATGCCACCTTCTCCTCTTCGAAACTTGCTGCTCGTGCCATGAAAATTCTTGATCTTTGTATCAATGGAAAGAAGGCATGACACTCTACAACTTTGATGTTGAACATTGGAGGTGAATCAATTTGTATCATATAGAAAAATGGCCATCAATATTGAAATATGTCACAGACAACATTCAGAAAAATAATTGGTCTTCTAGTATGCTCACTTCATCTCTTCGAAACTTTGTGCTCAAACAAAAGAAATTTATGATCTTGATACCAATGGAAAGAGGCCATAGCATGCTACAACTTTGATGTTGAAGACATGACCTAAATCAACTTGGATCATATATAAAACGGACCATCAAAATTCAAAATTATCACTGAAAAACACTTGGAAAAAAATTTCTAAGTTTCCAGATTTTTCAACAACTTGAAACATCAACTTTGGAACTTCTCAACTTCCAATTTCCATGAGCTTTTGGTTAAATATTTCCATGATAATGAAGTGTGCAGTGTCATCTTTAAGTACATCCTTCTAGTATGAAAAATGATTGCTTGGATTGATCACAAGTTGGCCATAAAGTCATGCACTTGGTAAGGTCAAAAACTCTTAGAAAAAATTCTAAGTGTCAGAATTCTTAACAACTTGGAACATCAACTTTGGATATAAATTTAAGCACTTTCATGATCCTTATGACCTCAAATCTTTTAACCATCTTAAAATTCTCCATGAGAGCATGAAATAAAGCCCTTGTTTGTACACTTTAGTGACTTGGGGAGGAAGTTACAACCATGAGAAGTCACCTCCATGAACATGAATTCTTGGTACTTAGAAAAAATCAAATCACAAGTAAATATGTGATTTCAAACCTCATTTGCATGATTGTGAGATTGTTGACCTTGTGAATAAATACAAATAAATGTGAAGCATAAATAAATTAAAATAAAAAAATAAAATAAAATGTCGGGACAAAATTGGGGTGCTACAAGTGTATTATTGATGATCGTAAGTCTCTCGTGCACATATTAATTAGTTTAAATATTAGTGTAAACATTAGTTCATATAGTAAAAAAAGATTACATAGTTAAATTTTATAATAATCAAATTTGACTATGTTTGAAAAAACAAAGGGGACAACTGATTGAGTTTGTAATATTGAGTAAAATTACCAATTGAACTAACATATAAATATGAAATGACATAAAAAATATTTTTAATTAGTATTTAATTTTTGAAGTAAGATAATATGGGTAAAATTGAAATAAAAATTAATAAGTTATAAGCTAATATAATTTTGGGTTTTATATATTTTGATTCAAAGTAAGATATTGTATTGCGAAGCATCAAATAATATGCATGATTTAATAGTTATAGTTCTTTTTTTTGAATAGAAATTTTGTGGTTTTTTTATATTGTTTGTTGGTTTCTTTTTATTTTTCATAAAAGTTTTTGGTTTGTTGTTCTTTTTTTGGACATACATGTTGTATTAACATTAATTTCATATATTGTTTATTGTTTCACTGAATCATCAAAATGATGAATTTTGTTGAGTAATAACTAAAAATTTTAGTCCCACCGATTATTTGTGTCCTGATCCGCCCCTGTTAGTGGGCCAAACTATTTAATATATATTTGAAGATTATTAAAAATTATATTTATGTAGAGAAAAAATAAATAAATAAAAAGGGTCTCAACTCCTCGCATGAACTATGGGGTCAAAATTTTAAACATGGATCATAAAAATGAAATAATTTTGTGATTAATATTCATGTGACTCTATTTGAACATACATATTATCTGACTATAACAATTGTCAATTGATACCCGTAAAAATGTTGGCGCTAAAGGTGCTAATATTTGAAGTTGGATTAGTTCAATTTTCCACCTTCAAGTTCAAACCATAAATATTGCTAAGTCAAAAGCTATGTAAAACGAGTATTTTTTTAATATATACATTAATAAAAATAAGTACACGCTTCGGTCAAAAAACAACATATTGCTAACCCCTATATATATGTAACGTTACTATCCTCATATCATATCAACAAATTAAATATCACATCTAATAAGGTTTTGCAAAGAAACACTTAAATCAGTATAGTTCTCAAGAGACAAAAGCAGAAATTCAAGAGCACTTTAATCACTTATTATTTCATCCAAATTAATTACATTATATTGAAAATATTAAAGATATCATGGGAATGACTTTGTCTAACAGTAGGGTACTTTCCATAATCCTGGTGATCATCATCTTGGTTTTGGTTATTTCTTCTCAACTTGGAGTAAGCTGTAGGCCATTGCAAGATGAATTTTTTGATAGGCTTATTTTGCAGTCACTTCCACGTGGTACTCCTTCCAAGCCATCAACCCCCAATCAAAAACATTAGTCATAAGTTTAAGTTCCTCGATTAATTATTCATATCTACTTAATTACCTATCAAGCTAACTAGTTACATTAGTTTAAGATATAGGCTAAAATTGATATTATTAATTTTTGTACATGTTTCAGCATTCTTTTTCCCAGTTTAAGTTAATTTTATTTTTCTTATAAAAGATTATTTTATATATTCATATTTTGGAAGAAAATATACACCAAGAGGTTCAAAAGGTAAAAGATCAGAAAGAATCAGAGATTATTAAAATGTCAGTTAAGTGTTGTTAGTTAGCGTAGTTTTTTAGAGTACAAGCTATATGTCAATGTATACAGTTGATTATGATGGATCACAATTTGTACTTTAATTGATTTGAATTGTAGTCATTGGGGATCGCGATATTCGCAGTGTGGTTTGATTCGGTTTTGAGAATAATTATCATCTTAATTTTGAGGTAAAATTGCATGCGGTTCAGTTTGTTTTGGTTGGTTTTTAAAAAGTCATCAAAACCAAACCAATGTGGTTAAGGTTGGTTCGGTTTTCGCAGTTTATCACGATATAAAAAATATGACAATATTACCAACATGTTACAAAATAAACATCGGAAATTTTAATTTATTTTATTGTTTACATGATATAATATGCATATATATAAATTGCATACACATTCGAACTTATTTTTAATACCAATAGTATAGTTCTGAATCACGTGAAATTATATATTTTGACAACCTACTATTTTATGGACTCAATTTGGGCTTGACTTGCTAAGTTTAACTAGGTAATAAGTTGATTGCTACCAGTTGATATAATTAAGTTAACTTTTGCGGTTTGGTTTAGTTTTCTAAAATGAAAACCCCAAACCAAACCAAATCATGCGGTTTAAAAGAAAAATAATCCATGCGGATTAAACTAAATGTGGTTATTTGCGGTTTTCGATTTGAATTGGTTCGGTTTACGATTTTACTTTTGGATTGATTCGGATACGATCATCCTTATTTGGAATTGGTTCGGTTTAAGTAGGTCACAATTTGTACTTTAATTGATTTGAATTGTAGTCATTGAGAAAGAGGGGTGTTCGCAGTGCGATTTCGTTCGGTTTTGAGCATAAATATCATCCTAATCGCGAGATAAAATTGCATGCGGTTTAGTTTTATTCAGTTGATTTTTAAAAAGTCATCCAAACCAAACCAAACCAAACCAATACAGTTAGGGTTGGTTCTGTTTCTGCGGTTTATCACGATATAAAAATATGACAATATTACCAACATGTTACAAAATAAACATCGGAAGTTTTAATTTATTTTATTGTTTATATGATATAATATGCATATACATAAATTGCATACACATACGAACTTATTTTTAATACTAATAGTATGGTTCAGAATCGCGTGAAATTAATTATTTCGACAATTACTATTTTATGGACTCAATTTAGGTTTGGCTTGCTAAGTTTAACTAGGTAGTAAGTTGATTGCTATTAGTTGATATAGTTAAGTTAACTTTTGCGGTTTGGTTTGGTTTGATTTTCTAAAATGAAAACCTCAAACCAAACCAAACTGTGCGGTTTAGAAGAAAAATGATCCGTGCGGTTTTTTGCGGTTTTCAATTTTAATTGATTCAGTTTACGGTTTTACTTTTGAATTGATTCAGATACGATCACCCCTATTGGAAACGATCAATGCATTCACCTCATCCATTCTTGGATCCTCAATTTTGTTTCTGATCAACTTGTTTCCACAACCTTCATCATATCCAATAATCATTTATCATTAGTTCCAATTCACACACACATATACTAAGTTATTATCCAATTAACAAAGTATTGAAAATCTATACCAAACCAGCATAATCCAAGCATGATCTTTAAAAACTAACATAAAAAATGGATTCTACACGAAAAATCGTGAAAGATAGGTTCCGGGTGCATAAGTAGACAAAGTCAAAAATCACTTTTTCAAATCCAAAAGCACTTATTTCAACCCAATAACATTTATACAACATTTCTCAAGTATATTCATGGATAGAAACACATATCCTAATTCATAAACAACTTAAAAACAACTTAGATTATACCCATTTTTCATCCAAAAACCCATTTTCAACAACACATCAACCAAAGCATAAAGACATGGTTTTGTTCATGAAAATTCATTCAATAATCATATATAAGCATGATCAATCATCAATCAACATCAATTTAACAAAATAAACGCATTCCCAAATCCCAACCCAAAACCTAGAGGTGAAAGAGTTTGTGAATGGAGAAGAGTTTCTTCTCCCCTCTTTATGAACCACCTCAATGAATTTGGTAACTACTCTCATACCTTGATTTGGTTGGAATCTCTAGTCCTCCTTTCCTCTCTTTGATTCTAGCTTGGCTTTTCTTCTTTCTCTTCTCTTTCCTCTAAGCTTTTTTCTCTTCTCTTTCTTCCTCCCTTTCTCCACTCTTCTATGACAAATAAAACTTAATCCTAATTTTCATAACTCTCCCTTTATATACCCCCAACTTAGGTTATATGAAATTCCCTAAATACCCTTAATTTCACTACAAATCTCACTCACCATCTCAACCTTACTCTTACCACCAACTTTCATACTATTTACACAATTGCCATTAATTCTTCTCCAATATTACTCTATCCTTTTAGCTAATGACCAAAATGTCATTCTTATATCTACACAATCCACCAACTTATACTAAATTACTATATTACCCTTATTTACACTACAAACTTTTATTCATTATAATTAAGCCAAATACTCACAAAAGCTCATAACTTTTTTCTTCTTTCTAGTTACTAACTGATTCCATCATTTACTACTCATTCTATTAATAGCTAAAAACGACATAACAATATTAACTAATCATTGGAACTTTTGAAACTAGTAGTAATACTAGTGATGAAGATCTTTATATGAAGAGAATGAAGAAGAAACATCCAACAATGCCTTCACTGGAACTTTTGAAACTAGCGGTAATACTGGTGATGAAGATCTTCTAGATGAAGAATTGGTTGAAGCTCACAAACACCTAACCATCAAGTGGAAACAAACTTGTTAATTCATAGAAAGACATGAAAAGGCCATAGAGAAGCTTGCTCAAAAAAAGGAGGCATTAGCATTGACCATCACCAACTTAAAAGAGCAAGTCACCTTGTTAAATTCAAAACTCACTAATATGACAAAATCTGTGAGAATGTTAAACAAAGGGACTGATATGCTTGAAGAAGTTCTTGAACTTGGAAAGATCAGCGGTTCCATTGCTGACAAATACATAAGGTTGTGAAATTCCAATCATCTAATTTTAATTCTTAAATCGCTGACAATTTTGTTTGACAGCATGTTACTTGAGGACAAGCAACAAATTAAGTTTGAGGTTGTAATGACAGAAATTTATATAGTATTTTTAGTATTAATTTATTAGTAGTTTAGGACTTTGAAGACCAATTACAAGGCAAAAACCTGAAAAAATTGAGTTACTTGTAGAAGAAGACAAGAAAACAAAAAAGTACCAAAAAAAGGACAAACAGGTGCGCCATCGTACCATGTTGGAACCCCATCATGGCACGATGGATAGAGTTGAAAAAAAATAAAGATTGCGTTCAAAATAACTCAACATACCGCCTTCATCGTACCACGACGAGATCAATCGTGATACAATAGTTAAAAAGTCCATCACACGAAAAACTACAAATAGAGCTCTCCTCCTCCATAATTATTCATTCAGAAAAATACAATTTAGGATTCTGAAAAGTTATCAAGTCTCTTAGGAGCAAGGAGGACAAATAAACTCTCTACGGGAAGAACTTTCCCCCACCACGGGAAATGTAACTTCCTCAACAAGGCATCTATGCCATTGGTATGCATAGTTTTTATTCTAGTAATTTAAATTATGTAAATTAGTAGGTAGAAACCTTTAGGTTTATGTGTAGAACTGTAAAAATGGTCGGGCTATCGAGCCGGCTCATTAGCCCTATGTTTTTAAATAGGCCGAACTTTTAAAATAAATCACTAGGCCTTATCGTGCTGGCCCCCCCGACTTATCTTTCTCATGGGCCATCATGGGTTAGCCCCACGGGATTTTGGGCCACCCCTTAAAAAATTTTAAAAAATATATAAAAAAAATTCTAAAAATAGTTTTAGCTAAAAATAAGGAGTGTTAGTTACCATAAAATCTTTAGATAAATAAGTAACAAAAAATGATATTTGTCAGGTAGAAGATAATTATTAAACCAAATTTGTTATAATTATCTTTATTTGAAAAAAACAATAATAACAACTTAATAAATTATTATAACTAT
Organism: Trifolium fragiferum; assembly: GCA_954870985.1. Taxonomy (NCBI): domain Eukaryota; kingdom Viridiplantae; phylum Streptophyta; class Magnoliopsida; order Fabales; family Fabaceae; genus Trifolium; species Trifolium fragiferum. Next base: position 40,935,897 of record OX940796.1, on the reverse strand, counting down.
AAATAGAAAAGTATAAGAAGGAAATTTTTAGCTTGAAATTTATTTGTTATGATGAGATTTGTGATGTAAGCTTGAAATTTATTAGCTTTGAGGTTGCACTTTATGAATCATCATCCACCGGTCTCTCGACTTTTGCGTGGATATTTTGTAGTATTTATTATCTCGTGAAATTATGACACCCACTTTTTTTATGGATACTAATTTGTATTGAATTTGCTTTTTTTTTTTTTTTTTTAAAAAAAATGTCAATTTTTTTTAAAAAAAATATGAAAGTTTGTGTAGGGCCGGTCCATTGGACCGTGTAGTCCTTTTCTATTATTTATGCAATAACGATGTAATTCCGACTTCTGGCCGTTGATCGGGGAATGCTTTTAGGGGTAGTATCTAGTCACAAATCTGATTGCTACCTTGGAACTAATAACTAATAGTGCTAGCTGCAAAGATACAGTAACTCGAACATTCTAGGCTAGTGGCTAAAGAGGATTAATTGCTCACACATTAATGACTACATATTTGAATTCCGATCTTTTGTACGTGACAACATGGATTAGGCCCCCATGGGTATGCCTAGTTGACGTGGTCCATGGTGACCTATATTTGTAATTAGGATAATATTTGTATGAGCAATCACATATTACTATAAAAGATAATTAATCCGCCGAGTAATATTCTGAGTAGTTATATAATGCGCTAATTATCAAGCAGGAGTAGGGGAGAGATTCAATCTACTTAACCTACCTCATCTTTCTGAATCAAAACTTTTACATTTTTCGCATTAGCAATCCGCTCTTTTCAAATAAAACCTTTTCAAAATCAAAGTGAATGCAAACTACCAAACTTAAATAAAACTAGTCGTACTTGGCATGATCTCTGTAGATATGAACTCATTCTAAACACCTAGAGTATAAATTATTACTCGATAACTGACTAATTCACTTGCTAGATGTTAGTTCTTTTGCTAGTTGGGATGTAAGAGTTAAAAGAAAAGAGTGAGAAATGTGATATCATGTTTGATTCTCACCTCCGACAAGTTAAACAAACATACTAATATTGATTGTTGAAAAAATGAAGGGTAAATAGGTCTTTACCCCCTATAAAATAGGCGAGTTTTGCGTTTGCCCCCTGCAAATTTTTTTTTTGTAGGAATACCCCCTTCCAATGTTCAAAATTTTTTTGGTAGTGTATTTTACCCCCTTGCCGATTTTTTTTCCCAACATGGGGGGTAAAATACACTACAAAAAAAAAATTGGAACATTGGAAGGGGGTATTCCTACAAAAAAATTTGCAGGGGGCAAACGCAAAACTCGCCTATTTTGCAGGGGTGTAAAGACCTATTTACCCAAAAATTAATTATATTAAACAATGTATATTTGTTTTTTAAAATATCTAAGAAAATTTAAAATAATATATTAAATAATTCTCATATATATATTATACTTTTATTCATTAAATTATAATATCTTATTTTCTGGTCAAATATACATTTACTATAATATCTTTTTTTAATAAATTTAGTCAACTTTTTTGTTTAAGAAAATAAAATTAAAAAACACAGAAAACACTAAAATACAAAAAACTATGTAATATATTTATCATTATAATATTTTTATTCATTGAATAATATATGTTAATATACTCCCTCCGGTCCTTAATACAAGAAAAATATCACTTTTTAGATACATTGAAAAATTGATGTATTTAGACCATTTTATTAACTAGACACATCATTTTTTTCAATGTATCTAACAAGTGAAATATTTCGTATATTAAAGACTAGAGGGAGTAGTAATCATATTCTCATATAGAAAGTGTAACATGAACATTTAACCAACCAAATCAAATATTATACAATATATATATGATATTTTAAATCCAATAATTAAACCTAAAAAGTTTATTTCAATTGTGTTTTACCTAAAATGCCCTTATAAATCTTTTTTCGATGTCGATAATGACACGGCAATATCCTATAAAGCGCGTCATAAGGTTTTCTTTTTCATTCATCTCACTTTTCTTAATTTTATTTTTTTTCATCAGAGTCTCATCCTTAGAACCTTGAGTCAAGTTTCAAACTTTTTCTCAATTCCCCGTTCTTTTTTTTTTTGTTCTGAAACTATATAATCACCTTTTTGTTTTTCTAATTTGAATTCCGAATTTAGTTTTGTAATTATTTGAGTTTATTTTTGTAAATCGTATTTTGTTGTTCTTTTTGTTTTTGAGTGAGTAACATTTTGGGTTTTCAACAAATGGAAAACTCAAAAAACCATAATGTGAATTTGAGTGTAAACAAATTAGGGAAAAACATAAAAAAGAATCATTTACAACAAACATTTAATTTGCACAACAATGTTGCAACTAGAATTCATTATATTGATGAAAAAGTTAACCACATTCACAAAGATAATTTTAAGCGTTTTGTTCAGCGCATGACTGGAAAACAATCTAATGGTTCTAATACTCCGACTGAAATGACAAGGTTGCAGAAGATTAGGCCTCCACCATTGTCCACTGTAAGGCCGCGAGTTTTAGTTCATGTTTCGTCACCAATAGCTCCACCACCAACTCCTCACAATGTATTTTCTACACATAATTTGCAACCTATCTCTAGTTCTCCTCATGTTGATAATTCATCAACCATTAGTGTTGAGTCACCAATTTCTACTTTCATGAGAAATTTTGAGGCCTCAACAACGAATTTTGGTGATTCAATAGGTAACCAAATTACACCTTTCCCTGCTCAAACACAAATGATAAACAATATGAACATTCATGATCAACCACACCATTTTCCTTTTCAAACACATGTGGTTAATAGTTATGAGCCTTGCCATCCTTCATCTTCAATACTTTCGAATCCTTCGATGCATCTGAATGCTACAAACCAAAATTTTCCTATGAATGGTCATAACCAATTTGTGGATGATTTACCATCCTCGGAAACAAATGGCCCTCAATCACCTGCTTCAGAATTCTTGCTACCTTCGTTGACAAGTAACAATAATTTGTTATCCCCTCAATCGCCTTATAGTCCTCTATTGTCACCAAGCCTTTTTTCTTCTCCTTCATCACCTGAATACCCTTTCCATCCATATCTACAAAATAATGAGATTTCAAACTCTGGTTTAGAGTCTCCGCTTTCTGCAGGAATTTTTCCTTTCACAAGTCCGAAGAAGACAGAAGATTAATAGCATTTTCATGCTTCATTGACTGTTCTCTCTTTATGATGAATTGATCCTATTTTACAAGAGTATTATTTATTTTTTGTAAGGACACCCTTTTGTAATAAGATTGATAATAACTATCAATACCCAATAGATTTCTTGTCAAAATGCCTTGTTATGTAATATTTTTTATTTCAATTAGTTTATACATGGTATATATTTTTAATTATTATCTTATTTGGCATGTAATATTGCAATGAAAGATACTATGTACTTTTTTTTTGTCAAATAGACTAGTGGCTATAAATTCCATCCTTAAGGTGGTAAGTGGAATGACCGGAATTCAAACCCCGACCCTGCATATTTAAGATATTATGTACTTCTTTATCAGTTAGTTTTGTATTCTAAATTAATAATTGACATAAAATCTTCTCTTGGTTAACATCTTAAATACTTTTGTAGTTACTTTCCTCCTGTTTATTACAATTAGTATATATACTTAATTATATTAAATCACTCATATAATTCTAGATAGGGTGACAAAATGGATGGATTTGAATGGTAATGGATGGATCAAAATAAGAGATTTAGTATTATTGTTAACGATACGAGAACCTACGGAATAACACGCATAAAGTACTGACAACAAAAATAATAATTAAATTGAATAGGATTTCATTTAAATAGATGTTAATTTTATTTAGTAAACATATTAGATCTCGCATCTTAACTATTTTTTTTTGTTAAATGTCCAATTAAAAATAGGAGAAATAGTCATTTTAGTCCCTCAATGTGCAACTCGCTATCAATGTAGTCCTCGACTGAAGAAAAACTACAAAAATGACTTTTCCCCTTAAAAATATTCAAAGAAACCTTGTCTAACTGAAGAGGTGTGATCTCTTAAAATGTGAAGAAAATCTAACTCGTGCAAAAAGTACATAAATTGATATCATATTCTTAGGTCTTGCATTTTAGTTATTTTTGTAAAATGTCTAATTAACATATCAAAAGGAATTTTATCTAACAAATGAGGGAAAATTTCTTACGGTGGGGAGAAATAAATCAAACTTGTGCAAAGAGTAAACCAATCTAGAATATAATCTTAGGTCTCAGTTCTTAATTATTTTTGTAAAAAGCTCAAATAAAATTTTAAAAGAATTTTATCCAATAGAAGAGAGTACTTTAATTTCTCAGAGTATGAAGAAATAAATAAATTAGTCCGTGTAAAAAACAATGCAATTTCAACCATAACTTAGGCCTGACATCTTAATTATTCTTGTAAAATGTCAAATTAAAATATCCAAAGATATCTGAACTAACGGAAGTGTGTAATCTCTTACAGCGTGAAGAACTAAATAAAGTCCGTGTAAAAAGTAAATCAATTGAGATCATAAACTTATGTCTCACATCTTAATTATTTTTAGAAAAACTTCAATTAAAATATTCAGAGAAATTTATTCTTACGGAAGTTGATAATCTTTTAGTGTAACGTCTCTTTTTCGTCGCATGAGAAAAGAGCGTCACGTTTAAATAAAACGAGAAATTTTCCTATAATTTTATATTTCTTGAATAGTACCTCGTCAATTGGTTTATTTTATAGAAATATATATTAGTATTTTTTTATATAGAGATTTCATATATCAACTTAATACTATTGAGAGTGTCACCAAAAGTTAAGCGAACAAATAGATCAGAGATTCCTTAGTTGGCGAAGCATATAAATATATTGATATATGTATCAGAACTCACGTAGATGAGTAGCCACCATTTTAAGATTGGTACTTAAAAGTATAACATACAGGATGTAAGTTGTTCTTCAAAATATTTAGTAGAGATGTTGATCTCTATTTTTCTTCCTGGGATTTAGTGTTGTATACACTGATCAAGCAATTTTTCATGATGTTAATATAAATAGAATATTCCACATAATTATAATACACTTCATAATTAAATAGAGTAAGCCTAGGGCTCATTAGTCTTAACAGTCATCCTGATAAATATTATACAAAGGTTTATAAACCCCGCGAGAGTTAGTATTTCATAAGATAGAGTTTTCGAGAATAATATCACACACACAAAACTAAATCAACTTTCTTGAAACTCTATTCCACATTGGAATGGTCTGCCAATTAGTGGTCGTTGGGACGAAATTCTCCTTCCTCCAAGTAGCTATCGGGTCTCCTTCCGGGTCTTCCTCCTCCTCAAATGAGAAGTTCATCTCCGCTTCATTTTCAGCCACCATTTTAGCTTGATCGACTTGCACTTCATTTTGTGGAATCAAGAGCTCCTGATGAGGTACATTAACATTCACAATAGAATTTGCTCCCACTTGTCCCGGTGGAGTGTTATTAACATCTTCTAGAAGTGATAAACATAACCTATCCAGAGGTAAAATCTGCTCTTGCCTCTCGTGGATAATCATCACATTGTACTCGGTCGTAAAACTAGTAATTCCAGTAAAAGCTAAACGACTATTATCACAATCATTTTCCCATCCGTCGTGATTCGGATCTTCCAGGAAATCAATTCTGGAGACTCTCGAGTGAACCAAATTTCCTTCGGGCATCATCAGTACAATACTCGAAATACATACAAGAAACACAAATAACAAGAACAAACAAAGATAGGGTGAATTACTAATACACAAATTTAGTATAAATTGGCGCAGAAGAAGAGATATATATATATATATATATATGTTTTCAACTCACACTTTGATAACTTTGCATACAATTTTTTTCACGAAGTATTTGTAAAACTTGACGTAGATGATCTTTGTGTTCCTCGTAGCTTTTACAGTAGTTAACAATATCATCAATGAACACAACGACAAACTTATCGAGAAATGCATTAGAAATTCGGTTCATGTAATCCATGAAAATCGCAGAGGCATTGGTTACTCCAAATGACATTACGAGATACATTTAAAATAGTCAAATTCATCAATAATTCAGTCCATATTAAATTTAATAACAACAACTTTTTCAATGTAACTAACAAAACTATTTGAAAAAAACTCATCATTTAAATTATTTTAAAGTTTTCTTTTAATAATTTTTGTTACTAATAAAGTTTAATGTACTTTTTACAGAGACCGAAAATGTCAAAATTAAATGAATAAAATATATATTAATCGAGTAATAATTTTTTTTACTAAAATATTTTTACTAATTTTTATATGAGATAACTAAAGATATATTATTAGACTAATTATACATATATACAGAAAAAACACATTTTTAATTTTTTTTGAGGTTGCCACTAACCCCCATCCATGTGAGAGGCTTCGCCCCTAACATTACATACCATAAAGTTTTTAGTTTAAATTTCCCTTATATATATGTAAGATACAATTTATATTATATATTTTTTGGTTACTCAATATTATATATGCTTAAGTGCCACTTTTACTCAATATTCCATAAATTTGTTGTAATTATTAACAAAAAACGTGTCTTTCGGGGTATTTTTTTTAAATGCATGATTTGGGGGGGGGGGGCATGAGATATATATTGACTCCTAAATCGGGTATGAATGTTCGCAAAACTCGTTTTTGTGTTTATTTGGTGCCCAAGAGGTTTGATTCGTTCAATTTTCAACCTTCAATTTCAAACCATATGAATTACTTTAGTCAAGCTAGCCTAATTTCAAAAACCTAGTACTTGAGGCAGAGAACTCCGTATCTATATATATGACCACAATTGCACAACATACCATATATATCTTGTCACCCTCAAATATCACCAATATATCATTTCTAAAAACAAATTAACTTGTCCTAAAGATATCAATTGAGGCAAAAGTATAAGGAGCGTTTTAATTATTATTTCATCCAAATTATTTTACATTAGTACAAATTAATTGAAGAGATCATGAACACTAGGAGGATCCTTCTGATATTTCTAGTCATTATTTTCTTCATTTTGGTTGTTTCTTCTCAACTTGGAGCTGGATGCAGACCTTTGCAAGATGATGATCGAATATTTTCGACGGAATTTGATGGGCTTTTGTTGCAATTCCTTCCACGTGGCCCATCAAAGCCTTCAAAAACCAACCCAACTCATCCCTAACTCATTTGTATTCGATGTGAGACTAATTAGTCATAGTTGAAACCAACAATTAATACTAGTTTAGGCTTACCTAATCTTTCTGTATTCTTTTTCATAGCTTATCCATGCAACTATATGTTATTTCTCGTTACAAAAGATTCATTAATTCAAATTTTCATTTTGTATGTTTAATATATATATTTAACGAAATATTTATAATTTGTTTTGCCACACTTATATATGGGAAGGCTCGAGAAGTAAATAACTAACCACAAATCACTAATTAACAAACTAATACTTCAAATTATCAATTAACAAGCTAATTATGATACAAGATTTCTATGTAAGATTTAAAACATAGAGATCGATATATTATACAAAATTCAGACACACTTATTGAGGGAACAATCACTTTTACCACAATATCCGATATCGGAATCTCAATATGTTAGACCATGGTCTTTCTGTGTCTGATCACATGTTTCATGATTTGAGGTTCTCAGTTAAGCAAAGCTAAACTAGTTATTTCGGCGTGACGGCAAATAGAACCAAGCCAATCTATTTATAATATCACAACTCTCGTACCATCCGTCATGAATCCTAGAAGTTGGACCTACATTTTATTTATACACAAATCAAAATTAATGTCCAAAGCCTACTATTCTTTATCACAATTATCGGACCAAAACATTGCAATCATCGATAATTTTTATTAAAACCAAAATCCATAATTAATTGCATGTCAAAAACATTGCCTAACATTTATTCCAATGGGAAGTTCTTGTTTTTCACCAAGATGACCCGAATATAAGTTAGCCCATGTTTTTGTTTTAACTCTAAAAATATAACATTCTTCAAAAAGGCTACTTTAATATTATTATTACACTAATGTTATTTTGACAATCAAATAGTTGTCCGACAACCACAAAACATGGAACCCGCCACTTTTTTATTATTTTTGGCTTACTTTGATTTGCGTGCAAAGAAAAAAAATCGATTATCTATATGAGACAACTTTTTTGAGTGTTCAAATAACACTCATCTTATTATTATTATTATTATTATTATTATTATTATTATTATTATTAAGCATGGAGGGGATCTTAGAGAGGTTTATGTAAGCATTTCTTTATATAAATGATGATGATGATATTGTGGTGTCCATATCATCTTTCTTTATTTTTTGGACAAAAGACCATCAATTAATGCTTAACACATCAATGCAATATATGGCTTGTGTGTTATAGATTTTTTTAAAATAGATTCTTATAGTGTAATATAATTTTGTGTAAAAAAAATTTACAAAGAAATTTTTAATAAAAGTTTCAAATGAAAATTTTGTTTGAATAATTATTCTTAAAATATCATTTTAGACATTTCATCATTTTATTGAAAAATTAAGATATCAAAATTTCAAAAAAATCACTTTTTTTGAAGCTATTTCAAATAGATTTTCATAAAAATCATTTTTGAAATACAACTTTTTGTAAAAATTGAGATTTTGACTATGTTTTGATCTACAATAATGTACGTTTATATTATATATAATATCAAAATTAATATTTGAATTTAAAAAAAACTAATATAAAAAACTTATAATATTTTGAAAAACAATTTTATAAAATCTATTTTTAAAAATACAAAAAATATAAAATCATTTTTTTAAAGCTAAAACAAACGCACCCATAATTCCATCCATTGCTTCAAATGCTCCCATTTATCTCAAATGTGAGGATTTGATGTCCAAAAAAGATTTATCTGAGCTGAATTAATTTATTAGTTGAATTTGATTTTTGTTGTATTACTTGCATAGATTAAATAGATAAATTTGAAAATGTTACGAACTTTATTTACTTTTTATTTATTACTTACATTTATATGTTATAATGTAAAATTATTAACAATATGATTTTTTTAGCTTTTTTTTATTTAAATATTTTATATATTTTTTGAAAAAAAAGTGATTTTTAATATTCCGCAATTTAACCTGCAGACTAACACGAACCAAACTCGAGCCTAGCTACATATCATAATTCGTTTATATTTATTGAAGATTTATGCAGGGCGGGCCAACCCACATACCTAGCTCTAGGAATAGTGGAGAGACCAATAAAATTTGGTTGCGTTCGGTATCAAGTTTTGCGTTGTTCGGCATGAGATGTTACACTTAATTAGTATAATGAATTCTTAACACTTCGCTTATACTACAAAAAATTCTAAGCTCAAATTTGAGTATGGTTTTGTTTGATTCTTATTTTGTTACAAGCTTGCAACAGAGAGTTATAGGCTTATTTCAAATACATAACAAACTAGTTGTTATAAGCTTATTGGAAAAAAATCAATTTAGTCTTATTGAAGTTGTTGTTCATTGTGTAACAAGACTATTCCCCATGACTGCGATATTTTCTGTTGAATTAGGGTGTTTTATCTTAATGAAGTTGTTGTTGTTCATTGTGACGCAATTATCTATTTGCTGCATTTGTTAATTGAAAAGTGTAAGAAAAGAAAGATAAAAAGAAAGCATGAAAATAGAGCAAATTTAAAAATAAACATATTAGCCATGGTTAAAAAGGTGGCAAGTTTAATGTGTTAATTAGCCTACAACGGTACCGTAGCCAAACAAATTTTTGTAATTCTCCTAATATTGTTTTGGCTCAATTAAACCGTGGCTAATTGATAAATAGTTGTGGTTATGAAATTGTTACCACGCTTTATATTGATTTAGCCATGGCTAAATTTTACAACGCTACAGGATAAACCCTCAAAATTAACATATGGAGTTGATTAGCCACGGTCAGTAACACCTTTACAAATGTAACTTTGGTGTTTTTTTTTTCTTCTTGACAAACTGGACTAACTCGGGTTAATAACTCCATAACATGTAAATGCTCAACAAGCTTACAGAGAAATGGTCTTATAACAAAAAAAAAAAAACAAAGAGAGAGAGAAATGGTCCAAGTACCATAATACAAAGGCGTATTTTGATGTAAAGACCGTAAAATTAGAACTATTCTTATATAAGCATAAGACATTTAGGTACAACTTTAAATACACACATAAATAAAAAAAAAGTTAAAAAAATAATGATCATATATATCAATCAATATTATTTTTTCATTTTTTCTTAATTTATACTCTTTATTGTGAGGGTTACTAAATTATAATGAAAACAACACTATGAACTTGGACGTAGGGGTATTAGTTAATCCATAAAAGAATACCATAAGAAACATGTACATGTTTTGAACATAAACTATATGAGAAAGGTTGCCGTATTGACTTTGTGTTAGTTTACAAAATAGTTGACCAAAGGTACTTTTCAAATGAAGAAAACGGAATTTGTTTTCAAATGTAAAAATATTTCCTCCACCTATAGGAATTAGTCTTCCAACAAAACATATGTATGCACTATATAAATATTTTATGCCATGCTCTATATATATATATATATATATATATATATATATATATATATATATATATATATATATATATATATATAATAATGTAACGAGATTTGTCCACATATACACTTTATACTCTATGTTATAGTTATTTTAAATTAAAATCCATAATAATGTACCAAAAAAATAAATTAAAAACCATAATAAAGAAGAAAAAAAATAGTAGTACTAATTCACAATACTCAATTGGTTGGTACTCAAGAACCTTTGATTCGTTCAATTTTCAACCTTCAAGTTCTAATCTACGAATCACAATTAGTCAAGCTAAACAAAATTCAAAAACTAGCACTGACATGGAACTCTATATATATGCTTGTTAGTTCCACAACATACCATATATTCCCAACATCAAATATCTCACCAATATAATCATTTCTATTTTCTAAAGAAACTTATCTTTTTTTTTCAAGAAGTTAAATTAACTCACCCAAATTAACATTAGAAAAAATTGAATCTGAAATCTTAAGAAGGATCGAGTACAGTTCTAAGTTCCAAGCTAATAGCACTAGATCGAAAGAAACTTATTATCTTAAAGATATATCAATAGCTACAAAAGCATAAGGAACATTTTTAATTATTATTTCATCCAAATTAATTAAAGAGATCATGAAAATGGCTTTCTCTTATAACAATAGAAGGATTCTTTTCACATTTCTAGTGGTCATTTTCTTTGTTCTTATTGTTTCATCTCAACTTGGAGCTGCATGCAGGCCTTTGCAAGATGAAAGAACATTGTCAAGGGAATTTGATGGGTTGTTGTTTCAATTCCTTTCACGTGGACCTCCAAAACAATCAACACCCGATCCAGCTCATTAATTTATTTTTTTGTAAATTTTACTTTTTCATAGCTCATGCAGCTATGCTATTTTTCCTTACAAAATTCTTTCATTCACATTTTTTTTGTACGTAATATTGTTTAATGAAATCTTAAGTAACGTGTTTTATATGAATTATATCATAATCTCTCTTATAAATTACTATTTTCATTGGATTTACTGTAGTATAATAATGTAATATATCAAATTAATTGCACCATAAATAGCGTCTATTAAACATATTGTTGTAGTCTTTTATTGTACGAGGACAAACCCAAAATGAAACTAAGAGCTACTACATAAGTGAGTTGGACACTTGGACACCACATATTTATCTAAAATTTATATTAAGTTTATGAATCTTCTCATTTATAAAGCTGTAATCAACTTTCACCTGACATTTTTTCTTGAGTTACCATGATATTGATGCCAAATTTCTACCGTCATTTACCATTATTAATTTCTCTTGGGGAACTTGTGGGACACACAAGATGAATTTCCCCTTCACAATTGATTTTTTTAATTGTATACTTGATCTAATTAATTGTGAGTTTTTCCTCACTTTAATTATTTTCATTTTTTTGTCAAATATATCTTAGTATCTAAACTCATACACAATTAGTGCGAAGAAATGAAAAATTCAAGGTTTGAATTTCGATCTCTTCAATAATATTTTTAGTAGCTACCAGCTGAGCTCATCTATATATATGTTGTCATACTTTAATATACGCTTGATGAATGTCAATGTAGGATGTACTAACATTTTTCTTGGACATTTTTTTATGTGTAAATTAAATCGGATATTATTTGTTTACAGCTGTCCAAGATTCATCAATCAAGCCTTCAAATAAATGGTAAACTCAATTAATTATTTTTTCCAAGAATCAAGAGAATAATTTTAAGAAAAATGCTAAACAATGGTCCGAGGCACTAGTTAAGCATATTTATATAGAAATTTTATTTTAGAATGTGTGCATTCAATATCTTGAATGTATAAAAAGTTATTTTATCCCTATTATTATTATTATTTTTTTTTGACATGCTTAACAAATACTCCGAGAATACTGTTTAGTATGATCCTAATTTAAAGTGTGTTTTTTTTCTCATAAAATGCCCATACGGTTCACATATGCACATGATATAAAAAATATAGTATCGTAGGGACGGATTCCCTTTAAAGTTTGGAGGGTCATGGGCTATGAAAGCCCCGATACGGGACATGATACCGATACGTCAATACGTAAACTTTTTTAAAATTTTCAATCCGATATTGCCGTGATACGTTATTTAAAAATTAAATTTGAAATTAAATATATAAATACACAATATATAAACATGACTAAAATCAACAATATTAATAATTAAAAGCAGAAAATATGTAGTCTTATATTAGAATTTTGGGAAAAGCTAAAATGTTTAACAACCTGTTATATAGTACGACACCATAGTTTTTCTTTTGAAAAGCAAAAAATTATATTGACAAAGGAAAACCATAAGAAGTGTTAAAGATACAAACAATCATCGGGTATTGAGACGTATCAGACAAATATCAGGTATCAGTTTTTTATTTAAAAATAATGATTTAACCGATACTTTTCCCATACGAGTATCGAGACGTATCAAAAGAGTATCAGATTTTTTTTTATTTAAAAATAATTATTTAACCGATACTTTACCGATACGAGTATCGGAACGTATCCGAAGAGTATCGTATCGAGTATGTATCAGACACGATACGTCATCAATTTTTGAGTATCGGGGCTTCAGAGGTCATGGGTCAGTTGAGAACTATTATGTTTCAATAGTATGATTTTATTAAACAAAAAAAATAATAGGGAAAACAATTTATTTAATACTCAATTTAAAATAAAAATAAACGTATGAATATAATTTAAGAATATTTTTGTAAATATATCATATTTTTTTATACATAATTTAATTTATGAAAAGGAAAATATGATATTTATATAAACGGGGCGGGTTTGGGGACGGGTTCGGGTGGGTATCAATGTCCCCATTACCCGCCCAATCCCCTTATTTTAAAATCGAGAAAAACCCAAACCCGAATCCAAACCCAGTCAACTCGGATTTTACCCGTCAAAACGGGATGGTACGGGCGGATACCCGCGAGTATGAGTTTTATTGCCATGCCTATGGGTCACCCAAAGTCTCAAATTATTTTATTTTTTTATATAAAAATAAACTAAAGTATATATTTTAATATAAGAGGTGAGGGACTAAAGCGTAATTTAAATTTATTTTAACAAATCAAGTATATGTAACCAAATTGTGCACCATTATTATATATTGCATGCTACTAGTACTGGTGCTAGCTTTGTGTGTGTATCGGGATTGAGAGATTGGAACATTATATATCGACCATTTTGACTTTATATCAGTTTGCAGAATAGTTGACCATAATCCCATAAGAACTTTTCAAATGAACAATTTATATATTATTTAACTAATTAACGGCACGTAGTAATTTATAAATAATATATTTTTTACCGGATAAATTATATTTTTATTTCCATTTCCTTAACTTTACATACACGAATTAGTCTTTATAGGAATTAGTCTTGCTGAATCACCATGCTTACATGTTCCGTGTACTCTATATTTTTTTTAATGATAATATATGTACAAATATATATTTTTTTGTCAAATATTATAATGACAAGAATTTCACCTTTAAGTGATTATATTATATTTTGAACTTCAATCCCTTTATTTATATGTAATATTCTTACCAACTTAGTTATACTTAATATTTTAACGAATAGTATTCATTATCGTTAAATGAATTGTGCTATTTAAATAACCAACATAGCTTGACAATGGATCATGTATGGTCGTTATATATGAAGCAGTCAATGTATTAGAGCCGTCTGATTAAAATCAAATAGTTCAAATTTAAATATATTGTGTTATATCAATTATTAAATTTTTATTGTACTTAATTTAAGTAAATATATGATGACTATTGTACTGAGCTTTATTTTGAGAATGACCAGTATCGAGTTGGGTCATTTGTTTGGTGAGTCCATTGAAAGGTCTTCTGTCTACCGATCGATGGTTATATATTCTGATCATTCCATAGGTCAAATGACACTCTACATAAAACATATCAGAAAGAAGACATTAATTCTCATACTCTTCATCATCTCAACAATCATAACCAATTATATAAAGAACGCTGTTTACGATCTATGATTTATCTTGATTATTGTGAATATACTATAATGTGTATCTATTGATTCATGATTTATATGTTAAATTCCAACACCATTCACGTGTCCACATCATGTGGGCTTCCAAATCAAACACATTTCTTAGGTGCGTTTGATCCGTTAATGAGTAAGTATTGGACAGAACATTAAAAGACAGAACATCCCAACACATGGTAGAATATAGCACATAACAAACTTTTATGATATTGAATAATTTTTTGTCTTATATGATGTTTGGCGAACAAAATGGTATTTTGGTATTTTAGACAACTTGTACAAAATGTTATGTTGTAGTTTAGTGAAAGACAAAATTTGAGGAGACCACACCTCTTAGTGAAACACAAAAAGTTGTGTTGTGTTTTTTCCCGTCTCTTGCCTCCTAATTTATCCAGTCTCTGAAACAGTTTTACAATCAAACACAATACAACTGAAGTTGTCCCGATCAGTCCCTTATTTTTTAGCATTTTCTTCTTTCTTTTCTATTTTTTTTCTTTTATTTTGTGTGTGGTTTCACTTAATCAAACATAATTGTACAAAAACATTATGTAAAAAAAAAATTGTACAATAACATACGAGCGCACTATGTCCTGCAATTCCGACGAAATGGCAGTCGTGCCATCTAGCAATGCTCAAAAACTTATATAACCACGTTTATTATATGCGTTGACCTTATAATTAACCTTAATATTCTTTATGGTACTTATTATATGAGATTGACCATATAAATTATTTAATACTATTTACATTTATAATAACCGTATATATGGTAAAATCATTAATTAATTAATTGATATTTTAATTATGGAAACAAAAAATAATGTATCCCCCTTCGTTCGACTCCGTAGTAGTATATATAACAAGAAATTGATTAACAGTTTCAATACCATTGTATCTGTTGAGTGCCAAAAAAAATTATCTTTGTATCAGCTAATCTATTAAGGAAGAAAGATTGTTACCATCTCCAAATTTGTGTTATTTGTTTCTATATTCCTAACAATTATGGTTGCATTGCAATTCAAAGAGAGTAAAAGCGTGCTACCAGGGTTTAGCAAAGTACACGTAAGCATTACAAACAACATGACCGGTTATCAGCTCGGTCTTAAATGTAAAGACAAAAATTATGATTTTGGGTATCAAGTTATAAAGTTTGAGGAGAGTTATGCTTTCAAATTTTCACCTTCGTTACTAGGAAATTCCTTGTATTTTTGTCATTTTAATTGGTATAGGGGAGAACACTACTTCGACATTTATATTCAAGATCGAGATCAAGATTGTGTAAATACATGTAATTGGATTGCAAATAAATCAGGACCATGCAAGATTAAAAGTGAATCTATAGACTGCTTTAGTTGGAATACTAATGTTGTTGCCGGAGAGATTGATCGTGGTCATACTCATAATTTGTAACATGCTCAATATATTTATTTAGATTTAAGAATAACCATAATAAAACGATATATTATGAGATTTGTTAGGGTAATCCAAGATAAGAGGAAGAAGATAACAAGTAAGAACTAGAGAGAAAACTAGGAGGAAAGTGTTAAGATTTTATTGATAAGAAAAAAATAGAGAATGAGTTGTATACAATGCATGTGGTACACGCTTATTTATAAGGAAAACTCCTAACCCATCTATTACTTGTAACACAAGTAACCATAACTAACTAACTCAAGGTAGTTATGTAACCACCTCCTAACTACCTAACCAAGTCTAATAGGATTGAAGTTATAAAACATCATGCTCCCTTAACTTCAAGCCTAAGCAAACTTGTCTGTCCTTCAGAAATCCTTCAGAACTGCAACCTTGTCTGTCCTTCAGAAATCCTTCAGAACTGCAACTTGTCTGTCCTTCAGAACTGCTTCAGAACTGCTTCGGAACTTCAAACTTGTCTGTCCTTCAGAACTGCTTCAGAACTGCTTCAGAACTTCAAACTTGTCTGTCCTTCAGAACTGCTTCAGAACTTCAAACTTGTCTGTCCTTCAGAACTGCTTCAGAACTGCTTCAGAACTTCAAACTTGTCTGTCCTTCAGAACTGCTTCAGAACTTCAAACTTGTCTGTCCTTCAGAACTGCTTCAGAACTGCTTCAGAACTTCAAACTTGTCTGTCCTTCAGAACTGCTTCAGAACTTGCCATGCTGGGCGCGCGCGCCTGATACACACCAAGTTCACTTCTGAGCTTCAAAAACCTGTCTGTTTTCAAACTCTTAGTTAGAGCATCTGCAACCTGAGTATCTGTTGCACAATGTCTGACATCTAAGCTACCTTGATTCACCTGCTCCCTCAAGAAATGAAACCTAGCCTCTATGTGTTTGCTTCTACCATGCAAAACTGGATTCTTGGCTAAGTTTATAGCAGACTTGTTATCAATCTGCAGAACCACAGGTTTCTCTGCTTCAATTCCTAGCTCCTTCAACACAGTCACAATCCACAAAGCTTGGCATGCTGCATATGCACCTGCTATGTACTCAGCTTCACACGAAGACAATGCAACAACTGGTTGTTTCTTAGAACACCAAGCAACAGGAGCCTCCATAAATCTGAAGAAATACCCAGTAGTACTCCTTCTATCTACTTTGTCACCACACCAATCAGCATCAGAGTAGCACACAATCTCAAATTTCTCATTCAGAACTGACTTTGGAAAAAGAATTCCAAACTCCATTGTGCCTGCTATATACCTAAGTATTCTTCTAGCTGCATTCATGTGTGACCTTCTGGGCTTATCCATGAATCTACTTACAAGCCCAACTGCAAAGCATATATCTGGCCTGCTGTTGCAAAGATATCTCAATGATCCAACAATTTGCTTGAAAATTGTAGGATCCACAATCTCTTCTGTCTCATTCTTTTCTAACTTCAAGTTCACCTCCATAGGAGTTGCAGCATAGGTACACTCAATCATGTTGAACCTCTTTAGAATTTCTCCTGCATATTTTCTCTGATGCAACAATAGACCTTTACCATTCTTCAGAAGTTCAAATCCTAAGAAGTAAGACACTTCTCCCAAATCTGTCATCTCAAAT
The DNA here is from genome assembly GCA_954870985.1 of Trifolium fragiferum. Taxonomy (NCBI): domain Eukaryota; kingdom Viridiplantae; phylum Streptophyta; class Magnoliopsida; order Fabales; family Fabaceae; genus Trifolium; species Trifolium fragiferum. The sequence continues at coordinate 40,918,155 of OX940796.1, read as the reverse complement.
TCAGTTTTCATTACTTCTTTGAATTTCTCTATCTCAGCTGTGACACTTCCAGTTACTAGCAGATCATCAACATACAAACATATCAGAATGATGCTTGAAGCTGCTTCCTGCACATATACTCCATATTCTGACTTGCATTTCCTGAAACCTTGTTTCACAAGAAATCCATCTATCCTTTTATTCCAAGCTCTTGGAGCTTGTTTCAAACCATATAGAGCTTTGTTCAATCTGTAGACCATGTCTTTCTTCCCTTCAATCATGAATCCAGGTGGCTGAGTTACAAAGACAAGTTCTTCTAATGGACCATTAAGAAAGGCTGACTTAACATCCATGTGGAACATAGGCCATTTCCTTGCATTAGCTACAGCTATGACAAGTCTCACAGTCTCAATTCTTGCCACAGGTGAGTAGATTTCTGAGTAATCTATTCCTTCCCTCTGCAGAAAACCTCTTGCCACCAGCCTTGCCTTATATTTTGCTATAGAATTGTCAGGATTTAGCTTCAGCTTGAACACCCATTTTACTTCAATTGCCTTCTTATCTGATGGAAGTTTAACTAACTCCCAAGTTTGATTTCTCTCAATTGAAGCCAACTCCTCCTCCATAGCTTTCTTCCATTTCTTGTGTTTCAAGGCTTCTGTGTAATTGATAGGCTCAGAACCAGCCATCAATGCAATATGAACTAAGTCACCATCTGCATTTACCTCATTATCATTAACAATTTCACAATCCTGCAATCTAGCAGGAATGTTCCTTGTTCTGGCAGGCCTGTCTCTAGTCACAGCAGCAGGTGCTTCATTCTCATCACTAGAATCACTATCTTCTTCATTCATGATTGGATTCAATTGAGCTCTGCTTGAACTACAACCAGCAATCCAATCCCAGGATTTCTCTTCATCAATTACAACATCTCTACTGTAGATCATTTTCTTTGTGACAGGATCATACAGCTTGTAAGCACCTGTGACATGGTATCCTACCAAGATCATGACTTCACTTCTGTCATCAAGCTTCTTCCTTTTTGCTTCAGGCACATGCTTGTGACATAAAGCACCAAAAATCCTGAAGTGACTTACACTAGGTTTTCTACCACTCCACACTTCCTCAGGTACTTTGTCTTTCAGCTTCTTGGTTGGACACCTGTTCAACACATACACAGCAGTGTGAACTGCTTCACCCCAGAAAGCTTTAGGCAGGTTCCTATGCTTCACCATACACCTTGCCATATCAAGAATAGTCCTGTTCCTTCTTTCAGCTAAGCCATTGTGTTGAGGTGTATAGGGAGCTGTGACTTCATGTTCTATACCTTGTTCAACACAAAATGACTCAAACTTCTTGGAAGTATACTCACCTCCACCATCTGTTCTGAGAGCTATGATCTTCTTTCCACTTTGATTTTCAACTAATGCCTTAAAATTTCTGAAGACATCAAATACTGCATCCTTGGTTTGAATCAAGTATATCCACATCTTCCTGCTATACTCATCAACAAAGGTAACAAAAAATCTATTACCACCAAGTGAATTCACATCAAAGGGACCACACACATCAGAATGCACAACACCTAGTACACTTGATGATCTCATAGGCAAACTCTTGCTGAAAGCATTTCTAGGTTGTTTACCAACTAAGCAACCTTCACATACTCTTTCTGAAGCTTCAATCTTAGGTAGGCCAAGTACCATTCCTTTGCTCCCTAGCTGATTTAGATATTTGAAATTCAAATGTCCAAATCTCAGGTGCCATAGCCAATTCAACTTCTCATCTGTTACTACCTTCATACACTGAACAGTGTTTGTGTGAATCAAAGTTCTGAAAGTTCTATTCTTGGCCAAAGGAGTCCTCAGAATTAGGTTATTTGCAGGATCATAAAGTTCAAATTTCTCATTCTTAATGATAACTGAAAAACCTTTTTCTGCTAACTGTCCAACACTCAGAAGATTACAGTCCATACCTGGTACAAACATCACATCTTCAATTACTGCAGAGCTTCCATTGCTTCTCTTGATAACCATGTTACCAATGCCTTCTAACTGCAATGAACTGCTATTGGCCAGCTTCACTTTACTTTTCTTTCCAGAATCAAACTTCACTAACCAGTTTTTGTGACCAGTCATGTGATTGGAATACCCCGTGTCTAAGAACCAAGTCTCAGCATCAACTTTGTCTTGTGATTCTACCTCTGATAATGCAGCCATGAAAGTCACAGCTTTGTCTTCAACCTTTTCTTGCACAAGTTTTGCTTCATCATCAGAGTCTTGGCCCTTTTCTTTGCCTTTCTTGAACCAACAATCTGAAGCATAGTGTCCCCATTTCTCACAGTTATAGCACTGAATGTGACTCTTGTCCTTGCCTTTCCCTTTCTTTGAATTTGATGTTCCTCCTCCTTTCTTGAAGGATTCAGATTTTCCATCAAATTTTTTCTGAGAGCCATTCTTTCCCTTATCTTGTTTTTTTTCTTTGTGACTGTTAGCTTTCTTGTAAGCCTGAACTTGTAAGGCTTGTACAGATTCTTGAACCCCTTTCCTTTCATTTATCATCAACTCATGTGCTTCTAAAGATCCGACAAGATCCTCCAACTGTAATGTAGCTACATTCCCAATTTCTTGGATGGCAACAATGACATGATCAAAATTTGGAGTTAGAGTTCTCATTACCTTCTCTACAATCATCCTATCTGTCATCACCTCACCACAGCTCTTCATTGTATGGACAATGCTTTGAACCTTCGACACATAGGCTCCAATGGATTCACTCTTATCCATCTGCAGAAGCTCATATTGCCTTCTCAGAGACTGCAACTTCACTCCCTTCACCTTTTCTCCTCCTTCATAATATTTCACCAAAATATCCCAGGCTGCCTTAGAGGATTCAGCACTAGATATCTTGTCAAAATTTGCAGAATCTACTGCAGCTTGAATTGCATACATTGCCTTGCAATCCTTCTTCTTTAAGTCTTTGTGTGCTGATCTCTGAGCTTCAGTGGCATTCCCCACCAAGTCTTGCACACCATTAACCACCACTTCCCATGTATCTTGAAAACCAAAGAGAGACTTCATCTGTTTGCTCCATCTTTCCCAATTCTTGCCCTCAAGAATTGGAAGATTGTTTGGTAAACCATTCCCTGACATTGTTTCTGAATGAAGGAAAATGTAAACACCAAACAAGACTGAATCTTTGTGCTTTCTACACTAAGAACCAAAGGGCTCTGGATACCAATTTGTTAGGGTAATCCAAGATAAGAGGAAGAAGATAACAAGTAAGAACTAGAGAGAAAACTAGGAGGAAAGTGTTAAGATTTTATTGATAAGAAAAAAAATAGAGAATGAGTTGTATACAATGCATGTGGTACACGCTTATTTATAAGGAAAACTCCTAACCCATCTATTACTTGTAACACAAGTAACCATAACTAACTAACTCAAGGTAGTTATGTAACCACCTCCTAACTACCTAACCAAGTCTAATAGGATTGAAGTTATAAAACATCAAGTTTCTCTATAGTTATTCTTATATTTCCTCACAATTGAGAACTATTAGTCAAAATTATGAAATAACATTTCATTTCAACAATACATATAATAAATATTAATGCATAAATCATGCTTGCATATTAATCTCACAATACTCGTTTTCGTGTTTAGTTTAGTGCCCAAGAAATTTGATTAGTTCAATTGTCAACCTTCAAGTTCAACCATACGAATTACAACTTAGTCAAGCCAAAGTAATTTCAAATCCTAGCACTTGAGACAAAGAAACTCTCTCTCTCTCTCTATATATATATATAGTTCCTACCCTCAAATCTCAGCGCCTATTAGCAAACAAACTTGTCCTAAAGATATCAATATAGTGGTAAAGACACAAGGAGATTTTCTTATTATAATTTCACCCAAAACAATTAAAGATATCATTATTATGGCTTTTTCTTATAACGCTAGGAGGATCCTTTTCACAATTCTAGTTATCATTTTCTTCATTTTGGTTGTTTCTACTCAACTTGGAGTTGACTCCAGGCCTTTACAAGATAAACAATTGGATGGGCTTTTGTTGCAGTTGCTTCCACGTGGCCCATCAAAACCATCATCACCCGATCCAGAGCATAATCCCTAAGCATATGTGGCATTTCTTGAGGATTTCTATGGTCAAATAACTGATTATTCAAAAAGCTTAAACTATTAAGATAGAGTCATATCAATAATTTTATATTATTTCTAACGTATATTGCAAAGTTGTTGGAATTAAGAAGATTGTAATTTGGCATGCAAAGTGTGATTAATTTGGAAGGTGCGTAATGATTGTATGACTCGTTAAGGTGTGGGTATTTTGGGAACCTGTTTGTGGATGTAGTACCGATTTTACGGTCTCCAAGTTTTGGAGCTTATAAGTACTATTTGTATTTATATTCGTTTCTTTATGTATAAAAATTGTTTGCTGTTAAAAGAAAACTAAGTATATATGTGCTTTGTCAGGAAGAAACTAATTAAAACTTAAGCGAGTTGAAATACAAACATTTGAGATAAAATAAGTCAATCTACTTAAAAAAGTAAATTTTGTATACGAAATTATATATTTGGTCAATAATAAGGATAAAATTGTGTCCCGTGACCATAGCTCAATTGATAGGACATTACATTATATATATAAGGATCGCGGTTTGAATTCCGATCATCCCACTTATATACTTTAGAAGATAAAATTTTTAACTACTGGGATGCTTGATAAAAAAAACTAGGGATAAAATTGTATTTTTATCTTCAACATCTTAACTTTCATCTATAAAAATTTGGAGCCCAAAATCATAGAGCTCTTATACGGTGTCTCATCTTGCATATCCATAAAGACCAACCCTAACTATATGGAGTTATATTTGTCTGGATTTATCCTTTCATCAATGGAAAAATGGTGTTCTTTTTTCCTTCTAAATTTAAGTATAAGAAATTACTACAAGAAAACTGACCTGTTCCCATGGCCATTTTTTAAAGTAGAGATAGTTTTACCTACGGACGTCTCAAAACCATCACCAAAAGTAGTTTTTGTACCTTTTTGTTTTAAATTTAATTTCTTTTATTAATAACTTATCACTCTCCTCTTGTACCAAAAAAAAAAAAACTTATCACTCTCCTCTTCACGCATTCGCTCTCTCTCCTCTCTTCACGCATTCATCGCTCTCTCTTCTCTCTTCACGCATTCATCACTCTCTCTTCACTCGTTCTCACTCAGATTCAATCTCGCTCGTTTCACTCAAATTTCTATCTCGATTCTCGATTTCGCACTCGTTCTTCAAATTCACAGAACCATTGGAGCTAGGTAACCCTAAATCTATGTTCGTCTGTACTTCAGATTCTCACTCACTGAATTAGGATTTTGATTTTGTAGATTGACCTAATTAGGATTAGGTTATAATCAATTTTGTTCAATTAATTTGTTTAGATTAGGGATTTCAATTCCATAATGTAATGAGATAACTTCAATTGTAGATAGAGTCTCATACATGAATTATTTGATTTTTTGGATGTGAAGCATGAACATATCTATGTCTAATTTGTAAAATTGTGTGGTTGATTCTAGATTCACTTCTTTTGATTGTACAACTGAAAGTTCAAGTAATGGTAATATATAAGTTATAGTTTTTGGTAATACTATTCAGAATACTAGGATCACTAGTTTATAATGCATATTAGATATTGCATATAAGTTTGATACTGAAAGAATCATAGCACTCATTTTTTAAACTCTACTTTAAAACTATAGCACATTCACTCTACGGCAGCGTACGTTGCTCGGCAAGCGGCGCAGAAAGAGAAGGTTTGAATCTAAATGTTGACCGTTGTGTTGGATGTATAATGTACAGGAAGATCCTGATACCATTGATAGATTTATAGCTGATGCTGAAGCTAGCTACAATAAGTGGCGCCATCCTGATCCTTATATAGGTAAACAAATCACAAACTAAAGATTTGATTCTCTTACTATACATACTAGTAGCTCGCGAATTATAGATAATGATACATGGTTGAAAACTCATCTGAATATTATGTTTGTTATATTTGATTTTAAGATTTATGAAATGTTCACCGTAATCAGTACCTTTATTTGTCACTGTAAGTCAACTATTAAACTTCGAAAGAAAGTCATTGGTATGAAACGTTTCATCTGCCTCAGCTATAATCCGCCTTCGGGCAAAACACAAAGGCAATGTATCACCTATTTTTTTAGTCTTGGGGGTTGATTTTTCTTCCTTGCTTTACAGAGTTTGTAAAATTCTACTCATTTGTGATACTGCATAGTAGTAATATGCTTGCATTCTGATACCGCACAAGTTCAGATGTGGTAATCAAGTGTTCTTTGATAATGTATTCCATATAAATTAGTGTTTCTTATCATGGAATATTAGTATCTATAGTAGTGAGATCTGATTATGTTGAACAGTTGAGCAGAGAAGCTGAAGTATTTTTTTGGTTGAAGTATGGTAGAGTTTAATATCTTGCTGCCATGAGATTGAGTATATAACTTTCTTTGATTTGGTTTTCTTGCTGAATTGATTTAAGACTAGTTACATGTTGAATTTGAATCTGAGGAGCATATACAATATGAATCAAACTATAATTAACTTATATGGTTGTCCTTTTCTAGTTTGGCTTGTGATTGAGAAAACTTATATAAGTTTGTATTTCATTACAACTCAATTTCTTTGTATGATTTTTTGTAGATAATAAATTCTGAACTATAGTATATTTTTTAAGATATGTTGCTTTATCAAAACAATTATTTTCTCCTGCTTTAAATCTGTAAATTTTGATACTATATAGTAGTAATTGACATAATCTTCTAATGTAATGCAGATATCTTCAGCTGTATTGGTAGATGCTACCCTTCTTCCAATTCATTATGAATCATTTATTTGATAAGAGGTATCTGATTACTTGATATGTTTTGGTGGTCAAATTAAATGTTCCTCATATGAAGATCTATGTCTAAGTGAATGAAGAGATGAATGTACAAGCAAAAACTGTCGGAAATTTCAGGAGGGTAGTGTTTTATAATATATACATAATAAGGAGTACCATATAATGGAACAGCCTTGAGATGATCATGAGCAAGACCTGCTTTTGAAGAGTCAGTCACTGATAATTGATATAGTACCCTCTTTATTCTTAGCGGAACCATGGACTTCATCAACTTCACAGCTATGCCTCACTAGAATTCAGATATGTTTATTTTCAATTCAGTGTAATAAGAAACCAATCCTTTTCAAGAAAATAGAAATGAAAAATCTATATATTTGGATTGAGGAAGAGTTTCACAGATACAATGCTATGTTATCATAATTAAATTTTACAATTTTGATTGTCAATATGTACATATTTTAATTAAAGGTGTTTCGTTTTTCTTTAATTGTGTATTCATTTTATTTAAGACAAGGAACCGGTAAAAGTAACTATACTACATATATATTAATATATATGTAGAATTTGAAAATTATAGCTCCCTATACACACACACAGACACACACACAAGAAGTTGTCAATAACACCTACCAACCTTACCTTAGGCTTACATTATTCTTTATGTAAATGCTTCCCTTTTGAATATTTAATAAAATCTTAATAAATATTTTATATAAGTATTTTTAATAAGCCAAAATATATTAAGAAAAAAAAGAAAAGATGTGCCTACAAAGAGATAAATACATCAAATGAATACCAAAAAGAAAATGTCGCTAACAGCAAAAAGGATGAGCAAAATGTCGCTAATTACAAAGACGAATAACAAGACAATAGGGCCGTTCCAATTAAATTAGAGGCCCAACTCTTATTGTAAAAATGGACTTGTTGTAAAATAAAAATAATTTTTTTACAAGAGAGCAATTTTGTAACTAAATTGTAAATAAATCTAAAAAACTAATTTATCTACGGGGTGCAACCAGCAAGTCAGCATAGCCTAGGGATTTAAATAGAAAATCGGCTATCGAGTAACACTTGCTTGGGCACAAACATTTAAACACAAAATTTGGGCACACACACACAAATCAAAAAAATTAAAAATAAAATAAAATTGTCACATCAAGTCATATCACTTTAACCATTTTTTTCTTTATTTATTTTAGTTTCTTGTGAGTGTGCCTAACAAATAATATTTAGGCTTGTGCCTATATAAGTATTTCTCTCGGCTATCTACTTGAGTGGACTGGACTGATGGAAGTAGATTGATGACTTGTTGTTTACTCCCTCAGACTATGTTGAATTACTATTTGCACCCTCTAAGTAAAAGATTTAAAAAAAATCGAGACCCCAAATATTTGGAAGCCCATCTCGCTTTTTGCATCTTCTTGAGGTTGGCCCAACCAAACAAATAGATAGATTAAACCACCAATGAATCAAACAAACTTCGGTCAATTGCAGATTCAATCAATGATTTGACCATCAACGTTGCAGATCCGAAAGTATGAGTATTCCGATTACTTTATTTTTATCATATTACTTGTAGTTAGGGATGGCAAAACGGGTCAAGCCCGTCGGGTCGGCCCGTTTAACCGGTCATTTTTTGCGGGGTGGATTGAGATTTTCAATCCGCAAAAAGAGCGGGGCCCGTTCCGCCTAACCCGCAAAAACACATGACGACGACGGGGCGGGGCAGGTTGGCCCATCGGGTTTCACAAAAACAAGCATCAATCAATGACTTTGTTAATTTGGATGAATATTAATTATTTTTTATTGCTTATTTTTGTTGGTGTGGATTTAAACATTGAATCCAAGTTTTGTTTGTGTTGATGAAACCTTAGCATTTTTGTGGATTTAAATGGAATCCAAGTTTTGTTTGTTTTGGATTTAAACTAAGCACTTTTTTAGGTTTTATTATAAGTACGGTTTGTTTAGTTTTATAATCATGGATGTTTTGAATAATAATTTTATTTTTCTTATCGCCTTGTTAGTTTATATTTTGATTTCCTCGAGTGGTTTTTTATTTTTTTATAATTTTTTATGATATTTTTGGGAATTTATAACAAAAATAAATTAAATCTTTATTGACGGGGCACTCCCGCCAACCCGCCATGAAACGGGGCGGTATGAGTTTTTCAACCCACCATCACTAGTTAGCCCGCCCCGCTCCGCCTCTTTTTAGACGGGTTAATGACGGGGCGGGGCGGGTTGGCCCACTTTGTCATCCCTACTTGTAGTAGCCATTTTGTCGTTGTATGGTATTACCTTGGATGTAGTGAGTTTATTTCCAGATTAATTCTTTATGTTTTTACCGAAGTTGAATATGTGATTGTATTTGATGTATTCTAATTTCTATCAATTTGAATGAATGAATATCATTTTATTTTTGTCAAAAAAAATTGTTTAATCATAATAATTAGAGGGTATTTTGTATCAACAATCAAAGTCACTCGTTCTCTTGTTTTGTCAAAAAAAAAAAAAAAGTTTAGTACCCAAGAAGTTTGATTCGTTCAAAAACTTCATCATTTTCAACCTTCAAAGTTTAGACCATATGAATTACAACTTAGTCAAACTAAACTAATTTCAAAACCCAGTACTTGAGGCAAAACACCCTATCTCTATATCTCAAAATATAAGAACTCGTTCACAATTGCACGTATGTTAATACACAATTTTTATTACGAATATTTTTAATTGTCTAATTGTAAAAATTATAAAAATTTGATATTTTGAAAATACTCATCGAAACAAATCAAACAAGATTTTATATGTTAGTATTTACATTTATATATATTTTTTAAAAATACGGTCAAAGCAAGACATATAAATAGTGCACAATTGTTCGCAACCATGAAGGTGATTGGGTGGCTGGGTTTTCCCACTATGAAGTCGAAGGTGATGCGCTGCTAGCCGAGCTGCGTGCTATTCAGTTGGGACTGGAATTTTGCCGAAACAAAGGTTATAATAACATTGTTGGTGAAAGTGATTGCTTGGAAGCTGTTGAATTGGTTAATGCTGAACGAAACAATACCTTGCACATTTATGCTACAAAAATCTTTCATATTATTGATCTCCTGCATGAGATTGATAGCACTGCACTTGTGCATGTTCTTAGGGAACAAAATATATGTGCAGATTTTATGGCAAAGGAATGATCACATTCGAGGTGCTCGACACACTGAAGTTGTCCACCACCCGGCTTAGAATCTTGCATTATGAGAGATAAATTTGGAATTTAGTTTTTGTTTTTGTTTTTTTTTTTTTCTCTTTTCCTTTGTTACTTTGTAACACCACAAAAAAAAAAAAATCAAAATAGTTCTTATAAAATAGGACGGAAGTAGTATAATATATGTCCGCAATGTTCCATAACATACCATATATATATCTACCCTCAAATTTCAGCACCTATTAGCAAACAAACAGTTTGTCATAAATGTTGGAATTAAACTTAGTTCGTAAACCTAGAATCCAATCATGTTAATCATCAAGAAAATTACCGTAGACATAAGCGGAAGCGTACCTCACCATTTGACATTGGAATCGATTGAAGGTCATTGGAGATATGATCTTCCAACAGTAGAGTTCCTTATGGGCTCCCTGAATCTCTTCCGATGGGGATGAAGAAAGTTTCTTGATGAGCGCCGTTTTTTTATCTTGTCTACAATTGGGGACCATAACCCTTATAAATAACCTAGGGTTATTTCTTAGTTTTCAATATTCTAATTCGGCCCCTCATCAAATTAGATATTGACTTATGGTATCTGTACAATAATATTACCTTTCATGATATTTATACTTTTAGCCATAAACTTATTATTAATTAGACCACCACAACTTTGGCTAATTATATAATGGCCCTAACACATGTAACATTACATTTGTGACTCAAAATTTCTAACAATAAACATATCAATAATCAGTAATAGAGGTAAAAGCACAAGCTAGGAGCTTTTTTCTTATAACACGGATCCTTTTCACAATTCTAGTTATCATTTTCTTCATTATGGTCGTTTCTTTCCAACTTGGAGTTGATTCCAGGCCTTTACAAACAATTCTAGACATGCATATGTATATATTTTCACTATTAGAAATTTGCTGATTTCCTACGGATTTGGATAAAAAATTCGTAGAAAACACATTTTCAGTGGATTCAGGTTCCTAGTTAAAACCTACATGGGTAATTGTTTCTTGCGATTTTTTGAATTTTCAAGAAACTTTTCTGCAGAATTTTTTGGCAAAAATAAAATAAAATTTGCAGAAAATTTTTCAGTGAACGATCCATAGGAAATGTGTTTTCACAGATAAATCCGCAAAAACTTCCCATGTTTTTTTTTTTGGAGTGATCAATTTTTTAGATACCAACATACAAAAAAATCAATTTGATTGATAAAAAAACTCATTTAGAGATAATATTAAAATTTAGAATAAATTAAAGTATTTTTTTATCGAGTGCAATCATTCATCAAAACTCATTCACAAACAATGAAAAATATAAACCAAAACAACAAAAGTATAAACTAGATCTCGATTTAGATCTTTTATGTGTCGGTGTCCTATAATTTTTATATTAACGATGTCGAAATGTCAGTTTCTGTGTTGTGTCACGATGTTCGTATCGAAGTTTGTATACTTCATAATTTAAGATGTAAGCATATTTTTTTATTTTTTTACTAAGTTTGAGAGGATAGCTCGAAATGCAACCGTAACATACTAAAAGGAAATAAAGGCTCCCTTTGAAAAGTACTATTTTGCTACACATTCACAGGTACTAAAAAGGAAAAAAAGGTTGAAAACTTTTTCCTATTCACACGTATTTTGCTACACATTACACGTACTTTTTCTTTTTCATTTGAAAACTATTTATATGTTTAATTATTTTATCCCACAATACTCGTTTTCGTGTTTGGTTTAGTGCCCAAGAAAATTTGATTTGTTCAATTTTCAACCTTCAACTTCAAACCATACACTTTTTTTTCAAATTAAACCAAGTAGCAGATAGACTTGGGAAGTCTGTCTCTAACTCTATATATATGTTCCAACACACACCATATTCCTACCCTCAAATCTCAACTTCTATTAGCATACAAATTTTTCATAAAGATATCAATTGTCAATAGAGGTAGTTAAAAGCACAAGCAAGGAGGAGCATTTTAAATAATAATTATAATTATCATGGATATGGCTTTTTCTTATAACACTAGGAGGTTCCTTTTCACAATTCTAGTTATCATTTTGGTTGTTTCTTCTCAACTTGGAGTTGATTCCAGGTCTTTAAAAGATGAACAATTTGATGGACTTTATTTGCAATTCCTTCCACGTGGCCAACAGAAACCATCAACACCCGATGATAGTCATCGTCACTAAGTACTATATATGGCGTTTCTTGAGGATTTATTCCTCCTATATATTGCAAAGCTGCTGCTTCTATGATTTAAGAAGATTGTTAAGGGATTGTTTATAATTTGGCATATGTATAATGTTTACTCATGCACGTATTGTTTTATGGTGTGATATGATTTAAATATTTAACAAAATTTTAATTATATTGTTATGAATATTTGAGTGGTTGTTCGTTAAGAATTGATCGATTGTATAGGCTCACTATATCGTCCATTATATGGACCTATATTGTCATGTAAACACACCTCGAAAAGAATAACACAAACTCAATTATTTATTTCATCTCGCATTCATCTACTCAGTTGTTATATTTTCTTATAATCATATTTAGATTAGTTTTATAACACGTTATCAGCACGATACTTTACGAAATTATTATTGCAAAGCTATGCATGCACACATAATCCTTTCATTTTAGTTTGCGTAACACCAATGCTTTGTTTTTTTTAATTGTGCCATGTTGTTTTGTTATGATTGTCATTTCAATATATGTTGTTGGGAAAATCAGACATAGAAAATAAATATAAAAGAACACAATCAGAATGATGTTTCGTGTGTAACTTCAATCCTTTAGATACTTATTTAGTTAGTTAGGAAACAGTTATGAGTTAGTTACATAACTGTTTCAGTTTTAGAGTTAGTTTGTGGTGGTTTCTTGCATCACAAGTAACTCAAGTTACTTAGGAGATTTCTTATATATAGTGTATCACTAAGTCCTTGTATTACTCACTCACTCATTCATTCTATTCATTCAATAAAATTCACTATATTCTCCTATCTCCTTTCTCTCTAATCTAAGTTTCAGTTTCATTCATTATCCACTTCCTTAGTTTCTTCTGTTTTACCCAACAAATTGGTATCACGAGTCTTTTGGTTCATAATGTAGAAAACACAAAGACTCAGTTTTTTATTTTTTGTGAAATCATCTTCAACATTCAGAAGCAATGTCAGAGAATGGTTTACCAAATAATCTTCCCATTCTTGAAGACAAGAATTGGAAAAGATGGAAGAAATGGATAAAGATTCTGTTTGGATTTCAAGATACAATGGAAGTAGTGACAAATGATGTGCAAGTTAACCATTTTGACTTTGTATATAGTTTATAGAATAGTTGACCATAATCTCATAAAAACTTTTCAAATGAACAATTTATATTTTATTTAACTAACTAATGGTAAAAGTTTATATACATTATATTTTATATTGGATAAATTATGTTTTTATTTCCATTTCCTTAACTTTACATACACAAATTAGTCTTTATAGGAATTAGTCCTGTTGAAGTGACCATGCTTACATGTTCTGTGTACTCTATAATATATGTATAATTTTATTTTTTTTGCCAAATAACGAAATGATTAAAATTTCATCATTAAGGTTTGTATTAAAAAAAATCATTTTTAAGATAAATAAGTGGATATAGTATGTTTTAAACTTCAATTTATTTTTCTTATTATAAGTAATATTCTTATCAATTTAGTTAAACTCACGGAATGTATATGTATAAAATTTAAAATTAATTAAATTCGTACAAAAGGTATTGTATATCATCTTTTTGTCCTGAACTATACTGTAACAGAATTTGTCCAAGTACTATAGATTAGAGCTGTCAAAATGGGCGGCCTGGTTCGAAACGAGTTGGCCCGGACGGGCTTCGGGTTCTATCGGGCTGGACTATAAAAGCCCTGAAGGAATATGGGCTCTAAAAATAAGGTCCTAACCCAGCCCGAAACAGGCTGTCAGGCTTTCGGGCCGGCCCGTTTTATTTTAAATTTTACATTTTCTTTAGCTATTAGCGCCCAATTAAAATAGATGTTACTAATATTATTTTTCTTTAATTCTATAAACTCAATATATTTAAGTTACAAAAAATAAACATAGAAAATTAAAGAAATAAAGTTACTTATAAATTCAACACAAGAAAATGTCGGAATACTAATTCACATAAAAAAAACAAATCAACAATATATTAGATTTAAATTCACATATTAGATTGCTTAAAAAAAACATATTAGATTGAGTTGGCTCAAATAAAAAAAATTAACACTTAAAATGTAACATAATAACTCATATATATATATATATATATATATATATACATATATGGGAGGGATCAAATTACACCGGTATAACATTTGAGTAATGTTACACCGCTCAATAACGCTTTAACGAATTTAAATTTTACGAAATCCACCGTTGGATTGAAAGTTTATATCATATAGATCATTCATGTTAAGTTTTATAAAAATCTAAAACTGTTTGGTATGTTATTGAGAGCAATCAAAATTAACGATTTTTGCGTTTTTATTGAATACCGTTAATCTTGATTTTTCCCAATCAAAATTATAATTATCATGGATATGGCTTTTTCCTATAACACTAGGAGGATCCTTTTCACAATTCTAGTTATCATTTTCTTAATTTTGGTTGTTTCTTCTCAACTTGGAGTTGACCCCAGGCCTTTACAAGATAAACAATTTGATGGGCTTTTGTTGCAGTTGCTTCCACATGGCCCATCAAAACCATCAACACCCGATCCACAGCATCATCATCACTAAGTATATATGTGGCATTTCCTGGGGATTTATTCTTCCTATTGCAAATTTGCTGGAATTAAGAAGATTGTAATTTGGCTCATATTGTCTGGATTTATCCTTTCAATGGATAAAATGGTGGTTTTTTTTAATTCTAAATTTATCTATAAGACATACATGTAGGATTTGAAAATTATAGTTCCCAATACAATATACTTACACAAGAAGTTGTCAATAACACCTACCAACCTTACCTTAGGCATACATTAATTCTTGATGTAAATGTTTCTCTTTTGATGGCAAATCTGTATGTATTATTTTTCCTTACGAAGATTATTTCATTCGCGTATTGTTTTTGGTGAGATATGTTTTGAATATTTAATAAAATCTTAATATATATTTTATATAATTATTTTAATAAGCCAAAATGTATTTAAAAAAAAAAGATGTGCCTACAAAAGATAAGTTATATCAAATCAATATCAAAAAGAAAATGCCACTAACAGGAAAAAGGATGAGCAAAATCATTACAAAGACGAATAAGAAGACAATAGGGCAGTTCCAATTAAATTAGAGGCCCAACTGTCGTCGTAAAAATAGACTCCTAGTAAAATATGTTTTCTTTACAAGAGAGCAATTTTGTAACTAAATTGTAAATAAATCTAAAAAACTAATTTATCTAGGGGGTGCAACCAGCAAGTCAGCATAACCTAGAGGTGTAAACAGAAAATCGGCTATCTACTTGAGTGGACTGGTCTGGACTGATGGAAGTAGATTGATGACTTGCTGTTTACTCCCTCAGACTATGTTGAATTACTATTTGCACCCTCTAAGTAAAAAAAAAATTTTTAAAAAATCGAGACCCCAAATATTTGGAGGCCCAACTCTGTAGAGCTTTTTGCATCTCTTTGAGGTTGGCCCTGCCAAACAAATAGATAGATTAAACCCACCAATGAATCAAACAAACCAAACTGCCTTTGTTTTTGCCTTCAACCACGACCATGTTAACACTTTGCCTTATCAACCATTTGCTCCATCGACAATCGACATATAAAGCGGATCAACTTAAGAGATCGAGTTCAAAACTTCAGCTTGATTCGTATAAAATAGTTGAGTTAATTGTACAACATATATATTTACATTATCATATGTATCTAAGAAAGATAGATACATATAAAATGTCAAATTTATCCTTTTAATCACTACAATTTGACACATCATATTATATTATATCCAAGAAAGATAGATACATACGAAATGTCAAATTTATCCTTGCAATCACTACAATTTGACTTACCATTATTCGACTATTACAACCAAATTATCACTACAATTATGACTTTATTTATATTTACATTTATATTTTAATCCCAACTCATGCATATAAAATGTGATACTAATTGAGCTATGATTGCAAAGACATAAACATTATCGTCTTATTGCAAAATAATGATTAAAATCCGTCAAAACAGCACAATAATTAAATGTTGATTTACATTACAAAATTTTCAAACAAGAATATGATTCTGGTTATATAGTTACCTAAAATATTTAAGCAATTCTTCAGATAGTATGCGTCGTGCCTAATCAATTTTGTAGAGAAGTAAATGATCATCTCACAAAGGAAAATGACCACAAATAGAATAGTGACACCCAACTATCATTGATTCATGTACTTTTGATCTTTTATAAAATCATTAATTGAATTTGTAACTCATCGAAGTTGGTATTTCTACAGGAATCAAACAAACACCACAAGACAGAAAATGAAATAATATCGCACAAGACAACAAATAATACAACGCGTACCGCATTCAAAAGACAAAATAAAAAAAAGATTACAAAAGAAAATGTGAATATCTATATAGAAATCAATTATTTAAATTAAAAGAAGGAAAAAATATGTAAATATATAATGGTAATTTTAGAGGTAAAATAGGTGTCAACCACTTACTTTTTAATTAGTTCACTTATTTTTGAATATGAGATTTTGGGGTTTGGGTTTCCTTTGGTTTAGAAGGTCCTCACTTATACTAAGAATCTAGCTTCTTAGTATATTTTAATATATACCGTTAGTCCACATAACAAAATAAATCAAAAATAAAATATCATATTAAACACAATTTTTTTAAGGTTAACTAACATTGTTTCCTATAAACAAGTAAAAATCATAAAATACTAATTCTCATATATACAATAAAAGTTCTAGTTCATTATAAATTTCCAAAGGCTTTAAAACAAATTGTGTTGATCGAAAGTTTCAGTTCATTCTCGATTGCTTCATCTCAGACTTACGTTTGGAAATTCAAAATGAACTTGCAACGTTATAATCAGTATCAATCTTACAAGAAATTGGTTCAACAAAATTGCTTGGATTAATCTAAGTTGTCTACATCTAAATCAATTTTTGCCCCTGCCAACACCACCTCTCATAGCCTTACCGGTATCACCTTGCAACAAACTCAATTCTACACTAATTCATTTATTATTCAAAACTTAAATGGAAAACTGACGTGTCAAGGGAGAATATGTTTTAATTGCGATGAAAAACAAGTTTTTTTTTTTATCCTTTGGTTCAGAATTCAATTCATAATTGATGTGTACGAACACTATTTATCCAAAAAGAGAGAACATTCAATAGTGGTGGTGAGCAGCTTCCTCTAGCAACATGTATGATAGCCAATCAACAAGCACTATGTAAGTGGTGAAGATTTAAACCATTTCTTGAACTAAAGAGTGATCAGCATTACAGCTTCTACCATATGAAGCTATACGTTTTGAATAAGCAGAAACTCACCGAAAACACTTATATGTCATTCGCGTGATTTGCACGAAAATTTTAATCGTATCATTTAGCATTTTTCTTGTATTTTAGAGCATCTCCAATGGCGATATCACTTTGGGTATCATACATCACTAAAAAGTGGTTCCTACAATGCCATATAATATTAATGCAACTTATACTTGTTTTGCTCCAATGATGATACCACTATAGGTATCATACATTATTAATAAGTCATTAATTCTATTTAATTTGATATACAAAAAAAGGTAATATTAAATTGATGATACGATACCTTAAATAAGGTACTTGTATCATCAATTTTGATACCTCTATGCCACGTCATATAACTCTAATGATAAAAAAAATTAAGATACGGATCGTTAGTCTATGATACTCTCTTTAATACCTTTATTGGAGATGCTCAGTAACTATTATTTGTTAGGTGTTTTGGCTCAGCATTAATTGTATTTTTTAAAAAAAAAATTGGTATTTGACTTAAGGACCAACTAATCCGAGGGGACCAGTCCCATGTCCACTTGCTTGGGCCTTATTTATAGCCAGAGTTTTTTTTTGTTCAATATGAAATAGTCCATTGAAATTGACACCAAGAGAAATCAAATTTGAAATTTTAAAAAGACCAAACTTCAAAAACCCAAATCAAACATCACTAAACCAATCCAAATGGATTGTGATTAACGTGTCCGACAGCGTGACAAGCTTAATCCTAAAAATGTCAGTATTCATAGTCAAAACTTATATTTCCTCACAATTGAGAACTATTAGTCAAATTATGAAATAACTTTTCATCTCGACTGTACATAATAAATATTTAATGCATAATCATGCTTGCACATGTTTAAATATTTATCTATTTCACAAATACTCGTTTTCGTGTTTAGTTAGTTCAAACCATACAAATTTGAAACCGTGTAGTAGATAGACTTGGGAAGTCTGTCTCTAACTCTATATATATGTTCCAACACACACCATATTCCTACCCTCAAATCTCAACTTCTATTAGCATACAAATTTTTCATAATTATAATTATCATGGATATGGATTTTTCTTATAACACTAGGAGGATCCTTTTCACAATTCTAGTTATCATTTTCTTCATTTTGGTCGTTTCTACTCAACTTGGAGTTGACTCCAGGCCTTTACAAGATGAACAACTCGGTGGGCTTTTGTTGCAGTTACTTCCACGTGGCCCATCAAAACCATCAGGGCCCGATGTAAATCATACTCCGTAATCCCTGGGGATTTATTCCTTCTATTGCAAAATTGCTGCTTCTATACTAGGACTAGGATTTGAGAAGATTATTAAGGGATTGATAATTAATCATGTATTATTTTTCCTCACTAAGATTATTTCATTTAGGTATTTTTTTTTTTTTGGTGAGATATGTTTTGAATATTTATTAAAATCCTAATTGTTATGAATATTTGAGTGGATGTCCATCAAAATTTGATCCATTTTATAGGCCTATGTTGTCCTACTCCTATATATAGACCTATGTTGTCATTTAACTACCCATTATAGGAACATTATTTGAAGAGAATAATACAAATTTTATTATTTCTCTCTTCTCTCCTTCATCTCAATTGTTTTATAATTTTAATCATGTTTATTATATTATTTTTATAACACTTTTATGATTGTCATTTCAATATACGCAACGCATTGGATACACGGTGCACTTTTATATTTTAAAAAATTACAAATGTTGTGAAAAAAAGATTTATCTTTAATTATGTTTTCATTTTTGTAGTTTATTTAGTCCTCATGTTATGTATTTTGGAAGAAACTTTTATGCATCCCTAAAAAATTGTAAAAGATATTGTTATTGTATTATAAAGACATATAATGGTCTATTATATAGTTTTCGAAGAATTTAGAAATTTAACTTCATTTTCTATGAATTTTTGAAAAATTCAATAAACTAGTTCTCAAAGATACTATTATTAATAAGAAATATTGTTAAAACAAAAGTAAAACTATTTTGTTTTTTCTCGTAAAACATAGTATTAAATTAATAACTTTTCTATTAAAACTATTATCACGTGTATATAATAATTAATATGTTTTAAATATTCAAATTTTTATTTAGAAGATATGAAAAATTTAATAAATTTAATTTATTGATTTGTGATTAATATATAGAGATATGAGACTGATAATATTTTTGTAGATACCTTTTTTCTTGATATTTGAAGCTCAAATCACCATGATAATAGAATCAGACACCTTTAAATCCATCTGAAGAACATTTTATTCAAAACACGTTGTTCAAAAATTGCATTATACTCAATTTATGTTGTACTCAAAAAATTACATAATACTACTCTATAACCATTCTCTATGCGATTTTATATTTTAAAATAGTTGAATAGTCAACTCATTATATATATTATTGTTTTCGTTCACATGTCTCTTTGAATATAAGTCACAAAACAATCTGAAATTGGGTGAAGTGAAATTAGTTTGAGTCTCTTTGAACTAATGGTGCAAACACAAAACAATATATGCGCAATAGTTTTAAGTTCAGGGAGTTCAATTAAGTTTTGCTTAATAACAATAGTTAGAGCATATTTTTATTGTAATAGTAGTAGTTTTAGGGGAGAGAGCTTTCAATAATCCAAAATTTGGCCATGATGTTAAAAAAATCTGACTAAGAACTATTTTTACTATAAATTGAATTTTAATTTTCTCAAATGATTTAACTTAAAAGAAACTTATTAACCATTTAAATTTGATATCTTAATTCAATTACAACGGCGTATTTTGTATCATTAGTGGCTGGTAGAATTTGGCTTGACCATTTAATTCACTAAAGTATTGTTTGTTTCTAGAGAATGTGAGTGGATGGATGGTAATTAAAAAGAAAAGAAAGTTTATGAAAAAGTGAACTTCCACATAGAGAAAAAAGTTTCATTTTAATGGCCTCACTTCAAATAAACTTTAATATCATGATATAATATTTTTACACAATATTTATACAAAACACTAAACAACACTTCAGGCAGATATGGAAAGGTTGAATGTCCTGGTAGCTTCGTTGGTTGTTGTGCAGAATCAGACACCATCTCCTCCTCTTTCAACCGTATTGTTAGACGAATTTTCTGATACTCAGAAACAAACTGGAATCATGTCAACAGAAGCTGTAGAGGAACTCATAAAAGGCCAAGAGTTGTTGAAAGAAGAGGTTAACCTGTTGAAAACTCAAATGAACTTGATAATAAAAATCCTACTAAGAGGGGATGATAACCCTTCGCTGTGCCCGCTACGGGCGTACCCAACACCTCAGAGACAACAACCTCGAGAACAAGCTCTACAACAATTCAACAACCATAATCGTGTTCAAAGGAGGCCTCAGTTTGACCCGATCCCAATGTCCTATGCGGAGTTGCTTCCTGCTTTGATTGAGAAGAATCTTGTTCATACTAGAACACCTCCTTCGGTACCTACAAAATTGCCATTGTGGTAAAAGTCGGACCTCTCCCATGCATTCCATCAAGGGGCACCCGGCCATGACATGTAACATTGCTTGGTTTTGAAACCAGAAGTCCAAAAGTTGATTAGGCACAACATCCTCTCTTTCAAAGGATTTGAACCCAAATGTGCAAGTTAACCTGTTACCAAATCAAGAAACAAGAGGCGTCTCTTAAAGTCGGTGGATCTACAAGGAAGTTCATCCCTAGGATCACTAGACCTTTCATTTCAAGTTGTAATTTTTTTCTTGCCAAGCATTTTTTTGCTTTTAAAGTTGTACCTTTAATTAATATTTTTAATAAAAATGAGCAAGCATGTTTTGAAATTCATCCATTTGTATTCACTCTTTTTTTTTGTTTTATTACTCGTTAAAAAATTTGAGGGGAGAATGATGTAAACTAAATGACTAAATTTGCTGATATATGCTTTCATTAATAAGAGATTAAAAGCTGAAAAATGACAACAGGCTTGTAAATGAAAAAAATGAGTGACACTTAAAGAACCTCATCAAAGCTTTGACCAAAATGTCAACCTCAAACATCACTGCCAAAATTTCCCTTGTCAACTAAGGCGTTCGCCGAATTAATTGAATTTAGGAATGGAGGACATCAAAGAAGAGTGGGTGGGTTAAAATCAAATTTTGAGCCTTATAATCCTTTTTTTCAAAAATCGTGAATTGGACCATGTTATAATCCTCAAAAGAACTAATTGAAGTTAGGTTACTATGAAAGCATATTCAGCAAAATTATTGTTAAACTGACTCCACCTGTTTGTTGAGTAACTATCTTTTATACACACCTCACGTGTTCTCCGTAAAATTTTTTGATTCCAAAACTTGCATGTGCATTGTATCAGAAACACTTTTCAAAAGAAACAATTTTATTTGCCAATCCATATTTGGCATCAAGGAAATTCGATCGAATGGTCTGACAGAGGGCGAACCGACTCAAAATGCTCATAACTTGGGGCAAGTTACCTCAGGATCTTGCCAATCGGGGGAAAACCCTTACATCCAGAGGCATACCCTTCAATGGTTCAAGTCATTGGTTAAAGAGCTTCCGCTCTCTGTGAATGCTGCCGCAGTCAAGAGAAACAATGCCTAAGAAATAAAGAAAAATAAATAAAAATAAATAAAAGCTCACTAAGTCGAAAAGCTGAAAAAGGCGGCTTATGCTAAAGAGAGCATCCAGGTAGATTGAAAACCCGAAAGGGCGGTCTAGAAAAAAATTAGGGACACAAAAAAAGGAAATATACTCCCGGTGGATTGAAAACCATAAAATGCGGTCCAGACAAAAAATAGGAATTTTCAAAGAAAAAAATATAAAATAAAATTTTTTATGGAAGAATATTGTTGTTTGGTTTACAAATGGCGACTTTTTATGGAATCTTAGGCCTGGTATCTCCAACAAGAACTGCGATTCAGATCTTTGATTAATGTGGAGCCTACTCCCTAGGAAATTTCTTCTTCCCAAAAGGGTTTGAACCTCGTAACCGGAGTTAGCCTCGTCAATGGCTTGTGTTCTATCTCTATGATTTCTACACCTGATTTGCTGAGTATTTGGTTGTACTACGATGTTGGTCTACCTCCGGCATTGTTTGCCCAGTCAGCTTTGTCAGCATACATATGACATTCACACATTCATACATTTATACATAGCGCGCGCGCGCACACACACACACACTTACATCATTTATACATGTTTGGATTCCCCTTTGTCTATTGATTCACTTAGTTGTGTTTATCCCCGAGAATAACGGTGGGCGTGTCATTCTCTCAAGTAGATTGTCAACCATAAGCAAAAAGTGTATATCCTTTATAAATTTCCCACTGAGCTCATGCCTCGTGGAAGAAGATTGCTTCAATTGTTTCCCTTTCCAAATACATGGATAGTAAGATCCTCAGTTGAGTTCTTTCCTCATTGGATATAGGGTCTTGTTTGATTATTTCTCTTCAGCTCATTCTTGGATTGAGTTCTGACCCAAAGCAGTAAGTGGCAATCCCTTTATGTAGATAGCCTGCATACCACCAAATATATCTCCAATTTTCTCCGATGGTGTCATCCCCAATGTGTTTGGTCAAGAGATTTCATTGAAGAAATTTTACAGACATTTTCTCATTGCAAGAAAACTCATGTTTGCAAATCTAACCTACATGCGTCCCCTTTGAAGTTCCCGGTAGAGTTATTGATTTCCTTAGTGGAATGTTGTTATTATCACGGGAGTCATATTACTTTGATACCCTATCGCATGCTCGATAGGTTATACTCTTGTTTCATTATTTTTTTCGTATTACCTTGATAATCAATAATATTTGGTTTTATTATCTTGATAGCATATAATTTCTCATCTTCTCGTATTACCTTGATAATCGATAATATTTGGTTTCATTATCTTGATAACAGATGATTTCTCATCTCCTCGTGTTACATCGATAATCAGTAATATTCAGTTCCATATTATCTTTTATAAATAGATAATTTCTCATCTCAAATTGCCTTGATAACCTGTAATATTTGGTTTCGTTATCTTGGATAAAACATATAATGTCTGATCTTTTCATATTACATTGATAATCGGTAATATTGGGTTTCATTATGTTTTCATCGCACCTTGGAATACGTAGGAACGGGAATAAAAGTGAGGAAACAAATTTTAAATTTCAAACCCTTAACTAATTAGGAGGTTCCCATCGAGTACAACGAATGTGAGGAGTACTAATACATTTCCCTTGCATAATCAACTTCCGAATCCGAAAGATTGGTTGCGATGACCATTCATTTTCTTCTTTCAAAGGATTTTAAAAGACAAAAGAAGACCATTGTTGAATAGAAAACAAACAAGACAAAAATAAAATTGATTGAGTAAAATATTATCCTTTTGTGAGTGAATGCAAAAGTAGACAAATAATTGAGTTGAAGTAAAAAAATCTAAAGTTTAAGTATTGAAGGGGAGTTTTGTCAAAAAAAAAAGTATTGAAGTGGAGTAAAAAGAAGACTAGAAGATTAGAAGAGACAAAAAAAAGGTCAGTGGAAAAAGAGTTGATGCTTCTTAAGAAAGAGTGTGTCTGAAAATTTAAAAATTAGGGTAAAGTTGAAAAATAAAAAAGATAAATTTTTGATGAGTGATTAGTAGTTAATGGGCTTAGTCATGGAGTCATGAGACCGAATACTGGTGGTGAAAAAAAAATAGTTTAATATAGTTTTTGTGAGATTTTTTTTTCTCTAAGCATTTCTTGTTCCTTGTTCATCATAGAGGCGTGGTTTAGGTCATTTTTGACCTAGAATCACCACTGTACATTTTTTTTTTCTTTTTCTTTTAATATACATAAATGATTTTCACATAGATCAAGTTTTTCTTTTGTGTTTTTTTGTGATTTCGTTGTTTATGTGCGGCGTTGTGTTGATCGTCGTCGTAGCGTTATTTGATTTTCCGTATTGTTGCGTTGTTCGTTTGATTCCTATTGAAAGATTAACTTCAGTCAATTACAGATTCGATCAATAATTTGACCATCAACGTTGCAGATCCGGAAGTATTGATATTCCAGTGACTTTATTTTTATCATATTACTTGTAGTAGACATTTTGTCGTTGTATGCTATTTATTAACTTGGATGTTGTGAATTTGTTCACAGATTAATTCTTTATGTTTTTTGCAAAATTGAATATGTGATTTTATTTGATGTATTCTATCAATTTAATTAAATGAATAAATGTCATTTTATTTTTGTCAAAAAAAAAAAAGTTTAATAACAATAATTAGAGGGTATTTTGTATCAACAATCAAAGTCATAGAAATATCATTTGTAAATTTTGTTTTTAGAAAATGTTAAATAGTATCTCGGATACTAATTAAGAATACAAAATATAATAATATAATTATCTTAAAATTTATGCAATCGACATATTTAAAATATGAATAATATTATTTTTAACGTAAAATGTATCCTTTTTAATTTCTTAATTATTAGTGCCAAAAACACTAGGCAGCATACCTTTTGATTTTTACACACGTCAACCAAAACTTTCTTATTTTATCTGCATTCTGTTATTACTTATTTTTACAAGCTATTAGTCAAATCATAAAATAATTTTTCATTAAATATTGATAAATCATTCTTGCATATGTTTAATTATTTATCTATCTCACAATACTCGTTCTCCTGTTTTGTGGAAAAAAAAAAGTTTAGTGCCCAAGAAGTTTGATTCGTTCAAACTTCATTATATTCAACCTTCAAAGTTCAGACCTTAGGAATTACAACTTAGTCAAGCTAAACTAATTTCAAAACCTAGTACTTGAGGCAAAACACCCTATCTTTGCGACTCTATATAACATAACATACTACGTACCATATACCTACCCGCAAATTTCAGCACTATTAGCAAACAAACAATTTGTCATAAACATATCAATAATCAATAATCAATAATCAATAATAGAGGTAAAAGCACAAGCCATGAGCTTTTTTAATTATTGTTTTACCTTAAGTAATTAAAGAGATCATTGATATAGTTTTTTCTTAAAACATTAGGAGGATCCTTTTCACAATTCTAGTTATCATTTTCTTCATTTTGGTCGTTTCTTTCCAACTTGGATAAAAAATCCGTAGAAAACACGTTTATTGTGGATTCAGGTTCCCAACTAAAACCTACATAGATAATTGTTTCTTGCGATTTTTTGAATTTTCAAGAAAGTTTTCTGCAAAATTTTCTACCGAAAATAAAATCAAATCCGCAAAAAAAATAAATTCAGTGACCGATCCGCAGGAAATGTGTTTTCGCAGATAAACCCGCAGAAAACCTGATTCCACAGGAACTTCCCATCTTTTTTTTTGGAGTGATCATTTTTTTAGATACCAACGTACAAAAAAATCAATTTGATTGATAAAAAAACTCATTTAGAGATAATATTAAATTTTAAAATAAATTAAAGTATTTTTTTATATTGAGTACAATCATTCATCAAAACTCATTCACAAACATTGAAAAATATAAACCAAAACTACAAAAGTATAAACTAGATCTCAATTTAGATATTTTAGATAGCGGTGTCGGTATCCTATATTTGGGGATGACAACAGGTGCCACGGTTGCGAGTTTTATACTATCTAAATTCACACCTGAAATATTGGGTGTCATCCAAACCCGAACCCAAAGTCTATTCGGGTGGCAAATCACTACTAGAAAAATCTTAAATACCGATGGACAAAATCTGTCTCTAAAATGCAAATATTCCGTCACTAAGCAGGCTAGAGACGGATTTGATCCCGTCGGTAATTTCCTCGTCTCTAAACTATTAGAAACGGACAAAATCTATCTCTAAAATGAAAATATATATCTCTAAAATAAAAATATGTCTCTAAATGCTTTTTCTGTCTCTAATTCCATCTCTATTAGAGAAGAAATATATTCTGTCTCTAAACTCCGTCGGTATTTCAACTTTTTCTAGTAGTGAATTAACATTCACGCCCACACCCATTGGGTTCGGGTTTTTCCACCCAAATCCGTAGCAAAAAAAAGTAAAAAATACAACAAACATTGAAATTTCATAAGGTCTCTCAATTAAATTAAAATTAAGGTCTACAATTGAAACACAAGCATTCCAACAACATTGAAACATGATAACAATATTACAATTAAAATTACAACTTTCCAACAATAATGTCGTAACATAGTCTTCAAGACTTTTAAGAAATTAAACTACAATTAAAATTTAGGTCCTCCAAGAATATTAAAATTAAAATTATGGTTTCTATTTTTACACTTCCAAGGTTGTCGGCTGAATAAAAAGAAAAGGTTACACAACGCGAACCTTTCCAAGGTTGTTACACAACGCGAATTTACGGTTGTCGGCTGAATAAAGGTTAGTTAACAAAGTTTGTTATCAAACCTACGTGTTAGATATGATTGGGAATCATAACTAACTTGGATAACATTGAATCTTTATCTTATGGAGTTTGTTTTTAAAACATGATTTATTTTAATAACTAAGTTTCTATCGGTGTGCATCTCAAATACTCTACAATCAAGAGGAGTTGCATGCCTATATATAGAGGCTCAAGTTGGTGTTTCAAAGCACCGCAATATTTGAAGATCTCTAGATTAAAGCTAGATTGTGAGTCGAAGAACTTGTGCCCACTACACATGGTTGTACTAGCCTCTGAAACTTAGGTGTTAAGGTTTAGAAGTTAGGATTTTGTTGTTGACTAGTGAGTATGTTCTCATGCCAACTAGTTAAAAAATGGGACAGGGGACTAAAAATTGCAAAAACATATCAAAATAGGTGGGGCGGATGGGCGCAAGAATGTTTGATTTTAAAATGGGGGCCAAAATTGCAAATCTTGCTAAATAGGGGGACAAAAAATGCAATTAAGTCAAAAAATATTGAATGTTTTATTTAATATCAAAATACTCACACAAAACAATTCTTATGAACATTTTTAGATACAAGTCAACATTTCTGATTGTTTTTCAATACTTTTAACTTTGAAAAATATCAACGACATAGTTAAGAGATTATATTCGAAAGGCAATAATATATATATATATATATATATATATACACACACTTAAGAGCAATTAAGTAATTTAATATATAAGCTAGTGTGGTTTCGGGTGCGGATTTGAGTATAATCCCAAACTCGCACCCGAAATATCGGGTGTCACCCGAACCCAAACTCAAATCCAGTCAACTCGGGTTTTACCCGCTGACTCCACTACAACATTTATGGTCTCTAACAACATGTGAAAAATGTTGCCAGAAACGGAAAAAACGTTGTCTAAAAGAATAGGGGACGTTTTTCAAGTGTTGAGTATACGACCGTTGCCTATAGTCTGAGGCAACGTTTTTTGTCACTTTTTGGGTACGATTGTTTGAAGCGTCGCCTAAACTGCAGGAAAGGGGACGTTTTTAATGGGTATCTTGGGCAACGCTTTTCACATGTTGCCATATTGTGCAACAATTACAAATCGTTCCCTAAACCTGTTAAGTGGGAAAACGCATAGGCAACAGTTTACAAATGTTTCCAGAACTGGCAACAATTACCACGTGTTCCCTAAAATTGAAATATTAATTACTAAACTTGATTAATTAGTGTATATAGAGATTCAAAATAAGAATTGCATCAAACACAAATTGCATTTACTACGAAAGTGTCCTTAAAATCTTCACACATTAACTTAAATTCACATAGTCTAACATTACTTAATACCACAATAAGTTAATACTTAGAAGTACAAGTCTAGCAAAATATATAGTTTCTTCAAATTTAATGCTTAGAAGTCTAGCAAAATGACATAATAGATAGTTTCTTCAAGTTTAATGCTTAGTGCGCCTAAAACAACAACATCCAACTCATGTAAGTTTGTCGAACTCATCATCCTCGTCGTCACCGATGTCGTCCTCTTGATCAAATTCTATGTTATCCTCATCACTTGCGTCATCCTCTTGAGAGTCATCACTTATGTCGCCGTCCACTTCATCATCTTCATTGATATCTTGCTGCATAAATGATCAACAATATACTAACAGATCAGCACCAAAAAAATGGTAGAAGTGATGCCAACAGAGCACAAAATAATGGCAGAAGTGATGCTAACACTAACACACCACACATCACCTCTCTATAATGAGAAAAGTGATGCTAACAAAGTACATAAAAATCAACTTAATTGCTAACAGTGCCTATGAAAAGTGGTCAGTCCCTATTTCTTCAACAACTTTGAAGAAAATAAACACAGTCCAGCCAGAAAAACACAAACATAAATTGTTATCGGGATAAAGGCACAAAACAATTACTCAATCTAAGACAATTAAAGGGAATGATTTTTTTTTTGGAAACAACAAATACACAAACTGAATCAGCCACTACCACACTAAAAAACATAACACAAACACCAAATCAAGAGAAAGAAACATAATAAACGAAAAAACACAGCACCAAGACTCGTCAAACTCAAATAATGAGGTGTCTTGACTTTGTAACATCATGACCAAAATTAAACACTTGCTAAGAATTTTATCAGATGATGTTTGATCATCGGATGGTGATTCAGATGATGTTTCATCATCAGCATCCCCATCAATATCCATAAGAATTTTATCTTCACCATGGTAAATCCATTATGTGTATCCCTTTACAAATCTTTTGCTACATAAATGGTCATACACTACATCTCTCTCTTCCCAACTATCATTACAACATATAGCACAAGGGCACAAAATCTCTATTCCTTCAACTATTCCTTCGATGTATGCAATATCTAAAAAGTAATCAACACCATCCCTATAACCTTCACTATCTGGAGGCAACTCAACCCAATCTTTGTTTATCATGTTTAGTTTACTATAAAGAAACAAATTATTACTATATAAGTCTATAAGGGAATAAGTAATTTTAAGGTATCATAAGGCTAATAGATGAATCATAAGAGGATAAAATACCTGAACAACACAATGAAGAAAGAACGCAACAATGCAGAGAATACACCAACACTGAAAACACAGCTAGGAACGCAACAACGCCGAAAGTGCATAAAATGTAGAATGTGTCAAAACCGTGCTTCTACATACCATAAGTTCAAGAAGTTAATAAACTTGAGTTATGTGCTTTTTGTATAACAGTGCGACTACTCGATAGTTAAAAAACATTAATGGAAACTAAGATAAAACCAAATCATAGTACCATGAGAATATAGATAAAATCTTTAAAGCTAGACAATACCGGACATAAATATACAATCAACATACAAAATAAAAGAAAAGTTTCACAAAACAAAAGCTAGATAAATGTCACTGTTACACATAACAAACACAAAATATAATGCTATCTACAAGAAACTGTATTGATGAAATAGTATCCTCAACAATCTCTTTCACTGGTGGTACAGATCATTTAAAGAATTCTTTATAAGTTACATGACCTTAATCAATTTCATATTGGCTAATCAACCATGTGATCTGCAATTGGAAATTCTTTTTTCTCAAGCAACTTACTAGTAGTACCATTTCATATAACATTGGGAACTATGAAGAAGCCAATTTGTTAAAAAATTATTTGTGGGAAGGTAATTAAACAACTACTATGAAAACAGGTAATTTTGCATAAATAGAATATATATCGACACAAATTTGAGGGCTAACAATCCAAATTTTAGCTATAAATCTATGGTCTCCAACACCCACATCCCAATTCAAAATCTATTGAGCAAGAAATAATGTATAACATATCATTACTTCATAAAAATGTTATTGTTTGACAGTTCATAAAAATGAAATATTGATGGTAAAGTAGCACTTCATATACAATTATATCATCTACATATGCATGCTATGCAAGTTTATATAGGCATACTTGATTAAGTTAATGTCCTCATATAACATTGGTTAATTAGGAATAATCACTAGCTAGTTGCAGATTCTGTAGTTAAGAATCTAATATGCCTTATAAATTTTTAGTGCATGTTTGGATTTGCTGTGAATTTAAATAGGAATAATCACTAGCAAAATGCATATTCGCTAGTTCATAATCTAATATAGCTCATAAATATTGAAGACAAGCTTTCAATAATCCAACCTATCTCCTTTTTCTATCCACATAGTAAAATCAAAATTCAGAACTGAATCTACCATATAAACACACACACACACACGCAGCAACAAGCTACCAGAATTGAATCTAAACAGAAAACCAGGACAAAACAGCTACAAATAACAATTAAATAAAAATAAACTTAGGGCAATTAAAAGGATTGGAGATTGAGCTCAGATGTGAAATCGAAGATATTAGATGCAACTGCGTGTCGAAATCGAAGGTATTTGGGTCAATCGGTGTCGAACTCAGTCACGGTGACTCCAACTCGGTCATAGCGAGAGATGAAGACGATTTGGGAAACGATTTGAAGAAGAAAGGGTTTCAAAGAAGGAAGGCTTCGAAGAAACGATTTGGGTTTCGAAGAAACGATTTGGGTCTGAAGACGATTCGAAGAAGGACGATTTGGGTTTCTTTCTTCCTTCTTTCTTTGTTTTCTTTTGGTTTTTCAAAATAAAAAAATAAAAAACTAAATAATAAGTTCTAAAGTTTGGAGGGAATATTACCGCCTAATTTTTTATTGTGTTAAAATTTTTAGACAACGATTAAAAAGCGTAGCCTTTTATTAGAAATACTGCAACAATGTAAAATCGTCCCCACAAGTTTTTAAGGGGACGGTTGTCATGTATTGCCAAAGACATAAGCTAAAGACGCTTGAAAATCGTCTTTTAGGGGACACTTTTCTGGCGTTTTAAATGCCTTTTAGGTAACAATTAAAAAACGTCGCCTGATCAAATTTTAGGCAACGATTTACATATGTTGCATAAACAACTGTTGCCAAAGACCAAAAATGTTGTAGTGCTCGGGTGTGAGTGCGGATGGGCACCACGAGTTTGGTCTTACCTACCATCCCTATCTATTTTATTTTACATTAACAGTGTTGTTGGGTTTTTGTATGTTGGCTTAATTTTGCAAAAACAAGATTATAGCCAGATGTTGTGCCAGATGTGGCAACATCGGAGAACAACATTGTCAGCTGGTAACGAAACCCTAGTTCGCGCCACATATGCGTGCCGTTTCCTTGAACCCTTATTTTCTATGCCTTCATACATTACTTCTGTGCCAAGACAGAGGAGTATCACCTGACTTGCTGAAGACTTCAAAGAGAATATTTATTTCTTAAATATATATGAAGATATTTAAAGAAAGATTATATTTGGTTCAAGAATTATTTTTGTAAGAGATCTTACACACGCATTCCAGCTAGGATTAAGCCCCAAAGATTCAAGAAGCCCACGCAGCTTAGGGCTATTTATATGTGAAGACCAAAACCTAGTTTCTTATGAGTCTAGCCATATTTGGTGATTAGGGTTTAGTGTGTTTATTGAGTCTTTTTGCGAACCTTTCTTGCATTGTTTTGATACATGTTAAGGACTGAGTTTTTATTGAGTTGTAAGTAATCTTCTCTGGAGCTTTGAAACAAGGAGATATGTTAATTTGTTTAAGCACTTGAAGTCTTTAGGTAAAAGTGTGTAGTTTTTAGGAGTGTGTCTCCAAACCATCGTTGTGTTATTTACCCTTAGACTGTAGAGAACGGTACAAGTTGTACTGATATAGGAAGTGACCGGAGGTTGTCATATCTAAGGGGGACCTAGATAGAATTAGCACTGATAGTATTAAGTGAGAAGTTTTAAATGGGGAGTTTAACTTTGAATTGATACTACCATAGTGGATTCCTTCCTAGATTAATGGTATCCCCAGAGTAGGAGAAGTTGCTCCGAATTGGATTAACAAATATATTGTGCAAGTTTACTTTCTGCTGCTATTACTTGCTTTATTGTTTATATTGTTTCGTACGTGTGGACAAGTGGTGGAACATCTGTCTCAACATCCAACTCTATCTGGACAGGGGTTGGAACGTCTGTCCACTATATGTGCTAGAATTTCAAGTGTCGTATCGCGATGTCCGTGTCAAAGTCCGTAGTTATAATTTGAGAGATTTTTTTTTTACCAAATTTGAGATGATAGCTGGAAATGCAAGTGTAACTTACTAAAAGGAAATAAAGGCTCCTTTGAAAACTATTTAGCTACACATTCACACGTACTAAAAGTAATAAAAGGCTCCCTTTGAAAACTATTTTCCCATTCACATGTATTTTGCTAGACATTACACGTACTTTTTCTTTTTCATTTGAAAATTATTTATATGTTTAATTATTTTATCTCACAATACTCGTTTTCGTGTTTAATGTGTCCAAGAAGTTTGATTTGTTCAATTTTCAACCTTCAAATTCATACCATACGAATTTCAAAACCCACCAGTAGGGCAGAGAAGTCTGTCATATATATCTCAACTTCTATTAGCAAACAAATTTGTCATAAAGATATCAATCAAAAATAGAAAGGTAAAAGCAAAAGCAAGGAGGAACATTTATAATTATAATTATAATTATCATGGATATGGCTTTTTCCTATAACACTAGGAGGATCCTTTTCACAATTCTAGTTATCATTTGCTTCATTTTGGTTGTTTCTTCTCAACTTGGAGTTGATTCCAGGTCTTTAAAAGATGAACAATTTGATGGACTTTATTTGCAGTTCCTTCCACGTGGCGAGTCGAAACCATCAAGAACCGATGGACATCATGTTCATGACTAAGTATATATGGCGTTTCATGAAGATATATTCCTCCTATATATTGCAAAGCTGCTGCATCTATGATTTAAGAAGATTGTTAAGGGATTGTTTATAATTTGGCATATGTATAATGTTTACTCATGCACGTATTGTTTTATGGTGAGATATGTTTTAAATATTTAACAAAATTTTAATTATATTGTTATAAATATTTGAGTGGATGTTCGTTAAGAATTGATCCATTTTATAAGCTCGCTATATCGTCCTATATATGGACCTATATTGTCATGTAAACAGATCTCGAAAAGAATAATACAAACTCTATTATTTATTTCATCTCGCATTCCTTTCAGTTGTTCTATATTTTTATAGTCATATTTAGATTAGTTTTATAACACGTTATCAGCACGATACTTTACGAAATTATTATTGCAAAGGTATGCATGCACACATAATCCTTTCATTTTAGTTTGTGTAACACCAATGCTCTTTGTTTTTTTTTTTTTTTAATTATGCCATGTTGTTTTGTTATGATTGTCATTTCAATATATGCTGTTGGGAAAATCAGACATAGAAAAAAAAATTAAAAAAACACAATCAGAACACAAAAATATTATGTCGAAACTACAAAATCAGAGAAAAAACACGACCGTTGTCTAAAATTAAAGGGACAAAAATCAAAATTCGCACAAATTACAGGGACGAAAATCAAAATTCGCACAAATTACAAGGACGAAAATTAAAGTTCGCACAAATTATAGGGACGAAAACCAAAATTCGCACAAATTACATGGATGAAATTTAAAATTCATAAATGTGAAAATTCATATTCTTCATTTTTTACCTTGCCAGCCACCATTACCATTGGAGGACTCTTCTCACTTTCTTCAAATTACAAACTCCATAAATTCTTCACTTTCTCATAAGATATTTAATCTTAAAATCATCATTTCTAAGTTTCGTCTAGTTTCTTTACATATTTAGTGTTAAAAAACAAAATTCTTTCCTTCCGTCACATATTTAGTTTTCTAAAATGAGTTTTTCACATTTCTG
Organism: Trifolium fragiferum; assembly: GCA_954870985.1. NCBI lineage: Eukaryota > Viridiplantae > Streptophyta > Magnoliopsida > Fabales > Fabaceae > Trifolium > Trifolium fragiferum. Next base: position 40,883,788 of record OX940796.1, on the reverse strand, counting down.
GATTTAAAATTTGGTCCCAGGAATTTGAGCAAATTTTGATTTTCGATTCTATAATTTGTGCGGAATTTGATTTTCGTCTCTATAATTTATAAAATTTTTAATTTTCGTCCCTATAATTTGTATAAATTTTGGTTTTCGTTACTGTACTTTTTTAAATCAGTACCCTCTAAACACATGGCAGTGGTTCAATTTACAAATTCTTATTATATCAATATTTTTTGTAACATGACTATATTAAGAACTAAATCCAAAATAATTTAAAAATTACAAAAACAAAATTGAAAATAATTTATTTTGCATGAATTAAAATCCAAATTCACTAAAAGGGCTAAACCACCCTGTAAGATAGTATATGCATATAGGAAAATTCTAACATGGATCACATCTTCAAGTGGTCCATGGCGGACCATTCATAAAAAACCATATAACGAATACAAATTTTACAAAATCCACCGTTGGATTTAAAGTTTATATCATATAGATTATCTATAGAAAATTTTAGAAAAATTGAAAATCATTTGATATGTTATTGAGACCCATCAAGATTAACGGTTTATTAAATACTGTAAATCTTGATAAATCTCAATAAAATATCAAATGATTTTCAGTTATTCTAAAAAAATTTATGGATGCTCTATATGATATAAACTTTCAATCTATCAATAAATTTTATAAAATTCGTATTCGATAGATCACTTGTCCATGGTGGACCAATTGTGAAGGTGGTCCACCGTAGCATTACCCTATGAATGTATGCATAACATAGAAATAGATTCAAAACATTTATAAGTCCACGCGCCACGGAGAGGGAAAAGTGCGAGCCACAAGAATATCCACAAACATGGCGATTTTGCAGGGTCTTCTGAAATTTTCACTTCCACAAACCCTTCCACCACTTCAACACTCCTTCAATCGCGCAAATCAAAGACAAGCAAAACTCTTGCGTTCGTCTTCCACCATCAATCTCATTTTCTTCCTCTCTCAATTTTTCGTCGCATTCTCTCTCAACAGTTTTCATGCATCGAATTCAGAATTTCAGATCAATTGAACTTCAATGTGATTCCTTTTCAACATAGGTCAATAATCAGGAAATGGTAATTTGGTTCCTACTTCTTCTATATCAGTTTCAGCATAGTGGATTTAATTTGCAGTGAAAATGTATGTTAGTAATAATCTACGAAGCATGGACACTTATCTGCTTAGGCATGTCCATGTCCGGTTGTTGAACGCGACACAGACACTTATAATTATTTAATCATGTAATTTTTTCAAATTATTACCGGTGTTAATGTAGGTATGTATGGTAATAGTATGTTAATGTTATGACGAGAAGTAGATGATTCCCGATTCTTTTTGACTTGCCTGTAGGACACTTTTGTATGATTTTATTCAAATTTGTAGACTCAGATTTTTGTTACCTCGACATGTAACTTGTATTATTGTTTGGATTAAATCTGAAATTAGTTGATGTATAATTGTTGCACGAGTAGGGATTTTGTGATTCGTTAGAGATGGTGAGTACTGAGTTGTGGCATTGATAGTAGATATAGGACTAGTTTTAAACCTAGGGAAATGGTAAACTTTGTAAGTTGCTGCTGAAATTAGCTTATGCAAAAGTTGTAGTGAGGAGTTTTGTTTTGTTAAAATGTAGTGAGATGTTTAATTGGACCTTCAGACTTAAATTTGTATGGATGCTTTCTGTTATGTACTACTGCTGTTCCTACTGGTGGGTAGAAGACAGAGTAAAATGCATGGTGAGAACAATAATCACTACAAAATAAAGAGTCTCGTTGTGCTAATCACGACTATTTGATATGGTACAGCAAATAAAATGTTGATGAGATCATCAGTGCGAATATAAGTTACAATGTTACTTGTGCAACACTCATTTAGCAAATTTTTACTTTTTTGAATGGAAAATTGCATATATTATAAATTGAGAAACAAGTACAAGGGGTACTCAGACCCATTACAGAGATAAAGAAACAAGATATGGATATTTCCCCCAAACTAGATATGGTTATTTTGTAACTAATTTCTTTGGGTACTATTGAGTTTCAAAATCATGTTATAGGTAATCAAAACAGATGATGAGTTTCCATGGGAGTGGAGAGGACTTGTTAGAATTTCTGCTATACATGGCAGCAGCAGGGCATTCAGGTGACCCACCTGGGATGGGCTGCCAATATTATACTCGCAGACTCTTCCTCTATGTTTTTTTATCTTTCTTTTGTCTTATGTCAATACCTTTTCATCTTCACTTTATGTTGAAAACTATTTCTGCAGAAATTCTACTCAAACTTCAAATACTTCCTTGCACATCAAAGGCCTAAATCATAACATAAACTACCTTGCAGAAACTATTTCTTAAAAACCATACAGCATGGTGGATATAATGTTATTTTCTGGTTGGATATCAAATAGTCCCTACAAAAGATAATTCAAGCACAGCAATTTGACCCTCTTTTTCTCTGTTGTTGTGTGTTGTGCAGATAGTTTTATACTTCTGTATGTTGTTTTATGTGGACAAAATTGAATAATATATAGACTTTACTTTGCTATATATATATATATTGATACTAATGATTGAATAATCATCTTGGAATTTGTATACTGTTCTTGCTTCTACATATTTTCCTCTCCAAGAAATTTAAACATAAATGTTTATTTGTCATATATGATAAATACTTTGGATTACAAATGATACAGGGCATGCCTGAAAATATAATTGTTGGTTCTCACGTTTGGGTTGGAGATCCAGATTTAGTTTGGATTGATGGAGTAGTACTGAATATTAATGGAGAAGAAGCTGAAATTCAAACTAGCAATGAAAAGAAGGTAAGTTGTGATATCCTCTAGGTCAGAACTATGTTTCTAATCATCTCTAGTTCCACTTTATGACGGTATAGGTTTAAGGATCCCAGATATTTCAACCTCCTTCTACATTTTGTCTGTTTGGCATAATTACTTATCTACATTTTAAGATAGGTGTATGCTTGCAATGCTTTATAAGACTAAGAATGCAATTGACTTTACTTCACATTAACAACACTTCTGCTCACATTTTTGGTCATATAATGTGGATCAATTTTCTTCAATTTTATTTTCATGTTTATTAGGTAGTTTCCCGGTTGTCAAAATTACATCCCAAGGATACAGATGCTCCTACGGATGGAGTTGATGATATGACAAAACTCGCTTATTTGCATGAGCCAGGAGTGCTCTATAATTTGGAAACTCGATACAAGATCAATGAAATATATGTAAGATTAGCTCCACATTCAGTTTGAAATCAGTGTGTCAACCTTTATGGAAGACAATGACCTACTACTGAAGCTATGAGCTTATCTTTTAAAATAATTTAATATTATGACAGACTTATACGGGAAATATTCTTATTGCGATCAATCCCTTTCAAAATCTTCCACACCTGTATGATGCTAGTGCAATGAAAAGATACAAGGGAGAAAAAATGGGAAATTTAAGCCCCCATGTTTTTGCCATTGCTGAAGCAGCATATAGGTGAGTTTGCTCTCCTTTTACTTTAAAATTATCTTTTTCAAATGGTATTCTCATTGATTGTTTCCTTAAATAAGGGCTATGATTACTGAGGCGAAGAGCAACTCTATTCTGGTTAGTGGTGAAAGTGGTGCCGGTAAGACAGAAACCACCAAAATGCTTATGCTTTACTTAGCATATTTGGGTGGTCACATTGCATCTGAAGGACGGACTGTTGAACAACAAGTTCTAGAAGTAAGAAGGTTATCTAACTCTGGATTATGGTTGCTACTGCTTCTACATGTTTGGTTGTGGCTCATCCCAAGGCCTATTGTTTATACCTGCATGCTTGCTATTGGCCAAAGTAAGAACCAAATAGTGATGCCTGAAAAACATATTATCGAGGACATTTGAGAGCAATAATGCAGGAATTTTTAAACAAAAAAATGAAGACCAGTTATTTAACCAATTAACAAGTGAAAAGTAAAAAGTGAAAGAATGCATTCAAATGTGAAGATATTATATTAGGCTTAAATAGGTAGCAGTTTCATCATGATTTATTATCATTTTATTCATTGATGGTTTGGTTAATCATTAATATTTCCTGGGACATCATGCTGCTGAGTAATTTGGGAAACCCAGGTAACAGTTATTTTTAATGAATTTAACAAGTTCAAGATGGATTCGGCCTTTTTTAGGATTTTCTACTATGTATTTACTATAGCAAGTTGACAATAGAAGAATAGGTAACATACCGTTGTTCAAGCAAATAAGACTAATTTAAATCATTTCGAGAGAGAGACTGCAGAAATAGACTTGTCCCATCCTATATTTATAATTTCTAGATCTAGGTTGCGATTTGATCTTGCAGTAAACTAGTTCAAGCCCTATTCTCTAGTGTTTTCACCTTTTTTCATAACTTATAGTCTTCTTTGTATTCTCTTCGTATTTAATAATATATGTTTTTATGAATAAAATAGGAAGCTTAGCATATTTTCCTATTATAAAAAAGTATGGTTCTGAATTTTGGTTGTCCTTCTGTTGTTTTGTTAATTTGTTCTCTTGTGGTTTATTTTGGTCAATGTTACACTCTCATTCCTCACAAGTTTTCAAATCGTAATGATGCAGTCAAACCCAGTTCTTGAAGCATTTGGTAATGCAAAAACAGTTAGAAATGACAATTCTAGGTAAGAAATTTTATAGTTATGGTTTTTGAAATGCTGCATAATGTATGTGATAAGTATATAATCTAATAAATGTATTTTCTTGAACATTGTAGCTACATTTCCTTGTATGTGATTTCTAGTATATTGTTAAAAATTTTAATGCTATCTTGTATATGTTATTTTTTTTAATACTTGATTCACATTTTTCTTCATCTTTTCAAATTCACCATCATATACTTATCCCATGCTTTTTAGTTCGTTATGAAGTTTATTGGGATAATGTAAGTTAATTAGGTGAATATAAATGGCGATATTTCTCCATTTCTTAAATTTGTTTGTCAGGATCTATTTCTTCATTTCATGCTACTTATTTTCAAGATCAGAGAGAATTACTTAACATAGAAAAGTTTCTTGCTCATTATGAATTAGTGATTTTAATAACAAGTAGCAGTTTCACACTTCTGTTTGTTTTATTTTCCTGCAGCCGTTTTGGAAAATTTGTTGAGATTCAATTTGATAAATACGGGCGAATATCAGGCGCAGCTATTAGAACGTATCTGCTCGAGAAATCTCGTGTTTGCCAAATATCAGATCCGGAGCGTAATTATCACTGTTTCTATCTTCTCTGTGCTTCTCCTCCAGAGGTAGGCAAGTAAAAACATGATTTTTTCTATTGTATAAATTTCTTGACAGCATTCTGAATTTTAACTTCTATTTTTAGGAAAAAGAGAAATATAAGTTGGGAGATCCAAGATCATTTCATTACCTTAATCAATCCAGTTGCTATGAATTAGCTGGTGTTAATGCTGCTCAAGAGTATCTTAGCACCAAAAGAGCCATGGATATTGTGGGAATCAGTCAGGAGGAGCAGGTATGACTTTGACCTTTGTTAGTGATTCTACTTTTACTTTCATCTGCCCACCGCTTCTTCAAATAACTTTTTAAGTAAAATTAGAAATATTTTCCCTTCCTCCTTGCTCTCAGGATGCAATTTTCAGAGTTGTTGCTGCTATTCTCCATCTTGGAAACATTAGATTTGAAAAGTCAGAAGAAACAGATTCATCAGTTCTAGCAGACGAAGACTCCAAGTTCCATCTCCAAACAACAGCTGAACTTCTAATGCATGCCTGAACTTTTACTGTTATCATTATGTAATATTCTTCTTTGTATTATTTTTTTTTTCTTGACTTTTTTCTTATTTCAGGTGTGATCCTAATGCTGTGGAAGTTGCACTTTGTAAGCGTGTGATGATCACCCCAGAAGAAATCATTGAAAGAAGTCTTGATCCTCTTGCTGCAACAGTTAGCAGGGATGGTTTGGCAAAGACATTATATTCTCGTTTGTTTGACTGGTAATATGGTTTTGTCTTGTGTAAATAAAAAAAGCGTGAATGTTTGATTACTGCTATTTAAGACTGAACGACTTCTTATATCATTAAAGATAGAGTAAACGAAAATGTCAATTACAATTATCTGTTTTTTTGTATCTTCAGGTTAGTCCAGAAAATTAATCTCTCCATTGGGCAGGATCCTGACTCAAAATGTCTTATTGGTGTTCTTGACATATATGGCTTTGAAAGCTTTCAAACTAATAGGTGAGAATAAATCAAATTTCTTTGACTCAGTGGTCTTACTATTGTATTTTTATGTTTGTATATTCTAATTTAGGAAGAAACGGACAAACACACACTTACACTGGGTCTCATACATTCAACATTCATTCAGTCATTCTTGGTAATATATATGTGCATTCATATATCTCACTGTCCCTATTGATCCCAATATCATTGACATTTATATATGTGCTTCTCTATATTCTTAGGTTGCTTGAACTCCATTATCCTCAATATCATAATGATAAATAATCCCTCAAATACCATCGACATTTTAAGTTAGAAAAATATGTATTTGTATGACCATTTTTTGCTTTTGGTAACTTGTATAAATAAGATAAGCCTGGAAGCATCTAAGGTGTTCCTCTATAAAAAAGAGATCATAAGTGTTTCCCCTATTATAGATAAATGTCAGATTATATTGAAAAATCAAGCATGGTTGAGTAACATTGGTCATACTTTTCAAAATAATGAATCAATGATCAATAAAAGAGGATCACTGGTGTACCCTTTGCAATGATGTACACCTTAGATCAAGGCAGATAAAGATAAACCCAAGCTAATATTTAATTTACTCTTGGCAGTTTTGAGCAGTTTTGTATTAATTTTACGAACGAAAAGCTGCAGCAGCACTTCAACCAGGTATGAGGTTAGTTTTTCATATATTTGACAATTTCAACTGTCACTTTTATCTTGACATGAAATCTGATGTTGATGATGTCCTGCAGCACGTGTTTAAGATGGAGCAAGAGGAATACACAAAAGAAGGGATTGATTGGAGCTACTTAGAATTTGTAGATAATCAAGATGTACTAGATCTCATTGAAAAGGTTTCTACAAACTTTTGATTTTATTTTAGTATCTCTTAGCGGAACTTATGAAAGTATAATTTGTAGCTTTGTATTTTTATTAATCTTTTTGAAACTGAGGCGAAAATGACTTACCCAAATTCTAGTTCAAGGAGCATTGCCAAGGGGCCGTTTCGGTAAGCAGCTTAGTTAAGCACTTACTCGTTAAGTGCTTATCATATGAGAGCTTATGTATGAACAATTTTTATAGGCTCTAATTAACACTTCCACAAGTGTTTATATCATAAGATAAGATAAATCTAAATAAGCTTGTCCAAATGCTCCACATATTTAGTACAATGAACATTGTTAGGTTTCAATTATTTAGTTGCTGCACATCAAATCTAATATCGACATGTGTTTTTGAGTTGCATACGTGGGTATGCATTTTGATTTGAAGTGTGCAAATGAAAAGTACAAAAGATAATATTCAGTTTGCAATTTTGATAATCTATAGCAGCCCAAATTTTGATCCATTTGATGCTCAGGACATGCCCACTTTAAGGGTGTCAAGGTTCACATTCACAAAGCTTAGGTAGAGGACTAGAGGCCCAATAATGTCTTTTATACCTGTGGCATACCTCCTCACATAAGAGCCTTATAGGTTTGAACTGTGGACATTTGCAAATACCCATTTTACATTTTGTTTAAATTTATCTTATTTATGAAGAATGGTCAGAACAAGTATCCAAATCTTAACCACTTGGCCATGAAGGTTTTGGTACCTTGTCAAGACCCAGATATTGTAAAACTTGTACTCTTATGATTAGGTTCAACAATGGCTTGTATATCTCTTTTAAAATTGAGTTGTGCCTAACTTAACCCTACAAAACCGGCTTGTCAGGTGAGGGATGCCTCTCACTTATAAATCTTTTACTTATGTCATATCTCATCAAATACGGTACTCTTAACACACCCTTCTCGGGCGCAAGACCTAGACACCTGGAGCTTGACCGAGTAGCCTGTTAGCGGGTGACCAAACATATATTGGATAGACTTTCATACCATCTTAAAATTTGGGTTGAGTCTAAGATAACCCTACGAAACCTATTTGTTCGGTGAAAGATGCTTCCCACTTATAAACAATTGTCTCATGTTCTATATATAACTTTTAAAAATGGCTATATTCTCGTGTCTATGCCATGTGTATTCGTGTTTTTGTCTTGTCTGTAACTGTTATTATTGGTTCTAAATTACCAAAATGTGCTTTTAAATGCACGGTTGTTGTTTTATGAGTCAAAAAAAAAAATGCACGGTTGTTTACATGAGTAATTATTTCCATGTATTTGGTCAAAAAAATTATTAACATGTAATCAATCTTATAACCATTTCTTAATGCATTAGAGTAACCATGTTAAGTCGGGATATTGTCTAGTACAGATTACCTTGAGACTGCTGCTGGACTCAGATGTCTGGTGGTTGGTTGGCCTTGTTTAGTGTTGTGAGCCACACATTGGCTAGTAATATGGCATGAATAGTGGTTACAAGTGGCGGACATCCTTCGGCTTATAAGACGATTTTATAAGAGCCTCACATTGGATAGTAATATGGCATGAATAGTAGTTACAAGTGGCGGACATCCTTCGGCTTATAAGACGATTTTATAAGATTGAGTTAGGTCCAACCTAAATTGTAAATGATATCATAGCATATCCTGTAGATATGTTGAGCAACCCATGATCAGGCAACGAGGGTCACTCTCCAGATGTTAAGTCCTGAGCATGAGGGCTGTTTGTCCAGAGGCCCATATTGGATAGTGGTTACAATGGTGGACATTTTTCACCGTATAAACTTGTTTTGCAGGGTTTAGTTGATTTCCAAGGGACCATATATGATTCAATTTTACCAATGGATGCCCTAAGGAGGATTATGCTTTGTCAGCCATAGTATTAGAAATATTCTGGATTTTCTCTATTAACCATTTTGGAGTCAAGACATATGAGATGAATGCTTCTCACATCATGACTTTTCTATATGTAGAAATTTAGTTTTTAATATCTGTAGTATATTTATTTTTGGAATTTAATTAGATTATAGCCTTATAATATGCTTTTCAAAAAGTTATAAGTTATAACTTATAACACATCCATAAACAATTTATTTATTTTTATTTTTTTGCAGAAACCAGGTGGAATAGTTGCTCTGCTTGATGAGGCTTGGTATGCACATTCCCCCTACTCTTATATTGATAAACCATGTATGCATTTGTAAAAAGAGATAGTAGATTAGAGCAATGGGAGGACTTTTGGGCTCGCAACATATATTTTAATGTCTTATAGGGCTTACCCAAGTGATAGACTAAGATGTCTGCAAGTAATGGGATGTGACAAATTGATATTTGGTAGCAATAAGAATATAGAATTTGATATTTATTCTGATAGGGTGAAGGAATGTGAAAGGATATTGAGTTTGGTCCTATGCCCAACAGCTAAGATGAATAGGGAAATCAGTGAAGAATTGATGATATGGCAATTATTGTGGGGAATGAAATGTAGGTACAAGGAGAGGGCATCACAAGGGGGATTTGTTTTCTGTATTTTCAGTTAGAACCTTGGAGGTTTGGGCTTAGAGAGAGTTATCTCTTCTCTGAGGAGTTTAGCTGTGGGACTATAAGAGGTTTTCTTTTGTAATATTTCTTATCTTTTCAGTAATCCTAATATCATTTATCGTGATATTGGGTCTATCAATTGGTCCGACCTGAAAATGCTCGAGTGGAGCCCAATGTTACTGCTGGAGATGGATGTGGGCCAAGAAAGTGGAGCTACTAGACTTTACAAAGACATGAGCATGGAAGGTGTAGCCATGCTTTGGTTATAGGGATGTCAGAATAATAGATGAGGCTACAATTATTTTGGGTAATGCAACATAGTTATAAGGAGTGGGCAATGTAAGGGAAATTCATTATGTATAACGTGAAAAATAGAGAATGAATTCATCTGAAGATGCTTGAGATTAAACCCCAGCCAATCTATTTATAATGCAAAGGTTACAATCAAATCTCTAAATTATAGGAATGAGAATCAAAGCAATAAACAAAAAGAGGTATAGGTAGGTCTACAGGCGGTTCAGATTAGGCCGAAGCAGGTTAAGGGATTGGAACAGGTCTCTTTCAATAATGATTTCCTCCACTGGTGTGGCATGAGGACGATGCTGATAAGTAAGGCAAGGACGAACTGAAGGGATGGAAGACTGATGCATTTGGTGTATCTAGGGCTAAAAAGTCAAGAACAAATGAAATAGGGGGAACTGGTAATACTTTAGAGACAAACTCTTGTGATATTGACGAAGTGAAGAATGGAATATCTTAAAAAAAAAAAAGGGACATCTTCTAGGCTATGGGCCATAGGCCTACTAGGATGGCCTACTTAAGTAAATACGAATAGTATTTTTTACTCTAAATTTTTGCATAAATAATTGTATTATTATAAACTAGAATTGAAATATGATGTCATATATAGTCAAACTCTTTAAAATGTCAAGTTAAATATCAAAAGAGAGTTTAATCTCATTGGTCTATTAGTTCATTAGTCTATTTAAACATAGATATAATTATTTATTTAAATACATTCATATAACATAACATAGGTTTTTAAGCAGGCTAACATGCTATATGAGGCTTTCAAAAGGCCAGACTCAGGTTTTGCAAATCCTAGCTCGGCCAAGCCTATTCCCACCCCTAGCTGTGGTAGTTAGTTGGGGGAGTGCAACATAGTTATAAGGAGAGGGAATGATAAGGCAATTCCATTCTGTATTTCGGTTAGAATCGTTGAGGTTTGGGCAGAGGGAAAATATTCTCTTCTCCATGGAGCTTAGCTATAGGATTATAGGGGATTTTCTTCTGTAATAGTTCTTATCTATTCAATCAATAATCCCATCACCGTTTCTCGTGAGTTCAGGTTCTATGAGATTGTTTTCTTTTGTATCTTGTTCACTAGTGACATTTCCTAAAAACAAATGTAAACTACGTTAAGATTGTTTTCTGATAATTCATCCTATTGAGTATTTAATGATATTTTTCAAAATTGTTCATAGTCCGCGTCTAAATTTCTTACCATTTGATATGTTTTGTATTAACATGATAATTTTTTGCATGCAGTATGTTTCCCAAGTCAACTCATGAAACATTTTCGACAAAACTTTATCAAACATTCAAAGATCACAAACGCTTCATCAAGCCAAAATTGGCACGCTCAGACTTCACTATTGTTCATTATGCAGGGGAGGTGAGTTTGATTCTTCATCGTGTCCATGCAAGATATTATTTTTCACTATGATTTTTGCTTAAATCTGTTATTTGTGCATTTCTTTCAGGTCCAGTATCAATCTGAGCACTTCATAGACAAAAACAAAGACTATGTTGTTCCTGAACATCAAGACATGTTAAGTAATTCCAAATGTTCATTTGTATCAGGCCTTTTTCCTCCGCTTTCGGAGGAGACAGCCAAATCTGCCAAGTTTTCTTCCATTGGTTCTCGTTTTAAGGTATCTAAAATATGGTTCTTTACCTTGTCAGAAGAGAATATGCTATCTGATAAGCCTTACCAAAATTGAAAGATGGATACTGCTGTACTTCTTTGTGCAGCTACAATTACAACATTTGATGGACGCACTAAATCTGACAGAGCCCCACTATATTAGATGTGTGAAGCCGAATAGTCTATTAAAACCTGGGATATTTGAGAACATGAATGTCATGCATCAATTACGCTCTGGTGTAAGTAGATTTTGAAATTAAGTTCTTCCATGATTGCTCATAGGGTTGGACCACAGGCTCTTCCATTGCCTCTTTTCATTCTCCACTAGCTAGCTCATTTCCGACATTTCTTTCAGTTAAATAATATGTTTTTAGTGAAATCTTAATTGTATTAGTCTATTTCTATTTAACAGAGGAAAGTTTTCTATTAAAGTAATATGACGAATGTGAATGAACAAACTAAAAGTGCCAATAGCCCTTTGCTTTCTTTGAACTAGCATTTGTAGAATTTATCCCCGTTGTTGATATTGTAGGGTGTTCTTGAAGCCGTGAGAATAAAATGTGCTGGATTCCCCACTCACAGGACCTTTCAAGAATTTTTAACTCGAGTAGGCATTCTTGCTCCCGAGATCCTTCATGGGAAGTAAGTGTAACTTAACGCTTATTTTAGCCAAAGCTGTTTTGTAGTTCCTTCTTTTGGTGTCTTTCTTTGCAAGGAATCATATAAATCGCTGGAAAAACAACTTAAAAAGTTACACAGGATAGGATTTGAAGCGGATTTTTTATGCATATGAAAATTCACAATGTAAAAGGAATATCTTAAGTTTCAGATGGTCTATTCCCGTCAACCATCTCACATTGGATAGTCCTTAGCTGCAAAAGAGGAAATGTCTATGTAGAAATTTCTTTACAGAGAACATAACTATGGTTCAGTACTGTTGAGTTAGAAGATCAATTAAATTTTATCTTCATGTGAATGAATAATATTTTGTAGGAAATTTTTATCCATGTATAATTTTAGCTGCTTTCTTTTTTATTCAATATCTTGATGCCATTTCTTTTTTCTTTGATATTTACCTGGTTTCTCATCCTAAAAATTATCTATTTATATGCAGCTTCGAAGAAATGGAATCATGTAAAAAGATTTTAGAGAAGATTGGGCTGACAGGTTATCAGGTGGAACTGGAATTCTATTGAATTTAATCTGTTACTACTCAAATGTCAAAAAAATTTGAATTTGTTATCATTTTACACTAAATTTACTGTCATTTAAATTCTCCTGTTGTAGTATTTACATAGAATTTTTTTTCTGGTTCTTAAACATTGATTGGGGAATGTAAACTACTCATGTGACGAAAAAAGTGTGTTCTAACTCATATGTTAACAGAAACTCTTTTTAGCAAGATGCTTATGTATGTTCTAACTCACCATAATCGTGCTAATTTTGCAGATAGGGAAGACAAAAATATTTCTAAGAGCTGGTCATATGGCAGAATTGGATGCTCGGAGAGCATACATGCTTAGCAATTCTGCGACAATTATCCAAAAGCAAACTAAAACTTATTTTACTCGGAAAACTTATATTGCACTGCGAAATTCCTCTATCTTTGTGCAATCTATTTGTAGAGGTAAGTTATTTTCATTTTACAGCTTCCCTTGCGGTGCAAATAGTATCTGAGTCAATGAAATGATTAAATCATGAGGACTTTTATAGTTTGGTCTGCCCTGGCATTTCATTATTTTGAAAAGCTTCTTCATTTATTTCTCTCTACAGCTTCATTGGGACACTGAAGCATAGATTTATAACTTCTACATACAGAAAGCCACAAGCATTTATCTAATCAATATATATTCCTGAAATACTTGATTTTTGAGACTTTTAGGGGAACTGGCACGGAGACAATATTATCACATGAAGAGGAAAGCAGCTGCCATCAAAATTCAAACCTATACACGTGGAAGACTAGCCAGAAAAAACTACTACAAAATAAGGGTGTCTGCCCTAATCTTAGAGACAGGTTTTCGGGCTATGGCTGCTCGACGTGCTCGTGATATATGGAAACGTAGAAAGCAAACTAAGGCATCAACTAGTATTCAGGTTAGATCTGGCCTTGTAATGTTAATATGTTTTTGCATAATATTTTTGTGTTGCCTGAAGTTTTAGGAATGAAAAAATGCAGTCCTATTGGCGGCGACATAAAGCTCTCTTTAACTATCAGAACCTTAAGAAAGCGTCACTCATTTCACAAAGTGTCAATCGCTCCAGCGATGAACATGAACAGAAGGTTGTATATAATATTTACTCTGTTGTTAAATTCCTTTGTGTTTGCTTTTCTTAAATTTCTCGTCTTGATAACTAGTTTTAGAAACTAAAAACTTCATAGGGGAATATGTTAATCTTTTAGGTGGACTACTTCCTCTTTACTAAGAAAGATACATTATTAATGAATATTTAAAAACCTGAAGAATCCTCTTTTAGCATAATTATTGCAAAGACCTTGCTGCTGACATTTCTAAATGAAATGGTTTGCTATCATGTGATTGCCAGGTTGTGGAGCTATCAGCGGAAAATGAATGTCCTTCCGTGGAAGAATCTTCAAATATATTATCTGAAGGATCCCCAAGTTCTTTCCAAGATAATGAAAGTATTGAAACTATTAGGGTTTTCCCTAATCCTCTCAGAGATACTGAAAACAATGAAGCTATTAGGGATTTATCTAGTCCCCTCAAAGACGCTGAAAGCAATGAAGCTATTAGGGATTTCTCTAGTCCCCTCAAAGACACTGAAAAGATTGAGGCTCTTTCTGCAGAAATAAGAAATTTAAAGGTAAACATAGTTATATTAACTTTTGTTAGAATATGTAGTTTTTTCCCCATAATATCATTATTCTACGTTAATGATATTTTGCAGCATCGTAGATTATCTATAAGGAGTGGTTTCAGCATATTAGTTTTTTTTTTACTTATTTTATTAGGATTAGGGATCTAACATTAGATAAATAAGATAAGATTTAGTTATTTGTCTTTTTTAACACATCAATACACCCTACGTTAACTATATTATATTATTCTGTTTTCCTCCTTTACCTAAATCGTTCTTTATATCTTCAACATGATACCAAAATCACACCATCCTCTCTGACTTGTTTTTTCATCATTCCATTGTTGAGTTTACTAAAATGTTGAACTCTATTTTAACAATGTCATTATCTTCACAATTCTATTTTTCCCACCATGTGCAAATTCCGGTAATGATAACCCAAACCTATACCAATGTCAATTACTAATGATATTTTTCTTCTGTTTGTTCTCCTCTTTTTGCTACTGTTTTTTGGTTTTCCATTGCCAGCATGGACTCAAGAGAGAGACCAAGAATGGTAAGGTTACCTCTTTTCTGGCATCTGTCTCTTGCAGTCTAGCCTTGTCTCCTGCCCCAGATGATCTAACCCCTTCTCCAGTCCGAGACTCCTGCCAGTGTGTTATATTTTTATTCTATTTTATTTTTATGTGTTTAGTTGTAACAAGCTTAAAGCTTAGCGAGCTTTAATTTGTGGGTAGTGTTAAAATATCTCATAATATCAATATTGTGCCTTAGATTTTTTTAGAGCACAATTTTTTTTAAAGCATCTATAAGATGATCTCTTGTGAGTGGTTCCTCATTTCATATTTTTTTTTTTTTATTTGTTTCTATATTTAAATAGGATTAGGAGTCCACCATTAGTATAAATATTTGTTTGTTATTTTCCTTTTGTAACATGTCATTATACATCATATACTATTAATATACTTTATCACTTGGATTTTGTTTTATCTTTTTACCCTTCTAAACCTAAATCCATATAGTTTCTATAACTTTATCAACCCTTTGAAATTTAAGGAAATCTTTGGTTAGACCTTGATTTCATTATTCTTCTGATTTTTCTTTTTAATACTAGATATTCGTAAAATAGTGAATTCATAGTATTCCAGTATAAAATAGTAACTGTTGTTGAATTACATGAGAAATATCTATATAAAGAAGTAAAGTACAGTAACATTTTTTGTCGTTAAACTTTTCTATCTATCATAGATGCAAAATGAAAGTAATATCTATTTAGTTCTATGTTAAATGAAAACAAACTTGTCTGTAAGTTAAAGGTGAAATGCATGCATCTGTAAATGCAGAGAGCAGTAAAGCCAAGAACTAATATGCATGTACTTGATAATTAGTGTATGATTGTAGTTAAGACTTACATAATGTATGACGTAAGACCTAGACCTATAAAGGCGACAAGAGCTTTTCATAGAATTGAATCAAGGATGAAAAGTGTTGTTCAAAGCATCATCTTATAATTACATGGTCACTTATATGTAATGCCATAACCTATATTCATAACAGGTTTGGCATATGGTGTTAGTTATACAATTCATGCTTACCATGTGTTCTCTGATGTTGCATTGCACAGGTCATGTTGCAGGAAGAAAAACATAAAACTGATGAATATGAAAGGAAATATGTAGAAGCTCAAGCATCTAGCGAGGAGTTACGCAAAAAGTTAGCCGAAACTGAAAAAAGAGTATATCAGCTTCAGGAATCATTGAACAGGTAGTATTAGTATTATTCCCTCGAGGATTCATGTAGTCTTGCAATTTTTATTTTCCAATTATATATCCATCAATGCTGGTTAAATCATAAAACAATGACACAAAAATGTATAACATAATAGAAGTGGAATGGGACTATAACAATTGTGCATGGCGTGTGTGAGCACATGTTTTTTCCCTCTATATACTTTGACTAAGTGATACAAATTCTGTCAACTGAATATAGGGATTAGACAAATATAAAAGGAAATGAAGTTACTGAAAGGATCATAATTAGTCTCTCAAGAGTCATAACTACTATTTAAGCATTAGTAGGCATACAACACTGTGAAATAGTTTGTGATTAGGGTCATGCTAACTAGTGCTGCTAGGGCACTAGTTAAGGAAACCCAAAGAGGTAAAATTTGTATTGAAAAGAGCATTTTCTACATTTATAAAGATATAATACACAAGTTCCAATGCCATTTTACCATATTAAGTGAGCAATTTACTTCTAATTAATCATGACTCGTAATAGGACATTATGTTATTGTATTACTATTATCCGCTTAGTTAACCCCACCCATTGAAAAAAGGGTTCGGTTTTTGTACACATTATTAACTCACTTGTTACTGACCTATCAAAGCTAGAGGATTGACCCTCGATAGAAATATATGATGTATACATTATCAACTCACTTGAAGGCAATAATTAGACTTGAAGGCAATAATTAATTGTTTTATTAATTGTTAGTAAGGTAGCTATGGAGTTGACCTTTTAGAAGATTTAGAGTCAGCCTAGCTTTCTGAAGATGTGAGACAATTTTACCTAAAAAAGATCTGCTTCCATAACCAAAATATAACAAATTGTACATTTTCAATAACTGTTGGAAAGAAAATGTTCATTGTACAATATTGTGAGTCAAAGCAAGCCTTATTCAAAGACATACTTTGTTCAATAAAAAATAGTAAGATATACCACATGATGGAAACTGCATCCTTTTGGGCCTTGATTGGCATTATGGTTTAGAGTTATATAATATGAGGCGGAAATAATTATTTTGGTTTTAACTGTGGTGATAATCAATGGATTTTTGTTTTTCTACCTTGTTGGCCTTTTATGGACACTACCCCGATTTAAATTACGACTTTTAAAACTGAATGCTATTTGATTAATGCTAGATCTGAATTAGTGTGTATCAGGATGATATCTTCCATGTCAAGTCAAGTTGCCGAGCTGAAGACGATCTTAAGTACTTCATCAAGATTGAGTTCAACGTTTCGACCTATTGCTAGAGTTGATGTTGCTTCCAGTAACTCTGATACTTCATCTACAGACTCTGATTTCACATTTCCAGCATCCGTCACAAATCCAGAAGCAGTATCTTCTGCCGAGCCAAAACTTGTAGTTCAGGATATCACTGCAGCTGAAGGATCAGGTCAGTCCAAATTTCTTCACAAATGTCAATGTGCTAGTTATCTTCCTATTGAACTTATTTATTGCTTGAGGACAAAATAATTTGTCAGAAGAGTAAAGCAACCTTATATAAAGATATTGTCACATGTATTATAAATTGAAGTTTTTGAATAAGGATAAAAGTACTCTTTTGAGACCTTAGCAGCATTTAGTCTGGGATTTACTATGGTATATAGCAGATAAGATAGTGAAAATATGATTTATTTAATTGGGAGCATAATAGCACCGTTATATGCATCTTTTTTTGATAAGCCACTGTTATATGTATCTGTGATGATGTGATAGCTATAAAAGATAAAAGTAAGAATGTAGCTTGTATTTTGGATTTATTTTCTTATATTCTTGTTTAAATTGTCTTCTTGTTATTCGCAGAAAGACGAAAATAAGATGGGAAAGGCGATATCATTTTTCCTTATGTTTATGGTTGCATTTTCAGGATCTGAAAGTGAAAAAGAAGGTTCGTTTGATGATGTCTTCTAGTAAAACTTGTATTTCTTCCATCTGGCTTAAATTTTCATGTCCTCTAGTCTCTGAGGAAACAATGAAGACAGACTGAGAAAGGGATGGAGGTTGCATTGGATAGGAACAATCGCTCCTTCTGTTACATACCCTACGTACAAATATGTAGATACACAGTTCGTCTCAGGTTTCTGTAGATCAGTCAGGTAGAGATAGCAGTAAGAGTCAACCAAGATGAACTCGTTGATCAATGTTTCATCTCGTTGTCATCCCTTCTGATTAAAAATCTTATTAGATTCATTATAAAATTAAAAATCTTAGATAACCCATGACACTTGTAGTGACAATTTTGTATATAACATATTTTTATAGATTATTCACCATTGTTGTAATGCCCTTTACATCGCGCTTCATGCATCTTGATCGAGATTTCTTTTCCATTTACACAACTTTGGTCACTGAATTGATTCTTGTCCATGAATTTATAACAGGTAGATTTTTCCGGCTTTCGTATGCAGTTACATGTTTGTCATTATATTTTTAAAAAACACAGAAGCATGATCAGAGATGGATGTACATGTATATATGTGTGGTGTGGGCAAGTTCCACATTGTTGGGAAATGTACTTTACTCAATCAAGATGATAGTTGAATTATCAATTACGTCTATATTTTGTCTAAAAGGAGTAAGATTTGCAATTACCACTAACAATATGGTAGTTGAATTATCAATTATGTGTTTTAAGTTTTCCCAAACCAAAGATAATTTTATTTTTTTACCAAAATGAAGAACAATTTATCTTGGAGCTTTTACAATAAAAGCTTAGAATGTCAACTTTGAATAACTGATAATTCCTGCTAATAAAAAGTTAACTAGTACCAAGAAAAAAGTTAAATAAGTATTAAAATATATGTATGTGGTTTGGTTCAGTTTTAAAAATCAATTCAAAATTTGATATGATCCTATTTGGTGGTTTTCACAAAAGAACATCCAAACACAAAAATATTTAATTTTTTGCAGTTTTCGAGTTTTTTGGATCGGTTTGCGGTTTTTATCTAGATTGATATGGATTTGGGCACCCCTACTTATAAATACAACAACATTAAATCTTTGAGCAACTGATCGCTATAAATGCGTGCAGAAAATATCCGATCCACAAAAAAAAAGTTGTGTACTAATCATATACCAAGGATTGTTATAATTGACGAAATGTATGTTTTCGATTCAATAAAGTGTCCCATAAGTCATAAGTGAATTGACAATACCAATATTGTTAGGTTGAACACCATACGTCAAAACTTCGCAATAATGTGTATGAGTTTCAGTATTGTTTGTCACTTCATCTATAGACAAAAAATTGGTATAGTAAATTAATTAATTAAGGATATGTGTAAATAAGTCTAAGGTGTGAGTTCTATCTAAAAAAAATAAAAATAAAGTGAAAGGTGTGACTTGCATCTACCGTTATATTACACTTTTGTGGTACCAGAAGTACACTCCATCAACCACACACTCGACATAAAAGGTTCCTTCCGAAAAGAAGACGTCATTTCGAGCTTTCCAGATAGTCCATAATAGTTTGCCAAATTAATTAACAACCACTCAAATCTATCTTTTCTACACCTGCTCATGCCCAAAAAACCTTCAAAAAACCTTAAAACACCACTAAGAGGCACCAACTCCACACCTAACCACCGAAGAATATCATACCAAACTGGTGAGGTTTGATTGCATGAACCAAATAAATGATCAGCTGATTCAGACCCTAATCCACATAGCACACACATAGAAGCATTGGAATCTCCAATTACATCCCGCTGCCAAAGATTTTGACGAGTTGACAACTGCCTATCCTGCAAAAGTTGCCAAGAGAAGACTGCCACTTTTGAAGGGACCCAAGTTTTCCACACTTTTGGAAGCAGCCTTTCTTCTTCTGTAGAGAAGATCACCTCATGGATCGACTAAGCGCCAAAAAATTCACAAAAAAAAATTGTGTACTAATCATATACCAAGGATTGTTATAATTGACGAAATGTATGTTTTCGATTCAATAAATTGTCCCATAAGTCATAAGTGAATTGACAATACCAATATTGCTAGGTTGAACGCCATATGTCGAAACTTCGCAATAATGTGTATGAGTTTCGGTATTGTTTGTCACTTCATCTATAGCCAAAAAGTTGGTTTAGTAAATTAATTAATTAAGGATATGTGTAAATAAGTGTAAGGTGTGACTTGCATCTACTATTATATTACACTTTTGTGGTTTGGTTCAGTTTTAAAAATGAATTCAAAATCCGATCTGATTCTATCTGGCGGTTTTCATACAAGAAAATCCAAACACACAAAAAAAAAATTGATTTTTTTTGTATTTTTCGGTTTTTTTTGAATCGGTTTGCGGTTTTTATTTCGATTGATATTGATTTGGGCACCCCTACTTATAAATACAACAATGTTAAATCTTTGAGCAACCGATCGCTACAAATGCATGCAGAAAATATCCGATTCACAAAAAATAAGTTTTTTTTTAATGGCAAATATATAATATATTAAAATAAAAATAAAACGAGTACAAATGGTTTAGAAGACAAGGAGTACCAGAAGTACACTCCATCATAATCTAACAATGACTATACTAAGATATGAAAACAAACGGACAAATAAACTACAAGAGAACACAACACCATAAATAAGAAGCCCTCAAAAGCACCTCCGCGGGAAGAAGAAAACCCCTTTGGAAGAGAGAAGAAAGGATCAACTACTGGAATGACAAAACAATAAGAGGGCCTCCAATCCTCCTAACTCATCGAGACCCAACACGACACCCTATGAAACAATACTAGTTCCAGCATAAATTATGGTGCATACCCCACTCGTAAAAGGAACAGGGGGATCCAGGATTTTTACCTAGAAACCACTTCCAAGATAAAAATTTCACCCTATTAATCAGACACTCGACAGAAAAGGTCCCTTCCGAAAAGAAGACGTGATTTTGAGTTTTCCAAATAGTCTACACAATAGTTTGTCAAATTAACAACCACCTAAATCTATTTTTTCTACACGTGCTCATGCCCAAGAAAGCCTCAAAAAATCTTAAAACACCACTAGGAGGCACCAACTCCACACCTAACCACCGAAGAATACCATATCAAACTAGTGAGGTTTGATTGCATGAACCAAATAAATGATCAACTGATTCAGACCCTAATCCACTTAGCACACACATAGAAGCATTGGCATCCCCAATTACACATCGCTGCTAAAGATTTTGACGAGTTGACAACCTATCCTGCAAAAGTTGTCAAGAAAAGACTGCCACTTTTAAAGAGGCCCAAGTTTTCCACACTTTTGGAAGCAATTTTTCTTCTTATGTAGAGAAGATCACCTCATTAGCTGTGGATCTAAGCGCCAAAAAATTCACAAAAAATAAGTTGTGTACTAATTATATACCAAAGATTATTATAATTGACAAAATGTATGTTTTCGATTCAATAAATTGTCCCATAAATCATAAGTGAATTGACAATGCCGATATTATTAGATTGAACGCTATATATCAAAATTTCACAGTAGTATATATAAGTTTAAGTATTATTTGTCACTTCATCTATAGACAAAAAGTTGTTACAGTAAATTAATTAAAAATATATGTGGATATGTGTAAGGTGTGAGTTCTCTATAAAAAAAAAAGTGTAAGGTGTGAGTTGCATCTACTCTTATTTACACTTTTGAAGTCATATATATTCATAAGCTGTCGAAAGCTTTCAAGTATAAGGCAAAAGGGAAAGCCCACTTTCACACAGTTTCTTCATTTAATTTGCTAAGTAACATCCAAATACAGTAGTGGCAGTTGAAGTACACCTGATGATATCTTCAGTTTCACCCTCAAAAATACATTAAAAAACCTTCAACATGAAGCCATTCTTGAATCATCATCAGTTTCTCTCTCTCCCTCAACTCTGATCAATTTGTAAGAGATCCACACGTCTTGCTCAATATTTATCATTACTTCAAGTCAAATTTCACTTTATTAAATTTTTTCAATATTTTATTTATTTATTTATTCTCTCTATAGGTAAAAAGGTTTGGTTTGAAAAAGACAATTATTACATAAAAGAAAAAGCTTCAAAATGGAAGGAAACTATCTCAATAGAAACACAACAAATACTCATAGAGATCATGATCATCATCTTCATCATCATCATCATCATCATCATAACTTGGGATTTGAGGAACATACATGGGGAACATCATGGCCAGCAAGAAACTATGTTTGTAGTTTTTGCAAAAGAGAGTTTAGGTCAGCTCAAGCTTTAGGTGGACATATGAATGTTCATAGAAGAGATAGGGCAAGATTAAGATCATCATTAATATCTTCTTGTTGGGTTAATTCTGATCAATGCCCTAATAATAATAATAATATTAATAAACCTAACCCTACCATTACTACTACACAATCTCCTTTATCTAATGATGAGATTTTCAATTATTCACATCCTTATCTCACTTTATCTTCTTCTTCTTCACCTTCCTTAGCTCAAACTAGCCATGATGATAAGAAACCAAGACTCACACCTTCTTTATCTCTTCCCCTTTTGAATCCTCAAAGAAGTCAAATTATGAAGAACTATGAAGAGGTTAAGAAGCATAAGGTTTTGATGAATTGTGAGCAAAACATTACATTGGAGTTAGGAATAGGGTTCCTTGAACACCAAGAGGAAAAGTTAGATTTGGAGCTTCGACTTTAGCTAGTTATATATCTAATTAATCAGGTGCAATTTATTTGTTTTAACCTTCTTCAATTAATTCTAGGACTTTTTATTTATATTATTATGCATTACAAGGACCTTAATTATTATTTAGTATTTGGTTTTTCTTTTGTTGTAATTTGGTGTTTAAGTAGTTGTATGAGTTTTATCTTGTAGCTTTGATTGATTTGATTCTACTCTCATTTGAATGGTTGATCCAATATTGTGTAGGAAATTAATTCACATGCAGGTATTGATCAAAGTGATATATAATTTTTTCCTACCATATATAAGTCACAAAAAAATGAAAGTAATGAATCTTCAATATATGTCAAAATATGTTTCTTCATAATGTGTGTATAATTATTAGATTTACTTATGTGATTTTTTTTGTTGTTAAATTAATAGGATGTGATTAAATATTCTTATTCTTTGAACTAACTTTTGAAATGATATTCAAACTCATAAAACTTAATATTAGAGTTGGATTAAGATTTAAGTCTCATTGCTAGATTGATATCCAAATTTATTTAACGTTATAATTGTTGTTGTTAATATTATTATTATATATTTTTAATCAATTTTTCTATTGCTTAATATATTTGTTGGCTTTAAAAAAATTATATTTCTTATCAATTTGGATTCATATTTGATTTTGGTTAATTTGTTACTATTATTAATATTATTATCATTATTTGTCTCATTTGCAATCAATCATATTTAGATTTTGGTCAATTTGTTCTTTTCTCACCTTAAAAGTCTTACAGTCAAATTTCAATGATTCTTGTTTTTAGTTTGACTGATGTAAATAATACATTTGATTTGACTCATTTCATAAATTAAACTTAATTTCATGAGGAAGTCTTGATCTCTAGATGAGCATGTGACTTTATATACAAATACTCCAAAAAAAAAAAAATAATACTACTTCATATATTTTGTGCAGCTTATGCACTAGATAGATGTTACGTTTCTTAGATGAAAATTTGTCATGAGTTCTTTCTTTGGAAACACAATTTCATACCAGTGACAGAAAAACATTTTAATCATCACAAAATTGACAATAAGATTAATTGACTACTATTTTGCATATATAAAAATTATCAAATATTGAAATTGACTACTTTTTCTTTCAAAATCTATATATTCACTGAAGAACACGCTTGTATAAGTTTTTTTTCTTTTCTAAGGGGATTCCATATTTATACATTTGGAATATCAATTTAATATTCAAATATTATACGTTTAGAATTGACTCGATGTTCAGATTAAACTGGTGGTTAAAGAAAAAAAAAAATTATACATTTAGTTTTTCTCAATATAATTTCACATTTTCTAAATTTAAATAATAAAAAAATAAATATGCATTAATAATATAAAATTATTTTACACTATCGATTAATAATAAATTTAAATTATATGAAGTTATTTCACTTCATTTCACTTTTTGATATAGAGTAAAACATTTCTTTTTTCAATCAAAAGATTATTAAACTCCAATCGTTAAAAAAAATCTAGGCTTAATTTCAGTTTTGGTCTCATATTTTTAACTTTTTGCAGTTTTGGTCCTCCTATTGTAAAATTCGACAGTTTTGATCATCCTAATACATATTTTGTCAAAAATATGATGATACAACATGTCTTAAATGACCTTTATAAAAGATTTTTCTTACAACTTCATAGATATTGATATTTTTTTTATCAACGAATCATATAACACGTCGTTTAAATCAAATCATATCGTCATTTTATAGTTAAAAATTATAATAGGGAACCAAAACTGTGGAGTTTCAAAATAGGAGAACCAAAACTATAAAAAATTAAAAATAGAGAAACAAAAACTAACTGCAATTAAACCAAAAATTTATTAACTATGTTTTCCACCTCTTCTCTTCTCTTTTTTATTTTTTATTTTCCTATTTCTCTATTCCCTATATGCCCCCAAAATGGGATGTGAAACAGTGTTTACTCAAGTAGAAATAGGTGTGGAATAAAAGGAAGACTCAGAAATGATGTCACCAGGGTCAGGAACATTCAACATGTTATGAATTCAATGTCCTTTTCAGATATATGTATTGTTGAACTGTTTAACATACAAGAACAAAGAAGACAGAGTAACAAAAGCTAGAGACAGAGTTGTTTATGCAAACTAGTCTCTTTCTTTGTGCTACTCTTGTTTTTCACTAAATATATATAAGTCTTATTTCAAGATAAAACATTTCTTATTATTATTTTTTCTTTCATTCAAATTATTAGATATGCAGTTATTATTTACCTAAACAATATTCCTAATTAATGTGTTACTCTTTTAATTTTGATGTCAAGTATTACTTTAAAAAATTTATATAATTGATTGTTGGTTTATTTATAAACTTTTTTCACACTAAATAGTTTTGGGAGATTGTAACATGATTTTCCTTTCAAGAAAGAACACATGTTCAATTTTCGGAATTGTTGATTTTAGAAGAAAATAAATGTCTCATTATTTCAATTTAAAAAATCATAGTATACTCAGAATGTCTAAATCGTAAGGATAATTTAAAGTGTCCATTTGAAATCGAAAATCAAATTACGACAATGTGCATCAAAATTAAACTAAAGTCATTTTATAATAGTAGTAATTTTCCCTTTTATTTTTACAACACATTTTTTAAGTGTTTATAATGTAAAGTCAGAGAGGTAGTACAATATATTCAAAGTAGTACTAGTTTTGGTGTAATCTAACGAGAGGCCATTAGATATTTTGCATGTTCCCTATGTGATCATTCATGTATAACTCCATGCCATCATGACTTTCCTAGTACAGAAATTCTTGGCTCTTGACAACATCAACCAAAACAAGCAACTCATCATCATTCTCATCCTCCCTTAAATATTGGTCTCTTAAATTCAGTACCCCAAGATTATAAATTAAAACTAAAATACTTGAATTGATTCAAGTGATTAATTGATTTTCTATAGTTAGGACAAATTGTTTGAAAGAATCCGAATTTAATTTTTAATATATAAATAATTTTTTTGTCTGACTTCTTGACCGAACTTTAGATTATTAGGATCTCATTCTCCCGAAAACAAATGGGTTAATAAAAAAATGGATAAATTAAATTTAAACAAAAGAAAATGGTACATGTTAAGAATGCAAAATAATATTTTAAAATTTGCATATTATACTTTTTAAAATATAAAATTCTTTTATATTACTAAGTGCATATTTTTAATTTTGGATATCTTAAATGTATTTTCATAACCTTAAATAAAATAATAAAATTCCAATAAGTAATTACTAAAGTTGTAATTGGAGAGTTTTGAAATTACTTGAGGGAAAGGTAAGTGATTAAATTAATTTATTTTAAGGTAGGTTTGAAGAAATTGAAGTGCATGACAAATGAAGTGCAATGATGTAAGAAAAGTATATGAAAGAGGAATGAAGGGTTGAGGAATGGACATAAAAGAAATAAGTGGTAAAGTGAAGTTTTAGTGAAAGAAAAGAAAAGAAGGAAGAATGGGATAAAGTAAGGTAGTCGGCGGACGTCACTATCTTCTACCATTCATTTATTTTAACTTTCATTCAACCAAAACTCACCTTTGCCATCAATGAAATGAGTAAGAAAACTCACCTTTCCTTCCCCAAACCACAAACTAAATCAACAAGTACCTTTAGATAATGAAACATATTATTACACCACCTCATATATAAATTTTCTTTTTTGTTTCTTATAATTTTTTTAATTGGATTCAAAGTCAAAAGTTACAAGCTAGATATAAGATAATTTTTTATCAAGTGATCTTCATTATATAGACTAAATCTATTCATGAATTCTTTAAATTTTATATTTGATGCAGCTAGATCTTTTAAATTTTATAATAACAAATATGTATTTTAGTTTTTTAGTTTGTTACACTATTACCTTTTTTATTATCTTCTGTTACCAAAATTAATTGCATTGTAATCTTTTTAGTTAATTTTTAATCAAAATATTAAGTATAGTAGAAGTCAAGTTAATGGCCAAAATCAACAAGTTTAAAACCTAAATGATCTATTTGTTACTTAAGAAACTTAATGTACCTAACTATTATCTAAAAAACTTAAAAGATCACATAATGGATTTGACCTTTTATATATACATTTTTTTCTCTGGCTATGTTTTATTCTAATAAAAAAAACAAATTTTAATAAGTTGAATTTTTTTATTATTAATTATATTTGAACATGATGATAAGGAAAAACATTTTTAATTAATTATAGGGTTAAACTGCGTCTACCTTGCAATGTTAGCAAATTATTCACTTCATATCAATAAAGTTATTTTCATCTATTTTCTGATTTTGTTCTTAGTTTATAGTTTATAGTTTAGATTAGTTTATGCTTGTGGTTGCTGACCATGACCAAGGGTGAGTAGTCCATTTTTCGTTGAAGTTGAAAGGAGTCCCTTGGTAGAGGTTATGTGATTCCGAGCCCCTTCTTGATCATATATTTGTTGATTGTGATTAATTACTAACAAGTTTTATCATAGTTGTGTTTATTGTTTATCTTAATTAGGACAACAATGAAGAACCAGATTGGAGAAGTATATGTCTTGACCCACTACGGCTATGACCAGGGTAGTGCACTAAGGTGTGTGTGGATATCATGTTGTAGTCGTAGAATTCTGTTAAATACTTGTTTTAAAAAGGTTTTCACATGACAAAGATATGATTGAGTTTGGGTGATTTAATTTCTTTACTTTATTCTATGATGTCTTCTATGTTTAATCTAATCCTATGTTTGTTATTTTCTTGTGAGTGTCTGATCAACATTTTACTTGTAGAGAGTGAGCGAAGTATCAAATTGAGAAGGTCACTATTGGACAATTAGGATTAGACAGGAATTTCGAAACATGAGAATAGCATAGAATTTCGTAAGATATTGGGGGAAATATATGATATGATATATATTATGTTTAATGGTTCACCAATCTTCTAACCATGAAAATAGGAGATTACGTCGGGTTAGGGCACGTCCACGCATAGTGGTCAGTTAATTGACTCAAGGGAGTATGTAGATATAAACATATTTGATGTATTTAGAGTAGGGTGACTATAGCATAATTGAAATCATTGTAACAAATTGCGATTTTAAGATGTTTGGATTAGTGTGGTCAAAAAAAAAAAAAAAAGATGTTTGGATCATATTGTTTGTTTGTCGTTATTTTCATATCTTTGAAAAACCAAACCAAATCCAAATCAAACATCCGTTACTACTTTCTTTCTTAATGATTTACAATTATTGTGTCATATACCTCTTATCTCACAAATTCCTTTGAATTCGATACTCTTTTTATTACGATGTTATCCTCATACACTTCCTAAAGATTAATGCGTGACAATGATTACATGATCATACTGAATATCAATATGTCAACAAAAAAATATCACATAAATCTTAATAACATCAATAATGATTAAAGCGAATAAATATGACCCCTAACATATGAAAAATTCATAAGCAAAAAAAAATGAAATTTTGAGAGACCAGAATATGATTTCAAAATAAACAACCAAAATTAGTTTTTTGAAAGAAAAAAGAAACCAAAAGTGGATTGAAGTCTACAAAATAATTGAAAAACAATATTGTTTTGAGTTTTTTTTTACACATATTGTTTTAAGTTTTGACTAAAAGCAATATTTGACTCTACTAAAATCTGCTTTAATTCATTTCTCTTTTGAAATTATGAACTGGTCAAAATGTTTTGGACTGATATCGAGCTTATAATAATTCCATAAATAATTGGGCTGTTTTTCAACGGCTGGGCTAAAGATGATTAAAGAAGAAGAAGAATTGATTCTCAACTCTTATTCTTATTTTTAAAAAATTTTCCTCCATCTCTACAATTAACTCCTCACTTCTACATATTCTTTTGAACTTTGCTCATGTATATATAAATTAAGGAAAATGTTAAACAATGCATCAACATTGATTAAACATATTAATATAAAAAAATTTCTTGAAATTTATGCATTTAATGTGTTAAATATGCAAAAAGTTATTATCTCTTTATTTTCTTTTTAAGTATGTTTAGTTAGTGCATCAGGTACACTATTTAGTATGACCCGTAAATTAAAAATAGATAAGGCCCATTTAGACATAGCTTATTTTTAAGCTTATGCAAAATAATTTATACAAATAAATAATATTTTATGTTAATTTATAAATTTTTACTAACAAAAAGAGAGAATAACTATTTGAAATATGTACCGGAATACTTTAATTATATAAGTTTCT
Organism: Trifolium fragiferum; assembly: GCA_954870985.1. Classification (NCBI taxonomy): domain Eukaryota; kingdom Viridiplantae; phylum Streptophyta; class Magnoliopsida; order Fabales; family Fabaceae; genus Trifolium; species Trifolium fragiferum. The sequence continues at coordinate 40,854,681 of OX940796.1, read as the reverse complement.
GGTTTGAAACTTCATACCGCAACATATTTGATCATATTTAGGTTTATATATTTGTTAAATTGTAATTTTGGCCCAAGTTTACCAATTATGCAATTTTAATTCTTTTATTTTCAAATGTGCAAATTTAGTCCTGGACGTTTGTCCCCTTTTGTATTTTGTGATACTTTTTGACTAAAAACTTACTCACATTTACACGTGTTATATTTTGGACCACCTAAACTTATTCACCAAATCATTATGCCAATGGAACATTTGCATATACCAAATCATTATGCAGGTAACATAAACAACCACACAAATTGAAGCTAATAAACAATAAAACCAGTACAACAATTCTTATAACCACAATGATTTGAATATAATTTTTTTCACTTTGAATTTCATTTCATCATGTTGTTCGATAACAAAGGATCTTGCACAAAGAAGAAAATGAATTTAAAGTAATTATGAGAAGAATATGGATGCATTATACAAAGATGGAGCCAATAAAGATTTAAAATTTCGAATTTGAGATGGAAAGAACAATGATTTATTTAAGATGTAATGAGTATAAAATGAGAATAAGTTAGAGATGTTGAGATTTCTAACCATTGGAGCTTTGGGGATGGCAACAATGAATTTTTTGTCATTGTTTTATTTTTATTCTACAAAATATATTGTGACTTCTTTCCCTTTTTCGTCTTTTTTTTTTTTAATAAAAAAAAGAAAACATTTTTTAAGTTGTGCGATAGAACTATGACATGCGTAAAAAAATGCGCCCACACTTTTTATTAAAATGTTTAGAATTCGAAGGATTATAAATCTTTCCACAAAGTTTGTGGAATTAAAACATGTATATTTGTTATATATGTTGTTCCCACATCTTAATGTTTTTGGATCCATTATTTTTATAACATTCATTACTTAAGTAGTAAGAGGGTAAAAATAAAAACGAGAAGGGGGTGTAAAAAGCCTAGGGGATGATAAACGAAATTCTTCAATTGTGAGGGTGTGTTTGAAGATTATCTATGGTTAAATTCTTCACAACTTATCAATGGATATAACCCCTTTGGTATGAATAATTTATCAGTCTGGGCATGGATGTTCTTATTTGGACATCTTATTTGGGCTACTGAATTTACGTTCTTCATCTCATGGCGCGGATATTGGCAGGAATTAATTGAAACTTTAGCATGGGCTCATGAACGCACACATTTGGCGAATTTGATTCGATGGAGAGATAAATCAGTGGCTCTTTCCATTGTGCAAGCAAGATTGATTGAGTTAGTCCACTTTTCGATAGGTTATATATTTACTTATGCAGCTTTCTTGATTGCCTCTACATCGGGTAAATTTGGTTAATGTGATTCTTTATTGTATCTGCAAAAATGAGGGGAAGTTGAGGATAAATTTTAATTACAAGCTTGATTCAATAGATGGGAGATATATGAGAAATTTTTATTATAACATGCACTTGGTTCACAAGGAGGAATGTTTTATTATTAATTTTAATTTTCACCCTTATAATTTATATATCTTGCAACAACACACAATAACTAATCGTGAAAACTCAATAAATTATTAAACACAAAATATTTTTTCTGCAATACGTATTAATACACATCCGAAATAAATTAGTGAAATATGGAATAATTTGTGACATTGATTTGTATAATAGAAAAATAAAATTTTCAAAAAGAATATAAAAAGAAGACTTAATGTGTAAAAAAATAAAAAAGAAATAGAATTTGATCCCCTTCCCTCTCCTCTCCCTAATTAAGATTTAAACCAAACCCAAATAATAAAAATTTCTCTCACCTCTTCTCCCTGCCATTTACCCCAAACCAAGCACATCTTAAAGATGAATGTTCTAGAAGCAGTTGGTGAGCGCGATTTATTGGCTCCGCTGGAGCAAGTTTACCCGAAGCTGGACTGTGTTGATAGGAGGCAATGGATTTCTCATGATACTAGTGCGTTTTCAGTCAAAAATGCTTACGAAACGTTGCAAAAAAATTCTGTTACAGTCGAGCTGGATACCATAACATTAGTGCATTGAAAAGGCTATGAAAGTCCAATATTGCGTTGAAAACTAGTGTATTTGGATGGAGGCTTTTGATTGATAAATTACCAACTAGAGAGGCTTTGTTTTGCAAAGGTATTATTACCAATAATTTAGAAAGATGTTGCGTGTTTTGTTTTCAAGAAGTAGAGGATGCTCAACATGTTTTCTTCAAGTGTAGTGTGACAGCTAAAGTTTGGGATCACATCTACAAGTCGATGGGTGTCAAACCTATTATGTTCATGTCTACATCCAGCCATTTTTTATCTTTTGGTGATTTTCTTATAGGAACGAAGAACAAGATATTACGGCACCTAATTTGGTTGGCTACTACTTGATGTATTTGGCGGCCTCGTAATAATACTCTCTTTAGAGACATCTTTACTAACATCGCCACCTTAGTGAACCAAATATTGTATATTGCTTGGTTGTGGTTCATAGGTAGATTACAGAGTACTACTGTAGACCTATCCTATCATGATTAGTGTAATAATCCTCTAGATTGCTTCATTGCATATAATGTGCTTTTCTAGAATTGTAAGAGTTGAGTACCCCTTGTACTTCTTATAATTCAAATTGTGCTTATAAAAAAAAAAACACATCTTACAGATAATTTTTATAGGTCATCTTACTTATATGTCAACTCTTACAATAAATGTAAGACTTAACTTACACTTAATAATAATATTGTGTAAAAAAAAAACTTAAACTTAATATATTTGAATGATCTATACCCCACTAGTTTTGTTTTTAAGAAGTACTAAAATACATTTATTTTTTGTTACACTAAAATAGATCTTCAATGTTAATGTACTTTTATCATATATATATATATATATATATATATATATATATATATATATAACAAAAGACCACCCCTAAACCTTCCAATAATAATCTTTATGATCACTCAAACAAATTGTTAGCTAAAAAAGCTTTTATAAATTTAATAGTTGATGAAAAATAGTTTCATGCGGGTTTTACAAAATAAAATTCGCAAGAAAATATATACATGTTTTTTATTAAAAAAAGTTCCCTGATTTTCAAAGATAAATATGTAGGAAAATTGGGAAACTATTTTTAATGATTAACCTTGTTTCCTACGAAAATCAAAATTATCTCCTACAGATTTACTTTTGGAAAAATCCACAGCTAAATATAATGTTTCTTATAGATTTTTTTACAAACAAATTCGTAGGAAATTTTAAAATATATATTTTATTTTCTACAAATTTACGTTGTTTTTCCTACAAATTTACCTTCGAATAAAAATCCGTAAGAAACCATTTTTTTATGGATGAACTATATATATGATATAAATTTTCAATCTGACGGTGGATTTTGAAAAATTCGTATTTATTATAACATTAGTCCATCATGAACCACTTAATGAAATGGTCCATATTAAAATTTCTCATATATATATATATATATATATATTAGCCTTTATTTATGGTTACTGAAATCTAGGGGGACTATTACCCAATCAATTGAAGATCTTAAACAGGGCATTAGTACTATATACATGATATTAGAGGAAGTTTAGCTTGGGTAATTTTTTTTAACCTCTTGATTAATGATATGTTGATTGTGATATAACATAATGCATGATACGATTTGGTGACATGTTCTCTTCCATCTATACGTCCTGCAGGAAGGTTCCTACATGTTTCCATGCAAATAAATATAGTAATTTCCTGTACTTTAGAATCAATTTCATCACAAAATATTAAAATTATCAAAGTTAGCAATTAGTGTCATCTCAATGAGCAGGGTAATGATGCGTCATGCCTAGGTGTTTTCTACTTGTAGTTAATTGGACCCTCAAGAGGCAAAAGAGAGGTAAAAATTTCAACTTAAATTAAACGTTTTGTACAAATAGAAATAGATCATCGAGCTTATATAATTAAGTTACCTTAGTAATTCAATATTTCCAGCTTGTTGAGGGGCCTTTGCACGTAATCCTTTGGGAGTATTGTTGGGGTTGTAAATCTTTGATTGATACATTTGATAATTTGTTCATTCATTCATAAATATAATTAAAAAGGGTCACTTGTCATGTAATTTACCAAGCACCGCAGTTATATATTTTATAATATAATGTTTAACGACAATTTTACTTTCCTTATGCAGCCAAACTAATTATAATAAATACTAGTTAAAATCTAAATGAGATCAATGTCAGAAGTATAAAATTATTCTTTTGAATTTACCTATGTTTTATGGAATCCTAGCATCATTGACCAAATAGTGGGATTTGATTCCATTCTTACGATATATAGTGTAACAGAAACGCTAAATAGACTATTTAGTTCTAAGTTTGATTTCCAATCGGTGCATATGAAAAAAATATTTGTCCCGAGAGATTAGTTTCTTAAATGGATCTAAGTTATTTTGAAGAAATTGATTAGTTTTTAAAGTTATTCGCGAATAATACCTAAAAAAATCACGACATGCAAAAATAGAATCAAATGTAAAACACAAAATTAATGTTTCTCAATCTATATATTAAGCATCATGATCATCTATTAGGAAAAAATTATGAAAAATGCTAAACAGTGCCCTGGACAATGGTTATAGAAACAAAAATAATAATATAATTTTAAAAGTAGTGAATTCAATGCCTTAAAAAATAAAATTTAAAAATCTTTTCTACGTAAAACTTTTGTTTTTATTTCTATTTATTTTTTCATAACCATTGATCGAACACTATTTAACATAACCCAAAAATCTCACATTTAAGGAGTTTGATGATAGAAATTTCTATGACAATAAATTTTAGGGTAGTTCTAGGTTTATTTTGTGATTTTAAACTAACCGACATTAGGGATAGTGCCATTGAACTCGTGGTTAGTGACAATGAATTAACGAACACATGATTAATGCATTCATGGTTTCCAACTCATCTACAGAGTAGCGAATGCCTTTTATTGAATAGCGTGAGTTTAGTATGTAAAATCACATTTTACTATTAAAAAGTTAATTCATCGTAATAATAAAAGTGATTGCAAGAGAACATGACGTCATATTATCCAATAGAAATAGGGGAGAAATTCAAAAAAACCAAACCGTCTTTCTCTTCATAAAACTTTCTCAACACTTTGTCGGTACTTTTATTGCTTTCAAAACAATTCTTCAAAATTACCAATTTTATTTTCAGCTTTATTTCCTAAATAATTTTATCCTAATTACTTTGTTACACAGTATATGTAAAGACGAATTTATTATTTATTTATTGGTCAATTATTTAAACTTCGCAGGATTAAACTCTCGGGTAATAATATTTACAACATAAAGGACTCGTTTCTTTTGAACTTGAGTAAGAATTGTGAGTTTCTTGAAGAAATTGTGATGTTGAACTGCCCATTATTTACTTAAGATGGTGTTGCTTCTGTCATCTGTGAGAGACCATCTTTGACATCTCTCTCTCTCCGTTAGTTTGTGGGTGTGGTCCAATGGAAATCATAACAACATTAGTTCACACTAACTCGTTGGTGAGTTTGAAGGTCCAAACTAGACTCAGGGTGGAAATTCATGTAAAAATATAAAATTGGAGATACAAAATGCTATTTTTTTTGTTATCTAAAAACATATTTAACTACATTTTTTAAATGAAGGACCAAAAATAATTCATTTTTTTTTTAAATAGAAAAACCAAAAATGCATTTTAACTTATATTGAACAAAAAAGAAGAACGTAGATACACGTTCTTTTATATAAAAAAAATAAAGTCAATAAATATTTAATTTGGTATTTACTGGAGGAATACAAGGTAGTATATGTATATGTAGTGTGTATTGGGTTATGCGGTAATAAAAAATTATTTTAAATAAACTGTTTATGACAAAAGTTAATCGAAAGTAAAATGATTTATATTTTGATATATATAATATATGGTAATATATGAGTTTCGTCCTTATAAAATTATTGTCCCTATAAAATAAAAGTTCATTTTTTCATCCCTTAAAAACATAATAGGAAATAGGGACTAAAAACAAAACAACAAATATTTAGGATATATAAGAGGATCAAAAAAATTCAATTGAACCGATGATTTAAACCAATCCAAACTGAAGTGGTTTGAATTTAGTTTACAAGAACCGATGAAAACCGAACTAATAGATATATATTGTTAAGTTAATATATTTTTTTTATAAGCCCACATTAAAAAACTAAAATTGACCCAGCTTGAACTACTTGTAAAGAATTTAATTAAAAACATGCTCACAGACATACTCCCTCACCTCACAGCCGCAAGCAACACTATGTTTGAGCAGTGGTTGAAGAATTCTACCATATAAGAATAATGATAAGAAAAAGAAGGTAAAAGGCATATTGTTTGCAAATAAACAAATAGTTTCTTTTACCATAGATTGTTGGACGCCGGTACGAAATATGAATTATAGGGTTTTAATTTGTCATTACATTGATGATGGGGTGGATGACTGGATTTTGGATAAAAAATATAAAATTTAGGGGCATGCTTAAAAGAATGAGATTAAAAAAGTTTGTTGTGTAATTGTTGATTAAAATGTAAGTGCTAATAATGTTGCACTCACATTATCTAATTAGAGGAATGAGTGATGTCGAAAAAAAATAATAGCATGAAATACATTGAAAAAAAACGTTTAAATTATTCGAATCAGACTGAATTAAACCGATGAGTTTGATTCAATTTCATTTTTTAAAACAACAAAATCTGAACCAAACCGAAACAATTACACCAAAAACCGATTAGAGTTCATTGATTCTAACATTGAATTTGCCAAAAATCAATCCAAATCGACCCAATTACATCCCTAATTAGCACAAGGGACATAATTCAAGTTAATCTGAAAGAGTTGTGAAATAATTATTATAGTATCACAATTGTTAATTAGAGTTTGTTTTCTTTAATATATAATATTTTGATGTTTAAAAAATATTAATGTTATTAATAATATTTTTAAATACATAAATAAAAATTCATATTTCCCAATATGTATATTAAAAAAAGTGTTAAATATATTTTTAGTCCTTACTTTTATGTGAATTTCGACTTTTAGTCCCTATATTTTTTTATTATATTTTTAGTCCTACATTTTCGCCGTTTGCATTTTTAGTCCCTACCGTCAATTTTTTGTGATTTGGATAACGAAATCAGCCACGTAGGATGACACATAGATGTCAAGTCATTCGATGCAAATGTTATCCTAGTGAATTTAAGTTATTCTATGTGGTCAATTCTGTTATCCCAATCATAAAAAATTGATTAAAAATATAATAAAATAAATGTAAGGACTAAAAATATAATATAAAAAAATGTAAGGACTAAAAGTCGAAACTCACATAAAAGTATGAACTAAAAACATATTTATCCAAAAAAAATTGAAGTAGCAAAAATATTTCATATATTGAAAATACGAATTACAACAACGCAACCAAATGTAAGGAGAAACTAAAAATTAGATAAAAACTTTCAACTCAACACCAACCTAGCTAGCCAAATGGAGACACTCTAAGGTGGTTGAGACTTGACACACACTCATACTAGAAACATTTTCTCAGCTCAGAATCATTTTCAATATAATTAATTGAACCGTTGATAGAATCTATCAACTTTTTTAGTATGTGAATTGTTTTAATTTTTATCATGGGGTAAGACTTACTCCACCTCTTAATAATTTTGAAGTATTTATTTAACAACTAATTAATAAGAAAAAATCAAATGGATAGATTTGTATATGAGGTAACTTTTGATATGGGCCATTTAACCAAGTGGTTTAGGGTGGACTAATGTTATAACGAATACGAATTTTACAAAATTCACTGTTGGATTGATAGTTTATATCATATAGATCATCCATAAAAAAAATTAGAAAAATTAAAAATTGTTTTATATGTTATTGAGACTCGTTAATATTTACGGTATTTAATAAACAGTTAATCTTTAAGGGTCTCAAAAACATATCAAATAATTTTTAATTTTTCTATATTTTTTTATGGATGATCTATATGATATGAATGTTCAATCTAACGATGAATTTTGTAATATTTGTATTCGTTATAATAGAATTAATTACTTGTCTATGGTGGACCACTTAAGGAAATAGTCCACCGTAGCATTGGCCTTGTATATGGTACACATAACTAACTTGTAGTAATAAACTTTTGGCTTAAATATACTTTTGGTCCTTGCAATTATGTTTTGTTTTAAAAAAGTCTCTGTTAAAAAAATAATTTGATTTTAATCCCTGTAATATCTCAAAACTTTTAAAATAATTTTATTTTTTTACAGAAGCTCTTTTCAAAATAATATATAATTGCATGGACCAAAAACATATTTAAGCCTAAACTTTTACTTCACATGCATAAAATTTGTTTTTATTAATTGATAGATAAATATCTCTAAATTATTAAGAAGTTAATTAGAAAAAATCTTTTTGTTTTTCAAATTATTATAGTCGCTTTTCTCCAAAAATTAAAGGATTAAGTGCAACAAAAATAAAATCAATTATTTGAAAAGATGCAATGATTCTAATGATCCAGATTTCTCAAAGAACCGAATGCCAATCAATGATATGATATAGCTTTAAATTCTTCCTCTTCCTTCCCCTTTATATATAATATTGTTTATGTTTATAAATTAAAAATATAAAATAAAATAATTATCAAAAAATTGACATCGCTAGTACGGGTTAAGAGAAGTACCAGCTAGCAAGAATGGTTTGCAAATTAATTAAAGTTATTTTAGCTAGCTAGATGAAAAGCACAAGAGTCCAAATGGGAGACAAATAAACCACATCTAATATAAAAAATCAATAATTATGATAATAAAAAATTAACCCAACAAAAAAAAAAATTAAAAATGTTGCAATAGATATGACTCCAAAGCCGGCTAACAGAATAAATCTGCAAGCAAACTTCTAAGACTTTTCCACTTTACACCACACATTTACTTGACCATACATCTTTAGGTGATGTCTATGCCCTTCATTTGTCTTTTCCTCAAACCTTCTCCACTTTCTCTTTTCTATATTACTCTTATGACTCTCTCTACTTTCTCTTATCTCATTAAATCTAAACAACAAACAAACTAATAGCTAGGTTTTAATTAATTCATCACCATGGAATTCAGCTACCTACAAGAAGATTCAAAGAGCTCGAGCGACGAAAACATTGATCGTTCGTCCGATCAAAACAACGATGATGATCATGATCGCGACATGGGAATTGGTAGATCCTATGAGTGTGTTTTTTGCAAAAGAGGTTTCACAACTGCTCAAGCTTTAGGTGGACACATGAACATACATAGAAAAGATAGAGCAAATAATAACAAAAGTGTCACTAAAACTAATTATGCTCCTCCTAGTTCAAGCAAATTAGTAGTTGATCATGATAACTATGGAGATCATCTTGGATTTTATTCAACAATTAATCCAAGTCATCATCTTGCAAGAGGGGGTTATTATTCATCAATTTCATCCACAACTAATTCTCCTGAGGTAGATTCTCTTAATTATCATCAAATATATTTTCCTTCACATCATGTGCAATATAGTGAGATGTTGTGTGTTGAAAATCAAAGGATGTTTGGAAGAGATTGGAGTGGTTTGAGCTTATTTACAAATCCATTAAGTAAAGACAAGATAGAAAACAACAATGGAGTGGATGAATTGGATTTGGAGCTTAGACTTGGTCATTATCCATAGCAAGAATTAATATATATTGTACTTATAATTATTTCTCTACTTTTACTTATATATAAGCATGTCTTGCTTTTTTATATTAATTCTAATTAATGGCATGCAATTGTATATTGAGAAGTAATTAAGATTTCTATTATGGGGGCTTTTGCTTTTTCAAGGAAGAAATTAAGGAGGGTTCTATATTTATACCCTTATATACTAGCTAGGGTTCTATATTATAATTTATAACCCAGAAGTTTTTACATATGTGAATGTTTCTTTTGTTGCTACTTTCTCCCTTTTCTTTTAAATTTTTTTGTATCCATCTATTGCTTGTTTCAATGAAAATTAGGTTATTTATGTATATATGCAAGTTATTTTTATTTTATTTTTTGTAAAAGTTAACTAATTAAATTATCTCTAATGATATAACCTAAATTGTTGCCAACATATTAAGATTATTAATTGTTCCTAGTTCATAATAATTATCATACCATTTTATCAACAAAAATAAAAGTCTATCATAGCTTTTTGTTTACTAATTTTAAGATGATTTAATAGATTAATAAAAAGTGATTGCAAGTCTAGACTTTCATAAATATTTAGAAGAGTGGGGTTGCTCATTAACTGTATAAACTGCTTAGCTATATAGAATAAGTAGGATGATATATATATATATATAGATTTTCAAGCAAATTAATACTTCAAATTAATATAGAATATTGTGACCCTATAGAGTATAGATTGTCTAAAGGCTTAGCTATTTAGTTGTTTTTGTATAGTTTATTTATTTCTCTTATATATGTGCACCACCATGTTCTTCAGCTTGTTTGCTCGATTGTATAATTTCATTGGGTTGAAGTATCTTTCTCCAAGGTTAAGATTCTACCATGAAGATGGTTTTTGGTTAGAGCTGAGGTACCGGTCATTTTCAGTATTATGTGTATGCATAATATTTTTTTAATGGCAAATGATATGTATTAATAAAAATGTGAATATAATCAGATATTCTCTTTGTCCCAAAATATAAGGGAAAATTGATCAAACAATATTATATATTTAGTCCAAATTTTTAATCAAATACATCAATTTTCTTTGATCAATTTTCTATTATATTTTGAAACGGATAAAGTATATATATATATATATATATATATATATATATATATATATATATATATATATATATATATATATATCTTATTTAGATATGTATTAATACAGAGCTGATGCGTAAACTCAGGTTAGAATAATTTTCTGAGGCAAAAGTAATTTTATTTGAGAATAGATCATGAATATGGATTGGTGTACCCAATCATATCCGTTAACCATTTGGCTTCCAGCATCTTTCTCCAATTTTGGTTTTTCCTTTATTCTTTTCCCTTGAAGTAGTTCTATTTGAGATTTGGTGGACATTTAATATAATTACATTTTTTTTTCTAGAGAAGTGCTTATTTAGTAAAAAAGAAGATAATACAACAAGATAATATATACATAATAATTAATATATGGGTCATGTTAAACAGTGCCCCCGAGGCATTTATTAAGCATACTAAAAGTAGAAATAAAAGATAAAATTAATATTGATAAAATAACTTTTTAGATTTTCGATACATTGAATGCATAAATTTCGAGACAAAATTTTTATATTTATATGCTTAACTAGTGCCCCGAAGGCACTGTTTAGCATTTTCCTTAATATATGAGTCTTAAAAACAAAAGAAAGTGATATATTTGTGCTATATTGTTCTAAATTAAACCAATGATCACTATATATCCAGAAATTAAAACAACATTTTGTGCGAGGTCATTTTCTTATGGGGTGGAGGAAGGGTTGATGTAAGTTGAAGCCTTTGAAACATACTATCTTTAATTCTCTATACAGTAAAAATTATAAAAATTAGATATTTTAAAAATACTCATCAAAACAAATAAAATAAGATTTTATATGTTTATATTTATATCTATATATTATTAAAAAAGTATGATTAAAGCATGATAAGTGAATAATACTATTTAATCAAAATAGCTCTAATAAAATGGGACGGAGATAGTATAAAATAATAGAAAAATACTTAAAAAGTCAAGTTACAAATTTATTTTACATTCAATGTTATTAAATAAAAAGTTGAAATCAATACAATTTGATTGTCCAACTCCATGCAACCATAATAATATGCTCAACAAAATATAAGAATAATACGAAAAAAAAAAGCTATTATTGAGGTGTAAAATTCAAACTTTGAATCATATTATTAAATAGAAATAAGATAAAAAAAAAAAAATTCTAGTTATTTTCTATTTATTCGGACAACGGGCTACTCGTAGCCCGTACGGGCAAGCCTATTTTTTAAAAGGATTTTTTGGGTTTGCTAAAAATTTCTAAACAAACTCGGATTCAAATTATTAAAGCAATGCCCTAGGTTTTAGTGTGTTTGACGGGTCGACTCATACAGGCTAAACTATTTTGACAACTTTAAATTGGAGTTAGGATCCTTTCCATTTTATTGTATTATTTCATTTTCACTATTACTAATTTTTTTTAATGTTTTTGGTATATAAAAGAGATTAATATTACACTTTAGCATTTATATTTGTAAAACTATAGAGAAATGAAAAGAATAGATTGAAAATGGATATGATCTCAATCAAATAGTTGATGATGTAAGTTTTATAAATATTGTGAGTTCGATTTCTAATCATTAAAAATACAAAATTATAGTAATGGTTTTTTTAATAGACAATATGATGTTATGGTATAATCAACAACTTTTGAGAAATGGATAGATTTATACTCCACCTTGTAAGTTGTAAGCATTGAAGTTATACACACAAAGCCAAAATAAGTTTTAATCCTTGCGCTAAATACTTTGCTTATAACCTTTCTTTTCAATAAAAGTACATCTATGTCTTTTTCTTCTTTTTTGCCCTTCTATACACTGAATTCCTATCTATACTTAAAACATAATTTTATTTTCAAACTAATATGGATCAAATAAATTTTTTGTCCAAAAAAATATTGCGAATTTTAAGTTGAATTGCTAAGTTAAAAACTAGATGTTTTGTTTTATCCCTCTAAAAAATTGTTTTATTTTTTTGTCTAAAATTTTAACATGTCCTTGACATATTTTAAACATAATATCAACATATAAATGTTCAATATATTTTCATGAACAAGAGCTGAATATATGTTACCAACTTTTGGAGTATCCTTCACGAGTAATTCTATCATAGCCACAACCCTAAATCTAAAATATATGGGCACACACACATTAAAGAGGAAAATTTAAAAATTAATGATTAAGTCACATCAATTATCATTAATCAATTCTTTTATATTTAAATTTTTTTAAATTATGTATGTGTGCCCAAATGACACTTGTTGGGTTTGTGCCCAAGTAATTGTTTCTCATCCTTCACATATTCAATTGTATTATCTTCTTCAGTACAGTGTATAATCGCTGGTAATAAAAGCCATGTTATAGAAAACATAAAACATGAGCACCAGTGGTCTAGTGGTAGAATAGTACCCTGCCACGGTACAGACCCGGGTTCGATTCCCGGCTGGTGCATGATATTTTTTGCAAATTTTTCATTTTCTATTTCCCATGTGTTGATTGCTTTTCCGCACATAGTATGGAACAAAAAAGGTTTACTGTAATATGAAGCAAAAAGTATGTATGATACATAAATGGACCCAAGGATGAAGACACCTTCCTCCAACTAGAAAAAGACGTGAGTGTGCTTGGGGGTTAGTATACCAGCACCATTGTTTTGTACCTTAATACCAAAATGATGTAACCTAGCATATAATAATATAAATTAATTAAAATGAATGCAAGTCTGGCAGCTGGTTGAGGTGAAGCAACATCCAGGAGTTTGAGTACCAAAAATACAACAAGATACAAACAGCATTATTATGACAATGTAATTAAACGTTTGGCTTAGGTAAGGAAAGGAGCATGATTAAGGCTGTTTCGATTATTTATTTATCTTGAGTGGAATGAATGGGAATTAAAGTTATAGAATGAAAATAAGTCCACATATAATCAATCATTTGGATGTTTGGTGACATGGGCGGACCTGTGTGAGATATATTGTGGCTTATAGTCACACTAGCACAGCCCATATTTTTTCAGGCTGTTCCATACTATATAGAGATTTTACTAAGGTTTTTAGAACCGAACCGGTGAGTTTACTGGTTCAAGGTTTAACCGGTTGGACCGGTCATCGAATTGGTGAGTTTACTGGTTCAAGGTTTAACCGGTCAGATCGTTTTTATTTAAATATATTTTTTAATTAATATATAATAAAAAAAATTAATAACTTAATATTTTTTATTTTTACACATGAAAAAGATGAAATGTCATAAAATTAATATAAAATTAAAACTTTAGTACATTAGACATAAAATTTCTAATTCAAACTAAATTAAAAATTACATAATAACTAAGTCTAATAACACAAAATAGTACCATAACATCGTTTGTAATTTGTTTATTTTTTAATCTTTCTTTTACAAATAAAACCAAATAACATTGTTTGGTGTTTTTTTAAATTATATATATATATATATATATATATATATATATGAAACGGCGTTATTTTGACCTCCTTTTTAAAAAATAAAACGGAACCATCGAACCGTCTGGACCGGCCGGTTCATAGTTTTTTTTTTCGGTTCAGGACCGGTTCGACCGGTTTTTTACCGGTTCACTTGTAGACCGATTTTCAAGCCTAACCAAATCGAATACATCACCGGTTCACGGTCTAACCTGTGCGATCGGGCGGTCCGGTTTTGACAACCTTGGGTTTTACTGTCTCCTCTTTACCATCCTTAACATCTTCAGGGTGTGCCATAACATATAAAAGTTTTACAGAGTTTAGGATCTCTTCACCATCCTTAACATCTTTAGCCTATGTTGTGACATATATAGGTCTTACTTTCATCGTTTCACACCACTAACATCTTCAGGCTATGCCATGACATATATAAGTCTTATTTTAGTCAATTCACCATCCTTAACATCTAAGGGCTATGTCGTGACATATAGAAGTTTTACTTATGCAATTTCACCATCTAACATTTGCAGGGTGTGCCGACTGTTAAATGTTTTACTTTAGTCTCTTCACCATCCTTAAAACCCTAAGGATGTTCCATAGCATATAGAGGTATCATTATCGTCTTTTCACTATCCTTAACACCTTAAACCTATGCCATAGCATATAGAGGTTTTACTATCGCCTCTTCGCCATCATAACATCTTCAGAGTGTGCCATGACTGTTAGAGGTTTTACTTTATTATCTTCACCATCCTTAACACCATACATACAATCCAAATTTGATCAATTTTTTTAACAAGTCATCCTAACCAGATTATTTGTGTTTTTATCTGTAATAGGAATAGTTTTATACTCTAACTGATTCAAACTGCACCACAAACACCTTATTGGATGTATATATTTGTGTATATAATTAATTAATCAAAATAAAAAACATTTTGTAACCCAAAAAATAAAATAAAAAACATTTCTAATCACTTATTCAACCTAAATGTTGCGTCTCTTAAAATTTTGAATGTCATTTCTTTTTGTCATTTTTTTTTTGAAGTTATTTGTTGTATGCAGGAAATTACTATAATACCTTCCATTTAAACGGGAATTACAAAATTACCACTCCAGCCAACACAACGCAAAACGAACGCACACGCTCTTCTTCACCAGCCGAAAACGCACGTGCACCTCTGCATTTCAGTCTCCTCCCTCACCAGAACGCTAAACGCCGCCGTTTCTCGCCGTCGCGACTGTAAGTTCTGTTTTCAACTTTCCTCGTCGATTTTTGAATCTTTACTACGGTGGGTTGTTTGGTAATGAATCTGATTTTTGATTTGGTTCCCCTTTGATTTTCTCATAACCCTAATTAAACTCTGATTTGGTTTATGATTTTCCCTTAGATTTTCTGTCTAAATTTGTTTATTGTTTATTAATCTTAATAATTTAGAGGATGAAGATTTAGGTTGTTTGGATTGACTTATTTGAGCTTATATACTGACATAAGTTTTGTTAGATTTTGTTTGAGGAAACATGAAAACAACTTATTACAATTTTCATAAGTTTTTCTTTCTCTTTTCAATTTCTGTTAATGGTTATGCTGATCAATATATGCATTTGTTCGTCTGTTCGTCGTAGGTGAGAGAGAGAAATGGCGAATCAAGGTGCTAAAAAACGCAAGGAAGAGAACGCTCGTCACATGGCTAGGATCCGCCGTATCATCATTGCTTGCAATGTACTTTTTCTCTACACTCATTGACTTCAGATGATGAATACATTATACGTGTGAATATAAACAAGTTATTTTTGCTCAGTGTATTGATTATTGATTGCATGATTCATTGGTTTGCTTTTGAACAGGTTATTTATGTAGTAATTAGGATGTTAATCTTCCATTCTAGCTTCACATGGAAGCATTGGATTGGCTTGGTTGTGACTTCTCTAGCGTATTATTTTCCCTATCAACAACTTGCTAAGATGGCAAACCCAAGTTACACCGATGATGGTGAACTTTTAGATGGTGGGTTTGATATGACTACTGGTGGAGTTTGCGGGTATGACTTTGTTTTGTCTTGTGGTTTGTGTAAATATATCCAACAAGTACTTAGGGAAATGAATGCCACAATAACCAGTTAAAATTAGTTTCCCCATCTCAATTTTTTTCATCAGCTTTTCTCATTTAACTTATCCCTGTAGACCTATAAGCTTAGAAGGAATTTTCATGGATCTCCATAAATTTATTTTAATAGAGAAACTCCTATAAGTTAGAAGCTAATCCAAATCGTGCCTTTTGCAATCTGTGTGTGTACAAGATGTGCATTTCGATTTAAAAAATTACCATTCATCTGTGCCAATGGTTTTTTGACTTTATCGTTTGTAGCTTTTCCTGCCTGGTTATTTTATGATAAGTGTTCGAAACTCTTAAATTTGTTCAGATATGATTTCTACTCTATATTACTAAAACTAAAATTAGCAATTACTTCCATCATGCAAAAATGGCTACCAGATATAACTGTTGAACAAAAGCGTCGTGTTTATATTGTAGGCTGTAGTGTGTGGAGTTTTGGCCCCTGGATGGATCCAAAACTTGTTCATAGTCAGCTGATTCCATAGGTCTGCGGGAGTCAGCCCTCCCTCCCCTTATTTAGATTTTCAGTCACCAAAAATTCTTGAATCTCTTATGTGAAGCCAAACTATATTGATAAATAAAATTCAACTACAGCGAATTTTTTGCTATCTTCTAATTGTATGATAATTCTTTACTTACCGTCAGTCATATTTTGCAGCTATTTACATGATGTTATCTACATAACAAGCTTTGTGCAAGTCACGTCCATCATCTCTGGAAAGTTCTGGTACCTATATCTTGTGGTAAGGTCCAATCTCCTTCTAAATAAGCTTTTAGAATGTAGGACTGTAATTGTTGATGCTGTAGTCACACACTCTGACTGATACCACTTTATAGAATGTAGTCTTAGCTTCAAAGCGATCTATTATCTGCCAAGCTTGGCAGTGTGTGCATGCGCGCACACAGTTCTGCAGAAAAAATTGTTCATTTAGCATAAGGAGGAGTTTGTCTAAAGGTTTAATAGATATACTTATTATTGCATGCCTGAAAGATTGTACATAGTGTGAACGTTTATGTGCCAGAAAGCAACCACATGAAGGGAAGGGATTGGATTCAGTGGATTGTTAAACAGGAGTAGGTGCCCAAAACATTGTGTGCTTTATCATTTAACCCCTAGTGACTTTTCTCACACCGGCGTAATAGTTCTTTCAATTGTGAATTATATCTGTTGTTCTGTACAAAATAACTGTAGTTGGGAACTGCTTGAATTATGACTTAAATTTACAAGTTCAATTTAAAGTTGTAATCAATATCTAAATGTGTTTTGCATAAAAAAGTTGCAAAACCATTCAATCATTAAAAAATAGAAAATTCAACAACCTTTAGTTACACGGTTACTCCCTTGATATGTAACAGATACCGGCATTTGGAGCATACCAATCCTTTGGCCTCATCAAAGGATTTTTGCCACAAGGTGGTTCAGAGGTATGATCACAGTCTATTAATTTTCACTTTCAAGCCACAGGAAGGTTCATAGTAACTTAATTTGTGTATGCATTTTGTGATCAGGAATCAGTTGAAGATGAAAAGACCCGCAAAAAGAGAGAAAAGATGGAGAAGAAGGCATCCAGACCTAAGTTTGTCAAGACCAGAACTAGATAGTTTGCTGGGATTTAGCCCCAGTTGCCCAATGTCACCCAAATATCCAAGACTGATGGAGGGTTTCCATGTAATGTACAACAATTTTCTTTTATTTTAATGCCCCTCCATTTACGGAAAGAAACAAGAAAACAAGAACATGTATCCTTTACACAATTTATAAAAGTTCTTTTAAGAACTGACCCTCAAAGGGATACTTGGATTAAGAGCTGTCAACGCAAAGATGCTTTACATCAAATTACTTGAAACATTTCAAGAGTGAATGGTGGTGTGGAATTGCATGAATGGGTTTAAGCTTGGTGTTCTAAACAGGAACGGATCCAGAAATATCGAATAGTGGGGTCAAAATTATATATTATAAACATGTATACGTATTATTTTGAATATATAGTGATAAGATTTTATTTGATATTGGTACGAAATTTTCACTGCCGTTTAGTGGTGATTAATTTTCGTCGAAAAACCTATAGAACACTAGATTCTCTCTTTCAAAATGAATTTTTTTCATACATAGAAAGAGGTACCAAACCTCTTACCATTTATTTAAAAAGTCTAAATCCCTTATCATTTGTTGGCACAAAAAAAATATATTAAAATATTATTCTTATTCACTTGGATATAATTATTCATAAAATTAATAGAGAATGCATTTCTTTTATGTTCTTTGTTTTCAATTAGTGGGGGCAGCACTTCATTATAATTAGGCTAATTCAGAAGAACTATGCAATTTCAGGCCTCTTTGGTGTTTTGTAAGTTTGTTCTTTTTAAAAGTTTAAAGTTAATCACATCCATTGCCTTGTGGTTATGGACTCTTACAACTGTATTCTATGTTACATTTAAGGATTCTATGTCCTTGCATATACAAAATTACTATGTTCCAAGTTATGTATGTTAAAGTTAAGCCAATAATGGAATTTTCTTTTGTTACAGCTAGCCATGTATATGCCAATATCATTGTTATGCTCTGATGCTTTACAAACCTATTTTAAGGTGTTACTATACAGCTTGAATAGTGTGCAACTTAAACACAAATTATGCAAGCACTAGTGTTGTGTTGTATTGTATGTGACACCCTTTCAGTAAGTTTTTACTTGTTGCCAATAAGATGTTCAACAAAGATTTTAGGCTGAGGCTAGCAAAAAAATACTAGATAATTTGAGGCTTCTAATTTTCTTCCATTTAAGATAACTACTAGAGCATAGTTCCACTACAATCCAAGTTTACAATCAAAATCAAAATATAATAGTAAAATGTGACATTACAATTTTCCACATCATCATGTGTACATTTATATATATCCACATTATGGTTCAAGTGACATAAAACAAAGCCATTTGATTTTGTACAAGCACTTCTCAAAAACAAACAAAAGGTTCAATTTACAACATACTATCAGTAAGTGCAGGCAACCTTCTGAAGAAATTAACTGGTGCAGGTGGTAACTTACCCCTTAACTTAGGGTGCCTCATTAAGTAAAATCCAACAACAAGAAAAACTAACTGAGAAGGTACCACATACAAAACTAATGAAGCTACAAAAGAAAACACCATAAATATAGCAGTTGCACGAGGGTCCCTCCAATTAAGGAGTGCATTTAGCCTCTCACCTTGTGTTGCTATGTCTCCAACAACACTTTGAACCTTCCCCGCCAAAATCCTCAACCGGTCGTACCTCCAACGAACTATATCCTGGCTTTTTCTCGTTGGAAACGAATCAAACTCCTCGTCGAACTCGTCTGGATTTGTCTCGTCAGCACAAGAAAGTCTAGTGTCCATGTGAGGAGGGTATCTCGGGCGAAACCTCCATTTCCACAAACCTATTATGAACATGTATAGGAATATGGTTGGTAGAATGAGTTGTGGGAAACACACAAGCATCATGTAAAGAATGTGGACTAATATTGTTGTGATAGAATTCTTCCATGTTGAAATTTCCATTAACCAACTTCCGACTGATATTAGTCCCGAAAAAACTGACTTCAGACGGTTTATATTTGCCTTGCTTTTTCTCATGCTCCATAGATGAGAGTCTGTATCAGACATGTACTCAACCACTTCTTTTCTAAGAGGTGGTTCTGTCCTGCCAAGTCTAGCTGCAACAATAATCATGGCTTGGTATTTCAACTTATCTTGTTCAATTATGTTGAGAGGTTTTGTGTAGTGCATCTTCGGCAAATGCGGTTTGAAATACAAATCAATCATGTTGGTCATTGAGGTACATGAGAAACGGATGGCTAAATGAACCTCGCCCATCTTTTTGAGACCGGAATTTTGCAGCGACAACAATGGATAATTATGTGTGTAAATGCGACCGGTTTCCAACGTTGAGAGCCTTATCCGAACCTTACCGATCTTTGAATCTTTGCTGTCATCTGAATCATTAAGTTGTCCATTGTCAAACACACCAAGGGTTAGAACTGTAGATGGATCGTGAACTTCCCAAGTGTACTGCTCGTTAAATTTCGGGTTTAAGTTACCAACGATCGTTCGAGTTCGCACCCATTTGTGGCCATATTTTGCCACACAGTATACATCAGAGATCCCTCTTCCATCTCTACTTTTGGTTGGTTGTACATCAGCATTCAAAATTCCGAGTTCCAATACACCAATTGCCTTCTTCCAAAGTTGTCTTGAAGTAGGCCTAAGATCGCTACTGTAATAAGTTGATTCATCTAGCACATGGTATCCACCATCAAGATAGACACTAACATGGATTCGACTCGTAAACTTGTCTTTTTCCTTCTCTTTCATTTTCCTTTGTCCATCTTCCATTGCTAATGACATGGACTTTAAAAGGGGATACCACCGGGTAAGGATAGCTCGATCGTCAGCACGCTTTTCAATTGTGCTCAAAGGAATAACAACATTGCCAATAGTATCATTCTTGTCTTCAACTGTAATGATCAAAGGTTCTTCAAAAGGTTCAGCAGCAACAAATAACGTACATTGATCCCACCGCGGGTTATTGACTCTTGATTGAACTGGTTTTGTCTTGAAAATCTGGTTACCATGTTGCACCTTAACATAAGCATCCGGAGCTCTAGACTTGTCGTCTGGTGAAATCAAGTCTTGTGCCTCAATAACTTTCACGCGTAGGTACCATAATCTCGGCGAAGTGTAGACTTTGGACCGAATCTGAGCATAGTTAGCTGCATAGCTACCAGTAGGGGACATTGAATCAGAATGCCAAGCATCTGAAAAAGCCTCGTCAGCTTGTGTGCCATGCCAGACAGCAAGCATTATCTCTCCAGTATTCATCATTTCACCCTTTTTGTTCATAATTCTGTACCACTGAGGAGCCAAAGGGCTATTAGGCGGAACGCGCCTAGGAACATCGTAGTCGTACAGCTCAAACCTCACAGTTCCAACAAGATCATCATGTATTGTGTCCTTGTCTTTGACAACAACATCAAGAGTAGTTGCTTGTTGATTGTCCTTAGCAAATGCAAATACCTCGTTCCATTCAGGGCTTTGGTTTTTCTCAAAGTGTTTGGTAGTTCCTTTGAAATTTCCAACCCTTACCACCACATAGGGATCAAGGCTACCGGTCAAATCCATTCTTGGAAGGTCACGAGCTTTCACAACTCGTACAAAAAGGTACTCCATTGGTTCTACAAGGTCATAGGTGCTGCTAGGCAGTTTATTGCTCCCGCGAATAACTCTTCCACCAACAACTTTTCCACCTCCAAGAGAAGGGCTTGTCTCTCTTACTCCGTAGTCTGCTGCGCCTGCAAACGCTTTAACAACTTTTGGAGCAGACTGTCCAGATTTCATCTCATGCATCCCAAATGTTACATTTGATTTCTTTTCCTTTCCATCATTTGATTTAGGAAGGTTGTGAAATGTGTGCACTGACTCACTTTTCTTTTTAAGCACGTTATTGAGGATTTGATTTGTAAACGATGCTGGTATTTGATCTTGTGTAAAACTTTCATCTGTACTATTGATTCCATTGTTGAAAAAGGGCTCTTGCATAGCAGGAAGAGGGTTTGAGGCTCTTAAAGAAGGGTCATCTATAATGAATACCTTCAAACCAATTTCACCTTTCGTGCGCGAAAAAATGCCTTTCTTTTCAAGCGGATAGTGTAATACAACAGCATCAGAATACGAAACAAACGAGGTTCCGGTGAGCCTAACCTTACCAAGAGGGACTTTAGAGCCATTGCTTTTGTTGTTATAGTGATAAATAGTAGCATCAAGATTGAGGTTTGGTAACTTGCTTGGATCTGTAATGTTGAAGTAAAAAATCTCATTCCAAATTGGACTAAGATCTTTATCTTTAGTTGTTGTACGAAATTTCTGATCATCAAATTCAAGTTCTACAAAAGTAGTAGATGATCCTTGTCCATCTTTGGCCACAAGGTCATGAGCACCAACAACTTCAATACCTAGCTTGAGACTGTTCATTGAAAAGTACCTGAAAATCAAGAATAAATAAATAACATTCAAGAGTTATAAATATTGTATCAAATATAAACTTCATTAACCTTGTATTAATATTAAAGCTAAAATATGTTTTCAATCCCTAGTTTACAGTGATGTTTTGGTTTTCGTCTTTGATTAATTTTGTGTTCTGGTTTTAGTCTCGGATGTTAGGTCAACCTTTAGTTGACTAACGGATATCCACGTGGACATGCCACAGTGGATTGTTTGACAAGTGGCATCCTACATGGACTGCCACGTCAGATTTTTACTTTTTTTGTTGAGTTTTTTATAAAAAAAATTAATATTCTTCATCCTGATGGATGTTTTCCCATTAATAAAGTCAAGGATCGGTTCGATCCCACACAACTGCGATCGAAAGGGGGCTGGAACCACTCAATGCCAGAACTGACCCCAAACCAGATTAAACTGGTGATGAAAAAAAAAAAAGTCAAGGATGTATTTTAGCAGAACTATAGCTACTTTTGGGCTTTAGCCTTCATATATGTATAATAAAAAAACAACTATAGCTACTTTGTAAATTACATATAACCTTGAAAGACATATTCTCTTTACAAAAGAAAACATAACATGTAGATAGAGTTGTATCATAATAGTTTTTTTTTTTTACTAAATCATAATAGTTAGTTGATCAACAGAAAAAGATAGAATTCATAACATATTATGGTAGATGATATATATAAGTAAACATGATATTTTCTTAATATAACATATTTTACATGAAGACATGAAATTTTAAATTTTACTTGATCACCTTTTTTTGTATGAGTAAATAGTAATAATCTGAAATCTTTTGAGAATTATATTATATATAAAAAAATCATACTTTGTGAATTACTACTATTATTATTCATAGACAAGGAAGAAAAGGAAAAAAGGAGTGGACTTTTGTCTTGATACACAAGTAATACATCAAGCACAAGCAAGAAACAAGCCTTGAAAACATAAAATTGGACCAAAAAGGCAAGACAAGAATACTAGTTTATTTTTTTTAATATTAATTATACTTTATTTCCTCAAAATTATATGAGACAGAAAAGGTACTTTTGTAAAAAAAAAAAAAAAAAGACAAGCCTTTTAAGTTTTGATTTCTAGTAGAGTTTTCGCTTGATATTTACAAAAAACAAAAACTAGTTTCAAACATTTAAGAAAAACCATAAATTAATTCAAAAACAAACTAGTTTCTCCATGACCAACATATCTAAACCTCTTAAACAAATTTGTTCTCTTCCAAAGACTCAAACTTTGAAGACAATATATATATAACAAGAACTCAAAATCATGAAAATGGTACACATAACTAAAAACAATTAAAATAAAAAAGTGATGAAGAAGATGATGATAATAAGGAAGATGTAAGGTACCTGTGTGTTTGAAGGGTGTTTTGAGCTATTAGAGTGAGAGAATGTGTAACGTAGAGAATAAGTTATTAAATAAGAATGAAAAGGAAGAAGAAAAGGATTATTGGGTTATTGTTTCTGGGATGGTTCTCAAAGAGAAAGAGTCGTTAAAAACGAGTGAAAATCACATAGTTTGACTTTGCCATTTTTATAATATTTTGCTGTGATTAAATAAGAGTTGGATTGTAGTTTAGCTCGGTTGATAAGAGATTGCATTATATATATAAGGGTTGAAGTTCGAATTTCGGTCATTCTACTTATCCATCTTAAGGGTGGAATTTACGGTCACTAGACTATTTAACCAATAAATAAATAATACTACATTCGTCCCTAATTATAAGGTCATGTTTGACAAAAATATACTATTCATTTACCTTGTTTTAACCGTATTTTTTTAATAATATATAAATGTAAATATAAACGTATAGGATCTTGTTCAATTTATTTTAATGAGTTTTTTCAAAATATTAAGTTTTCATAATTTTTATTAATAATGATCAAAATTGTGCATTTACGTAAACAATGTCTTGTAATTAAGAGTTGGGTTTACGTCTTGTAATTAAGAGTTGGGACTTGGAGAATGGATCCTCTCAATTTGAAAAAAAAAATTGAGGAAATAAAGTGAGGTTTTAAACTATTGGATTATAAATATAAAGTAATATTTAAATTGAAAAAAAATGAGAAAAAATTAATTAATGGTTGAGATGTGAAAATTGAAAAAAATAAAATTGAGAGGATCCATTCTCCTTTGGCGGTGCTACAACATTGTTTTCACCACCGTTACCTCATCATTGTGTTGTTGCCTTCATATACTTGAACAAAGAACAATACATATAAAAGACAGGTACAATTGAATTTGATTTAAGTGATAAAAAACAGTGATATATTTGAGTATTTTTTTGACCTTATTTATAAGTAAAAATTACATTTTAATTTAATTGAATAAGTGATGTATCTAATTCATAAATAAGGTTAGATACATCACTTGTTTAATAAATTTAAAAAATAATTTTTACTTATAAATAAAACCAAAAAAAATACAATTGAATTACGAATCAAATTTCAAACTAACATTGACGATAACAATGGAGTAAATGTCACATGACTAATTTATAAAACTATAAAATAAATCTTGGTAAAGGAAATGAGTAAAAAAATTGTAAATGAAATGGCAGCTAGTTTAATTTCAGATTTTTTTATTAAATACTAAATAATTTTATTTATTTATTTGGGTGAATGCAATTATTTGAACATATTTTCATTAAAATAATTTTGTATTAATATGATTGCAGTTATCCCAAACAAAATTGCCAAACAACTTTAACTATAAAGTTCATATTTCTAACTTTGGGTCTGTTTGTTTCAGCTTTAAAAAATGAATTTTTTTCTTTGTATTATTTAAAATATATTTTGTAAAACCGTTTTTTAAAATATAACAAGTTTTTTTTATATTAGTTTTTTCTAAAATGAAACACTAATTTTGGAGAATGGATCCTCTCAATTTATGTTTTCTCAATTTTCCTCACTTTTCACATGTCAACCATCAATCAACTTTTCCTCATTTCTTTTCAATTTAAATATTACTTTATATTTATAATCCAATGGTTTAAAACTCCACTTTATTTCCTCAATTTTTTTTCCAAATTGAGAGGATCCATTCTCCTAATTTTGACATCATATAACATAAATATACATTATTGAAAATCAAAACATGATTTCATTAAAATGATAAAATACCTAAAATAACATTTTAAGTGATTTTTATAAAAATCATTTTTGACTAAACTTTCGTTTTCAAAGGGAGATAAAATTAGTCTGTATTTTGGTTTTACAATGAGAAAAATTAATTTTGAATTAATTTGTTTGGTATAATTAATTTCTACTAAAATCGAGTTAAGGGAAAATGATGTATACATATAAATATATATATTATTTAAAAGTGAATTGAACATAAAATTTATTTATTAGAATATAAGAAGCTACACAATTCTTAATTTGAAATAGAATCAATTCTATTGATAAAACTGCTTATACTATAACAAAACCAAATATATCAAAATTAACTCTATACCTTTCAAATTAATTTTAACCTCTCTAAACATGAAATCAATGTGTCCTTGTGAGTATCACTTAATTAGTAGGGACATTATATATAAAATGCAGATATCAGAGCTCGAACCTCAATACTCCCACTATTTAAATTTTAAAAATAAAACTTTAATCACTAAACTATTTAAAAAAATGAAACCAACGTATACACTAAACTGGTGGAGTATATATATCAATGAGTGGATTGTCATGATATTTTAGTTATTAGATAAACTTAATATAAGGGTTATGTTAAACAGTGTCATTAGGTACTTGTTAAACATGCTGATTAAAAATACAAATAAAAGATAAATAAATGTTGAGAAAATAACATTTTACACTTTTAGGGTGTATTTGATTTAAAGGAAAGAAGATGAAAAGAAAGAAAATTATATTAATCAATGAATTAATTTAAAATATATAATGTTTGACCAAGTTCATTTATTAGATTGCGTAATTTTCTTTTCTCTCTCTTTCTTTTCTTTGAATCAAACGAACTATTAAAATTTGTTTGGTTTTATGAAAAAAAAAAAAGAGAAAATAAAAAAAATTACGAAAATGAATAAATGAATTTGAATTAATTTTAATCCAAATTTATTCATCGGTCGATTTTCGTAATTTATTTTTCTTCCTTTTTTTACATCATACCAAACATACCATTAGAGTATTGAATGAATAAATTTTAAAACATAATTTTATTTATTTATATATTTAACTAGCGTTTAAGAGAGTGCTGCTTAATATTTTTCATAATATAATAATTAATAAATCAACTATGAAGTTAGGTAACGATTTTTTTAATCAAGTTATCTGAAAAGTCAATGGACTCATCCACACTGTCCTCCTCCTTGTCTTTTTGCTTACAAGACTTATTACTCAAATTTATGGTATATAAAGTAACACATGTCTTTTATTATGTACTAATTTAATTTTTATTATTAAATTTATGAATTTTATCATTGAATTAAATAAGATGTAACGTAATATATTGATCTAATGTTGAGGTTTATTAATCTAATAGTAAAAAAATATGTATGCATGATAAAAGAATTTTTTCACTTATACATATTCAAAAAAATCATAATTAATATTAGTCTTCGTAATAGAAGTACTTAAAAATAAGAAAAGATATTAATTTTTGAACACTCAAACACACTTTTATCAACTTAAATTTTGAAATAGAAAAAATTGAGTGATATGGTAATCGTGATATGTCGGTAACTATTGTTACATGAAAAAGAGATAAAGTGAAAATTAGATGTTGAATAATTTTATTTTTTTTTAAATGGCAAATATATTATATATAAAAGTAAAGATACAGTACAAGAGATAAGACAAAGTAACAAGAGGTACCAGAAGTACACTCTAAGAAGACAAGAAAAATAGATAAGGACCTACAACAAAAAAAGGCACACAAACAATAAGCTAAAACACCTCAACAACACCACTGCAAGATAAATACCCCAATGATGAGAAAGAGAGAGATAAGATGAACCACAAGGTAAGAAAAAACAACAAGAGGAACACGGGTTACCAGGGTTTTTACCTAAAAACCATTTCGAAGATAAAAGTTTCACCCTATCAACCATGAGACCCAAGTCCACACCCAACCAAACTCTATCGGTTCCAGTAGAAAGTAGGGTGAATACCCCACTCATAAAAGGAACACGGGTTACCAGGATTTTTACCTAAAAACCATTTCGAAGATAAAAGTTTCACCCTATCAACCAGACACTCGACAGAAAAAGTCCCATCCGAAAATAATACGTCATTTCGGGAGTTCCAAATTGTCCACACAATAGTATGCCAAATTAACAAACACCCCATTCTATCTTTCCGACTTCTACCCATGCCTAAAAAACCCTCAAACAACCCTAAAATACTACGAGGAGGCACCAACTCAAAACCTAACCACCGAAGGATATCATACCAAACAGGTGAGATTTGGCTACAAGAAGAGAATAAGTGTTCAGCTGATTCAGGTCCTACTCCACATAAAACACAGTTAGACGCATTAACATCCCCAATGACTCCCCGTCGCCAGAGATTGTGACGAGTCAGCAACCTATCTTGAAGAAGTTGCCAAGAAAAGACTGCCACTTTTGAAGGGGCCCAAGTTTTCCAAACTTTTGGAAGTAACCTTGTTTCATCTTCAGAGAAGGTTACTTCCCCAGCTGTGGAGTGATAGAAAACTGAATAAGTTGACTTTATTGAAAAGAACCCACTTGAGTCATGCTTCCAAATCCAAGAATCATCTGCTACAGACATTGTAGAGCGATTCAGGATTTCAAGAAGATTTTCCAAAAGATTGAGCTCTCAAACAAATAGATCTCTTCTCCATCTCAAGTCTCAAACCCAATGGCCCTCAACCCAACTACTCATCTCCCCCACCTTACTAGTACTTTGAGTTGAAACTTGAAAAAGCCTTTGAAACTCCGTCCTTAGAGGGGTTTCCCCACCCAAGGATCAAACAAAAAAGATGTCATGAGGCCATTACCGACCTTTTTAGTCACCCCCTCTGAAAACCAATATGAACTAGCATCCATAGGATTACCAAGTAAAGACACGTTCCTCCACCAACTAGAGGCCCTCCGCAGACCCCCAAGCCTCCCTCCCAAATGAGGAGACGGAAATAAAGAGCCATATCTGGCTAACATTATGTCTTTCCAGAGACCCACTCCTCCTGAAATTAGTCTCCATCTCCATTTACCAAGCAATGCTAGATTCACTGCTCGAAGGTCTTTAACTCCCAACCCTCCCTCACTCTTTGACTTACACACTTTACCCCAACTAATCCAAGCGATCTTTCTAGCACTCTTAGCCCCCCCCCCCCCATAAGAAGTTTCGTTGAATCTGAACAATCTTTTTCCAAACTAAAGTATCCAAGAGAGGTTGCCAGGTTGCTTCCTTCTGATGATTTGCCCCCACTGGCAACCCAAGGTAAATAAAAGGTATAGACCCAATTGAATAAATACTATAGAATTAAAAATGTTTAAAATATAATCACACACAAAAATGCATAGTAGTTTTCTTCTAACTATTAACAACCTTTAAAAACTCTTGATCATTTTCTTGTTGGTACCATTAGAAGATCATTTTTTTGTCTTAAACAAAGACTTTGCAGAAAAATATTTGCAAGTCGTCATGCAGCTCCTATCTTGAGAGTTTAAGCATTTTTTAATTATTCTATTATTGTACCAACCAATATGCATAACATAGTACAAATTTTATAGTCAACTCTTCCTCTATATTATAATTAAGCTTAGCATTTTAGCATTTTCTAGGCCTGACTTGAACTTGTAGGACTAGTCTTTATTGTTAAATAGAATATAGGTTCAATCGATTGAATTTCATCATCAAATGTTTGTATTCTTGTGCATTTTATTTACCAATTTTTGTTAAAATTGAATATTAAGGCTATATTTAATTCAATTTTTCAAATTTGTACATGAATTTGACACGTGTCTTTCAAATAATATTTGACATGTAAGAGGTTAATTTTTTCTACTAGATATAATCTCAATTGGTTACAATTTTATCTTTTTATTGAATAAAAGATTATAGCTGAAATGATAATTTTTTTTTTCAGACGTACGTAGTTAGGGGACAAAATGTTAGACTAATTGAACAAAATATAAGCAATAACATTATATCCGAAAAAAAATTAAATCAAGTCCATAAATAAACCAAAAATATGAAAAGTAAAATTTCTCACAAATAAAAAGAAGAAAAAAATAACAAATACCAACAATAAAGGTTTAATTGAAATTGTGAACACAAATCTTGCTGTATTATATAAAATATATTGTATTAATGTTCTTTTTCTAGCTTGTTTAAAAAAAATGGCTACAATATGTTATGTTTCTTTGTCGTCAAGAAATAATTGTACATGGAGGTGTATCACTTGGTGACTTAACCATGGACTCAACCATAAAGTCCCTCCATATACCATCCACTGGACATGCCAAATTTTCAGAACAAACCTCAACAGCTTTTGGAGGTATGGTTGGTTCAAATTTCAAGAGCTTTGCATATTCAATCAATAGATTTAACATATAATCATACACTAACTTCATCTTTACATTCTCTTCTATGAACCTTGTCCCTTCTCTGCCAATAGCTTTTGCCTATTGAATTGTACATACAAAAAATATTCAACTACAATTAAAATGATTATTAAGATGACATTTGCTAAGGGTTCGTTTGGTCTAGCTTATTTTTGAGTTTGTGCAAACAGCTTATGTAATTTTTATGTATTATTATAAGTTTGTCAAAGTAGTTTATGATAAAATAGCTTATAAAAATTCAATTTTTACTAGTTTAAACTTATAAAATAGCATAAAATCTAATTTTTATTGCATAAGATGTTTGCATAAGCTCAAAAATAAGTTAGGTCAAATAGGCCCTAAGATTTGATTTCATCACGCTCTTCTTATGTTAGAGAATTTTGAGTTATGTTCCTACGAGCTTAACTCAAGTGGTAGGAATATCGCATTTAATATGCAGTAGTCGGGGTTCGAATCTCCGACACTCCACTTGTTCAGCTTTAAAAAATGAAATTATAGCTACTAGGTTAGCTAACCAAAAAAAGAAGAGAATTTTGAATTACAATATTTTTATTTTTTATATTAATAAAAATCTAAATTATTGTCTTGTTTTTTGTGAAGTCAATATTAGATTACCTTTGTTGGATGTGTATTGCCCCAATCTACAGCATATTTAATATCTTCACACATGTTTTCCTTGCTGATGGGCCAGAAGTGCTTATGAGGTACTAAGCTTCTTGAAAAGAAATCGTAATATCTTGGCTTTATGAACAAGGTCATTGAGTCACATGCTATTATATATTTTTCACTCACTGACCATGAGACCCCTTCAGCATAAATCTTGTACCTTCACATGAAAAGTAACACATGAAATGTTACAATTTATACAGCGACAAATCTGAAGGTATCAAATTGGATTTTAATTTGGTGCAGTAATTCTGTCGCGCAGTTTTTTATCTTAATCGTCTAATTTCAAACAAACAATTAAGATCATTTTATGGAAAATTTTAAATCGCGTGATATCAAATTAGCATCGGCAGAGTAAAAAATTCTATATAACTATGTCTTTTGTTTACTGCGGTAGATCGTGATTTGTAATAAATCCTAGTAATAAGTTACAAAAGAGGCATGAAAAAATTATTAGATGCTTAATTACCTGTGTGTACATTGATCTTCTAATTTGGAGTTCTTGAACCCTTGTTCAATTTCCTTACTCCAGTGCTAAAAAGTAAAAACAATATTCATTAATATAAGATTTTCATAAAACATTTGATAATATTATTCATTTAATAAATTATATATTTACCACTGAATATATATGAGCATTCGAATCATGTTGGTCTGTGGCATTGCAGCTCCTAAGCCGATACCTTGTTGGGGACACATGTGTGTTTCCTTTCCAGAAAGCATAGGGTATCCTATCCTGCCATTTGATCTTCTTGTTGCTTTCTTGTATGTTCTTCAACACTTTCTCCCAAGGTTTTATTCCAGTCTCAGCCCTTGAAATTCAAACAAAATAATGTGTAAGAATATAGGCAGATTTTGTTTACATATATTTTTTTTATAGAAAAATGACAAATTAAACCATTATAATCTATACACACGAAAGTGGAGGGGCACCCGATCTTACAATGTTGACATTTCTGTCAATTGAACTAAGGATTCGTTAACTTCATTTTATTTATTTTATTAAAAGGAAATTTTTCTATTTTTGTAGTCACAAAAACATATACTTAAGCAAAATATTTTCCCATAATTAACTTGAAGATTCTGAACAATTTCAGTTGAGTACATATTTGAATTGACAGTGACTTCGAGAGAAACACAATGTCACTATGTTTAAACAAAAAGTATATTTTAGAACTTTGTATATAAAACTAGCTGTCAATTCAAATGTGCACTAAAACTATTACTAATTACTAATTGAATGGAAATAGATTAGGTGCAGTCAATTTTTTACTGCAGTCGTTTTATAGCCGTCCGATCAAATCAAATGGTATAAACAAATGCAGTCATTAAATACGTTTTTAAATCAGAGACCGTCCGATCTTGATCAGACGGTTATAAATAAAATGACTGCACGACTGCACCGAAAAAGTGACTGCATGGAATCTGGATCCTAATTGAATAAAGAAACCTTACCAACCCCAAAAGGACCAATCAGGAAAGACAATATCAAGAGCATTATTTTGTCCACAATAACTAAA
This sequence comes from Trifolium fragiferum, assembly GCA_954870985.1. Lineage (NCBI taxonomy): Eukaryota > Viridiplantae > Streptophyta > Magnoliopsida > Fabales > Fabaceae > Trifolium > Trifolium fragiferum. The sequence continues at coordinate 40,822,515 of OX940796.1, read as the reverse complement.
AATAGGTGGTGGTGTCACAGCTTGAAACTTTTGTTTATCCAACACAGTTTTGTCACCAGTCTCAAACAATAGCTCTAAATCTGGTACTCTTCCAGGGTACAACCTTAAAAGTTGTACTATTCCCCATATAGTAAACAAGTCCCTTGTTTGATATGAATCTCCATAAGTTTCTACATAAGTTTTTCCTTGTTTAATCACAATTCTAAGCTGTGAAATGTTTTTTCCACTCTCCACCATTTCCCTTGTGATTCCTGTACTATTCCATGGTTTTAGATCTTCATGAATCCATCTAAAGTGTTCTGGACATGTTGACGTAGTTAATGGTGAATCTTGATTTTGTTCGAATGTTTGAATTTGAGAATGATACCTTGGACAAGTTCTTGTCTGGCTTCCATTGAAGCAGTTTAGTGTGTATTTAATTTCATGGCTTTTGATGAATGTAAGTTTTTTGTTAGGAGAAGTGCTTGATGTTTTGATCTGATCAAAGACAAGGGATTTGTTATTGGAACAACTTTTCTCTAAAAAAAATACACGACAACATATATAGAAGTGTTTCTTTATACAATACTACTGGCCAAACGGGCGTGGCGTACTTGATGTTTTGATCTGATCAAAGACAAGGGATTTGTTATTGGAACAACTTTTCTCTAAAAAAAATACACGACAACATATATAGAACTGTTTCTTTAAACAATACTAGTGGCCAAACGGGCGCGTTCCGCGCCCGCTTGTGTGATATTCGTTTTCTATTTTGCTAACGTATATAAATTATACATAGTGATTTATTATAAATTTGATTTTTATTTAAACTAATTTGTGTATTTTTAATTTCCCTCAAAATAAAAAATTGTATTTTACATGCATTAATAGTCCTAACCATAGGTAACTTATCATGATTACATATATAAATGATTTAAAAAAAACAAAGTTGGTTTTTGAAAGTGTTTTTTAGAAACATGTTGGTTTTTGGAAGTTAAGGATATTATTGGAATTTCAAAAAAAAAGCTACACCAAAATGGTGTTTTGCCTTTATCTATTAGTATATATATTCTACTTATTCATAAAACCACCCACATTTGAAAGCATAAAAAATCTTTAATTAAATCACATTAACATGCGCTAATCTAAGTCAAGTAAGTTGTGTTGTCAATTTAAAGAGATAAAACTCTTTCGATTCTATAACTTTGTCGTCTGTAATTTTATAACTTCTAACCTAGGGGAAAAAACTCACCCAATTCTATAATCTTGTCATGTGCAATTTTATAACTTCCAACAAAGAGTATGTTACCTAAAAAGGTAAAAAAATAAAAGGGAGGAGGAGGGGAAGTAATTAAAATACTTTGTTTTTCTTTTCTCTTTCTTTCAAGGAGGTTTAAGTATGAAAATATTCCACTCTATGTTTACTATAAGATTTATATATATAATCAACATTAATAAGCAATACAAGAAGCAATTAATCCTTTCAATACAACACAAATCCCTTAAATACTAAGAATACATATTAAGGAATTAGCGCGTTAAATTTGAATACAAATAAGTGCAAAGTCTACCCTAGCCGCTAATGAACCAAAACCAAGTTTAAGATTGTATTAATTAGATTTTTCACTCTTATAATATTTAAGAACATATTAAATATAAGATTGTTTAAATCTAAATTTTAAAACATGTTAAAGAGGGGTTAAAATCAGATCAAGAGAGATTTGACATTTTCTCCTTTTCTTTTTCTCTCTTCTGAAATTAAATAAAATGAATCAACCATTAAAATTTGAAATAATTTTTCACTTCTCCTTTATTCCTCTATTTGTACATATTCTATCAAAATTTTTGGTATTTTAGGAGTTAATATAAAGCAAAACTAATTTATTTATTTTTAGATTAATTTATGATAAAATTAAGATTTTTTTTTTCAAAACTGAGATTTTTTAGTGCACAACATAGATTTTGGTTTAAAATCTATATTTTGCCTAGACTTTATGAATTTTCTGGCTATCCCAAACTTTCTTAGACCACGGTGAACTCAGACGATCCAACTCAAAAGGTCAGCAGCACAAGTGGTAAAAAATACAATTATTAGTTAAGACTATTTTCTTTGTGGATGATGTATAGTATTTTTGTTTGAATTTAGTTTATGTTCATGTCATTGGTGCCATGTCCATGAACACTGAGGTTTTCATACAATCATTTTGTTTAGAAAAAGAAAACTGGAAGGTACACATTAACAATACACAAATAAACATTGATATATAAATGGTGATCATTAAATAAGAAGCATATACGATAATTAAACACCAAGGCAAATAGATGATGAAAGAATTGAAGAAAAACTTACAAGATGAGACCCGTTGATGTGGGTGTTCCAACCAACTATAATTATAAAATAGATGATGAAAAAAATTATGCTCAATATAATCCATCTATTCATCATGCTAACCCAAATGCAACAAATCAGTAAACGAGTCCACCACAATTAACAATATATCTATTTTCTTTTATTAGAAATTTGATATTTTTATTGAATATTATTATTATTCTTTTTGTTTTATATATATTATTGATCACATATAAATTATTTCTAAAATTGAAGAATTAATAAAGAAAGAAATACTTTCTTGCAAAAAATAAAAATATGAAATTAATTACACTTCTTTTAGGAAACAATATTAGGGGGATGTATTCAATTGAGATTTCAAAGGATTTTAAAAGATATTTTTATGATAAAAAAAATTTATGGTATTCAATCAAGACTCCTTTTTTTTTTTTTTTTTTTTGTGTACGTATTCAATCAAGACTCTTGTAGAATATAAAAAAAGTCTTGTGGTATTCAATTAAGATATTTATGATTTTTTTTAGGGCAATGAAATATATTAATATTTAATTGAGATTTCTTGTCATTTAAAAAATATCCACCGATATTCAAAAGTTTAGAAATTTTGATAGATTTTTTTATGGAATAGATTTTATTTTAATTGAAAATATGAATACTACACTTTTGCAAAAATCTGACTCAATCTTAAAATTATCCATACCCTTCTAAAGACTATTTTTTTCCCATGCGGTCAAGAGTCAAGTTGAAATATGCCATGATTTTTTCTTGCAACTTGTGTTATATTGTTCATAAACTAGTGTAAGGATCCGTGCGATGCACGGTGCAGTTAAATTCTATTACACGGTGAAATAGAGTTCTTCTACTGTGTTTATCATTTGTAAAGTTTATAATATTGGTACAAAGTTTTCACCGTTGTTATTAATAATTAATCTCCGACAAAGAACCTATGAGACACAAGATGAGTTCTCTCACCCCCGGATTATTTTAAATATGTCTGAGCTAATAATCGAACATCCGACCACATGTGTCTATTCCTTTTTATTGCGTAAAAAGTACTAAATTTTATGTTATTTCTTTTCATTTTTAGGTTGATTTCGGTAATAAATAAAGATGTGTGAAAGTAAACAGTTATTTGTTAATCGGCCCAATAGCCCAACAAAACCGTAAAATATTTTAAATCTAAAAAAATAGTGAAATGATACAACCACGTTATTATTTACTACGCGTAAAAACTTTTTCTCACGTCTTTTTTTATACTTTTTTTTTTCTTTCAAGTTTTCTATTACACAATGGGGTATAGTTCTACCTTGTCTATATTTTGTAAAGTTTATGTTATTGGTATGAAGTTATTACCGCTGTTATTGATGACTACTTTTTGTCGAAGAATCTATGAGACACACAAAATGGGTTCTCTCACCCCAACCGAATTTTTCAATAAGTATGAGCTAGGAATCGAAGTCTCGACCACATGTGTCTATTCTTTTTTTTTTATTTAAGTGTGTATTAGGTTCAATCTCACTTGGACAAACATTAAGTTTTATTTTGAAAAAAAAATACTGCATTTTATGTTGTTTTTTATAGTAAAAAAGGATGTGTGAAAGTAAACAATTATGGGTTGGTACTAACTGGCTCAATAGCCCAAAAAAATCCTAAAATATTTTAAACCTTTAAAAGAAAGTGATGTGATACAATCGCATTATTATATGTTATGCGTGAAAACTTCTTCATTCTCACCTCATTTTTTTTTTTTTGCTTTATTTTTCTTTTCAAGTTCTACTATGGAGCTATTGCCAAAAAGATTATCGGGTCTCAATCTCCTTCAAACCTCAGATTTGAGAAGACGAAAGTTTGTCCCTCAACGTGTTCGATCCTCAAAGATTAACTTTATTCTTCATTTTTTACTATTATTGAATATGTGTGTCTGTTTTATCCAACCGATTCGATGATTTTTTGGTTTAATCCTTTTTATGCTTGTTACGGTGCATGCAAGCACGAAACTCCATTCACTATCCAACTTTTTTTCCTGATGTTTAAGTTATTTTGCAAAAAATAATATTAGAAATTATTTTCATTCTCATTTCAACTCATCTCTCTCTAATCTCAACGCCTCCTCCCCCCTCTTAGAACTTCTCTTATATAATAATTGTTTTGAAATTTCTATCAACGACAATTTGTCACATATATAATAGTTATTTGGAAATTTATATTAATTGGGCTTAATGGTCCAACCCATAAACAAATAAAATCTTAACCTCTATCTAACCCTAGCCGCCGCTCCATCATCACTACATCCCCCCTCTCTCTGTGTTTTTTTCTTGCCCGTCAACAAACACCACACCTTTCCTCTTTCCTCTAAATTTTCAATCAGTTCCAACCATCACAAATCGCAGAAGCATATTTGTATATGAATGAAACCTATGGTGAACTTTGTCCCAAATAGTATTAACTGCATTCAAGGAATCAATCTCGTAAAACATGTTTCCATAACCCATCTCATAATTTGGTGCAAACCATGCTTAATTTCAGTTAACTCAGCAAACAAAATGTAACCATCTGCATCAGAACTATGCTTAATTTCAGAGATGACATGATATTTGCTCCCTTTTAAGGCAATCTCATACTAGGTTGATAAAAACTTCTCATACTAGGTTGAATTAGTAGTGGCTAAGTATCCGAAATTGTTCTGTGCACACCCCACAGAAATACAGAATACTTGACTTGATGATGTATGATTTTTGAATCAGAACTGCAGACCCAAATCCGTAAGGTTTGAATTGAACAACACTAGGATGGAGCATCATCAAGGGAATGAAAAAATATATTAAAAAGTAAAAATCTTTATACATAACGAAACATCTTACAAGTAGTGACATTAATTACATTAACAGGGCAAGCAACCTCCTTTCAGATCCAACATCAAGCTGACTGAATGAAAGACCAATTACCTAGTTAGATAGTAAATGATAAGAAAAATCACAACAAAGGATGCTACAAGCGAGAACATTCTTCGGCTGGATTTTGTCTCAAATACCTGAAACATCAAACACAGAAAATTATATATTTTATACTGGGAGGATAGACACCACCTGAAGCAGAAGTATCAAGTATATACCGTTTTGAATTTGTCCATAGTTCCTGCGAGGACTCCCCTTGAAGAATCCATATCATTGCCCTGCACAAGTACCAACAGATAGTTAAAGCAGAAAACAAAATAAAGCAGAGCTATCGTAAAAGACTTTCGATAATTACAATGCAGTACACACCATATGATCCAACATGCGGTTATGATTATCCACCTCCTCGTGTATATCACCTGACAACTGTTGCAATCACACCCATGAGAACTTTATCTCTAGATGATACAGGGGAAAATTTTAGACCATCACAGACAGAATTGCAACACTGTTTACATATATCTTTATGTGATAGAATTCATATATTCAAGATCTATAAATAGTCTACATATAACAAAAGGTTTCAAGAACTAAATAGATTATAATTACAGTACTCAACAAAATGAATAACTACAGCTACAATACTTTTTTTTTCTTCTGTCTCAGATTATTTAAACACATCATAATCAACTACAGCTACAATACTAGCAAATAAGAATCAAGAATAGTTCAGGTAAACCAGGAAAATATGATACAGACATGGAGGGATTCATATCAAGATGGACACCATATAATCTTTCAAAGTTTAAATGCATATACAACTTATTTATAAGAGTTTAAAAAACCAAAAACAACACAATTGCTGCAGTAAGTTTGTTATCTTTTACTTCCCAACAGAAAAAATAGCATGACCATTTGCTGTAGTAAAGACATAATTACACAGCATGCGCATCAACAATTTATGTACAGGATAGCTAGCTGGTATCAGGGCTTGTTACAAGTAATAGTAAATACTAAACTTACTCTTTTCAGCAGATTAACTCTATCCTGCAATCCATCTATTGCTTGTTCATTATCATGTTCATCAATTTCATGGGAAGAACCTGAGGAGTAAAGAGATGATGCTCTGATGCCACCCTCCTCAATACCATCAAAAAGAGCAACTCTGTTGTTTCGGGTGTCTCTGAAACAGAAAATAATAATTTATACAGAAGAAATAGTAAGAGCCAAGTGGTCAGCTACTTAAAACAGGCAAAATAATTTCCACTTCTCAACATTTGAATTATCAGAGGCACAATACATTTCCATAATTGCATACAATATCCATAAAGTTAAATTGATGATAAGAAAAAACAAATAGGTCAACCTCAGCATTTCTTGTATCTGAGGTAAAAGATGAAACATTAACATTTCTAAATAATAAACTTATAAACAGATATCAAACAAACCTCAATGACATGGATTGAGAAAGAAAGACGGAAGGGTTGAATTAACACAAATTAAACACTGTATGGCACCGATGATGATGATGATGATGATGATGGATGACACATCCAATGATGTATTCATCTATCTAGGTATAGAACACCTTGTTGCCTTGTTACAAGAATCCACATGCCAGTGAAAACTCACCGACTCGGCCATCCCTCAGGCCTCATCGGTGCCATATATCAATCTTTTAGAAGATTAATATATTTAGTATAAGTTTTCTTTCACATTTCTGCCACATGGACACACACTCATCTGGTTTCCACATGGTTTCTCCATTTTCAAGTATGTTTGGTTGTGTCTTCTATAATCAATTCAAGGTTTTGCCATTCAGAAAGGTTTTGCGGACAAATTATTATGGGTAAAAAAAATGAGAAGCCTTACTCTATTTGAGGAATAAGTATAGTACAGTCTTTTACTTCTTGTTCATATATTTAATCTAATTCTATCGATTAGGTATTATTGATTATCATTATTACATTATATTTTTTTGAAGAAGCTAAACTAGCCCACCTAAATTGGCACCAGAGAGAATCGAACATGAGACCTTATGGAGGAGCACACTCCCAGGTCCCAAGCCAATACCACTAAACCAACCCTAGCAAGCTCTTTCCCCTTTGTGAATCCTTCTCTTCTTCTCTATTTATTACAATTACTATTCTTAAAAATTAAGTGATCAAAATTATTCTTATTCCTTTGAAGATTCGAAGGATCAATAAGCGGACCGATGCTATACCTATCCACAATTGGCTTCCATCAACAATTACACCATCTCCACGTAATCAAAATGATTCCAAAATGAAACAAAATCAAAGCAAAACCTAACAAACAGGAATTCACTGAAAATTCATACATATCAAAATCCAAAACCCTTCAACTACAAAGTATCAACGGATCTGAATTATGAAGCAAATATTACAATAAACAACAATTTCTATCGTAATTGAATTGATTAACAACCGACACAAACAATTATTCGAAATTAGAAATAACAACAGATTAATTGGAAAAGCAATTAATTAATCACAACACTAACCTTCTAGAATTCATCATGTTTCACAGCAGATCACAAATTCTGCAACGATCGCGTTTCCTAATGAAATTAAAAAATATTAGGAGTAATAGAAAAGCTTAAGAAAATGAATATAAAAGAAGAATATGAGATTGGATCTGAAGATAAAATGGAAGATTCGAGAAGGAACGGGAACCTGTTGTGTTGTATTGTATCGTATGTGTGTAAATGTGATGAGCGAGCTTCACGAGTTTTACACTACACTTTGGTCTTATTAGTATTACGATTGATTACAACTATCGTTTTATCTACTTCACTTTTTTTCAGTTTTATTTATCACCTAAACAGTGTACTTTACTTTTAATTTGGGCGACCCGATGAGTTTACCTTCAACTTTTAGTTCTGGACATGGGGCCGTGTTAAAAAGAGTCATATTTATTTATAATTTTTTTTATGAATTATCGATGTAAAATTAATTTACACCTATAGTGTATGTCATTTAAACTCATCTAACACATTCTATTGTGATTAATAAACTCCACACAAAATAAAGCCCTATTATTATTATCATTATTATTAAGATTCAGTTTTTAAGATGTTTTGTGCATCCACATTGTGCAACATAGATTGAAAAATCTAACATAGAAAATCTTATTGTTGAATCTGTGATAGTTAGGTGAAAGAATACGAGAAACAATAAGGAAATATAAAATAAATCTTATGCATATCTTAAAAGATATTTTCTATTCTAACATTAGGATAAACCCTAACCGTAAGAAAAAATTCTTTTTATTTTGTTTCACCTTCTTGTATTACCGATAGTTTACTAAGCCCAATTTTGTTTGTTTCCAACAAATTGTTTATGCTCATATGAATACCACAATGATGGTTAAAGAAGAAGGGAAGTAAAGTTCAATTGGTAAAGAATTGGAGCAAATTACTTCAATTGGACTTAGTAAACTATCAGTAATACAAGAAGGCAGCAACAATGATGATGACTAGTCGTTGAGGACTCCCACATCTCCAGCTCCAGAAAACAAAATTCCACTTAGGGGTGTTCGCGGTGCGGTTTGGTTCGGTTTTGAGCCTAAAAGTCATCCTAACCGCGAGATAAAATTGCATGCGGTTCGGTTTGATTCGGTTGGTTTTTAAAAAGTCATCCAAACCAAACCAAACCAATGCCGTTAGGATCGGTTCGGTGGTTGCGGTTTACACCATAATTAAAATGTACTGAAATTAAATTAAACTAAACACAATAAGTGGTTGTGGTTTACATGCATATTTTTTTCTTCTTGGAACAGTAAAAAAATTAATTAAAATCGGGAAACATCCAAATCCACACTCACTCAACTCGGATTTTTCCCGTCAAAGCGGGTACGATTTAGACGGGTTTCCACGAGTGTGAGTTTTATTGTCATGCCTACACATAAAATAGTAAATAATTGAATAGTGGATTATGAAGACTTGTTGTGAACTTTGTTTCAATGATATATTTGTCTATTGTTATTGGGCTATGTATATTGAAATATAATAAAACTTAATGTGATTTTAGGGGTATTGGAATATAATAGAAACTGAATGCGGTTTTAGCGGTTAACTGCGGTGTTTGCAGTTTTTGCGGCTCGCGGTTTTACGGTTCGCAGTTCAATAAAAAAGTCATCCAAATACATCCAAACCAAATGCGATTTTTGCGGTTTTCAATTTGGATTGGTTCGGTTTGCGGTTTTATTTTTAGATTAATTCGGATACGATCACCCCTAATCCCACCACTTCTTCAATGTCCTAGTGCACCTAGACCCAAGTATACCATATTCCCAAGTATACCATATTTGAGGAGATACCCTTCAACGCAGCTTGGCCGAGACACAAAATACTCAAGTTTGAATAGCAGCAGGAGGTTATTGACTACTCCCATTTTTAATATTAGATAATGTTTATTTTTTATATACATTAAGTAATTAATGAATATATATAGGTCAGATACATTGGTTAATCAATTTATTTAAAATGTAAAATTTCACAATGTTGGTCATACAACAAGATTGTTAATTCCAAAGTAGACAGATCTTTGTTGAAAGGCATTGATAGCATAATCAACTTTTATTTGAGCCAACTTGGTTTTGAATCGAATGCCAAACCCAATCCCATATCCAGATCCTGGTTTACCCTTCCTCTGTCCTGGATTTCCTGCAATTGTCGTTATATTGAAAAGGGAAATGTTAAACCAAACTAAGTACTATAATATCAAACCATGATTGACTAAGGTCAACTCAATCACGCAGTCAAGACAATTGGGGTTGTCGAATATGAGATCGGACGGTTGAGATTTCAAGTTCACAATTTTTTATTAAAAAAATAAATCAAAATTTGTGTTAAAATTTGAACAATACGAAACAACCGCGGTTATCCATACTTCAACTAATCCGATTTGTAGGAAATGGATTTCCTACTGTTACAACAAGCCGCCTGTAACAAATCAAGACTGTCTAATCAATATTAACTATGTGGTTTTGCAACTGTAGACAATCCATATCCCGATTTGTATAACACGATTTATATATAGCGTTAGCAAATTTTGGGAGATAAAAGTTAAATAAACAATTTTAAATTTATTCGGAGTGATCATTGGACGAAACTCACCAGGAACCCTATGACCACTTCTCAAGTCAGATCCACAGTCCAAGAAAAAAACACTTGTAAGTTTCTTGTTCTGAAAATTGAGTAAGGAGCATTGTCAACATTGATTGGTATAGCTTATTGATTGTAACACATGCAAAGGTATGAACATTATACCAATGGGATTGCCAATTCAGATTTAGACACCAAACATGATTGTCCAGAACCAACTGCACCTTCACCATAGCCTCTCACACTGTTAGGACCACCAATTGAAAAAGCTTGATGTGGAGCAATTAATCCTACAATTGAACCACCACTCAACCTGCCACATGAAAATCGAAAATGTTGTAGATTTGTTTTAGATCAGAAAACCGGTGGTTTGGTCCGATTTTTAGATTATTGATATCAAGTTTTAATTGTCCCTTTACTTATTGTATAGTTTAATTTTTTATCACTTCATATAGTTCACTTAGTTGTTTCTATGTTCTACGTGAGCGTTCTTTCTATACAGAATGAATGTGCTACAAGAAGACGTATCATAATCGACGACACAATAAAGTACAATAGATTGCCTAGTATCTGTAAGCTTTTTGATTTTTATACGTTGTTAAACCTTTTTTCTAAACTATTGATACTCGTTTTGATAAAACAAAACCTAAATTTAAATATATCATATCAACTTTTCGCAAAGACTTTAACTACGTTAGACATATCACATAACTTTTGATAAGACGTCTTGACTTTTACTACACGCTGCACGAACATTACTAAACTCTATTGTGCCACCTCAAATTTAATACTTCTACAGACATTTTACTCCGATGATAAAATCCTTTTAAGAACTCACCAAGAAGAAAAAACAGCTGGTCCAAATTTGACTCCTTTTGAAGCAAAAAATTTAAATTGATTGAAGGTTAGCAAGTTTGGTTGAAGTGGAATCCCATGTTCCATTTGTAAACTGAACTGAAAACAAACTAACTTATATTCAATTAGTAATAGTAATTAACAAGTTTGCATCATGAAATTTACCTCATGGAAAAAAAAAAAAACAGTGAAGATAACTTACATGAGTAAAACTATGATCATTTACATCTTCAAATCGATTTTTTTGATCGATCACTAGCATGTTGTCATATGATTCACCACTACATGAGATTTAATAATACATAATTTAAGTCAATATTATTCAAAGAGGTTGTTTCGATAGGACTGAATCAAATAAATTTCATCCACCTGCATGTTACCGGAAAACCATCTACATCTCGGCTTATTGATCGACCGCTGTCATGGATAAAACGAATGTGCTGCACAATCGATCGAACCAATATAAGTCATTTTAACAACAATAAAGAAATTGTTTCATTTTATATGGCGCGTTTTTACTATATAGATGTAGTATTAATTTTATGGGGAATGTTAACTTGTGCCCTTAAGGGCACATGTTAAGAACACCAATATGGAAAAAAATTATTATAACTTGTGTATTATTCAATTGTCTAAATATTAAATTCTCTATATCATTAAATGCACATTTCTATCTTTAGGTAGTTTATCATGTGCCCTTAGAGCACATGTTAACATGACCCTTTAATTGTTCTAAAGATACCTTAAAGTATACACCGGTCGAAGTTCTCCAATTTGAGATTGATGGTTCATTAAAATCAAATCCAATAGACAATTTTGATAACCTTAAACCTTGGCTTGTAGATTGGGAGAAATTGTTCATAGGAATTCCATGGATTCTAACCTCTGGTGAAATTGAATGCTGTGATGGAAAAGCTTCAATAGCATAAGTTTCTTGTTTCTTTCTTTCTTTCTTTCTTTCTTCATAATTATAAGAATTTATGAATTTAAAATGAAGTTTGATCCAATATGTAACAGAATTAACCTGAATTGTTAGAGAGTGTTGACCAAGACATAAAGGTTTAAGATATCTATAACCAACTAAGAGATTTGAATCATATAGTCCCTTATGCCATGATATATCAAGCAGATCACTGTTAAGAAATAAATCAGGATGCTTCAAACAAAGGCTGCAATGAACAAAATTAAATATTGGTTATTTACTATGTACTTACAAATCATTGTTGAAAATATAATGACCTAATTTAATGTTAATAAAAATAAAACAATATTGTCTACCTGCCACTAGGTACAGAAAATGGACTAATACTTGTTATCCTGTTGGAATTTATAAGAAACATGTAAAACATATATCGTCAGAATTAAGTCTATTTGAACAAATGAGATACGTATTTTTTGTCATATATAAATATTTTTATCATTGGATCAATAAGTCTCGCCAATAGATCAAATGAGAAGGGATATAAAAAATTTATCCAATGGTACGAGACTTAATGATTTAATGGTGAAAACAAGCTTGTGCAAAGTGAAAGGTTTTTATCAGTTGTGCATGTTAGGCAAAGTCGTCCATCGTCAGATAATAAGTAACTTGACCAAAACATTTCTCTTTTTGGTTTTTGGAAGCATAAAGAATTGTCAAACACCTGAGAGGGGAGGATACATAAGAATTACATAGCTTTTGAATGAAATTGATTCCAATGTCAAGCTTTGCTGCAGGGCAAAAAATTCATTGTTATCGAAATTGATCTATAATATTAGACACAACACTGACATTTCGACACAATTTATAATTTAAAAAATAAGTTGATTGAATACAATCATATCATTCAAAAACCGACAAAAACCGCAATCATTTAATTTGGATCCAATTCCGACCGACTATATCTTCGGTTTGTTCGGGTGGCGGGTCGTACGGGTGTCGGATAGAACGGGTCGGTTATAACGGTTTGAAACTCTATTATTCAAAAACTTCTATTTTTCAAATAGTTCAATATCTTGTTCACAATGTAACAAATGATAGAAGAACTAAATGAAAAAACAAAGAGGGTGAAATGTTGCTATTTTATTTAAAATTTGTAGATCTAATGACAATAATAGACCAAATAGAAAAGTATAAATATATATTTTGCACATTCTTTATCAACATATTATAAGTTTCTAAAATATAATATTTCTCTCATATATCAAAAATGGATAAAAATAACAAAACAAAGTGTATACGAGATTGAAAGAGGGAAGGATAAGAGAAGAATTTTTTTTATCTTAATGGTTGTTCGGTCGGTTTCGGTTATAAGGAGATAGAATTTTAAAGACTCGCACCCGCTCGTATGCAACCATTCATGCTCGATTTTTGTGCAATCGTTGACCCGAGACCCGACCCGCACCCGACCGGATACCTCAATTTGTTGTTGATTATATTGGTTTGGATTCGGGTCGCGGGTTCACCCCTAGCTACTGACACATGTGAGACACAAAAATGGTTTTGATGACATGTGTCGGTGCTATTGATCCTAGAGAAAAAAATATCTCATGAGCAAAATTGAATATTTTATTATGATTAATGGAGAAAAGTTAAAAATGAACATTTGCCAGCAATGATGCTTTTGTGAGCTCCCATTTCTGAAGCCTACATTCAACAATTAACAATGATTGGAAAATTATGAAAGTGAAGAGAAGCATATGGAAAAAAAGGTGAAATGAACATTCTAAGCTTTCTAGCTTTGACATTCTTTGTTTGAGACAACAAAGAAAGCAACCTTTGAACAATTATTCATCTATAATCTTTCACAAATTAACTGTGCATCAAGATGATTCTTTTCTTTTGGTTCAAGCTCTGTACAAATTAAATACTACACCTTACACATGTTAGTTAAAATTAAATATTGATGACGATTTTTTATTTAAGGAATAAGTATTTCATGACAATTTCTTTTTAAAAAAGAAAAATTATAAGTTTTTCAGTTTGTGCAACTCTAAAAACAAGTAGCACAAAATGAGAAAACAAGTAGAAAAACACTTAAAAGCATTTTGTATATCTACATTTGAGGCACGAGGGAGCCAAGCAACAATTTGTGTATGTGGATGCAATAAATGTAGGATTCAAATATTTTACTTCCACAGCCAGATCTATTACGTTCTCTCCCTGCCAGCCCTAGTTTTACGGAAAAAATTTCTTTGTTTTTAAGTTCTCTTTATTCATTATAGATGGATAATTTTGGATTATTTTTGTCTTAGAATCACTCCATCTACATTTTATTTTGTCTTATTTTAATATAAATAAGTGATTTTTACATACATTAAATTTTTCTTGTGTTTTATATTTTTTGTGATTTTGTTGTCTAAGTGGCGTTGTGTTGATCGTCGTCTTGTGCGGTGTTCATTTGATTCTTCTCAAAAGATTATCTTCGGTCAATTGCATATTCAATCAATAATTTGCGTATCAACATTGCAAATCCAGAAGCATGGATATTCCGGTGATTTTAATTTTATCATATTATTTGTAGTAGACATTTTGCCGTTATATGCTATTAAATTTGATGCTGTGAATTTGTTCGCATATTGTTTTTAACAAAGTTGAATATGTGGTTATATTTGATGTATTATGTCGATTTGAATGAATGAATATCATTGTTTGTGTCAAAAAAAAAAAATACTTCCACATTCCCAAAAATACCACTTCCGTGGCCACCAATTGTTGTATTTAAGGTCCGTTTGACTTAGTTTATTTTTGAACTTATGCAAACAGCTTATGTAGTTAACTAGAGATTTGTTGTAACCACTATAAATAAACCTCTTGTAATGTGAAGTTTTCCACTCTTACACATTATCAATAACTTTCTCTCTTAATCATGAGTCTTATTCATTCATTTGTCATTCATCTTGTTCATTGAATTTTCATAAGCCTTGCTCAAGACTATCGCTGCGTTTTTCTATTTTTTTTCTTTTGATCTTGTGTTCTAACATTTCGTGGTCTTGGAGACACTGAGAATTGGTCTTTAAGTTGACTTTCTTTTAATTAACATGAATATATCAAATTTGATCGATCATTATAACGAGTAATCCTAATGTAAGTGGACTTGGTCCGGGGATGCAGAAATAGTACTTCAAGACCCGTTACGTATCCAAGGTCTCTTGTTCTTCTTGGCATCTACTATTTTGGCACAAATCTTTTGTTCTTAAAAAGAAACAATTTGAGAGGGTTCAATTGTCTCAAATGAAATTTTATGTATCTGGATTTATCAACATATTAAGCTAGTAATATCTGGACAATGGTCGAAAACCTTCAAAAATTGTTTCTCCCCACTAATGGCAGGCTAGTTGAAAGATTCATCAAGTGGAAAAATAATAACTACACTTTGTACTATCTCAATGTTGACGGAAGTTGCATTGGTTCCCCTATTCATCAATCTAAATTTTGTGATATATATTAGAAACACCTTGGCATGCTATTATCTTTCAGGATTCATTCAAGAGTCCTTTGACATTATGATTGTTGAACTTTATGCAATCTACAAGGGTCTCTTATTGGCTTATTAAAGACATATGAATTGTCGAGTTTGTCTGCTACTCTGATTCCTACATTGTATCAAATTCATCAAAGGTCCCGAAGTCAAGTATCATACTAATATTGTGTTTGTTAAAGTAGAGATACCAAAAAAGAAGGGAGAACAAAGGAGGCTAGGGTTTTACTCAATACCAATAGTTTAACATTACAAAGTCTTACAAATAAGAATATATACTAGGAAATAGGAAAATAGAAAAGTCTAAAATACCCTTACTTCTAACTAATAATAATAATATATTATCTAATAGTGTTGATCCAAGACATAAATTGAGTTGTTCTTTCAAAATAATATTTTTCTTTGTCACACTCGTAGAGAAGAAAACCAATATGCATATTTCTTTGCAAAATTTAAAGTCTCATCCGATGCCAACTTCTCTATTAATGGAATTGCTTCGGAAGACGTTCATAATCTCAAAAGCAACACCATATATAGAAACTTTCTTCCTTACAGATTAGTTTTTATTTCTTTTTCTTTTCTTAAGTTCTTATAGCTTTGTAACAAAAAATATATATAGAATCATGGTAACATATATATATATATATATATATATATATATCCAAAATGAATTGACAAATATCAATACAATAATTAATATACTATTTCCAGTTCCACATCAAATAGCCGATAATTTATGTGTCAATATTTTTTTTATGATGGAAGTTGAAATACCGATGGAATTTAGAGACAGAATATATTTCTTTTTTAATAGAGATGAAATTAGAAACAGAAAAAGCAGTTAGAGACATATATTTTTATTTTAAAGATAGATTTTATCTGTCTTTAATAGTTTAGAGATAAGAAAATTACTGATGGAATCAAATAATTAGTGACGGAATATTTATATTTTAGAGACAGATTTTGTTCGTCGATATTTAAGATTTTTCTAATAGGGACCTATGAAGCCCAGATAGATACTTAAAAAATGGCGAAGTATCGTGTCCGATACCGATACTCGTCCGATACTCTCCGATAATTAAAATTATTTTTTTAAAAAAATAATTACCGATACGTGTCGGATACTTCTCCGATACACGTATCAGAGAAGTATCGGGAAAATAATAATTTTTTTTTTATGATAGAAATGGAGGAGATGAGACTAATACAATTTGTGTTTCCTTTTAAATATTGAATGTTAGAGTATGATGTTCTTTATGGATTGACAACCATGTGTTTTTGGATGGTACCGATGATGTTTTGTTTTTTGGATAGTAATAATTATCCTTTTTGGGTAGTACTTAATTAACTTGAGATATGTAATATTCACTTGTTTGCTCAGATTGAATAAT
Organism: Trifolium fragiferum; assembly: GCA_954870985.1. NCBI lineage: Eukaryota > Viridiplantae > Streptophyta > Magnoliopsida > Fabales > Fabaceae > Trifolium > Trifolium fragiferum. The sequence continues at coordinate 40,805,461 of OX940796.1, read as the reverse complement.
TTGAATGTTAATTTATTATCTTTCTCGATTTTTGTTATGTTTATATATTGAGTATTTGTATATTTAATTTTAAGTTTATTTTTAAACAACGTATCGCGACCGTATCATATCGGAAATTTAAAAAAAATTCTCGTATCGCTGTATCGATATCGTGTCGTATCAGTATCGTGTCACATATCCGGATTTCATGGATAGGGACCAATCAACTTTCACATTTAGAAGTTAGAAGTTAATATAATTTAACCTTATGTTCTATTGCACGTGCAGACGTGCTTATGTTCTGGTAAACAAAAGGCATAGTGGGAGAAATGAAAAAAAATGCAAAATGTGTTATGATTGAGCAACAAATTAAAGCTTGTCAGAATAACATTCAGAGAATATATATCTACTCCAATCAATCATGCATTCTTTCTGATTTTATATATATACTTTCAGAGAATATATTTATATCAGATACACAAGAATATAGATAGGCCTAGGTTTAAATAATTGTATGTTAATTACATGAGAATTTTGGGATTCATATTCAATAATTCTGGGATTACCATCACTCATTAATATTCCAACTCTTTCTGAGTAAAACCTGAAGTGTTACCAACAATAAATCAATCTAAATAGTGATGGTTTTGGTGCCCTAAAATATATAATCAGAGAGATTCGATTCTTAACCCATACGTATGAGAGAAAATTCGATTGGGAGGTAAGAACTTACCTTATATGTCCCACAAATTCTCGACATAAATTAGTCATCATTAACGTTCATGATAACTTCGTACCAATATATGGGTAACAAAAAAAAAAGAATCTAAAGTGTTCTATCTTTCACTAATTACATAAGCAATTAGAATTTTCTTTTTGGTCACAAAATAATAAAATTAATTAGAATACTATATCAATTTATGAAGTATCGATACAAGTACATATATCAATTTAAGAAAATAGTAAAGTATATTATTAAATATTAAATGTATACGTGCTGGTGTTAGACAGATACTGATATGTATGAGATACAAAGCACATTTTCGATTTAAAGTATCACCGGTACATATATATATATATATATATATATATATATATATATATATATAGATTAATTTCATGACCATGAACAAACCAAATTGTGACATAGCCTCATAGGAAACCAATGTTTTCAGTAGAATTACACTGAATTCTTCTATACTTGCCATAATTAAACTAACTAGCTTAAACAAAACAATAGGAAAATGAATTTCCATTCCAATTATAATTAATTTCAATATATATGTTTCCTTACTTCCTAGCTAGTTTATTTATGGCAACAGAGTAGTGCATAGAAATTAGAAAAGAGAAATGCTTAATCATGCGAAAAGATTGATCACGAATCCATCGCGAATGGATTATTAAGCCTCAATTTACATTATTTCATTATTTTATTTAATTATTTAGATCTACTTTCTCATCCTCGTTTCATATGACGCCCCCAACAAGTTGAGATGCATATTTATCTAATTTTTATACACATAGGTGATGAATATATTTGTTGTGTTAGGTAACATCACCTAAAAGAAATCATATACACAAAATTAAGAGTAGTGAGTAGGGCTGAAAATGAGTCGAGCTGAGTCGAATTCATCTGAGCTCGACTCGATAAGAATTGATTCAGTTTGAAACTTTATTCAAGTTCGTCACGAACTCTTTTTTCAGCTCGATTTCGGCTCATTTAAAGTTCCGTTCAATTTGGCTCGTTAGGTTAAATTCGTTAAGTCAAATCACATTATTTTAAAGATAATTTTTTTTGTCAAAATTTCAAAAATTGATCTTTAACCTTTCAAAAAGTGTATAATGAATAAACGTGTACAAAATTCAAACGGGCATAAACCGATACAAGTAACAATGATAAGTCTTTTGAGAAATAGAGAGTTTAAAGTAGTAAAATTATTTTTTAGTAAAGGGAGAGTGGTAGAACGGTTAAAAAGATTTGGAAAGTTATATATATATATATAACCGAGTTAGTTAATGAGGCAAACGAGTCAAGCTATATATAGTTTATATTCATCTCATTTATTTAACGAACTTAATTTTTAACTCAAGTTCAGCTCATTTGGTTCATGAACTAAGTTCACAAGTCAATTATCAAATCGAGTTCAAACTATTCACAAGTTGACTCGAGTCATTGTGTCTGTCCTAGTAGTGAGAGACTAGTTGATAATAATTATTTAATTATTAACTAGATATAATCTTCTATCACTTGTTTATGATTATTTGTGGGTGAACACTGTTGGTTCATGTGTAGTGAGTGGGTACTAGAATTATGTGAAGAGCAACAAGAGAAATGAAAACGGCAAATGGTTAATGAAAAAAAAAAAGAAAAAAAAAAGCCATAACAAGCGTTCGTGATATATTCGTGATGATTTATTCGCACTAAATAGCATAGCTCATTAGAAAATCACTACTAAAAATTATCTATATAGAGGCTGATTTTACTGACACAGAGACCAATTTAGAAATCGATTTTTCAAAATTGATAAATTAGTTTCACTAATCATATTTATCTTTGATTCATAATCTCATCAACTGTATCCAAAAGCCACCGAATGTAAGTCTTCAACTTCATCAAAACCCCATGTCCTCCGATTTGTTTGCATGTCATAGGACATGGAATTAGAAGTACTCTCCTCAAAGCTAGAAAATGAACGGTTTTCTTCCATGACTCCTCTTGAATTTTCATAATTCCTCATAGGGTTTAGATCCATGAGATTATTGTTGTTAACATAATATTGTGTTGTTGAAGATATATTACAAAAGTTATTAGTATGAAATTCTTGCCCAAGTTGGTGACTATTGGAATTTTCCACATGGAACAAACTTTGAAGATCTTGGGGAGGGGTAAGAGTAGTAGAATTTTCATTAGGGTTTTCATTGCTTGGTGCATTGTTGACACAAGTTTGTGATGCTTGATCTTTGAGATAAGCTAGTTGTGTTTGTAAATTGACAACCTATATACAAAATCAAAATTAATTCTACATATTAATTCATAGTACAATCACAAATTGAATTTGAGTCATGATTTTAAATTGCAGTCTACAATCGCAATTGTTGTTGCAGTATAAAGGATTTTGAAGTCTCTGCAATTTCCATAGGAAGCATTTTTTGACACAATAAAAATTTTGCGGCATAATCACAATTGCGATCGTAATTTCAATTTTAAACCATTATAATTGTTTTAAAGCATTTTTTTATTATTAAAAATAATTTTAAGAAGGAAATTAAGAAACCTGTTGTTGGAGGGCAAAAATATGGGAAACACAGCCATAAATAGGATCTTGAAGTCTAGCTTGAGCTTCATAAGAAATCGTAACTGCGGCTTCGCAGCGATCACTTACAGGGAGATGAGCAAGAAGTTTTGAGACATTGCTTGCACCAAAGACCTTATGAATGGCTGCAAAATGTGTAGCACCTTGTTCATGACTAAAATAAGGTGCAAAAACACAACCTCTTATACATTTTCTTCTCAAGAATTTGCAGGCTCCACAAGGAGAACCAGAAACAGAACTAGAACCAGGCATCTTAATTGATTAATGATTTTCCTTTTAATTTGGGGTATGAGAGATTTGTTTGTTGCTCTCTTAAGCTTTGTGCAAGTCATAATCATTGATTAACTTCTTTATATACAGCAGAGGCAGAGGAAGGGTTGATTAGAATAATGAATAATCAATAACATTTGGTTCCCTTAATGGCCTACACATTATTTTTATTATAAAAAGCACTATGTCAAACACCATCCATTCATTTTATTTTATTTTTACAAAATAAACGATATTCATTCATTAAAATAAATAGAGTACATCGATGCAATACAAATTTATATTCGCTAAAAATAAAAATAATAAATCTGTGAACAAACTCACAGTGTTCATGTTAATAGCATAACACCAAAGTCGACATTGATATGCCTACAAATATGACTATATTGAAGTGTCCGGAATATCTATGCGTCCGGATCTGTAGCGTTGATAACACCAAAGTCGACATTGATTGGATCTGCACTAGATCAAATATACTCCTTCAACCTGAAACAAATGAGCACCGCACAAAGACGGGACAACCAAATACATCGTACGAAGACGAAAAATCAAAACAAACAAATATGTGAAAAACACACTTATTTAATATAACGAGAAAGGAAAAACAATTTGGAGGGATGATTTTAGGCCAAAATTGACCTAAAATCACCCCTCTTCAATATACTAAGAAGAAGAAAAGTTGTGACGGCTAGGGTTGGAAGAGAGAAAAAAGAAAAATCATCCATTCATATATAAGTAAGTCCGTACGTTATATATATAAGCAAATTTTAGCTTTCTAGATATATTGAAAAAATAATGTATCTAGTTAATAATATAGACTAAATACATTACTTTTTTAATGTATCTAAAAAACTAAAATTTGCTTATATATAGAACCGAACATGTGTCCCTAGCTCAAGACACATGTTACGGATATTTTAAATAATAATTATTTCTTGAATAAAATAATTTTTGAGTTTAAAATGAAAGAAATATGCAATTTTTAACGCAAAATTACCATCTTTATATAGGGATTTAACCTTTTAAATGCATTCTCATTAATTGGTCATATTTTAGTAATCTTAGTCATTTAGTGTGTGTTTTGTATCACGATGAATAACTTAGAATTATGATGGCTCATCGTGTTTTGTATCACGGTGGATAAATTAGAATTATGATGGCTCATCATGATTTTGCAGAAGTTACAAAGTGTAACTTTTGAAAAATTACGGTGGCTCACAGTGATTATCATATATCTATACTGTGATATAAAAAAGATATTCATTCAGTTTTCTTCTCTCTCTTAAATGTTGTTTGCTCTTTAACTATGAAATACCAACCATTAATTTAATGAAAGGAGATATAGCACTACTAGAAAAAGTTGAAATACCGACGGAATTTAGAAACAGAATATATTTCGTCTCTAATAGAGATGGAATTAGAGACAGAAAAAGCAGTTAGAGATGGATATTTTTATTTTAGAGACAAATATTTTCATTTTAGAGACAGATTTTGTCCGTCTCTAACAGTTTAAAGACGAGGAAATTACCGACGGGATCAAATTTGCTTAGTAACGGAATGTTTGCATTTTAGAGACAGATTTTATCCATCGGCATTTAAGATTTTTCTAGTAGTGTAGTATGAAACAAAAAATTGGAGATGATCCAAATCTACTAGTAACAAATACCATATAGCGCATATGACTTTAATTGTAATTTTAAAAATAGAAGTTTAAATTTTTTTGGTAGCAATTGTAAAATGATCAATGATGATACTAATATTTTAGTAAATAATAATTTCTCATTTCTTAAAAAATTGTTTTGGGCAAACTCTAATTTATGTCTAGTAAATACATCTTAAGTATTTTTTTCTTTTTTTTTTTTTTATGAATTAAAATGACTAACAAAATATATATAGGAAGATTAAAAAAAACGGACTAAAGATACATTTAAAGATCAAAATAATTAATAAAAAAGACATCAAATAATGTATTTTTAATTTCAATATATTTAGTGACCAATAATATAGTTGTTTACCTGATTTTATTTATCTGAAAAATGAGATTCCATTCAGATTCCTATACGACAATATAAGCTCTCATTAACCAAATTCATTTTGTTTGATTATCATGTGCAGCCTTTATATTATAAGTATAGCCGCAAGTACATGTATATGTATATAAATAAATATTGGACAGTAATTGACCAAGAGAGAAGAATGCGAGAAAAGAATCAGAACTCAGTTAATAATTGTTTTTACTAATCAAAAAAAATTTTTTTTTTTTTAAAGTAGCCTAGTGACTAGAATTTCATCTTTAAAATTTTATGAGAAGTTTTCTATATATAGTTCCCATGGCCAGCGGGGAGCCAATGCCATCAATATAGAGCGTCTCATTTTGATATTAAAATAATGGCTGAAAAATTGTGATTGACAGTAAATTTTAATCATTTTGATATTGGCTGCTACGTAAAGAAGTGTCAAATTTTGTGGATTAAACATGAATGTGTAACCTTAAACGAACGTGCTTTTGAATCGAGCTCGACACTTAAGTGAGCCGAACACGGTTAGTGCCGAGTTAAATTTACCTTAGTCCATTGCTTAATGATAATTTATCAACTAGCAAAATGAATTATGTTTTATCTCCCCCTATTGATCTAAAAAAAGTTTATCTTTCCTAAGGAAAAGATAATGTAAATTATTAGTCTATAAGCTTGCATCTCTCCATAAGTTTAACTCAGTTAACAAAAAAGTCGTATTTTATATTTAGAATCCAGAGTTTAAATAATGTACATACCATTTAGTCTTTCTTTAAAAATAAAATTTTAGTTATTAAGATAGTTAGTTGACAAAAAAGTAGTTAATGAGCATGCATTAATGCAAGTCTAAAAGAATTAGCACTGGATAATTATTGTTGCAACAATATTAATTGATCGATTAGAAAAATGATGAACAATTAGTGGTGGATTCTTGTGATGAGAATAATAAGTACTAGTATATCATCTACAAGTACAGGTAATCAAAGCTTAAAGCGTCCAAAGAAAAGCAGAATATGCAACAACAAGTGAAACAAAAGATAGTGACAACACTAGCTAATTAGAACACATAAGTTGTGAGAGAGAAAGAAAGATAGATTGGAATTGTTTAAACCTTGGTGGTCACAGTTTGTCTAGCAATACGGTATACTTGTCATTTTATAAATACTTGTTCATAACTTTCAATTACTTTTTCCTGGCAAGTATGTTCTAGCCACCAACATGTAGACCTCATCCAAATGTACAATGTATCCCCCACACTAACCCCAACTAATTATGAGTCAGAGTGCTGACTAGTGCCTCAGAGCACTAGTTAAAAATACAAAAATAATAATTTTTATATTGAAAATATTATTTTTTTTATTTTTTTCAAACATTAATTACATACATTTTAATGTATTTTTACTATTTAAAGTATTTTTAATTAGTGCTTTCGAAACATTGATTAGCATTTTCCACTAATTATTACTCTTCGTATATCAAAAAATAACTTACTTAGCTGATTAGTTCACAGTTTATGTATTAAAAAAATGTATAATTTAAAAAAGTTGTATTTTTTACTAAGATATCTTTATTATGTATTGGAGTATTCACATTTAAGAGTGAATAATTAAAAACTTCCTTAAATTGTAAAATATGTCAAATAGTTTTTTAAAATTTTCAAAATGTCAAATGCCTCCGTAAATTTGTGTGACATCATCAAATTGTTCCTAGCTCCATTTACTCCATTTGCGATGATGATGTAGACGATAACTGTGTACGTGAGTCATTCAGACTCGACATCATGGGGGCTGATTTGTGCGAATAGCTATGTCATAGGGAGGTATTTGACTAAAATTAGTAATTAACAAAATAGAAAATTCAAATGGCCGTCTTCTTCTTTATCCGAGAGATTTTTTCATCACTTTAATAATATTTTCTTCTCCACTATTCTCCTTTTTGGCATGAGGGGTGACAAAATTGCTTGTTCAAATTGCAGGAAGGTGGAAGAAACAAGAAACACTTCTTTCGTGGGTAAATCTAAGAACCCTAATATTCTTACTTGTAACTGTGAAAAATTGATGACATTAGAGTTGTTCAAACTAATGCTAACTCTGACAAAAAAAAAAAAAAATTCATGCCAACTTCCAAAGATAATTGAACTCTAATTTTTGTTTTGCATAATGAGTTGTTCAAACTGATCGGTCACAAATAAGATTTTAATAATTTTAATTTTGAAAAACTCCTCTCAGCCAATGCAACAATAAAAAGAATAGTTAACATTATTCTATAAGTTATGAATACATTAGGAAAACAACTAAATGTCTTAAGAGAATCAATTTCGATAAACTAAATTTTGATAAAATATCTCTAAATTCTTTTAATTCTTCAAAGATTTATGCAATATGATTTCACCATCAAGAATAAATTGTCATGTTTCAAATAAGTTTCAAGATTTATGCAATATAATTTCAACTTTTCATAAAAAAAAGGTTAATACTAATTATATATAACTTTTATATATGAGTATTAATTATATATATATATCCCTAAAAAATTGGTGTCTTGGGCCACCACTCTTCTCGATCACCCTCCAGAATTCGCTATATATATTATCCATAATTTTTTAAAAGTAATTGAAAGTTATTTAATATGTCATTAAGATCGATCAGAATTAACAGTTTATAGATTTTTATCATACATTTTATCTTGATGAGTCTCAATGACATATCAAATGAGTTTTAATTTCTTTAAAAAAATTATGAATGAATTATATGATATAAACTTTCAGTTCTACAATAAATTTATATCTGTTATAATGTTATTTACAACTTGTTGCCATTTATAACAACTAATTTTAGTATAATGTACTGTGTATTTCGTTATCTATACTATATACGCATTGATATTGTAAGACAGTGCACGAATGGTGGTGTAATATACAATACAATATACGTATTCTTTAATTTATTTATTGTTGACTATATTATATATGTCGTGTAGCCCCACGCTTGATGAACTCCACATCAGCAACAGCCGTGCAATGTTTCGTGCAGAACTAAATTACAAATAAATCTTGTAGATTAAAAAACCAAAGAAATGCACGAATCTAGACAAAACAAACTAAATGATATCAGAATTTAGAGGGTGGCAGAATAATAGCAAAACGATAAAATAAAGGTCTGGCTTTCTTAAGAAGGTCTTGAATTGTGGAAGACAAACCCAACAAAAGATGATGAAACTAATAATATATAAAATACCACCGGAACCATTAATTCAACATTTTCAACTAACATATGCTTTCATTTTAATTTATTATTACAAGGAGAATGTGCATTTCTAAGTGAATTTTTATGTACTAAGTATATATAGGGGCATTTACAGGTTGAGTTGAGTCAATTTTGGTGAAATTTGTTATTCGACCTAATCATATTGTATTGCTTTTAGTTGTGTTAAAATTCAAAGCTTTTAAGTTTAGGCCCTCATTGTTTGGTGAGATAAGCCTTGAATTAGTTGATAGAGTTAAAGTTAAATAATATATTAATAAGAAAAATCATAAATTTAATGTTTAAAATTGTTGTTAAAAGTGTCGTGTCAAAAACCACTTATGTAATTGTTCAATATTCACTATTCAAAACCGTATTTGAGACAGTGCAAAGAGGGTAATTATCTTAAATCTCAATATATATATAAAATTTGAGCCCCAAAATATTGTTTTAGAGATCTATTAAACCCAACAAAAAATAATACAATAATTATTATTATTATTGTTTGTCACTTCTCGTTCTCGCTCAACATATATATCATTGTATCAAATAAGAATTTTGGTACAATAATATATGATATTGTTGATACAACAATACGTAAGTATAAATAACTAGATTTCAGATATAAATATAATTGATACGTACTTAAAGACACTGATCTAGCTTCTTTTTTATGCGGGTTGTGTAAGCTCGATTCATATCTTTGAGTATTATTGGTTGTAATTGTATTTAAAGATGAGCTTAATAAAACTTTGCTATTTCTTTTTTTTTTAAACCAAAAATATCTTCCGCACGAAACTGCAGAGACTAATCCCCTCGAGGTAACTGAGATCCATTTAAGGGGTTGACTTCTCTCAACAAATATTTTTTCATACGCACCGTCAAGGGATCGAACCTAAGACCAAATGGTTAAGGGGTCTAAATATCTACCACTTGTGCCACACTATGTTGGTAAAACTTTGCTATTTCTAAAGATCGAGGTTCCACCATTATAGAAATATCTTAGCACTCATTATGGAGGACAATCATAATAGGCAGTGAGCTATTTAATTTCTATTCATCATATATTCTTAGAGAAGAACCTCGTGTCCATACTCCATATTATTTGCTATAAATTGGAAAGTAAATATGTACAAACTACAAACCATCTCATTATGTTTAATAATTTTTTGTTGTGTCTATCATCTCTATTGAAAATTGATTGATTAATCATGGATGGAGCTATAAATGCATACAAAAAAATGATTCCACAAGTAATACTATATTAAAAGAGTTAGTCATTGATTAATTAACCATAGGCTCACACCGAAATAATAATGCACCCGCTCTTGCATAGTGCAAACATATAAGACAAAATGGTGCACGTGTTGGTTAGAATTTAGTATTGTTATTGGCTATGATGCACCGACACTTCTCGAATTAGGCGTGTCCGTGTCGGACACGTGTCGGTGTCGGTGTCCGACACGACACCGACACTTATGATTACATTGAATTATGTCATTTTCTCAAATTATTATCGGTGTCGACGTGTCAGTGTCCGTGTAGTGTCCGGTGTCCGTGTCTGTGTCCGTGCTTCATAGGTTATTGGTATATTAGTCATTGAACTCAAAATATCAGATACGCAAATAGGTCTAGCTACGAAGCTATAGGTGTACCTAGGTTTAATAAGATAACAAGACACTCATTCAATCATGTTATTAATTTTCTTTGGCCATAAATTAATACTACTATGCCACATGAGAAATGTTAGTATATTAGTATATGTCTCATTTGCACTTTGCAAGATGAATGGATGAATGATGACAAGTGTCTTGGCAAAACTGGTCAAGCCGACAGAGAGGGCCACACGTTTATGATGATTGCCAGATATCTAGGGCTTGGATTTCCCTCTTATATATAAATCAAGAAGAAATCTACAAGTAACTTCCATTCCATGTGTATTAAGAGCTTGTTCTTACCCTATATATAATAATAATAACAATAATAACTAATTAAAAAAATAGTATTCTCAGTGCAAGATGTGTCAAGAAGAATTCTAAGAGTTTATAAATATCAACAATTGGAGAGACTATATAAAAGAGTAAGATTAGTCTTTGTCCAAATAAGGAAATGAGCTCGACCACCAACTATGATAATTTGACACTAGACTAATGTTTGTTGTCCTCGATCACCAGTAAGAATAGAGTTTGACTTTGTCCTACAATTGAGGTAAGGACATTTTTGAGTTTCTGAATAACATGTGGTTTTCTTTTGTGCCAAATTATCCAAACATATAGAAGTCAAATAGGATGCAAAAAAGGAGTGTCACACTCATATAACCCGCCTGAAGAATGAGTAAACTGTAAAAAAGGATCTGACAGATTTTGGGGATCCACCTATGACAAGCCAATCCACACTCGAACCGTCGACCAGAAGCCTATGAAAAAATGTTGGGCCGATTCCATGTCACCGCATCCGGCAACACAGAACTGAGCTTCTGAAGTGATGATGTCAAAAGTTGCCAAGTTGAATTTCATTAGCAATATATCTCGCAAAAATCTCCATGCAAAAATAGACACATTCAATGGGACCTGTTTATGCTAGATAAGATCCTCAACTATGTCCAAAGCATCATACTACTGAGAAGTCAATATGTGGTAAGCACCCCAAACTGAATAACCTTTATCTAGATCAGGCTGCCATACCCCCATACCCATAAATCTTGAAACTGAGCCTATAAAACAAAGTCGTTAAGTAAAGCCTAGCACTCCTCTAACAACTCCTGCTCCCACAACTGTCTCCACCATACCCACGCCTCCCCTCCGACCTCCCACCCTAAAGAGAACATTTCAGTCACCGCACAAGAATTATATACCGCCAAATTGAATAAGTGTTGAAACCTCACAGATAAAGAAGCCTCATCCAACCAACGATCCGCCCAAAAGAATGTATCTACCACATCCCCCACCCTTCTCCGCACACAATCCCCAAACCACCCGCCCTCTAGACCATCCACTCCATCACGGATCCTCACGATCTCTCTCCATCACCAAGAAGACCCACCCCTCCCCCCGCTTTTACACACCCTTTCTCTATCCCATAACGGGTTGCCATCACTCTAAACCATAGTCCCCCTCTGTCTAACACTATTTAATCACTTTTTTATATAGCAATTATATACTTTTCTATTTAATTTTGATCTATTTATTTTAATGATTGTTACAGAATTTGTTTTTATATGTATCCATAAACATTAAGTCAATGAAAGCAATATAATTTTTGAGAAGTGAAGATAGGTTTACGTCTAAAATAGAAACCCTACCCATTCAATATGATAGAGTAAACATCCATATATTGGAGTAATCAGTTGCTTCAAATTACAGTTTTGATAGGTTGAGAATCAAAGAAGACTTTGGTCATGGACTTTGGATACTCATAATTATATATCACCTTGTCCGAGGAATGAATAATTTGAGACTCTTGATGTGGTAGAAGGTAGACATGTTTGCCTGAGAAACAAAGAAGATTGTAATGTTTAAGGTATATATGCGATTAGTTCGTCTGATGATTTAAAATCACAAGTTTCTTATATATGATATGATGTGATGTGAGGTATGTTCCCAAACTTAGTTGAAATTTATCCCTAAACTTTGGTTTTTTTAAAAATCAAGGTGCAATTAATAATGTTTTATCATTTGTACCCTTACAAAAACTAAAAAAATTAATTAAATGAATTTTTGTTTTAGTTTTTTTGGTTTTCACCACCAATCCGGCCTACTATACCGCATAATCTGATTTTGAGGTCAATTCTGGTATCAAGTGGTTTTCAGTCTTCTTCCGATCACAGTTGTAAGAAATTGAATCATGGTTCTTCCTACCAAGTTCAGTTCTAATTACCACTAGATCTCAACTAACGATTTGTTAAATGAATTTTTCTCTCATAATAAAGTAAAAGAGCTAAAGATTATTTTTTAATCAATGTGCAAAGTTCTAAAAGAGCTAAAGATTGGGGGCACAGAAAGGATGATTTCAAATGTCTTTAGTTATATTCCCACTAATTTAATAAGATGTTTTTATATGTCTTTAATTAGCAAATCGCCTACTAAAGATGAGTCAGTTAACTAAATTATTGTTATATAAAATATAAATAGTCTTCATTACATGTGCAACATTTGTTAGAGCCAATGAAGCCTAATAAAAATGTGATACTTTATTTGAACTAATTAATCCACATCTCAAAGATAACACATGATATGGTGATGCAACTCAAAAGCGACTACATAATACCAACTAAGTATTGAAGATCTAAATTAATACCAAATGCAAAAGAAAATAGTGTTGCTTATATGATTGAGAAACATCTGAGAAAAGCTTTCACTTTCAAGACTATATACAAACAAATAATAGAAATAAATATACAAACAAATAATAGAAATAAATATACAAACAAATAATAGAAATAAATATAGCTAGTTCACGGTACTTTGCACATACTAGTTTATTCACATGAGACTTTAAGATTTAAAATAAAATAAAATGTAGTTTGAAGAGGGGGCAGTTCTTCAAAGTTAAACCATGAAATGTGGGACGGATTTAATTTATATTAATGATATGAATCAATAAATTACAAGAAAACTGGGAGCTAGCTAGGTTGTCATATCAAAGTAACAGATAAATGAGAGAGATTGAAGTTTGTCATAGTTTATAGTATATATTATTATTATTATTATTATTATTATTGTCGTTGTTCTTTGCTTGTAAAAAGATTAAGTGAGAAGAGAACTTTCTATGACCAATTAAACTCGGTAATCACAAGTGGAGACAACCTGGAAAAAGCATAAAGACAAATACACATTCATTTCATTGCTAAAATTAATCTCATTCGGAACATCTAATCTGAACTCCAAAAAATCCAAAATGATCACTCTTTTTATTTTTAATTTAATAAATTTTAATAAAATATTATAATAAATTTTTAATAAAGATCTTGTTCAAATTTTTTTTTTAATAGACTTTAATTTAGTTAATTGGACTCTTTTTAGAAGTCCATATTATACAAACTCAAGAATCTAACTCTCCTACAAATTTAGGCCCGATTACAAAGAAATTACGTACCTAAATTTTGGTGCCGACCCACCTAAGCACCTACAATAGAAATAAGTATTAAAATTTTGTACTATACATTTATATATTTATATATATATATATATATATATATATATATATATATATATAATAAAAAGACAATCTCCTCATCTCCATGAGCTTAGCTCAATTGGTAAGGATATAACATTATATTATGTGCAGGAGACAGAGAGATCACCAAAATATATCATACAAATCATGCAAGACCCAAGCACAAGAAATGACTAAACCACCAGATATGGCACTTAGAAGTTAATGTAACATAAGTTGCCTTCAACCACCAAAATAAGCGGAGCTTGATTTTGTACAACAGCTGAGAAGTAGAGCTGGCTGAGCCTCGAAACACCCTATGGTTTCTCTCCGTCCACACAATCTACATACACGCGAGTCAAATGAGCTGCAAAAAGTCTTACAAATTATCTTATTATATTGCAAGAGTTTTACTAATTAGTACTCTTGAGATATTATTTGATGAAATTAAAAATAAAACTTTTTATTAAAAAGAACGTTCTTTATATTTTAGAAAGATCAATTAAAAAAATTTAGCATAGAGTCTATTTGTTTTGGCTTTTTTAAAAAATAGATTTTATAGCGTTATATTATTTTGTGTAAAAAAATTTACAAAGAAATTTTTTATTAAAGTTTTAAATGAAAATTTGATTTGAATAGTTATTCATTAAATGTTATTTTAGATATTTCATCATTTTATTAAAAAAAATTGGATATAAAAATTTAAAAAAATCGTTTAATTTTAAAGCTATTTCAAATAGATTTTTCTAAAAATTATTTTTGAAATATAACTTTTAAAAAAAATTGCAATTTTGACTATGATTTGATTTTCAATAATGTATGTTTATGTTATATAATGTCATAATTAGTGTTTTGATTTAGAAAAAACATATATAAAAAAACTTATAATATTTTAGAAAACAGTTTTACAAAATCTATTTCAAAAGGGTCATGCTAAACGGTGCACCCGGTGCACTAGTTAAGCATACCCAAAAAGAAAATAAAAAGACAAAATTAATGCTAGAGAAATAACTTTTTGCATTTTTAACATATTAAATGCACAAATTTCAAAAAAAATATTATATTAATATACTTAACCAATGCAGCAGGTGCATTGTTTAGCATTTTCCATAAAATAATACAAAAAAAAATTTATTTTCTTAGAGTTGAAACAAACAAATCCGTAAATATTATATTTACTTCCTTAACTAGTGAACATATTTGTTTAAAGATGGAAGACAATATTTCCTTGATTTAGTAACATGGTGGCAATATTAAAAATGGTAGGGACTGAAGTACTACCTATGTCACGTCAACTAATTTGCTTAAAATGGCCAAATGTCACGTCAAATTATGTCCCTAATCCCAATTTTGCCTTAATACTTTATTGGCTTTCACCTGACCTAACAACTTAACAACTACTTGCCTTTCCGAAGCTTTTGATCCTCGAGTCTAATGACGCAACACAAGGAACCTACTCATGCACAAACGTTATTATTCTCGTTCATATGTGATTTTATGTTTTTCTAGAATTTATTTTTATACTATATAGTTTCATAAGCAAAAACTTTCACGTCAATTAATCAATTAAATCACATCCTTCTTTCACGACAAACCCAACATATGGCCGCAACGGTGTTGAAAAACTAACCTTGGTGAGACTAGATACATGAAGGAAGCATGCTAACACATAGTTCTTTGTCTCGTGTTGTAAAACAAAATAAGATGAAAGTAACTTGGTACTAAAATGTAAAATAATCTTATAGGTTTTTTGGTTAGGTTACTAAAACACCGGTCCAAGTCAAAAGTATAGACCTTTTCGAATGAACCTTACTAAAACACCGCGAGGCTACTTAAATATAAGTATGAATTCGAAGAACTAAAAACTCAAACTATTTTATTTAAATTGTAAATAACATTTTAATACAACTAAAAGTTAATATCAACTTTTTGTTTGATCAAACCCGTAGTCAGTCTTGATAAAATAAAAGGTAAAATTAGTATTGATAAAATAATTTTACATTGCATAAGTTCCGAGACATAATTTTTATATTTATATGTTTAACTAGTGTCCGGAAGCACTGTTTAGCATTTTTCTTATTTTAATCATTGGATTAATAAGTTTTACCATTGGATCAAATAAGATGTGATGTTACATATTTATACACCGAAGAGATTTATTGATTCAATGGTAAAAATAAATTTGTACATGATAAGAGACTTATTCAAAAGAAGGACTTAATGAAATTTATTTTACTTGTGCATGTTAGACAACACTCCAAAGAAAACCAACACATACAAATTCTCAATGAGGAATGATTTGCATTAGTTCATATACAAGAATGGATTCTCTCCATTACTTTAGGAAAATAGTTGAATCTGAGCCATTGGTTTGTGAGAAGAGAGAAAAAAAAAAAAAAAAAAAAAAAGATGAATTAAAGGGTAGAGATTGAAGAAATTGAGGAAATTGAGAAAATTTAAATTAAGAGAATCTTCTCTCGTTCATATACCTATACGTGAAAAGAATATAAGAATTAAATAACCAAAATAATGCATGTTTTCTGTGCCACCATATAGCATGATTTTGATGGCCACTAAAAACTCAAAATAATGCATAACAAAACTATAAAGCAAAATAATTGTTTTCACATAGAAGCTATGGCATCACATCTTCCATGCCAGGGCTACAAATACAGCCAAAACTTATGCAGACATCTTTCTGAAGTTAAGTAAAAAATGCCACATATGAATGAAACATATAGGTTGGTCCTCGAGCTCTCCCAATAATAGGTCAGTAGTAATAACAAAAGAATTTCTTGTCAAGCATTCATTAAACGATTACAACCCACTCTTCCTTTGCTTTATGTTTCAATGATTGTCAAAACAACTCAACAACAAAAAAATGTGACTAGTGGAGATTGTCCTTGACAAAAAAGTGAAAGTGCAGTGCAAGTGGTAAGATACTTGAGGACAAAAAGAACAGAAAGACACATTCACAACAAGAAAGTCTTTTATCAGCTAAAATCAATCAAACAAACAAACAATGTCATAATGTCTTATTTAAAACTATGTCTTAAGTAATTCAAATCAACAGTGCCTTTTTGAGTTGACTTGAATTTTCATGTTCTCTATTTTTAACTATTGGTTTCATGGCTAATGCTACGGTGGACCACCTTCACAAGTGATCAACCGAATACAAATTTTACAAAATTTATTGGTAGATTGAAAGTTTATATCATATAGAGCATCCATAAAAAATTTTAAGAAAATTGAAAATCATTTGATATTTTATTGGGATTTATCAAGATTTACAGTATTTAATAAACCGTTAATCTTGATGGATCTCAATAACATATCAAATGATTTTCAATTTTTCTAAAATTTTCTATAGATGATCTATATGATATAAACTTTCAATCCAACGGTGAATTTTGTAAAATTCGTATTCGTTATAAGGTTTTTCATGAATGGTCCACCATGGACTACTTCTTCAAGTGGTCCATGTTAGAATTTTCCTTGGTTTCATATCCAAACTACTAAAATCAAGCTTTGTTTTCTTGTTCACGATAGGTGCCGCTGGTACAACTACAATTTTCTCTCTTCTATTCATTTTTAATCCTTCCATGTGCTGTATATATCTTCAACTCATTCTCATTCGTAGCGTTCTCATATTCGCAACATTAAACTTAATTTCTTGTGGACTTTTTTCCACGCAACACTGAATCACATACAACATCAAATGTCTTGTATTTGTAAGACAAAACGGTAGTTTGTTATTACAAACAACCAAAACATTGCTCCATTTCGAGACATGAAAACTAGGGATGGCAATGGGTAGGATATGGGTAGGGTATTATAGTCCCCATCCTCATACCCGCAGTTTGAAAAAATACCCGTACCCATCCACATATCCGCGTGGGTGACAGTTTTTGTCCCCGTATCCATGCCCTATGGGTACCTAAGTACCCATACTCGTACCCGTTACCTGCATTTTTATTAAAAATAAATTGATCAATTATAAAATATCATATCATTTTAATAGAATTTAAAAAAATTCAAAGATTTTAATGTTGATTCATGAAAATTATAAACAAAATTATTTGTAAAATCATCCTAAAGTTCATTTTTCTATTGACATATTTACATTATGTTATAAATAAACATTTTTCTATTCAAAATGTGTAATAATATAATAATGTTGTATTTTATAAAAATAATTATATATATTATTATATAATAATATAATTAAAAAAATAAATATATACTATATAGGTATATAGGGTGGGTACCTAAGGTACCCGTACCCGCACCCATACCCGCTCAATTTTATGGGTAATTACCCATACTCATGCTCATACCCAAAATCCGGATTTTTATCCTACCCATCGTGGGTATTTATTATGGGTACCCACTGGACATGGATAAATTGTCATCCCTAATGAAAACACATATTACAACTATTTTAAATTATGAAAAGGTGAGCCTAATCTTTCATTAGGCGCCCCAAAAGTGAAAGCTATTCAATTATTCTGAAAAGTAAATTTTATGAATTTAGTTTACCCTAATACGAGTACTAGAACTAGGTAAAATGAAATCATGATCAGTGGATCAATCAAGTTAAGCAAGTCATGTCGGATTCGCCAACTGCTCATGTATTGAATGTGTCTCCCTAATTATAGAAACGCTCGCATACAAAAGATTTACTAAAGTCTAGGTTAAGTTTTTCTTTGAGCTACATTTTATTCTAGAGTCTATACTCTTACTGGCTGAAAATAAGTCTTGAATTTGAATCGGGTATAAATAGTTCAGCGAATTACAAGAAAATGGTATACTTAACAAACAATTCTAGAAAAAAATACAATGAAGGAATTCAAACACGCCTCTTCAAATTTACAAGTCACAACAATCACTATTTGAAATCTAAAACATGAGTATATACAAATTTAAAACATGAATCAAAACATGTTCGCCTTATGAAAACAAACCCAACAATTATTGAATATTTGCTTCAGAATAATTTCAGTGTTTATTTTTAGAATAGGAACAACTAATCTATTTTACATAAATTTCCTAACTACTAATCTACTATGCTATTGTTCCTAACACCTCCACAAAGACTAAAGACCTGTAAGATACCCTCTAAGTGCAGAAAACTAGTTATTAGGTTTACTGTATCACAGTCTCATTGCATTCGAATGGAACCGCTTGAAAATCAAAATAAATAACTAAAATATCTGTTATTGAAAAATACCTTCCTCGCCATGCCACGGCAAACCTTTAAGAACATCTCTCAAAGCATATAAGTGGCTATCACATTTGTGGTCTGTGATGAAATTGCCGGAAAGGATTATCCTCTGGAAATGCTCCCCAGGTTGCCTCTTTAAAAGGGTGTAAACTTCCTTTTCAACATCATTTTGGGATCCCAGGTTCCTCTTCAGATAGTAAACAGACCCAGGAATAAATAACTCCTCCGGCACTGCAGGTTTAGTTTCCTCAATCTTCACGACATCTGAATTCTCCTTTGCTGCTTTGGGGAGAGAAGGTGCTTCTCTAGCCACTGGTAACTCCTTAACTGTTAGAACACACCAAAAACAGTTTATGATGGAAAGATCTCGAGGAAACCAAAATTCACAAATAAGCATTAAACATAAAGAAGCAAAAATTTAATGGACAATCTCTTAAAAAAATTATATGAAAATGTTTTGTAATATCTACTTATCAAATAACTGGTTAACTTATGCTCAAATAAACCAAATTGTGATGTCTAAACATTCATAGCGTGCACCAAAAAATGAAACTTGACCACAAGAAAGAAACTTTAATCAACATATTGGCAAGTGGCAACTCATTATATTTTTGTTATTTTGTGGGTAAGGTGGCAAATGCAGTTCTGCCACTGTACATGGCCTCAGAGGAGAGAATTTTGTTGAAAATGGAAAAACCAGAAATACTAATAGCATACCCCCCACCCCAAGAAAAAAATTATAGGAAGGCCATTGAGGTGCATGCTATCTGATGCTTGAAAAGGTGTATAATAAGAATCTATTATCAATTTTTCAGAGAAAATTAAGTTATGGACCAGAAGAGAAACATGTACCAGATGGACTTTTGTTTCTCCTGAAATTGGCATAATCAGCAAGTTTGTTAGCTACATCTTGCACAGAAGACACCGCCTGCTTTGCATTAGTAACTAAATCGATGAATCGTTTCCAGTCTTCTTTCTCAATGACACTCATCCTGAAGATATTAACATACCATTTGATCAAACATTTTGTTAACTAACTACCAAATACATATAAAGCTTTAGAAGACCTGAATCCCTTGATACCTACTAGATTTTGTATATTTAAGCTTTACCGTTTGTACAAATTCTCTGTTTGGAATATTCAGTAATCATTCACACATTTTCACCCCCCATATCCCGCTTAGCAAATATCACCTTTCAATAAATGGAATTACCCATTCATTAATAATAACGGAGGGATCAAGTTATTACAAGAGTAACTCAGAGCCCAGTTACTCCGCTTTATAAATATTCACCAATTTACTAGTCAACTTAAAATTAAAAATTTTAATTTGATACTTCATCAAATAACTTCAAATAAACTTTAAAATATAAGAAATTGTGGACTGTCGAATCACATAGCTATAAATTTCGGGTTTATATGAAACTTTGTGTGCTTGAACTTGGATTGGTGAACTTTGTTGTTGATCATGAGCTATTAAGTGATGTAACTCTGCTCAGAATTAATACTGGAGTAACTTGATCCTTCCTCAATAAAATATATTATATGAATACTTTCTATAACAAAACTGCAACTGGTTCATTAGTTTTTTCCTTGATCTCCTATTATATTTCTCCTAAGGAACAATTATGAAGGTTCTCTGTTTAAGAAAATAAACTAAACGTTACTCACCAATCGGTTTGAAGAATTTCATTCCTTAGCCTTCTTAGTGAAGCTACACTTAATCTAGGTATAATATCATCCTGTACATATATTGAAAAACAATAAGTCAAAAGGGAAGTCCGATAGATAAATACACACAAAGCTAGGGGAAAAAAATCAGACACATGAGGACCAACATAGATATAATTCCTTTCTTCTAGATCAAGTCATATGGGCATTGTGGAATGCAATCACTTACCTGCATCACAACTGTTGTTACATATCCGGCGCAGCTTTCAGCAAGTTCTTTGGAGACACAAGGTGCGGTTCCATATCCAACAGCAGTTACAATGTCAGGGCTGAATCCCAGCTCCCTTGATGATTTTCTATGGATCATTATGGCTAATAAAGAAGCTATTGCACCTCCCAGAGAATGACCCACAAGTCTTAACCTAAATCCCTGTTAATGGGTTAGCCACACCTAACAGTATGGACAAGAAAACATCTAAAGTAAGAAATAAAAATCTTAACAGATAAATTAAGACCGTCTCCACCTCATGTTTCTGCAAATATTTTCTTATGTTTCCAATCTCATGATGAAGAAACCAGCGAGCAGATTCAGCAGTGCCGAAGTGGGTTGAATAGCCTTCAAAGGTTACTTCACCATCACTTGAGGAAACAATATCAGTGATAAGGTCGTACAAAGCATGTGTGCCACGAATTCCCAAAATTACAAGCTTTTTACGAGTGTCGACACCTATATAATATGCAGGCCTCATTACACTGGAATTATTAACAAATTTTATGACATTACTTTCTCGGAGCATGCTGTTCCTTGCAAGAACTGCAGGATTATCCTTATAAGCACCTTTAGCCAACTCAATATGATAAATGAGATCTTGAACCTGAAATCCAGTAAGATACATTGATAAGAATAGTAGAAAACAATAATATTTAGAGATATGCTGCTAACAGATAAGATTTCAATATCACATGAGACTATGTGCCCTCTGCCTCTAAACTACAGTTTCAGAAGTTACTATTGATTCTGATGATATCTGGATGCCTTTGAGATCTTCAAATGGATACGTGGAAGCTTGACGAAGATAGATCAGATACAGGCCAACTGTAAGGTCACCCAAGCTCCAATCCTGGATTCCTATCTTGCTTCGTTGGATGTGAGCAATTATTTCCGTAAGGGATCGATTATTTGGAGGAGGTTTGTTTCTAATCCCATCTCCTGCATAACATGGAATACAGAACCAGCCTTGTGTTATGATAAAGCAAACTGGAACATAATATGATCAAGTTTTTCTGGAGAATGCACAAAATACAAGCTAACGATTTGAAAAAACGTTTTATATAGCTTGTTTCTAACGTGCTTTATAGAAAGGTACTTGCGATTTGCAGTCATGCTGGCTGTGTCAAACTCCATCAGATGAAACATGTTATAAAGTTAACACTTAACAGACCTGTTGGCAGTGCCCACCTACAAAATTGCAGAGCTGGTTCAAGTGCCTTTGTGAGCCAATCCAGCTCTATCTTCCACTTACTATCTGATGGATCTTCCTCATCAGAACTATATTTGCTAATCCCATAATTGTCATCTGCCTTATTAACTTTAGACTTGGAAGAAACCTGACAACTTTCTTGTACTTCTTTTAGCTTATCTTTTTCTGCCTTGTCTGCTCTTGACCTTTGCAATTGAAGTCGGTTAAAAACACTATGTATATAGTTCCGATATGGTTCTTCTCTGTTGAGAAAATATTTGGTACAATCTGCACAATGAATATAGAAAATAGACATGAAAATTGAGATAGTGTTTATTAGCAACACAATTGTAATATTGTATTAATGAAAATGCAGAAACCATGATCAAATTTATAACAAAAAGTCTTGTGCTGGAGTCTTGGAGACAGGCTATGGATCATCATTCATCAGTTCCCTTGCATAGTCCCCTTGAAGACATTCAGTTAATAGAGTTGAGAAACATATAACGGTTGTGTGGGTTCAAACCCCATAATGCTGTCTCTACTTCTGTTCCCATCCCTTCTTCTGTTCTCGTGGGAGTCCTGAGGGATTCCTCGAGGTCCACATCAGTGACAGGCACTCTTGAACAAAGTTTAAGAAAATTAGATGTTTTACAACACCCAATAACTAAATGAAATGAATATTTTCAAGACGTGTCAAACTATTTTGCAAGGATTACAGCCGATGTTGTCAAATATCCGGCCATGACAGATTGTGGTGGCAGATTTTTTGACAACCGCCATGGAAAATTTGTGAAGAATGGTGTATGAAGCAGCATAAAGGTAAGTATTGAATTAATCTAACTGTAAGCTGTTATACCCAGGCTAAAGAATGTTCTTGCTCAGCAGAGTCCGTTACAAGAATAAGGCCTTGTTTGGCTAAGATAGAAATGAGAAAGTAGTGCTGGTTGCTGACATGGCACCAGACAGATAGGCTATTACTTATTACTCTATTAGCACCATGGCGTTTTACCAGCGTTGTTAATAGCAGAACGCGGAATATAACAGTTTGTTCAAATTACTCTACTCAATAGTGCTATAGCACCGCTATTTGACAATATTTTGTATCAAATAGCAATACCATATAGCTGATTTGATCAAATTCACAGCGATATAGCCATTATTTAAGCCACCACCTCTGGCTTAAAATGGAGGATTTTTTGCTTTTTTGATATCGATGACACTAATTACCACAAAACTACTTTTTTCATATTATGAAGTTAGCTACAAAATCAAACAATGCCATAATAACCTATTCTAAATCATGTCTAATGAAAAATCATTGAAACCAAAATCCTGTTGCACTACACCCTCCATTTGCTCTCCTTTATGTGGTTTCAACAATCGTATTTCACAAATTAAAATCAGCAACACATTGTCTTCTATTTTCAAATCAGCATCGTATTTGGTAGGAGTCAGGAAAATGCAACAAGAATATCACATTTGGACATCAAATTATTCTTTTTGTTTAGTATTAACCTTCTGGTTTCTAGGGAAAAGGGCCCCTAATAATCAATAATTCGGCCGCGAGATAAGTAGAGTCCGGCTAAGGAATCAAATTGTTTCAGGGGAGCTCATTAACCATTTGACCAATCAAATGGTTCATTTTGACATAAATTCTGAGGTAACAGTGAGTACACTACAATTAGTGATTTTACATTTTTCATAAACGATTTATTCAAATTGTTTCATAATTATAACCGTAATAATAATATTTAAAATAACATGCAATTACAAACAAGTTATGAAGAAATTGAAAAGAAAAAAAAAAAAGTGAAAGGTGAAGAAAATGAAGTTACAGATATTGCGGAAGAGTTGCTTGACGTATCGAGAGTTCATTGATGACGCGCAGGTTTGACTCGAAAGGAATGAGGAGATGAATGAATCTTATTACAGTTGCAGAAACAAGACACCGCCTCAAGAATATATACTTGGCCCTTTTCTTCTTCTCTTCGATTCTTTCACACGGTTTTGCAATTGAAATGTTTTTTTTTTTTTTTATAAAATTATAAATATTAATATTTTCAAAATAAGACATATCATCGATTGTCGGTTGGTTCAATGGTAATATTTAGTAAAGAGGGTCACAGTTTCATTCCCCGCAATTGCAATGGTTTGGAACCACTTGATGTTAAAATTGACTCTGAAAACAAATAAAAAAATAAATAAAAGATCTCAAATTTCAAAATATCAAGTGTGTCTTTGGATGAAAAGAAAAAAAGAGAAAATAAAATTATGAAAATATTAGAAATAAAATAGAGTGCTAGTGAAAAGAGAATATAAGAATTTTTTATTACTTTATTTATATGTGTGTTTTTACAATACAATAAAAATCATATTTATAAAATACAAAGAAGTAAATGAAAGATTAAAGGTCCACTTCTATATGTCAAATATTGTCTACAGTAGAAGTAGAATGCAGCTCAGCAGCTAAATGTTGTACACAACTTTATTGGATGAATTATTAGTTAGAGGATTATCAAGTAATTGAAAACTGTATTCCACTTAATTGTGATAATACTACAGCAATTCATCTATCTAACAATCAATCCTCAGATAATCTCTCTTACTCACAAACTGTAAATGTCCAATTGTTAGATCCATAATCTCTCTTACTGAGTAATTGTATTAGTAAACTAAGAGGTGTAAAACTTAATACATTAGTTAATTAACGAATTTAATTTAAAAAATATTCAAAAAATGACTCAGCTTAAGTAGCTAAGAAATATTTTATTGTTATTTATTATACTATGAATCTTTTATATTAATTACATGGATGCTTTTTTTTTTTTTTTATGTTATTTACAATTTAAATCAAGGATAATTTTTTAAAAAGATTAACATTTTTTTATTAAAAAGAATCGCATTTTTTATTTGCATATATGACCTCCAAAAATTCGAGGTCGACCGTAGTGAAACCAAAAACATTTTAAGAGACTAAATACTCTCTCCGGTTACATTTATAGGGAAAAAAACTACGTACACGGTGTTTAAGAAAGTTAGTTAAGTGTAATTAATTTTATTGATTTAATATTTTTTGCCAAGGCGAAGAGTATTTAGACATCGGGAACAAAGCAGGTTTTGCCTCTCTCCTTTGTCTATACCTCTTTATTATATTAAAATATATATATATATATATATATATATATATATATATATATATATATATATATATATATATATATATATATACAAGACTAGGGGGACATAAACCTAACTTAATGAGTCTGAGGAGAATGAAACATACCAACCAACTTTGATTTAATCTTAAAAGACAAAAGAAGTCTTAAAAATTCAAGGCAGATGAACCGATCGTCAACACTAAAACGGTCAACGTACCAACTACTTCCTGCGGCAAGCAATAATTGTTTTTTCAAGCTATCAATTGGGATAGACCCGACAAAAAGGACCTAACTATCATCCTCAGACGAGTGAAACCTTGTTAAAGCAACTCAAAACCAATTGAGAGTCAAATTGTGAGATGTTCAGTCAACTGGGTTGAACCTCATAAGTATATAAATACCAAAAACACTGGCGACTACAACCGTCAACACGGAGTGTCTTCGCACCAAGCTTTTTCGAGCGAATTTGGGCGAATTGGGTCTTGATAAGTCCAACCCTTAGGAAGCTTCCAAGAGAATAATAGATATGAAGCGACTGCCAACACAGAAACGATTCAATTAAATCTCTGTATAACACGACAGCGGTGATGGAGGCGTCCTTTTTTCGAATCCAGAACAGCCCACCAAGGATGTAATGTAGCAGATCCTATGAAAGAATATTAGGATCCAGATTAGCCATTAATATTACTACGTTGTCTTATGATGGCTTACCAATGTTTTGTCTTCTCCGACAGTGTAACATAAAATTGCAATTTTGAACGGTTACCACCATTACAGAAACCGACGTGAGACTCAAAGAATTCCCACGTTAAATAAGTGATATACCAACCATCGACTGTTAATCGTCAGTAT
This sequence comes from Trifolium fragiferum, assembly GCA_954870985.1. Lineage (NCBI taxonomy): Eukaryota > Viridiplantae > Streptophyta > Magnoliopsida > Fabales > Fabaceae > Trifolium > Trifolium fragiferum. The sequence goes on along the minus strand of OX940796.1, from coordinate 40,779,118 downwards.
TGATAATCGTCGAACACAGCCGATCACCACCTTCAACTGCGAAGAAGTATGCAATCGGGCGATCAGAACAAGGGTGGTGCGAGTGCGTGGTTATCGCGGACCGTCGCCCCACCCAAATCCGAGGCTACATCGCAATTCGTGTGGAGTGAAAGGAGGGTGAGTCTGGTTGGGAGAGACGGTAGCCATGTGGCAAGGTGAACGACGACGTTGGTGAGGGAGGAAGATGAAAGATGGGAGGCAGTTTCTCGGAAATCACATACACCTTTGAAAAGTAAGAATATATTAGAAATAACAATATTAATTAGTTTAAAATTAATTAAATTTTGATTATAAAATTGACTAAAATTAAAAGTGTTTTTTTATGGGAAATGTTAACTTGTGCTCTTAAGGGCACATGTTAAGAAGATAAATGTGGAAAAAATTACATTCTCTAAGCATTAAATTTTTTGTATCATTAAATGTTATATTTCTTCAATAAAAAAAAAGTTATATTTTTATTTTTAGATAGTTTAACATGTGCCTTTAAGACACAAGTTAATATGACTTTTTTTATTTATAAATATGACCGGAGAAGTATTAATTAAGGCAAAGATATATAGTACACGAGAATGGATCCTCTCAATTTATTTTTCCTCAATTTTCACATCTCAACCATCAATCAACTTTTCCTCAGTTTTTTTCAATTTAAATATTACTTTATATTTATAATTTAATGGTTTAAAACTCCACTTTATTTTCTCAATTTTTTTCCCAAATTGAGATGATTCATTCTCATAGTACACATATATATAATGTCGGGGACATGCATGTGTCCCGTTGGGCCATGTGGGTCGCAGAAGAAGCCCATTTGTGACCAAAAGAGATCTGGATGGAGCTCACAAAATCGGAAATGGATTGCAACCAGTAGGTTGTCATGCAGTTAGGGTGCAGTCAATGCATTAGAGCGGTCTGATTAAAATCGGATGGCTAAGATTTAAATGCAGTATTGATATTTTAAAATATTTAAAATTCTGATGTTAAATCTAAGCTGTTCAATTTTAATCAAATGATTTAGATTCAACCGAATGCATGCAGTTAGGGGTGCTGACTGCACCCAATCCAGAACCCACAAAATCATATCAGTATGAGTATCATCATCATCTCTCTCCCTTTTACTTTTTTTTGGAAAAAAAATATTATATATATAACCGTAACTATTTTTCCTCATCTCTCTCACTCTCTTTCTCCGCAGCAGAATAAGAAAGAGAAAAAGAAAAAAAAAAAACAGCACTTCGAGTGCACCCTAGATTTCCTCTTCTTAGCTCCGCAAAAAAGACGAACAAAACAACGAAATGGCTTTCGCTTCTTTTCTCGGAAGAGTTCTCTTCGCTTCCATTTTCATTCTCTCTGCTTACCAAGAGTCAGTTCCTCTCCCTTTTTTTTTTTTTGCGGATTACTATTTTTAGCGTATATTTTCCTTTTCTGATTTCTATTTATAAAATTAGAGTTAGTTTCTGAATTCTGATTAAGTTTATTTCCATAGATTTGGTTGTTGACTTGTTGTTTCTATTGTTGGATCCGTTGTTAACTATTTGATTAGATCTATTTTTGTGTTTTGTTTTTGTTCCTGTTTTGTTCAGTGATGTTTCATTGAGGATGTTATTTGATGTAAATTTTAACATGAACAAGTTGTGCTGTCACTCAGTCAAAGTACAAGGAACAAGATTCATGTTTTTTCTTTTTTGGAAACATGAACTATTTAGGAGAATCTCTGTGTATTGCTTTTGTAGTAACACAAAATCAAGTGATTATGTTGCTTTTCTATGTTGCTGATTTTTTTATGCATGCTTTTGTTTTATGGTGTTAGTGGTTAGTGATTCTTCCATGATTAATGCATGTTGTTAAGCATAAATAATATATATTAGGCTTAATTGCATGTTTGACTCCTTACGTTTATTTTAGGTTTCAAATTAGTCTCCCTGTTTAAATTTTTTTAAATTGGTCCCTTGCGGTCCTTTCTGTCAAATTTTGAGTTAATTATGTCTAAAACTTCCATTCCATGTGACACCCTCTTATGTTACCCACATATGCATTTTAATGTTAAAAAAAGGGGGGAATTTGGTGTTATGAAACTCCTTTTATCGCAGGGAATGAATTAACCTGTTGCAAATCTTTTTGTAGGATATCTAACCTTGTGTATTTTATGTATTGACTATTGAATTACTCCCTCCGGTCCTAAATATATAAAAAAAAAAAAAAATTACCTTTTAGATTCATTGAGAATTTGATGTATCTGATTCATAATATGGTCTAGATACATTAGATTCATTACTTTCTCCTATATTTTGGACCGGAGGTAGTATAATAATCTGGCTTCAGTGGTTATCTTTTATAAATATGGTATGTGGTTTGTTTCATTGATTATATGTTGTTATTAGCAACTACTATGTTAGATTTGTGGACTTTGATAAAACCGTACATTTTACTTCGTACATATTATAATACAATGAGTGACATTGAATTCAATGGAGGTTGTTTAAATTCATGATTCCGATGTGATACGTTCTTAAGGGTCATTATGTTACTGTGCATGAACATTTTTTAGGAGATTCAATATTATGTGAATTGTAATGCGTGGATATGATGGACCATTAACTCCTAAGTTCATAATAACAAAGCTAGTTTGCTGCTCGCTGCCACTAAATTACCAGTTGTAGTACAGTAGAATTTGTAATTCACTGGTTATTCATTGTATTTCATCCCCTATTTTTGTACTATATGAAGTTTCTTGCTTATGTCTCTTCTCTTCTGTTCTTTATTTTATTTTATAGATATAACGAATTTGGACTTGATGGGGGACCTTCTGCAAAAGCACTTAAACCAAAGATTGATACCTTTGCACATCGAATCCATTCTCAAGTTGGATTTCAACTTCCAGAGATCGAAGTTAGACTTTCTCTCCTTCTCTCTCTACTGTCTCTCCTTGTGTCTTTGCGAATGTTTATGTTTTGTGTTAATCTTTTAATATAAACAAGATTAGTCGTTTCAATAACACTGGATTGATTTTTTTTATCGAAAATTCATTAAATTAAATTTCATGAGAAATATTTATGTAATACTAGTTCATCGGAATATTGATGTTTTGTGAATGATGACCGTACTCTTCATTCAATAACGAGGACAATTTGATAATGTTTTTGCATTTTTCTGTTATTAAACTAAATTGCTGATCTGGCATAAAAAAATGAAATTGTCTGCACTCTGTCGAGGAAGTTATGAATGTTACATATATTGAATGCCAGTGTTCCCTGATATAACTGATGTGATGAGCAGATTAAACTTGTTGTTGCTGGGGCTATTGCTCTGAAGGGCCTTGGAGGGGTTCTTTTCATATTCGGAAGTTCTTTCGGAGCTTTGCTGCTGGTTCGTAGTCCGATTCTCTATTGGATTTCATATTCACCTCATATGCTCAGTTTTTTAAGTTTGTTGTTCTTTTTTTCTTTTGCTGTAGCTTCTACATCAGTTGATTGCTACTCCAATTCGTTACGATTTTTACAATTATGAAAGCGAGGACAAAGAATTTACTCAACTTTTCATCAAATTTACTCAGGTCAGAGCAGTGAATTGTATCTTAGTTCAAAATTAGATTAAGCCTGTGTGCCGAAATCCAGCCATTGTTTCAATTTTACTTGATGTACTGTTGCAATTGCTTATTAAATGCAAACAATCACTCCTTGCAGAACATGGCTCTTTTTGGGGCTCTGTTGTTTTTCATCGGGATGAAAAACGCCATTCCTAGAAGGCAACCAAAGAAGGCTCCGAAAACTAAAACCTATTAGACGCAGCATTGGAGGATCCCTCTTCAAAGAGTGTCTCGGATTCTTTCCTTGTTCTTCATTGTATCTGTTCTTCAAGCAGCCAGGTTTCGACTTGGTACTCTGGTTTAGAATTGATCTCTCCGAGTTTTGTAATTTTGTTTTCACTCTTGGATTAAATTATTGGCTAGTAAGTATTACTGTTATTTATTTATTTTTGTTTGAATGTTAGCATGGCTTTAGGAACTATCTTTAAATTTCTAAACTTGTCTGTCAAGTGGTGAAAACAAAAGGATCGGAACCTTTGCGCTTAAACTTCGAGAGCCAATTTCGTTACATTCTAGTAATCACGATGTAAGGCTCTCAAAGTCTGACAACTTGAAGAACATTCTAGTAACCATTTAACTTGATTGGAGTTAATATCTTTGTTCGCTTTTGATTATTTTGTTATTGGCATTTCACTTGTAGAACTAAGTGTATGAGTAGATGAATACCCTGGCCTTAGCTAGGGGTGGGCATGGTTTGGTTTAAAACCAAAACTGCATAACTGAACCGAACTGTTTTTACAGTTCAGAAAATCAAAACTGATTCCAACATGGGTTACATGGCCCTTAGCTGTTATGGCTTTATCGAAAATGGCTGCATCCCAACATGCACACATAATGTTCATGGATCTAGATTCAATAAAGTTATAAATCCATACAGTAATGCAGTTGGCATGCTCAAAGCCATTAAGATCGGATGGTTAGGATATTTTATATTAAATAAAAAAATAGAATCTGTTTAAAAATTGAAACCGTCTAATTTTGATGGGGCGGTTCAGAGATGATGATTGCGGCTGACTGCATCAATCACCGACCGCATCTAATCCGTGTCCATTGTTCATGTATTAATTGTGGTGCTTAAAATATAGAGAGCGTGAATGAGATTTGGGATTACCTTCTATAGAGGCTACACATTATTGTAAGACTAGAGACCCTGCACCTATTATAATTTATATGTCGATGATTTATATTTGAATATAAACATAGTTAAATGCATTTGATGTGAAGAACAATGAAAAAAGAATGAGTAGGAATGTGTTATTAATTTGTGATTTTTAAAAATGTTATGTTAAGCGAGTAGTGAAAAATGACGAGACAAGACAAAACTTTGTACTAGGAGGTGTTGTTATCATTGATTTGCATGACTTTAAAGAATGCTAAAATGTTAAATGGTGTGAATGGGCATTGAGAGGATGCCATGATAATGATAAATGATATTTGACATCAAAATTTTGATGCCAATTTTGATTTTTATATTTTTGAAATGCGTGTAAATTTTAGAAGATTAAATATAAACATGGGTTTAATATATTATTGGTCTCCATGAATTTTCTTGGATTTTTAGTCCATAAAATATTTTCATGCCAAGTGGCTTTAACTTTGTCACGACCCGAATTCGCATCGTGACCGGCACACGAACTACTACTTGTTCGGCAAGCCTAATGACCAAAGTTAATGAACAATAAACACGAAACTTGCAAAATTGCTCCTTTTACTTCAAAATAATATTTATAGAAATTTCGATAGAGTATTCTCTGTATTTACAACATTTCCAAATCCAAAATAAATTATGTTTTCAACATACATCATCTGCTAGATTTTCATCAATACATGTTTAACTTTATACAAATCAAAAGAAAATATTCCTAAACTCAAAATAGCTGCAAATACTCGATCAACTCAAAATACACATATACAATTAGCCTTCCATCAAGGAGGCCTACCAAAAGAGTGTGACTGATGGAGCTTTATCTACATTAGAAACCTGCTACTCAGCTGTCTGGGAATCTAAAAAAAATATAAGAAGAAGGGGTAAGTCATAAAGACTTAGTGAGAGACAACAATCACTACCAACAAGATGGGAAACATACAAAGGCACGAGCATTTGATTTTTAGAAAGCTTGTTGAAATAATTGTGAAGTAGTAACTATGTAATAAAAAAATAGTTCTCAATCCAAGTCATTAGAGTTTGAAATTTAAATAAGAAAAAGTGTAGAAATCCAATCAAATAAAAAGAATTCGTTAAGGGATAATCGAGAGACGGCTCCATCTCATTGATAGCCCTTTCCTCCTAAGAGCCGCCTAAAATTCTTGATGATTGTATATGGACTAGACTATGCCATTGAACAATAATTTTTATTTAAAAAACTGTAAAATGTATATTTTAATTCTTGTGTTTTATTAAAAAAATCAATTGCAATTTTAGTATTTTTCCCTCTCTTCCACTCTCTGAACATCATCAAACTATATCTAACAAATTTTTAGTCTATACTTGATCAAAATTGACTCAAAATTAATAACTCAAAGGTCAAAATTGATTTTGGATAACTCGTCTCTCATCAACTTCTTAATTGCACAACTCAAAATTGTCTTACTCAACTTCTCTCCTTTGAACAGAAGCTACCTCAACATTGCATCTCATCAGAACAATTTCTCCAGAATTGCAACTCGATCACACACTGATAGCTTAGTCAAAATCGCTTCATTGCAATTGTATCTTCAGAATTGCTTTCTCAAAATCACTTCATCGAAATCGCTTTGTGCTTAGGACGAGCAATTTTATTTCATTCCACTAAGTGAATACCTTTGTTGTTGGAGTCATTCCAGATGAAATTACGAGTGGTTTGCCAAGTTTTATATGTTGAAAATTGCTATCTAGGCCCCTCCTACATGCTCTCAGGCCCCCCAAAAAATCCCAAAATACTCCCAGATGTAGTGGACGAAAATTTCGTCTTCTATATACCGAAATCAAAAAACGTTCGGTACATAGATGACAAAACTCTACATTTCCCAAAAATAATCAATACTTTGTTGACTACGCAACGAAAATGATTTCTTCGTGAACTGCGAGACGAAACACATCATTTCGATAATTACACGACGAACGCGCTGGTTTTCGTTGACTGCGAAACGAAATGCAGTGATATGAAAAAGAATCAGACAGTTCGAACCAGCCAATGCTTGCACATTGTTTCTTTGCGTAGGCAACGAATGTGTTTTACTTCGTTTTCTACACAACAAATTGCATTATCAGGGGCAGTTTGATCAGTTTGAGGGGCCTAGGAGTATAATTAGGAAGCCTATATAGCAATTTTCTTATATGTTGCACATGTATATGAACTGGGCCTGGCCCAAGTACCCTAATCTATTAAGCCCCGATACGGGACACGATACCGATACGATACCGATACGTCGATACGTAAAAAAATTTAAAATTCACAATCCGATACTGCCGCGATACATTATTTAAAAATTAAATTTAAAATTAAATATATAAATACACAATATATAAACATGACTAAAATCAACAATATTAATAATTAAAAGCAGAAAATATCCTACCCATACATAGAATGAATAAATCCTACCCATACATAGAATGAATAAAAAAACAACAATATTGCTCAATCATATATACAGAAAAAATTTACAATGAACCGAAACAAAAAAAAATGCAGAAACGTGTGATTGCATGTATGAATATCAGAATATGTTTTGGAAAATGTTTTTTGTTAAGAAAATTTAAAGAGAAAAACAGTAAGAATATATATGCACTCTTATTTACATCCACTATCATCTATGATTTCTAATAAAATAGGGAGTTGTAGTTTTTTTTTTTTTTTTTTTAAAAAATTATATTGTTTTCTTGCAATTCTTATGTTGAATTTATTAGTCAAAAAAATTTTGTGTGAAATTTCCCGTAAGTTAACATTTAGCAGTTCTCATATGTTATATCTATTTTTAAACATACATATAGTTTTTTTGGTTACAAAACATACATATAGTTTAAACAGACTGGAAACATAATCCAAATAATCTTTGCAATCCTATTATTCCTATATATGATTATAGTTTCATCCAAGATTTTTTGCAACATATAATGCAACCAAGTATGTTTAATCCAGGATTGTAACATCATATCCATCCAGTATTATTTGGGATATGCAATTACATATAATCAATCCAGTATTTTTTCAATATCCAACCAAATATATAATCAATCCTATATATATAATCAGTCATGAATCAATCGTGTTGTTGTTGCATGTTTTGATTTGCGTGAACAATAGATATATAGCATGAATAATGAAATATTTCAGACATGTTATGAATACAAAAGTTGATTCTAGTTGTAAGAACCCGATGATAGTAGTCTGGTCGGACGAAAGAAAAGTCTTTGAAAATTATGAAAAGTCTCAAAGATGTTAGTGAGATTATTGTATTTTGAACTAAAAAGTCTATCAAAATTCAAAATTCATTCCATAATAAAGTTCATTAAAATCCATAGACTTTTAAATATCAATAGACATTTTAAAAAGATAAAGAAATCTCAATTAAATATCAACAAATTCTGTTACTTTAAAAATAAAAATTTTATTTGGCTTAATTGAATACCACAAGATTTATTTAACTTTTATAAAAATTTTGATTTAATACCACATGGCTTTTTTATTATAAAAAAGTATTTTAAAATCCATGAAATTAATCTCAATTCAATACTCTTGTATGCGAATATCTTATTACAAATTTATTCATGTTCAGTTTAGCTAAAAAGTTACTCCCTCCGTACCAAATTTAATTATTTAATTTATCTTTTCATATTATTAATGAAAGATAATTTTGTAAACTAACTCATAATTTCTCTTTTCCATACAACAATTATTATTTTTCTTAATTTTTTGTGTAAAATGGCTAAAATAACTTATATTATGATACGGATAGCTCGAAGACTTAAGTAGCACGTATTATTGTAGTTTTATATAACTTGCGTGCGATAAAAACATGATACAAATTTTTAGGGGTGAGCACAAACCCGCAACCCGATTCGAAACCGACATAACCGCCAACATATGGAAGAACTTGGTCGGGTGCGGGTCGGGTCTTAGGTCAACAATTGTGAAAGATCGGTCATGAACGGTTGTATATGGGCGGGTGCGGGTCTCTAAAAGTTTGTCTCTTCATAACCGAAACGGACCGAATAATTTCTAAAATACAAATTAATTTTTTTTCTAGTTTTGAGCACATCTTCTCTCTCTTTTGATAGAGGAGAAAACTATTGTATTTTACAAGATTTAGTTTGTAATATGTTGATAAAGGAGATGCGAAAGATAATATTTTAGATTTATCTTAATTTTTACTTCTCATCTACTATCTATTATTGTCGTTGAATTTACAAATTTGAAACAAATTAACTTCATCTCATCATTTTTATTGTATCTTTTGTTGCAGTATGTACGAAATATTGAACGAATTGTCAAAAAACAAATAATTTTTTGATCAATGAAGTTTTAAATGTAACAACAACGTTTCAATCCAGGGCCGTTCCCGAGTATTTGGAGGCCCTGCCCGACTATTAAAAATTAACCCCTAATATAAATAATTTGTATTTTAGAAAGAGTTATACTCTATTAAAATTATTAATAACAAAAAAAAAAATCATTATAGTGAATAACATCCAAAAGAGACATATTTAAATCAATAACCTACATCTTCGAACTAATATTATTGTCAACTTTATAGTAATGTTGCTTTTTTTTATGCAATAAAATATTTTTAGTAGTAACAAAATGATTAAATTATTTTTTACATAAATAACAATTTTACTAAATCGATATAAAAAATTTGAGGCCCCTAAATATTTGAGGCCCTGCGCGGTGGCACACTTTGCACACCCACAGGGCCGGCCCTGTTTCAATCTAACCCGTTTAAACCAACCCGTTGAAACCCGTCACCCGTATGACCCGAACCCGAACAAACCGAAGACGTAAACGGTTGGAATTGGGTCCAAATTAAGAGGTCGTGGTTTTTATCGGTTTGATGATTTTCGACCTGAATCCGACCGAACCCAACCGATGCTCACCCCTACAAATTTTGGTGTTCGGAGAAAAAGAGGAATCAATTTGCATAATTGTAAAGAATTTGATGTGATGTTTGAAAAATAGACATGTTAATTAGACAATAAGTGAATCTCACAAATCTTAACTTCTATTGAGAATCTCCATTGCAATGAACAAGCTAAAACAACTAAATATGTTCATCCTCTAAGGTTTGAAACCAAAGAGATTTGTGGACAATAATAATGCTCAAAAAGGATACTTGCTGTGATTGATATTAGAAGAGTCATAGAGTTGTTGCCAAAACAAACACGACAGAATATTCCTTAGGACATCTCTTACGTGGAATGCAACGAACCTAAATAATTGATCCTCGACAGAATAAATTCACGGCTTAAATTATGTAATTCTTTACGTTTATTTTAAGTTTGAATTTAACTATTTATGTTTAAAATGCTTCTTTATGTAAATATTGTTAATGTAAATTTGTCTTTTCCATCAAATTATTATAAAGTTAATTATATTTAAAACTTCCACGTAATGTCTTTTAAATTATTCACATATGCAATTTTATTTGAACGATTTAAATAAAAATTTGACTAAAATAAAAAATTTATTATAATATTAATTAATAATGTAAAAACCGACTTGATAACCAATTTGATGTGTATTATTTTTCCCTTTTTCATGTGGTTCTTAAGTGATGTGGGTATAAATCCAATCATTTAAGTTCAGTGCTTGGCTTTAAGGATAAGAGATATAGTAAAAGTTGTCTGGCCAACGTCAAGTGTGTGGCAAACGTGATTAAATCCACGAAGGACACCACAAAAACAAACAAAAAGTACTTCAAATTGATACTCCGTAACTATCAATCAAAGACTCGCATTCATTTAATTTTAGTCCAAATTTATTCATTGGTTTGTGTAATTTTTTTTCTCCTTCTTTCTTTCCTCGCTACTAAACAGAGACTTATTGTAATCAAATTATTAACATCAATGAAAAACATTGCTATCAAGAACATTTTTTTGTTTAAAAATTCATTAATTATTTAAGTTCGACTTAAATTAATTAAACTACTAGCATCTAGAGTGTCCGTCTGTCCACCCTTTTTTGTTTTTTATAAATTTGATTTTTATTTAAATTAAGTAAAGAAAAAATAAGTCCAAATCACCTGTAATTATCTAATCAATGGTTCGAATGTTTGGATATATAAAATTATATATAAAATATGTACCGCTTGATTGTAGATAGAGCTGGTCCCGAAATTTTGGAGGCCCGGGACAAATAATAAAAATGGACCATAATAAAAAGATAAAGTAGTAAAATGAAACTTATTGTTTATAGAAAAAAAAAACTTATTGCTTTGTATACTATATTAATATTATGAAATATATTTTAAAATGAAACTAAAGAAAAAAACTGTCACAGGAGGAATATTATAGAACTCGCCCTCTAGACACTTGAAAGTTATAAAATGAAATTAATGAAAAAAAAAACTGTCCCAAAAAATGAAATTAATGAAAAAAACTGTCCCAAGAGGGAATAGAACTCACACCCTCTACACACTTGAAACTTAGCAATGAAACACAGAACACTAAACCAGATCGCTTCTTTTGAAATTTTGTTTCACGAAAACTACTTAACCAATATTGTGAATGTTGGGCTTGAAAAAAAAATGAGGCCCTTATATTTTTGAGGCCCTATGCTATGGGCCTTCTTGCCCTGCCTCAAGACCGGGCCTAATTGTAGATTAATAAATGGTTCAAATTCATTATAGTAAAATATAATATTAAAATTTTACCGTAGACAATCCTTATCCCTTATATATACAATAAAATTTAATTTTATTTACGTAGAATTATTTTGATAGCCCTATATATATACACTAAAAAAATTGATGTCGCTAAAAATTTGATACTCTACAGTCTACACAGCCATTTCGTTCGAACACCATCTGAAACCTTTTAGTGGGGTGTGTTAGAAGTAATTTATATTTAAGGGTATTTTAGTATTTACTATGTTAAGTACTTTTTGAACTTGTCTGTTAAGTTTTTATTTTTAGGGCCTATGTGGCAAACTTTACTCTTTGTATAAATAGCTACTCTTTTATCAATGCAATTAATTCTTCCTTTCATATTTTGTGGCTGCTGTCTTTGTCCTCTTCTTACTATTCCATTGATTCATCACCTTGTACACCAACAAATTGGTATCTAGAGCTCCGGTTATAATCCACGGGAAACACGAGTGAAACGTGAGTTGTGTGTGTTTGATTTTTGGTTCTTGATTTGTGTTGAATCTTGAACAAAAATCTGAACAGAATCACTTTTTCTGATTTTGTGGGATTGGGAAACACGAGTGTTAGTGAGATTTGAGTGTACTGTACAAGGTTTAAGATGAACGGAAACAGTGGCATGAGTACCAAGCTTCCAGTGTTTGATGGCAAAAACTGGAATCGTTGGATGAAACAAATGCTTGTATTGTTCGGTGCTCAAGGTGTGCTTGAGCTTGTCACTGAAGGATACGTTCCTGTTGCAGCAGATGCAACAGAGGAGCAGAAAGAGGCGCAGAAAGCTACAAGAAAGAAGGATCAGAAGGCGTTGTTCTACATTCATCAGTGTGTGAATGAGAGTGTGTTTGAGAAGATTGCTGATTCAGTGACGGCGAAGGAGGCTTGGGATCTTCTGACAAGGTGTTACGGTGGTGATGCGTCAGTAAAGAAGGTAAAGCTTCAAACCCTCAGAAAACAGTATGAGAATCTCAACATGAAGAACAATGAGAAGGTTTGTGAGTACATCTCCAGACTAATTCTGATTACTAATGAGATGAAAGCTTGTGGAGAAACTCTTTCAGAACAAGTAATCATTGAGAAGGTATTGAGATCCCTTACCCCTCAGTTTGATTACATTGTTGTATCTATTGAACATTCCAAAGATTTGGAAACCATGAGAATAGAAGAGTTACAGAGCAGTCTAGAAGCACAAGAGTTGCGTCTAACTGAGAGAAACTCTGAAAGAGAAGTAGAGCAGCAGGCTCTGAAAGCAGCTTCTGAGAAGAAGCTTCAGAAGAAGTCTTGGTCAGAAGCCAAGAATAGATCTGATGGAGCTCAGAATCCAAAAACCTCAACTTCTGGAAAGCAGAAGTATGCTCAGAAAGGAAAAGACAAGACAAAGGTACGGTGTTACTCTTGTCAGAAGTTTGGCCATTTTGCATCTGAGTGCAAGTCAAACAAAGAAAGAAAGTCAGAAGAAGCAAATATAGCCAGAAGTTCTGATGACTCTGATAGTGAATTTGTTTTACTAATGGCTTCTGAATCTGATGATGTGAATTCAGAGTGGTGGTATATGGATACAGGGTGTTCAAACCATCTTACTGGAAACAAGAAGTGGTTGGTTGATTTTGACTCTAGAAAGAGTACAAAGATCAGATGTGCTGATGATAAATACCTCAACGCTGAAGGTATGGGAAATGTCAAAGTCATTTTGAACAATGGGAAAGCAGCATTGATTCAGAACGTGTGGTATGTACCAGGCATGAAAAGCAATCTGATGAGTGTGGGTCAATTGATTGAGAAAGGTTTTTCAGTTACTATTGAAGACAATCTTCTGAAGCTATATGACGGTAATCAGAAGTTGATTATGGAGTCAGAACAGGGAAGGAACAGAACATTCAAGGTGAATGTTAGAACTGCAGACTCTGAATGTCTTAGTGCAACAAGTGTTGAGAAGGATAGTGAGTTGTGGCACAGAAGATTTGGTCATCTGAATTTCAGAAGCTTGGGGCGTCTGAAGTCAAAGAATCTGGTACATGGAATTCCTATAATCAAGAAGCCTGAAAAATCATGCGAGGTGTGCATGAAAGGGAAGCAACCAAGACTGCCGTTTGCATCAGAAGTAGCTCCAAGAGCAAAACATGCCTTGGGAGTAGTACATTCTGATGTGTGTGGACCATTTCCAGTACCTTCACTTGGAGGAAACAAGTATTTTGTATCTTTTGTTGATGAATTCACAAGGATGACATGGGTAACACTCATCAAGTTCAAGCATGAAGTGTTTGCTGAGTTTCAGAAGTTCAAGGTGAAGGCTGAGAAACAGAGTGGTCAGAAGCTGAAGATTCTCAGAACTGATGGTGGTGGTGAGTTTAATTCTAACGAGTTTAAAACTTTCTGTGAGGAGAATGGAATTGAGCATGAGGTTACAGCTCCTTATACTCCTCAACACAATGGTCTTGCTGAGAGAAGAAATCGTACTTTGCTTGATATGGTGAGAAGCATGCTGAAAGAGAAGAAGCTTCCTCATCACTTATGGGGAGAAGCTGTTGCCACTGCAACATATGTGCTCAACAGATGTCCAACGAAGAAGCTGAAGGAAATAGTTCCTATTCAGAAGTGGACTGGAGAGAAGCAAAGTGTTAGTCATCTGAAGGTGTTTGGATCTGTATGCTATAAACATGTTCCAGAAGCCAGAAGACAGAAGCTGGATGATAGAAGCAAAGTAATGTTACTGGTGGGGTACCACAGTACAGGTGCGTACAAGCTTTATTGTCCAGAGACTAATAAAATTGAATTCAGCAGAGACGTCATTGTGAAGGAATCTGAAATTTGGGATTGGAACAAGTCTCAATCAAATTCTGATGTGAGAATCTCAGAGGATGGCTCTGAAGGTGAGTCAGAATCTGAAGGCTCTGAAGATGATTCAGAAGATGGAGATGACTCTGATGGTGACTCTGAGTCTGATGGTGATTCTGAATCTGACTCTGATTCTGAAGGCAATTCTGAAGGTCAGAGTTCTGAAGCCAATTCTGAAGGTCAGAATTCTGAAGCCAATTCTGAAGGTCAGAATTCTGAAGCCAATTCTGAAGGTCAGAATTCTGAAGCCAATTCTGAAGGTAAAAATTCTGAAGCCAATTCTGAAGGTCAGAATTCTGAAGCTAATTCTGAAGGTCAGAATTCTGAAGCTAATTCTGAAGGTCAGAATTCTGAAGCTAATTCTGAAGGTCAAAATTCTGAAGAAAGAATTTCTGAAGGTGCTTCTGAACAAGTTCAGAGGCTACGGAGAATCAGAAGCATCCCAAGAAGATTTGCAGGATTTGAAATGTTGCAAGACACTGAAGTAGACTCTGAGGGAGAAATTATTCAGTGTGCAATGTTAGTAGATTCTGAACCTGTGAGCACAGAAGATGCTCTTAAGCAACAAGTCTGGTTGCAGGCCATGAAAGAAGAACTTGATGCTATAAAGAGGAACAAGACTTGGAAGCTATCAGAACTTCCAAAAGGCAAGAAAGCCATCAGCGTCAGATGGGTTTTCAAGCAGAAACTAAAGCCAGATGGATCAATTGGCAAACACAAAGCGAGGTTAGTAGCAAGAGGATTTCTGCAGAAACCTGGACTAGATTATTCTGAAGTGTTTGCACCTGTAGCAAGACACGAAACAATTAGACTGGTAATTGCAATAGCTGCTAACAGGAATTGGCCTCTGATGCATTTAGATGTGAAATCTGCATTTCTGAACGGTCCATTACAAGAAGAGGTATATGTGTCACAACCTCCTGGTTTTGAGAAAAAGAATCAGGAAGGGATGGTGTATAGATTGCATAAAGCCCTCTATGGATTGAAACAAGCGCCCAGAGCCTGGAATATGAGGATTGATTCATTTTTCAAGAAACAAGGGTTTCAGAAATGTGAGTTGGAGTATGGTGTTTATGTTCAGCACACTTCAGAAGGCAATATGATTCTGGTATGTTTGTATGTTGATGATATATTGCTGACAGGAAGTTCTGAACAAGAGATAGCTAAGTTCAAGAAGGTTCTGATGAATGAGTTTGAGATGACAGACCTTGGAAAAATGAGTTACTTTCTAGGGATGGAATTTCTATATTCTGAGAAAGGAATCATTTTGCATCAGTTGAAGTATGAACTTGAGCTTCT
Organism: Trifolium fragiferum; assembly: GCA_954870985.1. Classification (NCBI taxonomy): domain Eukaryota; kingdom Viridiplantae; phylum Streptophyta; class Magnoliopsida; order Fabales; family Fabaceae; genus Trifolium; species Trifolium fragiferum. Next base: position 40,763,523 of record OX940796.1, on the reverse strand, counting down.
GAAGAGATTTAAGCTGGAGAATTGCAAAGTTGCTATCACACCCTCTGATACGAATCAAAAGTTGGATTCCGATTCTGATGGAGAGGATGTGGATGCTACAACCTTCAAACAGTTGGTTGGTTCTCTGAGGTATTTGTGTAATACCAGACCTGATATTTGTTTTGCAGTTGGAATGGTTAGCAGATTTATGAGTAAACCAAAATGGTCCCATTACCAAGCTGCTGTCAGGATTCTGAGGTATATCAAGGGGACTCTGAAGCATGGAGTGCTATTTCCCTCTGAAGGAAGGACTGAATCAGAACTTCTGAGTTATTCAGATTCTGATTGGTGTGGAGACAGAGTTGATAGAAGAAGCACTTCTGGATATTTATTTAAATTTCTGGGAGGTCCTATTTCGTGGTGTTCCAAGAAGCAACCTGTTGTTGCTCTATCAACCTGTGAAGCTGAATATATTGCAGGCGCTGTGACTGCATGCCAAGCTGTGTGGCTTCTGAACTTACTGCAGGATCTGAAGATCAAGGTAAACAAGCCTCTGAAGCTGATGATTGATAACAAGTCTGCAATCAATCTTGCCAAGAATCCAGTGCTGCATGGAAGAAGCAAGCATATTGAGACCAAGTATCACTTTCTGAGGAATCAGGTTCAGAATGGAGTGCTTGAAGTTGTGCACTGTAGCACTCAGAAGCAGCTGGCAGATGTGTTGACAAAGGCTATCAAAACTGATCAATTTCTTCGTTTGAGGGATGGAATTGGTGTTGTCAGTTTTGTCTAAATATAAATTAAGGGATGGTGTTAGAAGTAATTTATATTTAAGGGTATTTTAGTATTTACTATGTTAAGTACTTTTTGAACTTGTCTGTTAAGTTTTTATTTTTAGGGCCTATGTGGCAAACTTTACTCTTTGTATAAATAGCTACTCTTTTATCAATGCAATTAATTCTTCCTTTCATATTTTGTGGCTGCTGTCTTTGTCCTCTTCTTACTATTCCATTGATTCATCACCTTGTACACCAACAGGGTGTGACTCTTTTGCTATTTGGGTTGTGTTTTCTAGAGAGGATCAATTGAGATTTGACTCAATCCAAAGCATATTCATTAAAAAGCTATAAACTATAACTAATTTGGTTTGGTGTTTGACCTAGCTTATTTCAAATGTTTTTACGTAATAAAAAGAGAAGGTAGGCCAAACAGACTTTTAATACGTTCTTAATAGAAAAAAGTTGCTTAATTTTTATGAGTAAAATACATAGATAAAATACTTTTGAAGCTAAAAAAAACAACAAAAAAACTTTTATTTTCACTTTTAACTTTCAGATAGCTTGTAAGATATAAAAAAGCAATACACCAAGGGGAAGGGAGGGATTTTAATGAAGGGAAGTGGAAGTGAGAGGATAGGAGGGAGAAATTTCAATTAAATATATGTTTGCTTCACTGGATGAAAATGAGAGGGGAAATTTAATAATTTAATGCATGTTTGGTTCACAAGGGGATGAGAGAAACTTTATAACTAATTTACTTTTGGACCATGTTAACATGTGCCATAAAAGTAGAAAATTAGTATTTATTGATATCAAATATTTAATGTTTTAAAAGTTAAATACACAAGTTTCAAGAAAATATTTTTATTTTTGCATCCTTTAAGGACACATTAACATTTTCTTTAAAGTTATGAGGTAACAATATATTTCATTCGTAACACTTTATAAGTAAAATTGACTTTTTAATTTCATTGTAAATTTAATATACTCCCTCGTCTCTCCTCCCCTCAATTTGGGGGGAAGCAAAAAGTGAACTCATGAGAGAATTTGCTTCCTCCCCATCCGTCTTCTTCCCTTCTAAAATTTGAACCAAACACATCTAATTAAAAATATTTCTTCCTCTTCCCTCCCCTCCACCTACCCCAAATCAAACACAATCTTAGTCTTATAACCAACAAAAATTACCATCTGACAGATACACTTACAAATTCCTATTTTGTTTATTTAAAAACTCCATATTTTGATCGCATTTGACGGAACAAACTAACAGAAGGAATATTTGATTGATGTTTTACAATTTCAGAAGAATATTTGTCTATTTTAAAATTGTAATTGAATATTTAATGAATTTTGAAATTACAGAAAGTATTTGATATTTCATTCAACAAAGATTTAGATCTTAAATAAAATATTTGAATAAAATTATCTTCTACTCTAGCGGGCAATAAGGAACAGCTATGAAACGAAAGAGAACACATGTGAGAGTGAGACATGACATTCCTCAATAGTTCTAAACTCAAGTCATGATCGGTTCAACAATCATTCACGTGGGTACGTAATAAATTTGAATCAATCCAAAACATATTTAATGCATGATACGACTATTGCAATTGAAACAATTGATGAATGGATAACATTTGATATTTGCTGATACATTGAACACTAAAGTACGTTATGATTCCAGTTGGTGAAAGTGAATGGCACTGCCCATTTTGTAGCTTTGTTTAGTACAAAAACACAAAACTAGCAAAATCTTTTTAAAGCATCTCCCTACAATTTAAGCTAAAAATCATTAATGCTAAGATTTATTATATTGTAGGAGTAGTTGTAATGTTATGGTTGGACCCAGGCCAAAAGTGGGTATCTCATAATATTGGCCTCTCCTTATTGCTTTAATTAATACACTCTCATAATATAATATTTTAATTCACAACCATAGTAGTATTTAATTCATGCACACCTTGAAAGTAACAATTTTAATTTATATGATCCTCAAATTATTAAATATGTTTGATTTTGCAAGAGTTTTGCAGTGATGGTGGGTTGATGAAGAAAATTATGCGAATGACATACTCCAATGTTTAAAATAATGAGAGGTTTAGAATGAATTATACATTGATTGATGATGATGAGAAACTTGAGACCTAATTTTAGAATGAATAATGAGAGGTTTAGAATGACTTAATTTATACGAGTTGTATTTTTTAATCTAGATTGACAAATATGGAGGGGTGCAGTTTTTAAGAACTACGGGGGTGAGAAAAGAAACTCTCGTGAGATTTATATAGTTTAAAAGGTGAGTACTTTTTTGTTAACGATGTTCTACACCCAAGGGCGACCCTATAGTCTGTGTCGAATGTGCGACAACATCAATAGGTTAATGGTATATAGACTATGATGTTTGTGTATGGGTATGCAAGATCCTTAGTTCAAATACCAACATTGCTGTTTTTTTTTGCATAATTTTAGTTCTAGCCTTTTCAAATGAAATTAAATCAGCTAAATTTAATCTTTGTAGCAAATTTTTTAAAAAAATAAATTTGAAAGGCCAAGAAAGGCATGCAAATATAATCTTTTACGAAAGTTTTATGCAATGATAATTATCAAAAATTTAAACCGAGAATGATTTTTTTTAAAAATTTTAAGTTTTTTGACTATGGGTCCATTTTTAATATATTTAAGTCAGACCTTCAAATGGTCAAAGCCAGCTCTGACTACATCCACACTGACGGTGTACCAAAATTAAATTCATCATAATAATAATAATATAAAAGCATCTTGGTGTAACATTTGCTTTTGATTTTTTTTTTTTTTTTTTTGGTACATTCAAGGTTCGGCATCTTGTACCATTTCTATTTAATGGTCACAAAGTCTCAATTTTGAAGCAAACCATTTCTCAATAACTATCTAAATTATAAAAAAAAAAAAAAAAAAAACCACATGTCTAGAATTATTGAAGAAGTGTCACTCTTTGGTGAAGATGTTAACTATGATAGAGCCAAAGAAGTGAAAGAATTTGATGAAACCAAAGCAGGAGTGAAAGGACTATTAGACTTTGGTATTGTTAAGCTTCCAAGAATCTTTATCCATCCACAAGAGTCTCTTCCAAAGTATGATGCAACTTCTTCATGCTTATTTCATGTTCCTGTGATAGATTTCACAGGATATGAAAACTATAGGAGATTAGAGATAATTAATGAGATTAAGGAAGCATCAGAAACATGGGGTTTTTTCCAAATGGTTAATCATGGTGTTCCAGTTTGTGTTATGGATGAAATGTTAAAGGTTATAAAATTGTTTCATGAGCAACCTAGGGAAGTGAAGAAAGAGTGGTATTCACGTGATCATAAGGTGAAAGTTAAATATTTTTGTAATGGTGATTTACTTGTTGCTAAAGCAGCTAATTGGAGGGATACCCTAATGTTTGATTTCCAAGATGGTCCTCTTGATCCTCAAGCATATCCCTTAGTGTGCAGGTAGGAAGCATTTTATATTATGTTATTGTTACTTAGTATTATGGCCGGCGATGAGTCGAGCTAATTCGTACAAAGTTTAAGACTAAATTTGATAATTTATTTGTTGAATTTGATTTATGAATTTGTTAATTAAATGAGTTAAATTTACTTACACGTTGTTCGATTTGTTTGACTTACGAGTTAGCTTGATTGTATATATATAACACTTGAAAAATATTTTTAAATTTATATAATTGATTTTTTGAATTTAGATAATTTGTTAAAACATTGAATCAACTACAATTAAACCGTATTTCAATTGTAGTTGGTTCAACTACGATTGAATCAATTAAACCATGACTTCAGGATCTTACTAATTCGATCTCTGGTCTAATTTTTAAAACATTGGTTTTCAAGTTTAAATTTTTTATTTGGACCTTTGTGTATTGTATTTTGTTCCACCTTATTAATTTGTGGAATTGGTAGCAACAATAAAAACGTTGAAATTGAGTACAAAATCAAATAGCACCCACTTGCAACTAGATCTATCGGCTCTTCAACTACTCTATATACTAACTTGTGTGTGGATTAAACTTTGCTACCAAACACTAGTTAGAGACAAGGTTTTTAAAAAAAGTTGTGGTCGCGTCTTGGTTACGTAAAAAATTTTGCGATTTCGGTTGGTACAGGTGTTACAACACTGATTACGGTTGTCGCGGTATGAATTAATTACAATTTGTTCTTTATTATTAAAAACGGTGATAATGATAACGGTATCGGCATCTGCCAAAACTGTTTTGTCGTGACGTTTTCGCGGTCGCGGACTTTTATTTAAAACTTTGGTTAGAGACCTTTGTTTTGTCATGCAGGGAAGCAGTGAGCAAGTACATGGAACATATTCTAAAACTAAAGGAATTATTATCAGAATTAATGTCTGAGGCATTGGGGCTAAAGAAGGACTATCTTAAAAATATAGAATGCATGAAAAGTGAAACAGTGGTGTGTCACTATTACCCTGTTTGTCCAGAACCAGATCTCACATTTGGTACCACAAAGCATTCAGATCCATCATCCCTTACAATTCTCCTCCAAGATACCATTGGTGGCCTCCAAGTTCTCCATCAAAATCAATGGGTTAATGTTAATCCAATACATGGAGCATTTGTGGCAAACATAGGTGACTTCATGCAGGTACTAACATATTTGATGATATTCCTTTATACTTATTTATTCTCTAATGATTCGATTATAAGCATACAACAATTTATAAGTTTTTTTTGGCTATATTGCACTTTTGACTTTTTAATTTTCACAATTTTTATTTTGACCCCTAACTTTTATAAATTTTTTGCCCTTTAACTTAAGTCCCATTTGCAAAATGTTAATTTTGACAAAGTCAATGATCACATGGATGGTCATTTAAGGGATTTGAATTTCCTAAAGTTATAATTTCCTACATTTCCTACATTTAGTTAAAGTTTTTGGGTATTTTGGTCTTTACAATATACATCAATGCATTTTACTCCCTCCGTTCCAAAATATAAGTCGTTTTGACCATATTACACAAATTAAGAAATGTAATCATTGTTGTATAGAAAAGAGAAATTATGAGTAAGTTTACAAAATTGTCCTTCATTAATTGTATGGGAAAGATAAATGAAAGAATTGAAAGAAGAGAGAGAAATAAAAAGTTAAGGGTATAATAGGAAAAATAGCATTAAATGTTTCATTGGAATTGTAAAGCGACATATATTTTGGAACAAATTTTTTCTCCAAAGCGACATATATTTTGGAACGGAGGGAGTAATATACAACATTTTCTCTTTCTTAATTCATTTTTGCTTGAATGTAGGTAAATTTAGGAAAATCAAATGTAGAGAATCCAAATCCGTCATTTAAGTGACTCATATGTCAGGTCATGTCACGTGGTCAGTCACTTGAAAAAATTATTTTTTTAAAAATTAAGATTTTTTAATTTTAAAAAAATTAATAAATTTTAATTTTTTTTTTAATAATTTGCATATATGACAGGACATACTGACGTGGCATGTGAGTCACTTAAGTAAATGTTTCCGTATATGTTGACTTGGTTAAAATTAATATTTTGCAAAAAAGGCAAAAGTTAAAAGGCAAAAAATACTATTATAAAAATTAACGGGTCAAAATCATAAAGTTTGTGAAAATTGAAAGATCAAAAGTTCAATTTACCTTAAATCTTATCTAAAATACATACATTTTCCATCAACTCCATTATATTGAATGCTCTTACTTTTTAGAATACTCTTCATATAACCTAAGCGATTGATTATAGTATTTTTTTCATTTTCTTGTGTAGCTTATCAGTAATGACAAGTTCAAAAGTGTTGAGCATAGAGTACTTGCTCGAAGTGTTGGACCAAGAACATCCGTTGCTTGTCATGTGTACCCCGATGCATGTAAAAAATATAGGCCTATAGAGGAGTTCACATCCAATGAAAATCCACCAAAATATCGAGAAACAGATATTACTGAATATCTTACTCACTTTAGGTCAAAAGGGCTTGATGGATATAAAGCTCTCCCTTATTTTCGTCTTAACATAGACATGAAATGAGATATTTGTATGTATAATAAGGATTGTCCACAAGTTTTAAGTTAACTGGTAACAAAGCGTGAAATTATTAGATCTATCAGAGTTTGATTGCTTCCTCATTTATGATGATTTTGTCATTTTGTATATGTAAATAATAAATAAATAAACAAGGAGTTATATTTTCTCATCAATACTAAAAAATAAATAACTCCTCATGTTTTTAAATATGTGTGTTCAAACTATAGAAATTATATCGGATGCGGAGGTGGTGCAAAGGAAACAATTATTTGAAGAGTTGTGGATAATTTTAAAAAGTATCGACTCTGTGATTTTTCATAGATCTCGGGCTAAGTGGCTTAAAGAAGGAGATACAAACACAAGTATAAATGTATAAATGTAAGAAGACATGGTAACAACATTGCGGCATTGCATACTTCTGAAGGATGGGTGGAAGGCCGACCAATGTTAGGGAGGCTACTGTTGCTTTCTTTCAAAATCACTTTGACAATGTGGTTTGGCCTTCAAAATCACTTTGACAATCTGGTTTGGAACCGGCCGAAGCTGGATGGGCTGATTTTTCCCATTGTGTCGGGAGCTAATAATGCTGAAAGATTCTCTTCTCACCTCCCATGACTCTTTTTAACCCCCCAATATTCCAATTTTACCCCTGGCCAAAAACTTCGGAACGCGTTTTCCGAAGTGTTTTTAGTTCAAATTTGTTGAAAATTTCGGAAAATACATTCTGAAGTTGATCTTCAAGGCAAAAAAAACTTCGGAAAACGCGTTCCGAAGTTTAAAACTAGGGGTAAAAACGGAAAATGGGGGGGGGGGGGGAAAGAGTCATGGGGGGTGGGAAGAGAATCTTTCATAATGCTTTGCTTGAGGCTATATTTACGGATAAGAAATTCAGTCGGTAGTGCAGTCTTGTGATGGATCGAAAAGCCCGGGATCGAATGGATTTAACTTTGCGTTTATCAAGGAATTTTGGGGATTCATGAGAAATGATATTAGAATTTTATTTGTTCAATTTCATGGGAATGAATGTATTCTGAGATGCCTTTCGTCTTATTTTCTCACCCTTATTCCGAAGATGAAATCTCCGCAAAGTTTGGGAGTTTGCGGAGATTTTCAGCCTACCTCGCTACTTGGATGCTTATACAAACTTGTTGCAAAGGTGTTGGCTGCACATCTTGCAAAAGTTATGAGGTCTTTGGTGGTAAAATCTCAAACGGCAAAGGCCGGCAATTGGTGGAAGGAGTGATGGTGGTGAATGAGGTGATTGATTATGCCATAGATTATGAACAATTGGCTTTTCATCCATCTATTAGTTCTTATTGACAGTTTGAGGTTTGATATTGTGACTGTATGGAATCTATTTCCGAGGAATTCCCCTAACCTTATAATATTCTGACTTTGTCCTAGCTAGGGATCAATAATTGTTTCGGTATTACATGATAACTTCGACTCGAATTTTAAAAACACGATGTCAAACAATAATACTGTTTTTTACTGAACAGAAAAGCAAACCTGCACATGCAGAGATTTAGGAAATTCAAACAGGAAAATATTATATACATCAAAGTTCATAGCTATTTGCTTCCTTGTAAACAATCATTGTGAAGAAATATCCAGCACAACTGTCAATAACAGCATGGATAAATTGCATAGTTGCAGCAGTCTGCTGTCTTTACAGCATTCCTGCAACACAAACCTAGAGCATGGTTCATAACATCAAGTATTGAACTCTGCTGCATTTTATACAGTGAGTAAAGCATTTTAGATGATTTATCTAAACACAAAAGAGTAAAGCATTGAGATCAATCATGTATGAGTAATGGCAGGGAGTTACATCGGGTGGTTTTGCTTATCAACATTCAAATGATCTGGACAACAGTACAAAAAGGGTCAGTCTTTGAATCCTCTTGGACCAATTTTGGTGGCTATGCTAGCATATTTTGTTTAGAGGGGAACAGCTTCATAATGGCAGGTAAATGCATTCCATGTTCAAGCAGATTACAATTTTTATGTCCGTGGATATAAATTATGGCTGGACTCGCTGGTTGTTTCAAAATAATGGGAGTACTCATTGTTATCATGGTCTTTACCACTTGCTATTGAGGGAAAAAGAAAGTGTGGAGATTATGAGTCACAATAGTAACTTTCACATGAAAACGATAATTAATTGATCAGCTGAAATTTAGTAAACATGACTTCTGAAACAAGAAACATTTCGAATCCATTCTTTAATTTAATGTCATGGTGGTAGCTGTTTACACCATTTGCCCAAAAAGATCAGTTGATCTACCAAATATACCTCTCCTAATATACCAACAGGAAAGTAGATCAAACCAACTACAACGAATGTCGAAAGAAAATAGATTGAACATTTACAAGTAGCCCAAAGAAAAGAACAATATACTTCTAGGCTCCAATGTGTCTGTCTCCTTGCTCATTTTGCTTCTTTAAGTGATGCTCTTAAGGATTCAGGGTTCAACATTTTATTTACACTATAGAAAAACATAATATTAGTATTAAAACAATGAAAAAGAGGGTATATTTCTTTAAAAAAGTAAATAAAAGAAACTTACGAGATTAACGTATCTCCACTGGAGGCCAACTTCTCAGAAATCCATTCAGGAACTAATTCTAACAACAAGTGCAACTGTTCTTCAACTTCATCTAAGAAAACAAACAAGAGAGAGGTTTAGTATGCAGAAAATTATAAAATAGCCACTAGCCAGTCAACTAATTTAAGGAAATGCATCTTACTTCTATCAACAATATCACGGTGGCTTGAAATTATCTTACTCATCAGCAACTCTTTTGTGATAACTGAACGGTTCATTGAATGAAACATCATGTGAATCATGTTAAAGAGCTTAGGGAGGCTCTCAATAATTTTTTTCCGTTTCTTAGCTTGGGAGATAGCTGGATCCCTTTCCTCCATTGCTATTCTTTCTTTTTCCCTAATCTGCAAGCATCGCATAAATTAGGTTCAATGCATTGCACAAAAATAAAAGCCATCTGCTAATATAGGAGATATTAAAATCATTCAATCTGTTAATACCAAAATAAATAAAGGGTCTTAAATTTTCCTGAATGTAGCAAAAGAAAGAGCATACCGAATGGAGAAGATTATCTGGGAGGATATCTAAAATGTCGTCACCACTTGGCATGCCAGCAGCATTTTCATTTTTCATTGGAGTGTTAAATTTCAATGACCTTGATAGTGGTGGGCGCTTAACCAACTTGTCTGGTGAGCTGGTAGAGTTATCATCCGGGCTCATAAAATGCCTTTTAGGTGGCTTCAATGCAGGTGTGATAGTCATCAGCCTGGATGGAGTAGACACATATCTAGCTGGAGTCGACATAGCTTCAATGCTTTTCTTGGAGCAATCATTGCTTTCTGTATACTCAACGGGTTTGCAAGGTGTAGCTGGTGTGACATCGGCTGGTGTAAAGCATTCTGAAGAACCATGAATTGTATGACATACTTCATTACTGGATGATACTGAAACCAACTCAGAAGAGGATGGTTTCGGATGGGATTTAGTAACCTCAGAGGTGGAACTTATCTTCAAACTTGACTCTGAAACTGGTACATTTTCCTTTAATTTCTGAGAAAACCGTCTTCTGAAAGATTGAGGCATATGAGAGGCAACCGCTGGCTTCTGGTTAAAAGCTTCAACTGATGTCTCAGCAGGCACTGAGACATGTATTTCTGTGTTATCAGGGTCTGCATTATCTGCAATGTCACTAGTTGACAACAATGTCACTGTAGGCAGTGATGAGGGGGTTTTCAACATGTGTAAAAGAGGATCGTGCTTCGGACGACTGAATGGCTCAGGCAGTATTTCCTCTGGAATTTCATCACCCTACACATAAAAGCATCTTTTAGACCAATAATATGCAATTTAAGAGGACCAACAATTGTACTTACATCATCAATGACTCACCGTCAAAAGTAAACAGAACCAGAGTATAATTTAATCTAATCATCGCTTTGTTCAACAAAGTGTTTCAGACTTGGCCTTTTACCCAGAATTTACAATAAAGCACATTTAATAAAAGAATTTTCCAATAGCAATTATCATTCTATTAAATTTCAATCTTGTAGTTACAAAGTCAATAAAGAAAATTCACATGTATTGACATAATAATAAATGGAAACACCAAGCAATGTATGTAATTTATCTTGTTCCACAAAACTATTACTACAAAACAAAACACAATCATTGATAAAGCAAAATTGTGGTTGGCAGAGAAAAAGCAAAATCAATTGAAAATAAATTCACAAGCAAAGTGAAATATCAATAAGTATTGCTTCAGAATAAATCCACCATACCTCTGGATGAGATTTCCAAAAATCTTTGAGCCGTTCTCGAAATAATTTCCTCAGAGACATATTCCCAGATTCAGATTTCAACTTAGCATCAAACTCAACTGCATCAGGATTTATAGTAACATGAAGATCTGGCTTCATACAACTTGTTCTTTCATCAAACACTAATAACTTCTTAATAGCAATCGCCTCAGGTAATATAAACCTCAATTGAGCTAGATGATTATGAGTAAATCTCCTAATCAAATCATAGAAAATTAACCACAATCAGAAAACACAATGCAAAATATTTTTATAAATAAATAAATAAATCTCAAAACCATACCTATCAGTTAAAGTTTCAATCTTGGGCCTAATATTAGTGAACGAAGTCATCGATCCTTTCAATCGCAATAATCGAATCGAACTATCCAAACTATCAAAAAACTCGCCCAAATTCTCATACCTGCAAAAAAAAAAAAACAAATCAGAAACAAATCAACAAAAAAATAAATAAAATCCAAAAACCCTAAATCCAAAAATCAAAACGCTTACTTTTCAGGAAGCTTCAATGATCCATCAGCTGATTTACAACTCTTACGAGGAGAAGCCAATGAGATTTGCCTTCTAGCGGTTCTACCTTTCAACGACGCCGTTTCATTGATTTGTTTCTGATCTTGAAGACCCTTAGCAACTTTTCTAATATCAGATATAGATAATGCGACACCACGGTTGCGTGTCCGCTGATTTGACTTCTCCGATGACTTTTCCGGTGTCTTTGAGACAATGGGATCTTGGAAAAGCGATTTTGAGCTTCGAAGTTGGGGTTTCTTCGATCTGGTATTGTATGAAGAAGGAGAAGGTGTTTCCGAGAAATTTTCCATGATTTTGGAACTGAGAATGAGATTGTAAGAATTCGGCGAAAAGGAGTGAAATTCGGATAGTGAATTGTAAGAAAATTGGGATTGGATTTTATTTATTAGGGTTTTATTGCGCGGGAAAATTGAGGGAATTTTCTCGCGTGCGATGATGTTACGTTGGTTCCCGCCAAAAAGACCCGTTGGTTACCGCGATATATTAAAAGCGATAATGAATGAGATGATGGGCTTTTTGTTGTGTTGGGCCTGATGGGCCTTCTTGACGTGGCCCAGTTCAATTTGTTAGAAAATTGAATATTCGTTGAGTCATTGGTATGTAGAAGGGAAAACTTGTGGGACAGGTTACCTATAGACTTATTATATGTAGAAGTATAGAACTTTGATAGGACACTAGCTTATATCAAAATAAAGTGTAATTTTAATAAGAATTGATTCATATTTATAGTTGAATGTTTCTAACATCAGATTTTTAATAAGTATCTCTAGATAGATTTGTATAAAAAATAATATGATTAAATATTTTTTTAAAGATTTTAAATTTAAATTTTTATATCAAAATTAAGTGTAATTTTATTTCAATAATAATAATTGATTCATTTTAAATTTAAGTAGCCCCCTTTTTATATCATTGTGTTGTTTAAAATGGTTTGTAGTGTGATATTAAGATGGTTTGGTTTTAAAAATACTCCTTATGAATGGGGTTATGTTCACATATTTAAAGTTATTCAAAGGTTTGTCATCGAGTAATAAGTTGGTGAAGGAAATTTTAGGCCTAATTTGGTGTGTAAATATTGTATCAATGTGGAAGGACATTGATGAAATAAGATTCAATAATTGAGGGTTAAAGTGGGAGAAAATGGTAAAAGAATCTAAAATTTTATCATGGAAAATACTTCGAGCAAAAGTTAACGGTTTTACTTTATTCTTGTATCTGTGGCCATTTTTTTTTGAACAAGTTGTATATGTGGCCATTAAATCCATTGTTATGCATGGGATTTAAGTGCTAGCAACAATGTCTTATTATCTATATTTTTTTTTTCGATGTTCATGGGTACGGGTCAATCCGCGAACCCGTCAACCCAATCCATTGTTTATTCGAATTCGTTCACTTGCAGGTAGAATCCGGCCCAACCCCCCAAAACCATAAGTAATCGGTTCGGAAATTGGATTAGAATTTTTGAACCCGTCTACCCGTGAACTCAATCTGCTCATTAAATTTATATTTGAAAGGTGTTGTCGTATAATTCTATACACTTTGCTTTTTTTTGAATTTATGTAATTTACTACTTGAAGTCTAGAATTTATTTAATTTGTTGCTATTACCTATTGGAACTTATGTAATTTGCACTTTGCTTTTGTTGCTACATGACATTTTCAAATTATGGATTTAATAGAAACAAAGTGTTTTGTGAAAATTTGCTACTCTTATTTAGTTTATTAAGGGTAATAATTATGGATGAATTTGTATTTGAAGTAAAATGAGCGTGTTTTATTTAATTTAATAAGAAATGTATCATAATTGTGTTAGATTGTATAATAGTTTTTTTAGAAGTTTTTAAAAATTGTGTTTTTTATTTATCAAAAAATTATTTTTAATTCTATGAACAACCCGCGAATCTAACTCAACCCGCTAATAACCGGATTGGTTCGGTTCAGATTTGATAGTGAAAAAGCAGGTTTGATGATGAACTCAACCCAATAAATATTGAACGGATTTGGTAACATAGTAGGCCAAATCCGGCCCAAACCAACCCGTGTACACCCCTACCCATCTTACTTATTTTTTCTACTGATTTATACTTTGTTATTTAGAATTGCAGTTGTCTTTTGATATACGGGTTAAGGCAACTTTAAGGTAGAATTGTTTTGTGCAATTACTTAGTATATTTATGTTGTCTTAATCGTAGTTCATAAGGTATTTGTTCGATTATTTTAGGTCAAAACCTTTTTTGTTTCAGGTACTCGAGTGTCATGGTGAGAGAATTCATGACATCATATTTTAATCTCGATTGCACTCATGTCTACCCGTATATGAATAATAGTTAGAATCATTTTCATTTAAAGAAAGATAGACACAAATAAACTTTTCATTTTTTTTGAGAAATTGAGAGGATTTTTACTCATTGAGAACTTCCATGGTTGACTTGATGATTCAAGCTTGAGATCTGAATATACTCCTCTTTAGATTGCATATTCAAAATTTTCTAGTTTAATTTATAACTTCATGGACGCTTCAATAATTGTCTTTTTGTATAGTTTTTACTTTTTAGTCTCTTCTTGTTGGCCTTCTAGTCCTTTTTACTCGCAAAAAAAAAAAATTCGTTCGAATATTATATTTTACTCAAAATCAAATAAATAAAAATATGAAAATTTGACATATAAATTGTCATGCCAATTTTTTTAATATAATATCAAGATTTTTTTATTTAACAACAAAAAAATATTTTCTATGATAAAAAAAATTATATAGCAAATTTCATGTAAAAAAGAAACATCTAAAAAGAAAAAACCCCCCCTTATTGCCCTTCATATCCAAAACGATATGAGGATTGGCTGATTTTGTCGTAATACAGATTTCTTGTTTCAAAAAAAAAAATATAAAGAAAAACAGTCCTAGTAAAAAGATCTAGTGGCATAAACAATATATGATTAAAAAAACATATAAAAAAGATGAATGAATAAAATTATTGTTATTATTTTGTCAAAAAAAAATTTATTGTTATTATTATTATATATATAAAAAATCCATAGAAAAAAAAAAACAGAAGAATATGTACTCCTTTGTCACACGTTTCGGAGTCCTACCTAGTGGTTCCTCTCCTCTTTCTACTAATCCTATTTTTGAAACAATTCTCCAAAGAACATAAAAGATAAAAAAAAATCCCATATTTTTCGTACGAATTTGTTCTTGTCACTCTAATTACCTCTTTCTCCACGCAACAAAACAACAAAACCCTGTTCTTCTTCTCCTTTTCCTTCTTTGTTTTCTCCTCTTATACTAAAATCACCTTCTCAACTTTGTTTCTTTCTTTTCAAATTCTTTATCTTTCACTGCTTTTTTCCCTAAATTCCTTTCTGGGTACCCTTAATTTCCTTCCTTCCATGTTTTCTGCTTAGTCCAAGGTACCTTCTTTTACCCCTTTTCATATCTCTTTTTGTTTTTGCTTCAATACCCATCTTTTAATTTATTGTCATTTTAACATGTTTTATACTTTTTTTTTTTTTTTAGAAATACCGTTTTTTAAATAAAAAATTACTTCTTTTTTTTAAAGCTTTGGTTTGCTGTGTGTAGTTTATGTTGGTCATGAAATTCTGCTTAAAAGTGTATTTTTAGCAATACATTGTTTTGTAATGCAATTGTTCTTTGATGCTTCATTGGATTATTCAGCTCAATGCCACAACAACCATAACTTTTCATCATGGACTATGGTTTATTTTTAATGTGCAAAAAAAAAAATGTTAATTGCTTTTTCACATGTTTGTCTTAATGAAATATAAAAAGAAAAAGGAAAAATAAAATTTCATGTGCTTATACAGTTAAATTTGAAATTGCTTAGTGAAATTGAAATTTGAAATTTTTACCTGTCTCTTGAAGTTTGGTAGGGATATTGTCTTATTGATTTAGGTTTTATTTGGCATGTTGTATAGTTATGTTCCTTTGTAGTGGTGTCTCATCATGATATGTCAGAAGAGCATGTTATTAATTTTTAGACAATTTACTTGTCTTTCGAGGCTGACTCGAACCTCATGATATAAGACCTTGTTGAGCTGATCATATTTAGTCAAGTCTGTAATTAGAAGCCATTTATGGTTTTAAATTGCGGTTACGGTTGCGCTTATACTGCGACCATTACATATTGCAGTAAAATGCAGGCAAATGTGATCAATACGCCCGGAATTGCCGTTGCGGAGACCTCTAAGACCGTTATATTGTGGATCACAATTTAGAGCTATGCATTGACTATGGCATAAAGCTTTAAATTTTGTGCTCTATGTTCAGTTTTGTTCATTAGGGTAAAATGTGAAATACTATCTCTTTCAGTGCTGCCTATGGAAGATACTAAATATTGATTCTGTTGTGTCTGTAGAGCCTGGTCATAATATTTAGGTCTCTGGGGCATGGACTGGCTGTTTATGCCAATTTTCAGTGTCTGCGAACAATGTTTACAAGGTCAAGAGATGCTAGTGCTTTTAGTATATTCAAATGGAAACGTCAAGGTGAATCATCGGTGACGGAAGGTTTACTTCAGGATGTTCATCACGAGATTGAATTGTCTGATTATAGAAGGATCCCAAGTCCAGGTAGTGAGAGCCCTTCAGGGCTTCTTAATGGTGAGAGCCCAAATGTCGAGGCAATTGCGGACTTGGATCTCTTTTTCGAACGACTTTACATCTATTATTGTGAGAAAGGGCTGTGGTGCATCATCATAAAGTGGATTGTCGAACTTCTGAGTCTAGGATTCATCATATGTTTTTCAGCATTCTTTTTACTATTTGTTGATTGGAATGGACTCCGTAATGCAAAATGTGGAATGGATGCAGTTGAATCTGGAATGAAGCCCTGCGATCTTGCTAAAGAAGCTCTTCATCAACATCCTTTAACACCGTTAACACTTAGCAAAGCTATTATTGTTGGATACTTAGGAATATTTTCTATCTATTGGATATTTTGCTTCTTAAGATTCTTTGCTCAACTGAAGTACACTCTGGAAATCCGAGAGTTTTACTACAATAGGTAAATCTGAATGATAAAATGTATTGACGGTATTGATGAATTTACTCATGAGTTAAGCTTTTATCTGACTTGATTTACTCTGATCTTCATGCAGTCTCCATGTTACTGACAGTGAAATTCAAACAATGCCCTGGGCTACAATACTTGAAAAGGTTGTTCTTGTGCAAAGCTCAAGACAACTATGTGTGGTGAAGGATCTTAATGCTCATGACATCGTGATGAGGTTAATGCGGAAGGAGAACTACTTGATTGGAATGCTTAACAAGGGTGTGCTTGCTTTTCCCATTTCGAAGTGGATTCCAGGTGCTGGTCCAACAGTGAAATCCAGTACTAATGGAACACAATATCGTCTAGTACTAACCAAGACTCTTGAGTGGACTTTGAATTGGTGCATCCTGCAAAGCATGTTTGATCGGTATGTTAATTATTGTAAAATTACCAATTCTTTTCAATCATTATATTCAGTATCCTTAGGTCCTGTAACTAGTAAAAATATGGCCTTTCATCATAGTAGATGATCTAGTTATCAAATTTTCATTTAAAACCAGTTTGAGAAAAATGAAATGTTGGGATGTAATGATCGTATAGTTGTAGGATTGTTATTCACATATATTCTTCCATGATATACATTTTGTTTCCACATATTTTATCTTCTGTGTTTATTTCTTGTTAATTTATGTTGATTTCATGCTTGATAATGATAATCATAGTATTCCGATTTCAATGATGCTTTTCTCTTTTGAACATGCTTCCTCTGCAGAAATTTTCATGTCATAACGGATTTTAAGTCAAATCCAAGGACATTAAAGAAAAGGCTTATGGTAGTTGGGCTTGCAATGCTTTTACTTTCTCCATTTCTTGTCATATTCATGCTCGTATATCTCTTTCTGAGGCATGCTGAACAATTTTACAATCACCCAAGCACAGCATCATCTCGAAGATGGTCAAATTTGTCCAGATGGATCTTTAGGGGTTTCAATGAGGTATATTATTATCCCTCTGTTGGTCCGTTTTTTGCTGCTCATTTACTACTTGCACTGGTTTCATGTTAGTATCTGAATTAATCATAAATACAAGAAAGATTTAAAAATATAAGTGATTATTGCTGAATGCTCTACACGTGGTTTTTGTTCATTGGAAAAGGCATAAGATAGTCTCTATAGTTTTTGTGGGAGACTCTAGAGAAGAAAGGAGATAGTCTCTATAGGTTTTGTCGGAGACTTTAGAGAAGAAATCATGTAGGTGTAGTTTCACAAGGCATTTGAACAACAAAAATATGTTTAAGGAGGTCATTATTAGTGTGAGACCGCAAGTTGATATGTAGAATATTTTTCTATAATAACTATGAACTTTGGCCCTTATCTTTGTATCTTAGTTCTAGATGAGCTTACTGAACATGATGGTGTCACAAGGCATTTCTTGCAAATGATATATCTTGGCTGGAAAATTGAGAGAAAAAATAAATGGGAGTTTTGAAATATGAACACTAGCCTTGGAAATTACAAATTTTGCTTTAAGTAGAAGTAAAACAAGTATATGAGATGCCAAGTTTAGCTAGAAACTTAAATCCTAGCCTAGCAGTGAAAAATGGAGAATATACAGAACTCTAAGTCTCACATTTGAAGTACCTTGAAACCATAAAAAAATCACATTGGTAGATAAAGTTGTCAACCTCAATCGTAGGATCTAAGCTAGTAGACTTAGTGTTGCACAAATGTCGAGTATTGCAATGAATGATGGATAACTAGTTTCACAAGACACGGTAGGATTGGAAATTGAATCATTATAGAAAAAATTGTGGTAGAATCTTGTATTAAGTGGTTTGAGCATGTGTGGAGAAGCTTTTTCTATAAGCAATGGTAAAGATGATTGACTAGAGGAAAGATAGTCCAAAATATATATTGCATGGGTATGAGTACGGGACACGAGATTTTTAGAAAATATAAGGTGTTGGTACGTCTTTCATAAGTATAGCATTTAACAAATAATATTTAAGAAAGCGTCTTCCATAATTTACTACTTCACAAATCAAAATAGAATTAGAAAATTAATATACAGGGCCAAGAAAATTCAGATAGAAAGAGGATATTTGCGTGACAAGAGTTGGGAAAATGTTATTTATATAGTAAAAAAAATAGGGAAACCATGCAATTTAATTTGTACTCTATCCTTACCCATGAGTACCGATACGGGTAGAAAGAGACCAAGAAAAACTGCAGTTTAATTCATTGTGATTTTGGAAATTAATACATGACTTATTATCGTGACGTCATTGGTACATGTGACCCACACGGTGGAAAAGACTTGGTTGTTGTTGTAACTATAATTATATATAACATTATCTAAATTTTGTTGTAAATGTGTTCTCGTGTACTTTCATGATAGGGGTGACTTGTTTTACATTGTATCATATATTAGCTATTAATAGTTGAAACCGGCACCAAGTTATCTTTTTAGCATAATGTCACTGTATTTCTTTTGATTTTGCGCTCAAGGCTGAAGCTTACAAATAAAACTTGTTTTATAGGTGGATCATCTCTTCAAGCATCGGATTAATAGCAGTGTATTGCATGCTTCTGATTATCTCAAGCAATTTCCTTCACCCATCATATCTATCATTGCAAAATTCATCTCATTTGTATCAGGTGGCTTTGCTGCAATTCTGATCATCATTGCTTTTCTAGAGGAATCTCTGCTAGAGGGTCATGTAATGGTTTTTTTATGCCTCCGTTAAAGATAAATTAAACAGACACGTTATATTAATCATCAACGAATTTTTTTATCTTTCTTTCCTCATTCATTTTTTATACAAAAATCAATGCAGATATTTGGTCGGAACTTGTTGTGGTATGCTGCTGTTTTTGGAACTATAACTGCCATTAGCCGAGCTGCAGTTGTGAACGAACTTCTTGTCATAGACCCTGAAGGAGCAATGTCTATGGTAGTTCAGCATACACATTATATGCCAAAGAGATGGCGTGGAAAAGAAAGTACTGAAACGGTTCGAATTGAGTTTGAAACCTTATTCCAGGTACCTCTTAGGTGTTGATGTAATATAACTACATTAAATTTGCCCTACCGTTACGTTCTTCAATGTATTCATGGATAGTAAAAGGTTTGAATACTACATCTTATGCTAATCTGTTTTCGGTGGTGCAGTATACTGGGATGATGTTACTTGAGGAGATGGCCTCAATTTTCCTTACTCCATACTTACTCCTGTTTGTTGTCCCAAAGGTCATTTGCTTTATTTTGACGTTACTATATTTATACGGTATCTTTATATATATGCTATATAGTGTAATTTATTAAGTTTCTTGTCATTTTGCAGCGTGTTGATGATATCTTGAAGTTCATCGCAGATTTTACTGTGGATATTGAAGGTGTTGGTGATGTATGCAGGTTAGAATTGATCGTTATAATATTCATATTTTTTAAGTTGAATCCCTTGTCTCGCAATTCTTTGGGCCTATTATATGAATTTTTCTTTATTTGCAATTGTTTGGACCGAAATAGTTATGCTTTGTTGTACGATACTATTGCAGTTTTAGTGTCTTTGATTTTCAAAAGCATGGAAACAGTAGTTATGGTTCACCATGCGATTCACCTCGGAACCAAAGGAGTTCCCAAGGGAAGTTGGAGAAATCATTTTTGAGGTATGTTCGTGACAGATATCATCATAGGCATGAGACTGATCTTATGAAGTTTTATTTCAGTTTATTTTCTTTGAGCTTGTTTTGAACCTCTTAGGTCTTTGACATAGGCACGTGCAAAAGAAAAACATGTACGAATTTTAAAAAATGATTACATATGCTTTTCGTTCCTATAAATATACCAACTTTAGTCCATACAAAAATTTCCTTCAAACCTTGGTCCCCACATATTTTCAGTTACCAATTAGTGTCCATTTGGATTTACTTATTTTTGAGCTTATACAAAACAGCTTTTGCAAATAAATAAGCTTTTACATGTTACTAGAAGTTTGTTCAGGTAGTTCATGAAAAAATAGTTTATCAATATACAATTTTTGTTAGGTAGAATTTATGAATTAACATAAAAGCCTATTTATTTGCAGAAACTATTTTTCATAAGCTAAAAAAGAAGTCAATCCAAACGGGCCCTTACTCTTTATTAACTTACCTATAACCTCAAATTATAGATTAACGAGTTAAATTATTAATAATTTAGTTAAATTAATCATTTAGTTGCCTTCATGATTATTTGTTTGATTTAACATCTATTTTCATTGCAGTTTCCAAAGTAGCTACCCTTCATGGGAACCAAATGCTGATGGGAAGAAATTTTTGCTAAATCTGAGAACATTCAGAGAGCAAAAGTTATCATCAAGACATGTAAACAGACAAGGATTTTCCCCTCTCAGAATGTGGAGAGGCAGTCCCAACATCAACATGCGAACCAATGGAGACAACAGAAGTCGGTTCATTTCCCGAGAAATGTCAAACAGCACTTTTGTAACCGGCAATCACTTAGGTTCATTATGGTTAATTGAAGCCAACAATCAAAACAATCATCCTTATCTTCTTGACTGGTACTATACTTGCGGACCACGTGGCGCAACTTCAAGAGACGTTCCAACAGATCCGTTTGAAGAAACTCCGCATCACTCCAGAGATTGGATGCCCTCCAACTTAACACATAATGAACCCGAGTACGAAGAATATGTAAATGATGAATATCACGATGATCGCACCCTTTCTCATCCCGGGGCTTCCACATCTGCTCCCATTTTCAGGGAAAGCATAATTCATGATCAAGATTCCCATGATGTACACCGCCCTAGCAGGAGTCATTGGTGGGCTAGAAGTCATCATCAACAGGGTGGTGAAGGACATGATCAAACAAGCTTTTTCGAGCCTCCGAATTTCAATCACGAAATAGCATACAATAATTACAATGATAAATTATCTGACATAGAAGGGTCAGAGAATCAAGAACAAGAACAAGAACAACAATTGTACTGGAGAGAATCAGATTATCACAGATCATCTCATACAACACATATAGATGATTTAGAAACAGGAGAATTCAATCTTCATTTTGATGATATTTATAACAGACCTTCTCCAGAAAATTCCACTGTAAATCCAAACACTAGAATATTTTGAGTGATGATTTTTTCTTTTCATTAATTGTTTGGGAGGGTAATGATTTCAAGGATCTGAAATGCAAATGTTTCCTAGTAATGATTTTCCCTTCTATATTGTGGAAAGTGGAAACTCTATTCTTTTGATGTATATAGATTCTTTTGATATAGGTTTTCTCTTTAGTGTCTGTTAAGTTTCATTAGATTGCAAACTTTTTACAGCAATTTTGTGGGATTGCAAACTCAACTGAAATCTAAAGGTAGCCCAGGTTTGTTAAAAATAAAAACAGCATAAATGAGAAGACTTAAATCACCGTGAAACTCTCTCTATTAGGGGTGTTCGAGGAACGGATTGTATATGTATAACTTTGTTTAACATTCATAACTGAGAACAATTTTTTTACTATACACAAGATTGTTTTTACCATTGCATCAAGACTAATATAAATTTTGCATCATACCCCCACTTCTTACGCAACCACATGGTATCCATTTATGCAGAGGGAAGAGGGCGACCCTTTTAGGTCTCTAAAAATTAGGGACTCAAAATTTTTTTGTTTTCCCCTTAGATGCACTTTTAACATCGGTTATTATGTTTAACCGATTTAAAAAATGATGTTTTTTAAATCGGTTATTTTGTTCAATTGATTTAAAAAGTGCACATTTCTTGCTCTCAAAGATGAACAAGGGGGAAAACCAAAAAAATTTACTTTGTAAGAGGGGAATCTTCAAAAAATTTAGCAAGCGAGTAACGTAAAACACGCCCACTTAGCAAGGAAGTAACAACCTATTAACCCTTAAAACTATTGTTTAACATTACTATTGTTTCAGTAGGCAATCCTTTTAACAATGTGTGTTAATGTAGTAATGTGTAGGTTAATATAATATTATTTATGCGCGCTATTTCCCTTTCCAATAGTTTGGAATAGACGTGAGTTAATTCAGAACCGTTTCTATAAGCGTAATTTTTTTAAAACTTCCAAAGTTAATATCATCAACGTATTCTATGATACTTGTATTTATACTTATATATTAATAAAATAAATTTTTTTTTAAATGATTTCTATGAGACATGTGTTTTTACTCATTAATTAAATCAATTACAATTAATACTATAGAAATGACCATTTTGCCCCTTTTCCTTTTTTAACACATCACATGATAAAATATTTTGAATAAAATTTAAATTAACTATTATACACGGGAGAAACAACTTCCTGCTAATGAAAAATTTAAAAAACAACTATACACAGGGAACAAATTTTTGCCGATGACAAATTTAAATAACTATTATACACAAGGAACAAGTTGTTGCTGATGAAAAATCTAGGTATATAATATACCAATTTTTTAGTTATAAAAAAAGATTTAATCAAAATTTTCAGCTTTAATTTGTTGTAATGTTTATAGTTCAAATAAACACGCGATAAACAAATAATGAATATATATTTATTCAACGATGCCTAAAGTAATTACAAGTCTGCACGATGTAGTAGTGTTATATGAAATTTTTTATCTAAAGACTTGAAAGTCAGTTGACTTCGAAGTATGTACACTATGCAAATAAAACAAGTTCGAGACATGCATTAGAGAGACAATTTCGAGAAAGCATGAACAAGCGCGCCAAAAAGAAGTTTTCCAACCTGTTATATGTAATATTTTAGTTAAAGATTCGAAAGTCAGCTAGACTTCGAAGTAAGTACACTACGTGAATAAACTAGGTTCGAGACATGCATTAGAGGCAATTTCGAGAAGGCTTGGACAAGAGTGCTAAAAAGAAGCTTTTCCACGAAAATTCAAAAGGCTGATGAAGATAAGAAGCGATTTTTCGAAAGAGAAATACATTGCCTAAAACATTACTAGACCGGTACGCTAACACTCACAAAAACAACACAAGGATACACTTCTTAACACAGGCTATAAACTCTCGATTGATGTATGAATTCAATTTATAATTCCAACAATTTACCTTTCATGCAATTTATTTTCCAATTCAAGTTCATGCGCGCCTAGATTTCAATAGCTCAAACACGCCAATTCATGTACACAATTCAAAAACAATCGTAAAGCTGTTAAGTAAGAACCCACGAAGGATTTAATCAAAGTTCTAGATTGCCCATTGAATTAATTGTGTTGGAGTGTAAAAATATCACTTCTTAGTATTAATAAACCACTGTCAACAAGTGAAAACTTACATCACTACTCCATTCATTTCAAAATGATAGAATATTTTTTTTCAATCGTGTTATCACAAATACTAAGACATTTCATATATACATAAATATTAACAAATTTTTTGGAGCGTTACAGTACACATATTTAATTTATCCATCAAACATAATTGGATGCCTATTGTTGGCCTGAGTCCCGAGTTTAGTCAAACCCATCTAAACCCACGTACACCCTTTTTCAAAAGTCTCTCGACTCCCAACTTATTCATAAGTTAACATATTCTTAAAATAAAATAAAAATAATAAGTTTTTACAAAGTAATCATGTCCTTTCCTAAAATAACAAAAGAAATATATACAAATTAATTAGGTATTTAAAGGACTTCTATGAAGAACATACAAAAGATATTTTTTTTAAGGTTAATCAGGTGCAAACGACACTGTAAACTTCAAAGTACTAAATCCCAAAAAATAAAAGTAGAAGAAAAACATATAAAGGAAATTTAAGTTTGTAGTTGTCGAAAGAATTAAATGTAAAAAGTATAAATAATTGTTGAATCATCATTTTTCATAAACAGTTCACCTTGATCAAAATCAAATGCTTTTGTATTCAAGATTGATTTCATATTTGTGGGAAGTGCTAATTTATCAATTGCATTATTAAAATCTCAACTATTGGTAATTTACCATGAGTCTCAAACAAATTATAATATAACAACCTAATAATTATTTTTTGTAACAATAACATAGCAATTAAAACACGTTGCATCTCAACCAAAAGAGAAAAACATATAGAAACAGTTCAGCCACAACTATGCATAGTACTAAATTCTACACATTTAATTTGTAATAAGGATCCCTTCCATTTATTCTAGATTTCTTCTTGAAGCGACTCCAAATTAAATTCAAGTGGTATTTGGGAGTCTCTTTAGTGATTCATGACCAATATGAATCTCACTTTGAGCACCCATCCCTCATGCAACATTTTCCTAACATGTTGTTAAGTTTCCACTTGGTATGTTACTTGATCCTAATCTAGCTTTCAGATATTAGGTTCCGCCATTTTAGTCTTCATGAGATTTGTATTAAGTTTCACGATTTTAGTCTTCATTGTTGTTTGATCTATCAAAGTTACATTGTCAGCAGTCATCATTGCTTTTAGAGCTAATACACTAGTTTTGTTGCCATCAGATAAATCTATTTTTGAGTTATGCAAATTTGTTGGGTCTACCAATTCATTATCATTTTATCTTGCATTGTCAAAACTCACGTGCAAATCAATTTCACAATCACCTAAATCTAAGTAACATGTTCTTTCACTACAATCTCTAAGATTGTAGGCAATCTTCTTTGGTGTTGTTCCTAAAAGAAGATTGATATTGTATGATCCGAACTATTTCGACTAACAATCATAGGGATCGTAGTCAAAAGACCATGTTACAAAGATTTAAGTGATTCTAAAATTGACTTGCACGTGAGTTTTGACAATGCAAGAGAAAATAATAACAAATTGGTAGACGCAACAAATTTGCAAAACTCAAAAGTATATTCAACTGTTGACAATAAAACTATTTTATTAGCTTTAAAAGAAACAACAAACACAACTCAGGTAGATCAAAGAGCAATGAAGACTGAAACGTTGGAACCTAATACAAATCTAATGAAGACTGAAATTGTGGAATCTAATAAAGTTTTGTTGAATAGGATCAAGTAATATTCCAAATGGAAACTCAACAACATGTGATGAAAATGTTGCAGCGGGAATGGTGCTCAAAGTGAGATTCAGATTGATCATGAATCACCAAAGAGAGTCCCAATACATCCTGACCTAAATTTAGAGCCGCGTCAAGGAAGACATCTACAATAAGTGGAAGCGGTGCTTATTAAAAATGATGAATATGAGTCTAGAATTTGGTATTATGCATAGTTGGGGCTGAACTATTACTGTGTGTTTTTATCTTTTTGTAGAGATTTGTAGTGTTTTACCTAATATGTTGTTACAAAAATAAAAATTTCTTAGGTTGTTTAATTATATTTTATTTGAGACTCATGTTTATTTTGCTTAATAGAATAAATATATACTATTTATAGTGCCTAAAAAATAGCTGGTAAAATGTTGCAACAAAGAGCGCCAATATGGTTTGATCGGTACAACGAAAGCAGAATCTACTGCCTTAATTGTATTTGTGCAACACAAATCTAGAAAATACCACAAGAAGCAAGCCATATTTCACTAAGTGAGGTTGACACAAATCTTTAGTAATAGCCTAATTAGATAGTACTTGACAATTAATCAGATCCCTTCATGATATTATAATTAATGAAATCAACTTAGTATCAGTACACAAACAAATCAATTTCGAAGCTTATATTCAGTTAATACAATCCAACATCATTAAAATCAAAGTAACATAAATTGAAACCAAAATCTATGTACCTTTGTTAAAATTGAAGTCCACTAGCTTGCATTGATGCTTCCTCAATTCATTCCTTTTAATTAAATCCAACATTAAAGTTTTAAAGTAGTATTAATTTTACCTAAGAAATAAAAAGAACGAAAATATAAGTGGAGATGAAATTCATGATCGATGATGACCATACAATGTGTTTGATTGTGATTATTGATTAACCATATAATAATTTTTCTACTACCGATGGAAGTTACACTACAAAAAAAACAACAAGTTACTGGCGGCCAAAAACCCTATAAAAGTGGCTAAAACGGCCACAAAATTGAAATTTACCAACAGCCTGAGAATGTCGATAAATTGGGCGTTGGTAAGTTTTGTGGCGGCCAGAACCGTAAGAAAAGAGACAGATGAAATTTATAGGCGGCCAAGACTGCCACAAGCCAACAACTGTCCTTTTAAACACACTGGCGGCTCGGGTCGCCACAAAATGTTTTGGTAAAAGATTTTCTTTCAGAGCAAGGTCAAAGAAAATAAATGAAAAACGCAAAACACAATAAGAAATTAAAAGATAGTAAAAATACAAAAAGATGAAGTGAATAGAGATCTAAAGTAAACAACGTAAGAAATGAAAACAAGAGTAGGAAAACAGAGTAAGAAAACATAGTATTCAGATCTAAAAAAAACTTAGATCTAAAAAAACACAGATCTAAAAACATATATAGATCTAAGAACATAGATTGATCGAAAAACATAGATCTAAAAACACATATCGTGGTTGGACTTGTGGTGACTATAAACTGCTCCAGAAGATAATTTACGGTGAAGAAGGTGAAAAGAGAGTGGTGAAATAAAGTGGAGTGGTGGTGTGTTGATTTAGGGGGGTTAGGTGGTGTGGATTTGGTGGTGGTGGTGATGGTGTGGATTTGAAATGGGAAAATGTTTGAGAGATCGAAGAGAGATATGAGCTTATGTTCTATCACGTGAAATGGAGGGATGGTGGTGTGGATAATGAGAGAAATGAGAACTTATATGAGAATGATAATAACTCACGCCAAATGAGAGAAAATGTTTTTTTTTTTTTAATTTCTTATTGTTTTAGACGGTTTGGGTTGTTAGTATGTGAGAAGGCTTATATAAGTTATAGGTTTGGATGATATTTTCCATTCATATATAAATAAATACAATCAAAACTACATCTTACATAATATAAAAAATGAATATTTTTTACCATTATAGTTTTTTTTGAACAATTGTTTTTTTACCATTATAGTTAATATATTTACAAAATATATTTATATATAAATATTTTGTATTAAACTTGTCAAAAAAATATAAATGCTCTTAACTTATAAAAAAATTGTATTAAACTCAATATCTTATATAATACTTTATATTAAATTCATTATAGAAATATAATTAATCTGATTGAAGAATTTTTGAATGGATGATATTTTGTATTCATAAATAATAAATAAATATAGTCAAAACTGCATCTTACATGCATAATGCATAATATAGAAAATGAATATTTTTTTACCGTTGTAGTTAATATTTACAAAACTAATTAGGTTGACTAGTCTTTCTAATATAATTAATATTTTACAAAAAAAGATGTTTATATAAATATTTTGTATTAAATTCAATATCTTATATAATAATTTATATTAAATTCAATATAGAAATATAATTAATTTGAATTACCTAAAAAATATAATTAGTTTGACTAGCCTTCATTCTAATCTTTTGTTGGATGAAATATAACTTTTACATAGCTAGCCGCAACTAAATTATAGTTTACATACAAATAAAGAAAGCGAAGATAGTCTAAATGGCAAATCAAATCATAATATAATCTCTAAACAGGGTTAGAACAACACAAATTCAAATCATAATTAAAGCCAAGCTTGCATGTTTTCAATTATCACCATGAAACAATTTTCCCCTTCTCTACCAACACCTTAGTTAATGATACTCATAGGGCAACCAATATGTTATTTCGTTAATTCTATGAAGACCAACAACAACCAAATTACTTGAAGACCAATTCTCATCTTTTTGGCAAAGAGATAAGTATTACAAAATTGTAATGCATGATATGCAACAACGTTTGGTTAAGGGTAAAAGCTACCTAGCCAACTTTAGATTTTAATCTAGATAGAAGAAGACATATCACATCAAACAACCAAGTGATCAATAGTTTCAACAACTCCACACCCTCCTAGACAATTTGATTATAATGAAATTTATCAACCTCGTTTTTTTTATATACATAACCCACTGACATAGCTGAATTTTATTTTATTTTTCATATGATTTTATGGTTCATTGGGAGTGTTTAGAGGTTCATGAATTTTTTTCGTAAACCAAATGTTTAACAGTTTAAAATCATATTGTGCGCCAAATTGAAAACTAGTATGTATTTATTGTCGTTTTTACGATTTGTGCATCAAATACTAGATTTTATTTGTGTGTTATTTTGTTGTTTATTCACGTGATATTTACAATTTTGACACATTATGTCTTTTGAAAGATACATGATAAAATGAATGTGTCACTTAGGGTCAATATTATATCAATGGGTAGTATTCTTAGAGAGTTGTCCGCAAAGTGGATATATGGACCTCCATGTTTTTTAAGAATCTTCATATGGAAATCAACGTAAAAGTTTGAGTCGCTAGGATGTTACACACACACACATCAATGTTGTTCGAAATAATATTTATAGTTTCGGGTAAGCACTATGATGGTGCCGATAAACAACATTGATGTTAGTGTGTCACCATAATAATACTTCTTATTGATATATTACTAGACCCCAAGTGACACCTTCATTTTTTAGGTATCTTTCTCAATACATAGTGTCAAAATTATAAATATTATGTGAATAAAAAGGAAAAAAACACAAATATAATCTAGTATTTGATGCACATATCATAAAAACAACAATATATACACACCCGTTTGCAATTTGGCTCACAATATGATTTTGAATAGTTAAGCATTTCATTTATGAGATCTTTTCATTAGCATCTAATTACTCCAAATGAAATACAAAATCATATGAAATATAAAATACGATTCGGCCATGTCAATGGGATATGGTCATAAAAAAGAAAAGAAATCGGGGGTGATAAGTTTCAATATAATCAAATTGAGCTGGCAAATGAATAGTATAAATCTAATTTCAACTTTTTCAAAAATAAATCTAATTTCAAGTTAGTCTTTCAACTAGTCTTCGAAATCATATTTTCTCAAATGATTTGTTATGTTAATTAATCGCTTGAGTCTAATAGCTTATTATGATATAGATTGAACCTCAGTTCACGTCAAAACCATTATTCAAAGGGGAGATTTGTCAAATCCCCAACCCTGATACCAATTGATACCGATTGAACCTAACTCTACTTCAAAACCATGATTCAAAGGGGAGGTTGTTCAATCCTATATAAGCCCTCACACCGGATTCATGACTTTCGATATGGGACTCTTATGGGCACATGGAAATCGGTAACATATTAATATATAAGTGGAATTTTTTGCTTAAATTACAAAAGTGAATTTGAAGTTCAACACATGTTGCAAATTTGGATTGTTTTAATCAACAAACTCTCAAAAATTGGAGAAAAAAAAGGATGGCTAAAGAAAACTTAAACTTCTTCTTGTGGCATTGACAACATGTTACTATAAATGTTGATTAATGTCATAATTTGCATATGCTATAAAGACATAACAATTTTGTAGAAACACATCCCCCAACAATATATATTATAAAAGGAAATAATTAATTAATTACTCTGTATTTATTTATGTGAAAGCTTAAGCTTTCGTGTTCCTCTCCTATTGTTCTTCCTCAATTCTTCAAACACTTCTTAAGCTTCTCTCTCTATCTCCTTCTTTTCACCAAAGTTATGATTTTCTCTCACAACTCAATCTAATATACCTAGGATTTTCTCACCTAAATGACACAATATCCATTTTACCCAAAAACCTAAATAGGCTTGCTACTCATACACCCTTACTCACGGGTCACGCCCCTTACATGCCTAGTCCAATTAATTAATGTCCAAATTAATAATTAAAACATCTAATTAATCACACAACAACACCACATAACTAAATAAAAAAAAAAACCTAAAATAATACTATTACGAAAATTGAGGTGTTACAAACTACGTCTTGAGGACTTTTTTTTAGGAAAAAGAAAAAATTAAAATAAATAAAAATAGAGTGATATAGAGATTGAGGGACATGAAACCTAACTCAGGAACAATCCAAAAGGGAATCCAGCGATGTAAAACAGACTTATAGGAACAACCCTAAACTATTCTAACAAAACTTCAACAATTCCAGGTGCAACTCAGCGAACCCGCGCACGGGCGCGAATCCGAGTTACAAAAAAAAAAAAGAAAAAGAAGTGAGCCTATGCCAAAACAGTTAAAGTTTAGAAACGGCGAATGGATCGACAACCAACAGGGTAATAAAATCCAAGTGCCAACAACTCCCTGAACGACACAACAAGCATAAAAGTTCTTTCAAGCATAAAATACCCAAAGTGTAGGCAGACAAGACGACTTGAAACCTGATCAAAGAGTCAAAGTATCCAGGTCACCAAACACAACGAGATTCAAACAAACGCATAAGAACTTAGAATAGACTAATACGTTAGTAATAAGATCCTTGCGAGTTATCATAACCATACTCTTTCGGGTTTTTGAAACATATCAAAGCTGAAAGAGGCGAAAAGTCTTCAACTACCCAGTCTCTAAACACGAAGAAAAAAAAAAAAGCCACCATAGAAGAACAACCGATTGCAAACACCACCAGCAACCCAAACAAACCCCAACCACTAGTAACTCAAACAAACCCCAACCACCAAAACAACAGCTCTACCTACCAACCAACCTATGGCACAAACAAGACAGATCCAATCGCGTAAACCAAAGAAAGATCGTGCGCAACCGAAAAAACAGAACAAACTCATCCGTTGAGCAAGGACCACCAACATCCATCAAACCACCGAAGATGAAGGCAGAACACCACCAACAGAGAGAACACCACAAAACAAAGGGAAGAAACAGATCTGGATTAGCTGCAGTTGCTAATCCCTGCATTCACTGCAGTCAAAGTACATCATAGCCATTAAAACAATCCAACACTTTAAATTCTGCCACGTCAATAAAAACAACACAAAAAGTAACACGTTTTGCATCGGCAAGCAAGGCGATGTCGCGTCGACCATGGTTCGTTGCAGAGAAGTGGAAATTGAATACAATGTTATTTTAAACACTAATTTTGTTGATCAATTTTCAACACAAATTGAAAACCTTGAATTGAAAGTGGTATAATGGAAATTGAGCAGAACTTGAAGGTAATTGCAAATTTGCAGTTATGGTAGTTAGTGAATCTTAGAGGATGTTAAGGAAGAGATATTCCTGACGACACTTTTAGAGTAAAAGTGGGAGGCTAAGTTGTCATCATGAAACCATAACACCCATAGGCATAAGAAGTTTAGCTTATTACTTTTTTTTTTTACAGCAAGAAGCTTAACACTGAAGTCGAAGCTTTGTCAATGGAGTACAACACAGGGGTAGCAGTAGCATATAGATTGAAAAACCCCAATTTTTATTTTTATTTTCAAACCCCAAAATTTGACAGAAAGTCGAAGAGTTTGGCAACCCTTGTTTTTAATGATGTGGCGGAATATAAAGCGTTAGATTATTTTAATGGTTATGATGTGCTTTAACTGCAGTGAATGCAGGGATTAACAACTGCAGTTAATCCCGATCCGGAAGAAACACAAAACAGCCACCATGGAGAACACAAACTCACCGGAAAAAAGGTACCAATAATGTCGATGAGAGGAGGAGGTGATACCGATGGCTACGACCACACCATCAGACGGTGTGGCTACACAGTGAAGAACTGTTTGGATGAATGGAAGGGCGGCGACGGATGTAGGTTTTTTTTTTTTTGGTCAAGTAGTCTAGCAGTTAGAAAATTCACCTTAAATGTGAATAAGTGGAGTGTCTCTGGTTCAAACCCGAACTCCTGCACATATAATGTGATGTCTCTACCAATTGAGGCAATCTTCCGGAGACGATGTTGGTTTTTCTCTACGGATGATTGTAGTTTTCTTTTCTATTTTTTTTTATAATAATAATCTTTTAATTAATTTTTAATATTTTATTATTATTCACCGTTTTTAATTTTAATTTTTATTATTCAACAAAACCAAACGACATGGTTTACATCGTGTTTATTACAGTACAATGTTAACCTTTACCTCCATGAAAGAGGGTTTTGTGAAGGTTTAACCCAAAATTGAAAACAAAGCAAAATCAACATGAGAAAACTCTTGAATTCGATCGCGTTCATCTCTCAAATCGCTCGTCGATCTTCATCTTCTTTCTCTTCTCTTCGCGATGCATCTTTCAACCCAATTATCACCCCCAACAAATTCGTATCTACCCCATTTCGAACCATCGATACCCTCGTCCAGAAACCCTCACAAATTTCCTCCAGACAACGAAAAATCGCCGAAAAATCACATCTTGAAGAAGCTTTTGAGTCTGCAGAAACTACCGAAGAAATGCTCAAAGCGTTCAGTGATATGGAAGTTGCATTCAATGAGAAAGAACTTGGTTTAGCTTCTTTGAAGATTGGACTTAAACTGGATCGTGACGGTGATGATCCTGAAAAAGCTCTTTCCTTTGCTAATAGAGCTTTGAGAGCTTTTGATAATGATAATAAACCTTCTTTGCCTTTTGCAATGACTTTGCAATTAATGGGTTCTGTTAATTATGGTTTGAATAGGTTTAGTGATAGTTTAGGGTATCTTAATAGGGCTAATAGGGTTTTGGGTAGGTTAGAGAATGAGGGTTTTTGTGTTGATGATGTTAGGCCTGTGCTTCATGCTGTGCAACTTGAGTTGGCTAATGTTAAGACTGCTATGGGGAGAAGGGAAGAGGCTCTTGAGAATCTTAGGAAGTGTTTGGAGATTAAAGAGATGACTTTTGAGGAAGATAGTCAGGAATTAGGTAAAGGGAATCGCGATTTAGCGGAAGCTTATGTTGCGGTTTTGAATTTTAAGGAGGCGCTTCCGTATTGTTTGAAGGCGTTGGATATACATACGAAACGATTAGGGACGAATTCTGTAGAGGTTGCACATGATAGGAAACTTCTTGGGATTGTGTATTGTGGGTTGGATGAACATGAGAAGGCGTTGGAGCAGAATGTTTTGGCGCAGAGGATTTTGAAGAATTGGAATCTTAATTCTGATTTGTTGCGTGCTGAAGTTGATGCTGCTAATATGATGATTGCTTTGGGAAGATATGATGAGGCTGTTGGTGCTTTGAGGAATATTGTAAATCAGACTGAGAAGGACAGTGAGACTCGAGCTCTTGTGCTCATAACTATGGCGAAAGCATTGTGTAATCAGGAAAAGTTTGCAGACTGCAGAAGGTGTTTAGAGATTTCTCTTGGGGTTCTCGACAAAAGAGAACAGATTGCACCGACGGAAGTTGCTGAGGCGTACTCAGAGATATCCATGCTATATGAAACCATGAATGAGTTTGAAATTGCAATTTCATTGCTGAAGAGGGCACTGGCTTTGCTTGAGAAGCTCCCGCAAGAGCAGCACTCGGAGGGAAGTGTATCTGCAAGAATTGGGTGGTTATTGTTGCTGACAGGTAAGGTGAAGCAAGCTATTCCTTATTTGGAAAGTGCTGCTGAAAGGTTGAAAGATAGCTTTGGTCCCAAGCATTTTGGAGTGGGTTATATCTACAACAATTTGGGGGCAGCATATTTAGAGTTGGATAGACCTCAGTCAGCAGCGCAGATGTTCGCGGTAGCAAAAGATATCATGGAGGTTTCTCTTGGTCCACATCATGCAGATACAATTGAAGCATGTCAGAACCTCTCAAAGGCTTATACTGAAATGGGAAGGTATGTATTGTTTTATTGGTTTTGCATCATACCATGATATTGTTTCTCTTGGTTTGTTGATTCTGAAAAAAAGTTGTTTTAGGTACACTTGTCATAATACATGATGCACTTCATTTTATGTAGCTCTAGCAGTTTAAAAATTTAACTTTATGGAACTATACCTATTGGTGTGCGACCATGATTCCATTGGAACAATTTTTGTGAAACTACTGAAAGGCTGAATTCTCATGCATTCAACTTTAACAATTCTGACATAAAAAAGAGTGCAGTGTATAATTAATATATCTGCTTTTTTATTTCCTCATTATGTTGATTGGCTGCTTTCAAAAGAAAAATTAAGCTGTACGTATTTGTATAAACAACTTAATGAAGCGCTTATAGCATAAGTGCTTATGTGTAAGATACTTTTATGTTAAACCATTTTCATATAAGTTATATAGGCTATCTTGGAGAGCTTACGGAAATGACATCTCATAAGCTGTTTTCATAAGTTCTCCCAAACCGTTTCACTAGTGCTTATGTCAGGAGATAACCTCAAAGAAGCCATTCCGAACAGGCCATTATTCATGCTAAGGATAAACCCTTTTATTTTGCATGTTTACTGCCTTAAACCACTATATTCTCTTCTGTACTCACCAACAGAGTTCTGATTTTGTGGTTGAAGTGTTGTACAATCCAGATTTTTAATCTTCACATATTAGATAAAATAAAATGTATCCGAGTTGAATTTAAATTATGAAATTCTTGAGGGTAGATCCTTAGTATAAATAATTATGGCCATTACATATGATTACTGCTAATAGCCATTATGTTTTGCTTATATTTGGAGCTTTATGCAAACTTATTTCAGTATATAGATTGGTCCATTTTGAGCTCATTTGCAGATGGTATTTTTGTTGCAGTCTACACAAATTTTATTTTTGAAGTTATTGTATACATGATCTTATCTTAGGAGAAAAGTGCTATCAACACCCACTGAAGTACTTTTTTTCCAACACTCTTATCGGTTGAAATTCATGTCCATTCCCGAAGGAATTGCATGAAATTTATCCAATAAAAGGAATGTTAAAGACAGTGTTAAAGTGATATAGCTACATTTACTAAAAATTTGAATATTGTAATTGCAGCTATGCCCTTGCAGTTGAGTTTCAACAGCAAGTCATCGATGCCTGGGAAAGCCATGGAGCAAGTGCAGAAGAAGAACTTAGAGAAGCTAAACGACTTCTTGAACAATTAAAGAGAAATGCCCGCGGTGCCTCTGGAAATGAGATTACAATGAGGGCTCTTCCCTTACCTAATAATACACCTGCAGCATCCAATATCTCTCAGCCTGACATACCGTTATATCAATCCCGGAAAGTTTAGCGGAACTCATCTTTCACAACACCATTGCATTTTTTAACGAATGTCTATCTATGGTACTGATATAAAGTTTGTTTAACAACGCCAATAAGCTAGCTTATATAATTTATTTGACTAGTTTATAAGTTTTGTTTGACCGAGTTGGATGCTGGTTTTGAGATTTTCATACAGATTTGTGTAGGTAATTACTAAATTACACTGTAGCTATATCACAATCACATATTTTGGATTTCTCATTATATTATTTGTATTTTATTTTCTTTTATATTCTAATTAACTACCCAAAAGTTTGTCATAATACATTAAAATGTAATTTCCTCTTCAAATAATATAATACTTCACCTGGACCTACTGAAGTATAATTGGATTATGCTTTTGGGAATAAAGAGAATTATTTCATGTATTGATTCATTCTTGCTAATTGTAAGTGTCATTTAAGGTAACACACGCTTCTTAAGAAAAATAAAGTGTTGTATATTGAAATTTTAAAGGGTCAAATAATTTGAGAAATAAATATTTGAAATATAACACTTATGATGAAAAGAAGGAAGTCATTTGGAACGGTTGGTGAGT
Source organism: Trifolium fragiferum (assembly GCA_954870985.1). Taxonomy (NCBI): domain Eukaryota; kingdom Viridiplantae; phylum Streptophyta; class Magnoliopsida; order Fabales; family Fabaceae; genus Trifolium; species Trifolium fragiferum. The sequence continues at coordinate 40,727,240 of OX940796.1, read as the reverse complement.
AATGGCGGATCCAGACCCTAGTTTCGGGGGTCAAACTTAAGTAAGACTAAATTACATGTTTGGTCCCTTATGTTTATTTTAAATTTCAATTTGGTTCTCAGATGTCTATATCTTTTCCTTGCTGTCATGATCTGAACTATAATCCAAATTGTCCTAGTTACATTCTACAGAGGAAGAGGACATGAAATTTTAAATTATTTACTTCATAAGACTGTTATCTTGATTTGATTCTTGTCATCTCTAGCATACACTATTGCCAGTACCCTTCATGAGTTATTTTTGCATTACAAAAGGTCTAATAATATTGTCTACCCATTGGGAGGGTACTAGTGATTGGGACTTGACATAGAGGTGAAGTACCAACTTTTGTGTAAGAGTATTCTCTAACTTTGAATTTTCTACCCATAGGTAGGAGGGACATATTTATTGCTGTTTTATTATATTGTTGTCCATTATCTATAATATCATTGTGGTGATGCCCAAAGGAAGGGGTGATAATTTCAAAACATAACCTATCTCATGCTGCTAATTATGATTCTCATGTTTTGGTCACTAAGCTCTTTGCTTCTAATATATCACACACCACACTTGCAGCCGGGATATTGGTGGCCGTTGGATCAAAATCGTACGGTTTAGAAAACCTGTAGATTTTGAATTTTTTTTCAAAAATACAAAATATCGAACTTGAAATCTAAACTATCTGATCTTGATCAAACATTCACCGATATATTGACTATGTGAATGCAGATGTCTTGACGGCAAGGGAATCCATATCCTATAGCATGCAGGAAAGATGGACCCCAAAAACATAATGTTTTAGAACTTGTCAGTCAATTACTTGTTTGTTCCTAGTAATAATAAAGAAAGAAACATAGAAGAGATAATGTGCTGACAATCATTCATAATCATTTACATTCACCTTTGAGTAAAACAAAACTTCAGAAAGGTAAAGAACCACACTCTCTAATTCAAGCAAAGTACTAAAGTCTAAAAGCATTTTTTTTTCTAACCATAATCAGTGTCAGGCTCTCACTAACTCACCACTTTTACTTGTAGAAGTCTCTCTACATTCTGCATTTGCCTCTGCTGTTTATCATTGCTGAGGTCCAATTCAAAGATTTAACTTCATTTGGATAATAACTTGAAATAAAGAAATAAAACAAAACAGAAAAAAATTAGAAAATAGAAAATGTAAAATGTAAAATCATCTTACATTAAACATCATTCACCTAAGGGAAGGAATGCATTTTTTGATTCCTTTCCATAACAAAATGGAAAGAATGCTCTTTTAGTTCTGCTATTACAATCCTCACTTGCACTAGCATCATTCTGGTTGTGCCTATTTTGATGTATAATGGCTTGAACATCCATAAAAACTTGTCTATCATTTGCAGAATCCATTGAGAAAGATCTTCGAATCGGCTGAATCGAAAACGTGTCATCTTTCTTTCTGATTATATCAATGCACTCATCTCCCATGATGGAAATATGGTGACACTTAATAGGTTTCATTTTTCTTGTAGAGTGATAATTTCTACTATGTACTATGCTTCCCCTTGAATAATTTATTTCTTGTTGAACCTCATTTTCTCTTCCACCTAATTCAATGACCACAAAATCTTCATCATTACCTAAGTTAGATAGCAACTGAGAATCCTGAGGCGAAGAACTTGGTGCTATGATAATGTCAAATGAAGTGTTTATTGTATTGCCTGAAATGCTTGATCTACAAAGAGGACAATTAGAATTGGTTTGAAGCCAAATATCAATGCAATCCAAGTGAAAAGCATGGTTACACTTGGGGAGAATTTTTATCACATCCTGTTCTTGGAACTCTGTCAAACAAACCACACAGCCATACACACTTTGATTCTCACATTCTTCTTTTATAAACTGAAAACTTGGGATTTCTCTAATGACTGCTTCGTCTAGTCCTCGGTTCCACACCGTAGGAGACAATGCTATGAAGTGATCTTCCTCATTTTGTCGAGCTCGAAGTACCGAAGTCCATCTCATTGGGTTAACTTGATTCCAGTTTGAGCAGCATTTGGTTAAAAAAGTGAAGTAGCTAAGGAGCATCAAAATTGTAGCCATGATGCTGAGAACAACAATGGCAAATATTGGAAAAGCATAGTCTGAAACAGGTTGTGGAGGGTGGTGATGAAGTGTACTAGCTTGAGTTATGATAGGTGGGAGAGCTTGATATCCAAGCTTGTAGAATTGGTTCTTGTTCATTGCCATGAGCAAAGTTGTGAATGTGAGATATGGTATGGCCTTAAAAGGTTAGGTGCATGGAGAAAATAGGTTTCACTAATGGGGGTTTGCTATGTAAAGAAATCATCTTGTATTAGAAGAAAAGGAGTCATTTAAGCAAAATGTGTTAGTAAGATAGGAATGCACTTAGATGAGAAGATTCAGATCTCTTTTAACATAAGTGGAGGTGTTGGATTCAAATTCAATCTTGGATATGCAACAAGATTAAAACTCTTGAGGGACATAGGGAATATTTCGCCGCTGATTATGGCCTTACCTGACTCGAGGGATTAGTCTCTACAGTTGAGCGTAGAGATATCTAATTTACACAACACAAAAAAACACATATATTAATAAGATAGTGATATATTTGTTAGTCAAAGAAGACTTGAGATTTGAGGAAAGTGAAAAAAGATGGATGAAATGGATTATTTCATAGTAAAATATTGACATGTGCATGTGCTGATTACAAGGAAAAGGAAACACTTGAAGAGAAGCATGGTCCTACCACTCTATGATAATCTCCAAACATGTGGTTAGATCACATTGATTACGTTAGCATGAAATTAAATGAAAATATGAAGAAAAAAAGTTGTAGAGTATAGTGGTCATCTCTCATATTTAACTAGATTATTTTTGTATTATGTGCCAAACTGTTTTTTTTTTTGAAACAAATGTGCCAAACTGTTTTGAACCTACATTAAGGGTAAAAGGTAAAACTTCTGTATTTTTGTTCATATATGCAGAGCAAAATATTCATATTGTTTATAATTATTAAACAAATTTTGATACTTGCAGAAGATGCTCTCTAAATTAATATAACTGTTAGGTATTTGATAATGACCCCTTAAATAAAATACTACTTATCGACAATGAAAATCCGGCAATTAATATTATCATATTATAGGTACGAAATTTTCACGGCATTTAATAATGATTAACCTCTATTAGAAAATTTGTTAGGCACATAAGATGGATTATTCCCTCCCAACAAAATTTTCTTCACATGCAAATGTCAGAGATCAAACTCTTGACTAATTATATAAAAAATTCAAATCTCTTATCGCTTACACGAATTTATTGTCCCTCGAAAGGACAATTTAACCAAGCAAGCCGGCAACTATATACTCATTAGTGATAGGTAACAAATATCTAAAACAAACTGTGACTAGGCTGAACCTTATAAAATAGGAGCAACACTATCATGGTCCCATTTGTTAAAAGATATAATTATCTTAAATCAAAAGATATATTAAGTCACAACTTTCATTACTCTTCTCCATCATAATAAACCCTTTAATCTCATTCTTTAGCAATGGAGAAACTTATTACAAGTTGTTGGTCAAATTTCCAATCTGTTCCTGAAGACTACATATTCCCACCAGAATCAAGACCAGGAAATCTCAAAATACCATTCAATAGTAGTATCCCAGTGATTGATCTAAGTGAAGCACAGAAGGGTGATAGAACCAATATTATTCAGAAAATTATCAAAGCTGCTCAAGAGTTTGGATTCTTTCAGGTTCATAATTTGAATTTTATAAGCCCTTTTGTAAAATGATTGTCCTTAAATATAAACTTTAAATTAATAAATACATATCTTACATTTTTAAGGTATAAAAGTCGAGGTTAACACATTATTACACGAAGTGTATTTTAGGAACATTCATACACAAAATAAATACATTAAATACACGTGCCTAATTTTGTTTTTAATACACATGCCTAAAGTACTTGCTTAGGTCGCTTAGCCTCATATCGGTCCTGATAGATTATTTAGTATGCTATCTCGAAGAGTAATGTTTAATTTTTTTTTTAATCAGAGAAGAGTAATGTTTAATAGAAATTAAAGTGGAATTGAATCAGGTTATCAATCATGGAATTTCGGTGAATCAAATGAAAGAAACAATGAATGTTTTCAAGGAGGTATTTCAGATGCCTGATGAGTATAAGCAAAACTTGTTTTCAAATGACCCTTCCAAGCCATGTAAGATGTTTACTAGCAGCATCAACTATGACACAGAAAAGGTTCATCTATGGCGAGACAATCTTCGGCACCATTGTTATCCTTTGGAGCAGTGGCAACACTTATGGCCCGAATATCCAACTACATACAGGTAAACTATAAAGCACAAAATCACAACACTGATACTTAACATGACATAGACACTGCTAATATAAAAAAATACAACGTTGATGCCGTTACTCTAATATTACTTTATGGTTTACACATCAATATATGTTTTAAATATTCACTAAATGAAACTTTTGAATTCGTCATTGGTCACTCATTCTAGTAGACTTTTTTTTTTTTGCAGAGAGAGTGTCGGAGATTTCTCAACTGAAGTTAAGAAATTGGGCTCAAGGATCATGAATTTGATTGGTGAAGGACTTGGTCTAGAGTATGGATATTTTGACAATGATCTTACTGGATCAATTCTTTTATCTGTTAATCATTATCCACCATGTTCTGAACCAAGTTTGACACTGGGAATCACCAAACATTCAGATCCTAACCTCATCACTATTTTACTACAAGATGATGTATCTGGCCTTCAAGTATTCAAGGATGGAGAGTGGATTGCTGTAGAGGCTCTTCCTCATGCTTTTGTCATTAACGTAGGCTACCAATTGCAGGTACGTTATTGACACAATCTCTAACATGGTCTTCTGAACTTTCCCTTTTTTTTTTGTTATTCATGCATCTGTTAAGAGTTTCACATCAGTTGTGAGCTGACCTGAATATATGTTTACAAGTGAGAATAATCCTCGTGAGTCTGTATTATAGGGTTGAGTTAGACCTAACTTCCAATTCTAAAATGGTATCAAAGTTTCTTCCACGATACGTTGGACCACCTGTTATCATGATAATTTCTAATTAGGCCACCCACCATTAATATCTGCGCAACAAGTCCAATAGTGCTGATCATTTAGCTTGTGATGTGCTATTTATTTGAGTCTATCAATAAAAATCTAACAAATTGATCTAAACCAAACCGCAATTGATCGGATTGATTATTTTTTACAAGAAAAGTCATATATGTATTTTGAAAAATAAATTTGACTTGTGGTTGGTTACAATATTGATTACAGATAATCAGCAATGGTAAGCTAAAAAGTGCAGAGCACAGGGCTGTAACAAATTCAGATCATGGTCGAACAACTGCTGCATTTTTTGTAGCTCCTTCAGATGATTGTAATGTAGAGCCAGCACAAGCTATCATTGATGAACAAAATCCACCGATTTTTAAGTCTTTCAAATACAAGGATTTCAACTCTCACTACTTTAACAAATATGCTGATACAGATGTGGTGCTAAAATCATTTGAGGCACCAAAAAATTAACTGTATTTTGAAGGAAATAAATGTTGTAATGATGTAATGTTGAGACACTAAATATTTCTACAAATAATTACGGCTTTTTCTTGCATAAAATAAATGAAGTTTCCCTTATTTGGTACACTAATTTTACAAACTTGTAATAGTATTACAACATCTACAATGGTGGTGCCAGTGGCGGAGGGCAAATTAACTTTAGAGAAAGGGAGATTATGCGACGAGAGAGAAAGGGAGAGACAAATTTATCTAAAAAAACCGGAAATAGTATTTACTACTCAATAACCACCGTTATTATTAGGGAAATGATAGTTACAACGAAAATTTTATCCCGAATTGATCACGAATAGGCATGGCAAAATAACTCATACCTGCGGGTACCCGTCCCGTCTCGATTTTGGCGGGGAAAAATCCGAGTTGACTGAGTTTGGATTTTCCCCGATTTTAAAAGTTGGGGTTGGGGCGGGTAATGGAATATTGATACCCACCCCGAATCCGTCCAAGAACCCGCCCCATTTATATCGAACTACATTTTATCCTTTATAAATTAAAAACCTTTAAACAAAACTCTAGATTACATTCATATTTTATTATTTTAAATTATTACATTCATATTTTTAAGTTTAATATTAATCTATTTATTTTCTCTATTTATTTTCTATGTATAAATATTGTTGAAACAAAATAATTTTCTAACTTTAACTATTTTTTTTAATAAAAAACCAACAAAGTACAACTCAAATTCATATGGAAGTATAGAGTGAAATGGGGAAACCCGAACCCTAAGGGGATACTGAACCCGTTGGGTATGGGTTTGAGATTTTAGATTTCATCCCCGTTAAAAATTGGGACAGGTTTGGAGAAACCTGAACTTTATGGATTTGGGGATAGCAATTCGTCCCCGACCCGCCCCATTGCCATGCCTACTTGCTAATTGCTATACATAATTTCTTTTTAATAAAAAATAAATAATGAAACTCTGTTTTTCTCATTCCCTTCATCTTCTAGTCCACCACCCAACCCAACAACAACACCCTCTTGCAATTGGATTTTATAATTCTTCTGAAACAAAGTTTATGCAGTGTTGTTCTCTCATCTTCATTGCGTATCTGTAAGCTCTTTGCCGTTGCTCTTTTCCCGTTGTCGTCAATCCTTTCCTTTGTCACCATGTTTTTGGCGTCGTTCGTCATTGTCGACTTGTCGTTCATTTTCCGTCGATTCATTTTCATCACATCATGGTTGTTGCTTTGTCATGGTTCGTCGTCACCGTCCTTTTCCTTGCTTGATCCATTATATGTGTAATTAAACCGGGTAATTTAATCGTGAATTGCAATAACCAAAGGCAATGAGAGTTGGAGGATATTACAACCAAAATGTTTAAGAAGGTGCTTATCAAATATCCAAATTTGATACAAACTTATGTATTGCGCCTTTAAGCGGCAAGTCAGCATGAGATAAATAAAACTTATGAAGTACGGATTCTGACATAAATACCGCGATATGATACGGACACTTTGACACCGCTAAGGTAAAAAATATATGACACCGTGTTTACAATGAAATTTGGTAAACAAGCGCTAGTCTAAGTATTTTAAGACTTACGAGATCGACTAGTAATCTCAGGACAATTTTATGCTTGTTTTTGAGAAAGTTTTTTACTGTGTTCGTCGAAAATCAACAAACATTTATCAATTTAGTCTTTTAATTCGAAATTAACACTAAACTGTTTCGAATTGCCTCGAAAACAAAAGTATCTTGATGCTTAAAAAAAAATAAAAGTGCAAGAAAAGTAAATTGCATAAATGATAAAGCAATTACAATAAAAACGGTGCACAAACATACATTATTCCTCGCAATTCCTTTCTTTCGATCGCTTGAATACTCAGAATTTTAGTAGGAAAGTTTTGTAAATAATTTGTGACCCCTATTCTAAACAAAGAAACTATCCTAAGTACTTCGAAACGGGCCAAACCGCCGCTTTGATTTGACGCTCCAGATTGCTCCACGCGTCCCACGTTTCTTCATTTCGAACCGTCGATTTCGAACTTCAATTCTGCTTCGCGCGCTGAACTTCGATTCACTGATTTCCTTCGAACAACGTCATTTGCTAGTTTCGAATGACTTAGCTTTATTGATACTGAAAAAACTTCGAAACATGAAATGACTTAATAAAATACCAATTTATATCTATTTGGCATTTAATTTAATTAGACCAACAATTAAATATTCATTTAAATGAACACTAAAAATTGGGCCTAACAAATTGCCCCCCAAAAACTCTGATTTCGAATGAACACATCGAAATGAGAAGAAGGAGTTTTTGAAAAGACAACATTTACTGTTTACACATTTCCCAATGACGGCGCTGACGTCATGGTCATCATGACATTTCTTTCAACTATCACCTCTTTTCCCACAAACATCATTTTGCGTGAATTTCGAGTTAGTGTAGCTCACACGTTTCTCAACGGAAGCTAAAGAGGTGACACATTTTTAATTTTGATTTATTTAAATCAAAATAAATTAGGTTTATAAATAGAACCTCATCTCCCTCATTACACTTTTTCTGTGTTTTTCTTACTCTCAAGAGCACAGAAAAATTTTCAACCATTTCTCTTTCATTTCTTACGATTCCATCAACATTCTGCCCCTTTCTCAACGTTTCACCATCTTAAACGCGTTGATTGTTAATCACAAAACAAACGACAACATTTTTCCTCAATTTCTGTTCAAAACCTAAACCATTTTTTCAAGTTTCTGATAGCTTCAAACATTAATAATGGCGTCAAGTTCATCTGATATCACCATTCCGCTCGTTGGAAGATGATCTGAGATTACTTTGAAGACTATGGAACCTGATGAAATTCCAGAGCCAGGATTTTACCCAAAGAATGAAGCAATCTGGGAAAAACAGGTACTCATCCCCTATTCTGTTAATAACGATATTCATGCTTACGGAGGCCCTAAGCCTAAAGAATCGAATAGGAATAAGAACACCATGACCTTCTTCCCCCTTTACAAACCTAGCATCCCTAGGGTTTTTGTTAACGAACCTTATAATTTCAGTTACATTAAACCTCTAAACACCCCTTTTCGATCAGCATCGAAATACAACAAAGAATACGTAGCTTGGTTAGGGAGGGTAGAACATGAGTACGCTGGGATTTGGCAAAGCACAGAGGTTTATCACCTCATCCAGCTTTCAAAAACTGGTTTAAAGTGCAACCAAGAAATGTTGATAGCTGCGCTTCATTTCTTCGAGTCTTCAACAAACACCTTCCACTTCGAATGTGGAATGATGACTCCTACTCTTTTCGATGTTGCTGCTATCACTGGTTTACCACCTACTGGGGATAATTATGATCCAACTAGGTCTTCTGGAAACATTAAGCTCACTATGAAGGATAAGACCTATTCGAAATATATCATTGAGCACAACGAACTCACTGGGGAAGTTAGCGCTGAAGAACATGTAGCATTTCTAGCTCTGTGGTTATCACAGTATGTATTCTGCACAAGATCTCTGCAAGTGGCTATGAAGTTTATTCCAATGGCCACTCAAATCCATGAAGGTCAGCAATTTGGATTTGGGCGCTTAATCTTGGGCTGTCTTTACGAGAGCATGAGGACAGCTTGTGAGTTTATCAAGAAAACAGGGGATGGTTCGACTTTCTTAGCCTATGGGCCATTTTGGCTTTTACAACTATGGCTCAACGCCACACTCCCTGTCGAATTGGACTTGTTCTTGCCAGAGATGTATTACGATGAAGCCAAAAAGAGAGAAGTTGAAGGTACAAGGCTTGCTAGAATGGTCGCAAGGCCAAGGGGTTTATCCCTAGATCAGACCTTCCTCAAGTATTTCGAAGCTTTCCTAAACCTTAAGGAGTTCAAAGCTAGTTTTGCTCCTTTTGTCGACAGAATGATTGGGCCTTCTTGGTTTATTCACCCTTTACCGCTTTTACCTGAAAGCGAAGAAGAGATTACCAGGGTTTGAAGAACTTATCTAACCCCAACATTACTGTCTTGTCGATTTGGCCAAACTTCGTCAGATTTTGGCTTAGTTGGCTATCACCCTAACCTAGTTTCTAGGCAATTTGGACTTGCCCAATTACTATCTAAGTGCATTTATCCAGATGAAAAGCACATATGCTTAGGTTATTATGGAATGACAGCAGCACACTTCCATCAGCTGCTAATACAATTTGAAGGAGTGGATTACGAAATCCAACCTTTCTATTTCAAAACCACTTTTGCTCACACCAAAGAATTCGCTAGATGGTGGTCTATTCACTATGAGATTCACCTTTCAGACAAAGAGGCAATCATGATTGCAGTTCGAAATGGATTTAATGCCAACATTTTGAACAAAATCAAATCGAAGCTTAATGTTAGAGGTAAAAATTTCCTCTTTAGCTTAACTTAATATTCTGATTTCGTTATTATTCTGGATCTCTTAACTTATTAAAATTCTTTTTCCAGGTAGCAAATCCAAAGTTGACTCGAACACTTCGAGCAAACCACCACTCCCAAAAGTTAAAACTGAGCCTGGGGTAAGTTGTCAAAACTAGTTCTTCTCTTATCTTACAAATCAAAGAGAAATTCTAACCTCTATGCCCTTTTGCAGGTTGTCACAAGAAAAAGAAGTTATGAGCCCCAAGAACAAAAACCTTCGAAGAAAAGCAAGGTTGCTCCAGTGATCGTCGAACTCGATGAGGACGATGATGAAGAAGTGGAAAAAGAAGAAGAAACAATGGTAAGATTAATCTTTTACTCTATTTGCTTTGGAAAACAAACATCTTCTTTTTGACTTAACTTTTTCGTGATTTTACTTAGGATAATACTCCTCAGGAAACCACACAAGTTTCGAAGTCAAGTGTCACTTCTTCCAAGGCTCCCACAGCCAAGAAAAACAAACCAAGCCATGCCCAGGGTTCCAAAAAGGAAACCAGCTCTTCTGCTGTTGATGATGTCGAAGCTGGCGAGGTCAAAGAAAAGAAGAAGAAGAAAAAGAAAGACAAGGATCTAAAGGACACTGAAGCAGATGCTAACATCCAAGATGAAACTCCAATTAATGAAGACAATCCATAAGTCCTTCCTGTTGAAAAGAAAAAGAAAAAGAAGAATAAGTCCAAGAAGACTACTTCAACTTCGAAGACTGATGATTCGAAGCCCTCTACTGAGGAAAAAGAACCAAGCTCTCCTGCAAAGGTAAGCTTTGCCTTAAATCTTTCTTTGCCTTTTCGATTTCTTTCTAAGTCTTAACATTTTCCTTTTTCCTTTTCTCTTAGGAAAATTCTCCAAAACCTGCCAACACTGATGAAGTCTCTCCAGATACAACTGTGAAACAAATTGTCAAGGAATTGACACAAGAACATCCTGACAACGAAGTACAAGAAACTTCGCCAACTCCCAAGGTCCAAGAAACATAACCAGAAAAACTTGACACAGCAACTGATCATGTCGAGGTCCCAAACCTCGATAGCCATAACGAAGAGCCAGATAATGCTGCAAAGGACTTGGAGCCAGCAACAGAAGACACTCCCATTGACATGATTGTTGAAAGAAACGAAACTCAAAGTGAGCATTCTACTAACCATAGTCCACAGCCTAAAGGCCCAAGTGAAGAGCACACTATGAATACTGACGAATTTCTTCGTTCAAGCGCAGATTACGAGCGTAGCACCAATGTTGATGACTTAATCGAGGATGATGGGAATTCGAAAGAAAAGCCACCTGCCGATATTTGCTTACCTTCAGAAATTCTCCAAGGACTCAGGGGTTTATCTGCAGAAGAAGCCTTGGAAAAATTGCTAAGTGTTCATGGCACTTTCGCTCTTGGCGCTGCTGACAAAGAAGAGGCGCGTCGAAAAGATCTCGAAGATAGCGAAAGGATCTTTCGAAAGGAAATCATCGACGGAGACATTCTAGCGCGCTTGAATAAGGATCCTGGGATTTATCTCAATGATAAAGCTTTATTCAGCAAACTCCAAGCTCCTTCGACTCAGCATGAACTTTTCTCTCTTGCTGCACAAGCTGAGACTATCCTTGACCAGTATGCTAAAGCTGCACATGCACTATATCAGAACAAACAACTTTACATGGCTCGCGTGACTGAACAACAACAATGCCTCGCAGAAGCTACCCAATGTCGCGAAAAAGCTGCTAAGTTAAAGGCAGATTCTGCAGGTGCTTTTCTACAAGTACAAGCCTGCAACGAAAACATTGCGAGGTGGCGTACAGAAATTATAGAGCTGGAGCGAAAGATTTATGAAGAGACACAATTAAAAGAAACTTTTTTCGCTCAAGCTGCAGAGGTGCCCAAAGCTGTGTTGGATGCACTTGGACGTGAGGGGATCAAGCACTACAGTGATGGATTGCGAGTAAGCATGGATGTGGAGCGCTTGGCAGAAGAAAACCAAATCTTAGAACGTAAGATTGCTCATATCTTAGATGAGTACCACAAATTTCAAGCAGCTCATAAGCATTAGGCTTTCTTGTATTCTAAGCACTTTTCTAACTTTTGTTTATGATTCGAAACTAAGTAGAATTCCTTTCGAAATGGTTGTAACAGTTAAACTTTGTACACCATCTTTTGTTGGCAAATTTATTCGCCACTTCTAATTCCAGTATTTCGAATGAAAATTCATTTGTGTTTATTTTGCAATTGTCTGGTCTAAGCTTTCCTTTCCCAAACATTTAAAATTTATGTTTTCAACACAAAAAATTAAGAAGGACTTGGTCAAATTTTAACGTGGCAAAGAACAAATACCAACCCAAAACGGCCTATGGTACCATTCAGTTACCAAACCAAGGCAAAACAAACGCATTCCAACTTAGTCAAACTGAGTTGTTGAAACCGCCTCTTACGCATTTATTATGAAGTACTAAACTCTTCACTATAAATACTACTTGATTGGTTTTCCTTTTTTCCATCTTATCAACTTTTCAAGATAAACACCATGGAAAAGAGTAACAATGCCAAACCAAAATCCCATGAAAAGAAAAAGAAAGCTGAGGTTTCTTCCTCCAAAACTAAGCACACTCCTCCACCCAAACAGGCAAAACTCCAACGAACCATTTCTATTTCCTCAGATTCATCCATTGAGACTGATGAGGATTATCGCGAATTCTTGAAGACTTATAAGCCTGAAGAATCTTACTCTGGCTCTTTCTCTGACAGTGAAGCTACCTCTCAGGTAACTGAAGAACAAGGCCATGCAAAGACTAAGCCTACTAAAGCCAAATCCAACTCCAAGTGAAACAACCTTAACTTATCATTTTTACTTTTCCATGTCTTTCCATGAATAAAGTTGTAGCACTTAAATTATCGAAATTTGGTTGTAATGGCCTTTTAATTTAAATTATGGCACTTCAATTTGCCATTTCTTTTGCATTTTTCTATTTCAACCTGGATCTATGCGCACTTCATGCAATGTTGGCTTATATTTCTTTAAATACTTGCCATTTATGTTCATTGTACGCTGTTCAGGAGTTAATTAGTTCTTCAATTTCGAAACCATTAGAAAGTACTTGAGAAATTTTAAACGGTCCTTCCCAATTTGGGGACCATTTCCTAAAGACCCTATCCCTTCGATCCATAGGTAAAATGACTTTCCACACTAAATCCCCTGAATTGTAAACTTTAGATTTAACTTTTTTGTTGTAGGCTCTAGCAACTCTTTCCTTTTGCCTAATTAAAACTTCTAAAGCTTGCAATCTTTCTTCATCTAAATCAATTAATTCATCTGACATCATATGCCAATAATGCTCCATGGGTATTTCCATTTGTTTTTGCACTCTTATTGACTGCAACATAACTTCGACAGGCAATACAGCATCATGACCATAAGTCTATCGAAATGGAGTTGAATTAGTTGATTCTTTAGGGGAATTCCTACATGCCCACAAAACTTGATCTAAAGTTTTATGCCAATTCCTTGGCTTTTGAGCAATGTGTCTCTTAATCAAACCAATTATGGTTTTATTAGATGCTTCGACTTGACCATTTGCTTGAGCATAATATGGTGTCGAAGTTAGCAATTTAAATCCAGTCTCTTCAGCAAATTCTTGCATTTTTCGCCCAATAAAGACTGTACCTTGATCAGTGGTAATGGTTTCTGGCAATCCAAACCTATATATTATGTGGTTCTCAATAAAACTAATTACAGCTTCTTGATCCACATTAGGTAAAGCAATTGCTTCTATCCATTTTGTAAAATAATCAATGCCAACTAAAATATAGCGCTGATTCTTCGATGAAGCAGGCTTGATTTCACCAATTAAATCTAAAGCCCATTCTCTGAAAGGCCATGGCTTAACAATCGAATGAAGTTCACTTGCAGGAACATGTTGAATACCTGCATGCTTTTGACATTCTTGGCAACCTTTTGCAAACTCTATACAATCTTTCAACATAGAAGGCCAGTACAGACCTTGTCGATATAAAAGCCATTTCATTTTATGACCTGCTTGATGAGCACCACAAGAACCACTAAGAACATTAGAAATAGCCAAATATGCTTCCCCTTCATCAAGACACTTTAATAAGATTCCTTCTGGAGTCTTTTTAAATAATTCATTCCCAATGATGGTATAACTCAAGGCTCTATACTTAACCTTTCTATTAGTAGTTCCTGTTGGATTTTCCAAGTAATCCACAATTGGTTTCCTCCAATCACTATCTGCTAAATTGTCAATGGTAAAAATTTCTGCCACGAAACCATCGAAATAGGGAAAAGTTTCAAAAATTTCGAAATTTTCATCCACACTTGCCCCCAAATGTTTTGGCATTGACAATTCATTGGCAATTGGCTCATCTGAAATCAATTTTTCTTTAATTTCAATAAGTTCTTCCAATTGTTCTTTGGAAACCTTATATCCTGAAGCAATCTGAGCTAAGTCATTGGCCTCTTGGTTTTCAATTCGAGGCACATGCTGTATATCGAAACTGTCAAAGTTTTTTAATAAAGCATAAGCAATGATGAAATACTTCATCAAATGTTCTTGAATGCACTTATACTCTTTGGTTAATTGTTTTAAAACCAACTCAGAATCACCTCTTATCTTAATGTGCCTTGCCCCCACGTCTAGAAGAATTTCTAACCCAGCAATCAAAGCTTCATATTCAGCTTCGTTGTTAGAACAAGTCCCATTAATTTTGTATTTAAATTTAGTTGGAATTTTCAATGGTGAAATTATTAAAATTCCAATTCCTGTACCATATTTATGTTTAGAACCATCGAAATATAAAATCCAAGGTTCGAACTCTAAGTAATTCACTTGCATTTCAACAACTGAGTGATCTGATATAAAATCAGCCACTATTTGACCTTTTAAAAACTTTAGAGGCTTGTAAGTTAACGAATATTCTGTTAAAGCCAAAGCCCATTGAAGGTGTGAAAAACACAAGAGGAGGGGGGGGGGGGGGGGGGGGGGGGGTTGAATTGTGTTTTGGTTAATTTAAAAACTTCTTCTAAGTTTTTCAACTTATCAGATTTCGCAGCGGGCCAAAACTCAAACACAAACAACTTCTGGTGAAGATACAGAAAACAGAGTATGAGAGAAATAAAACAGAGAGAAGAGATGACACAAGAGATTTTATACTGGTTCCTCTCACAAACCGAGAGTAGTCTAGTCCCCTTGCACTTCCAAGGGATTTCACTATAATCACCAAGATTACAATTGCTCAAGCTCACAGCAAGAGACTTCCAATGCTCAAGCTCACAAGCAAGAGACTTCCAATGCTCAAGCTCACAAGCAAGAGACTTCTAACACAAAACAAATACAATGTTTTGAACGACTGATAAACAATTATTAGAGTTCAGAGAACAAAGAAATACAACTTAATGTAACAAGACTGTTCTTAGAATTCTTAAAGAAAACTAAGGTTCAACTACTGACAGGCCAGAAGTTGAAAACTAATGTCTTGAATTTGAATATCAACTCAAGTTGTATCTAAGTTAAAAATAGCTCTTTGAAATTTAGCAGAATAACAGCTCTTTGTTCGTAGTTGTGTTGTTTTATCACGTCTTCAAATTCTTCCTCCTTTTATAGGCGTTGTTGGAGCGTCTTGAATTTGAGCGGATACTGATGAAAGCAGCTAGGTAGTACTGTACTATTGTTTTCGTTTGAAATGTGCTTATTCAAATCAAGTAAAGATCAACTTCTGATCCTTGATTTCGAATATTCGCCCAAATCAGGAAAACAAAGTTAGTACAATAGTACAAACATCAGTGTCAAGAGAATAACGGTCTGAATTAAGTTCTTCTGCCTCTTCAGATCCTTTTCCATATAGATGATAGTCGTTAAGGCAATGGAATGTTCTTTGACGTCTTCTGCTGTTTCATCATCATCAGAATTTGCAGATAATCAATGATCTTCTGATGACTTCATCTTCTGGTTGACTTTGACTTGCAACTTCTGATGTTTTGAACTTCTGTGTTGGCTTCAGAACTTGCATTTTCCCAATTTCTGGGGATACTAGAACGTGGCAACCAGAACTTGAATCTTCTAGTGTATAATAAATTTTAACTTGTATATCTGCACACTAGAGTAAATTATCAGTATTCCCTATTGTATATTAATACTATTGTTATCATCAAAACTACTTGGGTTATGTCAAAACCAACTTTGTTCCAACACCCATTTCCCAATTCTACTATGTAAAACTGGTTTTAATAGCATATGCTTAATAATATCGAAATGCGAATAAACCAAAACATCAACTGGCTTTATATAATGCTTCAATTTGGTACAAGAAAAATACAAACAAAGACATAATTTTTCTATTACAGAATACCTAGTCTCAGCATCATTGACAACTCTACTTAAATAATAAATAGCTTTCTCTACACCATTTTCATCTTCTTGAGCAAGCATGCTCCCAATGGTCGAATCTGATGCTGCTATATACAGATTCATCTCTTTACTTCGAATAGGAGGCATTAAAGTTGGTGGACTTGACAAATATGCCTTAATCTCATCAAATGCCTTCTGCTGCTCAGGTCCCCAATGAAACACATCATCTTTCTTGAGTTTGAGCAATGGAGAAAAGGGATGAGCCTTTCCACTTAGATTCGAGATGAGTCTCCTAAAGAAGTTGATTTTACCTAGCAGTGATTGAAGCTGTTTCTTTGATGTTGGAGATTTTGTCTCCATAATTGCCTTTGTCTTGTTTTGGTTAATCTCTATGCCCTTTTTATGTACAACGAAACCAAGGAAATCTCCTGCATGTACACAAAAAGCACATTTTAGTGGATTCATTTTCAATCCACATTTCCTCATTCTTTCGAACGATTTTCTAAGATGACATAAATGATCATTTTCAGATGCAGACTTAACAACAATATCATCTATGTATATTTGCATAAAAACTTCAATAAAATCATGAAAGATTGAGTTCATTGCCCTTTGATAAGTTGCCCCAGCATTTTTCAAACCAAAAGGCATTACAACCCACTTATAAGTACCTAGGGCACCAGGACAACGAAATGCAGTTTTAGGTATATCCTCTTCAACAATAAAAATTTGGTCATACCCAGAATAACCATCTAACATACTTAAATACTCATGGCCTGCTGCTGAATCAACTAGCATTTCTGCTACAGGCATTGAATACTCATCTTTAGGTGTTGCATTATTTAAATCTCTAAAATCTATGCATACCCTAAGAGATCCATTTTTCTT
Organism: Trifolium fragiferum; assembly: GCA_954870985.1. Lineage (NCBI taxonomy): Eukaryota > Viridiplantae > Streptophyta > Magnoliopsida > Fabales > Fabaceae > Trifolium > Trifolium fragiferum. The sequence continues at coordinate 40,709,966 of OX940796.1, read as the reverse complement.
AATAACATGAACTATGTTAGCTAGCCATTCTATATACCTGGCTGTTCGAATGAACTTGCATCTGAGCAACCTTTCAATCTCAGTCTTGATTTTCATCATAATTTCTGGAGCAAACCTCCTTGGAAGTTACTTCACAGGCTTCTTATCTGAGCGCAATGGCAGTCTATGCTCCACCAATCCCTGCTCAGACCAGGCATTTCGTGATAATCCCATGCAAAACAATCCTTGTAGTCTTGCAATAACTTGACTACTTTCTCCCTTAAACTTGGACTAATATTTTTACTAATGTAAGTTGGCCTCTTAATGGAGCCATCTCCAATATCAATCTCTTGCAGGGGATCTTGAGCTTGCATCTTTTGAGTCGAACTGATTGGTGTTTCAAAACCCAAGGGTTCGTCATCATGGATGCAGTCTAATCTTTGGTTGTTTCCAGGATTTGAAGTCCTGGCCTTGGAAGCCATTTTTGATTGTAAATCTTCATTGGCTTCAACAGCCATGTTTTCTTCTAACATAATGGCTTTAACAACCATTTTAATTCTATTTTCGGCTGCATAAGCCGAAATCTTGTCCCAATTCGATGACTTAATCATCGAAATACTCTAGGCTGCCCCATCCTGTAGCTTTGGGGAAAGCGCTTTCATCCACAGGGTTGTCAAGGTGTTCCCTCTCCCAACAAAATCCATGAGTTGGATGAAGCCTGACAGAATGAAGTACACTAGCAGACCCAGTTTCTTCATAAGCTGAGTTTTGATCTCCACAAGGAGCAATTGTAGCTAGATTTCTGTCGAAGGTTTGGAGGTTAATGGTATCTGCATCAGCAACATAGGCAGTTTGATCTGCCTCTACATATTCAACCAGCCCATCTTCTCTCCACACAATCAGCTTCTGGTGCATAGTGGAGGGTACAACACCCACCCCATGTATCCATTCTCGACCCAAAAGCATGTTGTAATTGGGTTTAGCAGCTATGACCATAAATAAGGTCTTTCTGACAGTACTACCTACACACACTTCGAGTTGTATGGCCCCAAGAGAGTGGCCAATCTTTCCTTCGTAGTTTGCTAACACCACATTGTGTCTATGCAAATCTATCTCATATAATCCTAACCTCTTCAACATGAAATGAGGTAGAATATTCACCACTGCACCACCATCTACCAGAATCTTATTCACCCCTACACCATTTACTTTTGCTCTAATAAATAGCGCCTTTAGGTGATTCTGCATTCCCAAATCAGGTTTTTCGAAGATGGCATTCTGTTCTTCAACGCAGCAATTTCCTATTACATAGTAACAAACTGGCTTGGGAACAACCATTTCTACAGCTTTGGTTTCTTCCTCTACTTCGTTTATTTCTGTTTGAACATCGAACTCAGCAGGAAGAATCGAAATGACGTTTACCAGTATGTCAAAATCAGCTTCATCATCTAAGAGGTCGTCATCATCCATGAGGTCCTCATCATCTTCGTCATTTTTGCTCTCAGCTACTGGCTCAAGCCTTTCTTTCATTGGCCTTTTGGCCAATTCAGCTTTCTGAACCACTTTGGAACTATCTTCATTGCTACTTCCACTTTTGCCCCCAACAAGGATCTCAAGTTTGCCCCCAGCAACATTTGGAGCTTTGCCTTGAAAAGCAGTTAACTTCTTCTTTCTTTGAAACCTACGCCACTGAGATCGAGACATAGGGTTCTTTCCCTTGTAGTTATTTCTGTAAGCATATTTATTTGCATTGGGAGCAGCATTGGCTTTTTGAGGAGCCATGTTTGTAGTCGAACCGTTGTTAGCAGCAACGATATTGACATTCACGTTGCTATAGCTGCCTTTTTCCATTACTTTCTTGGTTATAGCAACATTTTGCCCCCTTACCCAAGTACTGGTTGGGGCTGAGCTTGATGGCCTGAAAGTACGAATAGGCCCTAGCCTCTGATGAACAGAAGGAGGCTTCGAAGCAGTTTTACTCCAATCAATCCTCTTTTGTGGCCAGCTCTTTTGATTAGGCTTAGAGCTAGGCCATTTTCTCTTGGTGTCAGCATAAGGGAAGCAGTTGCGAAGGCACTTGGTTGCATCCCTATCACAAACAGCACTACATATAGGACACATCATCACCTTAACATTGTTGAGTTTGCACCTGTTGAGGAAATCAGCCAAATCTTCCTCAGGTTTTGGGTAAACAGCTTTCACCCTTTCTTCATACTCCTTTTCAGGGATAGCCTTGATTGGCGCAGGATCTGCCATATCAACCATGTTGCAATCCAGAATTTCGATGTAAGCAGCATCATTAGCAGGTAGTGGATCAGCATCCACTTTCATTTGAGGCTTGCCCTTTTCAGCGAATTTCAGCCTACCTTCGTTCAAAGCTTTTTTGAACTAAGTCCCTGAAAAGAACACATTGATAAGTTCGATGACCCAAATAATTATGAAATTTACAATAACCACGTTTTTTTCTTTGTTCTATTGATGGTATTTTCAAATCTTTTGGCACAATTATTTGGCCATCAGTTACCAACAGATCAAATATTTCATCACACTTAGTGATATCAAACGTATAGGTTTTTGTCACAAACTTATTATTCTTAGGTTCAGTGGGATTTTTCCCATGTGAAGGCCTTAACAACTTACAAACATAAGGTGGCCCTGGCTTTAGTTCAGCCAAATTTATTTCACTTTCGTCATACATTGAACACTCAGCATTATCTTCACAGTCACTATCATAAGCATCTACATAGTGTACCTCTTTCTTTTTCTGAAACTTAAGATTTTTAAATTTTTCAGCTTTCAGAGTTTCGAGTTGTCTAACTCTATCAGCCAACTGAGACATATCTCGAAGATGTTGAGTATCCAATTTCTTTCTAATCGAATAGTCTAGGCCACCAGCAGCCATTTCGACTAATTCATGCTCAGGCACTTGAGTAAATCACCTAGCTTTCAACAAACGAAACCTATTCAAATAATCATCAATGGCTTCATGTGTCTTTCGTTTAACACTGGCCAATTCTTTAAGACTAATCTTTGTTTGTCCCATGTAAAATTGTTCATGAAATAACCTTTCCAATTGTGTCCAATTCTGGATCGAATTAGGTGGCAAGGTAGTGAACCATGTAAAAGCATTTTTTGTTAATGAGTTTGGAAAATATTTCATTCTTAAATTTTCATTATTAGCTAAATTTCCAGACTCAGTCAAGAACCTGGCTATGTGTTCAACAGTTGACTCACTAGTATCACCAGAGAACTTGGTATATTTTGGAACTTTCCAACCTCTTGGCAATTCAGTTTGTAATACATATTCAGACAAAGCAGACACAAAATTTGGCCTCCTAGAGCCAACATTTAAACCATTTTGGGTTAAAATTGTTTCGACCAAATGGACCAAGTTATTATGCCCAGCAAAATTATTATTTTGGACATTTTGTACTACTTCATCAGCATTTTGGTTTCGATTTACCAAAACTACTCTTGGTTGGTTCACCTCCTGTTGGTACTGAGGTCCCTCTTGGGCCATAAACATTGGCCCTTGATTCCTTGGTTAGGCCATAAAAGCTGGCCCTTGGTTAATGGGCTGTTCAGGAATTTGGGCTTGGCCCTGACTTTGGGGCGTTGCAGACATTGTAGGCAAGATCATTTGAGGTGCCTGATAGTTTAACCTAGGTTGGTTTTGAGGAGGAGGAGTCCCAAAGAAATATGCTATTCTACCCATTTGATAAGCCAACATATTATAACTCTCATTGGTGTTCTGGATTAAGGGGTTAAACACAGTACCAATTTGTTGTGTCAAGAGATTAACCATTTCGTGGTTACTCTCGTCCATTTGTTGCCTCAAAGATAATAACGAAGAAACCGTTAGAGGCATTTGGGTTACCCTAGGATCAGTATACCTTTCTTGTTCTTGTGAAGGAAAGGTTTGAAAACCTTGTGTAGGGGGTGGTATACGTCCAAACAAAGGGTTAGTAATCGAATGCATTCCTGACGTCCCATAATTCGAAAAGGACGAAGATATCATTGCAGGAATGGACTCTGACTGAGTCGAAACCATTGAGTTTGAAACCGTCGAACTAACGGCTATGCTCACATTATTAGAATTTTGTGAAGAACGCGGTGATCCTCCATTAGGATTAATGTTTTGGTTTCCACTACCACTCATTGCGTTAGAATTTTGACTATTTGTTGAATTATGAATTTGTGTAGTCCTAGTCATAACCGCAAATTAACAGTTATATTGTTCTAAACGCTTAAACTTTCTACAAATTTCTTAAAAGCACAAAATCAGTCTCACCGGGCATGCCAATTTGTTTACTGTGAAATTTGGTAAACAAGCGCTAGTCTAAGTATTTTAAGACTTACGAGATCGACTAGTAATCTCAGGACAATTTTATGCTTGTTTTTGAGAAAGTTTTTTACTGTGTTCGTCGAAAATCAACAAACATTTATCAATTTAGTCTTTTAATTCGAAATTAACACTAAACTGTTTCGAATCGCCTCGAAAACAGAAGTATCTTGATGCTTAAAAAAAAATAAAAGTGCAGGAAAAGTAAATTGCATAAATGATAAAGCAATTACAATAAAAACGGTGCACAAACATACATTATTCCTCGCAATTCCTTTCTTTCGATCGCTTGAATACTCAGAATTTTAGTAGGAAAGTTTTGTAAATAATTTGTGACCCCTATTCTAAACAAAGAAACTATCCTAAGTACTTCGAAACGGGCCAAATTGCCGCTTCGATTTGACACTCCAGATTGCTCCACGCGTCCCACGTTTCTTCATTTCGAACCGTCGATTTCGAACTTCAATTCTGCTTCGCGCGCTGAACTTCGATTCACGGATTTCCTTCGAACGACGCCGTTTGCTAGTTTCGAATGACTTAGCTTTATTGATACTGAAAAAACTTCGAAACATGAAATGACTTAATAAAATACCAATTTATATCTATTTGGCATTTAATTTAATTAGACCAACAATTAAATATTCATTTAAATGAACAATAAAAGTTGGGCCTAACACACCGACACCGCTCAATATTTATAATAAAAAATATAAATTTAGAATTAAAATACATATGTATTTAAGTTGAACAAATTTTTCATTAAAAAAAGTTTTAAAAGAACATATGAGAGTACATTTGACATTTATTCATACAGCCATTATCAAAAAACTAAAATTAATGTAATTAAAATGTAATATCTATAATCCCTCATTGATCAATATTATTATTTCGACACACCTTTAATTGTTGTATATATGTCTGAGAAAAGTAGAAGCAAGTAAAAAAAATATTTTTTTGACACTTACCCCGACACATTCATACAAGTGTTTTATAGATGTTGGACACTGATTTAAGGAGTGTCAAAATAAAAAAAAATTATTTTTTTAACACCTCTCAAACACGTTTGTATGAGTATCGGACACCGCGACACGTCTATTTATAGAGGTGTCGGTGCTTCACACAACTCTATTTTTGTTTCCTTCTAGAGATGTTTAAAAAAAGGGTCTAATTAAAAAAATAAAAAAAGGTCGATATCGTTCAATTAGCGAAACAAGTGTTCACTGAATATAGCAGCGCTGTTTTTATAATCACTATTGTTATAAGCCCACTTAATAAACGAGTTTCGTGAAAATGTAAAAATAATGAGTTATTAGAGATAAGCCCGCGCATTGCATGGAAAACTTACTCTTTAGCATTTTTCTAAAATAATATAATTGTTAAGTATTACATACATACATATGCAAAACATTATTATTACATCCGTCCTAATATATATGATTTTTTTTTTTTGCAAAACTTTGTTGTTCTATTTTATAAGACTTTTTTTAAATTTCAAGGTGCATTATAATTAAATTTTCACAAAAATACTTAAATGAAAAGAAGTCAAATATTATTATTTATCTCCTAATAATTGAAGGGTAATTTTGAAAAGATAATGTATATTATTGACAAACTTAATGGAAAAACAATTTTTTTTTTAATTCTTGTACTATTGTGAGGTCTTATAAATTGTGACGGGTGAAGTATTATAGATAATTGAAATCTGGCAACTTTTTTTTATTATAGTGTAGGTACGAAATTTTCCCCACCTTTAATAATAATTTACTAGTATGTTAGCCCGTGCCTTGCACGGGATAATTTTCTTTTTAAATATTATTTATGTGTTTATTTTAATATATTATTTGTGTAATATTTAATTAAAAATGTTAAGATAAAATTGAGATATATTTTGCATAATATATATTTAACAATGTTATAAGATAGAGCGAGATGACGAATATTATTTCGCTTCCCGTTTTACACTATTAAGAGATAAATTATTTATCTCATCTTCATATTTGTGACTATATAGTGATCTTTTAAATATAAAATGATTATAAACTTCACTCTCAAATGAAAATTTAATTAGTCTTTGTGCATTTTTAATAGTGAGGTCAAAAGTGTTCTACGTTTCTCATTCTATACCCACGAGAGATTTTATCTCTCTCTCTCATTATTTCTACATCTCTCGATCAAAATATTTTTCATTTTTTAATAATATTTATTTGCTTATTATCTTTTTTTTTTTTTTTTTTGGAAGGTTGTCTATATATGTCACTTTTCATTTTATATTATTTATGAGATTGATTTTGTATAATTTACCTGAGTATGAAAATACGATATATGTTTAAGGATTTTACAGGGGCATAGTGTGGTGGAAAATACTCCTTTATTCCCGTTCAACAACACCATGAGATTCTATCTGACTTCCTCTTTTTCACGTTTCTATAGGAACTCCATCAACAAAATTTTAAATGAATATTAAGATACTTTGACCATGTTCCTATTCTCAAACTTTTTTTTGTCATTGTACCACAATGAAACAATTTTCACGTGTGAGCGTCAAATGAAAAAATCTATGTATGAATTTTCACTTACATTGATAAATTAGCATCCCGAAAAAGATTTGAGCGAATGTTTACGAAAAGTTTAAAATTGAAATTATAATTAAAAATATCCATTGATTATAAAAAAATTAAAATTATATTAATTTATTTTAGATTTCAATTCCCATTGATTTTTTCAGTTGGATGTAATATAGTGAAAGTGCGACGAATACAAAATAAAAAAATTCTCGTACTCGGAATTCAAATTTTAATTAGTCAACGTCTATTTTTAATAGTAGAGTGGGAAGTGTTTACCGTTTATCGTTAAGAGGCTCTCTCTCTCTCTCTTTATATATATATATATATATATATATATATATATATATATATATATATATATATATATTATTTTCTAATGAATATTATATTAATAAAATTCTCGTGCTCGATTCTCACTATCACATGCATTAACTTTTTTTCATTTTGGGAATCATTTTTATCGTGCTCTTAGATAAAATTTTAAATAAGTGATCCCCATTATAAAATATAAAAGTATGGATCTGCAATTGAAATTTAATTTTTCATTATTCAATGTATTTTTTTTAATAATCCCCATTATAAAATATAAAAGTATGGATCTGCAATTGAAATTTAATTTTTCATTATTCAATGTATTTTTTTTAATAATGGGGTGAGGAATGCTACCCATTTTTCATTCTATACCAGTGAGACACTCTCTCTCATTCTAGCCGTCTTATGTGTCTGTTATAAGACTCTATGGCTGCTCCATGAACAAAAAGTAGCTATAAATTCTTTATTATTTTTTAAGAATATCAATAAAATTTTCGCACTCTTGTTCAAAAAAATAAATACAAAATTGTCGCACTTAGTTCTCACTATCTTCTACGAACACTTTTTATCGTGGGGATCAATTTTCATCGTGCTAAATAATATTTAGAGATAATTAGTCAAGGTATAATTTTAATAGTGTAGTGAGAAGTGCTCTCTGTTTCTTATTTTAATAGTCAAGGTATAATTTTAATAGTCAAATGAGTGATCCCATAAAAAAATATGAAATATGATTTAAAATTATTTTAAAACAAATCAACATAGAAATATAACATTTAATTGAATGATTGGATAATAGATACATATCCAATCAAATTTTAGTCGAAGTGTTCAATTTTTTTTTTTTGTTTTATAGAAATCCAAAATTGAAGTGTTTACTTAGTTTTTATATATGGAGTATATAATACTTAATCATATATTAAATAAGTTTGTCGTCATTAAAACTATAATATATATTAATAATTAAAATAAAATATTTGAATTTCTACAAAAAAAATAGAAAAACTTTAATTGAATATTACCTACGCAATAATATTAAAATAGAATATTATAGTTTCTAAAATAAAAAAATATCAATCCCCACAAAAAGAAAGAGTTTCCAAAAAAATAAAATAATAATAACGAAGATTCTACAAAAAAAGTAGAGTTTATATAAAAAATATATAATATTAAAGTTTATACAATAAGAAAATGTGAGAGAAGTTCTAATTGAATGAAGAAAAAAAACTTGATAAAAAAAAAGAAAAAGAGAAGATCTAAAGAAGACCGAAGAATAAAAAATTGGCTTGTCAACAACCCCATGGATGCAGATGCCTTAATTTCCATGAATCTGTCCAAAAAAAAGGTGGTGCTATGTTGAGAAAGAAGAGGGCAAAGCGTCAGAGAAGCCACAATTCCGATTCCATTTCTATGGAATCTGACCCAATTCAATGCAATTCTGGGAGAGAGGGATTGGCGAACCAACAGTACCCTGCTCCCATTCCTGAAGGTTTTGGCCTAGAAGTTGTTCTTCCCGGCGGCGATGACCCGGAGGTGCGCGTTCCGTTGCCATCTCAAGTCTCCTATGGTCGTGTTCCTCCAGCGACTACCTCGGGTGTTGCATTACTTGTTCGTGAGCCTTCTCCCATTGGTGGCGATATTGAGCAAGCAGGTGGTGGTGGTTTTGATCCTCTGAACAAGGAGATATGTGCGGCACACCATATCATTGATATACAGGAAGAAATTGGAGTGAATTTTCCTGGTGGAAAGGAAAATTTTGTTGACAGAATTATGGAATGTGAAGTCAGAGATAGAAGTGAGAAGCAGGCATGGGAGGAGGGGCAGTGTTTTTAATGATAGTGTGTTCTTTCAATATTAGAGGGGTGGGGAGTAGGATCAAGCGGAGGAAGGTTCGTGATTTGGTGAGGGTTGAAAAAATTGATTTTTTGGGGCTGCAGGAGACCAAAGTGGAAGTTGTTCATGATGCTTTGGTTCACAATTTGTGGGGTTCGTCCGACTGTGACTGGGCGTATCTTCCAGCGGTAGGCAATAGCGGCGGCATCCTCTCCATTTGGAGTAAGGTAAAAGCAACTCTTGTATTTACTTTCATTGGTGATGGATTTGTCGGTGTTTGTCTTGATCTCACTAGTGAAGCTCGTCGTTGCTTTATTGTTAATGTATATGCTAAGTGTAATGTGCGAGATAAGAGGAGGATGTGGGGTGATATTCTTATGTCAAAACATGGTTTTGGGGACAGTTTATGGTGTGTTCTTGGGGACTTCAATTCAGTAAGGGAAGGTTCGGAACGAAGAGGGGTGGGGCTGAATGTGGAAGGAAGCCGTAATTCTGAAATGGTGGGATTCAACTCTTTTATTAATAATTTGGAGATGATTGACTTACCCCTTATTGGAAGATCTTTTACATGGTTCCACCCTAACGGTGTTGCGATGAGTAGATTGGATAGATTACTAATATCTCCCTCTTGGTTTAATGTGTGGGGTAATCCAAATGTGTGGGTGCTTCCAAGAGACGTGGCGGACCATTGCCCGTTAGTGATGAGGTACAATGCATATGATTGGGGTCCGAAACCATTTCGGATCAACAACTTTTGGATTAAAAATAAAGAATTCAAAGAGCTTGTTGTGAAGACGTGGGAAGAACAAAGAATTGAAGGGTGGATGGGCTTTGTAATCAAAGAACGGTTGAAAGGGATAAAAGGGGTGATTAAGGAGTGGAATAGGAGGACTCATGGGGGAATGGAAGAGGAGAAGAAGCGACTTATTGAAGAAATTTCAGCTCTAGACATCAAAGGCGGGACTATAGGCCTAGAGGATAGTGAGGTTGGCGAGAGGAAAAGGCTTTTTGAAAAGCTATGGACCCTCCTTAAGAATATGGATGCTATGACTTACCAACGATCCCGTGCAAAGTGGCTTAAAGAGGGAGACTCGAATTCGAGATACTTCCATAATTGTATTAAAGCTAGACAAAGAAGTAACAAGGTGGAAGCGTTGAGAATACAAAGTGGTTGGGTTGAAGGTCCGATTCCGGTTAGAAATGAGGTTGTGAATTATTTCCGGAATCATTTTTCAAATGATGAGAGACAACGTCCGACATTAGATGGTATTGAATTTCCAAGGTTGTCTCAAGAGAAGGTGGAGGAACTAACGGCCATCTTTACACTTGAAGAAATTACGGCGGTTGTTAAGGATTGTGATGGGAATAAAAGTCCGGGGCCGGACGGATTCAACTTTGCTTTTATTAAGGAGTTTTGGGACATAATGAAGCATGATGTTCGTATTTTCTTTGACCAATTCCATGGTAATGCAAAGATTCCGAAGGGCATCCTATCGTATTTTCTCACCCTTATTCCAAAAGTCAAATCCCCTCAAGCACTAGGTGATTTTCGACCTATCTCCCTTCTTGGTTGTTTGTACAAGATGGTGGCGAAGGTCCTTGCTACTCGGTTGGCAAAGGTGTTAGATGAGTTGATACCAAAAACCCAATCGGCTTTCTTGAAAGGTAGGCAACTTGTAGAAGGGGTTGTGGTGGTGAATGAGGTCATTGATTTGGCAAAAAAGGAGGGCAAGGAGTGTATGATCTTCAAAGTCGACTTCGAGAAAGCGTATGATTCGGTTGATTGGGGGTTTCTTGACTATATGCTATGTCGCATTGGTTTTGATACAAAGTGGAGGGAGTGGATGAAAGCTTGTGTTTGTTCCGGTAACATGTCGATTTTGGTGAATGGTAGCCCAACGGAAGAAATTAGTATCAAAAGAGGTTTGAAGCAAGGCGACCCATTAGCACCTTTGCTCTTTCTTATTGTTGCGGAAGGGTTAGGTGGGCTTATGAGAACGGCGGTGGCTAATGGTAGGTTCCAACCTTTTTTGATTGGTAATAACAACTTGCCGGTCTCAATATTGCAATACGCGGACGATACTTTGTGCATTGGTGAAGCTTCGGTGGACAACTTATGGACTCTTAAGGCGATCCTTAGAGGTTTCGAGTTGGTGTCGGGGTTAAAGGTAAATTTTTGGAAGAGTTGTCTTGTGGGGGTTAATGTGACGGATGAATTTTTGCATATGGCCTCAAATTTTCTTAATTGTCGTATCGGCCGATTGCCTTTTACTTATCTTGGGCTCCCGGGAGGGGCAAATCCGCACTTGTATTCTACTTGGACTCCGATGTTGGAGGTCTTGAAACGGAGACTAGGATCTTGGGGGAACAAATTTGTAAGCTTTGGTGGAAGGATCGTATTGCTTAATTCGGTCCTCAATTCAATACCTCTATTCTTTCTTTCTTACTTAAAGATGCCGGGGAAAGTGTGGAGGGAGGTAGTGCGTGTGCAACGGAATTTCCTTTGGGGTGGGCTCTCAAAGAAAAGAAGAACTTGTTGGGTTAAATGGGCGGACGTTTGTAAACCCAAGAAAGATGGGGGATTGGGTGTTAGAGACTTACGATTGGTGAATTTGAGCTTGCTTGCCAAATGGAGGTGGAAGCTTCTCTTGAAGGGTGAGGAGTTTTGGAAGAAAGTGTTGGTAGCCAAATATGGGATTGAGGTGTTGGATAATGCAAGACTTGATTTGGCGTTATTTGGTAACCGTGGTTCGGTGTGGTGGAAGGACTTATGTAGGTTAGATAGAGGTGTTGGTTGGTTTGCTCAAGTGGCCACTAAAAAAATGGGTAGTGGAAATACTATCCTTTTTTGGAAAGATGTTTGGGTAGGTAATCAAACTCTACAAATTCGATTCCCTAGACTTTTTAACATCTCGGTGCAACAAGAGAGCTTGGTTGGGGAGGTGGGTACTTGGGAGGACGGTGTTTGGAGGTGGGACTTACGGTGGAGAAGACGTTTTTTCGTGTGGGAGGAGGACTTGCTTCATGAGTTGGAAGATGTTATTAACGAAGTGCGTGTAACGGAGAGGGAGGATAGGTGGATTTGGAATCCGAATGTGGAGGAGGGTTTCTTGGTGAAATCCCTATATGAAACTCTCGAAGGATTGTTACTAGCCCCGGAAATATTGACAACCTTTCAATCTTTTGTTTTCAAGACGATATGGAAGAGTGCGGTGCCATCCAAGGTGAGTGCCTTAGCGTGGCAATTGTTTCTAAATAGATTGCCGGCTAAGATGAATCTTGTCCGAAGAGGGATTATTCGTATTGAGGACGCAACTTGTTCCCTTTGTGGTGATGAGAATGAAACGGTATGTCATTTATTTCTTCATTGTAGATTTGCCGCGGCTGTTTGGTATGATATAAATAGATGGCTAGGATTGATGATTGCTCTACCAGCCGATCCCATGATGTCTTATGGTGCGTTAGTCGGGGCTGGCGGTAATAAGAAGATTAGGAAGGGGCTGTCAATTGTCTGGCTTGCGTTTGCGTGGGTACTTTGGATGAGGAGAAATGATAGGGTGTTTAATAATGTGGGGGGAAGCGTGGAGGAAACGGTAGATAAAATTCAACGGATATCTTGGCAATGGTACCTACACAAGACGGCGATGGGCTCTAGTCTCTTGTATGAATGGTTGTGGAATCCGGGGGAGTGCATGATGCGGTGAAAAGTCGCGTTTTTCTCTTGATGTCGCCGGGCTGTTGTGGCGTCATCTTCTTCTGTTTTTTGCGGTCTGCAATTCTGTTTTCTGGAGTTTTTTGAGCCCTGCTACTTGGTCTTTTGGTTTTGGTGTGATTCCTTGTTTCTCCTATGTAATTTTACTGCATTACTTTTAGGCCTTTAGTGCTGATCCTTGCTTTTTGCTATGTTGGGCCCATTGTGTGTTTTGCCCAGGATTTGTTGTAGTGGTGTTGTGTACTGCTTCTTGTTGTACTTTGTTCCTTTTTCGTCAATTGAATACTCCTTGTGCTTAATTGTGCCTAATAATAATTTGTTTGCAGTTCAAAAAAGTATATATCCAACAATTTTGTTTTATGATAATCCGTTAGAGAAGATACAGAAAAACAGATGCTTTAATTGAATGTCACCTAAGCAATTTAACTCTAATTATTTTACACTCAATTAAGCTATAATTAAACGCCACATAAGCAATTTTTCTTAAAATTGCACGAAAGAGCTCCGTGGAAATCTCGCTATGTATATAATAGAGATAGAGATTTTAATTAAGAAATTTGTTGAAAACATAAGGTGGATATATAATCTCCATCCAACCAAATTTTTTCTATACACAAATATCATATATCAAACTCTTTTTTTTTTGACTAAATCATATATGACCACTAGGAATTCAAATCTCTTACCATGTCTATAAAGAGATATTAACCTTGGCTACCGACACAAATTCATCGTCGGTAGGATGAAAAGATATATTAACCTAAACCACAAGCTTTAAAAAAATAAGAGCCACTTGGTAAAAATATAATTATCTTAAATCAAAAGATATATTTAATGTACCACTATCAATTCATTACTCTTCTCCATCATAATACACCCTTTAATCTCATTCTTTAGCAATGGAGAAACTTATTACAAGTTATTGGTCAAATTTCCAATCTGTTCCTGAAGACTACATATTCCCACCAGAATCAAGACCAGGAAATCTCAAAATACCATTCAATAGTAGTATCCCAGTGATTGATCTAAGTGAAGCACAGAAGGGTGATAGAACCAATATAATTCAGAAAATTATCAAAGCTGCTCAAGAGTTTGGATTCTTTCAGGTTCATATAGTTCACACCAATTATTTTTTAAAGTCAATGCTAATTTTGTACTATTTTTTTTAATCACAGCCTTGTCTTGTTTATAAGCCCTTTTGTAAAAATGATTGTCCTTAATTACAAACTTTACTTTAAATTAGTAAATAGATATTTTACATTTTTAAGATATAAAAGTCAAAGTTAAAAACATTTTTACACTAAAGTGTATTTTAGGAATTCCTACACAAAATAAATACATTAAATACACGTGCCTAGAGCTCTTACACGTGCCTAATTTCTTTCTGAAAGCACGTGCCTAGAGCTCTTGCTTAGTCACTTGGTCTTGGGCCGGCCCTGGTAGATTATTTAGCATGTTGTATGCATGAGTAATGTTTAATGGAAATTAAAATGGGATTGACACTAGGAATTACCAAACACTCAGATCCTTATCTCATCACCATTTTACTACAAGATGATGTATCTGGCCTTCAAGTATTCAAAGAAGGAGAGTGGATTGCTGTTGAGGCTCTTCCTCATGCTTTTGTCATTAATGTAGGCTACCAATTGCAGGTACGTTATCGACACACTCTTTAACACGGTCTTCTCAACTTTTCCTCTTTAGTTGGTTGGACTTCAAACGGACATCGTTAAATTGTGTATGTTCGACATAAATTTAGTGCGACTCATTGGAAATTCAACCAATTAGCTATGGCAAGATATATTTATTGATATCTGTTAAGAGTCTCACATCAGTTGCGAGATGATTTGAACATATGTTTATAAATTAGGACAATCCTCGTTTTAAGAGTTCGTTTTGTAGGGTTGAGTTAGACCAAACTTTCAATTCTAAGATGGTATCAAAGTTTTCTCCACGACCTGTTGGGCCACTTGATATCAGGTTTTTAATCATACCACCCAACATTTATATCTACACACCAAACTCAATAGTCCTAGACGTGATAATTTAGCTTGTGATGTGCTATTTGAGTCTATCAATAAAAATCTAACTAATCAATCTAAACCAAACTGCAATTGATCGGATTGAATATTTTTTTACAAGGAAAAGATCCAAAATATTTGTCATATATGTATTTTGAAAAATTTTGTTGACTTGTGATTGGTTACAATATTGATTACAGATAATCAGCAATGGTAAGCTAAAAAGTGCTGAGCACAGGGTTGTGACAAATTCAGATCATGCTCGAACAACTGCTGCATTTTTTGTTGCTCCTTCAGATGATTGTAAGGTAGAGCCAGCACAAGCTATCATTGATGAACACAATCCACCAATTTTTAAGTCTTTCATATACAAGGAGTTCAACTCTCACTTCTTTAACAAATATGGTGACACAGATGTGGTGTTAAAATCATTTGAGGCACCAAAGAATTAGCTGTATTTTGAAAGGGAAAAAATGTTGTATTGATGTTGTATGTTGGAACACTTTAAATCTTTCTAATTATAATTATGGCTTTTTCTTGCATGAAGAAACATATAGTTGATAAAATAAATGAAGCTTCCCCACTATTTTTACAAACTTGTAATAGTATTACAGCATCTAAAATGGTGGTGATTCATCTATTTAGCATTGTTAGTTGTTGAGGTAGTACTGATAGTTTAGAATGTAGTTGGATAGTGTATATGATTTTAGTTGATAGTTAAAAGCTAGTTGTAGATAGTGCAAGGATCATTTAAAGCAAATATAGATTGTATTGCTCTTCACTTAGATACACGTACAAATGAGTCATGGTTACATATTTATAGGTGTAGAAGGTAATCTAGATAATTCTTTTTAGATCCTTCATGATATTTCCTAATAAAAATCTAATAATGATTTATTCTACTAGTTGCTCAAATATTCTAAAAAGATCTACATGTGTACATCTGATGTTTTATAACTTCAATCCTATTAGACTTGGTTAGGTAGTTAGGAGGTGGTTACATAACTACCTTGAGTTAGTTAGTTATGGTTACTTGTGTTACAAGTAATAGATGGGTTAGGAGTTTTCCTTATAAATAAGCGTGTACCACATGCATTGTATACAACTCATTCTCTATTTTTTCTTATCAATAAAATCTTAACACTTTCCTCCTAGTTTTCTCTCTAGTTCTTACTTGTTATCTTCTTCCTCTTATCTTGGATTACCCTAACAAATTGGTATCCAGAGCCCTTTGGTTCTTAGTGTAGAAAGCACAAAGATTCAGTCTTGTTTGGTGTTTACATTTTCCTTCATTCAGAAACAATGTCAGGGAATGGTTTACCAAACAATCTTCCAATTCTTGAGGGCAAGAATTGGGAAAGATGGAGCAAACAGATGAAGTCTCTCTTTGGTTTTCAAGATACATGGGAAGTGGTGGTTAATGGTGTGCAAGACTTGGTGGGGAATGCCACTGAAGCTCAGAGATCAGCACACAAAGACTTAAAGAAGAAGGATTGCAAGGCAATGTATGCAATTCAAGCTGCAGTAGATTCTGCAAATTTTGACAAGATATCTAGTGCTGAATCCTCTAAGGCAGCCTGGGATATTTTGGTGAAATATTATGAAGGAGGAGAAAAGGTGAAGGGAGTGAAGTTGCAGTCTCTGAGAAGGCAATATGAGCTTCTGCAGATGGATAAGAGTGAATCCATTGGAGCCTATGTGTCGAAGGTTCAAAGCATTGTCCATACAATGAAGAGATGTGGTGAGGTGATGACAGATAGGATGATTGTAGAGAAGGTAATGAGAACTCTAACTCCAAATTTTGATCATGTCATTGTTGCCATCCAAGAAACTGGGAATGTAGCTACATTACAGTTGGAGGATCTTGTCGGATCTTTAGAAGCACATGAGTTGATGATAAATGAAAGGAAAAGGGTTCAAGAATCTGTACAAGCCTTACAAGTTCAGGCTTACAAGAAAGCTAACAGTCACAAAGAAAAAAAACAAGATAAGGGAAAGAATGGCTCTCAGAAAAAATTTGATGGAAAATCTGAATCCTTCAAGAAAGGAGGAGGAACATCAAATTCAAAGAAAGGGAAAGGCAAGGACAAGAGTCACATTCAGTGCTATAACTGTGAGAAATGGGGACACTATGCTTCAGATTGTTGGTTCAAGAAAGGCAAAGAAAAGGGCCAAGACTCTGATGATGAAGCAAAACTTGTGCAAGAAAAGGTTGAAGACAAAGCTGTGACTTTCATGGCTGCATTATCAGAGGTAGAATCACAAGACAAAGTTGATGCTGAGACTTGGTTCTTAGACACGGGGTGTTCCAATCACATGACTGGTCACAAAAACTGGTTAGTGAAGTTTGATTCTGGAAAGAAAAGTAAAGTGAAGCTGGCCAATAGCAGTTCATTGCAGTCAGAAGGCATTGGTAACATGGTTATCAAGAGAAGCAATGGAAGCTCTGCAGTAATTGAAGATGTGATGTTTGTACCAGGTATGGACTGTAATCTTCTGAGTGTTGGACAGTTAGCAGAAAAAGGTTTTTCAGTTATCATTAAGAATGAGAAATTTGAACTTTATGATCCTGCAAATAACCTAATTCTGAGGACTCTTTTGGCCAAGAATAGAACTTTCAGAACTTTGATTCACACAAACACTGTTCAGTGTATGAAGGTAGTAACAGATGAGAAGTTGAATTGGCTATGGCACCTGAGATTTGGACATTTGAATTTCAAATATCTAAATCAGCTAGGGAGCAAAGGAATGGTACTTGGCCTACCTAAGATTGAAGCTTCAGAAAGAGTATGTGAAGGTTGCTTAGTTGGTAAACAACCTAGAAATGCTTTCAGCAAGAGTTTGCCTATGAGATCATCAAGTGTACTAGGTGTTGTGCATTCTGATGTGTGTGGTCCCTTTGATGTGAATTCACTTGGTGGTAATAGATATTTTGTTACCTTTGTTGATGAGTATAGCAGGAAGATGTGGATATACTTGATTCAAACCAAGGATGCAGTATTTGATGCCTTCAGAAATTTTAAGGCATTAGTTGAAAATCAAAGTGGAAAGAAGATCATAGCTCTCAGAACAGATGGTGGAGGTGAGTATACTTCCAAGAAGTTTGAGTCATTTTGTGTTGAACAAGGTATAGAACATGAAGTCACAGCTCCCTATACACCTCAACACAATGGCTTAGCTGAAAGAAGGAACAGGACTATTCTTGATATGGCAAGGTGTATGGTGAAACATAGGAACCTGCCTAAAGCTTTCTGGGGTGAAGCAGTTCACACTGCTGTGTATGTGTTGAACAGGTGTCCAACCAAGAAGCTGAAAGACAAAGTACCTGAGGAAGTGTGGAGTGGTAGAAAACCTAGTGTAAGTCACTTTAGGATTTTTGGTGCTTTATGTCACAAGCATGTGCCTGAAGCAAAAAGGAAGAAGCTTGATGACAGAAGTGAAGTCATGATTTTGGTAGGATACCATGTCACAGGTGCTTACAAGCTGTATGATCCTGTCACAAAGAAAATGATCTACAGTAGAGATGTTGTAATTGATGAAGAGAAATCCTGGGATTGGATTGCTGGTTGTAGTTCAAGCAGAGCTCAATTGAATCCAATCATGAATGAAGAAGATAGTGATTCTAGTGATGAGAATGAAGCACCTGCTGCTGTGACTAGAGACAGGCCTGCCAGAACAAGGAACATTCCTGCTAGATTGCAGGATTGTGAAATTGTTAATGATAATGAGGTAAATGCAGATGGTGACTTAGTTCATATTGCATTGATGGCTGGTTCTGAGCCTATCAATTACACAGAAGCCTTGAAACACAAGAAATGGAAGAAAGCTATGGAGGAGGAGTTGGCTTCAATTGAGAGAAATCAAACTTGGGAGTTAGTTAAACTTCTATCAGATAAGAAGGCAATTGAAGTAAAATGGGTGTTCAAGCTGAAGCTAAATCCTGACAATTCTATAGCAAAATATAAGGCAAGGCTGGTGGCAAGAGGTTTTCTGCAGAGGGAAGGAATAGATTACTCAGAAATCTACTCACCTGTGGCAAGAATTGAGACTGTGAGACTTGTCATAGCTGTAGCTAATGCAAGGAAATGGCCTATGTTCCACATGGATGTTAAGTCAGCCTTTCTTAATGGTCCATTAGAAGAACTTGTCTTTGTAACTCAGCCACCTGGATTCATGATTGAAGGGAAGAAAGACATGGTCTACAGATTGAACAAAGCTCTATATGGTTTGAAACAAGCTCCAAGAGCTTGGAATAAAAGGATAGATGGATTTCTTGTGAAACAAGGTTTCAGGAAATGCAAGTCAGAATATGGAGTATATGTGCAGGAAGCAGCTTCAAGCATCATTCTGATATGTTTGTATGTTGATGATCTGCTAGTAACTGGAAGTGTCACAGCTGAGATAGAGAAATTCAAAGAAGTAATGAAAACTGAATTTGAGATGACAGATTTGGGAGAAGTGTCTTACTTCTTAGGATTTGAACTTCTGAAGAATGGTAAAGGTCTATTGTTGCATCAGAGAAAATATGCAGGAGAAATTCTAAAGAGGTTCAACATGATTGAGTGTACCTATGCTGCAACTCCTATGGAGGTGAACTTGAAGTTAGAAAAGAATGAGACAGAAGAGATTGTGGATCCTACAATTTTCAAGCAAATTGTTGGATCATTGAGATATCTTTGCAACAGCAGGCCAGATATATGCTTTGCAGTTGGGCTTGTAAGTAGATTCATGGATAAGCCCAGAAGGTCACACATGAATGCAGCTAGAAGAATACTTAGGTATATAGCAGGCACAATGGAGTTTGGAATTCTTTTTCCAAAGTAAGTTCTGAATGAGAAATTTGAGATTGTGTGCTACTCTGATGCTGATTGGTGTGGTGACAAAGTAGATAGAAGGAGTACTACTGGGTATTTCTTCAGATTTATGGAGGCTCCTGTTGCTTGGTGTTCTAAGAAACAACCAGTTGTTGCATTGTCTTCGTGTGAAGCTGAGTACATAGCAGGTGCATATGCAGCATGCCAAGCTTTGTGGATTGTGACTGTGTTGAAGGAGATAGGAATTGAAGCAGAGAAACCTGTGGTTCTGCAGATTGATAACAAGTCTGCTATAAACTTAGCCAAGAATCCAGTTTTGCATGGTAGAAGCAAACACATAGAGGCTAGGTTTCATTTCTTGAGGGAGCAGGTGAATCAAGGTAGCTTAGATGTCAGGCATTGTGCAACAGATTCTCAGGTTGCAGATGCTCTAACTAAGAGTTTGAAAACAGACAGGTTTTTGAAGCTCAGAAGTGAACTTGGTGTGTATCAGGCGCGCGCGCCCAGCATGGCAAGTTCTGAAGCAGTTCTGAAGGACAGACAAGTTTGAAGTTCTGAAGCAGTTCTGAAGCAGTTCTGAATCAGTTCTGAAGGACAGACAAGTTTGAAGTTCTGAATCAGTTCTGAAGGACAGACAAGTTTGCAGTTCTGAAGGAGTTCTGAATGACAGATAAGGATTTCTGAAGGACAGACAAGCTTGCAGTTCTGAAGGATTTCTGAAGGACAGACAAGGTTGCAGTTCTGAAGGATTTCTGAAGGACAGACAAGTTTGCTTAGGCTTGAAGTTAAGGGAGCATGATGTTTTATAACTTCAATCCTATTAGACTTGGTTAGGTAGTTAGGAGGTGGTTACATAACTACCTTGAGTTAGTTAGTTATGGTTACTTGTGTTACAAGTAATAGATGGGTTAGGAGTTTTCCTTATAAATAAGCGTGTACCACATGCATTGTATACAACTCATTCTCTATTTTTTCTTATCAATAAAATCTTAACACTTTCCTCCTAGTTTTCTCTCTAGTTCTTACTTGTTATCTTCTTCCTCTTATCTTGGATTACCCTAACAACATCATCACTTGGTAACTAATAGTTATATATATTCTACAAATTACTAATATATTCTAGAAACTTTTAGAAATGTGCATCACATTTTAACAAGCACTAAGCTAAATAGAAACCTTTTGTGGAGCAACAAATTTGAGGGCTTATAAAAATGGTTGGGGAAGTATCTGAGCTAAATAAAATCTACTTCCTTTGATATTTTTTTTAATAAAAAACAACTCATATTTTAAACTTATTGAATATTTGATGTGTTTGATATGTATATTATAGGTTAGATATATTATAGTTATTCAATGAATTTAAAATGTTAATTGTTTCTTATAAAAAAGATCGGACTACTCAGTAACCGCCATTTTTATAACCATATAACCACTATTCTTATAGGCGCTCATATTTTCAGTGATCCCACTTAATAAATGAGTTTCGTGAAAATGTAAGAATAATGAGTTATTGGTGAGATTTATGTAGTGTGTGTATTTTTTTTTTTTTTGAATGCCTGTAGTGTGTCGATTTTGATGTTTTCGCCACCACTGCACGTCTAGTGTTCCATTTGCCGTGAACAAGAAGCTAAGAATAGTAGTTAAAAAAAATGTGTCTGTGTATGTTTGATATATTCATTGAATTAAAAAATTGAGTGTAAAATACAATAATTATATGGCAAATGCTAACGAGTGCCCCCGGTACACTCTTTAAGATCTTAAATAGTAAGTTTTTTATATAATTCTTACGGGAATACGTAAAGTCAACGCATTGAAAATTGCATTGTTTAATTTTTAAAATAAAACGTTTCTTTAAATGGAATGCTTAAAAAGTGCCACGGGGGCACCGATTAGCAATACCCTAATTATATAATGAAAAGATACAATTTTTAGCTTCGTATCAATTTTGGAGGCAAAATTTCTTATAAAAAGGACCATCTTTTTTTTTACTTTTGTTTCTTATATAAAAATCGAAGTGAGTATGATATTAGTACGAAGTTTCTACCACTGTTAATGATGACTAATCTCCGTCAGAGAATTTGTAGGCACATAAGGAGGGTTCTTCCCTTCCAACCGAATTTTCTTCATACACATGAACAAAGAATCAAACCCCTAATTAACCACATATTTAAGGGATCAAGTCCCTTACCACTTGGTCCTTGAAAGTGTCATGTTTGGTAAGTTAGTCCCTGACTTAAGAAAACTAAAAAAACTCCATGAATATTAATTCAGTTAGTCAGTTGGATCCAAAACATTAAATATCTATCAAATGTTATGATGTGGCATTATGACTAGAATATTTTAATAATTTGCTGATTATTTTAATATTCATTTAGCTTTTATTTTAATTAACATTAATTTAAAAAAGAAAAACATAATAAATCACAACAAACTAAAATAAATTCAATCCCAAACAAATTCATACCTACATTAGAATTCATCACCAAATTCATAATTAAACAATTGAGAAATCTACCCAGGTAGAATCAAAATTCTTGCATCTCTCAATCCACAAAATTTAAATGAGGGGAATAAATGAGAAGTAGAAAAATTGTTTCCTCTTTATAGTTTCAATCTCTTCCAAAATTTCACCTCCTCACTTTAATTGCAAGCGTTCATTGCTATTTTAGTCTTCTTTCTCTTCCACACTCAATTTCTAATTAAACCACCTTTTAAACTATTTATGTTTATTCATTCGGTATTATAGTTAAAGACTCTACTTTTTATTAGTTACTTAGATATAATTTTGGATCCATTATATGTGATGATGGTGCAAAATCTTTAACATAACCCAATTACATTGACCAAGGATGGGAGCCTAGGTTGCTGATTACTAGAAACAATTGCGGGGGATGTGGGGCTTATAGACCATTTTATAAATTGTTGTTGAAATTTTAGGAAAAATAAGTATGTTTCATGGATCATTTCATCATAGGGTTTTTCCTCTAGTCTTCTCCTTAGGAAAAATAAGTACTTTTCATGAATCATTTCATCATAATGTTTTTGCTCTTATCTTCTCCTTAAATTTTGATGAATCATGTATTTTAGTTTCCTTCCCCTCTAATTTTTCACTACTAGAAAAAATTGAAATATCAACGGAATTTAGAGACAGAATATATTTCGTCTCTAATAGAGATGAAATTAGAGACAGAAAAAGCAGTTAGAGACATATATTTTTATTTTAGAGACAAATATTTTCATTTTAGAGATGAATTTTGTCCGTCTCTAATAGTTTAGAGACGAGTAAATTACCGACGGAATCAAATCCGTCTCTAACCTACATAGTGACGGAATATTTACATTTTAGAGACAGATTTTGCCCGTCGGTATTTAAGATTTTTCTAGTAGTGTTTTTTTATTATACTCGTGAGAAAATTTTGACACTGAAGTTTGTTGCTATTAGACTTAAAAATCATTTGGAACTATTTTATTCCATCTTTTCTATGAAAATGTAGTTAAATGTTTATTTCATGGAGTATTTCGTTTAAATGGTACAAGGGCGAAAATGATGATAATGAGAAGGGATATCTAGTGAAATAGACAGAGCTTCATTATGATGAATGCATTTGGAAACTTGAGTCGAACATCTCTATGTTTTTGACAGAAATAGAGATATTCAATTTATTTCAGTTCTGGTATAAAAAGAATTATTATAGTACGCAAAAGAACAGTGTTAACGATGATGCAAAATTGATAAAGCTTCAACAATATGAACATAGCCTCGAGTTTCTTCCAGGGTGTATATGTGTTTCTGCTGATATATTATTTTGGAAATAGCACAATTTTTGTCGTTGTTTTATTTATATTCGGATGATGTTTATTTCATATATTTATCTAACTCAAGGTACACTACATCCATATATTAACTCGAAGGATTGAACTTCCTACAATTCTTTTGGTTCAACCATACTCATATCATATTATACTTGCAGATGAAATGGAACTTGGTAATGAGTCTTTGTTGCACTCATGCTCAAGCAATTTACTCCCTCTCCCTAATATTTTTCTTCCCTAGTTTTATTCTTAATTTGGCGTTTTAGCTAAAGCAAAATTGCATGTAGATAACTATTTAAAATTTTAAAATATATGGGGGGATGAATCCAAATTTAAAAATATATGGTATATAACTATTTAAAATTAGGAAAATATATAGTAAATAATAAATTTATGTTATATTTGATTGACGGGAATATAAGAAAAATATAATTAATATTACCATATTTAATATTTCATTTTAAAAACTATCATCCAATTAACATAGTCACAAAATAAATTCACATACAAAATAGGAAAAATATAATAGAGAAAAAACAATTTAAATATAAACTTTCAAACACATTATTTTTTACTTAAAACACCCAAACACACATATTAGTAAAAAAAACCAAACACAAATGTCTACATGGCCCAAGGCCCAAACCCACTTCACAAACCCTAAATATAAAACCAGGTAACAACAATACATATCATATGTGCATACATCGCGCCCTCCCCTCTTCTTCTTCTTCTTCTTCTTCTTCTTCTTCATTGAGTTTACAACCTCTTGTTATGGTCGAAGGAAAAAAATAAAAGGAAGTCACGCCCTCTTGTTAGTGCCATTCGTAAATCGTGACTCTGAATAGATAAACCAGTAGAAAGAATTTCAACATCATGAACGTAGTCTCAAGTTTCTTTCAGGGGGTATGTATTTCAGCTGATCTATTATTTTTGAAATAGCAGACCTTTTGTCATGGTTTTATTAGATTTAGATGATGTTGATTTCATATATTCATTTAACTTTTCGGAGAAGAATAAGAAAATTAAATCTTAAAAAATAGTTACTAGAAGAAAGTTGGAAGCATCAAGTTTGATGTCCTTTTGACATCGTATGAGATGATCATAAACCTTGATATTACATCATTGAATCCTATAAATGGTAGTGCAAGGTTAAATTCTACTCAGCATTCTAGTGTTAAAGCCAGTAAAATTCTTTTGACAATCTAATTACATCTCTTTTGTGCTTTAGTGCTTTATTCTTTAATACTAATAGCTTAACCTATATATTATACATAACACATGCAGATAATTGTTGAAGGTCGTCATCTCAAAAATAAGGATTCTAAATTATTTACTTCATCGAAGCATTTCTCTACAAGACATCGCGTGCTTTTGACAGGAACTCCTCTTCAGGTTTTTTTTTATTTTATTACCAATTTAGTAATTGAATTCCTTTTTTTTTTTTTAAAATGATTTATGGATTTAATAAATTTATTTTGAAATGGATTATAGATGGATTTATTTTTTTTAATGGATCACTTTACTATTTTAATCCATGCATTATAATCCAAACAAAATTGTATCTACCACTTGGTAAATATTTCTATTTGGACATTAGATGATAGAATTAAATATCGCTTGAATTGTACTGATTTTGAACATCAAAGCAGTATATCAACATGTAGAACTAAATTTAAATTCAGAGCATCTAGGCATTACGGCATGAATAGACCCCAACTATGTTGGTTCCATTAAACATCCCCATCCTCTACATATATATTTCTCTAAAACAAGCGTAACCTTGGGCGCGTTATGAGGTTTAGGAGAGAGCAGTACTTTTGCTAATATCTGATGTTCAAGAGAAGATCTAGAAGTAAAACCAATTAGAAGAGGAACGCTAGTTTTCAAAGCAGTCGTAGTTTTCATTTTGGTAGCATAAATAGTGATGCGAGATTTATTGAAACGAATGTCATTCTTTGCTATCCAAATCATGTGAAATACATGAATAAACGCTTAAGTAGACAAGTTGCGGATATGATCACTCCAAGACGTAGAACAACTCTAAAAAATTGATGCAACAGTAGAGAGATCAATGGAAATATTCAATAAATTATCGAGCCAGGTCAAGAGTCACTACAAGAATTCTTCTTATTTCCTACAAAATATTTGGTGGGAATAGGGCCTATTTTTGTAGGAAAAGTAGCATTTCCTACTACATTTCCTACAAACAGATTGGTAGCTATCACGCTACCTATTCCTACAAACTTTCCTACCAAATTCGCAGGAATGGTATTTGTGTCAGCCTGAGTCTGAACCAAAGCCTGTGCCCCCATTACCTACGAAAACTTGGTAGGAAGCGTATTTGATATTTAATAAAATAAAAAATAGCTATTTTCAGAAGAAGCATGCATGACATCAAATGTGTCAGGACTTTACCTACCAAATTTTCGTAGGTACTATATTTTATATTTAAAAAATTAAAAATAACTATTTTTAGCAAATTGATTTAAAAGTAGTTTTTTAAAATAGCTCCAAAATGAAAATTCATTTTTTTTCCAAAACATTTCATAGAAAATGTAAACAAATAATTAAAAATGAGCTGCATTATAAAAATTAAATGCCAATATATTGATAATCCACTAAACCAAGTAATAAGAGATACCAAGTAACAAGATATGCTTAGAGTTAAAGTATGAGTACATAGAGGAGACCTTAAGCCTAAAACACAAGGAATGGCACCCCACAACAAGAGTACACCAACACCCAACAAACAAAAAGGCAATAGAGGCCACTGAGATACAAGAAATAACCAAAACACAAAAACTTACTACACCAGCCACCTAAAAACAGCAAAAGCCAAGCAAAAAAGGATTCCAATACACTCTTAAATCAAACTTTCAGCAGACCCTCCTTGTACATAGCTTCTTAGGACCTCGCATATGCCACTAGAACAGTTTGAGTTTAACAAAAACATCAAATGTATATCACTTCGGCAGCTGGTATTGACCGCACCTGTGTAAAGAATCATGAAGATTCGTCAATTAAAGAATCAAATTAAGAAAAACCATTGGAAAATGATGTGTGAACGCATTGACTTGATACATGGAGTAAAACCAAATAATACTCATAAAAGCTCTCGATGATATTTCCATATATATATATATATATATATATAGTACCATTGGTTTTATAGATGGACAAATAATTCTCATAAAGCCACTTTATTTTTTTTTGAACTGCTAAATTTTTTTATTAACCCACAATCATGTACAAGGAGTACACAAAAGGGAAGGACAATACAAAGAGAGATAACAAACGAACACGGAGGGAAGCAAAACAGAGCCCAGCAAAGTCAGAATTACAACCCCTAAGTAACTACATACAAAAAAATACCAAACACTTGAGAAGACAATAAGCAGCAGCAGCAGGAAACAATATGGCCCATCAAATATAACTTAAAACTATAGGGCCCATCAAATATAAGCAGCAGCAGCAGGAAACAATAAACAGAGAAGACAAAATTGGGCAAGTAACACAGAAGGCAGTCGCGCAAATGCCCCACACCACCATAAAGCAAGCAAGAATCATAAAGTGTATCACACATTAAGAAACATTAGTTTCAATTCAATATCATATTTTCATTAACCTGAACATCAAACATAAAACAAAACACCAACATAGCATAAAACATATTTCTAAAATATAGACAATCACAGGCAGCACCAAAACAGAACAACACCAAAACACAACACGCACAATAGAGGCCAACAACCAAAGATGAGAAGAAAACGACAACAGAATTTCAATATTAAAAAATATAATTACTTATCTAATTTGCGCCCATGTCCTCATTATTAGAATTAGTTGAGTCCTCATGAGGATTGGTTTCGTCAATTGAAGCATTCCTGGACGAAGAAGCTAACAATTCCCTAATATATGCGCCCATTTCTCTTCTTTGTTGGTCCATTGCTCGTGCTTGCTCCTCCATTACTCTTCTAATTTCTTGTTGCATCATAATACTCTATCATAGATTATACCTCTATCATAGATTATACCTCTAACAATTAGGCCAAACTGAAATTTGTAAAAACAAGACTTACTAGAGTTATGCTACTATTTATTAAAAACCAAAAAGCTATTACAACAAACAAGAGCTAGCAGGTCATGAGCTATTTTGCTCAAACAAGAGCTATTTTGCTCAATCTAGCAGGTCAAGAGTTATGCTACTATTTATTAAACTGAAATTTGTCATAATACTCTATCATAGATTGTTCTATTTCTATTTTGCTCAATCTATATACATGCACAGGTCAAGAGCTAGCAGGTCACTAAGGGCCTTTACAACAAACAAGCCAAGAGCTAGCAAAAACTAGAAACTAAGAGAATTACAAATGAAACAAATACCCAAACAGCTGCTTCACAGAAACATAAACAAAAATGCAAATGACATCACAAGAAACCACCCCCAAGTAGCAGAGCTAGCGCCAGCACCCCAACCATATGTAGAGCACCAGTAGACATGAAAAACAATAGAAAAATAAGAAATCATCTATTAAACACAATGAAATACAAACCCAAAAAAAGAAATATAAGAAATTATAACAGAAAAAAAAAGAAAATCAAGGGATTGAAGAGAGAAAGGTACCAAGTGAGTTGAGAGATCGAGTGAGTTGAGAGAGCGAGTGACTTGAGAGAGAGCAGTGAGTTGAGGGAGATTGGAGTGACTTGAGAGAGGCGCAGTGAGTTGAGAGCGGCAGTGGGGGAGATTAGGGTTTTTGGTTCCCCTTTTGGGACTAGGCTAAATTGAAAGGGAGGGAAATAAGGAATGAACGAAAAAAATTTATGCAAAAGTGAGGGAAATGTGAAAATTATAGTGGGAAAAATATTAGATAAAAACTAAAAATTAAAGACATTAAAATAGTGGAATAAAACTATTATATTAAACTTTAAATATTTCATTAAAATAGTTACATCAAGTCTTATTCATCACTAAAATATGTATCATCTTCATTGTCTTCTTCATGTGTATGTCTATCTTCCTCATTGTCTTCGGAGTTATTTGCATCTTCCTCATTGTTGTCTAACAATTCTATCAACACTTCAGCATCAATTTGAGGACCATCAACATCTTTATCAACCAAATTTGTAATCGGATCGATTTCAATCACATTCGGCACATGTGACATTTCATCATCTTGGTAAGGCACTTCTATATCCGGAACTTCTATTTCAATTTGACCTCTTGGTTTTGTCTTGATAGCAGAACACCACCCTCGTTTAGCTCGGTGATGAGAAGGATAAGGTACATAATACACTTGAGAACATTTACTTGCTAAGATGAACGGATCAAATGAGTTATACCGTCTATCAATTCGTATATCAACATTTTTGTTCTTTGGATTAATTTTTGTTCCATTATTGGTTGGGTCAAACCACTCACAATAAAATAACACAACGTTGTTATCGTATCGGTAACTCAATTCAAAAATGTGTTTAATCACACCATAGAAGTCATCTTCACCTCCGTCACGGACTCCTTTGACATAAACACCACTGTTGATTGTTTTCTTGCCCATCGTCCATGATTCAGTATGAAATTTATATCCGTTGACACAATATGTGTGCCATTCCTTGGCCATCCTACGAGGACCATTAGCTAATGCTCTCAAATGGTCAATTTGTGGAGACGATGCAACTTTTTCCAATTGATCCTTAAACCATTTTGGAAAACATGTAAATATGTCACCAACATTTGATCTTTGAAAATACTCAAGGTATGGTCCAACTTCATTGCAATTAATCATCACATGGACTGCGGCTGACTGCATCTCTGCATCATTCATCCAATATTCTCTTTGTGCCCCGGTAGGACGTCCAGAAGGACGAAAGACTGATAAGATCCACATGCTCCTTTCACATTCATCAATAACTTCATTCCGTGTACTTTTTGGGGTCAATGTCAAGTGGTTGAAATAATGAGAGCAAAAATGAGATGTTTCCCGATGCAAGTAAGATGCACATATTGACCCCTCAACCCTTGCTTTATTTTTCACTGTTCGCTTTGAATCGCCCATGAATCTTTCAAAAGGATACATCCACCTATATTGAACAGGTCCACCAAGCATAGCTTCATATGCGAGATGCACCGAGACATGTTCCATCGAATCAAAGAAACCAGGGGGGAAAACTTGCTCCAATTTGCAGAGAATTATAGGAATATTCTTCGCATCATAATAACTTGTCGGCAAGTTGTCTTTTACAGGAGTTGCATCCAACATCATTTTTGAGAAGAATTCCAAGCAATCTTCAGGTACATTCCAATTTGACCTGGCGGCTAAGAGCCTCACGCACATGGATAACTTCGAGTCAGACGCCCCTTCAAACAACGGTTTGTTTACTTCCTCCATCATTGCATAAAACTTCAGCGCTTTTTCGTTCGGGATTATTTCCTCTTCGACACCCCCTTCATAGGACATGTTCACCCCGAGAGCATCACCGACCATTTCTTGCATCCGACCAAAGTTTCCATACCCCTCTTGCGCTCCACTGCTCAATGCGTCCATATTAACATCAAACTCGGCATTAATATTTGTCGGCTCTCGTTCACCATGATGTATCCACACATAATAATGATTCATAAATCCGACCGTCTCTAAATGAGATATGACATTTTCTGGGCTCTGAATCGACCCACACATACATTTAATACACGGACATCTTATCCCTCCTTCACTTTTAACAATATCTTGCGACATCGCATAAGTAACAAAATCTTCAACTCCATCCTTAAAACGGGCTTTAATTGTCCTACCACCCGGATATTTTCTATCATACATCCAACTTCGATGAGACATATATTGATCCATCTACTGCATATATCATTGAAATTAATTCAAATGAGTTAGTTTCTGTTTTTTATTTGTCACCGTGTATAAATAAATTATTTATTTGCACCAAAAAAAATTTAAATAAATAAATTTTTTACTAACTATTTTTTTTCATCAAAAACTATATATAATATAACAACATTTATATCCACCACCACCAAAAAAATTATATTAATATATATGGGACAATAATTTTTTTTTAATTATACTTCTTTATCAGCTAACATTTTTATGAATAATAATAATAAATTTTTTTTTATACTAATAATTTCAAATAAATTAGACAAACTAACCTCAAAAATTATAATATGATGACAAAAAGCCTCAAAAAGCAACAGCAACAACAACAATCACACTATAAAATAAGAAGAAAATTAAGTTAAGATTAACTAAAATATATATAAGAAATAACAATATATATATTAATAACATTATATAATAACACATGAAATAAAATTAATTCGCAAAACTAACCTTGTAATAATCTGATTGCATTAAAAAATGGTGAATAGATATAAAATTTTAGAGAAGAAAATATGAGATTGAAAGAAAGGGGAGAAGAAAATATGAGATAAAAGGAAGTGGATATAGATATAAAATAGCAGCATTCATTTTTTTTGGTAAGGCACGGTTGAGTAGCATTGATGATATGATGTGTCCGTTGCAATAATTTTTTTTTTTTAAAAATATAACAGTTCCGACGAATATCTTTGTAGGAAATGTTCCTAGAAATCGGCACCCACATGTGCCGTTTACCATTTTCATTTTTTATTTAAATAAAATGTTTCCTACCAAACTGCTCGTAGGAATCGTGTCTTGAAAGTTGCGCCTGCCTGGGTTGCTCAGAAAATGGCACTGTTTCACCACCAATTCAATTTTTGTAGGAAATGTTTGTAGGAATTTAGGAGAATTCTTGTAGTGAGTTGTGCAGCAAACGAGCAGTTTAGAAATAAATGCAGTGAGGTTTCTTAAGTGGCTAAGCATAATGCACACGCGGAGACAATCGTACAACCATGTTTGTATAAGTTCTCACCCGTCGTCATTTTTTTTGTGCATACATCTCCACGCTATAAATGAATGAGAAATTGGGACAAATTTGTGCCACAACTAACTCGTCCAAAGTAGTGAATTCTTAATGGGAATCAGATATTGAAAAGCTAGCTTAGCTGATAGCATACCATCTTTGTCGTTGCACCATACCAGCCGATCAATCAAATGAGCTTTAGGAATTGTATCATTCTTGAAACGTCGCACCAGATCAATATCACACTCTGATATACAATCCGAAAAGACCAGCTTCCATTAAATATGAAAGACGAAACCCTGACTTGGAAACGCTGATAAGTATGGCGAGGAATATTCACAATATCTACAAGAGGTGAATCCAACAAGTTATTATCCAAAATGAGATGTTTTCAACGTTACCTATAAGCCAAATGGAATTGATTTTGATAGCATCATAAAAGACATGTTATGTCGATCCACACACATTCCAAAAAGCATTATATTTTGTGCATTATGTACTGTCAATTACACACTCGTTCCATTCGGTAACAAAATTACTACCAGTCTCTTCTTTTTAGGATGGGTAGTAACTAGTTCCGGCCTCTTCCAAAATTCCATTCAATACCCATTCACTACAACATTTTTATCCTCTATTAACAATTAATATTGAGTTATTATTGTTATTCACTCACTACAAGGTAGTTTTGCCAACGACTTGTAACGACAAAAGTCGCTGCCAAAAATCATATATCTTGTAATGACTTCTATTTTGAAGAAAAAAACATAGAAAATGGATAGGCTAATACCAACCCTAAGTTAATCTTTGAGAAGAAAAAAAGTCAATGCTCACAGTTTCTAGAACAAGAGAGACAAAGTGAGATACTATGAACAAAGACTTTATCACAAACTTGAGGGGGTAATGCACTACATTTCCTCTGCAATCCCTAAATGACTGTGGCGATATCATATCACCACAATGTCCAGCGGTAGGACTTAGGATGTGTTTGATCTGTTTGATCATTCTAGTAACTATTACTATTATTTTTCTATGTTGATATATCACTATAAAATGAAAACAAAGAACTTTTTAAACGCCTTCCCAAGTAGTAGTGGATCACACGGAAAAAGTTGGGTGTGTGATGCAAATGGAATATCTTCTTCGTCCAAAGAGGATGAAGACTTTGAGCCCTCATTAGTTTAATCCATCTTTCCTTTCCCTATATAAAGGATGCTAGATTCAATATCAGCATTCTTTGAAGCATTTACCTGAATTTAACTTTGCATTGGTTTAAAAATAATAATGCCACAAGCAAAAGTAGTCTTTTTTTTTTTTAATTATATTTTCAACATTTTTGCTCAATTCATCTACATGCATTTTTGGTGTAGCAATAATCTTTGAACCGATTTATATATCTTTGAACTGGTTTAGTTTCAGATAATTGGTTTTAAAATCTGTTTTCTAATAAAACTGGTTTTTTAAAAAGAAGCATAACTTTAACGATTAATAACTTTAATTTTATGATAGTAAATAATATAAAAGGTTGATAATTTGAAAATACTCATAAAGATGAATTCAAAAACATATTATATGCTAATGTTTAATTTTATTTATTAGTTAAAAAATGGACTCTTTCACACATGTCAATGCATAACTTTGACGGTTAGTATCTTTAATTGTATGATAGAAAATATTATAAAAAGTTGATATTTTAAAAATACTCATAGAGACGAATCTAAAAACATATTATATGCTAATGTTTAATTTTATTTATTAGTTAAAAAATTGTTTGTTTCATATATGTCAATGAATAATTTTGACGATTAATATCTTTAATCGTATGACAGTAAATATTATAAACAATTGATATTTTGAAAACATCGAGACAAATCCAAAAACATATTATATGATAATGTTTAATTTTATTTATTAGTTAAAAAATTAATTTTTTCACACATGTGAATGCATAACTTTAACGGTTAATATATTTAATTGTATTAAAGCAAATATTTTAAAAAGTTGATATTTAAAAAATACTTATCAAAACAAATCAAAAACATATTATATGTTGATGTTTAATTATTACTATAATACGATATGACCAAAATTACTATAATGATTATTCTAAATGTTCATGATAAAATATTATAGTAACTTTCGTCCTATCGTATTATAGTAATAATTAAACATTAGCATATAATATGTTTTTAGATTCGTCTCGATAAACATTTTTCAAATATCAACTTTTTATAATATTTGCTATAGTACAATTAAAGATATTAACCGTTAAAGTTATGCATTGACATGTGTTAAAGAGTTAATTTTTTAACTAATAAATAAAATTAAACATTATTATATAATATGTTTTTCGATTCGTCTCAATAAATATTTTCAAAATATCAATTTTTTATAATATTTACTGTCATACGATTAAAGATATTAATCGTCAAAATTATTCTTTGACATATGTGAAACAACCAACATTAGTGCAAAAAGGTGATTTTACGCCCATTATTTTGGAGTTATTACACCTGTTTTGATTCAGTGTGAATTCAACCGGTGAGATATGTATGTGGAATTTACACCGGGTATAAAAGAGGTGTTAAAAAGGCCATATTACACCAGTTTTAAATTATATTGGGTGAGAAATTTATATTATTTATACTAAATTTCTTGGATTTGACACCGGTTTTAATGTATACTAGATGTGAAATGTGAGTACTATACACTGAATTTCAAAGTTTTTACACCGATTTTTCAGGATAAAGGGTGTGAAATATTCAGAAAAGAAGAAATTATAATTTTAGGACAATCATAAGCAAAACCATTATCTAAACAACAAAAGCACCCAAATTCTTTAAATACTAATCATGAAACAATATTTAAACGTGAAAACGCTAAAACTAATACAAAGAGGTGCTTATGGACAAAATCATAGTCAAGGTATAAAATGAGACTTCAATTCCTAAAAACAAATTGAACTAGGGACTAGCTAATTAAAAACAAGCCATAATGAAACTTAAGACACCATTCACCAAAGCAGTGCCTAAACTAGTGACAGTGACCAGAAAATCATATTTTCATCAAGACAAATAACTGCCAATGATTGCTGTATTTTTAGAAACAAGTATTAGAAGCAAAATCTTTTAAAACTATAAAACATTTAAGGAAATATGTACATACCTATTTAACAACGTTCCTATGTAACATTTTTTTGGCTCACCATCCACCATCTTGTTTTGTATGTATGTTTGAATAACCTCAACCGATTTAGTGGAAAGTAGTGTCTTATGTGGATCAAGGAATCCAAACTGTTTGCTGAAATCTTTTAAAACATAGCGGCAATGTATATTCCTAAATCGATGAAACAAATGTTAATTATAATTGATATATAGAAAAAATAATTATGAATAAGACACGATACTTACGTGCACGATAAGGACACGATGGATGTGGAGAGCCAGTCAATACTAGAACTTAATTCATTTAGGTTCCTCTTATCAATATAAACAGAAAGTTCAGCTATGTCATGATCCAATTTTAATGAGAATGAAGTTTCTTTTAGATCATTAATCTTTTTAATGAAATCTTCAAGGGCTTCAATCTTCTTGCTTAAATCTCTAGTGGCCAAAATCTTAGAACAATTGCTGCTCATACTCTCAGATTGTTCATGTTGTATCAAGTGAACATTAAATTAAATTCAACAAATTAGTCATTGTTAATTCATTGATTGTATCAAGTTACACATACCTCTATCTTGGGCATCTTATTTGGCCTATCCAACCAGATTGTTTTCCAGTAACGTCTTTCAAGAACAATAGTACCCTGTGTAGCTTTTTCCGGTAAAACAATAAATAAGCTATAGTTGACATTTACATTTATTAAAAAAAATAATTTAATTACTTACAATCTTAGAAGCCACTAAGGTTGTTGTTTCAGATTTAAAATCTGCTGATTGCTTTTGTCGAGCCATCAACCATGCCTCATATCGTTTCAGTCCAGGAGGGTCGTCAACCACTAAACTTTCATCGCCGCAGACCTCTTTAATCATCTTTTCCAATTCTTTTCCATTATGTCGGCCTTAAGCTATTCGTAACCACCACTAAAGGAAGACATGTACCAAGTTTTCAGTTTCTAATCTATTCCTATCAAAGAATTAAACATTTTAATTGTCTTTTTTTTGTAAAGAATTAAAGCCTTTCATGAATCAAAGAATCAAATGAAGAATCAAAGCAAATACAAATCTTTAAAGAATCAAAGAAAACAAAACAAAACAAATAAATCATCAAAGTCTCTATAAGAATTTTAGCAAAGAATACAATTAAGGGATATAGAATTAGATCTGTTTACCTAGAGGGAGTAGAACAACAATCGATGGTACAAGAATAGAGGCGACGGCGCGACGGCGAACGAGCAGCAAAAATGGAGGAAAACTGAGTGGCGCAAGTGAGTGGAGAATAGACAGAGCAGAGTGTACACGAATGGAGGAGGGTTCCGTTTGTTTGTTACTTTTTGTTTTTAGAGTTTTGGTTATTTTCTTTGTCAAAAAGAAAGTGTGTTCTGATGGTCAAACAAAGGGTCATGGTGATTTGTGCGAGTAAAATAAAGTTTTATTCTTAACTTTTTATGCTTCAAAAAAAAATAAAAATTCTTATCTTTTTAACAAGTTTAAAAGAAACACAATTAACAAGAAAAATAAAATTAACAATTAATAAGTTTGATTAATGCATGATCGATAACTTTTTATTTTTTACTAATGACTAAAACTGATCGCTAGAAACAACCTTAAACTATCTAATTAAAATAAATAGTACTCTATATATAACGTTTGCTTGGCCAAGTGGTAAACTTGATGAGTAGGCAGGTTGCCTATACGATTCCCAATTTGCCTCTATTAAATTTTACTTATATTAATTTTTTAAATGATAGTATATATCAAAGACTAAATTATAAATTAATAATATCTTAATAAATTTAGAGATCGGATTAATAATAAGTAATTATTTATGAGGATCGATTTAACATTTTAATATTTTAATAAAGTTAGAGATCATGTTGAGATATGCATAAAGTCATAGATTAATTTGATTGTTTACTCCTTTTTATATAATATATGTGTAAGATAAATGTGTAAGATAAATTTTAATTCAATTCTTTTTCAATATTAAAGATATTACACCAGTTTTTTTTAAATAGGTGTCTAATAATATATGCTAAAATTTAAATTGACAATTTTACACCTATTTTATTCAAAATAGGTGTAATATCTCAAATTTTATTTTTATTTTTTCACAATGTGATATTTTTACACCCATTCTCAATAAAATAGGTGTAATATCTCTAATTCTATTCTTATTTTTTCACAGTGTGACATTTTTACACCCGTTTTCAATAAAATAGATGTAATATCTTTAATTATATTCTCTTTTTTCTATTAGTGCAAGTTTTTTAACTAATAAATAAAATTAAACATTAGCATATAATATGTGTTTAGATTCGTCTCAATGAGTATTTTTAAAATATCAACTTTTTATAATATTTGCTATCATGCAATTAAAGATATTAATCGTCAAAGTTATGCATTGACATGTGTGAAAGAGTCAATTTTTTAACTAATAAAGAAAATTAAACATTAGCAAATAATATGTTTTTGAATTCGTCTTGATGAATATTTTCAAAATATCAAATTTTTATAATATTTACTATCATACGATTAAGGATATTAATCGTTAAAGTTATGCATCTTTTTAAAAAATTGGTTTTATTAGAAAACTGGTTTTAAACCAGTTATCTGAAACTAAACCGGTTCAAAGATGTAAACCGGTTCTGAATCGAACTGAAACTGATTTGAGAAATAAACTGATTTTTTACTAAAGTGGTTTTTTGAACTGCACTGAACCATTAATATGGTCCAGTTCATTTCATGAACCATGAACACCCCTAGATCAAACATATCAAACACATCCTAGGTCCTAAACGCTTGACACTGCTGAAGCTAAAAAGATGAACCGTGAAATTCTGGCACACAATGGACATATGTGTTGTCAGATGTGTCAACACTTGTCCAACATACACAGTAATAAAACAGATGATATAACTTTAAAGGACTGTAAAAATAAACTTTGTACAGTATATTTGTTGACCCAGGAAGGAATCCACTATGATAGTATCAATTCAAAGCTAAACTCCCCCGTTTACAACTTATCACTTTATCACTACCCATGCTAATTTTATCCAGAAAGTCATGGATATGGCAACCTCTGGTCACTTCCTAATAATAGTACCTCCAACACAGTTGTTACAGACAATGGTAAAAACACAATAGTTTGGAGACATTCCCCTAGACAACTGCACACTCTTACTTAAAAGCTTTGAGTGTTAGAAAACTAATAACCTAAATCTTACTCCGTGCTTCAAAGCTTTAGAGAAGACCACACTTACAACTCAATAAACACAAGCCTTAGCATGCATCAATGTGATGCAAGAAAGGCTTACAAAGAGACTTAATAGACTCCTAAAACCCTAAACCCATAACGGCGTACACGCACACCTAAACTAGGTTTGTCTTCAAATATATATATCCCTGAGTTGCATGAGGTTCTTGAATCATTAAAGCTTCAACAATACATCAGCTCCAAAAAATATTCCAAAAAAAAATAAATATATTTTCCACAAATATATTTGCACCAAATATTCCTTTCTTAAATATATTTATTGTCCATAAATATATTTTTAGTAACAATCTTCTTCAAGCACAAAGATATATTTGAAAAATATATCTTTTATATTTTCTCCAACAATCTTCAAAATACAGCTGGAATAGGCGAAATATTCCGCACAAAAATATTCTTGAATAAAATAAAATCATTATTTAAATATCTTCATATATTAAAGAAATAAATAATCTTCATGGAATCTTCAACAAGTAAGGAAATAAACCTATGTCTTGGCGCGCAAGGAATGTCTGAAGATGTAAAAATTAGGATTCAAGAAAACGGCGCGTGCATATGGCGCGAACTAGGATTTTCTTACCAGCTAGCAATGTTGTTCATTGATGTTCCCACATCTGGCACAACATCTGGCTAGAATCTTGTTTTTGCAAAATTAAGCCAATCTTCAAAAACCCAACAAATCAGTTCATTAATTATGAACTGATTCAAGATGCTGAAAGTTGAAGTCTGAGACAAACATGAATTAGTGCAAGCTGTGAAAAATGGAATCCGAGATAAACTTGAGTCGGTGAAGATTAATTGGTGCATGCGCAAGATTTTTGTAGAATGATTAATCCTATGGTATGTGTGCCTGATTAATCCCGCTTGTATGTGCTTTGAGAATTTATTTTTCTTAGTTGATCTGTGTGGATTGTTCTCTCCTTGTATGGTGTGTGATTTTGAAAGGCCAATTCTAGGATGGGTAAGTGGTATAGGTCCCCCATGATGGGAGATCAATTTCCACCATTAGATCACAAAGGTATACAATGGACCATAATAAAGTTTATATACCATACTTTATTCTCTTTCATTTCTTCTTGTTTTTGCAACAACACCACCCAATTTTTTTAAAATAAATATATTTTAAAAATAATTTCTAGTAATTATATATAGATATTCCTACAAATATTTAATGTAAATATTACTGTAGTTTAAAGTTTATTATCATTAGACTGTAAGTCTCTCGATACACATATTAATTTAAATATTAGTGTAAATATTAGTTCATAGTCTATTATTGATGATTTTAAATCTTTCGTTATACGTATAATACCATTTTAAGTTATATAGTTTAATTTTATAATAATCAACTTTGATTTTGTTTATAAAAAAATAATGGATAACTAATTGAATTTGTAATATTGAGTAAAATTAGTAATTGAAATAGCGTATAAATATAAAATTTGATATTTAGTTTTTTCAAGTAAGATAATATGGGTGAAATTTTTTTGGGTTAAAATTTGTTTTTAGTCCTTATAAATTGGTGACCTTTGAAATTTAGTCCCTATTTAATTTTTATTATATTTTTACTCCCTATAAATTTTTTTTCTCATATAGTTTTAGTCCCTACTAAAACTAAATTTGTTTAATTATCATTAAATTCTTAAATTTTTGAATGATTTTTTTGCAGGTATGTTTAAAATATCATATAAAGCTTATTTACAAAAATTTAAATTTTTTTAACATGAGATGAATTAAATATAAATTTTTTAAATTGCACAAATTCAAGATAAAAATAACGAAAACCGCGATCAAAAAATCAAATTTTGAGCTCATTGTTTTTGGAATAACTTTATATAATGTTCTAAACATACCTGCGAAAAAATTATTCAAAAATACACATTGAATTTGTAATAGGGACCAAAGCTGAGTGCATGATAATTTTTCAGGGGCTAAAAATATAATAAAAATTTTTTAGGGACTAAACTTAGAAGGTGACCACTTTGTCGGGACTAAAAACATATTTAACATTTTTTTTATTAGCAAAGAAAACAGCTCAGTTGAAAAGGTAAAGACATCACAACTAGGTTGACACCATTTTACTATCCCAACAAACAAGCTAAAACTCTATCAAATTATTAAAAAGAAAAGGAAGAAAAAACAAACAAATTGGGTTTCATATTTATATGCTAGTTCAGGTACTAATTTTTCCCAATATTACTAATTCAATTAGTTATCCACTATTTTTTGGCAAATAAAATCAAAGTTAATGATTATAAGATTAAATTATATAACTTAAAATAATATTTTACATATAACGAAAGATTTAAAATCATAAATAATATACTATGAACTAGTATTTGCACTAATAGTTAAACTAATATGTGTACAGAGAGACTTACAGTCATCAATAATAAACTCTAAATTAATATTCACATTAACATTTGCACCAATATATATACTGAATGACTAGAAATTATTGATAAAAAAATTTGGATTGGTGTCGCAATGCTCATCCATGTGTACAGATCAGCCCGTGTTGTTGCAGAAACATGAAATTTTTATTTTTTTCCGCCCTACCGACTTCTCGCGCGCCCTACGTGTTTCCATTTTTAGTCTTTCGCTACTTAAGTAGCGAACATTATAAAATTGAGGGATATTTTTATAAATTTGTTGGGCGCACAAGAAAATGAGTAAGGTGGCAAAAGAAAATCTCCGAATATTTAAATATGAAATCCAAAAGTATATGCTAGTTCAATTGGTCCACAATATATATATATATATATATATATATATATATATATATATATATATATATATATATATATATATATATATAACCCAAAATTATACTAACTAATAATTTATTTGATTTAGTCAAAAAAAATAAAAAATTATTTGATAAGCTAATACAATTTTATCCATATTATCTTACTTGAAAAATTAAATATCAAATTTTATATTTATATGCTAGTTCAATTGTTAATTTTACTCAATATTACAAATTGAATTAGTTATCAATTATTTTTTGACAAACAAAGTAAAAGTTGAGTATTATAAAATTAAACTGTATAACTTAAAATAATATTTCACGTATAACAAAAGATTTAAAATCATCAATAATAGACTATGAACTAATATTTAAACTAATGTGTACCGAGAGACTTACCGTCTTCAACAATAAACTTTAAACTACAGTAATATTTACATTAAATATTTGTAGGGATATCTATATATAATTACTAGAAATTATTTTCAAAATATATTTATTTTAAAAAAAATTGGGTTGTGTTGTTGCAAAAACAAGAAGAAATGAAAGAAAATAAAGTATGGTATATAAACTTTATTATGGTCCATTCTACACCTTTGTGATCTAATGGTGGAAATTGATCTCCTATCATGGGAGACCTATACCACTTATCCACCCTAGAATTGGCCATTTTGAAATCATGGTGTGATTTTGATAAGCATGACGAGGAATATTCACAATATCTATAAGAGATGAATCCAACCGGTTATTATCCAAAAAGAGATGTTTTCAACGTTTTCCCGTAAGCGAAATGGAATTTTATTTTATTTTTTCAAAAAGTTGATGGTTTATAAGTACTACAAACTTATTTACAAAGAAAATACTACATTTGCTGCTGCCAAGAATCGAACCCCTGACCAACAACCTACACTCATTCCAAAAAACATTACATTTTTTGCATTATGTACTGTCAATTTCACGCTCGTTACTTTCGGTAACAAAATTTTGAACCTTCACACTTTTTGAACCCCAACATATCATCATCTTTAATTACTACCAATGTCCTCTTTTTAGAATGTGTATTAACCGGTCCCTCTTCCAAAAATTCATTCAATACCTATCAAATAACCAATTATCCCAAAAGCTTAAGCTGTTAGGATTTGGCACATCAATGGTTTTATATTATTCCTAACACGCCCCCTCACACAAGAGCCCACTTGGGCTTGAAGCGTGGATAATGCATAGGCCCACCTACCATATGCTTAAATTCCACTTTTAATTAGAAAGTGAGGGGAGCGGGAATCGAACCCTAGACCACTTAGTCATAGAGGCTCTGATACCATGTCAATTAACCAATTATCCCAAAAGCTTAAGCTGTTAGGATTTGGCACATCAATGGTTTTATATTATTCCTAACAATACCCATTCACTATAACATTTTTATCCTCTACTAACAAATATTGTGTTATTATTGTTGTTCACTTATGTTATGAAGAACGAAAGCAAAGAAAATTGATGATAATTGACGACAACAACGTTTGGTTACCGATCAAATAGAATGGGTGTGGAATTGACACTAAAGAATGTAGAAAATGTAATATGTTTTGAAACGAGTGTGGACTTACTTAACATTTCTTTCAGCATCTTGCACCAGATCCCAATATATGGATCGGTTCATCTATCCAGCTTCAACAATATTTTCATGGGGCTTCCTTAACATGCACTAATTCATCATGGAACTATTATACTTGTGAATAGGCAATTCTAGTATGGGTAAGGGTAATAGGTCTCCTATGGTGGGAGATTAATTTTCACCTTTGGATTACAAAGGTCTACCATAGACTATATAAAAGTGTTTACACCATATTTTTTCTTCTTTAACTAAAATTATTTTTTAATTTATACATTATTATTAAATTAATTATATGTTAATATTAAATAAATTTTTATATGCCAAAATTAATTTAATATAATATATATTTCACGTTAAAGTGTACATGTATAATAATAAAGGTGGAAAAAAATCTAAAAATAAAACTTAGAAATAGAAAAGGTTGAGAAATGAAACACAAATAAGAAGAAGTCTCATTGTACTAAATATTTCATCTTATTAATTTAATATCTCATTTTTATACTATTATTAAATTATTTTTTATTTACTGGAATTTTATTTTCAATTTATTTTCATTTTAGTTGTATAATTTTGCAAAGGCATTAATTTTATTCTTGTGTGTATTTATTGGCTCTTTTGTTGTATTTATTTTCTCTCATCTTTTACTGAGGATCTGTTTGCAAAGACCAAAAATTTGATTTAGGTCTCTTTTGAAAAATCAATAAACTAATTTTTAGCTTATAAGTTCATATGACTAAAAAAGACCATTGTGATAACGGTCATTTCACCAAGAATTTATAGCATATTTAACGAGTTTATAACATATTTTTCTAATGTTATTTGAATTAGCTCACGAGCTTATATCTTAAAATTGTATTTTACCATATTTACTATTTAGAATTTATTATTATTTAAAACAATTTAAAATAAATATATAACTGCTAGAGCTAACCAATTTATTTATAAAGATATAAAAAACGAGTGGTTATTACTTATATTCTTTATTTTATAAGGTTTTTTTTCACAAATTTATATATGGTTTTTGTTATCATACATATATACGGGAGAAAAAAAGAATAGATATCGTCTATAATTGCAGTTCCTAATAAATAAACATACACAAATTAGAAATAATGAAATAAATTGTCTGATTACAAATTATACAACTAATATACTCCAACAAACAAAAATATATAACTAAAATGAAAATAAATTGAAAATAAAATTCCAATAGATAAAAATTAATTTAATAATAGTACTATAAAAAAAGATATGTTAAATTAATAATATGAGATATTTAGTACAATAAGACTTCATCTTATATGTGTTTCATCTCTCAACCTTTTCTATTTCTAAATTTATTTTTAGATTTTTTTTCCACCTTTGTTATTGTACATGTACACTTTAACGTGAAATATATATCATATTAAATTAAATTTTGGCATAAAAAAATTTATTTGATAATAACATATAATTAATTTAATAATAATGTATAAATTAAAAAAATGATTTTAGTGAAATAGAA
This sequence comes from Trifolium fragiferum, assembly GCA_954870985.1. Taxonomy (NCBI): domain Eukaryota; kingdom Viridiplantae; phylum Streptophyta; class Magnoliopsida; order Fabales; family Fabaceae; genus Trifolium; species Trifolium fragiferum. The sequence goes on along the minus strand of OX940796.1, from coordinate 40,666,390 downwards.
AAAAATATGATGTGAACACTTTAATATAACTTATTAAAGATCTTTGTAATCTAAAGGTGAAAATTGGTCTCCCACTATGGGAGACCTATCACCCTTACCCATACTAGAATTGGCTCTTGTGAGAGAGACCTATCACCCTTATTCATACTAAAATTGGCTCTTGTGAGAGAGACCTATCACCCTTACCCATACTAGAATTGGCTCTTGTGAATTTCATGATTCTTAGTTAATCTTCACAGTCCTCTCAAGAAAAAAAAGTTAATCCTCACAGTTTCTAGAACAAGAGAGACAAAGTTAGAAACTCTGAACAAAGACTTAATCACATACTTGAGGAGTAATGCATTGTTTTTCCTCTGCAATCGCTATAAAGGATTGTGGCGTTATCGTATCGCCATAATGTCCAACTGTAAGACTTAGGATATGCTTGATCATTCTAGTAACTATTACTATTATTTTTCTAAGTTGATATATTAATATAAAATGAAAATAGGGAATTTTTAGACGCTTTCCCTAAATAGTAGTGGATCAGGGAAAAAAGCTAGGTGTGTGATGTAAATGAAATCTCTACTTCGTTCTAAGATGATGAAGAATTTGAGTCCTCGTTAGTTTCATCTATGTTTCTTTTCCCTTTATCAAGGATGCTAGATTCAATATCAACATTCTTTGAAGCATTTATCGCATCTGAATTTAACTTATTGGTTTATAGTCAACATTGGCCGAAAGATTTTAAGCAAAAAATTTGTCTTCATTTATCCCACCTGAATTTATTATGTTTTTCTAAAAAGAATTTTAATGAGGCAGTTTCCTAGAAAGAATATTGTACTTTTCTTTTCCTTTACTAAATTTTTTTTCCACCGTGTTTGTTTTTAGTTTGGTTTTATTGAACATTGTGTTATCAATAGTATGGACATGAATTTCCATTTTTCCTAGGCTTTCTATTCATCAGATTTTCACTTATCTCCCATTGGTAAATGGTTTTGCTCATTGATATTGACATTCATGTTTTATTTTTATTTTTTATGTTTGCTTGCAAATACAGCAGATTGATGTAAAATGTTAATATCATTGTTTGAATCTGCAATAAAAAAAAAGCATGTCAAGAGCATTATTCTAGGCTTTTCTCGATCAACACATCAAAATTGACCTTTCCATAGTACTAAACAAATTTTCATTCTCAACTCTTACGATCAATGTTACCTAATATATTAGAAGAAAATTGCTATATACGCCCCCAAGTTTGCTCCCAGGCCCCCCAAACTGACAAAAATACCCCTGGATAAAAAATTCGTTGCACAGACAACGAACCAAAATGAAGTTGGTTGACAAACTCACGAAAGTAAGCAATATCTGCGCGCCCTCAGGATTTTGCCCACATTAAGTTAGTTTCGTTGTCTGCCTTACGAACACGCTGACTTTCATTGTCTACCTCACGAACACGCTGACTTTCGTTGTCTATACAACGAAATAGCAAAAATATTGATTTTCGGTACCTAGACAACGAAACTATGTCGGCAGTCAAAAACAGCTCTCCATGCAGTCAAAATTGGTTGACACGTGGCCAACTGTGATTGGCCATGTGTGTGGCTGTAATAGTGCACCAGCCAATAAGAATTCAGCAAGAACTCTATAAATAGGCACCTAATGTGCCATATTTTTTTACCATTCACTTCTTTTCCTCTTTTGCTCATAAATTTTTATTTTTTGCCTTTTATAGTTTCGTAGTTTTATTAGTTTTAGTTGATTTCTATCGGGCGCATGGTCCGTCGTGGACTAACCATACTGCTCCTACCAGTGTTGTTAAGGCACAATGATTGGGAGCAGTATGTTATTCCACGAGGGATTTTGTGTCCTCACTTGGAACAGTATGGTTAGTCCAAATGAGTCTTGCTTGGCTTGTGGTTACTACTGCACAAATGAGACTGTCCTATAGTATGGGACTAGTCGTCGGCAGATGAACCGAAGGGATATTGCGCAAGTCGTCGGTGGGCGAAATAATGTATTATTTCTGTCTAAGATGACCCGAAGGGATATTCCGCTAGGCCAACTATACTCTTTCCCGGAGTGAGTTTCTTTTGCCCCGGACCAGATTTCATGTTTTTTCGGGTTGGTTTTCTGGCGCTTTCGAGCAGCTGTACTCTGTTGCCCATATTTTCCTGTTGCTAGGGGCATGTTTCTTCTTCCCCCGGGATTACGAGGGAAAAATGTATTATTTCTGTCTAATGTACCCATTTGTAATGGTTGTAACAAAGAATAAATGAAATTGTTGTTGTTAATTTTGTTTTGCATTGTTAATTTTAATTTTCATGTTGTTAAATAAAATAAATTAAAATTAACTTAATGTAAATAAAAAAATCAAGTATGCACTAAAATAAAAAAATTAACATTATAAAAAATTAACATTATAAAAAAGTAACATTTAAAATTCTGGGCAATTTCGTCTGTGAGATCTTGGTTCTCGGCAATAAGATTTCGTTGTCTATGTGACGAAATCTGGGAAATGTCTGCCAGTTTTCGTTGTCATGACAACGAAAATCTAGAAAATACGTGTTTGATTTCGTTGTCTAGACAACGAAACCATGGATCACAGAACCAGTTGCAGTGGTTTAGTGCTGTAAGTTTAAGAGTGCAACCTAAGAGGGGGGGTGAATTAGGTTCTTAGTATTTTTTCGATTATTTTAGAGATGTTTGGATTCTTTTTATTCTTCTTGAAGGTTTGTGATGAATGTATGAAAGTTATGCAGAAAAATAAAAAGTGTAGGGAAGAGAAGAAGAACACAAAGAATTTTATACTGGTTCCCCTCCTAACCTAAGGGTACGTCCAGTACCTTCACACCCTGTGAAGGATTTCACTATGACCTTTACAAAGTGAAACAAGAGAACAATCCTCTCTTTTTCACTCTCTTACTTCCAACAATCCTGGACAGCAAGGTGATTCCCTTACAAAGTGAAACAAGAGAACAATCCTCTCTTTTTCACTCTCTTGCTTCAAACAATCCTAGACAGCAAGGTATTCACAATAAACTGAATTTTGTACAATAGTTTGAATACAATAGAATTTTGATATACAAAGTTCTAGACTTTGTCTTCTCTTTCAATATAACAATTCAAAATTATAAAACTCAAAGTGCTTATGAAACTTTAACTTTGATATGAAAAATATGTAACAAAGTTTCCAAGAGTTTGTGATAATTTTGGCAAAAGAATTGTTATGAAAATTTAAGTGAAAGATGTGATTTGATCTTAGAAAAATTATGAATATATAGAGATTTTTTGGAATTGTTCATGAAGCAATGCAATTGTTATTATAATAAACAATGCCAAAAAGAAACAAATGAAACAAGACAATGTTTCATGAAAAATGGCGTGACTTTATTTTTTTTTTAAATCTGTCCAGAACTTTTTACATCAATTGCTACAGATAGGCGATGTAAAACGTTATGTTTTCAAATGTTTCCAAACGTTGCACTGTTTCATCAACAGACCTTTTACATCTGTTGAATGAAATATCAGATTTAAAAAGTTCTGACAGCTTTTCTTAAAAATCAAGTTTTTATACTTTTAAAAGCTTGCTTCATATGGACTTTTATATTTAACCTAGAAATTATTTGTAATTGATTATTAAAATAATTTCTAAGCATTCCAAGTTAAAATATTTTTATTGTGAAACATGCATCATTGTTATAGAAAGCTTTCAATATGTTAGATCAAAGTTCATGAGCACCTAAAGTTTTAAAATAATGAATTGCATATTGTACCTAATATTGTTCCCCATGTCTTGAGCACTTGATCATGAGATAATTTGGATTTCTTCAATATTGAGAACTTGAATCATGATCAATCTTTTTCTTCTTTTCACATATTTGTCTTCATCAAAATAACTTCAATTTAGAAGCTTGTCTTCACATTCTCCCCCTTTTTGATGATGACAAATGCATACTAGATGTTTGTGAGTTTTCCAAAATAATCCCCCTAGGATGCATATCTCCCCCTTAATTCATGACTTGTATTTATTTGAAAATTCATGATGTACCTGAGTATCAAAGAGACAAGGAAAACACACAGACATATATACATCCTTCTCCCCCTTTTGACATTATCAAAAAGAAGGGAAAAATGGGTAAGATTAAAAAATAAATAAATATTTAAGATTGATCTTCATCAAAATAAATAGTTGGAGATGACAACTCATTGAAAATTTGATAAGTTTTGCTTCTCCTAACAAGGTTAACTCCCCCTTGATCAATGAATGAGAGATTTTTTGAGATGTTGCTTGCTGCAATTGTTAGAGAAAAACATACATAGACATCTTCTCCCCCTTTATTATAAGCAAAAGGATGAGAAAAGACTTGAAAATTTATGAACATAAAAGAAACAAGACATATTGCTTTTGACATGATTTCTATCAAATTGATTTGATTCCCTTTTGACAAGCATCACATAATTTATCTTTGACAAAATTTATTTTTGATAAACAAATGACTAGATCATGTTTGGGTAATTTATTTAAATGCTCCATATGAATATGGGCTGCAGTTTTATGCCAAAGTCATGAATCATTGTTGTTTGCCACAAGACATTTTACTTTTAAAGATGAATCATCTAAGGAAATCATGAAAATATTATTAATTATTTTACCTATGAGTTTTACCTCATTATTGGCTTCAACTCAAGCAAGCATTTATCCCTAGTGAACTTGATTTTGAAGCATTTGTCACAAAGTTGGCTTATACTTAGAAGATTGTACTTTAGTCTTTATACATAAAGAACATCTTCAATGGATGTGAAATGTGGTGTTCCAACTTTGCCTATGCCAAGAATTTTTTCTTTGTTGTTGTCTCCATAAGTGACATAACCCTTGACTTTAAGCACTAGATTTGAAAATTTGCTTATATAAAAAAAGATTTGAAAATTTGAGTACTTCTCCCGTCATATGCTTGAAGCAACCACTATCAAGATACCAGAGATTTGTAGTGGTATTCAAGCAAACCTACAAAACAAATTAAATTTTTTTTGGTACCCAAGTTGCTTTGAGTCCTTCATAATTAGTTCCTTTCTTTACCCACACATAATGGCCATTTGGTACACTAAAGTTTCTTACATAACAAGCATTAGGTGTATGGCCACTTATACCACAATAAAAACAAGTAGGAACAAAATTACTTCTATATCTAACATATGATTTCCTTTTAGGAGATCTCTTCTTAGGGTGATAATGAACATTTTGTGCTTTATTCACTTTCTCTTTTGTAGATTGATCAATTTCCTTAACAAAGATAATTTTATTATTAATACTTGGTTTGTCAAATTTAGAATAACCAAGTCCACATTTATCATTAGAATATCTTTGTTGACTAAGGATATTGTCCAATCCAACTTGTCCTTTTTCATATCTTTCAAGAACTCTTTTCAATTGAACAAATTGGAAGGAAAGTGAATCACATTCTTTGCATGTAAAATTCTTATTTTCTTTTTCAAGAAAACTTTGTTTTTCAATTTCAAAATTCTTTTCCATAGTGTCAATTTTTTCTTCAAGAGATAAAATTTGTTTCTTTTGTGTTGACACCGTTCTATATAGAATTTTACATTCATTAAGTAATTCATTTATAGCACCTTGATAGTCATTATCACAAGAAGGAGATTTACTACTAACCTCTTCATATTCATCATCAGAATGATATGATGCCATTAATGCAAGGTTTGCATATTCTTCGCTTTCCGAGTCAAATGATGAACTTACTTCATTATCATCCCATGCAATATATGCTCTTTTGTGCTTTGACTCATTTCTTCTTTTGAAACTACTTTTCTTAGCAAGTTTTGGACAATCTGTCTTTATGTGTCCTTGTTTCCCACATTCATAACAATTGATATTTTGTGTGGATGTAGATGCTCCCTTCTTGTTAAAAAATTTCTCCTTTTTCACAAAGTTAGAATAATTATCATTATTAATAAAAAATTCACTTAACCTTTTTACAAGGTGCATGAAGTTCTCGTCTTCTTCCGGATCATCTTCTTCTTCATTTTCCTTGGAATCAACCTTTAACGCAATACTTTTGGATTTTTTATCTTGATTCTCATGCTTTTCAAGTCTTTCAAGTTCTGTCTCATATTCTTGAAGTTTTCCGAACAACGTTGCGGAAGACATTTTGGATAGACTTTTCTTCTCGGATATTGCCGTCACTTTTGGTTGCCATTCCCTGGTTAACGATCTAAGCACTTTAAGATTAAGTTCATCGTTAGTAAGAGTCTTACCAAGTGCTTTTAGATGATTTGTCAAGTGCACGAATCTTTTTTGCATGTTGAGGATTGATTCTTCGGGTTGCATTCTGAATAGTTCGTATTCTTGACTCAAAGTGTTTAATCTAGACCTTTTAACTTCAATGGTTCCTTCATGAGTTTCCACCAAGGTATCCCATATTTCCGTTGTCGTTTGGCATTGAGAAATACGGAAAAATTCATCCATACTAAGTGCACTTTGAAGTATATTGATTGCCTTTTTGTCATTGAGTACTTTTTTCTTATCATCGTCATCCCATGAACTTTGTATTTTGGGTGTACCTACTCCATTGACAACACTCATGGGAATAAATGGACCTTCTGCAACAGCATTCCATATACCATCTCCTTGTGCTTCTAAATGTGCCTTCATGCGAATTTTCCAAAAATCAAAATATTCACCACTAAACAATGGGGGCATGTTACTACTACCACCATCTCTAAAAGTAGGATTTGCGGAAGCCATTCTGGATCTTTTAGGAACAAGTTACCTATAACTTGCTCTGATGCCAATTGTAAGTTTAAGAGTGCAACCTAAGAGGGGGAGTGAATTAGGTTCTTAGTATTTTTTCGGTTATTTTAGAGATGTTTGGATTCTTTTTATTCTTCTTGAAGGTTTGTGATGAATGTATGAAAGTTATGCAGAAAAATAAAAAGTGTAGGGAAGAGAAGAAGAACACAAAGGATTTTATACTGGTTCCCCTCCTAACCTAAGGGTACGTCCAGTACCTTCACACTCTGTGAAGGATTTCACTATGACATTTACAAAGTGAAACAAGAGAACAATCCTCTCTTTTTCACTCTCTTGCTTCCAACAATCCTGGACAGTAAGGTGATTCCCTTACAAAGTGAAACAAGAGAACAATCCTCTCTTTTTCACTCTCTTGCTTCCAACAATCCTGGACAGCAAGGTATTCACAATAAACTGAATTTTGTACAATAGTTTGAATACAATAGAATTTTGATATACAAAGTTCTAGACTTTGTCTTCTCTTTCAATATAACAATTCAGAATTATAAAACTCAAAGTGCTCATGAAACTTTAACTTTGATATGAAAAATATGTAACAAAGTTTCCAAGAGTTTGTGATAATTTTGGCAAAAGAATTGTTATGAAAATTTGAGTGAAAGATGTGATTTGATCTTAGAAAAATTATGAATATATAGAGACTTTTTGGAATTGTTCATGAAGCAATGCAATTGTTATTATAATATGCATTGTTATTATAATAAACAATGCCAAAAAGAAACAAATGAAACAAGACAATGTTTCATGAAAAATGGCGTGACTTTATTTTTTTTAAAATCTGTCCAGAACTTTTTACATCAGTTGCTACAGATAGGCGATGTAAAACGTTATGTTTTCAAATGTTTCCAAACGTTGTACTGTTTCATCAACAGACCTTTTACATCTGTTGAATGAAATATCGGATTTAAAAAGTTCTGACAGCTTTTCTTAAAAATCAAGTTTTTATACTTTTAAAAGCTTGTTTCATATGGACTTTTATATTTAACCTAGAAATTTATTTGTAATTGATTATTAAAATAATTTCTAAGCATTCTAAGTTAAAATATTTTTATTGTGAAACATGCATCATTGTTATAGAAAGCTTTCAATATGTTAGATCAAAGTTCATGAGCACCTAAAGCTTTAAAATAATGAATTGCATATTGTACCTAATATTGTTCCCCATGTCTTGAGCACTTGATCATGAGATAATTTGGATTTCTTCAATATTGAGAACTTGAATCATGATCAATCTTTTTCTTCTTTTCACATATTTGTCTTCATCAAAATAACTTCAATTTAGAAGCTTGTCTTCACAATTGCTTATCCACATGGTTTTCGAAACCATGCAAACCTGTCTATGTTCATTGTTTTCAGACCTGTTCATATAATTTCAATATATTTTTCTCAACATAACAAACGAAAATTAAAATCACAAATGAAAATTACAAAACGCAAATATATTGTCGATTTATAAAGTACGAATATTACAAAACGCAAGTGCCAAAACTATAAGTTTTTCCACAATTATAAAGTACGAACAAAGAACTCCAAAATACAAGTCAAAATCAAAATAAACAACGATGAGAGTCTAGGCTTGACTGCTTGGTCCGGCATCGTTCTTGCTTCTTTTCTTCTTCTTTCGCCTCTTTCCTTCACCATCCGAGTCTTTCCTCCTCTTGCGCCGCACGCACCGAGTAACTCGTGATTGGCTCCAAATCATGACAAACATTTTTCAATAATGCTTTGGCCTCCTCCAAAGTCATCTCATCCTCTAGCTTTTCCGTCACCTCCGACCGCACTTTCCGACATATTTCAAACACATCCAACTTTGAATCCTTATTGTCCTCCTCAACCAACACCTCAAGATTCGCCGGCCGGGGTGGACTGCCCTTCATTGGTGCATTAATCTTTGGGTGCGAAATTTTAAAGAACCAAGCAACATATCCAGGCACAGCTTCAAATCCTTTCGTTGCTCTTGGACCTCGCATTTCCTCCGTCACATAATTCTCAACGGACATATTTTGAAAGGCGTGATCAATGGTAAATCTGTTCATCTTCGCCTTTTGCAGATATGTACGGATCTCTCGGTATTGACTGAACATGTCCATATTGCCGGAGGACACGTTCAAGCAAATGCGGGGAAATCATTGCCGTTCCACACATAAGCCAGCCTGAATACCAACAACAATCATCAAACATCTTTATATGACGGCGATCCTCATAGGGTTGCCACACGATGTCGTCGTGCTCCATCCGATCCAATGCCAACCATGTTTCATCCGGTTGCTGACCCCCTTTCAACGGACGAAAATTTGCAGCAAACGGCATTTCTTGCTCATATTTTTCATTCAAAACATATGTCCCAACTCTAGGGAAATGAGCATGAACCCAAGCCTGCGCAAAATAAACAAATTCAATCAAAAACATATTATTAACGATAATGAATTATAAGGGAAAATAAATAAATTCAAACAAAATACGATGACAACCATATTAAATTATTACTCAAAAAAAGTAATTTCAATGAAAACACAAACAACGTTATTAAATTATAATGCAAAAATACTAAATTAAATGAAAACACGAACAACAATATTAAATCACAATCAATTATATTAAATTAAATATTTACCTGAAAAAGGCAATTGTAACCGCCGTTGTTTCCACTCTTATGCCTGGTTTGCTTATCCAAATAGCTGAAAAGATAAGCGAGTCCTGAGGCACCCCAATTCCATGTGTGCAGCACAGCCAGGTCTTGCAAGTATGTGAGAAAAATCACATCCACATACCGCGTACTTTTGTTGGTGAACAGTGTCGCACCAAGCAAGTACAGCAAAAAAATCTGACTGTGCATTCCCTGTAGTACAGCACGTCGTCCTCCGGGTCCTTATCATTCTCTGTCTTCTTAGCATAGTTCAGGTTGTCCAAGTATAAATGCAAAAGCATGGGAAATCCAATATGCGCTCCCTTCATCTTAAAGAACTCATCCAGGCAATCCACTTTGTCAAAGTTGAGGTACTCTTCACACATATCTGCTCCTTCTGCCTTCGTGCATGCAGTCCGTTCGTGGTTAAGCATCTTACCACGAATCGGAATGTGCAGCAAGCACGCAACATCATCTAGAGTGATGGTCACCTCCCCGACCGGTAAATGGAAGGTGCCGGTCTCTGGTTGCCATCTCTCCGAGAATGCCGTCAGTACACCCCAATCGACATTGTCGTAGTTTGTCTTCAGCAGAGGTGTCAATCCACTTGCATTTACCGGATCCGAAAACCAACGCAAGTGTTCGCCAGGCAACTCGAAGTCATTAATTTTCTTTCCGTTGTTCATGCACCTCAAAAATCGCAACGGAAACTGCATATATAAAAAATAAGGCATATTAATGTTAACGAATTAAGACATGTATAAAAATTAAATTTAATGAATTTTAAATTAAGTCATATTCAAAAAATTAACGCATATATTAATTTGTTAAAAAATTACCTTTCCCAACCACAAGGAGTTGGCAATATGCTTGCCAAATCCAGGCAAAACTGTCAAATCACTTGGCCCACCCGGATATCCGCCCTCCGGTGCGTCAATTGGTGGCACCATTCGCCCCTTAGTCATTACGGGCCTTTTTCTACGCGGTGTCCTCCTAGTAGGCTTCTTCGGAGGAGACGGCGTACGTTCGTCAAAGTCATCCTCCTCTTCTATTTCTTTATCATGATCTCCACCATCACCATCCTCAACTTCCTGCTCCTCGTCTCCCTCGTCCATATCATTTTCCTCAACCTCGGCCTCATCGAAATCATCCTCCTCAACCTCCACCTCATGCTCCGTCTCTAAAGTAGTCTCATGATCAGGCATCGGATCAGGATGATTCTCCGCTGTAGAACAATCTTCCTTCATTCTACCACCCCTCTGTTTTGGTTTGCTTGTCTGTGCTAGGGCACGCTCACGCTCTTTGTCCCTATGGGCCGAGCTGTGGGCAACACTTTCCCTACCCGCTCTTTGACGACCAATATCTTCCATTTCCTGCTCAAAATTAAATAGCCAAATCAGTTAACACAATATAACATCATTCTTTATAAATCAAATTAAAACAAATCAAAAGCATCTATGTAATAAACTTGCACCAATCGATCACTAAACGCTATAATTTCAATTTTAAAGAAACAAATACATTTCTAAACCACACCAATCGTTAACTTAATCAACAATCAATTAACTTCATCAACAAAAACATTAACTTAATCAACAATAGTTAATCAACAATAGTCAAGTAATATAATCAACAATATTCAACAATCTATTTTTAGCATAAACCCTAAATCCCCAATTATCCTAATCCAACACATAAACCCTAAATCCCAAATCAAAATTCCTAAATTCTAAATTAATTTTGTAGCATGCAATTGACTGTTATAATCAAACTAACAACTTTAATTGATTAAAAAAACTAAATTTTTGGATTCTTACTTGGATTTTCGTTGCCTAAGTGACAATTGAATGAGTGGATGCTTGCAAAATCACAGCCTCACAGCCTCCTTTGATCCAAATCATTTGCACTTGAGTGAATGGATGCTTCAATCGCGCTGAAAATCGCCCAAGAATCGTTGCTTACTTTCTCCCAAATCGTTTCAAACGTTTTACTGTAGTGATTTGGGGGATTCGTTGTCTCGTTTCTGATATGAAGCATTTTCGTTGTCTATTCAACGAAACTACGTGCCTTCGTGAGATAGACAACGAAAACGTGCTTTTCGTTACTTAAGTGACAATTAGCCTTGTTTCGGTAAATAGACAACGAAACTGAAGTAAATTTGGTCAGGAACGCGCCTTCGTTCTGTAGTCAACAATTTATTTGGATTTCATTGTCTAGACAACAATATTTTTGGTCACTTACTCAGAGGTATTTTGGAATTTTAGAGGGACTTAGTAGCAAATAGGGGGCCTCAATAGCAAATTTCATACTAGAAAACCACCTACATGTGTGCCTCATTTGCACAAGAAGTTCGATATCATTGTTATTGAGCTTTCTTTAAGTACTCACCTCCATATATGTGATGAACACCCCCTTATAGATTTATCTAAGTATTCACCTGCAAATATCAGCGGAAAATGATATTTTTACATGAAATTGAAGATGAGTTATTTTGGTGCGGTCGTGTGGGGTCTGGTTATGGTGCATAAGCCCATGCTTATGCATCGTGCATAAACTTCCTATTTGCACTCCTCCCATTTTGTTATACACCCCATCCAAAGTCCACCTTAACATGGGTCTGGTTATGGTGCATAAGCACGTGCATAAACTTCCTATTTGCACCCCTCCCATTTTGTTATACACCCCACCCAAAGTCCACCTTAACATAATCATTCTTACAGTTGCTTAGCCCACCCCCTAGTTGCTTCGCGCACCCCCCATATACTACCCCATTACTTGCGCGCCCCCCATTTGCTTAGCGCACCCCCCAATTTTTTTTCCCATTTTCTCCCTAGATTTTCTTGTGAGCCCCCCAATTTTTTTTCCTCCCCAAAATTTCTAGCGCGCCCCTCAATTTTTTCCCTCCTCCAAACTTCTAGCGCACCCCCACCCAAATTTCTAACGTGCCCCCCTTTTCCAATTAAATAATAACTTTTGTTCCTTTGAAGTATATATTATAAGAATCCATTTTTAATTAATTTTCGTCATACACCCCCTCGAAGCCCAACATAATAACCAATGGTTCATGTATATATAAAGCATACTTGTCAAAACATACAATTTAATTTTAAGTTTTATCAATCATAATCACAACATAAATAAAATTTCATACATTAATTACATATATATATATATATATATATATATATATATATATATATATATATATATATATCTCATGCATACTATCCAAATTTTTCTCAACTAAACTAACCCTAATTGCTTTATATGATTTTTTGCTTTATGTAGCATGATTTTGTAAAATGGTTATGTGATGTTTTACTTAATAACAATGGTTTCAGTGTATAACATCTTGACACTAATGCCCATATGAAACCATTTATCCAAAATAATGGTTTCAGTGTATAACGCCATGAAACCATTTAGCTAGACTAATGGTTTCAGTGTATAACATCTTGAAACCAAATAACAAAACTAATGGTTTCAGTGTATAACGCTATGAAACCGTTTAACTAGAATAATAGTTTCAGTGTATAACGCTATGAAACCATTTAACTAGACTAATGGTTTCAGTGTATAATGCTATGAAACCATTTAACTAGAATAATGGTATCAGTGTATAATAGTATGAAACCATTTAACTAGACAAATGGTTTCAGTGTATAACATCTTGAAACCAAATAAAAAGATTAATGGTTTCAGTGTATAACGCTATGAAACCATTTAACTAGAATAATGATTTCAGTGTATAACGCTATGAAACCTTTTAACTAGACTAATGGTTTCAGTGTATAATAGTATGAAACCATTTAACTAGACAAATGGTTTCAGTGTATAACATCTTGGCACTAATGCTCATTTAACTATAATAATGGTCATAAATTTAAATTTTTAACACGAAATAAAACCAGAGAGAGTGAGGTATCCCCAACCGTTCCAAATAATTCAAAATACCCTAAATAAAATTTTGGGAAAATTTTATTAATACCTGATATTTATAAAAGCATATTTACCTCATTTAATTAACTAAAAATAGTTTCAGGTCTCAGAAAAATACCTAACTGGTCCCAAAATTCCCAGAAAATTATTTCCTATTCTTTTGTAAAAACAATAAAAAAATTTGGATCCCCTTTGGCATCGCACGCGCCCCCACGCGCCGCCAGTGAGAGTGGGCGTGGAGGCGCGTCACTGTTCATAATCTTCCTCACCCATTTTCTGCAGAAACGGGTTGCGACGACCCGGTTCGTCGACCCGGTTCGTTCTCCCTCAATAATCAATGAAACTCGACGTTCTTTATACCGGTTTGATCGTCGTTCGATTTTATGAATGAATTAGGTATTAGTTTTCGAAATCGGTGATCGAATCGCATATAAAATGTGACCGAAATTGAGCAAACAAAAATACAAAGTTCTTCAGTTACGGATTATTACACGTGTTGTTTGGATCTGAGGGTGGATATTGACTTATGCACCGTGCATAAGTATCAGGCTTATGCATAATAACCTTTGCCTTTTTTTTTCGATAGGTCATTTGTTTGAGAGATTGCACCTTAAGATACTCAGTTCAAGACTTGACACCCAAAGAATAAAGAAAAAAAATATTCAGTAATTTTACATTGGTTACATTTAAATATTAATAAAATTGAATTTTCTTTTATTAATATTTTTAATTATTCTATAGGTCCTAAACTATTTGGGAAATTTTAAATTTATCCCTAAACTAAAAAAAGAAGTTAATCATATCCTAAACTATTTTTTTAATTAAGTTTTTCATCAAATGACAGTTAGTCAATCGATAATGTGACATACATAACACACATCTATTTAATTTGATATAAAAAAATAATATTAAATTGATGATATGGTACCTTAAATAAAGTATCGTATCATCAATTTTGAAACCTCTACATCACGCCATAGAATTCCAATGATTAAAAAAAATAAGATGCGTATCGTTGGTCTGTGAAATTTTCTTTAATACTCTTATTAGAGATGCTCTATCTATCATTAAAAGAAATGACCCAATTTAAACAAGATAAATAAATTGTTGACCTAATTATGATGATTTTTAGTTTAGGAACATATCTAAAATTTCATGAATAATCGAGGGACTTTTAAAATAATTAAGGAAAATGCTAAACTTACATTGCATCCGGTGCGGTGCACTTGTTAAACATATTAAAAATAAAAATAAAATATAAAATTAAAGCATTTCTATTTAGTAATAAATTTTTACACAAGAAATGCAAGGATTAACACATGACAAAATCTTAAAAGATGATTTCAATTAATCTCATTCCTTTGTGGAAATCATGGGTGATGATGGATGTAAACAAGGATGGAGATTCATTCTTGCAATACTTTTCTTTAAATTTTCTTACCAAAAAGTTTTTCCCATAAAATTAAGAGCATTGCTATTTAGTAAGAAAAATTTGCACAAGAAAGAGAAGAATCACATGTGGCATCATTTAACACTTAATCATTCTTAAAATTAATATTGATAAAAATAACTATTTACCAGCGGAGAGTCTATATTCCCGGAATCTTTATGTGAGGAATTACAAAACAATAAAAAATAAAAAATAAACAAAGATGTGAATTGTATTGAATGCATGAGTTTACTTTCAAGATAATTTTTTTTAAGGAAAATGCTAAATAGTGCCTCTGATGCACTAGTTAAATATATAAATATGAAAATTTTATCTCGGAATTTGTTTATTCAATGCATCGAGAATGTAAAAAGTTATTTTATCAATAATAATTTTATCTTTTATTTTTATTTTTAGTATGCCTAATAAGTGCTCCGAGAGCACTGTTAACATGACCCTTTTTTTAATTATATTTAATAAGTATAGTGGGTGCATTATTTAGCATGACCCAATAATATATTAAATCTTAGAAAAAGAAAAAAATATATGAACATGAGAAATTTGTTGTGAAATTTATTATCATTGACCTTGAATTTTCTTGGCATTGAAGTAACGTCTCTAATCTCTATATCTAACGGATGTAATTTTTGTGTACCATACGCAACTCATGTTGTTGCTTATGCTGATGGTGAACTAGTTTTTTTCTATTTAGTAGAATCCCAAAATATTTGAAATATAGATTTAAGCCAACAAAACTCCAAAATGGCACACTAATTAACTTTTTCATCCACACACAGAATCAAACAAATTGGTAAGCCAATCTCGTAGTACTATTTTGGCGGATGGTGGTGGCATGGCATCGAAGAAGATTTCTTTCCCCACCCCCCAGCTTTCTTTTTCACCCCCTGGGTTTCCATTTTTAACCCTTGAAAAAAAGTTCAGTACACGCGTACTGAACTTTTTACCGATGTAAAACACTTATTTTTCAATATCGAAAAAGTTCAGTACGCGTGTACCGAACTTTTTGGAGGTAAAATCAAGGGTAAAGTTAGATTTCGAGGGGGTGAAAAAGAATGACGGCGGGTGGGATGAGAAACCATCGGCATCGAATGCAGAAGCTAGCTCACTCACAACTCACAAGTACTTTTGTGGGCCTTTGGCAGTTATACGGTGGACCTAAACGAAAAGATAAAGTTCCTTGCTTGAGTGGTGACCATCAACTATTCTCTTTTTGTCATTTTGGTTTCCAACTTATATTACTCAATACATTAATCTTTAAAAAATAATATATAAAGTTAAATTTGTGACAATCTAAAAGATACAAAATATAAGTGTGGTTGTTTGGTTTCACGGTATTATTAGATTGAACAATTTGTTTTTCGATATGCAATGTTTTTTCAAGAAAAATCTTGGCTTGACTAATCGGGTATTTTTTTATCTATTTTTTATATTGGGATTTTTAACATTTCTGATTTTATAGATTTTAAATTGGGGTTTGATTTGTGTTTAAAATCAAAATAGAGGTTTATAATTAAGACACAGAAGAGGTAATAATAGAAATCCTCTATCTTTCTCTGTCTTGCAGGTGTATTTTCTTTTCCAATTCTTGAGTATATAGTTGGCTATAATGATATACAGTATCTTATGTGATTGTTTATAGGAAAAAGGTTTGGAAAATATGAATAGGTGATGAGAGTTTGAGTTTCTATGATTGTAAGTGCGAGTGTTTGTCAATATTTGAGTGATTCAGTCACAAGGGTTGAACAATTGCTTCAGCTTCTCCTTATCTCATTGATATATTTTGTGATCTTGGATATCAATATTGATGGTATATTATTCTACTATTTTTTTATAGTTAATTCATAATGTGAATCAAGATATATAATTTGGTACGAAACTATAGAGTTTTTTTGAGGGCGTAGTGGTAATGATAACAATGAGGGGAAGTTTTGTTGTAGTACTATGCATTTAGCGTATTGCATCACATGGCTCAAGAAATATTATGCATACAAAGTGTAAATAATTCTCAGGGATCACCTACCTTATCTTGCACACGGTACTGCATAAAAACTAATTAATGCATTTACCTTATGCACTTTTTGGTTCTAAATATATGTGAAATTTTTTCTTTATGATTGAAGTAACAACTAACAAATGTGTATGAGATTGTTTATTAGGTAAAGTGTTAGTCTTCTATGTTGTTGGATTCTTTTTCATTTGCTTTGTTTTTACATTCCTGTTTCGTTTGCTTGTTTTGTTCCAACCATTAAAACTAATGATTTTTTTCATATTCTACTTCACATGTCTTCTATGCTTTGTTTTATTCGAGTTAGTTTTGATGATTGTATTGGCTTTCTAATATTTTAGTCTCACAACACACTATAATTTTGGTTCTTTACATTTCTATTGTAGGGCGGGGATATAAAGTTTGTTATGACTTATGATTATTGCATCAGATTTTAAAATAATTGATGAAGAAATGCAATTCACTACTATGGTGTTAATTTATTCCACATGTTTAGCTACTCTATAAGTGTAAATATTGCTGACACACTCCACCAACAATTTGTACTTGAAATAAATTCAAGTTTTAAATTTGATTATATTATGTTTTTGTTTTTTTATATATTTTAGATGGAATAATAAGGACTTAAATATCTTATTAAGTTGTTTTTGTTCCATTGTTGGCATCTTTGGAAGGAGGGAAGTTGACTTCTTTTTAAAAAAAAATTCTTGATAGGTACGCAATTAAAGGACTCTGGATAATATTTTTGCAGCAAATCAAGTGGGAAGAAATCGCTATAGCTTGAAGGATTGTGTTGTTCTTGATGACAAATTTTCTACCACCATACATGAGAAGCTCAATCATTGGTTAGATGTGTTCATGATTGAAATTATTTTTTATTTTACGTTTAAGTTTGTTTATTGTTATGAATATGTAATAATTTACAAACTTCTTATAATTATGGTCTTTAGTAACTGATTTCGATCATTTTATCTAATGCAATGCCATTTTATATAAATTATTTCACATATATTATAAATAGAAGCTTTAGTAAGATTCAAATGCTTTTTTTATAAATAAAGTAAGATCCAAATGTTTAAAAAATATATCTCTACACTTCATTAAACCCGTACAACGCATGGGTCGAAGTCTAGTATATAAAAAAATTAAGTTCAATATGTTAATCCAACCTACTCAAGCTCGTTCTCACTACCAGCACAGTGTACCATAATTTTTCATGGGCTTAATAGACCCTTTAAGACACTGTACCATTCATATTTATTTTAATTTGTATTATTTTTATTATTCACAATAATAAAAATCATTATAAGAAAATTATAATAAATAAGAATAAATCTATCTATTATCATTATCAACCCCAACACTTGTTCATCACCAAAATCACCATCATCATATATTAAAAAAAAAAAATCACCATCATCATACAAAGTAAGTTTAAATATTATTTTCCTCGATGTAAGTTCGCGATTTTTTTATTTTAGTCATTGTATCTTTTTTTGCGGATTTTAACTTTAGCGACTAAAATCAAAATTATTTGCACATGCAGAGACTAATTTGTAACAAAAAAGATACAGGGACTAAAACAAAAAAGTTTTAAATTTATAAAGACGAAAATAATATTTAACCTACAAAGTATTTAGATAATACCTACTTTAGTCCTTCATAATTTGAATATAAATTTTTAAGACAACATTTTTATATTTATCTCTTTCCAAGAGAATATTTGGTATTAAACTTATTAAAAGATATCTTTTTATATATCTTGATCTATGAAGCTCGGATACGTGACACGATACCGATACGACACGATATCGATACGGGAAATTTTTTAAAATTTTCGATACGATACGGTCGTGATACGTTTTTTAAAAATAAACTTAAAATTAAATATACAAATACACAATATATAAACATAACAAAAATCGAGAAAGATAATAAATTAACATTCAAATTATTCAAATTGATCAAACAAGTGACAATTATATATCTCAAGTTAATTAAGTACTACCCAAAAAAGATAATTATTACTATCCAAAAAACAAAACATCATCGGTACCATCCAAAAAACACATGGTTGTCAATCCATAAAGAACATCATACTCTAACATTCACTATTTAAGAGGAAATACAAATTGTATCAGTCTCCTCTCCTCCATTTCTATCATAAAAAAAAACATTATTTTTCCGATACTTCTCTGATACGTGTATCGGAGAAGTATCCGACACGTATCGGTAATTAATTTAAAATTTTTTTTTTTTAATTGTCTGATACTTTCCGATACGAGTATCGGTATCGGACACGTATCGAACACGATACTTTGCCATTTTTGAAGTAACGAGGCTTCATAGATCTTGATCATTGGAAATTGAATGCCAGCAATGAAGAAAAGTTTGAAATATTTTGAAAGAATTGTTGGCTACAAACTTAATATTCTCACGAGGAAAGCGTGTTCTTTCCCTTCTTATTTTATTATTATCATTATCATTAAATATGTAAGCAGTCAGCAGTGGCATGCTAGCCTCTGACCTCTAAATATGTATATACTTTTTCGTCTCAAAATATAAATAAAAATGAATCAAAGAAATTTAGATGTGTTTGGCTCAACATCTGAACCAAATGTATCTAAATTTTTTTTACTCATTTTTATTTATATGTAAGTTTAAAATATTTCTAACTTTAGTTAGAAATATTTTAAACTTATATATAACTTTTTCTTATACTCTTGTCTTGTCATAATTAACATGTTGTGCAATACAATTATGTATTAACTTTGAAGAGTGAGTGTAATAAACAACACATAGTATCCCATAGAAGAGTTCATATTATGTTATAACAATCTATTCACAATGTTATGTTAGAAATTAAATCAAGTATGCCCTAGAAGTTTTGAGAAACACGGTTGAGTCATTTTTCATGATCAATAAGGAAGAATTGTGAACTTCAATGTTTGTTTTCTCCTTTTTCCTTGTCAACTTCAATTAATTAATAATGATATCATTCCACTTCCTATTTGGTTAAGTAAAACAAGTAGTATTTGATACCCGTACCATGTGATATGCACCAAAACGTGATTAACATATATATCATTCATGCTGTCTCTTTTTGTTAAGTAACATGTGATTAACACACTTTTTCATGCTGTCTCTTTTTGTTTTTATACTCATGTTCTCTTGTAAAAAGATATATTAATGTAAGGTAAAAAATATAGATATAAATGCACCACATTTTTTGCTCTTCTCCATCAACATATGTATCACAATATTCTTAGAGTTAATCTATACTACTAAAAAGCAATGGAGAAACTTATTACAAGTTGTTGGTCAAATTTTCAATCTGTTCCTGAAAACTACATTTTTCCACCAGAATCAAGACCAGGGAATGTCAAAGTCCCATTCAGCAATAGCATTCCAGTGATTGACCTAAGTGAAGCACAAAAGGGTGATAGGACTAATACCATTCATAAAATTATCAAAGCTGCTGAGGAATTTGGATTCTTTAAGGTACATTAGCTTATCCCAATTCATTACTCTCAATCGGTTTGTGTAAGGTGAAGATAATTATCTTTACTTATGAATCAAGTTCAGATCATCTCTTATAGTTTAGTAGGTGGATTTAAATGGTGAGAGATATGATAACGGAAATCTCATTTTGTCCGGTATTATTGGTCTTGGTGTATAATATAATTGATGGTTGACCCAATAATGAAAATATGATATTATGTGGTTCAAACGATCTTAAAGGTCGATCTGATAGCATCTCAAAAATTTAGTTTGACCCAACTCAACTAATTTATACGATAATGATTAGTTTTACTTATATATTCATATTATCATCTCATATTCGATATGAAACTCTTAACAATAGCTACCGAATATATTGATTTGTATGGGTCCAAATTGCTTTTTTGGTCCTTTTTATACGAAACACTTTGAATTTTTTTATTTTTTTGTCTTTTTTATAAGAGACACTCTTTAAATTTATATTATTTATTAAATACACAATTTCATTTATACCTTTATTAAATAAAACCAATTTCACTGCTAATGCATTAATTAGAGAGATCTATTTCTCATGTTAGTTCAATGTTAGTTTCAGAATAAAACAAAAAAAAATTAGAATTTTTAATGTAAAAACATAAGCATCTTTAATCCGTGTGAATTTTTCAAAATATTGGACTAAGTGAACATTGAGTTTATTTTTTTTTGACAGAAAGACATGGAGTTTATTATTACTTACAACCAAAACATTGAATTTATTATTACTTAATTACTACTAACATGAGTTCAATGTTATGGAGTCTGTTTAATTTATTCTTAATTACTTGAATAATGATTAATGTAAATTAAGGTGGGATTGAAACAGGTTATTAATCATGGGGTTTCGGTGAATGAAATGAAGGAAACAATGAATGTCTTTAAGGAGATTTTTCAAATGCCTGAAGAGCACAAGAAAAAGTTGTGTACTAATGACCCATCCAAACCATGTAAGATGTTTACCAGCAGTTTCAACTATGCAACTGAAAAGATTCATCTATGGAGGGACAGTCTTAGACATCCATGTTATCCTTTGGAGCAATGGCAACACATATGGCCCGAAAATCCAACTATATATCGGTAAGGAATTCTAATTTAGAAAGAAAAAATAATTAAATAAAATTAAGGGGAATTCTAATTTATCCTTTTAATAATTTGAAGGCATTTATCCAATTACCCATCAACCAATAAGAATAAACTATTTGTATGTGATCTCTACAACTTTGTTACGATTAGTTGAGGCGACCACATACAAATCTACTTATGTGACTTGTTTTCATTGGTCGAAGGATAAATGACTTCAAATTATGAAAGGGTACTCACCTAAAATTAAATGAATGTTGTCGGAGTGTAACGAATTTTATTTATTTACACACCGCAAAGAAATGTTACTATTTGATTCAACTCAAAACATATTTGAACATATTTTCTACAAGCAACTCAAGTTTTATTATTTTTTTTTTCTTTCAAATTAATATAAGGGTGTGTAGGGCAGTAGGGGGTGCGCAATGAGCATATGTAACAAATTGTTTCTAATACATCTTTTCTTGCAGAGAATGTGTAGGGGATTTTTCAAATGAAGTTAAGGAATTGGGTTCAAGGATCATGAATTTAATAAGTGAAGGACTTGGTCTTAAATATGGATATTTTGACAATGATCTTACGGGATCAATGATTTTATCAGTTAATCATTATCCACCATGCCCGGAACCAAGTTTGACGTTGGGACTGAGCAAACACTCAGATCCTAACCTCATCACAATTTTAATGCCAGATGATGTATCTGGCCTTCAAGTATTGAAGGATGGAAAATGGATTGCTGTTGAGGTTCTTCCTCATTCCTTTGTTATAAATGTGGGCTACACATTGCAGGTATTGTTTCGATTAAAATTCAATTTCAAACTTTTCAAACAATTCGTCCTAATACTATATGAAAAATGGATTATATGCGTGCGGTCGCCTTTTTCTATGCAATCACACAGTCATGACATCTGTGGGTCGGACGACATCAAACATTTTTTTTTTATTTAATAATTTCAAAAATCCTATACTTAAATTAAGATCGTCCGATCTTTATCAGAGGTCAATGATGCCTAGCTAACTGCATGACTGTAAGGACTTGCACCTAAACCTGGTCCGAAAATATATTGTTTTTCTTTTTTTTTTTTTTTACGATAAAAAAAAGGAACGATAAAAAAAAGGATAATTGTAATTTTGTTATATGTATTTATTTGGAAAGTTTTGTTGACTTTAAAATATTGGTTTCAGATAATAAGTAATGGTAAGCTAAAAAGTGTGGAGCATAGAGTTGTGACAAATTCAAGTCAAAGTCGTACAACTGCTGCTTTTTGCTTAGGTTCTTCTGATGATTGTACTGTAGAGCCAGCACAAGCTATCACTGATGAAAACAATCCACCAATTTTTAAGTCTTTCAAATACCAGGATTTCAACTCTCATTACTTTAACAAATATGGTGACACAAATGTGGTGCTAAAATCGTTTGAGGAACCAAAGAATTAAATGCATTTTGAAAGGAAAAAATGTTGTATTGATGGTGTAATGTTTGGGACACTTTTTATTGTGTTTGAATGCTATGTTTATTAGGCTAAACTACACATTTGATCCCTTACGTTTATTTTAGGATTCAATTTGGTCCCTTATGTTTAAAAAGTTCCAATTTGGTCCCTTACGTTTATTTTAGGTTTCAATTTGGTCCATTCCGTCAGTTTTTGCACATGTGGCAGACGGTTTGCTTACGTGGCAGACGGTTTGCACACGTGGATTGACACGTGGACACCTGGACACGTTGACACGTGTCCAATTGAAACAGTGGAACAGTGAAATCTGACGGAAGGGACCAACTAATGCAAACGTTGATAACGTAAGGGATCAAATTGAAACTTTTTATACGTAAGGGACCAAATTAAAACCTAAAATAAACATAAGGGACCAAATATGTACTTTAGCCTTATTTTTTCATTTGATAGTAGATTATGTGTTGGTTTGGTGTTAGCTTATTTATGGTTTATCTTTAGCTAGGGTTTTTTACTTTGTGATTTGTAATTTGTAATTTTATTTTGTATCTTTAGCACGCTTCAGATATCTTTCATTCACTACACCATTTTTTACTTTAGCTACAGGTAAGAAAGAATGGCCTAAACATAGTATAGTCCACGCTTTTGGAACAGTTGACTATAACATAAGGTTCTTTTGATTTTTTTTACAATTTAAATAGAACAGTGGCCTTCTCCTAATATTTTAGGCTACGATTTTCTATTTTCGTGGCCAAAAGTTGAAAAACGCTGGCCTTAGAGAATAGGCCATGGCTGCATAAACCACAATTGAAAAACTGTGGCTAAACCGTTGCCTAAAGTTTAAGCCACTGTTTTTTAGCTTTAACCCACTCTTTTTATGATGTTGTCTAAAGTTAAAAATGTTGTAGTGATCAATATATTTCCTTGGATTAGTAACTAAATAAATGAGAATAAAATAATTGTAGTTTCCTTATGTTTGGTCCTATAAACCTCTACGTATTTAAAGAACTAATTTTACAAACATGTAATAGTACGGTAGTTTCCATGAGTGTATTAAGAATGAGTTGGAAGTACCCTCCACATTGAATAAAAAAAATTGAGCAAAGTATAAATGATATGATTCACTGTACGTAAAAAAAATTGGCTGAAAGATTTTAAGCAAAAAATTGATCTTAATTTGTTGAAAGAAATAAATATATCCAACGTTCATTATGAGAGAAGTTATGGTGCATAAATAATGAAATTGCTTCGTGCATTCCCAAATTTCTTGCGCAACCCCTAAATTTCTTACACACTCCCAAAATTTCTCGCGCACCCTCAGATGACTCGTGCCTCCCAATTTTATTTTATTTTTGTCCCCCCACATTTCTAGCCAAAATAATTTTTCTGGTGGAATAGTTTCAGAGGGTTCTACTTCAAAACCATTAAGTACAAAAAATGGTTTTGGAGTACAACCCTAAATTTTCTTATAGTGTTCTACCTTGTCAGATCTGCACTATAAAGTTGTCAGATTTAATTAGTTCAATTTATCAACCGTGAACATATCTAATCAATGTTGACTATAATTAAAAGAAATGACCCAATTGAAAAAACAAATTATAGACCTGATCTGATTACGATGATTTTTAGTTTAGGAACACATCTAAACTTTCAAAAGTAATTGAGGGACTTGTAAAATAATTAAACCTTAGAAAAAGAAATAAATATATGAACGTGAGAAATGTGTTGTGAAATTTATTGACCATAAATTTTCTTGGCATTGAAGCAACGTCTCTAATCTCTATATCTAACGGATGTAATTTTTGTGTACCATACGCAACTCATGATATTGCTTATGCTGATGGTGAACTAGTTTTTTTCTATTTAGTAGAATCCCAAAATATTTGAAATATAGATTTAACCCAACAAAACTCCAAAATGGCACACTAATTAACTTTTTCATCCACACACAGAATCAAACATATTGGTAAGCCAATCTCGTAGTACTATTTTGGCGGATGGTGGTGGCATGGCATCGAATGCAGAAGCTCACTCACAAAGTACTTTTGTGGGCCTTTGGCAGTTATATGGTGCATTTGTTATAGATTTTTTCAAAATAAATTCTTATAATGTAATATAATTTTGCGTAAAAAAATTTTACAAAGAAATTTTTTATAAAAGCTTTAAATGAAAATTTGGTTTGAATAGTTATTTTTAAAATGTCATTTTATGTATTTCATCATTTTATTGAAATTTTTTTTAGATATCAAAATTTCAAAAAAAATTACTTTTTTTGAAACTATTTCAAATAAATTTTCATAAAGATCATTTTTGAAATACAACTTTTTGTAAAAATTGAAATTTTGACTATGTTTTGATCTTCAATAATGTACATTTATGTTATGTAATGTCAAAATTAGTGTTTGAATTTAGAAAAAATGAATATAAAAAAACTTATAATATTTTGAAAAACGATTTTGTAAAATCCATTTTCAAAAATACAAAAAAAAAATTATTTTTTTTAAAGCTAAAACAAACGCACCCATATTGTGGACCTAATTCAAAAGATAATTAAAGTTCCTTGCTTGAGTGGTGAGTGTTGACCATCAACTATTCTCTTTTTGTCATTTTGATTTCCAACATATATTACTCAATACATTAATCTTTAAAAAAATACTTAAATATGATTACCGTTGTAACACCCAAACCCGTATTTAATAAAATACTATCTTTATAAAATATTATTCAAATTGCGCAACGGAAAATAAAACTTGATTTATAAAATTGGTGGTTTAGTAAAATACAAGCTTCATCAATTAATATTACTAACAACTTTAATTAGTAAAATATCGTTATACAAAATATTTCTAAAACTCTATACATCCTCAGATAAATAATAATAAGTGATAAAGACTCTATATACATTTAGAGAACCCTATCCCCGTGTCATGATCAGAGCGGAACTTCATCAACGACTCGATCACAAACATAACCTGAGAACCTGAACCCCCAAAGGTTCAGCACATACACGAAACAGAGGGTTAGATAATATAACCAGAAAAGGAACTAAGTGTAAGAACACACTTAACACTTAGGACATAGCATGCTTATGTCTAACAATTCAATTCATAAACATACATTAATCACATGTAATTCATAACACATAATCATACACATACAACACATCACAATAATATCATATCCTCAATCAATTGGCAAAGTATACGCATCATCATCAAATATTCATCAATTATCTCATAATACATTTAATCACTTAAATTAAGGATTACCAATCAATGCCAATTACCAAGTATCACATTTAATCACATATTCCTAATGCAACTAATGTCAATTACATAATGTCATGTCACCCTAGACACAACTATATGCATGTGGTACCCGCATCAAGTTTCGAATACATTAAGCATTCTCGCATCAAGTCTAGTTTTAAGTCATGGGGGACCATCGCTCAAGTCTAGTTTTAAGTCATGGTGGACCATCGCTCAAGTTGACACATGCATGCATGAATGAACACATACCAAACAATGATGATAACTCTATACATCTACATATGAATAATAGGACGCTCCTCCCAATATTCCTTTTCAAGTTCGCATCAAATCTCATCATCATATCATCATTAAGGCATACATTCAAGCACATATATCATAAAGTAATTCATTTATCTCAACTCAATTAGACATACAATTATTATTATCAATCACTAAATATTAATCTTCACCATAATCAATCATCATTTATTAAGTCATATATGCATATACATAATCGTATTATCATTATCACTAATCATCAACAATTATCTATCATCATCATAAACATAATCTCATCTCAACATACACATTAATCATAGTTAATTAGCACTTACAATGTCACAACTCAATTTATCATCCACGACTCAATTTAAAGTCATATATACCAGATAATCATCATAGGATCATAATACAATCATAATATAAGCATATATCTCATTTAATCAACAAAATAACAAGGTTCAGGTCGAGTCAACTCGCCATGGCAAGTAAACAACTCGCCATGGCAAGTACTCATATTTCCTGAAGAACATGCTCACTCGCCATGGCAAGTAAGACTGCTCGCCGTGGCAAGTACTCATGTTTCCTGCAGAACATGCTTACTCGCCATGGCATGTAAGACTGCTCGCCATGGCGAGCTCTCCTGGACAGACAAGTTCAAGCTTCGGGTTTTGAAGGAAAAACCTCCCAAATCTCGAATTTCAAGTTCTAGAAGCATAAAGATGATAACTTTAGACATGTATAAGTATGACAAACATAAAAGTACAACTTATAACAAGGATCAACAACATTTCATGCTAAAATCATCAATAATCTCATTTTATATAAAAACCCATTTTTCTCATCAATAACACAATTAACTCATAAATAAGTGATTCTACTCATATCAATTTATCTATTAAGCATGAATAGACATATAATCAACATCAATGACATAGATAAACACATTCCCAAAACCCATTTCTCCCCAAAACCAAAAATGAGTGAAGAGAGTTTGGGTGTGGAGTCATAGACAAACTCCCCTCTCTTTGATCACTCAAAATTATATTATCTAAACCTCTTACCTTAGATTGAAGCTTTACATCTCTAAGCTCTACACTTTGACTCCCTTCTACATCTTCAATTCTATCTAAGACTTTTCTTCTCTTCCTCTTCTCTTCCAAGAACTCCATTCTCTCTACCTCTCTTTCTCTCAACCTCTCTTTCTCTCATTTTGTGATAAATGATTTCACAACACTACTCTTCATAAAAATCATCCCTTTATATATCTCCCAACTTAGGTTAGGGTCAAATCTCCATAATACCCTTAATTTCTCTACAATTCTCACTCACAATTCTATTTCTATTCTCACCACCCACTTTCATACTAATTACAAAATTGCCACTACTTCCTCCCCAAGATACTCTATCCTTTTAGATAATAACCAAAGTGTCATTCTTATCTCTACACAATCCACTAACTCGTAGTAAATTACTACATTAACCTTAATTCTATCACAAACTCTTATTCATTCTAATTAAGCTCAATACTCATCAAAACCCATTACCAACAAACATAAAGATAACAACTAATTAATGCATACAAAACACACCAATTAATTAAATAAAATTAATCAATCAAATATAATAAAATATAAGATTTGGGGTGTTACAACTCTCCCCCACTTAAAGAATTTTCGCCCTCGAAAATTGCGCAACTAAAACAACTCGAATAAAATCACCTAATCCAGTTTCTCAACAAAATTTCCAAATTCCACACATTATCAATTCAACAAAACTAGTTTATTCAATCAACACGATTTTCGTTTACCATTAACAAGAGATTAAGGCTGATCAATTCCTTAATTTGCCAATAAGTATCCGATAACCATGATGGTAGAATAAACCATCTTTATCAAACTTCAAATATGTTCTCTTATCAGGAACCTTCCATCACAAGTATCCTTCAATCTTTCACACTCCAAAATAATCGTCATCTTCAAAGGGACACTCACAACTTCATACTTTCCATAAATCTTTATTCTCAATTTCGATCTCTTGATTTCTTTCTTAATCCGCATACTTCATGTCTAATTCTTATCCAACATAACTATGTTCTTTCCAAATTATCTCTTACCTAACTTTTGTATTTCTTAACACAAACAATTCCACTTTCATTTCTTCCTTTGAGATACTCTCATTCAAATATATCTTAAGTCAACCATCAACTCACACACTAATGCTATGTCTATCTACCTTACACTAAGTACCACTTTTAATCTTTCTATTTCCCATTATCCCTTTCTATACTCAATCTTTCTTCCGATAGACAATTACTTAACTATTTCTCAACACGTTCTTTCGAAGATTAACTTAATTATTCATATCCTTCATTTAGGATCAATTTACACTCATTTTTATCTTGACTTCTAATATCTCTTGAGAACATTTCCAAATACCCTTCTACTTTAACGATCACATCGTTTCGATTCCAACGGCAACCTTATCTTAAAATTTCCTTTGAATTCGATAAATCCAACTCACAAATTCCATCTTAGAATCTCGTAATTCCGTTCTCATCCCTTTGAGGTTTACTTCTTTACTTTGACAACTTCGCACCGGTCGGTCCATTAAATCCAAATCCACTTTCTAATTTCCTCAAATCTCTTCAAGAATACGGCTCACCAACTTCATCATACTTGACTTACACTTCTAAGTGTCACCTCCTATATCGACTCACATTTTTGAACTTGTTCACTTAACTCCAATTCTTTCGTCACTAAAGCCGGCATCTGCTATCATGTTAACTCAACTTAAATGACAACTCAATCCAAAATATAAATCCTTCGAATTCTAACAATTTCCTCATGCTACTTATTCATCTCTATTTGATCAACCAATACTCTGAATTCTTACGATCGCCGAATACCTCCACTTTCGAACCATACAAACAACGCTTCCAAAATCATCAACACACTTTGAGATCCTTCTCCTGAGGATTTTTAAGGACTAAAACCAAAAGATTTGAACATACAGAAACTAATTTACAACAAAAAAAGATACATGAACAAAAACTAAAAAATCGCGAACTTACAAAAACGAAAATGATATTTAAGCCTTAAAAAAGTAATATGTACCGTATAAAGTTAAATTTGTTGAAAAGCTAAAGATACAAAATATAAGTGTGGTTGTTTGGTTTCACGGCGGGACACCAATAACCAATTTCCTTGATTTTTAAGAAATTCTAAATACTAGTGGCACATGGGCGAAGAAGCGAAGTGTAGACTTGTAATAACGAATAAGAGTGTAAGCGAATCAGAAAAATTCAATTAAATCGACGATTTAAATTAATTCAAACCAAAATAATTGATGGTTATGATTCGGATCAAAAACCAAACCGAACCAATTGAAAATCGATGTGATTTGATTCGGGTCTCGATTCTAATTTTAAAAACCGATGAACAAACCGAACCAAACCAATATATATATTATTAAGCTAATAATCTTTTTTAGACAACTCACATTTATTAAAAAATAAAACAAGGCCAACTAATTGTAAAAAAAAAAATCTTCCTTCTTCATAGTCACAGCCGCAAATAACCTTCTATCAAGTGTTGTTTTGATTTTTTGTGATTTACTCTCAACCGTTACTCTTGATTGTTATATAACATATTTTTGTTTTAGTTATTGATTTTGAGTATTTTGGTTATATAATAAAATAGAGCAGTTAATTAGAACAAACATGTTTTGGTTATATAGCATTTGGTCTTAGTTATTGATTTTGATTTTTTTTTTTTACAACGGTTAAATATGTTTTGGTTATATAATTAAACTACCAATTAGTTCGTGTGTTCCTTATATAAATGAGAACTTATTAGATGAACTTATGGGAAAAAAATTGTATTTTGTATTTGATGAATTGTATTTTGTATTTGATAAACTTATAGGAAAATAACTGTATTTTGTATTTGATGAACTTATGAGAAAATAATATATCGAGAAAAAAAATAATAGCATGAAATACATCGAAAAAATGCGCTGTAAAAATCGGTTAAAGTATCCGAACTAAACCGATGAGTTTGGTTCGGATTCATTTTTTAAAAACACTAAAAACCGAAGCAAACCAAACCAATCAACAGTTCATTGATTCAGACATTGGATTCACTCAAAACCAATCGAAACTGGTTCAATTACACCCCTAATACTGAAAGAGTAATATCAATGTAATTTGGAAGATAATTTGATATTTGACAGAAATGAGAGATTCATACACATAAAAAAGAGAATTTAATCATTCATATTTACGTGTCATTGTATATGCTATGCTATGTATTAATTTATCAATTGTCAATCATATCAAGTATCATTGTGTTGAAATCTAACTAGTGTGAGTTAAATCTTATATATAAGTGAGACAGCCTATAAATCTAACGTCTTAAGGTTTTAAATAAAAGTGCGTGTCAAAATTCAATTGTGTGGTTGCTCTTAGCTCAACGCGTTGATTCAACCTAGTGAGTTTCTCCCTCACGGTCCTACAGTGGTATCATAGCACGTAGTTTGAGGGACCAATAAATGAGTGGTGATAGAACGAGAATACATAGTCTCTATTTGAATTGATGAAATATAATAGAAATGGAGCGAAATTGAATAAAGTGAATTGGAATGGAATAAAGTAGAATAGAACAAATCTTTAATTTCATTTTTTAGAATATTTTATGATGGAGTGAAAAAAAAATTATAATCCATCTAATGGGAACAAAATTAAAAGCAATTAAGTGGTGATTTTGGATGAAATTCATTCTATAATATTCCATTTCATTTCATTATAAATTTTAAAATTCAACCAATGAAACATTAATCTATTTCCTCCCTTCAAAATCCATTTAATCTCATTCTATCAATTGAAATTTCAAACATAGCCCGTGAGACTCACACTTGAAGGAAGATGTTAAAATCTATTAAGGATAAATATTAAGTCACAACACATTTGTGTGTGAATTAAATCTCACATTGATGAAAATAATCGTTGTTGAGCAATATATCCATAAATAAAACTCATAAAAAACCATTTATGTAATTTTTCTTAACTCGATATGTTGGTCCAACCTACTCAGGCTCCTTCTCACAATCAACACACTGTACCATAATTTTTCATGGGCTTAATAGACCCCTTAACACACTGTACCATTCATATTTATTTTAATTTTTAAAATTATTTTTATTATTGACAATAATAAAAATCAATGTAACAAAATAAAAATAAAAAAAATATTTATCTATCATCATCGTCATTAACACCAACACTCGTTCATCACCAAAACCACCATCATCATACAAAATATTTAAATAACTTCTGCTTTATTCCTTTATAATTTGAATACATGATTTTTAAAAAAATATTTTCATATTTATCTCTTTCCAAGAGATTATTTGACATTAAACTTATTAAAAGATATCTTTTTTATATATCTTGATCGTTGGAAATTGAATGCCAGCAATGAAGAAAAGTTTGAAATATTTTGAAAGAATTATTTGCATTTACGGTAGGTAGTAGCAGTACTTTTATTTATTTATTATTATGCATATATTGCCACAAATTTAATATTCTCACGAGGAAAGCGTGTTCTTTTCCCCTAATATTTTATCATTAAATATATAAGCAGTCAGCAGGGCATGCTAGCCTCTGATCTCTAATCTATAGCAATCTTTCATAGGTGCCTTCTAGCATGCACAAGGCTAGTAGGTCTCCCACCATGGGAGAGTAACGTGAACCGTCAGATGAATACTCCTATGATGGAGTACTTGTACCTTATAATTTTTTTTCTCTCTCTTCCCATCATCTCTTTCATCTCACTGGGTTTCCATTTTCAGAATTTCAATTCTCTAGTGTCTATGCTTTCTTCTTCTACCTCACAACTACATTCTCTTTACATTCTTCCAATTCTAAATCCCAATTCTTTTCTAAAATTAACTGACATAGGAAACCTTATTATCATCGATCAATCCAATAAAACCACTGGGCCACTGAAAACATCAATAAAAATTCAACCTTTAACAAAAACCCAATTCTTCAGATTTTCGATTCTAGGAATTTGGTTGTATCAGAATCACCAAATGAAAATGACCCAACAAAGTTTTCATGGAAAAGTTTCAATTTTGCAACAGATACTTTGTTACCTGGTATGAAACTTGGTTGGAATTTTGATACAAACACAAAAACACACATAAACTCATGGAAAGTAACAGATCAAGATCCTTCAATTGGAGATATATCTTTCAAGACGGATTACCATGGTGTTCCAGAAATTTAGTTTGCATCCCCTGTTTTTGCAATTTACTATTTCTACCATCAATTCCATCATTAATAAAACACCAATAATCTAAACTAATTCACAGTAAACATTATTGTAAATGCAATTGCTCCAAAATAAACTTCTCTTTTAATCTAACAGTCTTCATATGTCAAATTTCTGCTTCTCTAAACCTTCCCCAACATGGTCATTATTATTATTATTATTATTATTATTATTATTATTATTATTATTATTATTATTTAATGTTCTTTTTTATGGAATTCATTAATTCAATAAAATTATTGAAGACATTAATAAAAATCAAAGCTGATCTGACAATGGTGAGAAAATGTTAGTTTTGGTGGGGTGGTTGAAAATGGTGTTTTGGAGGAGATGACCGTAAGTTGAAGTTGCCATTCATGTCTTCAAGATTTTGCTCAAGTTGTTGGTGCTTTAGAGAGAGATGGTGCTGATGGTTGACAATTGTGGAAAATAAAGTGATATGATGTGAATGGTGTAGGATATTATGGTATGACTAAGAAGAATCTATGGTTAAGATTAAGTCACCCATGGTGGGAGACCTATATACCTTTCCCATGCTAGACTCAGCCTCTTTCATATTACTTTAGCCACGAGTTAGCTAACAAACACTCTACGTTTGATCAATTAAAAAATAAAGAATTGGATTGAACAATTTTTATTGTATTGTGTTTGATTCAAAAATTACTATGAGAGTGGACAAAAGAGCTAATAAAGGATAGGACTTTAACAAGATTTTTTGTCTCCTACTAAATCATAGAACAATTTTTGTCAACAGTATAATTGCAACTACAAAAAATACAAAAATATCCATTTATTTTTTAATATAAAAAATATTATATCTCTATTTCTTTCTAGTAAAATTTTATCTTATCATGTACTATCTTGTTCCGTCCTATACTATCTTGTTATGTCCTGTACTTGTTGATTTACAAATCAAACGATTACAAGCTTTACCGTTTCTATTAGGAATGTATACGTTCAAATTAAGAGGTACTTTAATATATATATATATATATATATTGAAAACTACGAAGATTAAAAAAGTTGATTATGGTATTAAATTTGTTGATAATTAATATTGTTTTTACAATTTTATCCTTAAGAGAGATAATGAATTAATGTTGTTTTAGTACATTTATTACATATTATAGAAAAAGATACACTATATATGTTGGTAACAAAAATATTTAATTCTCTTGAAAATTTTAAAAAGATTTTATAAAACGGATAAAGAAAAATTTCAAAAGAGTTTTATAATTAGGGACGAAACCAGTATATGCAGAGGACCACAAGATTAAAAGAGGGGTAGAAATGGAGATATATGTTGAAAAAGTCTCATTGTTTTGTATATTAGAATAAAGAGACCAAATCATTGTTTTATGAAAGTTACAAAACTATCCCTAAAGCTACTAATTTTAAATAATAAATATGAATGGTTTTTATCCAAAGTGAAAAGGTGCACATTACTAATTTAGACTTTCATATTATAAGTAAAAACTGATCAATAAAAATAAATATATTTAGTCCAAATATTGAACCAAATATAATTATTATGTTTTAACTTTGAAGACTGTGAGCGTAATAAACAACACATTGTATCTCATAGAAGAGCCATATGATGTTATAACAAATAACAATCCATTCACAATGTTATGTTAGAAATTAAATAAGCATGCCCTAGAAGTTATGAGAAACATGGTTGAGTCATTTTCTTGATTATTAAGGAAGAATTGTGATTGGGCCTTAATAGATGAAGAAGCACCAATGCTCTCTTCATCGTTTGTTTTCTTTTTTTCTTGTGAACTTCAATTAATAATGATATCATTCCACTTCCTATTTGGTTAATCAAAACAAGTAGTATTTGATACCCGTGAAAAACCGTACCATTTTGTTTAATAAAAACAATACATAGACACCCGTGAAAAATTATACAATGTGGTGCACCAACACACCACGAGAAAGAATATAATTTGTTGGTCTATAGGAGGAAAAACAGTAACATGTGATGCACCAAAACGTGAGTGATTAACACACTTTTTCATGCTGTCTCTTTTTGTTTTTACTCATGTTCTCTTGTAAAAAGATATATTAATGCATGGTAAAAAAATAGATATAAATGCACCACATTTTTCGCTCTTCTCCATCAACATATCACAAGAGTTAATCTATACTACTAAAAAGCAATGGAGAAACTTATTACTAGTTGTTGGTCAAATTTTCAATCTGTCCCTGAGAACTACATTTTTCCACCTGAATCAAGACCAGGGAATGTGAAAATCCCATTCAGCAATAGAATTCCAGTGATTGATCTAAGTGAAGCACAAAAGGGTGATAGGACTAACACCATTCATAAAATTATCAAAGCTGCTGAGGAATTTGGATTCTTTCAGGTACATAGCTCATCGCAATTTTTACTCTCTTGTTTTTTATTTTTTTTTGTCAGGTAGTCTAGAGACTAAAAATTCATTCCTTAAATGTGTATAATTGGGCATACCGGATTCGAACCCCGATCATTATATAAATGTGCAATGTCCTTTACTAATTGAGCTAGACTCATGAGAACTTACTCTCTTGTTTATAATACATTCTTGTTGTTTGGTTAAGGGATAAAGTAAATTTTTTTTACGTAAGACAAAAAATGTACCCAATTAAATTTGAACTTGCAGTTGTATCACACAGTTAAAGCCTCAATTGATAGCTCTTAGAAATTTGGGTTGTACATAACTTTTTTTAATGGCTGGGTCGTACATAACTTAATCTTATAAAATTGATTTGTAAAGTAAAGTTAATTATCTCTACTTATAAATTTAAGTTGAGATCATCTTTTATGATTTAGTATGTTGATATAAATGGTGAAAGACATGATAGCCAAAATCTCATTTTGTCCGGTACTATTTGTCTTAATGGATAATATAATTAATGGGTGACCAATAACAAAAATTTGATATTATGTGGTCAAAAGATCTTAGGTTGATTTGATAGCATCTCAAAAATTTAGTTTGACTTAACTCAACCGACTTATACGATGATGATTATTTTTACCAATAAATTTATATTCAGATCATCTCATATTTAATATGGAACTCTTAACAATAGCTACCGAATATATTAATTTGTAGGGGTCCGAATCCAAATTAAATCTAGGAAATCCAAATTGCTCCTTTGGTCCTTTTTGTACTAAACACTTTGAATCATCTTTTTTATAAGAGACACTCTTTAAATTTATTCATTATTAAGTACACAATTTCATTTATATCCTTATTAATTAAATCAAATAATTAGTTTCAATAATAATCATTAATTAGAGAGATTTATTTCTCATGTTAGTTCAATTAGAATTAATAATGTAAAAATTTAGCTTCTTTAATCTGTATGATTTTGTTATTACTTACTTACTACTAACTTGGTCTCATATTTTTTTTTTCTTTTCTCTTCCTTATATGTTATGTAGTCTGTTTTATTCTTGATTACTTGAATAATGATTAATGAAAATTAAAGTGGGATTTAAACAGGTTATTAATCATGGGATTTCAGTGAATGAAATGAAGGAAACAATGAGTGTCTTTAAGGAGATTTTTCAGATGCCTGAAGAGTACAAGAAAAAGTTGTGTACTAATGACCCTTCCAAACCATGTAAGATGTTTACCAGCAGTTTCAACTATGCAACTGAAAAGGTTCATCTATGGAGGGACAGTCTTAGGCACCCATGTTATCCTTTGGAGCAATGGCAACACATTTGGCCCGAAAATCCAACTACATACCGGTAAAGAAAATACTTAGTCAGACACACAATTGCAAAAACGTAGAAAGAAAAAATAATTAAATGAATGGTGTCGGATAGTGTAAGAAATTTTATTTATTTACACACCATAAAGAAATGTTATTATTTATTTACATACCGTAAAGAAATGTTACTATTGTCTCATAAGTCCTAACTCAACCGATAAAAATTGTCGAAATTGTTAGGTTAGACGTCATGATCCAGGTTCGAACCCAAAATCTCACAATTATGTGAGTTTAATTTCAATGGATTACCACTTCATTTATGAAAAAAAAACAGAAATGTTACTATTAGTTTCAACTTTTTTTTTTTGACATAACTATTAATTCAACTTAAAAACATGCATATTTAAACATATTTTCAACAAGCAACTCATTTTCTTTCAAATATAAGGATGTGTAGGGCGATAGGGGGTGTGCAATCAGCACATGTAGCATAATTTGTTTCTAATAGATCTTTTCTTGCAGAGAAAGTGTAGGTGATTTCTCAAATGAAGTTAAGAAATTGGGTTCAAGGATAATGAATTTAATCGGTGAAGGACTTGGTCTTAAATATGGATATTTTGACAATGATCTTACAGGGTCAATGATTTTATCAGTTAATCATTATCCTTCATGTCCTGAACCAAGTTTGACATTAGGAATGAGCAAACACTCAGATCCTAACCTCATCACAATTTTAATGCAAGATGATGTTTCTGGCCTTCAAGTATTAAAGGATGGAAAATGGATTGCTGTTGAGGTTCTTCCTCATTCCTTTGTTATAAATGTAGGCTACACATTGCAGGTATTGTTTCAATTAGAATTCGAATTCAAATTTTTCAAACAATTCGTCCTAATACTATATGGAAAATGGATTATATGGAATCGTATTTCTCCGTGTAGTCAGATAGTTATGACATATGTGTAGGATAACATATAAAATAACATATTTTATTTTATTCAATAATTTCAAATATACTTATACTTTAAATTAGGATCGTTCGATCTTGATCGGACGGACAATCAACAATGCTTGACTGCATGCATGACTATAAGGACTTTATGATTGCACCTAAACCTGGTCTGAAAATAATTAAATTTTTCTTTAGATAAAATAGTATTTACTCCCTGCAATGTTAGCGAATTTCAATCTCTAATTATGTTTTTTCAATTACCCCTACAATGTCTAAATCCTGTCTTTTTAGTCTCTTATTGAATATGTTGCTTTAAGATTTCACATTAACGACGACATGACATGCTTAGTCAATATGGGGGCAAAAGGTCAACATCTCAAGTCAGCATATTCAATAAGAAGCTAAAAGGACGAAATCTTCACATTACAGTGGATAATCGGAAAAAAAAAAAAAAAATTATAAA
The DNA here is from genome assembly GCA_954870985.1 of Trifolium fragiferum. Taxonomy (NCBI): domain Eukaryota; kingdom Viridiplantae; phylum Streptophyta; class Magnoliopsida; order Fabales; family Fabaceae; genus Trifolium; species Trifolium fragiferum. The sequence goes on along the minus strand of OX940796.1, from coordinate 40,628,514 downwards.
GATAAATTGAAATACACCAACATTGTAGGGGTAAACACCATAATCCTTTTTCTTTTCAATTTTGTCATTTTGTTAGATATGTATTCTGGAAGAAAAAAAATTGACTTGTTGGTTACAATATTGGTTACAGATAATCAGTAATGGTAAGCTAAAAAGTGTAGAGCATAGAGTGGTGACAAATTCAAGTCAAGGTCGCACAACTGCTGCTTTTTGCTTAGCTCCTTCTGATGATTGTACTGTAGAGCCAGCACAAGCTATCACTGATGAACACAATCCACCAATTTTTAAGTCTTTCAAATATAAGGATTTCATCTCCCACTACTTTAACAAATATGGAGAAACAGTGGTTCTCAAATCGTTTGTGGCACCAAAGAATTAACTGAAATAGTATTTTGGAAGGTAAAAAGTGTTGTATTGATGGTGTAATGTTGGTACACTTTATTTTGTGTTTAAGTGCTATGTTTCTTCATTTTGATAGTAGATTTTGTGTTGGTTTGATGTTAGCTTATTTATTCTGGTTTGGCTTTAGCTATGGTTTTTCACCTTGTGCTTTAGATATCTTTCATCAATATATTCATCGGTTTAGTAAATAAATAAATAACAATAAAATAAATGTATTTAAAGAACTAATTTTACAATGAGTACGTTAAGCATGAGTTTAAACTTGGAAGTCTTACATTAAAAAAAAAAAAAACTTTGAGCAAAATATAATCGATATGACTCATAAATCTTAAAATTTTGGATGAAGATGTGATGTTGAATTTACTTGAATGGTTGCTTAAATTAATGGCATATTGCGTTGATGTTATGCCAACGACGATGATGGTGTGTGTATATAAAAAAGAGTAAATGCCCAACTTTTGCAAAATTGGCTAGTTAGTTCCCAAATTAACGAAATTACCAAATAGTTTCTAAGTTTGCAAAATGTTAATCAAGTTAGTTCTCACGTCACTTCCAGTTAACTAACACAGTTAATAATGTTGACCTATCTAGTTATCTCACACGTGACAAATCTTAGGGACTAAGATGAAACTCAGTCGGCCTCCAACGTCACATCCACATGAAAAAAAGTGGGGGACTAAATGGAAACGAATATTTGTTTTTCAAAAAAATGAAAATAATATGTCTTGTTAAACCTTTTTTTTATCCATTCTTTTCTTCTCCAAGGTTATAATCTCAATTGCTTTACTTTTTATACGGATTTGATTTAGTTCTTTATGCCTTCAAAGATTATCCTCTTTTGTTAGATAAAATATTTTTTAATATTTTAATTGAACATTTTACAAAAATAATTATGACGTTTGACTTAAGATTACTCTCTTCTGTTAGATATGATCCAAATTGTTTTACCTTTCGGTCAGGGACCAAATTGAAACTTTGAAAGCATAATGGACCAAATTGAAACATAAAATAAACATAAGGGATCAAATGTTGAATTAAGCCTAAAAACTATGTGAGAGTAAGTTAGCAAGCTTACATCCACTATATATTGACAAAAAAAATCAACTGTATTTTTTAAAATATGTTTTAAACAAAAGGATGAATTTGTAAATTGGATTTTATTTTATTTCTTAAACAAAATATCTTAATTTTAGTAAATGTCTTATATTTTATTTTTTGTGTTTCCAAATTAATTAATCCATAATTTTATCAAAAATATTTTAATTACAAATATTTTTTGGAATTTTATCTCCGAAAATATTTTAAAGTTTCATGCGCAGTTTTTTGTAAGAAACTCTGCGAGAAAAATTTTATTTTTATATTAAAGTTGTTCCCTAGAGATTTTTTTTCAAAGGTAAATTTGTAGTAACTTTTTCCTGCGATTTACTTGAATAAAATCAGCAAAAAATTTATGAATATTTTTTATTAAAACTTGTTTCTTGCGAATTTATTTTAAAAAATATTCCAAAATTTTCTGGGAATTTATTTGTAGAAAATTTATCAAAAAACGCTTTATTCTTTTAAAAACAGTTTCCTACGAATTTTTTATCCGAACAAACTTTCATTTTGCTACACCATGTTAATTTTTTTTTGCTGTGTTGGCAATTTATGATTGGTTGTTTGTAAAATATTGTTTTACATCAACAGTGTCTCACTTTCTCTTCAAATTATCCTCGTTGCCGAACATAACGATCAATTGATCATCATCTCATGCTACAGTTGTCTATGATATGGTTTTTTGTATTTTTTTTATTGTGGAATTTGGTGAAATATATTTTTATGTGGAAAAATTTAAATTTTTATTCTCATTCATAATCATAGTTATATGGCTCTATATATAGAGCTACAAAAGCAACAAACTTCTGAGTCATATCTTTTAAATAACAAACTAATTCTATAAATTCTAATCATATTCTAAAAATTCTAATTTGAAATATAAATCTAAATTCTAATAATATCATATTTTAAATCTAATAACGAGTTCCATTTTGGTATGCTTTGGTTGATAAAATTTGTTGTAAATTATCTCTGTGGAAAAGTCATCATCTATCTATGGGTGGTTGATTGGTTTTACTCAAATTAAATTTTTTCTCAATTTCGGTTTACTTTATTTCCTTCTTCAAGACTCCGACAGGTACCATTTCTTTAATTGAATATATTTTTAAAGCTTTTTTATGAGGTGGGAGTGAGATCTAGAAAAATAAATTGGATAAAATGGGATAAAATTTGTCTTGATAAAGAGGATGGAGGTCTAGGGGTCCGTAAAGTAAAGGAGTTTAATATTTCCCTTCTTGCCAAGCGGTGTTGGAGGTTGTTGCAGGAATCTGAGAGTTTGTGGTTCAAGGTTCTGACAGCTAAATATAGGATGAGGTATGGTCAGGTGGATAACAGGGGTAGTAGAGCTTCTAGTTGGTGGAAAGACATTAATAATATTAGATTTAGGAACGAAGTGGGGTTGAGAGGTGGTTTGGGGAGAATGTAGTAAAAAGAGTAGGGGATGGAGAGAGGACATTATTTTGAATGAATAATTAGGTGGATGGGATTTCGTTGAAGTCGCAATTTGATAGGTTGTTTTAGCTGTGCTTAGATAAAGAGGTGACTGTAGCGGATATGCTTAGGCGCAGGTGGGAGGTAGGAGGGAATGGTTGATGGTGCCATAGACACTTGTTAGCTTGGGAGGAACAGTGGTGGGACGAGTGTTGTAATATTGTGGCTAATGTTTCTTTGCAGGTTTGCTTCTTCTGATAAGTTGGAGTGGTTACTCGATCATGTTATTGGTTACGCATTAGGTGGAACTTATCATTTGTTGACTCACTTGTATTCAAGAGAGATGTCTTCTCACCACGATATTATCCGGAATAAGCGTGTACCATCAAAGGTGTCAATATTTGCTTAGCGGTTTCTCAATGACGGGTTACCCACAAAGCTTAATCTTGGTGCTCGTGGATGCTTACGTAATGATTCTTTGTTATGCTCCAATGGTTGTGATGCTATTGAGGATATCCATCACATTTTTTAAAACCGTCCCGTCTTTAGATCGGTTTGGAGTGGCATAATTTCTTGGTTGGGGATCACGTGGGCTCTTCCTGATAATGCAATTTCGGTGGCATCTCAATTTTGTGGGGCTCGTGGTTTTTGCAAAAATATTAGTACCAGTTTACAAGCATTATGGCTAGCTTCAGTATGGTCTATTTGGAAAGCTGCAAATGATAGAGTTTTTAATGGCACAACAACTTCTGTTGACATGTTAATACTTGTTGTGAATTCAACTGATAACTCACACCAATAACCTTGATGTGTGGAGCAAATAAAACCAAGTAACCAAAATATAAGTTGATAGAGTTGATCATGCAATAATCCAAGAACAAATAAAGAGCGATAAAGAACACACGATGATTTATTTACCCAGCTCGGTATTAATGAACCTAATTTGGGGGAAGGAGCAGCCCTTCCGTTCTACTATGATCAATGAGAAACTTTACACAAAAAATTCTCACATAAGGTTACAAGAATTAATCATAATTCTACTCTAATCCCGAATCTTTTTCCGTGACCAAGAGACTCAATTGACCTAGTCTACCCAGGGTGAATACAATAACCCTTTGCCCAACCCTAGGATGATACCAAGAGACAACCCCTATTGTTTCTCTCTAAACCCTAACCTTTGTGTTGCGGCAAATATTTATTGTCACAAACCCCTTACATGTTTGCTCTTTTGTTTTTCTATGAATAAAACACTATCTATTTATAGAAAAAATACATGCTTATTATTTTAAAAGAATTTTTTTTTTAAATAAAACTAAATCTCATATTGTTTTTAAATATATCCAATTTAAAAACAAACTAAATACAAGTCAATATTCTCTGAAAACTAATTTTCCACAAAATCTGCACAACAACCCAACTGTCCACACGTGTCTGCGCATTGCGCAAGACAAAATGTGCATTGCGCAGGAGGCTGAATGCTCAGCCCCTTCCATGCTCCAGTTCTACGCATTTCGTAGCTTGCGCATTGCGCAGAAGGCAAATCCTGACCCTGTTTTTTGAACTTCCGAGATTTCAAGACATATCCAACAATACTTTCCCCCAAAGTTTATGTCTGGTGGTGGCTTAAGGCAAGAAAAAAAGGCTTTTGTTTCAATTTAGATCATTGGATGCTAAATCCAAAAGTATGTTAAAGACTCACCATATATAATATTTTTTCTTTGTGTTTGAACTCTTTTATGTAGGCACTTCTTGTGTTTATTTTTTTTAATATGTTATTTGGCTTCTTGAATATATATATATATATATATATATATATATATATATATATATGGGGATTGCTAACATATTCCGACCTAAAAACATGTGGGAGTATGTTAGCAAGCCAACTCCCACTATATATTTACTTAAAAACCAATTATATCTATACAAAGCAACATAAGTCATAAGGTTAGTTTTGTAAATTTGTATTTTATTCTAATTTCAAAACAAAATATTCGGAACATGGTTCCTTAAGTTTAGTAAATGTCTCATAATTAATAATTAACATTGTTTCTTATGGTTTTCTTTTCTATTAAAGCATTGTAAAAAAATCCACAAGAAACATTATATTTTTTTATATTCAAATGGCGGTGACTAGAATTAATTTTGGTAGAATTAAGTTTGACAGAATTGATTTTGATTAAAAGTGAGTTGAGTTAAATTGATTTATGTTTGGATACATTGATGTAAAAGTGATTCTCATCGATTTATAATGTTTGGATAGTTTGAATCAAAATTGATTTTGAAAACATAAAGACCAAATTATCCTTTTAATTAAATTTAAAACTAAATATTCCACTAACTAACTAAATATCCCATTCTCATTTTAGATAACCATTTAAACTTATATCTAAAATCTTGATTTTAAAATAATATTTTTTGGTTCACACATTCATTTTAAAAAAAATATTAATTTATAAGAGTTATTTTTATTTTTAATATAAATACAAGTGTAAAAACAAATACTAATATATCAAAGATAATATTATAGATTGTAAAAGAAAAAATAATACTCCATTGTCGGCAAACAACTTGAGCACCACCAGTCCACCAATTCGCATTCGTCGCCGATTTGCCGTCTATAACAAATTCATACCATCGATTTCTCACCGCAAGCAACATAAATCCTCCACTCCTTGTCTTCTTCCTCTTGAACAACAATGTTACAATGGCAGCGAATAGTAGGGGTGTAATTGGACCGGTTTGGATCGGTTTTTGATGAATTCAAAGTCCGAACGAATGTGTATTCAGTTGGTTTGGTTTGGATCGGTTTGTCCTGTTTTTGAAAAATGAAACCAAACCAAACTAATCGGTTTGGTTCGGTTTGGATCGGATACATTGATCGGTTTTGTAATATATATTTTTTTTGCAATATTTTTTTTGCTATTATCTTTTTCTACTATTTTTTTTATCCGATATCCTGCTATAATTGCTTTAATCACACATAACACTTATATAATCAATTATCACCATACACTATATTTTAATTAGTTTTCAAACACATTTTAATTCAAACAAAATTGACAAAATACAATCTATATATCTTCAAATGCAAAATATAATCCATAGATGATGTTCAATATATATATATATATATATATATATATATATATATATATATATATATATATATATATATATATATATAGTTAGAATATAGAACATTTGAATTTATTTTTAATTTGAACATTGAAACAATATATGCATAGGTAGAATTTAAAATATTAAATAAGTATATATATATATATAATAAATAAATATATGGTTAATAATATATCTATTGGTTCGGTTCATCGGTTTTTAAAAATTGAATCCGAGAACCGAACCAAACCACGTCGGTTTTTAATTGGTTCCGTTCGGTTTTGAATCCGAACCATAAACGTCGGTTTAATTGATTTTTTTGATCCACTTACACCCCTGGCGAACAGTCAAACACTTGTAATTTATAAAGGGTAAAAGGGGTAGTTGATGTTGGAAAACAAAAAAGAAATTCAGAATTGATTCTAGTAAACGTAGAAGCTCCAAATCGTAGCGTCATTGAGAATCAATTTTGGTCCATAGAATTAATTTTGGATGCAACAACCAAACATAATTGTTTTTCACTTTTCACGGTAGAAACAAGGAAAACGTGCGTTTTGGAACCACCAAACACATACTAACTCTGCCACTGCATGACTTTATCCCACTGATATTCGTGATAAGATTTTTAATAAAACAATTAAGAACAGTAGGATGAGTATATGCCATGTTTGAAAATGTGCAAAAGGAGAGAAACACTAGCAGTATCTTGTGATTAATTAAAACAATAGGATCAGTTCATTGAATACAATTAAACCACAAGTCCACAACGTCTCCAGATAGATCTCTTTTATTGTTATTAAAAAAAAAAAAACTGTTAACAAAAAAACATATACTCGCTGATTATAATTGTAAACCAATTTTTTTAAAATGTATTAATTAATAAATATATTTAGTCTTGCACCAAAAAAATGTATAATTCAAATATATTTTTTATTCAATGATTCTAATGTATAAATTTCTATTATAATAATAATTGTATGGAGTCCACAAGACAAGACCTAATTCAATTGGAATAATTAAAAAAAAAGAACAGAAATTGTCGAACCTAACGCTTAGGATTCAAATAATAATATGAATAATAGTAGTACACATTTTTTGGGTCAAATAATAGCCATAACACACGTTGAATGTGAAAAGTGTGGAATTAAAAACCCACGAGCAACAAATTATGGGTGTGTTTGTCGGTTAAAAATCACTACATTTATTTTAATATATAAGTCGTTTTAATCATATTATATAAATTAAGAAATATAATTAATGTTGTATGGAAAAGAGAAATTATGAGTTAATTTACAAAATTGTCATTCATTAATTGTGTTGAAAAAATAAATTGAAGAATTGAAAAAAGAAAGAGAAATAAATAGTTAATGGTATAATATGAAAAAAGCAATAAATGATTCATTGATAATGCATACTAAAATAGAAAAATTATTTGTACTATGTGCATTCAACACTCTCAGAATGTAAAAAGTTGTTTTCCCAATATTAAATATTTCTTTTATTTTCTTTTTTTTTCGCATGTTTAACAAATGTCCCGAAGACACCGGTTAGCATGACCCATTATTTATTTATTTTTTTCGATTCTTCAATTTATTTTTCCGATACCATTAATAAAAGACAATTTTGTAAACTAAGAGCATCATTATCCAATGAACCCATATACATTCTTTAAATGGATCCCACTTATTTTTTATATTATTTTACACTTTTCAATTATTTAAACAACCCAACCACATTTTTCAAATATCCATACAACTCATAAAAACTTTAAAATGGATCTCACATTACTCTATGTTATAACTCATATATGTATATTTTACACTAGTATTTGTAAAAAGAAAAAAGAAAATAAAGGCAACCATTAATGTGTAGCAGTGTAGGAACGTGTTTGAGTTTGAGAACGATGCTTTATTAGAGAACCTACAAACATGCCAAATATCCATATAACTATGACAAAGTAATTTTGAGAAATGTGTAGCAACGATGGAAATGGAGCGATAATGGTGCTCTAACTCATAATTTCTCTTTTTCATGCAATAATGATTACATTTCTGAATTTATGTAATATTTCTAAAACGATTTATATTTTGATACAGAGATAGTGTTTATGATGTACACTCAACAAATACACAATATTTAACGAAAGAGAAATAAATATGGTAAAATAATATGACTAAAAGTATTTATCTTTTAATTTATTTTTAAAATTTGTGTGTGTGTCATAATATATTTATTTAAAGTTCAAACCAGTAAAGAGTTATTGTTCCAGAATAATAATATACCGCATTTAGGTGCCAAACAAAGATAAAATATACGGAAAATTTTATGGTACATTTGATAATTTCAAATGTACCGATACATTAGTTTATTGAAAAATAGGTAAATGAATATATTTTAAAAGAAATTGTTTTTTTCTATTATTAAAAAATTATAATAAGAAAATATTAATTATTAAAACTATCAAAAATATAAAATTTGATATTTTTTGAATTTTTAATCCTCATAATAGTCAATATTGAACTTTTTTATGAAAAAATGTTAAAAAATTAGTGAAATGCTTTTAAAAATACATTATTTTTTATATTATTAAAAAAATTATAATAACCAAATGTTATTTATTAAATCTATCAAAAATATAAATTTGATATTTATTTGAATTTGTATTCCTCATAATAGCCAATATTAAACTATTTTATGAAAAAATATTAAAAAATTAGTAAAATGCTTATAAACAAGGATTGATTTATTGCTCCTCTCCATCACCATATATTATATAGAATAAAATGTCAAATATCCCCTGAAATTTCAAAGTTTGTCAAGTACCCTCTGCAATTTTGAAATAGGCAAAAATTCTCCTGCAATTGTTAAATGTCAATCAAATACCCCACTTCGTAACAATAAATTCTCGTTGATCGAACTCGAGTCGATATATTTCAATTTTCCTAACTGCATATTACGTAAAGAAGTTACCATCTCGTTGATCACAGTTAAATATTTCTATTAATAGGCATAGAAGATATATATTTCAATTTTTCGAGTTGCAGATTACGTAAAGAAGCCGTCATATCGTTGATCGAACTCGAGCCGAAAGATTTACTCCAGTTGAGTGGTCGAAATAGGAGAACACATGAATGATAAGGGTAACACCATTTGAAGGGGATATTTGATTCACATTTTGCAATTGCAGTGGGTATTTGCTTATTTCAAAATTGCAGGAGAATATTTGACGAAGTTTGAAATTGCAGGAGGATATTTGATATTTTATTCTATTATATATATACCCCCTCGACCCTTCCTCATTTTTTGCCATTAATATATCATTTTGTATGAAGCATAATACAGCTACTTAAAAAGGATCAAATGGAGAAACTTATTTCAAACTGGTCAAATATCAAATCTGTACCAGAGAACTACATATTTCCACTAGAATCAAGACCAGGGGATCTTAAAGTCCCAACAAGCAGCAGCATCCCAATAATTGATCTCAATGAAGCACAAAAGGGTGATAGAGCTAATACAATTCACCAAATTATGAAGGCTGCTCAGGAGTTTGGATTCATTCAGGTTCATGCTAAATGCTCTGTTCTTTTTTTTTCCTTAAAAAAGTAATTAAAAATTTTTAATGGAAAAACTGATCAAATCTATCTTTTCATCTTTATAAATACATTAATTTTACTTGTTTACATTGATATATTTGTATAGTTAAAAAACTAAATCTGCCTCCGTGAACTGAACTCAATTGATAGAGATATCACATTTTATATGCAACAACTGAATTTCAAATCCCAGACACTCCATTTATTAACCTAAAATGTAATTCTAGCCATTAGATTATCTAGCAAAAAACAAAGATTTTTGTATCTATGTAAATATATTAATTTTCTTGACAAAAAAAACTATATAAATTTTTTTAGAGTACTTTTTTCCTATTCATATTAACACAATTGTATTGCTATTAAAAAATAAATAAATTATTTTCTTGAAAAAGAAATCTTTTTTTTTTTGCTTTCACCATCAGTATCCGATCCACCGAATTGTCTAACTTTAATCTGATTCAGATATCAGTTCTGAAATTAAATGATTTCAAATCCCTCCTAAACGCAGTTGCAGAAATTTTTATTTTTAGTCATTACATAATTACTTGATAATTTTGTCCCCACATATTTTTCCTTGCCAACAAATTTAGTTCTTATTATTAGTGACACATGTTTAACATAAGTTGAGGACATTTCTTTGGTTGAAACAGGTGATTAATCATGGAATCTTGGTGAATGAAATGAAGGAAACAATGAGTGTTTTTAAGGAGGTGTTTCAGATGTCTGATGAATACAAGGAAAAGTTGCATCTTGATGATGATTTGAAGACATGTAAGAGGTTTACTAGCAGTCTAAGATATGAAACTGAAAAGGTTCATCTATGGAGGGATAGTCTTAGACACCCAGCTCATCCTTTGGAGCAGTGGCAACACTTATGGCCTCAAAATCCATCTAAGTATAGGTAAATGAAATGAAAGAATGGTGTTTATCGGTTTTCTTTTTCAAAATAATTTCATGTATAGATAGACATCCATTAAAAAATGGTAATAATTGAATTGGATTTTAATAAATTTTAATAGATCGATATTTTTTCTTGCAGAGAGTGTGTTGGAAATTTCTCGATTAAAATTAAGGAATTAGGTTCAAGGATCATGGATTTGATTAGTGAGGGTCTTGGCCTAAAGTGTGGATATTTTGACAATGATCTTACCGGATCATTGATTATCTCAATTAATCATTATCCGCCATGCCCTGAACCAAATTTAACACTAGGTTTAAGCAAACATAAAGATCCTTACTTAATCACCATTTTAATGCAAGATGGTGTAAGTGGCCTTCAAGTGTTAAAGGATGGAAAGTGGATCACCGTTGAGCCTCTTCCTCATGCATTTGTCATCAACATAGGCCATCTATTGGAGGTACACTTAATGATCAACCTATCTACATTTCATTGAGTTTTCTTCGTTTACTAACTATATATAAACATTGAATATAATTAGTACATTATTACTAGTCCGAGAGTCTCAAATTAAGAGTTCTTAAATTCAATAGATAAACTTTTATAAAAAAATAAAAAACCTTAAAATTTCTTAACTGTATTTAATCGGACCAGGATTGAGTGCAGACACTAAAATTATAAAACTCAATTTTATATTCAAGATCAAACGGTCAGAATTATAAAACCCAATTTCATATTTAAAAATAAACTAAAATTTACACTTTAAATTATAATTGTCTGATTATGATCGGATTGTCCATATTCACCGACTGCAGTGCAGTCAACTGCATAGGATTCAATTTCATACTTAATCTAATGACTTCAATTGAACATATATGAAGTATTAACTTGTTCATATGGTGCGTGCGTATGTCAACTATGATAATTTAAAATTAGAATTTTTAAAAGTATTACCTCGGTCTTGTAAGAATCTGAAACTTATTTTTTACAACTAAATATACAGACCATTAGATATATATATCACATGGTTGTTAGAGGAAAACAATAAAAATGGAGATTCGTCATATCTAAAAATAAATGAAGGAAGATATTGTCAAGATAAACATTTCAGAGAGAAACATGATTACCAAACAATTATGTTTGATTTTGGAAAAGAATAAAGTGGTTTTTATTTTTATTTTTACAAAAGAAGAGCCAAGTCCCAATAAAAACTACTATATTATAAGGACGTTATGAGGTATGCAAACTCCGAATATGTCCTCAAAGAATAGCTTTTGAAGCTTGTTGGGCCCAAAATATAAAAATTCTTTGAATCCTTTGAAATATTAAAATTAACAAGTCAATCCGCATTTTTGTTTTCTTTTTTTTTCGATAAACCTAAAAAACTTTATTGATGGGTCCATCTCAGCATCATTGTAAGAGCACTCTACTCAGCTTCTATGAAGGATTGAAGAGATCTTACGAAAATCATGTACTCGAAAGATGGATAGAAAATACACCAAGTTCAAAACATACAATAACTCCAAAAAATTAAAGAGTCTACACTAGAAACAAAAACCTTAGCACACCAGCCAAATATTAGAAAACAAAACACTAGGAGGGAGGCACTAAGTAAAGCACAATAACAGTACTAACACACCCAAAATTCAACGCCTAATAATAAAAGTCCATCACCACAAACCAACAAAACTAAAGTTGACCCTTATACCCAAACACTATGATTCTGCCACCAACAAACCAAAAACGCAGCTCTTGACACAAAAACCAGGTTCAGACATAACACCAAATCCTCAAGAGAAGCTTTAATACTAATGAATCCAGCTACACACCATACTCGATCCCTTCTTTGCCAATTCATCCGCCAAACAATTAGCTTCCCTGTTCACATGAGCAAATGTCACATTCTTTAATGACAGCAAAATATTTTTTAATTTATGACACGTAAACCGTAGACTTCAAGGGCAAGCATTACTGTTATCCACCCAAGCAAGTGCATTTCTTGAGTCCGACTCTACCGCATTTCGGTTTCCTTCACGCCATGTATGGTTGATTTGGACAGTCCAACTCAAACTCAAACATTTACGGATACTCCGAACTAAAGTATGAATAATCCCATTAAAGTGGGTGATATTCTCCCTCCAAGCCATGTCTAGACCAAGATACATGCCCAACATCTCAGCATGAAAAACATCACAAATTCCAATCTTCCTAACATAGAGTCGTTGATCCACCTGCCATCAGAATCTTGAAGAAGTCCACCGCATCCTGCTTGAAACCACGTGCAAATCTACTTATGGTTGAAGAGTAAATATTTACAAATTATGAAGGGTAGCATAGGCATAATATATTAATAATTTTAAGTTACCACTTCGATGATTTTTTTTCGATTCAACATAGATTTGATTTGAATAGGAAGAATGGATTATAATTGCTTCAAAGTATCAGCATACAACACATGAAGGAAAAATGTTTCTTTTCATTTCTACTATGTCTCTTTGTTATCATATACTATGTAACTAACTTACTATATTTTGTTGATTTGTGGTGTGTTACAATATTTGATGTTACAGATAATCAGTAAAGGTAAGCTAAAAAGTGCTGAGCATAGAGCTGTGACAAATTCAAGTCAAACTCGCACAAGTGCTGCATTTTTCATAGCTCCATTAGATGATTGTCTCATAGAGCCAGCACAAGATATCACTCATGAGAACAACCAACCTATTTTAAGGTCATTCAAATACAATGAGTTCCTCAAGAATTTCTTTGACACACTTGGTGACACAGATCTGTTGCTGAAATCATTTGAGGCACCAAAGAATTGAATATTGAAATTTTGTCTGGAATGCAAAATGTATCGTTTAAAATGATGTAATAATGGGACACGTTCAATCTTTCAATACTTACAATTAATTAAAGGTTTACTTAAATTATACTTCTTCGTATCAAAATATAAGTGGCTTTGAGAAGAAAAAAAATTGTATTAAATTGTATCAACGTAGTCTTTCCGACAATTTCACCCGTTATCGGACTTTGTAGTCACAACAACCACAAAGCCTAACTCTTCTGATAAGTCACGAACCCATTTTAGCATATCGGTACATTGCTCAAATTTCCTATCCGTGGTGAATTGGATTTGGAAATCTACTTTATGAGGGACTACAACAACCTCCCAGGGCACCACATCATTGTTAGGTTGTTCGTCGTCCATAACATTTCCTATATAATTTGGTAAAAAAAATACAGTATTTTATTTTCTAATAATTGCCTAAAAAAAATCAACCAAAACACAGTTTACAAGCAGATTATGTCCCAGTATATTTCGCTCGCTAGATAGCAAACATCCCCATGCATGCATGCTCACTTCTTAGGCAGCGAACACGGCCAGTTCTAGGTGTTTGACGTAATGAAAATGAAATGCTCAAGAATGCGAAATTAGAAGGTTTAAGAGTGACATTACATTTGCATTCAACTTGTTGGGATGTCGTTGGAGCTCCTTGGTGCTTGGATTGTCGATTTTTAACACAGAAAATCCTAAAATCCCCGTTTTTTGGAGGAGTTAGAAGAGGTAAAAAAAAGATGGTGAAAACATGTATTGTTTGTGTCCAAAGGTCAGGGCCGGCCCAAGGATAAGGCTACTAAAGCCCTAGCTTTAGGCCTCCAACACAAAAATATTTTTTATTACGAAAAAAAGCCCTATACACATATAAAAAGCCTCGTATACATGCAAAAAAAACTTCTACAACAAAATTTGCTTTAGGCCTCCCTTGATTTTGAAGATTATTGGGTCAGCCCTGCTGAAGGTCCATGCATATATATAAGGCAACCGTTCGCTGTCTAGGTGACGAAGACAGTTCACTGCCCACATAGCGGACATGTAAAATTTCAAAATTTGCATGGAAGGTGGGCGCATCTCTGGTTTACTTAATGTTCACATATTTTACACACTCGCTGCCTAAGGGGCGAATATGGCTCGCTGCCTAGAAGGCGAGCAAGGGTATTTAGGTAATTTCAGGGGGTGCTTGAGGAATTTCAGGGGTGCGAAATGTAATTCTCCTTATATATACTCTAATCTCGGATTAAGAAATCTCTTACTCTTAAGATTTTACGGTCACTATAAGAACTTTAATTATCTTTTGGTCAAGTTTGATATTATGGTTACTTTTCCAAAAATTGGAGAGTTAAAAAACGAAATTTATTTTTGCTGTCCTATCGGATACTCGCGTGTCCTACGTATTTCCCATTTTACCCTTCTGCTATTTAATTAGCGGACATTATAAAAAAAAATTGATAGGATGTTTTAAGGGGGTGTCTGCTACTTAAATAGTGGACATGATATTTTCATAATTTCGTATGGCGCACGCGAAAAATAGTATGATGACAAAAGTAATTTTCTTAAATAAAAATGTGTAAAATGACTTTGGTCATTATATGGGCTCAACTGTATTTTCTGGCCCAAGTCCTTCAGTGTCATTTATTGGTGGGCTAATCACACACGTATTATTGAGGCCATATTGAACCTTTATCTAAAACATATATTAAATATATATTATCTTTCATAATCTCTTGTTTATTTGATATATCCGAAATTTAGATACAAGGTACGACTAATTCTATGATGTAAGACATGATGCTACAGCTACTGAGGTTCAATGTTTCATGTGTGAGGGTGTAAGACATCTTTTAGGTCCAATTCGAAGAAGGTTTCTCTCCCCACCCCTTCTTTCTTTTTCACCCCATAGGTTTCCATTTTTAACCATGAAAAAGAACTTCGGTAAACGCGTACCGAAGTTTTTAACGATGTAAAACACCTATTTTTCAATATCGACAAACTTCGATACGCGTTTACCGAAATTTTTTAGAGTAAAATTGAATTTCTGAGGGGTAAAAAAGAACGACGGGGAGTGGGGAAAGAAACCTTCCAATTCGAATGAATCTAGTTTTTTATAGTCCATAACAAAAATATTCCATTATTATTTATAAAAACTAATCACACTAATTATTATCTATAATAATAAATTAATAATAACCTTGTGAATCATAATTTTAACCTTATGTCTCTACCTTGTATCTGGAATTGAGAACCAAGATACCGATGTAGTGACATTATATACGAAGAATTCCAAACAAAAATCTATTGGGGTTGACCCTACTCAAGCAATTTTATAGCCATCACCAAATTAAACTTTGTGTTCCACATACTTTGAACTGACCTAGCAAACAATCTCCATCAAGTGGTCTCAGCAAAACTACTAAATTTCCTCAATCCATTGAATCTATTAAGAACCTGACACTACAATTTCACTAGCCAATTAAATCACACAAGGTACATTGGTATTGCAAGTACTATAAATTGCATAATGTAGCTATAATGTTGTTAATAAAATGAAACTATAGTAAGTTCAAAATAATTAATGGAAGAGGAAAGTTCAAAGGAGAAGAATGACAAACAAGAATCACCAAAAGAAATCCGATACCGAGGAGTGAGGCGGCGTCCATGGGGAAAATATGCGGCCGAGATTCGAGACCCGGCTCGGAAAGGTGCCCGTGTGTGGCTAGGGACATTTCTGACGGCAGAAGAAGCTGCGAGAGCTTATGATCGTGCCGCCTTTGAAATGAGAGGTGCTTTAGCCATTCTCAATTTTCCACATGAGTATCCATTTCTCAACTCCTCTTCATCATCATCATCATCATCATTAGCACCTAATCCACATTCATCTTCTAGCTCTGAATCATTATTGCCTTCAAATTACCAAAATGAGCATGGAAAACAAGTATTTGAGTTTGAATGTTTGGATGATAAATTGTTAGAGGAACTTCTTGACTGTGATGAGAGTGAAACTACCACTCACAAAAACTTGCCAAAGTAGGGTTAATTAGAAGTGGGAACTGTCAACATTTGGATTGGGATAATCAAGTGAAAAATGAAATGTGTTTTAAAATGTGAATTGGATAAGGTCATAACGGTTGAATTTTATATTAGCCAATTGGTTTCCTTGTACTGGAAGGAACATAATATATTCCTATTGTGTTGTTTTAAAATTATTTAAATATGGTAAAAAAAGTGTTGGATTTGACAAAATAGTTTATCTTGTTCTATAAGATAATTGATTGTTTATAATTATATCTCATTTTATTCATTCCCCCTTTGTATAAAGTTATATGATGAGGAGTCCATAAGTTTTAGCTCAATTAGTAAATGCTGGAATTGTTAGGCTGGACCTCGTGATCCAGGTTTGAATTTGAGACCTCACAGTTGTGTGTGAGTTTAATTTCAGTGGATTACCACTTCATTTAAGACAAAAAAAAAATTATATGAAGTGGATTATTATAATACTATGAATTATACCGTAATTATATTAAAAAATAAATATATTTGAAATAAATAGTCTTTTAAAATTTGGCAAATTAATGACCAACAAAAAATTGATCATTGTTTTTATATGTAGTCTTTTAAAAATATTGAAATGCATATATTAATTTGGAAAAATTTTCAATACTGACTCCCGAATCAGATTAAACTGATAGCGAAAGCAAAAAATATATATAATCATCAAGCATGACATCAAATCTTTCAATCTAATTTTTTTTAACCAAATTCAAATATTTTAATTAGGAAATAAAAAATAAAATCAATATTAAAAAGATAACTTTTTATGTTTTTTGAAGTATTGAATACTCGTATTTTGAGATAAAATTCTTACTCCCTCCGTCCCAAAATATTTGTCGCTTACGCATACCAATACATAATTTCAATCACTAATATCTTTCTTTTATTCCATGAAAAATTATAAAAAATTTAATATTATGAAAATAAAGATCTCATATGCTAATATTTGTCTTTATATATTACTAGGAAAATACGGTCAAAATAATTGTCAACTGTCAAACTGCGACAATTATTTTGAGACGGATGGAGTATTTTAATATGCTTAACCAATGTCTCGGGGGAACTGTTTAGCATTTTCCGTATTTTAATTAATAAGTTATTAAAATGTGCATACTTCATTTTTTTTACCGTTTGATTAAAATGTTCATCCTTATGTATCCTTAAAATATTTTTTTTAATATTATTAGTTTAAAAAGTTTATAATTTATTTACCATTTAACCATAAATTTTTTTTAACATTTTTTTTATACTTTTTAATATGTGTATGTATTTTATTGTAATACTGGTAAATTTTAGTGATTCATAATATTTTATAGGATTAAATAAATTTTTCATCTCTGCAAAATTACTAATTTAATTTTCTATTTTCATAAAAAAAAAGTATAGGACTGTAACATAGTAAAAAGTGAGAATTAGAATAACAAAGACGGAACAAAGTGACTGTAAAAAATTGCAATATGAAAAAAATAAAAAATAAAAAATTCAATTATAGTATACATAGTTAACGCTGTTTCATTTTATTTTATTTTTGGTAAAGGACTTTGTTTCATGTCTAACTTTACTAAAATTTGAGTTTGCGGTCAAAATCAACTCAAAATTAAAACCTTAAATCGTGGAATCATACCATTTAGAGAAATATTTAATATCATATTATATTTGAATAGTTAACTTGCAATTTTAAAGGTACAAGGAAATTGGATTTAACAAACAAAAATAATGATACTATATGTACGACGTCAGAGATAGAAATATTGTTTGGATCTAAATACTGTATTTATTTTGTCAACTTAATTTCAAGGCGGCGGGGCAATTATTGTCCGTTGAGGTTTTAATAAATATATTTTCAACATCGTCTTTCACCATTTTAGTGACATCACTGTTGAGTTCGTTTATAGTGATGATAGATACTTTTTTTGGCATATCCCTCATTCATTTTAATAACAATTTTTCAGATTTATAGTTTTACTGTGATGGAGTATTTTTCTCATTAGCAGGTATTATTTGATGCACCATCGATAATTTAAACCTTTATCGCACGTTGTGCCTCAAACAAAAATATTATGATTAAATAAATAAATGGTCTTTATAGTTTTTTAGAATTTTATTTTTAATTTAATATTTTTTTTGCAATTTTTGGTTCTTGTAAAATTTTTTGTCACTATTTTTGGTATTTGAAGAATTTTCAGTCGCTGTTTTTAGTCTTTATAATTTATCAGAAATTCATTATTAATTCTTGAAAATAGTGACGAAAACTTCTTTAGAGACCAAAATGTGCGAAAATAAATTTTAAGAACTAAAAACAAAATGCTGAAAAACCTTTTTTGCACATTGATAGTTTTACTGTGAAGGTGTATTTTTGTCATTAGCAGATAATATTTGATGCTCGATTAAGAATTTAAACCTTTTTCGCACATTGTGCCTCAAACAAAAATGTTAGTCCAACACATATTTTTATATTCATTACCCACATCCCATCCTGTTCATATTTTTTATAATAATTTTTTTTTGCCTATTTTATTATTTTATAATATAGAGGAGGATTTAGTAACACAAAAATTGAGTTGTGTCATTAACCGGCCACGAGTTAAGAAAAATATAATAAGAAAATTGTTCCAATCAGGAATGTAATTCAAGTTTTCTCAAAGGTTTCATCTTAGGAGTTCATCAACTACTCGTTTGATCACATCTAGCACCGTCAACAGAAGAATTTTGTTTTATGATCGAAGTAGAAGTGTTGTTGTTCGTGTAGTGCTCGTGATTCATCATGATTTGTAGCAGCACTATGCTATGAGTTAATTATTTAATCATGATAATTCCTAAGAATCCAAAAAATTATAATGACCTCAAGTAAGTGATCCGAGGTTGAATTATTGATTTTTGTGTAGAAGAAAATTGGGTTGAGGTTAATGAGATTCAGTCACAAGGTTTGCACATGGTGTGAGAACGGTTGCTCTGCAACCTTGAATCTAATTGAATGAAAATGAATCTTTTACATAATGAATTGTTTACACAGTGATGAGTTTATATATGGAATTAGAATGCTAACAAACTCTAACTGCTTCCTAACAAACCTAGCTGGCAGGTTTAACAGCTGTAACCAACTCTGCCAGGTGGCAATGACAAATGTGGCAGCGTGGCACAAGTTGCCAGCTTGGCATGCTTAGATGTACTCTATTACTCCCCCTCAAACGGAGGGTGGCTTGAATGAGAGCACCCTTAGTTTGTCTCTTAGAAGCAGAAACCGAGAAGTAGGCAAGGGTTTTGTCAAGGCGTCAGCAATTTGATCTAGACCAAGAACATGTTGAATGTGGAGAGCCTTAGAGAGAACCCGTTCACGGACAAAGTGAAGATCCAGCTCAAGATGTTTTGTTCGAGCATGAAGGACAGGGTTATGCGCAATCATAACCGCACTCAAGTTGTCACACAACAGAACAGGAGTGTGAATGGGGATCTTGAGATCGACTAATAAGGACTGAATCCACAGAAGCTCAGAGGTGGTGTGAGCAAGACTATGATATTCTGCCTCAGCACTAGAACGGGCAACCAGTGACTGTTTCTTAGCACTCCAAGAGACGAGATTGGGGCCAAAGAAAATACAAGAACCAGAGGTGGAGCGTCTATCATCTAAATCACTAGCCCAATCAGAATCACTATAAGCCCGAATGGAGAACTTGGAGATGGCAGTAGAAAGCCTGTAGAAGCAAGCCAAGATGACTGGTTCTAAGAAGGTAACGAAGAATCCGCTTGACAGCTTGCCAATGAGAAAGAAGAGGATTAGCTAAAAATTGGCACACCTTGTTTACACAAAACGCAATCTCAGGTTTGGTTAGGGTGACATACTGCAGAGCACCCACAATGGACCGGTACTCATGAGGATCCGGGAGTGCATCAGTACCAAATTTTGAAAGCTTGAGACTGCTGACCATAGGAGTGTTAATGCCCTTGGCCTCAGCCATGTTAGCCCGATGCAGTAGATCTCGAATGTATTTGGACTGAGTTAGAAGCATAGCACCATTCTGCAGATATTTAACCTCAATCCCCAGAAAATAATCCGGTTTACCCATGTGTTTAAGTGCAAACTGTGAGTTGAGCTTGTGAATGAGATCATGCAACAGAGCACTTGAAGAGCCAGTCAAGAGAATATCATCAACGTATACCAGAACATAAAGAGTAACTTCTTTGTGACTGTAGACGAACAAGGATGGATCACACTTACTTGAGTGAAAGCCAAATTGAAAAAGAGCTTGGGTAAGGCACTCATACCAAGCCCGGGGGGCCTGCTTAAGCCCATATAAGGCTTTGTGGAGCCTGCAGACTAAGGACTTGTCAGAGTGAATGAAGCCAGGGGGCTGAGACATATAAACCTCTTCATGGAGGATGCCATTAAGAAAGGCATTATTAAGATCAATCTGCTGAATGTCCCACTTGAAGCTAAGAGCGAGCGTTAAAATAACCCTTATGGTGACAGGCTTTACAACCAGAGAGAACGTCTCAGTGTAGTCAAAGCCAGGTTCTTGGCTGAATCCTTTCGCCACAAGACGAGCCTTATACTTGTTAACAGATCCATCAGGATTCTCCTTGATCCGAAATACCCATTTACAACCAATTGCTCTTCTATGAGCAGGTAGAGGAACCAAAGACCATGTTTCATTGTTCATTAAGGCTGAGTATTCACACTTCATAGCAGCTAACCATTGAGGATCAGCAAGAGCTTGTTTAACACTACCAGGTTCAATGTGAGCTAGAAACACTTTAGGCTTCAGATTTCCAGTTTTACCCCTTGTAACCATAGGGTGCCTATTTGCAGAATCAGGGGGAATAGCTCTAGAGACTGCAGGTAAACGGGAAGGACCAATGGGTGGAGCAGCTGGTGATTGGTCAACAGTAGTGGTAGGTACAATAGCAGACTCAGTGGTAGGAGTATGAGGTGATGGCGTAGAGGTAGGACTGGGAGATAGAGACTCAAAAGGTGAGGTTGTAGATAGAGGTGCAGATACACTAGCTGATGACAGAGGAATCTGGGAAGAAAATAAAGGACTCGAAGTAGAAGGAGTACTGCTATGGTCAGAAGCATGCATGCTAGAGAATGGAAATTCACATTCATTAAAAACAACATCTTTGGAGATATAGACTCTACCATAAGAAGTCATACACTTGTGACCCTTGTGCTGAGGAGAAAGACCTAGATAAACACACTTGGTACTGCGAAACTCAAGTTTGTGACCATTGTAAGGCCTTAAATGAGGGAAACAAGTACAGCCAAACACTCTAAGAGACTGATAATCAGGAATTTTAGTGTATAACGCCTGATATGGGGAGATATATTTGGGTAAAGCAACTGTAGGAAAACAGTTAAGTAAATGCATTGCAGTGGTAAAACTATGATCCCAAAAGGTTAGAGGCATATTAGCATAGGCAAGGAGAGTGAGGCCAGTTTAAACAATTGACCTGTGGCGTCTTTCAACAGTGCCATTCTGATGAGAGGTATGAGAGCATGTAAGTCGATGCTTAATTCCCAAGGTTGTAAGTAAAGTGGAAATGGGACGAAACTCGCCCCCCCAGTCAGATTGGATGGCCTTTATTTTGACAGAAAATTGAGTCTGAATGAGGTTATAAAATTGAGTGAATGTTGTAACTGCATTAGATTTGCGTTTAAGAAAGTAAAGCCAAGTATATTTGGTGCAGGCATCAACAAACGCAATATAGTAAGAATAGCCACAATGGGATAGGGTGTGAGATGGGCCCCACAGATCAGTATGCACAAGGTCAAAAGGATTAGAATACACAGTATTAGTGGATGGAGCATGCAGTCTATGAGATTTCCCAACACAACAAGAGTCACAAAATTCAATGAAATTTTTATTATTTGAAACTTGATTACAGAGATGTAATACAGTTTGAACAGCTTTACTGTTGGCATGTCCTAATCTATTATGCCAAATAGTGCCACTAGAGATAGAAACAACAGAAGCAACACTAGACTCTTTTGACTTAGATGACACTTTATTGGAAACTAAAACAGATACAGCTTCATTATTTGAGGTATTGACAGGAGACTGATCAACACTGTAGCACGAGAGTGGTTGAAGAGTTGTGCTGGTAAAGCAGTTAGGTCCTTTGGTGAGAGGCAGATGGGAGAAGCTATAGAGTCCATCTGCACCTAGGGAGCCTTGAAGAAGCACTTGTTTATTGACCTGAGATTTCACAAAACAATTAGTGGCATGAAACTCAAAGAATACATTATTATCCCTAGCAAATTTCGAAACTGACATGAGATTTTTGGTAATTGCAGGAACATGAAGTAATTGCTTCAAATGTAAACGGTGTTGAGGATCTAAACATGAGGAGAAACTAGCATGTCCCATATGAGCAATATTGAGTCCTAAACCATTACCTATATGGACCTTACTAGAGCCATGGTAAGAGTTACCTTGAGTGAGATTGTCAAGGTCTGCAGTCAAGTGATGAGAAGCACCAGAGTCTGGAAACCATGCTTTGGGAATAACCAATTCCTGAGATGAGGAAGCTAGATTGGCAGTGCAAGCTTGTGGATCAGGTTCCTTAGAATCCTTCTGAACCTTATTATCATGCTTAGGAGCAGGAGGTGCCGGAACAAACGCCTCATCAAAGCGATACCAGCAATCAAACACAGCGTGACCATACTTGTTACAGAGCTGACATGTAGGACGAGTACCTGAGGAAGGTCCTGGTCCACGTCCTCTGCCGCGACTGGCTCGACCACGTCCACGAGCATGAGAGTTACCACGAGCACCATGAGAGTGAGCGATATTAGCAGGCATTAGGAACAAAGAGCTCCTGGCGAAATTTTTCCAACTGCAATTCCTGAACAAGAAGAAGACCTTCAATGTCAAAGAGAGAAGGTGAGTCAGGTCGCCCATAGATCATCATAACAAACGGATTGTACTCTTCCGGCAATCCTTCAAGAATGGAGTCAATTTGATCTTGCTCCGTAACAGAATCTCCAATAGAGAGGAGAGTGTCGGCAATAGCGCGAACACGAAGAACAAATTCGGTAACGGTCTTGGTACCTTTCTTGATGGTTTTCAGCTCAGATCGAAGTTGACGAACCTTAGCTTTTAGATGCGCATTGAAGTGTTTGTGAATTTGATCCCAAACCTGAAACGCATGTCGACAACCGATGGTGCGTGGAAGCACTGACTCAGCCAGGGTAGAAAGCAACCACGTGAAAAGCATCTGATCTTGAACGAGCCACTTGTCGTAAGCATCAGAGACAACGTCGAGCTCACGATCTGATTCCGAGTCGTATTTCGCCGGAATCTCAGGATTCACAACAAACCTGTGCAATTTGTGAGAGATGATGACGCCTTCAACTTGCTGATTCCAGAGGAGAAAATTATTGTCATCGAGCTTGATGGAGAGTTTCGGAGCAAAATTGACGATGCCGGAATTGCTACAAGAAGACGAACCAGCGATGAGGTTAAGAGATGAAGAAGAAGCCATGGCGAATCGAAGAAAGAGACGGTGAAAACGAGTGAAGAAGATGAAGCGGAAGGTGGAAGAGATTGGATCTCAGGAGGCGATTGATACCATAATGAGATTCAGTCACAAGGTTTGCACATGGTGTGAGAACGGTTGCTCTGCAACCTTGAATCTAATTGAATGAAAATGAATCTTTTACATAATGAATTGTTTACACAGTGATGAGTTTATATATTGAATTAGAATGCTAACAAACTCTAACTGCTTCCTAACAAACCTAGCTGGCAGGTTTAACAGCTGTAACCAACTCTGCCAGGTGGCAATGACAAATGTGCCAGCGTGGCACAAGTTGCCAGCTTGGCATGCTTAGATGTACTCTATTAGAGGTGTAGATAATTTAAATGTCCAATAATGAATTGATTAAAGCACTAAAATATTTGGACCTCAAGTAAGTGATAAGAGGCTGGATTACTGTTTTTTTTTTTTTTCTCAAGTAGCCCAATGGCTAGAAATTTCACATTTAAGGTGGATAAGTGGGATGATCAGGGTTCGAACCCCGACCCCCTGTATATATAATATTTGTCCTACCAATTGAGTTAAGCTCACGAAAAAGAAAGCATTAGACAAGAGTAAATAACTTATATCGTGCGTCCAAATTTCTTAACAAATAATATTAGACATCATTAAACAACGGTAAAATTTTCGTAAGTAACTCAAATATATAGCCAATAGTAAATAAGTTTTATAAATCAGCTTCCTCAATATATTTAGATTCTCTCAAACAACTATCTTTATAATAATCCAAATTGACATTATTTAATAACAATCGCAGCTGGGGTTTTGGTATTTGAGGCAAATTATAACCAAAAGTGGAAGACAGAAGAAAAAAAACCAAACAGAAAGCAATTTCCAATGCATATGATGAGTAGCTCTTTCTTCTATAACCCGGATTTGGAAATGTTGCAACAAGATCCAACTAATATTCTCTTTGAATCACTTCATCATCATGACCCTTTTCATGATTCTCTTTCTTTTGACATGGTTGACCAACAAGGACAAACCAAAAATGAAACAAATCAATTAGTGAAGAAGAATTCCGAAGCTAAAACAGTGTTACAGAATAAAAATAAGACTGATAAAAAGTTGTACATAGGTGTAAGAAAGAGACCTTGGGGGAAATATGCTGCAGAGATAAGAGATACAACAAGAGGTGGAAGAAGAGTTTGGCTTGGAACATTTGATAGTGCTGAAGATGCTGCTTTAGCTTATGATCAAGCTGCATTTTCAATGAGAGGTAATAATGCTGTGCTCAATTTTTCTGTCAAAAGGGTCAAAGAATCTTTGCAGGAGATTCAATATAAATGTAGAAAAGGGTCTTCACCTGCACTTGCACTCAAAGAGAGACACTATGAACAGAGAAAGTTATCATCAAAAGTAACAAAGAATAATAAAGCACAGAAACAAGAATCAGCAGAGGGATCATCATCAGCATCAAGTGTGTTGGTATTAGAGGACTTGGGAGTTGAATATCTTGAACAGCTTCTAAGTATGTCTGATCAAAGTACTAGCACCAGCAGCTAAGCCAAATCAACTTGTTAATTTCAGTAATTTTCTTTCCTTGTTTGTGGATTTTATTTCCTTAAGTAATGTTTAGGTTTTGTTTATTTTTCAGAAGAAACAAAAATTTAATCAGAAATTTTGTTCAAAGAGAATACTAGTATCCACATATAGAACCAAAGAACATTATAAGTATCTTAATAGGAATAGACAAGGACATCACATTTAGGACAAACAATATGCAAACAATAGTATGAATGTATGACCAATCAACCTTAAATATGTCATTGAAACATCTACTTTAACTTTTAAGCAACAAAAAGGAAATTATTGATGAAAAAGAGAAAATAACCAAATTCATTGAAAAACCTAGTACTTCTCCAAATTCCTAATTAGGTTCTATTTATAACCATTGAAACCAATTAAGAGATTCAAACATGCAATAATATTCAGGCAGGTTTTGTGTTTGACATTCAAGTGTGAGCTAGCTAATAATAGATTAAATGAAGACAATATGAGTAAAATTAAACTGATCCTATAAATGTTGTCAAACTTACACTAATTTGATCTACCACTTAAACTTACACTTATCTTTCCCCCTTAGTGTCCTAAACATTGTTTTCTTCTAATTGGATATTTTGGATCCACAAAGATGAAATATATCTGAATATTTAAGAAAGAATTAATATGCTGTCAATTGGAATCCATTAATTCTTGCCGCAAATATTATCCATCATCTTACAAAGGGTCATTTTAGCTGCAACAACTTCACATACAAATCCAATTAACATTCTTTGTACAACTACATCTTCAAAGGAACATTTACAAGAAGACATGCATCTAAAAAAATGATAAGTTTACATCATTTTCTTACCTATAATGGCTGCAGATATCACAAACACAATTTAAAAACCAGATAATTATTAGGTATCTTACATCTTATTTTGATCAATCAAAACAAATGGAAATTGAAGACAATAGATTGTATGATACTCTCTCCGGTCCTTTTTATAAGTGACATTTCACCTTTTTAGATTCATTGAATAATTAATGTATATAGTCTATGTTATATGTCAGATACATTAATTATTCAACGAATCTAGAAAGGTGAAGTGTAACGGATGGAGTATAAAAATTGCCAATATTTGTGTTGTAATGGGTTGATCATTGATGTACCCTTTGTGATCCATTACTAAATTCTTTGCTTACAAAGAATAATAACCAAGATGAAAATTTTACAAACCACAATATAACAAAACATCAAATGTCTCCTCAAGTTCGTAAGTATAATAAAAGTAAGAAAAAAAGAACAACTTTGTCCCAAATCCACAATAACCAAGTATCTTGTGTTAATTGTGCTTTTTTTGACAAAAAAAACGTTATACACTTTGAAGCATTAAAAATTTAAATATACTAATTCACACAGGAAATATGCACAAAGTATGATGAAAGCATTGTTGTAAAAATCGCGATCAAAATCGTAAAATTCATGGATTTCGCTCACCCTAGCCAACATTGTTGAGGTGACTTTCTCTTTTGTGATGCATTTGCATATAGCTTTATATAATAAAAAATATATATCATACTTTTAACACGCATGCAATTAAAATAAATAAAAACTTTGATAAATAAGAAAAACATAATTTTTGGAGAAAATAAGAAAAATAAAGACTCTTGTCAATAAGAAATTAAATTTTTCATAAATTGTTCTATTAGGACATATGTTAAGAAACTTAATATAGACATATTGTCTTAAAAGTTGTGGATTAAAGTTAAACATGTGAAGAACAAAAAGCATTGTTCTCAAATTACAGTAAGTACTAAGTGTGATTACAATACATGATTAGTCATATAATTATAGGAATTAATTAACACTAATGTTTGATATAATTGATATTTAATAAACAATTACGAGAATGAAGCAATTTCTGTAGGTATATATAATCAACATATTTTTTACTGAAATTAACAACAAGAACAGAAAGGTAATTAAGAAGAAATAAAGCAAACCTCAGATCCAGCATTAGTGATTTTTGTAGGTATAATAAATCATCAACGTATTTTTTACTGAAATATTAATCTGCAAAAATACAACAGAAACAAGTTGAAATTAACACAGCATTGAGAGAAAAGTAAAAAGAAAATGGCGTTGTTTTAATTTGTTAGGAGGAAGAAGAAAGATATGATATGATATAGGGTTTGAGAGAGGCGGAAAGATCTAGCGGGAAGAGCATAAATAAGTTCCGTGTCGATTCGCTTTCGTTTTTCGATACAAAATACCGTGTCCGATTCTCATTGGGTAAATGCCAATAAATTTTTATTTTTTTTTGCATACATTTTTTTCCAAATAAAATTAATATATTATGTAAAAAAAAAAAAAAAATTTAATATGTTATGTACAAAAAAAAAGTTGAATGTGAGGGAGTATATATTTGTGAATCTATGAAAATTGTCCACTTAACAAGTATATTATTATAAATCTAAATAAAATGTGTATCGAAAAATTCATCATTTGTAATTACTCTATCAATTCCAAATTATAAAATGTTTTGATACTTAGTGAGTAGTTAATTAAAGTGTAATTGAGCTTTATTGACAATTTCACATTCATTAATCAAAATTTCAAGATTAAGTTTATTAATCGTCAAGCGAATATGATAGCTCATACACTTATTAGGGCACCCATATCTTGGTTTAGTCGGTGCACTTTTGATAAATTACCTCTTTGTATTACTCTCCTTTTGAATAAAGTGTTTGATTGTAAAAAAATACATACTAGTACTGTTTTTATGTTATTTGGGTTACCAACATATTGGTATAAAGTTTTCATCGTCATTGGCAATGATTAATCTCTCTTGAGAAACCTGTGGAAACATAAGTTCTCTCTTTCCAATCAAATTTTCTCCATGCACATGAACTAGAAATCAAACCTATAACTATACAGGACTTAAGAGGACCAAGACTCTTATCATTTGGATCAATTCATTGTTGATACATACTAGTACTATTTGAGTAAACAGTCAATTTAATTCTTAAACTACCATTCTCTCAAAAATATAGTTCCTAATAAATAGGTCCCTAAACTATATATAGATCAATCAATTTAGTCTCTAACTTAACTTTTCTATTAAAATACTCATTTTCTAAAACCCTAAAATAAAACCACCTTTTCTCCTTTCATTCAACCTTCGATGAAAACTTCCAAAGACTCACCGCCAACTACCTTGCTCGCCGTCAACCGCTAGTAAATGAATGGATTATGGTTTAAATTGTGGTTAAGTTGATTTTTTTGTTTAAGTTGAATGTGTCTGTTATTGGATGGTGCTTCTATATTGCTGGAGGTGTTGATCTGTTTTGTGATTGATGTCTTTCGTTGGTATTGGAAGTGTGCTTTGGTGTTTCTAAGAGGATGATTTAGTAGTATTTCATGATAGTTTAGAGACTAAATTGAAGTATTTTAATAGTTTAGGCACCACTAATGACCACTTATGAGAAAAGTTAATTGAGGGACTGAAGTCACTACAAGAAATATGATTTTTTGCAACAACTTTTTTCGTTAAAAGTTGTTACAAGTCGTTGGCAAAACAACCAAAGGTAATTTTGCCAGTGACTTGTAACAAAAAAAAGTTGTTGTTAAAAATCATATTTTTTGTAGTGAGTGATGGATGTAAGTATAGTTTAAGGACTTTTTAGTTGCTTTTAATAGTTTAGGGACGAGATTGGTAAGAAAATGATAGTTTATGGACTAAATTGACTGTTTATTTAGTACACCATTTATCGAAAAATTCGCTGATTCCTCGTAAGGAGGAATTATAGATATGTGTAACCCAAAAAAATGAAAAATAGGGGCTCATATAGATCAGTTTATTTTTTCAGCTTGTGAAAAATAATTTTTCAAATAAATAAAATTTTATGTTAATTTATAAATTTTTACTAACAAAAATTTCATCTTTATGAATTATTCTTTCATAAACTAATTCGACAAACTTATAAACAATCTATTTACAATATATTAAAAGAAACTACTATTAAAAATCCAAATTTATCCTCATCACTTTTAACGGTGTTTCAAGTTTTGCACCCTTAAATGTAATTTTAACTCTAAACTAATTAAAAAAATACAAAAAGAAAAAAAGAAAGATAAGCATAAAAGAAATTTTTCCATAAAAATAGCATTAAAAACTAAATCTCTAAACAAATAAAAAAGGAAAAAAAGAAGATAATAATAAAAGAAATATTCCCATAAAAATAGCAACGGAAACCACCTCTAAAAAAATAATAATCCAATCTATTTTAAGTTCAAAATACGAACAAAAAAAATTAGTTAAAATATATTTACACATGAAAATAGAAACAAAAATCACGATAAAAGATATGGGACAAAAATAATAACTTTTTTTAATGGAAAAATAGTAACTCAATCTAACATATAAAAACTTATATATAAAAAATAAAAAAAGAAGAATCTAATAAAAGAAAATACTTATTAATGAGCTTAAGAATAAAAGAACATAAAAACAAAAACACAATGAGTCCGTTTGGATTGACTTATTTATGATCTTATGTGAAATAATTTATGCAAATATATATGTCTTTATTTATTATTATTATAAGTTTTTCAATGTAGTTTATAAAAACAGTTAATAAAGATATAATTGTTGTCAATGAAAGCTTATGAATTAACATGCGTAAAAAACTCTACTAAAAAAGAAAACATGTGTAAAAAAACTTATGAAATAATATAAAAGTTTATTTATAAATTATAATCATAAAGTATTTTCATAAGCTTAAAAATAAGTCAAATTCAAACGGGCTCAATATATTAAAGAAATTACTACTAAAAATCTTAATTTGTCCTCACCAATTCTTCTATTTCGTAAAAAAATAAATTATACTTTTCAATTTACTATTTTTGTATATAATAGTTAAATTATTTATTATAAAAAATCTACTCTATTTTTGTTTACTCTTATATAAAAAGTATTGGAGAAGTGTATTATTGATGAATATATATTATAACAATTATGAGGCAAATATATATTATAATAACACACGGGACAATTGTTTTAATAAAAAAATAATTAATCATACACGGGACAACTGTTTTATTAAAAGAAGGAATTGAATAATATATTATAATAATACACGGAACAATTGTTGATGAATATATTATTGATGAATATATATTATAATAATACACGGGACAATTGTTTTAATCAAAAAAATTTAATCATACACGGGACAATTGTTTTAATTAAAAAAATTTAATTATACACGGGAAAATTGCTTTAAAAAAAGAATAATTGAATATTAAATATTTGTTATTATTAATTATAATTTATTACACAAAAATCATACACAGGACAATTATTTTAATAAAAAAAATACTTAATATAATAAGTTTCACAAAAAATAGCAAAATAAAATCACTTATTATTTTTTTTACAGGACGTCCCTTATATTTTATAAACAAAAGTCAATAGACCCGTGCAAATGCACGAGTCTTAAAACTAATACACAATAAAAATTTATCTATTTGCATATATTATTTTGTATAAACTTAAAAATAAATCAATTTAACTAACCTTCGATAGACTTGACACACAAGTTTGATACGTAAATCCGGCAAATTTATCCTTTATTAAAATAAGATTTTAATGATATGCGTTGTCTTTGTTTAAAATAAACAAAGAACAACTATGCATTTAATTTTTTTTAAGAGGCCAAAATGTGTGTGCGTGTGTAAAGTAGGGAAAGTAATAATCAATCGTTAGTTGATTTAATGGTGATTGGCGCTGAACTTAATAGGGAGAATCACGGTTCAATTTTCCGCAACTACGATCGAAAAGGAGATGAAATCATTTGATGCTAGAACTGACTCTCGAACCATGTTAAACTGGTGGTGAAAATAAAATAGAGAAAGTAGTAGAAGACTACGAGCAGAAAGAAATTAGTAAGATGGGATGAAAGCACCAAATAAACCAGAAACAAAGGCCAAATATCCACTGAAAAACTAAACAACAAAACGCAACACACCTCTAACCTCCCCTGGAACCAAAACAATGTTGTAGAATTTAGTTTTATTATTGAAATCTTGAATTGGATAATTTAGTTTTGAATGAATTAGATAATTGACGGATAAATTCTACATCCGTCTTTAAATATATGATTTTTTTAAAAAATTATGAAGATTAAGAACGTTAATTATGATATTAAATTTATTAACAATTTGTACTATTTTTTAAATTTATTCTTCAAGATATAAAGAGTTGTGTTTTCTTAAGAGTATTTATTATAGATTGTTAAAAAAGATGCACTCTTTTGATCTAAAATATAAGCAAAAAAATTAGTTAATAAAAATTATTGTATTTGATCTAAATTTACTACAAATATATCAATTTTTATTGATTAATTTTTGTATATATTTTGAAACGGAGAAAATATTATAATTAAGGCCATATTAATAAATAAATAATTGAAGTCCTTGAAAATTTAAATGATTCTCATAAAAAAAAGTAAAAGGCTTAAATATCATTTCAGTCCTTTTTGGTTTTAGTCCCTGTATATTTTTTTGTTGCAAATAAGTCCCTATATGTTCGCGAATTTTTTGTTTTAGTCCTTAAAGTCAAAATTCGCAGGAAAACCGCAGTTTTCGTGCAGATTTTCCTTCAGATTTTTCTGCGGATTTTGACTTTAAGTACTAAAACTAAAAAAAAATAAAAAATTAGAGATGGAAATAGAATATAGCTTTTTACAACTCTACATTCAACTTGATCTTTTTTTTTTAAAAAAATAAATAATAATAATAATAATAATAATAATAATAATGGAGTCCCCGCATATTGTTCTATTTGGCAGGTCAATAACAATTTGTCTACGTGTGATGATTTAGCATCATCGATCCTATTCAACAACAAGAAGACAATAATAATGTACTACAAATAATAATAATAATATGCCATAAATTAAAGGAGAAAGTCTTGGTTGGGCACAACACTAACATTTCATATTTAGGCACACACTCATAAATAAATAAAATTAAAAGAAAAATAAAATAATCACATCAATCAACATCCTTTAATTATTTCTCTTTTAATTTTTTATATATAGTGTGAGTGTGCCTAAGAGAAAATCATTTGGGTTTGTGCCCATATTAGAATTTTCCAAATTAAAGATATTGCTAACTAATGTTTCTGAGGTGTGGTTTTTAAACATTCTATTAAAAAAAGAATTTATTTAAAAAAGAGTGATGCTATTTTTGGCGAAGACTCGACTGCAAGAAACGTAAGAAGATGTATTCACATCTGTGTTCACACTTACCATACAAAGAATAACATGGTGATATAAAAAACTTATAATGGATAGAATGGTAATTTCAAATAAAAATTAGTGATCTAACCTGATCAGAAGGGTGGTGACCGGCAGCAGTTTTCAGCAAGCCTCTTGTTGAAGTGAAAGGGGGGTGTGTACCTGTATACACTCTGACGCTCAAGTCAGCATATGTGTGATAACTTGGTTTTCAGATGGTAGAAATGACGTACCTGACTCCTTCAGAATTAAGAGTATTTATCCCCCAACGCTGGGCTAAGGCCCTTAATGGGCAATTAATGCCCATTAAGTGGCTGCCGGAACTTTGGCCGTTGTGCCATTAATGTTCATCATTCCAGTGGTCGGCTGTTACAGAATGCATGATTCTGTAACTTTGGCCGGCGGGGAGGGTGCCCTTCTGGAGGGCAGAGCCTTAGGTCTTTAAGGAGCATGGACTTAGAAGTCCCGTCCAGAACAGAAGCCCCCCAAGTCGTTATGCTCATTTGCGAACATAGCGACTTTAACTTTAGCTATAAGCTTTTGTTTGCGCACACGAACAACTAGGATCAATTTTGGTCGCGACCTTTGCCTCCAATGAGCATGGTTAAACGCGCGGATCGTGGATTCACTTGTTCGTATTGCGGAGCTCGTGATGATTTCTTTTGCGAGGATAATGAAGTTCCTTTCGTGTTCGTTTAGTACGAGGAAAATGTTGACCATTTCTTTGTCCTCATGGGAAACTATCGTCGATTTACTTCGAGGAGGGAACGTTAATTGTTTCTTCGTCCTCATGGCTTCGAGGATCGTTTGGTTTGTTGGCTTTTCTTGAAGATCCTGCTATTTATTGCGAGGATTTGATTTACCCACATCCGTTGAGATTCTCTCGATGATTGCGCCATTACCCACGACGATATTTTCGTGGAGATTTTCTCGGACTCTACGAAATTTTAGCGCTCAGTGGATGTGACTTGAAAGGACAAGCCGCTTCGTCTCTAGGTGCCACGTGTAAAGGCGACTCTAAACGTTTGAGTGCCTAGGATCGTAGCTTCTGTTTACGAGGATGTTTATGAACTGTTGGATTCTCGCGCCCTTTCGTTTTTATGATGATTCAACCCGAAGCGTTGGATCGTTTTAGATCACGGCCCTTGGATCAAAGCAACGTATCAGATTTAGGTGGCGTCGTTTTGCTTTGAACAGATGCGAATGCACGGGATTCCTCTATATATAGAGAAAAGGAGGGATTTTTGAAGTTTCACTTCATTTATCTCATTCTAACCCCTGCGTCTTCAAAGCTTCTTCAACTTCCTTTGTTTACTTCTGGAGATTCAAGCCCTTTGCCGTCACAAAGACTCGTTTTTTCAACTCCAAATCACTAATCAAGTAAGTGTTTCTACTTTGTCTCACTTTTACTGTGCTTGATTGTTAGTTTTATTTTTAGGATTTAGAATCTTCTTAATGCGGTGGTTAGAGGTTTGTAAGTGGCGGTTAACACCCTTGACCCCCCTTTTAAGCGGTAGTTTTACTAGAAAACTACTCTTTTATGATGTTTTCGTATTCTGGCGTGGTGGTTGTTGGTGTTCACCACCTTTACAACCTTTATTTTAGCCATTTTAGGACTGTGACTTTGATGCTCGTTAGCGACCATTAACCACTTTAATCTCGAGCACTCGTTAGGAGAGAGGTTGCTCGTTTCGATTTTAGGGATGAGTAGTAACTTTTGGAGTATTAGTGACTTCCTCGTTATTCGTCTTTCATGATCATTCGGCTCTTACCTTCGTTGTGCGAGCAACGTTAAGGATTACTTCTAAGCGCATGTCCACGCCCTTTCACTTGAACGGCGGTGGAAGGGTGGATTTGATATTTCAAAGATGTCGAATTCACTTTTTCTCTTCCTTGTCTTTCAGGTTTAAATGGCGGAAGAGCCTTCATCGTCGAATACTAACTTCAACGAGGAAGGAGATCCTGCGCTCGTGGAAAACCTGGATGAGCAAGAGGTGCCGGAATCCTCGGAACATATTGATGAGCGTCCTCCGATTACGGCTGATACAGATCCCCTCGACTGGGTTGCGGATGAACCTCGGTTAACGCGTTCGCGATTTTTCGGGCATCCTGATGGCGAGGAGATCCCTGGACTCTTTAAAATCATTGAGGACCCTCCCGGAGACAACTGGGAGATAATTATCCCCGCGAAGCATCGTCGCGTTTTTCAAGATTTTGGATTTGCGAATTTTTCAATGTACCAGATTGCGTTTCAGCATCTTGGTTATAAGTTGCCTTTTACAGATTTTGAAGTGGCCGTATTTCATCACTTAATGGTCGCTCCCTCTCAACTACACCCAAATTCTTTGGCTTTCCTGAGAGCCTTTGAAATAGTTTGTAGTTACCTGGGGATTGTTCCAACCCTTCCTCTATTCTTCTATATATTTCAACTACAGCGCTCGAAGCCTAAAGGAGATCCGTACAGGCTTGGTTGGGTGTCCTTCAAACAAACCCGGCGCTTATTTTATATGTTTAAGGAATCTATGCGACCTTTCAAGGATGAATTCTTCATTGTTCGTCCCAAGAACTCCCAGGGCTGGGCGGATGTTATAATCCCCGGTCCTGATAGAGATGAAAATGGGAATGTCTTGCTCGGGAAAAAAGGGCAACCCATTTTGACTGATTACGAAAAATTTCATTTCCGTTGGGAAGTGGAGCACTACCTGGTGCCCGCGAAGAAGTTTACTACTCCGAAGAAGGGGTTAACTGTCGACGAGTGGAATGATTTCCTGAAGCTGCAAAATTTTGTTAAGAGTTTCGAGGGGAAGGTAGTAACTAACGAGGAAGGTGTCCCTTTGCTTGACGATGACGGGAGTCCTTTGACTGTTCCTCGTTATATTAATGTCAAGAAAATCCTTGCTTGTGCGACTCGCGCCGAGGTCGAGGAAGCACTTAGTATGCTCGTTTGTTTATGTGACTTAGTTTTTCATTTATATGATTTACTCGTCGTCATTTATTTTTCGTAGCTTGTACTAATGATCGTTTGTTCCCTTTCTTTGCAGGAAACATGGTGAGTGCTCAAGAAAAGCTTCGTCGTGCCGCCAAGGCCAAGAATACTCGCAAGGGTGATGAGAACACCAACACTGCCATTCTTCCACCTACTGCAGAAAAGTGTTCTGCTGAGACGGCCAACACAGATCCTCGTCCCTCTAAAGTGCAAAAGGCTGCTACTGGCGGGGAAGGAAGCTCCGTTCGTCGCAGTCCTCATATTCTGCCCGAGGCTGGGGTTCTTGTTGGGCGCTTTGTCTTGCCTCCTGTTTTTGCCCATGGAAATATGATCGACCAGGAAACGGAGGTCGTGATAGACGAAGCCGATCAGTCCATTATCCATGACCTGGGACCTTTGGCTTTGAAGGCAGAGATAGCTAATGCAACGGTCTCTGCATTCAAGCTCATTGAGATCGCCAACTTCCTAAATGGGCGTGAATGTATATACCTGGGCGATAGGGACAAGTACAAGAAACGTGCAGATGACCTGGGCTTGAAGTTGGGCGAGACGGAAGCGGCTTTTGAGGATTACAGGAATAAATATGCCCTGCAGCAGGAGTTGGCGAGGACGTTGGTGACGAGGGAGCAGGAGTTGGAAGATCTGACGAAGAAATTCCAAGAGCTGGAGGTCACGAGCAAGCAACAAGTTGCTCGCATCGAGGAGTTGGAGAAGCAAGTCCAAACTGCTCCCTCCCTGTGTAGCGAGGAATAAGATGTTGTTGACCCTGAGGGAGTTTACCGCCATTCAAGCCGAACCGACCTGATAAAGAAAATTGCTGAGTACGAAGACTTTATGGTCGAGGTCGGGCACAGCAGTTTTGTCAATGCTGTTGCTGAACTCAAGGTTCTGAATCCGGGGGAAGAGCTCGTGGAAGCTGGCCTTGATGAACTCAAAGAGGTCATCGCCTCTCCTCCTCCTGCTCCTGAAGATGTTTGATTTTGTGCAGGCGTTATGCTCGCCTTTCTGGCACTTGGGTGTTTGTTTGCCCCTTTTAACGATTTTGTTGGGCATCGTGGCTGCCCTTAATTGTAACCGAGTACAATTATCTTTTTAATGCATTTTTATGATTTAGCTATATTTGCTTGTTTATTATGCTCGTACTTTTATTATTCTTATGCACGCGTTTTCTTACGATGCACGATAATTGAATACGATTTGTAACATCCATACTTAGGATTTTTTGAATGCTTATGTGGCTGTTGCACGAGGTAGCATGTACCTACGAATGCCTTGCTCGAGTAGTTTGGGGAACTTGCTCGAGTGTTTCGAGTGGTGTCCCAAACGATCAACGATGATATAATCGTCGGAGAATACATCATCGCGGCCGGAGTGTCCTATCGCAAGCTGGGCATCCATGCCTGGCGTGTACTAGTGACGATGGGGCTCGTATAGAGTGGTTCCTCGTCAAGACAAGTTTCGATAGGAAACGTGGCTTTTTTCTTCTTTTAGATTCATGCCCGTATCTAAGCAATCATCCGTTGTAAAGACTTAACCTCTTGTCGTTAAAGTTTGGTTATTGCCCGCTAGCAAGTCGTCGACTTCACGAGACCTCGCTAACTATAATATTGTTTCAATTTATCTGCGTTCCATGTTCTAGGAATCTATTCGCCGTATAAGTTTTCTAGGAAATAAGCTCCATTATCCGTTTTTGCTCGGATTCTGTAAGGCCATTCCCAATTAACGGCGAGTTTGCCTTCTCGCGAGTCTTTTTTATTTCGTCGTAGGACTAAACTGCCCACTTCAAATTTCCTTTTAATGACCTTTCTGTCGTGGTGAGCGGCAATTTGTTGTTTTAATGTGACCTATTTAAGGGCTGCTCCTTGTCGCAGCTCCTCGACCAAATCGAGCTCTTCTCTAAGCAACTCGTTATTTGTTTCTTCATCCGAAGGGTTTTCCGTTCGTCGAGTTGGCTCCTTTATTTCCACGAGGATAAGAGCTTCAGTTCCGTAAGTTAATCGAAATAGCGTTTCCCCCGTGGTCGAGTGTGGTGTGGTTCTGTAGGACCATAACACGCTGTATAGTTCCTCAACCCACTTACCCTTTGCCTCGCCTAGCCTTCGCTTTAGGCCTCGCAAAATTACTCTATTGGTTGCTTCTGCTTGGCTGTTTGTTTGAGGGTGCTCGACGGATGTTAAGTTTTGGGTCACTTTTAGGTTGATGAGAAACTCTTGAAACCTTTTATCTGTAAATTGTGTCCCGTTGTCGGTTACGACAGAGTGTGGAATTCCAAATCTAGCGAGGATGTTTCTCTTGAAAAAGCGGAGAATGTTGTGGGATGTGATCTGGGCGAGGGGTTCGGCTTCTATCCACTTTGTGAAGTAATCTATCCCGACGATTAGGTATATGTTTTTCCCAGGCGCTCGTGGGAAAAGTCCTAGGAGGTCCAATCCCCACCATGTGAACGGCCACGGGGATGACAGAGATTTTAGCTCGTTAGGCGGAGCTAAGTGCATATCCCCGTGTCTTTGGCACTTGTCATATTTTTTAACATGTTCTTTTGCATCCGCTTGCATCGTTGGACAATAATAACCTGCTCGCAGTGCCTTTCGCGCCAATGAGCGTCCACGAATGTGTTGCCCGTTGATCCCTTCATGTATCTCCTGTAGAATAGATTCCACTTTTTCCTCCTCGACGCATATTAACAAGGGGGTTGAAAATCCTCTCCTATAAAGACGACCGTCAATCAGGACGTAAGAGCACGCTCTTCTTCTAACCTTGACCGCCTCTTTGGGGTCGTCGGGTACTAATCCTAAGGCGAGGAATTCTCTCACAGGGTTTATCCAACTGTTGGCGTTGATTATGCATATGAGATTTACTTCACGAGTTTTTTCAATGCTTGGTCTTTGCAACATTTCCTGATTAAGTGATTGATTCCTCCCTTTCTTCTTTTAGGTGCTTGCCAATTTTTAGAGGACATCTGCCCTTGAGTTATGCTCACGAGGGATGTGTTGTATGGTTGACTCTTTAAATTTAGCCAACTTTTCTTGTATAAGGGTTAAGTATTCTACTAGACGCTCGTGGTTAGCTAGATACTCCCCATTTACTTGGGATGCGACCAGCTGAGAATCTGTGAAGATTTTGATTTCTTCGGCGTTCATGTCCTCGGCTAATCGCAATCCTGCTAGGAAAGCTTCATAGTCGGCTTGATTGTTGGTCGTTTGGAATGGAAGTTCCAACGACACCTCAATAAGGACTCCCTCGTCGTTTTCTAGGATTATCCCCGCTCCACTCCCTTTGGAGTTGGAGGATCCGTCGACGTATATGGTCCATTTATTTTTGCTCGAGGTCGCTGGTAGTATCATTTCAGCGACGAAGTCTGCTAGCACTTGAGCTTTCAAAGCTTTTCTGCTTTCGTGGGTTATGTCGAACTCGGATAACTCTAACGACCATTTCAGCATTCTCCCGGCCATATCAGGCCTTGCGAGCAGCTGTTTGATTGGTTGGTCGGTTCGTACTGCGATTGAGTGTGCTAAGAAATAGTGTCTCGACTTCCTCGCAGCGACGACGACTGCCAATGCGGTTTTTTTGATCTGTAATTATCGGAGTTCTGGTCCTTGCAGAACTTTGCTAATGAAGTATACTGGCTTTTGTCCTTGCTCGGTTTCTCGAATTAAAACTGCGCTTATGGCTTCATGAGCCACGGCCAGATATAGGAATAAAGTTTCCCTCATGATTGGACGTGTCAAGACTGTAGTTTCGGATAATGCTCGTTTCAAATGTTGGAGAGCGTTTTCGCATTCTTCCGTCCATTCAAAAGCGGACTCTTTTCTGAGTAATTTGAAAAGAGGCAGCGCGTGTTGAGCGGATTTAGCGACGAAGCGTGCTAGAGCAGTCAACATTCCGTTGAGGGATTGTATTGACTTCTTCGAATTTGGAGTAGGGAATTCAAAGAAAGCCTTGCACTTTTCAGGGTTAGCTTCGATTCCTCGTTCCGTTAAATAGAATCCGAGGAATTTGCCTGCTTTTACCCCAAAGGTGCATTTTTCCGGATTAAATCTCATGTTGTACTGTTTTGCTCTCTCGAACACCTTTCTTAAGTGGGATACATGATCGATTTCCTGCTCGGATTTAACGATCATGTCGTCGATGTATACTTCGAGCATGTCTCCTATTTCATTTCTGAATACTTTGTTCATCATTCTTTGATAAGTGGCACCGGCGTTTTTTAACCCGAAAGGCATTACGTTATAGTAATAATTGCCCGATTCAGTCATAAATGCTGTTTTCTTTTTATCGATTTCAACCATTTTTATTTGATTATACCCTGAATAAGCGTCCATAAACGATAGTAATTTAAATCCTGAGGAATTATCTACTAGTTTATCTATGCTAGATAAAGGGTAAAAATCTTTAGGGCAAGCCCTATTGAGATCAGTGTAGTCAACGCACATTCTCCACTTTCCATTCGATTTTTTAACCAATACAACATTTGACAACCATGTAGTGTGTTTGACTTCAGAAATAAATTTGTCTCTAAGAGGTCTTTTACAGTTTTTTCAGCAGTCTCCGCTTTTTCAGGAGACTGCTTCCTACGTCGCTGAACTACAGCTCTAGCCCTAGGATCTATTGTTAACTGATGACAAGCGATATCAGGGTCGATTTCGGGCATTTCGGCAGCATTCCAAGCGAACACCTCAGCGTATTCCTTCAAGCAAGCTTCTAGTTGCCTCTTCACCAATTCGGGCATATCAGCTCCAACCTTGATTCCTCGAGAGTAATCATCGTTCAGGGGGATGATTTCGAACTCGCCATCAGGAATAGGGCGATGCACCTTTTTCGCGATGGGGTCCTCCTCGTCTTTCAGCTCTTTCTCATTGATGCGTGCATCAAGGTCCACAATGTCGTTTGCCTGTAGGGCATTCACAACAGGCATTTTGTGATCATTCTTCTTCTTCGGAGTGAGAAGGGAACTCATATTCTTCGCAGCAGCTTCAAAGCATTTTCTTGCCGCAGCGATATCCCCGTTAAGTGTGGCGATTTTTCCATCCACGGTGTAGTACTTCATCTTCAAGTGGATGGTCGAGGATACGACGAATAGGTTTGCCAGAGCAAGCCTTCCCATAATACAGTTATATAGAGATGGGCAATCCACGACCAAGAATTAGACGTTAATGGACTTAGTCGCCTCTCCTTTTCTGAAGGTCACAATCAAGTCCACATACCCC
This sequence comes from Trifolium fragiferum, assembly GCA_954870985.1. NCBI lineage: Eukaryota > Viridiplantae > Streptophyta > Magnoliopsida > Fabales > Fabaceae > Trifolium > Trifolium fragiferum. Next base: position 40,587,566 of record OX940796.1, on the reverse strand, counting down.
CATGGCTTTGTGGTCGCTCCGTTAAACCCTTGAAGGCCAGCAACAACATACGGGGCGAGGTTTTTCTCCGTCAGCTGTAGAGTCTTAAACAAACCAGCGTACATCACAGCACACGAGTTTCCTTGATCAACTAAGATTCTCCTCACATCAAAGTTAGCCATCCTGGCCCTTATTACCAGCGGAATTTGATGATTAGGGGAGCCTCCGGGGACCTCCTCCTCATAAAAAGCTAAGGGAATAAATCCCTCATTCACTTCTGTCACGAGGACAGGTTCCAACGAGCACACACTTTCCAACTCTTCAAACTTTCTTTTCAGCGACCCTATTGTAGAAGTTTCGAATCCTCCTCCTGAGATTACCAATGACCCCATATGAGCAGCCAGATGATCGAGCAAATGTTCACCTTCCTTATGCTCGGGGAGAATGAAATCCTCGGGTCTTTAGATAGAGTAGGTAATTTGCATGTTACTGTTGCCAGCCCCCGATTGTTGTTGTGCCTCTCTGGACGGTTGACCAACCTCGGGCTCTTTTTCCCGCTCACGTTCCTCCTTTCTTAATTTTTGAAGGAGTCCCTTTTGCAGCATGATCTCGATTGCGTCTTTCAGATGAACGCAATCCTCGGTTACGTGCCCGTAGCTCTTATAGTAACGACAGTACTTAGACTTGTTCATTCCAGGCCTCACGGTCAGTTGCTTAGGGAAGCGGACTCCATTTTTCTTGAAGTCGGCCGCGGATACTTCTGCCAGAATTCGCTCGCGGGGAGCATTCAACGGGGTGTAATCCATAAACTTACTTCGAGGGGGTCTTGGCTCCCTCATCTTTTCTTTTCCTCTCTCATTTCCTCCTCGAGAGGGTGCAGTTTCTTCCTGACGCTTCGGCTTCCTCGCATCAGCCGCCATTTGCTTTTCCTCATAAGCTATGTATTTTTGTGTTTTTTCGAGGAAAGCGTCCAAAGTTCTCACTTCTTCAATTCCTATTGCATTGGCGAAGTCACTGGATGGGCGCAGTACTCGCTCTAGCAAATACAATTTCATCCTGTCATCGGTCCTTACCTCGATGGCAGCCTTGTTGAATCTGTCAATATACTCTCTCAGCGATTCGTTGTCTTTCTGGACGATTGCTTCGAGAGTAGCCTCTGTCTTTGGGTGCTTTTTGGAAGTAGTGAAGTGTGCAGTAAAAAGTCTGCACAGCTCACCCCATGAATCGATGGACCCTGGTGATAAATTTTTGTACCATGCCATTGCTCCATTCCTAGCGTGGTGGAGAACAGCTTGCACTTGATAGATCCTCGAACTCCTCTGTAGTCGAGGACAGCTTCAATGTTTTCTATGTAGTCATCGGGATCGATGGTTCCGTCGTAGGTATCCATCGCCGGTGGTTTTTCCAACCCCACGGGCAATGGTACCCTCATGATCCTATCTGAAAGAGGCCCCACGTGCCTTTCCTCGTCGCTTCGTGGAGAGCGATGACGATGGCGAGGAGGTGAGTGATAGTTTCGCTCAGTCGAACGTGTTGGGGATCTCCTCGCTCTAGCAACCCTTCTTGCAGGGCTTATACGACTTCGAGTCTCGTATGCCCTTGGTGACCTTGGCCTAGTCCTCGAGTCCCGTCGAGAGGACTCTCGTCGCCTATAGCTGCTCGTGACCGCTCTTGTGATGCGCGACTCTTCCACAACTTCAATTCGACGATTTAGCTCCCTGATAGCTTGTCCCTGATTGTTGACGGCGGTCAGCAGCGCGGTCATGATGTTTTCCAGGGTAGCTCCAGGGGGGAATAGGAACGACCAGAAAGTTGGTTTCGTTCGTAGGGGCGTAGGTTGGGTCCATTTCCATTTGAGACACGACGATCCCGTTGGTTCCATTGTTGTCAACGTGATCACTGTGGAGGTGATTAGCGGAGTGGTCTGATTGACTGTTACCGGCCATTCTTAGCTTTTGGTGTTTTTTGGTAGTTTTGGATAGTTTTGTTCTTTGAGAAAAAAGGGGAAAACATCAGATTCCCCACAGTCGGCGCCACTAATCTAACCTGATTAGAAGGGTGGTGACCGACAGCAGTTTTCAGCAAGCCCCTTATTGAAGCGAAAGGGGGGGTGTGTACCTGTATACACTCTGACGCTCAAGTCAGTATATGTGTGATAACTTGGTTTTCAGATGGTAGAAATGACGTACCTGACTCCTTCAGAATGAGGAGTATTTATCCCCCAGTGCTGGGCTAAGGCCCTTAATGAGCAGTTAATGCCCATTAAGTGGCTGCCGGAACTTTGGCCGTTGGGCCATGATGAGCAGTTAATGCTCATCATTCCGGTGGTCGGCCGTTACAGAATGCATGATTCTGTAACTTTGGTCGGCGGGGAGGGTGCCCTTCTGGAGGGCAGAACCTTAGGTCTTTAAGGGGCATGGACTTAGAAGTCACGTCCAGAACAATTAGAATATTTTTTCTCTTTTTTCTTATGTTGTTTCCGTAATAAACATCAACATTCTTTAAAAAATGAAACGTTTTAATTTTTGATACATTGGCCTCACAATTCACAAAACAATTTCACAAAAAATACTATTTAAAATATTTAAAGAATGTTTCGGAAATATATGTTGGTATTTTCCTAAATTAAATAATTTAAAACAAAAACTTATGACATAATATAATTAACGAATGCAAACTAATCTCTCTAATTATAGAATGTGTTTAGAAGTTTTGTCAAGTCATTGACCATATTCCCACATGCGTGCATAAGACAAAATGGTTCTTTTTTGTCCCAAAGGCCAAAGCATCTTAAAGTTACTTGTGTTTTATAAAAGTATAAAAGTATATAGATATTAATAAAATATAGAAAATACTAAACAGTGCCCCGAGCATTAGTTAAGCATATAAACATGGAAATTCTATTTCGGAACTTGTGTATTTAATGCATCGAGAATATAAAAAGATTTTTTAATAATATTAATTTTATCTTTTGTTTCTATTTTAGTATGCTTAATAAGTGGTCGGAAACACTGTTTAGCATGACCCATAAAATATACTATTTATCTACCAATTTTTTTTAATAAAATATACTCCTTCTGATCACTATTATATTATAAACAAAAATAAAATAAAATCATTTTTTAAATTTATTTTAAAATTGATGAATCTGATATATAATATAGACTAGATTTATTAATTTTTCAATAAATATAAAAAGTGGTTTTCTGTTTATAATAGTGTTTAAAAGAAAGAAGTATTGTTTGTATATTTAGTTAATCCGTATGGAAGATTTTTTTTTCTTTATAAACTTAGATTTAGGGTCCGTTTGGTATAGTGGAAAGAAAGTGAGAGGAAAGAAAATAACGGAAAACGATGAATGAATTTGGTTTAACTTTAGTCCAAATTCATTCATCGATTTCCGTTATTTTCTTTCCACTCACTTTCTTTCCACTCAAACAAACGGACCCTAAGGGTGAGGTATAGGGTGGATTTGTTTTAAATTTTGGTGTTAAGATTTCAGTTTTTTGAGAATAAGCTTTATTAATTTGGAGTTTTAGATGTATGATACCTAAAGTCCGGTTTAAAAGGTTCTGTAAGATTAACTCAGTTGTAGGATAATGTATTATATATTGAAGAGATCAAGATTCGAACCCCGATCATCACATTTATTCACTTTATGAGTTGAATATCTACCCACTAAACTACTTGACAAAAAAAATCTAGTCAAAAAGTTATTTATGTTAGAAATTAAATTTGTGTTTTTCTGAACGATGCGTTTTTCAATTATGCTTATTAACTACTTGATCTCAATGTCTTAGTTTTTTAGATTTTGTTTCTTAAAAAATTACTTTAATCATTTAATAGGGCTTATTATAGTTTTTTTTCAAAAAAAATCATTTTGTTAAACAAATAAATTTTACTTAAAATGAAAAGTTAATGCTAATACTTACATGTTTATATATATTCGGTGGCTGCGTCCCGCCGGTCCTTCAAATGCCGGTCGTGCAATTCTTTGTCTTGTTCACAATTGACTCAAAATCCCCAAATTATGAAATTATTGATTGATATACTAGTAGCAAAGAAGAAAACAGAGGTGATGAATATCATAAAAGTAAAAAAATAAATTAAAAAAATAGAGAAATGAAGATCCTATAATAAAATGAGATAAATGAATACGTACCAGTGTTTTTTACACTCTAGCGGCGGCTACTAGTAACTAGTAATGGGCAATTCTTATTCATTAAAGAGAATTTAGAAAATGAATTAGAGAAAACAAATTCATATGACTCACCCAATAATTGATACTACAAATTCATATCACTCACTGAATTGCTACTAGTTGCTAGCAATGAGCAATTTATACAAAGTGTATATTATATGCTTTGTATTGAATTATAAATTTGAAAACAAGTGGGGAAAGTATTGTAGCTATAGATGCACCGCACTTAGGCAAATTCATCATTCATGAATGAATGAACATTGAAAAATCCCAAACAATGTGGAGGGGCTGCGCCATCGTGTACAGATACATCATACATTTACCTCACGTGCTTCATATATTTACCTTAGTTTAAATCCTTAAAGCCCATTTGCTTTTTTTATTTTTTTTTAATCAAAATTTCAAGATAATAAAATGGTGTCTCAATTTAAGGCAGAGAAAATTTTAAAGGAACGTTTATTTCAAGATACAAAAATTATACTATAGGGTTTTTTGTGTCAAGATAAAAAGATCCAACAAAAAATTAGGCTCAAATTATTAAATCCAAGTCTTATTTTTTACCAGGTTTGACAAACTGATTCCATTTTAATAGTTTTAACTTTAAAAATTTAAATGAATAAATATATTTTTTATTGTAAACAAAAAAGAGCGTGACAATGAAGTTTAGTTTAATAGATAAATTAAATTAAACTATTAGGTTTGATCTATTGGTAAGGGGTTTTTTTTAGTAGTATTCATGAGGTTTTAGTTTCGATTAACATTGACAACATTGTAAACCAAAAAAATTAATCGTAGTGAAATAAAAAGTCAAAGATTTAAAGCCAACCACTACATTTAGTAACTAAATTAAATTTATTCGTCTTTTCACATCTTGTTCTATGGACCATGGGCGAATTAATTACAATTTGTCTAAAGCGTTATTTATCTTTAACTTTTGTATGGTTATTAAGAATTTGTTTGATTTAAAGGAAAGAAAATGAAAGGAAATTACGAAAATTGATGAATAAATTTGGTGATATTAATTTCATTTATGTAGTTCAAGTTCATCTTATTTAATCATCCCTCGATTTTCATAATTTCATTTCCTTTCAATTTTTTTTCACCAAACCAAACCCACTCTAAATGTGTGTTTGATTTTAGAGAAAAAAAGTAGAATGAAATAAAATTAAAGAAAGCAATGAATGAAATTGAATTAACTATAGTCCAAGTTTATTCATTATTTTCCATTTTTTTTTCTTTTCACTTTCTCTCTATCAAACCAAACGAACGATAAATTTTAGACTCAGAGTCCCACTCAAAAAATATATTATATTAATAATTATTTAATAATTTTAAAAACAAATATTACTTAATTATTTTTTTCTTATATTTATTTTTCTTTTTTGAATGTGACCATTATAACCATCGATCTCAAACAAAAAGACAAAATATTGATGTAAATTAAATAATTTAATTTAAATCTAATTTAGGTACCGAATGCAGACTAGATTCTTGCCCACGTCACGTGTAGTCAGTGGACGAGTACTCTCTTTGGTTTTTTTTAATAGTAGTTTTTTTTTTTTTTTTTTTTTCTTTCACCACTAGTTTAATAGTAATTTTAATTATACATAAATGTTACTTTTTTTTATGGATTAAATAATTAATGTATTTAATTTAAAAATGAATTAGATATATTAGTTATTCAATGTATCTAAAAAATTACATTTGTTTATTATTATGATTGAATGAGAGTACTTATTTATTAAGTATTCTAAAAGTTAGCTATTTGTTTTTAAAGTATTTCTTCCGATTCATTTATAAGTAAAAATCAATAAAAAAATTATGTTCCTAAATATAACTAAAAATTATTTCTTTCGTAACAGTTTATAAACAAAATTGGATTTTCTAGATTTATTGTACATTTAATATATTTGATCTATAATACCAGATACTTTAAATATACAATAAATCTAAAAATTATATTTTTATTTAAACAATGTTACAAAGAGAATATTAAATTTAACTCTATTATTTAATATCATTATACCAAAAATATCATTTATTTTAAACTCAACTAATATTTAATGCTCTCATCCCTGAAATCAATTGTTGAGTTTCCAATATGAGTAAGTTGACTTCATAAGAACCTTTATGCTGCCACTTCCTTTCTCACGCGGTTGCACACCATTGGTGTTTGGTTTGTAAAGTTTTAGCTTAAATATTATTTTTGTTTATGTATGTTTGTGAATTTTTTATTTTAGTCTTTGTTTATTTTTTTGTTGTAAATATATTTTTGAATGTGCAAATTTTATTAGTTTTAGGGGGTGTATTGAATTGGGATTTTAAAAGATTTTAAAAGACTTTTTTACAATAAAAGAATCTTATGGTATTCAATCAAGATTTTTATGGAATGTAAATAAATCTTGTGGTATTCAATTGAGACAATTAAGATTTTTTTTTCAAGGTAACGAATTCTGTTGGTATTCATTTGAGATTTCTTACTACTTACGAAATGTCTTTTGGTATTCAAAAATATACAGATTTCAATGGATTCTTTTGTAGAGTGGATTTCAATGGATTTTGTAAGACTTTTTAGATCAAAATACACATAAAAGTTTTTTTCCACAATCTCACATCAAACCTCAAGACTTTTTCAACTCATTCCAAGACTTTTTTTTCTTCTTTCTCTTTGGCACTCTCTCACTTCGCATTCTTTTCTCCACCGACGTGATCAACATCATTTCCCAGTTTTTTAACATTCATAATTTCTTTTAACATTCATACCCCCTTTTAACATTGGTTTATGAGTTCTTCACATGGATCAACACATTTGAATAATGCTCCCCACCCTTTTTCCATCATTCATCCAATTTTATAACAATTGTTCTCATATGATTGATTAATATATCATATAATATTTTAATTATTCTTCGAGTAATAACTTTTAACCTGAATGCAGTCCAACGACAATTGTATGAACGTTAGATGACAACTGGTTATATGATTGTTGGTAAAATTATTAAGGTGGGGATTGATCCTCTCGAATTAGTTAATCATAGAGTCGGATACCGTGCTTTCAAAAAAAAAAAAACTATCAAAGGTATCATTATCAATACACTTGTTTATTTATTTTGGTTTGATGAACATTTCCATAATGATTGTGCATAAAATTATGCAAAAATTTCGACTCGTGAATCTTGCATTAAAAAAAAATCAGAATCCTTTTGAATCTTAAAAGTCAATAAAGTTGTTGAAATCCTAAAAATCTCTGTTATAAATCCATCAAAATCCAAATTTAAAAATCCTGATTGTAAAAAGATTTTTTTAAAAAGTCTTAAAAGTCAATACAATCCTTTAAAATCTGTTAAAATCTTCCGGATTTATTTTGCTAAAATTGTCTATCGAAATCTCAATCCAATATATTGAAACAACTGCATTTATATCTAAAATAAAATTATCAAAATATAAATTTATTTCCATATATAGAAACATACGCATTGAGAAATAGAACACTTACTAAAATAAAACCATGCGTATTGAGAGATAAAACCCTTACTAAAATAATACATTGCAATTCTAGTTTCACTTTAATATATAATTCTTTTTTATTCATGACTATATACTTCTCATAGATAATATATTTTAGTATATTTTTTATTTTATTTTTGTTTCATTATCGAAAACAGTCATATGTTATTAAAAAATATAAATAAATACTATCAAATGTAGCCAATTGACATATCATGATAGTTGCAAATTAAACTTTGACTTAAAACATCTTATCATCATACACAATAAATAACTATATACGATTTATTAATTTATTGTATTAAATATAAAAATATGCATACAAAAAAGGAAAAAACCTATTAATAATGTGTAAAATTTGTTCTGTAAACTTAACTCAATTAATATGGATAACACATTTTATATGCATGGACTAGGTCGAGCCGAACACCCCATTTATTCACTTTAGAGTGAAATTTCAAACCCCAATAGTGTGCAACCGCGTGAGAAAGGAAGTGGCAGCATAAAGGTTCTTATGAAGTCAACTTACTCATATTGGAAACTCAACAATTGATTTTAGGGATGAGAGCATTAAATATTAGTTGAGTTTAAAAGATTAGTTGATATGGATAACACATTTTATATGCATGGACTAGGTCGAGCTGAACACCTCATTTATTCATTTTAGAGTGAAATTTCAAACCACTAGAATACGTGACAAAAAATATGTGTAAAATTTAACTTTGAATCGACTTAGGATAAATTTTAGTTTATTTCCTATTCTATTTTTTTTATTATTACATGCTTCAGACTATCCCTAGTCCATACAAGCTAGCCCTTTTTTAACAAATATTTTCAAATCGGGTTAACAACCCATATGAAAATTTTCAAACCAGGCTGAGCCATCAGGTTGTACAATAAATTTTTCTTCCAATTCAAGAATAGCTTTCAAAATTTGATGGAGATGACGGCTAGTTGTCTTGTTCGAACAACGAAACCAAAAGTTGATTTCACGATTTTTAGCATTATGAGTTAATATGTAAAGTGATTTTGCAACTTATTCTTCCACACTTGACCATCGTTTGGCTCGTAAGCCCCCTCTCTTTCTAGCATATCACATAACTTTAAAAAAGTTTGAGGGTTCGTTCTTACTATATTTTTACTAATTTTACAGTTACTAATGTGACGAAGATTTCCCTCTTGAACTTGGCTGAGTTTTGATGATAACAAACTCACATCACAAAAGAAGAAAGCTTATGGAGGCTCAAGATGAGAAAACAAGACGAAGACAAAAAATTAAGCTTGTTTAAATTATTTGTAAGTATGGTATTTATCTTTGATTTATCATTTTTAATAATTATATAACTTAGAATGCTCAGAAATTATTTTAAAAATTAATTACAAATATATTTTTAAGTTAAATATAAAAGTCTATATGAAGCAAACTTTTAAAAAAATAAAAAGTTAATTTTTAAGAAAAGCTGTCTGCACTTTTGAAAGCGCTTCCTATGTTCGGCTGATTTAAAAAGTCTATGGTTGTTTGCATTTTGAAAACAGTGTAACGTTTAAATTTTGAAAACAAGATCTTTTAAATCACATGTTCGTAACGACAATTGTAAAAAGACATGGACAAAATTTTATTTTGTGAACCATTTTGATTTTTCAATGACAACTTTTTATGATAAGATTTTTTTGAAGCGATGCCATGCTTCATGGACATTTTCTAAAACCTCTATAAATATGTTTGTGATCATTGGAATTAACACCAACTTTCATATCACAAATTTTTTAAATCATCAATGTCACTTCTCATAAACTTTCAAAGATCATTTTTGTGAAACTTTGAATACATTTGCATATCCAAAAAGGTTTCTGAGCATTAAGTTACATTCATTTGAAAGTGATATTGATTTGATACAACCATACATTAATATTATTCTTCAACACTTGTTTGTAAATATAAAAGTCTATATGAAGCAAACTTTTAAAAATTAATTTAAAAATTATTTTAAAAAGTCTATATAACTTAGAATGCTCAGAAATTATTTTAAAAATTAATTACAAATATATTTTTAAGTTAAATATAAAAGTCTATATGAAGCAAACTTTTAAAAAAATAAAAAGTTAATTTTTAAGAAAAGCTGTCTGCACTTTTGAAAGCGCTTCCTATGTTCGGCTGATTTAAAAAGTCTATGGTTGTTTGCATTTTGAAAACAGTGTAACGTTTAAATTTTGAAAACAAGATCTTTTAAATCACATGTTCGTAACGACAATTGTAAAAAGACATGGACAAAATTTTATTTTGTGAACCATTTTGATTTTTCAATGACAACTTTTTATGATAAGATTTTTTTGAAGCGATGCCATGCTTCATGGACATTTTCTAAAACCTCTATAAATATGTTTGTGATCATTGGAATTAACACCAACTTTCATATCACAAATTTTTTAAATCATCAATGTCACTTCTCATAAACTTTCAAAGATCATTTTTGTGAAACTTTGAATACATTTGCATATCCAAAAAGGTTTCTGAGCATTAAGTTACATTCATTTGAAAGTGATATTGATTTGATACAACCATACATTAATATTATTCTTCAACACTTGTTTGTAAATTCTCATCATTGTTTGTGAGAATTATTGTTTAAGATAGTGATGTGCTATCTTGTGTTGTATGAGGATTTCAACATAGGGTTTGGTGAAGATTCTTATTGTTAAATATAGTGGGATAATATCTTGTGTTGTATGTTAGAAAGATTGTTAGGGGGTCTTGGGGTAAGATTGTTTGTAACAAAGATTCCAACATAGTGAAAATCTCTCATAGGGTGTGAGGGGACTGAAGTACACTTAGGTTAGAAGGGGAACCAGTATAAATCTTTTGTGTTATTATAAAAAGATAAAAAGAACCACAACATCCTTAAAATAATCGAAAAAATTCTTAAAACCTAATTCACCTTCCTATTAGGTTGCACTCTTAAAATTACAACTAATTTAGAACATTACTTCTTCACACATCATTTCTCTCCGAGAGCTCATACTATAACTTTTTTTTTTTCTTACGCGACATTCAAATATAACAATAAACAATAACACACAGCTCTTCGGCGCAAATCAAATCATCTTCTAATAGCACTTTCTTGATCTTGATGATCCATCTAACTCAATAAAACATTTAAACAATAAATTTAATATAAACATATTGTAAAATAATAATTTAACAAAAGCATATATATATATATATATATATATATATATATATATATATATATATATATATATATATATATACACACACACAAACAACTGATATGAAACAATATAAAATATAAATATGATATAGCAACTAGAAAGAAAAAACAAGTAGCATATGATCAACCAAGAGGGCATATGATCAACGGAAGAAAATATTGAAGAAAAAATTGGAGATGATCCAAATTCTATAATCAACAAGTAGCAATGATCAGCTAAGAATCAACAAGTAGCATATGATCAAAGAGTAGCATAACAATATAAGGAACACCGATTAATTAATATATACTTTCATTTAGACTTAATAAAAGAAAACAATATATATAAGGAACACGACATACACTGTAGCAAGAAGAAGAGTCACAACAACATTGGAGGCAGGCAAGGAGTATGATATCAAGACAACAAAAGAGTTTGTAATCTAATCATAAAAATTATAATAAAGGATAGCATTGAAATTTTAAAATATATTCAGAATAATTTTGTCAGTTTAATAAAATTAAAATAAGCTTCTCTTCTCTCTAAATTCCCTCAATTTGAGGAAAGCAAAAAGTGGCTTATAATTTGCTTCTCTCCTTATCCCTCCCTTCCCCACTTAAAAATTGAACCAAATACATTTAATTAAAAATATTTCATTCTCTTCTCTCCAAAACTTTCACCCTAAATATGTTAATGGGAATTTCATATGCGACTTATCAGATGTGGCAAATATTTTTTTTTTTTATAAATGTAGTGAATGTGATTTTTTTTTATCAAGTAGTTTAGTGGCTATAAAATCTACTTTAAAGATGAATAAGTAGAATATTCAGGTTCGAACTCAGTTTCTTCACATATAGTGCTATGTTCTTATTAATTGAGCTAAACTTCTGAAGCCGTAGTGAATGTCTTCTAATAGTATATTTATATAAAATATTTAATCTTTATTATCTTATCTTAAACCGACTTTTCTGCTAATGTATAACAGGAAAAGCACACTATTCAAAACATTAAAAATAAATATACCTAAAAACACACAGATAAAGCTCAATTTCCTCGCAGGTTGATTTTAAATTTATTTCCATATATGTTGTAGGTGGCCTGTCGGGTTAATTTAGGCAATATAATCTTTTAAATATGATGCTCAAGTACTCAACCAAGGGAGGTTTTTATCATACCAAATAAAATGTTAATTCATATGTACTCTCCAATAACAGAAACAGAAAATCTAGTAGTGTAGTAGATAGTGACATGCGTTTTGTTTGGATCCTAAATTCTGTTTTTTGTCAACTTAGTTAGATAAGCTTTAAGGCGGCGGTGCTATTATTATTATTGTTCGTTGATGATTTAAAAATATTTTAAAATACTGGCATTCATAATTTTAGTGACATCGCTTATAAGATCGGTTGTAATGTTGACAGATACTTTTTTGTCACATATGCCTGCAATTTAATTTTATCTTAATTATATACATATATCGTATAATTAATGAAAAAAGTTAATAATTGTTTGCTTATACTCGTTAAAGAACTCAACATGAAAAAGTTTTTTTAATCAAGTATGCAAGTGGCTTGAAATTCCATTCTTAAGATATAAATGAGATGATTGGTGTTCGAACTGTGGTCCACTATATATATAATGCAATGTCATATTAATTGAGCTAATTTTATGGGATAATATAAAACAATACTCCTTCCGTTTTAAAATATAAATAAAAGTGGGTCAAGTCAATTTGATGTATTTGGTTCAAAATTTGGATCAAATATATTCATTTTTGTTGATCAATTTTTATTTATATTTTGGAACGGAGGAAATATTTTATTTAAGGTGAATATTATTTATATTGTTGGGAACTAATATATTTAAGTTAAATTTAATTAAAATAAGAATCATGTATAAAGAATGAGACATGGATCTTATATCTGATTTTCGTTGTAAGAATGATTTTGGTTTTTATGAAACTATATGTATAATATTTTTTCATGTTTTAATTTCTATTGTGTATAAATTTAATTTTTGAGAAATATTATTTAAGTTTAAAACTTGAATAAACATAAATATAGTAATATGGTATTAAAAATTGTACTTTTAAATTCTAAAAAGTTTAAAAAGTGTGTTAATTTCAATATAAATTTTTCTTTTTTAGTTTCCTGAACCAGTGTCACGGGGATACCGATTAGCATGACCCAAAAATAAAAGTTGTGAGTTTTCATTCAGCTATATAATTTCATTAGAGACACTTCAAATTGTGTATAGAAGATAATGATTAATTATAGAGGAACCGTTACTATGATACATGTAAAATGTTTCTAATTATCGTGAGTGAAAAAATATGTTAACCAAGTGAGAGAATATTGTATTTTTAACTCCTTTTATGATACATGTGATATGTTTCTAATTATTGTGAAAATTTTCCATTAAGAATAAAGTGATCTTTTAATCTTTCCCTTAATTATAGTAACTGTCCATAAGAGATAGTTGATAGTTAATATTTGATCTACTATAACCTTTTTTATGGATGAAAGTTATATAAAGTAGTGCAGTTTATTTAGATTTTTTTACTTACACCCCAAAATTTCTAAATACATCCAAATTTCATTAAAGGTTAATTATAATATCAAAATTGTCCTTTATATAAAATTTTAAAATCAGATTCTCATATTTTTATTCTATTTCTAATGTTTGTGCTTTAGTGTTCTCTCTTATAAATCTTATTAGTGTGTCCACTCTCATAAATTCTATTAACTTGTCATTAATTTTAATTAAAGATTGAATTTGAAGGTATTTATTAAGACTTTATTGTATATGTTGATGAATTTATACTCATTCAATTCTATGACATTTCTATTTATTTTTCATGTGATTTTATGTTTTCTTGCACGATTGCATAAGTTAGTGAATGTAAAATGTTTACTGAATCGATAATGCTAATGTAATCTAAATTCACGAATTGGAAAGTAGATTTGCAAGCCATAGTAAACCGAGTTTACATATACTAAGTAAACTAAATTCACGAATTGGAAAGTAGATTTGCAAGCCATAGTAAACCGAGTTTACATATACTAAGTAAACTTAGTTCACATAATCTTATGTAAACTTAGTTCACACTTGGACAATCTAAGAGGTTTACGTTAATTCTCAATTTACATAAACTTAAATAAACTCAATCTACATAAGTTATGTAAACAAGGTTATGTAAACTGAGTTTACAAATACTATAAATAAACTCAATTCACATATTCTTATGTAAACTTAGTTGACACTTGCATTCAACAATTTAAGGAGTTTACGTTAATTCACAATTTACATAAACTTAAATAAATTCACTTTACATAAGTTATGTAAAATGAGTTTACATAAGGTTATGTAAATTGAGCTTACATACACACGAGTTTACATAATGTTATGTTAAGGGTATTTTAGTCAATATGGGGTGTAATCAATTTTTTTAGGTGTCAATAGAAAAAATATATTTGGTCACCATGAGAGACAACAAGGGGAATCATCCACATTGGGCTAAGAACAACTTCACAAATGAGTTGGACACCACATTCTTACCCAAAACCTTAAGGTGTTAGATTTATGGGTCTTCTCACTTATAAAGTTTTCAACCTCCACAAGATATTGAAATTTGACGCCTGTCATTTATTCAAGGAAAAAGATGCCTATTTATTCCTCTTATCAGAATTGATAATTTTATAGGTATAAAAAATTACTTTTTCAGTTAATGTTATTGTTTTGGACTGTTATTTGGTGGTTATGAATTGATTAGAGTTTGTGACAAAAATAAGTCTTTGGAATTTTTTATGATTGTTACTAGTGTAGCTCGCAAACTAATTAAAATATGAACTTAGGAAGGTCTTCGCTAACCAAAATGCGAACCACACCAGTAACAGAGACAGTTTATTTTTATCAAAATATGAATGTTTGTCCTTAACATGCCACATTCAATGGTGGTGACCTCGACATGAAGGTTTATATGAAAGAACGGTTCAAATAATTTGTATATCTTGAGACCATGTCGATGTGTTCACTTTCAGAACAAGTCAAAACTAAAGGTAGAATGCGAACACTGCTCACAGTTTAGTATGTGAACTGTGATTATCCAGCTTTTCAATTTTACACATTTGCATTTAAGTAAAGAAGAGGGTAAATTGAGAATATCAAAAGGCGCGTGAGTGTAATAGGAGGCAGAAAAAGAAAATCTCTAACTGTAGCACTTAAGGAAAAAAATAAATTCATCTTCTATGAAAGGTTGTGGCCTGGCGGCCTCAAAATCATCTTGTGCTAAAAAATTGGAGAAAACTCCTTGCAAAATACTTACACCCATTATAGGATAAGCTTCTAAAATCAAAGAGCCTAACCATTTGAAGCCTTTCTAATGGCCCTACGATTACGAAACAATACACATGACATGACAGTAAATTAATTTCTTTATATTTTTCATTAATAAATATATTATAATTACATATTAATAAATGTCAAACAGACAAAAAGCTGCGCCGCTAATCCTTTTTGAATGATAAAACTTTCTCTTAAAAATAACATTCATAGCTTTATGAGACATAACATTGCAATTTATAACTTTTTGAAAAAGACATTAGATTAATAAATAACGAAATAAATATTCATTGGAGAGGGTACTCAATCACTTCTAAGGATCCGTTTGGTTGTAAGGAAAAAAAAAAGGGAGGAAAGAAAATCGCGGAAACAAATGCATGAACTAGGATTTACCTTAGTCTAAGAACTTGGACTTACCAATAAAATAAATAAATTTTCTTTCAGCAAAATAAACGGTATTAACAGGAGTTCAGATCTTCTCCATTTCCACATTAAATGGCAATCTCCTTTTCTTTTTATAACAAGTTGACATGTGGCAAAATGAAAATGAATGGGTTAGATTTGATAATCAATTCATTTTAGAAATTAATAAAACAAAACCCTGTTCTCTTCTTCTTCTTCTCACGATGTCACCGGAAACACTTCCTTTCTACTTCACGGCGACAGAATCTCAGTGAGATTGATTAATAGCTGACAGTGGCTGAACTGGTTTTACAATTACGGAATGAATATGAGACAAAGCAAATATATTTGTCTCTTTGTTCTTGCCTCTCATGTTCTTCCCCTTTCTCAATTTTTCTCTATTTTGCATGTGTGGTTTGATACAAATCTGTTTATTGCTGTAATATGGGTTATTTTTCTCTTTGTGTCCTTTGCCGTTGGGTAGTGCACCGTCGTCTGTTATGATCGATTTTCATCTCTGCCACTTTTGATAATTTTCTGTTCACCTTGCTCTTTTTCATTTTGTCCAACCAACACTATTAATCTATTATGATAGGCTCTCTAAGTAAAACTCAAATACTATTGACAAGACTACAATAGTTGTTTTCATTTCAATTTATCATTAATTGGAACACTTTTCATTACAATTTTGGAAAAGCTGATAGAAAATTACTTCTATGAAGGGGATGAATTGAATTAGTGTATGAGAAAGGAGGACCAAATTTACCATCTCTCACAAGGACAAAAACTGATTGATTTTGAAAAAGTTTCATGAACAATAACAGATCAGTTCAATCAAAAGCGACGGAATTGTCGAGACAAATTCGGAGAAGTGACTGGCAACGGTGGTCAGATGTCGAAAAAGCAAAGTGGCATTGGCATAAGCAAAGGCGGAAACGGGAAGGATACGATGGGAAGAAGAAGGGATTGACGCGCGTGCCCACCACTTGCTCCAAAATTAAACACGTTTGGTTAATTTTTATTTTTTTTAGGAAACTAATAAATCTCAACCGTTTATATACTTTATTTCCACGTGTCTGGTGCATAAGTAGAGAAATGGAGATTGCCATTTAATGTGGAAATGGAGAGGATCTGCACCCTATTAACAGTAGAGTTTGGGTTTGCTCCATTTACTACTCATCCTTTTGTTGTCCATTTATGAGAAAATACTAAATTTAACAAATAAACGGGTATTAAATATTACACGGACTCTTAATAGCATCTGAGACCTGAATTTAATAAGATTAGTTTCCTTAATAGATTTAGATTCTCTCAACAAATTATCATTACAATAATCCAAATTGACATTTAAATGAAATTATAGCCAATAGTGGAAGACAGAGAAGAAAATAACCAAATAGAAATCTGTTTTCTAATTAATATGCCTATGATGAGTAGTAACTGTAACTCTTTCTTCTATAACTCAGATTTAGAAATGTTGCAACAAGATCCTACTAATATTCTCTATGAATCATTTCATCAAGACCCTTTTCATGATTCACTTTCATTTGACATGGTTGACCAACAAGGTCAAACAAAAAATGAATCAAATCAATTAGTGAAGAATATTTCTGAAGCTAAAGAAGAAAAATCATCATACATAGGTGTGAGAAAAAGACCTTGGGGGAAATATGCTGCAGAAATCAGAGATACAACAAGAGGTGGCAGAAGAGTTTGGCTTGGAACATTTGATAGTGCTGAAGAAGCTGCTTTAGCTTATGATCAAGCTGCATTTTCAATGAGAGGTAATAATGCTGTCATCAATTTTTCTGTTCAAAGAGTTAAAGAATCTTTGCAAGAGATTCAATATGATTGTAGAAAAGGGTCTTCACCTGCACTTGCACTCAAAGAGAAACACTATAACCAAAGAAAGTTAACATCAAAAGGTTTAAAGAATAATAATAAAGCAGGGAAACAAGATCAATCAGATTCAGAGGGATCATCATCAAGTGTTTTGGTGTTAGAAGATTTAGGAGTTGAATATCTTGAGCAACTTTTAAGTATATCAGATCATGAAATTACCAGCACCAGCAGCTATTTCTAAGAAACTTGTTAAATTCAGTAATTTTCTTTCCTTTTTTTGATTTTCTTTCCTTCTTGTTTTTTAATTTTTACCTTCATTAATGATTAGGTTTTGTATTCTTTTTTCATTTTAAACAAGAAACAAAATTTATTCATAATTTAATTTGAAAGAGTATGTATACTACTAGTGTTAATATATAAAGGCAAAGAACATCTCACAAGTACCTTAATTAATATGAATAGACAATATTAAGACAAGGACATCACATATAAGACATACATACAATATGTCAACAATAGTATGATCACTCAGCCTTAAACAAGCCATTGAAATCTATCTTGTTTTTAACGAACAAAAAGAAAATTTGTTCATGAAAAAAGAAAAACTAACATAAAGAAAAGGAAAAAAGTATAAAACAAAAACATAAGAACAAAATTATGGGTAGACAAAACCAAAACACAATAAAAAAAAAAATAGACTTAATTGTATGTTTGGTCCCTTGTGTTTATAATAAGTTTAAATTTGATTATTTACATTTAAAAAGTTTCAAATTGATCCTTTAAATTACTAACGCTACAATAACATAGTCGTCTTGGTCAAATTTTTATTTATATCATTCACGTGGCTGACAAAGTTGCATACATGACAGCTTAACAGGAAGCCACGTGGAAAAGTTAGACAAAAAGTATGCAAAATTTGACAGAAATGATGAACTTATCAGTACGTGACCAACTTAAACTTTTTTAAACATATAGAATCAGCTTAAAACTTAAAATAAACGTAACAGACAAGTTAGAGACTAAATGTGCAATTAAGCAAAAAATTTAAGACCACTCAACCCGAGAGTTGTAATGACATGACTTAAGCGGTAGTATCCTCTGCAATTCAATCTAGTACATCTGCAAATTCATAATATTGTTCCATATATAACCATTTAAACCAATCAAAAGATTAAGACATGCAATAATATTCAGGCAGGTTTCATGTGTTAGAAATTCAAGAGTGAGCTATATATGAAGTCCCATATGAGTGAAATAAAACTGATCCTAGCTATAAATGTTGTCAAACACATACTACTTTGATATACCACTTAAACTCATGGACAGAGATCTACCTCCCTTCCTTTGAGCCCCTCTTATCACTAGTACAAATATGACTTATTAATAAGTTTTTTATCATGGTGGAAAAGATATCAGATGCAAAAAAGAATATGAAGTACGTTTTACATCCGCTTTCAATTGATAAAAGATCTTTCCCTCTTTTGACACCATGATAATTTTCCTCACATTGTTTTCTTCTTTGATCCACACTGATGAAATATCTAATACTCCCTTTATTCCTCATTATAAAAAATTGTTTGCTATTTAGGTTCATAGATTGCTTGATGTATTTGGTATATATAATGAACTAGATACATCAAATATTTTATGAACCTAAAAAGTAAATGTTCTCTTATAATAAGGTCCGGAGGTAGTAATATTTAAGAAATAAATGATATGCTCTCAACTGGAATACATTAATTCTTGATGCAAATTTTATCCATCATCCTACAAAGGTTCATTTTAGCTGTTAAAATTTCACATACAAATTCAATTAACATATTTTGCAGTTTGCACAGCTATATATATATCCTCAAAAGAATATTTACAAGAAGACATGCATCTAAAAAGAAATTGAAAGTTTGCATCATTTTCTTACCTATGATGGAAGCAGGTATCTGAAATTGTACCTGATAAAATTATACACATCAGAAACACAATTTGAAAACCAGAGGAAAGCACATGGAAATTGAAGCCAATAATTGAATAGATTGTGTGTTTTGAAAATTGCCAATTTTCTCTGTGTTGTAATTAATGGGGTTCTTGTTTTCTTATTAGTGATCAATCAAAGCCTTGAATATCTACTCGAAAAGATAATTCTAGTTTGAGAATGACTTTCATTGTGATTTAATTACCATCTTAGGTCCAACAAAATCTTGAGCTCAAGATTGTAAGGGACAACCTATTGGCCTTGCAACACCATTTAGAAAATTTGATAGAGTTTTGACATACTAACTTTTAGGGATGCATAGACTTAATTCAATATAACATTTATATGAAATGAAAATAAGAGTTAATCTAAGATACATTAAGACTAACTAGTATAAACATATATACTCCCCCAAAGTTAAATTTTACTAAGCTTTGAACTTATATAAATATACACTGTTGGTTGTGATTTGTGAGGAGTTGGAGTGGCAACATAGTTAAAATAATTTCATCTCTTGCGATATATTTTCGCCGTAGCTTTATTTAATAAAAAAAATCATACATTTAACAAGCAATTGATAAAAAGATACACTTTTGTAAATAATGTAAATAAAGGGGGAAAAAGAGTTTTTACAGAACATAAAACTCTAATTATCAGAAATCGAGTTCTGTGCATTCATTTTTTCTATGCAGTCGATCAATTTATAGCCATTTGATCAATATTAAATTAATGTGATTTAAAAACTATATTTATTGATTGTATTTATTTAAACCGTTCGATCGAGATCGAACAGCTATAAAACGACTGCACCTAATCCAAATCCCAATTATCACACCCCAAAAATATAGAAGATAAACCAATGAAAAACACTAAAGAAGTTAAATTTGAGCCAAAGAATAATAAACCATTAAACCACCAAAACAATCAATTAGAGAAATCATTATTGACTCTCATATCACATATACTCCATATTGTAAAACGAATAGGCCAAATGTCTAATAGTTGCTGAAACTTAAACCAAAAGAATGTCATAACTTCAAATTTAGAGTTGTAAATTCAATAATTCATCATAGAAAATAATTATTAACCTGTCCAGTCCAGTCCAGTCCACAGAAGAAATTAAAATTTATATTATAGCAATTTCAGTAGCAATTAATTAATACTAATGTTTTGATTAAATTTTTGCATTAATAGAGCAATCCCATGGCTTGATAAGCAACAAAAAACAATGCAACCGTCATTACGGTTACGACAATGAAATTACAAAAGAATTAGGGAAATTGATAAGAAATGAAAGCAAACCTCGGATCCAGCCAGCAGTGAAAGCAAACCTTTGCTCACTGAAATATATACAACAGAAAATGATGAGAAACAGTTGAAATGAAATTACGAGCATATATAATAATAAATAAATGGTGGTGTTATGATGGTAGGGTTTAAAAGAGGCGGAGAAGGAGCTAGCTAGCGGGAAGGAGAAAGAAATAACTTCCATGTCCGATTCTGATTGGACAAAAAGCCTACAATATAGGAGTATTAGTTAATTAGAGTTTAATTCACTTGTAATAAAGAGGAAAAAAAAAATTCTCGTCCAAGAAATTTTAATCTCTCTTTTTTTTTTTTTTTTTTTTAAATAAATCATTCATGTTATTTGAACATATTTTTTTGTATCTCTACACTCTCTTATTAGGGTAACCATTGTAACACCTCAGAAACATTTATCATTGAAATTTTTTGGTGACAAGAAGAGATTTGGGAAAATGGTAGAAATTAGGGATTCTCTAATTTCTTGCAACTCTTGTATAAATCTCATTGTAATCAAGAAGGAATAAGTTTGATAATGGAAAGAAGAGCTATTTTTCTCAGAGTAAGTTCATTAACACCGAGCTAAATAAACAATTTTATTTGTGTTCTTTAACACTTTCATGGTTTAGCTTTTGTTGGTTGATTATTATTGCTCTTCTATTGTTATTGTTTGGTTGTTTTAATTTGTTTTGCCCCATACACGCAAAGATTTATTAGTGTGGTTCATCAAATTTAGAACATCTTTGTAGATGCAAAGTGATTAGCAAAGTTGATGGATTCTTGTGTGTGTACGTGTGTTTGTGAGTTGGAGCTTTCATTGGAAGATCATTTGGTAGTTTTATGTAGCCATATCAATCTTTGGGTGGTTTAGTTTTGACCGTAGATAGGGGGATTTAGGTCATATCTAATTTTCTCTCAAATGTTTTCTTTCATGTTCTTAATTCAATGATTTTAAATTATAAAGAATAAAAAAATATTTAAGAAGAAAGAGAAAATAAGTAAATGAATGGTTGAGATTATTTGATTTAGAAAAAGAGAGAAAACATTGGAGAGGATCCAAATCCTCCTCAACCATTCATTTACTTATTTTCTCTTTCTTCTTAAATGTTTTTTTTTTATTCTTTATAATTTAACAATCATTAGAATAAGAAAATGAGAGAAAACGTTGGAGAGAAAATTGGAGAGGATCCAAATCCTCGATAGGGTGCTTGTTTATATGACATATTATTGTGTGGTATATCTGAAACATGCCAAATGATTTAATGTTTTCGAAGAGAACCTCATCTGTTATATATCTGGTAGATAGGGTGACATTTTCATCTTGAAAATGGTATTTGAATAAACATCTTGGCACCCTATGATCACTCTATGAATGAATTTTATTTGGTGCCAAAACCATTAAAGTTTGGAAAAGTGCGGAGCTAATTCTCAAAGTTTTCTAGTTGATATCGAGCAAGGATCTCTTGGGTTTAGGCAAGCAAACGATCAGTCAACTTCGACATCAAAAACACAGTACTTGCAAGTTTGAGAGAGAATCAGTTTGACAGGAGAGCTAGATCCCAAAGGTACCAGAATATCATCGAGGATTAGAAGAAGCTATGCTTGTTTGGTTTTTCACTTAGACATATCAAGTGAAACCATTGGAACTTCGAAAGAGCTCTGGGACAAATTCTTTGAAAGATTCTTCACTCACAACCAATTTCAAAAAAGAAGGTCTGACATCATGAATTTCCAGCAACATGACATCAAAAACACAATACTTGCAATTTTGAGAGAGAACCAATTTGACAGGAGACCCATGGGTTCATCAAGCCCGATTTGCCGAGACTTTCTATATCCCAAAGGTACCAGAAGACATGCATCATCGAGGATTAAAAGAACTTACGCTTGTCTGCTTTTTCAGTTACAGGTTGTGCTAAAGATTGGTTTCAATGCTTACGAAGTGAAACCATTGGAACTTGGAACGAGCTTGAGGACAAATTCTTGAAAAGATTCTTCACTCACAACCAATTCAATAAAAGAAGGTCCGAGATGATGAATTTCCAAGTTCCAACAACATGACTCTGAATCTTTGTACGAGGCGCACAAAAGATTCAAACTTTTAAAGAGGAAGTGTTGCAATCATAACATCGATGACATGGAGTAAATTCAATAGGTTATTGTTATAATATTAGTTGTAATGCTTACCAAATGGAACCATTGGAACTTCGAAAGAGCTCGAGGACAAATTCTTGAAAAGACTCTTCAGCCACAACCAAAGATTCAAGCTGATTAGATTTATGTTAGTTGTAATATTAAGACAAATTGGATATTGTTTGTAATATTTAACCATATTTGAATTATTGTGTGATTTAATATAACCGCCGCAACATGTTTCAACAAGCATTTATCCGTAGGATTAAAAACTACAGAAATTTGACTTTCTGACCGTTTTTCCCCCTTTTTGGCCGCCATTAATCCCCAACATTCTTGTAGTATGTGGTCGACACTAGGATGATCTTTGGTATTTTTTGCACCCTAGACAATTTAGGTTCAAAAGTTTGTTGATAATTGCTTAATTTTAATTCTCTAAATTTTACAATTGCTCGCTTTTAATTTTCAAAATTCTTATTTTTGTATTTGTTAACCTGCTGTTGATTGTTTTTACTAAAAGTGTCCTATGTGACGTTTTAAAATTCAAAAATATACTTTTAAAATAAAAAAGATATTTCAAAAATAAAAAAAATATTTATAAATTTTTTTTTTTGAAAAATCTAAGATAATTAATTTTTTAAAAAATAAGTTTAATAATAAATTATTTTTTAAAAAAAACTTGTTTATAAAATTTATAAAAATAGTTCAACAAAATATTTTTTATAACAGAAGAATTATTTTATACGTTATTTTAAAAAAAAACAATTTGTCGTTTATTTTTACAACATTTTTTTTATATTTATTTTTATATTTTTTAATTTAAAAAATGTGAAATAAAATCCAACATGGATTAACAAATGTAATATGGGATAAATATGAGGTCAAAATTGAGCAATTAATCTTTGGTGGTTAAAATTGAACAAATGTGAAATTTAAGAGAATTATAAATAAAATATAATTAAAAAATTAAAACTTAATTTATCAAAATCAAGTAATTGTGAAACTTAAAATACAAAGCTGCATTCAAACCTATTTTTTCTTATATTTTATCACTCTAAAATTCTGTCTTTCAAAAAAAAAAAATCACTCTAAAATTCTGGTTGATCTTTTTGCTTTTAGAAAAGCATAATAATGGGGACATGGGGTCCTTTTTCCGCGTCTTGTTCTGTTTAATTTGGCGAATCAATAACAACAATTTGTCTTAAGTAGGGAAGGCAATGGGTAGGGTATGAGTAGAATACTATAGTCTCTATTTCTATACCCACAGATTGAAAAATTACTCGTACCCATCCTCATACCCGCGTGAGTGACAGTTTTTGTCCTCGTACCCATGCTCTATAGATACCTAAGTACTCATATCCGTACCCGTTATCCGCATTTTTATTAAAAATAAATTGATTAATTATAAAATATCATATCATTTTAATAAAATTTTAAAAAATTCAAAGATTTTAATGTTGATTCATGAAAATTATAAACAAAATTATTAGTAAAATCATCCTAAAGTTCATTTCTCTATTGACATATTTGCATTATGTTATAAATAAGAGGAGGGATCCGTTGACTCCAGGAGTAAGTCTTCGTCGACTTACTCCGCTTAATAACTCGATATCGGCATTATATTTCTTCAATCCGACCGTTGAATTCAAAGATCTCATTGAGTAGATCAACTCTACAAATTTTTATAAAAATTCAAAACCGTTTGATACTTTTTCTGATAACTTCAATTGAACGTACGCCAAACTTTTCAAAAAACCGTTGAATTTCAATAGTTCGAATACATAACTAGATTTTTTGAATTTTTATAAAAATTTGTAGAGTTGATCTACTAAATGAGATCTTTGAATTCAACGGTCAGATTGAAGAAATATAATGCCGATATCGAGTTATTAAGCGGAGTAAGTCGATGGAGACTTACTCCTAGAGTCAACGGATCCCTCCTCTATAAATAAACATTTTTTATTCAAAATGTGTAATAATATAATAATGTTGTATTTTATAAAAATAATTATATATATTATTATATAATAATATAATTAAAAAAAATAAATATATACTATATGGGTATATGGGGTGAGTACCTAAGGTACTCGTACCCGCACCCATACCCGCTCAATTTTGTGGATAATTATCCATACCCATGCCCATATCCAAAATGCGAGTTTTTACCCTACCCATCATGGGTATTTTTTGTGGGTACCCACTGGGTATGTGTAAATTATCATCCCTAGTCTTAAGTGTTATCTATTAGGGATAATTGAATACCGTAAATATTCAACCGGAAGTTAATATTCTGCTCTAATTTAATTAAATTAAATAATAAAAACTAAGGAAAATGCTAAACATAAATAAATTTATGGATAACTACGTTTTTTGACCAACGTACTGTAATAAAAAAAAATTTAAAATTTGTTTTTTTATATTATTTAATTTAAAATTTCTTTATTTAATTACTTCAATACTTGTCTTTAGAACACATATTGCCATTTAATTTGCTACTAACCAAGGAATACAAACTAAACTTTCAAGATTCTAGAATGTGTTAAGAAGTTTGGACAAGTCATAACCACATGTCCACATTTCATCATTCGTGCTTAAGATATAGTTTTATTTTTTAATGAAAAAGTTAAATTCAATATCAAAAATCATTCTTTAAAATTGTGCATTTAGCTTTTTTAATATTTGCCCCAAAGTATCTAATAATTATTTGTTTTTTTAATCAAATATAATTTTTTTATTATTTTGAATGTAAATTGGATCGATATGCTCTGCATTTAACTGCGAAAACTAATTTCTCAAACTTTTTAAATAGGTGACAAATTCTCTCTAAGATTGAATTTTAATGCTTCTATATATTTAAATGAAAAATCAAACACAAATTTTGATTAAGATGGAAGAAATCTGAGTCATTTTATCTTACATGCTCTTGGATAAAACTATTGTCTTTAATTAATATAAAACATAATGTTCACTAACATGTTAGTTAATACGTATGTCAGCAAGGGAACTAATTTATAAATATTAAAAGAAGAAAACTAATTGAAAATATATTGTTGACAATTTATGGGAACAATCTAAGTTACAAACAAATAAAATTAATGCCTAAATCATAAAGTTTATTATATTATTATTATTATTATTATTATTATTATAATTAAATACTTACATTACATGTATATGTCCTGCTCGTGGAATTCCTTGTCTTTTCTTGACGGTTTGACCCAAATCCAGCAATGAATTTATTTACATATATACTAGAAAAGAAGAAAACAGAGATTAAAAAAATAAACAGAGGTAATGAAATATCATTAAAAAAAAAGTCGATGAAAATCTCATAATATGACATTAATTAATACTTACCTTTTTTACTCTCTCTACAAAATCATATTCATCAAAAAGTAAAAATTTTGTAGAAAGAAAAAGAGACATGAAACTAAAAAAAAATGTCTTTTTACTCAATTGCTTAAGTTAGAAATCAAATTCCAAACATGCTTGTGTAATTGGCAATTTATACAAGTTTTATGATCTGTTTTGAATAATAAATTAAAAGCAAGTGGTGCACGAACACACAGATTCATGAACATCGTATGCAAAAACAAGTTGCTTATGAAGAGAGGCTGCGCCACCATGTACATACATTTGCGTCACGTGGTTCATTTTGTTTAAGGTTTGAATCCATTTGTTATTATATTTGGGAAAATTATTTTAAGGTACCATGAAACATTTATCATTTTCAAAATTAAATTGGTGTCTTAATTTGTGTAATTTAAAAATGGCGAACACTTCATTCATTGCACATTTTATATTGTACTGATGTAGTACCCGGGTAGACACTTTTAATAGGCCCACACTGACATAATGTTTAAATAATATTTGTGAATTTATTATAATTGTCCACCTTAATAAGTAATGTTGGTATACATTTAAATAAATATGTATCGAAAAATTCGCTTTAAATAAATGTGACTTGTTCTTAAATTAGTAATACCCACCAATTATAAGGGAATAATTTAAAAAAATCTTAAATTAATCTATATAGAAGAATTCACTTTAAAGATAAAGTGAATGAATAAAATTTTCTCAAATATAATAGTAAATAGTTGTAAAGTGAATGAGTAAAGTACTTTATTAAGCTATTTGCTATTATATTAGCACTCATTTCTATATAGCGATTAATTTCATATATTGTTGGAAACCACATTATCAATTGCTAAACAAATCAATTAGCATTTATCTTATTGATTGACTAATATCTCTTCGATATAAAATAATCAATTAATTAATATGGTTGATTATATTCGTTAAAAATTATGATGTACGAGTACTTTGTTGGTATCAGATATTAGTACGCGTACAATATGTTTTTGGTATGCACCGACGGCGTACTTGGTATTTTTTTTTTGCAACAGGTACGCGCATGGTACTTTTGTGGTACACGCGTCGTATACAAAGTAAAAAATACTCGACTTTTTTTTCCTTTTTTTTATAGGAAGATTTAGGTTATTACTATTTGTTTATAATTTAAAAGTAGCAGCTACTGCAAAAAAACAAATAACAAAATAGCCGCCATATTTTTTCACTCATTCATCGAAAATGAATAGACTGAATCCAAAGAGAACTGCTGATTTAGATTTTGTTCATACAAATCTTCGTCTTCTCTCGAAAAAGAGAAATAGTACTACTTATAATGAATGAGAAGAAAAAGTGGGAAATATAGAGATGAATGAAATCTATTTGATGTAGTTGATATTCTTGAAGTTGCTAGTCTTTCTCGTGAGAACCCGAAATAGAGGCCGCTCTTTTTAATGATGATGAAGAAAGATACAATTTGACTCTTTTTGAGCTAACCGACTTTTCATTTGATATTTGACGTTTTTGAATTACTTTGTATAGTATTTTTTATGTTTAGTTATTTCTTTTAATTATATTATATTATTTAATTTATATAATTATATGTAAAAAAAATTATACGGACGTACCCGTATCTTAGTTTTCTAAAAATACTGCACCCGGTACCAGTACCCATATGGATACCGGTACCATACATGCATCTAGACAACATAGGTTAAAAGTAATCCATAGTCTTTCGTTGCGCATTCGTGTGATCCGGGGGCTTCCGCTACATATTTGAAATTGTTTTGAAAAAGATTTAAAAGAAAATTTTGAAATTGTATTGAGTACCGTACCTGCATATATAGGCAACATAGGTTAAAAGTAATCCATAATCTTTCGTTGCGCATTCGTGTGATCCGCAGGCTTCCGCTATGTTTTTGAAATTGTATTGGTTACCGGTACCATACCTGCATCTAAACAACATAGGTTAAAAGTATTTAATAGTTTCTCGTTGCACATTCATGTAATCCGCAGGCTTCCGCTGTGTTTTTGAAATTGTATTGGTTACCGGTACCGTACTTGGATCTAAACAACATATGTTAAAAGTATTTAATAGTCTTTAAAAATACTGCACCCGGCACCAGTACCCGTATGGATACCGGTACCATACATGCATCTAGACAACATAAGTTAAAAGTAATCCATAGTTTTTCGTTGCGCATTCGTGTGATCCGGGGACTTCCGCTACATATTTGAAATTGTTTTGAAAAAGATTTAAAAGAAAATTTTGAAATTGTATTGAGTACCGTACCTGCATATATAGGCAACATAGGTTAAAAGTAATCCATAATCTTTCGTTGCGCATTCGTGTGATCCGCAGGCTTCCGCTATGTTTTTGAAATTGTATTGGTTACCGGTACCATACCTGCATCTAAACAACATAGGTTAAAAGTATTTAATAGTTTCTCGTTGCACATTCATGTAATCTGCAGGCTTCCGCTGTGTTTTTGAAATTGTATTGGTTACCGGTACCGTACCTGGATCTAAACAACATATGTTAAAAGTATTTAATAGTCTTTCGTTGCACATTCATGTAATCCGCAGGCTTCCACTATGTTTTTGAACCCCCCTCGGGTTTGGGTTTCCTCCATTTATTTTCCCTCCATTTATTCTCCATTTGGAGAGAGATAGACACATAAAAAATTAGTGGAACCCATTAAAAAGGGGGTCCCACTAATTTGTGGACACCACTAATTTTTAATGTGTCTATCTCTCTTCAAATGAAAAATAAATGAAGAGATAATAAATGGAGGAAACCCAAACTCCCCCCCACAAAAAGTCGTTGGCTACGTGCCTACGTCTAACATTTATTAAGCTTGTCAAGAGGCTTGGCATAAAAATTATATCTTTACGTTTTCCTTGGATTCAAAATGTCTTTAGGATGAGGGAGAATTATTTGATTATTTTTAATGATTATTCCCATTTTCCTCTTATGGTGATTCTTTTAATTTTATCTAAAATAATTTTTATTTTTTTTTGCAATTTCATTGATTGCATTTGATTATGTTATTTTTCCAAATTCTTTTTCTCTTTTTCAATCACCATTTTAAACTACTTACCTTTATTAATTGATTTTTATCCAAATAGCCACTTTCACCATAACAACCTTACTTTATATTCAATGCTTTATATTATATGATATTTTTGGTATGTATTTGGGACTATTTTATGCAATAATTAGTACTTTATCATGCTAGAAGGATATTGAAATTCTGGCACACAGTGGATAGATGGGTTGTCAGACGTTTCAATATTTGTCCAGATAAAGTTGGATGTTGAGACAGATGTTCCAACAATTGTCCACACGTGCGAAACAGTAGAAACAATAAAGCATGTAATAGCAGCCGAAAATAAACTTCCACAACATGTTTGTTAACCCAGTTCGGAACAACTTCTCCTATTCTGGGGGATACCAATCCAATAAGGAATCCATTATGGTAGTATCAATTCAAAGCTAAACTTTCCAAGTTTACAACTTCTTACTTAATCACTACCCG
The DNA here is from genome assembly GCA_954870985.1 of Trifolium fragiferum. Classification (NCBI taxonomy): domain Eukaryota; kingdom Viridiplantae; phylum Streptophyta; class Magnoliopsida; order Fabales; family Fabaceae; genus Trifolium; species Trifolium fragiferum. The sequence goes on along the minus strand of OX940796.1, from coordinate 40,557,793 downwards.
TGTTAATTTTACCTATAGGACCTCCTAGATATGATAACCTCCGGTCACTTCTTATAACAGTACGACTTGCACTATTCTCTACAGTCTAAGGGTAAATAACACAACAATGGTTTGGAGACACACTCCTAGAAACTAAACATTTTTACCTAAAGGCTTCAAGTGCTTAAACAACTAAACTATTTCCTTGCTTCAAAGCTTTGAAGAAGATTACTTACAACTCAATAAAACACAGTCCTTAACATGCATTAAAACAATGCAAGAAAGACTCACAAAGAGACTTAATAACACACCAATCCTAATCACCAAATACGGCTAGACTCTCTTAAGAAACATAGTTTTGGTCTTCACATATATATAGCTCTGAGCTGCGTGGGATTCTTGAATCTTTAGGGCTTCAAAATCCTAGCTGAAACGTGTGTGTAAGATCTCTTACAAAAATAATTCTTGAACCAAATATAATCTTTCTTCAATTATCTTCATATATTTAAGAAATAAATATTCTCTATGAAGTCTTCAGCAAGTCAGGAGATACTCCTATGTCTTTGCGCGCAAACAACATCTGAAGGCATAGGAAATAAGGGTTCAAGAAAACAGCGCACATATGTGGCGCGAACTAGGGTTTCCTAACCAGCTGACAATGTTGTTCTCTAATGTTGCCACATCTGACTAGCATCTTGTTTTTGCAAAATTAAGTCAACATACAAAAACCCAACAAATACAAATAGTCAAGAAATCCTAAGGAATTGAAGCTATTCAACAAAGAAGCAAGAGATAGAGAAATTACACATCAAAGACCAAAATTGAAGGAAAAAGAGCATAAATCATCGTCCCATGATACCAAGAGAAAAATTTGAAGCAAATCTTCAATATTTTGGGAAAGGATGAGAATGCATCGTCCCACGATGAGGCTCATAGTCCCACGATGGCTGTAACATCCTAACCTACTTATACTAATTAATTAACTTAAATTAAAATCATACAAACAATTAGAGTGCTACTAAGGACCCGTTTGAAACAACTTATTTTTGAATTTATACAAAATAGTTTATGCAAATAAACAAGTTTTTATATAGCACTATAAGTTTATCAAGTTAGTTTATGAAAAAATAGTTAATAAAAATACAATTTTTATTAATGGAAGTTTATAAATCAATATAAAAATTAATTTTTATTTGGATAAGTTATTTTATATAAACTATTTCAAACAAAGCCTAAATATATATTGATAAAAATTAGTGAGTCCTTTTTACCGCCTCTTTGTTCTCTCTTTGGCGAATCAATAATAACATTTTGTCGTAAGTGTCATCTGTTTGCGATAATTGAAGACCATCACATTCATCAAGAAGACAATATTCTGCTCTAAATTAATTAAATAATAATTTAATTCAAAACTATAATTAAAGATACTGTATGGAATGAAAAATAAACTCTAGATTCTAGAATATGATAGGCAAGTGTGGTTGGTTCAAAAAAAGAATATGATAAGTAGTTATGACAAGTCATTCACCATATGCCCTAGCAAGCTAAAGCTAACCTAAGCAAAAACATAAAGAAAGCATAAAATAAAGACAATAAAGATAAATAAAATAAAGATTTCATTTCATTTTGCATAATTTTCTAGTGTCACAAGAAACACTATATATAAACTATTGCTAATGGATAATAAATTCAATGGGTTTAAGGCCCAAAGAAAGTTCAACTATAAAATAATTAGAATAAAAAGACTCACTAATATAAATACTACTCTAATTTAAATTCCTAAATTATTTAATCTAAATTCCTCCTCTATCATTGCCGCCGGGTTCACTTGAACCTTAATTATTTAATATCTAATCTTCTATCATTATGTCCACATGACATCATGCGTGCTTAAGACAACATAATTTTATTTTAAGGAAAATATTGTGCATCAGATATATTAATTAAACATAATAATATAGAATTTTTTTTTTTTGAAATTTATACGTTAATATAAAAAATTATATTTTTAATATTAACTTTATTTTTTTATTTACTTTTTAAGTATACTTAACTAATGTACCGAGTGTATTGTTTAGCATGATCTTTATTTTAAATTTTATCCCAAAGAACATCTAAAAATTATTTATCATTATCCATTTAAATTGATTTATTTTTGTATGCGAGACAACCTATATAAATAAATAAAATTTTATATATTATTTTTTTTAAAAAGGCCAAAATGAAGCATATATTTATAACCAAAAGATCAAGTAGACCTCCCAGCACAAGGTGTGCTAAGAGAAGCTACAAAAGTATACAATAAGATCCCATCAAAGCAAAAAGAAACAATCAATTAGTCAAGATCCAAACAAAGCAATGGGTTCGACCACCAAGAATGAAAGTTCGTCACTAAAGTAATGTTAGACGACTGCATCCATCGGTAGACGGAAATCTTGACTCTGTCTAAGAGCTGAAACACCGAGCTTGCAGAATTCCTGAAAATACGATGATTGCGCTCATTCCACAAGACCCAAACGCAAGCGAGCCAAACAACCTGGAGAAAGGACCGCCGAGCACGGAGACCCCCGGCTGCATACGTGAACTGAACAAAGTGATCCAAGAGGCAAGAAGAATCCACCGCAGAGAAACCAATCCAAGACCGGACAAGAGGCCACAAAGAACCAAAGATACCACATGACAAGAATAAGTGTTGAGCTGTCTCAATGCCACCACAATCTGACACACAAAAATGAAGATTTGGAGACAGAATCCCCCGAGTAACCAAATTTGCCTTTACAAGCAACCGATCCCGCAAAAGACGCCACACAAAGATAGACACATTCAGGGAAACCTGTCTGTGCCACAGAAGATCAGCAGCCGCACCTATTATAAATTTTTAAAGTAATTTGTGATAAAATAACTTATAAAAATATAATTTTTGTTAATAAAAATTTATGAATTAGCATAAAAATTAATTAATTTACATAATTTAGTTTTATAAGATAAAAAATAAGTTAAATCCAATCAGACTTTAAAATGTATCGAAATTAATATAAAATATACTGTTCCTTAATATGTAACTTAATGCATAAGTAAGACTTCATCTAATTGAATATGTTTTTGTCAATGGCAACAAGTTAAGTTATCGAAACAAATAAAATTAGAAACAATACATTCATAAAGTTTACTATTTAATATTACTTATGTTCTAAAATATAAGAATTTATTGACAATTGCACGTATGTTAATACACAATTTTAATTGTCAATATTTTTAATTTTTTAATTGTAAAAATTATAAAAATATGATATTTTGAAAATATTTATCGAAACAAATCAAATAAAATTTTATATGATAATATTTACATTTATAAATTTTTTTAAAAAATACGATCAAAGCAACATATATTAAAGTACATTTAAAGCCCGTTTGGCCTAGCTTATTTTTGAACTTATACAAACAATTTATGCAATTTTTATATATTATTATAAGTTTTTCAATGTAGCTTATGATAAAATATCTTATAAAAATTCAATTTTCACTAGTTTAAATTTATAAAATAGCATAAAACTTAATTTATATTACATAAGCCGTTTATATAAATTCAAAAATAAGTTAGGTCAAACGGATCCGTCAAAACCGTTTTTATAAAATGGAATCGAGATAGTATTATAAAGTATTTAATACTTACATGTAAGTATAGAGTCCGTTATAGCGGCCCGCCTAGTGCTTCTACCGCAAGTCGTGCAGTTTCTTGTCTGCTTCATAGTTGACTCAAATTATATATCCAGTATACCTTAATTTTTACTCTCTTGTCCAATAGAAAAATGCTTAACTTTGCAATACAATTGGAAAGATGTCTGTAATTGGAAACTTTTACAAGTGACATGTTCTAGTGGTGCACGAACATTCATGAACATAAAGTGAAACAATTTGTTTATGAAGATGTTAAATATTTCTTGAAATTTTAAGATTGGAAGTCAAAATATTAAAGATTTTGTGTAAAAATATGTTTTTGAAGAATATCTAATTTGGATTTTGTTTTGTTTTTAAATTGGATATATTTAAAAATAATAGGAGATTTGATTTTATTTTAAAAGATTGATTTTATAATAATAGGCATCTATTTTTCTATAAATAAGGAGTTCTTTGTTCATAGAAAAATTGAGAGAGAGAGGTGAGAGCGACAAGATGTAGGGAGTTGGGTTTGCCACGTTTTGAATCCTAGGACAAACTATTCTTGGGATCATCTTGTGGGATCACCTTGGGTATAAACTCTTGTGTAAAGTGACTATTTGATTCTAGTAGAACGGAGAGCTGCTCTCTCCCCGGATTAGGTTCTTTAACACCGAACTGAGTAAACAAATCAATTGTGTTCCTTTCTTTCTTGCCGTGTTTACCATTTGAATTAACTATCATCATCTCTATCAACTTATTTTGGTTGTTTGGTTCTATTTGCTCCATACACCAAGGTTATTGGTGTGAGTTGTTAATGTCAAATTTACAACAATTGGCGCCCACAGTGGGGCAAGGGGATCAGTTGATTCAAGTACCATGAATTTGAATAGGGATATTGAGAAGTTCAGCTGGAGTAACAATTACGGGTTGTGGAAGGTGAAGATGAGGGCGGTGTTAATTCAAAACAAGTGTTGAGGCGTTGAAGGGAGAAACACGATTGAAGAGGTCTTGTTTGTTAAAAGGGCATGATTGTTGTATTTTGGTGGAAACTCAGTTTGAGGTGGAGTCTTCCAATAGTGGGAGACAATCAACATTAACTCTCCGGTCTCTAATCGGAGATAGGGAGGAGAGTGGTTGTGTTGAACCAAAAGGGTGTAACCATGAAGACTTTGTGGGAAACGTTTCAATTGTGGCTAAAGAAGCGTAAGACCTTGAGAGGATCTTCAGGGAGACAATTGAAAGTAACCTTGATCAAACTTGGGAACTTGTAGGACTGCTGGAGGTAGTCGGGTGCAAGGGGAGTTTGATGTTGCAGCTTGTGGAACCACCTAAAATTCCAAGGTTGGTTTGGAGCCAAGCGATTCTTCAGGAGAACGAAAAAGACACGATCTGGGGGCTGAAGAGGGTACGGTGAAGCTTGTAGGGTTGTCCTAAAATCCATGAATAGTCAGAGGTAAATGTTTCTTCGTGAGTACGGAGCGGTACACTCCGAGGGTCGAAGATAGGTGGTGAAGCTTGTTAAGCTATCTAAAATCCGATTATAGTGGGGAGCAAGCGTTTCTTCAGGGGGTACAGACTGGACCAGTCCGGAGTCTGAAGAAGGCGCAGTGAATCTTGTGGGGCTACCTAAAATCCTATTGTGGTGGGATGCAAGATCTTCATGAGAGCGAAAGACATTCTGAGGATGATGGGAATGAGGTAATGCTTGCGGGAAGCAAGTGGAGGCTAACACCTAGGTCAAGGACTTGGCCAGTGATCTTGAATAGAAGATTCAAGATGGAGAGAACAACGCGGTGGTTGATTGGATCACCATCGATTTAAAGGCAAGGTGGAGAATTGTTGAATATGCTTTGAAATCTCAAGATTGGAAGTCAGAATATTAAAGATTTTGTGAAAAAATATGTTTTTGAATAATATCTAACTTGGATTCTGTTTTGTTTTTAAATTGGATATATTTAAAAACAATAGGAGATTTAGTTTTATTTTAAAAGATTGCTTTTAAAATAATAGACATAAATAAGAAGTGCTTTGTTCATAGAAAAATTGAGAGAGAGGGAGAGTGACAAGACGTAGGAAGTTGGGGTTTGCCACCACAAAATGATAGAGTTTTGAATCCTAGGACAAACTATTATTGGGATCATCTTGTGGGATCACTTTGGGTAGACTATGCCAAATTGAGTCTCTTGGCCACGAGAAGAGATTCGGGATTTTGAATAGAATTAAGATTAATTCTTGTAACCCAATTGGAAACTATTGTGTAAAGTGACTATTTGATTCTAGTAGAACGGAAAGCTGTTCTCTCCTCCAGATTAGATTCATTAACACAGAACTGAGTAAATAAATCAATTGTGTTCCTTTCTTTCTTGCCGTGTTTACCGTTTGAATTAACTATTATCATCTTATTTTGATTGCTTGGTTCTATTTACTCTACACATCAAGATTATTGGTGTGAGTTGTTAATTTCAAATTCACAGCAGAAGAAAGACTGCGCCACCATGTACATACATTTACATCACGTGCCTCGTTTATTTAGTTTGAATTTTGCTAAAGAGCTCTTTCAGGGTATTTTTCAAATAGATAACTTATAGTTTGAATCATGTAATAAATATATTTGTTTTTATATAGTTGAGAAAATTACACTATATATTTTTTTTAGTACAATAGAGGGCAAAAGCCCAAGAAAGAAAAACCTATAAAATTATTCTCACATTTCTAGGCATATAAGCCCCAGAAGTATCATCAAAGATAATTTGTTGTAGCTCGCTAGGAGGAGTCTCCAAAACGATTAAATTTAAATGATCCACCGTAGTGCTAGAGTTAGCAAGCCAATCAGCACTCTTATTTCCTTCACGCCAATTATGGTTGATTCGTACATGCCAATTCATTTTTAGCAGCTTCATGATACGTTGAACTAAGACAGGGATGTTCCCACTAAACTTGAAATTGTTAGAGATCATGTCAATCAATATCTTTGAGTCACTTTCTATTATAAGATGAGAAAAATGTTCCCTCCAAGCCATGTCCAAACCCAAATATAAACCCCACATCTCAGCATGTAAGGCATCACAAGCTCCAATCTTCTTGGAGTATCCTTTAATCCATCTACCATCCGAATCTCGAAAAAGACCACCACAACTAGCAACCTCTCCCCTATTAATAATACCCTTATTGTGAATTACACTATATTTAAATTATACAAACACCCTATCTAATTTTGAGATAGACAATAATTTCCTTTATGAAATGTGCTAGACAACTCTCTCTTCTCAATTTAACTTTTTTTGTTCCTCTATCAAAACTAAAAATATATATGCTACATATTTGGTTTTACTAAATTATACTATCATTTGAGGCATAATTTATTATATAAAACGATATGTTTTTACGCTAAAAGGAGGACTTGGCTTCATTATGTTTGAGTTGGTTGTGACTATGTTGATAGGTATCAATCGCCAAAGTATCAAGTCACTAATATCAATTGTTTCGGATTGAACTAAGGCTCATCCAAGAGCTGGCATAAATGACAGATTTATACTTAGCAAAGTGAACCAACTGACGATTATTGCTCGATTTGGACCCGCGGACGACCTAATTACGCCGCGCTGCCACCAAACAACATTTGTTTCTATCATATAGGTGCACTTGAAAATGTTACCTTCGTAAAAAACCATAATTTGTATCCTATATAAACCTGCCAAAAGGCTAAGTCAATAACACGAACCATGCGCCTCTGATTTGATCGTCGAAATATGTGGAGATATCATCCCTTCTTCACCACAGAGTTTTAGCATCAATAACTACCAATAGTCCTTGGTCAATGACTCACTATCAACCTATGTATCATTAAAATGTCATGTCGTGAGAGGATCATCAATGAAGACCTTGTTTTCAAAATGTAGGCCTCATTTTTTGTGGCCTGTGTGTCTAGACATAAATTTGTTACTCTCGTTTTCTTAATTTATTTCACTTATAGCCTTGCGAAATTTTAATTTAAACTTAAATAAACTATTGGTCCATCTATTTTGTGGATTCACAATTTTAACCCTTTATTTTTAAATTAAACAATCGCCTTCATTAATGATTGTTTAAAATATCAAAATTAAAACAACAAAAATTGTATATTATAAATTCAGATCTGTCAAAATATTATGCATTAATATATCATTGTCACTCTCTCAACTTGTTATTCAGCTAGCATATGATAAATCAGTAAAAATAAATTTAGAATTCAATAGCGAGTTATTTTTTCTAAAATTTTAAAAATTGAAATATTACATTTTTCAAATTTAGAATAATTATGTTAAGATATATTAGACACACAGTAGTAGGGCCATGTGATTTTTTTGGATCTAAATTATTGTTTGGTGAGTTTTTATTTTTTTAATAAGTAAACTATATCATTGATAGGAAATACAAAGTGGTCGTGCTATATTGACAAAATAATATTATTTGAAAATATTTTATGTTGTATATATATGGGATATTATATATAAAATAATCATTATGTTAAGATATATGATACACGCAGTAGTAGGGCCATGTGATTTGTATTAAGTCTAGTGTTTGGCTTAGCTTACATTGAATAGGCTTCAGATGCTTGTGTAGCAAGCTTTGTAACTAAACTAGTTGACAGTTAGTAGCTAGGCTTAGTTTTCATTTCTAGCAATCTTAGTCTCATGTATATATAGTAATTGTAAGCTACATTTTCATTCATTCAATAATAATGAATCATTTACATTCTTTCATTTTCTCTCTATTCTTTTACTTTAATATGGTATCATCGTCTTAGATCCAACCACCGTAACTGTTTTTCCGCTGCCATAACCGTTTCTTCTCCGGCGAAGTCATGCCTCCTCGTGTTGCACCAGCTCCGCCGCAAGATCCTGCTCTGGATCAAACCTCTCCTTTCTATGTTCATCCCTCTGATGGACCTTCTTCTGTGAAAGTTCAACCTCTTCTTACCGGTGCTAACTTTCATTCTTGGTCGCGTTCGATGAAGCGCGCGCTTGGAGCCAAAATGAAGCTCGAATTCATTGACGGTACCATTCCTACTCCTATTGATGCTTTTGATCCTTCTTTTCGTGCTTGGAACCGATATAATCAACTAGTTTCTTCATGGATCTTGAATTCTGTTTCCGATTCAATTGCTCAATCCGTTATCTTCCTTGAAAATGCTGTTGATATATGGAATGAGCTTCGTGAAAGATTTTCTCAAGGTGATTTGATTCGCATTGCTGAATTACAACAAGAAATCTATGCTCTTAAGCAATATTCTCGTTCAGTTACAGAGTTTTACTCTGATCTCAAGCTTCTATGGGAAGAACTTGAGCTTTACCTTCCTATACCAACTTGTACTTGCCACAATCGTTGTGTTTGTGCTGCTATGCGTGCGGCGCGTCTCAACCATGTTTTGCTGCACACGATTCGTTTTCTCATAGGCTTGAATGATAGTTTTGCTACAGTGAAGTCTCAAATCTTGCTTCTTGATCCTCTTCCTCCTCTAAACAAAGTGTTTTCTATGGTGCTTCAACACGAAAGGCAAAATAATCTTTCACCTTCTGTTGATACTACTATTTCCTTGAATGCTGCCAAGTCTCGAGGCTCTACTTCCAATTCTAGTGCAAGAAAGTGTTCATTCTGTGGAAGAGACAATCACACAGTTGACAATTGCTTCAAGAAGCATGGCCTTCCTCCACATCTTAGGAAAAATTCTTCTTCCAATGCAGCTCTTGAGGGGACCAATGAAGATGATAATGGTGTTTCAAGCCCTGACATTGTTCCTGCTTCTCCAATTACTCAAGAACAAGCTCAACAGTTAATAACTCTACTTCAAAATTCATTCCCTAATCCAATTTCATCTTCTATTACTTCTAATCAGGTTGGTTCTACACACTTCCCTGATCATCCATCAGTGAACCAAGGTATGTGTCACTCTTTCCATCATGCATGTAGTCTAGGAAATTGGATATTAGATTCAGGTGCAAGTCACCATATTTGTAACTCTACTCAGTGGTTTCATTCTTTCAATGAAATCACTCCTGTGCCTGTGAAATTACCAAATGGAACAAGTGTTTTAGCTAAATATGCTGGCTCAATACATTTCTTTGCACATTTTGTCATTCACAATGTATTGTGCATTCCAAATTTTTCAATCAACCTTATTTCTGTTTCTCAGTTAAGTATTGTAAATAAATTTCTGATCACTTTCAATGCTTCAAAATGTGTTATACAGGACCCTACCAACCAGAGGATGATTGGTTCTGCTGAAATCATTGAAGGATTGTATCACTTAAAACTTGAAGATAAACATGTGAATGCAACTAGTGTGGATCCTACTGTCACAACCTCCACCATTCCTGATTGTGCAATTTGGCATTTTAGACTATGTCACCTTAGTGTAAATAGATTATCCTTTTTGCATTCTAAGTTCCCTTACATTTCTGTCAATAATAAAGGAGTTTGTGATGTTTGTTATCTTGCCAAACTCAAGAAGTTACCTTTTCAAGTTAGTTCAAATAAAGCCAATTGTAATTTTGAAATTCTGCATATTGATATTTGGGGACCCTTATCCACTAAATCTGTTCATGGTTATTCCTATTTTCTTACCATTGTTGATGACTATAGCCGTTTCACTTGGCTTTGCCTTATGAAAACCAAAGCTGAGACTAAACAAAAGCTTTTAGATTTCATCAAATTAGTTGAAACACAATATGAAGCAAAAATCAAAATAATTAGGTCAGACAATGGTGTTGAATTTCTTATGCCAACCTTTTATTCTTCCAAAGGAATTATCCATCAAACCACTTTTGTTGAAACTCCCCAACAAAATGGGAGAGTGGAGAGAAAACATCAACATTTATTAAATGTTGCCAGAGCCCTCTTGTTTCATTCTCACCTTCCCAAAATTTTTTGGTGTTATGCTGTTACTCATGCAACTTATCTTATCAACAGAATTCCTACACCTCTCTTACAAAATAAAGCCCCTTATGAATTAATGTTTCACACATCCCTTGATCTGAAAGACCTGAAAGTGTTTGGTTCCTTAGCCTTTGCTTCAACTCTTGAAAATCATAGAACTAAACTAGATCCTAGAGGAAGGAAATGTGTTTTCTTGGGTTACAAGTCAAGTGTAAAGGGCAAAGTCCTATTTGATCTCAACTCTAAATCATTCTTTCTATCAAGACATGTTGTTCATCATGATAATATCCTACCTTACAAGCCTACAACCAATACATCTCCCTGGCATTATCATGTTGATTTTGAGTCTTGTTCTTCTACCACTGGCACAAACATTTTGCCAAATGACACAGATATTTTACCTAGTCTTGTCAGTGATTCTATCATCCCTGATCATCCCACTTCCACTCTTGAGCCTTCTCCTTCCCTTATCATTCCTGAGTCTTCTAGTTCTAATACTCCTATACCTGTTCCTGCTAGGCCAACTAGAAGTAAGCAATTACCTGTTTATCTGAAGGATTATGTGTGCAATCAATCATTGACTTCTTCAGAATCAACATCTAAAGGTATTCCCTATCCTATATCCAATTTCCATACTTTCAGTCATTTGTCTCCTTCTCAGCATGCATACACATTATCTATCACACACAACATAGAACCTAATTCTTATTCAGAAGCATGTAAAGATGAAAATTGGATTAAGGCTATGAAACTTGAATTAGATGCTTTAGCTAAGACAGGTACTTGGTCAATTGTGGATCAACCTTCTCATGTCAGACCAATTGGGAGCAGATGGGTGTATAGAGTTAAGTATAACTCTGATGGCTCAATTGAAAGATATAAAGCTAGACTAGTTGCTAAAGGTTACAGTCAAATAGAAGGCCTAGATTTTTTTGACACATTTTCTTCTGTGGCCAAACTTACTACTGTGAGATTACTTTTAGCTTTATCAGCTCTCAAGCATTGGCATCTACATCAATTGGATGTAAACAATGCTTTCCTCCATGGTGAACTAGAGGAAGATGTGTATATGAGTATTCCTGAAGGTGTTCCTTGTACCAAGCCTAATCAAGTCTGCAAATTGAATAAAAGCTTGTATGGTCTCAAGCAGGCTAGTAGGAAATGGTATGAAAGGCTTACATCATTGTTGTTGAGAGAGGGATATACACAATCAACTGCTGATTATTCTTTATTCACATACAACAATGATAATCATTTTACTGCTTTGCTTGTATATGTTGATGATATTATTTTAGCTGGTGATGATTTGAATGAATTCTCTAGAATTAAAAGCATTCTTGATACAACCTTCAAAATCAAAGATCTTGGTGTTTTGAAATATTTCCTAGGCCTAGAAGTTGCTCACTCCAAACAAGGAATTAGTGTATCACAAAGGAAGTATTGTTTGGATTTATTGAAGGATTCAGGATTACTAGGCTCAAAGCCAGCTATCACACCTCTTGATCCATCAGTAAAACTTCACCAGGATGATAGTAAGCTCTACAATGATGTTTCTTCCTACAGAAGGTTGATAGGCAAGTTATTGTATCTAACCAATACAAGACCAGACATAAGTTTTGCCACTCAACAGTTAAGTCAATTTTTACAAAAGCCAACTGTTGTTCATTATAAGGCTGCATGTAGAGTTGTGAGGTACTTAAAACATAATCTTGGCAGAGGCTTATTTTTCTCTAGAAGTTCAGATATTCAACTACTAGGCTATTCAGATGTTGACTGGGCAGGTTGCCTAGATACAAGGAAATCTATCAGTGGTTATTGCTTCTTCTTAGGCACATCTTTAATCTCATGGAAGGCAAAGAAACAAGTAACTGTATCAAGATCATCTTCTGAAGCTGAGTATAGGGCTTTGTCAACTGCAACTTGTGAATTAATATGGCTCCTACATCTGTTGAAAGATCTTCATATCAAAAATTGCAAAACACCAGCACTTTACTGTGACAGTCAAAGTGCAGTTCATATTGCTTCTAATCCAGTGTTCCATGAGAGAACTAAGCACTTGGATATAGATTGCCATTTGGTAAGGGAAAAGCTGCAGCAAGGAATTTTGAAGCTTCTTCCAATATCCACAAAAGATCAAATAGCAGATTTCTTAACAAAGGCATTATGTTCAGCAAAATTTAATGACTTTGTGTCCAAGCTAGGATTAATTGATATATATGATCCTAAGCTTGAGAGAGGATATTAAGTCTAGTGTTTGGCTTAGCTTACATTGAGTAGGCTTCAGTTGCTTGTGTAGCAAGCTTTGTAACTAAACTAGTTGACAGTTAGTAGCTAGGCTTAGTTTTCATTTCTAGCAATCTTAGTCTCATGTATATATAGTAATTGTAAGCTGCATTTTCATTCATTCAATAATAATGAATCATTTACATTCTTTCATTTTCTCTCTATTCTTTTACTTTAATAATTTGTTTGGATCTAAATTATTGTTTAAATTAGTTTAATTAGGTTAATTAAGCTTCTTCTTTTTTTTTACGGAGGTTAATTAAGCTTCTAATAATAAAGTTATTTTGAAGTTTATATATAGTCAATAATTTTAAAAATAAAAAATACAATTTTTACTTCAAAGTTTTCTCTTTTTTTTATTTAACAGGCAAAAAAGAAAAATATATAACCACAGAAACATGTAGCTCCCTCAGCACAAGGTGTGCCGAGAATAACTACAAAAGTCTACAAAAGAGTACAAATGGAAATATAAGATAAAAAATCAGTCGATTCCCAAACATAACAATGAGTTCAACCATCAACAGTGTAGGTTAGAAACTAAAGTAGCATTTGTCGACCTCAACCACCGAAAAGAAAATATTTTCACTTTGTCTAGTAGCTGATGTACTGAAATCTCTGAATTTTTGAAAACTTTAAGATTTCGTTCATTCCAAATGACCCAGACACAAGCAAGCCAAACAAGCTGTAGAAAAGACCGCCGAGCACGAAGACCACCAACTGAATGGGTGAACTGAACTAAGTGATCTGAGAGGCTGTACACATCCGCTGTCGAGAAACCAATCCAAGCATGAACAAGAGGCCAAAGAGAACAAAAAATGTCACATGAGAGAAACAAGTGGTGGACAGACTCCATGCCACCACAACCTGTAGCATAAAGGGCAAGATCTGGAGAAAGAATGCCTCGAGTAACCAATTTCATCTTCGTTGGCAACCTATCACGCAAGAGGCGCCACGCTAAGACAGACACCTTCAAGGGAACTTGTTTGTGCAAATTAGGTCTTCTGCCGCCCCTAAAGTAACTGCATCTTGAGAAGTCAAAACGTGATCGATAAGCCTCACGAACCGAATAACCGGTATCAGGATCCGGTCACCACTGCCACCTGTCTGGAGACTCAACCTGCAAGGTCACAAGAAGAGGTAAGGTCTGACACTCCCCCAACATCTCCTCCTCTCACGTCCTCAACTGTCTCCTCCACACCCACGCCCATCCTCTAGCCTCCCACCCTAAAGAATACATCTTCGCTACTGTGTACATGACTTGGTGGCCGCCATCTCAAACAAGCGCTCAAATCTCTCACACAACGGGATCTCTCCCAACCAGGGATCAGACCAGAAAAGAGTGCTTGTCCCATCCCCACCCTCCTCGCCACACACTCCCCAAACCAACCGTCCCTAAGCCCACCTACTTCATCCCTGATCCTCACAATCTCCCTCCACCACGCTGACCCAATCCTCCCTCCCTCCCTCACCCTGCCCTGCTCCACCTTATAACGGGCTGCCAGCACTTAGAACCACAAGCCCTCTCTGTCCACCAGCATCCTCCAACACCATTTGCCCAGAAGGGCAATGTTAAACTCCCTAAGCTGTCTAACCCCCAGCCCTTCATACTCCTTACGCAAGCAAACTGTTTTCCAACTAATCCACGGGATTTTCCTAGTGTCCTCACATCCCCCCCAAAAAAAATTAATCAAAAGAGATTCAATAGAAGAGATAGTACACTACTAGAAAAAGTTGAAATACCGACGGAATTTAGAGACATAATATATTTCGTCTCTAATAGAGATGGAATTAGAGACAGAAAAAGCAGTTAGAGACAGATATTTTTATTTTAGAGACATATATTTTCATTTTAGAGACAGATTTTGTCCGTCTCTAACAGTTTAGAGACGAGGAAATTACCGGCGGGATCAAATCCGTCTCTAACCTGTTTAGTGACGGAATATTTGCATTTTAGAGACAGATTTTGTCCGTCGGTATTTAAGATTTTTCTAGTAGTGGTACCTGAGGGGGTTTTCTCATTTTTATTTACAAAGTTAAAAGAACTTCAGATTTTTATGCAAAACTTGTGGAAACAAATAAGTGCAATTAATTACCTGCAAAAATGTTAGCACTTCAGTAGTGCTTAAGTCAGTAACAAGTCAAGATGAGTGTGTTTGAAATAGGTGATCTGTGTGTAACTTGAGGATAAGTGCATATATGTATATGAGAAAGACTTGCATAGGCACAAACCTAAATAATATATATTTGGACACACACACAAATCCAAAAATTTAAAACAAAAATAATATAGTCACATCAATCAACAACATTTTATTTGTTTTCTCTTTAATTTTTTTTGATTTATGTGAGTGTGCCTAACATTTGGCATTTGTATTTGTGTCTATGTTAGAATTTCCCTATGCATATATATATATATATAGGAGAATTATATGAATAACCGTAGTCTCGTGGGTCCCACTCTGTGAGTGGAATGAGGAATGCATATCTCATGAGTCATGACAGGTGAGGATCATTTATCTGTAATGAGCAATGTAGCATAAGAATACGGTGGGCTTTGACGGTAACCATTTATCCATGTGCCTTATAATTGAACTAATGTACCTTGTATTTCGCTCACGGGATTCGACTTCCAACCTCTACATATAAAATAAAATGTAATGTCCTAACCAACTTAGTTAAATTCACGGAGACAAATCGATAATTCTCTACGTTTATAATATCCATGACTCGGCCATAAATATTTTTCTTTTTACAATGGAGCATAGAATCGAACTTAACATCTGATCATAAGTCCTATAACTGCGTGCTCCCACTATCAGCTAAGCACACACAAGAAAAGAGAAGAAACAGCAAACAGTAAATCACACAACACAACTCTCTATGACAGGACAAACTGAACCTCACATAGGACGCAAAAAAGACACCAACCAGTTCTATATAAAACAACAAAATAACTGCTGCAAAAGATTGCGCAAAAACCAGCATATCATTACAAACATCTCCATCGCCTCAGAATGAAGTGCAGCAGCTTTAAATAGCTATCCCCAAACAGACAGCAGCAAATCAACAAGCCAAACTGTACAAAAGATGATGATGTGTCTGACAAGACAACCTCAAAACCTTGTTAATATAATTAAGACTTCTCTGAACAACTTCAATAATTAATATTTAATAATAATAATAATAATAACATAAGCTAGTTGCATCTAGATTCTCTTAACTGTTTTTTGATAAAGACTATGTTTTCTATTAGTACTAGATTCACTTAACTAATATATAAATGTTTCTTATAGTTCTAGCCACATTAGAATAATACAAATCCAGAATCCATAATTGAATAACAACCTGAGTAGGGTTTGACCATTAATTTGAGGCAAATATAAATTACAGCCAAAAGGAGAAGACAGCACAGCACAAGAAGCAACATAATGAGTCTCTCTTTTTTCCACAAACCAGATATGGAAATGCTTCAAGAATATCCTTCAGATATTTCATTTCAATCCTTTAGTAATTACGATTATCTTTCCTTCGATATGCTCGATTTCTCATCGAGTTCGCATACACTGCCAAAAAACCAGACAAAACAATCAATTTTGAAGTCATCATCTGAAGTATTGCAGAAGAATAAGGTGGAAAAATCATCATATATAGGTGTGAGAAAAAGACCTTGGGGGAAATTTGCTGCAGAAATCAGAGATACAACAAGAAGTGGAAAAAGGGTTTGGCTTGGAACATTTGATAGTGCTGAAGAAGCTGCTTTAGCTTATGATCAAGCTGCATTTTCAATGAGAGGTAATAGTGCTGTGCTCAATTTTTCTGTTCAAAGGGTTAAAGAATCTTTGCAAGAGATTCAATATGATTGTAGAAAAGGATCTTCACCTGCACTTGCACTCAAAGAGAAACACTATAACCAAAGAAAATTAACATCAAAAGGTGTAAAGAATAATAAAGCAGGGAAACAATTAGATCAATCAGATTCAGAGGGATCATCATCAAGTGTGTTGGTGTTAGAGGATTTGGGAGTTGAATATCTTGAGGAACTTCTAAGTATGTCAGATATTCAAACTACAAGTTCAAGCAATTTCTAATAACTATCTTGTTTAATTTCTAATGTTCTTTTTGTTTTGATCACTTTTTTTTTTTTGCAATTTCTAATAACTATCTTGATTTTCTCTAACTATTTCTCAATTCAAATTTTGTGCTTCATCCTGCAGCTAGAGGTTCATTTGTTAGTTTCAGATAACAAAACTTTACAATCTTTTTAAACATCATCTTTAGCAGAAATATTCACAAGAAAGGTATGCTAAAAAGGATACATATAAAGTTCAGATTATTTTCTATCTATAGTTCTATACCTTAACATTACAAATATTGTTCTGGTTTTTGGCTGAAACTCTCTAAGAAATAACTGTCATATCTTATCTTGTGCTGTGAGTTTGCTACAAATTAAAGAAGATAAATATAATGAAGGTCGTACATAAATTTCAAAGCATGTGTATCACACTAAATTTATTTTAGGTTTGATTATCGCATCTATAAAATGTGATCGACTTTCGAACTCTAAACACTCCACTATAAATCTTAAAAGTGGAATTCTAGTCACTTTACTACTTGACCCAAAAAAAATCTCATCCAACCACTTTGATTCTTATGTTCCAAGTACTTTTATCAATTAGAATATATCTATTTTCAAGCAATTCAATAACTTTAGATAAATATGAGTTAAATTTCTATGCACCATTAGTAATCAATTAGATTAATCAATTAGATATGAAATTTTATCCTCTTATTAGCCATCAATCGGATAGAAAAATTAATCAAGAGTTCAAACTCACAAAACACACATATGTGCATGTATTTAGTGAATAAGTCCTTGGTTGTAACTTATAGCACAAACACTTAATTATAATGATAAATACTTAAATATAAGGGCTGTTTGAATTAACTTGTTTGAGATTATGTAAATCTACTTAGGTAAATAAATACATTTTTATGTATTAATTATTATAAGTTTGTTAAGGTACTTTATGATAAATTAATTCACTACAAAAAATATAATTTTTTGCAACGATCTTTTCCGTTACAAGTCGTTCACAAAACTACTTTTCGGTAGTTTTACCAACATCGTTGCCAAAACTACTTTTTGGTAGTTTTGCCAACATTGCTGCAAATTATATTTCTTATAGTGACTTATAAAATTACAATTTTCGTTAGTAGAAACTTATAAATTAACATAAATTCTTATTTATTTACATAAGCTGTTTTGTATAAACTCAAAAATAACCTAATAAACGGACCCTAAGTATAAGTTTATATAAGTTATTTAATTTCTATAGCAATTAAAATTAAATTCTTTTTTTGTATATGTTATAAGTTATTTTTATAAGCTAGCTTAATTAGAAAACTAACAACAATCAATTATTAAAAAAAAAAGATAACTAAAACAATAATTAAGTTGCTTTTATAGGTTGTCCTGAATAGTTTACAAAACTTGTGTTAATAATCTCAAATAATTCAATTTGACCCTAAATTATTAATCAAACTAATTAATCTCAAAAAAGAAGTTAATAAAACTAATCACATATAATTAAATGGGCTAGGGATGTTCTATAATTAAGAAAAGTATATCATGCGTGTTAATATAACTTGTATTTTCAACATAAAAATTAGTAGCTATATATTTATATATATGTGAGGCATACAAAAAAAAAACTTTCAGGAATACACATCATAAATAGTCAAAATAAAAATAAACTTTCAAGATTACTCCAGCAATAAATCAAAGGAAGAAATTCGCTATATAAAAAATAAATAAATAAAGATAACAGGAATAAATTAATTAAGCTAAGATATGAAGTATGCAAACCATATATAACCTCAAATTAAAAAGAAATTTATGGAAACTATGTTTAAAGAAAATTAAAATAATAAATATCAAATAAACAATTTCCATGTTTAAATAATTTCGCCATCCAGCTAGCAATAATACACAAAGTATTATTATTTTTACTCCAAGTATATGATTAAGCAATAATTGCTAAATTAAATTTTCAACAATTATCAAAATTAATTTAATTTTTATGTATTATTATAAGTTTGTCAAGGTTGTTTATAATAAAATAACTTATAAAAAATCAATTTTCACTAGTTTGAACTTATAAAATAGTATAAAACCTAATTTTGAGTATTGCATAAGCTGTTTGCATAAGCTCAAAAATAAGGTAGACCAAACATACCCTTTGAAATCACATAAGTACCTACCTCTCTTATATAATGCAATATTGGTTCTTCTTCACCATGAATCTTTCCATGAAAATGGATTATTTTCCTGTCCAGAAAAATATGAAAAGGGGTTAATGAAAATAGCCAAGAAAACATTATAAAGGGGCTAAGAGTGAAATTGTAAGATAGATAGGTTAAAAGTGGGAAAAAAATTGCATATATGTATAGCCATATTTCTGTTCTTCAAGTCCTGCAATTCCTTCGTTCTTGACATAATTAAAGCCTACAAACTGCAAATTATTATACTAAGAATTAATACTAAAGAGGACAGAGGTGATATGAAGATGTTGCAATGTGAGATTAATACATAAAATTACATACCCTTTTAAGTCGTCAAAATCTTATTCCGAAGTCAAAAAGTGGTGGGAACATATATATTTAGAACAAAAAAGAACTTATGGTTAATTAGTTGGTAGCCAAATTAAACAAAATGAGAACTTATGGTTGAATGATAATTTGATAACAAGTGGAATTAGCATTCATGAACATTGAAAATGATGACAGGCTGCGCTGCCCCTATGGTGTATTTTCCTCACGTGGTTCATGTATTTAACCTTCAAAGTTAAATTTTATTTTCTAGTTTCATGCATCTTATCTTATATCTTATTCTTATAACATACAAAAGAGACAAATAGTTCATACAGAACAGAATTGGTCTGGTCAGAGTCATATGATGGCTAAGCTAATCTAATTAGTACTTTTTACCAAGGAAGCTATTCACTGCAAATTATAAGTCATTTTTAAAAAAATATATATAAAATTGTAAATCGTTTTACATTACTAATGAAATATTTAATATTATTTTTTATATTATAACTTTAATTATTTATTACTATAGTAATATTTAATATTATTTTTTGTATTATAATTTTAATTATTTATGACTCTCACTTCTTTCGATTCTCAATTCATCTTTTCGATTTTAATAACAAAAGACAATTTTGTAACTTAATTCATAATTTTTCCTTTTATATAATACAACATTAATTACATTTTTTATATTGTGATAGGGAGAGAGTACTACTTCTTTCGGCTTATATAAACAAAGATTCATTTTTTAGTTGTATTGAATAACTAATATATTTAGTTTGTATTATGGACAAGATATATAGTTATTCAATAAATTTGAGAAACAAATTTTTTCTTACATATGAGATCAGAGAGAGTATCTCTGTCGCTATATGTAAGACACATTAAAAAATTTCTTTGTACATTTTTATAAGATTCCTTTCATGTCTTTAAGGACATTAATTAATTTTTACGAACATACTCTTAATTATAGTGAATACTTTCTACAATTTGTAATAAATTATTCTAAACAAAATGTTAATTTAATCTTTTTTTAAAGATAAATTTATAAAAATATTACTATTAATCATCAAATTTAATATAACAATCAACATTTTTATTCTTCATAATTTTCTCAAATAAATACTCCTCCGTAATACTATAAGCAAAAATATATTTTATAGATTCATTGTATATTTAATGTATCTAGCCTATAATACAGATCATATACATTAAATATGCAATGAACTTAAAAAGTGTATTTTTATTTATTTATAAAGTATTACGGAGTAAGTATTATATTTAAAGACAAAACTAGTATAAAAGAAAAAAAAAAAAAAATACTGAATATTACGACAAGTACTTTAACGAAATCCACAATACTATGTTTTATACAACTATCGTGAAATTTCGTGAGGAAATAGTTCGTGGGGTATAACATGGCTCGAAGAAAGAAAAACTTTCCCCATTCATTAAACAATTAATAAAACTAGGGGTGTAAGCGGATCAGAAAAATCCAATTAAAACGATGATCCAAACCAATCCAAACCGAAAAAAACTGATGTTTATGGTTCGGATCAAAAACCGAACCAAACCAATTGAAAACCGATGTGGTTTGGTTCGGTTCTCGGATCTAGTTTTCAAATCCAATGGAAAAACCGAACCAAACCAATATATAGTATTTATGTTAATATTTTCTTAGGCTGTCCACATCTATCAAAAACTACAACTAGACCAAGTCCAACTACTTCTAAAAAAAATCGCTTCACTTAGAAGTTAGAAACCCTAACTTAGAAATACAAACTTATAAACACTCACAGCTACAAACAAACGCCGCTCTCTCTCACCTCACCTTATCCTCGATTGTTGATTTGTACCTAAAATTAGATAAGAAAGCCTAATGCGGTTGATTTACAATAACAACCGGATGAAGTGCAACAATTTGAAGAAGGTATAAAAAAATTTAAAACTTTTATTTATTGTTTACTTTATTGATGATATTATCAAACTAATTATGTGCGATTGTTTATTTGTATGTTTAAATTTTTAGAAATTGCTGGAATACTTTTTACTAGTGGTGAATTTAATATTGACGCTATGACAACATGATGAGCATATGAAACATTAGCAATTCATGCGCATTTTGTATTTGATTAACTTAAGGGAAACAAATATATCGGGAAAAATATAGCATGGAAAACATCGGAAAAAAATGCGATATAAAACCGATTAAAGTATCCGAATCAAACCGAACCAAACCGATAAGTTTGGTTCGGATTCATTTTTAAAAAACACTAAAAACCGAACCAAACCGAACCAATCGAGAGTTGATTGGTTCGGACCTTAAATTCACTCAAAACCGATCCAAATCGGTCCAACTACACCCCTAAATAAAACTAAAAGATGTACTACTTGTCGTTTATTACGTTATCTTTGATTTAAATATTACATGTTGTTATTTGGGGTGTTTATTATTAATTGCCGGCAATTAAGTACTAGGATTTATTATTCTGTCAAAAGTAGTACTAGGATTCATCTTCCTTTTTTCCAAAAAAATTAATCTGACTTCTTCTTGAAGAGATCAATTAACATAAGACAAAATCCATGACTTGTTAATGCCTTAATGGATGCTCTTAATGCGGAAAGTGGGCAGTTTTTCTTTTGTTTATTTTTTAAAGAGTGGACAGTTTTTTTTATCGGTTAATATAATATTTCGATCCTTTTTATAAGATATAATTTAAAAAAATTACACATATAAGTAATCACATTATATATAGTTATTTTCATTTAACATTTTTTAAATTTTAAATTTATTTTATGTATAACCTTATTTAATTACTCTTCGTTCAACTAACTTACTTATTTTTAATATTATCTCTCATAAAAAATAAGGGCATACGTAAAATTAAATATTTGAAACATTTGAAAATTGGTCAAAGTTTCTTATAGAAAGGACCAAATTTTTTCTCCAAGTTATTCCTTATAAAAAGGACCGGATGAAGTATCAAAAATACCGTGGTCCGGCCCAATCAGAGAAAATCGGATGAAAAAAAAAGAAGGAAATTGGCAGATTGGATTGGGCCACGAGTCAGCGGTTTGATTATTCGGTTTGTACAGAGTTGATATCGGGGAGTCCAGCTGGAGAGAAATGGACAAATGGAATCCAAAACCCGCACATTAGTAAATCAAAACTTCATGTTTAACATTTTCTTTTTGTGATATACACACTTTAAGCTCTTCTCCCGTCTCTAGGGATGGCAACAGGTGTCCACGGATGCGGGTTTCACACTGTCCAAACCCACACCCGAAGTCATCACCCGAACCCAAAGGCTATTCGGGTGACAAAATAACACTCACGTCCACACCCGTTCGGTTCGGATTTTTATACCTGAACCCGTAGCAAGAACTCGCAAAAATACAATTGCAATATAGTTTGGTAACAATTAACAAACATAGTTCAAATTTTCAAGAAAATAAACCAATAAAACTGAGTAATGTTAAATTACAAAAAATTAGATTAAAATACAATAATAACATAGTTTGGTAACATAATATTTAACACAGACTTTTAAGAAATTAAATTACAATTATATATACATAAGAATAATTAGGTAATTTAAAATCTAAGCGAGTGTGGTTTCGAGTGCGGGTTTGAGTGATCCCAAACTCACATCCGAATTATTGGGTGTCACCCGAACCTAGTCAACTCGGTTTTCACCCATTGACTCGGGTGCGGATAGACCCCACGGGTTTGGACTTACTACTTGTCTGCTCTTCACACTTTCTCACTCCACCTCAAATCCATGAAGACTGAAACAATCATTAAATATTTTGAAACATAAAATTTCATCTTTTTTCATCATTTTTGTCTAACTTCGCTGAAATCAAATATGTTATATTTTTTATTTTATTTGAGATTTTTATTTTTTTTCCTTATTTTTTAGGGTTTGGAACACTTGTCTTTTGTGTTTGTTTCATTATTGACTCATCTCGGATTACATATTTTCGAAATCTAAATTGTAAAGGTTGATTTTGTTACTGTTTTTTTTTTATATTTCTAACTGAATCAAACCTCTCGATAATCTGTTTAAACCGCAAACCTAAACCTGTGAAAACTGATCTCTATTTATAGACGGATTTGGTCTTATTTTTTGACTCTATAATTTAACTCGGGGTGACAACATTGGATCTGAACCTACCCAAACTCGTCCATTGTCCACCCCTAATATCTAGGGAAAGGCTAGCATAAACCTTATGCATATATACCTTATTACCTTAGGCATATGTTAATGATTTAAAAAATGAGTTATTTTATCGTAATTCATACCTTTAATTCACTTTTTAAGCTTTTTTTACAAAATTAATTTCACAAAATTTAAGTGAATATTTTTACTTTTGAATTCTTAACATATGTATTTGAATTTATTTATTTTGGATTTAATTTTTTTTATAAGTTCCCTTTATCAACTAATCACATTTGAGACGTATTAATCACATTTGAGACGTGTTAGTCAATGAATGTGAGTACAACTTAAAATTAACATTTAAATTTTAGTTCGTTATATTGTGAAAATTAAATATTCCGTTAGATGATCAATTTTATGTAATACAAATTTTCTTTTTTTGAACACGTGATAATAAAGCTTTTAATTGTTTTACGAAAAATCTTGGTGCCAATACTAGTTCCATATATATTTTGTTCTCCGGCTAGTAAGCAAACTTATGCAGGAAATAGAAGAGAAGTTGTGCAAATGTGCAGCAACTTCTCTTTTGGCATTCGTGCACACTGTTTCACAACATTTTTTCGTCAAAATAAATTATGCGTCAGACAACCAAAGATATTTTCAATAAAATTACAAAAAATCGAAGTTGCTATAAAATGGCAATATATTTAAACCGAACCAAAGAAAAAGTGTAAATATCATACAAACCAAAATATCAATCCGTACATACCAATATACATAACCAAAATATACAATGGTGTCCAAAAAATAAAAGCAGGCTAACTAGCAAACCCCGATCCATCCCTCCTAAAATAAGTCATGTTCATGGTTAACTCCTCAGCATCCTTCAAACATTGGTACACACGAAAGTCATTTGCAATTTCATCACTGGACATCAATTCTTGTAATATGTCCCGAATGTGACCCAACCTAGTTGCCATCTGACCTTGACTCTGAGACGACTCCACAACAAGATGTGTGTGAACCAACATAACAAAGTATCCCTTTGAGATAAGGATGATATAAGGATGTGATATCCATAAATACCATTCCATGCAGCCTGGCACGATATCAGTAGGAAGGACAACACATCACCCGAGCATATCAGGTGTCAGGAGACAATCTGTTTGCTGCATCCAGCGTTAATCAATCTGTTCAACAGTAGTCACCATGTTTGCAGCTTGGTCTGGAAGACACGGAACGCTCTACACATAACCAAATTGACGCAGAAGCCTCTCAGGAAGATGCATGACTTTAATCGGTCCGCTCTTGATCCACCCAGAAAAATGCACGACATCCTCAAAAGGCATGATAATCTGTTCCATCGGCAGCCGCCTCGTTCATCTGCCCCTTTTTCGGCTCATAATTGCAAGCTCAAGTCATGTCATTTGTGTAGTCCTTAAACATCAACCACCGATGTTCTGGAAATGGTCATAGATCCAAGCCTGCAAAATAATCAGTAAAGTACAATGTAATTAAAATGAAACTAAATTAATTCAAATTTAATTAAAACAAACAAAATTAACTTAAATTTAAATGAAATCAAACAATGTTACACAGTGTCATGTAGCCAACCATATATTTGCAGGGGGATGTGGCATTTGATAACTCTCGGTATAAGAATGCCAGTGCAGCAATTCCCCAAGAATATGTGTCATCCCGATCCACATCCCTAAAGTTAGTCAGGTACATTAGGTCGACGTAATTCTTTGCCTTGTTGGAGAATATGGTGGTTCCAACCAACAACATCAGGAAGACCCTCAACACATACCCCTTATGCGTATAGTCAACATCATCGTCCTTGTCCTTTTGGACTGTCTTCAGCGCTGTCAGATACCTTTTAATCAATTGCTTCAAAAACTTAAACCGGATGTGTGCTCCCTTTGTTCACGTTACCTCCGCCTCAAGCTCACCACCTGTCGTCCCAAGCAACTCCATCATCCACTCAACACCATCAGTTTTTTTTTTCGGGATCCCTTTATGATACAACAGACTACCCTAAATGGGGAGATGTAGTAGACAACGCACGTCATCCAGCGTCATTGTCATCTCCCCGCAAGGCATGTGGAAGCTGCTAGTCTTCCCATGTCATCTCTCTTTAAAAGTAGACAACAGATTGGGATCAAGAAAAGTGTATCACGTCTGTGCCAGCCCCCACAACCATGTGGCCTTAAGTGTTGGTTGCCACCATTCATCGATCCATTGCTCATGCATGAAGCTGTACAATTTGTCGCCGTTGCTGACGGGAGTATTCGCATCACAGTCCTGCGAAATTAACAAAACATAACAATATTAATTCATATCGACAACATCAAACAATATTAATTCATATTCACAACAAACATAAATAAATTCATATCGACATCATCGAATAATATTATACAACATTATGCTCAATATTAATTCATATGGACAACATCAAACAATATTTATTCATATCGACATCATCATATAATTCAAATCAACAACATAATCATATATATATATATATATATATATATATATATATATATATATATATATATATATATATATATATATATATATATATATATATACAGGGGAGGGATCAAATTATACCGGTGTAACATTTGAGTAATGTTACACCGTTAATCTTGATGACTCTCAATAACATATCAAATGATTTTAGATTTTTCTAAAATTTAACATGAATGATCTATATGATATAATCTTCCAATCCAACGGTGAATTTTGTAAAATTTTAATTCGTTAAAGCGTTATTAAGCGGTGTAACATTACTCAAATGTTACACCGGTGTAATTTGATCCCTCCCCATATATATATATGACCACATGGCGTGGATAACCAGTCAACACCGTCGTATCTGACGGCCCACCAGAAAACACGTCTAGCACATGCAAATCGTCGTAAGGATCCACCCTAATAGGCCGCCGGATCTGACTACTACCACCAACTTCACCAGCATCCCTCATCTCTTCTTCCAAGACCATCTCATGCACAACAATATCTGCCTCATCTGTAGCATCAGGGCGAGGAGGGTCAGCAGGCTGAGCAGGGTCAGCAAGGTCATCAACAACATCAAGCTAAGCTCGGGTAGAGTGATAGAGGCACCAGCCTCAGCCTGACTCTCACAACCTTTCTTTTATTTCTGCTTCTTGTGCGTGTCTTCTTCTGCATTTGTCCTCTTAACAGAGGCACCGAGCTTCTTTAGTCGGCCTTACCCTTTATCACCTCCCTCCATACCTAAACAACGAGGAAAAAAACAAGGAATTCATTCAAACAATGTAGTAGCCAAACCGATAAAAATACAATATGTACCTGCCAAGTTCGCTTCCTAGGATGCGAAAACATACAGGTTGCTCGCTGCCAACCATGCGAGCAACCCCAGTCGCAAAAAATAATAATTTAGAAAAACACCAAAATAATGGAAATGCAAGTTTACTATATTATTTTTTTTCACTTTGATTCTTGATAGCGATCCCAAACGAACAAAAACCTCCAATTTTGATGCATTTTTCGTGGATTAAGGGTTTGGGACGAATTTTTTATTTTCATTTTTGGAAACTGTTTAAATAGAGGGAAGAAGAAACATATTTGGCTTGTATAGGACGACCGTTCGCTGCCTACAATGCGAACTGGTAAAAATTGATGCTTATATAGAAACGTGTATTTATTAAAAATTGATGCTTGGATGTGGAACCATTTCAAACGGTCATAAAATTAACACACTCGCCTTCTAGAAGACGAGGTGTGCTTGCATCCTAAAGAGCGAAGAGAGTACTTTTGTAATTTCAGGGGGTGCTTGAGAAAATCTAAAGGGTACGAAAAGAAGCACTCTAATTTTTACTTGACATTCTTAAAAGAAACATAGTATCAATATATATATATATATATAAGATAATGGACTTGGAAGGACAAAAGCCCATAGTATCAACATAAATAAGATAATGGAATTGGAAGACAAAAGCCCATGCCTATGTAAAAAAACAAATCCAAATTAATAATTTAACATAAAGAGTTTTTATTTTTGATATTGATAGTTCAAACTTACTTTTATAATAAAATTCAAATTACGGAATCAAATTAAGATAAATGTTGCTTTTACATACGCATCGTTCATTAAGCCAAATCTATAATCACATAAATTCAGTTATTTTAAAATTTTGTTTAACATCAAAATAAGTCAGACAAAACACATACATAATAACATAACATAAGCGTTCTCATTAGATCTAGATTCTCTTAACTTATTATTTAATAGAAACTTATTATTTTTTAAAAAGTACTAGATACTCTTAACTAATAAATGATCATTACTATATTTGTATCTGCATTATAATAATCTAAATCACAGCTATTGAGTGAGTGAGTGAGGTTTGACCATTTGAAGCAAAAGGGGAAGTAAATACAAAAAAAAAAAAAAAAAGCCCTTATTGCCTAATAAGAACATGAATCTCTCTTTTTGCCACAACTCAGATATGGAAATGTTGCAAAACCCTTCAGAAATTTCCTTTGAATCAGTTCAAGATTGTCTTTCATTCAATATGGTAGATTTCTCATCTTGTACTTCACAATCACAATCACAAGCACCAAATATTACAAAAAACAAGTCAAAACAAGATCAGCAAAATAATAAGATAGATCAAAAGTCATCATATATTGGTGTAAGAAAAAGACCTTGGGGGAAATATGCTGCAGAAATCAGAGATACAACAAGAGGTGGAAGAAGAGTTTGGCTTGGAACATTTGATAGTGCTGAAGATGCTGCTTTAGCTTATGATCAAGCTGCATTTTCAATGAGAGGTAATAATGCTGTCATCAATTTTTCTGTTCAAAGAGTTAAAGAATCTTTGCAAGAGATTCAATATGATTGTAGAAAAGGATCTTCACCTGCACTTGCACTTAAAGAGAAACACTATAACCAAAGAATGTTGTCATCAAAAGCTACAAAGAATAATAAAGCAGAGAAGTTACAAGAATCAGAAGAGGGAACATCATCATCATCATCAAGTGTGTTGGTTTTAGAAGATTTGGGAGCTGAATATCTTGAGCAACTTCTTGCCATGTCTGATAATCAATCTACAAGCAGCAACAACTACTTCAAATCAACTTGTTAACTTCAATAATTTTTTTTTTTTTTTTGTTCTTGTTTATGCACTCTTTAATTACAAATTTACAACATCAAATTATTGAGCTAGGGCATTGAATAGAACAATGTGTTTGTTTCTTAATTTCTTGTTCTACTTCTAACTACCCTCTCTTTGATTCACTAGAAATAAATTGTTCTCAGATCTGACCTCAATTTATTCGTACCATAGTAATTGAGAATCATCTTCTCAGCTTGTTACCTTAACATACAAATGTTCTTATTTTTGGCAGGTACTCTCTAAGAAAATAACTATAGATACATGATACTATATAGAGGTGATATACTTGTTGAGGTAAGACTTTATATTTTGTGTAAACCTATAATGACGTATGATTAATTAAAATTCACACAGACTTTACATTATACATACATTTCAAGAATTGTATCTAGTTTCTTAAAGAAATGTTCATAGAAGCTACATGAATGAAAGACACCTTCTTCTCCTATAAAGAGACAGATTTGTGAAGAGGTGAAACATCTTACATCTCAATCTTATTAGGTTTTATTCAATCTTAGGTTATCACATAGAGTTGATATATGTTCAATTGTGGTTGATCATATTATAGAGAGTTGATGCATCCCATTTTTGAGGGATCATGTAGAGAGTTGAGCCATCCTCAACAATCTCATAGGGTGAATTTGATTTCAAGAAAAATATAAGAGACCGGACAGAACAACTTATATTGTACTGTGTTTAATTCAATATTTGTATTTGGTACTAGACAAATTGGAGGTTACAGGATCAGATAAAACTGAAATTCTTCTTCATCACTAAACTACCTAACAATTTTTGTGTCAAATACAAATTGTCTAAAATACCAAAATAACATTTTATTCGGCAAACATCTTACAAAATTAAAAAAATAGTTAAATCCTTACAAATTTGTCCTGTGCAATTTTGTACCGCGTTGTCGATCCAGTAATTATCTTTTGCAGATTGAACAAACTCCTGAAGACATAGGGTGTGGATAATAATTATTTAATATATAATGTGGTATATATTATTTTCTTTCTAGTATGTTTATATGTTTTTCAGCTACAATCTATGCACGTAGGGTTAGTAGTTGGTATTCAAAAAACTAATTTGCTAATGCCATGAATAGGGTCATATGGAAGTTGAGATAACTAGGTAGAGGTAAGTGTTTCGAAAACTTGTTATATTTGAGTCACATTCATTCTTTGAATTTGATCTTCTCACACCACAATCATATAATACCTAGATCCGGTGGGAGCAACAATGTAATATAGCTAATGAGCATAGTGTGTGTTTGGTTTCAATTCTAGAAAAGGTAGAATTGATTCTGGAGGTGTAGAATTGATTCTGACTTGTTTGGTTTCTCAAAAGTAGAATTGATTCTGTCTCCAGAATTGATTCTACTTGAAACTAGAAATAGTAGCTTCTGGTTTCTAGAATTGATTCTTACACATTTACACTTAAATATTTTGTTCAACTCACTTTTACATGAAAATATCCAAACATAAATCAAT
Organism: Trifolium fragiferum; assembly: GCA_954870985.1. Classification (NCBI taxonomy): domain Eukaryota; kingdom Viridiplantae; phylum Streptophyta; class Magnoliopsida; order Fabales; family Fabaceae; genus Trifolium; species Trifolium fragiferum. The sequence goes on along the minus strand of OX940796.1, from coordinate 40,527,541 downwards.
TATGCTAAAATCAATTCTGTTAAAATCAATTCTACCAAAATCAATTTTATCAAAATCAATTCTTTCTAAAGCCAAACCAAACATACACGTGTATTTAAGTATTGTGATTGAAGTGTTTAGTGAATATAATGATGTTTTACTAGGAACATATTCATAGCCATTTGGATCATAATTTTAGTTTTGAATGACTCCAATCAAGATGTATAGGGCATATATTTTTATATTCCTCCAAAACCAAAATTCAAATATTTCTATATACTATACTAGATGCATAAAAAAATACTACTACATTAGAAAACTGCATATAGGAAATCTTGAACTCTTAGAAGACACAATTCATGTCTGAAAATGAATTCTCATTGTGATTTACCATAAGTAATTACCCAAAATAATTAGGCTAAACAAAGATGATAATAAACTAATTATTGACATATTTTATCAAAAAATATAAAAAATTATTGACATATAATTAAATACGGATATTTCATATCATAAAAGGATATCATAATTGTTAAGAACCAAGATATCTAAGAACCATACAAAATAGAATATGAACTTTTAAGAAACAAATATTTAAAATTTTCTTTTAATTTCTTGCTAAACAAAATTAAACTACTAGTCTTTTATTATAAAACTATAAGGCACAAACAATGAATTTAATTTGTTTCAAATTGAAAAATATTAAAGGAATAACTAGTGTTCAACACATCAAATATAAATTGCAAAATCAAACTAAAAATAAACTTCAAAAATAAACTACTAGATTGAGTAAAAAAGAACAAAAGGAAGAAACTACATGCAAAAACATGAAGTATGGGAACCATATCCTCAAATTCGAAATAAATTTATTGATCAAAATGCCTTTAAAAGAATTATAAAAGATCAAATATATCTTTTTTTTTTTCTTTATAAACAGCAAATAATTTTATTCAATACTAAAAGCACTAACCAAGATCAAATTTATCTTAAACACAAATTTCATGTTGAATCTCTACACACCCAGTAATAATAAGACAAGTATCATTTTATTTAATTCCAAAAATATGTCTAAGAGCTAGTAAATGAAATTTTTATCAAATTAAAAAAATTAGATTCAATTGATAAAATAACATAAATACCTTATGATCTAAAGCATTGGTCCTCCTCCTCCACCGTGGATCTTTCCATGAAATTAAATTATATATTCACCATTCCAGTTAAATATGAAAATGTGTATAATCTATAGCAACCATAATAAAGGCACACAAAAGAGGAGGCTGAGTGCAAGTGTAAGATAGGTTAAAGACTGGGGCGCCAGGGCCGGCTAGCTTGTGTCCAATCCCAAAAATGGGAGATATAATTGTCTTAATATAAAATTTAAGAAGTTTTTATTTTAAGACATTTCCTTTTTTTTAATCAATTAAGAAACTTTCTTTGCAGTACCAACTATTGTATTAATTGATAATAAGCATGCATTTGAAGAATAATTTAATTTTTTGCAATAATATTTAATATTTTTATCTATCGAAAATGTAAATTTTTCTAACTTTTCTTCAGCATATAAATCAATAATATTAATATAGATTTAGTTTGTATATACTAACGGTATATAAACTTAGGATTTAATGGATATGCACAATCAGTGTAAAATATTTTTACACGGATATCCAATGAAACTCCACTAACTTACCACATCACCCCACTCATGTATGGTTATTTTGAAACTACATGTATGATATGGAAGAATGATGATTTCTTATTGGTTGAGTGTTTAAAGTTTCTTTACTCCGTCTGCCTATATCCATTAAACTCATAAACTTATTTTACATCCGGTTAATCAAGTCATAATATATAAATATTTGTGGAGATAATTTAACAACTAACATATAAAATGAAGTAAACATGTTCCAAAAAGAATATAAAAGAAAAAAGGACACAATAATTTACCGATCTAAAGTAAATATGGGAGGTGGAAAAAGAAAGTCCAGTTAACTACTATAAATCCTATTAATGTCACATCATTCTTTCACTTATTGGGCCTCTATATTTGGTTACCCATTAAGGTGGGCCTAATTATTATAGCTACATAATTGTTGAAGATAACTACTTTTACCATTTTATGGGTTACTCGTGCGTCCTACGAAATGATTATTTTATCCTTTTGTTACTTAATTGCACGTTATAAAAAAGTAAAATTTTGGAAAATGTCATCCGCTACTTAAATAGCGGACGTTATAAAAATAAAATCTAGTAGGGTGTTTTAGGAAGGATGTACGTGACTTAAATAACAAACAAGTGCATTTTTGTAATTTCGTATGACGCGCTACAAAAATGATAGAATGACAGAAGTAATTGTCTTATTAAATGATTCTCTCCCCTCCCTCTCCCCTCAAGACTTTCTTTTCACCCGTAATTTTTTAAATTGTTTTTGTTCAAATATTATTTTAACAACAAAAAAAGTTGGGGTGAAAAGACAATCTTCTGGGGTAAAGATGGATTGTTTTAATTGTATTTTGATAATTATGACATTGAATATGAGATATGGTATTAAAAATTAAAAATAAAATGACTTAAATGTGCTTAGTATCGTGATTACTTTTTATAAAGTTAGTAGCATAATTTTTATTATTCATTTTCTTAATGCATGTAATAATAATAATAATAATAATAATAATAATAAGCATAAAAGAAGTATCACTTGAAATATAGAGTTTCGTAAATCTTTACAAATTTTTAAAAAATTACATTAAAAGACTTTGTTCAACTTGTAGAAAATGTCCAACAGAGTATAACAGAGGCGATACTTAATAACTTAAGTTCTGAAATATATAAATTAAACTATAGATAGGTAATTAATTAGTACTTACATCACATGTATGTATAGCCATCCTGTGCTTCAAAAGTACTGCAATTCCATGTGTTCTTGACATAAATTAAGCCTGCAAAGTTTTATTATTTTTTTAAAAATAATTGGGGAAGAATTTTCTTTTTTAGTAATAAAAATGATCTTAGTGTCATTTTACAACCGTCAAACTCTTCACCTTGAGATAATACTACTAGAAAAAAGTTAAAATACTAACGGAATTTAGAGACAGAATATATTTCTTCTCTAATAGAGATGAAATTAGAGAAAAAAAAAACAGTTAGAGACAGATATTTTTATTTTAGAGACATATATTTTCATTTTAGAGATAGATTTTGTCCGTCTCTAATAGTTTAAAGACGAGGAAATCACCGACGGGATCAAATCTATCTGTAGCCTGCTTAGTGACGGAATATTTACATTTTAAAGACAAATTTTATCCATCAGTATTTAAGATTTTTCTAATAGTGTAACACGATATATATAAGAATTTACTGCGGTTCAAAAAGAACACAGTAATACACATTAATTGTTCCCAACTGTTAATTTCACATCAAACAGTTTACAATATACATTAAGATCGGACGGCCGAGATGACCAGAACAATCTCTTAAAACTACAAAGGGAAAATTATGAATCACACTGATGAACACAAAGGCTATGTCGACGATGTTGCAATGTGAGATTATATACACGTTACTCACATACCCTTTTTAATTTTATTGTCCAAGTTGTATTGTTCTCTTGTCAAAATCTTAATCCAAAGTCAAAAAGTGAGTGGGAACATATTTAGAAGAAAGAAAATATTCAAAGTTATATCACACAATTGCTTAATTAATTAGTTGGTAGCTAAAACCAGAACATGCTAGTTTATACATACAAGTGGAATTTAATCAGATAGGAACATTAACTGAAAATGATGAGAGGCTGCGCTGCGCTTATGATTTAAAAAAAAAATATATGTGTATTTTCCTCGCGTGGTTAATGTACTTACGCTTCAAAGTTTAATTATGCGTTACACAAATCCATTTGCACTTTTTCGTGCAAAAGACAAATATTTGGAGATGGTTCATTTATAATTGCAGTCAGAATATTGTTATCCAAAATTGTGTTACGATATTTAATCATGTGTTTGGCATCGCATTATAACTGTTTGCATCATACAATTTCTATCATGTTCGTATAGATCTTTAAATAAAAATTTTAGATAAAATATTGAAATGTCGTTCCGATATTTTATGGATCTTAGGTCATACATAAGAAAAAGAAACTTATTTCATTTAATATAATACACATTAGTACATAGTAATTTTAAAAAATACGAAAAATTTATTTTTACCTGAAAATTCATAAGAAGCAGTTTCTTTGAACATTTTAAGATCTAAAATATCTTTGAATATTTTTAAATCTAAAATCAATTATAATCACATCAACATCAATGTTCTCCAACTATGGTTGGAAATAGGCCAAGCTGGCCTACAGGAGCCTATAGGCCAAGTTGTTTATTAAATAGAATAGATTTAGGGCCTGTTTATTTTTTAGTTTATGCAAACAGCTTATACAATATAAATTAGGTTATATGCTATTTTATAAGTTCACACTAGTGAAAATTGTATTTTTCTAAGTTATTTTATCATAAACTACCTTGACAAATTTATAATAATACATAAAAATTGCATAACTTGTTTGCATAAACTCAAAAATAAGTTAATCCAAACAGATCCTTAGACTTTGAAATCATCTTATTTACTTAAATATGTCAGGCTTAAGCTATAAAAAAGTCTATAAAACCTAATAGGCCGACCTGACCTGTTTATTATAAGGTTACATATCACGAATATAATATAAGTATAAAATAAAAAATAATTTACTTCACACGAAAATGTTCATAATTTTATTAGCTTGTAAATCTTGTCCTAATCATTTTATTAGTTTTCTTTAATGTCGTAGGAATTGTGGTATAAATTAGTAGCAAATATATGACATGATATTATAGAATATTTAAATGTGAAATATGCTTATTGTAAAAAAAAAAGTGAAAACTGTTTAGCATATTTGGAAAAATAGACACTACAAGAAATATGATTTTTAGCAGTGACAAAGTTGCTGCGAAATGTATTTTTTGCAACTAAAAAATTGTCGTTACATGTTGTTGCATGTCGTTGGCATAAGTGCCGTTGCGAAAAGTCTTGCAAGGACAATTAATGTCGCTGCCATATCTAGTATTTTGTAGCAACAATTAATGTCGCTGGCATAACTAATGTTTTTCAACAACAATTAATGTCGCTGACATAACTAGTATTTTTTGTAACAACAATTATTGTCGCTGGCAAAAAAAGTGTTTTTCCCAACGAAAAAATTGTTGTTGCATGCCGCTGCAAAAAGTTTTGGTCGCAGACATAATGTTTGTCAATAATTTAAATATTAATTTAATCTCCCATGAAATAAGATATTATGAATTAACGTTCAATATCAACAATTGATTGCTAAATTTTATTTATAAGTTATGTTTCTCGTTCAATCTTTTTTTTTAATCAGCGAATTTTATTTATACAAAAATTCAAATATAAAGAACCAAAATACAAATTACAAGTCATTTAAATCGTAACAAAAACAAGTGGCCATTCACATAATATCAAAACATTAAATTAGAAAACACAAAAGAACAACACTATTTTGAATGTTTATCCCTTAATCCTATAAGAACACCACAAAACTTTCTAAGACACCGATGACTTGATTGCTTGCCTCTTGTTTTCCATTGTTCATCATCTTATTTCATAGTCTTCACACTTTTCTTGAATTGCGTCGGTATTCTTCAAAGCTTTTTAATATTAGATACCTTCTCGTCGTAGCTTTTTTTATTGAAATTCTACTCAAATTTTAATGAGGTTATGTGTGGAACAAAGTGAGAAAAGTGATTTTGAAAGGAAAAATTATATAAGTTAATGAATAATGATGACATGATGGAGAACTGGATCGATTAAATTTTGGAGAGATTGAATGATTAAATTTTGAGCAGTGAACAAAAGAGAAAGAGAAACGTTGGATGAATAATAATCTACCGTATAGAAAGTTTGCAATATATGATAAGTGTGTGAATTTCTAGCTATTAGTAAATAGATTCAGTTAATTAACAAATATTCCAAAATACATGGGAAATAAAATAATTAATGGATTATCTTTACTCAATTAACCGTCACACTACATGATTATCTCAGTAGTGATAGTGGGTATGTATAAAGTGCCACCGTTGAATTTTGAAAAATAAAAAATAAAAGAAACAACTATTTTTTTTAATCCAACTAAACTTAATTTAATTAATCTACTTTCTAATAATATATTAAAATTGATGACTATTATATTTACTAATTTGTCCTTATCAATTTTAATAATTTTTTAAAGTTTGTATCATTTATTGTAATTTTACTCTATTAACAATATATGTATAAAAATAGGAAGAAAAAAAAGGATTAGAGGAAGTTTAGTAAAACAATTATACAAAAAAAAAAAAAAAAACAATAAAAGATTATATATGAATCTATGCATAAATGTAGGAATAAAACAATAAAAATTTGATAGTTTTTTTTTATGCATAAAAAAAATTATGTATCTTAAAATTGCTCAAAAATAAATTTAATTCTTTAGTATATTCATTGACAAGTTATGTTGTTGGGATTTGGGATAATTATAAGATTTTCCAACAACGTTATAATGTTATTGTCAAAAAGGAGATACAAAACATAAAAATAGAGGAAAAAAATATTCAGTTAAAAGAAATTTACGCAAAAAAATAGAAACAAAAACTACAGTAAAAGATATACATCAATAAAATAGTAATTGTGTGGTTTCCCAATGACTTTACAAAGTTGTTGCAAATAATCTATAGTATTAAAAATATAAAAAAAAAAAACAAAAAAGATAATAATTTTAAGTTAAAACAAATCTACGCATAAATATAGGAACAAAAACCATGATAAAAGATACGTATAAAAAAATAATAATTGTTGGTTTCTCAGCGACTTTACAAGGTTTGTTGCAAAAAAACTATACGATTAGCGACAACAAAAATTATTGTTGGGATAAGTAATTTTTTCTAGCGGTAATATAATTGTTGAGAAAAAAACCAACTTACAACAACAACAACTTAAATGAGTTGCTGCTATATGTATATTTTTGTCAACAATTTGAATGTTGCTGCAAAAAAGTCGCTGCGAAAAATCTTATTTCTTGTAGTGAGATAATTTGGATTTTATAGAGATGTTTCTGTAACACAGGCTTTTAAGTATGTTATAAGGTCAGGTCAGGCTTTTAATAAGGTCAGGTGGGACAAAAAAAACCTTTAATAGGCCGCAGGCTAGGCTAGGCTCAGGTTTGAAAATTTTCGATAGGTCAAATTTAGATCTATCAAAGTCTGGCCTAGCATATTCCTAATTCTATCTCCAACATATCCTTCTCAATTGACAAAGTTGTCAAACGGTTCAATCTCTATTGTAGCATTAAGGATCTCGAGTAGGTTTTAATCAAGGAAAAAATGAGAGAGGGAGAGAGAGAGGCAGAGTGAGAAAGAGGGGCGACTCACCTAGGGCAAACCTAGGGAGGTTACGCCGGCGATCTTGGTCGGCCGAGAGTTATACACGGGGGGGATGGGACTTCGGTAGGGTGCCACAAACGGGTGGGGATGACGGAGATTGGACTATGGTGAGGCGGCGAAGTCGGAAAGCGAGGCGACAAGTGGATGAAGGCGCGGACAGGCTAAGGCAGAACAGACGGTATTTGAGCAGTAACACTTAACACTTGTTGTTCCAGACGTTCCTCTTCCTTACGGCGTTGACATGGTTTTCATCTCAGTCCTCATGGTCACCGTTCAGTTAGGATGTTCTACTCTCCTTCACGACGTTACTCTGCAGACCCAGCCGTGCGATCACGTCACGATTCACTGCATGCTCGATCGGCATCGTTTGGTAGAAACAGCAACAGACCGACGTCGTTTGGAAGAAATAACAACAACGAGTCACGTGGGGATGCTTGCAGGTCCAGGTTTGGCGAACAGTGCAATTGGCAAGGAGAAGAGAAGCAGGTTACGCACGTGGGGTCTTTAAGAAACTTAGTGACGGTGCAGCTTGGAAAGAAAAGCATTTAAGAAACACTAAACATGGTGACGGTGCAGCTAGGAACGGAAAGCATAATGATATGCAACTTGTGTATAATGACAAGGCTAATAGGATCAATTTTGATTCTAAGAGGTTGGTGTCTTTTTATTTCACAAATTTTCCAGTGCATTTATCGCGTTTCTACCTTTGGAAGGGGTTTGAAGTTTGTGGAATGCTTGAGAATATTTATGTACCTAGGAGGCAGAATAATCAAGGGGAGCCTTTTGGTTTTGTTAAATTCTCTAATGTTAGAGGTATACCTAAACTTACGAAAGCGTTGAACGCTGTGTCCTTTGGTCATTTTCGTGTTCGAGCCCATGTGGCGAGATTTGACCGTTCTAACTTACCAAATGATGCTGTTAAGATGGGGGGTACGAGCGCAGTAAAGGATGTTGAGCCATCTAAATAGAGTCATGGCATTAAGGAAGTCGACACAGACTTAAAGGTCAAAGCCCCGTCGGGGGATCAAGTGCGCCCAGAGACGGGGGGACCAGGAGGGTTGGAGTGTGTGAAGGTGGGTGAGGTCGTGGTCAATTTAGGTGACCGGAGAAAGAAGGTTGATAGTGTAGACACACAGAAGCAAGGGGATGTATTAAAATTGGATTCGGCTATGGGTGTTGTAAATGATTCTAGGGTGTACGTCCGTAGCTACAAGACAGAGTCAGTTGATGTGGAGTGGGCTAGGTGTGGGGTGGTAGCCACGATAGCGAACGGGGAGGCAGTGGCGGTGGTGAGACAACGAATAGTAGATGCAGGATTCAGTAAGTTGGGGTTAACTCAACTAGGGGGAGACAGAGTCCTGGTTCGTAGCTCGGATGGGGTTGCAGTGCTGGATGCTTTAGATAGTGCCAAGGATTTTTTTCAAGCTCTGCTTCTCTCACTGGACGCGATGGGATGAAGCAGCGGTGCCATTTCAGCGGGGAGCGTGGGTCCGCATGTATGGCATCCCATTACATGCGTGGAACGTGAGCTTTTTTAAACTTTGCATCTTTGATTGTGGTAGACTCTTGCGCACCGACAGTTTCATTGCTGCCAAAGCAAAACTGGACTATGCTCGGGTTCTGATTGCTACGCCAGCCTTGGAGATGATTAAACGAGTGGAAAAGTTGTTGGTAGACGGAGCTTTGGTTGAGGTCCAGATCGTTGAGGAGTGGGGATATGATTTAGGTGACGATGCTTGTTTGATTGAGGATGATTTCGCTTCTGAGGCTCCCCAATTAGCCGACGAGGAGGCCCGTTGTGACCCGGAAGCTGTGAATCAGGTTGACATGTTGGTTGACGAAATAACGAATGGGGTGGAGGAAGAAGGGCGTCACATCCAGCACGATGGTGGCCTCTCTAATAAGGTTGTCCATACTTCTGGTGCGGTCTTCGAGCATGCGGGGGACTGGCCTAAAGGTCCTTCGATTACTGTGCTCGAGCCACTCCCTTCAAGGGTGGGATCAGAATGTTCGGGTGTCAATGGTGACAAGGTGGGGGAGACGCCGAAGGCTCTACAAGGTGGAGGAGGGCAAGACTCTGCCGCTCCGAGTGCTTTGGCCAGGGCACCTAGGACCTCGGGAACACCTACGGAGGTAGGATTTCAACGCAAACGAACGATGTCTTGCCCCCCGGGGGCTCGTCGTCCCGTGTTGTCGAGCTCATGGAGTTTGGAATGGTTACGCGATCAGAATGTGGGGGATGCATGGATTGTCTTCTCATCCAAGAAACGTCCAGATAAGAGGTATCGTGCAGGCAATGCTCATCCCAAACTAGGGCGTCAAGGGACATCTAAAAGGAAAACGGAGGGGCTGCTTCGCCATCCGCTATTTAGTCTTAAAAGAATTGCTAGACTACCTAGCCGTGAACGAAGGAAGGTTCTGCGCATTTTGGAGAAGAACTCTAGGAGACTTAAGGCCAGCGGGGGCGGTGGAACCTCGACTCGAGAGGAGATATCCCAAGAATCTCCGGAAGACTCGAATACAACCTCATCCGTTAACAACGACGATTGGAAGCACTGGGTAGCCCTGCAGGGTAATGATCGCGTGGTAGAGGACGATGTTAGGGACATAGGAAATCTTATTGGAGCTACTTTCAACGGCGACACAAGCAATATGTTTGAAGTGCTCTCCAAGATGGGTTCTGGCAAGGATGCTTTGTCCCGCCCCTCGAAGGGAAGGGGTGGATTGACGGAGCCAGAGCCCTAAGTTTTTGTTGACTTCTCAGGATTCAGTTACTTTGGGGGCAGCTGAAGACCTCTTTTGGCACAGACAGGTTCCATTGAAGGTGTCTATCCTTGTGTGGCGCCTCCTGCGCGATCAGCTGCCTACGAAGGCAAACGTGGTTACCCGCGACATTCTCTCTCCAGAGCTTCACTTTTGTGTGACGGGATGCGGTGGCATTGAGACAGCTCATCATTTGTTCCTCTCATGCAGCACCTTTGGTTCTCTTTGGGTGTTACTTCGGTCTTGGATTGGTTTCTCGTCAGTGGATGCACATAGTCTCTCGGATCATTTTGTTCAGTTCACGCATTCAGTTGGGAATCAACGTGCTCGGCGGTCTTTCTTGCAGCTTGCGTGGCTAGCTTGTATTTGGGTTGTGTGGAATGAACGAAACCATCGTGTCTTCAGGAATTCGGAAAGCTCTGTGCAACGGCTCCTTGACAAAGTCAAGATTCTCTCTTATCGATGGTTGCAGACAACAAATGGGACTTTAGTTTCTAACTTTTATTGTTGGTGGTCGAACCCTATGCTATGTTTGGGTATCGACTAATTGTATTCATTTCATATAGTTCATTCAGACTCTCTTGTAAACTGTTGTAGGTCTCCCCGGTACACCTTGTGCAGAGGGATCTACTCACTTCGTGGTGCATTGTGTGTGTATATATATATATATATATATATATATATATATATATATATATATCATTTTTGCCTCTTCAAAAAAAATATTTAAAAACTATTTTCCGTCGATAATTCAATCATTGACACTGTCAGTAAAACTATGTAAGCAATTCACACAATTCGGATAACAAATTGCATATTTGACAAATTTAAAAATATAAATAACGGACATAGTTTCGGTTGGCAAAGTAAATTGTAACACTTTTAATTCCTCAAAAATTTTGTTTCCTATTTTCTAGGGTTAATAGGTCTTTACCCCCTACAAAGTAGGCGAGTTTTCTTTTACTCCCTGTAATTATTTTTTTTTAGAATACCCCTTATAATGTTTTTTTATTTTTTTTATGGTGTATTTTTACCCGCTGCCGATGTTTTTTTCAACACAAGGAATTTCTTCCCTGTATATGGGTTCAATATGTGTGTACGGACGTGAGTTCAACATGATAATATTGAAAGGTTTTTCGTTTGGTTCCGGAAGGGTTATATATTTTACGGTTAAATATATTTTTAGTCTTTATATTTTGCCTTATAGTTAAGAATAGTCTCTATATTTTTTTTATGATTTAAAAAACCTACAATTTTTTTCCATAATTAAAATTGGTCCCCGCCGTTAATTTTTTTTAACAGAACATTGACGTGGCACAATTAGTTAATAAAATGGTGATATGTATCTTTTTCCATCAGATTTATTATGCACTTTTTCACACCAAATCTTTTTTTGTACCTTTCTTCCTTCAACACAACCTTCATCTTCATCACCACAAACTCAACCAAAACCACAACAACAACCCAAACTGAAGTCATGGTAAAAGACACATGTCATCATGTTATTGCCTAATTGCGCCTCATCAATGTTCTGTTAAAAAAATTAATGTCGGGGACCAATTTTGATTATGGAAAAAGTTATAGTGTTTTTTTAAACTATAAAAAAATATAGGGACTATTCTTGACTATAAGACAAAATGTAGGGACTAAAAACATATTTAACCCTATATTTTATATGAATCAAATAATTATTTTGTTATATGAAATATGAGACACACAGGTGTAGGAGCATGTGATATGTTTGGATCTAAACTATGTTGATCGGTTAATTAGGTCAAGCTTCTATTCTAGATTGTCATGCTATATATTACTATTGCCAAACAACATTGAATATATATTCCTTTTGGCACGTATGTGTGCTTTATCTATACATGAATAATGAATAATATTACTGAGATGGTATAGCATTTTATATTGAAATGCACTACAAGAATATCAGGGGGTTGCAGTGGTTTTACAAGGTAGCAACAACTATATCCACTATATATTGAGCCGGCTCTCACTATTTGAATGCCCGGATAAATATTAAAAATAGATTCTTTATAAAATAATATTAAAAAAATAAATTTTAAAAAATTGTCATCTATTAAAATTGTAAATAAAATAAGAAACACATCAAAAGTAATTATTATATATAACATCAAAAGAGACAATTTAATTAAGGATTAAATTTGATCAAAAATTAAAATGATTTAGTGGTTGAGTTTTTTTTTTTTCTAATAGCAAATAGATATGATATATATATATAAAGAAAGGAATTTGAATACAATTCCTGAGTACCGGACATACTCAAACAATACAAAAAATAAAAAATAAGAAAAAAAAGAACACCACAAAAGCTCCAACATAGAAAACTCCCAAAAGGTAGAAATCACTACGACCACCCAAAGCAACTACCAAGAAGAGAGAGAGGAAGAACTCACTATAAAAAACGCACCCCAAGAGGAGACATTCAACCAGAACCTGAAACAATGGCACTGCATCTCACCTCACCTTGTTGGACCAACACAAAAGAGGTTGAGGTTGCACCTCCCACTCGTAGAGGGAGCAGGGGTACCAGAGTTTTTACCTATGAATCGTTTTCAGGATGAGAGTTTCATTTTATCCATAAAAGTTCGTGAATGAGTTCAACATGTAATAGTTGCAATTTTTAGGATTTCCAAAAAAATAAAAAATATTGCTTTAATTTAATTTTAAATTACTAGAACTAAAATTATGATTTACATATAATATTTTATAAACATTAACAATATAAAACTATTATTATAGAGTTTAAAAATTAAATAATCTATTGATACACATCTGATATTAATTAGTTTATTGATACACACATATGAAATTTATAAAATTTTAAATTGAGACTCCTAAAATTTTAAAGTTCGATATCATCACACACACTCTAGACGTGTATAAAAAGTGTTCGAACACTATAAAATAAAACAGCGACGACGGTTGGACATATATAAACTCTATTCAAATTGCATAAATATTTTTTTAAAAAAATTGCATAAGTTTTATTTAAAAAGAAAATAAAAATCAACTTGCACATAATTTCTTGTAATATTGTCCCTCAATTGAAAGAAGACAGACATGTTATTTATGTTAGAGAATCTTGTACGAGAAAAGCTAGATGGTCAACATTTGTACTACTTCTTAATGTTTTCGTGCAACCAAGAACATGACAGTATGACACAAAATGGTCACATGACAGTATGACACAAAATGGACTACCGAATAAGAGACCAACAATATGATAATGACGGAGAGATAAATATTGAGGTGGACTAGAAACCTTATTAAATTGTTAATAATTTTTTTTTAAACAGACGAAAATGAAATATATATATATATATATAAACCACAAGAAATGAGTAGAGTGATCAGTACAAGGCGTGTTAAGAAGAGTTGCAAAGTTTACAACAGAATTCAAGTACCTAACAAAAATGAAAAGACAATCAATCGAGTTCAAACATAGCAAAGGGTTCGATTATCAATGATGAAAGTTGGGAACTAAAGTAGCATCCGTCGTTCGCATCCACCGATAAAAAAAATTTAACTTTATCCAAGAGTTGATTCATAGAGTTCGCCGAATTTCTGAATATCCAGAAATTTCTTTCATTTCAAACATAGCAAATACTCGTTAATAATTGTTTGTAGTAAAAAAAAGGAAAATACACTAATTAAAGAAGATAGGTATAGTTAAAATTATTGTGTAAAAAAAAGTATAGTTAAAGTTATAAAAAATGATATTTTTCAATGCATTTTTTATTTTCCTTTACTAGTGCTCAGAAGTACTAGTTAACATGACCTATAATTTAAAAAAATATAATATTCAAAATGATATTTGAACAATTGACGTTCAAATATGTTACCAAATTTAAAAAAAAATGATATTTTTCAAATATGTTCTTGATGAAAAGATATATTTGTAATTGACGTTTCATATTTCAATGCAAAGTAAGGTTATGTTCGGAAACTTAATAATAAATGTGTCTAGAAAATTGAAAATTAGAAGCTTATATTTAGAGACAAATTTTTTCTTTACAAAGGTGATTATAATTAGGAACGAAGGGAGTATATGTTTATCAATGTAAGAGCATCCACAATGGGAAAATTCAATTTTGAGTACTTAAGTGGGTCCTACGTGTACAAATTACTTATATATAATTTTTTAATAATAGTACTTAATAAGCATTCATTTTCTCCAACCCAGCACTTCTTATAGAGTTCTAAACTGGTCCCACTAATAATTTTACATCTCACTAATAACTCCACATGATTACAAATGTGTCCCACATAAACAAATAGGTATCAATGCTTAAATAAGAATCAGTACTTATTAGGTACTCAAATCTGTTTTGCTCCAATGGTAGTACAATAGGTACCAATTCTTATTGAAATAGGTACTACCATTGGAGATGGTCTAACCTTACCAACAATCCCCAAGCTTCCGCTTCTGCGAAATCTGGTTTGCCTTCAAAACGCCTTGCATAAGCTTTCACAAATCGTCCTCGCTCATTATTATTACTCCCTCCGTTCTTTTTTATTAGTTTTTTTTCGTCAAATTTAACATTACTTTTTATTTGTCTTTTTTTAACATTACTCCCTCCGTCATAATAATAATTACCAAACAACTTTAAAATAAATTTAAGATAAGTCGGACCAATCGTAGTCATAACAGTAATAACATAATCATTCTCGTTAGATCTAGATTCTCTTAATTATATTATTTTTTTGACAATGATGTTAACTAATTATTTTTATAATCAGTACTAGATTCTCTTAACTAATAAATTTGTATTATATCCTTAGCTATGCATTAGAATAATCCAAATCCATAATTGAACAAGTAACCTGAAGTAGAGTTTGACCATTTGAAGCCAATATAAATAACAGCTAAGCCAAAAGGGATGACAGTACAAGAAACAATAGAAAGCACTTATTGCCTAATTATAAGAACATGAATCACTATTTTTTTCACAACCCAGATATGAAAATGTTGCAAGACCCATCAGAAATTTCCTTCGAATCATTTAATGTTCACGATTCTCTTTCCTTCGATATGGTCGATTCCTCATCGAGTTCACAAACACCAGTGTCTCTGAACTCGATGAAGCCATTTGAAGTTAATGAAGAATTGCAGAATAACAATAAGATGGATCAGAAGTCATATATAGGTGTAAGAAAAAGACCTTGGGGGAAATTTGCTGCTGAAATCAGAGACACAACAAGAGGAGGAAAAAGAGTTTGGCTTGGAACATTTGATAGTGCTGAAGAAGCTGCTTTAGCTTATGATCAAGCTGCATTTTCAATGAGAGGTAATAATGCTGTACTCAATTTTCCTGTTGAAAGGGTTAAAGAATCTTTGCAAGAGATTCAATATGATTGTAGAAAAGGGTCTTCACCTGCACTTGCACTCAAAGAGAGACACTATGAACAGAGAAAATTGTCATCAAAAGCTGCAAAGAATAATAAAGCACAAAAACAAGTATCAGAAGAGGGAACATCATCATCAAGTGTGTTGGTGTTAGAAGATTTGGGAGCAGAATATCTTGAGCAACTTCTAAGTATGTCTGATACTGATAATCAAAGTACAAGCACCAGCAGCTATTTTAAATCAAATTGTTAATTTTAATAATTTTCTCTCTTAAATTTTTTTGGTTCTTGTTTATTCACTTTTTAAAACATAAATTATTGAGCTAGGGCAATGTTGCATAGAACAATGTGGTTGCTTTCAAGTTCTAACTGAACTCTTTGATTCACTAGATAAAAATTGTTCTCTCTGATTTTAATTTATTCATATCATAGTAATTCAGAATCATCATCAATTCATCACAGCTTGTTAACACAAAAAAAATTTGGCAGTAATTACTTCTCATGTTAGATAGTATATTTTGTGTAAACCTCTTTTGATGTTGATAGTTCAAAATTACTTTTATACCTAACATGTTGAATTATTAAAATACACATCAGAATAAGAATTAATGAATCAAATCAAGATATGTACTATAATTTCAAAAGAAGAAAATTGCAAACAATGAAATTAAAAAGATACCCTTAGCAGTTGGGGAAGTAGAGTTAGTTTAGAATGTAGGCTTAATAGATTTTTAGGTCCCTATATGTTCGCGAATTTTTTGTTTTAGTCCATGTATCTTGTTTTGTTGCAAATAAGTCCCTGAATGTATAATTTTTTTTGGTTTTAGTCCTTAAAGTCAAAATCCGCAGGAAAATCTGCAGTTTTCGTGGAGATTTTCCTTCAGATTTTCTTGTGGATTTTGACTTTATTAGGGACTAAAACCAAATAATTTTGTACATTCAGGGACTTATTTGCAATAAAAC
This sequence comes from Trifolium fragiferum, assembly GCA_954870985.1. Classification (NCBI taxonomy): domain Eukaryota; kingdom Viridiplantae; phylum Streptophyta; class Magnoliopsida; order Fabales; family Fabaceae; genus Trifolium; species Trifolium fragiferum. The sequence goes on along the minus strand of OX940796.1, from coordinate 40,511,003 downwards.
AAGATACAGGGACTAAAACAAAAAATTCACGAACATACAGAAACCAAAATATCTATTAAACCTAGAATGTAGTTGGATAGTGTAGAAGGCTTTAGTTGATAGTTGGAAGTTAGAAGCAAGTATATATGAGAGCTAATATTGGAACATTTAGTAACATGAGACAAGAGAAAACCCTAGTAATCAACTGATTGTAGGAGGAGAGTAGTAGTAGTATGGTTAAGTCTTCAATATCAATTGCATTCCACCTCAAAGACTTGAATACAAATTGTACATATATATTTTTTCCTACTTATAGGTGTGGAAGATCTAGATAATTCATGAAATTTTCTAATAGATCTTCTAAACAAGGACTCATTCCACTAATATTGAGACAAGATGTGAGAAACTAATATTGGAATAACATGAGACAAGATGTAACACACTAGTCATCAATTGATTGTAGGAGGAGAGTAGTATGGTGAAGCCTTCAATATCATTAGACATTCCACCTCAAAGTCTTGAATCCAACCAATTGTACATATATTTGGCATGGAAGATATTCTAAATATATATTTTCTAATAGAAATCTAGTAATGATTTGTTTTACTAGCTACTCAAGCATTTTAGAAAGATCTACAATTGTAATAGTTATTCTACATGTTACTAATGTATTGTAGAAAATTCTAGAAATATGCATCAAATTTCAACAGATACATTTCAAGAGGCGAAGTGTTTTATCTGAAAATGAAAGACACTTTTTTTTCCTATAAATAAAGAGACTTGTGAAGAGGTGAAACATCGTCAATCTAAGTGATATCGATGGCAACAACAGGTAATGACCATATTTAAGTACTGTGTTTGACGTAGTTATTGAGTAGATGTTTTATTGAAAATGTGTTCTTAGTCATTTGGAAGGTATCATTATGCATAAATCGTTAATTCGCCCACAACATTGAAGGGACTTGGGTATTTATACCCCCTGAAATTTGTCTCGATTTTGAATAATATGTCAAGAAATTTGATCTTTTGGCTAACATATTTCTAATTTACTTTGAATCTACTCAATAATTATATCTCTTACTAGCAAATTAGTCCTTTCGGATTAACAAAAAGACCAAATTATCTAATATTATTCATAATCATAGTATTTTTTGCCTATGCGCATTAATATTTAGGGGGTATAAATGATCATCCCCAATGATTTTAAGGAGTGAACATATGGAAAAACGTTTAAAGAAAACCTGGAATTTCTACTAGAAGAAACAGTTCATGTCTAAACACTACAAGAAATATGATTTTTTGCAACGGTTTTTTTTGTTACAAGTCGCTGACAAAATTACCTTTGGTTGTTTTGCCAGCGACTTGTAACAACTTTTTACGAAAAAAATTATTGCAAAAAATCATATTTCTTGTAGTGAAAAATGAATTTTCATTGTGAATTTACAAGGGAAAACCCATAATTAGTGTATTGGCTATGAAGTGAGAACATACAAATTATTACATGTCTTTAATTAACCAAACTAATTAACCTAAAACTATATGTTAATCAAACTAATTGACATAGAATTCAATATTGGATATTTCATGATAGCAAAAGTATATCTTATTGTGTTTCCATGAACCATAGACAACATAATTTTTTTTTTAGAAACAATACAAAATTTCTTTCATTATAAACAAAATTACTTATACCATTCTTCTTTATATAAAACCATAAGGCACAAACAATGAATCCATTTCAAGTTGAATAAGAAAAACTAAAAACTAGTTTCCGATACTTATTCAAATATGAATTGCAAAATTAAACTAAAATTAGACTTCTATTAAAACATAAGATTAAGTTAAAAAATAAAAGAATAAAACATAAGATAAAAGGAAGAAAATTAGCAAAAATGTGAAGTATGGTAACCATATACTCAAACTAGAAAGAAATTTATGGAAATGCCTTTAAAGAAATGTAAAAGATCAAATATCTGAGACAAAATCTATGAATATGAATATACACACAAGTATAATTTTTTATTAATTTCAACAATATGTCTAAGAGATAATAAATGAAAATTTCATTAAATTAAAATGAGTTGATGAAATAAAATCACATAAATACCTCTTTTAATAATGCATTGGTCTTCCTCCTCCATGGATCTTTCCATCAAATTAAATTATTTCCCTATCCAGAAAATATGAAAAGGGTTAATTAAAATGTGTATATTCCCCATAGTATAGAACAAAGTGAGTGAAAGTGTTAAATAGTGGCGCCCAGGGCCGGCTAGCTTGTGTCCAATCCTCCAAAATGGGACATTTATTTGTCCTAATATAGTAATATAAAATTTTAGTTTTGTATCTAAAAAAAGTTGATAGTACATAATATCTATAAGCAAACGTATGCATTAGAAAATTAATTCAAAGGTTTATAAATATATATAATTTAATATATTTTTATTTGAATATTTAATTTGCATAGATCAACAATGTAACTTTATAACATTTAATTTCTTCTGAATATAAATTGATATTATTATTGTACCAAAAAAATTTGATATTATTATAATTTCTTAACATTCTTCTAGATATAAATCTAGATTATTAATATTAATTAGAGTGTTAACTAAGAATACTTTTTTTTAAATGATAAACAATATTTTACTAGATATATTTCTTTTAGGTGAACGAAGAGCACAATAAATATCAAAAAAAGACTTAGACATTTTAATTAAAATTGACACCTCTCATAATATTTTATTAAATATTATTGGTTGATACACATTTAATGGTTTATTATTAGGCTACCTTTCTTTTGTACAAATGATTTATTGGGCTCTATGAATGGCCCAATTGCTAGTTCACTGAGGGAGCTAAAAACAGATTTTGTGCTGAATATAAGAAATTAATGTTTTTTACTTTTATAATTTAACTTTATATAAACTCTAAAGTATATGTGGGTGGTGGCAAAAGCAGATCCACTTTACTAATAATAAGTCTTGTATTAATGTCATATTTCTTTCACTTATTGGGGCTGATTATATATGGGGCTTATAAGACTTCAAATTTATTAATGACTAAAACATTATTATTAAGGTTTCTCACCCCTCCCCACACGTTTCTTTTCTCTCCTGGAAATTCCATTTTTGCTCTTGAATAAAAAATTCAAAGTGTTTTCCGAATTTGAACTAGGAAAACTTCGGAAAATGCCTAGGGACCAAACCAGTGAAATGTCTTAACTTGAGTTATAAGTTGGAGTTACCAACTTGGTAAAAATAATAAAATTTTACTGATCATTTGAGGTTTCAACCTATGTTATAGAAGTTAAGAATTCTTCATCCCAATATATTGAGCTAAATAAACTTCTTAACAAAATTAATTAAGTTCTGAAACAAATAAATTAAATGATAAGTAATTAATTACTAGTACTTACATATATATGTGTAACAGTAACAATAAATTCCATAATACTGTGCTTCAAGTGGTGTGACTCCTTGTGATCTTGACATAAAGCCTGCCAAATGCAAATTATGAATGAATACTAAAGAAGAAAGAGGTGATATTGATGCTGTTATGCGTGAGATTAAATACACACATACATACATACCATTTTTAATCTTGTTGTCCATGATTTTTGCTCTCGTGACGGTCAAAAAAGTGAGTGGGAACATATTAAGAAGAGAAAGAAAAAAAAAATCAAAGTTATCAACTATCATATTAATTATATGACTAAATTGGTTAATTAGTTGGTAGCCAAAATGAGAACATGCTTGTAATATACAATTTATATATATACACATTCATGAACATTGAAAATGATGATGAGAGGCTGCGTATATATGTTAAAAATATATGTATTTTCCTTGCGTGGTTCATGTATTTAAGCTTGTCTATAATTCAGTTAAAAAAAAAATGTATATTCCTATAAGCTTGTGAAAGTTTAACCAAAAGTTCAATTTATTGTCTAATTTCATGCATCTTACTTACAAAAGACAAATATTGAAAGAATTGGTCATACTTGATATAAATATTACATGTTGGGGGCGTCATTAATTTCCAATATACTTTGGTACTATGATTCATGCATTCTTTGAAAAAGATTAATTCTAGGATTCATTTACAAAATAATATATTGTGGGTGAATTCATAGGTACTCCTATATAAGACAAAAAGGAATTCATATAGATTGTTATGGGTGCTCTTTTGGCAGAAAGTGGACCTTTTGAATTTTATATTTGAGAATGCTATAAACACATTCTTGTTTATTGGTTCACATCTTCCCTCTTTTTCAATCTCTTCCTGGCTAATTAATTTGTTCAACAAATTCAATTATTATTAATTTCTATTTCACAGTAATTATTTATCACCACTAATCTTTTACTCGTCTTGTAATAAAAATAAATATTTACATTGCGGCAAGAAAAAGAAAAGAAGGAGAACAAGTTTTTATTTTTGATGAATGACTAGAAGATTTGGGTAGTTGGGTTCTCAATATTCTGATTTTATAATAGTTAGTATAATTTAATAATAGTTATTTTTATTTAATATATTATTTTAATAGTTAATTTTTTTATAAAATAGCAATTATAAAAGTAAACAAATTAGTAATTATATGTATATTAGGCCATGGTACTCCTGGCCTAAGTTTAAGGCCAACCCTAGTTATAATATTAGTTTATAAATAACGTCCACACTTATCAATTCAATGAGATACATTTTGCAAATGATAATATCATGAGAACTTACGCTTAAAATGGACAATACTTTAAATAAGTGGTGTTACTATCCTAAAGTTGGAAGGAGGAGTAGAATTGTAATTTTAGATTTTATAAATAAAAATTGGAAAAATGTAGATTTTTATTTATAATTTAATGGTGGCTAACGACGCAGCGTGTTGCTCGTGTACCTTTCATTAAATTGTAATAAAAAAAAAGTTGGTTAACTATTCCACTAAGTTATATGATTATTTTTTATTTTTTTTTTGTGTTTTGAAAATTACTAGATGATTCTGATCGTGAAATCTGAAAACAGTTACGGTGGTGATGGTGATAGGCTTTAGGTATGTTGCTTCACGGAAAAGGCACTTGCAAGTCACTTTATAAGTTTTCTCGCTTGTTTAGTAAAGTCTAATTTTTGGCCTTCTCTTGCAGGTGACGACGGCGTCAAGTTGGGAGAAAGACTCGGTGTTCGATAGAAACATATCATGTCCGTCATCATTTGCTAAGAAGTCTTCACCCAATTCAAAACAAAGTAATATTTTCTGCTGGTTATAAATTAAATGGACGTAATATTAATTAATGGGATTAATACATTTCTTCCAAATTTAATTACGTTTATTTTAAATTACTTGAAGAAACCACTACATAAAACAAAAAAGTAAATTAATTAAGACATAATCAATCTCCAATAATGTAAGTTAATTAATTAATGTACAGATAATGGATCTGCTTCACTTTCCTTGCTATTCATGTATCTATCCTCTTATGACTGCATATGCATCCATTGAACTAACTAACTATATGATGGCTTAATTCAAAATGCGCAACAGATGGGACAGTAGGAATAATGAAATGCCTGTAGATCCAAATAGCTAGATGTCCCTAAACAAGTGGTGCATTTATTTAACATACATTTCACTGCTCAATATTAGTATTATTAATTTCGATGCACACGTGTACTTTCATTCTATGATCAATTTTGTTAATTGTGGCAAGATTCATGGATATAACGTTAGATCCTAAATTATGAATAATAAACATACTAGTATAATAATTTTGGGATTCAATTTAAGTAATTATAATTAACGAGAAGAGGACCAACTAGTAGGAGACAAGACCAGCTTCACTAGATTCTCAGGCTATTATTATTTATCATTTTGAATCCATTTTTTTTATACTAATAATAAACGACACAAACGTCACAATCGAAAAAGGTAGGGGAGACAATACTCAGCACCTGGTTGCAACTTGCAAATAATGGCATTTTTCTCAATTTTGGTTTGGACACGTTCATTGTACACATGTTGTTTTAAGCAATTTCAATTAACACCCACAATAGCAACATGTTATAAAGATGATAACTTTGGTGTATCCCTAAAAACGCCTAATCATAAGCTCCGTTGCGTTATAGCCGCCGCATAAAACATGTTGGAAATTTACCATGAATGTCATTTAAAAATTGGCAGATTATTAAGTTTTATGTTTATATCATTTTTAAATCGCCGCATAGTCTGTCGTAGGTTATTCATGTCGCTTCCATAGAAACTATAGAGTAATTCAGGCGAGTCTCCTACCAAGCTTACGACCACACAAATGAGACTTTTCCGAACATAAATGGGGTTGTCTTACACTCTTACCTGCAAAATTGAGTGGTGGTAGTATCTAGGTGGGGCTTAGTAATGTATTATTTTTGTCTAATTAGTGTATTATATATTTAAGCTAACCCCTGGTTTCTTTTTACCACAAGCCTCGCCTTTCTCAATTGGAGTATAAGTTGTTGGTTTGTGTCTCTGTTGCTGTGTTGATGGCCAGTTTCATTTGCCGTACCGTAAGTGTTAATTTGGTAATGGTTGCATCTTTTACATATCTTTTTCTTTTGCAATTTGGTTTCGGGTCCCGTGTTGGGCTTGCTGAATTGTGTTGATGTGTATTAGTGTGCTTCGCATTTGGCTCCTCCATTGGATTTTGGTCCGGTTTATGTTGTTTACCACCTTTGTGTAGGTTGTTTATCGTTTTATCATCCATTTGGGTTACTTTTTACACTTTGTGTGGTTGCTAGGTCAGGTTTATGCCCCCCTAGCTTTTGTACTCTTTTTTATTAATATATTTCTGTTGGCATAAAAAAAAAATGTATTATTGCTGTCTAATCTTTTTCTTTTTCTTTTTTGTAATGAAAATCAATAAAACTATTGTTATTGAAATTGTAATGCAATCTGTTATCTTTTTCTATACAAAAAGTGAATCGACTCATTCGTTCGCGTCTTAGAAGGTGAACTTGGTAGGTGTTTCGCTTTCTAGTTAACGAACACCATCCAAACCAAAACATAACACATTTATTTTATTTTAAGCATAATATATAAATAATATGAATAAAATACATAAATAAATAATGTCAAAATATAATTTCATATATATATATATATATATTAGATTGAGTAGTCATATATATTTTGGACTCTAACCATTTTACATCAAAATAATGCAAAAAGTGGTTATAGTGGTTAGTTTAACGATGTATACTTTTAAACTAAACTAATATAATCCTAAGCTAGATCCATTGGTTCTACCATGAAGTCATCATCGTCAACGTCTTTAACCTCTCCTTAGCACTTTGAGAAGTTCTTTCATCTCCAATTATAGCACTATCGTGAACACATTTCAGATTGTTGTATTTTCCATATGATGAGCATAACTATTGAGCCAATTATCAGCAAATTTCAAATTGTGTTGATCCCAAATCCTACTGGTTTGAGGTATCGAATAATCCGGCTTAAAATGTATCTTCATGAAATGGTTGTCGTTCATCCATCCGAGAGGCACATTAATTTCTCTCTCTGTGAAGGTTCATGCATATATATATATATATATATATATATATATATATATATATATATATATAAACATTGTTCGTTACGTAAAATGCGAACGTCTAGGATGCGTTTGTATATAAGGAACACTTTTTTTTTTCAAAATTTCCAAGGGAGGTAATTAAAATTTGAGGGTGGCCCAATGATCGCATCTTTATTACACTCGCTTTCTAAGAAACGATCACCGTTCACATCCTAAAATGCGAGGGGGTTATTAAAGTAATTTCGGGGGTGCGAAAAGGAGAAGTCGTCGTTGCATCTCTTTTTCTTTTATTCTTTTATAATAATTGGTGTTGGTTTAACTTGCGGAGTGAACCCATCCAACAAATACCTCTAAAAGAATATGTCACAAATTTGTTGGTTAGATCTGATGAAATATAGTTTTACTTTTGAGTAAAATATGTTTTTGTTCCTTTTAAATATATTAAATTTCATTTTTACTCTCAGCTCTTTTTCTAATGTTCACATATCACATTCCAAATGATTATTAAGATCTTAAAATACAATTAGTTTGATAATTAAACTATTTAATCTTTAATTTTTGTTAATTTATCTATAATTTTTAATTAAAAATTAAATTATTAAATTAAAGATTAAATAATTAAATCATCATACTAGTTTGAAACATGAAACTTTAAAGGAATCAAAGTTTGAAAAGAAATTCACAATATAACACACAATCTATGAGGCACTGACACCTCTATAATTAGATGTGTCGCGGTGTTTGACACGTGTCAGTGTCCGACAATCGTATGATATTCTTACGACATGTGTTGGAGAGATGTCCAAAAAAATATTTTTTTTCCTTTATTTCGACACTCCTTAGATCAGTGTTCGAAACCTATAAGAGTCTGTACTTAATAGCACACAATCAATCTCCAATAAGTTATAATTAGTTAATGTATGACTCTGCTTTATTTCTTTCATATACATGTATCTAATGACCTGCATGCATCCATTGAACTATATATTCTGTATGATTTCTTCATTTAAAATGCGCAAACAGATGGCAAAGTAGGATTAATGAAATGCTTGTAGATTGAAATAGCTGGACGTCCCTAAACAAGTGGTACATTTTTTTAACATGTATTTATATTATTAATTTTAATGCACTCGTGGACTTTCCTTCTATGAATTTTATTAATTAAAGTCTACTGTGGCAAGATTCATGGATATGCTATTATAATTATATTGGATTGGATTAACAAAACCGTTAAAAAAAATAATTATTGGATTAACAATGACATTATGAGTTTATGACAATAGTAATTAATTAATAATAATTCAGGGTTCATAGGAAAGCAATTGATATGGTAATTATAGTACTAATACTCCAGAATAAGACAAGACCAATTTTACTAGATAGATTCTCAGACTGTATTTATTAACAAAACGACACAATCTAAAAATTTCGTGACATTGACACAGAGAAAAGAAATTACTACTCACGACTTGGTTCAACTAATTCGTGCTCTGGTTTGTTTGGACACGTTCATTGTACACATGTTGTTTTAAACATTTTGTAATGAAGTTAGCACCTTCAGCAGCAACAAGTATTTAAATAACCGTAGTTAATTTAAAAAACGAGTTGAATAACAATGTCTTATACTCAATAAATTAATGCTAATATTATAATTGTAATTAATGTTTTATTTCAAAATCTGCCATTATTTTAATTTCATAAAATATATTTGGTTTTTAAGTTTTTTAATGTGTTTTCAGAGTTTAACATTATTATGGCTAGGGATGTTAATTGGATGATGTACCGGTCAGCTTCGCCTAGGCCCAATCATATTTCAAGCCTACTATGGCCAACAGTCCAGAAAAGAACATACTGCGCGCCCGAACCGGTTCAATACGCCCAAATCCAACTCTTCATACCCGACCCAGCTCGTCTGGGCCCAATTTCGCCTATCCCGGCCCAATATGCCACGAACTATCAATGAAACACGTGAAAAATAAGCTTATACCACGATCGGGGAAGCTTGGCGCCAACGCCTTCCCCCCACTACGCGCCAAATTCGGACTCACCCCATAATAAGACTTCATGGGATCGTGGGGAGTTATACACCCCCTCGGTGTGCCTATAAATACAACCCCCAAAAGAAAATTAAAGGCGGACCAAAAATTAACCTAAGTACAATTGATACTTTATTCACTATCACTAAATATACACCCCCTGAGTTCCACACCGGAACAATTGGCGCCCACCGTGGGGCTCTGGTAAAACACTTCACAGACCTCAAGCAACCAACAAGCCATAACCATGGCTACAGAGCAGAACAATCAGAATAACCAAAGTTTGCAAACCGAAGTTCGTCGTCTTCAAGCAAAGATGACAGCTTTGGAGAAAGAAAAAGCAGCAGAGTTAGCCAGGCTCGCGAAAGAAGACGAGATTGAGGAATCTCAACCCCTGGCCCAACACTTATGGGATGCTCAAGTTCCAGCCAACTTCAAAATCCCTCAACTGCCAAGTTTTGACGGAAAGACTGACCCATCAGAACATCTCATGGCAGTTGGAACCCAAACTGCAATCATCGGCGCTGAGGAACACCTCAAGTGCAAATTGCTATCCAGCACTTTCAAGGACGCCGCCCTCAGGTGGTACATGAATCTGCCAAAGAATTCCATCACAAATCTCACAGAAGTAATGAAAAGGGCGGAATGCTATATCAAAGGCGAGGAAAGCAATGCAGAGAAGAGATCCAGAGACAACAAGGAACGAGGTCCAGACCCAAGGCACTACAAAGGGCCAAACTATCAACAACCAAGATGGCCGTCAAGAGACTATAGATATCAAGGAGGTAATGACAGATCATACCAGAAGGACAGAGTATATCACCCGTCATCAAAGAAGTACACTCCGATATACGATGATTATGCGCGCCTTAACAGGGCAAAAGTGCATATTCTCGATGAAATCCTGAATGCCAATCTGGCAAAGCGCCCACCGGCCAGAGACAATGACTACATGATGGGAAAAAAACAAAGATGAATGGTGTCACTACCACAGATGCAGAGGCCACGACACGGAAAGGTGTTTCCGCCTGAAGGATTTGATAGAAGAGCTTGTGAGAAGCGGGCACCTCAAAAAATTCCTAGACAAAACCACAGGAGGCGACTCAAGAAGGAGGACACCGTCGGGATCACCTGACCACAGACGGCGAGAAGAAGCAAAAGAAGAACAGCCAAGGGTAGCGGTAAACACCATCGCGGGAGGATTCGCAGGAGGCGGAAACTCCAGCTCTGCCAGAAAACGGTATGTGAGAAAGTCAGAAAGGGGAATAGAGTTAGTAGGACATGTATCTTTCCCACCAGCCCCAGACCTATCGTTCTCGCCAAAAGACGCCACAAGAATCGCGCCACATGATGACGACCCGTTAGTAATACAAGTGCAAATCTTGAATTGTGACGTTAAAAGAGTCTTGATAGACTCAGGGAGTTCAGCAGACATCATGTTTTGGGACGCGTACAAGGCAATGCAATTGGCAAATGAATTGCTCCAACCCTACCAGGGAACTCTAGTGGGTTTTGTAGGGGAACAAGCAGAAGTAATGGGGCACATCACCCTGCTAACAACATTTGGAGACAAGCAGAATTCTAAAACCATAAAGGTAAGGTACCTTGTGGTAAGGACGCTCTCAGCCTCATATAACATCATCATAGGAAGACCCGCACTCAATACTTTAGGCGCCGCCATGTTAACACTCTACCTGGCCATGAAATACCCACTAGATAGCGGCGGAGTCGGAATCATCAGGGGCGATCAGATATTAGCCCGCCATTGTTATGAATCAAGCCTCAAAGTGAAAAAGAAGGAAGTGGCGAAAGAGGTGAAATACATAGCCAATATGAACGAGGTAGCTGACCTGGACCCAAGGGTAGAATTCCAAGACAGAAGAGTAAGTCCAATAGAAGATCTAGAAGAGGTGCAGATAGGAGAGGAGGAACACCAAACAATAAAGTTGGGAGCTACCTTACAAAAAGAAGAAAAAGAAAAGGTGATAGCCATACTAAGGAAGAATGTGGATTTGTTCGCATGGCAGCCATCAGACATGCCAGGAATAGATGAAAGCATAATCACACACAAACTGGCGATCTCACCAAACTTCAAGGCAATATCACAGAAAAAGAGGAAGCTAGGCGAGGAAAGAAGGAATGCAGTGGACGAAGAAGTTGCAAAACTCAAAAAGGCGCAGTTCATTGAAGAAATCAAATATCCAGATTGGTTAGCCAACATGGTGTTAGTAAAAAAAGCATAACGGCAAGTGGAGGATGCGCATGGATTTCACTGATCTAAACAAAACGTGTCCAAAGAACCCATACCCCCTTCCCAGCATTGACAGACTCATAGATGGAGCATCAGGCTGCAAAATGTTAAGCGTCATGGATGCATACTCTAGATACAATCAAATCAAAATGAACGCAGCGGACGCACCACACACCGCCTTCATGACAAACACCTGCAACTACTATTATAAAGTGATGCCGTTTGGACTAAAGAATGCAGGAGCCACTTACCAACGCCTAATGGATAGAGTTTTCGCCAACCAGATTGGGCGCAATCTAGAAGTCTACATAGATGACATGGTAGTCAAAACAGAAGAGGATGGTGACCACCACAAAGACCTCGAGGACATTTTGGCATCTGTAAGAAAATACAACATAAGGTTGAATCCCTCGAAGTGTTCATTCGGCGTGCAGGCAGGAAAATTCTTGGGATTCCTGCTCACTAACAGAGGCATAGAGGCTAACCCAGAAAAATGTCAAGCTATCATCAACATGCGCAGTCCCACATCTGTAAAAGAAGTCCAACAACTAACTGGCAGAATAGCGGCGCTGTCCCGTTTTCTCTCATGTGCCGGAGAACGAGCATGTCATTTCTTCTCCACTCTCAAAAAAGGGGAAAGATTCACCTGGACTGAACAATGCGAAGAAGCTTTCCAAAGTTTGAAAAACTTCCTGTCATCTCCACCCATATTAACAAGACCGCGACCAGGAGAACCCCTCTACCTATACCTGGCAGTATCAGACAACGCAATGAGCTCGGCGCTGGTCCAAGAAGTAGAAGGCGAGAAAAAACCAGTGTACTTTGTCAGCCGAACCCTGAGAGGTGCGGAACTGCGATACCAGAAGACTGAGACAATACTTTCAGGGCCACAAGATCATAATCAAAACGGATCACCCCATCCGAAAAGTTCTAAAGAAGCCAAACCTAGCAGGAAGGATGGTAGCGTGGTCAATAGAGCTTTCCAAATACGACCTAACCTTCTCGCCTAGAGGAAACATCAAATCTCAAGTGTTAGTTGATTTCGTCTTGGAAATGACCTCGCCACCAGGCGAAACCACCAAAAAATCATGGTTCTTATCAGTAGATGGCGCCTCCAATTTAAGAGGGAGCGGAGCAGGAGTTGTCCTCGAAGGACCAGACGGAGTCTTAATCGAACAGTCTATACGCTTCACGTTCAGGGCGAGCAACAATCAGGCGGAATACGAAGCCCTAATAGCAGGAATGAGATTGGCGAAAGAAATGGAAGTGACTAGCCTCCAGGTGAAAAGCGACTCCCAGCTGGTCACAAATCAAGTGTCAGGAGAATATCAAACAAAAGACCCTCAGCTCACAAAATATTTAGATAAGGTCAAAAAGATGGCGGCGCAATTTGAAAACTTTGAACTAATATATGTGTGCCACGAGAACAGAACTCCAGAGCAGACCTTCTCTCAAAATTAGCAAGTACCAAAAAGCCTGGGCACAACAGAACAGTCATTCAAGAAACAATAGCAACGCCGAGTACTGACACCATGGAAACAATGATGATGATGATAGAAAGCAATGATTGGCGTCATCCCGTATGGCAATATTTGAAGAATGATATCCTCCCAAAAGAAAAAGAAGAGGCGGCGAAGATAAAGAAAATATCCATCCATTACGCCTTAATAGGCGACAAAATGTACAAGAGAGGTTTCGCAGCACCTATGCTCCTATGTGTAAGCAACCTAGAGTCCCAAAGCATACTAAAGGAAATCCATGACGGATCATGTGGAAGTCACATAGGAGGAAGATCACTAGCATGAAAGGTCATCAGAGCAGGATTTTTCTGGCCAACAATCTTGTTAGACGCCAAAGGATACGTCAGAAGCTGTGACAAATGCCAGAGATACGCAGAGCTACACCACGCCCCTAGAGAACCACTAAAGACAGTCATGTCGCCGTGGCCATTCTACATGTGGGGATTTGACATTCTAGGACCATTTCCGGCGTCCCAGGGACAGGCAAAGTTCCTCCTCGTAGCAGTAGACTATTTCACAAAGTGGATTGAAGCCGAACCAGTAGCAACAATCTCAGCAGAAAAGGTAAAGCATTTCTATTGGAAGAAGATCATTTGCAGGTTCGGACTACCCAAATACATAGTCTCCGACAACGACACTCAGTTCACAAGTGAGAAAGTAGTTCGTTTCTGCGAAGAAAAAGGAATCAGAAATACCTTCGTCTCTGTAGAACATCCACAAGCTAATGGACAAGCAGAAGCGGCAAACAAGGTGATCCTAAAGGCAATCAAAAGGAAGCTGGAAGCAAAAGACAAGAATTGGACGGAACCCTTAACGTCAATTTTGTGGTCGTATCATACCACACCACACTCAACAACAGGAGAAACTCCATTTCGAATGGTCTATGGGACAGATGCAATGATTCCCGTGGAAATAGACCCCCCCAGCTGGCGAAGAGAAACAATCACATGCGAGGAAAACAGTGCGGCCCTTCAGGAGAACTTAGACCTTTTGGAAGAAGTAAGAGAAGCAGCACATTTCAGGGAGTTCGCCCTAAAGCAAAGAGCATCAAGGAAGTACAACACAAGAGTAATACCAAAAAACTTCAAGGAAGGCGACTTGGTCTTGAAAAGACCAGTGGGAAAGGACAAAGGAGGAAAACTGGCACCAAACTGGGAAGGACCGTTCAGGATTAATGAAGCATTTGGAAATGGAGCGTACAGGCTAGAAACTCTGAAGGGCGAGGTGATGCCCAAAACGTGGAACGTATCCAACCTCAGGTTCTACTACAGCTAAAAGCACTTAGGAAGAAAGGCGCCACCTAAGAGGCGCCATAAAACAAATATTTTAGGACTGTTTCTTGCTTTCTAGGATTGTTAGTCATCACCATTTCATGTACTAAAAATCCATTTTATAAATAAATAAACAATGTTGGGACGCTCTTTTCTCTTGCAAGGGCAGGAGTTTTTATCGAGGCCCACCATTTCAGAAACATTAAGAGCAAAATTATTTACGCATTTTATTCTTGATAACGCCCTTTTTATGTGAAAAGATTGAAACAGGAGAAGCCGCCCTCGAGGCGCACAAATATACAAAGGCCACCATGAAAGTCTAAGGCTTTGGTGTGCAAATATTTATCCAGCAAGGAAGGCCACCATGTAAGTCTAAGGCTTTGGTGTGCAAATATTTATCCGGCAAGGAAGGCCACCATGTAAGTCTAAGGCTTTGGTGTGCAAATATTTATCCGGCAAGGAAGGCCACCATGTAAGTCTAAGGCTTTGGCGTGCAAAAATTTATCCGGCATGGAAGGCCGCCATGTAAGTCTAAGGCTTTGGCGTGCAAAAACAACAACTCAAAGTTCAAAGGTTATATGGTAAGGCAAGTTATCCCCATAAATTTTTAATACAAAAACACAAGTTACGTAATCAAAATTGCAGGAACGACAACAAGGAAGAACAGGTAATACGTTGCAGAGCAAAGGCGCCGTTAAGGCTGTTATTTTCATTCAGAAATAGAAGATACAAACAAACAAAAAGCCAAAAATTACAAGCAAATGAAATACAAATGATCAAATAAACGACAAATGATCAAATCCTACAACTACTGTCCTCGCCGCCAAGAGAAAGAAACCCGAAGACATGAGTCCCAGTCCCTCAGCTGCCAAAGGATCCAGCTCCTTCGCCAAGAGAAAGAAACCTGAAGACATGAATCCCAGTCCCTCAATACCCTTGGACCCAATCTCTCCAGCAAGAGGAAGAAATCGGGAGAAGGAACAACTCATCAGGGAACCAGCTACTCAGAATCTCCTCCTCAGCGTTTTTCTAGGGAAACTTCGTGGAATCCGCAACAACTTGAGAGTTTTCTTCTTCTCCAGAGGAGCACGCCCTAGGGTAAGATTCATAAGGGCCATGAGCCTTCAAGAACTCTTCATAATCATCATCCATTTCATTAGAATCATAAGACTCAACCAAAGGAAAGACCTCTGACAAATCATTTTTTCTGGATTCATTGGTACGTTTGCGTTTGGATGATGAAACATCTACTCTCTTTTTTCCTTTCTGAGAATTTTGTTTGGTAGTGCTATCCTCACCTTTAGACTTCACCCCCATCAGGATAACGATAAGAAAAAACAGAGGAGGCAAAAAAGAAAGGAATGAGTGAAGAGAAGTAAACCAAAGACAACAATTTATAGGGAAAACTCAGTCAAAACCGCAATTAATGCATAGTTGAACTTACGCGAACCCAGAGTAATTAGTCTTGAAACCGGCAAAATTTATTAATGCGCGTTTTGATAAGAGAAATCTTGACTCGCAGAAACCAAACCAATCAGAGAAGAGAGAGATTACTTTCCCTAAGATAAACGTTGGCGCCCTCAGTTATAGGGAGCGACGTCAGCCACAAAGACCATTAGGCAAATCAAACATTAACTAAGACATTAAAATATTAAAACATAGTAGAATTCTCATAATGTTAAAACATAGTAAAATATAGTAGTAAAATAACAAAATATCATAATATTACAGCCCCAGAGGGGCACTTCAAAGTTTGGAACGATTAATACATCCTCGCTCTGAGGGCAGACAAAATACAAACAGATTTAGAAATTCTCAAATACAACAGGACAAACCCTTAAGACAACCTCAACCAAAGCGAGACACGACTTTCCCATCCTCCACCTTCTTCAAAAAATCCACCTCCTTCAGCTTAGCCGGATCAAGATCAGGAAACAGCATTTCAATCTGCTCAACGGCAGCGGCGAACCCATCAACATATTTCTTCGCCATCTCAGTTTTCAGCTCAACAATTCCTTCCTCCATCTCAATCATCTCCTCCTCGCGATTGGTCAAATCATTCCACGCCTTAACAAGGGTAACGATGGATGCATTGCGCCCAATCAGATGATTACGATTGTCCAAAGACAACCGCCTATTTTCTTCCCTCAAAGCCCTCATCTGCTTCTCATACCCCGCCTTCATCTTCTTCAAAGCCTCGTCCTTATCTTTCTTGGACTCTACTGCAGCAGTTTCCAACCTAGCGCCGTTTTCCTTTTCCTAACGCCTAAAAACCAACTCATTAAGAGCGATACACCTCAGCCCATTTCCGACAGCAACCTTCCTCACCTCCTCTAAGGGCATAGCTTCAAACCTCTTTGTGTCGCCCTTCATATGCTCAGCCACAAAAGAAATAGGATCGAAATCAACACCCCAGTTAGAGGCAGACTCCATAGGCGCGGCCCCGCTCTTGTCAGTAGCAGCCACCGGTGCCACTTCCTTAGAAGGCGACGTCACCTCACCAGCAGAATTGCTCACGCGAGCACGTGTAGTCCTAGTCCCCCTAGGAAGAATCTGAACCGAGACTACAACACCCTCGCTTGCGGTGTCTTCTTCAACATTCTGAGAGTCGTCCTCATCATCGCCCCTCTTCCTCTTGGGGCGAACAACCTTAGAAGACGTGCCCTCAGCGATAAGAAGTTGTGACACAGGATCCACAACCTCGTCAGGCTTCAGCTTTTGATTCTTGGCCGCCAAAAGAAACGACGCAAACTCTTGATCATCAAACTTCTTCATTTTTTCTGAAACAAGAAAAGACACGGGCGCTAGAATTACATATCAACACTGTTAAAACCCAAAACAACACAATTCAACAATAAAGTACTTACTCATAAGGGCCAAGACCTCTGCCGGATTAGACTCTAGACGAAGGAGATCCTTAGTCTCAAACACCCTGAACCTACTTAGAAAAGCTATTGTTTCAAACTCAAAAGGCGTCAACAATTCCTCATTGACGCCCTTCACCACTCTTGGATTATCAGACCAGTAAAAAGGGAACAAACCAACTCCCTTGTTGTCAAACATCACGCCAGGACACTCTGTACCGCCACGAACTCGAAAGAAAGAATCATAGAAGTTTTTAAAGTTGGAGGCATAGCGGTTAAACAAACCTCTGTTAGGCTGAGCATAAAGAGAAACGAATTTCTCATTCAGACCTTTGATATAATAAAAATAAAAGAAAACGCCTGGGCGAGGAGTTATGTCTAGGGCTTCGCAAAGGATTTCAAAACTTTTTACATAACCCCAACTGTTGGGATGTAGTTGAATGGGAGGAAGGTTAAGAATGCGCAGAATGGAAATCACTAAAGGACTGAAAGGGAACCATAGGTTAAGCTTTTGGACAACAACACTGTACATTAGGAAGTAATGAGGAACTCTCCTATTTACGATAGACACCAACTCATCCACCCCTACAGGTTCTACTATCACATCGCCCTCATTCCCCGACGCAGACAGGCTTACAGCATTTTTAAGAGCCTGAACGCTTTCCTCCGTAGTAAACTTTGAAGAAATAAACATCTCGCCACCACTTTTTGGAACAAAGGGAATCAACTCCTTCCCTGTGAAAGAAGAACGAGGAATTATTACACAATCGTCGTCGCTACTATCAGAATCACTCAACACAAACCCTAGAAGTTCTGAAAAATACCCCTCTTCGTTTAGCAACCCATCTAACCTAGTAAAGTGCGATCGAATTTGTCGCTCAAGTTCAGAATCAAGAGGGGGAACAGTAGAAGACCCTCCAATCTCATCGTCTAAATCCCTAAGGATAACCATAGAAGAAGTAGAAGAAAAAACCACCAGAGAAAGAGGAGAAGTATACCTTACGCAGTTTAAGAGAGCAACGGCAGCAAATTCGTAAACTCTAAAAAGAAGGAGAGCAAAGCAGTACGAGTTGGAAGCGTAAGCAAACTAAGAAGGTAGAATGATCCAATTAAGTGAAAAGAGGATATATATAGACAAGGTTAGAACCATTACCCAATGAATAAAGGCGTATAAGTTAAAACATTAGGAGTATCCAACGGTTAATAGCGTGTAGTCACACACGTGTCAGAGAGGAATACTAGAAGTTAAAGCCATAACGCCCAAAGGTAAAAGAGAACAGAACGCCAAATATTTACAATAAAATATTTATTATCATTGGAAAAAGACGCCGCCGTATCGACGCCGCTTATACAAAAGTAAAGTACAAATATAGAAAAAACAATTAATAATAGAAACCTAAATACTATCAGCCGCCTCTCGTGCATCCGCCCACATGCCTTCAATCTTCTTCAAACACTCCCTTGCAGTGTCCACCTCGTCATAGATTTTGGCCGCCACATCGCCATGAGCCTTCTGGCGATCTTTCAACTCTAGCAGAAGTTTACGTTTTTCCAGCAACTTCGCCACATCATCACGAATGCCCTTCCGCAACCGGCGTTTCCTTTCAGACAACTAGGTTATCTCTGCTTGCAATCTACAAATTTGTTGATCAACGGAATCCTCCTCGTCAAAAGCAGCAGTCAGGGTGCCTTCATACATGCACATTCCCTCCTTCACCAGCCATGTTTCCTCAAGCAACGCAGAAGTGGACCTCTGGCTGTCTAGGCGTGATGCTTCCACAGATTCAATAAAAGGAAAGTCTTTTATCATCTGATCCCTAACGGCCAGCAGGCGATCAAAGAACAAATGTTGAGAAGTGGACAGGCGCCATGAGTAATCACGAAGGTTAGCAACAATGGAGGCAAAGTCCTCATAGTTATCCATCAGATCATCAGCTTCCTGAAGGAGTATTGATTTCAGGGTACTAATCAAAAGATCCACAGGGTCATTCATCTTGTAAATATGCTTGTAAAACTCAAATACACTGTAAACGTATATATAGCACGGCTGAAACCCAGAAAAAAGGAAACGGCCAAGGCTCATCATGTAACGGATAGATATGTAAACCAAAGGAATCGGAGAGAGCGCAACAAGCTTATCAGCGTTGCGCCCCTTTAGGCCTTGCGCTTAGGGGGCTGTGTACCAGTCAGTTTCGCCTAGGCCCAATCATATTTCAAGCCCACTATGGCCAACAGCCCAGAAAAGAAAATATTGCGCGCCCGAACCGGTTCAATACGCCCAAATGCAACTCTTCATACCCGACCCAGCTCGCCTGGGCCCATTTTCGCCTATCCCGACCCAATATGCCACGAACTATCAATGAAACACGTGAAAAATAAGCTTATACCATGATCGGGGAAGCTTGGCGCCAACGCCTTCCCCCCACTACGCGCCAAATTCGGACTCACCCCATAATAAGACTTCATGGGATCGTGGGGAGTTATACACCCCCTCTGTGTGCCTATAAATACAACCCCTAAAAGAAAATTAAAGGCAGACCAAAAATTAACCTAAGTACAATTGATACTTTATTCACTATCACTAAATATACACCCCCTGAGTTCCACACCGGAACAGATGGAAATTGAGCGGAGGATAGTTTACCACTTTTTTTCCCACCATAAAGTATTCTCCTTTCTCATTGATTTTCATACTTTCCGCGGAGATCCGTAATCTTAAAAAAATATTATATTATTTTCAATAAAATTAATTGTAAAAAAATAGTAAAGCTTAATTATTATGAAATAAATTAGAAAAAATTAAAAAATTATTGTGAGCCTTTTGATAGTAATAAACATCATATATAAATAAATATATACGCATATTGTTTGAAAATATGATTAAAAGTAATTTATAAAGTACTTAAATATACATTTACAAATATTATTTTAATAATATTTTTGAGTACCGTCTCCAAACTTGTGGAGAAATTTTCTCCTCCATTCTCATTCTTAGAAGAAAAAAAATTCTCATCTTCAGATCCCAAACGAGACAATCTCCGTTGAGATCTCCATTTACAGATGAAGTTGACATCCCTACTATGGTGAAAGGACGGATCCAAAAAATTCAATATTGATAAAAAGAACCAATAAAATAATATGATAGATTAAAACATATGTTTGATGTGCGGGAATTACATTAAATTTTGTTGTTGTTTGCAGGTTGGTATTGGAAAGTGGTGTGTGATGGTTAAAGGGGCATAAAAAACCTCAATGTTGGTTGTTAATTTTTTAGGGATACAATTGTCAATATAAGCTAGCTCGTATGATTCAGCCCGTCAAATTCAAATAAATGTAAAGCTCGGGTTTTACAATATTGTTTGCCCGAGCCGAAAAAAACCCATTTAAAATATGGGTCAGTCTGCATGTGCCATGTATACCTCGTAACTTATATAAAGTAAAATAAACCCCGGAAAAATTAAAATATAAGTTAAACTAAGTATCTACCGGTAGCTCAATATAATGGTTCCATTGTTTAGCAACTTAATAATGACATGGTTTCCACTTTCTATATGGCTAATCTCTTTTTTATGCTTAATTGAAAATATTGTCATTAAGTGCTGCTCACAAAATATTCAGAAGTTGAGTTTGTTAAATTTTAAGCATCACTCGTAATCAGTCCAATTGATGATTGCTGGTGTTGCTACAAACTTTGGCTACCTTGCCCAAGTAAAGAAAAGTAATTTTGACTGCATCGAGTGTCTCTGTTTATTGAATTTTATTAAGAAATTGAAAAAAAAAAAAAATAAGAGAAAGGGTGATACATTGTTTTATTTAGTTATCACGTGTTTCGTGAACAATAACCTTCGTGTTATTAAGTATTACTTTCTTTTAAACTCGTTTAAAAACTATGACTCATAATCTAAAACTTATTTAATGCAATTTAGGTCTATTCTATTCTTTATGGCTTGCGTCACGAACTCAAAAGATCAACCTTGTGTTAATTGGAACATTAAAGTTGACACGCGTGCTAATAAACACAAGAAATCGCACATATATGTTCATAACAAATCAATCAAATATCTATCAATGTCATATGCAAAAGCCAATTAGCAGCCAAAGGAAGCTCACAACAAATTCAAATATCCATCTCCTTTATTGATCTTTCTCAATTAAATTCTTATTATAAATGTCCAATATACCCCAAAGTCTCATTTAATCATAAGAATGAGATACATAAACAAAACAAAATAAATAAAATGAACATCACATTTCATTAATCCACTTGAACTTGATCTTCAAATTCAATAGTAGCTTTGCTAATTATTGTGTGTTCCATCTTGAAGGAGTTCTTGAAGCAACTTATTATCGAATAATTGATCAAACTCAAAATTAATGTCATCATCAGAATAGGAAGAAGAAAAAGAAGAAGGATTAAGATTAGGATTAGGATTAGGAGGAGGCATAGTAAGAGGCATAGGTAATGAAGAAGAAGATGAATTTGGAGTTTGATATTCATTAGGAAAATTAAGAATAGCTTTATGACCACGAAAATGAAAAGCAGCAGCATCATAAGCTCTTGCAGCTTCTTCAGCAGTATCAAATGTTCCAAGCCATATTCTTGTTCCTTTTCTTGTTGGATCACGAATCTCTGCTGCAAATTTTCCCCATGGTCTCCTACGAATTCCTCTATACTTTATTTGATCTACATTTCCATTTGTTGGGTTTGAAATTGATCTATTTCCCTCCATATTAATTGTTCAAAGAAAAAGATTTAATAATATTTTTATTGCAAGTTTATGTTTGTTTATGAAGGTTTATTTGGTAGCTAGCTTAGTGCAGAAAATTTGAAGTTAGAAATATGAAATATATATGCAATATTTTACATGGGGTGCTTCTAGTAGGTCTTTTGACCAAATAATGAGTCATATGTGACGGTTTGAATATGAAATTGGATTGGATAAGTTGTATTAAAATACTCTATAGGAGTAAGTATTAGTATTTTATTAGTTTTGCTATGTTGAATTTGACTTGACTACATAAAGAATGATTGAATTGACTATGGTAGGTGTTTGGTTCGTGCTTATGACGAAGACAACGCTCATTCCCACTTGTCATGTTGCTATCCCCGCACGTGGATTAATCAAATTTGCATGTAAGCCACTCATCATATTTGCATTGCAACTAGGACAATGATACGGTGGGCTATCTAGACAAGTATTATAATGAATACGAATTTTATAGTTATATTTCATTTTTCTTATGATCAAATCAGGGATGTTTGATTAAATCAGACGGTCTTGATCTCTCCCTTTGATTACTCCATGCGCCCCCGAGCTACTTTGCGCACCCCCTCAGTTTTTTGTCCAGAAGAGGCTTTTTGTGCAGATCTGGGCCTCAGGCCCTGTCTCATGCGTTTTTGCTAAAATGCACTCCCAGACTTACTGTTTGCACTCTTTGTCATTTTATTTGTTTTTTCGTAATTAGTTTATTTGTTTGAGTTATTTGATGTCATTTAATATTATTTATTCGTGCACTATTTGTACTGTTATACACTATATTTAAAATCACATCAAAAATACCAAAAATATGCAAATGTTATTTTAACTTATTTATTTCTCATATGCCAAAAAGTACAAAATTACGCAAAGTTATATTTATTCATTCCTCGAACGCACTCTTAATTTTGTCTGTTTCTCTTGTCAAAAAATGCCAAAAATATTCTAAACACTTCAAAAAATAAACATTAGGAGTTTTTTTTTTTTAAGAGGCAAAAATGAAATATATATATATATATATATATATATATATATATATAAACCAGAGAAAAAGTCTGGTGGCTCCTCAGCACAAGATGTACCGGGGAGGCCTACAAAAGGTTACAAAAGAGATCACAAAGTACCAACACAAAGGAAAAATTGGGTAGACACCTGACGCTTTCCCGAATACGGAACGCGAGATTCCCTTCTTAATAAAACAAAAGTAATAAAAACAACTTTTTTTCGTACGAGTGAAAAAGGATAAATCGGGTAGACACTCGACGCTTCCCCAAATATTCAGAAACGAGATAGACACTTCGCTTTCAGTCGAATATTTGTCCTCCGTTTAAAATTGATTTCAACCCACCAAACTTTGATCTTTTTACGTCCGTGTGCGTTCAACTTTTTTTTCTTAAACGGATATGATCGCCCAAGTGCGAGTCTGCCTTTTTTTCAATCAAGCAAACTTTTTCGCCCAGGTGCGACCAAACCATTTTCATAAATAAAATCAACCAACGCACAAGCATTTTCTACTACAGAACTATGTAGCTTTGAATTCTCCATCGCACTTAGAGATACATAGGAGCAAGATTCAACGTCTTGTCAAGCACACTAATAAAAAAACTCATTTTTGTTCAATAATTCATTTTTCTTTTATTTTAATCGTGGTGAATATTTTTTAATAATAAGATAAACAAACATAAAACTAACATCTAAGTAAGCGCTAACCTAATTAACGGTTCTCGTTGGATACAACGGATGTGAGGGTGTTAATATCTTCCCCTTGCATAACCGACTCCCGAACCCGAAATTTGGTCGCGACGATCGTCTTTCCATTTTCTTTCAAGGTTTTATCGATATTTTCCTTTTACTTCAAAAATAAATAAAGTTCGATGATAACTCTGTGTCATTATCGAGCATTACGACGCTCTGCGTTTTTTCGGCCCCTTCTATTTCTTTTGGATTCTTGCTCTTGTAATGGCATGTCTTATGCCTTCTTTTTTTTTGGTTACAGGATGTCTTATGCCTTCTGGTGTTTAATACAGAACTTTTTTTTCTGATAAAAAAATTTTGATATTGTTGGAACTTGTGCTAATTGATATAATTTTTGTATTAGTTTTTGAATGCATTGACAAACTAATTTAGCTTTGGGTATTGATTGGTGATAAAATGGAGACATGAACAATTGGGTAAGGTATAGTTTTTGATTGGCGATAAAACTAGCAAAAACTTGAACTTGCATTTTTTACATGCACTGATTACTACAAGAATGGATCCCCTCAAGTGCACTTTAGGATAAATTTTGTTCCAAACCATTGACTTGGAAGAAAAGAGAGAAAAAAAAATAAAAAAGTGAATTTAATGATGATGATTTAACAATTGAGATAATTGAGAAAAAAATTTTGAGGTAATCCATTCTCGATTACTACTATTTGCATCTAATGTGTACGTATTGTCTTTATATGTCTCTCCTCTGTAGTTAAAAGGGACTGAAGAAAAGACCGATTTCTGACTGCCGAGCAGAAACTACTTTGTGTTTCAAAGATTATTTATTGAAAAAGGTAGCATATTTTTTATGACTCAAATTTCTTTAATCTAGTTTGTGTATCAAAGATGTCTTTACCAGTTTGGTTTGCTACTTTTGGTGTAGAATAGAGTTATGTGCTACTAGTTTTGCTGTGATTCCGCTTTCTATAACGTTGTAGGTGTGTTTTGAAATATAAGACAAATATATGATAATTTATATTTTGAGTTAATATTTCAATATTATGAAAACATCTATTAATTTGAGTTTGTAACCTTTTATTTCTATTTTTATTTTCAATAGGATTCCAAATGCTTCAAGTCTCACCAAGCCAATTTTTCAAGTCTCACCAAGCCAATTCTTCAAGTCTAGACACTAATGAAGAAGAACAAAGGAAGATTAGCAGCAAAATGAATTTGTTTAGCGCGTCGACTCTTTATTTTATTTTTCCAAAGGCTATGGACAGTTTATTGCTTGGAAGGATGTCATCCACATGTAAGTTTTTGTGGTTGCTAGTTTTTTAGAGTTGTAATTTTGGGATGGATTAGAAGTAAACAGTAGTTCTCTAAGTTATTTGGTGCAATTTTAATTTTGGGAGATTTAGCTAGATGACATTGTTTTAGTGTTTTAATGTTCTTGGTTAGTTTGAGATGTTTGTAAGACATATTAGTTTTTAATATAATTGAATTTGTCTTATATAATTATAGTGGATTTGTGAACCATAGCTCTAGTCGATACTTGGACTAGGTCTTCTGTCTTCCTTTTTATAGAACAAGCTTCATGGGCTTGGACCTCAAAAATATCAGCTAGTCATCGCAAATTTCCTTTGAGATAAATTTGATCCTTATCAAAATATATTTGTTTTAAATCTTTTGATCAAAAGTTGACCATCTTAAACTATAACTGAATCCTAAAAAGATTAGCTCGTTTCTTAGCGCCAAGTAAACGTGAGTTTATTTTTTAAAATAAATCTTTCAAAAGATTACACGCAAAATAATAATAGAATGACGCGTATTTTAGGACATCCAAGTATATATTCTAATGTTGATACACCAGACTTCACATCTTGAATATAGATTTATTTTAGCAAATGAAGCCAACGACTCAAAAACCTAACAGATTTATTGATTTTTCGTTTGAAAATAATAAGATATGATGAGGCCTTTTTGTACCAAAAACGAAAGAATATGCGACCTTTTTATTAGACAAATTTTTAAACATCTTTAGAGGCTTATAGGACCTTTTAATAAATTTTTACATTCGACATTAATCGAAGAAAGTATCTTTCACTTTATTGTTGAATATAATAATAAAAAAATACATTAGCAATGAATGAGATTAATTTGATAAAATTATTGTCCTTTTATTTTTTAAATATTTTAAGAGCTTCCTCTTTAATGAGAGGAAGGCATCATATGATCTAGAAGCTGGTCATTTGGGACGTCATTTTTGTTTCACCTCTCTCTATTGGTGAAATAATGTAGGAGATTTATATACTCTTCAACAAAGGCTCCTATATGTTATTCCTCTTGACTTTGAACTTTGAAATTGAATCTAGACAATCATTTTTGTCTTATGTTAGAAAGTGAACAATTTTCTCTACTTATATAAGGCTATTTTTGTGGTTGGATAAGTTGTCTTAAATAGAGATGCATGTATCTTCCTTTAATAAGCAGTTGTAGAAATTCAATATTATATCAACAAGTGGGCTAGTGGAGGATATGCTTTTATTGCAACTTGTTCGTAAATTTAATCATTCAAAGCTATCGTACGAAATTATATTCATAAAATAATGTAAATAATATAAAATAAGGAAACGATTTGATGGTTATATATATATATATATATATATGATCAAATTACATTAGGGAACATTTGAGTGATGTTATACCGTTTGATAACATTTTAATGAATATAAATTTTACAAAACACATTGTTGGATTGAAAGTTTATATCTTATAAATCATTCATGTTAAATTTTATAAAAACATAAAATCGTTTGATATTTTATTTAGATTCGTCGAGATTATATATATTGGGAATGTTAATGCACATCGGCTCTTTTTTATGAAGGTGTGTATTAGCAACATGCATCTTAAAATGTATTTAATGAATATTTAGTTATTTTTTGTTAACACTAAAAAATAAGTGATGTACTTCGTTATAGCATGTTTATAAGAGTTGTTATTATCCATCCACTTATTTTTATTTTTAGATTAAATGTTATAGGAGCATGCATCTATAAGTATATTTAACTACTTTTTAATTATAATTTGATAATACACATCTTTTAAAAAATAAATGGATGTCTTTAACAAAATTTTATATATATATATATATATATATATATATATATATATATAATAAAGAGTATTTCCATAAAAAAATATTATTAATTATATAACTAGTTTTGAGACCCGTGCGAATTGACTTTTATTTATAAAATATTGTTAAAATATAAGTAACGTAGTGTACAAAAAAATAAAAATAATAAGTGACGTTATTCTACTATTTTTTTTATTAAAGTTATTAAATTAAGTAATTTTTTCATTAAAACAATTGTCCTGTGTATGATTTTTGTATAATAAACTATAATTAATAATAACAAATATTTATTATTTAATTTTTTTTATTAAAGCAATTGTCCCGTGTATGATTAATTTTTTTTATTAAAACAATTGTCCCGTGTAAGATTAATTTTTTTTTTATAATATATATACATCAATAATACACTTCTCATGTATTTTTTATATAAGAGTAAATAAAAATAGAGCGGATTTTTTTATGCTTATCTTCATAAGTGTTTTCTATTGCAATTTTTATGAGTATATTTATTTTATTCTAATTTTTTTATGAGTATATTTGTTTTAGGCTTTTTTTTTTATTTTTTTTGTTATTTTTGTTTTGTATCTTTTTTTTATGAGTATATTTGTTTTATGTTTATCTTCTTCTTTTTTTGTTATTTTTGTTTTGTACTTATTTTTTTTTCAGTTTAGAGTTAAAATTATATTTAAGAGCATAAATAGTGAAATATTATTAAACGTGCTAAGAACAAAATAATTTTTTTAGTAGTAGTTTCTTTTAATATATTGTAAATAAATAAAGAATATTTTCATAAAAAAAATGTAATTTAATTTATAATTAATTAATGTGATTTTGCTCCTGTAAGCAAACATCTATAATAATGTCATATCCTTTTAAAGTTGGTGGGATCACATGCGGGGCACACTGTGGCGGCTGATGTAACAGCCTAACAGATATAACGGGTACTATGTTGGGGAATAATTATCTAAACTCTTAACAATTTTAATTAACTGTGAAATATTGATTTAAGTTTTTTGCTAATTGTATCAACATCTATTTATTAAACATAAATAAAATTATGGCTTAAATATAAAAATGGTCTTTGCAAATATAGAGAATTTTAATTTCAGTCTTTTGGAAAATACATTTTCATTTTAGTTCTTGCAAAAACATAACATTTTATTTTTGTTCTTTGTTGTTTTATTTTAGTCCTTCAAAATAAGGATTAGAATGAATATCACAAGAACTAATTTCAATATTAATTTGTAAGGACTAACATAAAATTTAAAGGACCAAAAGCAAATATTATATATTTGTAAAGGCTAAAATGAAAAAAAATAATTATTTTTACAAAAACTAAAATTAAAACTTTATATATTGACAAGTGTCATTTCCATATTTATGCTTAAAAATATTTGATTTAACAATATAGTGTTATTAATTGTGGTCGATATTGTGTTATTTGCCTTGTCAAGTGGTTTTGCCAATATGTGGCCATTCTCTCACTCACTGACTATCACTTAGTGTAGTCCGTCACTCTGTGAGCAAATACAAAACTTGCGAGCGACATACCGATAACGACGAATACGCAGACACAACAGTGTCTTGGTCATGTGGATTTATTTAATGTATTAGTATTAATTAGTGTTGTGTTTATTAATTATTGTAATAATATTAAGCAATTTTGATATATGCAGGAAACCAGGGTTCGAATCTTGGTCATCTCACTTATCCATTTTAATCGTGAAATTTTTTGCCACTAAACTATTTAATAAAATAAAATACATTGGTTTAAAATTTTGTCTTTTTGCTCTATGTAATATTTATACCTTGGTGGAAATATATCTTAGTGACCAAAAGTTTTTTTTTTTTTTTAAGTAGTTTAATGGCAAGACTCGCATATTTAAATATGGAGAAATTTAAAATTTGAAATTCGAACTCCAACCACTCCAATAATGTTTCTAATAGCTACCATTTGAGTTGCACTTATAGGACGTGACCAAAAGTTTTTCTTCATTCTACTAAGTGGAAATATATTTATGGTTAAACTTTTAAAAAAAATATGAGTCATGCTAATGGATGGTACTTGGTTTTTTTTTTTTTGACAAAGGATGGTACTTGGTTAAAATTGATAAAAAGCAACCAACAAGAAGAAAGTTCTTTTATAATACTATGAAATGATTTTTGACCATTCTCGTACGATGTTTCACTTTGATATCATGAAACAACATCAATGAATTTTACATAAATGACAAGCTTTTAGCCTTGTTAAAAAACTTGTGGTACAATTACACTTTTTTTTTTAATGGCAAATAGATATATATATATATATATATATATATATATATATATATATATATATATATAAATTACACTGTTTGAAACTATCAAATTTGTCATCTAAATAACATGCACATGAGATTGCAAGAGCTATTAAGTGCCGCAAAACGCAAGTCATGGCAAAATCATAATGTCTAATTTAATCAATTAAATTTATTTCACCCAACTTTTATTTTTTCTTTTTTGTAATTAAATGAACCTCTCACTTATTAAAACAATTTAAAATGATTAAAATAATAATTTCCAAAATAGCATTGGAGTTGGAGTAACGGCAATAACCTACCCTTAGTTTTAGAACCTTCTAATAGTTGAGTGTAGTTGCCCACGTTTCTATAATGTTTCTTTGACTCACGTGCCCATTTTCTAACTAAGGTATTTTTCACCCTTTAATAGTGTAATATATTTCAATACTACTAAAAATAATTATCCAAATTCATTCCCCCTTGACCAAAATCTTTAAACATCAATTTATTATAACTAATTTAATCAATTTTTTCTTTATCTATTTGGTCTTCTTGTCCCCTTTTTTCAATGGGTATATAAGTAGCCAAACACCCCAAATCTATTCAAAACATAATCACTTAACTTTGGTCTATCCTTTTTTGTTCAAACAAGAAAATAAAAATGGATTTTGTTGATTCTTCATTTTTCCAATTTCAATACCAAAACCTTAACACTTCATTTTCAGATTCCTCTTCTTTTTCAGAATCATTTTCTTGGGATGATTTCTTTTTCTTCAATGAAGACAACACCAACAATAATAATAACAATAACAATAGCAATAGCAACACTTTTCCCTTGAACTCCACTGATCAAAACACACAAGAAGTTTCATTATCCAATTCCAACACTTCAAACTCTCAAATAAGTTCAGAATCACAAGAAGTTTCATCCAATTCTTCAACTACTACTCAAGTTATAGAAACAGAATCATCACCTAAGAGGCCATACAGAGGAGTTAGAAGAAGACCATGGGGAAAATTCGCGGCAGAAATTAGAGATTCAACTAGAAATGGTGTTAGGGTTTGGATTGGAACATTTGATACAGCTGAAGCAGCTGCTTTAGCTTATGATCAAGCAGCTTTATCAACAAGAGGTTCAATGGCAGTGTTGAATTTTCCTGAACAAGTTGTGAGAGAATCATTGAAAGATATGGTGATTAATAAGTCTTGGGAAAATGATGGTACTTCACCTGTTTTAGCACTTAAGAGGAAACACACTTTGAAAAGAAAATCTAAGGCAAGTAATAGCAAAAAGACAAAAAGGGTAGAAAGGGAAATGGATAATAGTAATGTTGTTTCAGAAAATGTCTTGGTTTTGGAAGATTTGGGTTCTGATTATTTAGACCAACTTCTTAGTTTGAGTACTTCTTCTCAAGTTTTTTGTTAGTTTCCTTTGTTTGTTGAGTTTTTTCTTTGTTCATTAATGTTAATTAATTCTTTTATGACTTCAAAAATTGTACTAGCTAGTAGTAAGCATTGATCATAGTTCTTTCCTTTTCATCCCCTTTGTTGGTATTCTTCCATTGAATGAGAGATCAGAGAAGGTAGGGAAAGAAATGCAATTGTATAAAGTACTATGCCTTTAAGAAACATTTCACAAATAATTATTAAGTTTGAATTATATAATTTTATAATCTTTCAAAATATATATTGTTATTTGTCCCAAAGTAGAAAAAAAATATTGTTACCAAAATAAAAAATAAAATATTGCTTGTTCACTCTCACTTTAATTTCTTCTATTCGGAGCAGTATGAATAATATTGTTGAAACTTATTTGGAATTGGTTGGATGTTAAAAGATTAAACACAGTTTTGGAATTTAGAGCTGGTGCACTGTCAATTGAAAATATGAGTGTGAAAGTCTCACATTGTAAAGCACACACATCGGTAGTAATAATATAGTTTGAGGTGTAATGTATGATGTTTTCAGAGGGTATCACTTATTTTACACACCAAAACTTTTTCAAACTTTTTTTTCTCTCTTTTCTCTCTTCTTCATGTCTTATTTTAATTATTTTGGGTCCCTTCAATTTCGAGTGGTCATGGAGCTATATTGGAGTAATACTAATCATCATACTATGAAGAGTGTAATTCTAAAGGTGCAATCGTAAATAGAAACAATGACATGAGCAATCTTATCTTAGAAATATCTTGTTTGATCATCTATCTTGCACAATTTTGACTATGCTAAGATTGATTATGAAATGTAATCTATTTTTATAATGATAATATTATGCAATCAATGATGATATTATATCAACAAATAAAAAATAACAAAAAAAATTAATTGGGGGTTCAATATCTTAAAAGTTGTTAATCAGAGAGATAAAAAACTTAATTTTTTTTTTAAAAAAAACTTGATTTTAAAAATGAGTGGATTAAAACTTGTTTGGAGTCTAATAATCTAGTAACTAAACTCGCACAACAAACGTAGAAAGAGGTAAAAAAATCTTGAGTTTAAATCAGTTCAAACTTTAGTATCACAAATTATATCATAAATAGGTACAACTGAGTGGGATGGGTGGCTCAATTGGCTAAGTTAGTTGGGTTAAGAGTTAAGGAGTTGGAGGTCCAGGATTCTGACAAGGAGAAAAAACTAACATATTGTAAATATACTAACGACTAACAATTTGCCATTTAAAAAAAAAAAGTACCAACTAAATTACTGTTACAAAACCGATGGATTAAAAGGTAAAATAGACAACAACAAAAATATTTGAAGGAGATGATTGGGTGAAAAAATGTCAAAACAAAGGGGTGACAATTGACAACAACGTTTCGTCAAAAACAATATAAATGCACTTAGTATGTCTACTTGTTAATTTATTGAATTATATTAGGAATTTTGCTATTGAGGCCCCCCTAGTTGCTTCAAAGGTTCCCTAAAATTCAAAAATACTCCTGAGGATATGATCAAAATTTTCGTTGTTTAGGCAACGAAATCCAAATATATTGTTGCATGCGGGACGAAGGCGCATTTCTGGCCTAATTTACTTGAAATTCGTTGTCTAGACAACGAAATAAGCCTAATTGTCACTTAAGTAACGAAACACATAGTTTCATTGTCTATCTCACGAACATGCGTGGTTTCGTTGGATAGACAACGAAAATAGGTGATATCATAAACGGAGAAAACGATTCCCCAATCACTACAGTAAATCTAAGCAACGATTGAGAAAGGGTTTAGGGGCGATTTTCATTGCGATTTCGTTCGATCAAGCATCCACTCATTCAGTAGTACTCGATTTACATCAAAGGAAGCGTGGAACTAGGGTTTGGGAGGTTGTGAAGAACTTTGTCACTTAGGCAACGAAAATCCAAGTAAGAATCCCTTTGATTTTGTGCATTTTCGTTGATTTTGCTTGTTTGATTTTGATTATAACAGTCAATTGCATGAATTTAATTTGTTTATGAATTTAATTTAGGGATTTTGATTTGGGGATTTAGGGTTTATGTGTTGGATTGGGAATTTAGGGTTTGTGTTAACAAAATCATTGTCCAATATTGTTGATTATATTAAGTTAATGTTTTGTTGATAAATTAAATTCATTGTTGATTAAGTTAGATGTTGCTTAGAATTTGGATTGATCATAATTGATGAAGATAAAAATTATTTGATGATAATTGATGATGATAAAAATCAGATTAAATTTAGTAGTTTAGTAGTTTAGTTGATGATTAAATTTGATGTTTTGAATTTAGCTGATGATGATGATATAATAATGTTGCAGGAAAAATGGATGAAGTTACTCGTAAAAGAGCGGGTAGGGATAGTGTTGCCCATAGCTCGGCCCGTAGGGAGAGAGAGCGTGCCCTAGCACAGACAATGGGCTCAAAACGGACGGGTGGTAGAATGAAGGAAGTTTCTTCTACTGCGGAAAATCATCCTGATCCGGTGCCCGATCATGAGACTACTTTAGAGAAGGAGCACGAGGTTGATGTTGAGGAGGATGATTATGATGAGGCGGAGGCTGAGGAGAATGATATGGAGGAGAGAGAGGAGCAGGAAGATGAGGATGAGGATGGTGATGGTGGAGATCATGAGGAGGAAATAGAACAGGAGGATGACTTTGACGAACGGACGCCGTCTCCTCCGAAGAAGCCTACCAGGAGGACAGAGCGTAGAAAAAGGCCGGTAATGACTAAGGGATATAGGGTGCCACCAATTGACGCACCGGAGGGGGATACCCGGGTGGCCCAAGTGATCTGACAGTTTTGCCTGGATTTGGCAAGCATATTGCCAACTTTTTGTGGTTGGGACAGGTAATTTTTCAACAAATAGCAGACATTTATTTTCTTAATTTGTTTGTTTGGATTTGTGTTTTGTTTTTCAATTCAATTGTGGAACTAGTTAGTGAATGAATGAGTCATATATAAGGTTTTGTTGTGATGAGAATGAGAAATAAAAATAAACTACGGGCATTAGAAATAAATTAAGAAAATTACTATATGCGTTCTTTTTTTTAAATATGTGTTATGTGTGTTGATTATGATACATGCGTTATTGTTTAACTTAATTTTTAATTCGTTAAATTAAATTTTTATGTATGCCTTAATTCGTTAACATTAATATGCGTTATTTTTTATATATGCAGTATCCGTTGCGATATTTGAGGTGCATGAACAACGGCAAAAAAATTAATGACTTCGAGGTGCCCGGAGAAAACTTGCGTTGGTTTTGGGATCCGGTAAATGCAAGTGGATTGCACCCCTCCTGAAGACAAACTACGACAACGTCGATTGGGGTGTACTGACTGCATTCTCAGAGAGGTGGCAACCAGAGACCGGCACCTTCCATATACCGGTCGGGGAGGTGACCATCACTTTGGATGATGTTGCGTCCTTGCTGCACATTCCGATTCGTGGTAAGATGCTTAACCACGAATCCACTGCATGCACGAAGACTGAAGGAGCGGATATGTGTGAGGAGTACCTCAACTTCGACAAAGCGGATTGCATGGATGAATTCTTTAAGATGAAGGGAGCGCATATTGGATTTCTCAAGCTTTTGCAGTTATACCTCGACAACCTCAACCTTGCTCAGAAGGCAGAGAGTGATAAGGACCCGGAGGACACGTGTTGTACTACAGGGGATGCACGGTCAGATGCTTTCTGATGTACTTGCTTGGTGGGACACTGTTCACCAACAAATGTACGCGGTATGTGGATGTGATTTTTCTCACATACTTGCAAGACCTGGCTGTGCTGCACACATGAAATTGGGGTGCCTCAGGACTCGCTTATCTGTTCAACTATTTGAATAAGCAAACCAGGCAGAAGAGTGGAAACAACGGCAGTTACAATTGCCTTTTTCAGGTAAATATTTAAATTAATATTTTAGTTCTTGTTTTCATTTAATTTACTATTTTTGCGTAATAAATTAATTTGGTTGTCATCGTATAATTTATTTATTTTCCGTTATAATTCATTATCGCTGATAATATGTTTTTGATTGAATTTGTTTATTTTGCGCAGGCTTGGGTTCATGCACATTTTCCTAGATTTGGGACATATGTTTTGAACAGAAAATTTCAGCCACATTTTCCCTTGGCTGCAAAATTTCAACCGTTGAAAGGGGATGTGCAACCGGATGAAACAAGGTTGGCGTTGGATCGGATGGAGCACGACGACATCGTGTGGCAACCATATGAGGCTCGTCGCCATGTCAAGCCGTTTGAAGATGCAAGTTGGTATTCGGGCTGAATTATGTGTGGAACGTCAATGATTTCCCCGCATTTGCTTGAACGTGTCCTCCGACAATATGGACATGTTCAGTCAATACCGAGAGCTCCATACATATCTGCAAAGGCGAAAATGAACAGATTCACAATTGATCACGCCTTTCGGAATATGTTGACTGAGAATTATGTGACGGAGGAAATGCGGGGTCCAAGATCCACACATGGATTTGAAGCCGACCCTGGATATATTGCGTGGTTCTTCAAAGTCGCATCCAAAGATTAATGCACCATGCAAGGGCAGTCCTCCATGGCCGACAAATCTTGAAGTGTTGATTGAGGAGGACAACAAGGATTCGAAGTTGGATGTGTTTGAAATTTGTCGGAAAGTGCGAACGGAGGTGTCGGAAAAATTGGAGGATGAGGATGACATGACTTTGGAGGAGGCCAAAGCATTATTAAAAAAAGTGTATGCTGATTTGGAGCCAATCACGAGTTTCTCGGTGCGACGCAAGAGGAAGAAAGACGGTGAAGGAAGGAGGCGAAAGAAGAAGAAAAACAACGATGTCGGACCAAGCTCTCAAGCCTAGAGTCTCGTCGTTGTTTATTTTGTTTTTGTTAATTTGGTGTTGTTTGTTCGTACTTATAGTTTTTGAACTTGATTTTGTAATAATGGTACTTTATTAATCGACAATATAAATGCGTTTTGTAATTTTAATTTGTACTTTTAATTTTTGTAATTATGTTGAGAAACGTATATTCAAATTATATGAACAGGTCTGTTAAAAATGAACATGGACAGGTTTGCGTGGTTTCGAAAACCATGTGGATAGACAATAATAAGCCACTGCAACTGGTTATGTGATCAATGGTTTCGTTGTCTAGGCAACGAAATTTGGGACGTATTTCCCACATTTTCGTTGTCCTTGCAATGAAAACTGGAAGCACTTTTCCAGATTTTCGTCGTCATGACAACGAAATATGGTTACAGAGACGAAATGCCCAGAATTTTAAATGATAATCTGATATAAAGTTAATTTTTTATACTGTTAATTTTTTAATTTTACTGGATAGTTGATTTTGTTATTTACAATAAGTTAATGTTAATTTATTTTAATTTAACAACATGAAAATGAAAATTAAAAATAACATTAACAATGCAAAATACAATTAACAAAAGCAATTTCATTTATTTTTTGTTACAACCATTACAAATGGATACATTAGGCAGAAATAATACATTTATCCCTCGTAATCCCGGGGAAAAAAGAAACATGCATGGGGCAACAGGAAATCCGGTGCAAAAAAATACAACTTCTCGAAACAACAAGAAAACCAGCTCGGAAAAACATGAATGCCGAGGCAAAAGAAACTCACTCCGGGGAAAGAGTAAAGTCGGCCTAGCGGAATATCCCTTCGGGTCATCTCAGGCAGAAATAATACATTATTTCGCCCATTAAATTTTGCGCAATTCCCCTTCGGTTCATCTGCCGACGACTAGTCCTACACTATAGGACAGTCTCATTTGTGCAGTATTAACCACAAGCCAAGCAAGACTCATTTGG
The DNA here is from genome assembly GCA_954870985.1 of Trifolium fragiferum. Taxonomy (NCBI): domain Eukaryota; kingdom Viridiplantae; phylum Streptophyta; class Magnoliopsida; order Fabales; family Fabaceae; genus Trifolium; species Trifolium fragiferum. The sequence goes on along the minus strand of OX940796.1, from coordinate 40,474,381 downwards.
ACTAACCATAATGTTCCTAATGAGGACACAAAATCCCTCGTAGACTAACATAATGTTCCCAACCATTGTGCCTTAACAACACCGGTGGGAGCATTATGGTTAGTCCACGACGGACTATGCGCCCGATAGAAACCAACTAAAACTAATAAAACTACGAAACTATAAAAGACAAAAAATTAAAACTTATGTGCAAAAGAGGAAAAGAAGTGAATGGTAAAAAAATATGGCACATTAGGTGCCTATTTATAGAATTATTGCTCAATTGTGATTGGCTGGTGCACTATTATAGCCACACACGTGGCCAATTATCACAGTTGGCCACGTGGCCAATTATCACAGTTGGCCACGTGTCAACCAATTTTGATTGCATGGGGAGCTGTTTTTGACTGCCGGCACAATTTCGTTGTCTAGGCAACGAAATTCAGTATATTTGCCATTTCGTTGCCTACACAACGAAAGTCAGCGTGTTCGTGAGGTAGACAACGAAACCAACTTAATCTGGGCCAAATCCTGAAGGCGCGCAGGCATTGCTCACTTTCGTCAGTTTGTCATCAATAGTCATTTTTTTTCGTTGTCTATGCAACGAAATTTCTGTCCAAGAATAATTTAGTCAATTTGAGAGGCCTGGGAGCAAACGTGGGGGGCCTCAATAGCAATTTTCTTATATTAGCAACCTCGGAATCAAGAGGCTGAAATTTATATACAAATATAATGGGCCTTCAGACTTCAGTGTCCTAAGACTCCTAACAACGGTGCTGTGCAGCAAAATACCCCTCCCTACTTTAAATTTGGAGAATAGAAAGTTATAATACTATTACTTAAGTGGAGAATGTTAAAGAGGAAGTGAAAATCTTAAGGAAGTTACTTTGGTCGTGAATTTAGAGGGAGCAAATTTTTTAAAAAAATACAGTTCATTATTTAAGTAAAATTTGTCATTTAAGTAACGAATTTTATAAAATTTAATAGTTTTGTTATTTTTACTTTTTTTTTTTTACCTCCTATGAATTTTTTTAATAAGGTTTACTAATTACGGTGCGAACTTAGTTTGCTACTTAGTAGCAAACTATAAAACTAGCTTATACAGTATTCATTATAAACTCATCGATATAAGTTAGCCCGTCATTCATATAAACTCACCGATATAAATTTTCCATTCAAAAAAAAAAAAATTATCCCATCAATTATTTGCTATTTTTTGCAAAATAGAACCATGGTGGTATGTACTATGTAGGTTGTTTTTTACAATGTATATAGGTATATTTATTACATTTTATACAAATTTTTGTAGGACAAAATGGTGAAAATCCTTATAAAAATTATGACACTCTAATAAACCCTTAAAAAAAATCGATTTTAGATTAAGAAACCCTCTTTTAAATTATTAATAGATAGATGGACATGAACTAAGTTAGAGTGTTGTGATTCCTAATAAAATGAAATATATTAATCACTACAAGAAAAGACATTTTTCGCAACAACAAAAATCGTTGGAAAACGTCAAAAGTTGTTGCAAAAGAGTTTTATGCCAACAATCAAAAAGTCGTTGCTGGTTGTTGCGATAAGTTCCGTTGCAAAAAGTTTTGCAGCGAAATTTAATGTTGTTGCCGTTTGTAGTTTTTTCCAATGACAGTGTTTGTTGCCATTTTAAAATTTTTTGTTGGGATAAGTCAATTTTTCCAACTAAAATTGTTGTTATATCTAGTTTATCTTAGCGACCGAAGTTGCTACGATAACATTTTTTTTTCCAACAATTTGTAACTTTTTTTTTTTTTTTTTTTTTTTTTACCTTTCTCAATAATAAAATTTGTAGCCATGGAGTTTTTTTATAAGCTGCACCCATATGTTTGATATTTAAATATAAATTGTTTTTTTTATAATATATTATGAAATTTAATTCATAATAAATTGTATATTATTATATATTTTCAATATAATCATATCATTATATTCATAACGTAAAAAAAATTAAAAAAATAACACAATATAAACACAATTTTCTTAGCATCAATAAAATATTATAAATTACATAAGAGTCAAACATGTTTCCATTCAAGAAACACAAGAATCTCTACTAAACTTAAAAAGAAACACAAGAAAATAATGAACAAGAGAAAATAAGATTACAATATATATTAACTAATTCTCCTAACTTTATCTTGAACCTCTCTTCATTAAGTAGTTGAAGCATCCATAGTTTCCCTGCAATTTTTAGTCAATCAAACTTTACAAATTTAGTATGTCAATAAATAATAAATAAAAAAAAGTCGGCTACTAAAAAAATTAAAATATTAAATAACATAGTTTAGAGTAAAATAAAAAGTAAAACATCATGCTCTTATTCATCAATATCAAAAGTATCTTACATTCAATGTCTTTTCACTTCTCAACATTAAGAGGGGCATGTTTCTTAGTAAGAATGGAGATTTTAGTAACAAAATTAGAACTCTTGATCCAATGGCTACCATTTCAACGGTTGGAATAAAAACATCTAATTTTCTTGTAGCCTCTTCCTCTTTTTCTTAGCAACATTTAAACCTGCAGTTTTACCTATTTCATTTCTTTTTTGTACATTCTTTTTTATTTTTTTTAGTAACAAAGAAAAGGTTAAGAAAGACTTAAAGAAGAAATGTTGAAAATAAAAAGAAAATTTAAATAAAAAATCAAATTATTTTACCTTCTTGTAAATCCATATTAGCACTTGAAGAGTTTGGATGAATTGAATTTGATACATCACTTGGATGCTCCATCATGAGATTTTTATGATGTAAGTAAGTGAAGTTTGCAGAGCATATTTAGATTCATGACAGGGTGTTTGTAATTGTAACCGAGTGGTGAATAAATATATGTTTAAAATGATTTTTGTATTGGCAGTTTTCAAAGGAAAAAGTGTAGCGCATATAATTAGCGGCAATATTTGATTTTCTATCTTAAAATGAAAACAAATTGAGCGGTTAAATTTATCTTACATTTTGAGAAAAAACTGCAATGTGTAAATATTTAGTGCCTAGAAAAATTATATCTTGTTATAAATTTAAGTAGTTCCAGCATTTTCGCACCTAAACGGCAATCATGATTATCTCCACTAAGTCAATCACTACTCCACTACTTCTTTTTTATTATCTACATTTAATTTTATTTTTTTTAACCCACACATATGTTTACGTGTAAACGTAATGAGGCCCCAATATATGAAAAATTGTATACACCCTGCATGGCACAAAACAAGCAAAGTAGTAATTTATTTATTTTCCTAATAGGAAGTTCATTTCTTTTATTATTTTTTTTAAGTAGTATTATTATTTTTTTCGGTTAAATATGTTTTTCCTAGGCTATACTGGACCAAAAAGATCAAATTATAATCATTAGATTACTTGATAAAAAAATTTAGCATATTACTCTCTTCGTTTTTTTTTATTTGTCATTTTAGAAAGAAAAAAATTGTTTCAAATTATTTGTCGTTTTGATAATTTAAAGTTTTATTTTGTCTGTTATAGCCTTCTTCCTAATTTTTTTTATTGACTAAATTTTATATAATATTTTTATTGTATTTTTTTGTTACTAAACTTCTACATATAATTTTTTTATTGCATCTTTTTTTTTATTAACCTTCATCATATAATCTTTTTATCAGTGGATTTAATTTTTTGGAAAGAGAAAGTGTATGCAAGAAAATAAGAATTTTTTTTGTGGATTAAAATTAGAGTATAATATATTCTAAAAGAAAGGATATATTAGAAAAATAAAGTGAAACAAACACTTTCTTAATTTATTTATTTTTCTTTCTCAAATGACAAATAAAAATAAACGAATGTAGTATACATTTATACCCCCTCAAATAAAAAATCTCTTTGCCCCATCATTATTAATAATTTTTTAAAAAATAAATTGCTAGAAAATAGGTTTTGTGAGCAAACCAAACTATTTCACGTTAAATCCTCATTGCAAGAAAATAAAAAATAAATAAAAAGAGTATGAACTATGAAGTAACCTTCTCAATTCTCATTCTAAAAAAATAAATTAAAATGAAGTAACTCTCACTCCACAATGTCCACGTAGGAAGTTTGTTTAACTATTTATTTATTTTAATTTTATATTATAATTACCACCCACCACCGAAAATAGAGGATGTGGTGGCTGGTTTTAGCAACAATCTCATAACAATATTGCTACTAAAGTATTATACTTCCCAACAACGCTTCAATTGTTGCAAAAAATTCGCTGCAAAAGTTTTCAATTCTTGTAGTGAATACATTGTTCGGATTTAAGGCTATGTTTGAATTGATGGAATGTGATGGTAGTAGGATGGAATGGAGTGGTGAGAAATTAGTTTTCAACGTAAATCGTTCAAGAGAATTCAAATATAAATCTTAATCGAAACAATCGATGATTAAATTTTTGGGAGGTGAATCCATGGCAATGAGAGCACCAATTGTTATGAACAACTTTTTAGTTGTTCATTAATTGAAGAGAATGATGCTAAAAGATTCATTTATTTTGCTTGCCCATTACATTCTATCATGCCTTTATTTATAACATTAATTAATGCCCTAATAAAACCTTCTAGAAAGCATGACTCATAACTTAAAAACTACCTAATACAACTTGAGCATATTCTATTCTTTGGGCCTATATTAATTCATTACATTTCATTGGTCTTGCAGAATCACATTGTCCTCAAGGTGTAATCTAACAAAATTCCACAATGTATTGTTACAACCTAAAATTTTATCAAAGCCCAAAAAAATTAAAAGGCAAAATTACATATTTGGTCCTTTATCTTATTTTTTTGTAACATTTTGGTCCTTTATCTTTCATTTGTAACATTTTGGTCCTTTATCTTATCTTTTTGTAACACTTTGGTCCTTTATCTTTTATTTGTAACATTTTGGTCCTTTAAAAAACATGAAAATATGAAAAAATTGATAAAGATGATGAACATTTTTATCAAAATTATGATTTTTACTTAATTTTAATAAAAAAGTATCTTAACAACTAAAATTCAGAATTTTTTTAATAAAAAAATATATGAAAAAAAGGATTTATATGTGAATGTTATAAAAGATAAAGGACTAAAGTGTTACAAATAAAAGATAAAGGACCAAAGTGTTACAAATATATAAGATAAAGGACTAAAATGTTACAAATAAAAGATAAAGGACCAAAATGTTACAAAAAAATAAGATAAAGGACCAAATATGTAATTTTGCCAAATTAAAATAAATAAATGCATTTTTGTTTTCACAAGACTTCAACATATGGCAAGAGGTGCTATCTATCTATCTATCTATCTATCTATCTATCTATCTATCTATCTATCTATCTATCTATATACTATATGTAAAGCAAACTATTTTTTGCTTATGTGTCAACCTAAGAAAACTCCTCTTCTTTTTACTTTTTTCTAAACAATAGTTGTTGCTTATGTGTCATTTCTCATTATATTAACTAACTTATTAGTTTCCTTCACCTATTAATTAATTGAATTATTAACTAACACTATTATAAAAAAATGCTATGAAAGGTGAAAGATCACCATTTTAATGTTGTTTTTTTGTGTACTTATTTTGAGTTTTAAACCATTCATTCTTCTTAACTTTTCAATCACACTATGAAAAAAATTGTTGTTGTGAATTAACTATTATATATATGTCATTATGTATAATCCCTTCTCATACATGAGCATGTGAAATTTCTATTATTATTATTATTATTATTATTATTATTATTATATACTATATGTAAAGCAAACTATTTTTTGCTTATGTGTCAACCTAAGAAAACTCCTCTTCTTTTTACTTTTTTCTAAACAATAGTTGTTGCTTATGTGTCATTTCTCATTATATTAACTAACTTATTAGTTTCCTTCACCTATTAATTAATTGAATTATTAACTAACACTATTATAAAAAAATGTTATGAAAGGTGAAAGATCACCATTTTAATGTTGTTTTTTTGTGTACTTATTTTGAGTTTTAAACCATTCATTCTTCTTAACTTTTCAATCACACTATGAAAAAAACTGTTGTTGTGAATTAACTATTATATATATATGCCATTATGTATAATCCCTTCTCATACATGAGCATGTGAAATTTCTATTTAGAACTTGGAAGGGTTATTAGTGTTGTTGTAGAAGAAAGGTAATTTTCTAAAATTTTACGGTCTCATTGTGTCCTTCTTCTTCTTCTTTGAAACATATAGTGATAACATGAAAAACGAATGCAATTATAATTCTTACCACAATGACATGAAAAGTCAATCCTAACATACACATAACTATGCTTATATGAAATGAAATTTTATCTTCTATACATTCTTGCTATGCCATGCATCATGACTTTCATGAAGGTTTTTTTATCTTCTTCTTTATTTTTGTTTTTATATTAATTTTTTAATTCATCAACTGACTAATAAAGAGTTTATTGTTTTCTTAGATTGATACATTTATTTTTAATTTTGCTCTCATTTTGTCTCCATAACAAGTAGAATCACGAGAATTTTTTATATATATATTTTTGTGTGTTTGTAGATCTCGAATTTATTATGTGTCTCAATCAACATCAAAAGAAAAAAAAAATCAAATTGGGGTAATTGAATAAATATTGCACTTTGTCTTTTTTTTTTAAGTATCTTTGGAGTTATTTTTTTGTGTGTTTGCAGATCATTTGTCTCGATTGACATCATCAGAAAGTCCTATGGTGTCACAATGCCATGCCTTCTTGAATATTTTTATTTTATTATGTGTGTTTACTAATATTGGTCTATTCAATTTTCATTGTTTAGTTTTATAATTCGATAATAAGATGTTGAGTGAAATTGATAATATCATGTATTTTTAAGTATTTAATGGATCTTTGTGTATTCTTATATTAATACAATAACAAAATATATCCTATCAAATTCATGTTACAGAACCATTGTTAAATTGTATAATATAGAACTTATTTTCACTTACAAAATGATGATATTCAATATACAATAAAAATTATTATTAATATTATTATTTGAGTACGTTGATTCCCTATATGAAGAAGAATATGTTAACTCATTGTAAAACAAAAGAATTATGAAAGGAAAAAAAAAAAACTAAATATTGTGGTTGAGATCGTGCATCACTTTCTCCAAACATTTATTGGATGGTACGTATTCTTCATTTTTTTACTATGGTTTTTGTATTTGTTTCTTACTTTTCATATATGTCTTGACTAATCAATTGATTTTCTATAACATGATATGGACTAAAGTTACTCTATTATATTAATGGGTCAATTGGCTTGAAAATCGTAAGCTTGAGTAAATAAGAGAGATATGTATCTTTGTAAATCGAAAAAGTTTTGTACCTTCTCTAAAATTCTCTTAATTTCTATATCATCCAATAAAATACCACAAGAATTGCATATTTTCTTAAATAAGAAAAATTGTAAATTGCTTGGACGAGAGTAAGATTAAGCAGTTACACTATATGATACATAATTTTAAAGGAATTGAATCAAAAGATGAGAAAGATTAAAAAAAATCACTAAAGATAAATTACATTTTAACAAGAGTTTATTCAAAATTGATATTAAGATAAAAAAAATATGAATATACCAAGATAGTCCACAAAAAATGAAAAATTCTTGCATATAATTACAATATTAAGATAAAATATGATATATCTCTTAAACCTTATGTAACCGTTTCGTTCTTTTGACGAGCACTAATTACAGCCATATACAAATGAAAATTCAAGTAAAATCATAGAATGATTTTTTAGTTTTTTATATTGTACCTTTTGCAATTTTTTACGAGCACAAAATATGTTTTCATAAATTTGTGACCTTATTGTGTAAAAGTGGAAATGTTTTATTAAAAGAAGTGAAATTAACTGTTTAAGTATATAAAACGTGTTTTTTTTAATGTAAAAGTTGTCTATTTAGTTTTCTTAACATGTGCACTAAGGAAACATGTTAACATGACCCTTTATATATATATTGTATGTTATGTTTTCTTTAATCGATAAATATTTTAGACCAAGTTACTTAAAAATCCATCCATAAAATAGAGCAAAAATTGCATATAAAATAGATAAAATGGGGCTTAATTGCTTTCTATTTAGTCCAATTAATATTATTAAATTTAAACCACAAATTAGTCAATGACTGCTTATTATCTTGTGAATATACTCATCCAATTTATGTTTTCAAGTTTGGATCAAAAAATCTTCATCCAATTGATCTTTATGATAAGCTTCTTTCCACATGTTTAGTGAACTCATGATCTAAACCGTAAGCTAACAAAATTTTCATTTTTAGTGCATTTTATTTAAGCCTCCTTTCACATGCTTAGTAAACTCATAATCTCATTGTTTTGTTCTAGCAATATGACAATTTTATTCGGGCAGAGTGACAATGACTTTTTTGATAATATTGTGACTTTGGAATGAAGATTAAATCTTTGTTTAACATATATATTGGTTTTTGCTACGTTTTAATAATACTGGAATTTTAATTTGAAATATATTTAGAGAGATTCAAATTAAATATATTTAACTATCTAAAATACTACTTAGACATGCATGACAAAGTTGTTTTGAAAGGTCCTTGAATGTTTAGTCTAATGTATTCAGTGGTGGTGCTCGGACCCTGGCTCAGGGGGTGCACAATTTTAATAATTATATTCGCTACCCAGTTTATATTTTTAATTCGCTTAATAACTAACTAATTATTTATTTATTTATATATATTGTTGAACAAATATCTTTCAACATAAACATTACTTATAAAATAACACGAGTATTGATTACATGAGAAATATATCAATTAGTAAAAATAAATAAGAAATATATCAAACAAAAAAAAAATAAAACTATAAAATAGTACATAAGTATTGATATAGTAACAACAAAAATACACAATTTAAGGTTAATTTTTTTACTGCTCGATGTTCGTCAATTCTTTTTATCTATCACTTGAGTATATACAGACCAATAACCAACACAAAAATTATCTTCATAAAAATTATGATTTCCAAATGTCTAATTTGGAACTAATTTCTAGATGGTTTAACTAGAAACCGTCAAACATAAATCCAAAGATATATTTGGACTAAATTACAAACTACAAACAATAAATTAATAAAGCACACATATATATTATTAGAACCTCAATTAAATAACCAATCAACCAATCTATCAATATTGAAGTTATAGAAAAAATCTCAAACTCTTAAAACGCTAAACCATAGATTTTTTTTATTGATTACCTTAATGTTGTTTTATGGATGTTGGAGGATTTACCACTATTATATGTATTTGGTTTGATGTTTTGTTTGAAAGAATTTAATTTTAGAGAGAAGTTGGAAGAGAAGAATGAGAGCAATAAAAAGTATTTTGAATTTTTGAATAAGAGGTGCAAAACAAAAAAACCAGGGGGTGCAAAATGCAAAAAACATAAACATATTAGTACAAATTTTAAAATTCCAGGGGGCACACCTGCACCCCCTCACTAACATAGACCACCGCCCCTGAATGTATTTAGTTCTATTATAAAAAAGCTCTTTGATATAGAAAATTTATTCACTTAGAAGAATATACAATTAATTAACATGTCATCTTATTTTTATAAAGCTCAAAACAAGTATCTTCCATTTTTTCATATAAAATAATACTCCCTCTGTTCCAAAATATAAGTCGTTTTAACCATATTACACAAATTAAGAAATGTAATCATTGTTGTATAGAAAAGAGAAATTATGAGTAAGTTTACAAAATTGTCCTTCATTAATTGTATGAGAAAGATAAATGAAAGAATTGAAAGAAGAGAGAGAAATAAAAAGTTAAGGGTATAATAGGAAAAATAGCATTAAATGCTTCATTGGAATTGTAAAGCGACATATATTTTGGAACAATTTTTTTCTTCAAAACGACATATATTTTGGAACGGAGGGAGTAATAAAGAGATTGGACTATAATTAAGATAAAGATAAATTGAGAATTAAGAGATACTGAAAATGCTAATGTAGATAATATATTAAAATAGTCCACTATTTTTCTACAAAAACTTAAAATATATTAAAATAAAAAATTAGACTAATTAATTTGAAGAGATATATAAATCAAACCCAGAAGAAGAAAAAAAAAAGATTAATAAAACAAATTTTTAATATAATACGCTATTCCGCTGCACTTCTATTGATTTCTATACAGTATGAATGATAGTTTTAAAAAGTAGCTTTTAAGGTAGCTTCTAATAATTTCTATTGCAATTCTATTGATTTCATATGCTATTCAGGTAGTTTTTAAATCTTAAAAAAAAAGAGTTAAACACAACTTTAAACTATACTTCAAGATTTAAGAACCAAAATAAAATTATTTATCAATATGAATGTTAAATTTTAAAAAAATTGAATATCATATTATTTTCTTAAATAATAAGTAAATTATAAAATAAAAAAGTTTAATACCTAGTGACTAGTATAGTGTTGGACTTGATGTTCATGATATTACTTAGAATAATGCTCAATTAGCCTACGTCTTCAATTATTATGAACAACTCTTTAGTTGTTCATTAATTAAAGAGAATAATGTTAAAATAGACTAAAAACTACACTAAAGTAACAAAGTAATTTCTTCATTCATTTTGCTTGCCCGTTACATTCCATCATGCCTTTATTTATAGCATTAATTAATGCCCTAATATAACCTTCTAGAAAGCATGACTCATAACCTAAAAACTACCTAATATAACTCGGGCCTATTCTATTCTTTTTTTTTTGGTTTTTTACCACCAGTTGAATCTGGTTCGGGGGTCAGTTCTGGCATCAAGTGGTTCCAGCCCCCTCCCGATCGCAGTTGCGGGGGATCGAACCGTGGTCCTCCCTACCAAGTTCAACGTCAATCACCACTGAACCAACTAACGATTGGTTGGGCCTATTCTATTCTTTGGGCCTATATTATTTCATTACACTAGACAAAAACTAATATTCTTACAAAATAAGATACCAAAATAAGATATTGTCAACCAAACATCAAATAAGATTAAATTTGTTTAATACCTTAAACTTTTATCTTATGATGTCATGTATTGTTCTGTGTAATACTTATATTTTGAATATCAAATGGATTCTAATATTGGACATAAAAGTATAGGATATAACATAATAGTACATGACAAGACATTACTATATACCGGAGAGGGATAGATAAATAATATCTTTTATGTTATCTTAAAAAATGAGAAGTGTATTTTATTTTTTTAATAGTTTGTATTCATGGGCAAAAAGTTGTCACATAGTTTATTGAGAGACATAATTCTTATTTTAATTCAATCGCTTACTTCTTACTGTATTTTGTATGAGTCCCGCGATCAATTTTTAAATCAAACATAATGCCAAAAAAGTTATTCAGTCTAATATCAGATTCATACAATCGCACCCATATTCATAAATCGTTTTTATCACTTTTCACATATAAAACAAATTGGTAATGTACTTGTTAAAGATTTGTATCAATTTCTCAAAAAAAAAATTATAGAAAACCATGGTGAAGGCATTTTAATTGTTTTATTTGTTGAAACACTAGTAAATTAAATGACATTTGTGTTTTACATCGAATACTTTTTTGACAGCAGTAAACATTTTTTTTTATTCGTTAAAGCAATGTAATTAACTATTTCTTCATTTGACTTAATTACAATTTTAGTCCTTATGTTTATCAATTTTGGGATTTTGGTCCCTATTTTCAAATCCGCAATTTTAGTGAATTACAAAAAAGCGAGATTATAGCACATACAATTAGGAGATTGAATGGGCAAAGGAAGGTGCGAAAAAGCAGGGATATATGCTGCTCGAATATTTGCCATAACTGTTCCTCTTCCTTTCATTTGTCTATTAATCATTTTCCACTTCCTTCATATTTTTTTCTCTAAGTCAAAAATCCTATTATCCATACTTCATTCTCTCTCTCTCTCTCTCTCTCTCTCTCTCTCTCTCTCTCTCTCTCTCTCTCTCTCTCTCTCTCTCTCTCTCTCTCTCTCTCTCTCTCTCTCTCTCTCTCTCTCTCTCTCTCTCTCTCTCTCTCTCTCTCTCTCGTACTTCATTGGAACTTCTCTCATTCCTTCAGGTAATAACCTTCATGAAACAATCTTGCATTATCCATATTTATTTTGTACCATATATACATGTCATGTATATTTCTCAACCCATGAATGATGCATGCATTATGTGACTTTGACTTTAATATATCATTTGTGTTTTACGTTTGTTGACAAAACATGTCATTATTGTTTCATGTGCTAGTTTTATCCTTACTTATATTTGTTTTTGCCATTTATTTATTACTTGCATCATTTGTTTTACATGTAAGAAAAAAAATGCATGCATGACCCAACTTGAGAATTTGTTAATTGATACGCACATTGCACATATTATAATTGGTTTAATGATGTTAATCTGTTCATAAATATGACATAACTAGTTTTCTAAGAGGGGAATATAGTTTTTTTTTTTTTGTCAAATAGTGTAATGGTTAGAAATTATATCTTTAATTAAGATCAATAATTAGGGTGTTCGAGGTTTGAATTTCAACCCCTACATATATAATGCGATGTTTCTACAGTTTAGTTAAGCTCATAGAGACAAAGAGAAGAATATTGTTATTTAGGAATATTACTATTATAGGACTCTTCACCGAAAAATTGAATTGAACCAAATTGTTACAGCTTACGGCGCAAAATTGAACTAAATTGTTAATGGTTTGTCTCGACCGAACTGAACTCAACTGAACCAAATAGTTTCACAATTTATTTTTCTAGGTGTTCAATTTATTTTTATTTTTTTTCTTTCTAACTTGATAAGCTAGCATAATAGTTTCACTTTCACCTTGCATATTTGTGTTTTTGCAATTGATTCAAAACAAAGTAGCATAATATTTTCAACCTGCATTTCCCAATTTTGCAGAGAGAAGTAAATCAAAGAGGGAGAGAGAGAAAGAAAGACTTTGAGGTATGGCCAATGAGCAAATCCAAGTGCTAAATAAACTTGATGTAGCAAAAACACAATGGTACCATTTCACAGCAATCATCATAGCTGGTATGGGTTTCTTCACCGATGCATACGATTTATTCTGCGTATCACTTATCACAAAGCTACTCGGTCGCATATACTACCATGTCGATGGAGCTGAAAACCCAGGTACATTACCACCAAAAGTTGCAGCAGCAGTTAATGGAATTGCTTTTGTTGGAACACTTTTCGGACAACTTTTTTTCGGATGGCTCGGAGACAAATTAGGCCGTAAAAAAGTCTATGGCATGACATTAGCCCTTATGGTTTTATGTTCCTTATGTTCTGGTCTTTCTTTTGGAAGTGGACCAAAAGCTGTGATGACAACTCTTTGTTTTTTTAGATTTTGGCTTGGCTTTGGTATTGGTGGTGATTATCCACTTTCCGCTACAATTATGTCAGAATACTCGAATAAAAAGACACGTGGCGCTTTTATAGCTGCAGTTTTTGCTATGCAGGGTTTTGGAATTTTAGCAGGTGGGGTATTTGCTATGTTAGTTTCAACTGCATTTAAATCGAATTTTGATGCACCAGCTTACATGGTTGATCCATTGGGTTCGACGGTTCCTGAAGCCGATTATGTTTGGAGGATAATCCTAATGTTCGGAGCAATTCCAGCCGCAATGACTTATTTTTCAAGATCTAAGATGCCTGAAACCGCGCGCTACACCGCACTTGTTGAGAAGAATATTGAAAAAGCTGCAGCAGATATGTCTAAGGTTTTGAACACAGATATTAAAGCTGAACCTACAATAGTTGTTGATCCTATTCAAGAGAAAAATAAATTCGGACTTTTTTCGAAAGAGTTTATGTCTCGTCATGGTTTGTATTTACTCGGAACAACATCCACATGGTTTTTGCTTGATGTTGCATTTTATAGTCAAAATCTTTTCCAAAAAGATATCTTCAGTGATGTTGGTTGGATTCCAGCTGCAAAGACGATGAATGCACTCGAAGAGGTTTTTAGAATTGCGAGAGCACAAACACTTATTGCATTAACCAGTACAGTTCCTGGTTACTGGTTCACGGTTGCATTCATCGATAGAATCGGAAGGTTTACTATTCAGTTAATGGGATTCTTCTTCATGACACTTTTCATGTTCGCTCTTGCTATTCCTTATGATTACTGGATACTTAAAGAAAACAGAACCGGGTTTATCGTGCTTTATTCCTTAACATTCTTCTTTGCAAATTTCGGGCCTAATGCTACAACATTTGTTGTGCCTGCCGAGATTTTCCCCGCCAGGTTTAGATCAACTTGTCACGGAATATCGTCTGCATCAGGGAAATTTGGAGCGATGGTTGGCGCGTTCGGGTTTTTATATTTGGCACAAAATCAAGACCCGAGTAAAGCAGATGCAGGGTACCCTGCAGGTATTGGTGTAAGAAACTCATTGCTTTTGTTAGGTACGATTAACATTTTGGGATTCTGTTTTACTTTCTTAGTTCCTGAGACGAACGGAAAATCTCTCGAGGAAATATCAGGTGAGGAAATTGACGAAATTGTTGATACTAGTCATCATAGTACCAACAGTAGTAGATTGATGGCATATCCTTAGGTTATGAACTTATGATCATCGTCGTCGTCATCATCATCATTTACTAGAATAAATGGAGCATCTTCAAGTTGTCCTGCTTGATGTATTTTTATTATATCAATTTTGTAATAGGGACATTAGGTACTCTCCTTTTATTCTCATATGGTTGGGAAATTTAGTTGTTGGAGGTTGTATTTATAGCTTTTTTTATTAACAATGTAAATTTCTTCCTTGAATATACATGCTTTGAGAGTAATACAACTATACAAATTATGGAAGATTTTTTTAATAGACTGTGTATTTCTACCTAAACTTATGCACAAATGTATTCTCTTCCAGAACCAAAACAATATAAATAACATATGTTAGATTCTTGTCAGATACTTGAATCCTGGACCGCTAACTTCTTAACATAGTTGAGCTATCCATCCCACCTAAAACAATATAACATTGATTTCTTTTATATATATATAATATATAATATAGTTTATCAAGCATTCTTCAAGTATCCAAAACAACATCTTGCAATTTCAAAGGATGGCAACATGGGGAAATAAATCATGACACAAGTTTAGGATGGCAACACATGATGTGGAAGGTTTGTCATGGATAGGGGTAGCAATTTTATCGATTAATTTATTATTTATTTAAATTCATCAATTTTATATTTATCTAATCCATCCATTAGACAATAAAATTGCTAACGGATTGGATTCAGTCCATCCTAGATGAATGGATTTGATCCATCCATCCAACAATTTTTAGAAATTCAATGGATCATTTTTTTATAAATAGGAAAAAAAACTACTTTAACGCTAAAACAACATAGTTTAGTTAATTATAAGTTTCAATTAATTATTTTTTATGAAATTGAAAGATAATATTTAAATTAATTATGGTGGATGGATTGGATTTTTTTTTTGCTACAAGATTGGATATTTATCCATTGGAAATATGATAATGGATGGATTGAATTCTTTAAAAGAATTTTAATAGATTAATGGACTATTTTTATCCATCCATTTTGTCACCCTTAATCGTGGATGCATTCCTCCTACTCGTATTAAGTTGGTCAAAGAAATGTGGATTGTGTTCTAGCATTCGTACTAGTTTGTCTTTTTATCTAGCTTTGAAGTAAAATTTATTATTTTTTGAAGCATGAAGTAAAATTTATTGGCAAGTGAAACATTTGTTCACACTCTGACGGGCGCTCATTTCTTGGATTAGTCACCATATTTTTGAAATTTGTTTTATATATGAAATTTTAGGTGTGAGGAAATGATACCCTAATCCAAGGTAGGAAAAATCTTAATTCTCTAAGTAATGGTAAATTGAAGATTTCCGGAATCCAAATTCTTTTTTTTTATTGCTAGACCAAACTCTTAAAATTAGACTCACAATATTTTACTAGTGTAATAGTGCATACTCTTTTATTTTATTTTTGTGAAATAATCTAATAGTTTAACTTTGAACAAAAAATACAAAAGTTTAGTAGTTAAAAATTCACACTTTTTTTTTTTGTCAAGTAGCTTAGTGGCTAGAAAATCCACCTTAAAGATGAATAAGTGGAGTGTCCCGGGTTCGAACCTGGACTCCTGCACATATAGTGCAATGTCTCTACCAACTAAGCCAAACTCATGGAGACAAAAATTCACACTTTTAATATGAGAAGTTTAATAAAAAAATATATGAGAGAAACGAAGATTTTGAAATTTAATCCCTACAAACAATATTCCTAACAATTATCAATTGAACTGCACTTATGCAATACTAAACAATTCTAGTGGAACATGTCATGTGAGGTGGATCTAAAAATTTTAGGGCTCATATGAGAGAAAATCAAATAATTGTATCATATCATGTTCAATTCAATATTTGATACGAGAGAATAAAATATAAGAAGTTCATTTCGAAACTTTTTAAAAGTGATTTTGAAACATATTCTATAGGTCTCTTTAATTAATTTTTAACTTGAATGGTGTATAAAATAAAAAATAATTTAAAATAAAAATATAAATAACATAAATAAAATAATAATTGTATATTAATTAAAAAATATATTAATGATCATTAATAAATTTTAAAAAAATCATATAATTGAAAAATTTAAAAATGCATTTTTTATTTGAAATTTATATAATTTAAAAATAATAATAAAAGCATATTAAATTGGAATATTTTAAAATGAAATAATGATTAATAATTACAAAACATATGAATATTAGTTTAAATTTTTTAAACATACATTTTTGAATGATTTTTTTTTCGCAAGCATATTTAAAACATCATAAAATGTTCATCCCTAAAGAATAGCTCAATATTTCATTTCTAGGTCATGATTTTGTAACTTTCATCTTAAACTTTTTCCATTTAAAAAATTCATATATTTAATTTATCTTATGTTAAAATATCATATAATGTCCATTTACTAAAATATAGAATTTTTTAACATGAGGTAAAATATTCTTCAAAAAAAATATTAAAAATAAAACGACGCAGTTTTGAGTAAAACGACCCAAGACAAACGCCGAAAACGACTGATGAAGTAAGCGCATGAAACAGAGAGAGAAACTGAAATAAAATTGGGGATTTAGGGTTTTCGTTAGCCGAGACTTCAAATAAATCAATCCGCGAAAATGGAAACCGAAGGTATAATCCTCAATTCTCGTTACTTTCCGACTAAATATTCATTCTTGTAACTTATATTAATCAAAATTATAATTATGGTGTTGCAATTCGTAACCCTTATTGATATTGTTTTAGGTCAAAAGAGTACGGTTAATCCGTCAGCAATGTTGGCTTCTTTGCTTAGTAGAAGAGCCAAACTTCACGAAGAGCTTCGCAATATTGAAAAGCAGGTAAATTTTTCTATAATTGCATCAAAACTAGCAGAAACTGTCTTTGAGTACACAGGATCAGTTTTTTTTTTTTTTTTTTTTTTTTGGAATTTATAATATAGACTTTCTTATTTTAATTCTACTATAAAATAATTGTGCATTATGTTTGATTGCTTGATTGATTCAATTCCCAATGCAATAAGATAATTGAAGATAGCTCAGCTGGTAGGGACGTTGCAATATGCAGGGGCCGATGTTTAAACTTGGAACTTCCCACTTATTTACCTTAAAGGGGTGAAATTCCGGCCATTAGGCTCTTGACAAAAAAAAAAAAAAAAAAAAAAAAAAAAAGATAATTGAGCAATCTGCAATCTAAACTTAAATTGGGTCCTTCACATGCTCAACAATATCATGTTCATGTAACACGTCTAGAGTGTATTGGCAATTTATCCTTCTTTCGACATATGATAATTTTAGATTATTACATTGACTTCAGAGGTTTCTTGTTGATTGAGTCACGCAGTGATGCATGTCAGGTGTCATGTCTTTCATGCTCAAACTCCATTTCCATGCTTAAGTTGATTAGCTTGATATGAAAAGAGGAAAAAAATGAGCTTTTAAAATATCGTCTATGATTTTTTGGAAGCAGTAGTAGCTAACATTTTGTCCTTGACACAGGTTTATGATATGGAAACAAGTTACTTACAGGATCCGGGACAGTGTGGCAATGTATTAAAGGGATTTGAAGGGTTCCTATCTTCAACAAAGAACACTGCATTGTATGAATCTCATTAGCTTATTTTCTTTCTGACTAAAACACTGATAATTTTCTTCTTTCCAAATTCCAACATTTCTAATGTTCAAACTACCTGTTCTTTTAGTACTTGGTAGTTTATGAAGTATATTTAATTTCTCCTTAGAAGAAATACTGTCAATATTTTCTGTCCGTATCTGATTATCCTAAGAAAATAGGAAGGGTAATGTCATACTTGTGTGATCTTGTTATACTTGATCACAAACCGTATTTATTTGGCATCTGGTCAGGTCATCCATATTTTTTATTCATTTATGGTTGTTAAAAGCGAAATCATGGGTAGTGGCAGATCATGAGGGATTTTGTTTGGGTGCCAAAAAGACATTTGATTATATAAAAATCGTTTTAAGTATTAAAACAATTTATTTATCGGTGCAGTAGTTACTTGTGCTTGAATACATCTGCTTTTCATGTAAAAATTAATAGTAATTGAGGGATTGTATGCGTCTATTCATCTTAGGTAGATGACATATTGTTTTGTTATTCATGGTTTATATGACATTGCTGAATCTATTTTTTCTTCTCGGCAGCTTGAAGCGGTCCAGAAAGTTTCAGCCCGAAGATAGGCTCTTTTCATTATCTTCAGTGACCTCGCCAGCGGTGTGTTTCTGATATTCAATGATAGGCTTCCTACCAGAAATAGATAAAAACAAAATAATGTCCACTAGTGAGGACCAAGTAATAAGAGTGACTCGATCTTCGTAGAATTGAAGCTAACTTCATCATGTTCATTGCTTATTCACTTTTCACATCATTATTATGAAAGTGGTCATATTGCTTTTCAGTGAACTTTGTTTTTGAAATTGCTTTTCAGTGAACTTTGTTTTTGAAACATGATTGAAACAGGTTGGAGTCCTAAGTTAAGAGTATATCATAGAATACATGATCTGATGGTACTGTTTTAGTATTTCATAGGCTTTTTTATAAAATATAAACAGTAACCATAGCTTATAATTTCCTCCTAGACTCGGTTATATCTAATGATTGTTATGTGGTTGATCTTTGATACAAGAAGTACTTGAAACCCTGGTCATTTATTATTCAAGAAGTTTATATTCACATTTCCGGTCAAGAAGTTAAATGTTTTGGAGGAGAGCCAAGTCCTGTCATTTATTATACTTGCCAATTCTTATATTTATGACCGAATCAGAGAAGTACATGTCTATAATTTTCAAGCTCAAGAGCATCAAATTTAGTCATTATTGATCAATAATTCGGCTTCTAGGATTAATCCAAGTTTTATGTTGGTAAAACACATATCAAAAGATCCTTTACTAAGCATGATCCTTCTATCCTCTCAACACCTCTCCCATCCTATAAAATGATTCCTCCTTTTAAGCCTTTTCTTTGCAATTCTGTTTAATAATGGTCAATATATCAAGTGTGTCAGCATCTCACTAAGGCTATTTCTGAATTCTGAGATGATCTTCATCTTTTTATTGTAGGCAGAAGAACTTGCGGCCGGACGAGATGGTGAGATCCTATAAGCAACGTTTCAATGACTTTTCTTGCATTTTTGTCTATTAATTATATATAATATATTTCTACTACCTCAGATGGGAGATCAGATTTTGGTCCTGGTCGTTCAAAAGGTGGAACAATTTATGCAAATGGACAGTAAGCACTCGACTAATGTGTCTCTGCTTTAATGTTTTATAATTTAATAATACCTTTGTTTATAGAAATATGTTCCATAAATTGTGTCAAATATGTAATGACTGTATGCTGCATAAGCTAAAAATTCATCATGTTTTACCATAGGGGTAAACCAAAGAAAGGAAGAGGTGCGCCAAGAGATGCGAAGAGAGCAAGGGCTTCAAGTGAACAAGATTTTGATTACGAAGATGATCCTGACCTGTCATGACATTGTGATTGAACATGCTGGTGCAACTTTCTGTAAACCTTGTGGAATATAAGAGCCTGGAAAAACCTGCATTGAATAGGGCCACTGGTTCTCTGCATTTCCTAATTCTATGTATATATTTCTTGTAGTAAGGATGTTATACTTCTTTAGTGATCTTATTGCTTAATTCAATTTTTTGTTGGCAGACTAAATGATTACTATTTCTTTGGCCCATTTTTGTTTCATCTTATTTTTTAAAAACATAACTTTTAAGAGCATTTTTTAACAAATAATTTTTTTTATAAAACCTTTAATTGAGAAATTGGTTTATATAATTTTTTTTTAAATGTCGTTTCAAGTAGTTTATCATTTTGATACAAATTTTTTTGGATGATAAAATTTGCAAATATCTTTTAAGTAAGAAGCTATTAATTTACAAATATCTTTAAAGTAAGAAGCTATTTTAAATAGTTTTTTATAAAAATCATTTTTGAGGGATATCTTTTTTAAAAATTATGACTTTTATTAAGTTAAAAAATAGAATCGGAAGGTTTACAAATATCATAAAAATTATTTTTAAAAATACAAAGAAAAAATTTGCCATGGTGAGCACACACTGGCTCTCTCCATAAAAGATTCAGCAAAATTAGCGATTTTGGATGAATGATTGTAATAAAATTTTCATGTCAAAATAATAAAAAAGGAAAAAATGATACTTAACTGATAAACAAAATTAAAATACCATTCAATTAAAATGCTTATTATAATAATAAAACTAATTACTCACATTTCACCACCAACATTAGCAAGGTTTTACGTCCAAAATAAAAATGACTATAATAATCTGTTCAGTTTCTTTTTTTAGGGTTATATCTGCTATCCAGTGGCAATATTTTATTTAACCAAAAATTGAAAAAAGTGGAGATGCAGGGGATCGAACCCTGTACCTCCCGCATGCAAAGCGGGCGCTCTACCATTTGAGCTACATCCCCATGTTGATTATTTGCAATCATACCGTAATATCAATGTGTTTCTTCACTACTAGATTATGACTACCATCACTATCATATCCAATTCAAAACCCTTTTCCTAATCACTGTAAACAAATATGATGAGTAATTTATTTACTGCTAAAAACGACAAAACATCTTCATTTTTCCAAATCCCAACTCAAGTTCTATAAGGCAAACATAATAAAAAAGATCAAGACCAATAGCAGTAAATCATCATTATCATTTGTAAGTATTTGGCAGCTATATTTTTTTCCCAAACAGAGCCCTACATTTCCGGCCAACTTGAACTTCTCTCCAGCTTCACATGAGAAAGTGATTCTACCACTCAAATTGTTCTTCTCCAAATTTATCTCATTAGCAAACTTCAAATGCCCAAATTCCTAAGGAACAGGCCCATCAAGCATGTCGATATCTTATCTCTTATTATGCGTACTAAACGGATCCAACTCTTATCATTTTTAACTCAAATTGATTAACAACTTTTTTGAATAGATCAAAATAGGTTGTTTTTTCAAAGAAAAATGTGAATTTACAATTGACAATTTTTGTGTTTTTCAACACTTTTCAATTAGTTAAGGGCAATTTGTCAAAAAAAAAAAAATAGTTAAAGCAACCTTTTGAGAGCTTTTCTCTGTGGTAAGAGCTTGATCTCATTCACTCCCAAAAGTGGTGGCATACATGTCCCTCTTAGGCCACTCCCTCCTTGTCATATTGCTTGCCTTCTTATTCGGTCGAAGTCCATTTTTGGTGTGCCAATTTCTTAATATAAACATTAAGAATAATTAGTACCTGTACTGGACAAAATATTATAGGCCCAATAACTCAATGATCTAATAATTGGCCCAAACAACTCAAATAGATAACTTGGTGGGAAAGACAAGGCGAGGGCGAGACCCAGAGATGGGGGGCGACTGATAACCACCCACTACCACCACATAAGTGCGGAGGAGAGGAGCAACCGTCCATAACCGCCCTTGAGACACGGTGGACACGGTGGAAAACCACCCACGACCTCCATTAGAGAGGAGTGGGGTGGTTTTACATATTTTCCGATCATGTTCTTCCTCTATAAATAGAGAAGAAAAACTCATTGTAAAGGGTTCAACTTTTTGGTAAATAAAGATCATAAGTATCATTATTACGCATTAATATACTTGGACCACCCCCCTATTATTTTCACCAGAACATTTTGGCGCCCACCGTGGGGCTGCGGTAAAACGATTCCCAGCCTACCACTAAAACCAGACGAAACCCGAAGTCTTCCTCAAGAAAATGGCAGGAGGACAACCAGCAAATGACAACCAAAACAATCAAAACAACAACATAACCTTGACGGATGCAGTGGCACAATTACGTCGCCTGCAAGCCAAGGTTCAAGAGATTGATCAGGAAAAAGCAAACAAAGTGGATGAAACGGAGGAAACCAACATCACCAACTCCCAACCACTTACCCAAAACCTCTGGGATGCGAGGGTACCGGACAACTTCAGAACACCCCATCTCCCAGACTTCGACGGGAAAACAGATCCCACAGAACACCTGATGGCGGTAGGAACTAAAACCGCCATCATCGGCGCAGCGGATCATTTGAAGTGCAAACTCCTCTCAGGCACGCTGAAAGAGGCGGCCCTAAGATGGTATATGAACCTGCCCAAGAATTCCATTCAAAGTTGGGTAGATTTTCAGCAAAAATTCACACAACAATTCGCCGGCTCCAAGCACATAAAGGTGACGGCGACAAGTTTGTTCTCATTACGACAAAACTACAATGAGTCTCTGAGGGAATACTTGGCGAGATTCTGCGAATCCACAAGCAAAGTGAGCAATCCGAACCAGGAAATGTTCGTCTCCGCCTTCCATCACGGCCTTAAGGCGGGACATTTTAATGAATCCCTGGGACAGAAGCTGGCCACATCCATGTAGGAAGTAACAAGAAGAGCGGAAGGATACATAAAAGGCGAAGAAAGTAACGCCGAAAAAAGAATGAGAGACGCCAGAGAAAGAGGCCCGGTTAACAAAAGTAATGGACAAGGCGAATTTTATCATCATCACAGATGCCCGGTCCCTAATCATCACGGAATTGACCGTCATAGAAAACCATACCAACCACAAAGACACTTTCAAGAAGAAAGGAAGGAATACACACCACTAAACCGTGTCCGAGTCTACATCATGGAAGAAATCCTACAAACAGGATTAGGGCGACTACCCCCACCGAGGAACAAGGAACACACTATGGGATTAAACCTCAACGCCTGGTGCGCTTATCACAGATGCAGAGGTCACGACACTGAGAAATGTTTCAGGCTAAGAGATTTAATCGAAGAATTGATAAAGAGCGGTCACCTGAGGAAGTTCATAGAGGACGCCGCAGCAGGGAAGCTGGTTGTCCCAAAGGTACAACATAATCAAACAAAGGATCGTTCTGAAGGAGAAGATCCAGGAAAAGGAAAGAGAATCTCCATCAACACCATTGCGGGCGGATTTGCAGGAGGAGGAGAATCCTCAAGTGTGAGAAAGCGTTATGTTAGGAGGATGGATCAGAATGAAAAATTCATAGGCCACACAGAGGTGACGCCCATCCCTGACCTGTCGTTTACCAAAGAGGACGAAAGGGAAGTCATGCCACATGATGACGACCCTCTTGTGATACAAGTGCAAATATTAAACTGTGACGTCAAAAGAGTGTTGATAGACTCAGGATGTTCAGCGGATATAATGTACTGGGAAGCCTTTAAGGCAATGCAATTGTCAGACGAATACCTATTACCCTACAACGGCACGTTGGTGGGCTTCGCCGGCGAGCAAGTAGAAGTTATGGGCTACACTACCCTCTTAACCACGTTTGGAGAAGAGGAGAACGCCAAAACTATCAAGGTAAGATATTTGGTAGTCAAAACCCCATTCACTTCATACAACATCATCATTGGAAGGCCAGCCTTCAACACACTAGAGGCGGCACTGTCAACCCTCTATTTGTCCATCAAATATCCTTTGGACAACGGAAGGGTAGGAACCATCAGAGGAGACCAAAAGCTGGCGAGGAGATGCTACGAATCTAGCCTGAAAATCAGACACAGACAAAACCCCAAGGCGGAATCAATGCCGTCACCCAAAAAAGGAGGCGGAGTCAACATGATCTCACCCCTAGACCTTGATCCAAGAGAAGATTTCACAGAAAGAAGAATGAGTCCCATCGAAGAATTAGAACAAGTCCAAATTGGCGATATGCCACACCAAGTAACCAACATCGGAACCACTTTGAAACCAGAGGAAAGAGAAAAGGTCATAGCTATGTTAAAAAAGAACATAGACCTATTTGCATGGAAGCCATCTGATATGCCAGGGATTGACGAAAGCATGATAACGCACAAGCTATCTATCGCGCCCAACGCCAAGCCTGTTTCACAAAGGAAGAGGAAGATAGGAGAAGAAAGGAGAGCAGCGGTCAATGAAGAAGTGGAAAAACTGAAAGCAGCAGGGTTCATCGAAGAAATAAAGTATCCGTCATTGCTGGCGAACATAGTAATGGTAAAGAAAGCAAACGGCAAGTGGAGGATGTGCGTGGATTTTACAGATTTAAACAAGGCATGCCCAAAAGATCCATATCCCTTGCCTAACATAGACAGGCTTATTGACGGAGCTTCCGGATACAAAATGTTAAGCTTCATGGATGCATACTCAGGATATGAAATTCTGGTGGCAAGTGTCAGATGTGTAGCACGATGTGTACACTTTAGGAATCGTACGATGTGTAGCCTAATGTGTCAATATCGTGAACATACTGAACTTGATGAACAAGTAAACGATTTAAAGTGCAGGAAACAATAAAACACAGTGAGTTTGTTAACCCAGTTCGGCGCTTAAACAAGCCCTAATCTGGAGGATACCAATCCAGGGATGAATCCACTATGGTAGTATCAATTCAAAGCTAAACTCCCCCGTTTACAACTTCTCACTTAATCACTACCCGTGCTAATTCTACCTAGGAACTCCTAGATATGAGAACCTCTGCTCACTCCCCCTCAACCTTACCCAGTAAGGATTTAATAACAAACTCAGTTTGGAGACACACTCCTAGAAACCTATGCACTCGTACCTAAAGGCTTTGAGTGTTGCACACTCTAACTCCTTGCTTCAAAGCTTTGGAGAAAGAACACTAGAGATTACAACTCTATCAAACTCAGTCCTTACTTGTATCAAAATTATGATTCAAGTGAAGGCTCACAAAGAACAATGAACAGACTAAGACCTAAGACTCGATTTCTTCAACTCTTGGCTTCGTACTTCAAAGTGTCTTCAGTCTTCCTTTATATAGAACAAGTTTCATGGGCTTGGATCTTCAATGTTGACAGCTGGCCTTTGTTAATTCTCCTTGAGATTTATTTGATCATAATCTTTTAATTGTTTGTTTCAAATCTTTTTGATCAAAGTCGGCCAATAAAATAAAATAGAACCATGAAAGATTATCTTGTTCCTTGGCGCGCAAGCTGGCACGATTTAATTTGAAAAACAAATCTTTTCAAAAGATCGCGTGTAAATTAAAAGAAAGCGCGTCCAGCTAGGGCGTCCAGATGTGAAACCTGATGTGCTACACATCATGCTCCACATCATGGAATCAGGCTTATTTTACCAAATGAAGCCAACACCCTAAAATCCTCAACAGGATACAACCAAATAAAGATGAATCCTGCAGACGCACCTCACATTGCCTTCATGACTAACACCTGCAATTATTATTACAATGTTATGCCGTTTGGTCTGAAGAACGCAGGCGCCACATACCAGAGGCTAATGGACAGGGTATTCTCGGAGCAAATAGGCAAGAATGTAGAAGTGTACATACACGACATGATAGTCAAGACAACGGAAGATGGCGAACATGACAAAGATCTAGGCGATATCCTCGCCTCGGTGAGAGAGTACAATATGAGATTGAACCCAGCGAAGTGTTCTTTTGGAGTTCAGTCAGGAAAATTTTTGGGCTTCATGCTCACAAACAGAGGGATAGAAGCTAACCCAGACAAATGCCAACCCATAATTGACATGAGAAGTCCAACTACAGTAAAGGAAGTCCAACAACTAGCAGGAAGAATCGCAGCCTTATCAAGATTTTTATCTTGCTCTGGAGAAAAAGCATTTCACTTTTTCTCAACTCTGAGAAAGAGCGAAAGATTCATATGGACTCCTCAGTGCGAAGAAGCTTTTCTAAGGCTTAAGAGTTTCTTAGCGTCACCACCAATATTAACTCGTCCACAGAAAGGTAACATCTTGTACTTATACCTGGCAGTATCAGACAACGCCCTTAGTTCAGCATTGGTGCAAGAAGTCAAGGGCGAAGAGAAGCCTATATATTTTGTAAGCAGAACATTCAAAGGTGCTGAAGCAAAATACCAAAAGATAGAGAAACTATCCTTGGCCGTCGTCATCACTGCGAGGAATTTAAGGCAGTACTTTCAGAGTCACAAGGTAGTGGTTAAGAAGGACTATCCCATAAAGAAAGTCCTAAGGAAGCCTGACCTAGCAGGGAGAATGGTAGCATGGGCAGTGGAATTGTCGGAGTTTGATATAACCTTCTCCCCTAGAGGCGCAATAAAATCGCAAATTCTGGCGGATTTTATACTGGAATTATCAACCCCACCTAAAGAAAACAGCGAGGAACCTTGGACACTTTCAGTAGATGGTGCGTCTAACCTGAAGGGGAGTGGAGCAGGAGTAGTTCTAGAAGGACCTGATGGAGTACTCATAGAACAATCTTTGAGGTTCGCCTTCAAAGCAAGCAACAATCAGGCAGAATATGAAGCCCTTCTGGTAGGAATGAAGTTGGCAAAAGAGATGGAGGTCATGGACCTCAGAGTAAAAAGTGACTCACAATTGGTAACCAACCAAGTGTCAGGAGAATTCCAAACGAAAGATCCCCAATTAATCAAATATCTGGAAAAGGTAAACAAGTTGGCGAAATGTTTCAATTCGTTTCAGTTGATTTATGTACCTAGGGAACAGAACGCTAGGGCGGACTTGTTATCCAAACTCGCCAGCACCAAGAAACTTGGGAGCAACAGGACCTTCATCCAAGAAACCATTGCAAACCCAAGCATCAACGAAGAAGAGATTCACATGATCATAGAGGAGGAAGACTGGCGAACTCCCATTATCAAATATTTACAGAGGGATGAACTCCCCAGACCAAGAGAAGAGGCATACAAAGTTAGAAGGATGGCGTCATGGTACATCATGATGGGAGATAAGCTATACAAAAGGGGATTCTCGACCCCCTTATTGTTGTGCGTAAGCAAGGAAGAAGCCAAAGGAATTTTAGAAGAAGTTCATGAATGATCATGCAGGAGCCACATAGGAGCAAGATCATTGGCAGGTAAGATCCTTAGAGCAGGATTCTTCTGGCTAGAACTACACAGTGACGCTGGAAGGTATGTAAGAGCATGTGATAAATGCCAAAGATTCTCAAACCTGCACTACGCCCCGGGCGAACCCCTCAAGTCAGTCCTTTCACCTTGGCCTTTCTTCATGTGGGGCGTAGATATATTGGGTCCTTTCCCTACCTCATGGAAACAAACTAGATGGATCATAGTGGCTGTAGATTACTTCACCAAATGGGTAGAGGCGCAACCTTTATCAAACATCTCAGCAGAACAAGTGAAAAAGTTTTACTGGAGAAATATCATATGCAGATTCGGCCTTCCTAAATACATTGTATCAGATAATGGCACACAGTTTGCAAGTGAGAAGGTAGTCTCATTTTGCAAGGAGAAAGGAATTCGAAACACTTTCATATCAGTTGAGCACCCTCAAGCCAATGGGCAGGCCGAGTCAGCCAACAAAGTCATATTGAAGGCCCTGAAAAGGAGACTATCAAGCAAAGGAGAAGCTTGGGTAGCTCACCTCACCGCCATATTGTGGTCATACCATACAACTCCACAATCGTCAACAGGAGAAGCACCCTTCACCATGGTCTATGGCGCAGATGCCATGATCCCTGCAGAAATAAATCCCCCAAGTTGGCGACGTGAAACCTTGACAACTCAAGAGAACAGCGAAGCATTGCAGGAGAACCTTGATTTAATACAAGAAGTAAGGGATAAAGCGCATTTCAGAGAGTTCGCCACTAAGCAAAGAGTGGGAAGAAAATACAACACAAGGGTAATCCCAAGAAAATTCAAAGAAGGCGACTTAGTCCTGAAGAGACCAATGGGAAAAGATAAAGGTGGAAAATTGGCAGCAAATTGGGAAGGTCCGTTCAGAATCAATGAAGTCTTTGAAGACGGATCATACAGGTTGGAAACCATGGAGGGCGAGGTCCTGCACAGGACGTGGAATATCTCAAATCTCAGATTTTACTACAGCTAGGCCAACAACGCCTAACAGGCGAGACGCATCCCAAAGAATATTGTCAAACCTCGCCACGCCACCCCAAAGATATTTCTTGTTTTTACTTTCATTTCTTGTTTTATTTTCAAAAAAGAAAATGCATGTGGATGTATTAATGATCTAAATGATGTTAAATTGATGAGAAACTCTTTTCTCCGGTGAAAGTAGGAGTTTTTAACGAGACTCATCATCCAAAATTCAAAATTCAAAAAAGAGTCATTGTTCCAATGTTTGCAGATGGTTTATCATTATCTCAATCGTATACATAAAGACAACGAAGGTGGAAAAGCGTTGAAACACCATGGCATGATTTGTAAATCTTACGAGTTGAACATGTCTAAAATAGAAACGGCGATACCCCTAAAGCCTTAAGAGCTGGGTACGACGGAAAAGCGTTGAAACACCATGGCATGATGTGTAAATCTTTTGAGTTGAACATGTCTAAAATAGAAACGGCAATACCCCTAAAGCCTTAAGAGCTGGGTACGACGGAAAAGCGTTGAAACACCATGGCATGATTTGTAAATCTTACGAGTTGAACATGTCTAAAATAGAAACGGCGATACCCCTAAAGCCTTAAGAGCTGGGTACGACGGAAAAGCGTTGAAACACCAGGGCATGATTTGTAAATCTTACGAGTTGAACATGTCTAAAATAGAAACGGCGATACCCCTAAAGCCTTAAGAGCTGGGTACGACGGAAAAGCGTTGAAACACCATGGCATGATGTGTAAATCTTACGAGTTGAACATGTCTAAAATAGAAGCAGCGATACCCTTAAAGCCCTAAGAGTTGGGTACGACGGAAATGCGTTGAAACACCATGGTATGGTCTGTAAATCTTACGAGTTGGACATATCAAAAATAGAAACGGCGTTATCCCTAAATCTTACGAGTTGGATACGACGGTAAAATAAAAGGCGCAGGGCGTAGGCGACATCAAAAACAATAATATTAAAGGCGAAGTTCAAAAAACGCCAAAAGAAATTAAAGCTATAATGCATGTCATTATTTTATTACTCTTTACAATATTATATAACACAACAATGCAGAAAAAGAGGCAATATTAGAAACATCCAGTTTTCATTGATAAGAAACATTACAATGAAATCAAGATACAAATTCAAAGACAAAGGTAAAGAAAATTACAATGAAATCAAGATGCAAATTCAAAGAAAAAGAAATCCTAAACCTAACAAAGGATCCAGCTCCTTCAAGGAAGAGAAGAAAAAACTGGAGGCAGCCTCAATAGTTCCTCAACTCCCCAAGATCCTAATTCCCCGCAAGAGAAAGAAATCGGGTGGAAAGACTCCAGTCCCTCTAAATGATAGAAGGAAAACCTGGAGGCGAGACCCCAATCCCTCACCAAGAGGAAAAAATCCGGTGGAAGGAACAATTCATCAGAGCAGAATTACCCTGGAGTTTTCCCCGAGGCCTTACATAATATCCTCCGAGGTTTCTCCTCAGCCTCCGCGATGATCCAGGATCCTTCTTCTTTACCAGAAGGTCCCATATCAGGGGAAGATTCCCGAGAAGCATAAGTCCTCAGGTATTCAATGAAATCTTCATCAGCAGAGCCGGAAGAATCTGACGGAATGGCAAGAGTTTCCATTTTGATATTAGAAGAGGGCTTATCTCGCCTAAATTTAGAAACAGATATCTCTATCTTACGTTTCTTTTTCTGAGATATTGATTTAGAGGCCACACTTTTCTTTTTGGGTTTATTTTTGTGATCCATGGAGGAATCAGTGAATATGGGAATGAAGAAAAACAGAAAGAATCATAGAGAATGAAAGAAAAACGGGATAAGCGAGAATGGAAGTGAAGAAAAGTGAAGAGGAAAGAGGCTATTTATAAGGGAGATTTTGGGCGGTACGCAATAAATACGGTCAAACAGTTGCATATTCCCACATGTGACTGCATAGAAAACGGCGAAAGAATAAAACAATTACGCTGACTACATTGGTATCCGCGAAAAATTCTCGGAAAACGGTTCACAGACGACGCCATAGCCCAACGACATCACGCCCAAGTATTCACATCGCCTCGGACATATTGGCGAGAAGGTTATACAGGCAAATATTATAAAGTCTCATACAAACAGGTATTTTCAAGATACGACAAAGTAATAGAAAGAAGACGCAAGCAATTGAATAGAGAGATATTATAATCAAGGCCACAAAGGGCAAGAAACATTGTCATTTTGCCACAGCAGGGCGTACAGGAGTTCATTAAAAAAGCCACAACTGGGCATACAAAAAATCATCCAAAAAAGCCACAAAGGGCATACAAGATCAAGAGAGAGAAGTACAAAAGATTAACAAGCATCATGGAGCAGAATCCGTAGGAGGAGTGTAAGGAACCAACTGGCCGTCCTTAATGACCATCAAAGCACTGGCCTCGCCCAAACGCTCAGCATCGATATCAGGGAACAAGACTTTAACTTGCTCCACGGCGAAATTAAAGCCATCATCAAATTGAACTCCAATGCTTTCCTCCAGATTTACTTTTTCCTCGGCCCAGCTCGCCTTCTCCTTCTGCAGGACATCTAGGTCCTCGGACAGCCTCTTAATTTGGGCATCCTTATCAACAGCAGCATCCTTCAATACTTTGACCTCGGCGGCATGGTCATCCCTCAACTTCTTCAAAGCAGCCTTCTGTTTCTCCTCCAAATCATCCAAGGCTTTCTTGAAGTGGAGTCAAAACGAGCACCCCCACCAGACAAATCCATCGCTTTCTCAATAAAAACCTCGGGATTTAAAAGAGGATCCCAAGGAGTTGGCACTGTGTTGTTTGAAGGAGCAGGAGGAGAAGGCGAGGTCACTTTAACAGCAGCAGCAAGGCGTGGAGAAGGAGTCTTCTCAGGATCCTCTTCCTGCAGAGGAACAACTTCCACAGTCGAGGCAGCCCCAGAACTAGACGACCTCAGCTTCTTAGAAATAGGCTGTTCACCTTTTGAACTCCCGCCTACCTCAAGATTCTTCGAAGGAATGGCAACGGAAATCCGCCCTTCATTCTTCCTTTTGTTCCTGCCCTTGGGGGCGTCATTATCTGCCGCAATCAATTGAGTCAGAGGGTCAACCACAGCAACGGCTTCCCCAGAAGCGGCAAGGGCGGCATCCTTTTCTTTTTTGGCCCTAACACTCAGCAAGAATTCCATCATTTTCTCTTGTGAGACAGACCTCATCCTCTCTGCAAAAATAAAAGAAAAGGTTAGTCTCTGGGAAAGAATAAGCAAAGGCGAGACAAGAAAATAATAAAGAAACCCACCCATATACTCCACCAACTCTTCTATATAACCATCAGCCTTAAGAAGGTCGCCCACATTCAAAATACATAACGTCTCGATATAGGCGACGCATTCTTTCTCAAACTCGTCCAGAGATTCATAACGAGTCCCTTTGATGACACGGGGATTCTGGGTCCAATAAAAGGGAAACTAAGGTTCTTGATTCCCATCAAACATCACGTCAGGGAAAGACTCCCTGCCACGGACGCGAAGAAAAGTGTTTTTGAATTTTTTGAAATTAGAGGTATACAACTGGAAACGTTTTCGGCCTGGCTGACTCGAAAGATAAACCTGAGAGTCAGGCGAGACGCTTTTAATGGTGTAGAAAGAAAACAGCAACAGAAGGCTTCTCAATTTCCAGACCTAAACAGGCAATTGGAAGGCTTTCATATAACCCCAACTATTGGGACTCAGTTGGCAAGGGGCGACATTCAGGGTTCTAAACATCTGAACTTCGAAAAGGGTAAAGGGAAACCAGACGTTGAAAGAATCGATAATGGAGGTATACATATAAAAGAAATGGGGTGTTTGGATGTTAACATCAGTGACAATCTCATCCTCACCAACAGGTTCAGTGATGACGTCGTTCTCATCCTCAGAACCAGATATAACGGTTTTTCGCCTATACGCCAACACGGATTCCCAGTCTAAATACTTCGAAGCTACATCCATGGTCTCGGGAGGAGTTGGGGCGACAAAGATGGCAAGAGTAGTGTCCTTTCGTTTTCCTGTGAAAGACGAAGGCGAGATTATCACACAGTCACTATCACTACTCTCAGTATCGCTAGAGCTAATTTCAACATTCATTAAGGAATTGAAGTAACCATCATAATCAAGAGAACCATCGGCCCTTGTATGATGGTTACGTATCTGAGTCTCTAAGACATAACCACGATGAGAAATTTTGGTAAAACCCCCCTCTTCATCATCACTCAAACTACGTAAAATCACCATTTTTTCCTACTCCGAACCCTAGAAATCGAAATGGGAACGCTAAAAAGGAGTAAAGGCAGTTACGAAAGAAGGAATAAAAGTTACCTTAAATAAAAATGTAGTGGAGATCGTGTGAAGGGAGGTTGAATGATTAATAAACCGCGCAAAGTGGGTTTTGAAATTTGGGGAAAAATGCTGAGAAACGGAACAAACAAAGGAGGAATTGACAAAAATAGTTTGAAGTTCTTGTTTTATAGGAAAAGTTGAGGGTGAACGAAACGTTCTAATGCCCAACGGGTAAAAGAAGGCACCCTTACGCGTGTCAGCCTTAACACGTACGCATGGACACGTATCCCGAGACGGGGCGAGAAAGCCAAACGTTTGAAATTCGACGACATCGCCAAATGGCGAGAACAAGTATATATTCAGAATTAATCAGAAATACGTGGCGGAAAAGAAATTCATGAATTAAAGGAAAGAAACATCATTTCATTTAAGAGAATTCAACAATTACAAAGGGAGGCGGAACATATTCAACGCCATTTGAAGGAAATGCAAGAAAAACAACACACAATGAGGGAAAACATAGAAAAACTACTTAAAGGCTTTATAAGCAGCCTCGACGGCACGGACATGACAATCCTCCATCAAGCCCCTCAATTTCTTCGCCGCATCAGAGTCTTGGGCAGTCTTCCTCATGTCGTTATTAAGAGCATCATCTTTCTCTTGAAGACGACACAAGTGTGAGCGAGTTCGGATTAATTTGGCGGCAAGGACCTTTTCCTCTTCACAAGGGGTTTGAGTTAGTTCTCCAACTCATCAATTCGGTTATCTATGGCCTCCTCGGCCGATAAGGAAAGTGCCATCACCTTCTCTTGAGATGTTATGTGTTCTTTCACCATCTCTATCATTCTCTCCAATGCATCAGAAAGCTCTCTCTGACAATGGTCAACAGTCTCAGTGGTTTCAACGAAAGCACCGTCATCCAAGAATCGTTTGTTCAATTCCTGCACCACGGCCAGAAATTCCTTCTGTCCATCCGTCAACCTCCAGGAATAATCTTGCAACTCCTTCACCATATCAGCAAAATCCTCCACCTGATCCAGCAAATCATCAGTATCGTAGCACAGCATGTTCCTCAGTTGGAACAACACCGGCATAGCAGGCGACTCCAGAATAGCGGTAGGGGAAGACATAGTCACAAAAGCAAGTGATGCAGGGAAAGAGAGATGAATTGAATTGCGTGTCGCGGAATTCATATTTATGGTCCACAGATAGAGAACATGATCAGAAGTAGTGGGCAGTTACCACACCACGTCCGGCCATTATCAGCACTTCGCCTCTTTGAGCCTCGTGCTTGGGGGGCTGTGTACCGGACAAAATATTATAGGCCCAATAACTCAATGATCCAATAATTGGCCCAAACAACTCAAATAGATAACTTGGCGGGAAAGACAAGGCGAGGGCGAGACCCAGAGATGGGGGCGACGCCTTCAGGTTATGATTACGTCGCCCAACAGCGGATAACCACCCACTACCACCACATAAGTGCGGAGGAGAGGAGCAACCGCCCTTGAGACACGGTGGAAAACCACCCACGACCTCCATTAGAAAGGAGTGGGGTGGTTTTAGATATTTTCCGATCATGTTCTCCCTCTATAAATAGAGAAGAAAAACTCATTGTAAAGGGTTCAACTTTTTGGTAAATAAAGATCCTAAGTATCATTATTACGCATTAATATACTTGGACCACCCCCCTATTATTTTTACCAGAACAGTACCAATTTTGATCATTTTCATCTATATCTATAAATAGGGGTGAGCACAAACCCGCAACTCGAAACCGACATAACCGCCAACATATGGAAGCAATCGGTCGAATGCGGGTCGGGTCTCGGATCAACAATTGTAAAAAATCGATCATGAACGGTTGTATACGGACGGGTGCGGGTCTCTAAAAATCCGTCTATTCATAACCGAAACTGACCGAATAATTTCTAAAATACAAATTAATGTTTTTCTAGTTTCGAGCACTTCTTCTCTCTCTTAATATCATATGTTCTTCATTTTGTTAATTTTATCTATTTTTGATAGAGGAGAAAAATGTTGTATTCTACAAGCTTTAGCTTGTAATATGTTGATAAAGAAAATGTGAAAGATAATATTTTAGATTTATCTTAATTTTTACTTCTCATCTACTATCTATTATTGTCGTTGAATTTACAAATTTGAAACAAATTAACTTCATCTCATCATTTTTATTGTATCTTTTGTTGCATTATGTACGAAATATTGAACGAATTGTCAAAAAACAAATAATTTTTTGATCAATGAAGTTTTAAATGCAACAACAACGTTTCAATCTAACCCGTTAAAACCGAACCGTTGGACCCATCACCCGTATAACCCGAACCCGAACAAACCGAAGATGTAAACAGTAGGAATTGAGTCCAAATTAAAAGGTCGCAGTTTTTATCGATTTAACGATTTTCGGTCCGAATCACCAAACCCAACCGATACTCACTCCTAGAGCTGTCAAAACGGGCGGCCCGGCCCATTTCGGGCCGGCCCATTCGGGCTTCGGGCTTAATCGGGCCGGGCTAAAAAGCCCGGGTAAAAAAACGGGCGGAAAAACAAGGCCCGAGCCCGGCCCGATACGGGCTCTCGGGCTTTCGGGCCGGCCCGGTTTTTTTTTAAAAAAAAATTAAAGTAAAATTAGATAGATGAAGGGTAATGAAAAAAGAAAAAATTTAAGTGCCCAATAAATTAGACAAATTCAGAGATTTGTTATGCAACAAATTACAAAGAGATCACAACATTAATTAATTAATTAACTACAAATAGGTTGAAATTTGTTATAATTAATGTAAATTTATTTAAGCTAATTACATTTTACGAGTAATTACGTAGAGAAATAATTCATGACCTTGTTATTATATTTTTAGCTTATTTATTTATTTTAATGACACGATAAGTTATTTTTACTTTTATCTTATTTTCATTTCTTTATTTATAATTTGCGTTACTAATGCATGTATTTAATTTGTGTTACTAGTGCATATTTATTCTCTTAAATGCGCGTTTGATGGAATTGGAAGGTGTGTGTGACGTGTGTGTTGTGTTGTGTTGATGTCGTGTTGTTAACTTATTATGTTTGTGTGGGCTTTTAATTTGTGGCACAACTAAAAATGTTATAAACATCCTTCCTTATTTACTCATATTTTTTTTTTTTATTATAATTTATTCGGGCTTGCGGGCGGCCCGCGGCCCATTCGGGCCGGCCCATATTTTTTGCGGGCTTTATCGGGCCGGGCTAAAAAGCCCGGATGTTAATTCGGGCTAGATTTTTAAGGCCCAAGCCCTGGAAAAAATCGGGCTATTCGGGCCGGCCCATTCGGGCTGGCCCATTTTGACAGCTCTACTCACTCCTATCTATAAATATGAGTGTGAACAATATAAACGAGTGTAAAATCAATAATTGCAAAAATATGACAATTTTTAGATTGAACACTCGTTAATATTATAATTTTTAGATTGAACACTCCGTTAATAAAAAGTTATAAACAATAAATTAAAATCTATGACAATTTTTAGATTGAACATGTTCGAACTCGAGAACTTGCGGTTCTATGTGTAAGTTTCATAGACTACAAAAACTTTTTTTCTTGAATAAAGACACCTCATATACATATTAAAGTTTATTTAACCCATTTTTAATTTCAATTTCTATATAATTTTTATGACTACAATTTCGGTATAATTATTAAATTATTTTTAAGATTTTAATAATTATTGCTCACATTATAAACAGGCCCGGCTCAGAAGGGGCTGCAACAAGGGTTGTTGCAGTGGGCCTCCAAAATAATAAGGCCTCAAAAAAAAATTGCAGGGTAGTAGTAGTAGTAAAATAGGAGGTGTAAATATCATATTGCAGCAAAATAAGCCCAATTGCAGGCTCAGTTTGAACAAAAAGAAAGTAAAGACTATTAAATCATCTACGGCTATCGTACAATGCAACAAACTATGAAACTATTAGATCTGAATGCATTTAATTTTAATTTAAGATTTAACTTAAATAAATTATTTTGTTGTTATTGATAGAATATGAATATTTTTATGTTAATTACTAGGATAATTATATTTTTTAAAATCGATGAGTTTTTTCCCCTCGAGTTAGTCGATCCTTGAGCTGGATACCGAGTTTTCAAAAAAAATTAATCGTTGAGTTTTTTTTATAAAAAAATTGTATTTATTTTTTATTAAAAGGTCACTTTTAAAAATTTGCACACGACCTCTAAAAACTCAGGACCGGCTCTAATTATAAATAAGTTGAGAGGGTAGGAGGAGGAAGAACTGAGGGAGTATCGGTCTTTATTGCTTACCCTCTCTTTGCAAAATCAGCTTTCAGATAGGTGGAAGTCTGACCCTAACAGAGGTTACACTGTTCGAGGAGCATATCAGCTTTTGACTTCTCAGGTTTCGGCTTTCGTGGATGACGCGGAAAAACTTATTTGGCACCCTCAGATTCCGTTGAAGGTCTCCATCTTTGTGTGGCGTCTATTGAGTGATATATTGCCAACAAAAACCAATCTGGTCACTCGAGACATTTTACCTACTGCAGTTCATTTGTGTTCAGGTTGTGGCGAGGCGGAGTCGGCTCATCATCTATTCATCTCATGTGGTACTTTTGGTTCTCTTTGGGCATTAGTACGTTCGTGAATTGACATCCCGGTGGTGGAGTTCACTTCCTTACGTGATTACTTTGTCCAATTTACCTCTTCATAAGGTGTTTCTCGGGCACGCCGCTCTTTTTTGCAACTCATTTGGCTCACATGTATGTGGGTTATGTGGACAGAGAGGAATCATAGGTTGTTTTGTGGCTCAGCTAGCACTACTTCTCAGATGTTGGACAAGATCAAGCTCTTTTCTTTTAGATATGGTTGAAGGCGACGTGTATTACCTTAACTTCTAACTGTCATAGCTAGTGGTCTAGTCATTTGCTTTGTTTGGAACTTGTATGATCTGTTTTTTAGTTATCTTTCTATAACTTTATGTGACTCTTTGTAAACGTCTATAGTCTATCTTGACACATCTTTTGCTAGGGAGATTGTTTTTATATTATATATTTTATTTTGGCTTGTTCAAAAAAAATATTAATATTTTTTCCTTACTAGGTTATAACTTATAAGTACAAAGTTGGATTCTCCACTTCCTTCCACATATGTTAAAGACAGAGATCAAAACACTAGCCACTTATTTAAGGGGTCCAAGATCCTGACAACTTCAATCAATTCATTGTTGATCTTTAATAGTTATTACTTTCTTCGGTCATTTTTATAAGAGACAAATTATTTTTTAATTTCATTGAGTAATTGGTGTATTAAATCTATATTAGATTTTTCATATATTAGATTCATTCAATAATTGATGTATTTGGTCTATAAGATAGACCAAATACATCAATTACTCAATAAATCTAAAAAGTCAATTATCTCTATAAAAAGAATAGGAGAAAAATATTATTTGTAGATAAACATAGGTAGATTAAAGAGAAAAAATCTAGAAAACATAACCCTTACCTAATGAAGTTTTTTAAGTAAACCTAAATTTGAGATAATATTATGAGTTATTAAAAGTATGGTCAGCTCAAGAGTATGAATTGGACTTTGTAACCTTAAACTGAACATAAAACAATAATTTGTATTTGAAGGTATAGTTATTAAACTCTTAATAATGTTATAATAATTTTTTCAAATATAATGAGGTGTGGTTATTAAACAATTAAAACTAGTTTAATAAATATATAACTTAGTTAGCAAAAATATTGTATTAGATATGCACGAGGCCGGGGTTGGAATCACAGTCATTTTATTTATCCACTTTAAGAGTGAAATTTCTAGTCATCCAATTACATGACCAAAAAAAAAAAAACTATATGGAAATTGTTGTAAAATATAACTATATGAAAATTGCTGCAAAACAACTATATGGAAATTAATATAAAATATGTAAAAAATTAAAATAATGAAACTGAAATGGAAATTGTTGTAAAACAACTATATGAAAATCAATATAAAAAATAGTTTTAAAACTCTACCATTTCGGTTATCATTCTTTTGTAAGCGGTTGGTTAGAGAATTTAATTTTTTTTATTTTTTCTTTTCCTGGTAAGGTTTATTTCTCGATGGATAATTTGAATCAATTATATTATTACCAAATAGAAATTCTTAAAGAAACTTTAATATATATTTTTAGAATTGATTTTAAAAATATATTTGACCATTTTATGATAGCATTAAATGTCATTAAAATCATTATATCTTAAATTTAATTTTATAATAACCAATAAACTATTTTTTTAATCTATTGAAATAATTTTCATTTATATTAACTTTTTTGTGTGTATAAATACCATGTTTGGGTTTGAGGTATGTATTCATTATTTCACAAATACAAATAATATGGCCAAGTATAATGTTTTTCTATTCTTCTTTGTGTTTTTATTTTTTGCATCAATAATTTCTTTGCTGTGTGATGCCATTAAAAGTGATGATGAAAGTAAACTTCACATTGTATACATGGGATCTCTTCCTATAGAAGCATCGTATTCCCCAACCTCTCACCATATTAGTTTGTTGCAACAAGTTATCGATGATAGTGACATACAAAATTGCTTAGTTCGGAGTTATACGAGGAGTTTTAACGGTTTTGCCGCTAAACTCAACGATCAACAAATGATAAAACTTTCTAGCATGAAAGGTGTGGTTTCAGTTTTTCCAAGCCAAGAGTACCACCTTAAAACCACAAGGTCATGGGATTTCCTTGGTTTACCTCAATCAATCAAACGAAGCAAAACTATTGAAAGTGATTTGGTGATTGGAGTCATAGATGGTGGAATTTGGCCAGAATCTGAAAGTTTCAACGATAAAGGTATATATATTCTTATTCAAAATAAAATATTTTAATGGAATGATCATATATTGTTATTTTTTATAATTGTTATATATGTGTGAAATATTTACCTCGGCTAAAAAGATACTAATTAATTAAAATACTTTGTTATTATTATATCTAACTAATTTCTTAGTTTGTATATATTTTAATGGACATTGAGTAATATTATTGTTTAATTATAATACTATGGTCACTATTATAATAAAAAAAATGGTTTAACTAGAGTTTCTCTACCTCTAATGTCATTTACTCATCAAATTGATCCCCCATTTTAAAATTACATATGTTTTCTCCATCAATTTTTTGTACTTTAAAATGGTGATTTATCATATTATAAATAATGTGATGTAGAAATTGATGATATTGAATGATCAAAATTCATAAAATTACGAGAAAAGTCATTAAAAAAATTAATTTCAATTTCATAAATCATTTATTTATTTTCCTTAAATAACTCTACTTTTTAGTACAGAAATATCATGGAGAGGGACCAAAATTGGGTATTTTAAAATGGTATGACAAATTTCATGAATGAGTGAAAA
Source organism: Trifolium fragiferum (assembly GCA_954870985.1). Lineage (NCBI taxonomy): Eukaryota > Viridiplantae > Streptophyta > Magnoliopsida > Fabales > Fabaceae > Trifolium > Trifolium fragiferum. The sequence continues at coordinate 40,434,193 of OX940796.1, read as the reverse complement.
TATGGGGAGCAAAACTGTAATTATACCTAAAATATATATATATTTCAAATTTTGATCACTATTATAAGTAAAAGTTAACTATTTTTGAACCATTTAATGTTATAATTTCTAATATACTCTTCATTTAATTTAAAAATATTTCAATAGTTGAATGGTTTTTTTTTCTAAAAGGACAATTTGGTAAATTTGACTTAAGTTTTATATAAAATCTAAAAAGTGAGTTGCACTTAACTGAATTAGTAAATCTTCGTGATTTTTTTTTTTTGTGTAATAGTAAGCAAAGGGTGTATATCTTAGGAAAAATAAAATATGATTATTCATTTGATTTATTTTTTTTATCAATCGATCAGGTCTTGGTGCTATTCCAAAAAAGTGGAAAGGAGTTTGTGCAGGCGGCCGTAACTTCAGTTGCAACAACAAGATCATTGGAGCACGATTTTACGATTTTAATGATGAGAGTGCAAGAGACTCAGATGGTCATGGAACTCACACAGCGTCAACAGCTGGTGGAAGCGAGGTGAAGGGTGTGAGCTTTAATGGTCTTGCAAAAGGTACCGCAAGAGGTGGAGTCCCATGTTCAAGGATTGCTGCATACAAAGTCTGCAGCAGTAGTTGCACTAGTCAAGCTATGTTATCTGCATTTGATGATGCCATTGCAGACGGAGTTGATGTCATTACCATATCTATGGGTAAATCATCAGATAATTTTGATATTTTGAGTGATGCTATTTCCATCGGTGCATTTCATGCCCTGGAGAAGGGAATAGTCACAGTGCATGCTGCAGGAAACGATGGTCCTACCCCAAGTACCACTGGCAGTTTAGCACCTTGGTTATTCACTGTTGCCGCAACTACTATAGATCGTCAATTCATTGATAAGCTCATCCTTGGAAATGGAAAGACGTTTATTGGTAGTTCAGTTAATATTTTCCCTTCACATGGAACTAAGTTTCCAATTGCCGTGCGTAATGCTCAAACTTGCTATGTCGGAGGAAATGCATCCCCTGAAACATGTGATTGTATAGACGAAAATATGGTCAAGGGTAAAATTGTTTTATGTGGAGCACAAGGACGTGAAAGAATGGCGTATGCTAATGGTGCAATTGGTTCGATCATTAATAGTACAAAACGTAGTTTTGATATACCTTCTGTCACTATTAAGCCTTCACTTAACTTGGAAACAAAGGACTTTGTTAATGTTCAATCTTATACAAATTCCACTAAATACCCCGTAGCTGAAATTTTGAAGAGTGAGATCTTCCATGACACCAATGCTCCTAGAATCGCCTCTTTCTCTTCTCGTGGTCCAAATCCTTTAGTTCTAGAAATTATGAAACCAGATATAAGTGCCCCGGGAGTGAATATTTTGGCTGCATTTACACCTCAAAAATTATATGGAGATGTTATGGGGAAATACACCCTATTGTCCGGAACCTCTATGGCATGTCCTCACGTTGCTGGAGTTGTTGCATATGTAAAATCATTTCATCCAGATTGGTCACCTGCAGCTATCAAATCCGCCATTATGACCACCGCAAAACCAGTGAAAGGTACTTATGATGATTTGGCAGGTGAGTTTGCTTATGGTTCTGGGAATATCAATCCACAACAAGCCATTCACCCGGGACTTGTTTATGACATCTCTAAGGAAGATTATGTACAAATGCTTTGTAATTATGGGTATGATACTAACAAAATTAAACAAATTAGTGGAGATAACTCAAGTTGTGATGGACCTTCCAACAGAGCCCTAGTGAAAGATTTAAACTATCCCGCAATGGTGATTCCTGCTAGGCCTTATCACAATCGTTTCCATGCCAATATTCATAGAACCGTCACAAATGTTGGTTTTCATAACTCAACCTACAAGGCTACTCTCATCCATCAGAATCCAAAAATCAAAATTACGGTGGAACCAAAAGTGCTCTCATTCAGATCATTACATGAGAAACAATCATTTGTTGTCACTGTTGTTGGTGAGGCAAAGTTAAATGAAACTGTGTTTTCCTCATCACTTGTATGGTCTGATGGTACCCACAATGTCAAGAGTCCCATCATTGTGCAATTACTTCCTCCATATAATTGACCATATTATTGTTATGGCAAAATTAATATATGATTCTTGAATCTCCCACAAATTATTATGTTCTCTATCTCTATATTTATTCATTTTGATTTTATAATAATTCAAAATTCAATATGCATTAAGCTGTTGGCGTTCATGTTCCAGTGTGGAGCATATATTCCATTCTGCATTTATTTACATACATGTTAATGTTAATTATTTGTTCATTCAATTTCATTTAATTAATTAATAATATTATGCATGGAAAATAGAAATACTTCTATGTAGGGGTGTCAAAATTATCCATTTATCCGTTATCCATCCAATCCACTCACTAATGGATTCATCCAATCCATCCATTAGTAAAAAAATTATTAAATGGATTGGATCATATATAGTACAATAACCTCAAATCCAATGGATAATCAATTTTTTAAAAATAAAATTAACAACCAATTCAAAAATAAAAAATCAGTTGAAAACCGAAAAAACACCTGAAGATCCTGAAATCGGGCGAAAACCCAAAAAATCGGCCGGATACCCAAAAAAACACGAAAATCCAAAAATCGGCTGAAAACTCAAAAAATCGGACGAAAACCCAAAAATCACCCGAAAACCCAAAAATCGTCCGAAAAACTGAAAATCGACCGAAAAACCCAAAAAAAACACCCGAAAATCCAAAATTCAAAAAATCGGCCGAACAACCTAAAATCAGCAGGAAAACCAAAAAACGGCCGAAAATCCTAAAATCGGCTGAAAACACAAAAAAAACTACTGAAAAACCGAAAATCAGCCGAAAAACCAAAAAATCCTAAAATCGGCCGAAAACCCAAAAAACACTCAAAAATCCTAAAATCGGCCGAAAGCCCAAAAACCGGCCAAAAACTCAAAAAATCGGCCGAAAAACCAAAAATCGGCCGAAAATCCAAAAAACACCCGAAAATCTAAAAATTGGCCGAAAAACTGAAAATCGGCCAAAAACACAAAAAACGCCCGAAAATCCTAAAATCCAAAAAATCGGCCGAAAAACCTAAAATCAACTTTTCGGCCAATTTTAGGTTTTTCTGGCGTTTTTTGGTTTTTCGGTCAGGTTTTTTGTGTTTTCTGCCAATTTTAGGTTTGACGGACGATTTTGTGTTTTCGGCCGATTTTTTGAGTTTTCGGCCGATTTTCGGTTTTTCGGCCGAGTTTGGGTTTTTCAGCCGAGTTTTTGGGTTTTCAACCGATTTTTTTTGTGCTTTCGGCCGATTTTAGGTTTTTGCGGCCGATTTATGGATTTTCGGGTGTTTTTAGGGTTTTCAGCCGATTTATTGATTTTCGGGTGTTTTTAGGGTTTTCAGTCGATTTTCGGTTTTTCGGCCGATTTTAGATTTTTCGAACGATTTTGTGTTTTCGGCCGATTTTTTGGGTTTTTGGGCGATTTTTGGTTTTTCGGCTGATTTTTTATTTTTCAGCCGATTTTTTGGGTTTTCAACCGATTTTTTGTACTTTCGGCCGATTTATGAATTTTCGGGTTTTTTAGGTTTTTCGGCCGATTTTTGTGTTTCCGGCAGATTTTTTGGGTTTTTGGCCGATTTTTGATTTTTCGGCCGATTTTAGGTTTTTCAACCGATTTTTTGTATTTTCTGCCGATTTTTGTGTTTTCGACTATTTTTTGGATTTTATGTTATTGATAAAAATAATCTATTTAATTAATAAATATGTTATTAAAAAATAAAAGTAATTTAATAGATGGATTAGACGGATATCCATCCATTTAAAATACCATAATGGATGGATTTGATTGGATTTTATCTCCAATGGATGGATTGGATTGGATATTTTGAATGAGTTTTAATGGATTGTTAATGGATTAATGGATTTTTTTTATCCATCCATTAGCAATCCAATCCAAATCCATTTTGACACGCATACTTCTATGTCATACCCTGTAGAGGACTACATATTCTGCGCTGAGGCGTAAATAGCGGAGGATTGGGAGGGTTAAACTGTTGAGCGTGCTGATTCGACTGGCACGTGGGTTGTAGAGGTCTGCACGTGCAAGGTGAGCGATGTTCTCGCGAATCTTCATACTGCAGATTGTTTCTTCCAAACCATTCTTCCTTTCCTTTCTTCTGCTGCGTCTTCCCTCACATTTTTCCTCCACTTCTTGTTCTTCCTCTTCTCCTCGTCCGTGTGATCTTTCTTGCTCTTCACGGTATTTTTCCGGACATCGACAACTTTCACTACTACATGGCTCATCCTCTTCTCTGCCATGTCTACGAAATTTATGTTTCCAATATTCTTCATCCCTTTGCCTGCGAAGCCACGGTGTTCGTTCTTCTTGACCCTCGTCCTCATCATCATCTTCACTCTTGTGACTAGGACTACGTCTTGATCTCAATTCATCATCGTCTTCTTCTTCCTCTCTGTGACTTTGACTTTTTTCTTCTTCATCTTCTTGCCAATCAGGGACAATATAATAATGCGGAGACCACCTTCTACTCGTACGATCTGGCTCCTTTTGTCACATTATATCATGTGTTTCAGTTCATGCTATAAAAATAGTGAGATGTCTAAATTTCTTTTCCACATGCTTCTTGAGAAATCACATTATATCATTTCCTTAAAGCTTATAAGGATAAGTAATGTAACAGTGAATTTTATGGAAGACTACTCAGAAGAATTAAAACAATGTGAGTCTTTTTTTCCTATCATCACATATTAGCAAACTTGGACTTAATGAGTATTTTGGAGAGTTACATCAACATTCATAATTTACAAATTTTAGCATTTCTTTGTGATTATGCTTTAACTCAAATTTGTTAATATTGCATTATAAATGATTATCAATCCAATTTTTATTCAAATAATCTGTTGAAAATCCCTTGATAAATTTTTCATTTTGGTAATGCAACCTATTTTGTCTGTCGTGATTGCAACAAATTCAGTTTATGTGGCCGTAATTGTGAAGAACCGGATATCTCTAAAACCTTTATATTGCGGTTACAATTTCAACCGCGGATCGTATTTTGGAACCATGCAACTTAGGACTTAGAATAAATCTCATTGCAGTTGAACACTTGAACTAGACAACTATAGCTGTAACATAAAAAATTTCATTCCATTGATTCATAGCTTTGAGGTTCACATGTTTAAAAACAAAAAAACATTTAAAACATGTGAATATATCAACTGTAGCCATCATGAACTTTCAAGTTGGTAGTTTCTGGCCTACTGAGTGCAAAAGAATATACTTATGAAGCACGGACACAGACACCGAACGCGACACAGATATTGGCATGTTGACACCGATAATAATTTAAAAAATTATACAATTTAATGTAATTATAAGTGTTGGTGTCGTGTCGGTGTCCAACACCAGGATACGCCTAATCCAAGGAGTATCCGAGCTTCATAGGAATATACAATATCATCAAATCAAGTGGAACAAAAAAAAAAACATTTGTTATGATAGCAAAATGAACATGGGAACAGTGACTCTAGTTTTTGATCTATAGTACATTTTCTTCTTCTTGAAATTCCCATTTTCAATTGTTAATAATATTCTCCCTGGTTCATTGATGTAAAAAGAGTTTCTAGTACTATCACCAACAATATTTTGGTTTTGTAGTAATACTGTGTATGAGCCTTCATCATCTGGAATGAACTCTTCTTTGTAAGACACATCCCATCCAACAACAGTTATGTCCCACATTATTGTCACTCCAGTCTAGAAACATCATAAAATCAAATTAGAACATAGAAAAATTCAACATGGTAAATAAATAGAGTAAATATTTAAATTAGTCTTTGAAATAGTAAAACTCTATCGATATTTGAAATTGCAAAATTTTAATCAAATTTGTCCCTTCGTTGAATTTGTATGAACAAGAATTTCATTAAGTTGGTAATATCGGTGAGAAATTTGATAACGATATTAACATTTTGAAATTTCAAGGTTCACTTTGAAATATTGATAATGTAGTGGGGCTTAGACGATAAGATTCTACAATTTCAAGAACAAAATTGTATGTTTACTTTTTGATTCCCGCAACTGTGATCGGGAGGAGGTTGAAACCACTTGATACCAGAACTGACCTCCGACCCAGATTAACTGGTGGTGAAAGCCAAAAATTATATGCTTACTCTAAATAAATCACAAAACCATATGGTACTGCGCATAATGCGTTCAATTTGAAAAAGAAATATAAAATAATATCAAATTTCATGTTAAGCACCTCATGGACTGGAAATTCAATTCTAGAAATAGAATTTGCTCTGACTTTGTGCTGTAAAACCTTATCATCAGGAGAAAAATCTTTGTCATTATTCCTCCTTAGACCACCATATTCAGCTGGAAGATGTTCTGGAGCTATGAACCTGTGAAATTTCATATCATGTTAACTATATAGTTGAATAAATAAAATTTATAGAAATGGAAAACTTTAGGTATATCTTATAATTTAAGCACACTTACTTTAGGAGAATTGATGTGACCTTTTGTGGTCTTGCAAAGATGAACTTACTTTTATTTCTTTGGCTCATAAACCTTGAGAATAGCACTTGTGATGTGTAGAACCAAAATGGTGCATTTACTACAATCTGCATACAAGAAAAATAAAAGGGTCAAAATTAAGAACTTATTGATTGCATAAGCACTTATTATGCAAAGTGTTTATGCATAAATTATTTCTATAACAAAATACAAAATAAAACCAAATTGTTTTCATTAGCTATCCTGACAGCGAGCCTGTAAAGATAAACTGAAAACAGCTTACGAACATGTTTGAGTCGGTAGATAAACTCAAATAAATAAATACTAACATTTTTGTAGATGATCTCAGGGTAATAGGATTGAAACATCATTAGAATCTTTTTGTTTATTGAATTAAGCTCTTTCATTCCTTGAATAGGTGCATTCTTCAAATCATAAACCTGAATAATTCCATCAGCCCCACCTCGAAAACACAACCTTTTAATAGCAGTTTCCATCAACTGAATCCTCCACCTCAAAAACAAGTCACATTTCTGTTGATTTCCAAATGTTTTCCTATACAAAACCTTATCTTTAAAAACATCATAAACATGGTAACAAACCGGACGACCTTGTTTGTCCCGACTATTCAAAAATCCGACATTTTCGAAATCAGAACCCAAATCTTCATCAAGAATCTTATCAATATTATTTTTTATTCTCCAAACTATAGTCTTTTGTAACATTTCAAATGCATCATTGACTTTGTATTCTTTAGCCTTTAAGAATTTCCTCAAAATAATATCAGTACCTTCATGTGATTTGCTCGGTAACAAAGGAACACCCCATAAAGTAATTTCTCTAAGATTTTCCTTTGACATTGCAAATTTTTCTCCATTTTCATCTTCACCTAACAAATAGTTTCCAAGAATCGCGTCCTCGACTTTGCAACGAAACTCAAGTAATGATCTCTTTATCTTGAGCTTAATCTCAACAGGATTTTGTGTTCCAAACCCAATCCCTTCATTATCACTAACCAATTCTTGATCACAATCATGATCTTGATCATCTTGATTCTTATTGGTGAGGTATTTTAGATTTTCAATGAGATGTAAAGGGATGTAATTATTATTGTTGTTGTTCCCATTTTCATCATTGCATTCATCATTGCCATCCATGTCCTCACAATTGGTAATAGGACACCTCTTCCGTGATCTAATTTTCCGGCGCAACTGAGTGTTTGCCGGAAAACTGAAACATGGAAGAGGGTGGAGGATGGGAAGATGTGGCTTTTGGAAGAATGAGAAGTTTGCTTTGATTGTAACAACTAGATAATGTTGAGTGATGATGGATCAGTTTCTTCATTTGAGAATTCTCAACCGTTAATTGAGTGGCGCCAAATATAGAGAATATAGCTAATTTAATTTATTGGTTTCATTGGCAATTCATATCCTAAGGGGCCAACAACTGTGTCTACCATGCCATTATATATATACGGTCAGGATCACATCACATCGATAGGAAGTGTCAAATTACATGACACCTTTGATATTTCTTTATTGGATAACTGCATTACAAAATTCATCGTTGGATTCAGAGCTATTATTATATAAATCGTGTCTATAAAATTTAACATCAATTGAAAATCATTTGATATGTCAATAAGAATAAAAATTACGTAACATCTTGCAAAATTACACCGGTGTAACATTTAATTAATGTTACAACGCTTTAACAAATACAAATTTTATAAAAACCACCGTTGAATTGAAAATTTATATCATATATAATTTATATTAAATTTTACAAAAATCTAAAATCTTTTGATATATTTAATCAAATCAAAATCAAATCACCTAATAAATAACGTCTGTTTCTTTAATCATAAAAAATAATATGGTTTGATTCGATTAAAAATGGCTTCAACTTTGAAAGCTCTCTTCGGTTAATGTTAAATGTACATTCAAAGTTATTATAAAATTTCATTTACTATTAAATATTTAAAAGAAATATAAAAATAAAAATTAGAAATATTATTTGGAGTGTTAGTTGTCCAACAACTATTCTTTATTTTTATTTTCTTCACTTTCTCTGAATCAAATCAATAGTTAAATAACATCTCTCGTGTTTTTTTTATTTTTTATTTTTGGATCAAATACATCTCTCATATTTTTATTTATGAGAAAAATCTAAAATATTATATGTAATAATATAATAATTACGCCGTTTCATCGCATCCCGTTTCTTCAAACCTTACATTTTCTTTGTTTCATAAATTAAATACAGCAATAAAATGAGTAATGCTATATATAATAAGCAAAACCATGAAATTGACGAGCCTTTGGAAAATTGGCTAGACTGAGCATAAATAAGAAGCATTATCTTTGAAAATTGGCTAGTCAACTTTGTTCATGGTGACACTATGGAGCATTTGGCAATAAAGAAACAATAAGGTGTGGATGAATAAAATTGAACCGGTTCATGTAGTTTGTGACAGAACCATCAATTTATTATTGGACTGAAAAAATGCAAAACAATACAAGAAGCGGAATTGTATGCAGCAACAAGAAGTAACCGAAACTTGTTGCCAAAAGCTTCATACAGGGCGGTACAAGTGTAACATTGATGCTTTTTTCTCTGTTCAGGTGAATAAAGTTGGAATAGGAATGTGTATACACTACAACATTTATAGTCTCTAACAACATTTGAAAATTGTTGCCAGAACCTTGAAAATCGTTGCCTAAAAGTATAAGGGACGTTTTTCAAGCGTCTTCTATGCGTGCGTTGCCTATTGTCTAAGGGGACGCTTTTTTTCACTTTCTGGGGACACTTTTATAAAGCGTCGCCAAAACTACATAATAGGGGACGATTTTCCTTCTATATCTTTGGGGACGTTTATCGCATGTTGTCATAGCTTGCAACGTTTTCAAAGCGTCCCCTAAACTTGGTTCAGTAAGAAGACTATTAGGCAACAATTTACAAATGTTGTCAAACCTGGCCACAAATATGAAGTGCTCTCTAAAAATGAAATAGTACCTACACTTGGTAAGTGTATCTATAAGCTAACAATTTTTAGCTTAAATTATAATCTAAACAAGAATTGCACCAAATTTGAATTGCATCAAACCCAATTGTACTACAAAAAGTGTTAATAAAATCTTCACAAAATGTCTAACATTACTTAATACCACAGCAAGTTTAATACTTAGAAGTTTAATGCTTAGAAGTCTAGCATTACTTAAGCAAAATGTCTAACATTACTCAAATACTTAGAAGTCTAGCAAAATGACCAAATACATAGTTTGTTCAAGTTTAATCCTTAGTGCAAGCCAAAAATAACATTATCCAACTCATTTAAGTTTGTCGAACTCGTCATCGTCTTCATCATCCTCGTCGTCATCGTCCTCTAGAAATTCATCACTTATGCCGTAATCATCACTTGCGTCATCCTCTCGAGAGTCATCGCTTACACCGTCGTCCTCTTCATCATCTTCATCACTTACACCGCCATCCTCTTCATTAATACCTTGCTACATATATAAGAAAATAAAACAATACAATTAAAGGTCATTAAATAGAATCAGCCAAGACAATTCTTACAAAGTGGCCAGCCCCTATCTCTTCAACAATTCTAACACATTTGAAGCAAACAAAAGCATTATTGGGCGTGACGTGCGGTGAAAATCTAGTTTTGATAGATCAATCGCAAGGAACAACAAGGGTTTGGAGACTCATAAGGCATGGCAACATGATTTGGAGAATCAATCTGGAGAAAAATGAATGAATGGAGAAAACCTACTTGAACTTTAGAGTAAAGTTTCTCTATTTCTTCTTGTTTCACGAGTTTTTTTTTTCTTTTCTACACTTTTTTTTTTATTAAATCTTTCCTTTTCTACAATTTTTTTTATTAAATCTTTTTTTTTTTACACTAAGATTATTTTTCTAAATGTTTGGAGGGAAGCTAGGAATAAATTTTATAAAGTTGGGAGGGAAATTTGCCGCTAAAATTTTGTGGTTGAAAGCAACAATCTAAAATTGTTCCCATAAATGGTTTTGGGGACGATTATCATATGTTGTCAAAGATATATACTAGGTAGGCGTGAAAATCGTCCCCACAGGTGTTTTAGGGGACGCTCATGAGATGTTGCAAACTCTGTCTGGGCAACGCAAGTAAAATGTAGCCTATACCATTTTTAGGGGACGATTTTTACATGTTGCTTAAAAAAGTGTTGCTAAAGACCATAAATGTTGTAGTGATACGAGATGATAAGGGCAATTTGTTCTAGCCAAAACTGAATGGATGTCACCGATCACAGATACTGGTATTGGTGAAGCTCTCGGTTTACTTAGCACTCTAAATAGGGTTCATGATTTGCAGTTGAAAAATGTGGACTTTGAACTAGACTCCATGAACGTTGTTACCAACTTTCATAGTAAGTGTAATAATGGAGAAATAATGTGTCTGAACTTGGTGATATTATTAGAGATTGTGTTCGTTTGCATAAAACTTATTTTAGAAATTCTAGTGTTGAGTTTATTAGGAGACAAGTCAATGAGATTGCTCATGTTTTAGCAAGGGTGGCCACTTTTATAGCTAGTTTCCACCTTTTCATTGATATACCCACTTGTATTGTTAACCTTCTTAATAATGAAAAATGCTATAAGCTTTTTACTTTTTAAAAAAAAAAAAAAGAAGCATTATCTTTTTATTATAATAATAATATAAGAATGGCAGTTTTATTTTATAAAATATCTATATCATTTTGTAATGTTAGGTTTTTACTCTGGACTGATCCCTAGGTGGATGGTGTTCCCTTGAGTGAGCGGTTTGGTCATTTGTTTGATTTAGCGCAGACTAAACGGTGTACGGTGGCAGAGATGTTCATGTTAAGGTGGGAAGCAGATGGGGAGACCTGGGTATGGCGGCGGCAGTTGAGGGAGTGAGAGGAGGGGGAGTTGAGGGAGTGTCAAGATTTATTGCTTACCCTTTCATTGCAGGGCCAGTCTTCAGATAGATGGCATGGCAGTATGACCCTTACAGAGGCTAAATTGTCAGGGGAGCTTATCAGATTTTGACATCTCAGGTTTCGGCTTCCATGGACGACGCAGCCAATCTCATTTGGCACCCTCAGGTTCCGCTGAAGGTATTCATCTTTGTGTGGCGTGCGTGACAGGTTGCCCACAAAAATCAACCTGGTCACTCGAGGCATCTTATCTACTGCAATTCATCTGTGTGTTTCGGGTTGTGGCGAAACGGAGTGAGCACATCACTTATTTATCTCATGTGGTACTTTTTGTAATACCTGAGGCTGACGAGGGCGGGGAGTGATCGCCGGTGCACGAGGCATGACAATGTGCGGCTCCTGGCAGCTTCTAGGCAAACCGAATCACATTGGAATGAGAGGGATCCTGGGGCTGTGCAGGTATGAGACTGCATGATTGAAGGAAGGCTTATAAGGATTGATGGATACTACCTATACCAACAAGATGCATCTTCTTTTCGGTAGCTCACTCCATAAGAACTCTACAGCTAAGCGTGCTCGACTTGAAGTAGTCTTTGGATGGGTGACCTTCTGAGAAGTTTCCTAGAAAGCATGCAAGTGAGGACAAAGCTCGCTGAAAAGGCTCGTGTTGGTTTGTGGGGTTAGTCGGTCATCCTAAAAGCAGACTGGGGTGTTACAAATGGTATCAGAACAGACCTCTCAGTACGATGTGGTTCGGGAACTAACCAAGCGAAAGCTGGTGGGCATGTAATACCCGAGGCTGACGAGGGCGGGGAGTGGTCGCCGGTGCACGAGGTATGACAATGTGCGGCTCCTGGAAGCTTCTAGGCAAACCGAATCACATCGGAATGAGAGGGATCCTGGGGCTGTTCAGGTATGGGACTGCATGGTTGAAGGAAGACTTATAAGGATTGATGGGTACTACCTATACCAACAAGATACATCTTCTTTTTGGTAGCTCACTCCATAAGAACTCCACAGTTAAGCGTGCTTTACTTGGAGTAGTCTTTGGATGGGTGACCTTCTGGGAAGTTTCTCGAAAAGCGTGCAAGTGAGGACAAAGCTCGCTGATAAGGCTCGTGTTGGTTTGTGTGGTCAGTCGGTCATCTTGAAAGCAATCTGGGGCGTTACACTTTTGGTTCTCTTTGGGCGGTAGTGCGCTAGTGAATTGACATCCCGATGGTGGAGTTCACTTCTTTACGCGATCACTTTGTCCAGTTTGCTCTTTCAGCAGGGGTTTCTCGGGCTCGTCGATCCTTCTTGCAGCTCATTTGGCTCGCGTGTGTGTGGTTTGTGTGGACGGAGAGAAACCACATGTTATTCTGAGGCTCAGGCAGCACTACTTCTCAGCTGGTTGACAAGATTAAGCTCATTTCTCTTAGGTGGTTGAAGCTGACGTGTGTTACTTTAGCTTCCAACTACCATAGCTGGTGGTCTAGTCCTTTGCTCTGTATGGGCCTTGTATGATTGATTTTTTATTTGGTTTTTGTAACTATATGTAAATCTTTGTAAACATTGATAGTCTTCTTTGACACATCTTGTGCTAGGGAGATTGTTTCCTTTATATATATATATATATATATATATATATATATATATATATATATATATATATATATATATATATATATATATATATATATATCATTTTGACTTGTTAAAAAAAATGTTAGGTTTTTATTTCTCAAGTATCATACAATAACTTGTTTCATCCTCAACTTAAAAATAAAGTTTTAAAAGTAATTTAAGAGTTTGTTTAAAGGTTTCTAATTTAAAAATGATAAAGTATAATTCGATATAAGTGGAGAGAGGTCGGGGTGAATAATGTCCCCATTATCCGCCTCATACCCGTCTTTTAAAATAAGAAAAGAAAAAAATATATATCAAATCCAATCAATTCAAATTTTCTCAATCAAAATCGAAGCAAGGTAGACGAGTACCCTTGCGAATGAGTTAATTGATATGCTTAATTGAAATATAATTAAAAAAATTAAAAAACTTGAAAGAAAACAATGTAGAGGATTTTGAACACATGTAAAAATCATTTCAGTGATCTAAAACATATTTAAGAATCATCTCGTTTAAATGGTATATTTAAATACACAAAGCCACAAATCAAACTCATTAGTACATTTCGGACTGTGGAGGTCTTCTTCGAGATAGTAGTGGTGTTTGTCTAGTTAGTTATGCTCGCAAACTTGAAACTTAAGATGCGCTCCATGCGAAGATGTGGGGCATGTATCTCGGTATGGACTTGGCTATGAGACGGGGAATTATACACCTTCAAGTTAATAGTGACTCAAAGGTGTTAGTTGATATAGTAATAAAAAACCGCACCATTAAGAGAAGCATTCCTACCTTGATCCGACATATTCATGATCTAAATAATATGAACCAACAAGTTCATACCATACTTGGTGTGAAGAAAAAAGATCCACTGATTGACAAACTAATTATAGTCAATCTTTAAACTCTTGATTTGCATATATGTGAAGTCCCTCCTAGAGATTTTAAGAGGCTCCTTTTTATGATATATCTAGCACTTACATGCCTCAAAATGTTTCTTTAAATTTGTAATTTTTCTTTTCCTTCTTGGGGATGTGCCCCTTTTTTATACCAAAAGTAAATAGTAAATATGGAATAGTTGTACTTTTAAATTTCGATAACTACTTTTGTCACCCTATGATTTTTACAACGCATCCTACGAAATGACCAAAATGCATCTGTCCATGACTTGTACTACGGACACCCACCAAAATGCCTTACAATTATAACATCTGTGACTTAAATCACGGATGTAGGAAAAAAATAATTTCTCAAAATTACTCATTTTTCTTACATCCATAATTTAAGCCACGAAATGGTATTTTGGTCATTTCGTAAGGTGCACGAATAAGCCATGGGATGGCAAAAGTAATTTTCTAAATTTTTAACACATGTACATGTTAGCAAGACCCATTCAGATAATTGCTACTCTACAGAATTGGCCTCTTATTCTAATTTTAATCCATTCATAATCAACAATGTGCTTCAATTCTTATGCTCATCGAATTTTTTTAAGAGGAATGCATAAATAGCATTAATATTATATGAAATATAAAGTAGTTCTAGAGAAAAAAAAAAAGTTCAATTAACTCTACAATCACTAGCGAATATTCAGAGCTACAGAGCATTTCTAAGTCAAAGTTAATGCATCTAAATCTGCCATGAGGAACTCCTATTTACAATAAGTTTAAAAAAGAGGCAAGTGGTAATTTAAACGCCAACATTGACAAGAGGGTTGATTACAGATTAGAGTATATAAGTTCGGAAACCATTAATTAAACAAGAAATAAAATAGTAATGTGAGCTCTGTACATCGAAATCAACCTATAATATATATCCAATGGATGAATTTTAGGACTCCCTGTATTTAGTCAGATCAAATGTGAGAGTACCCGAACAGCTGCAAAAAAGAAAAAACAGTAGTGTATATCATATACAGATTAGATTTATGCCATCAACATATTGAAAAGAAAAGAATACGATTTATATATCATGTAATGACTTGAAGAAATTTACCCTCTATCTGAGTCCCTTAGAACCCCAATTAACGATTCAGCTTTGTCATAGAAGCTGTCTTTCAATGATATTACAATACTCTGAAAACCACATCCACCATCAGCGTCCTGATTAACCCTAGCTCCTTCACAAGATTTTGATCGAATAAAGCCAGCAACCTTCGCAACATTCAAGTTGTCCAATGCCGCATCAACTTCATCTAGTATGAAAAATGGTGAAGGCCTATAACTGAAAAAAAAAAAAAAAAAAAAAAAAAAAAAAAAAAAAGAGGAAGTGGGAACCATGTTAATTGACATGCACACCAAATCAATGTAAAATTAATGTAGGCAAGATGTGTCAGTATATTACTTGGAAGTACTCTTGTTAAAATGTAAAAAGAAATTAAATAAAACTTCATTGGTTAACAAATTAACATTGTTTTGATTTCATGTTTAGATATACAAATCTTTAAAAACAGAAAACAAAGTAAAAACAATGTGGATGGTTTTATGATTAAAAAAAAAAAAGAATATATTTTCTCAAACCAAATATGTTCAATGTTCATATAGAAAGATAAATTAATTTTACAAGTATAAACTACCTATGGATGGAGAATAGCAACGCAAGCGCAGCAACAGTCTTTTCACCACCAGATAGTTGTTCCATGTCGCGGAACCGCTTTGTTGGTGGCATAGCAGTGTACTTCATGCCATGTAGAAATGGATCATCTTCATTTTCCAAATTTAGGTATGCTGTTCCACCCAGAGGATGTGTGTTGCTCTTTGTAAGTTGTTTATAAATTTTATCGATATTACCAGCTATATGGTTGAAAGCATCCATGAACAAATCATATCTGCATTCAACATATAAATAAACATTGGTCGCCCCAAATGACAGATGACAAACCACAGCATATAAAAATGACATTGTTTTCATTTTGTTCCTTGTTTTCCAAATTTAATATATGTCGCATCACCATTTCTTGGAGCAGCATTGCCATGGTGGTTAATAGTGGTCATTCACACCACAATAGCAACCGGAGTGCACAAGGAAGCTACAGAGTTGAACACCAAAACAATACATGCCCAAACTATTTGCTTGGCTATGTACTAATGTTATAAATTATAAATAAGACAAATAATGACAGATTGGAAGAAGAAAATTAATACCTCTTCTGCTTTACATCATTGAATCTTTTTGCTTTTTCCTGCTCTTCTTTCCTGACAGCTTCAAACTCTTCACTTACAGCTCTTTCTTTTTCAAGCAGAGTCTCATACTGGTCCAATGCCTTCAAATTTGGTGCTGTTCTTTCAATCTCAGATATCAATGCATCCATTTTAGTCTTAAAGTCTACCTCTATTTTATCCCTGTCAGAATGTTTATCTTTTAGTGTCCTACTAAGCTTATCAAAGTCAAAAACTGGGCCCGGTGTTGAGCTATCAGTATCCATGGGATCTGATATGATTGGAAGGCTAATCTGCTCTAGTTCACACTTCTCTAATATTTCCTGCTTTTGCCCAATCAACTGCTCAATATGTGTCTCCTGTAACAATACTAAAGATGTTGGCTATCTATGCATTATGCATGAAAGTACACCAGAAAAGAACATTAGTCATTCTAACCTTTGAGTTTATCCCACGATTAAGTTTGGATAAGATTGTTGTGGATGTAGAAGCCCTCTTCTTCCATTCATGGATTTCCTTTTCACAATCATCTGACTTTGATTTCCACTCTACAAGGGCAGAAGGACATAGAAACCATAAAACTTCCACGACAGAAACAATAAACTACAAATTGAAATGATGGTGGGTCACCTAACAACAGGGGCAGATCCAGCCATTAAATATTGGTGTGGCTAAACATGAAAGAACAAGACGGTCATTTAACTAATGATCACTCTTTTTGTTACAAAGCCGACTCTTCACAAATTTTATTATTGAAAAAACATGTTTCATGCTGCAAATGATGTTGAGGGATTCAAGCACGAAACACATTGTTAAAATTCAGTATTCTCTTCATCAAACCTAACATTGAGCTCATGCAACTGCAAATCTAAAACACTAATCGTGCTTATATTGAACCAAATTAGAAACATTAGAAGTTGAAGTATGTCGTCTAAGTTTCTTCCCTTACACATGTATACGGTGCAAATCATTTTATGAAAGGAGGGACGTTAGAAAAAATGGGAAGGACGTTATTTTATAGATTGTAGAGTGATTCTATTTATGGAAGAAAGAAAAAACAAGAGCTTATCATTTTATGAAAGGAAATAATTTTTAAAATAGTTCGTGTGATATTCAGTATGAAGTAATTACAATTACATAAATATATAATAGAATTAATAGTTGCCTCAATGATCACTCATTGAAATTCTCCAATAAAAAGATATAAAAGGGTAAATTATTCTATAAAAAGGTCATAAGGAGGAGTCGAACTCGCGACCACTCACTCACAAACTAGTTTCAGAGACGCACGCCAGCACTAGAACATCCAACCTTTCATGTATTAAATTCTAAGCATATACATACTTAAGCATGTTTTTAATTTTATTTTCAGTATTATATCATATACGGAAGAAAAATGCAAAATTCTGTTGGCTAAAGCCACACTATGCCCCAATGTCCATCTGCCCCTGCCTAACAATTTCGTGTTCCTGTTTATTTCAAATGGTAAACAGAAAAGTATCAAACAGAGAAACAATCTGTCTCAATATATATATATATATATATAGAGAGAGAGAGAGAGAGTGTGCAACGAAATACAATGATGAGACATGGGTTGCTTATCTTTATAATCTACCTTTAGCTTCATCCTTCAATTGATTGATCTCCTCAGTAGCTTCCTCTGCCGCTAACTTTGCTTCACCCTCTTTGTCCTGTACACGTTTTAAATCCTCCTCTAAACCAGTTACAGAAGATTCCAATTCCTGAATTCGAGAACTCATGTCCCGATTTTGCTCATACTCCAACCTGCAGAGTAATAATTTCAATAAGGAATAACAATAAATGAATGCATAAATTAATTTGAGAATAACTAGTTGACAAGTAAAAATAACTGAATCTTGAATGTTACTAATATTTTTTTAAATATAAAGAAAGATTATAAATAACATGCTAGAAAATATCATTAATAAAAAATGAAATGGTTGTAGGTCATTTTAGTTTTTTCAATTTCATTATATAGTATTATAATTTAAAAAAACAATAAGAGAAATGAAAAGGAAATGATAGGTAGGGACGGTCTATTTCTATTTAATTGAAGTAAATTGTTTCTTTACCAAAACAACCAAGAGTCCACTTTCTCTAAGCCTTAAAAGTTAAACCGTAACTAATCTTACTAGCTATTTTTAATTCTTCCAATATCTTCCTAAAGTTTCATTGTTTATCTCTTTATCCTCTAGTTTCTTTTTTTCTCTCTCCCGCTTGGTCCTTGTTAGGAACCCGGCCCTAACAGTCTCTCACGAGAACACTTCACCTTCCATGTCCTGCTTTTTTAACTTGTTATAAAATATAGACAAAATTCGCTGGACTAACCCATAAGGCTTGTGCCATTGACTCATTGTATAAATCCAAAATTTACAAATGAAAATTGAAAAATATAGACAAAATTACATCTTCAATCCCTTAATTTTAGGTTACAGTATAGTCCTTTATCTTTTTTTTCAATCCTCTATGTTTTTAAATAGTCACTATTGTCCTTTTTAAAAAATTTGTCTGGTTTAGTCGTCTATAATTTTAAGTTCTGTTGAACATCTGGTTTTTTGAAGAAGATGGTGTTGAACATGATATGAATTTCTGGATTTCTAGACTAATTTTGTAAAAAAATGACAACAATGCCAATATTTAAAAACATAAAGGATCGCAATGGGGAAAAAAATTTAAAGGACTAAATTCTTACCTGAAATTAAGTTAAGTGACTGCAGATGTAATGTAATTTTGCCTAAAATATATCCTAATAATAAAATAGGTATTACATTCACGATTGCAGACCACACATCCACTTAAACGGGAATAAATAACAAATCACACAACCCTAGACTTCTAGCATGATCCAAGTATTAGTTTTCTATTCCCAAAACAATATAGCAATTAGCGTAACTCATCATCCTATACTTGGTAGAACTTAATATTAGCTTTAGTTTTCTTCTGCCCTCATTTGCATGCAAAGATTATTTTCTCCGATTTGACAGTCTAATATGCTGAACTAGTTGGTTTTATGTAACACGTAGGTTGTGTTGCAACCAATAACATGAGATATGATTAGAACAAGAAGAGGAAAAATAACAAAATAAAGGGAAGAAGGAACACACTGGTATTTTAATTTTGCAAGTTGGCTACTCAGGTTCAGCCTCTCCTCAGCTGCATTTTGAGCATCCTTGAGTCGATTTTCTTCATACTCACGAATGTTTGCTACCCCAACTGACTTGCTGAAGTCTTTGTATATCCGATCAGTGATTTCATTTATCCTCTTCTCAAGAGTACGTAATTCTTTATTCCTCTTTTCAACAGCATCTCTTAACTGCAGCACATAATAAGTAACAAGTTCAGTATGCAAGAGTATTGCTACATACAAATAAGCAAAGGAATTGCCAATGTCACCTTCTTCAGTTCTGGACTAATACGTTTAATTTCTTCTTTGATGGTCCCCTTTTCGAGACTAAAATTTGAAAGTTTGTCTTCAATGCTTCCCTGGTAAAAGGTGAAACCAAAAAGATTTCAAATATTCCACAAGGAACAGAAGACAGAAAAATCACCAATGTAACAAAGGTTTTCCTATCCATACCCAGCCAAAACTACCATTTATCCAACAACAGATGCAAAAAAAATATAAAAATCCAAGCACTGAATAGTACCATAATATCAACAATAATGTTGTTGTCCATTACAAAAATATGCATGAAACGTAATTTAGCAAAAAACAAAACAGACTCAAACCATAACATTAAACTAAACTTAAATTGAAAAAAAAATAGGATGATCAAAAGAGATATTAAAATAAAAATTGCATTTTTGTATATCAACTAATAAGTTAAGTTAGAAGTAAAATAAAATAAAAAGGGGAAGGATAATTACTCCACCCACATTATTAGCTATATATATATATATATATATATATATATATATATATATATATATATCTTGTATTCCACTGCAACGCACTCTACATGCTACCCATATCCTGCAGCTTATTCTTTTTTGAGTTTTTGGACATTTCATTCTATTATAAGTGTAACCCAACCTCTTCTTCTCAAAGATCCAGGAACAGATCAGGGGGGGAGGGGGGAGAGTCGCACGCAGCAACGGTGCAAAGAAGAGGTGCAGACACAGGCGGTGGAGTAGAGAAGAGATTCCGATGGCAAAATGGACTTATGGAAGGAGGTGAGAGAGTTCAAAAAAGAACAGGTCAAGCGAGTGGAATGATCAAGAGAACAAAGACAACCTAATCAGGATTTTCTTTTCTAAAAACCAGTCATTTTATGAAAACTCGACCCGGTTGTCAAAAAAGCATGTCTATCTCCTTCGATCCCTCAATTTTGCCAGAAGTATTCCTTTATTTCTACAAAACCACATCCACATCTGATTGTGAAACACATACGTAGCAAGCACATGCGCACCCAACTCAAAATAGGAATAAGGATAACGATAAATGAACACAATGGATGAAATAAGCTTTGCATGCTTGATTGTATCACAAAAAACCTTCAAAGACTGACAGCTTGAATGCCAGAACAATTGATATTTTTACTATGAAAGAATGGTTAAAATCATGGAGTTACCTTTTCAATCTCAGCATATTGAATTTTCTTCTCAAGTCCACTCTTTTTCCCTGCTGTTTCAGACTCTTTAAGGTGCATATCCCTTATTGATCCTAGCTGTTCCAACTCTGATTCATACTGCTCTTTCCTCTTAACACTTGCTGAAAAACAGAATGCTTATTTCAAGAGCAAATTTTTTGACCTAAATTAAAAATATATATTAAAAGAATATAATACAAACCTTCAAATTTCTTGTCATCCCACTGTTTAGATCTTGCTTCCATTCCACCACTAGTGCCACCAGTCATTGTGCCGGACTTCGTCAGCAAAATTCCATCCACAGTTACAACTGAGCAAATTACATATGGAAATGTTTACTATTTCGTATATGCCAAGTTTCAAGGCACCAGGTATGGAACAGATGCAGAATAATTACATGGTAGAATTTTCAATAAGTAAAAGGGATGGTTAGAACTTAGGAATGCAACAGCACCAAAAAAATCCAAGGTGTAAATATCAGAATCGAGAAGAATGTCAAAATTAGACTGAACAAAAAGAAAGCATAACAAGATGCCATTGGGGAAGACAAACAGGAAATCAAGAAGGAACATCTATGTAATAGTGACATGTGTTGGTATAACATAATACAAAACAGGTAGATAATATCAAGAAGGCATTGTTACCTTTAAATCTCTCCCCACTCCAGCTTAAAATTTTGGCTTCTTCGAGGTCTTCACAAACAAGGGTATTCCCAACAGCAAATAAAATTGCCTTCTCCAAGGAGGGATCAAACTTGCGCTAGTTAAGTTCAAAAGCTTAAAACACGTTTAAGTTCATTATAGGATATAAATTAGTTGTTAACAAACTCATCAATGTAAGTTTTTTTTTACTAAAACTCATCAATGTAAGTTAAAACTTCATGATGAAGTATTTATATAGGGGAAAGAATACAAGAACGAGTTATGTTTAATGTTTATGGACTATGTAGTTAAAATCCACTAGATAGAACATACAACAGCCTTTTTTTTTTGAAGAACATACAACAGCCTTTTGATGAAAGGAAACCGCTGAACACAATATCACATCTGGAAAAACTACATCTAATTAGGGAGAAGATTTAATTTTAGTAAGATATGGGAAACAGCATGAAGCAATGGTAAAGTGTTACAGATTAACAAAAGAATTAAGATGAAAAAAATTTTATAATGTAAAGATGAATATTGACTGCAGCTCTACATATCAGTGACTGAAAAGGTAACTCCAACTAAAACAGACATTTATATGCTCTTGTTTTTTAACAGATCTTGACGCATTGCTGTGAAATTTTGAAATACTATCTTAATTTAGGGATAAAACCAAAAACGTAAACCAAAAATAATTACATTAATTTTTTTTTGTTATTATATGAAAACAATTGCAGTAAATAAAAAGGTGAAGAGTGTAGTGATGGATGGTCACCCATCACCATGTTTTTGCTTTTTCAGATTGAGAAATTCAAGTGATGTGATTGACATCAAATATTGGTTATATTTTAAATCCATCAAACAAAGAAGTCTTGATGGACAACTTAGCTTGGAAGGTAAATTTCAAAAAGATCTATAAATGAGTTAGAAAAAATTCAAACAACAAAACTTTGAAGCTTTTGTAGATAGCCTCAAAAACAGATTCCTCAAAGAAGCCACAAGATAAATAAGGTTAAATAAGGATATTGAATCACATCAAAAACCAGTTTTGCTGTACCCCCTAATGAGCGTAACCTTTCCATTATTTGCTTCACACGAATAGATTGTAGAGGAATAAATGTCTGGGGAGGAAGCCTTTGCTCTTTTAAATACTGTAGAGAAGCACGAAAAATCCAATCAATATATAGAACTTCAAAGATCAAACAGAAAAAATTATACGTATTTATATTTTACACCAAGGATATAGCTTTCAGCAGTTACAACTATAACAGCCTTTTAAAAAAAAACAAAGAAATAGGAAGTAGCGTATAGGAAGCAATGGTTCTACTTCTGGTATTTTTACACGCACTCTTCTGGATACCAACAATTACAGCAATCTTGTCATTGCAACTAAATAGAGTTGTTAAATAAAATCTGCTGGAATGGCAAAGCCGATGTTAAATGTAATTATTTAGGTCCTCATAGACAAATAGACAACAAAATGTAGGTCCATCAGCTTGAAAACACCAAACTAGTTTCATGTTTAGGCTTCGAGTTCACAAGGTGTGTGCCTCACATAACTTTCTGTCCTATTTAAAGTCCATGATATTAACCTAAGCAAAAGTAGTGTTCCTATATACATACATCACTAGACCTATTAAAACATGGACAACAGTGGACCATCATTATGCAACATTGATTAATATGGTCCTCACAGTAATAGGGTGGGCCCTACAGATTGGATTATCCTCTTTTCCTAACCATAATTCCCTTTCACCACAATCACATAACTCCTTGGAACCGGAAACTTCACCACCACCATGCAAGCTAAAACAGAAGTGCCGCTGTCACAACTGGCACCCCACCACGGGTCTTCCTCTTCCATCTCACTTCCTCCAAGAGGTATACCTTAATGGTGCCCATAAAGGCTTGGAGAGAGCAGGGACGCTGAGGATGGACGTTGATGATTTGGGATGAGGGTCAAAGAGGGCAGCTATGGGATGGATTGGGGAAGGGGTAATTTGGTATGGAGGGTGTAGGGTGTAAGGTACACCTGAGAAGATGAGAAGAATCTAATGGCCAGAACTACTGGTACACCAAGGACCACCATCAAGGTGGTCCATGTTAGAAACCACTGACATCACCGTACTTGTTAATAGTTCTCTAGCTTTTTTTCTTTTTGTGTTTATTCAGTGTAATCAACTATAACAAAAGATGTATTAAAATCAAAAACAATAAAAAGCCAACAACAGCAAATAGGAACAGAGTCTAACTTGTTCGTAATCATAAAGTTTTGAGAAATAAAATGGCACAAACTAGGATATTGGGAAATTTTGTTGACCTTGATGCATTCCTTCCCGGTCTTTTCATCCTCAACAACAACTGCATCCATTAATTTACCCATAGCAACAGTAACGGCTAGGTTATACTTCTTCTGTGTTGGCCTACAAAGATCAGTCATGCGACCATGGACTCCTTGAAACAAGCGTTTCAGAGTCGCCACAGCTTGAGACAATTTAGCATCTCTCTCATTTTCATATCTATCAGCCTTCAATTCACGGAGAACAGTTTCTTCTTCGCCAATTTTTATCCTCAAGGTATCATATCTTCTCCTGCAGATAAAAAGTAGCATGTATCATTTCACAAATGTCCACAACAAAGACTGTAATGCAGTAGGATATGCCTTAGAAAATAAAATAGAAAGCAAAACAAAATAATAATAATAACATCAACAACAACAAGAAGTTGATTTACTTGGATTCATTATGTTTTTCTATCATCTCACGCAGTTCTTTATTCAAGTTTTCAACGGTTTCCTTATCTTTTCGATTATTATCCTGAATTTTTTCAAGCCTTTCTCGCATCTGTTTTTCCTGTGAATCCAGCTCAGACTCCCGGTTTTTTAATTGTTGAAGATTTTCTTCCAAATTATTTTGAGCTTCACTATCAGCATGTTGATGTCTGTCAAGAAGTTCTTTTTCCTCTCTAAGCTTTGCAGTTTTCATCCCAGCTTCCTCTTTTCTGTAATGACAGCATTAACATTAGAAATTTGAAAACAGAAAAAAAAATAAAATGAATAACAAATCGAAAGTTGAAATGAATGCTAACTACGAAGTACTGGCAACGCATGGTCGACAGCGAAATGACAAGAAATCAGCCACTCACATTCTAAAATATTCTTCCAAGTCATTGCCATCTAACGTGAGCTCATCACCAACATTTTGACCCTTCTCCTGTAGGTCTGCCATCTTCGCTGTAAGATCCTGAATACCACTCTTTAGCCCTGCTATGTCATCGGCATGCCTCCTTTGTTCTTCCCTTTTTTTACTAAGCTCCTTCTTCCCTTTTTTAATTTTTGCACTAATACGAGACATTTCCTCCTTTAACTTAAGAAGCTCAGGTTGCTGCAAAGTGGACAGAAAACCAGAAAATCCCATAAACTACTAAGAGCATAACAAATACAATCAACAAATGCAACAAAACTAAAAAAAAACTTAAGAAAGCCATTTGTGTCTGAAGGACTTGAGCCCTGTTAGTTCAGAGGGGAGGATTCCAGCTGTAGTCTTACACTATAGCTAGATTAACAAAGCCATTTTCAAAACTTGGACACTACAAAGAAACGGCCTTTGTGAAAAGTTCAATGGCTAGAATTGAAAATGTAGGAAAAAACACTCACGGTCTTGTCAAGTCTGTTGTTTTTCTCAGTTATTTTCTTCTCACGTAGCATAACTTCTTTCAGATATTTGGCTTGCTCTTTCTTCTTTTTACTGGCTTCATGTTCATAATTTTCTAGTTCTTCAATAACACCTTCACGACTTCTTTTATCAGTTTCAAGTTCCTCAGTTGTTTTAACAATATCATTTTCTATATTGTACAACTGCCACAAGAAATGTTCCTTCTTCATAGATTTCTGCAAGCGAGAAAAAAACAACAAACATTTTTTATTATTTCACCAAAAGCAGTGTGATAAAGATCAAGAGAGAAATAAAAGAGGAAATAAAAAATACATGAAATATGAAGAGGAAAATGCTGTCAAACAAGAAATTAAGCTGAAATAAGACTAATAATCTATATCGAAGATGACATCTGAAGGATAATCCTCTATACAAGAAAAACTGAAACAGTAAATGACAACAGATGGAGATGAATCTCCTTGCAAAATGAAAAAGTTAATGATACTCCCATATGGAGAGCTCCCCCTTTGAGAAGGGAAACCTCCCCAATACTCAACCCCACTAATTTCACTTCACACTCATCCTGCCCCCTTTTATAAGCAATTCTTCTCGAGTTATGCTGGTTATATAAACAACATAAATATAATTTCACGTCATATTTTTATGAGCTATGCTTATACCATATGAACGGCTGACTCGCAAATTTTCACGACAGTTGTGCCAAACTTACCATACAAGGATAATATGGGAAAGTAGAAATTGAGTGGAGGATAACAAAGTAATATCAAGTTGAAATCAATTCATTTCTAGCGTTTCGTTAATGCACGTGTCGTAATAATAAATATTTCCCTATTTTTATATTTAACTATTTTAAAATAAATTTCAATTTTGAATTGATTTTGCCTTCAGGGTACCATAGAATTTTCCTTCTTTTATTCCCTCTCCTCGACATAAATATGGGTCTATCATCAGTAATGTTCCTATTAAGTATACTACACACAAACGTACATAAATCAAAAAACAGACACGGTTACCAATTGATCTTGCAGTCGAAGATGTTTCTCCGCCTCTTCCTTCTGTTCTTTCTTCTGCTTTCTCTCCATAACCATTGTCTTTTTCTTCTGATAAACAAGTGCCGATTTCTCCTCAGCAGTAGCTTTTTCTTCTTCAAACTGCTCATAGTCTCTCTTAAGCTCATCAGATCCAGATATCTGCTCAATAAGTCCAGTAAGCTCCTTTGGATTCTTCGACGCAATAGATTCCACATCACCCTAAAACAACAATTTCACCTTTTTCAACATATTCAACAAATAAACAAACAGCATCATCATCATCAACAATTTACTAACAAATTGAGTTTAAAACAAACCTGAAAGACCAAAAAATTACGAGCCTTAACAAGAATCCCTAACGATTTGAGTTTAGCATTATAAACATCCCAAGTAACAACACTATCATCAATACGATACTCACTTGCTCCGGCAGAAGTAATAGTTCTAGTAAATTTAATCTCGGAATCATTCGCGAGACGATAAATTAAACGAACAAAAGCTCTTCTTCCTTTCTGTTCTTTATCTCTATCATCGAATGCGTAAATGAGATCTTTAAGTTGAGCACCACGGAGTTGGCCGGTTCTAACGCCGAGAACGAAACTAATAGCGTCCATAAGATTTGACTTGCCGGAACCATTGGGGCCAATAATGGCGGTGAAATCATAGAAAGGACCGATATCTTGGAAACCCTTGTAGGATTTGAAATTCTCGATCTGGAGTTTGTGGATTTTGCCAGGAGAAAGTAGCGAAGGCATGGTTGAAGTGAAACCCTGGGTAGAGTGATTTTGGGGGAGAAAGGGGTTAGGGTTTGGGAATTGAAAGAGGGAAAATGAAATTGAATTGGCGGGAGGTTGGAGAGAAAGAAATGTTTTGGGAGGATTTCACTTGCTTGTGTTAGTTAGCAGCAGGAAGTATGATTGGAATTTCACTATCACTGAGGGGTTGAGTTTTTTCTTTTCTTTTCTATTTTATTATTTCTTTTTTATTTCAAATGAGCAAGGTCCAAACAATGCAACACTGGACCAACATCACTTTATCCGAAGAAAAATTTCCTTTTCACCCCATTAAAAGTCATTCCTTCACCCCCACAAAATATTCAATATTTCATTTTTACCCTTTTTATTTTGAAATTTAGTTTTGCCACCCTACTAATTCCGGGGCGCTGACTACGGTCTGGTAAGTGCATCAGTCTGTTATCGAGTAATAATTCGCACTCTAGGTGTCTAGAATGAGTTCGTATCCACAGGGATCGTGCCAAAACATCGTCAGTGCTATTCAAGTTTGTGGTTTTTGCATTCGCTTTGAGTTTTGAAAAAAGGTCTTTAGTTTTATAAAAAGAAGCGTAATGCGTTGCAGAAAAGTAAAGTTTTGATTCAGAAACATAGAGGATATGAATAGCGGTTGAACTTACTCACTTCTTCATACTTGGCATAATTGGTGTATAACATAGTTATTCAGATTATTATTATTCGGCGTTGATTTTATTCTTGTTATGGTAGTACCTTACTACTACCGTATGTACGTGAAGTTTCCCTATATTCGCAATTAAGGTACCTACGAGAGCCTAATATCGTTGTGTCACATACCCTAATTACTAAACAGAGTTATTCGACAAACATGCATTATGACCATCAATCATCCAATGCCTCTAGACCCTAGTTTCGGGCTATTCAACTTCTAATTGCTAAGTCACAACTAGTGTCTGATTCCTCTTCTAATTGGTAAGTCACAACTAGTGTCTGATTCCTCTTCTAATTGCTATGTCATAACTAGTTCAGGATATTACGGTCTCTATTCATCTGGCATTATTGGCGGGAGGTTGGAGAGAAAGAAATGTTTTGGGAGGATTTCACTTGCTTGTGTTAGTTAGCAGCAAGAAGCATGATTGGAATTTCACTGAGGAGTTGAGTTTTTTCTTTTCTATTTTATTATTTCTTTTTTATTTATTTATTTCAAATGAGCATTGTTTGGACCAACATCAATTTATCCGAAGAAAAATTTCCTTTTCACCCCAATGAAAGTCATTCCTTCACCCCCACAAAATATTCAATATTTCATTTTTACCCTTTTTATGTTGAAATTTATTGTTGCCACCCTACTAATTTTGGGGCGCGCCCTACGAAATGACCAATATACTCTTGTTCGTTACTTATGCCACGGCGCACTTCAAGGAACGAATGTGAAAAAAATAGTATTTTTTCTGCGCATAAAAAATGACCCCCTTAGAGACACTGCGTAAAAAAGTAACAGTCTGTGACTTAGGGCGCAAACTGTTTTTTTATCGTTGTTTGTTTTGTAGCTTAAGCCACGAACGATATCTATATATAGTAAAAAAAATGTTCAGCTGCAAACATTTCTTCTTCACCAACTTCACACAAACCCTCCAAACAAATCTCACTATCATGCAAATGTTGTTTCCAACACAATCAAAGTATCAAGGAACTCTAGGGACATCTTGTTGAGCTGAATACAAAGGTAATGTCCATCTAAAACATTATCCATTCATTTTCATTTCGATTTCGTCGGAATCACGTCGGGTGAACAATGCACTAGTTCGTATGTGTCCTAAGTCACGGACGGTGTTCCGTGTCCTAAGTCACGGATATTGTCGTGTTACTAAAATCGAAAATTGATTTCATTTCGGATTAAATTGGTTTAGTTATAGATATAACAAGTACTTCAACGGCTGTTGTGGTGTCTATGGTTGTTGAATCAGCGGTTGATTTTCACCAACACTTCACGACGGATCGAAAGTTTCCCACGTGTGATAAAATGAAGGAATGGCTTTGTCGCAAAGCGAAAAAGTTAGGATTCGTTGCGGTGATTGCGAAGCCCGACAACGGGGGTAAGAATCGTAAACATTTTGTTGTGATTGGTTGTCAACTAGGTGGAGATCATAAACCATACGTCAACAAGAAACGGGAAGTGACAGCAACGCTAAAATGCAATTGCCCGTTTAAGGTTATAAGCTATTGTTTGAGCTCTCGTCAGTGGAGTGTGAGTGTAATTGACGGGACGCACAACCACAAAATGGCAACTAGGCTAGAAGGTCACAAATATGCCGAGCGGCTTTTGCCACAAGAGACGGAATTGGTGCGTGAGATGACGAATAGAAACGTTCCACCAAGGCATATTCTTTCAACAATTTGAGAAAAAAAAAATTCAAATAGCTCTACGACGGCCAAGCATATATGTAATGCTCGTCAGAGGATGAGAAACGAGGACCGGCGGAAAGAACAGAGATGCGACAACTCTTAAAGTGTTTGAATGACAGGACTTACACTTATAGCACTAGGTTGCTATCCGACAACCAAACTGTAAGTGATATTTTTTTCGCCCATCCCGAGTCTATCACTACAAGAAAACCTTGATTTACAAACAGATTTAGAAATCAAGTTGTGGCGGAATTATCCCTCAATAAGTTAGTGAGGGGAAAATTAGTCACAAAACAAAATATCCTGCCACAATATTTATCAGAAAAATAAAAAATAAAAATAAAATGACAGAATTTTAACATTTACTGCGGAAAAGTCGATCAGGAAATTTTAAAAAAACGTTAGACTTTGTGGCGAAAATATTCGCCGGGAACCGATTTCTATGCAGTCAAACTGCGATGTCTGATTGGCCGTGTTAAGTGACAAAAAATACTGCAGAGAAGTTAATACTATAGGGAACAATTCCACCGGCTGTAAGTCATACCTTTAATGCAACAACGGTACAATTTTTTTGACTGACCATATATTCTTCTCAAACCCACGTTAAATTGATCACTATGTAAAATCAACACTTCTCTCCAAATATCATTTACCTTCAAACCAATTTCACTACCTTCAATTCTCTCTAAAATCATCCAATTTCTCTCTAAATAACTCCAACCATTTTCTTACCTTTCATCAACAACCTTTTTTACTCCAATTATTTTTTTATCATTCCACTCTAACAATATAATGCATATTTAAAATGTAAGTGTTCCTTGTATTATTTTTTATAAGTTTAGTATATTATTGTAATATTTAATTTACATTTTTAATGCTTTTAATTTTTTTTATATTTATAATTTAGGAGTGTCCGTTAGCATTGACGTTGTGGTGTGGTTGGAAGAGTATTTGGTATAGCGAGAAGTCAGACCCTACTCGACATACCAAGTAAGTAATATAAATTAAATTGTGTAAACTTTATGTTTTGAAGTTTAAAATAAATTTTATAAATGTAATAATTCTTGTAATTGACTATTTCTTTGTTTAAAAGTTTTACTATTGTTATTTGTGTTAGAAAAAAAAAACATTTGGTTTAAATTTTTATGTAAAATCTATATTATATTTTTCTCTTGGCTATTAACTATATTATTGTAATAAAATAGCTTTTTTTCTTTCTAAAACTAACAAATATAATTAAGTTTTTTTAACACATTTTTATTGAAAAAAATATAATTAGGTAACTAAAAAACAAACCAATAAATTAAATACGTTGTTTTTGGTTTTAGGTGATAAAAAAAATCATTTTTTTGTTCTAATATAATAGCTTCTTTTGTTTCTAAAACTAACAAATATAATAATTATTTTTAAAATAAAAAACCGAATGATTAATAAACATATAAAATTGTGTTTGGCTACTCACCAAAATCAATTCTAGGGTGAGTAGAATCAATTCTAACTGAAGCCAGTATTTCTAGCTTTTACGGTGGGGAGAATTGATTCTCCATTTATGACAATGCAAAAGGTACAAACTCCTTTATTAATTTTCTTAACTGCCCTCTTAATTTTTTCCATGAATATTCTGGTATCCATCTCTTCAACATCAATACTCCTTTCATTTTTCTTCATCAATTACTCCCTTCACTGTCCTCTAATTTGTGGGAGTCTACCAATTTGGTGTAAACTCTATGTCTTTTCATCAATGCTGTGAACCAAAATAAATCTGAGATGCAGATTTTTTTGCTTTATATTTATCATCAATTACTTCTTTCACTCCTAATTTTTACTTTGCATTTAATAGTTGGTGAACCAAATTTGATCTGAATTAATTACCCAGCTCGTATCTGAAGGTGTGAAAACACAAGAAGGGGGGTTGAATTGTGTTTTGGCTAGTTTAAAAAACTTATTCTAAGTTTTGCAACTTATCAGATTTAGCAGCGGAATAACTTAGAACACAAACAACTTCTGGCTATGGTGAAAGCAAAACAGAGCAAGGATGAATATAAACAAAGAGAAGAGATGAACACAAGAGATTTATACTGGTTGCTCTCACAAACCGAGAGTAGTCTAGTCCCCTTGCACTTCCAAGGGATTTCACTATAATCACACAAGATTACAATTGCTCAAGCCAACAGCGAGAGACTTCCTTTGCTCAAGTAACACAATACAAGAGACTTCCAAATGCTCAAGCTCACAAGCAAGAGACTTCTAACACAAATAGAAAATACAAAGTTTGAACTGTTAGATATTAGATATATTTAGGTTTTAAGTATTGGGCTTTATAGGTTAGTAGTTTAATAGTCCAATAGGTATTATTATAAATTCTCTTGTAATCCTTATTTTGTCAAGCAATGTTATTCAGATATTATTAGAATCCTAGCCGTCTTTATATTTCTCTTAATTTGTATTGTTGATTCTAACATGGTATCTAGAGCAAAGTTTGATCCGCCTTGAACCGCTAATCGCTTCCGTTGTTGATTCCCAAAGTTTGGGAATATTGTGTTATTGATTTGTATTACTTTTAGTGTTGGTCTTTTGGTTATCGGTTCTTTTCCGTATTGTTTGAAACAAATTGATTGAAGAAGAGCAAATTCAGTTTGGTAGAGATTTGGTAGTAGTTCAATATACTCTCATGGCATATTTGGGGTGTTATTACCCATCGAGAATTGTTTCATATTGATGCAAGAATTGACAAATTGGAGTTTGTACAGCGTGATCCGCCTTGAACCGCTAATCGCTTCCGTTGTTGATTCCCAAAGTTTGGGAATATTGTGTTATTGATTTGTATTACTTTTAGTGTTGGTCTTTTGGTTATCGGTTCTTTTCCGTATTGTTTGAAACAAATTGATTGAAGAAGAGCAAATTCAGTTTGGTAGAGATTTGGTAGTAGTTCAATATACTCTCATGGCATATTTGGGGTGTTATTACCCATCGAGAATTGTTTCATATTGATGCAAGAATTGACAAATTGGAGTTTGTACAGCGTGGGTTTTTGCTTCTCTGGCGTTGTGGTTTCTCTTCAATTGGGTTTGGTTCTCTTTCTTCTTTTTCATTGGTTTGAATTTGATTGAGTTTTATTTTGTTTGGTTTGATTTAGTTCAATTTGATTTGGTTTTGTTTGGTATGGTCTCCTTTTATTTAGTTTATTTGGTTCGATTAAGTTTGGTATATATGGTGGGATATGAAGGCTTGCTGTTTTGGAATTTTGGAACACGTGCTTCGTGTTCAAACAAGTGAAGTATAGTATGTGTATTGATTAATACATCGCTACGGATGAAAAAGAAGAGAAAAAAAAAAAGGACGGCATCATATGGTGAGGAACTTTTGTGCACCGTATTGCTATTGAATTCTTCTAATTGCATCGTATGAATTCTTCTTATTGTATTTCACTTCTTCCTATTGCATTTCTTTTGATTGCATCGCACTTTTCCCTATTGCACTTCTGATTGATTGCACTTCTCCCTCTTGGTTCTTCTGATTGCATTGCACTTCTTCCTATTGCACTTCTTCTGATTGCATCGCACTTCTCCCTATTGATTCTTCTTATTGCATTGCACTTCTCCCTATTGATTCTTCGGATCGGTTGCACTTCTTCCTATTGGTTTCTCCTTCTATTGGATGCTTCTATATGATGGTTTCTCTCTCTGGCAGCTACTTCTCTCAGTTGGTCACGCTAATAGTTGGGTTGGTTTATTTTCAGGGTTAATTTGTAACAAGCATAAAGCTTAGTAAGCTTTAGCTTTAGGGGTAGTATTAGAAATAAAATTTTGAATTTATATTATTAAGTATTATTATGTTTTTCGTATTTTGTTTGACAAACTCTCGATGATTATTTCGTTAATGCATCGTGAGTTTGAGGGGAAGTGTTAGATATTAGATATATTTAGGTTTTAAATATTGGGCTTTATAGGTTAATAGTTAAATAGTCCAATAGGTATTATTATAAATTCTCTTGTAATCCTTATTTTGTCAAGCAATGTTATTCAGATATTATTAGAACCCTAGCCGTCTTTATATTTCTCTTAATTTGTATTGTTGATTCTAACATGAACAATTGATAACAATATCAGAGTTCTAAGAACAAAGTAATACAACATTAATCACAAGACTATTCTTAGAATTCTTGAAAAGAAAACTAAGGTTCAACAACTGACTAGTCAGAAGTTGAAAACTGTTTGTCTTGAATTTTGATATAATCTCAAGTTGTATCTAAGTTAAAAATGCTCTTGAAAATTTAGCAGAATAACAGCTCTTTTGTTCTTCGTAAGTGTGTTGTCACGTCTTCAAATTCTTCCTCATTTTATAGATGATGTTGGAGCGTCTTGAATTTGAGCGGACAAAGATGAGAATAGCTATGTAGTACTGTACTAATGTTTTCTTTTGAAATGTGCTTATTCAAATCGAGTAAAGATCAAAATCTGAGCCTTGATTTCGAATATTCGCCCATATCAGGAAAACAAAGATAGTACAATAGTACAAACGTCATTATCATGAGTATAACGGTCTTGAAAGAGATTTCTTCCGCCTCTTCAAATTTTGCCAAATAGATGATAGTCGTTAATGAGAATAGAATGTTCTTATGGCGTCCTCTGCTGTTTCATCATCATCAGAATCTTGAGATATGAGTTTTACTTCTGATAATTTTAGCTTCTGATGAGTTTAGCTTCTGGTTGACTTTGACTTGCAACTTCTGATGACTTCAACTTCTAGTGTCATCTTTAGAACTTGCATTTTCCCAACTTCTGGGGACGCTTCTTAGTATGGCAACCAGAACTTCAATTTCTAGTGTATATAAAATTTTAACTTATATACCTGCACACTAGAGTAAATTATCAGTGCTTTGTTTGTTGACTCTAAATGATGAGAAATGGGTTTGGCATAAAAGATTGGGTCATGCTAACTGGAGATTAATCTCCAAGCTTAGCAAAGACAATCTTGTGAGAGGCCTTCCTAAATTGACTTATCACTCAGATTCTCTTTGTGACTCATGTCAAAAAGGGAAATTTGTCAAAAGCTCATTTAAACTTAAAAACATTTTTTCTACTTCTAGACCTTTAGAACTTCTGCACATTGACTTGTTTGGACCAGTTAGCACTGCTTCACTCAATGAAAAGAAGTATGGACTAGTCATTGTTGATGATTATAGTAGATGGGCTTGGGTAAGATTTCTGAAATCTAAAAATGATACATATAAAGAGTTTAGTGTCTTCTGTGCCCAAATTCAAAATAAAAAAGATTTAAGGATTTTAAAAGTTAGAAGTGATCATGGTGGAGAATTTGAAAATGAACCTTTTGAAAACTTTTGTGAAGAACATGGAATTTTCCATGAGTTCTCTTCTCCTAGAACTCCACAGCAAAATGGAGTTGTAGAAAGAAAGAACAGATCTTACAAGAGATGGCCAGAACCATGATGCATGATCATTCTTTAGCAAAATTTTTCTGGGCAACAGCAGTAAGCACTGCTTGTTATATTCAGAATAGAATCTATATTAGACCTATTTTGAATAAAACAACATATTAACTTTTTAGAGGAAGGAAACCTAACATCTCTTATTTTCACCAATTTGGTTGTACTTGTTACATTCTGAATACTAAAGTTCATCTAAAGAAATTTGACTCTAAAGCTAGTAAGGGTATCTTTATTGGATATTCTGAGCGCTCCAAGTCATATAGAGTGTATAATTTTGAAACTCAATCAGTTGAAGAATCTATGCATGTAAGGTTTGATGATAAAGTGCCTGATCATGAAAAGTCAGAGCCTACTATAGAAATTTCAGATTCTCAAGACTCAGAAGATGAAGGTTGTGAACCTGATCCCACTCCTGAACTTCTGGAAGCACCAGAGAACAATCAAGTTCCAGAATCTGATGATCATCAAACAACACCAACTGAAGATCCTGATCAAGAAGAAACAACTATTCCAAAGAATACTTTCAAGTATAAGTCATCACATCCTGAGGAGCTTATCATTGGTAATAAGAACAATCCTAGGAAAACAAGATCAAGCTTTAGGGATGAAGAATCCTTATTTGGTCTAGTTTCCTTGATTGAACCTAAAACCACTGATGAAGCATTATCTGATGATGCTTGGATAGTTGCTATGGAAGAAGAACTGAATCAATTTCAAAGGAATGATGTATGGGATCTGGTACCCAAACCAAAAGGCAAGAACATTATTGGAACAAAGTGGGTATACAGAAACAAGCTGAATGAACAAGGAGAAGTAACAAGAAACAAAGCCAGACTTGTTGCACAAGGATACAGTCAACAAGAAGGCATTGATTATACAGAGACTTATGCTCCAGTTGCAAGATTGGAAGCTATAAGATTACTTCTTTCTTATGCGGTCAACAACAACATTACACTTTATCAAATGGATGTTAAGAGTGCATTTCTGAATGATGTTATCTCTGAAGAAATATATGTCAAACAACCTCCAGGATTTGAAGATATTTCAAATCCAGATCATGTGTTCAGACTAAAGAAGTCACTCTATGGACTCAAACAAGCTCCCAGAGCTTGGTATGAGAGACTAAGTAACTTCTTGGTTGACAATGGTTTTGTAAAAGGTCAAGTTGACAATACATTATTCAAGAAGATCCTGAAGAAAGACATTCTAATCATTCAAATCTATGTTGATGACATCATATTTGGA
Source organism: Trifolium fragiferum (assembly GCA_954870985.1). Taxonomy (NCBI): domain Eukaryota; kingdom Viridiplantae; phylum Streptophyta; class Magnoliopsida; order Fabales; family Fabaceae; genus Trifolium; species Trifolium fragiferum. Next base: position 40,398,137 of record OX940796.1, on the reverse strand, counting down.
TCAACAAATGCTGGACTGTGCAAGAACTTTTCTAAGATGATGCAAGATGAATTTGAGATGAGCATGATGGGAGAATTGAAGTACTTTCTGGGAATTCAGATCAATCAAACAAAGAAAGGAAACTTCATTCATCAGTCAAAGTATATCAAAGATCTTCTGAAGAAGTACAATCTAAAAGACTGCAAGCCCATGAACACTTCAATGCATCCTACATCAAGTCTTAGCAAAGGTGAGTCTGAAGGTAAGGTTGATCAGAAGTTATATAGAGGAATGATTGGATCTCTTCTCTATCTAACATATTCTAGACCTGATATCTTATTCAGTGTATGTCTGTGTGCAAGATTTCAATCAGATCCTAGAGAATCTCATTTTACTGCTGTAAAGAGAATCTTTAGATATCTGAAGGCTACTTGTAACATTGGATTGCTGTATCAGAAATCTAATCATTTTCCTATTTCGGACTTATTTCTTCACATTGAAAGACCAGTTGATTTTGAAGGAATAAGAGTAAATGGAGTTGAAGGAATCAAGGAAGCTTTTGAAGCGCAAAGGTTATTAGTCTTCTTAGAAAGTTTAAATGGACCTGTCTATCCAGAGATTGTGAAGGACTTCTGGATGAAGGCAGAAGTGATTCATAGCAATACAAAACCTAATGAAGAATATCTGGGTAAAGAGATTCGCTCAGAGGTTGGTGGAGTCTATATTAGAATCAGACAGGAACACATTAGGCAAGCAGCACAGTTACCATTGTCTGGTATTGTTCCTTATCCTACTGAAGATTCTTGTCAATACATTCAAGAAGAGATTTACTGCAAAAACTCAACTTCCAAGAGCAACATTGACATGAAACCGTACTACAAGATGATCTACAAGATCATGTGTGACTCTCTGTTACCAAAAGCTGGTTCATCTGACCAAGTTTCTCAATATTATAAAACAATTTTATATTATTTAGGAACAAAGGCTGAGGTGAATTTTGCCAAAGTTATCTTTGAGCACATCTGTATGGCTATCTCTGACAGTCAATCCAAGGGTATCAAAAATGCACATTACTGTAGATTTCTATCCTTCATGTTTCACAGAAGTTACTTGATTCAATCATTAAAGCCCGTTTTTTCCTGGATATGGATCCTTCATTGATGATTATCCCTCTGTGATAAATGGTTTTACTGTGAAGAAAGTTCTGAAGAATCAAGGACCTTTGATTACACCCCAAGTTTTGTTTAAACCAAAGAAAGTGGAAACTGACAAGTACTTCTTTCTTACTTCTGTATCTAAGGAAGAAGTTACTCTCATTGCTGGTATGCATAAGAAACTTTTGGAAGGAGGAGAAAATCAGAAATTAGAAGATAGACTTGCTACTAGATATATGTTGCCTGCTCAAGAAAAGAAAAGGAAGGCTGGTAAGAAGCCAGAAGCAGCAGAGTCTAAGGCCAAGAGAGCAAGAAGTTCTACCCCTCAGAAGAAGTCTGGAAATACTTCTGGTGTTAGGAATACATCAGAAGTTGGTAAGAAAAAGATTGCTGCAGATGAGACCCCTGTGAACCCAGAGCCTGTTGTTCAAGCAGAGGCAATGTTAGAATCAAAGAAGGTAACTAGTACTTCTGGACCTGCTGCTGTTGCTGCTCCAGAAGTTACTAAGAAGAATATAACTACTACCAAGAGGAAGAGAAAAGCTTAAAATGGTCATTGAAGATGATGAAACTCAGGAAGCAATAAAGCAAGTGGAGTCCACTTGGATAACTGAGTTTCTTATGCATACCAGCAAGTGGAGTCCACTCTGCTTGCAGCTTCTTGAACACATCTTCTGAATCAACTCTGCCAATCAGATCTGCAGAATCAGAGTCCACTTGGATAATCTTTTCCATCTCTTGAGCATACAAAGTGGAAAACTGATCTACAGCCTTTGCCATAACCAACTTCATCTTCTCATCATAGACCCTCTTGGCTTCTCTAATTCTGGCCTCCTCAACTTTGACTTCAGTGAACTTCTGCCTAGCAATGTTCATGATATAGCTCCTTTTGTATTGAGAACTATAGTCACTCAGCATTTGCTTGCACATATCTAAAAGAGCATTACACTCTTCATCCACTAGATCAGGTGCAACAACAAAGGTAGGCAAATCTTGATGAAATCCCAAAATTCTCTCATTAATGCCAATCAGCACACGTTTAACATCTTCAGATGTGATGGCTTTATGAGGTTTAGGGGCAGATGATGATGAAGGTTTATTTAGGATAACTGAGGGATGGATTGTGATTTCTTGTTCTGATGGAGGAGGTGTAATAACTTCTTCAAAAGTTTTAAGATAGTTATTTTGATCATTTGTGAGTTGTGGTGTATGAGATTTCTGAGGAGAGGGGTTATCTAGTTCCAACTCTAGCTGTTGTAGTTTATTTTGAACATGGGCAGGAATGCCAGTTTCAACAGTGGCTTCAACTACAGGAGAAGAGTGATGATCAGAAATAGTCTTTTCTGAATCATTGGATCTAGGTGAAACAGGTTTAGCAGGCTCATGTACAGGAGATAAAATAGTGATAGAGTCCACATGAGTGCTTTCTTGAGGAATAGCTTCAGAAGTTGCAACCTCTGCATTAACTTCTGAGGCTACCTTCTCAACAGAAGTAGGAGTAGGAACACCTGTTTCTGTAACCAGGGATAACACATTTTTAGAGAATTTCCTCATAGACTTAGGGGATGGTACAAAGCTAACTACTGGTGTTTCAAAAGAAGCACTAGCAGAAATTTCTACTATACAGTTGGATTTTGGTTCTAAATCTGAAAGGATTTTAGAAAAAGAGTTTTTAACAGGAACTGTATAGGGGATGTTTTTAGCATGCTTTGGACCATTAATGACATAATCAGGAATATCTTTAAGATTGATCTTTTTATAAATACCTTGATTTGCCAGCTTCTGCACCAACTCACCCTTAGGAATAAGAGTATCAAGAAAAGCATTAGGCTCAGCATCAACTCCACTTTCCCAACTAGTTTCCTCCCAAGCCTTATACAACTCCACTTGCTTTATTGCTTCCTGAGTTTCATCATCTTCAATGACCATTTTCAGCTTTCTCTTCCTCTTGGTAGTAGTTATATTCTTCTTAGTAACTTCTGGAGCAGCAACAGCAGCAGGTCCAGAAGTACTAGTTACCTTCTTTGATTCTAACATTGCCTCTGCTTGAACAGCAGGCTCTGGGTTCACAGGGGTCTCATCTGCAGCAATCTTTTTCTTACCAACTTCTGATGTATTCCTAACACCAGAAGTATTTCCAGACTTCTTCTGAGGGGTAGAACTTCTTGCTCTCTTGGCCTTAGACTCTGCTGCTTCTGGCTTCTTACCAGCCTTCCTTTTCTTTTCTTGAGCAGGCAACATATATCTAGTAGCAAGTCTATCTTCTAATTTCTGATTTTCCCCTCCTTCCAGAAGTTTCTTATGCATACCAGCAATGAGAGTCCACTTGGATAACAGAGTTGATTCAGAAGATCTTCTAACTTCTTGAACACATCTTCTGAATCAACTCTGCCAATCAGATCTGCAGAATCAGAGTCCACTTGGATAATCTTTTCCATCTCTTGAGCATACAAAGTGGAAAACTGATCTACAGCCTTTGCCATAACCAACTTCATCTTCTCATCATAGACCCTCTTGGCTTCTCTAATTCTGGCCTCCTCAACTTTGACTTCAATGAACTTCTGCCTAGCAATGTTCATGATATAGCTCCTTTTGTATTGAGAACTATAGTCACTCAGCATTTGCTTGCACATATCTGAAAGAGCATTACACTCTTCATCCACTAGATCAGGTGCAACAGCAAAGGTAGGCAAATCTTGATGAAATCCCAAAATTCTCTCATTAATGCCAATCAGCACACGTTTAACATCTTCAGATGTGATGGCTTTATGAGGTTTAGGGGCAGATGATGATGAAGGTTTATTTAGGATAACTGAGGGATGGATTGTGATTTCTTGTTCTGATGGAGGGGGTGTAATAACTTCTTCAAAAGTTTTAAGATAGTTATTTTGATCATTTGTGAGTTGTGGTGTATGAGATTTATGAGGAGAGGGGTTATCTAGTTCCAACTCTAGCTGTTGTAGTTTATTTTGAACATGGGCAGGAATGCCAGTTTCAACAGTGGCTTCAACTACAGGAGAAGAGTGATGATCAGAAATAGTCTTTTCTGAATCATTGGATCTAGGTGAAACAGGTTTAGCAGGCTCATGTACAGGAGATAAAATAGTGATAGAGTCCACATGAGTGCTTTCTTGAGGAATAGCTTCAGAAGTTGCAACCTCTGCATTAACTTCTGAGGCTACCTTCTCAACAGAAGTAGGAGTAGGAACACCTGTTTCTGTAACCATAACACATTTTTAGAGAATTTCCTCATAGACTTAGGGGATGGTACAAAGCTAACTACTGGTGTTTCAAAAGAAGCAATAGCAGAAACTTCTACTATACAGTTGGATTTTGGTTCTAAATCTGAAAGGATTTTAGAAAAAGAGTTTTTAACAGGAACTGTATAGGGGATGTTTTTAGCATGCTTTGGACCATTAATGACATAATCAGGAATATCTTTAAGATTGATCTTTTTATAAATACCTTGATTTGCCAGCTTCTGCACCAACTCACCCTTAGGAATAAGAGTATCAAGAAAAGCATTAGGCTCAGCATCAACTCCACTTTCCCAACTAGTTTCCTCCCAAGCCTTATACAACTCCACTTGCTTTATTGCTTCCTGAGTTTCATCATCTTCAATGACCATTTTCAGCTTTCTCTTCCTCTTGGTAGTAGTTATATTCTTCTTAGTAACTTCTGGAGCAGCAACAGCAGCAGGTCCAGAAGTACTAGTTACCTTCTTTGATTCTAACATTGCCTTTGCTTGAACAGCAGGCTCTGGGTTCACAGGGGTTTCTTCTGCAGCAATCTTTTTCTTACCAACTTCTGATGTATTCCTAACACCAGAAGTATTTCCAGACTTCTTCTGAGGGGTAGAACTCCTTGCTCTCTTGGCCTTAGACTCTGTTGTTTTTGGCTTCTTACCAGCCTTCCTTTTCTTTTCTTGAGCAGGCAACAGATATCTAGTAGCAAGTCTATCTTCTAACTTCTGATTTTCTCCTCCTTCCAGAAGTTTCTTATGCATACCAGCAATGAGAGTAACTTCTTCCTTAGATACAGAAGTAAGAAAGAAGTACTTGTCAGTTTCCACCTTCTTTGGTTTAAACAAAACTTGGGGTGTAATCAAAGGTCCTTGATTCTTCACAACTTTCTTCACGGTAAAACCATTTATCACAGAGGGATAATCATCAATGAAGGATCCATATACAGGAAAAACGGGCTTTAATGATTGAATCAAGTAACTTCTGTGAAACATGAAGGATAGAAATCTGCAGTAATGTGCATTTTTGATACCCTTGGATTGACTGTCAGAGATAGCCTTACATATGTGCTCAAAGATAACTTTGGCAAAATTCACCTCAGCCTTTGTTCCTAAATAATATAAAACTGTTTTATAATATTGAGAAACTTGGTCAGATGAACCAGCTTTTGGTAACAGAGAGTCACACATGATCTTGTAGATCATCTTGTAGTACGGTTTCATGTCAATGTTGCTCTTGGAAGTTGAGTTTTTGTAGTAAATCTCTTCTTGAATGTATTGACAAGAATCTTCAGTAGGATAAGGAACAATACCAGACAATGGTAACTGCGCTGCTTGCCTAATGTGTTCATTCTAATACAGACTCCACCAACCTCTGAGCGAATCTCTTTACCCAGATATTCTTCATTAGGTTTTGTATTGCTATGAATCACTTCTGCCTTCATCCAGAAGTCCTTCACAATCTCTGGATAGACAGGTCCATTTAAACTTTCTAAGAAGACTAATAACCTTTGCGCTTCAAAAGCTTCCTTGATTCCTTCAACTCCATTTACTCTTATTCCTTCAAAATCAACTGGTCTTTCAATGTGAAGAAATAAGTCCGAAATAGAAAAATCTACTTTATCCGTTGTAAGAGCACCAGGAGTAGAAGCTTTAACATCAGCAATAGACGGTACATTAACATGTTTCTCTGCTTGAGGTTGACTGCGTTTGGTAGATGAAGATGCCATGGATTCTAAGTTTAGGGTTAGGGTTTGCTAATTTGGGGAGAAGAAAGAAATTTCTCTGAGTTTTAGAAGAAATAAAGTGTAGGTAGTGAGAGTGCAAATGTGTGAATGTGAACAGTTAGTGTATTTAAAAGGAAAAATAAGAACGCGCAAAAACGTACTAACTGAAAGGACAGGGGTAATAGAGTAATTTAACAATTCACAAATTGAATTAGAACACAATCATCATTAACCAACTTCTTTCTCTAATAGCAAACAGACACGTGTATTAGAAGCTTAATTAAATATCTGACACGTTAGCGACAGCAGTTGAAGAGGTAACTCAACAGTTACTGCCACGTCACATTCAGAACCACTCATGTAAACTTCTGATAGAAATACCAGAAGATGGATTTTCAAACTTCTAATACACAAGTTCTGACTCCCCCTAACTTCTGATAGAGATACCAGAAGATGGTTTGTCTAAACTTCTGATACAAAGATCTGACTCCCCCTAACTTCTGATAAACTTCCAGAACTTCCTAAAATAATATTCTTCATTCGAGTTCAGCTTATTCACAGATTTCTATCATATTAAGATTCCTTTTGATAAAATCAAATCTTTCAACAGCCAAGGGTTTTGTAAAGATATCAGCCCATTGATTTTCAGTATCAATAAACTTGAGATCAATTACACCCTTCTGTACATAGTCTCTTATAAAATGATGTTTAATCTCAATATGCTTAGCTCTTGAGTGTAGAATAGTATTTTTAGAAAGATGAATGGCAGCAGTGTTATCACAATATAAAGGAATATTGTGACTGCTTATTTGATAATCTTCCAATTGATATTTCATCCAAAGTAGTTGTGTACAACACTTAGCTGCTGAAATGTATTCTGCTTCTGCTGTTGACATAGCTATGGTGGTTTGCCTTTTACTGGCCCAAGAAATCAAATTCTCACCAATGAATTGACAGCTTCCACTAGTGGATTTTCTTTCAAGTTTGTCACCAGCATAGTCAGCATCACATAATCCAATCAGTTTGTAATCATTAGATTTCTAATACAGCAATCCAATGTTACAAGTAGCCTTCAGATATCTAAAGATTCTCTTTACAGTAGTAAAATGAGATTCTCTAGGATCTGATTGAAATCTTGCACACAGACATACACTGAATAAGATATCAGGTCTAGAAGCTGTTAGATAGAGAAGATATCCAATCATTCCTCTATATAACTTCTGATCAACCTTACCTTCAGACTCACCTTTGCTAAGACTTGATGTAGGATGCATTGGAGTGTTCATGGGTTTGCAGTCTTCTAGATTGTACTTCTTCAGAAGATCTTTGATATACTTTGACTGATGAATGAAGTTTCCTTTCTTTGTTTGATTGATATGAATTCCCAGAAAGTACTTCAATTCTCCCATCATGCTCATCTCAAATTCATCTTGCATCATCTTAGCAAAGTTCTTGCACAGTCCAGAATTTGTTGATCCAAATATGATGTCATTAACATAGATTTGAATGATTAGAATGTCTTTCTTCAGGGTCTTCTTGAATAATGTATTGTCAACTTGACCTTTTACAAAACCATTGTCAACCAAGAAGTTACTTAGTCTCTCATACCAAGCTCTGGGAGCTTGTTTGAGTCCATAGAGTGACTTCTTTAGTCTGAACACATGATCTGGATTTGAAATATCTTCAAATCCTGGAGGTTGTTTGACATATACTTCTTCAGAGATGACACCATTCAGAAATGCACTCTTAACATCCATTTGATAAAGTGTAATGTTGTTGTTGACAGCATAAGAAAGAAGTAATCTTATAGCTTCCAATCTTGCAACTGGAGCATAAGTCTCTGTATAATCAATGCCTTCTTGTTGACTGTATCCTTGTGCAACAAGTCTGGCTTTGTTTCTTGTTACTCCCTCCGTCCCATTTTATTTGAGCCATTTTGACTGTAGACACTATTCATATATCTCATTTTGACTCTATTTTTTTATTCATAAATAAAAATAAATATTAGCATATAAGATCTTGTTGGATTCGTCTCGATTTATATTTTCAAAATATCAAATTTTTATAATTTTTACTATTATACAATTAAAGATATTAATCGTTAAAGTTTTACATTGGCAAACGTGAGGCAGTCAACTGGCTCATAAAATGGTACGGAGGGAGTACCTCTCCTTTTTCATTCAGCTTATTTCTGTATACCCACTTTGTTCCAATAATGTTCTTGACTTTTGGTTTGGGTACCAGATCTCATACATCATTCCTTTGAAATTGATTTTGTTCTTCTTCCATAGCAACTATCCAAGCATCATCAGATAATGCTTCATCAGTGGTTTTAGGTTCAATCAAGGAAACTAGACCAAATAAGGATTCTTCATCCCTAATGCTTGATCTTGTTTTCCTAGGACTGTTCTTATTACCAATAATAAGCTCGTCAGGATGTGATGACTTATACTTGAAAGTATTCTTTGGAATAGTTGTTTCTTCTTGATCAGGATCTTCAGTTGGTAGAACCATCACCACTGAACTTAGGAGCTTTGTTGTTGTTGTTTTTAACATCAACATCATAGTTTTAAGGAATTTCTGTTTTCTTGCTAGGTTCACCAGGTCCAGACATAGTGTTTTGATACAACAAACAACTGTCTCACTACAAAGTGATATAACAGAACCGGGCTCTAGATTCCAATTGAAGGTGTGAAAACACAAGAAGAGGGTTGAATTGTGTTTTGGCTAGTTTAAAAAACTTCTTTTAAGTTTTGCAACTTATCAGATTTAGCAGCGGAATAACTTAGAACACAAACAACTTCTGGCTATGGTGAAAGCAAAACAGAGCAAGGATGAATATAAACAGAGAGAAGAGATGAAAACAAGAGATTTATACTGGTTCCTCTCACAAACCGAGAGTAGTCCAGTCCCCTTGCACTTCCAAGGGATTTCACTATAATCACACAAGATTACAATTACTCAAGCCAACAGCGAGAGACTTCCTTTGCTCAAGTAACACAATACAAGAGACTTCCAAATGCTCAAGCTCACAAGCAAGAGACTTCTAAATGCTCAAGCTCACAAGCAAGAGACTTCTAACACAAATAGAAAGTACAAAGTTTGAACAACTGTTAAACAATATCAGAGTTCTAAGAACAAAGTAATACAACTTTAATAACAAGACTATTCTTAGAATTCTTGAAAAGAAAACTAAGGTTCAACAACTGAATAGTCAGAAGTTGAAAACTGTTTGTCTTGAATTTTGATATAATCTCAAGTTGTATCTAAGTTAAAAATGCTCTTGAAAATTTAGCAGAATAACAGCTCTTTTGTTCTTCGTAAGTGTGTTGTCACGTCTTCAAATTCTTCCTCCTTTTATAGATGATGTTGGAGCGTCTTGAATTTGAGCGGACAAAGATGAAAACAGCTATGTAGTACTGTACTAATGTTTTCTTTTGAAATGTGCTTATTCAAATCAAGTAAAGATCAAAATCTGAGCCTTGATTTCGAATATTCGCCCATATCAGGAAAACAAAGATAGTACAATAGTACAAACGTCATTATCATGAGGATAACGGTCTTGAAAGAGATTTCTTCTGCCTCTTCAAATTTTGCCAAATAGATGATAGTCGTTAATGAGAATAGAATGTTCTTCTGGCGTCCTCTGCTGTTTCATCATCATCAGAATCTTGAGATATGAGTTTTACTTCTGATAAGTTTAGCTTCTGATGAGTTTAGCTTCTGGTTGACTTTGACTTGCAACTTCTGATGACTTCAACTTCTGGTGTCATCTTCAGAACTTGCATTTTCCCAACTTTTGGGGACGCTTCTTAGCATAACAACCAAAACTTCAATTTCTAGTGTATATAAAATTTTAACTTATATACCTGCACACTAGAGTAAATTATCGGTACTTCCTATTGTATATTAATACTATTGTTATCATCAAAACTACTTGGGTTATATTAGAACCAACTTTGTTCCAACAGTATCTATTTAACACCATATTCTATCTGCAACAAGACCCAACTGTGTTGAAGGGAAGAAGAAGAAGTAAAATTCTGCTCAAAGGATAACAACAACAAGGTAACTTCTATCTTGGTAGTGTTTTTAACTATGTTTTGCTTACTTGTTACACTTACTTGAATTTTTTCTTTGCTCTAATAGTTAAAATTTTTGCTTTCTGTATATTGTTTCAAAACTGTTGTGAATATACAAAAGGAAAAAAATGTTTCGTATACCTTATTTGCTTCTATTTTTCCCCACCTACTTACAATGCAATGCAAGTGTTTGATAAAATGTCTCTTAGGATATTAATTTACTTTTTTTGTATATGCCATTCATGCTACTTATTATTGTTATTATATATAAGGATTACCATGTTGTTTTGAATATATTAACCTTATTTTTATTTTTTTTTATATGCAATTCTGTTGTGGATAGTAATAAATCTATATAGGAGATTTGTCTTGTCAAGATTTTTTGTCATATTTTTTTTTATCATACTTTGTGTACATAGTATTATGGCTACACAAAAGAAAGTTTATGCTAATCCTCCTTCAAGTAACGACGAAGCTCAAAGAGCTAAAGCTAGTTGGTCGGATCTTAAGGTGAATGAAAGATTCATCGAAGCATGTTTAGATCAAGTTGTCAAAGGTGAACGGATTGGCACTACCTTTACTAAGAATGGGTGGAAAAACATTGTTTTCCAATTTAAAGAATCAACCGGGAGAAATTATGACAAAATAAAATTGAAGAATAGGCTTGATACCATGAAAAAGGAATGGAGAGTATGGTATAACTTATTTGGAAAAGTTACCGGATTGGGGTGGGATAACGAGAAGAACACCGTCGATGCACCAAATGAATGGTGGGAGAACAAACAATCGGTATGTCAAACACAAATATATTATTTAGTTATTGCCTAGGTTTATATTTATCATGTTGGTTATATGATTATGGTTATGAAATGCAGGAAAATCCTCTATATGGAAAATTTAGAGAAAAGGGACTTCCATTTGCTCATCAACTAACCACACTTTTCAAGGATGTGGTGGCTAATGGAGAATTTGGTTGGGCACCTTCAAGTGGAATATTGCCCAATATGGATTCAGGTAATGACGATAATGTGTATCGTCCATGTCTAAATGATATTGGCTTGGATGTGGAAGAAGGATCGGGTGATAGTGAAGGTGCAACTGTTGGGTGTGGAGCAACGGGAGAATTTGCAAATATTAATTTGAACTCTTCACAAGGAGCTGTTAGTCAAAATAATGGACAAAAGAGAAAGATTGCTAGTTCTGTTGAAAAGAAAAGGAAGAAAAAGGCACGAAATATTTCAAAACTTTCAAAATAGCCCCTGACTGGATTTAGAGCTGAGGTGGCCAATTTTTAGATATGTTTTTGGTCCCTGCAATTATGTCTTGTTTTGAAAATAGCCCCTGTAAAAAAGTAAAAAATTGATTTTAGTCCCTGTAAAAAAATAAAAATTTGATTTTAGTCCCTGCAATATTATGAAGAAATCCAGTCAGGGGCTATTTTAAAAGTTATGAGATATTGCAGGGACTAAAATCAAATTTTTTTTTACAGGGGCTTTTTTTAAAACAAGGCATAATTGCAGGGACCAAAAACATATTTAAGCCTTTATTTAAAGTTGATTATTTGGATTTCATTAAATTTTATTGGATTTATATACTTTCTTAAATTTTGATTCTTTATAATTATACTCGATTTTTTTTTAATATTTTTTTATAAATTATTGATTTGGTTTTCAATTCTTTATGACATTCGATTTTTTTTTTCTTCTGGAGTATTCTTTTCTCAATAGATTTGAAGTAAAGGATTATTTTGAAGATTTTATATATTTTGTGTATTAAGTTTGGTCATTAGGCTTGCCGAACAAGTACTAGTTTGTGCGTCGGTCACGATGTGAAGTTGGGTCGTGACATGATGGCTGAGCTCCATAGCATGGATGAAATTACAAGTGATCTAGACTTATTAACAAAATGTTGTCAACTAATGATGTTCAAACCAGCTAGAGAGATGTTTCTTTCCTTTAAAGGTTTTGATGATAGAAGGTTGCATTGGCTTAAGTTTGCAGCAAATAACCCTATGCCATTTATGAAGATGTGACTTATCGTTTAGGACTTGCTTAAGTTTGCAGCAAATGACTCTAAGTTTTTGGAGTTATCTTTTATTAACTTATCTATTAGGACTTGATTAAGTATTAGAATATATTCTATTATGACTTACTTAAGTATTAAGATCTATCTTATATTAAGACTTGCTTATGCTATTAGGACTTGTTATTAGAGTCTCTTAATTATGTCTTTTAGAACTTGCAATGTAATATGTAATATATCTTTAGAAATTTGAATGAAATGGCTTCCAGAGTTTGGAGTTATCTTTTATTAACTTATCTATTAGGACTTGATTAAGTATTAGAATATATTCTATTATGACTTACTTAAGTATTAAGATCTATCTTATATTAAGACTTGCTTATGCTATTAGGACTTGTTATTAGAGTCTCTTAATTATGTCTTTTAGAACTTGCAATGTAATATGTAATATATCTTTAGAAATTTGAATGAAACACAAGTACAAATAGTCGTAGCAACAATGAATAGCGGCTAGTCAGTCAAAGCAGTCAAGGCCGCCACGTATGCAGAAGAATGCGAGCGAGCGCTAACGAGAAGAAAGACAACTGCTGATTTCCAATGTGCAGAATTGTACTAACATCGCACTAATCATTGGGGTAATAAGCTTTATTCATTTGGGTTGTCTTATCCTCATTTAGGGAAGCCCATATTCCGAGGTAGAAGTGATATAAAAAGGAGGCCTCAACCCTAGAGTTAGAGAGCTCATCTGTTGTGAAGAATACTTAGAAGAAATCAAAGCAAGTCTCTTTGTGTGCCGCTGTTGCTAGTCTGATAACCGGAGTCGTGATTGTTGCCGATCTTGTAGCTTGAGACATCTTCTCTAAGGATGACACAGTTATAGGTTTACATTCTTAGAATTTATTTTAATGTGTAAGCTTATTATTCTGGGTTTTATGGTTTCCAAGCTCACCATGAGTTAATACTCTTGATGTTGAAATTACGTGAAGTTTAATGAAGGTTTAATATTATTCGTGTGATGTGTGTATGCTCTTTCAGTTCATTTGTTGTTTTGTTATATATTTATCTTTAGTATTAATCAACTTAGATTTGAATACAAGTTTATTGTTAAGAGACATCTAATGATAAATGGATCTAGTTAACTAATATGGTTAAGTATAGACATATATGTTCTACTTAAAGACTTAGACATAAGCTTTAGGGCCATAGTAAGAATACAACCATGGTAATCTGAACTGTAATGAAGTAAGTGTGACCTAGGCACATATGATCCACCTTATCACACATTGCATAATCTAACGTTGTAGACATACACCACAAGGCAAGAGTTGCTTACATTAGTCTTGCCTGCACTTATCACTCACAAATGTTAAACCGGATTTAGATGAATCATATTTCCAACATGCTTTCACAACTGTTTACCAACCCTTTTTAATCATCTTTTGTTTATTTTAATTTGCAAACCCTAAATGTTATTTTGTCACTTTTTAACTCATAAGCCGAAAACTGTTTGAACTATTTATGGAACAAGTTTTCCCTAATCACAATCCATGTGGAAACGATACTTTTTCTTATTACTTTTGGTACAGATAAGACTGTGTATATTTGCACATGTCTATCACACTTTGACAAGCAACAAGTTTTTGGCGCCCCTACGGGGGATTGTGCGGTTTTTAAGTTCCATTTTTAGTTTATTTAGTTTTTAGCTTATTTGCTATTTAATATGTTTACTGTCAAGTGGTGTGTCAAGACAGGTGCGCGAGACAGAGTATGCACATGTTGTTGTCACCAGAATTCAGAGCAGATCCTTAAATTAAAAGAACATTTAGAATTCTAAGGTGAAATAAAAGGAGAAACAATCAAGTTGGTGTCAATCTAGCTGAACAAGAGGACTTTAACAACTCAGATTTAGAAGAAGAGATGGCTGATCTTAGAGAACCACGAGAAGGCTTGCCTGACATCATAGGCATAGCTAATGACAAGGCAAATAACATAAGGGATTATGCTGTTTTCGATCAAAATGCCAAGAACACTGGAATAGTGATACCAGAAATCACAGCTGCAAGATTTGAGTTCAAACCAATAATGTTTCAAACGTTGCAAACTATGGGTCAGTTCTCTGGAGCAACTACTGAAGATCCTCACCTCCACTTGAAGCAATTTATAGAAGTTGCTAGTAACTTCAAAATCCCTGGGATTAATGATGATGCTTTCAGATTAAGGTTTTTTCCTTACTCTTTGAGGGATAGAGCCAAGAGTTGGCTTAACTCACTAGAGCCTAATTCAATTGTAACTTGGAATGCTTTAGCTGATAAGTTCTTAGCCAAATACTTCCCTCTTGTCAAGAATGACAAGATGAGGAATGAAATTACTTCTTTCAGATAAGGAGATGATGAGACTTTGTTTGATGCTTGGGAAATGTACAAGGAGATGCTAAGACAATGTCCACATCATGGTATCCCTGTTTGTATTCAACTTGAAACTTTCTATAATGGTTCAGTGCCTTCATCAAGGAATATGTTGGATGCATCATCAGGAGGAGCCTTACTTTCCAAATCTTACACATAAGGTTTTGATCTTGTAGAGATCATTACTACAAATACATACCAGTGGCCTACAGTTAGAGCAAGTCATGCTCCTACTCATTCAAAGAAGCCAACTGGTATACATGAAGTCTCTAAAACAACAGCCCTTGCTACTCAAGTCACCCAGATGCATAACATGTTAAAAACTCTGCTCACGCCACCTGCCTTGCCTGTAGTTGCATGTGAGCCAGTCAAAGTGGTTACCGACTCAGCAGAAGTAGCTTGTGTTTACTGTGGTGGAGCCCACTTCTATGAAGAATGTCCTGCAAACCATGTGTCTGCTAATTATGTGAATAATTTCAACAAGAACAACAACCCATATAGCGAGCACTATAACCCTATGTCTGCTAATTACTGTGGTGGAGCCCATCTTTGTCAACAACCAATGGATGTTCCCAGCCTGTTAAAATAGCTTTCCAAACCCTGGCGTTAAGGGACTTGAGGAACGCACTCATGCGTGATTTTCAGTAATTGTAGTTGGTGTCATCCAACAGGGGCGGCCTGTTGACCAATCCTCCTTCCTTTTCCATTGTACCATAAAATATCTTCCCTGGATCTCACCTTAAAACATGCAGGGTGCCTGCTCTGATGCCAATTGAGATTATGGTCTGCAGGAATACAATGTTCTATGTAATGTTCCAACATGTTGACTATGATGCTGGAACATTCACAATAAGATCAACAAATTATGGAACAGAAAAATAAACAAGATAAAGGATAATGACACAAGGTATTTGTTAACCTAGTTATGCACAAACAACAATATACTCCAGGGGATACCAATCCAGAAAGGAAATCCACTATTGTAGCCCTGGTCCTAAGTTCTCAGCAAACCTTCAATTTACAACTTATGACCTAACAACCACTAATGAAACTTCAGCCTAGTAACTCCTAAGCTTGAGATCCCATCCCACTTCCACTAAATCGCCCAACCCGTGATTACAATTCAATATAATATAATAGTGAAGACACCTTCAAACATAATTTAACTTTGTACTTCAAAGCTTAGGAGTAGTGTACAAGATTACAACTCAAACCTAAGTCCCATACTTGCATCAAAGTGATACAAGGTAGGCTCACAACAATAATACTCAAAACCCTAAAAACACACTTACAACAATACACACACGTACATAATTAGGTTTGTAGTCTTGCTTAAATACTTGGTTGCACTGTGGGCTCATTCCAAGTTTGGGCTTTGCGTTTCCAAGAACATTTCCGGCTCACATGAATCAACATAATATATTAAGTTTCCTAAACTTGCATGAATATGTTTAGAAAATAAATGCCGAAGATACTCTAACCATGCATACGTAGTTAGAGTCTTGAATGTGGGCATGAATTTCTTAAATACATAAAGGCGCATGAAAGAGGCGCGCGCATATCATAACCTTGACGCATATCCAAATGTTGAAACATTGCATCAAACTTCTTGGTTGTGCATATTTCTTTTAGCAAAATGATGCTAACATACAAAACACTAACAATATAGATATATTTTTCTTAAAGACTATATTATATAGTTTCATGAAGAATAGTTTCGATTATCTTGCTCTCGATTGAATAATTTAACAATCAATTCCTCTACTAGTTTCACAAAAATAGTTTCGATTATCTTGCTCTCGATTAACACATTTTCAATTAGCCAATATATGAAAAAAAATCACAATTTAGGAATTTTGTTGAACACATTGTGTGGGAAGTTGAATGGTTTTCTTCAAATGCAATGAACTTTCACAACAACGCGGTTATCACAAAATTCTAAGTACACAATTACAATAACAAACAACAATAAGAACAATAACAAAAAGAACACAATGATTTGTTTGGGAGTTCCCCCATATTTCTCATTCTCACTTGTCCGATGCGTCGCTCCCCAATGCAAAATGTGGCAGCGAAGGTAAAACAAACAAGAACATGAATATGTAAAGGAAGTAGCAAGAATGAAGCAAAATGGTAACACACGTTCTAGAAAGAGAGGAAAATAAGGGTAAATGTAGGAAGGAAAAAGTAAAATTGTACATGATAAAGCAAAAGAAACAGACATCGACAATACAGGTGAAATTCTGGTGGCAAGTGTCAGATGTGTAGCACGATGTGTACACTTTAGGAATCGTACGATGTGTAGCCTAATGTGTCAACATCGTGGACAACTGAACTTGATGAACAAGTAAACAATATAAAGTGCAGGAAACAAAAGAACACGTGAGTTTGTTAACCCAGTTCGGCACTTATAACAAGCCCTATTCTGGAGGATACCAATCCAGGGATGAATCCACTATGGTAGTATCAATTCAAAGCTAAACTCCCCCGTTTACAACTTCTCACTTAATCACTACCCGTGCTAATTCTACCTAGGAACTCCTAGATATGAGAACCTCTGCTCACTCCCCCTCAACCTTACCCAGTAAGGATTTAATAACAAACTCAGTTTGGAGACACACTCCTAGAAAACTATGCACTCGTACCTAAAGGCTTTGAGTGTTGCACACTCTAACTCCTTGCTTCAAAGCTTTGGAGAAAGAACACTAGAGATTACAACTCTATCAAACTCAGTCCTTACTTGTATCAAAATTATGATTCAAGTGAAGGCTCACAAATAACAATGAACAGACTAAGACCTAAGACTCGATATCTTCAACTCTTGGCTTCGTACTTCATTATGTCTTCAGTCTTCCTTTATATAGAACAAGTTTCATGGGCTTGGATCTTCAATGTTGACAGCTGGCCTTTGTTAATTCTCCTTGAGATTTATTTGATCATAATCTTTTAATTGTTTGTTTCAAATCTTTTTGATCAAAGTCGGCCGATAAAATAAAACAGAACCATGAAAGATTATCTTGTTCCTTGGCGCGCAAGCTGGCACGATATACTTGAAAAACAAATCTTTTTCAAAAGATCGCGTTTAAATAAATAAAGGCGCGTCCAGTAGGGCGTCCAGATGTGAACCCTGATGTGCCACACATCATGCTCCACATCATGGAATCAGGCTTATTTTACCAAATGAAGCCAACACCCTAAAAGGTCTCAACAATCTCCCCCTTTGGCAAATTTTGGGCTAAAATAATCTTTGAGTCACCCAACTAAACTTGGAGAGATGTATAGGCACATCAGAGGCATGCAGCAGCGGATCAGAGCCTCGCAAATAAAGAGAGAAATAAACTCTCACAAGATAGGAAAATAAATTCCCAAAGACTGAGAAAAATAAATTCTCAGACACATACAAGCATGAGATTCCATGCACACATAAGGGAGGGTAGCAAACCCAGTAGTAGTTTACTCCCCTTTGAACTAGAGCACTTTCCATGTACTCCCCCTAAATCTCATATCCTCTATAGGCTTCTTCAGAATGCATGACCTAGAGAGAAATAGAGAAGTTTTAAACTTGGCTTCTTAAGAATGCATGACCAAGTTAAAACTCACAGATGTGTCAAACATCACACAAAATAGCAACTTCTACAGGCTTCTTAAGAATGCATCACCATGTAGAAATCATACAAATGGATCAACCATTACACAAATTAACATCTTCAATTGGACTTCTTAAGAATGCATCACCCAGTTGAAAACGTACAGAAAAGGTCTTCAGAAGAACATGCTTTAGAAAACTAATTCTTCAAAAATTTGTTGAGAAAACATTTGAAGAAAAATAAGCATGTATACCAGATGTGTAGTCAGATGTGCCACACATCACAATTTGCTGCAGTTAAGACTTCAAAGTTGTTCATTTTTAATTTTTACTCCCCCTTTTTAGCCATAAATTATGACAAACATACTGAGAGTAAGTAACACACCATAGAATGCAGATAGCATGAGATGTAGAGATGATGGTGCATGAACAGAAAAAGGCACTCAGGCCGTTAATAGTGCAGCAAGTACAGAACAGGCACACAAAGGTGCATCAGAAATCCAGGGCATAGCCCACAAAATACAAGCAAAAACAAGGAAATACTGAGTACAGGGAAATATTAATGAATTACAATAATTCAAATATCCTGGCTCCCATCAGTTTCCTCAGCTTCAGAGTCATTGGGCTCCTCCTCCTCCAATTCCTCATCCTCAGCCATTGTTTGCTCATCCTCAAGCTCCAGTCCAGCAATGACTGCCTCCAGCTTGGCCTTCTTCTCATCCAGAGCCTTGCAAGTCTCCTTTAAAGCAGCAATCATGTCTGTCCTAGACATAGCATTGTTTGAGCTGGATGTGCCCACATCAGGAGTCACATCAGACTGCTTGAGACTAAAAGAAATAGCAGACTCTCTTCTGCAAGACAAATCATCCTTGCCCAGAACATCCGGTCTCTGGCTCAATATGATTCCACACAGTAGGGAAGGAAATGCAATGGGTAGTTTGACAGCTAGGGTTTTGGCATGTTTGATAGTCTGATCAAAAATATAGGTACCAAAATCAAAATTAGATTTGCTACCAATAGTATATATGAACCTAGCCAAACCTGTAGCCACATCACAGTTGTGTGTGGTAGGCACCCAGTTAGCAGCAGCAATCCTGTTCAGGATGTTGTAGATTGGTGTGAGCTTGCTTGCTTGCAGTTTCCCTTTCTTAGGCCAAGTCTTGACCTTTCCAGCTGTGATGGCCTTGATTATGTAGTTGTCATTTGCCTCCATCTCAGCAAAGGGCTCCTCACTTCTGCCCAGATACTTGTTGATAACAGTGGGAGAGAAGTGAATTTCTTTACCTCTCACAAAAACAGTTTGGTATTCCTTGTCCAAAGGATTGTCACAACCAGCAGGGATGTTTACCAAAAACTCTTTGACTACCTTCTCATAGCAGTCACTCAGTCCAGTAACAGTCTTCATCAAGCCAGCACGCTTGATCAACCTCATAACTTCCTTGCACTGCAAGGCTTCAGCACTGAGCTCCCTCTCCAGAGCTAACCTTCTATGAGCAATGTACTTCCATTTACCAGCATGTGCAGGGTTGTGGAAGGAAATCAAATCAACTGGGATGTCAGGAATTCCCTGAGGAATTTTCTTCTTCCCATAGCTCTTCTTCACAGCAGACTCAATGTGAATCACATCAAGCTCCACATTGCGTTCCTTAGCAGATTCTTCCTCAGACTCACTGATGTGAGCTACATCCTGCTCCACATCGTACTCTGAGTCACTTGTAGGTGGCTCTTTTCTTTTCTGAGTCTTCTTCTTTGCAGGTGGAACCACAGCTTTACTAAATCCCTTCTTGGGACCATACATGACTTGCCTCTTAACAGGCTTCTTCTTCTCCTTAGTAGCAGCAGGAGAAATCTCAACAACAGCAGGACCTTTACCACTTCTAGTCCTTTTTGCAATACTATCCTCAGTAAGCTTCTTCAAGGGGATGTCAGAATTGTAGCCTTCTACATCCACAACAACTGTATCTCCATCAGCATCCTTGTCAGAAGGATTGGAGTCTTCATGATCTGAACCTTCAACAGTTTCTTTATCCTTGTCAGACTGGGTATTATCTTTAGGTTCCTCAACCTCAGCAGGTTGATCTTCTTCAACAAATTCCTGTTCAGGAGAATCAGGAATGACAGCAGGTTTTTCAACAGCAGCAGTCTCTTCTTCACCTTGTGGCAATGATGTGCCAACATCTGCCGCAACATTAGGTTCTTGCAGGGCCTGGAGCACAGAATCAATGATCTTCTGAGTCAAGGGATGTCTTTGACTCTCAGGGATCTTTACAGCAGCCTTCTCAGGGTTAGGGTTTGAGGAACCTACACCCATAGATGCTTCAGCATTTGCATCACCAGATTTTGCAGGAAGAGGTTCAACATGCAGACTTTCCATGGTGTGAACCCTCTTTGGTGAGCCAATCTTTGGCTTTTTGCTTTTCTTCTTCTTCTTCTTGGATTTTTCTGTGGAAGGAGAAGGAACAACATCTTCCTCTGCAGCAATGGGGGTTGATTCCCTTCTTGATCGTTTTGACTTCTTCTTCTTTGATCCAGATGGCTTGATCATAGAAACAGGAGTGGCATTAACGATCATGTCACTTTGAACTTCTTCAGGATGCGGGGAATTAGGTTTTGATGATGATGGAGGAGTCGTGAATTTGGTTGAAGGAGATGTTTTGGTTGCAGTAGACATGATGATGATGATGGTGATTTGGTATGAAGATTTTCAAAGAAAATAGCAGAGAGATGAACAAAGGGTTTGAGAGTGATCAAGAAAATTTTTGGTCGTTTGAGTGGTTGAGAAACGAATGTGGTGATCAATGTGGTAGGCAATAAGAAAATCTTGAGTAAACGGATTTCTTGGAGTTTTGATCGTGAAATAGCCGTTGGAAATATTTTATAATGATTGCCTTTGGATTGCGTGCAACTATGGATGGAGGGAAAAACAGGTAGCCGTTGCACGCCTAAATAGCTATTATGGCTATTGATCATCAAAGAGGCA
Source organism: Trifolium fragiferum (assembly GCA_954870985.1). Lineage (NCBI taxonomy): Eukaryota > Viridiplantae > Streptophyta > Magnoliopsida > Fabales > Fabaceae > Trifolium > Trifolium fragiferum. The sequence continues at coordinate 40,376,961 of OX940796.1, read as the reverse complement.
AATACCAAGTTTGCCCCTTAACACCTCAAACCTATTTGCATCTAAAGCCTTAGTGAAAATATCTGCCAGTTGATTCTCTGTGGCAACATGCTCTAGAGTCACAATATTGTCTTCAACAAGATCTCTAATAAAATGGTGACGTATATCAATGTGCTTTGTCCTACTATGTTGGATAGGATTTTTGGAGATATTTATAGCACTTAGATTGTCACAGTATAATGTGAGCACATCTTGCTGCACATTGTACTCACCCAACATCTGCTTCATCCAAAGTAGCTGAGAACAACTACTTCCTGCTGCAATATACTCAGCCTCAGCTGTAGAAAGAGAAACACAATTTTGTTTCTTGCTGAACCATGATATAAGGTTGCTTCCCAAAAAGAAACATCCACCAGAAGTGCTTTTCCTGTCATCAGCACTACCTGCCCAGTCAGCATCACAATAACCCAACAATCTTGTGTCTTCACCATGAGAGTAGAGAATTCCATAATCACTTGTACCACTGACATACTTAAGAATCCTTTTGACTTGATTCAGATGACTCATCTTGGGCTCAGCTTGGTACCTTGCACACACACCAACAGCAAAGCTAATATCAGGTCTACTTGTAGTGAGATAAAGTAGACTGCCAATCATGCTTCTGTATAGACTTTGATCAACACTGACACCATGCTCATCTTTAGAAAGTTTGAGATGGGTTGCTGCAGGAGTTCTTTTGTGATTTGTATTCTCCATTCCAAATTTCTTCACTATGTTCTTGGCATACTTGCTTTGGGAGATGAAAATTGTATCTTCCATCTGTTTGACTTGCAGACCAAGAAAGTAGGTAAGTTCACCTACAAGGCTCATCTCAAATTCAGACTGCATCTGATTCACAGACATCTTGACCATTGGATCAGACATTCCTCCAAACACAATGTCATCTACATAGATTTGTGCAATCATGAACTTGCCCTTTTCTTCTCTGACAAACAAGGTTTTGTCTGTTTCTCCTTTTCTATAACCTTGCTGCACAAGAAATTTGGTTAGCCTCTCATACCATGCCCTAGGAGCTTGCTTTAATCCATATAATGCCTTCTTCAATCTGTAGACATGATCTGGATAATTTGGATCAACAAATCCCTTGGGCTGCTCCACATAAACTTCCTCATTCAAGTAGCCATTGAGGAAAGCACTCTTCACATCCATCTGGAATAGCTTGAATTTCAAGATACATGCTACTCCCAAAAGTAACCTTATGGACTCGAGACGTGCCACAGGAGCAAATGTTTCATCAAAGTCTACTCCTTCAATCTGAGAGTAACCTTGAGCCACAAGCCTAGCCTTGTTTCTAGTCACAACACCACTTTCATCAGATTTATTCCTATAAACCCATTTAGTACCAATGATGTTGACTCCTTCAGGTCTAGGAACTAAATCCCACACTTCATTCCTCTTGAACTGGTTCAGCTCCTCTTGCATAACTTCAATCCAAAACTCATCTGTCAAGGCTTCTTTTACATTCTTTGGTTCTACCTTTGACACAAAACAAGCATTGGATACAACCTCTCTTGACCTTGTCATAACTCCTGACTCAGGATTCCCTATTATGAGTTCTTTTGGATGATTCTTTTGAACTCTAACAGAGGGACCCTTGTTCACTGGAGTCACATCTTCTTGCTGATCAGTCTTCTCAGGAATCTCTATAACTTCAGAGTCTTCAGGCAGGGGGTGAGATGTGTCCACATCAGGATCAACATCAGGTACATTGTCTGAATAGTCATCTATGACAACATTGATGGATTCCATCATAGTTCTTGTTCTGTTGTTGAAGACTCTATAGGCTCTGCTGGTTATGGAATAGCCTAGAAAGATTCCTTCATCAGCACAAAACTCAGAGAATCTTGAATTTTCAAACTCTTTCGCATGATCACTTCTGATTCTAACAATGCCACTATCCTTCTCTCTTTGTAGTCTAAGGCATAGTTCTTTGAATGCATCAAACGTGTCAGACTTCTCTCTGATGAAGCTAACCCAGGTGAACCTTGAGAAATCATCTACAACCACAAAGGCATATCTTTTACCACCAATACTCTCTACCTGCATTGGTCCCATCAAGTCCATATGTAGCAGTTCAAGAACTCTGGATGTCACCTGATGTTGTAACATTGGGTGTGACATCTGAACCTGCTTTCCAACTTGACATTCACCACATATATTGCCTTCAACAATCTTAAGCTTTGGTAGACCTCTAATAGCTTCCTTGGACACAATCCTCTTCATTCCCTTCAGATTCAAATGGCCAAGTCTTTGGTGCCAAAGCTTTACTTCTTCTTCCTGACTTATCAAACATGTAGTGGAGTGAGCTGTTTCATCAGGAATCCATAGATAGCAGTTGTCCCTTGACCTAGATCCTCTCATCAACAATTCTCCTTTGTTAGAAGTGATAAGACACTCATTCTTTGTGAAGTTGACCTTAAGACCTTGATCACATAGTTGGCTTATGCTGATAAGATTAGCTTTCAAACCTTTGACAAGTAGCACATCATCTAGGTCAGGTAAGCCTTTGCTGCAGAGTTTACCACTGCCCTTGATTTCACCTTTTGCTCCATCTCCAAAGGTTACAAAGCTTGTTGTATGAGGCTTGATATTAGTGAGAAATTTCTCAACACCAGTCATATGCCTAGAACAACCACTATCAAAATACCAATCATTGCTAGAAGATGCTCTAAGAGAAGTGTGAGCGATATGTGCAGTTTCAGAAACTTTAGGCTTCCACAACTTCTTAGGAGTGACCCTTGCTGTTTTGGCTTGCACCTGAGGCCTTTTCTTGGGATACCCATAGAGTTTGTAACAGAAGGGCTTGATGTGACCATTCTTCCCACAGTAGTGACATCTCCAAGCATTAAACTTTTCTTTGCTATCAGGTCTCTGATGTGGAGTGTGATGTGTCCACATTCTGCCAGGGTCAGGTTTCTTCTGAGCAGGAACAAACTTAGTATTTGTCTTCTTGCTGTGATGTTTGTTCTTAAATCCTACACCAGATGAGTCACCAGCATGCTTTCCTACTTTCAAAATTTCATCAAGCATGTTGGTTCCAGGATTGAGCATCTTTACAGACTTGGTCATATTTTTCAAGTTGGTTGACAGTAACTTGACTTCACTTTCAAGACTAGCAACTTGACTCTGTAGTTGACCCTTCTCTGTCTCCAGTTGACTGATGATTTCCTTCTGCTCTTCATTGACCTTGTACAGTTCCTCACTCTTGATAAATAGCTTTTTATGGACTGAGGCTAGTTCATCAAAGGTGAGTTCTTCATCATCAGATTCGACATCAGTATTATCCACCCCAGTCATGGCACTAACATGATTAGCAGCAACATTCTCTGAGTCAGTGTCAGAGTCTTCGTCAGACCATGATACAGTTAGGCCTTTCTTCTGCTTCTTCAGATATGTTCCACATTCTGATCTTATATGACCAAAGCCTTCACATTCATGACATTGAACACCCTTGTTCTGAGCTGACTTATCATCAGTTTTAGTTTTTGTTGAAGTGTTACCTATTTTACTGTTGTCAGTCTGGATGTTCCTCACATTCCTCCTTGGTCTTCTGTCCACCCTCCTTTGAAGCTTGTTGAATTGTCTTCCCAACATGGCTAAGTCATTTGAGAGGTCATCATCTGATTCATCAGCTTCTTCCTCTTCACCAGCACAAGATACAAAAGCTATGCCTTTTCCTTTCTTCTCAGTTGGCTCACTAAAGTTCATCTCAAAAGTTTGAAGCGAGCTCACAAGTTCTTCAAGTTTCATACTTGGGATGTCTTGAGCTTCTTCAATAGCTGTGATTTTCATGTTAAATCTCTTGGGTAGAGACCTAAGCATCTTTCTCACAAGCTTTTCTTCAGACAATTTCTCACCTAGAGCCTCAAAGGAATTGTCCACCTCAAGCAAATTCATGTGAAAGTCATGAATTGATTCTTCTTCTTTCATTCTGAGGTTTTCAAACTTAGTGTTGAGAAGTTGGATTCTTGAGCTTTTTACCTTGGCATTGCCTTCATGAGTGGTTCTGAGTATCTCCCAGGCATTCTTTGCAACAGTACACTGCTTGATTAATCTGAACATGTTCTTGTCCACTCCATTGAATAAGGCATTCAAAGCTTTGGAGTTTCCAAGTGATGCAGTGTCTTCTGCAGCTGACCAATCTTCCTCTGGCTTGAGTACACCGGTGTCAACACCATTAGCATCCAAGATTTTGGGATGCTCCCAGCCTTTGAGCACAGCTTTCCAAGTTCTGCTGTCAAGTGACTTTAGGAAGGCAATCATCCTTGGCTTCCAGTAGTCATAGTTGGTTCCATCCAGGAGGGGTGGTTTGTTGACCGTTGTTCCATCCTTGTCCATGTTTCCAGAAAGTAACTTCCCTGGAGCTCACCCTCAAACAGGCAGGGTGCCTGCTCTGATGCCAATTGAAATTCTGGTGGCAAGTGTCAGATGTGTAGCACGATGTGTACACTTTAGGAATCGTACGATGTGTAGCCTAATGTGTCAACATCGTGGACAACTGAACTTGATGAACAAGTAAACAATATAAAGTGCAGGAAACAAAAGAACACGTGAGTTTGTTAACCCAGTTCGGCACTTATAACAAGCCCTATTCTGGAGGATACCAATCCAGGGATGAATCCACTATGGTAGTATCAATTCAAAGCTAAACTCCCCCGTTTACAACTTCTCACTTAATCACTACCCGTGCTAATTCTACCTAGGAACTCCTAGATATGAGAACCTCTGCTCACTCCCCCTCAACCTTACCCAGTAAGGATTTAATAACAAACTCAGTTTGGAGACACACTCCTAGAAAACTATGCACTCGTACCTAAAGGCTTTGAGTGTTGCACACTCTAACTCCTTGCTTCAAAGCTTTGGAGAAAGAACACTAGAGATTACAACTCTATCAAACTCAGTCCTTACTTGTATCAAAATTATGATTCAAGTGAAGGCTCACAAATAACAATGAACAGACTAAGACCTAAGACTCGATATCTTCAACTCTTGGCTTCGTACTTCATTATGTCTTCAGTCTTCCTTTATATAGAACAAGTTTCATGGGCTTGGATCTTCAATGTTGACAGCTGGCCTTTGTTAATTCTCCTTGAGATTTATTTGATCATAATCTTTTAATTGTTTGTTTCAAATCTTTTTGATCAAAGTCGGCCGATAAAATAAAACAGAACCATGAAAGATTATCTTGTTCCTTGGCGCGCAAGCTGGCACGATATACTTGAAAAACAAATCTTTTTCAAAAGATCGCGTTTAAATAAATAAAGGCGCGTCCAGTAGGGCGTCCAGATGTGAACCCTGATGTGCCACACATCATGCTCCACATCATGGAATCAGGCTTATTTTACCAAATGAAGCCAACACCCTAAAAGGTCTCAACAACAGGTAACGATCGACATCCTACATCTGCCACTCTACACATTCATTCACTGGGCGCAAATGAAACAAAATAAGCGTTCCATTTGTGAATTAAAAGTATTAAAAGATTGGAAGGAAAAAAGGGGAGAATAAGACCAGCGAGACATAAAATTCAATGCATCCGTAATGAAGCATTAACTGCAAAGCGTAGAAGGAAAACTGAATTAGGAAAATATCCAAAACTCTGAGGTTGTGTTTGGTTGTGGAGAGAAAGAGAAGAGAGAAAAAAATGAGAGAGAGTATGAGAAGAGAGAAATAGGTGAGAAATAGAGTAGATTTGATATGTTGATTGATATAAGAGAATATAGAAGAAATATGAAAGAGAGAAATGTTGATTATTTTTGAAAGTACCAAAACACCCTTAATTGAAATTTTTATTTAAAACTAGTTTATTAAATAACTATTCAATTTTTTATATTAATTTTAACATTTATAAATTTTCTTTGAAAACAATTATAATTTAAATTTAACGAAAATTAATATTATAATTAAATTATGTTATTTTATTATTTTCTACTTAAATTAAATTAAATTAAATTAGTTAAATAAATTCACAAATCCCAATCTATTTATCATTTTGATATCACCACGACACCACCCCACCTCCATTTAGAACTTTTTTAGCTCAACCAACCATCATAGTTTAACAGCAGAAAAATAAAATCAACTTATCCAAGCTTCAATATCGCCGAACATGTTACCCTCAATCACAGTTTCTTTGACTTTCATCTCTATGTTACTTTTTTAATAAATATTTTTACATTTGCTTCTCCAGATCTAAACGCATATAAGGGACAAATCTTTGATATATTAACCACTAAGAATTAAATGAGTTCTTTATTTGATGTGCACTCTCAGTGATTTGCAAGAAAACAAGGGCAAAAGTGGAAAAAACAAAAGAAATGGTTTTACTGTTGAGTTTCTTCGCTGTTTAGATAAGAAGAGAAAATTTGTGGGTCCCATGCTAATTTGGTCTCTCTCTGCTTTTTCTGCTGTGTTCTAAGCAGGAGAAATTCACCTTCTCTCCTCCTATTCTCTCGTCTCTTTTTCTCTCTTCTTTATCTCTCTCAAAACAAACAGGCCCTGAATGTGCATTGTATTTGGGGAATGACTGCTTATAAAGATTATTAATTCTCAATTTGCTCCACGAGAAAATTAACATTTCCATTTATTCGCTTTGTAATTTTTTTCAATCACTATGCAAGTGTATCTATTATTAAACACGATGATGATGATAGGTCCATTATAAAAATAATAATCGTTAATCATCTCACAAACCTACTGCACAAATATATTTTCATCATTGTCTTCATAAAAATACACTAGTGAACAAACTATCGAAAATAACACAAATTTGATAAAAAATTTGTTTTCTTTAAAAAAAAAATTTATTTTCTTTCTGAAACTTTAGAAAGTACTGTAACATAGGAAATGCAATAAATATTATTTTGTCTAAAAAAGGAAATATATACATATAGGTTAATGCCACGATGGACCACCTTCACAAGTGGTCCACCGTGGAAAGTGATCTAATCGAATATAAATTTTTACAAAATTTATTGGTAGATTGAAAGTTTATATCATATAGAGCATCCATAAAAAATTTTAAAAAAATTGAAAATCATTTTATATTTTATTGGGATTTATCAAGATTTACAATTAATCTTGATGGATCTCAATAACATATCAAATGATTTTCAATTTTTCTAAAATTTTTTATAGATGATCTATATGATATAAATTTTCAATCCAACGATAGATTTTGTAAAATTCATATTCGTTATATGATTTTTCATAAATGGTCCACCATAGACAAAGTGTTCATGTTAAAATTTTCCTATAAGTATATTATATATTTTTCTAATATACGCCACGCTACATTTTTAGAAATCACAAGTTCTGCGTATAAGCAATAACAAAGAGAGTAAAAATAAAATCAATTTTTTGGGGTTTAAGGGAGAAAAGAGGTTTCTGCATCTTCGTTCTTCTTTGTTCTTGATACAACAGTTGCAGTGCGCAATTCTACACTCTCCAATGGTTTCCACTATTACGTGGATTCGCTACCTTAAATCCAAAGCTCAATACTCTCTCGCTCTCGGATACAAGGTCTTTTTTTTTTTCTTTTCCCTAATTTCAATTTTAATTATATGATTTCTGTTTTAATTTCTTCATTTTAATTCTATAATCACTTTCCAAATTCTTGTAATTAATTTGCTTTTATTTTATCTAATTCATGTGTTTATTTTTGTTATTTTGAAATTTGTTATCCGATTTGAGTTTTGCTGATTTTTGTCAATGGTAATTGTTTACATTTGTTGTTGAGCTAGGGTTTCGTTTTTGACAATAAATAAATGTGCAATTTTTCCATTAGCCTTGCTAAGTAACTTCATTCGAATGTGCTTCGATTATTAGGTATAGGAATTTTAATTGTGTGTTGGAATTTATGAAGAGGAAATTATACATGGCATTGAATTTTACTCTGCATTCAATTTTTGTGATGTTATGCATAGTTTATTTGCTATACATTGGTTTAAGTATGCAAGATTGCCTCATTTTTCCCGAATTTGGTTCAAGTGAATTTGAAACTGTTTTGATCTTTATCAGATGTTTTAATACCTGATGATGGTACAAGTGAATTTGAAACTGTTTTAGTTTAAAGTATTCAAATGAGAATGATGATAAGATAATTTAGGTCTAAAATAAGATCCTGATCTATAAAGAAAGTTTGACTCATTTTTCCTTAATGCAATTGTGAGTCTATATCAGATGATGGTACGTTCGGAGAGCGATGTTTTTTGTGGTTGTTCTGGTTTAAATGCATGTAAATGGGGCTCTCCATCCCCCTTTTAAATGCATATCCTATGCTAAGGGAGGTGTGGATGGCCTGGAATCCAGTTTCTATCATATTTTTCAAGAGTTTTGTAGAGCATTATATAAACATGGCATTGGAGGGTATGTGATTTCTAGCTTCAAAGATTACACTTTTATCTTGAAAAGACTCTTCATTTGGCTGTTTATATTTCACCCTTTGCTCTTGCAATATTCTGTAGTCATTGTGTTTTGATTTTGGGTTTCTTTAACTTTTTTACCTAGTATTTATATTACTTTGTTAAAATGTAGTAAATAGAATAGCCTATGGGTTCCTTTGGATCTGTTAGATTATTAGGATTAATATTGTCTTAGGAATGTATAGGCCTTTTCTAGTTGCACTACACTTGTATAATTGTATTTGACCTGCAATTTTAATTTAGAAAATATGAGTAGATGTGTTGTACTGTACTCATAACAGTTATTCAGAGTTCTTAACACATTCTTTATTTGCTGTTATGTCCATTGAATTTACAATATTTTAATTATTATGATCATTTGAGGGGAGGGGACATTTTTAAAACTTAATTTTCAAAGAGCTTAGTTTATTTGAGCTTGGGTTTTGAAGGTGAAGTTGCTTCTTAAGGCCTATCTTTGTGTATGCTACATAATAAAGAACCACAATGTATAACATTTAGAACAATGGTGAAGTAATCAACAGAGCAATGGTATTTAGAGTAAGACTCTTCCTTGTAGTTTAAGTCCCGCAGCTGTGTATCACATTTTAAGCAGCACTTTAGTGTCCTCCTTAAAAGCGTCATCTAACTAATACAATGTTGAAATTTGTCAGAACCATAAAGGAGGTCATGTCAAAGATAATGAGCTAACAGATTTTCTTTTCAAGCACTTCTGGCATGGAAAGATGACCTTCTTGCACTGGAATAAAGGAGAAGAGATGGCTCCTACTATTTCCGGAAAAGGAGCAACTCTTCTTGTTCGGAGAATACCAATTCCAGACCCAAGGTAATCATACTCATCTAATATATCATACACTGTCCTTTTGTTATGCAATTCTATTGACTTCCATTGCAAGATGTTTTTAAAGCTTGAGATAAATACAGCAAAGATGCTTTTAATTGTACATACTTTATTTTATGTACCTTTTGGGACTCTTGGTGTGTTGTATACTCATCTAATGTGCGTTTAGATAGACTGCCATTTTATGCTACTGGCCCTTCATGTACACTTGATGAAGAAATATTTACACGCCAGTATATCTCTTATGCTGAATCTGCAGGTTATGATGAGAACCATTTTCTGTGTGTGTGTGTGTATTAGACTGTATTTACGACTTGTCGTTTTCTGCCGCATTTTAACCATGTGCTTGGTTTCTGCTGCCAACTTTACATGGACAGCATTAAATAGCACATACACATTGCTTTGGTGTCATGTTTGTGTCTGATTTGTATCCTGCATGATGCAATGACGATACATGTCTGGTTTAAAATTTTGTTTTCGGTTTCAACACAGTCATTTAAACTTTGAATAAAAATACATATACAGAGGTTGGGTCTTGTTTTAAACTTAATTTCCCTGCTTTTGGCATTGTACTAATTTCATTTTCTCCAACTTTTTATTTCATATTTGCACACATATTGTATATCTCATCTGTGTGTTTCTTGTGCTGTTTGTCCTTTGAATTTGTTGCATTCTTGTGTCCATTTGATGCTTCATGGGTCATGAATGACACAAATTTGTAATGACTTTAGTTATGCTTGAAAGTAAGATCTTGTCAGTTCATTTGCTCAAAATTTTCATGCTATAGCAGCTCAGTTTTGATGCATCATAAAAAAAATTTGATTTATTTTATTGGTCCGAATGCTTCAACTTGTTATAACCAAAGTTACTTGTGAACAGTTGTAGCTATTCTTGGTTCTTTTCTTTGTTATGTGGTAAATGGTAATGCATAATTAAATTTGTTTAGGCTTTTTTTCCATTATCATTATCATTGTTATTTTTCTATTTATGTTTTATGCTCAGTTTGTGTTGCCGAGACAAAAATGTTAAGATAGATGAGTAGATTAGTGGTTCAAAAGACAATATAAGGTTAGGAATCAATTATTAGAGGGAAACTCTTGGTAGTTTGCATCTTTGAAAAGATGGTAGGGTTTACATTTTAGGTAGTCTGGGTATGTGTGGAGAAGATCCTTTGAAGTACCATTAAGGAGGGTAGATCAGATAGAGGATTGTCCAATAGTTATATGCAGAGGGAGATAAAGGAAAACTTAGTCAAACAATTGCTTAAGGTTTGGATTTAAATATTGGAGCATTGATTTCATGCTCATCCAGGTAGTACTTGTGTAGATTTTTCTTTGCGGTGCAAATATATATATATTTTTAACTTGTTATCAGGTTGAAGCTTAAGGATGGTATAAGTCATGATCATCCCCCTCCACAGTAAAAAGATTGCCAACTTACTGTGTCTATTTTAAAATTTGGAAACTGGTCTTACTCCATTTTGTTTTGTTATTCTTGAGTTCCATAAAATTTAGTTTAAGAGATTAATTGACAATGGACTTTTTCATCTGGAGCTCCTTATGTATATTCTCATCTCCATTATTTGTTAGTGATATACATTTTTCTTTGACAGACATGTTTATGTAGGAGATGTTGTGGTCTTGAAGAACCCTGAAAAGCCAGAGGACTATCTAGTCAGAAGGTTAGCTGCGACTGAAGGTTATGAAATGGCTTCTACTGATGAAAAGGATGAATCATTTGTTCTTGACAAGGGTCAATGTTGGGTAGTGTCTGAAAATGCAAAATTGAAAGCCAAGGTATAAATGGCTTAGCTGTAGCCTATATTTGCGTTGACAGTTTACCATTACTTTTATGCTATCCTTTGTGGATCACTATGCACTCCTGTTACAATCTGAAACACTATTACTGTATTCATGTTAAATTATAATTTTTAGATTAAAATATCATTTAATCAAGCTATTATTAGTTATTAATTGTATGCAAGTATTTAAGGTTATACATCTTGTTTGAATGTTCTGAAATTTAGTGTGTAATACTAACATGATTACTAGGTTTAAAGGTTTGATCAGTTAACATGTTATTTTTTTGAGTTATCAGATTGTGCGAACCAAGTTTTACACTTGTCAATAGATGCTGACATTGTTGACTGTATCTAGATTCTGGACTTCAGTTGCCATTGCCGGTTAAACCCCCCTTTTCTCAACAACGAAATAGACCACAGTTGCTCACATCAATTCACTTAAGCAGCTTTTAGAATTCTGCTTATGACTTTGATAAGGTTCAAGGTCATGTATGTATGCGTAACCTGGGTTCCTCAAGTGAAATGCTTAGTTCCTGTTTTAACCAAACTGGCTTCATCCTAAATAATAAATAATAGTAGCTGCCATAGTAACTAGGGTTCCTCAAGTGAAAATGCTTAATTCCTGTTTAAACCAAAATAGCTTCTTCCTAAATAATACCTACCTGCAATAGTATCCTGAACTTAGGTTGATAGTTCATTGTCTACTTAAGTTTTCCTATGTAGCTTTGTGCCCCATGTTAAGTGAAAACTGAGAAAATAATCATCTGAACCTGAAATTTTTAGTCCTTTTAGTTTTTACAGCTTTGAAATATTTGTAACCGACTTAATCTAAGCATTAAGTGAAAGTTCCCACAAGGGATATTATGATGTTCTGTAGTATATTGGTTATGTTTCTCGACTCCTTAATTTCTCATAAACAAGGAATGATTATGATCCTTTATTCAATGCTCCCAACCCAAATGGCAGGAAGCAATTGATAGTCGAACATTTGGACCAGTTCACATGACCAACATCGTAGGCAGAGTCCTATACTGCCTGCGAAATGCTGTAGACCATGGTCGTGTACAGAACAGGTAACCAAATTTCTGAGATTAATACTTTGTGTACAAATGTCAAATGTTCTTTTGATTATTGATATATTTCACTCCCTCACCAGCCCTTTCAGCATGCAAAACGATTCACCGGTGTTGGAAGTGGAACTTGATGTTGATGAGATGGCAAAGAGTCACAAAGCCTGAACTTTAGTTCCGAGAAGCACTAACTTCTTGAGTTTACCTGTCCCTTTGTTTCTTCTTACAAATTTTACTTGAAGCAAGGATGGAGAATAAATATACGATTTTTAAATTGTTGCTATGGGATAGTGGTATTATGTGGATGTCCTTAGTCTGCATATTAGACATTTGATTGAATCTTTTCCCAACCAGAAAGTTTGAAGCGGCCTGTGTTAAAGATTGAGTTCAACATTGTTGTAAGCTGAAGTTCTGGCAAAGGACTCCTCTGCCTCTTGTTCTATTTGTAAGTCATTTGGCTTTAAACTTGGTTGAATAATTTTTAGTCTTTGTTAATGGTTTATGCACACCTTTTTTAGTCTTTGTGATGGTTGATGACGATAAAAAGCTACATTGTGAGAAAATATGGTTCAAGCTTATTTTCCTTTTGTTCTCTGCTCAATGACAAAAGGTGTGAAGTCCTAATGCCACTTGGCTCACATTCCTAATTCCAAATGAGCACTTGCCATCCATCATGGCATGTCACTCATTTAAGTTGATAAATCTCGTTATTTGTAGGGCATGAGTTCCAAGTCGATCCTAGCTGAATCAAACTTTTAATTTTTTTTTACACAAATTTCACTTTATTTCTCTTTTATTTCCTTGGATTCGGAAAACTGCATGGAGTCCTTCTGTCAGAGAAGATTTGATTCTCCCGTTAAGGTTGGATGGTTGAGATTTAAAATAGTTTAAATAAAAGAAAAATTTGTCTTAAATTTGGACCATCTCTCGAACCGAGTATCTCGAGGTTGAAGAGTGGAATCCTTAACCAAGTGACCTCTCGGGAGACCCGCGAACCGTCTGATCTCAGATCTTCTCTGTGATACGGTTTTGATGGTATGTAATCTAAATCTCATTTCCTCTTTTGGGCCTCATCAATTACGAGACTTTATCATTTCATGAATAAGGGTTAGATAAAGTGAATAATTAGTAAATTGAGATGTTTATCTAGATCCAATTACAAATAGAATTTTACATATTTGAATTCAATATTGTAACGGTTTTTAAAGATGCAAAATTTTCTAAAGAATCTTATTGCTCGTCTAAAATTCATATTGTAATCGCTAGAATGTCTTGAATCGCCCAAATAAAAATAAAATAAAACAATGTCTTGAATCTGATTCAAAGGAGCAAAAAAAAAGGTTTGAAACTGTTTTATTGCATGCTCTAAGATCTCTAAATGATCTTTTATGCTAACATCAATTTTTCCGACAGTAATTTGACACCATATGTACAATGATCAATAATTTATTTTATTTTTTGTGTCAAATATTTTTTTTCTTTCTTAGTTTATTTCAAATTTCAATTCCTTTTCTTTTCTACAAACAGAAATATTCCTAATTCCCTACTTCAAGGAAAACCCTTCTATGTGACCCAACTTGAACCCATTACACATCACCACGGAGTGTCGAACTCATCATGGAATCACGACGTCAATCTTTATTGCTTCGATGTTGATGGTGGCGCCTAATGTCTCCTCTGTGTTTTTTTTTTGACACAAATGTCTCCTCTAAGTTGAACACCCATAGTTTGTTTTTGTCGTCACATTGTGTGGTGTCAAAGTTTTTGTGTGCAACGCTCCATTCCATTATATGTGTCCACACATTTGTGGAGTGAAACTTGAAGAGAGGACGCAAGATAAATATTCACTAGGGATGAGAAAACATAAATGAAAGAAAATGGAGATGAAAGAGACAATGTACAGTACATGTCTCACTTATGTTTATGAAGTTGTCCCGATTGTTATTGCATAAGTGTGTCCAAATACCATTTTTATAACTAACAATCTAACATACATACTTGTTTTTACAAGGCTTACACGAATATGCTTATAAAAAATGTTTCTTTGAATATAAGGTAACTATAATAATTTATACAAGCCTACGCATGATAACATTCATATACATAATATATGATACTTGGTAAAGAGACAATCTAAAAAAAGGAAATAAATTTGGAACACAAATTTATACACTACACACCGTATAATATATGATTTGTCCATCTTTTTTAAATATTTTTTGCTTTACTTCGGCTTTCGTGCACTAATCCTCCTTTATCTCTATCTAAATTTTGGATGTGGATCTTCTCCTTCGGAATTTGTCTCCTTCTCTCTCCTTTCTCAAATATGAGCAACATGATTAATCCAATGGTTGACATATTAAATAAATTAAAAATAAATATATCAAAATTCCTAAAATCTGAACATCTTTCTTCCAAGTCAGAACGTCGGACGAAATCTCAACACCACCATCTTCGACCTTCACCACCACCATCGGAACTTTGTTGTTGTTGTTTTTGTTGTTAAGCTAGTGGCTTTCTTTGTTTCCATAGATTCATCTCACTCTCATCTCTCTTTCTTTTTGTGGTTTCGGTGGAGGCAAAAATGAAAACAACAATAACTCAGAAGAGTCAATCAAAGCTAACAAAAACACAATCTCTTCTCAATCTCACTTCATCACCAACAATTCAATCATCTTTTCAAAGCCTTACTTCAATCAACAATTACTACGACGAAGAAGAAGACGATAAAAACAAGAAAAAAATAATCAAGAAACCCCAAAATTGAACCGGTATTCTCCATTGTCGGTAACATCCAGTCTACAGACTACAATGTCTCTGTTGTGGCCGTTTGGATCGAAGTTGATTGCCTTTTTCTCTTTTAATTTTCCTATCATTAGATTGATCAAATGACTAAAATTTAGGGAGGGAGAGAAAATGATACATATTTTGAAGGAGAAGATTCGATTTTCTAAATTTTAGTGAGAAGATTAAGAGAAAGAAAAAATATTAAAAAAAGATCAAGAGAGAAAAGGAATATCAAGTGAGAGATAAAAATAAAGTGTGGAAGGAGAACTAATAATGTGTTTTATCATTTTTTTTTTATTATTGTAACTCAACAGATAATTTTGAAATAATAATGTAATGTGGCAAATTTAAATGATGATCTCTTCAAAACAGAACATTATTTCCTTTCCTCACAACACACAATACATTTTTTCTATCCATACAGATTTAAACTTAAGTACATTTCCTTAGATGCTGTTGGAACTGTTCTCAAATAAAATTGTGACATGTGTATTACTAAATCTAGTCACACATATAGTCACCGTCTCCCGTTAGTTCATGAATCTTCCGTTATTTCCCATCGTCACGCACAACTCACAACAAAATACTTGTCAATGATACAACCTATGGTGGAAAGGGATATGGAATACAACCTATGGTTAGAACCACACGTTCTCTTCCCCTTCATCCCTGGAAATAGTGCGATACAATTCCTATGCTATAACATATATTAATATTATTATATCACTAAAAAGTGAATCGAAAAAACGTAAACAAATTCCAGTTAGCTCTCTCTTTAATCTACAGACTACACAATTGCTATGATACAATACTGGGCGGTTGTTGCAACTTGCACGAGGCGAGGGAATAAGAAGTGGCTTTTCTCATGTGTGGGTTAACAGAGACAAAAAGAGTTTAACGTGAGATTTTGAGAAGTTAACGGGAGGTTAGTTGACGTGGTTAGTATTCCACATGTCACAATTTTATTTGAGAACAGTTTCAACAGCACATAGGGAACTGTACTTAAGTTTTATCCTTTTGTTTGTGCAGTTTGAAAAATTATATAGTATGATATGACAGTTTTACCCCTAAAATAATAACATATTACCGAGAACACCCCTTATCAAACAAAAGACGCGAATTCCAACCTGCGGGAAAAGAACAGATGCTCTTATAGAACCAACGGGCACACACTCAATATTGTGTGAGGAAACAATGTCTCAAACGGTGCATCTCGTCGTCGCCAACAACGTTGGTTAGTGTCTATCTCTATCTCCATCTCTTTCTTATTCATTCTTTTCTTCTATGCTTTAAGATTCAAAAACCTTAGCGTTGCTTAATTAGGTTTGTGCACTTCAACTTCTTAAACCCTTTTATTTTTTTAGCCTCAAATGCAAATTTTACTCTAGGGTTTTAGAGATTATGTCTTCAATTGGGTAAATTTTATGTTTTTTGCAATTGGGTGTGGCTGTTTCAATAGAAAAGGTTCAACCTTTATTGAGTTTCATTATCTGGGGAAATTATGTTATCTTAGTGGGTTCAAGATATACCTTTTTTGTGACCAATATTTTGCATATCAGTTACCAACTCTAACCTTGTTGTACAACTCTTATGTAATGAGTTTACGAGTCGAGTCAACTTAGGTTCATTGAGTTTACCTAGGCTTTTGAGTTTCACAACCTTTGGATTTACTACTGTTTCTTGAAATGATGACATGTCGGATAAGGGGTGCTATGCCGAAGCAACTGAATGCTTGTATTGTTATTAGAAGCCATCTTTTCTCTGGTTTACGTTTTTGTTTTTGGTATTAACCCTCTAGTTCTTAGGAGAAGGGGCCCCGGTAATCCAAAGTTCGACCGCGAGGGAAGTAAAGTCTGACCAAGAATAGTTCCTACCAGGAATCAAACTCGGTTCTCCTGAACGATTCGTCCTAGGGAGAACTGAGGAACTCATTAACTACTTGAGCCCAATGTCTTGGTTATTTTAAGTTTTTAACTGTGTATTTTGTTGAGTTTGACTATGTTATTGTAAATTTTAAAAAGTTTCTACCACTCATTCATTTATTTTAAATAAGAAATTAATGGCAATAAAATAGGATAACTAGTGTGCCCTTTTTTATGTAGGACATTTTAGACTGATCATCTTTGTGTCGCACATTTTGCCAGTTAAAGTAGATACTCAAAGTCCACTACTTGAAAATTTAAAAAATATTTTTTTTAAGGACACTGTCTTTTATGACCCTTAAGAGGGATACCCACCAAACTAGAGATTTTGTTTCTTTCTCGGATGATTAAACCAATTTGAATCTGTATGTTTTATCTGCAACCTGTTTGTAGTTATATCGCAAGTCATAATGATTGTAGCGTGCTTAGTTTGTTTCTAAGCTCTTTTTACAGTTGGATCTCTATAAAGTTATAAACAATCTTGAGTCTTGACCTCGTAAGTAAATTCAGAGGTTGAAAATTTGATACTATGTCATTGGTTCATGTGGTAGGCACCATGTTTTATGTCATTTGATGTCTTTCTGTATTTTTTATGTCCCATACAATTCTTTGTGGTTGTTGAGTGCTTTTGTAATATTGCAGGCTGTGTAATACCAGAAGGAAAGTGTTTTCCGTGTTCACATGTTTCTCGAAGAACTTCTGCATATTCATGCCTTTCTCTAGGTCGTCGTAGAATTCATTCACATGTCAAGATTGGAGGACTAAAGTCGGGTTCTTTGGCTGCATCTTTTGTTTGTGAAGCAAGGAAAAACCCAGATTTCTCAAGGCAAAACAACAGGCACGGGCCCTCCGGAGGCAGAAATAGGAACAATGATGAAAGTGGTGATATGTTCGAGAATTTTGAAGAAGATATGTTATCTTCCAAAAATGGACCATTGGTATCAAATTCTTCAGGGAAAGTCCAGGCCACTTCATCCCCTGGCCCTAGAGAGAAGGAGATTGTTGAATTATTTAGGAAGGTTCAGCTGCAGCTGCGTGCAAGGTCATCTGTCAAAGAAGAAAAGAAAGTTGAAGCACCCCGTGGGAAGGTTAAAGAGAGTGATGTAGATTCCATCCTCAACATACTGAGGAAACACTCAGATGAGCAAGAAAAGAGGAACCGAAGAGAGGACAGTGGAAAAGACCATAACTCTGACCAGTTGCAAGAAAGTAATCAAATTAATGGAGGACAAAGCACAATTTTTTTAAATTCAAATAGTGCTCCAAAGGATGAGTCTCGAGCAGCCAACATCGCTTCGTCGGCTAGGCCCCGATCAGCTTTCAAAAGAAAGTCTCCTGTTCCACATGTAAGGTACCAGCCTCTCTCTGATAACGAGGATGATACTGAGGATGATACTAATGCAGTACCAATTGGTAATGAATACAATGGGAACATTCATGATCTAATAGGTTTGCGACATGAGGACGAGCCACAGCCAGAACCTGAGGCTGGAACTGATCTTGATATAAAGGATGGGCTGTTCTTCCCAGAGTTGTCGGAGGATGATTCTGATGACTCAGAAGATGATTCTCATGACTCTGAGCAAACGTATATCGATGAAAGTGTGGAAGAGCAGCATGTGGTTCAAAATGAGGATTTGAGTGCATTAAAGCTGACTGAGTTGAGGGCACTTGCAAAGTCCCGCGGTGTAAAAGGGTTCTCAAAATTGAAGAAGGCAGAGCTCGTGGAGCTACTAACTGAGAGCTGATTAGCGGTACAAGAAGGAAAAGGAATACTAGAACAACTCAAATAGATTTCATGATAAAATATGGATTTTTCCTCCTGCTTTTGACCTGATGTTTGTGTTGTTCTTTTTATTTTTTAAAACTTTAATCTAAACATTCCAATCCAGGTATCTTGGGTTGAGTGTTAGTAGATCATTAGAGTAATCAAAGTATCTTTGCCTTAGAGGTTTTTAAAATTTTGTAGTTTGTGTTGCCATTATGAGATATGTGAATTATTTTCAAGACTAAACCTATCTTGTGTCATGAGATATCCTGATATTTTGTTTCAATCTCTTTTTTAGTTGTTTTTGTAAATTTCTTGTTAGTTTTTTTTTTGGGGGGGGGGGGGGGGGGATTTATAATAAGAGTTCAAGTTAGAGACTGAAGAGGAACAAATCTCATGTGAGTCATTGTCTCTTCTAATATTTGACTCTTCATACTTTTGGAATGTGCCTGAAACAAGTTAGAAAGAAGTTGGATTATAGGTCTGAACACAATGTACTTCTAAGATACAATCCAAAGCTATCATTCAAGAGTGAGTAGGCTTTTCATAAGTAGGATGTCATTGTAGACGAAATCTAGTTCCTGAGTTGGGAAGCAAATTTCCATATTGTAGCAATGAAAGTAGTGTGGTTGTGAATCTTCAAAGTAAACAAGTAGGAGAAAGTTTAAGTGACTATGAAGTGTTTCCTGATACAACAATTACTACTGCAGAAGGGGATTCGATACAACAATTATTCTACTCATATCTTTACTTATTGAATTTCACTGCACTTAACTAATTTTTAGTTTTTGTTTTTAGACACATAAATGTTACTCCATACTATCAATTCCAACGCCACAGCAGAAATAAAAGGAAATGTATTTTTTTATTTTATTATTTTTATTTTTAAATATATAGATGGAGTGATAAAAGAAAATTGTTTGTGCAGTATATGACGAAGCAACAAGAAATTAAGAATTTAGTAGAATGTTCTAGGCCTGTACATCGGTCGGTTTTGGTCAGATTTGAACTAAAAATCACAAAACTGACATATGTTATTAATATATATTAAAACTATCTATTCCAAGTTTTTCTTTTTTTTACAGAACTACCTATTCCAAGTTAAATATCAGGTATTTACTCATCATTGTCTAATTACTAGTAGTTTCTACCACATACTTTAAATTTATTATTTCAGTATAGTAATAGAACTTTACAGATAAATGTCTTCGATTAAAAAAATACAGTTGTAATTAATTTTTTTTTTAATAAATACATATAGCTCTGTTTTTTTTAATAGATGAGTCTGTGATTTGAATATGTGTTTATTTTCTTTAATAAAATGATTTTTTATTTAGTGGGCTAATTTAGCTTATTAAAAAAATAAAATTATATGCTTTTTCTATCCAAATTTCATCCCTCACATCACATGGTGAGAAGAAGAGAAAACAGATCCTTTGGGATTAATACAAAACATGACGTATACGGCAAATTGCAATTAATACGCAATCCTTGGCTTTTAAGTTTGGAGACTAATTTAAATTGAAACTCAAGTTGAATATAATTCAGAGTGAAACTCGATGTGTTAAGAGTGGGTTTAATTCATAAACTTCACTTTTTGTTTGAATTCATTTCGTTAAGAATTGACAAATAGTTCAATTCGGCTTCTTAAATTCAGTTTGTTTGTGATGGACTTTTGACAAGTGTATCAACTTTATCGTTAAATAATAATATTTATATAAAGATTCGTTTACACAAAGATTGTGTAACCAAGTAATTGATGTAAATTTAGAAAATTAAGACTAAAAGTAACCCAAAATTAGTTATGAACTATTTATAATCTTCATTACCCTATTCAATTAAAGACACTCGCTACTCTCTTAGAGACAAGTCTGAAAATTATGAAATTCTTAATAATTTAGTGCATGTTAATTTGGTGAAATTAAGAAAACAACTTTTCCCTTAACTTTGTCAGAACCTCAAGCTAAATATTTCTATTATCACTAGTGTTGGTTGATTAATTACCTTAGATCTGAGTCTTATTGTAATCATTTGTGTAAACTTGCAAATTAGTTGTTGAAACTAGTAGTATAATTGTGAGTATGAGGGTCAATTAATGTTGTGTGTTTTGAACCTGCATTATGTTCTTGTTTGATGAATGATAATTTTAAAATTGTCATACAGTAAAATAAAATTTATCGATCGACATAACTACCATGCTCGAGGTGCTTTATTGATTTTGTCGAAGCTGTTCTTGACTAAGATTGATGTGAGGAACCTGATTTAACAAGTGTTGTCTTGTTGCAAAGTGAACACATGATTTTATAGAGTTTTGTATAAGTGACACCTTTCATGTCGAATAGACTTGTCGAGGATTGTATGCTCGCATGCATTAGTGTTCATGAAGCGTTGTATACTTGGCAATATGTTCACTAGGTGTGGTTTACCTAATGGTAAGCTCGTCGAATGTGGTTTAGCCAACAATTATGCTCATTAGGTGTGGTTTACCCACCAATGGCGTAGTTGGTGGGAAGAAATGCTCCGAGCTAGAGGTCAATCCGAGGTAAGGTGACCACGATACGAAAGGGGGAGTACCGACACAAAACACTCTAACGCCAAAGTTAGTATAAGCTTGAGAAAGTAGAGGTTAAAGTGAGACCTACCTTGTGAGGTTGTGATGGTTTGTATATATAAGCCAATGGATTTGACATACCGGTGGATGTGACATTGAGCTTGGTGTAGCCCATAAATTTAGTCCAGAACAAAATGAGTACAAATCCCTTAACCATAATCCATTGAAGGGTAAGTTTAGTACCATCGGCCGTAGTAATTTCAGCTCCAATATTTCATATATAGAGACGACGCTATAAAAAATATGATTTTTTGTAGCGAAATTTGTTGTTACAAGTTGTTACAACTTGCAAGTTGTTGGTAAAACTACCAAAAAATAGTTTTTCCAACGAATTGTAACAACAAAAGTAATTGGTAAAAATTATATTTCTTGTAGTGTGATCTGACCGTTCGGCTCAAAAGTTAAAAGAGAGTTGTTTTGCTTGTTTTTGCACAAGAAGTTGTTGGTTCTTGGACCTATTAAGGGCCCGTTTGATCTAACTTATTTTTGAGCTTATGCATACAACTCATGCAATTTTTATGTATTATTATAAGTTTTTTAAGATAGTTTATGATAAGTTTAAACTAGTGAAAATTGAATTTTTAGAAGCTATTTTATTATAAACCATCTTAAAAAACTTATAATAATACATAAAAATTGCATAAACTGTTTGCATAAGCTCTGAAATAAGTTAGGCCAAACCAAAGTGTTGATGATCAGCTCATTCACTATAGATCTTTGATTAGTTGCTTAGAAATTAGAATTAAACTAGAGGTTGGTCCCACATGTGTTGTTTTAATTGTTTGTAATTTTTTGTTTTTAGTTTGACCTGTACTTTATGTGAATTCACTAGGTTAAAGGCTTAGATTTTGTTCTTTGTAATTTTTTTCCTTTTTTTTTTTTTCAATTTATTATATTATGGGTATGCATATTGATCCTTATTTTATAGGAATGTTAGTTGTGATGTTTTTTTTTAACAATACGGTACATATTAATACTCTTAACTTATAGTTTTTTTTTCTTTCTAATTTTATTAATTTAATAATATTAATGAAAAATAATTTTATAAGAACAAAACTTAAATGAAGTGTTTTATGTGCTATTTTTGCTGTTTCTCTAAAAAATACAGTATTTTTTTCAAAAGGTTTAGAAAAACTATCTATTTGGGTAGGAACAACAAAAGTAAGAGCTAAAAATCTAGCACAAATGTAGTACGTATACTTTCTTTTCTTTTTTGACTGCAAGAATGTATACGTTCTAGGGTTAAATAGTTCCTATAGTTTCTCATACTTTCTTTTTTTTTAATTTTAAAGACTTTTTTGCACTTTTTGGTTCTTAAAGAATTTTTCGTTACTAATTTTAGGGAGTAAAAATGAAATTTTGATTATAAGGACTAAAAACAGTGACAAAAAATTCTTCATGAATCAAAAAGTGCGAAAAAAATCTTTAAAGACTAAAAACGAAATTCTATAAAACTAAAGGGATTACTTATTTATTTAACCCTACTTTCTAAAATCCCCGTTATACTTTATTATAAAAAATTCTCCTTGATACTTTAGTATGATATAGATAAAATAAAGGGTTAAAGGTCTGTTTGGATTAGTTTATTTTTGAGCTTATGCAAACAATTTATGCAATTTTATGTATTATTATAAGTTTGTCAATGTAGTTTATGATAAAATAACTTATAAAAATACAATTTTCACTATTTTTTTACACACAATTTTTACTAGTTTGAACTTATAAAATAGCATAAAATCTAATTTATATTGCATAATTTGTTTGCATAAGCTCAAAAATAAGCTAATTATATTCAAACGGACCCTAAATATATTTTTGGCCTCTACAAAATAATGATCTTCTATGTTTAGTTCTTATTTAATTTTATTAAATTTTTAGTCCTGAAAAATTATACTGCCCTCAATTTTGGTCCATACTATTAAATCAACATGTATTTTTGATTATTTTTTTTTCGTAGATACTTAGAATATCATAAAAAGTTCCTAAATTTTTTTGCTGAAAACTTGATTTATATATCATGATTTTTGTTACTTTTATCTTAAACTTTTATCGTTTAAAAAAACCATATTTGATCATATCATCTTCAAAAAATTCTAAATTTTAACAAATAAACTTTACATGATATTTTGAACATGCCTATAACAGATCATTAAAAATTGTAGGGACTAAAACTATGTGAAAAAAAAAAAACTTATAAGGACTCAATATATATTAAAAATTAAAGATTAAACTTAAAAGCTACTATTTTATAGGAAAAAAACATATTTAACCCTAAAATAAACAAATGATATACAAGAATTGTTGGGCAAAAAATTAAGGAGTCAAGTGAAAAGAAAATAAATAAACAATTGAATATATGAAAGTAAATAAATAATTGAATCTCCGCTATGAGCATAAAAACCAACAATATGTATTTACCATTTCAAAAATAAAATAAAAAGAAATAAGGTTTAAATATGTTTTTAGTCTCTGCAATTATGCCTAACTTGTTTTGAAAAGAGCTCTTATAATTAATATTTTTATTTTAGTTCCTATAATATCTCAAAACTTTTAAAATAACATATGATTTGGACATTTTAAAAGTTTTGATATATTGCAACGATTAAAATCATTTTTTTTACCGGAGCTCTTTTTAAAACAAGACATAATCGCCGGACCAAAAATATATTTAAAAATTGACCACGTCAGCTCTAAATCATACTATCAGTGTCTGCCACGTCATAATCTAAGTGACATGTCATCAAAAAATTAAAGTCAAAAATAATTTTAAAAGTTTTAAGATATTGAAGAAACTAAAATCAAATTATTTTATTTAGAAGAACTCTTTTTAAATCAAGACATAACTCTATGGTTCAAAAATATATTTAAACCAAAGAAATAAAAAACTATCGCACTTTTCCTTCTCAAACATTTATGTTTAGGTACTTTTGACATGCAACTGTCCAAAGATCTGAGACAGCATATCAATACAGTAGTGTAGGTAGTTGAGACTTGAGATTTGCCACCAGCTATTCCCATTTTTGTCAAAGCAAAAATGGTTTTGTTTGGGAGAAAAATGTAGAATTGAAATATGTAGTCCATTTTTATTTTAAATAAAATATGCAAGAAACATAAGGATATTTTAATATATACAGATATGGACCATTGTAATACCTAATTAAACCTAAGCCCGTGAGATGGACCCGTGGCCATGATAAATTTGATTGTAATATACTCTCAACTTAAATATAAGTAGAGATTAATTCGTTCATATGCACTTATCTCAGTTTTTTTTAATTTATCGAAATAAGTTTAGTTCATTTCATTAATAATAATATGATGAATATAAGTGGGTATCTCAATCAAAATATGGAAATTAGTTAAAGATGTGGCCATTCTTATCAACGCATGAACAATTTCATTGCTTGTTTCCGAATAAACTCGACACGAAAGTTTATAAAAACAGAGTTATGCAACCTTTGACAATCTTTGATAACATCACCTAGCTCGGACATATCCTCTGTGCTGCTATGAAACTTGGTGACAACATTTTTGGAATATATCAAATTCAAAATCCACATTTTTCAATTGTAACTCATGAACCCAGTTAATAGCATGAAGTACCCCCAAGGCTTCTCCCAAATCAACATCATGAATAGGTGGGAGCCACTCCGTTTTAGCAAGGACGAACCTACCTTGATCATCTCTTATACACATACCTATTCCCACCTTGTTATGGAGTATGAAAAATGACGCGTCAATGTTGCATTTGAATCTACCGACAGCCGATTTAGTCTAGACAGACGTTGTTTGCGGTTGATGCTGATATGTTCACATGTTTCGGTTAGTTTGAGCTTCTTCTCATGCCGTTATCATATCCATAGCACGTGTGACAACTACATGAACAGGTTCCAAATTGTTCGCCATATCATGTTATTCCTTTGTTGCCACATGTTCCAAAGTAAAGTCGTAAATATTGAGTTTTGTATTTCTATCAGTACCCGCAAAATAGAAAAAACCAGCTCTACCAAAGTAGCATCATCATGAATTTGCTGTTGTAGAATTCCCCACCATCCTGCTTGTTGCCAAATTTGAATGCTATTTGTGCATGTGAAGAGTAAATGCAAACTGTCTTCAAAATCAACTTCACACAATGCACATTCACTAGAACAATGGATGCCTTTTTGATTGAGACACGCTCTAGTTGGGACACAATTCTTGCATAGCCTCTAAATAATTTTTTTTTTTAATTTTCGGAGGAACTTTTGCTTTCCAAATTAAAGACCATTGACCCGGGGCAGAGATGTGATGTATCAATAGCATCCTCAGTGCAGTATCGATACACACTTTTAACAGAATAAATGCCATTTTTCTCGTACCTCCAAACAATTTTATCAATAGCAACAAAATTGATAAGAGCGGTTTTCAAAATACTAGTAGCAATGTCGTCTCCAAAAATGTCATGAACAAGTTGGCCATTCCAACACTTCTCACCATCCAACAAAAGGTCTGAAACTGTCATATTCTCCATCATCCCATCCAAGTTCAATGGCTTGCTAATAATAGAACCATCTGAGAGCCACCTATTGTCCCAAATTGAGATGGTATGGCCTGTACCAATATTCCACTTATAACCGCTACGAACCATAAACTTAGCACTCCAAATGCTTCTCCATATACGTAACTTGGGTTGTGTCCAATGCTTGAATTAAGAAAATCACCACGAGGAAAATATTTAGCTTCGAAGAGTCTCGTTATTAAATTACCTGGGTTTTTGAGTAATTTCCAGGTTTGCTTACCAAGTATAGCATAATTAAAAGCAGCGATGCTTTTAAAATCCCAAGCCACCTGGACATTTGTGCACAGCGAGACGTTCCCAAGATAGCCAATGAATTACTTTGGATTGTTCTTTGTTATGACCCCACCAGAAGGAGTTCATCATCTTCTCAATTTCATCGGTTAATGAGTGAGGAAGGAGGAAAATACTCATAATGTAGGATGGAATGGATTGAAGCACCAACTTAATCATAATTTCTCATCCTGCTTGAGATAGACATCTGCTGCTCCATGAATTGATTTTTTTCCATATCCAATCTTTGATGAATTTAAAGGTATTTTTCCTGCTTCTGCCTACCATGGAAGGTAGACCCAGATATTTTCCTGTGCTCAACGCCTGCTGAACCCCTAAGATATGAGAGACTGCATCTTTAATGGGGACTAATGCATTTCTACTGATTTTTTTCTTCAGATTTCTGGATATTAATAGCTTGACCAGAGGCTTATTCGTAAATAGTAAGGATATTTTTCAAAACAAGACAATCCATTGCTGGGTGAATCAGAATCCCATGGGGTGCATAACATCTCTAAGATAATCCCAATCTAACCGATCGTAAGCCTTACACTAATGTCAAGCTTTAGAGCTACTTCACCTTGCTTACCTCTAGTTTTAGATTTCATATAATGAACCAGTTCGATAGCAACCATAACATTATCAAGAATAGATCGACCCGAGACAAATGCAGATTGGTTGTCTGATATGCATTTACGAAGCACCCTTTTCAATCTGTTAGCAAGAATTTTTGCCACCACCTTATAAAGAACATTACGTAATGCTATTAGTTTTCAATCCTTCATAGAAATATGAGTTTCATCTTTAGGAATGAGAGCAATATTTGTTGAGTTTAAATTGGGGGGAAAGGCTCCTGTTTCTAGCCATGAACAGCCGGCCATGAACACTTCTTGTCCACAGACATCCCAAAAATGATGATAAAAGCCTGGACTATAACCATCTAGTCCGAAACATTTATCCACTTGCATAGAAAAAACAGCTTCTTTAAACTCTTCAATAGAAAATTGGGCAGTCAAAGAAGCATTGTCATCATTGATAATTGAAGGAGTTAAAGCATTTAACACTTCTTGTCCACACACTTATCTCAGTTATATAACATTATATTATACTCCCTCCATTCCTTTTTATAAGGAACAATTTGAAAAAAACATACATATCAAGGAATCTTATTTTTTTATTAAAAATTCTAAAATTTTATAATCTATTCCAAAAATAACCTTGGTATAATTAATGCATAGGGAATATGTTACTGTAATTAATGCATAACATTGAAATAGATAAAGGGTAAAAATGAAATTGCTTAATTAATAAAGCATAAATTTAATGATTGTTTCTTATGAAAAGGAATAAATTTGTTTTACAAATTGTTCCTTATAAAAAGGAACGGAGGGAGTATATAATTTGAGTTGAGATTTGAATTCTCGACAATCCATGAGTAAATTTTTTAAGGAAAATGCTAACTAGTGCTCCCGGAGCACTAGTTAAGGATACCCAATATAGTAAAATTATATTGGAGTTTGTACGATCAATGTTTATAAAATATAAAAAGTGGTGTTTTCAATGCAATAATTACTATTTTTGTATCCTTAACTAGTGCCCCGGGGGCACTAGTTATCATGACCCAAATTTTAATCATTATATTATTTGATAAAGAAGATAGTAATTGTCTAGAAGTCCTAGCTCAACTGCCAAATGCCGAAATTGTTAGGTCGGACATAATGATCTGGGTTCAAACCCGGGACCTCACAGTTGTGTGTGAGTTTAATTTCAGTGGATTAACACTTCTTCTAAGACAAAAAAAAAAAGAAGATAGTAATTAATTCTTTTTTTTTATAATAAATTTTTTTTTTTTTTATTCATATGCTAAATAGCAACAATACAAGAGATGAAGATAGATAATTGCTCATTAAAGATACATTTATTTAGATGGATGGTTTAGGTGTTTTTAGTCAAGTAATTTAAGGTGTTTATATTTCAAATTATACAATTCGATCTAAATTTTCATGAAATAAAACATCATTTGACAATATATTTTTTGAACTTTTTATAAAAATTAATATGTAATAATCTATTATTTCAACTCAAGCCGTTTATAATTGATTTAAGTCAAAAAAATAAAATAAAATCAAGCCGTTTATAATTGAATTTCTTTTAAGAAATACAAATTTTACATCCAACCAAGTATGATCAGGTAAATAGTTTGATTAAAAACACCCTAATACTTGTGTTGTAAATGACTTAAGTGTTTTGGGACAATTTTTTTTTTTACAAATGACTCAAACAAATTGGAATGGAGGAGTATTATTGACAAATTAATTTTTGCAACTAAAAGGCAACAAATTTGCAACTATATGTAGCACTAGGACCCACCCTATAAACCCTTTTTCATTTTATTTGTAATTTCTTCAAAAAAAAAAAGAAATTTCCCTTCTTGTTGTAGTTGTTGTACCCTCTACTTTCTCTCAGGCTTTTTCAGACAACTTTGTTGGAAATTAATGAGAACAAGTAAGGAATGAGGATGAAAAGTTTCAGTCACAAAGATTTGAATTCATAAATTACTTTCTTTTGGAAACATTCACTTCATTCTTTATGGTTTGAAGTTCATCAGGATCTGTTTTACTTGAGTTTCACCATCATGCATATAGGTACGCAAAATGCAATAATCTAAAAGCTTATGTTTTTGTTCAAAAAATTATGTTTTTATGTTATTATGCTAATTTCTTAGTTACCCTGTTTTTTGTTTTTGATTTATAGGTGGATCCATTCATTTTTTTTCTATCACTTGTGCTAAAAATCTGAAATTTTTTGTTAGGCTGTTTCTGGGATATAAATTTTGAAATGTATGATGAAATTAAAATTTGCTTGATAAGTTTGTTAGTTTTGCTATGTTGGATTTTGAGCTACTTGATATTGATTTGTTGGATTGGTTAATGAACAAATACAATTTTCCATTTTGGTTTTTGTGCTGAAATTGATGAGAGGTTGGAAAGAAGAGAGGGTGATTTGGAATATTTTATTTATATGGTTTGAGCTTTGTAGATGTAATGTCTCCTTTTATATGTAGCAATGACACATCAGATTGACAGTTCTTTGGTGTCTGACACGACACCGACATATGTGGTTGCATTCAATCACTTTTATTTTAGTGTGTATGTGTTAATGGTGTTAGTGTCGTATCTGCTGTCCATGTTTGTGTCAATGCTTCATTGGCGGTATTCCAATGTGCTTTTACACTAGAATCATTAGTGATGATGTGTTTTTACATGAAGAGAGACTTGTGGTACCACAATTATATGTAGCAATGACACATCAGAATGGCAGTGTCTTTGGTGTCTGACACGACACCAATATATGTGGTTGCATTCAATCACTTTTATTTTAGTGTGTATGTGTTATTGTCGGTGTCATATCTGATGTCCATGTTTCTGTCAATGCTTCCCTGGCTGTATTCCAATGTGGTTTTATACATGAAGAGAGACTTGTGGTACTACACTTAGAATATTTATCAATAATGATTGTACGATGGATCGGTTGCATTGAATTGTTTTAAATGAATATATGACTAACTACGGTATATCATATAAATTAAGTTGATTGCGAAGTACATTGTATAATGCTTCTTTTCTTTTGATATTTTTGTTAACATTAGTTTGTTGTGCGGTTTCACTTGAGCAGGTCAAATGGATACAGCTTCTGTAAAATGTCTGATCAACAGCATTTCTCGATTCATTCATCTGGTTTCTTGCCAAACAGTGAAACCTATGCCCTTCCAGAAGATCTGTAATAATATGGTCGGCGTGTTAAAGCGTTTGAAGCCAGTGCTTGATGACGTTATGGATTACAAAATTCCTTTACATGAAAACTTATGTAAAGTATGTGAAGAATTGGATATACGAGTTAATGAAGCAAGAGATTTCATAGAAAAATGGGGTTCAAAGATGAGCAAGATTCACAGTGTAAGTAATTATTACTTGTATTGTTGTAAATTTATTTAGACAAACTAAGTATACGATTCCTATTTTCAGGTTCTACAAAGTGGAACATTGTTGATCAAGTTACAGAGCACTTCACTTGACATTTGTCACATGATAGTAAAATCCTTGCAGTCACCTCCATCTGCATCAGTTTTGGCTAACCTCCAGGTATGCACAAATTCGGAAGTTAACTCCTTTATCGCTTCTATATTTAAGAAGATTATTTTAGTTAATTTGCTTCCTGATAAACTTAGGAGCATAAATTACGATAGCCATCGTAGTCAATTTTTTGTATGTGTTGTCGATTCAAAACAAGCACTAGACTGATTTCTAAGAACTTTTTCAGCACTATATCCAAGAACTTCAGTGTCTCAAGAAGGAAACGGCAATGGTCTATATAGAAAAGGCGCTGAGAAACCAAAGAGATAATATTGAATCTTGCAATGAGAATCTAAAGGAAATTATTGAGTTACTTAAATTGACATCAACTCAGGAGCTCTTGAAAGAAACTATTGCTGTGGAAAAGGAAAGATTGAACGCAGAAGGACATAAAATGATAAGGGACTTGGAACAAATCAATGAAATTGTGAATCTTGTCCGCAACTTACGTGATTATGTGATGAAAACCGAGTGCTTTGCAGTCAAAAGTGGCGTATCTTTCCCTCCGTACTTTCGCTGTCCTTTATCATTGGAACTCATGTTGGATCCTGTTATCGTGGCTTCCGGTCAAACATACGAGAGGCAATCTATCCAAAAGTGGCTTGATCATGGGATGACCGTTTGTCCAAAGACCCGTCAACGACTTACTCATACAAATCTCGTTCCTAATTATACTGTCAAAGCTATGGTAGCAACTTGGTGCGAGGAAAATAACGCTAATCATTCAAGTAACACTGAGCACAATAATGCTTCCCATATAGCAGTCCCGTTTGATCATTTATTATCTCAAGAATTACCTAGTGGCAATTCGATTTCAAGTTCATGTCTTCAAACTGGAAATGCATTTGAAGAACGAAAGGGTGATAACTCTTTCAGATCAAATGGAGAATGCAATGGATGCCAGAATGTAGAAATAGAAAAGTGGGGGCTACAATCCCCAAATATTCACTGCAGAAGTGAATCATTTTCAAGTTCAATTTCTAGTAGTGATTGTCTACTTGCAGTTTCAAAAGATGTATCAAGGATGTCCGATAAACATCAAAATATGAAGGGTTCATCCGTAGATGTAGGAGGGATGGAAAATGGAAAAAATAATAACAGTAATACTACTAATAGTCATTCACATCACGTGTCAAACTCGGGATTGAATGAATTCACCACCTCGTTTCATGTCAATAAATTGATCGAAGACCTCCAAAGCCAATCAATTGAAAGGCAAACTACTGCCGCAGAAGAATTGCGGCTCCTTACAAGGCATAACACGGAAAACCGTATCATTGTAGGGAAGTGTGGGGCTGTCACGCCTTTACTTTCGCTGCTATTTTCAGATGGGAAAGTAACACAAGAGCATGCTGCGACAGCTCTTCTGAATTTGTCAATTGATGAAGACAACAAGGCCTTGATTATGGAAGCGGGAGCTACAGAACCCCTTATCCATGTTTTGAAGACAGGAAATGACTGTGCCAAGGAGAATTCCGCGGCAGCTCTATTCAGCCTCTCTGTAATGGAGAACAGTAAAGCAAGAATCGGCCGTTCTGGTGCAGTTAAAGCTCTGGTGGAACTTCTTTCCTCAGGAGCACTTAGAGGAAAGAAGGATGCATCTACTGCTTTATATAGCCTATCAATATTTCACGAGAATAAAGCTCGAATAGTTCAAGCTGGAGCTGTGAAAGTTTTGGTCCGGTTAACGGATCCTGCTGATGGAATGGTTGATAAAGCTGTTGCTCTTCTGTCGAACCTGTCGACAATTGCAGAAGGCAGGTTAGAAATTGCTAGAGAAGGTGGCATCCCTTCATTAGTTGAAATTGTTGAATCGGGTTCTGAGAGGGGAAAGGAAAATGCTGCCTCCATTCTCTTACAATTATGCCTTCATAGTTCCAAGTTTTGTACACTTGTTTTACAAGAAGGAGCTGTACCTCCGCTGGTTGCATTATCTCAATCTGGTACACCAAGGGCAAAGGAAAAGGTATTGAACTTATCATTCTTGGGACTTTTCTATCCTTATCAGTGGAGCAAAGCGCACCAAGTTCTTCAACTTAATATAACGTTTCAAACAAGTCCCTTATATTTTGTCGCGTCAAGTTAGTCCTTTATGTTAAAAATGTCAGGAATGTTGAACCAAACTTTATTTTTCATCAATGTTATGTTACCAAAAGTCTAATTTGATACAGAAAAAATAATGAAGGACCTGTTTGAAACTTACATGAAGCGTGCAGTTTTGCCTTTCCTTTACCACTATTGAAGTTATTTTATTGAAACTACGACTGAGATCTTGTTTTCGAATGTTGAGTTTAACAGTGCATTATCTCTTTTAATGAACATGATCTGAAACATGTAAGATAAAAAGCTAACTAGTCAACATTCATGCATGCAGGCACAACAACTTCTGAGTCATTTTCGTAATCAGCGGGAAGGAGCTACTGTGAAGGGAAAATCATGAAGATAGCAAATTTTGGTTATTTCATTGCTCCCTTCTTCTAATCTAAGTAATTTGCATTCTTTCAATTTTTTACATGTATCATTTTGGAAACTGTTTATCTTATTGTCAAGTTCATGACTGGACTTCATTGTCAATGTCATGTGGTATCTATTTTCCATATTTTGTATGGCCTTTGTTTCCTTTAACTTGGTATGATGTAACACAATACTATTCTACTAGAGCATAACTCATACGATCCCAAGTCAGTTCAGTACATATTTGTACATATATATTATATAATCTTGTGATCTATAATAAATCAATCTACTTTTTTTTTTGAATGACAAAGATATATATATATGTATATATAAAGAAAATAAAACAACAGTACAAATAAGAGAAAACACCAATCGAAGAAAGGAAGTGTACTATATATTCATAGATAGGTTGTGAATCGTGATAAGAAAAAGTTTTATGTTTTCATTTTTAATTACAAAACTTGCACACATTGTTTTTGATGTATTTCAGTTTTTTAAGATTATTATGAACAAAAAACGATGAAAAAAGTTTTTACTATTGCTAGTTTCATAATTAAAATTGAAAGTAAGAAATGAAGGGAGAAAATATTCTCTAAAAAATATTCTTTCAAACCAAACAGAGACTCCTAAAGTCTTCAAAACCGCGTGTTGATTGTTGATTTCTTCTTTGAAGCATTGTGCACAAGTTAGGATTTTTTCCATTTTCCCTCTTCATCACTAGAGTTTTGAAGAGATATCTTATCATTGCATTTATATCATCAAAACTTTAGTAATGGCAAAAATAAAGAGATCACAAATTGAAAAGGAACCTAACTCATTCTGCACACGCATAAGGAATCAAGATCCTTTCCATTTTTATTTTCTCCATAATTTTGTCATTACTAAAATTTTGGAAATATAAATGTAATTATGTGACATTTGATTGACTCAATAATTTAATAGATAGTATTGTAAACTTCTTCAAAACTATATTAATGGAAATGAAAAATGGAGAGATCCTAGGTTCAATTACATATGGATGCCCCTTAAGAGGTACTATGGTTAGCGATAATCTTGTTAGTGGATAGAAGCTCTATCGCTTCTTCTTCTAGGAGTTTTAGTTGGTTAGTGTTTTTTTATTTTATTTTTCTATTTATTAAAGTGCACATTTATAGTTAGTTGCTTCTTTCTTTTGTTGAGGGTAGACCCTTTTAATTCAACAAAAAATTGTTATGAAATTAAAAGAGAATTATAAAGGTGTATCACTATCGCTACCACTCTTTGATACTCCCTCCGGTCTTATATATAAGAAATATTTTGCTTTTTAGATTCATTGTAAAATTGATGAATTTAGACTATATTATTGTCTAGATACATCAATTTTACAATGAATCTAAAAAGTCAACTTTTTTTTATATATAAGACCGGAGAGTGTAGTATTTTTCATCATTTATTATAGAGGTGTGATTTGCGAGGGCCATTTTATTAAAAAATGAAAATGCTAACTAAATGTTCTTGAACACATACTAGCTAAAGAATAAATTGAATTTTTTCTTTCTCTTTCCTAATTCTCTATCTCTCTCTTAATTTTACTTATTCGCTTGATCATATTATTATTTATTGAACGAGAAGAGAGAATAAAATTAAGAGAGGAATAGAGAATTATGAGAGGAAAGGAGAGAAAAGAAAACGAGAGGAACCAAATCCGTTAAAGAAACTAAATATAATAATTTTTTTTGACAAAATATAATAATCATTTTAAAACATGTATAATTAAAATATAAATGATACTATTTTCAATAAAAAGTTTATTTTTTAGCTTTCTTATTTAGGTCACACGAGCGGTTGCATTTATTTATACAGTAATAAATTGTTGTATATTAGTTGTCCAAGACTAGAGCAAAACGATTTTGAGTTGAATCTATCGATTTTAATTGTGATTTTCGATTATGCAATTTTGATTTCTTCTTTCGATTCAACAAAACAATTTAAGTAGAATCCATCGATTTTGGTTGCGATTTTCGATTATGCGATCTTGATTTCTTCTTTCGATTCAGCAAAACAATTTAAGTAGAATTCATCGATTTTGGTTGTGATTTACAATTTTTTAATCTTACTATTTTCTTTTAATTCAAAGTAAACTCTCGATTTTGACAATATTTTTAAACCAATTCATAATTGATATTTAAAGTCAATTTTATTCAAATAACTATTAGACTTGTATTAACTGGGATAAGAAATCAAATTCATCCACACATTTAACTCCCGTGTAAAGTAGGTAATTATGCATAAGTGGTTAAGGACATGACTCGTGTAAAAGAAAAAAAAATGCGACTATTCCCACGGTTCTTGCTTATTGCTACCAACTCTGATAATTACATTATACACTAAAATAATCCTTACCTTAGTAAAATTATAAATTAAAGCAATTTTATCCAAATTAATTAATTAATATTAACATATGAATAAATATAATTAATGTGTGACGAAGAAGATGTGACAGTGAGTTTGATCAGAGATCCAATGAATTTGGTTGAGATCAGAAAAAAAAAGAAAATTGAATGGGCTTACAAGTTAATAGAATTGTTGTACAATCTTTTCAGAGGTTCACTAGCACTTGTAGTAAACAGTAACAACAAGATTTAAGGGCAACAAACAACGTAGTAACTGTACCACTTTCTGTTCATGTATTCTTTTCATAATCCTTAAGCTCTTTTTCCTTTCTGTTTTTACAGCCCCGTTGCTTCTGCCAGTAAAAAATTAATACTAGTAGTTCTTTCTACTTTTACTAATATTATATATTATGTTGTTTCTTAGTAGTTATAATTTTTTGGGCTTAATTGCAAATTGCAATATTAATCTCTTTATTTCTCCCTAGTTTAAAATCACTTAGTTTTGTTCTTTTCATTAAATTTTTATACTTAAATCGGTGATTTCATATATATATATATTTTCTTTTTGGGATTGTGATTTCAGTTGGTAGGACATTTAAACGTAAAGTGCAGGGATCGATGTTCAAACATTGGTACGTCTACTTATTCATCTTTATGGGTGAAATTCTAGCCACTAGGCTAACTGAAGAAAAAAAAAGTGGTTTCATGATAAAAATTTATCTAAGTGGATTAATTATTTTGTATTTCATTAATCAAATTACAAAAATGAAATTGAAGTTTTGATTTTTTTTTTTTTTAATTTCATGATTTTTATCTTTTAATATCATCTGCTTATAGGTCATATTATATATATTTAACGTATATTAAATCATCATTTTTAAGTATAAAAATCTACCTGATTATTAATAAATTTTGCCATTTCAAAAAAAAAAAGTATAAAAATCTATCTAATAAAAGAATCGAAACTGGATAATTTTAAAATAAAAAGACTGATTTTGTGAATGAGTAAAAATATAGAGTCCAAATCTTAATTTGATAATGTTTATTAATGAAGTTCATAGATGAGGGCGAAAGTTAAGGAAAGAAGACTAGAACAGTGTTATATATTCCCATATGTGTATTGGCCTGGTCTTTGATATAACTAAAATACTATCTATCTATAAATATAATGGAACAGTAAATTTTGGGAAGCATCAATAGATGTTGATGTTTTTTATTTATTGGAACATTTTTTAGCTACATTCATCCTACAACAGTTGAAAGGGCCACAATTAAATCTATTTATTTATCCGTAAATTTTCTAGAGTTACTTCATATTTGACAAAAGAAAAGTTGACCATTATCTTCAACTCAGTTGAGATATTGACCATATCCATGTGTATCTTCAACTCTAATTAAAATCTGCACGTCCACAAGTCAAAGAAATGATCCGTAATTGGATAGATTTAAAGACTGTGGTTACTCAACCCACTTATCACTTGGGGAAGAAATTTACTTGGGTGCTTGGATTAAGTTATTGGTTTGGTACTACTCTATTGGTTTCTTTTTTCTCAAAGCTTATTGATACTCAAATCTTTGTTGGATTAATTGTTTGTGTTCTTTTTAGAATGTGGATGGGAAATGTCCTAACACATTGTGTCTCTCTATGTTTGTATGTCTTCTATCTTATCTAATGAAATTGTTTTTCCTGTAAAAAAAAAAAAATTCATCCCAGATTCCCAGCTCTTAGGGGATTAATTCACGGGTATACCAAGCAGATAAGGAGGATTTAGCTCTTCTTAACCTCTTTACATCTAATTTATTCTCCCTCTTCATTAAAAATTAATAAAACATTCAAAAGAAAAAATAAAAAGAGGGATGCACCAACATAAGCCTAAGATAGAGAATATCTCAGTTTCAAAATTACTTCAACAGTATTTATATTTAGTTTACTCAAAGATTTTAATAGACTTGAATTCAAGATCTTTGATTTAAGGTTTGTCTTTTTACCACTTGACGATTGTTTTTTGTAATTAAAGCTGCAATTTTTAAAACAAGTAAAAGTAATAATTTTTTTTATTAAAAACAACAATTATTTATTAAAAAGTTATACATTTACAACACCAAAAAAAAGTCATACATTTAATATAAAATGTACAAGTTTCAATATAAACTTATTATTTTGAACTTCTTAACATGTGCAAATTCATACATGATAAAAAAACCTCTTCATTATTTATATAATTTTTATTTTATGTATTTTACATTTATGACCTTTCATATCGTGATCATATTTTTATTTTTACTTTGTTTGTTGAAACTCAAATGAATTAATGTCCATTTTAGCAATATTTGCATTTGATGTGGCTTAATTTATAACAGGGTTAAATAAATATTCTTGACTCTATTGATAAATATCAATATTACATTATTACAATTTACAAGATTTCACTTTCAATTTCAAATATATATATATATATATATATATATATATATATATATATATATATATATATTAATAAATAAGTTACATATGAATTAAAGACAAACGGACAACAAGCTGCGCCGCCAATCCTTTTTGAATGGCAAAACCAATTCGAATAAATATTTGAACCTTAAATACAGCGAATTTTGAATTTGATTCATAAAAAAATAAAAACAGAATAATTTTGTTCTCCTAAAATTTTATATTTTGTTTTTTGTCTTTAGAGACCAATATATGTTCACTTTTGCTTGGTATTAACCTTTCCATTCTCAGGGGAAGGGGGCCCTAGTAACACAATGTTCGGCCATGAGGTAAGCAAAACCTAACTAATAATCAAGTATCAAATTCAGATTTTCTTGAACGGTATTAGTCTTAAGAGAAACTTATTAACTACTTGAGTTAAATATGTATTGCACTACTAGAAAAAGTTGAAATACTGACGGAATTTAGAGACAGAATATATTTCGTCTCTAATAGAGACGGAATTAGAGACAGAAAAAGCAGTTAGAGACAGATATTTTTATTTTAGAGACAGATATTTTCATTTTAGAGATAAATTTTGTTCGTCTCTAACAGTTTAGAGACGAGGAAATTACCGACGGGATCAAATCCGTCTCTAGTCTGCTTAGTGACGAAATATTTACATTTTAGAGACAGATTTTGTCTGTCAGTATTTAAGATTTTTCTAGTAGTGTTGGTTAAATATATATGGTCATGTATGCTAATTTTAAATTTATAATTCTTTTATATTCAAGATGTATGTCTATCTTATTTATATTTGTAGGGACTATAATTAAAGTATGCTATATTTTTAAGGTATAGAAACTATTTAACCCTTTATAATATCAGTCTCTCAATTTCACATGGTATTGTTCCGATATGGGCGCAAACAACCAAGCGGTCCATTTGATCCTAAGTCCATTAGCATTTACAAATTTCCACTAAGGCGTATCACCCTCATTAGAGCCTCACACACACGACAAGATGATGACCCCTTGCTGAATCATCGTATTTGTATGCTGCGCTACCCCTAGCGAATAAATAACACCTCATTAGGGGAATTGTTGGTTTTGCATGCAGTGATGTACGTGCTATGGCGGACTCAGAATGAAAGGATTTTTAGGGAATTTTTGTTGGGCCGGAGGAGATATATGTTAGGATTCAAGTTGTTTCATGAAAATGGCTTCTATCCAAAAGGCTACTTCGCCATGTTTATACTATGAGTGGTGTATTGAGCCTTTCGATTGTATAGTTCATTGGTTTTGGACGGTACTTATTGATAGACCGATCAAATGATATGTATTTGATTGCGTTCTTTTTGTATGGATTGAGTACGATATGTACATATTTTATCGGCGTTGGTAAAATATCTCTTGTACTATTTCTTCTCATCAATAAAATTATTTGTCGTTCAAAAAAATAAAATAAAAAACCTATCAGGAGATATTTGTGATTCATTCAACTTATTCAGAAGATTACCCCCTTGCAAAGTATTTTTTTTTCACCTTGCAAAGTAATTTTTTTTTGTTTCCCCCTTGGATGCACTTTTTAAATCGATTATTTTGTTCAATTGATTTAAAAAGTGTTGTTTTTTAAATCGGTTATTCTATTCAACCGATTTAAAAAGTACAAATTCCTTGCACCCAAAGAAGGACAAGAGGGGAAATCGAAAAAATTTACTTTGCAAAGGGGAATCTTTAAGGAATTTTTAGCAGAAGGGTAACGTAAAACACATCCACTTAATAAGAGGTAACAACCTCTTAACCCATGAATATAATATGTAATACAAAATAGGCCCAAATTGATTTCTTAAAAAAAAAACCATTAAATGATATAAGTGGACTGAAAAAAAAAAAAAAAAAAAAAAAAATATATATATATATATATATATATATATATATATATATAGGTGAAA
The DNA here is from genome assembly GCA_954870985.1 of Trifolium fragiferum. Lineage (NCBI taxonomy): Eukaryota > Viridiplantae > Streptophyta > Magnoliopsida > Fabales > Fabaceae > Trifolium > Trifolium fragiferum. The sequence continues at coordinate 40,337,533 of OX940796.1, read as the reverse complement.
ATTATATATATATATATATATATATATATATATATATATATATATATATATATAGGTGAAAATTATATATATATATATATATATATATTTTTTATAGACTGTGAAAATTATATTTTAGTTAAAACAGTAAAGAACTAATAGTGCATTAAAGATTTAAAGCTCTCTTTTTTGTTTTTGTTAGAAAAGCCAGTTTTTTTTTGGTAATAAAAGCCTGTCTTTTTTTTTTTACACTTATATTTATAAATTGAATTCAACCAAAAATCAATCAAAATTAAACGACATATAATTGCATTGAACCATATAGGATTTGCTTAAAATATTTGTTTAAATGAGTTAAGTTTTTTCTTTTAAGGATTAAATGAGTTAAGTTATCTAAACCATATACCACAAATACTCATATATGACGTGTGCATATGAAATGAATGTATGTGTTCTAACATTACTCGGTCCGGTCCTTTAATAGCGACTGGTAGTAGTACCACTCCAAGTAGCATTTTTTAATGAAATCTAACTTGATCTATTCGTGACAATAGAGAGATTCTCATTGCAATTTTCAAAGAGTTATTCAGTAAGGAAAAACCCAATACAAGCCTATGATCGATGGAATCGATTGTCTATTTTATGATGTGAAAGGCACTTCAAAGAATTGTCAAGTGTACTTGAAAGTTACATTTTTATAGAATTTTCAAAATTAGATGCCCTCAAAATTCTTTAAATTAAATCAACTAGCTAGCTAGCTAGGATGGTCCACCCACAAATTACAGCTTTGTATTATTGCAAGTCTTCAAAAATATTCATGGCACTTTGTGGTGTATCCATAATCTATATATTATAGGCTTTTTAATTATAATTTGTCCATGTCAATTTGTTTTACAATTTTATGGGTGTATGTTTTTTATTTTCTATTTTAAGGATGAAAATATATATGTAGCTATTTAAATAATTAGGTTACTATTAATGAATGTGACTAGATTTGAAGAGTTATCGTAGCTAGCTTCTTAAAAAAATGGTAGTAAAAGGCAATGAATGACAGTCGAAAATCATATATAGTATAGTACGAGATTTTCAATGGACAGCCTAGCAAGACTTAAAAATTAATCAGGACAAAATTTCCCTATCAAAGGAGACTTTATAATTGAGATGATCTATAAATTTAACGCCTTAAAATTTTGGGTTAAAGTGTGGCGTTTAACTCACTTGTATCGTTGTTTTCAAATCCAATGTGAATGATCTCCTAACTGTCCCCTATTGGTGACTCAACAGTGGTATTAGAGTCGATGGTTCAACGAAGGGTTTGACTAACTCCTTGTATCGAAAGTTTTCCTGACAAAGATGGTCAGACGGCGAGTCCCGTTGAGCAGTGGCAATGGCGGTAAAAGTGTATCGATGAAGAAAACTTTCGCTTGATGACGAAGTGTCAAAGTAAGTATAAAATTTATCGTTCCACAGAGATTGTTGTAACTCAATTACGGTAATCGGGACCATATGCGAGTAAATATTGCAATTAATTAAATAGGGGGGAATAGTTTGGAATTTCAATTTCTTTGAGAAATAACGGCAAAATTAGGGTTCTTAAGTCAAGAGAGAAAGCGATTGGATCTTTTCGGTTCACCCAACTACCATTGTCTTGGTATTCCATGCATGCTAGCAACTTACAAACTTAGTTTCATGATTCGATTAAATTAAATAATTATGTTTAATGTCTTGGTACATAATCCTCTCAATTGATTATCAATCTCTAATGTCTTAGGATGATCTATAATAAATTGAGGTTTGTGCCCTTTAATCTTTGAATTCTCAATTAACAAACCGATATGTCTAAAGTGAAAGTTAATTGAACAACTATCCCTAGGTCAATTGATTTGCCTCTAATGTCTTAATAAACAAACAATTATAATCATCATACAATTAGCTACTTTGTATAAAGCATTAAGAACAAAAGATAATTGACTGAAACTAACTTCGTAAATTGATTAGCACATTATATGAAATACATGGTTCAAGAACAATAGCAATTAGGATCCCCTAGGATCCAATCTAGAAATTTAGTTACTCATAATTAAAGGAATAACATAAAATAGAGTATAAGAATTCATTACAAAATAAGAAACATTTGACTCTGGACTTGCTCTCAAAAGTTGCATTTTTCTCGCCGTCACGGTTAGAGTAAAAGAAGTAATTAAAACTAAGTAATATTGACGTATTTAGCTCAGGGTTTGTAGCTCCGGAGTTGACTGCTATAGTGAAGTTGAGTGGTCAAGAATTTTTTTAGTAAACCACTGGTTTGATCCTTGACTTTGTATGACATTTTCAAATAGGTTCATGACTTTGAGAATATGTCAAAAAGCTTCTCGGCTGTATTAATCAATCAAGTTAATCCATATATCTAGCCACTTAATTTCGAATAAGTCCCTATATTTTAATAATTTACTATCAATTTGCTGAGCCAAAATCTCAATTTGATGTTTTAAAGACAACAAATATCTTAATTATATTTTTAAGTGAATTACGATTTTTTTTTGTGATCTAATAAGTGCTCTTGAGTGATTAATTAAGACATGAACAAGATTAATTCATTATATACCATTCTCTTTGAATTGATGAAAAATGCAACTTTGAGAATGATTAGAGAACGTCTATGAAGCCCCGATACACGAGACGATACTGATACGATACCGATACAATTTTTTTTTTTTTTTTTAAATCTCTATCCGATATTGCCGCGATAATATATAAACAAGGCTAAAATCAATAATATTAATAATGATAATATTTTTTTGAAAGACAAAAAATTATTATTATTATTATTATTATTATTATTATTATTATTATTATTATTATTATAAACGTCAATAGTTCATGGTACAAGAAGTAAACAAGTCAATAAACCTGCATAAGAGCAAACTAGTTTTAGGCACAACATACAAGGGTCAAAATAAAGATTTAACCGATACTTTTTGGATACTAGTATCGGGACGTATCCGACGCGTATCGGATATTATTATTTTTATTTAAAAATAAAAATTTAACCGATACTTTTCCGATACGAATATCGGAACGTATCGAACGAGTATCGGTATCGAGTACGTATCGGACACGATATTTCACCATTTTTAGAGTATCAGGGCTTCATAGGAGAACGTTCTCCATTTCCTGCCTGGATTACACGTGCAAGAATATCATTTTGAGAATGATAAGAGAACATTCTCCAATTCCTGCCTGGATTACACGTGCCCTCTTTTAATACCATAATCTAGAGAAGAATAAACCTGTTACCATGGACCTCGTAAGCACAAAATTTCACTAAAGGATTCATGTGTTTACCTTTTGAAGCGTCGAGGAGTTTGATCACGAACGACAAACGCCTTTATTCAGTCCACACGAACAGAGTTTCTTCAATCACAGTGCTAGCTGCTATGAGTGAAGGCTTAGAGAGAGAGAGATTGTTTTGAGTTTCATAAAACTACGGTTTATGAAAAGTGGAAAATAAGTCAAGTATATCTACTTTAGCACAAGAGGTCTATTATATAGAACCTCTCGTGTTCTCTGCAAGTAGTTAGTGTAACGATCCAAATTTTTATCAATTAGAGTTATTTATCTATTTATGATTTATTTTATGAATTAATTAATATTTATTATGTGGTTTCTAATTGTTAATAGAAAGAGTAGAGAATGAGTAGTAAATAATAACATTAGTTAATGAGTAGAGTAAAAGAGTAGAATTATGTTAGAATTAGTATTGGGCTTTGTTATTGGCTTGGATTAAATTTAACCTAGGTATATAAAGTTAAGTTAGAGAAAGAGTCATTTTTGTAAAAGAAAGAGAAGGAGGTAGAAAGAGAAGAGTAGAGAAAGAAAGAAGAAAACCTAGAGCTTCAAGTGAAAGACTAAAGAATCCATTTTTTTCTAATCTAGGGTGAACATGGAGAGGGGGATTGTCCATGTCTCTAATCCCAAACTCTCGACATTTTTTTCTATTTTGAGTTTTTGGGTAAAGTAATTCGGAATGTGTTTATCTATGTGATTATATGTTGATTAAATGATTCTGGATGTTTATTCATGTTTAATAAATGGATTGATATGAGAAAAATCACTACTTTGTATGTTGATTGTGTTGTTGATAAGAAAAATGAATATTTATGAAAAATGGATATGAATCATTACATTTAAGTTGTTTTGAGTGAGATGGAATAAATGTTTTTATCCGTAAACATGCTTGGTAACTGATTTATGAATGTTATTGGGTTCAAATAAGTGTTTTTGAGTAAAAAAAAGGTTTTTTGGTCCAAAAACACGAAAATGCAATAAGGTACCCGCGCTCGGCGCAACCCTGCTGGCGCCAGACGCAGGTTAGTGTCTATTTTCAAAGGATTTTAAACTTGTTGTGGCGCCCGGCGTGGGTCTTTGGTCAATAGTGTTGATTATTGACTTTTCATTGACTTTTTTATTTTTTCTGACTTTTTACTCGGAACCTATCTTTCATAACTTGTCAATTTAATACTCATCCCTGAACACTCAACTATTTTACATATAATGAAAAACAATTATGAGTGTCTAATCCTGAAATTGCGCTTTAAAAAGTTACCTAAGAGTACCAACATTGATTATTTTGTTGCGTTTCTACACTGGCACCAAGTAAATTGTGTTAGAGTGTCACCGATATTTAACAATAAAGCACGCTCTCAAAGTTGAAAACGTTCCTCTGCACAGGAACGATATTTACCTGCTTTGCTTAATTAAAAGCATATATAAAATTAAAACTAAGTACTTATATAACCATACATGTATCATTTATGTATTGTGGGGTATAATGGGACCCATTTTAAAAGTTGTATGGATATTTAAAAAATGTAATTGAGTTGTTTAAATAATTGGTAAGTGTAAAATAATATAAAAAATTAGGGTCATGCTAACTAGTGCCCCCGGAGCACTAATTAAAGATATCAAAAGAAGTAATTTTTATATTGAAAATAGCATTTTTTAAATTATATAAGTTTCAATGAATTCATACCTTATTTAGCTCCTTAACTAAAACTCTAGAGACACTAATTAGCGTTTTTCAAAAAATTAAATAGACCCATTTAAAGAACTCAAATGAGTGCTATAAATGTGTATGCTCTAACTATTAAATTATAGAGGATCACCACTCTGGTACTCATTAAAAAAAAAATGAAGAGTTTAGCTTCTTGAATAAAAACAATTTTCGTGAAACACTAATTTGTATGAAGGGACAAATTTATCACAAAACTTTTTTTTTTTGACACAAAATTTATCACAAAACTTAGTCTACACACTTTTTGAAATTATTTGTGCAATAATGATCATATTCATCTTCTTTTAATCCTAGTTATTGCAACATTCTCTAATAAAAGATGGAAACTAACATTGTTTTGCATTTCTAATTTATTATATTTCACTTTTCACAAATTTGTAATTTAAATTTTGCACATATATAACTGCAACCCCCCGACCATTTTTCAAGGAAGAATTTTTCATGTTTAATCTTTAAACAAAAATGTCTGTCATATTATGGTAATTTCATTTCGATATACATACATGAGATAAGAAAATAAAGATAGGGACAAAACAGCATAAGAAATTAAAATTTTATTTTTCTCTCTAGGGAAGGGAAAGAACATGGTGAAATTAATAGGGGCATTCCAGTCAATGAGAAAGGAACTGTCATTCAAAGTTTCAACCTATAGTGTGAAGAAAACAGGATCATGTTCTTTACCTCAATTTTTACCTTTCATACTTTTTCCTGTCGCCATCTCAAACCACTGTGCATCCCTTGTTTTCTATTTTCATAAAAAGCCCTAGTACTACTAACTTGCAATGGTATCCACTATCCATTTCATTTCTCTCTCTCTCTCTATTCACCAACATAATAAAAGAATATTAATATTGCCATTAATATGAGTCATGAAAGTCTTAGTTTGCACCACCCTTTTCAGGCTAAAAATAAATAAAAGTTAAATCCTATAAACAATTCACATAATTAAAATTCTAACTATTGTCATAAATTATTAATTAGTTCAATGATAATTAAAGCTGAATTTGATAGAATTGAACCATGATTCAATCCTTACAACTGTGATTGGAAAGATATTAAAATCACTTAATGCAAAAACTGATTCTTGATGGTGAAAAAAGTAAAAAAATTCTAACTATAATCTTTGAGGTAATATAGTTAAGGAAGTTCAACAAGTCCGACCCCCATAAGGGTGCAGGGTGAGCGACGACATTGGGTATTAAAATTTTGGAGGTCTCAATTCAAAATTTTGAGGTTCTATAATAATAGTTATATTTTGTTAGTTTTTATAAAATATTCGATATACTCAACAAATTAATTTTGAGGCCCGATAATAATGGTTAAATATTACCAATGTTCATAAAATATCATATGTTTGGTGAAAAAAATTCTAATAAAATAAAAAATAATGATTTAAATAGAGAATAATTTTTAATTTTTTTTTATCAAAAATCCATTTTTAATATATAAATCGGGTCTCCAAATATTCAGGATCGGCCCTGAAGTTCAATATAATAAAATTGTATTCAAATTGATGTATTTAGTTCAAATTTTTAACTAAATACATGAATTTTTTTAACCAATTTTTCTTTATGTTTCAAAAGAAGTATTAATTAAACTTCATATTTAAATGTTTAAAGAAAATGCTAACGAGTGTCTTCGGAACACTCTTTAAGCACTTTAAATAGTACTCTCTTCGGTTGAAAAAATAAGTAAAAATGTGTCAACAAAAGTTAATTATGTCTAGACTAAATTTTGCATCAAATACATTAATTTTTATTGATTATTTTTACTTATATTTTAGGATAGAGAAAATAAGTTTTAGTAAACCTTTTATAAAAATATGCAAAATGAACACATTAAAAATTAAAATGCTTTACTTTTTACATAAATAATTTTTTTAAATAAAATACTTAAAGAGTATCACAAGACACTTGTTAGCGAGACTAATATGTGAAGTCAATAACCACAAATAATTCAAATTGTATAATACATCAAAATAGTAAAGAGAGGAAAAGTCCAGTCACCCCTCTCCCATCAGTCTCATCAAATATCCTCAATTAACATAAAAAATCTTCCTTTGCTTCACAAGAGGTTCATACCATTTACTACCATCTCTCTAATTTCTCTCTCTCACACACAAAAAAACAAACCAGTCTGTAATATCAATCAAGTAATCAGAGTTTGTTTCCTTTTCATTTTCTTTCAAGGTGTAGTTTTTTTTCCTAAATATGAATAGACATTAAAAAATATTTTCATTTATCAGAGAGAACAATATGCACTGTTTCCCAAATTATTATCTTCTCAGTTATAAATTATAAACTCCATCCTTTATTCTCACTCCCTCACTCACTCACTCACTTTAAGAGCCCTAGAACAGTTTTTTTGTTCTTCTTTTCAAAAACAACATTGGATCTAGAAACCAAAGCTAATAGGATTTTTGATTTTCAATCCATGGATTCATCAATTCAAGATTTTATGGACTCATGTAACTCTGACAACAGTTGCAGCATCACCAACAACAGCACCATCACTACCAACAACAGCAACAGTATCATTAGCAACACTTTAGTTGGTAGCTCTTCACCTTCTGGTTCTACCACCACAAGCAGCCGCTATGAAAACCAGAAACGCCGTGATTGGAACACTTTTGGACAGTATCTCAAGAATCACCGCCCTCCTCTTTCCCTCTCCAGATGTAGTGGTGCACATGTTCTTGAATTTCTCCGGTACAAAATATTACTAACAAAAATTTCTAAACAAAAAATGAAAAGAAAAAAGAAAAAAATCCCTCTCTAATTTTTTTCTTCTTCTTTTCTTATAAACAAACACTATTGAATAGTATTTTAAGAGGAAGGAAACTTTGTTACACACCTCTAACTTTTTCATAAGAAAATTAGTGTATGATTTCATATTTTTTCTAACAAAATATTAGGGTATGAGCTTTCTTTATTTGTAATGATTCTACAAGTCAATTTTTTATTTATTTTTAAAAATAGCTTTAAGTTCTAACTAGTAGAAATATTCATGCAACATGTCCTCGAAGGAGTAGTTCAGTAGAACGAATTGGAACATAAAAAAAAAAAGTTCTATGCACGAGATCTAGGGTTCGATCTCTGCTAGTTATGAAATTTGTTTTTATTCATGCAATCTCTTTTTTTATTTTTGTTGAATTAATTGTTAATATTGTGATGTAGGTACTTGGACCAATTTGGAAAGACAAAAGTGCACACACCAATTTGTCCATTCTATGGACACCCAAACCCACCAGCACCATGTCCATGTCCATTAAGACAAGCTTGGGGTAGTCTTGATGCACTCATAGGTCGTTTAAGGGCAGCTTTTGAAGAAAATGGAGGAAAACCAGATACAAATCCATTTGGTGCTAGAGCCGTTAGACTTTACCTTCGCGAGGTTCGCGATCTTCAATCGAAAGCAAGAGGTATTAGTTATGAGAAAAAGAAAAGAAAGCGTCCACCACAACAGCAGCAGCAGCAACAACAGCAACATCAACAATTGCCAATGCAATTGCCTCTTCATCTTCATCATCACCACCAACATCAGCTTCCACCTCCAGGTGCAACTCAATAAATGGAAATTTCATCAACTCTCTCTATCTTTATATTGTTATGTCATGTCATGAATATTAATTTTCTAATTAATTTTAAGTATTAGTAGATTTAGGGTTTTATTTCAACCTCTCTCTATCTTTATTTCTGGTTGCCATTAATTTGTTGTATTGTATGTATGTATGTAATCTGCTTGATGTAGCAGGAATTAAAGATAAGATTATGAATCTGGTTTATAACGGCAACAGTTAATTAATTGTACTTTGAGTAAGCTGTTAGTTGAAGTAGCAGAAAAGTGGTGGTTCTATGAGTTAATTAATGTTCATGGATTATACAAAAGCTACTCATAATTATATTATTTTATTATTATAAAAATTATTTTTTAGAACTCTATATACAAACCTTTTTTTTTTATTTATAGATAAATGTTAATAAATTATTTGTTATGCTAATGCTAATTTCTTTTTTTCTTATAGCCTTTGTTATGTTAATTTCTGATATTAAATCTTAGATCTTTGGATTGTAACTCCTTCAATGTATCTTAACTCTTTCATCTGAGCTACCTATGTGTAATTATTACTATTATAATTATAAAACAATATTTATTCTCTATGTAACAAAATTTGAAGATATTTAAAATTGGTACCAAAAAAATAAATAAATAAAGAGATTAAATATTAAATGCATTTAGTTCAATTTTTTTAAAAAATAATTTACATTTTTAGTCATTTATACTTATATTTTGTAATAGATGTTATTTAGATAGATTAATATTTTTTATTTTCTTACAAAAAACTTAATTAGATTGATTAATTATTGTCATGATCATCATTTTTGGCTTTTCATCTAATATTTTATTTTTTATACTTTGAGTTCCTCAATTTACTAGCAATTGATGTCTTTTCTTGAGTAAATTGTTTGATCTTGAATTATTTGAAGGTATAGCTAGGTAAGCCAATTCCGTACAGCTTCATGTCAAATCAAATCATGCACATTAATGGTTTACATCTTTTTTGTGCTACTATTTTTCGCTTGATTTTTCCCTTGTAAGTTGCTAAATTTAACTAGTAGTACTTTATTACTCTTATCAAAAAAGAAAAACACTAGTACTACACTTTACATTGTCTCCTTGAATTGTATTTTGTGGATAAAAATAAATGAAAGAATGATAGGGTACTTTTTTATTAAAGAATGATAGAGTCCTTTAAGCTTAATCAGAAGACATGATGAGATAAGTTCTTTCTCCCATCAAGTGAAGAGTTACTGCTGACCGTTTACCTTTGGTCAATTTGATTGATGATATGATACTATACTGCCTCATTTATATGTTTTGCAGTAGTGCTGTCACTTCACTTGAAGGGAAATGACGAAATAAAGGAAAAATGATGGCAGACAATGTAATTAATTCCTCTCACTAAAGTTCTTTTTTTTAGCTACATACTACTAGTATTTTCATTGTACATATGTTTGATCTGCTAAATATAATATGATCCTGGACAGAACGATCTTTGTTGTATTTTATTTGATTTTAAAATTATTTTTGATATTGGATAAATTAGGGGTCAAGAGATAAGATAAAAATTAAAATTTTTGTCCTCAACTGAACCATGTAACAACTTTTTATCCTCTACATAAATTGTTCCCCAAACATCTTACAATACAAAATTTGTATGATATCTTAAACATTTGTTTTGTGTTGTTCTGTCTTATGCTGTACTGTTCTGTTCAATATTTATATTTTGCAGGGTCTAAATACATAGATTGATTTCTATAATTTTTTTTTCTTCTTTTTTCTTTCGCTCTAACCAAACGGGACCTTATACTAATTTGTATCCTTGTCATTGTAAATATACACACTTATACTAATTTGTCCCCTTGATTTGCCAAGGCTTCCAAGGAATAATTATAGCATTAACTAAGTTTCCAATTCAGTTAGGTTATACCATCCAGATTGGTGACCTTTCAAATCTCACTCTACCTACTAGTGAATGTACATTGGATTAGTGATATACTAACTCCATCTCTATACAATGTTTCATTGACTAAATCACATCAATTTCCTTATCAAAAAATCACACCAATTAAAAAAAATGCTTATAGAATAAAAATAGGCTAGGTCGAACCATATTATTATAAAATTTATGTTTGATTTGATTTGATTTAAAATTTAAAATTCGAGTCTTACTTCTTTTCTATTATTAATTTATTTTTTTTGTTTGAGTTGAACTCTTTTATATTATTAATTTATAATTTTGTTTGAGTTTGAACTTTTTAATAGTCTATTATAACTTCTACTTAAAATGCATTAGTTCATATTAACTTTGATATTTTATTTTTTTTAAATGGCAATATATATATATATATATATATATATATATATATATATATTAATTTTGATCTTTTGATTTGGCATAAAACACTTTGGTGCATATGAGGGCCCACAATGAGATTATTTTCTCTGCAAGGGTAGAAGTGATTCTAGTTTCTATAAGAAACATCTCATGGTAATGATTATAGGCTAAGAAAGTACTACTCCAAGCTTATTCTATGAATGGTTTGTTAACCATTTAAATTGTGTGATTAAAAAGATAATTGATCGCAGGGGTGGCCCTGAGCAAGGATAACACGACCCTTCACTCTAGGCCTAAAAAATAGGTGCTTCAAATTTTAGATTAATTTTTTGATATCTTTAAAATATTTATTGTAAATGTTTAAATATAGCTAACGATGAAAAATAATGTAATGTAATGTAGCAAATGGTCTAGTGATTGAGTTGTTTTTGTGAAATGATGTGTGTGATTTTGGGTTCAACTTCCACCTATTGTATTTTTGTATTTTTTTTACTTAAATATTATTTTCGTTTTTGTATGTTAGTAAATTTTTTATTTTAATTTTTGTATTTTTTTTTTGTTGCAAATAAGTCTATGAATGTACAAAATTTGTTTGTTTTTAGTTTCTAAAGTCAAAATTCACAGGAAAATCTACACGAACACTACAGATTTTCCTGTGGATTTTGACTTTAGGAACTAAAACCAACAAATTTTATACATTTAGAGACTTATTTGCAAAATTAAAATAAAATATAGGGACTAAAATAAAAAATTCGCGAACATACATGGACGAAAATGATATTTAAGGCTTCTTTTTATCGAGGGATTTGCCTAATAATTAAAGTTGATTTTTTAATTACTATGAAAATATTATTTATTTTAATTTTTTTTACCAAACAAGACCTCAAATTATTGATGACCAGAGAAATTACTAAATTTATATACTATAAGTTTACCTGCTTACAATAGCTAAATACAAATGGTTTTATTTTTTAAAGGATAAAAATTTAAATTTAATTAAAAAAAATTAATTTAACAATTTTTTATTTTCAAAGTGGCCTCATTGAACCATATTTTTTGTGGTTTTTTTCCTTCTATTTGTGTTGGACTTAGTACTGGTTCTACACTTTCCCAAAATGAGTATTCTATTTTTTGTACTTTTTTTTTTATCATGTATATATATATATATATATATATATATATATATATATATATTGAATTTTTCTGTTCCAAAAAAATGATCTAAAATGATAATAGGTCAATGAAATTAAGTTTTACTATAAGATATAATATAACATTTTAGAAAATTCATTAACTTTTATTTTTTGGTAAAAAATTTCATTAATCTTGTTGTCTCATCTTTATAATTTTAATTAAACTAACTAAAATTATATATATTTGAAATTCTTTCATAATTTGTTCACTTGAAATACTTCATATTTTTTGTGAGTAACCTAATACTTAACTTTAATTAGGCTCCATGTTTCTTGGTGTAATCCTACTTGTCCAAATAGAATCCAAAAAAGGCATGGTGAAAGTGAAGGTAGAAGAAAATTTGAGAATTGATAAAAAAAAAAAAAAGATGAAAAATTGAGAAATAGAGAGAAAGTATATGAGAGGTATGAGATAGAGAAAAAATTTCTTAAACAATTCATCGAGCGGACAAACATGTCTAGAAAAAAATATTACTATTTGAGTCATCGATCTTTCCTTAATTTCCCTTCTTTTAATTTGGGTTTTGTGATTAGTGTGTTAATTTTGGTTCAGAATGAAGAATTTTAATTTCCGCAATCCCTATGTTTTATGAAGAGACGCCTATTGCAACTCTATTTGACCAACTAGAAGGGAGTGCATAATAGGGCACACAATAGATGCTAGCTGGGGATTAGCGAACCTTCTTTATTTTAGTATTTACTTTTGATGATTCTAGTGGGGTACGTATGTGACCACTTTGAGACTCAGGATCTATTCCTTCCTCTAATCATTTAGGTATACTAGTAAACAAGGCTATTATCTTAACACAAATAAAACCAACCATTGGTGTAGATAAGACTTTTCACATCGGATACTAATTTTTCACATATGTTATTTGATTGTGATGCAGAATATATATACACACACTAAAAAAATTGTTTAATTAGTAATTGAGTCATTAATTATTTTTTTGGTTTGATCCCTTAAAAACATCTCCGGCACAAAAGTATTTTCGATTAAATTTTAACCTTAAATGCATAAGATAGACCAACACTAAATGATCCACTAAATCTCAGTAATTTTTTTAATTATAACCATTTGATATTTTTCTTAAAATCGATACCTTTGGATTTTTTTAACTAGAACTTGGTATATTTTATTGTTCTACGCTTGTGTGGACGCACTGGGTTAGGTCTTTGTCCCTTCAGTTCTTGTATATAATTTTTTTCTTTTTTATTAATAATACGAGCTATAGGTGGAGGACGGAGAAGGATAGCATGTAAACTAAGTAGAGATGTTTGTCCCTACCTTGATATCTAAATGCTTTTAATTTATCAAAAACAAAAACATTGTGTTTGCCACTAATACAATTGAAACGAATTCAAAAACCCTTTTCTTTTGTTGATTGAACTATTTTTTTTTCTTTATGGGATTGTTGTTCTGTCTAGATTTGTTGAACATATAGAAGTAAGAAGGATAGAGATGGATGAAGGAAAGAAGTTGAACCATAAAAAAGATTAAATTTTCAGGTTTAAGTTTTTTTTTTTCCATGTCGTTTTGTTGAAGATTTGGGTATTTTGAGTTTGTTTGAAGATCTGAAATTTTGTTGTTGAAGTTTGATGATGATGATGAAGAACAAATGAAGAAAAACAATATTGGATGTTAGTGGTACACCATTAGTAACAGTGGGCTTGTGTAAAATTAATGTTTTTTTGAAAAATTTGACGGAAATGACCATTTTGACAAGCGGATAGGTCTTTAAGGGAGCAAAGCAAAACTTTTTTTTAAGGGACAAATGTGAAACTAAGAATATATTTAAGGGACCAAAATAGTAATTAAGTCAAAAAAATATTAGATTAGCTATAAAAATTTCTCTATCGGCCAGTTGTATCAGCGGTTAGTTTCAAGTTATAAAAGTGAATTTTAACGGCAAATATTATTTTTTAACAAAGTATTGTTTGTATTTAATGATAAGTTATCAATACCACTTTTCTTTTCTTGCAAAAATAATAAAAATAAGGGAAAAAATTCTCTCAGATCACTATACACTTTCACAAACAAACGCCCTTTCACATTCCAAAATTACTCTCTCTAGGATCTCTATTTTGATTTGATTTTCTTTTTAGAAACTCGATCTTTGATTATGAAATCACTAACCATCTATGATTATGTATCTCAGAGTTTTCGTCATGCCACAAATAAGAAAAGCTTTGATTTTCCTTCTCCATCGCCGAATCATCTGAAGAGAAGGTTTTCTTTGTTTCCGATCAGTCTACTTTTTTGTTCGGTTTCATATCTTTGCATTATCGTCAATTCGTCGTTATTCGCCGTCTCTAATCGATAGATCCATATTTTTCATATCTTTATGTCATCACATTTTCAGTTTCATTTCTCGCTGTTTTGGTAACACCACACTCTGATTTATGGATTCACTTTTGGTCTCTGAAGAAGTGAAATCCTTGGTCGAAATTTGGTCCAGTTTGACGCAGCTCCTCAAATCTTAATCACTATCCATCATTCAATCAATCACCAGAGAATCTATCAACAATAAGCTACTCGTTCGAGTTCTTCCTTCGCGCTTTCGCTCTCGTTGAAGATCTAGAGACACTTATACTACTTTCGAGTTTAATTAAGAATCTTCTAGAATTTTTCATGTATTTGAGTTGTTCTTATTTCACACACAAAAAAAATGAAATCGTAACTCTAGGAATAACATAGATCTAATAATATTGTAATGATTGAATTTCTATATTAATCGTTTGTATAACAATATGCTAACTCATACTTTTCTTTTTGTGTTTTCGAATTACAAATGTTTGGCTTTGTGATAGAATGATTTAGTTATGCGACAAACCAAATCTGCTAGTTTTCAATTGTTTCAAATTTTGCCGGTATAATGGTTAAAGTTTGTTGAGGATGTGAGATATCTCCAATGGTAGTACCTATTCTTATAATAATTCGTACCTATTAGGTACCTTCATTGGAGCAATACACAAATGAGTACCTAATATGTACTAGTTTTACAATAAGCATTGATACCTATTTCATTTTTGTGGGACACATTTATAATGATGTAGAGTTATTGGTTAAATATGTTATTAATGAGACCCATTTAGAATTTTTGAAGAGGTGTTGGGTTGGAGGAATTGAGTACTTATTTGGTACTATTATTAAAAAATAATAAAAGAATGATGTGTACATGTGAGGTCCAATTAAGTACTAAAATAAGAGGAGCTCCATTGTGGATGCTCTGACGACTTCCCATTAAATGTAGCTCTTTATGGTCCGTTTGATATTGAGGAAAGAAAGAGCGTGGAAAGAAAATTACGAAAATCGGTGAATGAATTTAGACTAAAGTTAGTCCAAATTCATTCATTAGTTTGAATAAATTGTGATTTTTGAAATCATTCAATTGAATATTTATGCTTTTAATTTATTCATTAATCAAATGTTGAGTAGTTTTTTTTTTTTTTTTCCAGTTAAGTAGGCTGATCATTAGAAGTGACACATTATAAAGTGAATAGATGGACTTATTAAACAAAAGAGTGATACTGATTTTGGAAAAATTCTCTTTCCATTCCCAAAATTTCTCTATCTACTTAGAACTGTTTTCCGAATTTTTTTTAGTGTAAAATTTACTGAAATTTACATTTAAAAAAAACTTTGAAACGTATTTCCTCAAATTTTTTGCATTCCCGGGGATGAAGAAAAACGTGGGGGGTGAGATGAAAAACTATCCTGATATTGATCTCTATGCCTAGCTCATAGCCCATATGATATGTCAAGCGCATGAGAAAAAAAAAAGGGGGAAAGTTTTTCTCCCACCTCTTTTTCCCCTCAAATTTTCTTTTCGCCCTTTAGGTTAATCTTAATTTTATTTTATGCCAAAATTGTATTTTAAAACTTAAAACTAGTTATAAAATTGATTATGGTTATAATTGGTTTTGTAACCAGTATTGAATATATCTTCGTTTTCTGAGTGGCATAAATAACCATAAACCAGTGTTGTGTAAGTCTTGCAAGTTAGAGTTAAATAGGACACACACAAAAACAAACACGTATTATTGAGTGTGATCATAAGTTATACTAGTAGTAGTAGTAGTACTACGAGGGATTGAACAACAGATCAGGCATGCAATTGAAGCCAAAAGAGAGAACAGTAAAGCTGAACACAATTTACCTTCCCCATAACTGCTTGATTTAAGCCTAGTGACTGCAATTTCTGATTAATAATGTTTCTCCAATCAAAGGGACTAGCCACTGCACCTTCTTTGTTTCTTCGCTGACTACTTTTAATATCCACTCAACAATTACTTGCTGCAGAAATAACCACACAATTATTGTACCACTGAATCCAATTCTTCTCAACTCAAGAACAAACACCCTTCCAATGACAAGTATTTTCGGCGTCCTATCGATCACTCGCGCGCCATACGTGCCAGACGTTATAAAAATAAAATTTGATACTATGTTTTTAGGGAGTGTCCGCTACTTAAGAAACGGACCAAAGTATTTTAATAAATGTATAGGTTATTTTAATAAATTTGAAAATCCGCATGCGGGGTAGGATTTTGGAGATCGAACATGTTACATGCTTTAAAGTTAAACTATGCTTATAAATAATGGAGAATGTTAACATGTGTTATAATAGTGGTGTAAGTGCACATGTTAAGGAAGCAAATATATATAAATTATTTGTTGAAACTTATTCATTTTTACCTTTGAATTACATATGTAAGTAATGTAACTGTTTTTGTTCCCCGACCAAAACTTCTATTTAAGCGTATTAGGGTTCATTTTTTTGACAAGAATCAAATTAACTCATTTCATTCATAACATAATATTCAATACAAGATGACATATGATCATGACAATGGGAACTAGCATATGACAATGACACCCTTGCTAATGAATGGGCCACATTGTTCGCTTGTCGCCGAACATAACTTATCTTAAAGTTAGGAAAAAAAAAGAAAGTGAAGCTTTACAAGAAATTAAAACAGCTCCTAATTCTGAATTGGTACCAATGTTGTTGGAAATGCCATAAAATAAGTTAAGGGATTAAATATATAATTTAACCATTTATTTTTTATTTGCATATTTATTACATAAATCAACCATCACAACGAGGTGGTTTAATATTATATTTTTTGTATTTTTTTTTTGACAGATATTTTTTTGTATTTAATAAGTAGACCTACTGTGAAGAAAACAAAAGTAGATCAAAATATTGAAATTAAATATAGTGGTCAATTATCATAAATGTCAGTGGCGAAGGCTTTGCAATATATATATACCTATGTTGCCAGGTGCGGGTACGGTACCGGTACTGATACGTGGTACGATATTTTTAGAAAAATTAGGATACAGGTACGTCCGTATATATATATTTTTAATATAATTATATAAATAAAATAATATAACTATATTGTTAAAACAAATAATTAAACATAAAAAATACTACACAAGTAATTCAAAAGCAATTAGTTAAAAAGATTTAAATTGTTTCCCTCTCCTACATCATTAAAAATAGCGGCGTCTAGTTCAAATTCTTCGCGAGAAAAACTTACAACATCAAGAATACCAGCTACATCAAATAGAATTCATTTATCTCGACCAATATCGCATATTTTTATTGCTCCTTCATTATAAATATTAATATTTCTCATTATCGAGAGCAAATGAAGATTTGTATGGATAATATTAGATTGAGCATATTTCTTTTCAACGAATAAGTGGATTAATTCAGCTACTACTTTGTTATTGCTATTGGTAGAGCTGCTACTTTAATATTATAAACAAATAAGAAACACAAGTCTTTCTATAAATAAAAAGCCAAATAAAAAAAAGGAAAAAAAATTGCATTTTTTTAGACTCGTGTACCACAGGAGTACCACGCGCGTATCACACGTGTACCCGTTGCAAAATAAAAAATTAAAAAATAGATACGTCATCGGTGCGTACCCAAGGAGTACCGTACGCGTACCGGTACCCGGTACGAATCCGGTACCGGTACTCTCTCTAAAATGGAGTACCCGTGCTTCATAGATATATACTAGTATAAGTTACCCGTGCAATGCACGAGTTAGTTTTTCACTTATAAAAATATAAATTATATTTTATTATGATATAAATTATATAATAATTAGATTTCAATATCCATTTTGTTAACGTACTTTAAAGGTGTATATAATATTTTGTGTTTGTAAATCTTTTGGTTTTTATGAAAAATAATTGTTCCATTAAGAAATTGGTAGTGTATATGAATTTTCTTACACTCTAGTCAAAGATCGAATTTTAACTACTATTCTTTTTCTTTTTTTTATGAAGTAATCTAGTAGCTATAAATTTCGTCCTTAAAATGGATAAATGTAACACCCTAAATCTCATATTTTATTATAATTGATTGATTTTATTTAATTAATTGGTGTGTTTTGTATGCATTAATTAGTTGTTACATTTATGTTTGTTAGTAATGGGCTTTTATGACTATTGAGCTTAATTAGAAGGAATAAGAGTTTGTGATAGAAATAAGGGTAATGTAGTAATTTAGTATGAGTTGGTGGATTGTGTAGAGATAAGAATGACACTTTGGTTAGTATCTTGGGGAGGAAGTAGTGGCAATTGAGTAAATAGTACGATAATTAGTGGTAAGAGTAAAGTTGAATTTGTGAGTGAGATTTGTAGAGAAATTGAGGGTAATATAGGAAATTGACCCTAACTTAAGTGGAGAGTATATAACGGAGTAGTTTTTATGAGGAGTGGAGTTGTGGTTTCATTTGTCACAAATTTGAGAGAAAGAGAGGTAGAGAGAAAATGTAGAAGAATCAAGCTTGAAAATGTAGAAGAGAGTCAAAGTGTAGAGCTTAGAGATGTAAAACTTCAATCTAAGGTAAGAGGTTTAGATAATATAATTTTGGGTGATCAAAGAGAGGGGAGTTTGTCTATGACTCCACACCCAAACTCTCTTCACTCATTTTTGGGTTTTGGGAAGAAAATGGATTTTGGGAAGGTGTTTATCTATATGATTTAATGTTGATTGAATGATTCTAGATAATTATTCATGTTTAGTAAATTGATTAATATGAGAAAAATCTATACTTTGTATGTTAATTGTGTTGTTATGAAGTTTTGAATAAATATATAAATAATCCATGATTCTTACCTTTTTGGTGTTAAATCATGTTTATAGTTGTACTTATGAACTTATATGATCTTTATATGCTTAAAGTTGATGGCTTTAATGATTTATATGATGAAAAATGACATTTTTATGTGATTTTTAGTTTTTTTTTGACCAAAATAAAAAGGTATTCATTCATTCAAATCGGTAGAGTACATCAGATTCAAATACAAATTCAATACCGCTAAAAACGAAAAGGATGAATCTGCGAACAAGCTCACAGCATCCAAGTTAATAGCATAAAACGGCATACTCATGCCTACAAATAATGTGATAAAACTAAAGTAACCGGAATACCTATGCCTCCGGATCTGCATCGTTGACAAATTTAATCACTGTCTGAATCAGTAGTTGACCGAAATTGATCTGCCGATTCAATCAAACGAACACCGCAACAAGACGGGACAACAAACAACACCGCACCAAGACGGGATATCAATTAAGCAACGTCGCACTGAGACGACGAAATCACACACAAAAAGAAAAAACACAAAAGAAAGGTTTATTCTATGAGAAAATCACTTATTTAGATTAAAAGCAAAATAAAAAAGATGCATAGGGGTGATTTCGAGTCAAAAAAGACCCAAAACCACCCCCTTTCAGTGAAAAAAGATGAAAAAAACTTAGAGAGAAGGGAGAGTTTATCCCTCTTATGTGATTTTTAGTTGAAACCCGAAACAGGGGTAATTTTCTGGGCACGCTCGCTGAGCTAGGTACCAAGCTCGCTGTAGCGAGCATTCGTAGCTCCTGGAAATTTCCATAAATTTACATGGTCGCCCAGCGACCGGCTAGCGACCAGCTAGCGACCGTTGTAGCTGTCAGCTAGCTGGCGGCGACCAACAGTCTGTAACTGCGCGCTAGGTGCTCACCAGGTGGTAGCTCAGCGACCAAACCTGAATTCAGTTTTATTTAAAGGATCAATTTGATGGATTGTATACTCATAACATGTTTAATTGTGATATTTTGATTATATGGTAACATGATTGAATGAATATGAACCTAGTAATGAGGAATTATTAGTATGTAATCAATAGAATGATGGATTGATTAGAATGAAGAGTTATGTTATTGAATTAAATGAACCATATGTTTATAACATTTCTTTATTATGATCTTTTGATTATAGAATGACATGATAGCTTACATATGAGTACTTTGAGAGATAATAAGTTATGATAATTAAGTTATTATTGAACCATGAGTATGTGATTATGATAATGATATGCTTACGTATGTGTGATTGAAACATGTATGTATATCTTATTTGTGAATTGTTAATGATGATGATGATCTTGAATGTATGATCAATTGAGAAGATTAATTAATGTGATTTAATTAATAGAGAAGATATATTCTTTAACAATAAGTGTTAGAATATATGGATTATATTATCCTTGTATGTTGAGCATATACTTTAGATGAGCCCTAAAGTATAGCAACTATTTTAGTAGCTGCGGTTGACTAAAATATGTAAACCATATGTTTGGTAATTGTACATTCATGCACTCATATTGTATGTTGAGTAGATACTTTAGATGAGCCCTAAAGTATAGCAGATATTTTAGTAGTTGTGGTTGACTAAAATATAATTGGAATAAGTTTTCCAATGAATTGATGAAATGGTACCACATGCATTAGTCGTGTCTAGGGTGACATGACATGAGTAATTGACATTAGTTGCATTAGGAATATGTGATTAAATGTGATATATGGTAATTGGCATTGATTGGTAATTCTTATCTTAAGTGATTAAGTGTATTATGAATTGTGTGCTAAATGATTGATAATTGGTGATGATGTGTATACTTTGTCAATTGATTGAGAATGTGATCATATTGCGATGTGTTGTATTTGTATGATTATGTGATATGAATGACATGAGATTAATGTATGTTTATGATTTGAATTGTTAGACATGAACATACTATGTCCTAAGTGTTAAGTGTGTTCTTGCACTTAGTTTCTTTTTATGGTTATATCATCTAACCCTCTGTTTTGTGTATGTGCTGAACCTTTCCGGGTTCAGGTTCTCAGGTTATATTTGTGACCGAGTCGTTGGTGAAGCTCCGCTCTGATCATGACACGGGGATAGAGATCCTTAGAATGTATAGATAAAGTCTTGATTTTTATTAATTATATTTGAAGTTGTATCATTTTGAAAAGTATTTGTCCAAATCATGTTTTTAACTAATTAAGTTATTAGTTGTATTTTAATGAAGTATGTAATACCCGAACCATTCATTTTATAAATCCAATTTTATTCCGTTGCGTATTTTCGAATAGTATTTTATAAAGGTAATATTTTATTAAATAACGGGTTGGGTGTTACAATAAGTAAGATAACCGGGATTCGAACCCGGTCCCCCGTCATATATAATGCAATATCCCACTAACTGAGTTAAGCTTATGGGACTTGACCACTATTCTTTTTTTTTTGGCAAAAATTAATAATATTCGTGTGCAACATTTAATTTCTAGTCTTAAATATTTCTACCTTTTTTTCTCATCTTTTTTTTAAAAAAAATGTTTTAATCATTAAAAAAAAGTATTATGTGAAATATATATATATATATATATTTCCCCTTAAACATGTGGTCACAGGTTCGATTCATGACTCATGCGTTTGGAGAAAATTTGGTTGGGAGGGTATAACGCACCTTGTGTGCCCCACTTGTT
The DNA here is from genome assembly GCA_954870985.1 of Trifolium fragiferum. Lineage (NCBI taxonomy): Eukaryota > Viridiplantae > Streptophyta > Magnoliopsida > Fabales > Fabaceae > Trifolium > Trifolium fragiferum. The sequence goes on along the minus strand of OX940796.1, from coordinate 40,315,549 downwards.
CCTCGACAAATATTAGTTATCGCTAACGGTGGTTGAAACTTCGTACTAATATCATAGTAACCCAAAAAAAAAAATAGAAGGGTTTTATGGTAACTCAGAGCTTGACTGCATGGTTAGGAAAGTTTGACTAAAAATTGTTTATATCAAGAATCGAACTCGGATTCTCCTGAACAACCCGTCTTAAAAGAAACTCATTAATCACTTAACAAAGTATTGGTTAAAATACTATCAAATTTTCAACTTGAAAAAATAAAAATTGTGATAAGGCATACTCCACAATTAATGCACAATACCATATACCTTACTTGTTTTAGTCAGACTTAATATGACCGGCTATTAACTGAAATTAAAAAGAATATATTTTTCTATGGTCTCTAAAAAAGTAAGGTATGATTTTTAGTCAAACTATTTTGTAATGCGTGTTCTTTTTAGGTAAGTTTGACCAAAAAATATTTCCATTAATAATCGAACTCGTAGATCGATGGTAAAAAAAAAATTATCTATTTATTAATTTGAGAAAAAAAAAAGTGATCAGGTAAATTCCACAATTAATGCACAATATCATACATTACTTTTTTTAGTCGGACTATATATGATTTTTAGTCAAGAGTATTTTGCAATGTCCGTGTACTTTTTAATGTTTCTTAGGTCAATATGTACTCTATTAAAAATGGGACAAAGAGTTTTTTTTTTTTTAAGCGCACACATGAACTTTTTAGAGGTCACTTACCTTGAGTAATCCGTAATCACTACAAATATGAATGGAATCAACTAATTCACATAATCAAAATTAAATGCTACGAATCACTATTTAATTTAATGTTAAACATCTGCTTGAAAAGTGTAATATTATTATTATAATAGCATTATTATATTTGTCATACAATTTTATTTAAAATTAGAAATTAATACCACTATTTTATAAGATAGTAATGTTGAGTAAAATATGCAATTTTTTCAAGTAAAAAGGACTGGATATAGTTTTATATTTGCCAACGTCTTTGCTTCTAAGACTGGATATAGTTTTTATAATTTTTTTTCAAGTAAAAAATGTCTAGTTTTTATATATGCATTAGAAAATATATTTGTAAGTATTCATGTGATGAATTGAACAAAAATAAAATAATATCTGTGATTGAACATGTTTGTTTCTTTCACATGTCTTCTCAACTTCAACACAAGTAACCATACCCGTTAGATCTTTTATTTATACAGCACTCTATTTGCCAACTTTGAACCACAAACTTCAGGAGAAAGTGTATATCCCATGGCGATACCTATTAGATCTAGACACATAAAAGATTACAAAACAATTAATAATAATTAATCTATACAATACATCCAATGATAAATATACAAAACAAAACAAAAAAACAAAATGTTGATGCTTGATCAGAGAAAAAGAGAAAATAAAATAAGCTAATACACACTAAGGTTTGAAGATAGCAAAATTGCAAGGAATTAAACCACATTTATATAGCTGAAAATTGAGTCAATAGCAGCATTAATTTGCGTTAAAACATACCAATTATAGCCAAGATGAATAAAAGAAATATTCTTTATAAATCAACTTTATATTTGTTATTTTCTTATTTGATATTCTCAATGATTTTAAAATACATGTCATTTTTTTTTTTTTGAGAAGATATTCATATTTATAATTTAAAATTCAACTTTATATAGTCTCTTTTGTAGATAAGAATAAGAATATTCTTGGGTAAAATAAATTATTTGTAACCAATTGTCTTGGTTTTTTGCTCTGCTAGGGCATAATATGGCAGGCATCTGTAGCTGGCCGTGCTTGGCCAGCTCCTCCCCTCCTATCCGTCCTGCTCCTTCTTCTTCTTCCCAAGGACGTTCTTTTGCACAAGTGTTGCACACATCATGTGAGGTTTTGGTTAGTCAGCTCCCTTTGCCGGCAATCAAAGGGGATTCGTTACACATCAAGATCACACAATCAGAATACGAAAAAGGCCTTAATGATTGTAAACGTAACCTCCATGGTCGGTTACTGTTTAACAAAGGTGAGAAACCATTAACGGCTAAGGATTTGAAGACCAAGTTGTCCGCTCTGTGGAACCCTAGTTGCCCATGGCACTTGGTATATCTCGGTAGAGGTTTTTATGAATTTCAGTTTACCTCCTTTGAGGACATGCGTTTAGCATGGTCGATGGGATCAATAAACCTCAAACCGGGACTCTTACGGTTATCGAAGTGGACGAATGATTTTAATACTTCCGCTCCGCGACAAACACACGCTCAAATTTGGATTCGGCTTATGGAATTACCCCAAGAATATTGGCGACAACGGATTCTATTTGAAATTGCAAGTGCCATCGGAACACCGCTCTCTTTGGATGATGCCACGACGAAGAGGGCTTTTGGCCATTACGCTAGGGTGTTGGTGGATGTTGATTTGTCAAGGAGATTGTTCGATGAGATTACGGTAGAGCGTGACGGGTACGAGTTCAAAGTAGAGGTTGTTTATGAACGGTTGACGCTGTTTTGTCATCACTGTTCTGTGATAGGTCATGATATTGTTACATGTCGTTAGATACATCCTGTACAGAAGCCTTCCAAGCCTGCGCCTGCTAAGGTTCCCAAGCCTGCTACTTCCTATGTCATCAAGAACACATCGGTTCCAAAACCAACCAAGCCTGCTCCTGCTTGCACGCCAACCGCGCCTGCCAATCAAGCCAACTCTGCTTGCACCGCGCCTGCAAATCAAGCCCAGACGGCGCCGATTCTGGATGTGATACTCGCCGGTCTGGACGCGCGCGTCCCCTGCCTGGTGCGGCCTAGCCAAATCGCGCCTTCTGTCCAACAAGCATCAGTTTTGGAAAATTCAGAGGCTACAGTCCGACCTAGCCAAATCGAAAATTCAGAGGATCAGGTCGTGGCTTTCTCGCCTGTTCTGTAGCTTGCCTCTGATTGTGTGGACAGGGATGTAATTATTGATGAAGTCGATACGGAGGACACGGACACTGAGACGATGGATACACAGGTAGAGGTTCATGATATTGCCCAAACGCAAGCTGCTGCTACAGTGGTTTTACAGCAGGTGGTAATTGACGACGCCGAAAAAATAAAACAGGCTTGGTTAGCTCGTGCTTATGAGGCAGTTGCAGACGATCCGCCTTTCACCCCATATGTTTCTAAGGGACGCAAGAAGCAATTGAGGCTCGCACAAAGCACCGTTAAGTACAACACCCGCTCGAAGGGTGATATCCCGCCCCATTCTCAATGAAGATCCTTTTTTGGAATGTTCGAGGTCTTGGCAATGCTTCTTCTCAGATTGCCTTGCATAGTTTATGTCAGTTACATAGACCTGATGTTATTTTTATTGCGGAGCCTATGGTACCTTTCACGCAAATTCCGGGTCCTTTTTGGCGAAGTTTACAGGTTTCGAAGTTTTGTTTTAATTCTCGACTGAATTCTCTCCCGAGTCTTTGGGGTCTGTGGGGCTCTGGTTGGTCTCCGGCTGTTATTTTCTCCTCTAGTCAGTGCCTTGTTCTTGAATTTGCTCTCAATAATAATAAATTTTATGTCGCCGCGGTTTATGCTAGCACTTCGTATTTGCAACGGCGATATCTTTGGAATGATCTCTCACATTTGCAACACCTATATGTTGGTCCTTGGGTTTTTGTTGGTGATTTCAATGCAGTTTTGGGGGCACATGAAAAACGGGGTCGACGTCCTCCTCCTCGGATTTCTTGTGACGATTTTCTTTCTTGGACGAATGCTCATAGTCTCTCTCACCTCCCAACGACTGGTGTGCAACTCTCTTGGAATAATGGTCGTTTGGGAGGGGATTATGTAGCCTTGCGACTTGACCGGGCAATTTGTAACGCACCTTGGTTCACTCTATGGCAGTCTATTAGTTGTTGCTCGTTGGTTCGGCATGCTTCCGATCATCACCCGATTCTTCTTTCAAATGATATTTCAGCCCAGCGCCATGCCCTCCCATTCAAATTTTTTAAGGCATGGTTAGCACATGACGATTGCTCCCGCTTGGTTTCGGAAACGTGGCGCGTATCTGTCGTGGGAAGTCCCATGGCATGCTTGCAACAAAAATTGAAGCGTCTCAAGCAAGCTTTCAAGCAGTGGAATAAAGACACTTTTGGTAATATTCATAGTCGGGTTACAGTGGCTATTGATGAGGTTAATCGAATCCAACAAATCATTGATTCAGGTACAATTACTAATGACATTATTGCTCAAGATTACCAAGCACAACTTATTTTGTCTCAAGCCCTTGTTCAACAAGATCAATTCTGGAAGGAAAAGGCACGGGCTCAACAGTTCATGCAGGGAGACCGAAATACTTCTTATTTTCACAGGGTAGCTAGGATAAAAGCGGCCACAAAACAGATTTCTTTTCTCAAGCATGGCGAGGTTGTTATATCAGAGCCGGCGGCAATTGAGAGCCATATTCTTGATTATTATATGGGCATTTTTCATAGCCCGAACCAATGTGCGCCAAATGACTTGGTTTCCTCTTGTATTCCATCTCTTGTTACTTCGGAGGACAATGATATGCTTTGTCATGTGCCTTCTTCGGCTGAGGTCAAGGCGGCGGTATTTGATATGAATGTTGATGGGGCGCCTGGTCCCGATGGTTTTGGGGGTCATTTCTATCATCACTTCTGGGATATTATTGCTAGTGACGTGGTTCTTGCGGTGCAGGATTTTTTCCTCAATGGTAAATTGTTTCCTAACCTCAACTCGAATCTTCTCATCCTATTACCCAAGGTGCCGGGGGCTGATAACATGGGAGATTTCCGGCCGATTGCACTTGCTAACTTTCAGTTCAAGATAATTACCAAGGTATTGGCCGATCGTCTTTCTCTTATTGCTGTAAAAATTGTTTCGGAACAGCAGCGAGGCTTTGTTCAAGGTCGACAAATTTCGGACTGCGTGGTTATAGCATCGGAAGCAATTAATGTGCTAAATCGTCGTGGTTTTGGGGGTAATTTAGCTTTGAAAATTGATGTTAAAAAGGCTTTTGACACTCTTGATTGGTCCTTCTTAATCTCGGTCCTAAAAGGCTTTGGTTTTCGTCCTCTGTTTTGTGCTTGGATTCTAGAAATTCTTCACTCAGCCCGTTTATCTATTTTGGTTAACGGCAAGGCGGTTGGCTTCTTTAGTTGTGTGCGGGGCGTGCGGCAGGGTGACCCCTTATCACCGTTATTATTTTGCATTGCGGAGGAGGTGTTGAGTCGAGCCATCTCTTTAGCGGCTACGCTTGGTCGCATCATTCCCATGAATTATTGTAGAGGTGTGGACATTCCAACTCATATTTTATATGCGGATGATGTTATGATTTTTTGCAAGGCAACCAAGCGGAATATTCGGTGCATTTTGGATATTTTCTGTAGGTATGGTGAGGTGTCGGGTCAATTAATCAACTGTAACAAGAGCAAGTTTTATGCCGGATCTATCTCTCCCTCCCGGCTGCACTCACTCTCGGCCTTGCTTGGCTTTTCTATGGGAGCGGTTCCTTTTACTTACCTGGGTTGCCCGATATTTGAAGGCAAGCCCAAGTGCAGGCATTTTCAGGCTATCGCGGACCGTGTCAAAGTTAAACTCTCTACCTGGAAGGGGTCTTTGTTGTCCATTATGGGAAGGGTGCAATTGGTTAATTCTATTATCCATGGTATATTGGTCTATTCTTTTCATATTTATCTTTGGCCGACGGCTTTGTTAAACAAGGTTGATACTTGGATACGCAATTTTATTTGGAGCGGTGATATCTCTACTCGCAAAGTGTGCACGGTGGGTTGGAAGAAAGTGTGCCGTCCTCTCGCTTCGGGAGGCCTAGGCATTCGCTCGGTACGACAAATCAATGAATCATTAATTCTAAAATTCAGTTGGACTTTCATGGCTAGTAATGACCAATGGGCACGTCTTTGCCGTCGGCGATTCCTCCGTAACAATTATCCTATCTCGTATTGCCCAAAATCCTCTATTTGGGCGGGTATTAAAAGGTATTTAGGGGCTGTATCGGAGAACTCTATGTGGTTAATCGGTGATGGTACGAGGATATTTTATTGGACGGACAATTGGTTAGGTGTTCCGCTCTTGGATGCACTTAACATCACTCATATTTCGTCCCTTACCACCAAGGTGTCGCACGTCATTACAGAGGGTGCATGGATCATCCCCCCTATTCTAGTTGACCTTGCTCCGTGGTTAATTGAGGAGATCCATCGGGTTATTTTGCCATCAATTCCTTTGGAGGATCGCTTTGTTTGGAAACACTCGAAAGACGGTAGTTTGTCGGCTAAAGATGCTTATCTTCACCTTAATCGGCCGGGTGCGGCCTTGCCTTGGGCCGATTTAATTTGGCAACGTTTTGTTCCACCTTCCCATTCTTTTGTTACTTGGAGATTAATTTTAAACAAGATGCCAACGGATGAAAATCTCCGGGTTCGTGGTTGTATTATTGTCTCCGCTTGTCCGCTTTGTTTACAAAATAATGATTCCTCCATTCACCTCTTTCTCCAATGCCCATTTGCTTTAACCTTGTGGTCTTGGATTAATACGGTGTTTGACGTGGTTTTGGACCTCTCCGATCCTATTGCTTTGGTGCTTGGTTGCTCCCCCTTTGTTGGACAATTCAAGGATTTATTATTGGCCGGGATAATTCATACTCTTCACACCTTATGGATGGCTCGTAACGGGGTGCTTTTTAATAATGCAAAGGTTTCGACACATGCCGCACTCACCAAGATCCGAACGGCTATAAAAATGAGCTCTCTTTCTATATCTAGTGCTCTCATTGGTGCGCATAATGAGGCTCTTCGTCGGTTGGATGTCGTACCCACCCGTCCTCGACCGGTCTCGCTTAAGCCCGTTGTTTGGAAGGCTCCTTCGCCACCTTGGACGAAAGTTAACACGGATGGGTCTGTTTTGGGAGCCTCGGCGGCTTGTGGTGCTCTTTTCCGTGATAGCACGGGTGCTTACATGGGCGGTTTTTCTTGCAAGTTGGATTTTTCCTCGGTGTTGCACTCGGAACTGATGGCTATTGTGCTATCCATTGAGAACGCCTTGGCACGTGGCTGGTTGTTATTGTGGATTGAAAGTGACTCGATGGTGGCAATACAAGCTTCGAAGGATTTTTCTATTGTTCCTTGGGACCTTCGGAACCGTTGGCATAATTGTTTTTCTCATCGTATGCAGCTTATCTTCTCCCATACTTATCGCGAAGGTAACTCATGTGCGGACAAGCTCGCGGCTCATGGACACTCGCATAATGGATTTCATTGGTGGCCTACACTACCTAGCTTCACTTATTGGGAATTCTTTCTAGACCGTCACGACTTCACCTTCTTTCGGGAGAGCTAGTTTTCCTTGTCATTGTTACTAAGTTGTTTGTCTCATTTTTTATCTTTTGATGGGTTTGGTGTTGCCCCCCCATCTTGTATATATTTTTCCCCTTTTTTATATATATTATATGAGTACTTGGCATAGGATTAGAGCCTACAAGGGGTGCCAACCTAGTTGGGATGCTTTCTAGACTCTTTGATGTCATTATACTCTTAGTTCACCAAAAAAAAAAAGAATAAGAATATTCTTTAAATATTCCTTTAAAATAAAAATAAAAATCCTCAGTGCGTATGTCTCTATGTACGAATTACATTAGTCGCTCACCTTTGATAAGTCAAAAACTGGTGCGAAAGCCAAAAAATAAAATAAAAATCCTCTAAATATAGTTTTGTTATTAATCTTTGGCAAAAAAGTAAAAACGAATTAAAATAAGTAACATTTTTGTTATTAATAATGTTTCTCATTTTTTTTAAATAAGGCATGTATATTTCTTTTTTCTTTTTTTACAGTTCGTGAGGCATTAATATGTTACTAAGCATTAGTCAAAATAATAAATAATATCGTAGTAAGCATTGAACAAAATTGAAAAAAAAATCAAGAAACAATTAATGGTGATTACCAAATCATGCGATGTCACACGTAGATTATATATAAAAATTTTAGCAATATTTTTTTTTTAACAGACAAAAATAAGAAAAAAAAATATTTTTAAAAATTATTTAACAATTAATAATTTTTTAAAACAGTAAAATATAATTGATAATATTTATAATAAAATTTGTGGATAATAATGTAAGTGCAAATTATAAAAAATTATTCTCAATATACGTTTTTAAATTATTCCCAATATATATTTTTTAAATATTATTTTATAATGTTAGTAATCTATATTTTTTTAAATTATTCTCAATATACGGTTTTAAATTATTCCCAATATACATTTTTTATATTATTTTATAGTGTTAGTAATCTATATTTTTTAAATTATTCTCGATATACGGTTTTAAATTATTTCCAATATATATTTTTTTATAATATTTTTTAGTGTTAGGAATTTTGTTGATTTAAATAATTAATAATATTGTTAGTAATTAATATCAATCATTAATATACGGTTTTAAATTATTTCCAATATATATTTTTTTATAATATTTTTTAGTGTTAGGAATTTTGTTGATTTAAATAATTAATAATATTGTTAGTAATTAATATCAATCATTAATGCAATTTGTAAAAGTTTCCTTATAAAATTTCAATAGGGATTCGTAAATATATATTAATTAATATAGAAATATAGATATAGATATAGATATACGGTTTTAAATTATTCTCAATATACATTTTTTTGAAAAATACAATATAATCAATACGGTTTTCATGAAAATTATTTTCGATTTATTCAATAGGATTTTTTTTTATTTAAAGAACTAAAAAAAAAAAAATCGATAATCATTAATGATAGTCATTATTATTTGTTATTAATATATGGTTTCAATAGGGATTCGTAAATATAAATATACTAGAATAACTTACCCGTGCATTGCACGGGTTAATTTTTACTTATAAAAATATAATTTATTTTTAACTATGATATTATTTTTTTGAAAATATTTTAATAATAAATAAATTTAAATGTATATTTTTTGTGTTGATAATAAATTTAGATGTACATCTGGTTATTCTATTTTTAATGGTATATCAAATATTTATTGTGTTAATCATCTGGTGTTGGAACAAAATTATGATTTTGTATCTCCTTAATTGATTTTGATGATAACAATGTATTTAAGGTTAAATTGGAGTACTAATAATTTAATTCAGTGTGCAGGATTAAAAGTTAAAATTTGCGTACTAAAGAACCTTAGAATTTCTGAAGGAATTACTTCTAAGCTCACCAGATCTGAAGCAAGTGAAACTCTGAAGTTATTATCTGAACCTTAGAATTTCTGAAGGAATTACTTCTGAGCTCACCAGATCTGAAGCAAGTAATTCTGAGCCTGTGAAACTCTGAAGTTATTATCTGAACCTTAGAATTTCTGAAGGAATTACTTCTGAGCTCACCAGATCTGAAACAAGTAATTCTGAGCCTATCAAAATCTGAAGAACATCTGAGCTCACCAGATCTGAAACAAGTAATTCTGAGCCTATCAAAATCTGAAGAACATCTGAGCTCACCAGATCTGAAACAAGTAATTCTGAGCCTATCAAAATCTGAAGGCTCGTCAGATATAAGTGTTAAGCTACATTTGAGAGTACAATTTTATTGAAGACTGTGCCTGACTAAGTCCAAACGCAGAAACCAAGAATGAAAAGGTTTGACCATGGAAAGGTCCTTTTCAAGTCAGGCTTCAGAAACGATTATTTCCTTATTTGGCTTTCACCAAGGTTCAAATATCAAAAGCCAAAAGGAATCTCTCATTTTGTAGTAAACGTTAAGCTCCTAAGCTACTGCAAATCAGAACAGCTAATAAGCTCACTGATCTATACAAAGGAGCGTCTCAATTCTTCAAACGGCTATAATCTTCAACGTTCATTTTATCATCTATAAAAGGAAGAAGATTTGTGAAGAAATGAAATCAAGACTTAAGCTTCTGAACGTGCTGAAACTCTGTCAAATTCTGAAGCTATCAAACACTTAGAAACTTTGTGATAATTTTCTAAGTTAGTCTTGTAACTGCGTTGTATTTTGTAAACACCTCTGATTGTATATCAAGTGTTAATCTCTTATCTTTATTAACATTAAAACCAGTTTGAAGTCTCTTGCTTTGTGCTTGAGCATTGGAAGTCTCTTGCTTTGTGCTTGAGCATTGGAAGTCTCTTGCTTTGTGCTTGAGCATTGGAAGTCTCTTGCTTTGTGCTTGAGCATTGGAAGTCTCTTGCTTTGTGCTTGAGCATTGGAAGTCTCTTGCTTTGTGCTTGAGCAGTTAGAAGTCTCTTGCTTTGTGCTTGAGCAGTTTGAAGTCTCTTGCTTAGTGCTTGAGCATTTGTAATCTGAGTGATTATAGTGAAATCTCTTGTGAAGGACAAGAGGACTGGACTACTCCTGTTAGTGGGAGGAACCAGTATAAAAATTCTGAGCATCTCTCTCTAACCCTATCCTCATATATTGTGTGTGTTATACCTTATCCGCTGCAATTTGTTTTAACTTAGAAAAAGTCTCACACAATTCAACCCCCCCCCCTTCTTGTGTGTTTTTCAACCTTCAATTGGCATCAGAGCTCCGGTCTGTTGCTCTTCACTTAACAGTGAAACAGTAAAAGATCTAGGGGTACTTAGTTGAAAAACATGTCTGGTGTTACCTCTCCTTCTGCTTCCTCTGGACCTGATCACTCTGCTGTTCCACCTCCTCACAACTATGATAGGGAAAGGAACAGTGATAATCACAGAGACAAACCACCTTACTTCAACAGTGATCCTACTACTTTTCCTTTCTGGAAAACCAAGATGTATAGTTACATCATTGGGACCGATGATGAGTTATGGGATATCATTGAAGATGGTATACATTTTGAACACATGGATGATGAAGGTGTTGTAAGAAATACCTACAGAAAGTTCTTTGATGCTGAAAAGAAGAAACAGTATAAGAAGCATCATACTGTTAAGAATATGCTTATTGGTGCAATATCTCATGCTGAGTATTTAAAAATATCCAACAAGTCATGTGCCAAAACTATCTGGGACTCTCTATGTTCCACCTATGAAGGAAATAAGCAAGTCAAAGAAGCTAAGGCAAACTTATTAGTTCATCAATATGAGCTGTTCAGAATGAAGGAAGATGAAGATATTGAAACCATGTATTCAAGGTTTCAAACCCTTGTCTCTGGTCTTCAAGTTCTGAAGAAAAGCTACACTGCATCTGATCACGTGAAGAAAATTCTGAGGAGCTTACCTTCCAAATGGAGACCAAAAGTTACAGCTTTTCAGGAATCCAAGGATTTGGACAATGTGACTCTTGAAGATTTAATAAGCTCACTCAGAAGTCATGAGCTAGAACTTATGTCAGATGAACCTGTCAAGAAGATGAAGTCCTTGGCTCTAAGCTCTGTTCAGACTTCCTCAAAAGCTGCAAAGATCAAAGTGTCTGAACAAGAGGAAGAAACTTCTGATGATATGATGGATGAAAATTCTGAGAATGAAGAAATGGCACTAATGGTTAGAAGGTTTCAGAAATGGAACAAGAAATACAAAAGGTTTCCAAACAAAGGAAACAACTCAAGAAGTTCCTTTTCAAAGGACAAAAAGGAAGAACTGAACAACTGCTATAACTGCAAGAAATCTGGACACTTCATTGCGGACTGTCCAGAAATGTCATCCAAGGACAAAGGAAAGAATAAGAGCTTTGGGAAAGAAAAGTACAAAGAAAAGGTAAGGAAGAGTTTGTTAGCCACTTGGGAGACCATTGAGAATGACTCTGAAGGAGAAGATGATGAAGAAGGCAATCTGGCTTTAATGGCAAGAACTTCTGAAGGTAACAACTCTGATAGAGATTCTGAAGATGACTCAGATGATGAAAATGAGGTATACTCTAACATGACTAAATCTGAATTAATTGATTCTCTTAAGATTGCCGTGAAACATTACTCTCGTATAGTAAGTCAACACAAAATTCTGAAGAATGTTCATGAATCATTGAAAAAGGATGCCAAGATTCTTTATGATGAAAATGAATCGTTAAACATTCGTATTTGTCATGTTGAATCTAACTATGTCTTGGCAGACAAGCTCAATGATGATCATGAAGATGCTCTTCACGAATTTATTCGTTGTACCTTCAATAGGAGTAAAATGGCTTCCATGATTTATCATATGACTCGTAACTATGGTGAAGGCATTGGTTATTCTCGGTTTAAGAACTGGGATAAACCTCTGAAATCATATAGTGAGGATGATACTCCACCTGAATTATTCTCTACCTTTGTTAAAAGTGGTACACTTGATCTGAAGGCATCCAACTCTGAAGGAGGTTCTGAACCTGAACCCAAAGACTCAGAAGTTCCAAGTTCTTCTGAACCTAAAATTTCTGAGTCCAAAAGTTCTCAAGTTAAGGCTCAGAAGTCATCTGAACCTCTGAGAAATCAAGGTAAAGTTACTTCAGATCCTTGCTTGACCTTTGGAACTGTGATATACTCCAGATCAAAATCCAAGAATCAAATTAAGCCTAAACATTCTTGTCAAAGCTTAATTAATTCTAGATCTTGTGTTGATCATAGAAAACAAAGAAGGAATACTATTCAGAAGACTAACTCTAAAGGACCCATCAGAATATGGGTACCAAAATCTGAAATAATGTTTGCTTCAGATGCTCATGCAAGGAAAGGTAAAACAGCAGCCCTGGTACCTGGACAGTGGTTGCTCACGACATATGACGGGAGAAAAGCATATGTTCCAAACCCTAACTCTGAAAGAGGGAGGCTCTGTGGGATTTGGAGGAAAACAAAAAGGGAAGATCATTGGTACAGGTACAGTTGGTAATTCTTCTCTTTCCATTAAAGATGTTTGGTTAGTTGATGGACTTAAACACAATCTATTGAGCATTAGTCAATTTTGTGACAATGGGTGTGTTGTTACATTTAATAAGGAATCATGTACTGTATCAAAAGACTCTGACAAATCTGTAGTATTCAAGGGAATGAGAGTTGGCAATGTTTATAAAGTAAACTTTTCTGATTTGGTTGACCAAAAGATTATATGTCTTTTGTCTCTGAGTGATGAGAAATGGCTATGGCACAAGCGTCTTGGTCATGCTAACTGGAGGTTGATCTCTAAGCTTAGCAAACAAAAGCTTGTTAGTGGTTTGCCTGACATTGATTATCACTCAGATGCACTTTGTGGCTCATGTCAAAAAGGAAAATTTGCTAAGACTTCATTCAAGTCTAAAAACATTGTCTCTACTTCCAGACCCTTAGAATTGCTTCACATTGATCTGTTTGGTCCTGTTTCGACAGCCTCTATCAATGGTAAAAAATATGGATTGGTCATGGTTGATGATTTCAGTAGATGGACTTGGGTGAAATTCCTACGTTCTAAGAGTGAAGCACTTGTGGTGTTCAGTGACTTCTGCACACAAATACAAAGTGAAAAGGATCTTCGGATTCTGAAGGTTAGAAGCGACCATGGGGGAGAGTTCGAAAATGACTCTTTCGAATCTTTCTGCTCAGAGCATGGAGTAATCCATGAATTCTCTTCTCCTAGAACACCACAGCAGAATGGTGTTGTAGAAAGAAAGAATAGATCTTTGCAAGAAATGGCTCGTACCATGATGCTTGAGTCTAACCTAGCTAAGTTCTTGTGGGCAGAAGCCGTGAGTACTGCTTGCTATGTTCAGAATAGAATCTACATCAGACCTATTCTGAACAAAACTGCTTATGAACTGTTCAAAGGAAGAAAACCAAATATTTCTTATTTTCATCAGTTTGGATGTACTTGTTATATTCTAGACAACAAGGTCTATCGAAAGAAATTTGATGCTAGAGCTTATAAGGGTATCTTTATAGGCTACTCTGAACGCTCAAAAGCATACAGATTGTATAATTCTGAAACTCACACAGTTGAAGAATCTATACATGTTAGATTTGATGATAAAGAGCCTGACGATAAAATGTCAGAGCAAGCTGAGACTTTTGCAGAATTTCAAGTTTCCTCAAATTCTGAGTGTGAAGATCTCTCCATTGCTGTATATCCATCTGAGACTCAAAATGAAGATATCTCTGAAGGCCTTGAAACTGAAGACCCTTCAGAAACTGAACCCTCTCAGACACCTGCTCCACCTAAGAGTAAATTCAAGTATAGATCATCTCATCCTGAAGAGCTAATTGTTGGTAACAAGGATAGCCCAAGAAAGACCAGATCTGCTTTCAAAGAGGATGAATCCCTAGTTGGGTTAATTTCATTAATTGAACCCACAAACATAGAAGAAGCACTCTCAGATGATGGGTGGATTGTTGCAATGCAAGAAGAACTCAATCAATTTGAAAGAAATGATGTTTGGGATCTGGTACCAAAACCCAAACACAAGAACATTATTGGAACAAAATGGGTATTCAGAAACAAGTCAAATGAAAAGGGAGAAGTTGTCAGAAATAAAGCTAGACTGGTTGCACAAGGTTATAGTCAGCAAGAAGGCATAGATTTCACTGAAACCTTTGCACCAGTAGCAAGACTTGAGGCAATTAGACTTCTCTTGTCCTATGCAGTTAATCATGACATCACTCTATTTCAAATGGATGTTAAGAGTGCATTTCTGAATGGAGTAATTTATGAAGAAGTCTATGTTAAACAACCTCCTGGCTTTGAAGATATAAAGTGTCCTGATCATGTTTACAAATTGAAGAAATCTCTGTATGGTTTGAAACAAGCTCCAAGAGCTTGGTATGAAAGGTTAAGTATATTTCTTCTAGAAAATGGTTTTGAAAAAGGACATGTTGATAACACTCTCTTTAGTAAAACCTTAAAAACTGATATTTTGATTGTTCAGATTTATGTTGATGATATTATCTTTGGTTCAACTAATGCTTCTCTTTGCAAGAATTTCTCTAAGCTTATGCAGGATGAATTTGAAATGAGTATGATGGGAGAACTAACATTCTTCTTGGGAATTCAAATCAATCAAAGAAAAGAAGGAGTATATGTGCATCAAACCAAATACACAAAGGATTTACTGAAGAAATTTGGTCTTGAAGATTGTAAACCAATGTCAACTCCTATGCATCCCTCTAGCTGTCTTCTGAAGGAAGAATCTGAAGGCAAAGTAGATCAGAAATTATACAGAGGTATGATTGGTTCCCTCCTTTATCTCACTGCATCTAGACCAGATATCTTGTTCAGTGTATGCTTCTGTGCTAGATTTCAATCAGATCCTAGAGAGTCTCATCTAACTGCTGTTAAGAGAATCTTTAGATATCTGAAAGGAACCACTAATCTTGGATTACTTTATAAGAAATCCTTAGATTATCAGCTTATTGGATTCTGTGATGCTGACTATGCTGGTGATAAAATTGAAAGGAAGTCCACTAGTGGAAACTGTCAATTTCTAGGTGAAAACCTTATATCATGGGCTAGTAAGAGACAAGCAACTATTGCTCTATCTACAGCAGAAGCAGAGTACATCTCAGCTGCTAAGTGTTGCACGCAATTGCTCTGGATGAAACATCAGTTGGAGGACTATCAGATAAGGATAAGTAGTATACCACTTCTCTGTGATAATACTGCTGCTATCTGTTTGTCTAAGAATCCTATTTTGCATTCAAGAGCTAAACACATTGAGATCAAACATCACTTCATTAGAGACTATGTTCAGAAGGGAGTAATTAAGATTCAATTCATTGATACTGAGCATCAATGGGCTGATATCTTTACCAAACCTCTTGCTATTGATCGTTTCGATTTTATCAAGAAAAATCTGAACATGGTTTTTATTTCTGAATGATATCTCTGAATGCTGTTAACTCTGAATGAATAAACTGGTTCTGAAGGGCCTCAGAAGTTTGGACGGCTCAGAAACTATTATATAGGTTCTGAAGCACTCTCTCATCTGAAGCAATCAGAATTATTTATTATTAAATATGATTTCTTGTGACTCAGATACCTACTCTAAGTGTTAGTTGACCACTCAGTTTCTCTAACTGACAGCTGGCTTCTGAAAACACTACTTATCTGTGTAACTTCCCATCATGTCTAGTAACCGCTGGGTAATGAAGGAGAGCTAATGATGATTTTATTAAAAGTAACTGCCAAGCCCCCATTACGTCACTATCTTGTTTCCCCAATATTTTGAAACTTCCACTATAATCACTTAACTACACACTAGTCACTATCACTTCTCACGTTTTCAATATTTTGAAACTTCCACTATAACCATTTCTGACACTCCTAAATCCCCTCAGAAATCTCCTATTAAAGATTCTGAGTCTACCCCAATAGCAATGGACGTAGACCAATCTGAACCCTCAAATGTTCAAAATTCTGAAGTCCCTGCTGAATCCCAAACTGAACCCCTTCAGACTTCATCTCCTAAGCCAACCACTTCTGAACCAAACCCCTCATCCATTCAAACCACTCCACCTTTTCCTGGAACTGATTCAGATCTTGAAGAAACTCGTCTTCATTCTGAAACAATTCCCTGTTTCACCATGGTACTTAACAATTCCCTTTTACCGTTGAATGCATTTACTGCTGGTGGTTGTTTGCTGTGTGCATTTACTACCCTGTAACTTGTGCTTTGACTGACCCGTTTTTGATAATGACAAAGGGGGAGAAAATATTATTTCATTTCCTATGGCAGTGAAATTATTTCTGAAGCTCTAAAGATCACATTTTCTGAACTCTACTCTTGTTAAGTTATATTAAAGTCTTTTAAACTTTTAATGAGGGGGAGTAATAGATTTTGTCCAACATAAATTCATATAATATAAGATACGCTTGCAAACCATATCTTATATTTGTCAATCTGAAGAAATAGAGCTTGCAAACCTCTAATTCTGAAGGTAGAATATATGAAATTATATTTGACATTAAATATTACTCTTAGACTGTTTTATATTTATCATTGATAAACTTTTGAAGCTTATCAGACTCAGGGGGAGCTTGCAAACCTCAGAACCTGAAGTCAAGATGTTAAATAAAAACAACAACAATTGATTTTAAATACATATAGTTGTCATCATCAAAAAGGGGGAGATTGTTGGAACAAAATTATGATTTTGTATCTCCTTAATTGATTTTGATGATAACAATGTATTTAAGGTTAAATTGGAGTACTAATAATTTAATTCAGTGTGCAGGATTAAAAGTTAAAATTTGCGTACTAAAGAACCTTAGAATTTCTGAAGGAATTACTTCTAAGCTCACCAGATCTGAAGCAAGTGAAACTCTGAAGTTATTATCTGAACCTTAGAATTTCTGAAGGAATTACTTCTGAGCTCACCAGATCTGAAGCAAGTAATTCTGAGCCTGTGAAACTCTGAAGTTATTATCTGAACCTTAGAATTTCTGAAGGAATTACTTCTGAGCTCACCAGATCTGAAACAAGTAATTCTGAGCCTATCAAAATCTGAAGAACATCTGAGCTCACCAGATCTGAAACAAGTAATTCTGAGCCTATCAAAATCTGAAGAACATCTGAGCTCACCAGATCTGAAACAAGTAATTCCGAGCCTATCAAAATCTGAAGGCTCGTCAGATATAAGTGTTAAGCTACATTTGAGAGTACAATTTTATTGAAGACTGTGCCTGACTAAGTCCAAACGCAGAAACCAAGAATGAAAAGGTTTGACCATGGAAAGGTCCTTTTCAAGTCAGGCTTCAGAAACGATTATTTCCTTATTTGGCTTTCACCAAGGTTCAAATATCAAAAGCCAAAAGGAATCTCTCATTTTGTAGTAAACGTTAAGCTCCTAAGCTACTGCAAATCAGAACAGCTAATAAGCTCACTGATCTATACAAAGGAGCGTCTCAATTCTTCAAACGGCTATAATCTTCAACGTTCATTTTATCATCTATAAAAGGAAGAAGATTTGTGAAGAAATGAAATCAAGACTTAAGCTTCTGAACGTGCTGAAACTCTGTCAAATTCTGAAGCTATCAAACACTTAGAAACTTTGTGATAATTTTCTAAGTTAGTCTTGTAACTGCGTTGTATTTTGTAAACACCTCTGATTGTATATCAAGTGTTAATCTCTTATCTTTATTAACATTAAAACCAGTTTGAAGTCTCTTGCTTTGTGCTTGAGCATTGGAAGTCTCTTGCTTTGTGCTTGAGCATTGGAAGTCTCTTGCTTTGTGCTTGAGCATTGGAAGTCTCTTGCTTTGTGCTTGAGCATTGGAAGTCTCTTGCTTTGTGCTTGAGCATTGGAAGTCTCTTGCTTTGTGCTTGAGCAGTTAGAAGTCTCTTGCTTTGTGCTTGAGCAGTTTGAAGTCTCTTGCTTAGTGCTTGAGCATTTGTAATCTGAGTGATTATAGTGAAATCTCTTGTGAAGGACAAGAGGACTGGACTACTCCTGTTAGTGGGAGGAACCAGTATAAAAATTCTGAGCATCTCTCTCTAACCCTATCCTCATATATTGTGTGTGTTATACCTTATCCGCTGCAATTTGTTTTAACTTAGAAAAAGTCTCACACAATTCAACCCCCCCCCCCTTCTTGTGTGTTTTTCAACCTTCATCTGGTTCCTATGAAAAATAACTGTTTCACCAAGAAATTAAAGGTGTATACTAATTTTCATATGCTCCCGTGCAATTGCATAATTTGATTGGTTATAATTTTTTTGCAATAGTCCCCTATAAACATAACTGGTAAGAGACATGACATTTAGTCGTGTAAGTAGATCAGAAAAAGCGATTAAAAACAATTCAAACCATACAATTTTTGGTTCGGTTAAAAGTCGAGGTAGGTTGATTCGATATTTTTGTTTCTAAAAATCAATGAACCGAACCAGCGGCTTTAATTAGCCATTTTAATCTTGTTCTTCATAAATTTTTCTACCCCGTCTAATCTCCATTTCTTTTAATCATTTAAAATTAATATATTATATTTTTTTACAATTAATGAATATTTGTTTTCTTTTAAAAATAATGAATATATTGTTTTAAATCTATATATTTTCGTGTAAAAATTCTATCAATACTTCGTGTAAAATATTCATTCCCCGTGTGATGTATAATAATTGTGTACCCCGTCTCATCTCCATTTCTTTTAAACATTTAAAATTAATATATTGTATTTTTTTACAATTAATGAATATATTGTTTTCTTTTAAAAATAGTGAATATATTGTTTTAAATCTATATATTTTCGTGTAAAAATTCTATCAAAACTTCGTGCAAAATATTCATTCCTCGTGTGATGTAAAATAATTGTGTACAAACTTTATTTCCCGTAAGTTGCAAAATAAATTTTTCATTTGGATATTAATATATTATTTCAGGTGATAGCTTTTATAAGCAATTTTTTTCATTTAGAAATTTTTCATATACAATTTTATTGGTACCTGCATATTCTTCTTCTTCTTTTTTTTTTTATTATTTTTTTTTTTTTAAGAATAACATGAATTTTTTTAGTAATGGATAACCTACATTTTGTCATGAGAATTTCTTATAATCTGGATATAGATTTGCATATACCCTCACAATTAAGCACATAGTATTAGAGGCGGGGAATGAGATTCATCAAAGCAAATGGACTAAGGTATTTGGAAATAAAATCATATGAAAATAAGCATTCGATTAATGTTTTGTTAAAAATTTATTTGCCATCGAAAAACATGGTTTTTTTTAAAACATCATTCTTTATCAATGGAAGGAGTAAAAGTTATATTGTCGTGTCAATTGACAGACAATGTGAGTTTAGAGAGAAGTGGTATAAAAATTTGACACAATATAAGAATGAGTGGGAATTTAATCACCACCATTAACTAATATTAAAATTAAAGGCTAACATTTAGAGTAACTCATAAGAATTATTCTTGGAGTCAATAGATCCCTCCTATATATATATATATATATATATATATATATAAACTTGTCAAAAAACATTAGAGTAATAAAATTCAACATAAGAACTATATTTTTGTCAAAAAACATTAGAGTAATAAAATTCAACATAAGAACTATATTTTTGCTTGCTGTACAAAAGAAATAATTTATCAAGAATACATTTACAAATAAACTTAAATAAAAATACAAACTACAAAATATAAAAATTAAAATAATTAAATCCAAAAAAAAAATTAAAATATCCTAAAGTGATTTGAGAGGATCTCTTCGGTTGATAGTACGTGCAATAGATTTGCATATAGTAAAATCAAATCAATTGTATTAATATAATGTTTTACATATAACATAGAGGCAGAGTAAATATGTACCAAAAAAAAAAAAGAGACAAAGTAAATAGTTGCTTTTTAACTAAAATAGGTTTGAAAATATTTTTATGTCTTTCTTTTAAATTCTAGTCTAATTAATTCAAATTTAAAAATGAAAAAAAAAAATCAATTTAAAAAAAGAATAGATGGCCTATCAATCATCATAAGTCTCGATATTGGATTGATTCTTGATAAATCACATGTTTTCTACCATGAATATTTTCTCTATTTTCTATTTTTTTGACTCGGTCTAATTTTAAAAGATCTAAGATCATCAAAATTGAAAAGAAAAATCAAGCATTTGAAGAAGAAAAAAAAAATTAAAAATAGAATATGTAGTATAAACTCATTTATATTTAAATGATTCAAATATAATTAAATAATATTTAATGTAAGCTTCATAAAAAAACATGGTCTCGTCATTTAAAAAGGCAAAAACTAAACCTTATATGTCGTTATTTTGTTTTTGTTATAATCAATCTTAACTCTACTACTTTTTTCCTCTAAGAATCTCAACTCTACTACTTTTTTCTCCATAATCCAATCTCCACAAATATTCTCAGCAAGCAAGAGAACCCAAACAAAAAAAAAAAGTCAAAATAATCAAGGGCACAAATAAATATAAATTTAAATGAAACATAATAGTACATCAACATATAATTGATTAAATTTTGATTTGTCTCTACCAAAAGAAATTTTGATCAAACAAACAATCTTGAAAAATGGGGAGAATACGTTAACAGTATCACCATCTTCGTTGCACCACCACCTTCATCACCGCCTTCATTTTCCCGACCGCCTTCACCATGCCATCATTCAATATACCATGGAAATGTTTAGATCTTTCCAACGACCCAAAAAATACCACCACCACCTCACCTGAACCACCCAAAATCCAAAAAACCTTCGCTCAAGCTGTCACGAATATTTGTGATATTCCGCTGTCCCAGTTTCAGCAACCAGTGATCAAAGGGGATCGTCTTGCTATAGAGATCCCAGAAGTCTTTTATGAAGCAGGTGTGGAAGCATGCAAGCACAATCTTCACGGAAGGATCTTATGGCCAAAGGGTTCCACACCGTTGTCAGTCGTTGCCTTGAAAGCAAAGCTATCTACGATTTGGAAAGATCTATCAACCTGGGGGGTTATTTCTCTTGGTAAGGGTTACTTTGAATTCACTTTTTCCACTTTGGAGGATGTTAGAAGGGTTAGGTCCATTCCCTCATGGAATCTAAACCCTGGTTTGCTAAAGTTGTTTGCTTGGACTAAAGATTTTAACCCTAGGTTGCAACATAATACCTTTGTCCAGGTTTGGGTTAAAATTTTTGGATTATCTCAGGAATATTGGCATAAAAACATTTTATTCACCATAGCTGGTAGTATAGGAACTCCCATTTGTGTTGACTCTGTTACAGCCAAACCTATGCTTGAACGAACCTTTGGTCAGTTTGTTAGGGTTTTGGTAGATATTGACCTGGCTCAACCTCTTAGATACAAGTTGCTTGTGGAAAGAAAAGGTTATGCGTTTTTTGTTGATTTAGAATATGAACACATGCCTGAGTTCTGTGGGGAGTGCCAGATGATTGGGCATAGTTTTGATAATTGTAAAAGATGGAATAAGGATGAATCAAGGCCAAACAATGAAGCTGTTACTAAAAAGAGACCCCTTACTCATCCTAAGCAAATTTTTGTCCCAACCAAGATGGTAAGAAACAGAACAAGCCTGCAGAGGAGACAAATGTTGTGAAAGAAGTAATTAATGTGGAGGAATCTAGTGAAAAAACTACTCAATTCAGGGTTTAAAGCAATAATAATCAAGACATTGGATCTTCAAGCAAATCAAAACAAACTTCATCTCCTCAGATTGAAGTTAGCCAAATTGGTACCACTGTTATATCCCCAGTTAGTCCAAGATCTTTACTTAGAAATCAGGATCAGCAGTTAGAGCAAGAACTAAATAGTAATATCATTGCTGAGGACAAACGAGATTCTAGTTCTCAGGATTCATATGTTGATGCTACTCAAACTGATGAAGGGTTAAGGCAAGTTGTGGAGAGGCCAACATTACCTAACCAACAAGCCTTACAAGTGGGTGAAGGGCAAAGCATAGGCCAAATTCCTGATAGAGTTGCACAGGACATGGTTTTCCTTAAAGAATCCTGGGCAAATATTGCTGAGGAAGAAGAAGCTGAGCTAAAAAACTTGGAAGACACAGGTCAAGATTTGAGGATACAAGATGATGGTTTTCAAGTGCATTTGTCTAAAGGCCAGAAAAAAACACAGAAAAAGCTAAAACAATCAACCAGGGATTCATATATAACCAGATCTAAAGGTTCCCCTAAACCTTTTAGATGAAGTGCTTTTATTGGAACACAAGGGGTTTAGCTAACTCCCCTACAAGATTAGCCCTAAAGAAACTTATTATTGATCACAATCCTGACATTATTATTCTCTCTGAACCTTGGATGGCTTGTGCAGACTTGCCTAGAAGGTGGTTAATCAACCTTAACTTAAAACTTTTTGCTTCAAACACTAGACCTAACCTTTTGCCTAATCTCTGGTGTCTGTGTAAACTTTCCCTTAATCCTTCTGTTATTAGTTCTAATGATCAACAAATTTCTTTTACAATTGAAGAGAATGATAAAACCTTAGCTTTTGCTGCTATCTATGCTTCCACCAACTATGTCAACAGAAGAAAACTTTGGCTTTCCCTTAATGCTGTACAAGCTCAGTTTAAGCTTCCCTGGTGCTTCATTGGGGATTTCAATGTCATCATAGGAGCTCATGAACATAGAGGTAGGCTTTCTCCTGCTAGAAGACCTATTGAAGAATTTCAAGCCTGGACAGACACTTACAACCTGATTCATCTTCCCACTAGTGGTGCTGAGTTTACTTGGAACAATGGAATAGGAGGTATGAGACACACAGAGAAAAGACTAGATAGAGTTGTTTGTAATCAAGCTTGGTTAGATATTTGTCATGTTTCTTCTGTCACTTCCCTAACTAAGCTGAGGTCAGATCACTTTCCACTTTTGTTGGAGGTTAAGTTAAATGCTGTTTCTTTTGCTTCTCAATTTAAATTTATGAGGATGTGGTCATTACACCCTGACTGTAGTAATATCATTTCTGAGAGTTGGAAGGAAGTGGTGGTTGGTTGCCCTATGTTTGTTCTTACTCAAAAACTTAAAAATCTTAAATCCAAACTGAAACCTTGGAATAAGCTTTGCTTTGGTAATGTTAATGAGATGGTTAGCTCTGCTGAAGATAATCTTCATCAAATTCAAAACCAAATTCAGATGAATGGTCACACTTATTCTTTGTTAAATGAGGAAAGAGCAGCTAGTGTGTTGTATGAAGAAGCTCTAAACAAGCAAGAAGCTTTTTGGCAAGAAAAAGCTAGACTCAATTGGCACTTAGAGGGGGATAGAAACACAAAATATTTTCATAGACTAGCCAAAATCAAATCCACATCCAAACACATAAACACCCTACAAGATGGTGATACTGTTCTCACTGATCCAACTCTTATCTCTGGTCACATTGTTGATTATTATAAGAATTTGTTTTCTACTAACCTTGTTTTGCAGGATTCTCTGTTGGCTGAGGAGGTTATCCTTTTATTGGTGACTGAAGAATCTAATGCTATCCTTACTATGCTTCCTTCTCATGCTGAGATTAAGGCTGCAGTGTTTGCTCTCAATACAGATAGTGCTCCAGGGCCAGATGGATTTGGAGCATTCTTTTTTCAACATTACTGGGAAATTGTTAAAGATGATGTAATCAAAGCTGTTTTGGAATTCTTCACTACTAGCTGGATTTTGCCAGGGTTCAACTCTAACATCCTTGCCTTGCTACCCAAGTTTCCTGAAGCTTCCTCAATTGATCATTATAGACCAATAGCTATGGCAAATTTTAAATTTAAGATCATTTCAAAAGTCATAGCTGACAGGTTAGCCTCTATTATGCCAAGCCTTATCTCTGATGAGCAGAAAGGTTTCATTCATGGGAGAGATATCAAAGATTGTCTGTGTGTTGCTTCAGAAGCAGCCAATCTTCTTCACAACAAAGCCTTTGGAGGTAATTTAGCTTTGAAGATAGATATTGCCAAGGCTTTTGATACCTTAGACTGGCCTTTCCTTCTTAAGGTGTTAACATCCTTTGGTTTCAATCAAACTTTCTATAGATGGATTCAAGTTATTTTACAGTCAGCCTTTCTCTCCATTTCCATCAATGGTCAATCCCATGGTTACTTTAATTGCAATAGAGGAGTTAGGCAAGGTGACCCCCTATCACCTCTTCTCTTCTGTTTAGCTGAGGAGGTCCTGAGTAGAAGCATTTCCTTACTTGTGTCACAAGGCAAATTGCTACAGATCAAAGGTACTAGAAAAGTCAATGTCCCTTCTCATTCTTTTTATGCAGATGATCTAATGATATATTGTAAAGGTAACATTTCTGGTTTGAAAGCTCTTAAAGATCTATTTTCTTGCTATGCTCTTGAGTCAGGTCAAGTCATCAATCATTCCAAGTCTTCTATCTTCTCTGGTTCCATTACCCCTAGAAGGTTAAACCTTATTGTTCAGTTGCTCAATTTTAAAATAGGGTCTTTACCTTTCAGTTACTTGGGGGTGCCTATATTTAAGGGTAAACCAAAAGTTTCTCATTTACAACCCATTGCTGATAAAATTTTGTTGAAATTATCCTCTTGGAAAGCTTCACTCCTTTCCATTGCAGGTAGGGTTCAGTTAGTTAGGTCGGTCATTCAAAGCATGTTGACCTATAGTATTTCCTTATATTCTTGGCCTGTATCTCTTCTCAAACTTATTGAAAAAAGTGTTAGGAATTTCATATGGAGTGGGGACATTGAAAAAAGAAAACTAGTTACTATTGCTTGGAAGAAAATTTGTAGACCTCTTGATCAGGGAGGTTTAAACTTGAGATCTCTTTCAACTCTAAACCAAGCCTCAAACCTGAAACTTTGTTGGTCCCTGGTTAATTCTCAAGCTTCTTGGGCTTTACTTCTCAGAGATGGAGTCATTAGAAAGAATAGACCAATTCATCACCACATTTACTCTTCACTTTGGAGCAGCATCAAGGATGAATTTCAAGTAATAGTGAATAACTCTTGTTGGCTTCTTGGCAATGGTTGTGATATCAATTTCTGGAATGATAGTTGGTGTGGAGACCCTCTTGTTGATCAACTTAATGTTCCTGAGCATACCAGGCCTCACCTTTCCTCTTCAGTGAGTGACTACATCACTAATGGCCTTTGGAATCTTCCTCCTCAGCTCTCTTCTCTGTTCAGAGATCTAAGCTCCATTTTGAACAATGTAACTATCCCCTTAACCCTCTCCCAGGACAAGTTATTGTGGAAGCATACTGACAATTGTGACTTGGAGTTCAAGCAAGCCTATATGTTTAAAACTCAACAATTTCAGGATTTGCACTGGGCTTCTTTAATTTGGAATCCTGCAATTCCTCCTTCAAAATCCCTCATGGTGTGGAGATTGATGCATGACAAGATGCCTATAGATGAAAATCTTATGATTAGAGGTTGTGCTATTCCCTCTATGTGTGATAATTGCAAAAAGCATGCTGAGTCTTCTTACCATTTGTTCTTTGAGTGTGAATTTGCAACTAAAATTTGGTCTTGGATGGCTGGCTGTTTGAATATTAATCTTCAGTTTAATGCATTGGAGGATATTTGGAAACTTTGTGATTTGAACTGGTCTCCTCAATTAAATCAAATACATTAAAATAAAATCATGTAAAGAATAATATTAACACAAATTTCGGTCCAATTTTACAAATTTACTTAATTAATTGTGCACATTTCTCTTAAAATAATGAATAGTCAAACTGTCATTAAATGATTCAAAAACCAGCAAAAACTTTTTAAGGCACCGCTAATTAGTCAAACATATGTATTTTTTAAAGCTGTGTACTACTTGTATGATTATCTATTTTTTTTTTTTACTTTTATGTTGAATGTAAATTATTTAAATATTAATGGCTTTTATTATTATTTTTTTTATATCTATTATACATATATTCTAAACTAATAAATTAAAAAAGTACTTAATATGTTGATTCAGATAATGAATTTTTTTAAAAAGGATACACCAATTTATATTATAATAAGACATCATTTTCAATTATTCCAAATATACATTTTTTTAATATATATATATATATATATATATATATATATATATATATATATATATATATATATTTCCAATATACGGTTTTAAATTATTCCCAATATATATTTTTTATGTATTAATTTATAGTGTTAGTAATTTATATTTTTTAAATTATTCTCAATATACGGTTTTAGATTTTTCCCAATATACATTTTTTTATATATTATTTTATAGTGTTAGTAATCTATATTATTTTAAAATAATATTCAATAAGAATTTTGTTGATTAAAAGAAATAATAATTTTGATGGTAATTAATACCAATCATTAATGCTATTTGTAAAAGTTGCCTTATAAAGTTTCAATAGGAATTCGTAAATATATATTAATATAGATATAGATATAGATTCCCAATATACGGTTTTAAATTATTCCCAATATATATTTTTTATGTATTAATTTATAGTGTTAGTAATTTATATTTTTTAAATTATTCTCAATATACAGTTTTAGATTTTTTCCAATATACATTTTTTTATATATTATTTTATAGTGTTAGTAATCTATATTATTTAAAAAAAATATTCAATAAGAATTTTGTTGATTAAAAGAAATAATAATTTTGATGGTAATTAATACCAATCATTAATACTATTTGTAAAAGTTTCCTTATAAAGTTTCAATAGGAATTCGGAAGGAAAATGCTACTAAGCACGACAGAGGCATTCGTGCAAATGTAACGACATGACGTGTCGTCCAACCTTATTAGCGTGTTTCTCCCTCTTCGCTATTTCTCCCTCTTCCTATTTCATGTGCATTAAATCTTCTCAAACATTATCGTTCCTTTGCACGCGACCACCGAAAGCCTGCAACTGCATCGATCGAGGTCGCCATGACGTCACAAAATTATATTTTCATCGTGCTTCAGGGGACGCCACTGCAGATGAATGGTAGTGGGGTAAAAATGATATTTTCGATTGATGCAAAGAGGGGAAAAAAGGGTTCTGGGAAGCAATTGTTATTTCAAGACTGTTTCAATTTTTCAGTGTAAGTTTTGTATAAGGCTTTAATTGGTTGAGTTTCTCTGTTATTGAGGGAAAATGGTGACCTTGGCCATTCATGGAATTCTTGATATTGCACCTTACAATTTTCTTAAAAAATATTGATGTTATGCCTTACAAATGTTTGATATTTTGTCTCACTAAAAAAATACACTTTGTAGTAAACCCATCAATTTCTTTATGCATACCAAAATTTGAATTGAATTGAATTGTAGTTGAAACATGATGAAACTTTACTCTTGTTCTGAATTTGAATTGCAGCACATCAGTTGAAACATGATGAAATTTTGTTTTATGCAGACCAGAATTAACTCATACAACGCTTGCTCTACACATTGATTCAAACGACACCTAGAATCGGAGCACCGGAAATAGAGTGTCGATCGCCTTGTAAACGATGAAGAGTGTCAGGTGTTGAACAGTGTGGAATAGTTATGCACCTTTGAAGAACATAATTTTCAAATGGCAAGTAATGCGTTTAAGGCTACCTACATGCACAAATCTGATGTGCAGAAACACATTACCAGTGGCTGGAGATCAGCACTGTCCCTGGTGCCAATCCCACGAGGAAATAGAAACACATTTGTTTGTAACGTGCAGGGTGGCTGCGGCTGTCTGGTCTGAGGTTTATGGATGGCGAGGAACGAGCGAATTTTTCACAACAACGAAGCAACAATGTGCGAAATTGTGGAGGCAATTAAGTACACATCATTGCAGTGGTTCATTGCTAGTAGATATGCAGACGTGTGTATTCCATATGAGTGGCCAGCATATCCCTTTGATTGTTTAATAAGATAGATAGCTCACAGGTGGTAGTGGTTTGTAATTAGTAGTATAATTGAACTAGGCTTTTTGGTAGCTGTTTGTAGGTTGATTTTTTATGCCTAAATGCATTTGCTATATTTGATTTTGGTGGTTGGAAAGAGTACCACTTGTACTTCTCCCCATTAGTGGGCTTACATTCAATTTTACATTCAAATTTGATATAATGTATGTACATGAGGTTTAAACCATAGCAGTAGTTTAATAATCTTTACATTCATGGTTAATGTTATCTAAAGGTTAAACCATAACCAACTAAGTGATATAACTCTACATCCAAAATGATTAATCATTATATGAATCCTCATAAAATTTGTGAAACTTTATAATCTATCTTTCTAAAGAAATTAATGAGATGTGTTACAAGGAGAACATAATGCTACCCATCCAATACAAATTCAAAAATATTGAAAGCAAGAGCTACCCATTGCTGATACTAAAATCACACCAAACCAGCTCATTGTAAATTAAACCAGTCTGCAACTTCGCCTCGGCACAGTTTTATAGTGCTCTTATCCACAACTACATTTGCACTAAAAAAGACACTCGGCACATTATCATGCAGTTCATAACATTCAATCATTTTCCCCATACATGAGGCATAACACTGTTTCTCAATGGATAGCAGAGAAACAAAAGTAGGCACAAAATAGAGTGCTTCAACATCAATAACATCAAAAAATTCTTCATCAAAAAACAATAAAAAACAAAGAGTGAAGGTTGAAAAACACACAAGAAGGGGGGGGTTGAATTGTGTGAGACTTTTTCTAAGTTAAAACAAATTGCAGCGGATAAGGTATAACACACACAATATATGAGGATAGGGTTAGAGAGAGATGCTCAGAATTTTTATACTGGTTCCTCCCACTAACAGGAGTAGTCCAGTCCTCTTGTCCTTCACAAGAGATTTCACTATAATCACTCAGATTACAAATGCTCAAGCACTAAGCAAGAGACTTCAAACTGCTCAAGCACAAAGCAAGAGACTTCTAACTGCTCAAGCACAAAGCAAGAGACTTCCAATGCTCA
Source organism: Trifolium fragiferum (assembly GCA_954870985.1). Lineage (NCBI taxonomy): Eukaryota > Viridiplantae > Streptophyta > Magnoliopsida > Fabales > Fabaceae > Trifolium > Trifolium fragiferum. Next base: position 40,286,312 of record OX940796.1, on the reverse strand, counting down.
AGCACAAAGCAAGAGACTTCCAATGCTCAAGCACAAAGCAAGAGACTTCCAATGCTCAAGCACAAAGCAAGAGACTTCAAACTGGTCTTAATGTTAATAAAGATAAGAGATTAACACTTGATATACAATCAGAGGTGTTTACAAAATACAATGCAGTTACAAGACTAACTTAGAAAATTATCACAAAGTTTCTAAGTGTTTGATAGCTTCAGAATTTTACAGAGTTTCAGCACGTTCAGAAGCTTAAGTCTTGATTCCCATTTCTTCACAAATCTTCTTCCTTTTATAGATGATAAAATGAACGTTGAAGATTATAGCCGTTTGAAGAATTGAGACGCTCCTTTGTATAGATCAGTGAGCTTATTAGCTGTTCTGATTTGCAGTAGCTTAGGAGCTTAACGTTTACTACAAAATGAGAGATTCCTTTTGGCTTTTGATATTTGAACCTTGGTGAAAGCCAAATAAGGAAATAATCGTTTCTGAAGCCTGACTTGAAAAGGACCTTTCCATGGTCAAACCTTTTCATTCTTGGTTTCTGCGTTTGGACTTAGTCAGGCACAGTCTTCAATAAAATTGTACTCTCAAATGTAGCTTAACACTTATATCTTACGAGCCTTCAGATTTTGATAGGCTCAGAATTACTTGTTTCAGATCTGGTGAGCTCAGATGTTCTTCAGATTTTGATAGGCTCAGAATTACTTGTTTCAGATCTGGTGAGCTCAGATGTTCTTCAGATTTTGATAGGCTCAGAATTACTTGTTTCAGATCTGGTGAGCTCAGAAGTAATTCCTTCAGAAATTCTAAGGTTCAGATAATAACTTCAGAGTTTCACAGGCTCAGAATTACTTGCTTCAGATCTGGTGAGCTCAGAAGTAATTCCTTCAGAAATTCTAAGGTTCAGATAATAACTTCAGAGTTTCACTTGCTTCAGATCTGGTGAGCTCAGAAGTAATTCCTTCAGAAATTCTAAGGTTCTTTAGTACGCAAATTTTAACTTTTAATCCTGCACACTGAATTAAATTATTAGTATTCCAATTTAACCTTAAATACATTGTTATCATCAAAATCAATTAAGGAGATACAAAATCATAATTTTGTTCCAACAATCTCCCCCTTTTTGATGATGACAACTATATGTATTTAAAATCAATTGTTGTTTTTATTTAACATATTGACTTCAGGTTCTGAGGTTTGCAAGCTCCCCCTGAGTCTGATAAGCTTCAAAAGTTTATCAATGATAAATATAAAACAGTCTAAGAGTAATATTTAATGTCAAATATAATTTCATATATTCTACCTTCAGAAATAGAGGTTTGCAAGCTCTATTTCTTCAGACTGACAAATATAAGATATGGTTTGCAAGCGTATCTTATATTATATGAATTTATGTTGGACAAAATTTATTACTCCCCCTCATTAAAAGTTTAAAAGACTTTAATATAACTTAACAAGAGTAGAGTTCAGAAAATGTGATCTTTAGAGCTTCAGAAATAATTTCACTGCCATAGGAAATGAAATAATATTTTCTCCCCCTTTGTCATTATCAAAAACGGGTCAGTCAAAGCACAAGTTACAGGGTAGTAAATGCACACAGCAAACAACCACCAGCAGTAAATGCATTCAACGGTAAAAGGGAATTGTTAAGTACCATGGTGAAACAGGGAATTGTTTCAGAATGAAGACGAGTTTCTTCAAGATCTGAATCAGTTCCAGGAAAAGGTGGAGTGGTTTGAATGGATGAGGGGTTTGGTTCAGAAGTGGTTGGCTTAGGAGATGAAGTCTGAAGGGGTTCAGTTTGGGATTCAGCAGGGACTTCAGAATTTTGAACATTTGAGGGTTCAGATTGGTCTACGTCCATTGCTATTGGGGTAGACTCAGAATCTTTAATAGGAGATTTCTGAGGGGATTTAGGAGTGTCAGAAATGGTTATAGTGGAAGTTTCAAAATATTGAAAACGTGAGAAGTGATAGTGACTAGTGTGTAGTTAAGTGATTATAGTGGAAGTTTCAAAATATTGGGGAAACAAGATAGTGACGTAATGGGGGCTTGGCAGTTACTTTTAATAAAATCATCATTAGCTCTCCTTCATTACCCAGCGGTTACTAGACATGATGGGAAGTTACACAGATAAGTAGTGTTTTCAGAAGCCAGCTGTCAGTTAGAGAAACTGAGTGGTCAACTAACACTTAGAGTAGGTATCTGAGTCACAAGAAATCATATTTAATAATAAATAATTCTGATTGCTTCAGATGAGAGAGTGCTTCAGAACCTATATAATAGTTTCTGAGCCGTCCAAACTTCTGAGGCCCTTCAGAACCAGTTTATTCTTTCAGAGTTAACAGCATTCAGAGATATCATTCAGAAATAAAAACCATGTTCAGATTTTTCTTGATAAAATCGAAACGATCAATAGCAAGAGGTTTGGTAAAGATATCAGCCCATTGATGCTCAGTATCAATGAATTGAATCTTAATTACTCCCTTCTGAACATAGTCTCTAATGAAGTGATGTTTGATCTCAATGTGTTTAGCTCTTGAATGCAAAATAGGATTCTTAGACAAACAGATAGCAGCAGTATTATCACAGAGAAGTGGTATACTACTTATCCTTATCTGATAGTCCTCCAACTGATGTTTCATCCAGAGCAATTGCGTGCAACACTTAGCAGCTGAGATGTACTCTGCTTCTGCTGTAGATAGAGCAATAGTTGCTTGTCTCTTACTAGCCCATGATATAAGGTTTTCACCTAGAAATTGACAGTTTCCACTAGTGGACTTCCTTTCAATTTTATCACCAGCATAGTCAGCATCACAGAATCCAATAAGCTGATAATCTAAGGATTTCTTATAAAGTAATCCAAGATTAGTGGTTCCTTTCAGATATCTAAAGATTCTCTTAACAGCAGTTAGATGAGACTCTCTAGGATCTGATTGAAATCTAGCACACAAGCATACACTGAACAAGATATCTGGTCTAGATGCAGTGAGATAAAGGAGGGAACCAATCATACCTCTGTATAATTTCTGATCTACTTTGCCTTCAGATTCTTCCTTCAGAAGACAGCTAGAGGGATGCATAGGAGTTGACATTGGTTTACAATCTTCAAGACCAAATTTCTTCAGTAAATCCTTTGTGTATTTGGTTTGATGCACATATACTCCTTCTTTTCTTTGATTGATTTGAATTCCCAAGAAGAATGTTAGTTCTCCCATCATACTCATTTCAAATTCATCCTGCATAAGCTTAGAGAAATTCTTGCAAAGAGAAGCATTAGTTGAACCAAAGATAATATCATCAACATAAATCTGAACAATCAAAATATCAGTTTTTAAGGTTTTTCTAAAGAGAGTGTTATCAACATGTCCTAGAAGAAATATACTTAACCTTTCATACCAAGCTCTTGGAGCTTGTTTCAAACCATACAGAGATTTCTTCAATTTGTAAACATGATCAGGACACTTTATATCTTCAAAGCCAGGAGGTTGTTTAACATAGACTTCTTCATAAATTACTCCATTCAAAAATGCACTCTTAACATCCATTTGAAATAGAGTGATGTCATGATTAACTGCATAGGACAAGAGAAGTCTAATTGCCTCAAGTCTTGCTACTGGTGCAAAGGTTTCAGTGAAATCTATGCCTTCTTGCTGACTATAACCTTGTGCAACCAGTCTAGCTTTATTTCTGACAACTTCTCCCTTTTCATTTGACTTGTTTCTGAATACCCATTTTGTTCCAATAATGTTCTTGTGTTTGGGTTTTGGTACCAGATCCCAAACATCATTTCTTTCAAATTGATTGAGTTCTTCTTGCATTGCAACAATCCACCCATCATCTGAGAGTGCTTCTTCTATGTTTGTGGGTTCAATTAATGAAATTAACCCAACTAGGGATTCATCCTCTTTGAAAGCAGATCTGGTCTTTCTTGGGCTATCCTTGTTACCAACAATTAGCTCTTCAGGATGAGATGATCTATACTTGAATTTACTCTTAGGTGGAGCAGGTGTCTGAGAGGGTTCAGTTTCTGAAGGGTCTTCAGTTTCAAGGCCTTCAGAGATATTTTCATTTTGAGTCTCAGATGGATATACAGCAATGGAGAGATCTTCACACTCAGAATTTGAGGAAACTTGAAATTCTGCAAAAGTCTCAGCTTGCTCTGACATTTTATCGTCAGGCTCTTTATCATCAAATCTAACATGTATAGATTCTTCAACTGTGTGAGTTTCAGAATTATACAATCTGTATGCTTTTGAGCGTTCAGAGTAGCCTATAAAGATACCCTTATAAGCTCTAGCATCAAATTTCTTTCGATAGACCTTGTTGTCTAGAATATAACAAGTACATCCAAACTGATGAAAATAAGAAATATTTGGTTTTCTTCCTTTGAACAGTTCATAAGCAGTTTTGTTCAGAATAGGTCTGATGTAGATTCTATTCTGAACATAGCAAGCAGTACTCACGGCTTCTGCCCACAAGAACTTAGCTAGGTTAGACTCAAGCATCATGGTACGAGCCATTTCTTGCAAAGATCTATTCTTTCTTTCTACAACACCATTCTGCTGTGGTGTTCTAGGAGAAGAGAATTCATGGATTACTCCATGCTCTGAGCAGAAAGATTCGAAAGAGTCATTTTCGAACTCTCCCCCATGGTCGCTTCTAACCTTCAGAATCCGAAGATCCTTTTCACTTTGTATTTGTGTGCAGAAGTCACTGAACACCACAAGTGCTTCACTCTTAGAACGTAGGAATTTCACCCAAGTCCATCTACTGAAATCATCAACCATGACCAATCCATATTTTTTACCATTGATAGAGGCTGTCGAAACAGGACCAAACAGATCAATGTGAAGCAATTCTAAGGGTCTGGAAGTAGAGACAATGTTTTTAGACTTGAATGAAGTCTTAGCAAATTTTCCTTTTTGACATGAGCCACAAAGTGCATCTGAGTGATAATCAATGTCAGGCAAACCACTAACAAGCTTTTGTTTGCTAAGCTTAGAGATCAACCTCCAGTTAGCATGACCAAGACGCTTGTGCCATAGCCATTTCTCATCACTCAGAGACAAAAGACATATAATCTTTTGGTCAACCAAATCAGAAAAGTTTACTTTATAAACATTGCCAACTCTCATTCCCTTGAATACTACAGATTTGTCAGAGTCTTTTGATACAGTACATGATTCCTTATTAAATGTAACAACACACCCATTGTCACAAAATTGACTAATGCTCAATAGATTGTGTTTAAGTCCATCAACTAACCAAACATCTTTAATGGAAAGAGAAGAATTACTAACTGTACCTGTACCAATGATCTTCCCTTTTTGTTTTCCTCCAAATCCCACAGAGCCTCCCTCTTTCAGAGTTAGGGTTTGGAACATATGCTTTTCTCCCGTCATATGTCGTGAGCAACCACTGTCCAGGTACCAGGGCTGCTGTTTTACCTTTCCTTGCATGAGCATCTGAAGCAAACATTATTTCAGATTTTGGTACCCATATTCTGATGGGTCCTTTAGAGTTAGTCTTCTGAATAGTATTCCTTCTTTGTTTTCTATGATCAACACAAGATCTAGAATTAATTAAGCTTTGACAAGAATGTTTAGGCTTAATTTGATTCTTGGATTTTGATCTGGAGTATATCACAGTTCCAAAGGTCAAGCAAGGATCTGAAGTAACTTTACCTTGATTTCTCAGAGGTTCAGATGACTTCTGAGCCTTAACTTGAGAACTTTTGGACTCAGAAATTTTAGGTTCAGAAGAACTTGGAACTTCTGAGTCTTTGGGTTCAGGTTCAGAACCTCCTTCAGAGTTGGATGCCTTCAGATCAAGTGTACCACTTTTAACAAAGGTAGAGAATAATTCAGGTGGAGTATCATCCTCACTATATGATTTCAGAGGTTTATCCCAGTTCTTAAACCGAGAATAACCAATGCCTTCACCATAGTTACGAGTCATATGATAAATCATGGAAGCCATTTTACTCCTATTGAAGGTACAACGAATAAATTCGTGAAGAGCATCTTCATGATCATCATTGAGCTTGTCTGCCAAGACATAGTTAGATTCAACATGACAAATACGAATGTTTAACGATTCATTTTCATCATAAAGAATCTTGGCATCCTTTTTCAATGATTCATGAACATTCTTCAGAATTTTGTGTTGACTTACTATACGAGAGTAATGTTTCACGGCAATCTTAAGAGAATCAATTAATTCAGATTTAGTCATGTTAGAGTATACCTCATTTTCATCATCTGAGTCATCTTCAGAATCTCTATCAGAGTTGTTACCTTCAGAAGTTCTTGCCATTAAAGCCAGATTGCCTTCTTCATCATCTTCTCCTTCAGAGTCATTCTCAATGGTCTCCTAAGTGGCTAACAAACTCTTCCTTACCTTTTCTTTGTACTTTTCTTTCCCAAAGCTCTTATTCTTTCCTTTGTCCTTGGATGACATTTCTGGACAGTCCGCAATGAAGTGTCCAGATTTCTTGCAGTTATAGCAGTTGTTCAGTTCTTCCTTTTTGTCCTTTGAAAAGGAACTTCTTGAGTTGTTTCCTTTGTTTGGAAACCTTTTGTATTTCTTGTTCCATTTCTGAAACCTTCTAACCATTAGTGCCATTTCTTCATTCTCAGAATTTTCATCCATCATATCATCAGAAGTTTCTTCCTCTTGTTCAGACACTTTGATCTTTGCAGCTTTTGAGGAAGTCTGAACAGAGCTTAGAGCCAAGGACTTCATCTTCTTGACAGGTTCATCTGACATAAGTTCTAGCTCATGACTTCTGAGTGAGCTTATTAAATCTTCAAGAGTCACATTGTCCAAATCCTTGGATTCCTGAAAAGCTGTAACTTTTGGTCTCCATTTGGAAGGTAAGCTCCTCAGAATTTTCTTCACGTGATCAGATGCAGTGTAGCTTTTCTTCAGAACTTGAAGACCAGAGACAAGGGTTTGAAACCTTGAATACATGGTTTCAATATCTTCATCTTCCTTCATTCTGAACAGCTCATATTGATGAACTAATAAGTTTGCCTTAGCTTCTTTGACTTGCTTATTTCCTTCATAGGTGGAACATAGAGAGTCCCAGATAGTTTTGGCACATGACTTGTTGGATATTTTTAAATACTCAGCATGAGATATTGCACCAATAAGCATATTCTTAACAGTATGATGCTTCTTATACTGTTTCTTCTTTTCAGCATCAAAGAACTTTCTGTAGGTATTTCTTACAACACCTTCATCATCCATGTGTTCAAAATGTATACCATCTTCAATGATATCCCATAACTCATCATCGGTCCCAATGATGTAACTATACATCTTGGTTTTCCAGAAAGGAAAAGTAGTAGGATCACTGTTGAAGTAAGGTGGTTTGTCTCTGTGATTATCACTGTTCCTTTCCCTATCATAGTTGTGAGGAGGTGGAACAGCAGAGTGATCAGGTCCAGAGGAAGCAGAAGGAGAGGTAACACCAGACATGTTTTTCAACTAAGTACCCCTAGATCTTTTACTGTTTCACTGTTAAGTGAAGAGCAACAGACCGGAGCTCTGATGCCAATTGAAGGTTGAAAAACACACAAGAAGGGGGGGGGGGGGTTGAATTGTGTGAGACTTTTTCTAAGTTAAAACAAATTGCAGCGGATAAGGTATAACACACACAATATATGAGGATAGGGTTAGAGAGAGATGCTCAGAATTTTTATACTGGTTCCTCCCACTAACAGGAGTAGTCCAGTCCTCTTGTCCTTCACAAGAGATTTCACTATAATCACTCAGATTACAAATGCTCAAGCACTAAGCAAGAGACTTCAAACTGCTCAAGCACAAAGCAAGAGACTTCTAACTGCTCAAGCACAAAGCAAGAGACTTCCAATGCTCAAGCACAAAGCAAGAGACTTCCAATGCTCAAGCACAAAGCAAGAGACTTCCAATGCTCAAGCACAAAGCAAGAGACTTCCAATGCTCAAGCACAAAGCAAGAGACTTCCAATGCTCAAGCACAAAGCAAGAGACTTCCAATGCTCAAGCACAAAGCAAGAGACTTCAAACTGGTCTTAATGTTAATAAAGATAAGAGATTAACACTTGATATACAATCAGAGGTGTTTACAAAATACAATGCAGTTACAAGACTAACTTAGAAAATTATCACAAAGTTTCTAAGTGTTTGATAGTTTCAGAATTTTACAGAGTTTCAGCACGTTCAGAAGCTTAAGTCTTGATTCCCATTTCTTCACAAATCTTCTTCCTTTTATAGATGATAAAATGAACGTTGAAGATTATAGCCGTTTGAAGAATTGAGACGCTCCTTTGTATAGATCAGTGAGCTTATTAGCTATTCTGATTTGCAGTAGCTTAGGAGCTTAACGTTTACTACAAAATGAGAGATTCCTTTTGGCTTTTGATATTTGAACCTTGGTGAAAGCCAAATAAGGAAATAATCGTTTCTGAAGCCTGACTTGAAAATGACCTTTCCATGGTCAAACCTTTTCATTCTTGGTTTCTGCGTTTGGACTTAGTCAGGCACAGTCTTCAATAAAATTGTACTCTCAAATGTAGCTTAACACTTATATCTGACGAGCCTTCAGATTTTGATAGGCTCAGAATTACTTGTTTCAGATCTGGTGAGCTCAGATGTTCTTCAGATTTTGATAGGCTCAGAATTACTTGTTTCAGATCTGGTGAGCTCAGATGTTCTTCAGATTTTGATAGGCTCAGAATTACTTGTTTCAGATCTGGTGAGCTCAGATGTTCTTCAGATTTTGATAGGCTCAGAATTACTTGTTTCAGATCTGGTGAGCTCAGAAGTAATTCCTTCAGAAATTCTAAGGTTCAGATAATAACTTCAGAGTTTCACAGGCTCAGAATTACTTGCTTCAGATCTGGTGAGCTCAGAAGTAATTCCTTCAGAAATTCTAAGGTTCAGATAATAACTTCAGAGTTTCACTTGCTTCAGATCTGGTGAGCTCAGAAGTAATTCCTTCAGAAATTCTAAGGTTCTTTAGTACGCAAATTTTAACTTTTAATCCTGCACACTGAATTAAATTATTAGTATTCCAATTTAACCTTAAATACATTGTTATCATCAAAATCAATTAAGGAGATACAAAATCATAATTTTGTTCCAACAAAGAGTGCTTCAAAAGGAGCAAAAGGCATATCGTATTTATTCGTTAAATAAGTGGTGTCAAAAGTTATGACTTCACCAAAATACTAATAAGCAGTCCTAGATCTTGCATCCGCCCAGAATACATTTCGTAAGTGACTTTTGTCATCCACATCCATAACATAATAAAATTGATTGTTTTTTCTTTGCATTATATCGAAATAGTTTTGAATAGCATCAGCATCACCTGTTCCAAGTCGAAGCCGCCTTACTTTGTCGATATAATTTCGACAATCTTTTTCCCCAAATGTAAGATTATCATACCCATTTGCTTCCACAACCATGGACCGAAAATTCCTGCTTACATTAATTCCAGCTTTATCATTAAGCTCTAACCTCCTTTTGATATGAGGGTCCAAATTTTTGTTGCATCTAAAGTATCTTGATTTGGTTGGACTTAGTTCATGATTATGCTCAAGTGCAACTCTTGAAACCGTAATTATGCCATCTAAAGACACAGCCACACTTACTCTAGCCTTACATTGTGATCTTGTGGTAGGATTTGGCTTCAAAAGATTCTTTGATTTGCTCTCATGCTTTCTTGCACGACTACATGCTAGAGTAAAATATTTTTTTCCATCATCTGCATTTTTTGAATTGATTTTGCTAATTCCAAAACCTATACATCGAGCATAATTCTTGTAATATTTAGTAACTTCCTCTTCGGAACTAAATGTCATCCCAACCTTAGGTTCTTCATCTTCATGAGCAATGTTTGCTTCTTGCATATCATCACAATTTTCATTTATGCGATCACTCTCCTCTTGATCAGAAGAAGTAAATCTCTCCACTAATGCACCAATTTTTTGAAAACAAAAAACTTAAATTAGAAAAAAGGTTCACCAGTAACTTAAATTAAAACAACATGATTTAAACAAGAATTATTAAATTGCAGCAACATGGTTTCATCTAACTAGTAGAAAAAGGTTCCCAATTAGAAAGATTATACTCATGCTTGGGGAATCAATTTAAATTGATGGTTGGGGAAACAACATGATTGAAACAAGAATTATTAAATTGCAGCAACATGGTTTCATCTAACTAGTAAAAAAGGTTCCCAATTAGAAAGATTACACTCACTCTTGGGCTGGAGTTGCAGAAGCGGCGGTGAATACAACAACGGCAACGACGGTAAAGACGATACGGTGAGAAAACAACAATGATGAAGGCTACAATGGAGATGGCAACCACACCAATAGAGATAGTTTGATTCGATTATGGTGTTGGCGGCAACTTGCGATGAGATTTGGTGGTGGTGCGGTGTTTTTGGCGCGGTGAAAAAAGAGGGAAGTTTCTATTCCTGCACAATTTATGTTGATAGTATATGTTGTGCGAGATTTTTGCAGCAATTAATTAAAAAAAAAAAAAAACTGGGGTCGTGCCATTCGTCGGTGGAACTTGTCTTATCCATATAGCAAAACTGAATTCGTAAATATATATTAATATTAATATTAATATTAATATAGATATAGATAGACAAGAGGAAATAATGGCAAATCCCAAATAATTTCCATATTTAAAAGTTTGACTTTTAAAAACAATATCAATCAATTAAATCAAATACATTAAAATAAAATCATGTAAAGAATAATATTAACACAAATTTCGGTCCAATTTTACAAATTTACTTAATTAATTGTGCACATTTCTCTTAAAATAATGAATAGTCAAACTGTCATTAAATGATTCAAAAACCAGCAAAAACTTTTTAAGGCACCGCTAATTAGTCACACATATGGATTTTTTAAAGTTTTGTACTACTTGTATGATTATCTATTTTTTTTTTACTTTTATGTTGAATGTAAATTATTTAAATATTAATGGCTTTTATTATTATTTTTTTTATATCTATTATACATATATTCTAAACTAATAAATTAAAAAAGTACTTAATATGTTGATTCAGATAATGAATTTTTTTAAAAAGTATACACCAATTTCTATTATAATAAGACATCATTTTAAATTATTCTCAATATACATTTTTTTAATATATATATATATATATATATATATATATATACGGTTTTAAATTATTACCAATATATATTTTTTATGTATTAATTTATAGTGTTAGTAATTTATATTTTTTAAATTATTCTCAATATACGGTTTTAGATTTTTCCCAATATACATTTTTTTTATATTATTTTATAGTGTTAGTAATCTATATTATTTTAAAAAAATATTCAATAAGAATTCTGTTGATTAAAAGAAATAATAATTTTGATGGTAATTAATACCAATCATTAATGCTATTTGTAAAAGTTTCTTTATAAAGTTTCAATAGGAATTCGTAAATATATATTATGAGAATGATATTTGTATATGAGAATGATAAGAATAAATAGTAACCATCAGATAAAAATGAAGGGTTGAGATTAAAATAAGTTAAGTGTGTTAGCATGAGCTGTCAATTATAGAGAAAAATCAGATACACTTTATTGCCAAAATCTCTCTTTTAAATGTCAGCCGTGATATTAGCCTTAGAATATCATTCTAGTCTTATTCTCTGTACATATATATATATATATATATATATATATATATATATATATATATATATATGTAGTGTATCAGCAATTGTAATTCATACAATAATACAATAATTGAAATTATATTCTTCCCTTTTTGACGTGTGTAGAATGCGAGTGCAAAGTTTGTGTAAGCATTGTTGTCTACCACAATTGCTGCCGTGCAGTGTTGGTTTTCATGGTAGTATGAAGCTTTGCAATGAAGCTTAGATGGTGGAATGATGCGTGGCCCAGGAAGAGTTTTACCGAGCCCCACGGTGGGCGCCAATTGTTCCGGTGTGAAACTTAGGGGGTGTATATTTAGTAATGATAAGTGAAATATCAATAGTATTTAGGTTAAATTTTTGGTCTGTAAAGATAAAAATAAGGAATGAGAAAGTAAAGAACACGCATTATTTGTTGACCCAGTTCGGTGAGAAGCACCTAGTCTGGGGGATACCAATCCAGGAGGGAGTTTACTATTGGTGGTGGATGATACAATAATTGTGTTAAGTCTAATTTTTTGCTGTCCCTAGAAAAGCTTTAGGGGGTTGTATTTATAGGCATTTGGAGAAGCTTAGTTAATTGAGTAACTTCCCCATGATCCCATGATTCCATAATTCCTCTTTTGGTGGAAGGTGGGGTTGTGTTCATTCATCATGGTTGAATGCATATTTTACATGTGGTAATTTTAGTTAGTGGGGTGAAGTGGGCTTGGATAAAAATGTAGTGGGCTCGGAGCCCACCATGCCGGGTCGGGCGAACCAGATGAGTAAGTAATGGGCTTTGGCGAATATAGGCCTAGGCGAACTGGTCCTGTACACAGCCCCCCAAGCACGAGGCTCGAAGAGGAGAAGTGCTTTTCCTTTTGATCACGTGCCTTAGTACGTCGGCGTTGGCTTTTCTTTGCTTCTTTGGCGAGACTGTTTGGGCGTTTCGCTTTGACTCGCCTGATGACTTCTTGAATGAATCCTTTGGTGATGCCATTGTGCTCACATGATGGTGCCAAATTTTTCTTTTGTTCTTTCGCTTTGCTAAAAATTTTAAACTTTGTGGCGGCGCCTTTGAATTTGTATCTTTATTTCTTCTGTTTCATCTTGGTCGCGTCTTTGAAAGGTTCTTTGTCTATTCTTTCCCTGCAATTCTTTTACCTGCAAAATTGCTTTCTAAATTTTGATAATAATTGTACAATTTTCTTACCATATGTTTTTATACTCCAAGCCGAATAAATTTTGCACGCCAAAGCCTTAGACTTACATGGCGGCCTTCCTTGCCGGATAAAGTTTGCACACCAACGCCTTAGACTTGCATGGTGGCTTTTGTATATTTGCACGTCAAAGCCTTAGACTTACATGGCGGCCTTCCATGCCGGATAAATTTTTGCACGCCAAAGCCTTAGACTTACATGGTGGCCTTCCTCGCCGGATAAATATTCGCACCCCAAAGCCTTAGACTTACATGGCGGCTTTTAGACTTACATGGCGGCTTTTGTAATTTTTCACGCCCAAAGGTGGTTTGGACGGAACAAAGCCGTTTTATATTTATTCACGCGCAAAGGCGGTTTGGGCGAACAAAGCCGCTTTATCAAATGGAGTTCTTGCGGTGATTTTATCAATTTGTACCTTGGAACGATATCACCTGATTATGAGCATTCAAGTGGCAAATGATTCGATGTTGTTTCATATACTCCCTTTGTTCGCCTTATTTTTTATGATCCCCTCTTGAAAGAGTGTCGCGCTCCCAGTGTTTTGCACATGTAAAAAAAAAGAACAAACAATATTATTATTATATAAAAGAGCATGTAAATATTGCCGCTAAAGATAATTCAATTATAATAATAAAATTACTCACGGTTCGTGATGCCGCCTCGCCAGAACTGCTCTACCGGTTTTAACTTATTATTATTACTATATTTACTATTTTTTTGGGGGGAATATACACTTCGTACACGCACTTTGCTTTACATTATCTAATTGGCCTTGACTGAGTTGACATTCTCACATAAACACGTATGATTAATTAACAGTGATATTGTTTAAATTATCTTTGCCAAAAGTATGCTTCTAATATATTGATCTTTATCTATTCTTATGACCAATTTACTGATCAACTTCAAAGTTAGCTGGTATGAGAGTGGCTCCCGTAATAAAATCAGAGGTAGAGGATATTCCAAGTTTTGAGCAGCGCTTGCCTTTCACCATTGCATGACGGCGGCGTTGAACGGCGATAACAGTTCGGCAAGATGGCACGTCATTAATCAAACATGAACAAACCAGATTAAAATAGAAACAATAGGCGAATCAACCAAATTACAATGAGTTAGCTACCATAATTCATAACATATATTGACTTGTTTTGTATCAAACCAAAAATTACGTTGCCTTATAACTTATCATGCATGCAAAGATTTGTATATGATTGAGACCGAATAATTGATGTATAAAAAATCAACAACTTATAAGATACCAAACAGTTATGCATAATAATGAGTTGGAGTATTATGCTAATGAAGTTTTTAAAAATGCTTTCAACAGTAAAGAGTAGCTATTTGGATTGAGTCGGTTTCTACAATCATGCAAAATAATTTATCATGTGTTTAAATGACTTATAGTAATTAAAGATATCAAATATCAACAAAAACAATTTTTAATCTTGAAGAACACATGATTCATGAACTACAAATTAATCATATTAAGATTGATAACATATATACATTCATGTTATCAAGGAAAACATATGGAAACTATATATGACTAAATGGCAGAGTAGGGGAAAAGAAACGTTAACACCTGGATCGGAGTCGCCTAACAATAACACAATCGACGACGAGACGATGATGTTGGGCAGTAGGTCGGCGATGACAGTTCGGCGAGCTGAAGCACCTAGAACAAAGTTTGACGGCGGTGCCGGACAGGCTGGGTGATGCTATTGAATTTGATGACACGCTTCGACGCTGAGTTGCTTCAAGGGATCGTCATCTTTTTTCCGAGCCGAGTCACTAAATCGATTCCCTCATAAAATTGGTGATAAAGCGGTGCCGCTTTTACGCGGGACTGAGGACGACGGCGACAACAATTTCTACATAAAGAGCAAACGGTGGCTTGTGTACGTGTGTAGAATGCGAGTGCAAAGTTTGTGTAAGCATTGCTGTCTACCACAATTGCTGCCGTGGAGTGTTGGTTTTCATGGTAGTATGAAGCTTTGCAATGAAGCTTAGATGGTGGAATGATGCGTGGCCCAGGAAGAGTTTTACCGAGCCCCACGGTGGGCGCCAATTGTTCCGGTGTGGAACTTAGGGGGTGTATATTTAGTAATGATAAGTGAAATATCAATAGTATTTAGGTTAAATTTTTGGTCTGTAAAGATAAAAATAAGGAACGAGAGAGTAAAAAACACGCATTATTTGTTGACCCAGTTCGGTGAGAAGCACCTAGTCTGGGGGATACCAATCCAGGAGGGAGTTTACTATTGGTGGTGGATGATACAATAATTGTGTTAGGTCTAATTTTTTTGATGTCCCTAGAAAAGCTTTAGGGGGTTGTATATATAGGCATTTGGAGAAGCTTAGTTAATTGAGTAACTTCCCCATGATCCCATGATTCCAGGATTCCTCTTTTGGTGGAAGGTGGGGTTGTGTTCATTCATCATGGTTGAATGCATATTTTACATGTGGTAATTTTAGTTAGTGGGGTGAAGTGGGCTTGGATAAAAATGTAGTGGGCTCGGAGCCCACCATGCTGGGTCGGGCGAACCAGATGAGTAAGTAATGGGCTTTGGCGAATATGGGCCTAGGCGAACTGGTCCGGTACAGCCACACATATGTATTTTTTAAAGTTGTGTACTACTTGTATGATTATCTTTTTTTTTTTTTTACTTTTATGTTGAATGTAAATTATTTAAATATTAATGGCTTTTATTATTTTTTTTTTATATCTATTATACATATATTCTAAACTAATAAATTAAAAAAGTACTTAATATGTTGATTCAGATAATGAATTTTTTTAAAAAGTATACACCAATTTCTATTATAATAAGACATCATTTTAAGTTATTCTCAATATACATTTTTTTAATATATATATTCCCAATATACGGTTTTAAATTATTCCCAATATATATTTTTTATGTATTAATTTATAGTGTTAGTAATTTATATTTTTTAAATTATTCTCAATATACGGTTTTAGATTTTTCCCAATATACATTTTTTTTTATATTATTTTATAGTGTTAGTAATCTATATTATTTTAAAAAAATATTCAATAAGAATTTTGTTGATTAAAAGAAATAATAATTTTGATGGTAATTAATACCAATCATTAATGCTATTTGTAAAAGTTTCCTTATAAAGTTTCAATAGAGATTCGTAAATATATATTAAAATATATATTAATATAGATTTATATTTTTTAAATTATTCTCAATATACGGTTTTAGATTTTTCCCAATATACATTTTTTTTATATTATTTTATAGTGTTAGTAATCTATATTATTTTAAAAAAATATTCAATAAGAATTTTGTTGATTAAAAGAAATAATAATTTTGATGGTAATTAATACCAATCATTAATGCTATTTGTAAAAGTTTCCTTATAAAGTTTCAATAGAGATTCGTAAATATATATTAATATAGATAGATATAGATATACATTTTTTTTTATATTATTTTATAGTGTTAGTAATCTATATTATTTTAAAAAAATATTCAATAAGAATTTTGTTGATTAAAAGAAATAATAATTTTGATGGTAATTAATACCAATCATTAATGCTATTTGTAAAAGTTTCCTTATAAAGTTTCAATAGAGATTCGTAAATATATATTAATATATATATATATATATATATATATATATATATATATATATATATATAGGATGTATATTATGAGAATGATATTTGTATATGAGAATGATAAGAATAAATAGTAACCATCAGATAAATAGTTAAGTGTGTTAGCATGAGCTGTCAATTATAGAGAAAAATCAGATACACTTTGTTGTCAAAATCTCTCTTTTAAATGTCAGCCGTGATATTAGCCTTAGAATATCATTCTAGTCTTATTCTCTGTACATATATATATGTAGTGTATCAGCAATTGTAATTCATACAATAATACAATAATTGAAATTATATTCTTCCCTTTTTGACATGGTACCAGAGCAGAGATCTTAGGGTTTCTGTTCTGCTCCTTGCACCGACTCCTACCATGGCCATTGAAACCATGACTGAAAACGATGATGAAGTGGAGTCTAGTAGGAACAACGACAGCGAAATCAAAGATATGCAATCAATAATGGAAGACTTGACATCAAGGATGACACAAGTCTTGACTCAAAACCAGACACAGACCCACACAACGAACAACGACTCTTCCGCGGCGCAGATCGGCATCAAGTTGGACGGCTCTAACTATCCACTATGGTCCCAAATTGTTGAGATGTATATCTCTGGCAAGGACAAGTTGGGATATATCAATGTAGATTTCCCACAACCTTTAACAACAGACCTAGGTTTTCGGAAGTGGAGGACTGAAAACGCAATTGTGAAGGGGTGGTTGATCAACTCCATGGACACATCTCTGATTGGAAATTTAATTCGATTTCCAACGGCAAAAATGGTATGGGATTCTATAGCTATAACTTATTTTGATGGTTCTGACACATCTCAAGTATATGATCTGAAAAGGCAGGTGACCAAAGTTAAACAGGCTGGAGGATCCATTGAAAAATATTACAATGATCTTCAACAATTGTGGAGAGAAATTGATTTTCGTCGTCCAAACCCTATGGTGTGTCCGATCGACGTACAAAAGTATAACTCAATCATACAAGAAGATCGAGTGTATGTTTTTCTTGACGGGTTAGATGACCGGCTAGATAAAATTTGAAGTGATGTACTTCAATTACAACCATTTCCTACTGTTGAACAAGCTTATGCTCATGTGAGAAGAGAAGACATTAGACAAGCAGTAATGATAACAGGAGCAGAGAACAATACTGGTGTTGTCATGGCCTCTAAATGAGTCAAGATTGGAAAGCAACCATTGCCTACACTTCATATGTCTCATTCTCTTGAGGGTAGAAAACAAATTGCATCCCCTAAGACCAAGGCACTATCAGAAGATGGAGGATGCACTCACTGTGGAAAATCGAAACATACTCGAGAAAATTGTTTCAAGTTACATGGGTATCCAGAATGGTGGAACGAATACAAGGCAAAGAAACAACATGAAGCTGCTGCTACTAATGGAGGGTCCAGTGGTCGAGCTGCATTAATGAATTCAGAACCTCAGTTATCTTTCATTTCATCTATAGAATCTCAAAACGCTGAACAAGGTAACTGTGGTTATGCATTTCTTAATTCTAACGAGGGTACTGATAATGGTTGGATAATTGACTCAGGAGCAACTGACCACATGACCTTTGACCCCAACGAATTTATCAAAATTACTCCACCAAGGCGCACTTCTGTTGCTAATGCTAATGGGGTCATATATCCAGTTACAGGGGCTGGAACAGTTTCTTTATCACCTTCACTTTCTTTGTCCAACACTTTGCTAGTTCCATCACTCTCAAATAAGTTGATGTCTGTAAGTCAAGTCATCGAAGAGTTAAATTGTGTTGCACTAATTTATCCTTCTTTTTGTCTTCTTCAGGATATTCTCACCAAGGAGATCATTGGGCGTGGTACTAAGAGAGGGGGACTATATTATATGGACGATTTCAGTTCTGGAAGAGCTAATAATATGCATCACACTACTGGTATTAAGGAAAGACAAATTTGGTTGTGGCATCATCGCTTAGGACATCCATCTTTTGGTTATATGAAGCATTTACTACCTGATTTATTTTCACATGTACACGATAGAGACCTAAAATGTAATAATTGTATTTTATCCAAAAGTCATCGTGTATCTTATCCAATAAATTTGAATAAAAGTAGTATTCCATTTGCATTGATCCACTCTGATGTTTGGGGGCCTTCCCCTGTAGCTACTTCTTCTGGCATTCGTTGGTTTGTGATATTTGTCGATGATTGCACTCGAATGACTTGGTTATATACATTACATAGTAAAGATGATGTCTTTGGTGTTTTTCAATCATTTCATGCAATGATTCAGACCCAATTTTCAGCTAAACTTAAAATTCTTCGTTCTGACAATGGTGGAGAATATATCAACAAGAAATTTCAAGCTTATTTCCAACTCCACGGACTTATTCATGAAACTTCTTGTGCTCAAACACCACAACAAAATGGGGTTGCAGAACGGAAGCATCGACATATACTAGAAACAGCTCGTGCTCTCTTGATTGGTGCTTGCATGCCTCGTGGTTATTGGACTGATGCAATAGCTACAGCTGTACATTTGATAAACCGTATGCCATCAAAATTACTGGATTTTAAAACTCCAATGCAGGCTCTTTCTGAACATGTTCCACTACCTAGTGTTTTGATGATCCTTCCCCGAGTCTTTGGTTATGTTGCCTTTGTTCATCTACATAAAAATCAACGCACTAAACTCGATCCTTGTGCTGTTCGATGTGTCTTTCTAGGATATGACCCTCATAAGAAGGGATATCGCTGTTATAATCCAGCAACAAAACGGACGTACATCACCATGGATGTCACGTTTGTGGAATCTGAATATTTCTTTTCCTCTTCACCCATATCCAATTCTCCTCTTCAGGGGGAGTTACAAGATGAAGAGCAAAATTGGGTAAATTTGCCACCATTTGAAGTTGACCCTATAATTGAAGATATGAGATCAGATGCGCCAGTTGAATCTGACCTTACGATGACAGGTGAAGAGCAAAACAAAGGGAATGATAGTAGTACAATACAAGTTGCTGAACCAGAAGCTGGAACTGAAATTGAGTCGAATCATGAACCCTCTTACTCCTTAGTACATAACGGCCCATCTCCTGAGAATTATCCTGAGGTAAGTATTCCTAATCCATTTATCAATATAAATGATTTAGATGCATCTGTTGGTTATAAATTACCTTGTAGACAGAACCGCGGTAAGCCTCCTAAGCGGTACTCTCCGGATTTTGAAAAGAAAAGGTCAAAATATCCAATTGCAAATTATGTATCTACTCAGAGATTATCCGAACCCCTTATATCATTTGTGCATACTTTGTCCTCTTGTCAAGTTCCTAGTGGAATACAAGAAGCCTTAACAGATTCAAAGTGGGTACAAGCTATTAAAGAGGAGATGGATGCCTTACAAAAGAATAATACATGGTGTCTAGTATCACTGCCAAAAGGAAAAAAAACAGTAGGCTGCAGATGGGTTTTCTCTGTTAAGCATAAAGCAGATGGATCCATTGAAAGGTACAAGGCAAGACTTGTGGCTAGGGGGTACACCCAAACATATAGAGTGGATTATCAAGAAACATTCTCACCAGTAGCAAAACTGAATACTGTTCGTGTTTTGTTATCATTAGTAGCAAATTTGGATTGGCCATTGCATCAATTTGATGTGAAAAACGCATTCCTTCATGGAGATCTCGAAGAAGAAGTCTATATGGATATTCCACCAGGGTACAACACATCTTCAAAGGTTGAAGTAGTGTGTAAGTTGCAACGAGCATTGTATGGGCTAAAACAATCACCCCGTGCACGGTTCGGTCGATTTAGTTCAGCTATGACAAAATATGGTTTTAAACAAAGTAATGCTGATCATACCCTATTTTTGAAACACCGTTTGGGAAAGGTAACAGCCTTGATAATATATGTGGATGACATGATCATTACATGGGATGATACGGAAGAAATCTCAAGACTTCAAGAGCAATTGGCAACTGAATTTGAAATGAAGAATCTTGAAGGACTTAAATATTTTTTGGGCATTGAAGTAGCTAGAACCAAAACAGGTATATCTCTTTCCCAAAGAAGATATGTGCTGGATTTGTTATCTGAAGCTGGAATGCTAGATAGTAAGCCTGCTGATACTCCCATTGTTCAAAATCATAATCTTGGAAAGTGTACAACTCATATTCCGGCTAATAAAGAAAGATATCAGAAACTAGTTGGCAAGTTGATTTACTTATCTCATACTCGTCCAGATATCGCTTATGCAGTGAGCATAGTAAGTCAATTTATGCATTGTCCTAGTGAAGAACATATGGTAGCAGTTATCCGGATTCTTCGTTACTTAAAGTCCTCTCCTTGGAAAGGGCTTATGTTCTACAAGAATAATCATTTAAATATTGATGGCTATACTGATGCAGATTGGGCAGGTGATGCTCATGATCGGAGATCCACATCGGGTTACTTTACTTTTGTAGGAGGTAATTTGGTCTCTTGGAAAAGCAAGAAGCAAAAGGTAGTGGCACTATCAAGTGCTGAAGCTGAGTTTAGAGGAATGTCTAAGGGTCTTTGTGAACTACTTTGGCTTAGAAGATTGCTAACTGAAATTGGCTTCCCTCCTAGTGTTGAAATGAATTTGTTTTGTGATAATAAGTCTGCTATTGCTATTTCCCAAAACCCAGTACAACACGATCGTACTAAACATGTGGAGGTTGATCGGCATTTCATCAAAGAAAACCTTGAAGGAAAAATAGTTAAATTTCCCTTTGTTAATTCTGAAAATCAGCTTGCAGACATGCTTACAAAGGCAGTTTCTAGCAAAGTTTTTCATAGCTCACTTGACAAGTTGGGCATTAGTGATATCTATGCACCAACTTGAGGGGGAGTGTTAGCATGAGCTGTCAATTATAGAGAAAAATCAGATACACTTTATTGTCAAAATCCCTCTTTTAAATGTCAGCCGTGATATTAGCCTTAGAATATCATTCTAGTCTTATTCTCTGTACATATATATATATATATGTAGTGTATCAGCAATTGTAATTCATACAATAATACAATAATTGAAATTATATTCTTCCCTTTTTGACAAAGTGAACCATGTGACACTCAATCCTCATATCCACACATGCATCTCTCTTCTCCGAATTTCTTCTTCCTATGATTCTGCACAACTCTCTCGCCGACCAGGACTTCTTCGTTCCTCTCCATGTCTTCTTTCTTCCGTTTCCAGTTATGCCTTCCTCCCATTTCTTCACCCATAACTTCTTTTCGAAATTAGGGATTTTGTTTTTGGGATTAAGGATTTTGTTTTTAGGGTTTTAGTTATTTCCCTTTTTCAATTTCGATTTTGATTTCAATTCCAATCTTCTAATTTCTTCTAATATCAATCTTTTTGGGGGTTTAGGACTTGTTTATGGGATTTACAGATTCTATCTCAATCTTTAAAGGAAACCCAAAAATTGGACCTTTTTTTATTCCTTTTGAGTTATTCAATAAAGTAAAGGCAACACAAACCATTAAATAAATATGTCAAATGAGATCATAGATCCATGAGTTGCAAGCAATCAAGTTAGTATTAAAATATTGAAAGAAAGCTTCTACTCTTTGTTAGTATTAAAATCTATAACCAATTTAAGGAATTAGCCAAAAGAAAACAACTATATGCGGATCAATTTTCACATGTTGAATGTGGAACAACAATAGCAAGAAAAAGCAGTGGAATGGCGAATGCAAGAAGAAGAAAGGTCATAACCTGAAAGTGCAAGTGGGATTGGAATTTTGTGTCACATGACTCAATTAAGTTACTTTAATCTCAACCCTTCATTTTAATCTATTGGCTATCATTTATTCTCATCATTCTCATATATAAGTATTATTCTCATATTATATGTCCTATATATATATATATATATATATATATATATATATATATAATCTTAAACTAAAAATATGTGTAAAAAAGAAAATTTGAAACTTGGGGCGAGCCGTGTCCAATCCAGCCACTTAAGTGCTCCGCCCCTGGACCTAGTGAAAATATACAAAAAATGTAGAAATCACTGCTATAGGGATGACAACAAATGTTGAACTACAAAATACAAAACTCACCTTAATGGGTAAAATACAATAACTTATATCTTGTGAAACAAATATCCACCATAGGTAAAATCCTGGTAACCTAACATGGGGCGCAAAACGAAATTGCAAAAAAATTTGGTGTGGGTGTCCATCAAGATCCAAACACAAAGATGAGTCCAGAGACAGGCCCAATCACTTAAGAGAAAGCGAATGACTACTATCGCCAACATGAAGCTTCAAAGCACTGACAACTCGTTGTAGCGAACCACGATAACAACAAGCAACCCCTGATTAACTCCAGATCCCAAGACCTTGCCCTTTCAAGCAAAATCAACAAATCAGAATCAACAAATCTACTGGCACAAGTAACCCACCGCACAGATCGATATATCATATACAACGCCATTTGGATATACCTGAGTGGCATTGAATCAAATTTCAATATTATTGATTTTTTTTGGTACATATAATATTATTGAATGTTATTAACTCCATCATAATTTATCTTAATTCATACACGATAATGTATCTTAATAACAGACAATATGTTAAGTGTCCTATATAGGGGTGTACGCGGGCTGGGTTGGGCCAGATTTGGCTTAACCCGCTACCCAACCCGTTCAATATACATTGGGTTGGATTCATCACTAAATCCGCACTTTCATTGTTAAATCCGAACCGAACCAATCCGATTGTTAACAGGTTGGGTTGAGTTCGCCGGTTGTACATAAAATTTAAAAAAAATGATGGTTAAAACACCGATTTGACTTCAAATAAAAATTCATTTATAGTCATAATACTTAATAAAAGTAAATTCCCACAAAACACACCATTTCCATTAAATCGATAATTTGGAAATGACATGTAGAAACAAAAGTAAATTATGGTGCAAATTACATAAATTCCAATATATAAGCAATAACAACAAACTAAAGGAAGAATCATTGTGAGAAATTTTGAAGCTTGATTGAGTGATTTGTGGGAAATTGATTACACAAATAGGAATAAGGAAAGGAATTGAGAAATTGGCTCATGAAATTAAGAGAGTCAACAATAGTAGTACTAGTAGTGTAGTACAATAGTAGAATGAAAATTTTAGATATAAGGGTACACGGGTTGGGTATACGGGTCAACGGGTTCAAAAAGCTAGATCCAATACCTGAACCAATTATATGCGGGTGTCATGGGTTGGGCCGGGTTCTATCCATATATGAACGGGTTCGGGTAAATAGTGGGTTGGGTTGGGTTAGATCAGCGGGTTCGCGGATTGACCCGTACCCATGAACACCGCTAGTCCTATACCAGATGCAAGATAACTTGAATATAAATTTATAATTAGAAATAACATAATCTTACAAATTAATTTATAGAATTGAATTAGATTCAACCATATGTTCTAAGATTTAATATTATAATTTCAATAACACATAGTGGCAGATGAATGATAATAATTTCAACATTATTTTTCAACACAATGGAGAGTTTATTTTCTATTACTAAGAATTTAGAAATTTCTGCTTGTTTAAGAGTCATAATATACTACCAATTACTAGGGTATATAGTAAGCAGACATTAAGCATAAGTGTGCATGTGGGCTTTGCAGTTCGTGGGCATAAGTTGCATGTGGGCTTGGCAGTTCGTGGGGCCGTAATCACGATTCTTCATGTCACCCCTACATTTAATCCTTCGCTGCTATAAATAATTAAATATTCCAATTTCATCTTTTTTATTATTTTCGTCACTCCTACATTTAATCAAAATTATATATCAGAAAACTTTAAAAAATAATGAGAACATTGGAAAACGATTTTTGAATAGACTTAGCCACGGTTCAACTGTGGCCGAAAACATATTCTATTTTTAGCCACAATAAAATCTTTTTAATATTGTTATAAAAATTTAGGTTTATAACTTTGATTAAATGTAGGAGTGTACTATATAATAAAAAAGGTAAAAGGAGAATATTGAGTTATTTGTAGGGGTGAAGGTTTAAATGTAGGAATGAGGGGAAACTTTTTCATGCTTATATCTTGCATAAATCACAGTAAAAAGTTACTAGTAGCACAAAAAATTTAAAAAGTGAAAATGAAATAATAAATTTTCTCCGAAATGCAATTCATTATGTCAGAGGTTAATCCAACTTTTTTAAAGTGGGTAATTTTGCAAATGATTAATCATTATTTTTTTTATATGAAAGAAGAGTCATTAAAGAATTTTTAGTCATAACAACTAGATTGGCACGCGTGCAAATTTTATTGTCTACTATATTGTCATAACAATATAATTATATATGAAATAGAAAATTTCCAGGGGAGAAATAAAAACCAAGGGAACGTAAAATCAAATCCAGCAAGATCACACAATATGTTGGTCAACCTAAATAAGCAATGCAAATATTTAAAACAACACAAGTGTCCAACAATTAACACAGAACGAGTCCAAGAATCAATCTACTTTACTGACTTTTTCGGCTAGCCAATTCAGTTTGTATAGCAAGAGAATGAAGAGGATAACAAAAGCATTCTTAATCAATGATGATATAGATATTAATTAACATTGACGTCAAACTTACAACCTGCAAAATTCAACAAATCTAGAAAATCATCAGAGAAATAAGGAACGAGAAAACTGATATGATCAGCCAACACAAAAACCAAGTAGACCATTCCGCGATGGTGAAAAAACAACTAAACAGCATAACTGAGCCCTAACAAACATTTGTGATGTAAAGAGGTGGTGACAACAGAACCAGCGACCACGAACCCGCAACGACGCACCAACAATTTGAACTTGTCAAAATAATTGATGAGCCAACCACATGCACCCACCATTGTGAGAAAAATGGAACTACTACCAAGTTTCAGTTGCAGCGACACTCTACCGACAACCAAGCAACACCATTGGGAACTGCAACACCATTTGAAAGCTACTTCAACTCTGTCGGCATGGTTTAGACAACCACCACCTAAAAAAATCGATCTGCAATCAACACCTCCCAAGCCATTGACAATGCAAACTACGACAAAAACCTACAATAGAGCGACAAAGATCACAAAGGAGAGGAGTAAAGCAACCCTAGCAGGGTGAGACGATGGTACAAAGTAGAACCTCGTTACACTATCAGCACCCTAGTCTAAATCGTGATGGATTTTGAAAAGAAAGGGTATTGCAACAGAAAATCCTTAATCACCTTAACGTCTAGCTTGATATTATGGTCCAAATTCCCAAACACCCGATGATTCCAAAATTCAAGACCCTCTATAAGAAGTTTGAGTTTCTCTTTGAGAATATAAGCTATCAAACTTTGGGTAGATGTCTTACTCCAACTTTTGAACAACCACGCACATCCTTAAAGTTATGACGATCTATCCAATTTTTTTAAAATCAAAACAGTTTAGGCCCCCACAGCTGAAAACAATATCTTAAAATAATGGGGCAATAATCTGAAACGTCTTTAGCCAAGGCCTACTGAGACAACTCCTCCCACAAATTACACCAATCGTCTGAAATCAAAAAGCGGTCTAGTCTACTCATAGCACCACCATTTGGATAAAAAAGGTAAAGCGTCTTTCTAGTAATGGAAGATGGAGGACCATCTCCCAAAAAAAATCATTAAACTCACGAATTTTATTGCTAGAACCCCTCAAAGATTCCCTAAAAACACCTCTAATTTCAAATGTGGAAATAACTAAGTTGAAATCTCTAACAATACACCCGTTAAACTAAACTCATTTTTAATATTCTTGTTCTTATAAGATCAACTCTCATTTTCATACTGAAAGTTGATCTTACACATTTCCAAATAATTTTGCACAACTTTTAGATCTTTAATATGATTAATTAATCTCATAAGTGACAAATCATTCTTTTGTTTATCTGACTTGTCTTACAACCTAATGTACTGCTTAATAAGAAATGCTTAATTTATTATAATAAAACAAATGTACATCACAAATAATAAATCTTAATTAATATTATATTCCACTACAAATGCTAAATCAATGTGTATACCCCTCCCTTCCCAATAGACAAATGAAAGCCTAACTAATCACACTGAACACTTGAAAAGAAAAATCCCCTATGATCATGGAACATGCTAAGTAATCCCAATGAAGCACGTGGCATGCCATTTGAAGCCAAACACTATATGATTAGATCACAAAACCACAAATTTTCGTAACTTTAAGAACCATATACATATAATATGTACACATCATCACACTTTTTATAGCAAGACCATGCAATTATTATTATCAACTTCGAATCTCATTCCCTCCAAGTTTGATGAGGAGACACCATCATGATGATCTTCTAAATCCATGTCCCACAAAAATCCATACCCATCATCACATTTAGGACTAATTTGAGTCACACTACTACAATTAGTGTTTGCATCGATTGAAAATTGAAGTAGATTCATCAAAGAATTATTTTGATTCTCATTTGGATGACAATGATGGGTTGTCATTGAGGATGAGAAAGAAGCAAGTTGGTTATAACCAATTGGCATGGTTTGGTTGGTTAGTGATGGGGCTATAGTTTCATACATGTCTTGTGGGCATAATTTGCCACTATTTTCTGTTTTGCCTTTATGAAATACTCTACACAAAACCCAGTCTTCCTGTAATCAATAAAAGTTTGAAACTTATTAGCAAAATTATATGTGAAACCAAAATACATGTTTAATGAAGCTTTAACATCACACTAAAAATACACGTATAGCATCATCTTTTTTCCACTTAGGAATTATTCTATTTTATCCAATTCAATTAGTGACATCAATAAATCTCTTAAGATTTGGAACAAAAAGTCTTCTCACACACACACACGCACATACAGTACACATTTCCTTATTTCTCACAAAGATGCTGAATCCAATCACTCGTCCTAGCCCAACTTTCACACCTTATATATATATATATATAGAGTGTTTATATGTATTTTAATAGGTATTTAAATTTATTTCAACTACTAGTTCGTTAAATGTAAAATTAAACTTACATATTTTTAAAAGAAAACTTAAATTTCTATATTAATATGTTTAAAATTTGAATGTTAGTCAAATATTAATTCTTGAATGTTTCAGATGAATCACATAAAAAAATAGAATGAATTACTGGAAAAAATTAATTAATGGAATGTACAAAATAATGCCTCAAGGCACTAGTTAAAAAAAATGGAATGTACAAAATAAATATAATAGAAAAAAGTTAAATAGTATCCTCAAGACATCAGTTAAGAGGGCTAAGTATAGTAAAAATATCTTTAAATTTATATGGTAAACTTTTTAAAAGTTTGGAAAGTGATATTTTCAATAGAAAACATTTTTATTTTGGGTTCCTTAACTAGTTAGTCAGAGACACAAATTAACACGACTCTGTGATCTTTACAAAGAAAGATTTAAACCTAAAATTTAGAGAATAATGGACCCCAAAACGTTAAATTTACCACATTAGTAACACACAAACACCCCTCTTTTTTTTGTTACAATTCAAACACCCCTTTTGTTGTGGATATGGATTCTCTGCTTAAAGAATCATCAATTTTTCTGATGTTGAGATTTTCAGTCATTAATCATTTAATTAGACGGATCAAAATAATTTATTTATAAAATTATTGAAAACAATTTCAACGACATAATTATGTATAATCGAAACTATTACAACATCCCGATATATCAACAGAAAATCTATTTTCCTTTTTTTTGTTAATTAAAGTCAGTACGTTCCTATGTGACAATAATTTAGCATTATGCAAAGTGCAAACGCGTAAACTAAAAGATAACCGTGACATGATTCATAGTCACGTATGAAAATTGATTGAAAGGTAGAGAGAAAAAGTAAAATCTAAACGTACCTTAGGTGGCATATGTGGGGTCTCCAACCTAAACTCATGCATGATCCAACCTGTTTTGATTCCATTTGGAGCTCTATTCCTATAGAACACCAATGTTTTCCTCATTCCTACAATCTCACCACTTATTGGATCAAACACCGTTCGATCCTTCCCCGTTGCTTTCCAATAGCCAGATGTCGTTGCCCTATTGGTTCTAAACCCAGTTGCATATTTACGGTCACGAAAGCTGAAGAAGTACCATTCAGTTGCGTTCAGCTTAGCAACCTCTGAAAAAGCACGCATGCATGAATAGATAATGAGTCAATTTTTGGTTCCATATGAGAAAATTATGTGACTAAGGTAGGTAAAATAAGGTTGTTAGATAGATAAGTATGTAATATACTAATATCTAAAAAAAATGTGAATAAGGTAGATAAAATAATAATTCAGCCGTTACTGTATGCTATTAATCATTGAATGTGTGCTATTAATTTTTTCTAGCTAATAAATGTTATAACTATGACAATAATGATAAAACTAATTAGGTTTTGTTTAAGATGATCACGTTCACGTGTCAACTAGTTCATACTAATGACATTTTTTTTTTTTTGAAGCATCATACTAATGACATGTATTTGTCAAGTTTGCAATTGAGCTAGATAAAGTAACTTAAGATTAGTCTAGAATTCATAGCTCAACTGACAAATGTCGAAATTGTTAGACCGGACGTTATAATCCGAGTTCGAATCCGGGATCTCACAGTTGTGTGTGAGTTTAATTTCAATAAATTACCACTTCATTTAAGACAAAACAAAATAACCTAAAATTGGTATTTGGGGTTTATTATACATATTTTGGTATAAATGTGTAATTACGTTACCAATAGGTTTCTTCACTCCGTTTTTTTCACCCCTTTTTACGAGAGAGTTTAAGTTTTTCTCTAACATAACATAAAATATTTTGTATTTAAAATAGGCACAATTATGTTGTCTGAGGCCTAGCTAGAAATATTTCCACAAGCTAACTTTTATTAATTTCATAATTGTGTCTAAATTCATAAACTAGTTGAAGAAAATACAATCATTAAGCATCTTTTAAAATATTCACAAAATTTATGAAAATACAAGATACTAATTAAGATCAGTAACCTCGATTATCATTATTCTGTTTCACAAAAGAAGTAGCCAATGAATGCAACAAGTTTCCGTTAGAGTCATAAATAATAGATATGATACATAAAACAAATACTAGTACAAGTACAATATTTATATAGATATGATACATGCACAATATATAAATAGATAGATATAGATATGGTGAAAAGTTGTAGGAGAGAAAAGGATATGGTGAAAAAAAGTGTAAAAATTCAAATAAGTTTCAAAAACTAATAATTGAATGTAATAATTATAATCACAAGAATGAAATAGTGTAAAGAAAGTGATTCTACAAAGTATTGGGTACGATCAGTCTGTCTTATACAGTGAATGAAAGGATCAAAATTATCCACAACATTAGAATACTTGATGAAGTCGTTCTGACCGCATAAAGAAAGATAGTAGAAAATTAATTGGACAAAATGAAACACAATAGGAATAGTCTCCGTGAGCTTGATTCAGTTGGTAGAGATTTCGCCCGTATTATATGTGCAGGAGTCCGGATTCGAACCCAGAACACTCTACTTATTTACCTTTAAGGTGAATTTTATAGTCACCGGGCTACTTGACCAAAAAAAACACTCTACTTATTTACATCTAAGATGAATTTTATAATCACTAGGCTACTTGACAAAAAAACACAATAGGAATATATAGAATCTTCATCTTCACGGTGTAGACAACCAAAAGACATTGGTTAGTATTTTCATAAAGATCAAATACTATTACATAAAAAAAATTATATATTTGCACCAAAATTCTTACCACTTAAACTAATTTATTGTTAGTAAAAGACGGTATACATACTATTAGCTAAATGAAAATGCTAAACAGTGTCCCTGAGACACTAGTTAAGCGCTAGTTTGGGGCAGATGACAGAAAAACAACATATGAAACTAAATGGTTGAGCTAAAGTGAAGGTTAAGAAATTTTACATAAGAAATAAATAGTGTTCAAGAGATGTTGAGTTTGATTAATTTCTAAAACCAAAAATGATAATTTTTTTTTTAAAACCAAAAATGATTACTTGATAATTATTAAATGAAAGAATTAAAAAATTGAAAATAAAGAGGTCAGATGTTCGATCTAATAATATTAAAATTTGTTGTTTAAACAAAATCAAAATGGTACCAATTTTATATTTATATATTAATAGTAATTATATTACTCTAGTACTAAGTGTTATATAAAAAATCATTTGTTTATATAAAGAGACTTGATTGATTAATGTATTGGAAGAGAAAGTATCAAACAAGAATTGTTTGCATCACCACACAATCATTGTAGAACTGCACAATAAAATATTAACCGTAACGTAACTGTAGCACCCCGTAACGTAACCGCACAATCATTGAAGAATTGTACTTTCATTCCCATTTCTTTTCTGGAAGCAAACTTCACTGTATGCAAGACATGCACACCATGAAAGTGTTTGTGAATAAAAATTAACTAAACCATGACACTAATTAAGGAACAAGTTAAAATTAATGAGATCAAATGTAAATCATGATAATTAGAATCGACACGTACACACCGACAAATAGACGGACAGATAGATAGAGAGATAGATAGATAGATAGATACCTGGAAGTTGCCAAGGCTCGCATGTATGCAAATCAATTTCCTCCAAGGTACCTTTGAGAACATCCTCATTTGTGATCTTTTTGTAAAGGTAATGAAGGACCAATTCTTCATCACTTGGATAAAACCGAAATCCAGGTGGAAGTGAAGCACCGACATCTCTAAGACCCATTATTATTTGTATTTGTATGTTAGCTAATTAAGGAGAGAAATAATTTAGAGGCAGAGGGAGAGGGAAATCTAAGGAAGATATATCTTTTTTGAAATTTGATAAAGGTAATGGGTTTTATATATAGATATATATGGTAGGGGTGTGGATATATATAAAGTATAGAATCTATATAATTGAAGCTAGCTTTGAAAGGTTACTAATCTTAAAGGTAATATTTTTCTTTTATATAATAAAGTCTCAAGGTAATGTCGCAGAAAGGTTGGGACCGTGTATTTATATGGTAAGAATGCCTTTTAAAATTTCTTTACTGCAATATTCTGGCAGGGCTAGATGCTGATAATATTTTTAAGGTGATGTCTACATTACTTTTTCATCCCTCCTTTATAAAATATAAACAAAACTGCAAAAGATAGTCAAAATTTTTTTAATGTATTTAATTTAAAATTTGGACTAAATATATTCACTTTTGTTGACCAATTTTTACTTATATTTTAGGACTGAATGAATAATAATTTGAGATATTTATCCAACAATCGATAAAAAAAAAAATATATTTGTATGTAATACTTACAATTAATTTTTAATCAATTTTTACTTTACATGCGTGTGACTTATTTTTATTGATATATATGGTTTAAACACATTTAAATTATCAAATCAAATAGTAGAGTAGAAAAAACATTTAAATATATTTTTTCTCTTTTTTCAAGGCTCCTTGTTGTGTATTAAAAAAAATATAGAAAAAATTCAGCGAAACTTTCTGTGGGGTTGTGGTTTAGAGGAGAAGAAGCTTTGCTGGGTTAAATGGAATCAGATTTGCTTACTGAAGGAGAAAGGAGATTTAGGGGTAAAAAATCTTGAACTTTTTAACTTGGCTTTGCTGAGCAAATGGAAGTGGAGGTTTTTGAACCATGATGAGGCGATTTGGTCTGATTTTCTTCGACACGGTACAGTACAGGCATCTCCCTTCTCATTTGATGGGTGGTCATGAGATGGTGTCGGGTACAAATTCGTCACTATGGTGGCATGATGTTATCAATTCTGGACGAGGTTATAGTGATAGTTGGTTTAAGTCCAATGTTAATTAGACGTTGTGCTAATAACGGAAATAACATTGAATTTTGGAATTTTAAATGGTATGGGAATCAAGCTTTACGTGATTTATTTCCTGACTTGTATTCCAAAGAGTCTTTGAAAAACGCTAAGGTATCCCAGCAATTGGGAGGAGTCGATTCGGTGCGGTGGTGGAGGTGGAGTTGGCTTGTATCAGTAGAAGCGAATGAAGAGCAGCAAGTCATAGACTTACAAGGTTTGTTCGACGGTTTTACTTTTTATTCCACTGAGCCAGACCATTGGCGTTGAATACTGGATGTTAATGGGGGTGTTTTCAATTAAATCTTGCTACACTAGTTTATTAGCTTCAAGGCAAGTAGAGTCTATGGAAAATAATATGTTAGAAGTCATTAAAAGTTTATGGAGAACTGATGTACCATCCAAAATTAATGTTTTTGGTTGGCAGCTACTATTAAATAGACTTTCAACAAGAGCAGCTCTTAATCGAAGAGGTATTTTGATTAATTCTCATAATTTATCGTGTGTGTTTTGTTTTCAGCAAATTAAGGATGGTGCCCACCTTTTCTTTTAGTGTCCTTTTAGTAAGGGGGTGTGGAGCAATGTTCTTAATTGGTTAGGAAAGTCCTTACAATCGGGTGTCGAAGGAAGGAACCATTTTATGACGTTTGGTTATTTCTTAGGGGCGCGTCCGTCACTTGGTTTGGTTGGCAACCACTTGGAATTTGTCGAAATCTCGAAAATAATATAATTTTCAAAGGTGTCATTCCGGATGAATCGTCGTTGTTTGAGGAGATCAAACTTACTTTTTGGGTGTGGTTTTCTAATCGTTATGATCGTAAAGCTTGTACTCCTTTTCCTAGTTGGTGTTTAGACCATTTGTCTTGTATTCAAACTCAAAGCACTTGATTATGTACTTTTCATTGTAAGGGATTGAATACCCTTATATTCTCTTATAATATATTTTGCTTATAAAAAAAATGATTCATTTCCACAGACTCAAATCCCTTTATTAAAAATGTAAACTAATACATATTTTAGAAAAATAAAAATTTACAAATTAATTATATCTGTAGCATTCAACTATATTAAATTGTATAAAATAGAGTTTAATAAATGTTCAAAAAGAAAGATAAAACATTTGTACATTAACATGCAATAAAGAAATAATCATATTTTTATCTTACACTGCTAATTTTCAACTATTATTACAATACAAATTTTGATTGGTTGTTAATATAAAATTATTTTACACTCATTAGATTTATTAAAGAACCCTCCAAAATAACCCCTTCACTTGATTGTTGAAAAGTTAGTTATCTTGGGAAACAAGAAAACGTGTGACACTTTTATCAATATAAAAAAAATATTCCTTTTTAAAAGAGAACTTTATTTTATTTGTTAATTTTTTTAAACAAAAAATTATTTTTAAATTAAGATAAATGATAAAAAAAATTAAATATATAGCGAGTAACTATGTAAATACTAAATATACATTAATTTTTTTTAACCCTATAACGGTTCCCCTACCTTAATCCTCAGTCAAATGAAAATCATTAGTTTGATTGCCATTAATCAATTGTTGTTTTTTGAGCTAATACATTTCATAATTCATTTCCTCCATTTTCATGGCAGACACCGGGTTGGCTGTAGTCCCCCATCAATAAATTTTTTTAATTCTTAAATATATATATATATATATATATATGGATTTTGCTAACATACATCCATTTATTTTTAGAAAGTGTATATTAGCAAGTTATAATTAAAAATTAATTAAATACATCTTAAAATGTACTCCCTCCGTTCCAAAATATAAGTCGTTTTGACCATATTACACAAATTAAGAAATGTAATCATTGTTGTATAGAAAAGAGAAATTATGAGTAAGTTTACAAAATTGTCCTTCATTAATTATAGGCTTAAATGCACTTTTGGTCCCCCTATTTTTGAATTTATGAAGTTTTGGTCCCCCTATTTTAAAACTCAGCTTTTTGGTCCCCCTATTTTAAAACTCAGTTTTTTGGTCCCCCTATTTTAAAAATTAAGATTTTTTTTTAGTCTCCCTCTCATTTTAATGACGCGGCACTGTAGATGATGACGTGGCAATGAAATAATGACATGATAATTTCTTTACCTATTCATCATTGTCACGTCATAATCTACAGTGCCATGTCATTAAAATGAGAGGGGGACTAAAAAAAATCTTGATTTTTAAAATAGGGGGACCAAAAAGCTGAGTTTTAAAATAGGGGGACCAAAAAGTTGAGTTTTAAAATAGGGGGACCAAAACTTCATAAATTCAAAAATAGGGGGACCAAAAGTGCATTTAAGCCTTAATTATATGAGAAAGATAAATGAAAGAATTGAAAGAAGAGAGAGAAATAAAAAGTTAAGGGTATAATAGGAAAAATAGCATTAAATGCTTCATTGGAATCGTAAAGCAACATATATTTTGGAACAAATTTTTTCTCCAAAGCGACATATATTTTAGAACGGAGGGAGTATGTTGTTATTAACACACTCCTTCTAAAAAATAATTAGGTGTAATTAAGTTAACAATTCTTATAAACATTTAATATAATACACTTTTTTTAACAACAGAAGTATAATATATATTGGATGGCCAAATAAATATAAATAATACTACACTCACAAATTTATTTAACTCACAAATTGAATTTTCTATATAGTTGAAAGTAGTAGATTTGAAAATATTTTTGTTTATTTTTCTCTTGATGACGTTCACTAATCATCTTTCGTTGCATCTAGATAAAAATGGTACCTTTCTCCAAGATGTCAACCAACGAAGACCTTCTTGGCAGTAATCCGATGTTTTTCTGGTTTGAGTTATCTATCAAAATTGTTAATCAGCATGTATTTAATTAATTTAATCATTTGGAATCTCTTAAGGCACATGTTAAGAAGATAAATGTGAAAAATATTTATTAAAACATGTATATTATTTAATTATCTAAGCATTAAATTTTTTGTATCATTAAATGATATGTTTCTATTTTTAGATAGTTTATTATGTACTCTTAAGGCACAAGTTAACACGACTCATAGTACATCTCATTAGTGATTATAATTTTATTTATAATTTTTTTTTCTGGATTCATTGTATTTACTTGTAAATCATCCCAAAATCACGTTTTTCGTTTTTTTGCATGTTGAATCTTTCTCTATTGCGCATTTAATAAACTTTGCACCATTTAACAAAGTACACGTTTGGATTTATCTGGTTGTTTTATTTATTGGTGAGCAGCCATAAACGTATAACTATGTCACACTACAAAATTTAAAATTAAATTAATTAACGGTTTTCTCAATTAAGATTCAATTGACAATCACCTGAAGCATCTAATTTATTCGTGAGCCCCGCTGCACATAGACAGCTCTAACAAAAAAGATTAGCAAAGGAATATGAGAGTGTTACATATATCCTTAAAGCATTAAAGAAATAAATGTAGAAATTATTTTTAAAAATTTGTATATTTTAATTTTTTAAATATTAAATATATCACATTATTAAATACTTTATTTTTATATTAAGATATCTCAATATATCGCTTAGCATACATATTAACATGAGATACCCATGAAATAACTTCATTTTTTTGGCATACATATAAATAAAATAGTAACGAACCAATTGTGGAATTATTTTCTCGTAAATTGTGCATTTATATTTTAAAAATTTTAATTTTTGAGTTACATATATTTTTGGCTTCTATAAAATTATAATATTTTGTTTTTGGCCACTATAAAAAAAATGGACATGTTTTGGTTTCTAGGAAATCTTTATGCGTTCACTTTCAAAAATTGATTAGTTATCCTTAAAATTTTATATTGTTTGATAATTTTTTCTCAACCATGTCTAGAATGCTAAAAAAAATTCTTTACAAAATTTTAGAATTTTCTAAAATGAAAAAAATTAAATACGAGATTTTAAGTTTCAAAAAATAAAGATAAAAGTAATTAACGACAAGTTCAATTTAGAAATCAAATTTTGATTTCCATTTGTTTCGATGAACTTTTTATAATATTTTAAACATATATGCAAAACAATAATTTAAAAATACACATTAATTTACAGCTGAAACAATAATTAAAACTAAGTGCGCAGTAATTTTGTAGACCCTAAAACATATTTTTTTCTTATAGGGTGCAAAATTAAAATTTTATAATTTTATACCAAACAATTTTTTTCCTTTGTTTTGACAAAACCAAAAATAAATTTAATCCTTGATTTTCAATACAAAATTTCTCCTTTTAAAACATGTTCCCTTGTTAGGATGACCCTAAATATGAAATTATAATAGGAAAATGTTAAATAGTGCACCCAGTGCACTAGTTAAGCAAGTTTTTTATGAAAAAAATTTCTTAAAAATTGTGCATTTAATGCTTTGAAAGTATAAAAAAAAATTTTATCTCTATTACTTTTGTCTTTTATTTCCTTTTTTAGCATGCTTAATAAGTGTACTGGGTGCACTGTTTAGTATGACTCATTATAATAAAGGAAGAAAGTTTCTAAATAGAATTAAGATTACAAAAAATACTTAATGATGCGGAAACACAAATTAAAACAACAAAATGTCCAAACCACATGAACCACCAACACAATTCCAAACTCAACACTAGCCCCTGAACACCTCTCACTAATTAAAAAAAGACGTAATTGTACATTTACTCCCTTATCTTTATTTTTGATTTCAAGTTAATTCTTATGTTTTAAAAATATTAATCTATAAACCATATTTAAGAAGAGAGCTTGACAATATCTACGTGGACCTCTTCATAGGTTGTCTCCAAAAAATAAATTATTGTGGGGCATCCAAATGACCCACTTAATAGCTGGAAATAGAATTTAACTCCAATCATGAACTTGCAAGCCCCGTGTATATATGTAATTTCATTTTCTATTACAGAATAATATTTTGGAACGATCCTTGTCATGGGGCATAGGAAGATCTGGGGTCTGCTGAGAACCTAATTATTATGAGTCTGTTGTATTCTAACTTGGCTTATCTAAAATTAAATTTGGATTATGTGAATTTTGTTTCATAATGATAGGGTGCAAGCAGTTGCAATAATAAATTAGATGAGGACAAGAAGGATATTTGTCACAATATGTATCATCTAAATAAATGATAATAATTAGGGGAGTATATTTGGCAGATGATGATCCACGGGGCCCGTCTCTCTTTTCTTCAACTATTTTATCATATGCATAATTAAGAGAAGTGTTATTTTGAACATAATATATATATATATATATATATATATATATATATATATATATATATAAAGGAAAATGCTTCGGGATACTAGTTAAATATATAAATATAGTAATTCTGTTTTAGAATTTGTGCATTTAATGAATCGAAAATGTAAAAAGTTATTTTATTAATATTAATTTTATTTTTTATTTTTTATCTTTGATATGCTTAACAAGTGTCCCAAAGACACTGTTTAGCATGATCAATATATTAAAAGTCTTTAGAATAACCTCAAAATCACAAGGACCCTATCTACACCTCATAGATCTCTATTAGTTTATGCACAAGATAGATTATACCTCTTTACACATTTATAAAATAAGTATCTTTTTCGACCTTAATTATAAGCAAATATCACTTTTTAAATACATTGGATAACTAATATAATTAGATTGTTTTTTAGACTAAATACATTAATTATTCAATGTATTCAAAAAATGACATTTGTTTATAATTAAAATTGGAAATAATACTATTGATTTATTAATTTAAAATTGGACGATTCGGTTTACATTGATGTAGACTTTTATGTCGACTTAATATTTGTGAATAGCTCAATGTGAAGATACAGTTATTACACGTTGATCTTAATTTTCAGTTATCAAATTTTGTTATAATTTGTATAGATGAAATGTTTTCCTTCACAATTACACTAATCAGGAAACAGTGGAGGTGATCTATACTCTCTAGACTTTAGAGTATGTGAATGTGACAAATCGAAAGAAAGGATTAGAATTAAATTAGTGTTAAAACGACGTAGCATGTACAAAAGAGGAAGAATATACCAGGATTACTTGTAAAATTGGTCATTTTTCAGTTTTCATATTCATCAGATGACGGACTTTTTTTGGCCATTGCAAGAAATGTGGTCCCAATGGGATGAAGTTTTGTAGAAACGATTAGATGGTTATTGAAAGGGAAACAGTAGTCATTTAATCATACGATTATGTTCCTGTCGGAGAAACAGTGTCCGTCTAATTTCAGATTAAAACTAAAGCGCGTGTATCCATTAAATGAGAAATTTTAGTGTTATTCTTATGCAGACACAACATATTTAGACATAAATTTAGACACATATATGACTTAAAAAAATTATTAGATACTTTTTAGTAGGTAAATTTTAATATGGACCATTTAATTAAATGATTTATAGTAGACTAATGCTATAACCAATACGAATTTTATAAAATTTACAGTTTGATTGAAAGTTTATATTATATAAATTATTTATAAAAAAATTAAAAATATTAAAAATTGTTTGATATGTTATTAAGACTCGTTAAGATTTACGGTATTTAATAAATCGTTAATCTTTATGGATTTCAATAACATATCAAATAATTTTTAATTTTTCTACATTTTTTGTGGATGATCTATATAATTTGAATTTTCATTCCAACGGTAAATTTTGTAAAATTCGCCTTCATTATAATAGAACTCATCACTTGTTCGCAATGGACCACTTGAAGAGGTGGTCCACCATAGTAATGACTCTTTTAGTAATATAAATCTTATTGGTAGATATATTTCGCTGTGATGTGTTTTTTTTTAGTGTTAGCAATTCAGAGTATTGAAGAGCAACTATTATTATTAATTGGTAACAAGTCTTAATTCAACCGTTAAAAATATTAAAATTGTTGGATTTATTTCATGACCTAAGCTTAAATTTTCATTTTCAATTTTATATATGTGAATTTTCAATAATTTAAAATTCTTTATCTACTGAAAAAATAATGATTAATTCACCAATCAATTAGATCTTCCCAGAAGTAGAAATGTCAATTTTGTATCCGTGAATCAAAATTTCTATAAAGACTGCCTATTTGAGGATTTGTGGGATGGATGAGAAATAATGTCTCTCTCGATGTAGTGTGGTGTGGGGAACGTCAAATTTCCAAATACCTTATAAACATATTTATTTGTCTTTACACACAATATGTAGTAAAAAAATTGTTTAGAAATTAGTATATGTTTTATCTTTTGCTTATAACTTTTCCCATCTATTTTTTTATGAGACAATTTGAGTGGAGGGAATGGGGTGAAGGAATACTCACTACCATGTCTCATTAACACTCTAATGAGAAGGGTTAGATTCTCATTATGTAGAATTTTGTTTGTAAGGTTTTTTTTTTACAGCAAAAATGTTTTTGTGAAATTAAATACAAGTGATACTATATCAAAAAAAAAAACAAACAAATTAAAACCCAAACTAGCAAAAGCCAAAAATAATTACAATATAATAAAAAAATCTGTAGGATTCACCAACCACTCATATCTTAAATGGATTTTTTTTATATCATAGAGGGCATAACATACAAACAGAAAATATTACAAGTGGACCAAACGAGAGGTATTATGTGTCGTACAATCAGAAACAATAATATATTTTCTCTGACCTTATTTATAAGTAAAAATTACTTTTAAATTAATTGAAAAAATAATGTATCTAATTTATATTTAAGCTATATACATTAGTTATTGAGTGAACCTAAAAAATAACTTTTCCTTATAAAGACCAACTATCAAAATAAGCAGCATTACTATCCAACTCACACCATATATTAGCAATAATATTTGCACATGTACATTGATTAGCTTCCACATAAGAATGAGAAATATGTGTCTTCCAATCCTTTACCAACATTTTTCTAATGTTCTTCACCAAAGAGTAACTCATACTACTTCTTGTCATATTTGGATTTTACCTAGATATACCGATATCCAACAATAAGTTAGGTACTAAAAAATTCACTTTTAATTTATTGAAAATACTAAACATTGTCTCTAAAATATTATAGCTAAATA
The DNA here is from genome assembly GCA_954870985.1 of Trifolium fragiferum. Lineage (NCBI taxonomy): Eukaryota > Viridiplantae > Streptophyta > Magnoliopsida > Fabales > Fabaceae > Trifolium > Trifolium fragiferum. The sequence goes on along the minus strand of OX940796.1, from coordinate 40,245,837 downwards.
TATTAATAAAAAAATATCATTTCAAAATTTGTACACGTAATATTTTAATTTTCTTTTTTCGTATACTTAACATGACTAATTTATAGTAAAAGTCATGAGACCCAATTTAATTTAAAAAATTGAATGTATATAAATCTAAATTTAGTTTAATTAATGGCATTTTCTATATTGAGTTTTTTTAATAGGTACTTCTATATTGAGTTTTTTTTTTTTTTTTAATTTGTACTATTGTTAAAACACATATATACTATTAACATTTATATTTTTTTTATTGAAGCAATTCCGTGAATTTAGTGTCAAACAATAGAATAATATATGTTGAAAGTGAAAAGAACAGTAGATAGATTACTTGTAGACTTGTGTCTGTGAAAAAACAAAAAGGATTACTTGTGTAGACTGTATTTTATCTCTATAATATAAAGAGCTAAATCAACGGAACATTGAGCATGCGATGGAGGACACGTCATAACAATCAGCACACTTATATGACGTAGATAATTATTCTAAAATAACATAATGACTATCCTTACCAAATGAGAAAATAACATAATAATGATTGCAAAGAAAGGATGTGGAAGTTTGTTAGGCGAAGAATCGAGGAGAGAATGGATGTTATTGTTTGTTTTGTTGGAGGATGAGTCACGGCTTCATACTCCTCTCCACACTTTAGGGCCAATTATTTCTTCCCAGCTGCCTCTTTTCATTGCATATGTCTATTACAAAGTTTTTTTCATTCCTTAAAAATAATTTAAAAAATCCTTTTCATTAGTATCGGTAATAAGTAAAATGACTAAGGTTCAAAATCTTATACATAGTATAATGTTCTGCCTACTAAGCTAAGTTTATATGACATATTTTTAACCCTTTAACTTAATTTACAACTTTGGTATTTATAATACTTTCAATTATATATTATTAAAAATTAGGGTTAAATGCAGTTTTGGCTATAAGTTTTACAATTGTATAATTTTGACCCTTTAAATTTCAATTGTGTGATTTTAACGTCTTAAATTTTACAATTGTTCGATTTTAGCACATCAAATTTCAATTGCTCGATTTTAACCTACCAAATTTACCCCATTTTGCAGTTTCTAATTCCTGATTGAATTTTTTGACTAAAACTTTCTTATGCGGAATTTTAAAATAAAAATTGTTTTTAAAATTAAAAACATGTTTTAAAATTTTAAAAAATGTTATAAAATAGTAATATTTCCTTTTATAAGATTGTATTAAATTTTTTATAAAAAAAATATTTTACAAAATTTTAAAAAATAGTTCATAAAAAAAATTACTTTTTCTATAACAAAATATTTTATAAACTACCTATAATAAAAAAATATTTTATAAGTTATTTTTTTTAAAACAATTTGTAATATAAGCAATTTTTAAAAACATATATTAAAATTTATTTTTAATATTTATTTATTTTTAAAGTGTCATATAAGCAATTTTTAATCAAAAAAGTCAATCAGGGAATAGCAAATGCAAAAGGGGGTAAACTTGGGGGGGGGGGGGGGGGGGGGGGCAAAATCGAGCAATTGAAACTTGAGCGGCTAAAATTGAGCAATTGCAAAATTTAGGGGGTTAAAATCAAGCAATTGAAACACGGGGGGCCAAAATTACACAATTATGAAACTTGGGGGGTCTGATGACAAGAATTTATGTAGTATTTTTAGGTAGTATTATTAGTAATAAATGACCAAGACAAACCCGAATACGAAGCAAAACCTGAAGAATCGAAAAAAAAATGCAAAAAGGAATAAGAACACAAGAAAATGCCAAGAAAAGAAGCAAAAAGTGGATAAAATGTGCTTCCATCATGGCCAGATGACTTTCATCGTGCCACGATGGAAAAACTTGGTGTCCAAGGAAACTCAGTGCAATCTGATATATTTTTCAAGTAAACTCACTTCATCGTGGCACGATGATGAGTACTCTGAGTCCGTTTAGAAAACTATAAATAAAGCTATTTTCCCTTATAATTTTTCATTCGGGAATTGAGAGCATCCTCTAGTACAATAGAGTTGTTCGCGAGGAGCAAGGAGGGCAAATGAGCTCTCTACGGGAAGAGCTTTTCTCCTTCGCGGGAAATGTAACTTCCTGAGCAAGGTATCTCTCTTAGGTAGCATAGTTTTATTCTTGTAATTTAGTTATGTAATCTTTTGTATAGATTTCTTTACGTTGTGGTGGAGAAGATGAACTCACGTGTGAATATTTGGGCTATGTGAATGAGTCAAAGTTATAATAAATGTTATTTAGTTCTATGTTTCTTATTTACTTTCTTGCTTTAATCACGTATTCCGTAATCTTGCCGGATAAGCGGAAATGCTCATAGAATAAGTATTGGTTTTGACTTTAATACTTATCCGGATCTAGTAGTAAATAAGGCCAGAGGTATAGAGACGATAACATCCGACACTACCATCGAACTGAGACGAGTAGAGACAAAATCAAGAACTAGTTGTGAACTGAACAATTAGAAGCTGAATAGTCCGATACTAGGCTGTAGAGGTATAAGGAGATTAATTGAACGTAATGCATGTATGTAGAGTAACTAACACCATAGCTAGGGTATGTGACAAGCGAGGTATGCTCTCGTAGGTATTTTAGTTAGGGTCGTTGGGAATTTTTACTCGACGACAAATTGATGTACTTGTCAGACCGTAGTCAGGGACAAAACTGCATTTAAGCTTAAAAATTATAAAAATTTAATATTTAAAAATATTCTTCGAGACAAATTCAATAACATTTTATATCTTCGTATTCTTTTTAGTGTATTTTATATCTTAGTATTCATCTTTAGATATATTAGTAAAAAATATAATCAAAGTAGATTATGTGAATAATGTGTATAATCAAAATGTAACAATTATATTAAAACAAAGGAAGTATATGATCAAAATGTAAAATATTTATAACAAGAAAAGGAAGTATATGATGTCAATGTAAAATATTATATACAGTCTTTGTATTTTAAGAGCATACGAAGGAAATTTAAAGAATATATTTGACATTGAGAGAAAAGAAAAATTTAAAAAGAGTTGAATGGACAATATTTATAACAAGAATTTTTTATATTCAGTTCCCTTAAAACAAAAATTAGCATGCTGCTACCAATGGTTAGTTGGTTTAATTAGTGGTGTTGAATTTGATAGAGAGAATCACGGTTCGATTCTCCGCAACTGCGATCGAAAAGGGACTAGAACTACTTGATGTCAGAACTGACCCCCGAACAAATTAAATTGGCGGTGAAAGTAAAAAAATAAAAAATAATTAGCATGCTGCTTGCACCCAAATAAAAAATAATGTAATTAATTATTGTACCAAACAATTGTAGCTAATTTACCATTTAAAGTAATCTCTTCCGATTTGTATGTTTGAATAAATTTGGTTATTATTGTGAAACACTTGTTACTATGAAAGTTTTTTACTTCAAATTGTTGAAAATTCTCTTTGTTTTTTACTCGAATCGTAAACAAAAATTTGTGCTCCTTGAATGAGTCAATTTCTCAAAGATCTAACTCATCAATTTCACCTTTTGTGAGGTTTTTTAATAGTATAAAACAAAACCGTGGTCAGGAGGCCAGGGTTTAGACAACGCTTCGTAAGAAGTTGCCTTTTGAGTGACAAATAGGCAACGGTTTAGTTGATCCCACGCTTATAAAATTGTGGCCAAATCTAAATAGGCAACAATTTTCAATAGAATAATGAACAGTGTAAAAATCTATCAATGTATATAAAATTGTTGTCTGTTACTCTAATGGCAACGTTTTTTAGCCGTTGGTTATTGTTTCGTTGCCTAAAGTTAAATATGGTGTAGTTCTAGATAGAGAATTCAAAACAAGAGATTTGTCATGGTTCACCCAATGTGGGCTAGTCTAATCCTCACAACTGTGAGATTTTCACTAAAATGCTTGAGAAACCTTCTCAACTTATGTACCTAATTCTTATGCCTCTTGGGACTTTTACAATTTGTATTCTTTAAGCCTCAGCACACTCACAAGCTCCTATATGTCGCACTAGACACTATAGACAGTTACAATTCACTCAATGTCACATTTACACGCTAATAAAGAGAGTTGATAAAGTTCTGGTGACTTATCTCTTTGATAAGTTTCATTCACCGCCAAACTTAAATTACTATTTGAGATATTGATACTTCTTTGTGATCAAAATATCAATTAATTGCATCCAAAACCTCAAACCACACTTAGAAGAAAAAAAATCAAACGAGAGAAATAAATGTTGAGAATTTTCTTCCTCTCCGCAATCACCCAAATTTAAGAGCAAATTTTAAATGATAATATCGCGACATGTTAAATTATTCTTTGTGAGCAATCTATTCTTCAACACCCGCCAAACATAATGATATTTTTAGAGGTATAAATTTATTTCATGCGATATACTTGGAAGCCAATAATATATCCTCCAACGCTTCTTGAATTAGCAAATGACAAATTTTTTTATCTGAATCCTTTTTGCTAGAGTCAAATCTTCAAATCCAATCTGTCTAAAATTTACGTGATCTTTCAATAAACCGTTATCCAACAACAAATAACAACAATATAGAAAAAACTCTTTCGGTGGTATATGTTAGTCTAAAATGTGTTCAAGAAATATCTCATTCATCAAGTGTTTTAATGATAACAAACATTTAACATAACAAAGGAAACAATATATTTAGACTAGAACACGATAGTCTCATGATCCTCTACACAATAGGATTAAACGATAGAAATTAAAACTTCAATCCTTGCTAGCACATTAGAAAAAAGGAAGTCAAGGTCAACATTTTGTATGTTCTTTATGTAATAACTTCTCTATCATATCTGTGTCAAATTGAAGTTAAATGAATCGATATAGAACTTGATTTAATTTAATTAACAAAAAGATTTTAAAATTTTATAAATTGGGGAATACAATTCAAACCTCCATTGTTTGTTTTCCATCATGTACCTTCAATATATAGAAGAATCATATATTGTTACTCTTTTTTTAATAAATATATTGGATAAGATATTTAACGATGAAATATAGATTTCAAGATTTACAGTTTCCATAATGTATTATTATCCTCAAGATTACGACAACTTTTTTGCACTAGGATTACATAATTAGACACTTTTAGAAAGAGAAGAATCGTTTTCACATTTTCTAAACTTTTGCAGTTTCCTTTATCAAATCGTGAATCCAGTATCCCCCACTGGACTGGCCATTCACTTTTTTCCCAACATTATGTTATAATCTTCAATAAAGTAAGTAGCTTAATTTCAAAGAATCAAGCAAGAAGAAAACCGATTTAGTACTAGGGGGGTCCAAAAAAGTAACTCTTGTCCCCTATTACTGTCGATTATATCTCTATCTCTTTAAGCTTATTAGCTGTGTTACTCAACATAATCCATAAGTACAACAATATGATTGTTCATATATATATATATATGGACACACACACACGGAATGTATATACAAATTAGGGGAATACTAGAAAAATTCATTTTCAAAACTCTACTGATCAAAAGTTTCCACCAATTATATTATATAATTAAGAAATTCAAAAATAGAAATTTTATATTGATAAAACACTTTTCTAGACAAAAATGAACAATTTTTATATTTTTTAAAAAGTTTATTATACGACCTTTGTGATAAAATTATTAGATATAATTTTTTAACATTTGCCATTATGTCATATCTTACTACTTTTATATAAGTAATTATGAATAATCAAGAAATACTATACAATGCTTCTGAGCACTAGTTAAAAAAACATATTAATAAAAAATTATCATAGAATTTATACATTTAATATTTTAAAACTTATGAATATGAAGTTATCTTTATATTACTATTAATTTTATCTTTAATTTCATTTTTTAGTATATTTGACTAATACTGAAGATATAGTTTAGCATGATGCTAAATAGTCGTTCGATCAACTTCTACTTAATTAATGGTATGGAGTATGGACCTATGAAAATATCATTGTCTATGAAAAAGAAGAAAGCTAGTTTTCGAATCTTTAGCTAGAGCTCTTTGTCAAAAAGAAAATGTAGCATATCTATTAGTTTAGCAACATTGCAAGGAAGTCCACCATCATAAGGAATTTTACACGGACCACCCAAAAATAATATGATGACTTGTGAATGATATTCATGGCTCCTTCAAATGGATAACTCATGTGTCACACAAACACACAATTTAGGACTTTATGACACTTTCGAAAAATAAATAAATCAAATAGTATAGTCTATATATGTAATACAATGTTTTTATCAATAAATTAAACTCACAGAGACATGACACTTTCAATTCACATACTAACTACTATTAATCAATTATTATGATCTTATATTTAATTATTAAGAAAATTACAACGAACCAATATGGAAGAATCTCCATGATAACTTGAAAACGCGGGAAATTGATTTCTACAAGTATAAGCATCATCCACGTCCACAAAAACAAAAAGAGGTACTAATTAAAAACTTCATCAATCACGTATAGAGGCCTTGAGAATGATTGGATTTGGGTACATTAAGAGTTGAATAACACCAGGGCCGGTCCTGAATTTTAGGAGCCTTGTGCAAATTTTAAAAGTGGTCTCTCAATAATTTTTTTTAAATAAAAAAACTTATCGATTTTAAATTGCAAATAACATAAAATATAATTATCCTTGTAATTAACATAAAAATGATTCTTGCACCAAAAAATAAAACATAAAAAGGATTCATATTATATCAATAACAACAAATTAATACCTTCTAACTATTTTTTACACCCCCTATTGTGCGGAATATTGTGTCTGAGCTGCTTAATATTGTGCATAATTACTATTGTGCAGAATTGGGCTTGGGCTGCTTAATATTGTGCAGAATTACTATTTTTACACCCCCTATTTTACTAATACTACTATCCTATAAATTTTTTTTTTAGGCCTTCCAATTTTTGAGGCCCGATGCAACAGACCTTGTTGCACCCCTTATTGGGCCGGGCCTATTAACACGTGGATTATTATATCTAACAATCAAATTTTTTTATGTTTTTTTATTAAGATGTTTTGGTCTAGAACACAAACCTAAGGAGACAACTAAGGAGAGACTGGGAGCGGCACATCAAGGTTTCTGATCTTGTAAAGAGTGTGTAGTAGAGATTCGATTTTGGCCCTAGAAGCTTAGTGTTTCCTTGATGTAGCTTCAAGTTATTATCAAATCTAAGTATAAATGAGGTGTTGATTCTAGTGAAAATGTTGCCCTTAGCTGACAATTCGTTTTGTGATCCCTTTAATAAGCCCAATCATCGAGTCTAGGACTTCTGCGGGTGTTTGGAAGGAGCGATAGTACATACATCAATTTTAGGGGGTTTTCACCGGTTTGGACCTATTTCTGCCGGTTTTGGCCAGGTTAATTGCATATACGATCCAACATCCTGACCAGATTTCGGTAGTGTCTTCGGTTCTCGGTTCAACCGGTCAGTTTGGTTTTGGACGAATCACTCGATCATGTGGTATCTATCAGCTTATCAGTTATTTGTGGATAGATATTTCTGAGTTATAAATAGCGTCTGCCAACTAATATTTTAGTGCTACTTAATGTATGACAATTTTTATTTGATGATATAATTTTTCTCAGCTTGCTTTTCAATTTTTCATTTCCAATATTATTTGTCAAATTATTTTAAGGAAAAAAATTATATATTTTGAATTTTAAGTTCCTTAATATGTGTTTTTTGTTACTGTTAGTAACATTTTATTTAATTAGAGAAATGGATAATGTACAATTGAAATGAACTAAGTTTACAATGATGACTAATAAAAATTGAATATATGATAGTTATTTTTAAGATAAATTATTTATTATTTTGGCTTACTTGGTAATTTTTTTTGGTGTTAACTTACAAGATAATATGATGTCATTTTATTAAATGACAATGTAAAATTACTTTATATCAAAACTTTAGGTTCATTATACTTGTTTCGAACATAACTTAGGGTGCGAGTAAAAAGACTTAAAATGAGGGTGAATTGGTGAAAGATTTGCAGAGGGGTAAAAGTTAAGATGACAATGTAACGATAAATGGGATGTAACTTGTAAATATTTCGACACTTAAGTCAATATAGACATGGGATGCATGACGGAGAGAGGTTAAAATGAAATATATTTTGTGAGATTGTGAATGATCATATATATATATATATATATATATATAGAGAGAGAGAGAGAGAGAGAGAGAGATGATCAAATATGATATTGAATTAATGAATGTTGTATTGTACTTGATCAAGCCCATAAAAAAATAATGAATGCAAATAGTAGGTAGAGTACTCCTTGTACTAAATCCATTCTATTGCCTAATTTTTTGTTCCTTATGTATAATACATATCTTTTGCCGTTTAAAAAAAAATATATGTACCATTTGGTCTTGGGTTCGATCCCTGGCCGGTGCGTATGGAAAAACATTTGTTGGGAGAGGTCAACCCCTTAAATGGATCTCAGTTACCTCGAGGGGATTAGTCTCTGCAGTTGCGCGCGGAGGATACCTTTGGTTTACCAAAAAAAAAAAAAAAAATATATGTATATAAAATGCAGGGTCAGTCCCGAGGTCTTGTCTAACTAATAAGAATGAACTCCTAATATAAAAATGTAATTTGTTTTTTTAAAAAGTAATTTTCTAATAAAATTAGAAATAACAAAAAAAAAACATAAAAAATAGTCATTATAGTAAATACCATTCAAAAGAGACATTTATTAGAAAATAAATAACAAAAAAAAGTCATTATAGTAAATAACATTCAAAAGAGACATTTTTTAATCAATAACATACATATCTTCAAATTAATATCATTGTCAACTTTTTAGTAATTTTTTTTTTTCCTTTTGTGCAATAAAATATTTTTAGTAGTAACAAAATCATTAATTTTTATTTTTACATATATAAAAATTTTAATAAATCGGCATAAAAAATTTGAGGCCCCTAAATGTTCAAGGTCCTACGCGGTGGCAGACTTTGCACACCCACAAGGCCGGCACAGATAAAATGTGACAATTTACCAATTCATCTAAGTTCAGCTACACAAATATATGTTAGTTTTACATAGAGAGAATATATATATATATATCAAAAATTATTTGTCGAATTTTATTTATAACATCAACAATTAGCCTAATAACTTCATTCTCTCATTATAAAAAATAAAAATAAAAAAAAAAAACATTATTCTCTAAAAAAACCAAGTGGAAGGTTAAGACAAAATAAATATGTTATATTACAATTGAAGGTACATGAATGAAGCAATTAAAACTCAAAAATTACAGTCATATGAAATGGCAGAGGTATCCCCCATTAAAGTCATATAGCGCTGCTGCAGGTGGAAATTCAATTTCACATATCGTGCAATTTAATGAGGAATATGTATAAGTAGCTAGTTGGAACATGTATAAAGTGACTTATTGTTCTTAAAGTATCTCTATCTTCAATTTCATTTCTAGAATATGCTAACAATTCTAAACTACTACATAGAAATAGTAAGCAGTCCTTATAGATATGAAATTTATCATTTAATCGCACTACTAGAAAAAGTTGAAATACCGACGGAATTTAAAGACAGAATATATTTCGTCTCTAATAGAGATGGAATTAGAGACAGAAAAAGCAGTTAGAGACATATATTTTTATTTTAGAGACAGATATTTTCATTTTAAAGATAGATTTTGTCCGTCTCTAACAGTTTAGAGACGAGGAAATTACCGACGGGATCAAATCCGTCTCTAACCTGTTTAGTGACGGAATATTTGCATTTTAGAGACAGATTTTGTCCGTCGGCATTTAAGATTTTTCTAGTAACGTCGGTTGAACTCCTAAGTATGGTTGAGATGAAGTAGCTACCACTTAGGGTCTTATTTTTGGAGCTACCACTTAGCTTTAATTAGAGAATCTAAACAACAGTCATCAACATTAATAATAATACAATTCCTGTTAGATATGTTGCAAACCTCCATTTTAAGTTGATAAATTGAAAAAATTGTATTGGATAGACATGATGAATTTCTATTCTGCCAAGACACCAAAGGCCCGCATCAAAATGATAAACCACGGTCTAATTATATAAAAAATGTTAAAGAAAATTAAAATTAATAATACCATCTAATTATTAAAATGCTGCCGACTGTTGGTGGTCTTTTGTTCCATTAGAGTTTGTTCACGCCATTAGAGTTCAATGAAACAAATAAATTACCGTCTAGTTATAAAAATGCAAAAGAAAATTGAAGAATGAAGATGAAAAAATTAGACCATTATAGTTTGTTCACGCCTTATATTTAGTTTGTTCATGCATTATCTAAGCATACGAATGTCGACACACGCAACATTACAAGAAAATTGAAGAATGAAGATGAAAATTAGTTTTTGTCCTAGTTTAGTTGAATGGGATGTGTATACAAAACAAACAAGGATGCTTTGTGTTTGTAAAAGTTGTGCGTTGTCGCTTTGACTGGTTGATGAAGGTGAAGTCGGATGCTTTTAGGATGCTATATAAAATAAATATGCATTATCAACCAGACCATTATTATTTCGAGCTTGATTTCAAAAGGGTTGTAATAATCAAACAAATCAGAATCAATTATTAATTTCTAGAATCAATTTTGGTCATTCTAAAAGTGGAACTAATTTTGACCATTATTATTTTTTAATAAATTATTAATGAAAGTTCTCCTCAAGATTAGTTCTGAGTAAAATTGGTGAATAATCTCTCTTAACAATAATATAATTTATTAAAAAATATTAATGAAATAAGATTTGGTTTATAGAAAGTTTGAAAAACTTTAGCGCCTCCTTTACTATTTTGTAAATTTATGTGTACAAAGCCTCAACTTTTTTATTCCACTCTAAGTACTTTATTCTCCAAGTTTGAATCAATTGTTGCAATCCTAGAACAGAGATGACCCTCGTCAGGAATAAAATTGGCTACATGGTCCATTACTCTTTAATAAAATTATGATGGTCCATAAGTTTCTTCAAGTTTTATTGCTGTTGAGTTTGCCAAACATAACTCTTTCCATGTGGTACACTTCTTTATCTTGAGGTATTCTATCATTACATATTCACATGTGTTATCAAGGCCATGCCTGCATGGGACACTGCAGTGTGTAGTAATTCTGGCCTTAATTTCCTAACAAACATATGGAGATGGGGACATAAAAGTTTGAGGAATGAATTGGGATATTATAGTTTCTAGTTTGGAAAAGAATTAAGACATAAGAAGTTGTTCATGTCACATGTGCAAGTGCAACAATTTATTTGGTACGATGAGTTTATTCGACCAGCGAACGATCATGTGTTAAAAGTGAAACAACTTTAACTCCATATTCGGCAAAAACACAAACATTTAAGGTTCAATTAATCGGACAACAAACTTCGTCGTTTTTTCGTTAGTGTATTTCTCGTAACATTCAGCATTTCTCAAACAAAAAATCACAATAACGATGTTCTAGTTTGCCACGTTTGCATGATATCGCTAAACACGCTTGCATAGGGATGACAATTTACTCATATACCCATAAAAAATATCCACATTTTGGATACGGACATGGGTATGGATTTACCCACAAAATTGAGCGGTTATGGGTGTGGGTACGGGTAAAAAATTGGGAACAAAGTCATGGTATTTTTTTTTTAGATGAAATGATAAGTTATTAAAAAAATTTACACACATAAAATGAAGAAAAAAAAAATTAACATTTGAGCTCCAGTTGTGGCGTATGGCACAAACAATTAATATATTTTTACCAGATGAAAATTATAAGTGATTTTCGTCGAATCTAAAGAATGAAAAAGAGAAAAATTAATTTTAAAGGTGTATTTCTATTTGTGTTCAAAATAAGTGAGTAGTTGTTAAAGAAATTAGAAAATATGAAAATATAACAAAAACCTGGCCCAAAATATAAAAGAATGAAAATATATTTAGTTTATTAGTATAGCTAAAAGATAAAAAACTGGAATTAATTTAAGAAAATATAAAAATTAAGAGTATTTTAGTGAACCCTAAACCCTAGCCCAAAATTAAACATAACCCTAACCTTAAACCATAACCATATCAAACCCTTAACCCTAACCGTATTAAACACAACCTAGGTTGTGAGGGCTAGGGTTTGGGGGTTAAGGTTAGGGTTTAGGGTTTGGGGTTAGGGTTTAAAGTTAGGTTTAGGGTTAGGGTTTGGAAATAGGGTTGAGGGTTTGGGATTGGGGTTAGGGCCAGGGCTTAGGGTTTAAAGTTAGGTTTAGGGTTAGGGTTTAGGAATAGGGTTGAGGGTTAGGGTTTGGGGTTAGGATTTAGGGTTAAGGGTTGTTAGGGTTTAGGTTAAGGTTAGGATTAGGGTTAAGGGTTTGATATGGAAACCATAACTCTTAACCCCAAACCCTAAGGATTAAGATTAGGGTTAAGGGTTAGGGTTAACGGTTTCGGGTTAGGGTTTGGGATTTAGGATTAAGGGTTTGTGGTTAGGTTTAAGGGTTAGGGTTAAGGGTTTGGGGTTAGGGTTAAGGGTTGGGGTTAGGGTTAAGGGTTAAGGTTAGGGGCTTGGGATTACAGTTTAGGGTTTGGGTTAAGGGTTTGGGATTAGGGTTAAGGTTTAGGGTTTAGGGTTAAGGTTAGGGGTTTGGGATTAGGGTTTAGGGATTGGGATTTAGGGTTAAGGGTTTGGGGATAAGGTTTAAGGGTTAACGGTTTGGGGTTAGGGTTAATGGTTTGGGGTTTGGGTTAAGGGTTTAGGGTTTAAGGTTAAGGTTAGGGGTTTGCGATTACGTTTTAGGGTTACGGCTAAGGGTTTGGGGTTAGGGTTAATGTTTAGGGTTTGGGGTTAGGGTTAAGGGTTTGGGGTTAGGGTTTCCATAAACCCTTAACCCTAACCCTTAAACCCTAAACCTTAACCCCAAACCCTTAACCCTAACCCTTTCCTTAACCCTAACCCTCAACCTAAATCCTAAGCCCAAACCCTTAACCCTATACCTTAACCCTAAACAGTTAACCCTAACCCCAAACCCTAAACAGTTAACCCTAACCCTTAACCCTAACCCCAAACCCTTAACCCTATCCCTAAACCTTAATCCCAATCCCTTGACCCTAACCTTAACCTAAATCCTAACCCTAAATTAAACACAACCCTTAACCCTAACCCCAAACCATAACCCTAAATCCTAGCCCTAACCCTCAACCATATTCCCTAACCCTAAACCTAACTTTAAACCCTATTCCCAAACCCTAAACCTAGCCCTAAATGAAACTTAACCCTAACCTTAAACCCTAGCCCTAAATTAAAGATAAAAGGATCTAATGTAAAAATTTTCCCGCTTTATTCTACTCCGCTCTACTCCAAACAATTATCTCTTTTATTTTGTCGCAAACAGAGTGATGTAGGTTTGAAGCAACAACTTACCATATTGTAAAAAAGTTTTGAGAATAAAATTGTGTATTTGCAATTTTAATGCTTAATGATACACAAAGTTATGATGTGTGCACGTGTATATTTGCAAAAATGAGATTTCGAAGTCTTAGTAACAAACTAAAGATAAAAAAATAAGGGAGTAAGAGTAGCTAAAGCATAACAAACGAAAACAAGAAATGAATCATAAAACTTAATCTACTAACAATATATTAAAGTTTTTTTTTATATAAGCAAAATGATTTATAAGGAGTACAAGAGGTACTCAACCCTTACAAATCATCGAGAACAAACTCTAAGAGCCCGTTTGATGGTCAGGATAGTGAGCATGATATGATAATTATATCATATCCTGTTTTAATTTTTTGTTTGATGCACCAATGGGATATATGATAAATTATTCCCTTTTTTAATCATATCTCTCTCTCTCTCTCTCTCTCTCTCTCTCTCTCTCTCTCTCTCTCTCTCTCTCTCTCTCTCTCCACCCGAAAATACTTACTTTAGAAGGGACATTATTCCACCAAAGCTCCTTAAAAATTACCATCGAATTTGCATCAACGACCGGACTGGCTTGGCCATTTAAGAACGCTTTATACGCGGTTTTAATAGAAAATAAACCGGCTGTATGTGCTAGCCAACGACATCTATCCATAGTATCCTTCATTAGTGACACCTGTTGTAACAAAGTTTGGAGATATTGTGCTTCCTCTAATTCATTTGCTGTCAAGTCAGAATGCCAAGCAAGTTCCCACCTCCACACATCTCCTTCCCAGATCCCCATTTGCGCAACAACACCATTGGACAGCACCGATTTGGCAAAAAGATTCGGAAATAAATCCCGTAGAGAGGTCATTCCAATCCATTAAGAGTTTTCTACTTACAATATATTAAAAAAACTACTACTAAAAAATCTCTTTTGTCCTTAGCACGTTTAATAATATTTCACCGTTTATACCCTTAAACGTAATTTTAACTCTAAACTCAAAAAAAAAAATACAAAACAAAAATAACAAACAAAAAAGAGAAGTTAAACATAAAACAAATCTATTCATAAAAAAATATACAAAAAAAAAAGAACAAAAAAAAAATATAAGCATAAAACAAATCTAAAAAAAAATTAAGAAAGAGAATAAACAAACTTACTCATAAAAATAGCAATAGAAACCACTTCTAAAGATAAGCATAAAAATTAACTAATAGTTTTTTTAAACAAAACAAGTAGTTCTTATCGATAAATATAAAAAATCATTGACAAATATTTTTCACTCATACATAAAAAAATTGGATAAATATTTATCATCGATAATTATAATTTATTACTACGTTCGTTTCTTTTTAATAGTTTTTTCGTCAGATTTAGCGTTCCTTTTTATTTGTCTTTTTTGTATTTTAAGGACACGATTTGTCAATTATACTCTTTGTCAATTTATCTTACTCTTTTTTAATAAAACTAATTAATGTTATATATTTAAAAAACAAAATCTTTTTTTTATTTTTTTCTGGGTACATAACATATTAATTTTTTTTTATACATAATATATTAAATTTATTGGACAAGGAAAGTGTGTGCAAAAAACAAAAGAGGAATTATTTTGTAAATTAAAATGAGGGTATAATAGGAAGATAATGTGCTAAAATATGCTTCCTTAATTTGGTGTTACTATTCTAAAAAGAATAATAAAAAGGAACGGTGGAAGTATTAAAATATACACGGGACAATAACTTTAATAAAATAAATATAGTCATTTAATAAATTTATATAAACTGCACAATATATATTTTAAAAATATTTTATCACATATTTCTAAATATTTTAATCTAAATAAATTTTATACTTTAGTATAATATCAATCTTAAATATTTTTTTTCCATTTATATTTATTATGTATTTAAATATTAAAAAACAAAAATCAATGGAAATGAACGATTCACAAATAGTTTGTTTAAAACAATAGAAGACTCAACGATAATAAATATATAAAAAAAAACACAGGACAAAATATTTATCATGACACACGACAAAATATTTATCACTGATACATAAAAGAAATCAAATAATTTTGTTTATTAATAATTATAATTTATTACAAAAATCATACACGGGATTGTAGCTTTAATAATATTTTTTAAAAAATTTAATAAGTTTTACAAGAAAGAGCATAGTGATTTCAATTATATTTTAAAAATATTACTAGTTTTGAGACCCGTGCATTCGCACGGGTCTATTATTTTTATTCGATATTTAAATTTGTCATTATATTAATCTAAAAATTTATTTCAAATAAAATATTTAAAATATTGTCATAAAAATGTTGTTAAAATAAAAGTTATACTATTGCACTATTTCTTGTAAAGTTTATTAAATTACAAAATAAATTTTTTTACTGAATAAATATATTCAATTAAAGTTATTGTCCCGTGATATTTTTTAAATAAATTATAATTAATATATTATAATTATTCAAATTTTTATTTAGAAGCTGTTAAAAAGCAAAAAAATTTAGCTTATGGATTTATGATAAACAAATCTCCCGTGTATGATTTTTTGTAATAAATTATAATCATCAATGAGAATTAATTCTTCTGTTGCTTCTAAAAATTATTTGTGAATGCACATGCTTATTGATTTTTTCTTGATTTGTAATTTTGATATTATATACTAAAGTAGAAAATTTATTTTATTAAAGTTATTGTCACGTGTAGTTTTATGTAAAATTTATTAGAAGAATAAATTTATTTTATTTAAGTTATTGTCCCATGTATATTGTTATAATAAAGTACACGAGCCCATTGACTTTTTTTCAATATTTATATTCATCGTTATATTAAGGTATAAAATTTATTTAGAATGTAATATTTAAAATTTTGTTATATAATATTATTAAAATATAATTGAAATCATTATGCTCTTTCTTGTAAAACTTATTAAATTTTTAAAAAAATATTATTAAAGCTACAATCCCGTGTATTATTTTTGTAATAAATTATAATTATTAATAAACAAAATTATTTGATTTTTTTTATGTATCGGTGATAAATATTTTGTCCTGTGTTTTTTTTTTATATATTTATTATCGTTGAGTCTTCTATTGTTTTAAAAACAACTATTAGTGAATCGTTCATGTCCGTTGATTTTTTTTTTAATATTTAAGATTGATATTATACTAAAGTTTAAAATTTATTTAGATTAAAATATTTAGAAATATGTGATAAAATATTTTTAAAATATAAATTGTGCAGTTTATATAAATTTATTAAATGACTATATTTGTTTTATTAAAGTTATTGTCCCGTGTATATTTTAATACTTCCTCTGTTCCTTTTTATTATTCTTTTTAGAATAGTAACATCAAATTAAGGAAGTATATTTCTGCACATTGTTTTCCTATTATACCCTCATTTTAATTTATAAAATAATTCCTTTTTTTTTTCAAACACTTTCTTTTTCCAATAAATTTAATATATTATGAATCAAAAAAAATATTTAATATGTTATTTACCCATAAAAAAATAAAAAACAAATATTTAGTTTTTTAAATATATAACATTAATTAGTTTTATTAAAAAAGAGTAAGATAAATTGACAAAGAGTATAATTGACAAATCGTATCCTTAAAATACAAAAAAGACAAATAAAAAGGAACGCTAAATCTGACGAAAAAAATCTAATAAAAAGAAACGGACATAGTAATAAATTATAATTATCGGTGATAAATATTTATCCAATTTTTTTATGTATGAGTGAAAAATATTTGTCAATGATTTTTTATATTTATCGATAAGAACTACTTGTTTTGATTTAAAAAAACTATTAGTTAATTTTTATGCTTATCTTTAGAAGTGGTTTCTAATCTATTGCTATTTTTATGACTAAGTTTGTTTTATTATCTTTCTTAATTTTTTTTATATTTTTTTATGAGTAGATTTGTTTTATGGTTATCTTTTTTTTTGTTCTTTTTTTTATATATATTTTTTTATGAATAGATTTGTTTTATGTTTATCTTTTCTTTTTTTGTTTGTTATTTTTGTTTTGTATTTTTGTTTTTGAGTTTAGAGTTAAAATTACTTTTAAGGGCATAAACGGTGAAATGTTATTAAACGTGCTAAGGATAAAATAGCTTTTTTGGTAGTTGTTTCTTTTAATATATTGTAAATAGATAGATATAACAAAATTTTAAATATGACATTCTAAATAAATTTTATACCTTAATATAACGACGAACATAAATATTGAAAAAAAGTCAATGGGCCCGTGTACTTTATTATAACAATATACATGAGACAATAACTTAAATAAAATAAATTTATTCTTCTAATAAATTTTACATAAAACTACACGAGACAATAGCTTTAATAAAATAAATTTTCCATTTTAGTATATAATATCAAAATTACAAATCAAGAAAAAATCAATAAGCATGTGCATTCACAAATAATTTTTAGAAGCAACAGAAGAATTAATTCTCATTGATAATTATAATTTATTACAAAAAATAATACACGGGACAATTGTTTATCATAAACCAATAAGCTAAATTTTTTTAGCTTTTTAACAACTTCTAAATAAAAATTTGAATAGTTAGAATATATTAATTATAAATTTTTAGATTAATATAATTACAAATTTAAATATCGAATAAAAATAATAGACCCGTGCATTCGCACGGGTCTCAAAACTAGTTTTAATTAAAAAAATATGAAAAAAATGGGGTTTATATGTGAATGTTAAAAAAGATAAATGACTAATATTTAGGGTTAGTTGGTAAGATACCTTTTTATTAAAATTAAATAAAAATTATAATTTTGATGAAAATGTTCATCATCTTCGTCAATTCTTTCATATTTTTATGTTTTTTAAAGGAACAAAGTGTTACAAGTAAAAGATAAATGACCAATGTGTTACAAAAGAAAGATAAATGACCAAAATGTTACAAATGAAAGATAAATGACCTAAATGTTACAAAAAAATAAAATAAATGATCAAACATATAATTTTGTCTAAAAAAATTTATTGTGAGAGATATTCATTTTTTATATCTACATATTCCTCAATGAAAATTAGTCACCGTTAAAAATTTGGTACCTACTTACATAAAAAATGTAACCAAAACTTGTCTCTATAAATAAATACTATTTTACTATTTTTCTGCCCCTATAATGTGATAAGTTTTTGGATCCATCCCTCCAACAAAATCTAAAATAATATACGTCCCCGACAAAAAAAAAAAAGCATCGTGACTATGGGACAAAGATTGCAAGTGTGTGCAGTAAGCTTTTGAAAGAGACATGACATTTAGTTTTCTCTCTTCATAATAAGATTCTCATATTCTGTGTGGATAGATATGCGTGGATAGTTTGCTGATCGGTGTTACCTCTGTGACTAGAAATCACAATATTTTCCTTCATCATGCTGGATTTTAAAAGGGAACGAGAAATTAGGGAAATGTGATGTGATTTCTAGTCTAGTTTATTGGATTGCGAGGGAAGTCGTTATATGATTATATTGGACTAATAGCAATTAGCAACTATATGCAAAGAAAATTTGTTACCTTTTAGCAAGAGTTTTAAGATATTAATCAGGTATATGAAAAGTCATTTCTCTTGTTTAGTTTGTTGGGTCATAATAGAAGCTCGATTACATCATATTTGATCAAGAACAATTACATTACAAAAAAAACTGACAACATATTTTTATATAAAAACTTAAAACATTAGATATATAGGTTGTCACTTGAATGTTATTGCTTTTTAAGGTTGATTTTGAGAAAGTCTATGATTCAGTCGACCGGAGTTATTTAGATGTCGTTTTGAGGAAAATGGCTTTCTTATCTCTGTGGCAGAAATGAATAAAGAAATGTGTCTGTACAGCCACAACTTCGGTCTTAGTTAACGGTAGCCTCACTGAGGAATTTCCTCTCCAAAGGGGCTTACGACAAGGGGACACTTCTGTCTCCTTCTTTGTTTCTCTTGGCTGTCGAGGGTTTGAATGTGATTACAACTTCTATGGTTGAGCGGAATTTGTTTACTGAGTATCGCATTAGGGAACAGGATCATATAAATGTTTTGCATCTTTAGTTTGCCGATGATATGCTTCTAGTGGGAGAGAAAAGTTGGGCGAATGTATGTGCTTTGTGGGCTACTCTTGTGCTCTTTGAGTTAATGTCAGACCTTAAAGTTAATTTTCATCAAAGCATGTTAGTTAGGGTTAACATCTCTGATTCTTGGTTGCATGATGTCGCGTTTGCGCTACGTTGCAAAGTGGGAAATATGTCTTTCCTTTATTTGGGCCTTTCTATTGGTGGTGATCCGAGGCGTTTGAGGGCGTTGAATCGTATAAAGAATCGTTTGTCTGGGAGGAAAAGTCGTTTCCTGTCTTTTGATGGTCGTCTGATCCTTCTCAAGTTTGCCTTGACCTCTTTGCCAATCTATGCTCTTTCCTTCTTCAAAGCTCCCTCGGGTACTATCTCTTCTATTGACTCTTTATTGATTAATTTTTTCTGGGGGGAGTGATGATTTTAGGAAAACCTCTTCGATATCCTGAAAAACTATTTGTTTGAGTAGGGAGTACGGCGGTTTGGGGGTTAGGAAGTTGAAGAAGTTTAACCTAGCTCTACTAGGTAAGTGGTGTTGGAGGATGTTGGTGGATAGAGGTGGTTTGTGGTTTAGAGTGTTGGCCGCCCAGTATAGGGATAGAGGGAGGGCGGTTCGGGGATGCGTTACGAAGAAGGTGGGGGATGGTTCAGGTATTTTCTTCTGGACTGATCCCTGGGTGGGAGGGTTTCTGTTGTGTGAGAGGTTTTGGCACTTGTTCGATTTGGCTGAGAACAAGTCGAGCACTGTAGCGGAGATGTTCCATTTCAGGTGGGAGGATGGCGGGGAGGCGTGGGTGTGGCGGAGGTAGTTGTGGGTATGGAAGGAGGAGATGTTTAGCGAGTGTCAGACTTTACTTCTTCCTTTTACTATGCAGGTTGAGTCCCCAGATTTATGGCGGTGGCAGCCTGACCTTGACACAAGTTACCGTGGTGCATATTAACTTTTGACTGCTCAGGATTCGGTTACTTTGGGGACATCAGAAAATCTTGTATGGCACAAACAGGTTCTTTTGAAGATCTCCATCTTTGTGTGGCCCCTTCTGCGCGATCGGCTGCTAACGAAGTCAAACTTAGCAGCTCGAGACATTATCTCTTCAAAGGTCCACTTTTGTGTGTCTGATTGCGGCAGTATCGAAACAGCTTAACATTTATTCCTCTCTTGCAGTACTTTTGGTTCTCTGTGGGCACTTATTCGATCTTGGATTGGTTTTTCGGCAGTTGATGCTCATTCCCTACCCGATCACTTTGTTTAGTTCACTTTTTCAATGGGGTTTACGAGCACGCCGATCTTTTCTGCAACTCATATGACTTGCCTACGCTTGGGTCGTCTTGAACGAAAGAAATCGCCGCTTGTTGAGAAACACGGCAAGTCTCGTGCATCATATGTTGGATAAAGTCAAGGTGTTCTCTTATCAGTGGCTTACACTGGTCTCTAATTTTTATTGTTGGTGGTCTAACTCATTGCTATGTTTTGGCATCGGCTAATGTTTTTGAACCTTTATGCTATCTTCATTGTATTGACATTTGTGTAAACCTCTTGTAATGTTCTTGGCACACCTTATGCTAAGATGATTACTCATTTTATATTTATATTCCATTTTGACTTGTTAAAAAAATTAACTCACACTTGCTTTGCAAATATATATGGTGTACAATAATTTAGCAATTTTGATTGGACAGGAACGAAATTATTATTTTTTTGGTGCAAGGGGACGAAATTATTTATCTTCAATATGGAGTGCCGGATATTTAAAATTAACATAATCCACAAAAATACTGTTTTAATCAATTCAAAGGTGAATGGTGTTAATTTTTCTTTTGTTGGCTGATGCACGTACATACAATACGACAATTGATAAATAAAGATGATGCCAAAAATGGAATAATGAGGTTAATGTTAAGGACCCTCACTTTAAATGTTAAGGAAATTAAATAATGTGCTAATTTATCAAAATAATAATAATAATAATAATAATAATAATAATAATAATAATAATAATAATAATAATAATAATAATAATAATAATAATAATAATAATAATTATGAGGTTACTGTTTGCACCCGATTGTTTGAACATCCTCACCTTACATATTTAAGGACCCTCACTTTACATGTTAAGGAAATGGAAGGCATAATAGTGCTCCTCTTTGCCAATAATAATAAATAGAAAATGCGAAACATTTGTAGAAGAAAAAAAAAGAGACAGAAAATAAATTTAAGTGCAATGACCTAGGATCCTTGTATGTAGGGACTAAAATTTCTTATATGATTATTGTATTATAAAAAAATTATACTAATTTCAGTTGTTTGATCAACGCACAAACAACAAATTAAATATTGAAGTTTTGCAATCTCCTATTTTAATACATTCTCTTTTTTCCATTTGTGCTTTGGATCAATTTTTTTTTATGAACCAATTTTGGATCAATTTTTGTTCAGCTTGATTTGGCTGGATTTTATTTTTTTTAATCATCTGATAATAACAATAAATTATATTTATGTTACCCCCTTTTATGCTATTAAAACGTATTATGTTAGATAAATAAACTATTTTACCACGTTTTGTACAAGGCCCATAAAAAAAACCGATAAAGCATGAAAGAAAGTATATTAGACGGTATTCACCAAAAAAAATAGTTTTTTGCTAATATAAACACATTTTAATCGCTATTATAAACATATGCCGCCAAATCGCTAATTTAAACACATTTTAAAAGAAAAGTTATTACTCTTGCAACTCATTTTAGCATTTACTATACCAAATAACAAATATATCAGTTAATTTAAAACCTCACAAGTAAAAAAAAAAACAAGGATACTTTTAAGAAAAAAAATACTAGGCATAAATAATGCACAGCACCAATAAGAATGCAAGAAAACAGAAATACTAGTCGGGCAATCGCTTCAAGTAAGCTTTAAGTTTGTCTTTTTTAACTCAAGTAATCTGTAAGTTGTAACCTGAAAAATAGATTAATGTAAGCTTTTAGTATAAAAATTATAGAAGGTTTGCATTCAAGGAAAGAAAGAAAAAAAAACAGAAACTGAACTAATAATATAGATTAATGTAAGCTTTTAGTATAATTGCACATTGTGAAAGAAGACTTACATTAGCTTCAATTGGTCCATGTTGACAGCTGATGAAATTGGTTTCCAAATGTCTTAAACTTGTTTCCTTAATAATCCAAAGGATATGATATTTCATCTATGCAGTTCTCTTATATGTAAGACAGCCATTTGATGTGATATACCAATTATATATCCATTTATAAATAAAAAATGCAAATTATATATCCAAAGCTTAAGCAACTAAACCTCTTCTTAAAACTAAAAGCAAAAAAGCAGCAGACAAATCATTTCATGGATCCAAGTAAATCTTTGACTTTCTGGATCTCTAATCTTTTGAGACTCTGATAACTATACCAGTTGGAGTCTGGTCACTTTTGAGATGACCGGAACCAATTAAATCACGAAGATGAAACCTGATGTCAAGTGGGGACATTCGAAGACGCTTCTTTTCCAAAACAGCCAACATCATTTCCTTATATTGACGACGGCTGAGAAGGGAAATAATTTCTTTCCTTCCCTGAACACCAAAGTAAAAACAATTTCATTGTAATCAAAATATCACCTAAAGATCATAATACACAAAAGTTATAAAATTAACGGGGAAAAAACAAAAGGCATCCGTCATTCTGGCTAAGAGTACAAATGTTAAAAGTGTATTGACTGCCCAAAGCCATACCCCAACCAAAATGAAATAACTCAATCCGCACAAAATATCCACCGGCCACTCCTTAGAATAAATATCCCCGGCAATATAATTCAAAGATGGACTTTGGCGTGTAATGGTGCTTAACAGTTCAAGCTAAACCTAGCAGAGATTAGAATTATGATGTAATCTATAATCAGCCGTTCAGCCGATAACTCCTGGTATTTGTACAACTTTAATGCTTGTTTCAACTTAATTTTGAAAAAATAGTCGCTTTTTGCTTTCAAAAGCCCTCTCAAGAGAAACTAGCAAAAAGAATAATTGTATTTAAGAAAAAAAAGCTCCAAACGTCTCTCACTGGAAACAGAAATGGGAATGATAGAGAGATTGTGACGAAAGGTGCGGAGCCTGGAGAGGGGAGAGAGGGTAGAGTTTGTGGAAGAGGGTTGGAAGACTTGCACTCTCTCTCTTATTCTCAATTTACTATATATTAATGCTAGAGTATCTATGTTTATCTCTTGAAACTAATTTCTATTCTTAGAGTATTTCAGGTCATATCCAAAGATTAGTTTCCATATCACTTGGTTATTATTATGATATAGTATCTTGATTAATTTAGGATTAGAAATTGTGTATCCCCTCCTACACATGTGAGTTATTCTTTTGTAAATTTTATCATGTTATTATCAATAATATTCAAGCTCTTATTATTTCTCTCCTCCTTTTATCTAAAACTCGTAACTTCTACACTATATTACACTTTTACCCATAATTTAATCTGAAAAGTTTTTTTGATAGTCTGAACATCTAAAGGCTCTTGTTTTGTGTCCAACAGTCAACAGCACTTAAAAGATGGTATGTGTTATACATGGCCATTAATAATATAGACATGGTAAATGTTAAATATTTATACCTGAACAAGACCCTTAAGAAGTGAGCCAATATTTGGAATTGCTATCCAATACATGTTTGGATCAATAAGTTGCCTGGTCTGAAAAGTAAAAAGCAGAGTTATTATTTCTAAATACTCAACCAAAAGAACATATATTCACACACATAATTTGGATGAAACTAAACATAAGGAGGAGATAATCAATTAAAATAAAATCAAAGAAGAATCATATAACTGCGTAAAGTAATAGAGAAATTTGTGTTGATAAAGATTCCTAGCAGATGTACATTAAAGATGCATATAATCAACATAAGCAGGATAAATCTAATATGATTAATCAAAGGGAAAGTTTTTCTTGTTTGTAGGACTTTAAATCTTGAATAAAAAAAAGTGAGGCGCCATGATTCTCAGTACAGCTAATAACGTTAAGTGTTAATGAAGGAACACACAAAATAAAGTGCTTCAAGGATTTTTAATGATGCCTAAATAAATCAACAATTTCATGTAAAAAAATGCCCATGAATGTAAGATAAGATAAAACAGGAAACTGACATGTCAGAATCAGGGGACACTTTTCTTTTCCATAGAAAGAAAGATAGGAAAAATAAGGTTTCATACTTTTCATAAAAGTGAATGCTTTTGATGTTGCCATGTTGGTATTGACAACCAAGTTGACAAAAAAATTATGAAGTTTTCTTAAAGATTTACAGTCACAAGTTGAGAAAAAACTTGTATATGATTGAAAACCTCCGAGCAAAGTTGTGACAGTTTAAAATAGAAGTGTTTGAATACAACCAAAATGAGCAATGCTACAATCCATTTCACTCACAAGGACGCCAGCATTAATTAGAAGGGAGATGTGGTTGTCCTTCACCTTTCCCCCAAGTGACAAGAGTGAGCACTACATCAAAATGAATAACCATCAGCATAAGAACTCATTTAGTAAATATCCTGGGATAACATGTATATTAACCAGCTTCATGATTTAAAGTCAAAGTAAAAATTTAACATAGTAAACTTGAAAAAAGGCTGTCTTAATATTTGTCAGTGACATATATAGTGAATTTATCCCTATATATGTGGACATGTCAGATTTTCACATTGTGTATTTGCATTCTTCCAAAGGCAGACATTTGCCGGATTTTAAACATTTCTCATGAGTAGACAGTATAATAAGCAGAAGTGGAAATAATTAAACACTGTAGGCTAGTTTGCATATCTTACTCACAAGCTCCTGATGTTCAATGCCAGTGTCTAGCTTTGAATCTAGGACATGATTTTTGAACCAATCAAAAACTTCACATTCTGCTCCTACCTTTCCTTCCATTCTTTTAACAACACGATCTATCTATGCATAAACAGTTAGAAAAAATAAACATGACAGTTCATCAACAATCCTTCAGAATCAAACTCAGTCAGAGTAATATGATCAAAGAATGGAAATAAAATAAAATATCCAAAATGAGGGCACTGGGGTAGCCCTCAAAATTTAAAACTATAATGAACATTGAATAGCTGACATTTTATCCCATAAAATACATTCATGTGACCGAAGACATTTATACAATAAAAACACCAAACAACAAAACATTTCTCAAATAGGTAAGGTTTATGTGGATCAAGTAATATCATAAAATCCTCATCATTGATTTAGGGCCATTTGGAATAGCTTACTTTTGAGCTTATACAAAATAGTTTATACAAGTAAATAAGTTTCTGTGTATTATTATAAGTTTGTCAAAATAGTTTATCCAAAAGTAACTTATAAAAATACAGTTTTTATTAGTGAGAACTTATAAATTAACATAAAACCTTATTTATTTGCGTAAGTTCAAAAATAAGCTATTCCAAACAAGGCCTTAGAACCTATTTGGATTGACGTGTTTGAGCTTATCTATTGGAATAAGCGCTTGTAAAACTGTTTGTGAGAGTTTACGAAAACAGCTTATGATATGATCATAAGTTCTTTTCAGCTTATTTCCATAAGCTCTTCAAGATAGCTTATGAAACCAAATTTAAGCTTATACAGAAATAGTTAACCTATATGATAAGCGCTTATAATCGCTTAATTAATTTAAGTTGTTTATCCAAACAAGGCCTTAAAGATAAACCATCAATTACCTCAAAATTTATTTTAATAGTTTGGCAAGACAAACTAACAAGTAACAATATAAATACATATTCTTTAAACCAACCTGTTTTAGGTAATCATCCAAAAACATTACAGCATGATCATCTTGTCCGGTATTTAATTTAAAAAGGCGAAGCGTTTTATCCCTCCTTAGAGACTGCAAACAATAAATTAATTAATCTTAATACAAATCACCACATAAATTAATCCATCAAAACTTAAGAGCATAAATTAGCAACAACACAAATGCATAGTACCAAATGACAAAATTAAAATTACAAAATTGATGAAGAAACAGACCTCTAATTCCCTATCCACTTGTGTTCTGTCTTTCACACTGCTATACAATTGAGACTTCAAAATAAACGGTTCAACCGAAACCTAGAAATATAAGCATGATTAATCAAAACTTAATCATATATAATTAATTCAGTAAAAAATTCATAGTTGATGCTGTTACATTGTGAATTTGAGGAAATTGAGCTCGCATGATTTGAAGCGCAAGAAGAGTATCAGTGAATGTAAGATCGTTTTCTGCGAATTGGAATGAAGATTAATCTAAATTATGAATGAAGAGAAATAATGGTGTGGAATAGGAGAGGGTTACGTACCGAGTGATGATGAGGTGTTTCCGGCGGCATCGGGATTATCAGTTCGACGGCGTTTGGTCCCTTTGGATGAAGATTCTGGAACGTTCTCCATGCCTTGTTGTTGCGGCTTCCCAACTTCACCTGTAACGAAGAGAAACAGAGAAAAATTCTTTTTTTTTTTTCTTTTTTCTTTTTACAGTAGAAATAGAAACAGAAAAAATTCTAAAAGATATACGGGTAGTTTGGTTTGATTTGATAGAAATAGAGAAGAAATGTATTCCCTCCTCATTTCCTTTGATTGTTTGCTAAGAAAATGAGAAGAGGGAAACACAATTACTCTCTCCGGTTCTTAATTTTGGCTTCTTTCGTTTTTGGTAGAATTCGCGTCCCGTGAGTTTACTCAATTAGCAAGAATGGATGTTGTATTATATATGTAAAAGTTGGGTTCGAATTTCGATCATCTCACTTATCTATCTATATATAAACTATAATAGTTTATCAAAAAATAAAGGGGAAATAGTCATTTTGGTCCCTCAATGTGTAACTCGCTGTCATTTTAGTCCCTGACTAAGGAAAAACTAATAAATAGTCCCTGATTCTACATTCCGTTAGTCAGTTTAGTCCACAACGTTAAATTTGACCGTTAACTTGACAAAAAAACTGATCTGGCCTTTTTTTTTTGACACATAAGCCTGCTGAATATGAATTAATTTGACTAGTGGCTGATGATATGGCAAGGGACCAAAATGACATTTCAGACCAAATTTTTTCAATTAAATCACTTAATCCCAAACTCCATTGTTGTTCTTCTTCTTCAGCGGAAAGAACCTTGTGATAGGATGATTTGGCTTGACTTCAACACATTTTAAAGCAACAACAACATCACCTATAACATTGCAAAATAAACATAAAAATTTACAGATTTAGATCCAAACACAAAATCCATAAAAGAACAAAACCCTTAAAAGTTGAAACTAATTATTTGTATCAAAATTTGCAAAATCCCAAATTTACACGATTTATCATCTGGGCTTATAGCAAAAAATTCAAATTTGCAAAATCTTTCATTCAATTTTGCAAAATACATGAAATCTAACCAACCCATAAGTTTAATTTCTTTCACTGCATTACCAAACCCCTAGAGTTCCAATCTTTGAAAAAAACCAGAAAAATTAAAATATTAAAACCAGAAAGAATGATTTTTTGTTGAAGAATGAGTTGTTGTTGTTGAGGAACAATAGGTCTTGAAGCCATTGCAAATCTCTTGTTGTTGTTGTTGTTGAGGAACAATAGGTCTTGAAGCCATTGCAAATCTCTTGTTGTTGTTGTTGTTGTTGATTTTTTGCATGATTCTTGAGGGTAGAATCAAACATGGTTGTTCTCTCATGTGATTGAAGAATGAATGATGAATGAATAGTAATGAGAAAATGAGAATGAAAACTTTGGTGCACTGTCATTTTGGTCCCTTGACATCTCATAGTCACTTGTCAAATTAAGGCATAGTCAGCAGATTGATGTGTCCCAAAAAAACGCCAGATCAATTTTTTTGTCAAATTAACGGCCAAATTTAACGTTATGGACTAAACTGACTAACGGAATGTAGAATCAGGGACTATTTAGTAGTTTTTCCTCAATCAGGGATTAAAATGACAGCGAGTTACACATTGAGGGACTAAAATGACTATTTCCCCAAAAATAAATTATAGATGTTGGTCTAGTGATATTAATTTGGGACCTTCCTCTTAAAGATCTCAGGTTTGACGGGGCGGGCCAACTAGAGGTGTCGAGCTCAAAATTTAGACCCAGCCCGCTAAAAATGGCGAGGTACACGAGCCGGCCCAGCGGATCGCATCCATTTTGCCACCCGTACTAAAAATTCACCTCTTGAAATAAATAAGCGAGAGAATCGAAATTTGAATTTCAACCCTATATATAAAACATAATATCCTATAATTAAGTTATGTTTACGGAAAAACACCTTAATATCATTTCTATTAGTTTCAACTTTCAAACGAATGCAAATGACTTTTTATTTAATATTTAAGTTGGTTCTAATTCATATATGCCACTTTTGTATTCAATTCTAAATAAAAATGTTTGCATCACAATTTCTAATACACTTCAAATTCATAGAGTTAAATTTTCTTTTTAAAGAGTCATACGTGTAGAGATCTATTTGGTTTTGGTGATAATCATTAAAAATTAATAACATATTAAAAAAATAATACCATTAGAGAATATGTTATGAAGATTCATTAATTTTTATCGCGTATCCAACTCATTTTACATCTTTCAACTTATTAATGGTAAAATTTTCGTTTTCTTTATTAGACATTTTTTATCTATAATGATTTCTCTAATTAATTATCTCCATTTTTAATAAAAAAAATTCCATTATTCCTAAAATATTTATCCACATGTATTAACCCCACCTAGATAAAATGATAAGATTACAGCTAGAATGTACTAATTTTTTTTAGATTGTAGTTCTAGCTTAGATGGTACTTTTGAATTGGTTGCTCTACCTTAGATGGTACTTTAGAGCCATCTTACACATGGGAAAAAAGATTTAGATCTCACCACCACCATATCTCTCTCAATCCCTATGAATATGATGAATAAATGAATATAGTAATAAAAATGGAATTTTCTTATTCACCCTTTTGCAACATTTTTCATTCTTTGTTTTCTGTTCCAAATCAAATAGTACCTCACTTTCACTCTTTCTAGCTGCAACCTCTCCAACTCCGAGGTACGTTCTTTTCTCATTCTGTCTCACTGCTTCACCATTCCCCATTCATCAGATCCATTTTCATCCTCTTATTCATCACACCCTTCACATTTTTTCGTTACTTTTTGGATTTCAATTGCTACTTACATTCATAAAAATGCTATCTTTTCATTCTTTCTGCATCATCAACCCCAAACTCTTGGTGCTATTAGTTTCTTTTCAATCACTGAACTATTTTCATCAAATGGGTCATTGAAATGTTAAGATATTGATTTTCTGTCCACATCCATAAATCATAGTTCAAGTGGTAATGTAGATATTATTAGGTTGGACACTTTCACTCGGGTTTGAACTCGGTGTGAGTTTCAGCGGTATTTACCATTTTGTCTATAGACTAAAAGAAAAGAAAAAATGATTTTCTATTTGGTGTTGTTTTTCTATATGATTGCTCTATCATTTTGTCTAGAATATTTTCAATTTTTTGGTTTGATTCTAATGTTTCTTTTCTGAGGGTATGTGCACAAGGTCCCAAATTCCCAACAATTGATGGGTTTTTTTTTGAACTATAAGACAATACTATGATTGCTACAACTTGATTTCTATTGCATATTCATGTGTTGTATTCAGTTAGTTATTATGACATGGCAGTTTGGTTTTTAGTTTTTCTGTTGAGTCGGTTATGTGGTAACCTATCTGTATGTAAGCTTTTCTGTTGAGTCAGTTTGGTTTTGTTTTACAAGCTTTTAGTTATGATAATGTTATTACTGTTTCATTGATTTTATTTTGAACTTTGTATGCAGTTCTTGCTTTGTGGTTCTAAACTGCATCACCTAGGCATTTTGTGGAACTCGAGTCATTAAGTCGAGGGCTTCCTAGGTGAACTTTAAATCAGTGAGTGTGGTGAGAAAATTTTGTGATGGTTATTTGACTGAATAGTTTCTTTGTCTTGCAAATTATTAATTTTTTATTTTGGTAGTTGAGTTCATTCATATAGTAAAATCTGATTCTTGTGTAGTGGCAAGAATGGCTAGAGGAAGAGCAGATGGGAACCCAAGAAAGCGATTGGTCACAACCGTGTTGATTTTATTCATTGTTGGTGGTTTAGTTTACCTGTATTCTCGAAATAGTGGCTCATCATCTTCTATTGAGTACACTATCAAATCTTTAAATACCGGAGAAGATGACAGTGCTGTACCGAAGACCATTCCCGTGAGTTATCTCAACCTGAACTGAAACAACTTATAAATTTTAACCAGTGTTGGCAAATAGCAGTTATAGCGTTATAGGAATATAGTGTAACGGAATTTTAACAATCTGCTAATGTTTCGTGATATGCGATTTAGTACGAAGTGTTGTCAAATAGTGGCTATAGCTCTATAGTGTAGTGGAATTTGAACAAACTATTGATTGTTAACACTTAACACTGATTTTAAACACTTCCCGTCTACCTCAAGTGTTGGTGTCTACTATGGAACATTCAAGTTATTTTACTCTTTTATTTTCACTTTTCAAGGTTTGTGATGATCGACACTCGGAGCTGATTCCCTGTCTAGACAGAAATCTCATATACCAAACAAGATTGAAGCTTGATCTGACTTTGATGGAACATTATGAGCGTCACTGTCCAATGCCTGAGAGGCGTTATAATTGCTTAATTCCTCCTCCTCCAGGGTATAAGGTGGCTTTCTCATAAACACTGCTTCTTATATGGAATTAAGAAAGTTCATTATATTTTGAAATATTCCATGCTTAAAGCTTTTAATTTCTTGTCTCGTTCATGATAATAATAGATTCCAATCAAGTGGCCGAAAAGCAGAGATCAGGTATGGAGAGCAAATATACCTCATACACATCTTGCAACTGAGAAATCTGACCAAAACTGGATGGTAGTAAAAGGTGAAAAGATAGTTTTTCCTGGTGGAGGAACCCACTTCCATCGCGGTGCTGATAAATATATTGCATCAATTGCCAATGTAAGCTAGTTTCTTACTTTTATTTGAGTTGAACTAATCACAAACATGAAACTCGTATATAACTGGAAAATGAATGATTTGATATTCATGATTGGTATTACAGATGCTCAACTTTCCAAACAATAATATAAACAACGGAGGAAGACTCCGCAACGTTTTCGATGTTGGCTGTGGTGTTGCAAGCTTTGGTGGATATCTTCTTTCTTCTGATGTAATGGCAATGTCATTAGCACCAAATGACGTTCATGAAAATCAAATCCAGTTTGCTTTAGAGAGGGGAATTCCAGCGTATCTTGGTGTCCTAGGGACGCTAAGACTACCTTACCCTAGTAGATCTTTTGAGCTTGCTCATTGTTCACGCTGTAGAATTGATTGGCTTCAAAGAGACGGCATACTTCTTCTTGAACTGGATAGGTTACTCAGGCCAGGAGGCTACTTTGTTTACTCGTCTCCTGAAGCTTATGCTCAGGATGAAGAGGATAGAAGAATATGGAGAGAAATGAGTGCTCTTGTTGGGCGGATGTGTTGGAAAGTAGCTTCTAAGAAGAACCAGACTGTCATATGGGTCAAGCCTCTCACAAATGATTGTTATTTAAAAAGAGAGCCGGATACACAACCTCCACTCTGCAGTTCTGATGATGATCCTGATGCTGTTTGGGGAATTAAAATGAAAGCTTGCATCTCACGTTATTCTGATCGTGAGTGATATTTTCCCTATTTAATACAATGATTTAGTATTTTTTTTTTTTAATCTCAAGATTGCTTTTGTTGTTCTCAGATAGGTCCATGTTCTTTCTGATTGCATTATATTTGATACAGTTTACACACAACTGCATATTTGCATATATAAACATTGCACATTCCATCTGCAATTTCTGGAATTAATTCATGAATTTTGTATTAGAAGTTGAAAAATCAATAACCAAACACATATTTCGCTGTCTGTACAGAGGTGCATAAAGCAAGAGGAAGCGGTTTGTCTCCTTGGCCAGCTCGATTAACTACTCCACCTCCTCGTCTTGCCGACTTTAACTATTCTAGTGAAATGTTTGAAAAGGACATGGTAATTTGAAATATATCCTGTTTTCCGCATTTAATCAAAGGCATTATAGTTTATCAGCCAACAAGTCTGATTATGGGGTATATGACCTGACTAATTTTGTGCAGGACATTTGGCAACAAAGAGTTAGTAATTACTGGAAACTACTAGGCAATAAAATAAAGCCCGACACAATTCGGAATGTGATGGACATGAAGGCAAATTTGGGTTCTTTCGCTGCTGCTTTGAAGGACAAAGATGTTTGGGTTATGAATGTGGTGCCTGAAAATGGGCCAAACACGCTCAAGATCATATATGATAGAGGGCTGTTGGGAACAGTTCACAACTGGTATGGCTCTTATAATGATCTTCATATGGTTATATTGGCAACTATTCCTGTCTAATTTATTGCTTCAATTTTCAAAAATTCTCTACCTTGAAGCAAATGATGAACATAAAATGCAAGATGGTATTTGAAACCACTGCTGTTATCAGTCCTATAAAAAATGGTTAAATTTGTTTCTAATCCGTACAAAATACAAGTTTTACAAGTTTAGTCCCTACATAATTTTTGTTCAATTTTAGTCCCTATTTTGATTTTGGAAACACAGGACTAAAAGTACTCATTTTTTCTAAAAGAATTTCAAAATAGGGACTAAAATTGAAAAAATAAATAAAAAAATATGTAGGGACTAAACTTAAAAAGTTATTATTTTATAGGGAGTTAGAGACTAAACACATATTTAAGCTATAAATAAAAGAAGAGGCCTGTCTAATTAAGATTCATGCTTGTTGATAACATTTTATGACCTTGTTTTGTGCATCAATGTAAACAACAGGTGTGAAGCATTTTCAACGTACCCTCGTACTTATGATCTACTCCATGCATGGACTATATTTTCTGATATCATTGAGAAAGAATGCAGTGTACAGGATTTATTGATCGAGATGGATAGAATATTGAGGCCAAAAGGTTTCGTAATTATCCGTGATAAGCGATCGGTAGTGTTGTATATAAAGAAGTTCTTACCAGCATTGCACTGGGATGCAGTGACCAAATCTAGTGTTGAACACGATCCAGATCAAGGTGAGGATGATGCGGTGTTAATAATTCAGAAGAAGATGTGGCTTACAAGCGAGAGCGTCCGGGTTTCAGAAAAATAAAATACTTACACGATGGACTCAGACACAGTCTTTTCCATTTCACTTGAAGTTTAAAACACCTCAGCAACTATGTGATAATCGAGCAAATCATCGCAAAAATTTGGTTTCATGTGTTGTAAGTGTTCCCTTTTATGATGTTCCTCTTCTCTACACTACAGGCATGAGTTACAATGAAAGCTCATCTAAATCATCTTTTTGAATTACCAAAAAAAAAAAAACAAAAAATCATCTTTTTGAACATATTTGATTTTGAACGCACCTTGTTATTGTGATTAGGAAAATTAGATGAATCTGAGACGGCAATAGTTTTATATTGAAGAAGTTAACGGGTATATAGAAGCTTCAATTATTTATGCGGTTAGTGCATATAGTTTTATCTCTGTCGAAATTGATTTGAAAAAATCATTTGAGAATAATGCTTCAATTGTTCTATATATCTGTCATTATAAAGTTCTCAGCCTAAATGACATGAGTATTCTTTTTAGAAATTTAACATATTTTTAATCAAGGCCAGGAAAATGTAATATGTGATTATTTGGAAACTTTTTACAATTTGCATGGGCATGCAAGCTTTTGCAGTAAAGTTTTCCTTTTGTGTCTCTCGAACCACAAGCCCTTCAATTGACTTTTACCTTACAGCAATATAACTTTGTGCTCATAATGACATAAGTGCTTAATGTATACATGTCCTAAAATATGTCTTTATACATAAAATAGGAACCCTAAATCATATATATATTTTGGAAATGTATAAATAAAAAAATAAGAGTAGTGAAAAATATATATAATAAGAAAAATATTTATTTGAGTAAACTCCTTCTTTGAGAGATGTTTAAATTACACTATCATCTTCTCTTATGTTAAAGTATAAACTCCCCTCTCCTCTTATATAAAATAAATTAGAGAAAATTACACTTGTCTCTTTGAATTTTGTTCATCTCTCCTTTAATAAAACCTACATTTTTCTCCTTTAATAAATCTTCATTTGAATATAATCAAACTTCTACTGCATGTTTTTATTTTATTTTTTTACTCACATCATTAACAATGTTAAATGTTATAAATTATTAAATTATACAAAATAAAGCACAAATCTCGGATAAATTACTAAATTCAATTAAAAAAAACTATTTTATATTAATGATATAATCTAAAATAATAAAATTTCAAAGAAAGGAAAATTAATTTTTGTTTTGTTTATTTTTTTGGCTAAGTAATCTAGTGGCTAGAACCTCGGAGCTAATGCAATGTCCCGCAGACTGAGCTAAGCTCACGAGATGAAAATTAATTTCTTAAATGACGGCTTTTAAGCTTTTTGAAATAAATAGTGGCTTAAAGTTAAATGACGGCTTTTAAGCTTTTAAAATATTTTAACATAAAAAAGGAGGGGAGTATAATTCAAACTTCTTTCAAGGGTTGAGAGCATAATTTACTCCTGTTATTTTAATTTTTAATATAATTCTCTTGTTTTTGTTTTATAATATCTATATTATCCAAACTTTTTTTTTAGCAACTATATTATCCAAACTTGGTTAAATTTGAAAAACTGATTATATTATTAAGAGAAAAAAATTTAAAGAAAAATATACAACTAAAAAATTAGTTTTCAATTGTCTTATAATTATGATTTAAATTTAATCTAAGGTTTGAAATATAAATTTATGCCAAAAAAAAGGTGTGACCATATAGTAAAATACTTGTTATGCAATGGTATAGATTAGAAAGCGTCTTCTTGCAAAAAAAAAAAAATATTTGAGATCGTTGTAAAATATAAGATAAATCCCATTTAAAAACTTGTTAAATATTTCAAAATATTATCTATAAAATGTGACATGATACGACTGTGTGAAAGCATGAACGAAGTCTCAAAAAACCTAAGCTTACTACTTAACATCAAAGGGGGGTAGCATATGCTAAAATAGACTATTTGTGTGAATGGCTTCCTCAGAATAAACCAAGATCAAGTTAAAGCTTATCTCGTGCAATATAATCATCTCTAAATTTGTCATTAAATAATACAACAAAGGTCCTACAAAATTGGATTAGTATCATATCTCTAGTCTCTAGAGGAAAAACTCAAATACTCAACTCTTTATAAATAGACATTATTTGTTTCACTCATGCAGATTTCAACTTGGACGATGTTAAAGCAAGATAGGAAAGAATCCTGTGTCCAAAAAACATTGTAAAAACTCCCAAAAGACCAAGCGTTTTGAGTGTCGTAAATAGGTCCAGCTGCAGAACAAAACGACAAGAGTAAGTACTCGGAGAAAAAGAATGAAACTGACAACATAACACTGTTCCAATGAAAACCACCATGGATGAGTGTTAATAACTCTGCTAATGGAGTATCTTACACAAATGCAACCAACTACAAGAACCTGACTTAACCAATTTTAACTTTATTAGAACATGTAATATCTTGAATGATTGTAAAATGGACATACCTTCAACCAGAAAAGTACATAAAGCAACAGAACTGCAGCAAGACCAAGATGGAAAAGGGTGGCAAATGTAGCAGGTACTGTTGAACCAGGGAAATTCTTCAGGTTCACTCCCAATCGTAACAACTGTAAATGATATAAAAGAGAACATATTAACATTAACTGCCAAAAACTAAGGATCAAATCAAAAGGAAATAAAGCTGTGTAATAACATTGTTTTTCCTTTCACTTTTTCGCTTCTACCTTCCTATGCATATGAAGAAGTTAAATATACCTATATATTATTAACACATACAGCTGCCAGTCTTGACTGACAATAAAACAACTTAAACGCTAACAACATGGAGCCACCAATGCCGTTCAAAGAGAAAACATGGAGCCATAGATGGACCAGGCCCCAAAGAGGCCTAAGTTTATAAAGATAACTGCTCAAAACTTTAAAGTTTTAAGCAGCATCTACAAAAGATTAAATGTTAAATTTTAAGAATAGTGTGCTCTATGTCATGAAACACAACTCTAAACTTGAAATATTTAGTACTCCAAGGAAAAGACAGTTTCCCCGTCGTAAACTGTATGCATTTCTGATAGAGAAATATATCTCATTGGGAACTGGTAAGAGCGTTCAAAAGGTAACATGAGATAGAGTGATAGACTATTCTATTAGGGTCTCAATAATCTAACTCAGGTTCGGAGGTTTTTGTGCTATTATTAGTTTTATTAAAAGACTTACGCCGACCAAAAAGCCAATGAATGGCAAAAGGATCAAACCCAAAAACACGAGAGAAAGTTTTTGGGGTGGTCGCTTTTCAGGAGCCCTGAAGATGTGGTTAATCTCCGCTTTGGGGCCATATCTTGAGTAAGGATCAACAGGTGGTAGAGGAGGACGCGCTGCTTTCTCAGGAGCTTCTGGAAGATCTAATTCGACATGGCCCAGTAGTCGTGAGAAAGAGTTCTCCTGAAATAAAATATTTTTATTCATATTTCCGTACTATAATATTAAAGAAGAAGGGGTAACTTTAAAGTATGAAGTTGTACAAGATACCATGACAGCATCACCAACAGTCAGCTCAATGTCATATTTGCCAGAGAGATAAAAAAGTTTTTCCACCATGCCAAGAAAATCCTTAGAGCCAAAATAACAATGTCAGCAAAAAAATGAAAATTGGAAGATGAGAATCAGAGTAACATACAGCTTTCCCAGATATACAAGGTAAAAATACAACATTATATGCAATTATCATAGACAAGCTCAAAAACAGACTGATTTATTACACAATTTAACAAATTGAACAAGTACTTAGGATAGACATTAGACAGTTAAACCTAGACAATGAGATGTGAATAAAAGATACTTACAAAAATGATCTGAAACTTCTTTCCAGTATTTCCAACCAAAAAGATGTGTTCAATCTTAGTTTCATGTTGCAACTTTAAAAATGCCTGCAGAACAACAAATCCCCAATAAAATAAGAAGAGCATTCAAATGACATTCATTCATACGGTTCTAAGAAACAACTGCAAACCTGATGAGGCTTAAAAACACGACCATTAGGAGTTTCCAATTGGAAAGAAAGTCTCAACTTCTGAAGGTGGTTTGCCGAGAGTGAAACAATATCATTTCCAGCCAAATCTAGCCTGGATAGGTAAACTGTGAGTAAAAGTTGAAAATGAACAAATTGGAACCATACATGAAGCAGTTACAATCAGGAATAGCATTACGATACAAATCCACATGCAACACGTGACATGATAGAATGAAGAAAATCATCACATGACATACTAATCAGAAATCACAATTGTCCTATATATAACTGCAGAAACATACGTCTTATGGGTTTCAACATTTCCAAGATCACTGTCCAGAACTGCAATTTCTGCAATGCCAACTTTAATAACACCAGTAACATATATTGGCACATGAATTTGGCCTCCAGTAGCATAAACTTTTTCACTTTCAGAATCATGTAGCACAATCTGCAAAGAAGAATAAAATATTTTCACAAATAGGTTGATACAAATATACACCTTCATGCAACTGAAATGAAAAATATATAACTAAATTACACAGCCAGGAATACCTCCAAAACAAAAACATATGTCCCCACATCAACGTTTTTTGGGAAAGAATCCAAGAAATGAAATCCATTTTCTTGGTTATACTGAAGCTCCTGGATCATGCAAAATAAAAGGCACCAAAAAATAAGGATTTCGAGTAAACTAAAGAATTGTATTATAGGGAAAATATTATTAAATCTCAAAAGAAGTCAATGAAACATCACTCACCTTGCTGTCAATAATAGCTGAATCTTTTGCACCAGTGCTAAAAGCTCGAACAAGCTTAACTGTTAGAGGAGGTGCAGCTGAACCAAGCACTGTACTGACCTTGACCTGATTGATTTGTAACGGTTATATATTCTTCAATAGTAAAAAGTAATTGAAATGCTGCACAATCACAGATCTAATTTGTTGACGAGACTACAACAGACAATTAAAACTATTTGGCTGAGTGAAGCAGATGCTGCTGCAGATATTAACAAGCAAAAAATAGGTGGAAATGCAACAATGGTACACGGAAGAGCTCATTTATCTTCTTTCTTTAAAAAAAATATTAGAGAGAAATAAAAGCCGAATCAGAAATCTTAATTGCTTTGATAAATTTTTCAGACTTCAAGTGGTGGAAAATGAGTTTGCAAGGTTGTGGGAGATAATCAAAATAAATTACAACAAAAGAGCCACTGAATTCTGCTCGTCCTTTATTGGACAAAAATGCCAAATGTCATAGTTGAAATTGCACATTGACTACATATATAGTCAAATATAATCAAAGTAGTTTTTATAAGGCTTGGGTAATCCTCCCTTCTTGTTTTAGCTTTTAGGGGTTGAGTCAGACCAAAAGCTCAAATTCAAAGATGGTAAAAGAGTCTATCTATCCTAAATTCATTATTGTCCCTCTAGATGTGTCTGGTCGTGGGTGTGAGGATTGTTATTGGGTCATCCTTATTTGATTGTGCTTCATATGTCCAGTCTTGGCCATGAGGAGGTGAACGGGTGCGTTGAGATCCCATATCAATAGCCAAAGTACATGCAATCCTCCCCCCTTGAGCCAGCTTTTTGGGTTGAGTTTGGCCTGAAGCCCAAATTCTAAGTCATGATAAAGCACTAGGATCGGTATCTCACAATACATGTGAATTGTATCTCGATTCAAAACAAAACAAAATCCATCAATATAATTGACATGTGTCATGATTCACAATCTCAGCAGGAATCTCAATTCATTCTGGTGAATCTTCTGACTCGCAACTTGCCCCTTGAATGTCATGATTCACACATTCAGCTATGGATGCAACCCTGAATTGAGTCATGTTGCACGACCCAGTTTCAAAAGGCATATTAGGATAGTTCTTTTGCATTTATATATAGAAGGGGACATAATCAGTCAAAAATATATATTCCAAATAATTTTTTGACACACATTTTTGGTCCCCACTCCCTCCAACACTGCGTTTTATTATTCTTCCAGTCTACACGGCGTTTTGCTCCCTCTCCTTTCTTCTCTGTTTTTGGTTCCCTTGTCTTGTCCAAAGACAATGTTGTCTCTTTGACCCCCACTTGCTCTAAGCCTCTAACCAATTGTTCTGAGTTTTTTTGTCGCTCATTTTTACATAAAATTTTAAAAAAAAATTATGTATCAATATCATAATAAGATTATATGATTCATCTCACGATTTGGAAAATAAGTTTTCCGGTTCACGATTCAAATCTCCGTTTGATAACCATGATTGGGACAAATACACAATGTATGCCATCAGCTACTAACCAGATTCTAAGTTCTAAAAAGTATCATCATAATACTAGCAAAATAAGTATTCTATATCCACTAACTTAGTTACATACCTTAAGCTGGCCTTTCTTGGTCAATGAATATACTGTTTCGGGAAGTGACAATATCAATGGAATGGAAATCCTACCCACAATAAGAAATCCAAGTTAGATATTGTTGCTGAACATCATAGATATTGTTGCCGATACATGAGCATAGAAGAAAAGGGAAATATCTCCATAAAATTCCAACTCAAATACTTCCTTTGTCCCACAATGAGTATCACATTTGCATACAAAAATTATCCTAAAATAAATGTCATTTTCAATTTTCCTTGTAATATTAATTACTTTTTATTCCAATTGATTCATTTAATTAATCATATGTGGATCACTTTTCTCTTTCTTACATTTATAGTCTTTCCATAATTTGTGTTAACTAAGCAAGTGTGACGCTCATTGTAGGGCGGCGGAAGTAATAAATTGTTCCTCGGAAAGCACTTGCCTGTTGCTATCTAAAAAGGATAATGATTCAACTTGATTGAAGAAGTCCTTGGCATCTCCTGGGATTCCAATGCCTAGGAAAAATTTTGCTAAACCCAATATTGTATCCCCTGGAAGCTGGAAAATGCAAAGCCAAAACATCAACATAAAATTCTACCATATAAAATTAAATAGCATGTATATCACCAAAAAAATAATAATAATAATTAAATTGCAATTTCTCGTTCCTTACATTTATTTTCCCAGAAGTTACTGCAGCAAATGCATTAACCCCTCGAACAACGGAAGAGGTTGTAGAAAGAGAACCTTGAGGCTCAGATCCTCTAACAATTTTCTCATCAAAATAAAATGCTCCATCATCTGAAATATGACACGTTCAGCTTAGTCCAATGCGATAAGGTCTAAAGGCAGGACAGTTTATGCAATACACAATTTTTAGGGGAAAATATATTTAGATGGAATAGGGAAAAGAGTGTTCTTAATGCACAAGCGCTTCAAGAAAATTACGCCACTTGTTGTCAACTGAGACACTGCATAACCAAAATGCACTGCAAAATTGCAAGCGTACAAAAACCTCAACCCTACAGGATAAGTAGAATTTGATCGAATGTCTTTAAGATTCAAGCAACTTGAAGATCTGTACCCACTCGACTCAGGATAGTTTACTTAGTTCACAAAAGCAGGAGTTAAGTTTATCAATTTATCAATAATAAAACAGTCCTGTTACATGCAACTGGCATAGGCAGTTAATCCAAGTCCAACATAAACCATCAATTCTAGTAGTTTCCTCTAGAGAAGCTTACACCTACAGTCCCACACTATCACCTTGGATCTTAAGGAGGTGATTGCAACTTAATGAACTTTTAAACACCCCCTCCAAAGAAAAAACCAAACAAGAAACCAAACGCGATGAAACATAAAATACACTAAGCCGTTAACAAGAAGAAATATTGAATACACCACTTACCAAAGAACAAATGCAATAGACACCGTGGCTACTAAATCAATGCTAGGTAATTAAAAATTTATAAATAAACATGAATAGTAATCACTTTGAAAGAGTTAAAAGCGAAAAGCTTCACATACCATACTTCTCAATGCTGTCAAAAAGCTTCACAATACCATTTTTAACTATACTGACCTGCCAATATAGAACTAACATAAGATATGATATAAATGTGTATGTAGGCTTGATGTATCAAAAGCTAGAAAAGTATGTGTAGCAAAGGCTAAAATGGATATTGAGCTAGATGTAGCAATAGCACCAGTGAGTTTAACTTCAGATTCACAATATGGTCAACAAACTGTGTATAACACAATTCCGTGCATGAATTTCTGGAAAGTGTATGAAACTATTATTCAGCTTTAGAAGCTTTATAACAGTGAAGCATCACTACGAAGATTCAGAACATTACCTTACTCTGATCAATTTCAGAAGAAGCTAGTGAAATCACTCCAGAAAGCGCTTCAAGAGCTAATCCTGTAAAATACAATATATGATTATAATGTTAGAACAGATAAATGAGAGATATTTCAATCTTTTGAATGACCACAAAATGCTTGCTTCAGCAACAAAAGTGTTACATGTATTAGGAAAAATAACAGCCCTTTTATTTTAGATAAAAAAAATTAGTTTTACTTTGTATAAAAGTTGATTATTTTTTCAAGACGCTAATTTGTATGTTTATAATTATAAAAATCACTTTTTAAAATTCTTCCCCACCTACCAAACTAATTTTTTCTCAGAAACTACTCAAAATAGCTTTTTCTTGTATCAGATTTCTCATTTTTATGTTGCAAATCCTCAAAATAAATAAATAAATAAATGAGCTCTGAATATGAACAAATTTTCATGCAAATTGCAAAATACTACCGGCAGCATAGGTACTAGACTCTGGATTATCGGAGCTGTAGCGCCATCTTCCATCACTTTGGCTTAGAGCCTGCCAAAATTGAAGGACACGGAACAAATGTGAGCATGACAGTTTCAAGTGAAATTGCAGAATGGTTGAGGTAGAAAATGGTGGAAACTAATAAAATTGGGTACAGTGCAGTTCTTATACTAAATTTCTTATCATCCTCGTTAATATGGCCAAAAGAGTAGTCACCAAGAAGAAACCCTGGTTTAATCTTATTTAATAGAAAACACAATAAGTACGGACCTTAATTGATTGAAAAATGCCATCAGCATCAGTAAGAAGAACATCAACATCAGAAGCCTGATCCTGCATACAACGAAGGTAAGGAATGGAATAAGGACGCTAACAGAACATCACACACAGCAATCAAAGAGAAAATTAGGGTACACTCTGCATAAGCTGAAAAACAACTTACAACAATAACCTATCTAGAGGAGCTTATGAAAATAACTTGAAAATAGCTTATAAACATATCATAAGCAATTTAAATAAGCTCTTACAAACATTTGCACAAGTGCTTATGTCATGTCATATGATAATTCCAAATAAGCTCCTCCAAACAACCACTAAAAAAGTAACGTGCCAAATATCTAAAATTGACATAAGAATATTTTGTATATTCAATGAATAAGAGCTATCATATCAACCGTACAGACGGGTGAATAGGACCTAAGCTTCATTAACATAACAGAGTTCCCAAGGGATTCTAATAAGAGAAATGATTTTTTGACATCAAAATTCTGTTGTCAAATACAGTATCTTTTTTATTTTCGTGCGTATTTTATGAAATGTGTGCAAGACTGTAAGTTGTAGAAGATACCAAATAAGAAAGAAATAAAGATAAATGTATTTGGTGTCTGTATTTTGGGTGTTAATATTACAATATGTATCTAATAAAAACCGGTGTGAGTGCTTGACATAGCCCTGTGGGCTCAAAGAGTAAAGTAGAAACCAAAGAATTACCTTTATAAGAACCAAACTTCCAACTGAGTAGTATATGTCAAGCAAAGTACTTGCATCATGGAC
This sequence comes from Trifolium fragiferum, assembly GCA_954870985.1. NCBI lineage: Eukaryota > Viridiplantae > Streptophyta > Magnoliopsida > Fabales > Fabaceae > Trifolium > Trifolium fragiferum. The sequence continues at coordinate 40,202,370 of OX940796.1, read as the reverse complement.
AGTGGCTTTAAGTCTTGAGGCAATATCCTTTACAAAAATAAACAATAGTGGCTTCAGTTTTCAGCAAACCAAAAGCAACAAAACCAAATCCGCAACGAAACAACAACAATACTAACGCCCATGGAAGAAACTCAAAAAATGAGTACCTTGAAAATCGCACCATCAACATTGCATTTTAATATGCCATTAACTTTCAACGCATAGAAAACATCCTTAAAAGGCGAAGAAGATGAGCCTAAATATTCCAACACTTTTTTACAAGTGTCAGCCGTATCAAGAGGCTTCTTCTCAATAGCGAGAATCTCAAAAACTCTCAGTGCCTCATACGCATCTTCTAAACTGATAACATGCAACAACAAAAAAATACACATCAATTGATTAAAATCACTAGAAAACAAAAATCAATTATATAAATCTAGTAATCTAACAAATTTTCCAATGTTAAGTGCATAGATCAGAATTAATCGCTTCATTATCGCATTATTTATATCGTAAAAAATAAAATGGATTTGACGGAATCAATAGAAAGGAACGCAATGCAATGGATCGGAAATCGGAAAATGGAATTGAGATGAGAAATGAGGGTTTAATTAGGGTTTAGTTATAACCTTGGAGAGATTTGATTGAAGAGGTTGGAAGCGGCGGATCGGTGAGAATCGGAGATCGGTTGAGGGATGGAGATGGAGAAGGGGAGAAGTAGCAGCAGGAGAAATGCTGCTCCTACTGCGGTTGTGGCCATTCCTGCAGAAGAAGAAGAAAGCGATAATGATTTAGGTAAAATGCATTCGGAAATCCGAAGAAGAAGAAGATAAAAGAAGATTCATACGTTGAATTGAATGAGAGGAGATCGGAGAGTGTGATTTGTTTCAGAACAGTACGCTAGCGACGACTTGCAGTGCTAGTGTAATTATGTACTAGCTAGTTTTTTTTTTTTTTTTTTTTTTTTTGGCTTAAATACAGTTTTGGTCCTCTATTTTCAATTTTTTAAAGTTTTGATCCTTTTATTTTAAAAATCAATATTTTGGTCCCTCTATTTTCAATTTTTATTGAGTTTTGGTCCCCCACTTAATTTTAAAGTTAATTTTAATGATGTGGCATTACAAACTTGACCAAAATATTATCCATGTTATTAAACTATTATTCTATTTCAATAATATTTATTTTTAAAATATTTTAATTATTAAAATAAATATTAAAATGAGATATAATTATTAAATTTAATAAAATCAAAAATTAAAAACTTATTTTCTCTCTTTCATCATCATCATCCACACTAATCCATTATCATCACCACCACCCACCATTTCCTGGAAAAAAACGGCATCTCACCATCCATAAAAGATCAAACCATTTTCATCAAAGTTTCAAACTCACTCAAATTCATACTTTTTCTTTAATAGGATTTTATTTACACTCAATGAATAGAGAAAAAATTCAGATTAATTCTTTTTCTTTCTTCTTTTTAACTATATCAAATTTCAAATCCTCTTTCTACTTGCTTTCCCTTAAAGGTAGTTTTTTTTTTCATCAATTTGGAATCCTCTGGTTGATTCTAGGTGCAATTTTGTGACTAAGAATTTCAGATCTGGATTAATTTCACACAATCTTCATATCACTAATCTCAGGCATGACGTTTTACACCGACATCGACTTCGTCATTGTGGGCGCTGGTTCCACCGGTTTCTCTTCCAATTTCTAAGGTTCTGGTTAAAAATGAAATGATATGAGCGAACAGAGCAAACAAGAATGATGAAATTGTTCTCAATCTACTGGGGGAAATTGTTTCTCACTTATGGCTCAGTTTATGAATTGGGGGAATGTGAATTTAGTTCTCAATTTTTGATTTTATGAACTTTAATAACTATTATTTCAATAATTAAAATATTTTAAAAAAAATAATATTGAAATAGAATAATAGTTTAATGACATGGATAATATTTTGGTAAGTTTGTAATGCCACATCATTAATTATCTTGACACATCATTAAAAGTGACTTTAAAATTGAGTAGGGGACCAAAACTCAAGAAAAATTGAAAATAGGGGGACCAAAATATTGATTTTTAAAATAGGGGGATAAAAACTTCAAAAAAATGAAAATAGGGGGACCAAAACTGCATTTAAACCTTTTTTTTTTTTCTTTTTGTGACTAAACTGCTGGTGTTGTAGTATTATATTTTTTAACCTTTTTTTTTTGTAGAAGTAGTATTATGATTTTGGATGATTGTAAAAAGATAAATATTGGATACAAATTTGTAAGATATTAGGCTTTGTTTAGTAATGTCAAATTTTGAGTTTATAATTTATAAATTCATATCATCAAAAAAATCTTGTTTGATAAATGTTTTTTTTAAAAAAATTTAGTTTATTTTATTAGCTTATAGCTTATTTTTTAGATGTTATTTTAATTAGCTTTTGAGTTTATAAATTATCATTTTTTATTTCAAGTTTATTCTTATTATTTTTAACTAAATATTTACTTTACCCTTTACAATTAATTATAATTATAATTTAAAATAAAATACATGTTTTAATATTGCTGTAATAATTAATTATAATTTAAAATAAAAATGTATATTATGAATTAAAATATTAAAAAATCTTCATTTCTCATTCTCTACCTTCCAATAAAGTGGGAAAATGAAAAATGAAGATTCGCATTATTGAAAAGGAGATAACGAGAAATGAAGTGAACCTTAATCTCTAATTTTCCTCTATATTTTTTATCATGAATCTCTTATCCGCTAACTAATATCATATGCTTCCACCCCAATTTATGTTGGCAGCCCATTAAATATCCCATCGCCCATGATTTATATCCATCCCTCTATTTATATCCTTCATGGTTGACACAATTGCAGATCTTGTGTGTAACATATTACTTTGAATGCAATGGGAGACGAAGTGCATCACATTTGCAGAGAATTGATTCTCATTAATGGAAGCAAGGTTGTTGATTCTAGAGAAACAATGATGAAGATAGTGGGGAAAGAGAAAGTTACAAATTTGTATTCATCTAATTATTATTAAAATAATAATAATATGACATGGCAAAACGATTATTTTTGGTCGATTGTGTAAAGAGTACATTACACTGTCTATGCACTACCTTTAAACCCTTTTTAAATATCAATTTGATATAAATTTTATGATAATTTACCCCGAGAAGCTTCCATACGGTTTTTCCATAAGAATATTGAACCCCTCCGCCACTAAAAGGAACAAAAAGAGATAGCGGATCCCCTTGTTTCAAACGCTATGCATATTAAAATTGTATGAATCGTAAGAGTTGAGTACACCATGTACTTCTTGTAATTCAATTTCTATTTATGAAAAAACATAAGAACCAATTTAAAAAATTTTAAACGTAAAAGACCAAATTAAAAACTTAAATAATGATAAAGTACTAATCTATATATTTAAAATATAAGAACTAATTTATAAAAATACAATTTTTATTAATAAAAATTTATAAATTAATATAAAAATTTATAAACTATTTTTATAAACTAAAAAATAAATCAAATAATTTTTTAATTTAATTTATATACATCATCATTGAAAACACATAATGTATCACATTCATTAAATGATATGACAACACATCATTGAATGTAGGTGTAAAAAAGTTTTACATTGACAGTGCAGAACAATGAAACTCATAATTTTAATAAGGAAAATGTTAAATAGTGCATCAGGTGCACTAGTTAAGAACATAAATAAGAAAATTCTGTCTTGAAATTCACGTATTTAATACATTGAAAGTGTAAAAAGTTATTTTTATCAACATTAATTTTATATTTTATTTCTATTTTTAGTATGCTTTAACAAGTACATCGGGTGTACCGATAAGCATCACCCTTTTAATAATTAAGCAAAAAATCATCCAACCCAAATAGAGTGATAAGCGCTTATCTTGTGCTATAAATGCTGTTTGGATAAACAATCCCATAAATTATGAGGTATGACTATGAGTAAAGGAAAGAAGATGGAGGAGGTAAGTTGAGCGAGCATATTGGTAATGTGACTGTGTATCTGTCTTCTAAAGCAGTTAGTTGTCGTGAGAGAGACAAAGACAAAGACACTGCACCAATCTTCAATTTTCTAATTAAACAATAAATAACGCGTCTTTCAAATTCATTCAAATTCAACTCACTCAAACTCAAACGCAACCAAAACGATGTCGTTAGAGGAAGAAGATGAGGGTTTCGAGCACACGCTACTTGTCGTACGTGAAGTCGCCGTCTACAAGATCCCGCCGCGCACAACCTCCGGCGGCTATAAGTGCGGCGAGTGGCTTCAATCCGACAAGATCTGGTCAGGTCGGCTTCGAGTTATATCACGTAAGGACCGATGTGAGATCCGATTAGAAGAACCGAACTCCGGCGATCTATTCGCCGCGTGTTTCGTGTTCCCTGGTCAGCGTGATGGTTCTGTTGAACCGGTTCTCGATTCTTCTCGCTACTTTGTTCTCAAGATCGAGGATGGTCAAGGTAAGCACGCGTTTATTGGATTAGGGTTCGCTGAAAGGAATGAAGCTTTTGATTTCAATGTTGCGTTGTCTGATCATGAAAAGTATGTCCGCCGAGAGAATGATAAGGAATCCGGTAACTCCGATGACGCCGAGGATTCTCAGATCGACATTCATCCTGCCGTTAATCACAGGCTCAAGGTATTTTGCTTTCACTAATTTTGTTTAATCAATCTAATTTTTATAGATGTTTCGAATTTTCAGTTGAATTATACTTTCTAATCAAAATCTTAGTGATAGATGTAGTTGTTGTGTAGTTTTGATTAGTGTTAGTTGTTGAGCTAGAGTCAATGAGGCATGGTTCAATGTCGTGGTTAAGTAGATCATTGAGATGCTTGTGTTATGAATACAGTTGCTTTATGCTATTTTCATGATGATGGTGAATTGAAAAGGGTGGTTTGTTTTGGCGAAATCCGATTTCTAGAGCAATTTCTAGTTGTGTTTCTTGTTTCGTTGTTTGGCGGACTATAATTTAAATAATTTAAATTGTGGTCGCTGTGAGATCATGATCCTTGGCATTACAAATGTATCTGATGAGACATTAAAATTCAAAAAATTTGATGTCGCGACCCAGATCGCGGACCTTGTGGGTGTATTTTTCTCCATATGAATCCTGGCTTTTCCTATATTTAAAGTATTTGTTAATTGGTCTGTAGGAGGGAGAAACCATCAGGATTAATGTGAAGCACAAGGTGGCCGGTGGAGCTGGTATGCTTTCAGCTGCTGGCCTAACGGGTGTCCATATAGCAACACCAAAGCCAAAAGTATTGAACCTAGCTCCCCCACCAGGTGCAGCGAAAATCAGATCTGCTCTCCCACCCCCACCAAATGATCCTGTTGCTATTCGGATTGCTTCTTCCAGTACTGGATCTAGTGTCAAAGGGACACGCGAAGACGCGAGACACTCTACTGATTCTCTATCAGATCTTTCTCAACTACAGGTATGCTGGTCCTGCTCATTCTTTTAGACAATTTGAAGATTATTCTAATAAAATCTAATTTTGAAGATTCTGTGTCTTACCTACCTATCTAATCTTAATATTTAGGTTCGAATTAATTGTCTTTACTATTTCATTGTTGACATTTTAATGTTGCATCCCCCAAGTTCTAAGTTCTCGTTCCTTTCTTTACAAGGAAGTAAACACAATATTGGTAGACTGGTACTGTTTACTATGTGCTAATGAAGTAATAAAGTAAACACGTAATAATAACAATACTAACGGCATTTCTTTGCTATGTAAATAATATAATAGTTCGGGCAGCTTTGTTTATTGAGTTGTAGTTTTGGATCCTGCGTATCAATCTAGATTCCTACATAAAGTAACTGTTTTAATTTGCAAAACAAGCAATTATATTGGTTATCGATATCAATGATCCTTTGACTTTCCAGTTTAATTTCCCTATATGGGCTGTAGTCATAGTCACAGACACTATCTAAAATGAACCATTAATAAGATCTTCAATGTTTGCATTTACAGAAGAATCTTCCAAAACCAGCAAGTTCTGGATCAACAGCTGCGTCAGGATGGGCAGCCTTCTGATTATATATACATCCACTCCTGGATCGATAGCTGCATCTGGATGGGCAGCCTGCAGATTATATATACGAGTATCTTAACTATGAGGCTTTTATTATTCTCTCGTTTATTTTTGGGGGTTATTCATTTTGAGAAAAGAAATAGTGGAGGAAGCTGAAGAAAGAGAGATGTCATAAGTATAAGTATAGTTAGCACAAGATACTGAGTAATTCGATTACTCGAGAATGTCCTGGAAATATTCAAGTTTTTCCTTGGTTTGTAATAACAGGTTTCTATATCCATGTAAAATTAATTTCTCCCCAATCCCTTGATTTTTCCCAATCTTTCTTGACCAAGGCATGAACTTATGATTTTCGTGCTCAAAGGAGGCTTCTCCCCATACCCATTTGTTAACATGGGAGACTGCTTTTCCAAATTTATTTGAACCAACTATGGGAGGAAATTATTGTTGATTGTCTTATAAGAACGTCAAAGTACAGACAGTGTGCCGTTAGACATTTATCACTTTCTCTTCTTTTCTTTTTTCTACAACTTTTATGTATTTTAAAAATATACATAAATTTATACCATATTATAGTGTCAAATATCATTTCTTATTAACTATTATGGTTTTGATCCCATAATAATAATGGTAATAGTTTAATGCAACAATTGGAACTGGGGTATGTAGGTTTATCTGCCGAAATGCAAGAGTTGTGGCATTATTTTGACCTAACTTATTTTTGAGCTTATTCAAATAGTTTATGTAATTTTTATGTATTATTATAAGTTTATCAAGGTAGTTTATGATAAAATAGCTTATAAAAATTCAATTTTTATTAGTTTGAACTTATAAAATAGCATAAAACCTAATTTATATTGCATAAGCTCAAAAAAATATTAGGTCAAACAGACCCTTAATTGGAGACGTTTTTTCATCTTTTAGTTGCTCTAGTGACCGTTGAGTTGACAAAGGAGAAAAATAAATGGGATAGCTTATGCTTGAGCAAAGACAATCACATTTGGCCAGATTCATAAGAGTCATGAGTCAGAGCTTCGTGGAGTAAAGGGAATTGACAAAATTGACAGTGCGAAGTTTGCAACAAGAAAAAATCATTTTTACATGAAAATAAGTAGTAATACTTTTGTTTTTTTGACACAAAAATAAGTAATGCTTAGATTCAAAGTTTAACTATTACTGAAATAAACCGAGAGAGATTGCAAGAAATTTTCTCTCCTCTCCTCCCCATATTTTTCTCAGATCCCTCAACTTTATGCTTTTGCCCCTAAAATATACTTTGGAATCTATATTTTTCATGCACAAAAATTTCTAGAAAATATTCTTCGACCGCCACCTTTCGAAATATCTCTTTATACACAACAAACTTTAACCACCGTACGTTCATTTCTTCCTCACTCAATCTCAAGGGCAACAAGAAAGGTTGTGTTATTTTGGTGGTTTTGGAGTCTACAATCAACATTGGAGCATTGACAAGGTTTTCTACACTCTTTTTAGTGTGATCTATAAGGCAATATGTGCTTTTTCAACCGATTCATTTGTACATTCTAAGTTTCAAAATTTGTACTACGTACTAACGGGTGTGGTTCCAAAAACGTTTTTCAAAATTGGTTTTGATTATAGATTCCGAAATAATTATGGATTTTGCGTTCCGAAATATTTTGAAACCTACATAATTGTGCAGGTTTGTGATTTTGAAGAAAATTGTGTAATTTTTTTATTTTTTTTACTTATGTTGTATGTTTGGTTGTATAATTGTAGTTATGGGTGTTGAATCAAAACCGCCGGATGAATTGAAACCTGAAGTTGTCAAGCCTATTGATTTGAAGCCTAACAATACATTGATCAATTGGCGGTTCTTTGTTTACCTAACACGAATATGTGCCCTAAGTAGCAGATGTTATAAAAATGATAAATTTTATTGTAGAGTGTTTTCATATACAATGTTTTTTAATCACACTTCGTATTTTTATAACGTCCGCTACTTAAGTAGAAGACACAAATTTAGGATTTTTTTTCTTCAAAAATTACTCATTTTTACAACGTCCGCTACTTAAGTAGCGGAAGGGTAAAATGGAAAACTCATAGGGCGCGCGAGTAACTCATAGGATGGCAAAAGTAATTTTGAAATTTGAAGAGAGACCCAAATGTTGGATGTCCATTTAGGTTTTGTGGTTGTTTTCATGCATCATGAGAATGATATCTTATGGTTGTGTATGGCTTACACAACCATGAGTTGGACAAAAGTTAAAAGGTCATATTCTTGTCAAGCGATTGAAACCGAAAGAGAATGAGTTAGTTGCTGAGGTGACAAGAAATTTGGTCCCGCATAGAAATATTATTTCACTTTGAAGGAGCAAAATAAAGAAAGTGCGGCTAAAATTAAACAAGTCTACAATGCTCGCCATAGATACATACATTCCTTTAGAGCTACAAGGTCTGAAATGCAACAACTGTTGAAATGTCTTGAGAATCATAAGTATGTTTACAAATTTAGAACGGTTGGTGAATCTACAACTATTCAGGACATTTTCTTTTCACATCCTAGATGTGTGAACTAGTTTAAAAGCTTTCATACTGTTTTGTTGAGGGATTCCACATATAAATCCAACTTGTACAATTATGTCATTGCTTGAGATAGTCCATGTATGTCATGTCGACTATGAAGACATATTTTATTGGGTTTGCTTTTTTGACTAATGAAAAAGAGGACAATTTTACTTGGGCGCTACAAATGTGTCATAGTCTTTTGAGGAGTAAAGACATCATGCCAAATATGATTGTGACTGATAGAGATACCAAATTGATTAATGTTATTGCTGGAGTATTTCCAAACTCAACGGAAAACACACTGTTCAAACTAAAAAGTGAGGTGTTGATGACATAAATTTCTACAATATTTTTAGTATAGATTTAGTAGTTAGTAGAAGACCATCATGACAAAAAATAAGCAAAAACCTAAAGATACAAAGCTACGAGCAAAAGGAAACAATAATACAAGAAAATGCAAAAGAGAATAGCAAAAAATGGATAAAATGTGCTTCCATCTTGACCACACGATGACTCGCATCGTGCCACGATGGGAAGACTTAGTGCCCAAAGAACTCAGCGCAATATGTTTTATTTTTGAAGAATATCCACTCCATCGTGGCCACGGAAGACGACGTAAAACCCAAGCTTAAAACTATAAATAGAGCATTTCTCCTCATTATTATTTATTCAGAAATTGAGAGCACCCTTTAGTACTCTGAAAGTGTTCAAAAGGAGCAAGGAGGGCAAATGAGCTCTCTACGGGAAGAAATTTTTCCCTTCAACGGGAAAGGTAACTTCCTCAGCAAGGCATATTCGCCATTGGTAGACATGGTTTTTATTCTTGTAAATTAAATTATGTAGGTCATTAACTTAGATATTTTAGGTGGAGAAGATGAACTATCCTATGAATACTTGGGTCATGTGATTGATTAAAGTTATGATATTTTATTATTCATAATATATGTTTTCTATTTATTTATGCATTAACGACGTAATTCATAATCTTAGTATGATAAACAGGAATGCTTTTAGGATAGTATTTTAATGCTACTTCGGAACGATAAATAAATAGTGATAAGGATTAGAGATGGTAACATCCGACACTACCGTCGACATAGACAAATAGAGACGGAACACTAGTAGTGACATAGCTATTAAAAACTGAATAGTCTGATACTAGCCCGTAGTGGTAATAGGGTTAATTGAGCGTAATGACTGCATGTATGTTTACTTGCGTTGTAGCCAGGATACGTGACAACTAGAGGTAGGCTCTCGTAGGGTATAATATCTAAGTGTTAAGAGAAACTTACAATGTATTAGGGTGAGGCCGTTGTATCACCATAAAAGATATAAATAAACCCGCCGAGCAATAGACTGAATAGTTGTGTTATACGCCAATCATGCCAAGTAGGAGTAGCAGAGGAAATCTATCTATCTGGCTTGTTCTTATCTTTCTAAATCACACCTTTATTTTTCTGCAAGCATATCGCTACTTTTCCAAAATAAAACCTTTTTAAAAATCAAAGCGAATGCAAACTCAACAAACTTAAATAACGCTAGTAGCGCATTGGCACAATCCTTGTGGATACGAACTTATTCTAGATACATAGAATGTAAATTATTACTCGACGATTGACTGGTCTACTTGTCATACAGTAGTCAGATGTCTATCAAGGAACTGTTGAGGCTCAACGACACGTTTGTGGAGCAACATTGGGGCATGAGTGGAATTGAGAAAAAAGGTATTGAAAGCTATGAGGTCAATTTCTACATTATTTCCTTCACTTTTAGGCTATGTTTGTATTTGTGGTAAGGGATGAAATGGAGTGGAATATAATGGTAAATAATTAAGTTTCATTGTTTGGATTTATAAAATATGTATGGAGTGGAATGGAATGGAACACAATGAAACTCATACCATCCAATCCTTCAATTTTTCTTTCCTCCCAATTTGGGATGTATGCAGTGGAATGAAATATTATAATTAAAAGGGTAGTGTATCCAAACAATGAAACGAAATTTGTGTTCCACTCCATTCATTTATGTTACATTCCGCTCTGGTCCTTTTTATACCATCAATCCAAACGTATTTCTCTTTTTCCCTTGCTTATGCTTTTCTCTTTTCTTTTTGGGCGCACAACTAATTAACCTCTCAGTATTCTACAATATCATATCATATATGTACATAAATCTATCATGATCTTGAACTCTTTTCTTCCTTGTTTCATAGAATAAGAACTTCTGCATATACCTTTTCAATATTTTCTCTAGGTTTTTTTTTCCTTCTTTTAAGTCTTGAAATTCCATGCGTGTATATATACTTTTAAATTGCCTTTTATTTATTTATTTATTTTTTTATTATAACAACTAACAAAATGTTAATGATTTCAACCGTGCATAATGCACATCTACTTGAAACATTGAACAACATGCACTTAAATTGTTTAATTAGTTCTTTAAGTGGTTTCATTTGATACATGACAGAAACTTTTTTTTTTTGTTTATGTGTGTTCTTGACACAAAGAATTCAAAAATTGGATTAATACACTAACAACAAAGGAAACATATAGATGAATAATTGTGAGATAGTTTAATTTTTCAAATAATCTCTTAAAAGTATATGATAGATGCTCGCCCGTAATTAGGTATAAGCTTTGACAGTTGACATTTTGGACCCATAATAATATCAAAGACTTAACATTCAATAAACATGTTATTTAAAGAATTTTCATAGCATACAATATTTATTTTGAGTTTTTTTGACAGAATATTTATTTTGAGTTATGAAGTACATATAAGTGAATTTGGTTTAACTTACTTATAATAGTGTCATAAAATACTTTTAAACATTAAAAATTTCTTTTAAAGGCATAAAGAGTATGAGAAGTATCTAAACATTTAAACTCTCCCCACAAAGTTTTAAGTATATCATGGTCACTATTTCCTCCGCCAAACTAAACTATATCGAAGTAACAAAATAAAACTTTCCGATAACTTGAAATATGAACAAAATTTCAAAATTAAGTACCCAAACTAATGTATATAGCTTTTTCTCCAAAAGCACAACAGAATATATATCTTTTCGGTCAAAACAATTTAGGATGTATAAGAACACAAATAATTAAGATATCTCACAAACATAGCCACCAGGCCCGACCCAGAAGGGGTGCAACAAGATATGTTGCATCGAGTCTCCAAAATAGGAAGTCTCTAAAAAGTATATTTGTATTTATTTTTTTATTAAGATGTCACTTTTAAAAGTACTAATGAGATGGATAGAAGAATAATAATTAAGGTCTGTTGCTTGTTATTCTCTAGAGCTGCTGAGCAGCAAAAGAGACTCTATTTATAAGAGAAAATTAGTTTAGGTCTTGGGTGAGGTGGAGGGTAAAAGAGAGAAATCAACAGTATTATTTTTTGGTTTATGCAGATTTTCTGTTCTGAATTTGTTGTGGTTTTAAGGTTGTGTTGGCATCATCATGTTGAAGTTGAAGACATTCATGAGGAATTTAGAAAGACAGTTTTCTACTGAGATATCTACAGTCATGTGTGATAGGCCCCAACCGGGTATGTTTGCATCCCACACAGATGAGGGATGTAAGTTGGTTCCTTCTCTTCCAGGTGCTGTATGTGGAGTATGCAGCGGCATTTTCAGGGATAGTAACCTTAACCCAATATTTTTTTATCAGACTAAGTTTCTGATGCCGTTAGGAAACGAAGGCAGCAAGGGCGCTTATTTTGCTGTTGTTAGGGCTGTATTGGAAATGCTCAAGATATTGAAGAATAAAGATGTTGATCTAAACAAGGTTGTTATGTACACCGATTGCAAGCATGCTTGGAGAGCAATCGAAAACTTAGCAAGAGACGACAAGAAAGAACAATTTGATATTAACAAACACAAAGATTTAATAGACATTCAAAAGTTTATGAAGACTTACGATAAACTTGAAATAAAATGGACGTGGACTTGAAATAAAATGGACGTGGAGGGAAGCTAATCGACCTGCAAACCACATTTGTAAGTTACAAATGTGGTTTGCAGGTCGATTAGCTTCCCTCCACGTCCATTTTATTTCAAGTTTATCGTAAGTCTTCATAAACTTTTGAATGTCTATTATTTTTTATGAGTGATGATGAGGTGGTGATAGAGTTTAGAAGATTCTAGTGATTATGATGAAGAAAAAATGAGTAGTGTTTGAATTTTTTTGGATTTTTGGTTATTGCTCATAAAAATAAATAAACATTAATAATATAAAAATACAATATTTTTTTAATTTTGTATTAAAAATAAGAAATAAAAATGCAATGATTATGAGAGATGCAATTTATTAAAGAAAAAGAATTTTTTTTGTTTTTATGCAAAATGTTGACTAAATGTGAAAAAATATTATTTTATTATGTGGGGCAAAATTAGGGTATGATACCTCTTGGACTTCGGAAGCTAGAAACTCATGAAGATTGTCATTAACTATATTTTGTATTTTTAGCTCAATGTAATAAGTCAAACAAGTATTTAAATGATAATTTATTCTTGCACATTTGGGGTCATACATTTATTTAGGTTTCAAGTTGGTCTATTATATTATAAATGTTTCTATGATTGTTTCTTAAGTTTCTAACGTTTGAATTGTTAGTACAATCAACATGATTGGGTAAGTTAAAAACTTGAGGAACCAATTTGAAATGTTTAAAACATAGAGGTTAACTTAACATGTTTAAAATATAAGGGACTAACTTAAAATTTAAAATAAAGTAAGAGACAAAATGCGAAATTAAATCGTTTTTAAGAGATGACTAACATTGGTGGTTTTTCTAAGAAAAATAATTTTTACTAAATAGTTGAATATTATGTATCATACCCAACAAGAGTATATAACTGTGTGAAATTATGGTTTTGGCGCCAAAGTTTGGTTCAAATATTTCATCAAACACCTGGAGCACAATAACAATAATCAATTAAACATCAAACTAATAGAAATTCATTATCATTAACTAACGAATGAGTTTGGAAAACTAATCAATTTATACAATCAACTATAATTGATTATCAAACTTAAAACCTAACCCCCCAAAACCATAATTTCACACACTTAGATACTCTTGTTGGGTATGATACATAATATTCAACTATTTAGTAAAAATTATTTTCCTCAGAAAAACCACCAATGTTAGTCATCTCTTAAAAATGACTTAATTTCGCATTTTGTCTCTTACTTTATTTTAAATTTTAAGTTAGACTCAAAATATCACTAAAAAATATTCATAACTAATTATTGTTTTATTTTAGTCCTCTAACTATACTTTTATATGCCAAATAAACCATTTCGGTTAAATTTTATGAAAATTTGTCAATCTTCATCATCAAATTCAAAAATCCATAAAAATTCACCACCTTTATCATCGAATCTAGAAAAATATAAAACTCAATCGACTCATTTATTCGATTTTAAAACATAAGCCCAAAATTCAAAATAGATTTAAGGTGAAATTCATGACTTGTTGTATTCAATAATCAGAACCGGATAAAATGCAAAAGTCTCATTCATAAACTCCACACAAGTTTCAATATCTTTAAGTAATGAAATTTTGAGGCGGGAAGACTTAATAGTAGAAAAACCATTATTTTAGGGGTTTCACCTTGTTGTCTCTTCTTGAATGACAACGTTTGAGAGTGAGACATTTCCTTGCTTAATAAATGCAGAAATATGAGTATTTGGGGTTTAGTAATACATTTGCCTAACAACCACAAATTTAACATCAGCTGTCATGAATTTCACCTTGATTTTTTGGATAAGAATTTTGAATTTGGAAAAAGAAAAAAAAATGAACATTAAAATTAATATTCAATTATTGGGTATGTTGAGTTTTTTATTTCTTTGGATTTGGCAATGAAGATGATGAAGGAGGTGATGAATTTTTATGGGATTTTGGGTTTGATGATAATAGTTTTTTACAAAACTATTATGGGAGGGATCAGGATTTGATCTCCCAATTCTCCATACTAAGTATGTAAGTCTAGTTCATTAGACTACTTTAAAAAAACGTAATTTTTTTTTTTAGTTATAGATGAAGTGATAATCCACTGAAATTAAACTCACCCACAGCTGTGAGGTTCCGGATTCAAACCCGGATCACGACGTCTGGCCTAACAATTTCGGCATTTGTCAGTTGAGCTATAGCTTCTACACGTAATTTTAAAGATGGGCATTTATCTTTGATTTATGTAACATGTGCTCATATTCCCTTTCTTTTAAAAAGGTTCACATTTCTGTAACATGTTGGCAAAGTTCTTTTCCACGCGCACTTTTGTCTACTTAAAATTACCAAATCAGAACCAAATAAATAAATAGAAAGAGGCTTTACAAAACTACTATTTGCAGTTTGTTCTCCGGTACAAAATTGTGGCAAGAAACCACCAATGTGCAAATGTGCGATCTTCTCACCGGTATCCCAACAAAAACTTAATATTAGTATACAAAATCAACCTGTTAAGCATGAGGAAAAGTGAGACTACATAATGAGTATTCCCTCAACTTCTGTGATTATTACTGTGCAGTTGGCACTTGGCATTGAAGTATTGCAAATAACATACTATTCTTGATAGTCTGGCTTCAGAACCCAATGGGAACCATTCGATCCTTTCTGCAGCGTTGCTATTTCCTTTAACATATTCTTGAACAGGGCAAGATCTTTTGAGGGGATCCTGTCCTTGAAATGCTGAACTATGCTGTCTGAACTACACCTGCCACCTTTCTGTTCGAAAAAGGTACAGATTTTCCGAATCATTACTTCGGGTTGGAATCCCGATGAATTTTCAGGAGCTCTTGTAGTTCTAACATCTATAGATCTTGACTGATTTCTGGAACTTGACGACATACCAAGCTGATGCTCAAGCCCAGCACTGATGGCTTTTTCTTGATTACCTCGAATTTTAGATAATATTTCAGCAGAAGACAATGCCTTACCAGAAGATGCCCCAGCAGCATATCCATTGAATTTGTTGGATCCGCTGCTTTGCAATTCATCAGATGCTTTGCGATTGTTTAGCAACTGGGGTTTCACAGTTGAACCAAACTTCCGCCGAGCAGATGATGGTGCGCCAGCGGTTCCCGACCTTCCCGTCCATGTAGGAACGGATACGCTTTCATGGCTTCGGATCATTCGTGACTGACGTAAAGCTTCTGCAGCTCTTTGTGCAACCTGGGAAGCTTGCTCGTCAAGTCTCATCTTCTCCTCATCATTGGCATTCATGATCAAATCATGGTTCATGGCACTCTACCAAATCATATACAGAGTTAATCACAAAGGAAAACAGTATATCCGAAAAATGAGTACTAAAAGGACAAGAAACAGACCAATATGTGCAATCTAGTATAGTTTGAATGTGGTAAAGATACCTTGTATTTCTTGTACAAATCAACACTGCCTTTGTCCCTAATTATTGTTAAATGGACTTGGATCTCATCCCAAAAGCTAGCTCAAAGGGTGAGGGTGCCCAAACACATTAATACACCCAACAACTCGGGAACCTGAGCAATGTAGGACTCCAAACAAACTACAAATAATTTCAACGCCTACCCTCACGCCTAGCGTGGGCCTGGATCCAACTCCCACATTTCAATCTTTAACCTGACTCTGATGCCATGCTAAATGGGTTTGGATCTCATCCCAAAGGCTAGGTCAATGGGTGAGGTGAGGAGGCCCAAACACCAAACAACTATAAGACCCACTATCTACATTTGTAGTCCCATAATGTGGGGCTCCAAACAAACTACAAATAACTTCAACAATTATAAGTCCCACTATCTACATTTGTAGTCCTGTAATATAAGACTCTCTTCAAACTTTCACATATTAATCACTTCTTAACAAAACTACCCCCATTAAATGTACAATTGGGAAACACACACACTAGTTTATTTTCTCTCTCATATTATATATCATTAATTGCAGGGGTAACCATGTAAAAGTAACATACTTTTTACAAATTTATTGCTACAACCAATTTTCCAAATATGAGTAAAATTCGTAGGTCTTATAATAAGGGACAGATATAGTATATGCTTACTTGTTTCATAATTATCTTAATTCATGAATAACTACTCATACAAAGAATGTTTTATTCCAATAATATGCATGTAAGGATGCTTGATAATTTAGATGCAAGATGAAAAATACTGAAGAAGCTTACATGTATCCCATTAGCATCAAAAAGACTTTTCAATATATCCGCTTCTCCATCAACCTCATTACTTTTGTCAACCTTTTCTTTCCCTTTTCCTCTTGAAGATCTTGTGTGTGATTTGTCATCATTATCAACTGCAGCATCTTCAGAACCCAGTTCAGCAGTTTGACTATATTCATTCTTATCCTGGTTATCTTGATGTATCCCAGTAATATTTACATCTTCAGATATTTGACTGAAAATATTTGATGTTTCTGTTGAGCCAGTTTCTCCATCCACATTCAATACAAAAAGGTCCTTCATATCTCGGGCTTTAAAGAACCTTTTCTGCTGTGGGTTCTTCAAGATCTTATTGGTAAGAAAATGTTTGTAAATCTGACGATGATACACTTTCTCCTCTATAGTTCCACGAGTGATTAACCTATAAATTGTCACATCCCGTTTCTGACCAATTCGCCATGCACGCTCTCTAGCCTAGAACATTATTCCCCATGAGATTGAAAGTTGATACAATTTGACAAACAAAAATGTAATCTGAAAATTATCAGAGGCATTAAAATTCAGAGTGTATTTAGATTGATGGAAAAGGAAGAGGAAATGAATCAATGATTGAGGTGATAAAGAAGGCCATTGTTCATGCCCCTCATCCATACCCATTCATTCCTCTTGTTTTTTTCCTTCCTATTTTCCCCATTTTCGATTCCCCTTAATAAAACATCCAGACACAACTAAAAAATTGGTCATGAAAAAATGGTGAAGGAAAGGTTTTCAGTCATGTTTCAACCACTTCAAGAGCAAAATGACATTTTAGATACAAACATACCTGCATATCAGTTGAAGGATTCCAATCAGGGTCAAAGATGATCACTCTATCAGCACCAGTAAGATTTGTCCCCAACCCCCCTACTTTGGTTGTTAAAATGAAAACAAAAATATCAATCGAGGCATTAAATTCATCCATTAAAGCCATTCTCTGTTTTACAGGAGTGAGACCATCCATTCTCCGGTAAATATGACCAGAAGTGGTCAAATATTTCTCAAAAATGTCAAGCATTTGTTGGGTTTGAGTAAAAAGAAGAACACGGTGGCCCTGCTCCTTCCAAACATTAAGCACTTGAGCTACCACTTTCATTTTCCCACTACGTTCTGGATTTCCATAATCTGGATTGCTGAAGGCATGTTCCCTTTCAAGTAGGTCTGGGTGGTTGCAGATCTTGCGCATCACATCAATTCCATAAAGCGAATTTCTGCCTCCATCCAATATTTCCTCCACTTCAGTGCTTGCTAAAAATGCTCTATAAGCAGATACTTGCTCTGATGTAAGGCTGCAAAACAGAACATGCTCAGTTTTCTTCGGAAGTTGGGCATTTACATCAGCCTTCATTCGCCGGAGAAGATAAGGCATAATTAAATCACGCAGCATGACAGCACACCTGCAAAATAACAAAATAATTAAATTATTTGGTAAATATATGGTGTGACAAAAAATAAACTCAATCCTTAAATGGAATGTGCCAACAATCAAATTAAAAACATTCATCTACAACCTTTGTTTTTCCTGCATGTCCTAGGATCTCAGTAGGTGAATATGTTGTTATTTATAACCAATGAAATTTTATGTTTGAAGGATTATAATATAGAAACACCTGGGAAATTATTTCCAGTTTATGAACAATAAAGACTAATGTTTGATGTGTTTGGACTAATGTCGGAAAGTTCGAAACTTGTTTTGATCCCTTAGGAACTACGTAGTTGCTTTGGGGGTTTTCATTTCAACAGTTAAGTACAAACCAAACATACACATTATTGACCAAATTAAGGTATCATACAAATAACTATTTTTGAACAAGAAATATTTTTTATAGGAACTTCTGAGCTGCAGTTCTCTAGATTTGTAAAATTCAGTCAGCTTACCCGAGGCAATAAAAATGATTAAAAAAATAACTAACCACCTTAACCTTGTTTAACTCAACTTTAAATTGGAAGATTTAACACCACTAAATCTAGCAGAAAGTGCAATTTATTTCTTCTAGCGTTATTAAAATTGGTTCTGGAGTTCTATAGTTGCCAATTGGCAGGGTAAATACACCAAACAGAAAAATTATGGGAGCAAATTTCAACAATTTTGATAGAAATTCTAACTGATTTATGACAAACGTCTTAATTTGTACATATAAGACAGATCACGGGAAAGATGTTACAATAAATAATTTAGCACCTAATTGCAAATGCGGTCAAGCTGGTTTTTTTAATCTATCTCTCTCCCAACCCAAAATAAAAGAAATATTGGCACACCTGTATGCTGTGGATACTTGTAATGGAGAAGCATTTGAATATCCGCCAACTGCTATAGGAACTGCAAACTCGGCTTCAAATACAGGCAAAACACCCAATTTTCCAGGGAAAACAAAATCAAACAACGACCATAACTCACTCAGTTTGTTCTGAATAGGTGCACCAGTCATTATGACACGGTGTACAGTTTGTAGCTGTTTGCAAGCTAGTGTAACTTCTGCATTTGGATTCCTTATTTTATGCCCTTCATCAAGAACAGCATATCCCCAATCAATGTGAAGCAACTGGTCCCCCAATATCCTTAGCTGCTCATAAGTGGTTATGAGTAATCCAGATTCTGATCTCATGACACGATTTATCAGGGTTTCCCATTTTCTTGTGTTTTTAGAAGGTACACTTCTCTCATAATCATTGTCGCTTGAACTATTGCTTTCAGAGTCTGTTCCATCGGATTCAGCTCGCTTCTTTTTAGAAGCCAGATCCTGAGCAGAATCATGTAAAAGTTCTACATGGAACTTAGGATACCACTTTTTGGCTTCCCTTTTCCACTGTCTCAGGAGTGTAACAGGACAGACAATAATGCTGGGTTTATACATGCCACTAAAATGCAATGCAGCCAGAAATGATAATACTTGTATAGTTTTACCAAGACCCATCTCATCACCAATAATTCCACCAGTATTTTGGCAGTGCAACTCCCATAGCCATTGAACACCAACCTTTTGATAGTCAAACAGAGCTTCAAATATGTTACTAGGGATTTTTAATCCACCTTCTAATGTTACATAAGATTCATGTTCAGAAAGTTCAACATCGTGCTCTTCTAAACTTTCACAACTGGAAGTGTCCAAGCAACCATTTGCATTTTCTGCAATAAATAAAATTAACTGAATTAATTGAATATGAGGACATAAACAGAAACGAAAATAATACTAAACCAAGCAAAGCGGTCTAGAGAAGTGACATGAACTGAAACCAGTGTATGATGGATCATAAGTCAACCTTCCCCCACAATGACAGACAGAGGGCTAATACATATCTTTCAATTTATCATTATTAACTATCAACATGCAAATTACCGACTTACATATTACTCAGAAAAAAATCAGATATAAAACTGACATGTTAACGTTGCATTGCATGCAACATACACATTCAACAATAAAAACAGAATTATAACAAAAGATGATGACATGTCCATATAAGCAAACACCAATAACAAATAAAAGATATTTATGTGAACCATTACATTTTAAAATTATAACCAATTGCAACTATTAATGGTAAAGGCATTGTAAACTTTCAGAAAAAGTAGATATATGAATATCCAGAATCAGTTCCTCTTAAGAATCCAATATACCATCATGCCTGCAAATCTTTTACTTGCTAGGAAGCCTATTGGAGTTATAGGAACACAGAACACCCACTAGCTCAATTTTTCATATTCTATTACTATTCTCTGTGCCTTAGATAAATAAGAAATAGACATACCACTTTCGTCCAGTTTTCTATCCTCAGAAGAAATACGCTTGGTCCATTTCCTACCAGGCAAAGGTCGCCTCTTTTTCCTTTTTGAATCTGTATTCAGATCCTCGTCACTGTCTATAGGTTGGGGTAATTGTAGTGGTTTTTTGAGCCTGCGAAAAGGAATAGTGGGTGCATCAAGCTTCGGTAACTCTTCAGGCTGAAGCAGCTTGGAGGTTGGGCGAGCTTTTGCTGCCTGAGAAAATGATCTGGCAGCTCTCTCAACACTGGGCAAAACACGATCGTCGGTATTTTCTTGCTCAGCTGCATTACGACTAGTTGATGCTTGAGGTTGTTGAATGCTGCGCTCAAAGCCCTTCAACTTATGAAAAGGAGTTAAAATTCCTTTTCTGACTAATTCATCCCTTTCCTGAAAACAAGCAGTGGATATTAGTTCTTCTACTTACAACAACCGCCTACATCCTATAAAAATTATTTTAACTAGCACATTATTCCATTATATATAATATTATAATATAAACATCACTTTTCATAATAGAACCAAAATCTATACTGATCATTAACAATAACAAGTATTCAAGCAACTCACAGTTTCTACAAAGCCCGCAGAGGCTGCATCCAGAACAGCATCAAAATCATCATCATCATCAAATGAAACCGTCTTAAACCGCTTCGCAGGTCTTTTACTTAATTTCTTATCATCTTTAAGCTTCTTCTTTGGTCTTCGATCATCCTTAACTAAACTAAAGATAACTTTTTTACGCTCAGTACTTTTCGAATCACCATCCTTTGAAAATTTCAAAAGCTCTTTCTCCAATTGAGCCTTCGTATTCTTCAAACTTCTCAACCTATCAGCAGCAAGAGCATGCTGTAGCTCCGAACCAACACCCTCACCAATCCCTTCCTCCACATTCTCATTCTCCTCACCAACATCGCCATTTTCTTTACCCTTATCAACATCTCTCGGCGGTTGAATAGTCGAAGAAACCGCGCCAATTTCAAATTCAATCGCTCTCAATTTCTGATGAAGTTCAGCTTTTGCAATAGATAACGGATCAACATTTTCAGGTAAAGTAGAACCTTCTTTTTCATCAGTGTTCCCTTCAGCTTCAGTAACTGTAACTGAATCATTCCTAGTAGCCTACAATAATCAACACTATCTTAAATTTAATTTCAACTTTTTCAACTATGATCGATGTTATTGAACTTGAATTTCAATTTTAACATGGATTTTCAAATTAAAGTTGAAAATAAGATTGAATTGAAATAGAATAAGTGAAGTTGAACCTAAAAATTACCTTTTCGAGGACGTGGCGTTCGATGTCTTCAGGATTTGCGGATTTAACGCCTAAAGTAGTAAGCAAAATTCGATCTTGTTCTTCTTCCATTGAATTAACGTGAAGTTAATGGAAGAGAAGATTCTTCGATTGAATAACGTAACTCAATGGCATTTGATATTCAATTCAGAAGAAAATAAGAAGGTTTTTCGTTTCCCAGTTTCTCAAGGAGGAGAGGTTCTAGGTAATGCTACGTCGTTTCGTAGTGTTGGAACTTGGAATATTTTTTTTATGGGACAAAACTTAAGTACATTTTTAAAAATAAAATGTGTTTCGTATGGTTCTCAGTATAAAAATTATGTTTTTGTCAAATTTATGACTTTTTCAAATTATGTTATATTCATAAAATATGAATTTTATGTTAAAAACTATAAAAAAAAGTACATCAAGAAATACATCTAAGTTGTATCATTTTATATGTTGTTGTTATTGTTATTTTTATTAATTAGTTAATTTATAAATTTAAAAAGACCACTGCTCTCTATATAAACAATTGTTAATAATAGTAATAATAATACATATTTTATTACATTATTTTTATATGACACGGAGTAATTTTTTAAGTTGATAAATGTTACATCATTTTAAAATGTACCATATGACCTTAAGAGAAAAAAGATGAGCTTAATTTAAAATAGGTTTAAATATTATTTTTGTTTTTATTCGTTCACGAATTTTTAGCTTTAGTTTTTGTATGTTGTTTTGTTGCAAATACATTAATGAATGTGCAAATCTTGTTGATTTTCGGTCTCTCTTATTAAAAAACGGCGTTTGTAGCTAATTACAAACACAATCGGCTACAAATTAGCTACAAACACAGTCGGGAGAGATTAAAACCAATAAAAAGTAGTGTTTATCACCATATCCGAATATTGCTGCAATACATAATTATTTGAATATGATGATAAACAATACTTTAAAATTCGCGAACATGCATGAACGAAAATAATATTTAAACCTTTAAAATATTGATGAAATATTGTAACCGATAAAATATATTAATTTCTTGGTAACAAAACAACATACATAGCAGAGGAGGGGCTATATGAGGATATTTGCATGGCTAGGAGTATAAGGTAATAAGATTTGATGTCCAAGTTAATTCATAGATTTTGGAGTTAGATTTACTTTTTAGATTCTTCTAGTATGTTAGTCCGTGCCATGCACGGGATTATCTTCTTTTTTAATATTATTTATGTGTTTATTTTAATATATATTATTTGAACAATTTAGTTAAAAATGGTAAGATAAAATTGATATAAATTTTGCATAATATATATTTAACAATGTTATAGGATAAAGCGAGATGAAGAATATCACTTCGCTTCCCGTTATACACTATTAAAAAATAGATTCTTTTTTTCATAGTGATCCTTTAAATATAAAATAATTATAAACTTCATTTTAAAATGAAAATTTAATTAATCTATGTCCATTTTTAATAGTGGGATCGAAAGTGTTACGCGTTTCTCATTTTCAACCCGTGAGAGATTCTATCTCTCTCTCCGTCTCTCTCTCTCTCTCTCTCTCTCTCTCTCTCTCTCTCTCTCTCTCTCTCACTATTTCTACATTTCTCCCACAAGATCATTTTCTTTTTTAATAATATTGATTTGCTTATGTTCTTCATTTTCTTTTGAAGGTTGTCTATGTCATTTTTCATTTTATATTATTTTGAATGTTGCCTATATTTTTCTTTCAATTATTTATGAAATTGATTTTATTTAATTTACTTGAGTATGAAAATGCGATATATGTTTAAGGATGTTACAGAGACATAGTAGGATGAGAAGTACTCACTCATTCCCCGTTCAACAATACTATGAGATTCTCTCTCTCCCTCCCTCCCTCTCTCTCACGTCTCTATAGGGACTCCATCAACAAAAAAATAATTGTAAATTTTATAATATTTTTCAAATGAATATTAACATATTTTGACCGTGTTCCTATACCCAAACTATTTTTTGTCATTGTACCACAAATAATCAATTTTCATGTGTGAGCATCAAATGGAAAAATCTATGTATGAATCTTCACTCATATTGATAAATTAGCATCCACAGAGATTTGAATGAATGTTTATGGAAAGCTTAAAATCGGAATTATAAATAAAAAACTCATTGATTATAAAAAATTAAATTAATTTATTTTATGTTTCAATTTCCATAGATTTTTTCAGTTGGATGTAATATAGTGAAAGTGCGATGTACACATAATATGGAAAAACTCTCGTAGTCGGAACTCAAATTTTAATTAGTCAATATATATTTTTAATAGTGTGGTGAGAAATGTTTTTTGTTTCCCATTATATATCATTGAGAGATTCTCTCTCTCTCTCTCTCTCTCTCTCTCTCTCTCTCTCTCTCTCTCTCTCTCTCTCTCTCGTCTCAGTTACACGATTTTATAGGGGTTCCATCAACAAAAAAAATAGTTGGTAATTCTACACCATCGAAACTCTCTCTAATTTTATCTGTCTTCCGTGTCCATTACGGGACTCTATAGCTACTCCATGAACAAAAAATAGTTGTTAATTCTTTATTATTTAAAAAAAAATCAACATAGAAATATTACATGTAATTGAATGATTGGATAATAGATACATGTCAAATCAAATCTTAGCCGAAGTGTTCACATAGTTTTTATATAAAAAATATATAATATTTAATCACAGATTAAATAAGTTTGTCGTCATTAAATATATAATATTTTAATTTCAACAAAAAAAATAATATTAGAAAAGCTTTAATTGAATTTCACCAACGCAATATTATTAAAATATAATAATAAAAATATTAAGATACATATAATATTAGAGTTTCTAAAATTAAAAAAATACCAATCCCCACAAAAAGAAAAAGTTTCTACAAAAAAATATAATGTCAGAGATTCTAAAAAAAATATTAGATTTTTTACAAAAAAAATATACTCGCATAATATTAAAGTTTCTACAATAAAAATATATTAGAGAATCTCTAATTGAGTGACAAAAAAAAAAAACAAATACAAACTCGATAAAAAAAAAAGATACAAAAGAAAAAAGCTCTAGTTTAGTTGTATATATCCAACAATTTTGTTTTATAATAATGGGTTAGAGAGGTATATCTGATTAATTTAATAGTATATATCCAACAAATTTGTTTTCTTAAAAAATAATGGGTTAGAGAAGATTAAAAATATATAAAATAAAATAGAAAAACTCTAATTGAATGCCACCTAAGCAAAAACTCTAATAACTCTAATAGAGATAATAAGCAATTTTTCTTGAGAATGCACGAGAAGGCTCCGTGGGAATCTCGCTATGTATATAATAGAGATAATAATATTTTCTCTGATATTTAATATAAGAAGAAATTTATTTTTTAAATATATTAAAATATTGATGTATTTAGATTATATAATTGTCTAAATATATTAATATTTTAATTATCTAAAAAATCAATTTCTTTTTATATTAAGTTCCAAATGAAATATAAGTGTTATTATTAGCAAGCATAAGTACTAGTGTTCTTATCTTGCCATTGATTCAACCCGCAACCCTGAGTGTTGGCTTGTTTTAGAAGAAGGTGCTGAATAGCTAGGTGGTCCAGGTAGTAAGACCCGCAGATAGGGCAGTGAAACCGTTGGTTTAGCCTAGTTGTATTCTTCTTTGAAACTCAAACAAAAATAAGGGGGAGAAGAGAGTCACATAGTAAGATTATTCAGGCTAGTTTTGAGAGTTTTAATTTAAAATAAATATTGGTTGAAAGCTTAAAGGTTTAATTAATTCAAAAATGTCTCGATTACTGAATAGAGCTTGGAGCAGTGTAAGTGGTAGAAGTAGTAGATCCAATAGAACTTTAGTCCCGCCTACTTCCTCAGACACTGAAACAACCTTAAACCAAGATACTTTTCAAAATCAAGAATTAGAAGTACAAGAAATGGAAAATAAATTAATTAACTGGAATATGCCAGAAATAAAATTAAACGAAGTATATAAGATTAGTACCTTCGACTTTAAGAGTCAAAAAATTATACATACTCTAGAACAAGCTAGAAATGTAAAAAACAAACAAGAAACTTTTGCGTTATTAGATAAAAAATTATTAGATCAACATTATAAAGATGGATTCAGATACATCCATTTGGGATTAGTTCAAGTGGCGGTTAAACCATTACATAAGTTAGGATTAAATTCACCCATATTGCTAATTTTAAGAGACTCTAGGATTAGAGATTTTCATGACTCTGTTATAGCCATGTTAGAATCTAATCTAAATGATGGTCCTGTTTATTTTAACTGTTACCCAAATTACTCGATGAGTCTAGGTGATGAAGTCACAAGTTCATCTTTAGTTATTTGCGTTCAACACCAAAATGATAATTTTACAGAAGGAATATCTAATGTAGATATTATTACTAGAATAACTTACAAGGTCACAAATGTTAATTATAATTATAAATCTCTAAGATCTACACCTAGAAATGAAACATGTATTATAGAAGCTAATCTAAAGAAATCCAATGTAATTACTCCAAAAATATTAACTATCTCGGAATTAAAAGAAAAAATCCCAGAAGAATGGATAGTAGAAAATGCTACACAACCTGAAAAACAAGAATCGAGGTCTATTAGAGATATTATCACTGATCAAGATGGAAACATTAGGATCAGAATGAATAGAAGTCAATCGTTTAGATACAACCAGTCGCCTAGTATAGGATCTTCCTCTTCTAGACGATCTATAGATTCTACGATTAGACTAAACTTAGCAGGAGTAAATTTTGCTCCAACGATACCTCAACCCATTTATCAAGAAAGAATCAGTAGATCTCCTTCGCCTACTGAATCTCAAATATTAGGAATGATTAATTCAGATGAACCTTTTGAAATTGATAAAGATTGGATTAGAGAAGAATTCTTATCAGATTATAACAAAGATAAACGTAAATGGTATTTTGATACCTTTTCGAAAGATGATAGAAACTTATACCTTAAAATATTCTATCAATTTTTAGAACATCATGAAATTAATATTTACTTTTTTATTTGGTTTGAATTATATTGTTTAGAAAATAATATATTAAACCCTTACGCTAAAAAATTATTTTTAAACACTAAAACTAGAATGAGTATTAAATGGAAAACTTCTAGAAAAGAAATAGTGGAATCTATTCATCCTCCTTTAGAAGCTTTAAAAATTACACCTCCTAAAGAAAATATTGAGATAGAAGCCTCACCCTTTAAAGCTATTAATAACCCAACTGAACAGAAAAAAGATGTTAATAATATTCATAGTCAGTTAAATTACACCAATCAAATATTACACACCATGTCCCAACAATTAGAAAGAGTTGAACAACTTTTACCAGAAACCTTAGAAATGAAAGTATCTGATCCTACTAGGCCAGTCTATCATTATAATATACCTACAGATAAAGAAGTTAAAGATTTAACATTAGGGTTTAATCCAGAACAAAAATTAGATGAATTAGTTGACAGATTAAAAATCTTAAATATAGGATCTTCTTCAGAAGTAAAAATTAACACCCTATCTTTTGGAATTGAAGAAGAAAGTATTATTTCTCGATTAGATAAGGTTCCTAGGCCTAAAACTAGAAACTATTATCCTAGACCTTCCTTCGCGGATGTTCAGTTCGAAGAAAGAAATAGTTTCATCGGAGACAGTTACTCCGGAGATTGTATTATAGAATGGAATATAGACGGCGCTTCTGAACAACACATTCTAAATGTTATTCAGAATATGACCATGGCAGCTACTGCCTTTAAAATTAAAAAGAATTCAGATAGAAAGACTAAAGATATGCTGGTAATGGGATTTACAGGCCAACTAAAAGGTTGGTGGGATAACATACTTAGTGACGAAGATAAATTAAAAATTGATTCTGCAGTTAAAATAGAAACTAACGAAGAAATATGTGTCACAACTTTGCTATACGCTATAACTAAGTTCTTTATAGGAGAACCTTTAAAATTACAACAAAGAGCGTCAGATCAATTATTAAACTTATATTGCCCAACCATGTCTGATTACCGTTGGTATAAAGACATGTTTCTTTCTAAGTTATGTCTGCGTCCTGATGGAGCAGCTATCTATTGGAAAGAGAGATTTATTAGTGGTTTACCTAGATTATTTGCAGAAAAGGTCAAGAGTAATATTAAACAAAATTACAATGGTGAGATACCCTTTAACGCCTTAACCATGGGAGAAATCTCAAACTATATAGTTGAAACTGGTTTACAGATCTGTACTGATTATAAAATTCAGAATAAAATTAAAAATGAAAAAACTAATAATAAAAGAGAAATGGGATCGTTCTGTGAACAATATGGTGCTACCCCTATACGAGCTCCTAGTAATCCTAAAAGTAAAAAGAAAGCTTTTAGTAGAGGAAAGAAAAATCTTAAAAAATATTATAAAAAAGATAATTACCAAAAAGAAAAATATCAAGAGAATAGAAAAATTTATAAAAACCCGAGGAAAAAGAATAAAAAATATTCTAATCAAAAACCTAATAATAAAAATAAAGATATTAAATGTTATAAATGTGGTCGTTTCGGTCACTATGCTAATGACTGCAAAGTTAAAGAGAAAATTCAACAAATTAGTAATCTAGACATATCAGAAGAATTAAAACAAAATTTAATTCATACTTTAGAAAATATAATGTTATTATCGGATGAAGATTCCTCTTCGTCTTATGAATCTGAAGCTGATGATATTAATAATGTAGTTGAAAGTAGTGAGTCTAGCGAAGAAGATTCAGAAGAATGCTTAGGAATAGATTTCTGCAACTGTAATAGCTGCAGTAAAAGCATTAACGTTTTAACTAATCATCAAACTAATACCTTAATAGGAATTTTAGATAAAATGGAAGAGTCTGAAAGTAAGCAAGCTTTTATGAGACAAATTAAAGATATCATCGATGATAATGAAATAGAAAAGAAAGAATTACATAAAGTAGAATTTAAGGATGTTATGGAACTCTTTAAGAAACCCTCTCACAATTCTATAACTTTAAAAGATCTTCAAGAAGAAATTAAAATTCTTAAAAAGGAAATTCAATCTTTAAAAACCAGAGATGATGAATTAGAAGTTAAACTTCTAGAATTACATGGAACTATGATCATTCAAGAACAAAATAGGTCAAGAAAAATGGTTTCTTTTCCTTCTACAAGCGCACAAAGTGATGAAGAAATATATATTAATAAAATAGAAAAACTGATATCTCATAAATGGTATACAAAGATTAATCTAGTAATAAAAAATACAACATTTGAATTTACTGCGCTAGTTGATTCTGGTGCTGATTTAAATTGTATTCAAGAAGGATTAATTCCTACTCAATACTATGAAAAAACTAAAGAATCATTAAGAGGAGCTAATGGAAACAGATTACAAGTTTCGTATAAGTTATCCAACGCTAAAGTATGTAAAGATAAAATATGTTACATAACCTCCTTTTTGTTAGTTAAGAATATTACCGAAGAAATTATTTTAGGAACACCATTCCTAACTTTACTTTACCCTTTTACAGTTAACGAAAACGGTATAACTACCATGGCTTTATCTAGAGAAATTAATTTTGAGTTTTTAGATAAACCAAAAATTAGAGATCTAAACTCTGTCCAAGGAAGAGCGGTATCTCGAATTAACCTAATAAATAAAAAGACGAAACAAATTAATTTTATTAATAAAGAAATACATTCTAAAAGAATAGAAGAACAATTAGAAACTTCAGCCATTAAAGAAAAGATTAATAATGTTTTAGATAAGTTTAAAACAGATCTTTGCTCAGAACAGCCTAATGCGTTCTGGAAAAGAAAAATACACACTGTATCTTTACCTTACGAACCAGATTTTAAAGAACGTAATATACCAACTAAGGCTCGTCCAATACAAATGAATCAAGAACATCTTAATTACTGTAAGAAAGAAATACAAGACTATCTTGACAAAGGATTAATCAGGCCAAGCAAATCTCCTTGGAGCTGCTCGGCTTTTTATGTTATTAATGCATCTGAACTTGAACGAGGAAGTCCTCGGCTTGTTATAAATTACAAACCCTTAAATAAAGCATTAAAATGGATTAGGTATCCAATACCTAATAAGAAAGACTTGATTAATAGATTACATAATAAAAGCATTTTTTCCAAATTCGACTTAAAATCCGGCTATTACCAAATTCAAATAGAAGAAAAAGACAAATATAAAACAGCGTTTGTTGTGCCTTTTGGCCATTACGAATGGAATGTTATGCCTTTAGGATTAAAAAATGCTCCTTCAGAATTCCAAAACATTATGAACACTATCTTTAATAAATACTCAGACTTTACAATAGTATACCTAGATGATATACTAGTTTTTTCAGATTCTATTAATCAACATTTTCACCATATGGAATTATTTTACCAAATCATTAAAAATAATGGTCTTGTGTTATCTGAGAGAAAATTAAAAATATTTCAGCCAAAAATAAGATTTTTAGGTTTTAATATAACACAAGGAATGTACACCCCAATTAGTAGGTCGTTAGAGTTTGTTAGTAAATTTCCTAATGAATTAAAGGATAAAACTCAATTACAAAGGTTTTTAGGATGTGTTAATTATGTGTCAGACTTTATACCAAACCTAAGAACCATATGTATTCCATTATTTAAAAGACTTAGGAAGAATCCACCTCCTTGGGATAATACAATGACCCAGAGTGTACTACGCCTTAAGACAATAGTTAAGAAATTACCTTGTTTAGGAATACCTGACCCTACAGCTAAATTAATTGTGGAAACTGATGCCTCTGATCTTGGATTTGGAGGAATTTTAAAACAAAAATTACCAGGCATGGATAAGGAACAAGTGGTCAGATATTATTCTGGAACTTGGAACCCAGCTCAATTAAATTATAGTACTATTAAAAAAGAAATTTTATCAATTGTTTTATGTATTACAAAATTTCAAGATGATTTGTTTTCGAAACCTTTTTTATTAAAAACTGATTGTAAAGCTGCAACCAGTGTTTTACAAAAAGATGTTAAAAACTTAGTTTCAAAACATATTTTTGCAAGATGGCAAGCATTACTCTCCTGTTTTGACTTTGAAATTGAGCATATACAAGGAGTTAAAAATTCATTACCAGATTTTTTAACTAGAGAATTTCTGCAGGGCAAAAATGAGTAAAGCTCCTGCCGATCCTCGAGATAATTACGAACCCCCAAAGAAAATTACTGACACAACATTAGCCCTTAGCCCAGCCAGATCTTCAAAAAATACATTAGAATCACCCAGTTATTTAAATAAAATTTTGGCTAGTCCACAACCTATTACTAAAATTAGACCTCCTTCAGGGATAAGACCTGCTCTTGTTACTCCATTACATTTCACAGCTCAAACTTCGAGCTCTTCCTCATTAAGTTCTCGCCCCACTAAATTATCTTATTACTCTCCACCAGAAACTACACCAAAATCGTCCTTTTTTACCAAAAGTCAGTTTGTTCCCATTATACCTTTAGAAAACCATTACTGTCCACCAAATTCCTCATTAGCCCAAATTGTGTCTAAAGTATTACCCCCGGGATTCTATTTTCGTCCCGAAGATTCGAATCTTTTTAAAACCAGAAAGTTTTACGAGTTTATTCTAGTTGATACCGACTCTATAGTTCTCACCCACAATTATGATTCTAAAGACCCCTTAAAAATTAGCTTTTCCAAGTTCAAAATTAATAAAGTTTTATCACCAGCAGATTGGGGGCAACCCCCATTCAAAGAAAAATCTCTTAGTAGGACTTTTGTCCCTCAATGTTACAATTATTTTGATTATATGATAGCCTGGTATCACTTTTTAGATGTTGAACCCTTTAATCACACCTGGTTTATTTGGTTTAACAAGAATATATCAATTAATTTTCCAGTCTGGTTTGTCGAATGGTTTCATTCGGTTGGACCAGTCTTAGACTCTCTTCCAGATTACGCCTACAAGGCTTATAAGACTTTTAGAGAAACTACTACTTGCCCTCAGCACAAGGCTTTGTTAGGATTTTGTGCTGTCTTTGGAATTACTTGGATTACATCCTGGACATTATCTACTGAACCTATTTGGGAGGAAGCTTCTCCTTTACAATTAATTAAAAGATACTCCGTCAAATGGTGGAGTAAGTTTAATCCATTATTATTATCCTCAGAAAGACTGGACGCTTGGTTTAAAGCCAACCCTAATCTTTGCAAGAACAAAACATTATCTGCTTCGACATCAGAAATCAATGATTTTTCGGTATTACATCCTAAGCTCTTGGAATCATTAAAACAAATTACTGATCCTCAAGAATTTATGGAAAAGGTCAAAGATGCTATGTCTGTTTTGTCAGACACTGAAAGTACCAGCATTACCAGTGCAGCCGAAAATGAAGATGATTGTTATGGAATTCCAGACCTATAGCCCCGACAAGTCTCCATTACTGAACTAATTATTGTACTCTTTATTTTTGTCATTAGCTTGAATTATTAAAGCATCGAGTCACGTCTTGTAACTTTTGCTTTTGTCTTTTGTCGTTTGTAAAAATTATTACGTCCCGGTCATGTCAGTTTACTTTTCTTTTACATTACTTTTTAGGTTTGTCGTTTGTGGCAAATTATTAAGTTTCTTTACAGCTGTTAACCATTATTACCTACAGCTGTCATCAGTTATTAATTGTAATTCATTAGTTTTCAAGTCCGATGGCATCCTTGCTCTATAAAAGAAATCCTATAATTTTTGTTGTTGTCCAATTTGGTCCTTCCGTTTGTTTGGTTAACGGAATAGTGATGTGGCACAGTATGCACCCGTTTTTCTAATTAGCTAACAAATCACGTGTCAACTTATAGTGACATTTTTAATTAGTAAGCAAACTATTTTGAAAGTTAAATACCTATTTTTTTTTAAAGAAAAATTAAAATAAAAGAATGTGTTCTTTATCGGAACTTCAACAACAATAACCAGCAACTTCAATCTTTTCATCAAACTCATCGAAACCACTCGGTACACCGCCACTGTCGACACACGTTACTTAATCCAACTGCCGGCCAGCCACCCACAACATCAGTCCCCACCGTACCCAAACAGTTTGCCGAATATCATGATTCTAAGCTTGCCCAAATAAATGTCCCGTATTCAAAAATGATTCTAAGCATGCCCAAACTCTGTTGTTATATAGCAGTTTCGGTGAGTTTATTTGGCAATGAGATTTTAGATATATTTTGTTTGGTTTTGTTTATAAATCATAAGTTAACTTTCATTCATAAAAATATATTGTTTTTCTCCAGGATATTGATTTTTCTCTAACTTAGAAGTGAAAAATTGCCTGCGTTATATATGAGTTAGCTTTCATTCATAAAAATATATTGATTTTGGACTTTTTTTTGTTAGAATTAATGATTTTAGACTTTAATGTGCACATATATTTATTTTATTCTTATTTTGGTAGAAAATTTAATTAGTCTATCAAGAGCGTTTTGTTCTAATGGAAGAAGATAATCTTTTATGGGATGAAGAACTCATTCAAGAGCATCTAACCTTAAGTCTTGTATCTTGACTATTAGGTAAAAAAAATTCTATTAAATATCAAAATGTATTTGATCTAACGGAAAGAATTAAATCAAGCCGGTGTAAAAAGTAAAACATAATTGAAACCAAAATCTTAAACCTTGCATCTTTATTATTTTTTGTAAAAAAGTTCAATTAAAATATTCAAAGAGATATCCAGTCAAACGGAAGAGGCGTAATCACTTAAAGTGTGAAGAACTAAATTAAACTAAAGTAAAAAATTAAGAAATTGAGACGATATCCTTAGACCTCGAATCTCAGTTATTTTTATAAAATGTTCAATTAAAGTATTAAAAAGAGTTTGATCTAACAAATGAGGGTTAATCTCTTACGGTAGAAAGAACTAAAACCAGGCCAGTGTATAAAAATAAAGCAATTGAGACCATAATCTTAGGTCTTCTTAATTGTTTCTGTAAAGAGCTCAATTAAAATTTTAAGAGGGATTACATCTAGCTAACAAAAGAAAGTAATTTCTTACAGCTAGCTCAATTAATTGTTTCTTGCTTGTTGTTACTACCTTACTCTAATAATCAACCTTCAATCAACTTATTCATCTAACAAATCTTAAAAAAAGCACACAAAATGCACAACGTGAATATCTTTTCTAAAACTTATTTTACATAGTTACCACTAACAAAGTACAAACTAAAGAAAAAGAATAAATAAACATAGTCTGGATCTGTATAGAATGAAATCCTAAATTGAAACCTGGTTTGAGAAATTGATTGAAACAAAGTACTGAAACCCTAAGTTGAAAAGAATGAAATCGAAAGAATGTGAAAAGAATCGAAAACTTACCTCACTGAGTGAAAATAGGCGGAGGAGAGTGAGACGGCGGAGCAGAGTGAGGTTGAGACAAAGGTTGCGGAGTGAGACGGAGCGAGATTGTGACGGAGAGGTTGCAGTAATTCTTCTTTCTTTCCCGTTTGGAGTGAGATTTCTCTTTTATTTTTTCTAAAACAATTAAAATTTGAGGAAAAAAAGAAAAGGTAGAAAAAACTAATGATAAAACTGGCGCGCGAGAGTGGGAAACGTGGCATCAATTTTCGGGGGTTACAACCCCCCAAATATATATAAGAATTTTAAAGCAAGCGTGTCATTCCTTACAAAACTGGAGGGGTTGTCCTAAACCTCCACTAAAAAACTGCCGCTAAATACCAAGTATTTTGTAGTGCAGTGTGAAGAACTAAATTAAGCCTCTATAAAAAGTAAAGCTCGTAATCTTTTACATCTCAGTTATTTTTGTAAAATGTTAAATTAAATTTTCAAGAGAGATCTGAACTAACGGAAGAGTGTAATCTCTTACGGCGTGAAAAACTAAATAATGTTCGTGTAAAAAGTAAAGTAATTGAGATCATAACCTTAGGTCCCGCATCTTAATTATTTTTTTAAAACTTCAATTAAAATATCAAGAAAAATTTATTCTAACGGAAAATTGTAATCTCTTAAGGTCTGAAAAAATAAATAAAGACCGTGTAAAAAGTAAAGCAATTGAGACTGTATTCTAAGGTCTTAAATTTTTCTTTTTTAAAAGTTTAAGTGAAATTTCAAGAGGAATTTGATGTAATAGACGAGAGTAATTTTTTACGGTGTGAAGAAATAAATCAATAATCTATTACGGTGTGAAGAATTAAATCAAACGTATGTAAAAAGTAAAGACAATTGAGACTATAATCTTATGACTTGCGTCTTAATTATTTATATGGGTAAAATATTCGGTTAAAATTTCAAGAGATATTTGATCTAATAGGAGAGATGAATTTCTTATAGTATGAAGAACTAAATCAAACCCGTGTAATATACAAAACAACATGAACATAACTTTATGTCTCACATCTTAATTATTTTTATAAAATATTCCATTAAAATATTCAAAGATATATGAACTAAAGGAACAGATTTATTTCTAATTGCGTAAAGAATTAATAAAGCTCGTGTAAAAAGTTAAAATGAAGTTTGATTAAAAGAGAAAAATGTATGTTTTAATATTAGGGGGAAGGGGGATGAAATTCTAATTTCTTTCGAGGGAGATGAGAGTAATTTTCTCTAATATATTTTGTATAAGAGGGGAGGAAAGTATATATTTTAACATAAGAGGGGAGAGTAATGTAATTTAAGCACCTCTCAAGAGAGAATAATGTAATTTACTATAATATATATTATCTTTTAATTAATTTTTGTTTGTTTTTTTTATTTTGTAAGGTTCATTATTTTTTTTTTGGCAATACATTGAATAATTGGTAAAAAAAAAAACAAATCAAGACAATTTTATTTTTTTGTTTGACGATAGATTTTTTTTTGGTACTTATCTAATAGAATTCATCCAATCTTAATATCTATATTATTTTTTTGTTTCACAATAAATTCAATAATTGGTAAAAAAAATAAAAAGTAAGGCAAAATAAAGAAAGACAAAACAAATCATAAAATTAATATTTTGTTGTCAGTGGGAATTGAACCGTATCCCTTTAGGTCGTAACGAGAAGACACGTAGGCGCCACATTATTAAAATAGTGCCACATATGAATTTGCTTTTTGAGAAGTAACGTCAGAACACCAAGTGTACTTTTTACTTTGAGAAAGACAAATAATAATAGTATAGATTACTTAAGTGGTATTATTTTATGTTAAGTTTAGACGAAAAGACACTCGTTTGGACCTTTTTCCATTATTATGGAAGCAGGTAGGTGGAAGAGTCGACGTGGACCGTCCTTTATTCACCCCTTTCATTTACACCCACCGCACACAAACGTGTTCGTTTTCTATCGGCGCGAAACTCAAACTCCCCAAACTTAAATAAAACCCCAATCACCAATCACACTTCCAGTTATTACCTTACACATCCAATTCACAATGGCGATCCAAAAACAAGAAGAGAATGAAAATTCCGGTGGAATCCAAGTCCAAGGAATGCAATTCTCCTACGACGGACTTCAACAACAACAACCACCGCTTTTCCTCGATTTCAACCTCCACGTCTCTCCCGGATCTCGTTGCCTCCTCGTCGGTGCTAATGGATCTGGTAACTAAACCTAACATTTGTTGTTCATTTATGATTTTTTGGAGTATTTTGTTAATTGCGTATTGTGCAGGGAAAACGACTTTGTTGAAGATTTTGGCTGGGAAGCATATGGTTGGAGGAAGAGACGTTGTCCGTGTGTTGAATTGTTCTGCTTTTCATGATACTCAGCTTGTTTGTAGTGGAGATCTTGCTTATTTGGGTGGATCTTGGAGTAAAAACGTTGGCTGCGCTGTGAGTTTTTCATTTTTTGTTATGTTATTTTTTCTGATTTTTCAATGTGGTTATGAAATAGGGTTAGGTTTTGCTTTTTTCACAATTCCTCTATTAATTCGCTATTATTCATTGCCATTGGGATATGTTCTTGCTAGATATCGTAAGGTAGACCTTGCTTGTACTGTGATTAAAGCCTGGGTGTTTTGTTTTTGGGTAAAGAGTAAGTTGTTTTAATTGGTGAGTGATTGGTGTGTTTATAGTGGCTGTGAAGCTAACCCATGTTCTCTATTGCCGAGAGATCTTTCAACTTGGATATCGCTCCACTATCTAGTCAGTATTTGAGGTCTGGAGTGTTTTTCCCTAGTTAATACGAAACATAGCCTAGTTGATAGTAAATGTGGTCGAGTTGATAGTAAATGTGGCCGAGTTGATAGTAAACGTGGCTGAATTATGGCCGAGTTCATAATGTTGTTTCATGTGGCCAAAATTAAATGCTGGTGATTTATTACTGTGAGACAATCTTCGATGCATTTCTTATATTATGGCCAGCCTATATCATTAGTGTTTATCATATACGTGCTTATGAATAAATTATTTTTGTACCAAAAGGTAAAATAAAGTTGAATTGTTTTCATAAGCTATCTTTTAAGCTTATGAAAATGATCTAAAAACAATTTATGAATGAACATGTCATAAGCTGATTCTATAAGCTTTTCCAAACAGTCTCATAAGTATTTACTGTTTATGCTGGTAGATAAACTCAAAAATTCAAATAAGTCGGTCCAAATAGGCTTTATATGTATTTGGACCACACGTGCATGCTATAGGACTTCTTGTGTGTTAATGTTTCAATTCTAACCTGGTCTTGCTGTATAAGATTTTAAGCTCGAATAGTGCATTGGGAGAAAGAGCTGGTGTTTTTTACTACCCTGGTGCTTTTTAATCTTGTTTCCCCTTGAGACTGTTTCTATTCCTTCTGATGATTTTTTTTTACTGATATCTTAGTTTTGAGAATAGGTTTTAGTTGCTTAAATTTCTTCTAACGTTGTTGGTGAGTGGTAGGCCTCTGTATTTAGTTTGAATTGATTACTTTGATAAATATATGAGACCAAATGTCGGAATCATGCCTCTGTTGTAGTATGGAAATATCGTTGCACTCATGCACAACCCTCTGTCTGTGTTCTCTTAGTTTGAATTGATTTCCTCTAATGTTTTGTACAAGAGCCACACATGTATTGTCTTTTTTTTTTTTGACATGATAGCCACACATGTATTGTCAACCTGGTCATAATGTGGGCTTTTGTCCTAGCAAGAACTTGATGATCGTAAAATATACTGACCCACTTCAGAACCTTAGATCTCTAGTGGTTTTCTTTGGCGTAACTTTTATTTTTCTGATGTTTCTTCAAACTGTACCATGGCCCTTTCTGTTAACCTGTGTTGCCTATGTTTTGATCAATTCCATTTCAAATATTAATGTTGCTGTTGTTATTCAGGGAGACATTCCACTCCAGGGAGACTTCTCTGCTGAACATATGATATTCGGTGGTGGGTTTTCAAACATGATTTTCTTTGTTATCAATTAAATGCAACCATCTCCATTTTTCAATTTCTAAATATCATGAAAGAAAAGCTAATCATACCATATCATGGGGTCCTTCAATAAACCCCTATTAAAGACAAAATTTAGTAAAATAATGAACACTGAAATTGTGTTATGCAATATGCATACAAGTGTTGCATTCAGTTTCCATGTAACATTTGGCTATCCAAAAACAATTGCTCTTTAGTCTTGATGTGTAGAAAAACTAAGATGCTCATTTGCTTTTGACAGTCGAAGGCGTGGATCCTGACAGAAGAGACAAGTTGATTGACTTGCTTGATATAGATCTGCAGTGGCGAATGCATAAGGTATCCGATGGCCAGCGGCGTCGTGTGCAAATCTGTCTAGGTCTTCTTCACCCGTACAAGGTATCAGGGACCGAATAGCCTAGGGAATTTATATACGGTAGTTATGCTATTGTGGACAATGTTTGTGTCAACGCTTTCACTTGAGTGTGAACTTTATATTCCTACTTGATCCATGCCGCCTTTTTCTGAAGAAACCCCCCTCTCTGAATTCTAGTATTGTGTTAATATCTTTTGAATTACAGACACACTTCAAGAGTAGCTCTTATGAAAGTTACTTCATTTAAAAACACACACTATACATTAAATTTTACTAACCCAATAACTAATATCGTGATATTATCTTAATGATCATGCACATTACTTCTTCAAAATAAAATGATGATGCACATTAGGCTACATTTATTTGTAGTTTAAAATGTATATTTTGTATTAAATTGAAGTTGTATGATGAAGTATCACATAGTTTTAGAATTTTATGAAAATTTGTAGACTGGGATCTACTTAAAAATAACTTTCAATTTGGTGGTTCGATTGATGATATTTAATGCATATAAAGAATTATTTAATATAGTAATTTTTTACAAGAACTAATCATAGAATAAGTGTATGCCCAATATTATATCTAATAGTTGGTTATTGTATTTTGATTTATTTATATGTGTGAGTATGTTTATTTTTATTTGATTTAATGTGACATTTCAAATCGATCCAATCTAAACCTATCTAAACTTGTAACCCTTGATTTACATTTCAGGTTCTCTTGCTGGATGAGGTTACAGTTGACCTGGACGTTGTAACTCGAATGGATTTATTGGAATTCTTCAAGGAAGAATGTGAGCAGGTATTCACTATATTTGAATGCTCAAACACAAAATATAAGTGTGGGAAAACTGTAACGGGGATGGACTCAATCCAACTAAAACAAGTAATCTTAAAGAAAATATATAAAACGAGTTTGTTCTTCAGTTTCTACAAGAGACAAAGAATATACTGTATATTTTCTCAGTATGTCTATTGAAGTATTCATAGAAAGTAGAACCTATAACGCAGGAACAAATTATTATACTTGGAAGATGATGAGCTCATCTTGCAAAGCCTGAAACTTGTGTTCATAAACAATAGTAATTTTTAATGTTCTCTTTTTTACAGAGGGAAGCTACAATTGTATATGCCACTCATATTTTTGATGGACTAGAGACATGGGCAACTCATTTGGCATACATACAAGAAGGCGAACTGAGGAGGGCAGAAAAAATATCAGATGTTAACGAGTTGAAATCTTCAACTAATCTGCTGTCTGTTGTTGAGTCCTGGCTCCGTGCTGAAACAAAGCTTGAAAAGAAGAAACCTGTCAACAATACATCTCAGGCGAATCCCTTTGCTAGCTCCAGACGACACATGGCATACTATCGATAATCTCTATTGACACCAATTGCTTATGAAGTTAATTTGAGAGACAAAAATATAAACTGTAAGACTAAAAATTCTCATTCCATATGTGACTATAGTACAACACCAAATAAAATTCTTCTAGGTTTTGCATCTGTCTTGGTCATGATTAAATCTGTAATCATCCACTTCAAGCTCCAATTGAACAGCTTTTAGTGGCTTATAGTTTTTTATTTTTTGGGTTTTCTTTGTTATGTATTTTTCTCCAGTTGATATATGTTTAAACAAGTACACTTAAATCATAGCTTTATGATTTGTTCAATGTACATTAACTTGGGTTTCTCCATTCATAATATGTGGAGGAAGTGCGACATATGATAAAGCAATTAGATTTTTATGCGATAAAAGGGGAGGCGTTGGAATCGAATCTAGTTTCTGGCGGGATCCATAATAACAAATTTTTAAATGTTAAAACAACTGTAATGAAATTTGAACTAGGCTTTGAACTCAATTCGAAAGTGACTTTCAAGTGCTAGTTGAAGCAATTTATACAAAATGGATAAACAATTCAAAGATTTTCAATCATTAATGATATTATTTTTCTAATATTATTTTGTGCAAACTTTGAGGTTAACTAAATTTAGTTGCTTATACTTTAATTAGGGCGGCTAATTCTTGGACTAATTTTTATAGATTTGAGATTATTCATTCATGTGTCAAACTTTTGGTAATTAAAAAAAGCATCAAGTTTGTTTGGTTAAAAAAGACCTACAATATCTCTTGTTTTTGTTCCCTTTCCTATTTTTGAATAGGGATGACAATGGGGAGGGTATGGGTATGGTACTATAGTCCTCATCCCCGTATCCGCAGTTTGAAAAAATACCCATACCCATTCTCATACCCGCGTGAGTGACAATCTTTGTCCCCGTGTCCATACCCTATAGGTACTTAAGTACCCGTACCCGTTACATGCATTTTTGCTAAAAATAAATTGATCAATTATAAAATATCATATAATTTTAATAGAATTAAAAAAATTCAAAGATTTTAATGTTGATTCATGAAAATTATAAACAAAATTATTAGTAATGTCATGCTAAAGTTTATTTCTCTTTGACATATTTGCATTATATATGTTATAAATAATTTTTTTTTATTAAAAATGTATAATAGTATAATAATATTGTATTTTTTAAAATTGATTTATATATATTATTATATAATAATATAATTAAAATAAATAAAAATATATTATGTGGGTATATGGGGTGGGTATTAAGGTAGGTACCCGTACCCGCACTCATACCCGCTCAATTTTATGGGTTACCTATACCCACGCCCATACCCAAAATGCGGGTTTTTACCCTATCCATTGTGAGTATTTTTTGTGGATACCTATTAAATATGGAAAAATTGTCATCCCTATTTTTGAATTGATTTTTACGAATAATAAAAACTCTCTTCGTTCTATAAATCAATAGAGATATGAAAATGGTGACGGATATAATATTTTAAAAAAATTATTTTTATTAGAAAATGATTTATTTTCTATCGATTATCAAGAATAAAATTATTCCTAAAAAAAATCAAATAAATATGGTTGCAAAGTTGGCATAAAAAGGAACATCAGAACATGCATGATTTTGATTCATTTCATTTTCAGAAATAGAAACAAACAGCATCGCACAGAAAATCACGCACATCGGAAAGAGACGATACACCTTTTCTTTTCTCATTCCCCATTCATTAATTCATTCCTTTCTCTAGGGTTTCATCAAATCCGTAAAATCCTTTCCTTTCTCACGCCATTGCTTCCATTTTACGGTTTGCAAAATGCCCCAAGCAGAGCAATTCAGGTACAGAGATTTTTATTTATTTATATGAGTTTTGAGAGAAAAAAATGTAAATTTTATATGTTGTGGAAAATGGGTCGTGTGCAAATTTGGAAATTGCAGAGAAACGAATCTGATTTTTTCCCCCTTTTTATTTGAATGGGGGATTCTGTTTTGTCTTATTTTGGTGTGGATAGATATTGATGCATTTGTTTGTAATTGGTTATTTTCAGTGATTTGAAGGGAATTGTTTGAACATTCACATAGAAGGAACAAGGAAGGGTGTTAATTATTGAGTCAAGGAAATGGATTCTGCCAGGAGTTGGCTTCAGAAGTTGCAGCCTCGTGATAAAATGAAGGCGAAGAAGAGAGATGAAGATGGTAATATTGATGGAGATGGAGATGGAGATTCGACATCACCTGTAGATGAAGCGTTGCTTTCTGATGTCACAAAACAGAAGGTTGCTGCGGCAAAACAGTATATTGAAAATCATTACAAGGAGCAAATGAAGAACCTTCAGGAGAGGAAGGAGCGGTATGATTTATTTTATCCATGCTTATGATAGATACTTGCTTTTTTATATATTGGAAAAAATCGAATGGTGATACTCGCTTGTCTTCGAAGTTCAAACTGTTGACATTCATATTTTTGTGAGGAGGGAAAACAATTTCATTAGAATTGGAGCTTTGGGAACCAATGGATTAGTAAACATGCAGCAATTTACATTGAGTTTTTGGTAGTATGTGAAAAGTGCCAACTTTGTGATATTCATTTCATGCTTTACATAATTTTTGACCAAGTTTTATGAACCTTCTTGTATTTGTTTTTCAGCATTGCCATTGTAAACATGACTGCATTATAATTCACATAGATAGGATAGGAGCCGTACTGTAGAGTTGTTAAATCTGGCACTTGGCTGGGGTTTCTCAAGAACCCAGGGTGAAAATTCAAATGGAGTGTCGAATCTGAAAATCTAAGGAGGCTTATGCTGCCTCTTTTTTATTTTTGTTTCGTGAGAACAGTTTTGCTTGTAACTCAAGTTTGACGGGAATTGTTACTATTCACCCCATGAGGTTTAGATTTTTTTGCAGAACTATCCATAGAAAGCGTGTGTCACTAAGTTATTACTTTCTAAATAAAAAAAAAAATCTAGCTGGTGATATGTCTGTGCATATAATGCATTAAAGATATCACTCATTGATGTTCCTAAGAGGGAATTGGCTAATCACATCACTAGCTATTGTACTATTATAGAAGCTACAAGTTTTAATATTTTAGTGGGTTGTGTTGAGTTTATAGTTCTAAATAAGGAATGAGGAGATAGAAAGAATAAAGTTTTTGAATTGTGATCATTGTTTTTCATCACAAAAAACTAAGCACTGATCCTTGGAACATCATAAATATAGTTGATGATACGTCCAATAGTCGTTTTTACTTATTTTCACAGACTCTTCTAAATATCTTATTGTCATAAGCTGTTTTGAACTTATGTTGAGTCAATTTATAAGCTCATCTAAATATCTTAGTAGTTTCGGATGACAAGAGGGATTGGACTTGGTGAATG